>CP142453.1:86892500-89812500 GCA_038049695.1 Cinnamomum chago | reverse complement strand
ATAACAGATCCAGGCATCTGTTCAAGTATTCCAGCGTCATTCACAATCTGCGACAGTTGGTATCACATTGGTGGCCCACCCCTGATCATCAATTCATCTTCCAAAAACCATACAGTCATGGTCGCCTGGTACTCCTAGGATTATTGACAATTTTTTCAGGATTTTTTAGCATCTCCAGGTTGGTCGTTTACTCATTCTCAAGTGTTTTTTAGAAAATTACATTGTTTTCATCAAGACCGTCTGGTATCGTGGATTTTCAGCAGAATCAAGTCAAACCTGTTTCAATAGAAGCCAAAATAGAAGGCTTTCCCAGATCAATCTTCTGATCTAAGGCCAGATCCATCTGTGGGGCCCACGTAGTGGATTTTCAGCCATATTTCAGGTCGTCTGGGGTGTTTTTTTGCACTATTTTTGTGCTCTCTGTCATCTGGGGTGATTATTTTACACAGGAAGCTCATCTGTGTCTGGGTTAACAACAGAACAGTGTTTCTCTTATCTGTTAGCTCAATTTTTTGATTCAATCTTGATTTAAGATGGACAAATCTGAGGTTACCTTGATTAAATTCACTGGAAAAAATTATCCTGCATGGTCTTTTCAATTTCAAATCTACTTAGAAGCCAAGGAATTGTGGGGATTTGTTTCTGGCACCGATCCTAAACCTACTGAGGATGAGAAAAAGATTTCTTCTTGGCATACCAAAGATGCCAAAATCAAAACCTGGATTCTAGGCTCTGTCGAGCCTCATCTGATAATGAACCTCAAACCCTACCCCACTTCTAAAGACATGTGGGAGTATTTGCAGCAAGTGTACCATCAAGATAACTCTGCGCGTCAATTTCACCTTGAATGTGCAATTGCTGAATATGCACAAGGAACCTTGTCGATTCAAGACTACTATTCGGGATTCCGGACCCTATGGTCGGAATACGATAGTATTAAGTATGCAGGTGTGGCTGCCAACGTTTTGATTGTCATTCGTGATCTTCAGGCATCTAGTCAGCGGGATCAATTTTTGATGAAATTACGGAATGAATATGAAAGTGTCCGCTCTGCCCTGATGAATCGGACACCTCTACCTTCCTTGGCTGTCTGCTTGAATGAACTCTTACGCGAGGAACAGCGCATGGCCACCTCAGCTCATATAGCTCAACCAAAGACTGAGACCTATTCAGTCGCGTTCTCAGCTAATCAAGCTTCTCAACCTCCGCTACGAGACTTGAGCAAAACCCAATGCTACAGTTGTCAGAAATTTGGGCATCTTGCATCTCAATGCAAACAGAAAGTCTGCAGTTACTGTAAAAAGTCGGGACATATCATCTCTGAATGTCGCCGCCGTCCACCTCGTCCGTCGGCACAGTATCAGACCCCACAGTCTCAAACTCCGCATGCTTATATGGCTTCCTCGGTTATGCCTGTTCCTACATCAGCACCTCCACAGCCTGGGCCCTCATCATCTCTCACTCCTGAATTGGTTCAACAAATGATTATCAATGCCCTCTCTGCCTTTGGTCTCTCAGGTAAGTCCCCTTCATCTTCTACTTGGTTCCTTGATTCTGGGGCGTCAAATCATATGACGTATTCCCACACCCATCTCTCCAATATGACCAGTTACAATGGCCATCTTCAAATCCAAACTGCTGACGGCGGACATGTTCCTATTACTGCTATCGGAGATATCCCTGGTCCCCTCCCATTGAGAAATGTTTACCTTTGTCCTAATTTAACTTCCAATCTATTGTCCGTCGGGCAACTTGTTGAAAATAATTGTAATATCTCATTTTCTTCTTCTGGTTGTGTTGTGCAGGACCAGACGTCCGGGAAGGAGATCGCGAGGGGACCTAAGTGTGGACGCTTATTTCCGTTGGATTTTTCTAAATTTTCTAGGAATCAATTCGACAATAATGTGTTTTGTTTTTCTCTTAGAGATAATTGCCGGTTGTGGCATAATAGACTCGGACATCCTAATTCCAAGGCTTTGTCCCTTATGTTAAATTCTGGTTTATTGAATAAATCTATTGGTCTATCTTCTTGTATGCCTTTTGATTGTGCTACTTGTAAAATGGGAAAGAGTAAAATTCTTCCGTTTCCTCATTCCACTTCACACACCTCTCAGTGTTTTGATTTAGTTCATAGTGATGTATGGGGAATTGCTCCAGCTCTTTCCCACGCTCATTACAAATACTTTGTGACTTTTATTGATGATTTCAGTCGGTTCACATGGGTCTACTTTCTGCATTCAAAATCTGATGTTTTTAATGTTTTTAAAATATTTTTAGCTTATGTTGAGAATCAATTTTCCACCTGCATTAAAATCTTGCGATCTGATTCAGGCGGAGAATATGTTTCCTCAGATTTTCAACGTTTTTTGCAAAACAAAGGTATTATTTCTCAAAGATCTTGTCCTTATACTCCCCAGCAGAATGGAATCGCTGAAAGGAAAAATAGACATCTCCTTGATGTCACGCGTTCCCTTCTTCTTGAATCATCGGTTCCTACCCGTTTTTGGGTTGAGGCACCGGCTACGGCAGCTTATCTTATCAATCGTATGCCATCAACCTCCATTGAGAATCAAAGCCCATATTACCGATTGTACAAGACCTCTCCATCCTATGATGATCTTCATGTTTTTGGCTCCATTTGTTTCGTGCACTTGCCTCCTTCTGAGAGGACTAAACTAACGGCACAATCAGCTCAGTGTGTGTTTTTAGGTTATGCACCCTTCCAGAAGGGGTTTCTTTGTTATGATCCTCACATTCGTCGTTTCCGTACCTCTAGGAATGTCGTTTTCTTTGAACAACAGTATTTTTTTCAAAAACACATTGATCCTCCTGACTCCTCTTCGGTGTCTTTACCTGGTTTTTCTGACAATCCCTCAGTTGTTCGTTTTAATCCTAACTTTGTGTATCACAGACGGAACAGAGAAGCGCCTCCCAGGGATCCCCCTCCTGATCTTCCTCCGGCATCCGGTCCACTTCAGGCACTTGGTCCATCTGGCCCTCCTCCGTTGCGTCGCTCCACTCGCATTTCGGTCCCACCCGACCGCTATGGGTTCTCCCATACTTCCTTAATGGCCACTTTGTCTTCTTCTTCCATTCCCCACTCCTATTCTCAGGCTGTGCAGGATCCATGTTGGAACAAGGCTATGCAAGATGAATTGGCTGCGTTGGAGAAAAATCATACGTGGGACATTGTCCCCTCTCCTGTGGGTGTCAAACCTATTGGCTGCAAGTGGATTTTTTCTCTCAAGTTAAAATCAGATGGCACTCTAGATCGGTATAAGGCGCGCCTTGTTGCTCTCGGAAATCGGCAAGAATATGGCATTGATTATGATGAAACCTTTGCTCCCGTCGCCAAGATGACCACCGTACGCATCATCCTTGCTGTTGCTGCCTCTCAGTCCTGGCCTCTCTATCAAATGGATGTAAAAAATGCGTTTCTTCATGGTGATCTCAAAGAAGATGTTTATATGCGTCTGCCTCCGGGGTCCTCCTCTGGGAAGGGTCTGGTTGCTAAGCTCCGTCGCTCCCTCTATGGTCTGAAGCAAGCTCCTCGTGCATGGTTTGAGAAATTTCAAGATGCCCTTCTCCATTTGGACTTTCATCCGAGCCAGTATGATCCTTCCATGTTCTTACATCATGCTCCATCC
This sequence comes from Cinnamomum chago, assembly GCA_038049695.1. NCBI lineage: Eukaryota > Viridiplantae > Streptophyta > Magnoliopsida > Laurales > Lauraceae > Cinnamomum > Cinnamomum chago. Next base: position 89,808,853 of record CP142453.1, on the reverse strand, counting down.
GGGATTACTGTGCTACTCGTATACGTGGATGACATTGTCATTACTGGTCCTAATGCACAAATGATACAGGCACTCCAAGCTTCTCTTCATCAGACATTTCACATGAAGGATCTAGGCCCCTTACACTATTTCCTTGGTCTTGAAGTTCATCAGTCGCCTAAAGGTATAGTTCTCAATCAGCACAAATATACGGTTGATCTTATTGAATTGGCTGGGCTTACTTCTTCAGCTCCAGTCGATACGCCGATAGAACTGAATGTTAAACTCAGTAAAGAGGAGGGTGATCTTCTTCCAGATCCTACCGCATATCGCCAGTTAGTGGGTAGCTTGATCTACCTCACGATCACGCGTCCTGATATCTCATTTGCGGTCAATCTCATGAGTCAGTTCATGACTACTCCTCGTCATCTTCATCTGGCTGCTGTTCGTCGCATCATTCGGTACCTTATTCGCACACCATCTCGCGGGTTGTTTTTTCCATCAGAAAATCCTCTTTCTCTCAGAGCTTATTCAGATGCTGATTGGGCTGGTTGTCCGGATACTCGCAGATCAACCACAGGATGGTGCATGTTCTTGGGTGATAGTCTGATTTCCTGGAAATGCAAGAAACATGACAAAGTGTCCAAATCCTCTACCGAGGCTGAGTACCGAGCTATGTCTGCTGCCTGCTCCGAAATTCTTTGGCTCCGTGGTCTGCTCTCTGACATTGGATTTCCTGCAGCAGGCGCTACCCCCCTCTATGCAGATAATACAAGTGCAATTCGGATTACTGAAAATCCGATTTTTCATGAACGTACTAAACACATCGAGGTTGATTGTCACTTCATACGAGATGAGTTTAAACGTGATGTCATCAGTCTTCCGCATGTCTCCACTGAGCTTCAGATTGCTGATATCCTTACAAAAGGTCTTTCACGACCTCGCCATCAATTCTTGGTTGGCAAATTGATGCTCGTTGATTCTCCCGCATCAATTTGAGGGGGGGTGTTAAGATGGCCCAAGGCCCATGGCCCAAGGCCCATGAACATATCCTGTCCAGAATATCACATCTCACGTGGATATTGATTGGGTCATCTTGTAACAGCTGTACTGATTCTCTTAATTAGATTTTCTCTTGCAATTAGTTAGTTTCCTAAAGTTAGAATAGCAATTGATTTGATTAGCTAGTTTCCTAACTTAGCAGCCTTGATTAAGGCTTGTAATACTATAATTGATTTGATTAGCTAGTTTCCTAACTTAGCAGCCTTGATTAAGGCTTGTAATACTATATATATTGAAGCTTGATCTCCAAAGGAGACACACAAATTAATACATTCTCAAGAGTGTTTGAAATCTCTTTTCTGTGATCGTGAGTTTGTCACCCAACCATATATTAGTTAATTGAAATTAAGGACTTAGCCAAACTTCATTCTAATTAAAAATAGCACCTAATCAAAATTTCACTCTAATTGGAAATAAGCCCCAATCAAGATTTCACTCTAATTGGAAATAAGCCCCAACCAAATTTCACACCAATTGAAAATAGAGCCCTAGCGAAATCTCATATTAACAAGAAATAGAGCCCAGGCAAATGTCACTTTACTTAAAAATAGAGCCCAGTCAAGTTTCACTCTAATAGGACATGACCTAGGAAAAATCTCTAATAGGAAATAAGGCCTAATCAAATTTCACTTCAACTGAAAACCTCTCTCTCTCTCTCTCTCTCTCTCTCTCTCTCTCTATATATATATATATATATATATATATATATATCAAAATGTAACTCTAAAATGTTGTGGTCTAAGCATAATGGTGATGATATTTTGTTTGATTATAAACATTTTTTTAGTTTTTAACTTAGTATAGCTAACCAACATGAACATATATGAAAAAAATATATCAATATTATCATTTTATAACCATACAGCGTATATGATTTCATGTAATGAGGGGACCACTACATCCCCATATATTAGTTACTTTTGCAAAAGAACCACATTTTCTTTCATTTTTTAATTTTCTGGATTTTGTGAAATTTTCTCAAATTTTTTGGGCGATTTTTTCAAATCACACCGCTATGCCGCTATGCTTCGTAGCGGTTTGGCGGCGGGCCGCTACGCCAACCGTTATCGCTATTTTCATCCTTGATTAGGATGTACCTTGCACCTATAAATTGCATAACTTGATTTTTAACTGTTTTACACTAAACGGATTACACGGAGGCATGTAGAGTACGATGATTATCATTTTATCCTAACTTAGGGTTTTGGCTATCCCCACCTTCTGAATCCACCAAGGGTACGTATAATTATGATATTCAGACCCTTTGAGCGTATAGACTCAAATATCATCGTACTTGGATGTCCAAGTTAATCATTGTCTAAAACATACCGTCATAACCCGGAATTACCCGGCCTTAGCATGTTGACTTATGGGACTCCTTGGGAATTAGCGCACGGTATTCGCCCTGCTTTGACCCTGGATGTACCCGGATCCTTAGGTGGTTTCTTCGGTTGGTGTGCAACCATTTAACATTTAATTGCCCTCCCCCTCGAGTTACCTGGATCACCTTGTTCTTTTACCACACGTTCGGGGCCACCATTTCTAGCCGAAATGCTGCCCGTTTGTACTAAGGATTTTCCAGAGCAAGATGGACTGTTTTTCTAGCCCAAAACCGCACTGTTTTCTATGCCAAATTGCTAAAACCTGTCTGAACTATCTATTTCTCTCGTACCTATATTTATCCACATTGTCAGTACCGGAATTACTCATGTTCCCCTGATTGTATACCGAACTGCACACTGGATTGTACTGTACTGAACCCTAAACTGTCTTGAAACCGAACAACAAATTATCATTGAATTCCCAAGTCGGCACCACCCAGCCGTTATTATTTATTTTTGTTAATACTTCGATATTATTTCTCCATGCAGGGGTGTCCTGAAATATGACACAGTGTCACTAAAGTACCTACCCTGCCCTGGCTCGAGTAAGGTTTCCCCGTGGCAAGGCCAGTGACTTCTAAAGGCCGTATGCTCCAGGGGAGTCTGAGGTACTACTTGTCTGTTCGTTAGGGGATAAGCGGATGTACCCCTTCCGAGGATTTGTGCAACGTGGTTGCCACCTAGATTGTAGCTTGCTTATTTGTTATTTATGATTCTATCATTTTACTCCTGATGCACTTACTTGCCTAGTCATACTGTTATCTGATTTCTGATTAATCAACATGTTAATTTATATTCTGCCTTGTACCTGCAAACTATGCCTTTTATTTTGGATATTTGTCAGGTAATCTATCTGATCTATGCTTGGTGTTGTATGTATGATTTCCTGACCCGTGCCCTACTATGGTTTCCTGAGGAGGCGGTTACAGTGTCGTAGGTGACAAGTGATTGAGGTGCAGAGGTTGTCATGTAGACTCCTCTCCTGGCACATGAGACGTTTCACACAACATAAGCTTATTTTGGGTTTTGTATTCTGGTGTATTGGCCTCTGTTGGCCTTTTATCTTGGGATTGTAATTAATACATCTTTTATAATTTCTAACTTGAATTATGGGAATGCAACCTCCTGTTTACTATTGTAGCTCTGTTTATTTCTTGTTTATGTTTATATCAGTGTGATGATATTGCAAGACCCCTGGCCTTAATTAGGGGGTTATCAATATTAATAAAGATTAGTGTTGGTTAATCTAGTTTTGTAGCATAATTAGGTGCATTGAGTAGCTTTCATCATACATGGCATTCATGTGTTAGACCCATCATACTATTGACCCAAAACCCACCTAGAACCCATTTAGAAACTCACCTCAAAATGACCCTAAGCCCTTCTAATCTCCTAAAACCCACTTCACAATTGGACTAGGCCCTTATTAGTAAACCCCCACAAGGTATCTCTACAAATCTAAAATCCTTCACTTCTCTTTCATTTATATTTCATTTCATTTCACTTCTCTTTCATTTACATTTACATTTCATTTCATTTCCCCTCCATTTCTCTTTGGTTCATTTCATTCACAACACTTCATCTTCTATTCTATACTCTCCCATCTCCCTTTCCACTCTCTTCTTCCTCCATCCCCTTCCCACCATTGTGCAAGTTTCCAAGGCCAAGCCAAGGCTCCCCAAGCTTCCCTAGAGCATCATCTTCCTCATCCTCATCATCTCCTTCCCCATGTTCACCTTTAGGCAAGCATACCAATTTTCAATCTCCATGTATTCGTTTCTATTCATTGTAGAACCTTGCATCCATGTCTTAGGTATGTTTTTCTTCTTATTTGGCATGTAGGAAAGTGTTTTTAAGCATTGGACTAGAGTGGGTTGTGGTGGAGATCAAGATTTGGAAACCCTAGGCACCAAGAAAGAGGGCTTTTGTGCAATCAAGCCAGGGCAAGTTCATAGACATGAATAATAGTGTGTACATGTTACATTTATTGGTTTTGATGCTTTAAACATGTTCAATATCTCTACTAGATGCTTTAAATGTGTTCAATATCTCTACTAGATGCTTAAAATGTATTCAATATCTCTACTAGATGCTTTAAATATATTAAATATCTCTACTACTACTTTAAATATGTTAAATATATCTACTAATGCTTGAAATGTGTTAAATACCTCTACTAATGCCTTCAATGTGTTAAATAAATCTACTAATGATATAAATGTGTTAAATATCTCTAAATGTGTTACATATCTCTAACATGTGCATTTATGATAATTGGGTTGTGGTGGGAATGGATTTAAAATATACTAATGTTGGAGCTATTAATGAGTGTTAAAATGGTCTTAAATTGGGTTGTTTGGATTAGTGGGCATGGACTTGAAACACATAAAGGGTGGGGTGTTAACATGGTGTTAAATTGGATTATTTGGGTTAGTGTGTGTGGATTTAAAATGCATTAATAGTGGAGTTGTTATTGGGCAATAAAATGGTGTTAAATTGAATGGATTTGGGACCCATTTACCCTCGAAACTTGGACCTTGGCCCCACTTGACCTATGAATAAGAATTGGACCTCTAGTAAGGGGGTGTGTAGGCTAGCATCTCCTTGTGGGTTGTGAGGTAGAGTATGTGGGACCCATATTAGGCTAAGTGGGTGGCGTATGTTAGATTGTATGGTCTCAATTCATAAGTTGATGTAATAAATTGATTAATTTCTTCATTTATCAATAAAATCATGCTTTCCTTTCATGAGATGAATGGTGTTTTATTACTTTATGCACATGACCAATACATATGACATAATTGTTCATGAGATGAACCGGGTCCCATTAGTATATTAGATTTGATATATGTATATGGATGAGATCCACATACAAGAGACATGTGTCACAAATCTTATACTTAAAAATATCTTCACAACCAGTGATGGGACTGGACATCTCATCTGATAAGGTTGAAGCACCTTGATCACTATGAGATAGTGTGATTTGTCTCGATCATCAGAATGTAAGATTCTGGATCATAGTGCTGGTACATTGGATGTATTGAAGGACCATGAGAAGCACCTTATGAAATACTATCTCGATTTAAGGACTGCTCTCATAATTCCCTAGCAATAGGCTCTCAATCCTGAGACATTGATGAACTCAAGTTTCTATCTATTTATTTGCTTTGAGTCACCAATGAGTGAGGCCAACTGTAGGTCAACACCTCGGTGTCTTGGGTACGTGGTAGTAGGACTGGGAACATCCAATGATCAAGATGGAATCTATCTACATTATCCCCTTGTGCCAATTAATAGATTTGTCATTAGTAAGTGCGCAACCATCTCGATTAAGAGTTAATAGGATGGTACTTATGATCACTGTGATTAATTGAGGCTCAAGGATAATAAGATATGGATCTAAGATTGGATGGGACAGATTTATTCCAATTGATCCATGAATAATGATGGAGGGGCCTACTTGTGGTAATTGGGAAGTTTAGGGTCTTCATTGTAATTTATTCCTAAGACTGGAGTGCAATTGCATTTATATAGTGGTGTTATTTGCAATTAACTGTGGGCCCGGATTGCACATGAGATGTGGGGTCGCGTGTCCCAGTTGGAGCCAGCTTTCTAAGGAATCCCTAGTGATCCCCACGCTAGCCCAAGATGTTAGAAAGATACTAATCTTACTTGAACTCCAAGAGGAAGGAATTAGAAAGTTACTATTTCTATTTGAAGTGGGACTTCTAATAGTGGTAATAGTATGTTACCGATTTGTGTGGAAGTGAGACTTCTAATACAATTAGTAAGAGAGTTATAAGAGAAGACTTGAAGGTTATTTAAAGGGGAATTACACCCTTGGACGTCCACTAATAGTGTTGCACGCCCAGCCCTCCCTTTTGCAAGTTGTTGCACAACTCTTCTTCCTCTCTTCTCTCTTCTACTTCCTTGGAGTTTCTAGTAGGGTTTTCTCTTGGAGATCTCACCCATCTTCTTGAGAAAAGAGATCTGATAAGCGGGTCGTAGCGTGGAAGATCAATAGGTCTTGGAGATTCTTATTTGATACGTGAAAGAGTTTCATCATCAAAGAAAAGCACAACTTCTCCATTAGAGCACAACCAAGCGCCAAAGGTATAATCTACTTCCTTATATGTTGTAGATTTTATGGATGCTTGTTGGCTGTTGTTCTATCTTCTTGATAGGTTTATTTACTGATCATGATGGCTAAGATTAAGGACATAGATCCTGGATTGGGTTTTATAGCCTTCTGGATACTTGACCCCTGAGTCAAGTGGGTCAAAAGTTTTGAAAATCTATCCACCAGGCGCACCTACTTCCAACAGCGTAGTGGAACCCCGAGGTGCCAACAACTTCAGAAGCACCAAATGAATATGAGAGGCAGTTCGGACCCGCGTAACCACCGTGTTAGACAGTATGGAGCCTACATGTGATGAATGACCTTAGCCTTAGGTTGGTTAGTGCCTACTCCCCTTGGCCTGGACTATAGGATTTGTATAGGCTATGGTTAGCTTATGACCGCCCGAATATTACAAGACAGGAGCATCTACCCATTCCGTTACTCGGTCTAATACCCTTTTTAATATGCTCGCAAAGTGGGCTCCCTTGTGTCTCTATTGACAATGTGATGGGAGCACCCTATGTAGGATTAACCGGACCTCTTATTTAGGAGTGTGTGTGTGTGTGTGTGAGTTTGTGTGTGTGTGTGTGTGTGTAGGTTTGGATCTCTCTGTGTGTGTGGGTTTGTATATGTATGTGTAGGTTTGGGTTTGTGTGTGTATGTGTAGGTTTTGGATCCATGTGTGTGTGTGGGTTTGTGTGTATGTGTAGGTTTGGATTTGTGTTTGTATGTGTACATTTGGATTTGTGTGTGGGTTTGAATATGTGTGTGTACATGTGGGTTTGTGTGTGCGCCTGCATATGGTTTTGTACTAACCGTCTGTAGATCGGGAGGTGGACATACGCCATGATACCCAGCTTGTCTGGGACCGGGTTCGCCTAGGTTGCATTTGTTTGACCAGCCTGCCTGGGTACCGGGTTCGCCTAGGTGCGTTCATTCTGATAGCATATGATGGTCTCATTATTTTGTTGGTTAGTTATTCATTTATCCATTATTTTTGTACTTTCTGACATATTGATTTCGGTTGGCACGTGTTACACTGCTACTCATATCTATTTACTTGCCAGTATATCTGATACTGCTACATTTGGCGCTTAGGTAGTGGGGCCCATTGTGTAGGTGGTTGTGGCGATCTTACGAGATTCACTAGTTGAGGGATTACCCCTAGTAAAGTGTGGCAGCAGTGTGGTGTTGCTGGATTGGTACTTCAGAGGCTCACTTTATATTACGGCTATGAGCATAGGTGCCTCTTGCACAAGTCATTATGGTGTTTTAGACATTCGTTAAAACTCTAATGCATTTTGTAATTGAATATAAGAAAATGCCTTTCTGTTACTTGTATCAGCTCTGATGTTATTGTATGTTGTATTGATGACCATCTGCGCAGATTATATGAATCATTGCTTCCGTGTTTGTTTATGGTGACCGATCATCACTCATAACCTCACTATGGACTTCGATCCACCCGGAATTGGGGCCGGGGCCGCAAATGTATTTAAGGGAAAGATTTTAATTGGCCCCAATTTTCATGCCCTAATGATGCAGTTAGGATCCAATTGAATTTTTGGGGCATGACAGATATATTATTAAGTAATATGCAGCCTGTAGGACATTTGTGATGCAACACAGAATCCGATGAGCTCCGGACTTCGGGTTGCACCGTAATGCAAGCTTCCGCTAAATGTTCTATGACGGTGATAGACCTCATATCCTCACCCGTGCGGATCCTAGGAAATGATGAAGATTATGCTACACTAATCCCCGGAATCACAGCCCCTTAATTATATCCTAATTTTGGGGTCGTGACAGTCGGCAAACAGATAATCTAATTCAAGGTAATGATCAGATTCAATAAACAGATGATTGGGTTTAGAGAAATAATTCAGAAACAGATCATTTAAAAAGAAAATTATCAGATTCGACAATAACCAGCCAACAGGTGATAAATGGATCCAGAAAACAGACGAACAGGTTCAATACCCTATCCGAAGACACCTATCCAAAGACAAGGTGATCATGTCCAAAAGATTTAATCCAATACAAAAGATAAGAAGCCAAGAAATCAACAATCAAATATGTGCAAAGATAAGAGGACAAACCAGGTGACATAAGATGAAAAAAAAAATCAATTAAATTATGGCATCCAAAAGGTCCAACCGAAAGACATGATCAGACGTAGACATCTGGTCCTAAAACTGAGGGTAAAAAATAAAGATTGGGGAGCAAACATAAGACATAAAACATATTCAAATGCAAGTAACAGGGAATTCGGGCGGTTGATCAAATGAACTCACACCGCAGATCAAAGACTATCATTTTCTTCTTGAAACATGAAAAACACTTTATTTTTTATAGCGGAAACATGACAAACACTTCTCCTTGAAAAATGACAAATTACCAGTGAACGGGAGATCAATGCTTGGGAATGAGACACAACATTCTCAAAAGGCCAAGAGCCGCCAGAACTTGCAGGACCTCTGGGGACAAATTAGTGGAAACTGCAGAGGCAGACTGATTGATTGGGCTGCAACTTTCAGATGAGAGGCTCAGATGAGTAATAATGAGGCAACTGAATGGCAGAGATGGTGGTAGGATTGAGGTCTAATATAAAATGGAAGGGACAACAGGACATCTGAAATGCAAAACCTCCATGTTTTGCATACGGAGAAATGACGTTGGGCCACACCCTTTGATGACATTGATGCAGGCTGACTTGCAAGTAACGGTGATTTACAAAAGGGAAGAAGATTCGACCAGGGATGAGTCAGAGAGATGGTTTTTCTGAATGCTGAAACAGATTTGAGATGCAAATGTGCAGATTCAGGTCTAGCCAACAAGGAAGAGATTTGGCAGCAAGGAAGGTTAGATTCAGGTTTGGCCAAAAGTGAAGAGATTTGGCAGCAAGGTTAGGGGATGGGCATAATTTTCCTTAAGACTAATTGCAGTTCGGTCAGAATGGGGTTGGGGCTCCTGCAACGGTATGTTGTATGACTGACAGGAATAGTATGGAGTTGCTAATGAGATTGGCTGGCTATGAAAAGGATGGCATAAGCATAAAGTGTGTTCATGTGCTGACATTGCAGATGAGATTATGGCAGACGACTTGAATGGATGGAGGGAACCCCAATCAAAATAAATTGAAGTGTAGAGATTAAGAGATCGGCTCTCGACCAACACTCAGGATCGAAGATGGGCTCTGATCCTATGTGAACGTTAAAAGAGATTTTTCATTATCGGATATATTTTCCATTAACATAGCACTAATATATACACAGTGAGGTAATCAAGATAAAGATAATACTAATCCAACCCATATCCATATCAAATATGATATCTAACTATAACATTATCCAACAAACACAGATTATATTATTCAAGCATCACTGATCTCTAGCTAATCCTATCATTTATTGTAACATATAGGACCACATGACTTCAAGGGCCACATTCTTAGGGCCTCTCAGAGCCCATACACAACCACATGATTTCAAGTAGAAGAAAAAAAGAAAGAGGTGGAGGAAAAAGAGAGATTGAGGGAGGAAGAGGAAGATAACTAAAAATGCACATACAGATGAACCACACAACTAATCTCTCCTACATTATTAATTTTGTGACGCCTCGGAGTCCCACATCGACTATAGAGAGGAAAGTAAATGGGGTTATATGTAGAGCTTACACCCTTACTTTGCATGAGGTCTTTTGACGGGTTAAGGCCTATCAGAAGCAAAACCATGAGGCCGAGGGCCAAAGCGGACAATATCATGCATGCGTGAAAGGTGGGGCGTTACAAATGGTATCAGAGCCGACTCTCGACTAGTTCGAGTGGGGGTCCCCTACCGTGGTCTGGTGCAAGTGAGCGGGTCTCCATGTAGGCGGGCCAAGAGGGCTGGCAGGCTACAGGGACTGGCAGGCTGCTGCACAGGGACGTGCAGCCTTAAGGGGGTGGATTGTGACGCCCCGGAGTCCCACATCGACTATAGAGAAAGTGAATGGGGTTATATGTAGAGCTTACACCCTTACCTTGCATGAGGCCTTTTGATGGGTTAAGGCCCATCAGAAGCAAAACCGTGAGGCCGTGGGCCAAAGCGGACAATATCATGCATGCATGAAAGGTGGGGCGTTACAAATTTAGAGTGACATTTAAAGAAATAACAAAATAAAAACCCTGCAAATTATGGAAATTACACAACACGTCCATATACAGAACCACAAAATCCCCCAAAACTGAATCTAAACAATATGGCATTTAAATGTATTTGAATATTACTCTGAATCCACGAATGTTATTTTTCAAGATTTGCTAAACAGACACCTCGTATCGGTCTCCATTCCATTATCTTGAACGCATGTAATTAGGCGAAGGCTACCGATAATTCCATAGGCAAGAGAAGTTCAAAAGGCAAAGGAAGTACCTGTAACAGTAATTTGGAGCAGACCAGACTGTTACAATCTGATTGTTGAACATCCATTTATATCCTTCCATCACCAACTGATGTGCACGGCATATGTAATCAATATTATTGGAATGGTTGAAGGAAGTGACTACATTGCCACCAAAAAGGAAGCCTGCACCCCGAGGACTTAGACCCCAAGCCTCGACCACGTCTTCAGGATCTGACCATAGAAGGTCACACATGGCCCCATCATGAGGGACTTCTTGCTTCCTATCAATTGTTCTAATCTGTTGAAGAGATCCTCTTTTAATACCCATAACACAAGAAAGAGGAAAGAAGTTTCAAATAATAGTAGTCTATCTAACCTGGTCTAATGTAGTTATGGCAGGAGAGAGACCACCATGGACACTGAAGATACGGTTTTCTATAAGTGCTGACAAACTGTAAAAAGCATAGTACCAAATGCATAAGTAAATGACATCACACACAAGTTACCAAAAATCGGCAGGTTCACAAAAGGTTGGCAGACTATAGTAACTATCAGTAACAAATGCGCAAATTATGGAAATGCACAAGGAGCAAACAAAATGGCAAAATTTTCAAAATGGCAAGAAGTGGTCAATATGAGTTTGTGCATGTGGTATAGACTTGATAATGTGCATATTTCACCTAAGGTTTTTGTTTGTATGTGCGTCCCAAAGTACAGGGCCATCAAAATGATGGGCCCCACGTAGACCAAGGTGAGATCCTAGTCATCGAATACTTCGGCGGGGGGGGGGGGGGGGGGGGGGGGGGTGGGGGGGTGGGGTGGTGTTCCTTTGAATCACATCTTACTCATCATAAAGCAAGCTAGCTATGGATGAGGGCCTTTGAATCGCATCTTACTCATCATAAAGCAAGCTATGGATTAAAAAGTTAAGAATGTTTCATCACTGAGATCATTAGTGTACAGACTGTCCATGATAGAGCCCATCAAACAATATAGCTTGGATAAGGCTGTAAATTGGTGGGCAATGTTCTCCTACGAGCAGACTGCATATTGCTTATATGCAGTCCAGCTTGTGGGCCCACTTAGATGCCTTTATATCGGTGGGAGTGCAATACATGGAAAGGTCTCCTTATCCATAAGGGTCAACAAAAAAATCTTCCCCGTCAGATCATTCTAGCCCTTGATTTAATAGCCTTAATGTTTAGTTGTCTTTAAACCATAGATATCATTCAATCAAATGGTGGATAAAGGTTTGATGAGAGTGAAATTGGGCCTAGAGCCAGATCATGGGGAAGAGAGTGTAAAAAGGGCCTGTAAGATCAAAAGTGGGCCCAAGTGGGCCCTAGAGAGCTGGGCTGCATATGTTGTAGCTCGTAGGAAAATATTTCTTGTAAACTGGATCATTAAGCCCATAGCAGAAATCTACTGCTGGACCTGATCGAATCTTAGACACAATACCCGTACCTGGCACATATAGACACTACTATATCACAACAACATGGTAAAGAAAGGACTTCTTGCCAAGAGGAATCAATTGTCCCTTGTGGTTGAACCTCCCTTTTATAATGACGTATTTCCTTTGTTCACAATATCTTGCAGCTCTCATCTTATCTAATCTTACAATGATATACAAGATTGCCTCAGTCAACCTAGACTCATATGGACGACCAGATATGGTGCTGACGATATCCTGGTTGCCATTAATCCGCCAAAAGCACCCCAGGAGCATTGCTTGGTACCAACCTTATGAACTTGGTAGGGTGAACAGTTACTTTGAGTAATTTGGATTTACGATACGAGTATCCACTAATGGATTTATAAGGACAGGCTTAGAAAATCATTAATAAGGCTCAGTTATGAAAAATCTAAATTGCTCAAAATACATGTTCCCTCTTAAATGCCCTTCAATAAAATTCACTCCAAAGAGGAAGAGGAGGAAGAAGAAGACCATGCCCAGCAGCAGGTAGCAGAGGTGCGTCCAAGCCGAAGAGGAAGAAGAAGAAGATGATGCAGCATCAACAGCAGAAGCACCACGCCCAGCAGCAAGTAGCAATGCAACACATGCATGAGTCTCTCCCCCCTCCCCCTCGGTTAGTTAGTGTGGTCTCAATCCATCAGATGATGTAATAAATTGATTAATTTCTTTATTTATCAATAAAATCATGCTTTCCTTTCATGAGATGAATGGTGTTTTATTACTTTATGCACATGACCAATACATATGACATAATGGTTCATGAGATGAACCGGGTCCCATTAGTATATTAGATGTGATATATGTATATGGATGAGATCCACATACAGGAGACATGTGTCACAAATCTTATACTAAAAATATCTTCACAACCAGTGATGAGACTGGGCATCTCATCTGATAAGGTTGTAGCACTTTGATCACTATAAGACAGTGTGATTTGTCTCGATCATCAGAATGTAAGATTCTAGATCATGGTGCCGGTACATTGGATGTATTGAAGGACTATGAGAAGCACCTTATGGAATACTGTCTCAATTTTAAAGTTCTCTCATAATTCCCTAGCAATAGGCTCTCAATCCTGAGACATTGATGAACTCAAGTGGATAACCAATGAGTGAGGCCAACTGTAAGTCAACACCTCGGTGTCTTGGGTACGTGGTAGTAGGACTGTGGGAACATTCAATGGTCAAGATGGAATCTATCTGTACCATCCCCTTGTGCCAATTAATAGATTTGTCATTAGTAAGTGCGCACCCATCTCGATTAAGAGTTAATTGGATGGTACTGATGATCACTGTGATTAATTGGGGCTCGACTATAATAAGATGTGGATCTAAGATTGGAAGAGACAGGTTTAATCCAATTGATCCATGGATATTGATAGAGGAACCTACTTGTGGTAATTGGGAAGTTTAGGGTCTTCCTTGTAATTTATTCCAAAGACTGGAGTACAATTGCATTTATATAGTGGTGTTATTTGCAATTATCTGTGGGCCCGGATTGCACATGAGATGTGGGGTCGCGGTGTCCCAGTTGGAGCCAACTTTCTATGGAATCCCTAGTGGTCCCCACGCTAGTCCAAGTTATTAAAAAGACACTAATCCTACTTGAACTCTAAAAGGAAGGAATTAGAAAGTTACTATTTCTATTTGAAGTGGGACTTCTAATAGTGGTAATAGTAAGTTACTAATTGTTGTGGAAGTGAGACTTCTATAATAATTAGAAAGGAGAAAGTTGTTAATTGTTTTGGAAGTGGGACTTCTAATTAATTAGTAAGAGGAGGTTTGCAAAAACTATAAAAAGGGGAAATAACCCCCTTGGACGTCCCATACTATTGTTGCACGCCCAACCCCTAAAGTGCAAGAGTTGCACTTCTATTTCTCTTCTAGTTCTCTGGAGTTTCTAGTTGGATTTTCTCTTGAAGTTTCCACCAATCTTCTTAAGAAAAGAGATCTGATACGGGTCATAGCGTGGAAGGCTAAGAGGTCTTGGAGATTCTAAGTTGCTTAAAAGAAAGAGTTTCTTCATCAAGCAAGTCTTCTTCTCCATTAGAGCACTACCGGGCTCCAAAGGTATAATCTACTTCTCTATTTGTTGTGGATTGTTTTTGGATGCATGGTGTTGCTGATTTCTATCTTTTAGATAGGTTTTATTGCTGTACATGATTGATGAGACGGAGGGATTGCATCTTGGATGTGGTTTATGGCCTTATGGGTACTTGATCCCTGAGTCAAGTGGGTCAAAAAAGTTTTGAAAACGTATCCCAAATCTAGACCTGATCGAACGGCCCAAAATAAAGGGTCCATAAAGATTTTTTAGCAATAGGTCCTCCAGGCAGTTAGGTAAACAGTGATCCAATGAAACCCCTCAACTCAGAATCACCAAGCCACACACCTTACCAATACAAATTCAGGACCGAATACCACTTAATCATTAGATAGGGGTCATTTATTCCATCATCATTCAAAAGATGACCATCATGACTCCATACAACATGGGAACTACCATAGAGTCTAGAGACAGAATGTACATGATTATGGAAGAGGAAGTATACCTTAAGTAATCGAATATGTCTGTGCAATATCTCCAAACGTTGACAGAGCCATATTTCCGAAGGCACTCATCATAAAATCCATATACCTGATAGAAAGGATAGAATGGGCCTTGAGCAAAAAAAGAAAAAGTTAGAAAAAAAGCTATGACAAGCTGCTTGGAAATTTGATAGTCCAAACCTGTGTGATCTGACGGCTCTCGTGATTCCCTCGTATGAGCGTTATACGATCTGGGTATCTCACCTGCAATATAGGTTCACCCAAGATGAAACTAGGAGCAAAACAGAAAGAGAAAACAGTTGACATGTAATACTGTGGTGACCACATAGTAAAACATAAGACAGAGAAATTAATAAACAAATAAATAATACCAACACATGGTAGTTAGGATACCACCATACCATGACAATACCAATACAGATGGCTTTTAGTCTAATAGCCTCCAACATATAGCCATAAAAATGCAATGTCAGCCCAGACAAAGAATTCAGACTGTTTGAGCTGGCTGCTATGATACCCAGATACTTGTACAATCCCCACGTATCCATATCGGACCAAAACAACACTTGTGTTGATATACTTGTACAATCCTCACATATACCGTTGATATTCTTTCTCCTTGTAGAAAGAGGAGAAAGATACTGCAGAATGCGGCTTCCAAATGCCACGGTCAGTAGTGTAAAGATAGTGGTAACCTCAATGGGTCAACTCAGCACATTGGGTCAACCTAACCTACCGGGCCAGTCCAAAGTCCAAACAGGCTCACATGACCCAGTCAAGAAACAAATCTGTACAGTCAAAATCTTCATTGTATATTAGTTGTCGTTTCCCCTTTTAGATTGTAAATCTCCCAAATCAATGGGTCAAACATTCTGTATCTAGACAAGAAGTATATTTAAAGACAGGGATCATAAGGATCTACACGTTTTTCCTCTCAGTCATTTTCCTTTGATCAGTTTACTCACAAGTAGAATCCCTGGATAAAACAATGTTAGCAAGAAGACTCGACAAGGACTCAAACTCCACCAACTCTGACTGACGAAGGGCCCTCCTAACACTTACATCCCAAGACAACACATTACCGACCCAAACATAACATTCTTTGACTGAAGACTCTTTATTAGACACAACTCTAAATACTCTACGAAACAAAAGGTGTAAAGGACCCACTCTCACCCAATCATCAAACCAAAAACGGACACTATCCCCCTCCCCCACTAAGACGCCCAGACCTATGACAAAGATCCCCACCCCCCACAACACTTTAGACTCATCCCCAAAATTAGAAATTACATCCCAAAAACCAGACAACGTATACCTAGGTACTCTTTTCGGAACCCACCCCTAGATATCCTCCCCATGCTTTGACACTTATTCTCCTCCACAAAGCCTCTTTTTCCTCCCCATACCTCCACCACCATTTAGCTAGTAAAGACCAATTTTTTAACTCCAAACTCCCCAAACCCAAAACCCCCGCTGCATTCAACTTTATCACGTCACACCACTTCACAAAGTGCATCTTCCTTCTTACACAATTGCCATCCCATAGAAAATTTCTCCGAATCTTATCCAACTTCCCAACTTCTTAATTACCGCCATAGGCATCCTATGAAGAGACATGTAATAAACTGGTAAGCTGGATAAAGAGGATTTGATAAAAAGTGATTCTCCCTCCCAAGGAAAGATATTGCGTCTTCCAAGAAGATAACTTCTTTTCAAACTTTCCTAACACCAGATCCCACAATGAAACCAACCGAGGATTCGCCCCAACAGGCAAGCCAAGATATCGAAAAGGAAGACTGCCCCTTTTACAATGCAATTTGTATGCCAATAATTGTAAGTTCTCCTCTGAACAGCCCACCCCCACCAAGGAGCTTTTTGATGAGTTAACCTTCAATCCCGAAACTATCTGAAAACATATCGAAATTCATTTCAAGGTCACAATCTCGTCCCAATATGTAGAAGTGAATAAGATCGTGTCATCTGCAAACTGAAGATGTGTAACTTGTTCTCCCCCATGCATCCCCCATGCAAGCTTTAAATCCTATAATCAATCCCAAATCTTTTGCCTACTTCAAAAGAGCTCCCAAAGCTTTTGCCGCTTTTGTGAATAAAAAAGGCGATAGATGATCCCCATGTCTCAGACCTCTTGAAGCCCGAAAAAGCCTTGTTGGCGAACCATTCACCAAAACTGAGAAAGATGCAGGAGAAATGCAATCTTTAATCCATCCTCTCCACCTATCACCGAAACCAAATCTACCCAATATGTAATCTACAAAATCCCAATCCATGTGATCATAGGCCTTTTTCCAAATCGATCTTGAAAATAGCTCCCTCCTTTTTATCTCTCTTCCTTGAATCCATGAGTTCATTAGCAATTAAGACTCCATCTAGGATTCGCCTATTATGAACAAAGGCTCCTTGATATCGACTTATAATAAGAGTTAATACTTCTCTCAACCCTATTGGCCAAGATTTTCGACAATGGTTTGTATATGCATCCCACTAGACTAATGGGTCTAAAATCATTCAAAGACACCATATTTGGAAATTTAGGAATGAGACGCAAGAAAGTGGCATTCATCTCCCTACTCAGCTTGCCCATTTGATGAAGTTCTGATAACATATGGCAAAAGTCCTTTTTTGAGGGTGTCCCAAGAAGCTTTTATAAAAGTAAAGTTGAAACCATCATGTCCCAGTGCCTTATCAGTTATCACCCGCACAGTCTGATAAAGATTTGCTAACTTCTTGTTCTTCGAAATCCCTTTCCAACCAACCAAACCTTGGGCGTGTATGGCAACTAACTAGTAAAGATAAAGTGAAGTAAAGCCTCCATTATCCAGACAAGAAAAGACAGGCGGTCATATCAAGAGCACACACATTCAAAAATCCCTCCTTTTTCAAAAAAAAAAGTCAAAAAGCAACTTCCTTTGTCCCCTAAATGACAAAAAAATATCTTCTTTTTACACAAAAAGTCAAAAAGATTCCCTGTCAAACAACTAAAAACAAAAGACCATCATAACCCCCTATATTTTATTCTCTCTTGATTTGATGCTTCACCTCACTTTACTTCAATTCACCATACATTCAAACACGCAAAGGTCCTCCTAAATCACAAGAAAGTTAATACTATCCAACTTTGGTCTGACCACGTCTTCCTGTGAATACAACTCTTCAAAATACCGAGCAACTTCCTCCTTCATTTCACATGGATCTTGTAACAACCTGTAACCCCTTCTAATCTTACCAATGTAATTTATCCTTATAGAGCATTTGCCACCCTGTGGAAAAACATGGTATTCTTGTCACCTTCCTTTACCATAGAGCTCGACTTCTGCCTCCATGAAACTCTCTCCATTCGATTAATCTCCCATAATTTCCTCTTCATATCCCTCCTTGCTTTTAACTCATGAGGATCAAGACTCAAGAGGTCTCTCCTCTACAAACTTATCCCACTCTTCCAACAACCTATCCAGGCTATTCCTCCTATCCTCAAGGCGACCAAATTCAATTTGATTCCATACCTTGATTTTAGCTTTGAGCCCCTGCAATCTCTTCATCAAGGAGAAACCTGCATACCCTTGAAACTTAACTTTATTTCTTAGCCAACAATTTTCAAAGCAAAAGGGTCTAGGCCCCCAATTAGTTTCATTAGTGGAAATCTTAATTGGGTAATGGTAAGAAATATACCTTGGAAAAGCCGACTGAATAGTGCCCGTAAAATGCTCATCCCATTCCTTTGAAACAAGAAAGAGGTCCAGTATGCTCATCGTTGCCCTCTCTTGGTTGTTAGACCATGTGTATTTTCTTCCCAGCATGGGCATATCAACTAGTTTGTTGTTATTGATAAATTCTGAAAACTTTTCCATGTAATGAGTGATTCATCTTCCCCCTTTCTTCCCAAGAGGAAACCTTGTAACATTAAAATCCCCACCAACACACCAAGGCACAGGCCATTGACATAACATCCTTGATATCGATGCCCAAAAACCATCCCTCATAGAGCAGAATTTTTCTTGGGTTGGTGCAAACGTCTATGGAGCAGAATGTTGGCCAATCAAGAAGCAACATATGCACAAAATGGATGTAGTAGAGATGAGATTCTCATGACGATGTTGAGGTGGATGTACGGTAAAACTAGGAAGGATAGAATTAGAAATGAATGCTTTTGAGAGCATTTAAGGGTAGCAACAATAGGGGATAAAATTAGAGAAACTTGTTTGAGATGGTTTGGGCATGTCCAACGTAGGTCGGTAAGGAAAAGTTTGTCCAAAGAGGTAGGCCAAAGAGGACGTGGATGGAGGTGGTAAAAATAGATATGAAGTGTAACTTATTTGAGGATTTGGTTCATGATACATTGGAATGGAGAAACAGAATTCGTAGTCCAACATAGTTGGGACAAGGCTATGATGATGATGATGATAGGAGAGAGACCTCAACTTAAACTAGAACTCCTAGTCCAGTCAAACACAGAGAGAGAGCCCCAACTCAATAAACGAGCTTGTGCGCCCATTCTTCTCTCTCTCTCTCTCTCTCTCTCTCTCTCTCTCTCTCTCTCTCTCTCTCTCTCTCTCTCTCGCACACACACACACACACATCTAACAAAACAGGCAAGCAAACAAACCCAATTAATTGAACATGCGTGATTTCCCCTTTAATTCTAAATCGATTCTAATATAGAAAACCGTAACCAAAGCCTAAACATGGAATTGATCTAATGTGGACATGTGAAAGAAACCAAAACCGTAGAGTCTAAGAGATGATGCACCATGACCACAAGTATGCAAAGGGAAGTGTTCTCCACTTGGCCGTGAGCAATAATGGGGAAATCCATCATGGTCGAACCATGTTTGGCCTTGGCCGAACATGATTTGACCATGAATTGGGGTTGTGAGGTTTGGATCTCTTGGGATTTCATGATTTGGGATCCTTTTGACATGCGCACTTAGGGTTTCGGTGTTTTTCGATTTTACATGTCGTCTCAGTGTACTTTGTCGCTGATTAATTAGGGTTTCAAACTTGTTACAGCAGTTAATAATTGTTTTTGGTTTGATTCATCATTGCATGTACCTGTTCATGTGAGACATGTTTGAAATTCAACAACTCAAAATTAGGAAGCGTAACATACTCAAAATATGATAAGATTGGATTAGAGAGACCTAGCCATGGACCTCCATGAAGGGATCCATGCTGGCTGAACCTATAGCGACTGATTTTGGGGATCTTATGACCCTAGGGCATCATGGGATGTTGGATTTTAGATGATTCTCACATGTAGACATTAGGGTTGGTTAATTTGGGGAATTTAACATGTATATGTGAGTTCGGACTTGATTAGGGATGTGTAAATCTGGGTCCAGCAGTAGGAGATCGTATTGGCTTGATGTTCACCTATGAATTATTGATTCACATGCGTAGGATGATGTGGAACTAAAGGGTATGACGTCACAATGCTTCTAGACACCCAATAGCTTAAAAAAGTAGCAAGTAGATTGGCCAAGATCTAATTTGGAGATCCTTGTGGTCATCCAACATGGTATTAGGCAATCATGTTGTGTCTAGAGCTTTATGGTATCATAGGTTTGTATTTGTGTTGGTCCCAACCTGTGAATTGTTAGATTATATGGTCTCAATCCAGTGGACGATGTAATAAATTGATTTATTTCTTTATTTATCAATATAATCATGCTTTCTTTTCATGAGATGAATGGTTTTATTCCCTACTTGCACATAATCAATACAAATGACATAATGGTTCATGAGATGAACCAGAGTCCACAAGTATATTAGATGTAATACATGTGTCCACAAGTATATTAGATGTAATACATGTGTGTGGATGAAATCCACATACGGGAGACGTGTCACAAATCTTATACTTAAATTCATTCACAACCAGTGATGAGATTGGGCATCTCATCTGACAAGGTTGCACCATGATCACTATGAGATAGTGTGATTTGTCTCAATCATCAGAGTGTAAAACTCTGGATCATCATACTGGTACATTAGATGAATTGAAGGACCATGAAAAGCATTATTTAAGGTCTGCTCTCATAATTCCCCAGCAATAGGCTCTTAATCCTGAGACATTAATGAACTCAAGTTTCTATCTATTCATTTACTTTGAGTCACCAATGAGTGAGGCCGGTTGTAGGTCAATGCCTCGGTATCTTGGGTACGTGGTAGTAGGACTATGGGAACATATAATTGTCAAGATGGAATCTATCCTCATTATCCCCTTATGCCAATTAACGGATTTATCATTGGTAAGTGCGCACCCATCTCAATTAAGAGTTAATTGGACGGTATTGGTGATCACCGTGATTGATTGGATCTCAAGGAAAATAAGATGTGGATCTAAATTGGTTGGACAGGATCGATTGATCCATGGATATAGATGGAGGGGCCTACTTATGATCATAGGGAAGTTTAGGATCTTCTTGTAATTTATTCCTAAGACTGGAGTTCAGTTGCATTTATATAGTGGAGTCATTTGCAATTAACTGTGGGCCCAGATTGCACATGAGATGTGGGGTCAAGATATCCCAGTTGCAGCCAGCTTTCTAAGGAATCCCTAGTGGTCCCCACGCTAACCCAATTATAGATTATTACTAATCCTACTTGAACTCTAAAAGGAAGGAAGAGAATGATACTAGTTATATTGGAAGTGGGACTTCTAATTGTTTCATAAGAGGAGGTTACTCTCTTGTTATAAATAGGATAGGGGCTGGACGTCCATGTATCTTGCCCCATTGGAATCCACGCCCAAGAGTGCAAGAGTTGCACGCCCCTCTCTCCTCTCTCTTCTAGTTCTCTTCTAGTTTGCTTCTAGAGTTTCTAGTTTATTTCTTTTGGAGATCCCACCATTCTCCTTGAGAAAGAAATCTGAAGAGGGTAATAGCGTGGAAGCCTACAAGGTGTTGGAGATCTCAATTGCTTTGTGAAAGTGTTCTTCATCAAAGAAAGTGATTGACGACTCCATTAGAGCACAACCAAGCCCCAAAGGTGAGATCTACTTTGCTAATAGAGTAGGATTTCGTGGGTGCTTGTTTACAGCTGTTTCTATCTTCTAGATAGAGTTTTTTGTTGATCATGACAAGGAGAAAGAGGCCTTGGATCCTGGATTGGGTTTGTAGCCTTATGGATACTTGATCCTGCATCAAGTGAGTCAAAAGTTTTGAAAACCTATCCACAAGGCCCGCCTACTTCCAACATGAATGATAAGTCTAAAACCTAGGATTTTGAATGTTTGCACCCTGTATGTGATTCGTATTTCTATTTGATCTCTCTCGTACGCTTGTTTAGGATCCCTTGTCCTGCATGTTGTAAATTGGGTTTTGATCTTAAATCTAAAAATTATTTCATCCTTGAGTGGAGATTTTGTCTAAACCCTAGTATCTATCTAGTGAACCCTAGTTTTTGGTTGGATTATGATTCCATGTTTATTTTAGGGATAATTGGGTATTTGAAAGGGGTAAAATATGGAATACCAGAAAAAGACAGCTAGCGTGTGGGCCACTTTTCGAGGGCCAACCGATGTCGGAATTTGGCAATCTATGGTCCAATGGATTCGTCTCGTCGATAGTATGAGATCCATAAATAGATCATCAAAATCGGACTTCATATGAAACAATTACAAGTGATGCAAGGTTACCTTACCGATAAAAACTGTCTATTACTGTAACTTCTGCATTTGGTCCCTAACCCTTTGCCTAGACATGTAAACTGGCTGATTTGATGTAGTTTTAGTTTGCACATGTAACCTAATGTTTACAATTAATTTCAATGTGATAATGGAGTCACAATGGACCGAATCTAGACACCGATCTAGCTTGTTTAAAAGTTTGGTGAGATTATTTGTTATTTGGTACTAGTAGGGCTACTCAAATGAACTATGTGAATTAGGGACACCAGCTTATGCTTGGAGTAGTTTCCTAATTTTTCATGTACTTGTCTCTAATTATGTCTTGTCACAAACCCTTGACTGTTGATGAGTCAGCACCACTAAGTTGTTAACAATCTAGCATGGCTGAGACGCAGCTGCATGGAGGTTCTTGCAATTTATTTATAACTAGCTATAGTTTAGTCTTACTAGAAGTGATCATTATCACTTGGCACCAAATCTCATTTGATGGCCATAAATAAATTCCTACAATGAGTCTTGGGTACCAGTTTTGTTCTTGTTCCTGCCAAAATAAAGGGAGGGCCGTATAATATCCGTAGCAACTTTGTCGGCTTGGTAGTGGGCTAAAAACACCACTCCTTTAGCGCATGTGGATTTCCATTTTGTTTAGTAGTTTGTTATTCTTCTAGCACAATATGATGATTGTTGTTTATGATGTAATTCTATTCTTGCACAATCTAGCATTTGTATACCCTTGCCATTGACTTCATGTGATCATTACCTGTCTTTAATTCTATTTGTGATTGTATGGAATATTTTAAATGCTTGCTTGCTAGGTTTTCATAAACCTAACCCATTCCATGGCACTTTACAAGTGAGGAGATGGTCAACAAACCTGATGAGGAAGACGCAAGCGAAAGGGAGCCTCAGGAATATAAAGAGTGGAGTGCAGATCATGGATACAAATATCGGCCGCTACGCGATATATCGGCCGTGACAGCCGAGTCTGCCACGCTACAGTGGTCTTGGCGGGTATCGCACCCCCTAGCCGCCCACTACGTTGCGGGTGGGGGTGTTTAACCCCCCAACCGGCCCTAGCCCATTCCTTTTCACTTTTTTATCTCCTTTACTGCTGTGAAAGCCTCCCAACTCCAAAGTTTCAACTCATTTTCAATATTTTACTACAAGACTGTACAAGTGAAGTAACATCAAATTCCAAGGAATCAAACACAAACAACAACAAGATCCAAGGCCTAGTATGTTTTTCTTTTGGATTTTTTTTCTAGTTTTTTAACTTTTGACTATTGAAATCATCTATTATTCTATTCATCTCTTTCTAAGAGTCTAAGTACTATAAAATGCTTCCTTGTCTTGTAATATGATGAGATCCATGTTTCCCTTTCATCATGCACATATTTTTATTTTTATTTGTATTTTATTTTTTGTTATTTTTTATTTTTGGATTTATTTATTTTTTGAAAAAAAAAATGTGAATACTCATCGACAACCAATGAAGCAACTTGGAAATTGCTTGTAAATGATAGATCTATGTTTCCCATAGATCAATCCATCACATTTTGAATGTTCATTGATTTTTCTCTATTTTTTATTTTCGGATTTATTTATTTTTTGAAAAAGAAAATGCGAATACTCATGGACAACCCATGAAACCACTTGGAAATGCATTCTAAATCATAGATCTATGTTTCCCATAGATCAATGCATCACATTTTGAATGTTTATTGATTTTTCTCTATTTTTTATTTTCGGATTTATTTATTTTTTGAAAAAAAAAAAAAAAAAAGTGAATACTCATGGACAACCCAGGAAACCACTTGGAAATGCATTCTAAATGATAGATCTATGTTTCCCATAGATCAATCAATCACATTCTGAATGTTTATTGATTTTTCTCTATTTTTTTTTTGGATTTCTTTATTTATTGAAAAAAAAGAAGTGAATACTCATGGCATACCCATGAAACCACTTGGAAATGCATTCTAAATAATATATCTATGTTTCCCATAGATCAATCCATCACATTTTGAATGTTTATTGATTTTTCTCAAGTTTTTATTTTCAAATTTATTTATTTTTTGAAAAAAAAATGTCTCATGGATAACCCATGAAACCACTTGGAAATTGCTTGTAAATGATAGATCTATGTTTCCTATAGATCAATCCATCACATTTTTTATGTTTATTGATTTTTCTCTATTTTTTATTTTCAAATTTATTTATTTTTTGAAAAAAAAAATGTGAATACCCATGGACAACCCATGAAACCACTTGGAAATTACTTGTAAATGATAGATCTATGTTTCCCATAGATCAATCCATCACATTTTGAGTGTTTATTGATTTTTCTCTATTTTTTTAATTTCGGATTTATTTATTTTTTGAAAAAATAATAATTTTTAATATTTGAATACCAATCAAATGTCTTGAAAATGGTTCCTAGATTTGAGATTTATGTTTTCCATAAATCATTCCAACATATATTGCTTGTTTTTTTACTTTTTTAATTTCGGATTTTTGTTATTTTTTGGAAAAAAAAATATTTTTTAATAATAGAATGCTAATCAAATGTATTGAAAAATGCTCCTAATGTTATATCTATGTTTGGCATAGATCAATCCAACATATCTTTGTCTTTTCCTATTTCTATTTTATTTTCTTATTTTCGTATTATTTAAATTTTTGAAAAAAAAAATTATACTTTTAAGTAATGAAATACCAATTAAATGTCAAGAGAATGATTCCTAAGCGTTACATATAAGTTTCCTCTAGCATGTTTCTTTGCTTTTTTTTAATTTTTAGTATACTACTTGTTCATATTTATAGCCAGGTATTCAATCTATTTGTGTTTGCCAATTGATAACTTAAAATGCCTCGTGATATTGATCCCGCATGGAGCTTTGATGAGGTAGTTGAGAATAATAGGTTGAAAATCTAATACAAGTTTTGTGGGAAAGTAACCAGTGGAGGCATTACAAGATTCAAGAAACACTTGGGCCACATTTATGGCAATGTTGCTGACTATACCGAAGTACCAAGGGAAGTCAGGGAACAAATGAAAGCTTTGGTTGGCCAAAACAAAGCTAGAAAAGTAGAGACAAAAGAAAAGAGGCGGCAAGATGTTGATGCTGCCCGTTATGATGTATTTAGGGATAAATACTTTGATGAGGAAGAAAATGCACAGATGGAGGCTGCATGCCGAGAGGTCATCATGAGTCAACAAGAAGAACATGAATGTCGTGCATTTGCTGAAAGCAAATATTATGATGCAGGGGGATCATCTACTACTGTGCCAAGCAGGGGCAAGGGCATTGTGGGGCCCATGCGTAGGGCATTTAGCACCCGGAAACGGGATGTTGATGTAGAAATTATCTCTACTAGAAGAGCAGTTCCTCCCCCTGTTGATCCTCTAGCACATAGAAAAGAGGGAGCTAAACAACTAAAAATATCTAGTGTTGTGAAAGGGGTAATGAAGGCTGCAAGAGATAGGTTAACAAAAGCTACAACAAAATGGCTAATTCACAAGAGCAATAGATTTTCATATTTCCAGACTATTCTTGATGTTGCCGCCGAAGCTGGACGTGGTATACAGGCGCCCTCCGTATATGATGTGGGCACTAAATACCTTGAAGAAGAATATATAGAAACAACGGCTTGGGTGGAAAAGTTTAGGCCCATGTGGCAACAGAATGGTGTTACCATCATGTGTGACGGATGGACCAGCGGCACCCAAACACAATTAATAAACTGTTTGGTGTATTCAGTCTCTGGGACCGTCTTTGTGAAGTCCGTTGATACAACTGAATATAGACGGACAACCACATATACACTCTTATGGATAAAGTTGTAGAGAGTGTGGGAGAGAAGCATATTGTACAGATTGTTACAGATAATGGCGCCAATTTTAAGGCTGCAGGTAATAAGTTAATGGTGAAGAGGACCCATTTATTCTGGACCCCATGTGCAGCACACTACATAGATCTCATGTTGGAAGAGATTGGAAGGAAGACAAAAGTGGCTTCATTGATCAAGGCATGTAGAGGAATTACAAGATTTATATATGATCATTCATGGGTGCTAAGATTGATGAAAAGAATACACAAATAACCATGCCTTGCTGCGTCCCAGATTAACTAGGTTTGCAAAGCCTTGTAAGGTTTAGAATGGAGCTCATTCAGATGTTTGCATCAGAAGAATGCCTTCGTTCGAAATAGGGCAATGCAACTAGTGGGTGAGGCACCTGCAGAAGGTCAGCTACTTCAAGGAGAAGGTACCAGTAGGACTAGGAGGAGTGGGAAAGAACCTGCTCATATTGGATCTTCTGAGAAAGCTAGTTCCACCACCGTCTCTTCGAGTAGACATGGTGGAGGAGATGGAGGAGAAGACAGTGGGACAGGTGGTACCAATGAATACTATCAACATGATAAAGACGATTGCGTTCCTATAGAGGAAGTACAGGAGTTACCTCCATCTACCTCCATCTGGAAGATTTGATCCAAGCCATGGTTATCAACAGCACCGAAAAGACTCACCACCTGGGGCTGGAGGTAGTAATGAGCAAGGAAATATTGGTGGAGATGTTGGAGGACAACAAGCGGCATCATAGACTAATTCGTGGAACCCTAGTTACAGTGGACAAGGACCCTTATAGTATTTTCCATATGGTCAAGTGCAATAAGGAGAAGAACAGTCTTCAGCTTCAGGGTCCTACTCATATGGATATAGTGACTGGTGAAACACAATATGGTAGATATCCACCTCCACCTCCTCCAAGTTCCTCTGATGCGGCTACCTTCTTTGGATTTGTGGATCCCAATGCTCATCAATATCAAATTCAATATGGTGCCAATAGAAATGATAACAGTGATGGGGGTAAGGATAACCATGGCGCCCTGAATCTTGGTAGACATTCATTTCGGTGGTGATTAAGGTATTCCTATTTCCTTCACTAACTATCTACTCTTTGTCATTTCTAAATTGGTGTTGAATGTTGATTGTTGATCACTTCATAGTTCATTCACTTGATTGAATTTGAACCTTGAATGTTGAAGTATTGATATTTGATTGTTCAATGTTCACTAATTATTAATGACCTAACTCTTAAATCTTCTTGTGCCTTTATTTCATGTTCTAGTTTTTTTTTTTTACGAGCTTTCCATTACTTTCTAAGTTAGCATGACTAAGAAACATGAATACATGTGAAAAAACTAGTCATTATTATTATTTTCTATTTATACAGCAATACAAGACCTCATATATTGAGGGCACCGCTACGCCCCCTTTTCTTACTTACTTTTGCAAAAGAACCACATTTTCTTTCATTTTACAAATTTTTTTATTTTCTGGGATTTTCTCAGATTTTTTTGGTGATTTTTTCAGATCGCATCGCTACGTCGCTACGTAGCCCCACTACGCTACGTAGTGCCCCACTTCGTAGCGGTTTGGCGGCGGGCCGCTACACCCACCCATACCGCTATTTTCATCCTTGGTGCAGATGACATACAATAGAGTTGTCAGACAACACTCGATGAGAAAAATTAACTTTTCTTTAATTTTAGTTTAAGTTGAACAGTTGTAGTGAGGCACTAGAATTGGTCAAGATTTTCTGTAGTTTTGATTTTGTTTATTACTCGGTTAAACAATTTTGACGTTGAGCAAATTAATTAGGACTTATTATTACTCATGCTCTGCTAAGAATGTCAAATGTTTAATAATTTGAGAAAAATTCTGATGCAATTTGATTTGACCTAATCTCATAAACGCAGAAAAATTACGACGACAACATGAAAGATGGACTTTTTTAGAAACCATGGTTTTGGGTTGTAACACCTACAGCTACAATTTATACCAGCTGTACCTATGATCCGCTCTGTGAACAAACAAACTGTTGCAAATCCTCTTTAGTACTTCTTTCCTTCAAAACTTTCTAGTAAATATCAGTTGCATTAGGAGTCTTTTATATTGAGTTAGATGTGCATGTAATGTAGTTTAGGATTTTATTCGAAAAGAGACTGCTATATATAATTTATGAAGTGGATGAATTTTCTATGGTGGAATAAAATTCCCTTTGAGAGGCTTGAACAAGGGAAATTTCATTAGTTTTCTTCCACAATTCATTTCTATACTGGTCTTTGGTGATTCAATGGATGTTTCCCTCTTGTGATTGTGTGGTGTTCAAAGAGACATGAAGCTGTCAGCTTTTCCTGCAGAAACTGCAAAGTGTCCATCAGTGTTGCAGCTCTTCTTTGATTGCATCAATAATGAGGGGTAGCAGATTCCTTTTAACTGCTTCCAAAAGAGCAGTCAACAGAGATTCAGTTTCACTACCCCACATGAACCAAGAGTTCCCAAAAAGGTAAGAATAGCACAAGATGCAGAATCCTAATAGAAACCTTTCAATTCCTACCACACCTGGATTCATAGTAGAACTTCCATCGAAATTCAGTTTTTCCTACTAAATGCTTACTACCAATAACAAATATATATGTAAAGTGGCCATTTTGGCCAATAAATATCCCTAATGTGCTTGCTTTATACAACCAAAAGTGATGAGTTGTCTGGCCTCATTTTCAGCCAGTGCATCAAAATGTGGGGCCAAACTTGAGGCAGTCTCGATTTTGCCACACAAATGCCAGCAGAGCATATGCAGCCACCTGAAAACTATGTGAAACAAGAAAACATCGTATAACAATTTGTACATATCTTGAATCACATCCACAAAGACAGTGCAACATAGTTAAGAATGCACTATTACTGTTTTCTTATTTTTAAAGTAGTTGAATACAACCATTCAAAAAAAAAAAGTAGTTGAATACTAGCATAACTGTAAAAGCCCCTTTTCTGAACATCCAACATCAAAACAGCTTCCATCTGTATCGTAGTCAAAACAAATAACCAAAATGATACAAATAAATATTAACTGCCTTCACAAAATCCACTTTCAAGGAGATGTGATTTGGAAGTTCTACAATCACAGGGGGGCTTATTCTAATGAGGCATTTCGATTGCAATTATGCCAAAACGTTCAGAATTGCAAAATTAGATAAAACTGCTAATATTTTAAAAGCATGCACAAAATAAATTAAAAAAAAAAAAGCCCACATGTAATCCAAGAAAAATAAGCTTTTCAATAAAATATCCATGTTGTAGATGTTTAATTAGGATTGCTGTTTTATGCTTGATTTCTTTTCACCTTGTTTGCTATAAAATCTGAATTACCATTTACCAAAAAGAAAAACAATAATATTTTTCAAGAGGACAGAATGGGCATATTACCTTTAGTGCCAGAAGCAGTAAAAAAGTTTCGACTGAGTAGAAACCCCTGTCGACAAAATCTCCTAGAAACAAGTAGTTCGTCTTTGGACAATCACCTCCAACTTTAAACAGCTCTTTCATGTCATAAAACTGTCCATGGATGTCGCCGCATATCTGAAAGGAACCATTGACAACAATAGTTAAGTAGAAGATTCCATGTTGTTATGATGCATTTAGCATTGTGTGTTTATTTGTGTCTGTATGTGTTGGTATTTTCAGGACATGTGCAATTAGCACTGATATTCAAACAACAAAATGGAACGTTATATGCTAAGTATAAGTCCAGAAACCAGATTTAACACTTTCCAAGGTCATTAGCAACCATAACTTTTTTAGTTTGATATTTTTCAAAAAATAAAATAAAATATGGGATCACAACTTATTTCCAAGTTCATTAGCAACCATGTTTTTATTAGTTTGGAAAGATTCAAAAAAAATTGAGGATTGCATGGGTCCCAGCGCTGCTAAAAAAAAGCAAGCAGAAGGCTTTTTCTTTTTCTTTTTAACAAACAATGGACATAAAAGAATGTAGCTGTTACTCAGACCACAAGGAAATCATTACTATATCATACCATCAAAACCTTATCTAATGTAAATAGGGTTAGCTGTGTGTTACTTTTTCACAAAGAACATACATGGTTTGGCAAATTTTTATAGCTGACAGCCATATGCAAGCCCTCCTTTATCAAGAGTCAGAACGGGTGTTAACAGAGAATTCTACAAAACAGATCTTATTCATTTCATTGACAAATCCGCTATAAATAAATTACAATATGCAAGGGTAAACAATAATATTTGAACTTCTCCAATCCTATAACAATTTAACTAGATAATATCATTTATCCTAATCCTAAAGAAATCATATCACTTGTCCAAACACCGCACCCCCAACCGTCCAAAGCTCTTGAGTTTGCATATAGTGAATAGACGAATCTGCTGTGGTGTTTTTTTTTTTTTTTTTTGAATGATACTCAAAGAAGTTGTATAGATGCTCAAGGACTAAATGGTGGAACTTGAAAGGTGATAAGCAACTAGCATTAAGGGAAAGAGTACTAGAGGAAGACATTTAGGCGGTAAATGAGAGTGCAAATAATATGTGGGATAAGGTAGCAGAGTGTATTAGGAGGGTAGGGAAAGAAGTCTTAGGAGAATCCAAAGGGGGTACTCCGGCACAGAAAGAGGCATGGTGGTGGAACGAGGCCGTCCAAGACAAGATAAGCCAAGATAGGCTTATGACCGGGTTCCTAGGGAGGTTCTATGGAGAGTACTGGAAAAGAAAAGAGTGTGTGTCGCATATATTGAGGGGATAAAGGATATGTATGATATAGTCGTGACATCTATAAGAACGACTGGCGGAGAGCCTAAAGAGTCTCCTATCACGATTGGTCTACACCAAGGCTCAGCGTTAAGCCCGTACTTGTTGCCCTAGTTATGGATGAGATTACAGGACATATTAAGGATGAGGTGTCGTGGTGTATGCTATTTGCAGATGGCATTGTTTTAGTGAATGAGACGAGAGGAGGAGTGAATGCTAAGCTAGAATTGTGGCGGAAAACGTTAGAGACAAAAGGGTTTAGGCTAAGTCGATGCAAGACAGAATATATGGAATGCAAGTTTAGTCAAAGTAGGACACCTGGTAAAATAGAAGTAAGTTTGGGCACACAAAAGATTGTAGAGAAGGAAAACTTTAGGGACCTTGGATCTATGGTGTAACAGGATGGAGAAATTGATACTGATGTAAGTCACAGGATTCAGGCCGGGTGGACCAAATGGAGGAGTGCTTCGGGGGTCTTGTGTGATAGGAAAGCCCCCCTCAAGGTTAAAGGAAAGTATTATAAGGTGGCGGTACGTCCAGCGTTGTTATATGGATCAGAGTGTTGGGCAATAACGCATAATCATGTTAAGGAGATGGAAGTTGCGGAGATGAGAATGCTAAGATGGATGTGCGGGATCACAAGGAAAGATAGGATTAGGAATGAGGAGATTAGGGGCAAAGTAGGAATAGCACCGATTGAAGATAAAATGAGAGAAAATCGACTGAGATGGTCCGGCCATGTTAGAAGGTGCCCAACGGAGGCACCTGTTAAAAGGTGTGAAAGCATGGAGATTGCCAAGAGTATGAGAGGGAGAGGGAGACCCAAGCGAAGTTGGAAAGAAACTATTAAACATGACCTTGCCTACATGGATCTAACGGAGGACATGGCCCTAAACAGATTTGATTGGCGTCGTCAAATCCATATAGCCGACCTCACCTAGTGAGAAAAGACTTGGTTTGGTTTGGTTTGGTTTTGAATGATACAAATATGATGGTTCTTGTGATGCATATCAACAATTTCCTTACAAACGGCTCACAAGGGATTGATCCCTGGGTGGGCGGGTTTATTCCACCTCACCTGGCCACTGGGCCAACTAGCAAAAAGAAAAAAAAAGGATGCAAGCCAACCCGGACAACTGATTAGATTAAGATCTGATGGCTGTTGATTAAAATTATTTCTTGCATGATAAGAAGGTGATATAAGATTGACAGTGCAGGAGCTGTAGACAGATGCAGACAACTATTATATCCAAAGATTTGATTCGAAGACACAATTGAATTCGAAAATTCCATGCAGCATCAGATGATCAGAGTTAAAAGATACAATCCAAAGACAAAATATAGTAGATCCAAATTCAAAAGCCATGTGATCAAAGATCCATGGTCAATTGGGTAGATGATCAGATTTGTATCTCATACAAAGACAGAATGTCAGAAGATTCTTTTTTTTCTTTCTTTTTGAATGGTGACAATTACATATTAGATCTAATCCAAATGAAACTTATCAAATATGACATGAATCCAATGAAAAAATGATTCATAATCCAATCTAAACACAAATACAACAGATTCAGATATAGAAGCCATGTGATTGATAACCATAGCCGAACAAGTGCAGATTTGAAAAATCAAATTCAATCTCTAATCTAAGTAAAAAATACTGACCAGATTAAAAAAGTCTAATCCAAAGAAAGATGATATGAAGAACTAATCCAAAACTGCAAGATATCAAGTTTGGAAACAGAAGAACAGATTGGTAGATGCCAAAGATAAACACAATCAAGTTCAGAAAGAAAAGATCCGATCCAATGATGAATTATCAGATCTTGCATGCAGTACAATCAATGATCAAGATGATGACCTGAACAGACAATAGCAACAAAGAGATGCAAAAGGTGGGAAAGTGGCGACAATGATTGTTAGATTGTATGGACTCAATCCATCAGTTGATGTAATAAATTGATTAATTTCTTTATTTATCAATAAAATCATGCTTTCCTTTCATGAGATGAATGGTGTTTTATTACTTAATGCCCATGACCAATACATATGACATAATGGTTCATGAGATGAACCGGGTCCCATTAGTATATTAGATGTGATATATGTATATGGATGAGATCCACATATGGGAGATATGTGTCACAAATCTTATACTTAAAAATTTCTTCACAACCAGCGATGGGACTGGACATCTCATCTGATAAGGTTGAAGCACCTTGATCACTATGAGATAGTGTGATTTGTCTCGATCATCAGAATGTAAGATTCTGGATCATAGTGCTGGTACATTGGATGTATTGAAGGACCATGAGAAGCACCTTATGAAATACTATCTCGATTTAAGGACTGCTCTCATAATTCCCTAGCAATAGGCTCTCAATCCTGAGACATTGATGAACTCAAGTTTCTATCTATTCATTTGCTTTGAGTCACCAATGAGTGAGGCCAACTGTAGGTCAACACCTTGGTGTCTTGGGTACGTGGTAGTAGGACTGTGGGAACATCCAATGGTCAAGATGGAATCTATCTATATTATCCCCTTGTGCCAATTAATGGATTTGTCATTAGTAAGTGCGCACCCATCTCGATTAAGAGTTAATTGGATGGTACTGATGAACACTGTGATTAATTGGAGCTCAAAAATAATATGTGGATCTAAGATTGGATGGGATAGATTTATTCTAATTGATCCATGGATAATGATGGAGGGGCCTACTTGTGGTAATTGGGAAGTTTAGGGTCTTCATTGTAATATATTCTTAAGACTGGAGTGCAATTGCATTTATATAGTTGTATTATTTACAATTAACTGTGGGCCCGGATTGCACATGAGATGTGGGGTCGCGAGTCCCAGTTGGAGCCAGCTTTCTAAGGAATCCCTAGTGGTCCCCATACTAGCCCAAGTTATTAGAAAGATATTAGAACTCTAAAAGGAAATAGAAAGTTACTATTTCTATTTGAAGTAAGACTTCTAATAGTGGTAATAGTAAGTTACTAATTATAATGGAAGTGCGACTTCTATTTAAATTAGAAAGAAGAGAGTTACTAATTGTTAGAGAAGTAAGACTTCTATATCAATTAGATAACAAAGAGGAGCTTGCTTTTAAGCTATATATAGAGGAGTTTTTAGGGCTGGACGTCCAATGCATATCACACCTAGGGATTCACGCCCAACCCTTCTAAAGTGCAAGAGTTGTACGTATCTCATTCATCTCTTCTCTCTTCTAGTTCTGTTCTAGTTCCTTGGAGATTGTAGTAGGGTTTTCTCTTGGAGATCCCACCAATCTTCTTGAGAAAAGAGATTCTGATTAGAGGATCATAGCGTGGAAGATCAATAGGTCTTGGAGATTCTTGTTTGATACGTGAAAGAGTTTCATCATCAAAGAAATACGCAACTTCTCCATTAGAGCACAACCGAGCTCCTAAGGTATAATCTACTTCCTTGCATGTTGTAGATTTTTATGAATGCCTGTTGGCTGCTGTACTATCTTCTAGATAGGCTTATTTACTTATCATGACGGCTGAAATTGAGGACATGGATCCTGGATTGGGTTTTATAGCCTTCTGGATAGTTGATCCCTGAGTCAAGTCGGTCAAAAGTTTTGAAAACCTATCCACGAGGCCCACCTATTTCCAACATGATGTAAATTCCAGTTTAAGTGGTCATCATCGCCATCATCAGCCTTCTCCCAATTATGTTGGCGTTGGTTACATGAGTTTTGTTTCACCATTCCAATTCCCTTGGATAGAATTGCAATTCAGGCAAAATGATTTAGGTCGGCCTGCAAGTTGGTGAGGAAGGAGATAGATCAAATCTAACGCGTTAACTAATAAGTGCTTAATTATTTGTAATCTAAGCCCTAATATTCTGTTTATCCTATGCTAGTTCATGTTTATTTTATTTGATTCTATATAGTTTTTGTTAATTTTTATGCTAAGGTCAAAAGGAGCAAAAAGAGATTAATTAATGGGCGTGAATCCCAAAGAAGGACCAAGGTGGGTCCCATTCAAGATGTTTCAGATTCAAAGAAGACTTTCTAATTATTTGGACCTTACAATTCAAATCAAAGAAGAAAAGAATTAGAGAAAGAAATTCTAATCAAAGAAGAAGAGCAAAAGAAAGAAAGAAGAAACCCATCCTAGGGTTACACGCCCAAGGGGGGTCCACATCTATTACAAAAAGAAGAATTTCATAAATTAGAAGTCTTATTCAAGTTAAAAGAGGAGTTCAAGAACGGAGAAAAACAAGGAGAGAAAGAAGAAAAATTTGGAACAAGAGTTCAAGTCAAGATAGAAGTCCTAAAAGAGGGGTCCCACACCCATGTTACACGCACCAAATAGGGCCCACTTTTATGTCAAAAGTTCATATTTAATTCCTTGCAATTAATCTCAGATTTGTGGGTCCATGTGAATAAGTTTCTAGAAGATACAAGTGGGACCAGATTTAGAAAGCTTGCTAATCAAGAAAAGAAGACTCCTAATGCATTCTAATTAGGAAACCTAATTATAAGGAAGGTTGAAGATCTATTTCTACAAGGGAACTACTTGTTAAAAGGGGCTGTTACAAGATTTATAAATAGCATAAAGGAAGTGGACGTGAACAGTAATTTCAGCCATAAATAAGCCATAAACCAGCCATCAAATCAGCCACAATCATTCCACAAAACACAGCAGCCATACAGCACTATTGGGAGCACCTTTGGAGCATCTTTTGGAGAGCTTTCGGAACGAGGAAAAGGGGAAAAAGATGCTGGCCATCCACTGCATCTTCATCATCTCCTAGTTTCCTTCTTATGACTCTATTTTATATTTTGTTTTCAATTCCAGACATGAGTAGCTAATTTTTTAGGGCTAGGGTGTAATTGAAACCCTAGCCTAGTTCTATGTAGTCTCTTTTGGCGTCTTTTAATTCAGATTTCAGTTTTATTAGTAGAGATTCTAAACCATGTTTTTAATTGATGAGTTGTGTATATGCCATGCCAACCATGTTATGTTCAATTAATTTTAAGAGTAGCTAACTTAATTTTGATTGATTTTGATGTTAAGCATCTAGGGTTTAGAACCATGAATAATCTAAGTATATGCCATGCTTAGACTCATGCATTTATCTTTCCCATTGTTTTAATGCATTATGTGTGTTTTGACTAGGACATATGCCATGCTTAGTTTTTGCATCATAACAAATAATTCATGTAGTATGCCACTCATGAATTGGGTTTAGGGGAATAGTAATCTAGACGCATATGCCATGGTTTAGGTTGATAGATGTCACTAATAAAATCTGATTTTTTATTAAAAGAAAATAAGGGACATGCATAGGATTGGTTAGGGGAGTAGATGAAACCCTAGTTCATTCATTCTCATTGTTTTCAATTCTAATATTAGTTGTGTGTTTTAGATAAATTTCCATTTAGCTTTTGATAGTTTAATTTACTGTTTTTAGTAGTTTAAGTCAATCTTTCATCATTCAATTGTCTCTTTTAATATTCTGATTTTAGTTGCTTTTGACATTGTTTTATCACAAGTCTCTGTGGGATCGGCCTCGTACTTACAATTCACTACACTACATAGTGATCTTGTGCGCTTGCGAGTTTTAATTGTGTGCATACTAGTAGCTTATTTCTAGGTTGCTTGGTGCATACCAAGTTTTTGGCGCCGTTGCCGGGGACTTGTTTGCATAGAATAGTGTCAAAACTTGTTTTTAGTGTAGTGTCATAGTCTAGTTTCGTTTTTAGTTCAGTTACTTGAAGTTTTAACGTGTTGTTATTTACTGTTTTATCATAGTTTTTTGGCTATTTAATTTCAGATTTCTATTTTTCTTCTTTTAGCACATTAACTCTTTTATAGGTGCTTACTTGCGGTCATAAATTCTGTATATGCAAGGTAGGCGATCTCATGACTTAGCCATCATTGTCTACGATCCAGAAATTGAACAAACTTTTAGAAGATATCGAAGACAAGCTCAGAGGGCAAGATCCAATACTCGGCCCTCATCTGACTCAGAGCTTGAAGAAAACAGTGTTAACGGAAATCAAGGTCCTGAAAGAAAAATGGCTGATAAAGAAGAAGACGAAGAAGTGGTAGTAAATAATCAAAAGAGACCAATGAAGGAGTCTTACATACCCTTGCACACCGAACAGCCGTCCACCATTCTTTATCCACCTAATACGGCTGGAAATTTCACCCTCACTGCACAACTGCTGAACATGGTGCCACACTATCATGGGTTACCTAATGAAGATCCTTATCTTCATATTAAGGAATTTTTGGAGCTATGTGCGACACAACAAATACAAGGAGTTACCCCAGAGGACATCGGGCTACGTCTATTTCCTTTTTCTCATAAGGATAAAGCTCAAATATGGTTAAACTCCTTGGATGTTGGTTCTATCAACTCTTGGCAACAGTTAGCCAATAAGTTTGTGAAGAAATTTTTTCCAGCTCAAAAGACAAGGCAGTTAAGAAGAGAGATCCAAACATTTCAGCAGAAAGATGGAGATCAGTTCTGGGAAGCGTGGGAGCATTTTAAGGATTTATTATTGAAGTGTCCACATCACAACCTCACCAAAGATGATCAAGTTCAAGCTTTCTATGAAGGACTGAACGAGCCAAATAAGGGAATAGTTGACTCTGCATGTGGAGGGGCCCTGATGGAGAAAAATAGTGAGGAAGCTTATGATCTCTTTGAAACTCTAAGTGAAAACTCAACAATTTTCTTGTAGAAACAGACAGATGGGTAAGAAGCAAGGAATGTACGAGATCCAATCTCAAAGAAATATAGCTGCTCAGATGGTGGCAATGGATAAAAAAATGGACATGCTCATCAAAGCAATGGCTTCCAATAGCATGCTCGGACAAACACCAAAAGAAGTATGTGCTATATGTTCTCACACTAACCATGCTACTGAATGCTGCCCCATGTCATCTTTTACAGACCAGGAACATACCAACTATGTTGGTAACACTTTTCCTAAGCAAAACAATCCCTACAGCAATACTTACAATTCTGGATGGAGGAATCATCCAAATTTTTCTTGAGGCAATCAGAACAATCAAGGAAATCAAGGGAATC
Source organism: Cinnamomum chago (assembly GCA_038049695.1). NCBI lineage: Eukaryota > Viridiplantae > Streptophyta > Magnoliopsida > Laurales > Lauraceae > Cinnamomum > Cinnamomum chago. The sequence continues at coordinate 89,770,546 of CP142453.1, read as the reverse complement.
AAAACCAGTATCAAGGACAGCAAAGAAGCTACCAATACCCCCAGAATAACAACTTTTCTCAGAATAGTGCACAAAAGTCACCAGATGATGAGTTCAAAAGTTTAGTAACTCGGTTTATTCAGTCATCTCAGGCTAATTTCCAGCAACATAGCCAAGCAATTACAAATACTCAACAGAGTTTGGCCAAGCTAAAAGCACAAGTGGGTAAGATAGCTAATGCCTTAAGCAAGAGGGAGGACGGTAAGTTCCCAAGTCAGACTGAAATCAACCCTAAAAATCATGAGCATCTGAAGGCCATAACTACCATCACCAAAGAGCCTGAGAAGGTCTACAGGAGAATGAGGCAGCATATGGTACAACCATAGACACCAGCGTGAATGGGCCACATGAAAATCCAGAAACTGTAGAAATTGAGCCACAGGACAAAACAAGGAAAACTGAGACTGATGAGAACTAGAAAAGTGATAAGAAGGGCACAGACACTACGGCCACTCCTATTCCGGTCACACCTTCTAAAGAACCAGAGAGAGTCTATAAGCCAGTTCCACCTTACCCTCAGCGGCTGCGACGGGAGAAGAAAAGTCAGCTCACGCAAGACATCTTCGAGACTCTAAGGAAGGTAGAGATTAACATGCCGCTGATTGATGCTATTAAGTAGATACCCTCTTATGCAAAGTTTATCAAAGAGTTATGTACAAATAAGAGGAGATTAAGAGATCATGAAGAGGTTAAGTTAACAAAGGAAGTCAGTGCCGTTCTTTCAAGAAAGCTTCCTCCAAAGCTGAAAGACCCTGGGAGCTTTATTATACATTGCAAGATAGGAGATCATACATTTGAGAGAGCCTTACTGGACTTGGGTTCGAGTATCAATTTGCTGCCATTTTCCGTCTATGAGTATTTGGGTTTGGGAGAGCTCAAACCAACTTCAATTACATTGCAACTGGCGGATAGGAGTGTGAAGCACCCAAGGGGCATTCTGGAGGACATTTTGGTAAAGGTAGGAGAATTCATATTACCTGCTGACTTTGTGGTATTGGACATGCAGAGTGTATCACTGCCTCACCACCTTTCTATTATACTTGGCCGACCTTTCATGGCCACTGCGGGTTCAAAGATAGATGTACAGAAAGGCACAATTGAAATGAAGGTCAATGGGCAAAACATTGAGTTTAAAGTGTTCGAAGCTATGAAAATGCCTAGAGATGAAGATTGCTTTCAGATTGAGGTGATTGAGCAGGCTATAGTAGAGGTGTTTCCAAGAGCACATGGGTGCAAGGAGGAGTTGGACACATGCATTCAGCAAGGCCTCATCAAATCTGAAATCATGCAAGATAATGATGAACTGGAGGCAGAACTTATGGGGATTGTAAATCAACTAGAAGTACTCCCCTCCATCCCAGGTAAATATTCTAACTCTTTTGAAATTCTTGGTTCTTCCACAAAGCAACCCGTTCCTTCTATTTTAAAAGCACCAGAGTTAGAATTAAAGCAATTACCTGAACATCTCAAATATGCCTACTTGGGAGAACATGAGACTTTGCCATGTATCATAGCCAGTGATTTGAGTTCTGATGAAGAGAGCAAGTTGTTAAAAATGTTAAAAGCTCACAAGACAACATTGGGGTGGAGCATTGCAGACATCAAAGGTATAAGCCCAACCATGTGTATGCACCGAATATTGTTAGAAGAGGAGTCTAAACCTACAAGTGAAGCACAGAGACTCAACCCTCATATGAAAGAAGTTGTCAAAGCAGAAATTCTTAAGCTACTAGATGTTGGGGTCATCTACCCAATCTCAGATAGCAAGTGGGTCAGCCCAGTGCAAGTTGTTCCCAAGAAGAGCGGTATGACAGTGGTAAAGAACGAACATGATGAGTTGATTCCTACTAGAGTTACCACTGGATGGAGGGTATGCATAGACTACCGAAAGCTTAACACAGCCACAAGAAAGGATCACTTCCCACTACCATTCATTGATCAAATGTTAGAGAGGCTAGCTAGGTGTGAGAACCCGACCCCTAATCTCTTGGATTAGTGTTGTTTTATTTGTGGATTAGTTTCTCCTAGTGGGATTAGTATTTGTTGGGTTGAGTTTGTGAGCTAGATTGAGTTTTCTTCTAGTTTTGGGCTTTTGAGTGCTTTGGCAGCTTGTGGGGCCCTTTGGGGGTTCCCTTTTCGGCTTTGCTTTTACTTGTGAGATTTTCCCGATTGGTTTCGTATCGTGTTTTTAGCCCATTGCATTCATCTTGAGGAATCCTACAACTTTCATGTTGATCCCATATCCATTTGAGAACCCGAAAACCGATTTCTTGGCCTTGAGGGCAAAACAGTCTTTTCACACCAAATCTGTACCCAAAACTCGATATTCTCGAAATCCGTGAAACATACACTTTTTGGAAACTAGATATTCCGACGATCATTTCTTCCTTCTTCGTCGAATCCATCCGAGGTCCCGAATTAGATGATTTCAGCCACCCAAGTCCCTTAAGTTGTGGGACCCATCCTCACTTGCTTATAAAAGGAGACCCTTCTCCTTCATTCACTCCATTCACCATTGTTCCAGCTGAGCCTAGGGTTTCCCATTGTGCAACTTCTTCTTCTTCTTGCTTCTTCATCTCCAAGCCACACAAATCTTGCACCAAACTAGAAATGGAGATCATCAATCTCTTCCTCTCCTTGCAAGCTTCATCTTGATTGCATTTTTGGAGAAATCCATCAACATTGAGACCTTCCTTGAGCTTGTTCTTCTCATTTGAAAGTCATCCAAGTAAGTGATTCTTCCCATCTTCTAGATTTGTAATCTTCTAGCCTTAGAGAAGCTCCACCTTGATTATTGGAAAGTTTCATTGTCATTTCATTGTTTAACCCATTTTAGGGTTGTTTTGGGGGTTTTTGTAGAAATTGTGGATCTTGAGCTTGAGAGGTGATTAGGAGCTTGGATTTGCTTGATTAGAGTCAAAGGCAAGTGGATGAATGGATTGTTTTGATTATTAACATGTTTTGTGAGAAAATCTTGATTCATTAATGGTTTTGGTGATTTTAATAGTTGTCTTTAATATGATTAATATTGATTTCAAGATGTGCTTATTGATGAGTTATTTCTCCCTTGTTAATCTCTTGGAAATGTATGTATCATAGTGTCAAGATTTCAAATGATTTCACATGAATGAGTTTTCTCCACCTTGTGATTAATTGTGAATGGAAAGAATGGAAAGAATGGAAAGAGAGGAACTTGAAATGAGGAGCTCTTTAGCTCATGTTATTGTCTTGGAAACATGTATTTAAACCATCTTGTTTATGGTTCTTTGTGGTTGATCATGTGTTGGAAGGAAAGGAAACAAAAGAGGAAGAAAAATCAGCTTTCCCGGACTTGCTGTACCCAGGTCCGATCGATCGGACCTACAGGCCGATCGATCGGACTATCAGTAACTGTAAGCCTTTTTGGGCCGATCGATCGGCTGATCGATCGGACCCTGTACATTCTGGTACAGAAATTTCGACCGATCGATCGGCCCTTCGGACCGATCGATCGGAGGACTCAGTTTGAGTCCAGTGAGATTTGATATTGTGGTTTTTTTTGGAAACCTTTGGGCCTTCTATGAGTCCTAGGGGTGTATACCTTAGTGTTAAGACCAATTATACCCTAATCTAAGGTCTCTAAGACTAGGGGACTAAAAGAAAAGAATGGTGTTGATTTAGACACTAATTCTTGGTTTTAGGTGGGACCTTGGCTACCCTTTTTGGACTGTTGGACCATGTGTGAGAATGTCTTGAGCCGACACGCCTCACGGTTGGTTCGGTGGCATCGAAGTCCAATCAATTTCAATCTTGAACGGGATGGAACGACGCGATATCTTCCTAATACCTAAACATAAGTCTATTTCCTTGGTTATCGCTAATTCTATTCCTTTCGATGAATGAATCGGTTGCTCGATGTTTCCGGATTTATGTCATGCCTAGGATGGACCGTGTATAATCTTGATTCTTGCTATTGTAACATCTAGTACTACCCATAAGCTCAAGTTAAGATTTTAAAATAGTAAAAGTGCATAAGGAGCCCGGAATGTCTTCAAACTCAAGGAGTACCAAGTAATGATTATAATCGACATACGGGACCCCTATTCACTTAAATAGATCTTGAAATTAATACTTTTCCCGAAATTGTTATAGTTCATTGTTTCACCTCTTTTCCCGAGATTTGCATTACATGACTTGTTTTCCCGAAAGCATTGAAGTTACACTAGTAACAGTTATTTGTCCCGACATGTATTGCCCGATATGAAATGTTAGTGTGCCCTTGAGCACCCCCGTCTTGCCCGTTTGATTATGTATTTATACTTGATTTACTTGCATTGTCTCGATTGGATTTGACCTATGAGTCGGCACCACTAAGCTTGGATAACCCTGTCGGTCTGATCAACCGACTTGGAGATCCCCCTCCCGTCCCGCCAGCTGCAGCTTGGATCCCGATACCCGGTTACTACCGTGGTCCCGTCCCGATACCCGGTTATTACCGTGGTCTTGTCCCGATACCGCAGATTGCTACTGTGGTCCCCGATGCCCGGCTCGCTACCGTGGTCCCGTATAGTATATGTATATGCATTCATGAGATCCCCTGTTTCTCCTCACCTCGAGTGACTGAGATCAGGGCCTAGTATATGTATATGTATTGATATGAGATCCCCTGTTTCTCCTCACCTCGAGTGACTGAGATCAGGGCCTAGTTATTGCTCTATCGCTTGAGTGATAGAGGACTTAGCTTCGTGTGGTTGCCATCTTGCCAATTTCCGTTTCCTTGGACACCCGACATGGTTTATATTGCTTACTTGTTTTCAGATAAATGATTCATTGCTTTTATGAAAGTTGTTATTTAGATAAGTGTTAATGCTCTCTATTGTAAATTCAGTCACTATTATATTGTTTTATGTCCTTTGCACACGTACATGTTTTACATGAGTGCCGGTTGGGTGAATACCCGTGCTTTTACATATGGTTCTAACGATCGATGGTTTTGCTAGAGTTATATGATTACACATGTTTTAAAATGAATACCCGAGTTATTAAATGTCCATGCTTTGGAACGTGTTTTAAATGACACTCGTTTTGTTAGATCCCGATGTTTATACATGTTTTAAGTGAATACCCAATTTGTTAAATATCCCTGTTTTTGAAATATGTTTTAGATGACACTTGTTTTGCCAGATTCCTATGTTTATACCTATTCTTACATGATACCCGATTTGTTTAAATATCCATACTTTGGAATAGGTTTAAATGAACATTAGTCTTGTCAGATTTCCTTGGTTACACCTGTTTTAAATGAACACCCGGTTTGTTAAATATCCGTATTTTTACATATGTTTCAAATGGACGTTTGTTTTGTCAACCCACTATATTTATACATGTTTTAGACGAATACCCGATTGTCAAATATCTATGTTTATAGATGATGTAAATGAACACGTGTTTTATTAGATATTCATGTTTTACCCGTGCTTGAAATGAATACAGGTTTTTCCCCGAGATTCCCGACTTTGCACCCGTTTAATTATATGTAGCATTTGATCGAATAGCATGATGTATCTTATGTTTTATTCTTCAGTATATTTGTTATCTTTTCATCCACCTGCCAGACCGTCGTGTCTGACCCACTACTTTTGGTACTCAGGTTCAGATTTATTCGCCCCGAGTTGAGTGTTTTGTTGACTTTGGAGCCATGCCTTGCAGGTTGTTTTGTCGGCTATGTCATGTAGACATTGAGTCTGACATCGGAGCTACGTCACATTTGGGTAGTAGTTTATAGCTTATTGTTGTATGGCTTTTATTAGCCTTTTTCTTGGGATTCTTAATTAATGTACATTGATAATTGTAACCTGAACATATTTGGGAATGTAATATCCTGTTACTGTCAACTCTGTAAATTATTGTGATGATTACTCCAGTCTGATATGATTCTTGATATAATAGCTATGGGCTAGAGGTTGAGTGCGACGCGGAATCCGATGGCCACGGACTTCGGGTCGCAACGCCACAAATGCTTCCGCAAAATATTCAGAATGTGTTGTCTTCACACACGTGGATCTTGGGAGAAGTAAAATACATTTATGCTTAATCCCATCTCCCGCCCCCGAGGTTTCGGTTCGGGGGCGTGACACTAGGCATTCACATTATTGTTTTCTTGATGGGTACAGGATACAATCAGATTCCTATTGCTCCAGAGGATCAAGAGAAGACCACTTTTACTTGTCCATTTGGGACATTTGCTTATAGGAGGATGCCTTTCGGACTATGTAATGCACCAGCAACTTTCCAGAGATGCATGATGAGTATATTCTCCGATATGGTGGAGCACTTTATTGAGGTATTCATGGACGACTTCTCTGTCTTTGGATCATCATTTGATAACTGTTTGTATCATCTGGAGTTTGTGCTAAAGAGATGTGTGGAGTGTAATTTGGTGTTAAATTGGGAAAAATGCCACTTCATGGTTAAACATGGCATTGTACTTGGACATGTGGTGACAAGCAAGGGGATACAGGTGGATAAAGCTAAGATAGACTTAATCAGCAAGCTTCCCCCACCTACATCAGTGAAAGGAGTACGGAGTTTCCTTGGGCATGCGGGATTCTATCGCAGATTCATTAGGGATTTCTCCAAGATTGCACGCCCATTATGTGCTTTGTTACAAAAAGATGTGGAATTTGTCTTTGATGAGGATTGCTAACGCGCATTTGAGCTACTGAAAAAGCTTTTGACATCAGCCCCTATTATCATGGCACCCAATTGGAGTTTGCCATTTGAGCTGATGTGTGATGCCAATGACTATGCTCTAGGGGTTGTGCTTGGCCAAAGAGTAGGGAAGCTTCCACATGTGATTTACTACGCATCCAGGACTCTAAATGATGCACAGCTGAACTATTCTACTACTGAGAAGGAACTTCTTGCTGTAATTTTTGCACTAGAAAAATTCAGATCTTACCTTGTTGGGTCTAAGGTTATCGTTTACACCGATCATGCAGCACTGAAGTATCTCTTAAGCAAGAAGGATGCCAAGCCAAGGCTAATTAGATGGGTATTGTTGCTACAAGAATTTGACCTTGAGATCAGAGATAAGAAGGGAAGTGAGAATGTAGTGGCAGACCACTTATCCAGATTGCTGAATGAGGAAGCAAGCCGGGGGGACGACATTCCACTCAATGAATCTTTTCCAGATGAGCAGCTATTTCAGCTTACCAAACTTCCATGGTTTGCGGGCTTGGTGAATTACAAGGTTTGTGGTGAGTTCCCACTGCATTTTACTAGTCAAGACAAGAAACGGTTGGTACATATGGCACGTTTTTATTACTGGGATGACCCATATTTGTTCAAGTACTGCTCAAATCAGATCATCAAAAGATGTGTACCAGAAGAAGAAGTTCATAGCATCTTAGCACATTGCCACAGCAAGGCGTGTGGAGGACACTTCGGAGGGAAGAAGACAGCTGCTAAGGTACTTCAATATGGTTTCTTTTGGCCCTCTATATTTAAAGATGCACATGCTTTTTGTGCATGTTGTGATAGGTGCCAGAGAATGGGGAACATTTCCTCAAGGAATCACATGCCACTAAAAGGCATACAAGAGGTGGAGCTATTCGACGTGTGGGGGATTGATTTTATGGGACCTTTCCCATCATCCTATGGTTATCTCTACATTCTGGTTGGAGTCGACTATGTATCCAAGTGGGTGGAGGCTATCCCAAGTAAGACAAATGACCACAAGGTGGTTTTGGAATTTCTGAAGAACATGATATTTGCCAGATTTGGAACACCCAGAGCAATCATTAGTGATGGTGGCGGTCACTTCACAAACAGGTCCTTTGAAGTATTAATGAAGAAATATGGGATAACTCACAAGATAGCTACTCCATACCACCCTCAGACTAGTGGCCAGGTTGAAGTCAATAATAGAGAGATCAAGCAGATATTAGAGAAGACAGTGCAGCCAAACAGGAAAGATTGGTATTTACGGCTGAATGATGCACTTTGGGCATATAGGACAGCCTACAAGACTCCTATAGGCATGTCTACTTATCGGTTGGTCTATGGGAAAGCATGTCATCTGCCGGTGGAATTAGAGCACAGGGCATTCTGGGCGATCAAGAAGTTTAATTTTGATATGAAAGAGGCAGGTGAGAAGAGGAAGTTACAGCTGAATGAGCTTGAGGAGCTACGATATGACACATATGAGAGTGTCAAGTTGTATAAAGAAAGGACTAAGGTGTTCCATGATAAGAGGCTCGTGAGGAAGACGTTTGAGGTGGGACAGAAGGTATTACTCTTTGATTCAAGACTCAAATTATTTCCAGGAAAGCTGAAGTCTAGATGGTGTGGTCCCTTTGCAGTCACTCAGGTTTTTAAGCATGGAGCTATTGAGATCTATAATCCCAAGAATGGTAACAAATTCAAAGTCAATGGACATAGGCTCAAGCCCTATTGGGAGCAGATTTTTGACAAGGATGTGGATGTGATTACATTCACAGATTTTCCTTCCACTTGATAGAGAAGTACAGTCCGGCTAAAGAGTATAAAGCAAGCACTACTGGGAGGTAGCCCAGATCTTTGCAAGGAAAAGTTGAGGATGGCGATTCTGAGCTGGCGATGTACTCCATATCCAGCTGAGTTCTTTTACCCTTTTCCTTGTCTTTCTATTTATTTATTTTTTTCTATTATGTTTTTACAACATTGGGGACAATGTTTAGTTTACGTTTGGGGGAAGAGTCTTACTTAGGATAGATGCAGAGTCATTTACAAAAAATAAAATTTAAAAAAAAATTCGAAAATCACAAAAATATTTATTTATTTTTCTTAAGTCATAGTTCCTTCCTACCACAATGATGAGAATTGATGATTTGTCTTGTATGGTTCATTGAACTTAATTATGCTGGTTCTTTAAGCACATTGAACTATCACTAGGTGGATTACAATGCTGATATAGTCTGAGGTTGAAAGCTCTTGTATAATTGAATGATTAGATGCTTTTGGTGAAAACTTGTGCAACCTAATGAGATTTGAGCCTAAATGCTTATTCTTGAGAAGGTTATATGCTGAGTGATATGATTTTCCATTTCATTATCATTCTTTGATCACATGTTCTGAATTTATATGGAATAACATGCTAGAACTCTCATTCTTTTTCCGATCAAGGCAAATTTCGATTACACGAACCATAGGAGATGATTTTAGGCCATGTTTGACTAGTTTGTGCTTTTCTACCCATCCCCTTTCATGTTTTTCACTAGTTATCCATGTTGAGCCTTAATTAAGTCATTTCTTGCACCTATACCAACCCCTAAGTTCGGGGGAGTTACCTTACCAAATGAATGGCCTTACCTTATCTAAGGAAGTATAAAGATGAATTCAAGGTTTACTACAAAATGTGTGCAAGGCTTGAGAAAACGAAAATAAAAGAAAGGTTGCCATTACCCTGCATTTCCATAGTTTCATGTTGAAGAAAAAAAAAAGAAAAAGAAAAAAAAGGCGAAAAAAAAATAAAAAAGATAATAAAAAAATAAAAAATAAAAAAGTACTATAAAAAAAAAGAAAGAATAAGGAGGAGGGTATATGTGTGACTCAAGAAGGTGAAAATTCAAAATGCAAGCCTTAGCCTCCAAAATCAAAAGTATATAAAGGAACCAGAAGTGTGATTTTATGCAAATTCCTTAGATCTTGTTATCCATTTCCTCTCATTCTTAACCCTTCACCCTGGCCCCATGATAACCTATGTGTAAAAGTCCTAATTGATTCTAGGTTAAGTGTAGTCCCAGTGTGGAGATCAGATGGAATGGGAGCCTACGGTGTGTGATTTCACTTTAAGCATGTGGTATTTTTCATGAGATCACTGTCTGTTCAATCTTAGCCAATTATTGAGTGTTTTATTGTGAGTGTATCCATGGTGAGGATTGAAGTTAAACTGAATTGCAAAAATGATGGTTTGGTTGTGTGAAAGCCTAAACTAAAAGTGATGTTGGTATTGTTTTACACACGACCCTTTGAGCATGTGGATTGTGAACTGATTGAAACTCTTGCTTCTTTGAATCATGTATTGATCAGACATCTCTGAGACAAATGGTGGAAGGATAGGTCTCATATTTTAGTGTTTTAATCAGGGTTTAAAATAACGGCCGTTACCGTTACATAACGGCCATTATGTAACGGTAACGGCCGATACCGTGCCGTTATATTGAATATAACAGCCGGTATGCATAACGGGGGAGAATATCGTGTAAATAACGGCCGTTACGGGCCGTTATTTTGAATATAACGGCCAAACCATTATAACGGCCGTTATATCGGCTGACAGAATTAATTTTTTTTTAAATCGTGTGTTGTCTTCTTCTTTCACTTCTTTCACTTCTTTCTCTTCCCTAAGAGCTTCCTAAAGGTTCCTAAAGGGCTGCTCTTTCATTTCTTTCTCTTCCCTAAGAGCTTCCTAAAGGTTCCTAAAGGGCTGCTACAACTTCTAAGGCATGGAGGAGACCTAAAAGCTTAGATCTAAGCTACTTTTGGGTGGATTTGTATGTGGGAAAAGCTAATCAAACTCAGGGGATCTATTTGGTAAGCTTATTTTTTTATTTTTTGGAGTTATTTTCAAGATTCAACATCAAAATAACTTAGAAGTGGTTGAGATGTGTTAGATCTATACTTTTGGAGCAAAAAAATTCAAGTTTTAAAACTTTTTGTAATATTTTTCATTTTTTCATTATTTAAATCCGAATTATTTTAGGTTTTTTTTTTTTTAAAGATTGTATAATACACTAATTCATGAACCAAAGGCTTTATATTGAGTTAGATATGATGTTACTCACTAATTTTTGCCTAGATCTAGTGTTTTAAGGTGTAGATCTAGATTTTTTTTATTTTCAAAATTTGGGGCTTTTCTTGATATCATTTACATTTTTTTCAAATTAGTGCTCAAATGCATTTATAATATGTTAGTTTAAAATAGATCTACACTTTTGGAACAAAAAAGTGTGATTTTTAGCACTTTTTGTAATATTTTTCATTTTTTCATTATTTAAATCCGAATTATTTTAGGGTTTTTTTTTTTTTTAAAGATTGTGTAATACACTAATTCATGAACCAAAGGCTTTATATTGACTTAGATATGATGTTACTCACTAATTTTTCCCTAGATCTAGTGTTTTAAGGTGTAGATCTAGATTTTTTTATTTTCAAAATTTGGGGCTTTTCTTGATATCATTTACATTTTTTCAAATTAGTGTTCAAATGCATTTATAATATGTTAGTTTAAAATAGATCCACACTTTTGGAACAAAAAAGTGTGAGTTTTAGCACTTTTTGTAATATTTTTCATTTTTTCATTATTTAAATCCGAATTATTTTAGGGTTTTTTTTTTTAAAGATTGTGTAATACACTAATTCATGGATATAAAACATTTTATTTTAAACTTCTATGTTTCAAATTCTAAACTACTTTGCTTTATGGATTATGTGTTTACTGTTATTCTTTGGTAGAAACAATGGTACGTGAAGTTGACCCGACGTGGCAACATGGTGTTGATGTGGATGGAAAAAAGAGTAGAATTAAATGCAATTATTGTGGTAAGGTGGTAACCGGGGGAATCACCAGATTGAAGGAACACTTGGCACATAAATCGGGAAATGTGGCAAAGTGTACCAAGGTATCCCCAGAGTTAAAGAATGAAATGCAAGCATTCTTAAATGCAGGGAAGCAAAAAAAAGTAGTGGCTGAGAAAAGGAGAGAGGCAGAGTATGAAGCATGTAGAGAAGATGTGTATGGGGCTAGGGAGGTGCTTGACTCAGATGATGATAATGATGGGGAATCAGATGTAGAGAGAGCAAGAAGAGAGAGCATGAGATCATATAATGAGGAAGAAGAGAGGAGAAGAATGATCTATGAGTCTGCTTCTAGAGGGGGCCAATATGAAGAGGGGGGTGGCTCTGGCTCAGTTAGTGGTGGTGGTGGGATGCTGCGTCGGATGTTTCGTCAAAAACAGACTCGCCGACCACCGGATTCGTTGGAGTCTGGTGAATCACCCACATAACAGGCTCGTAGACCAGAAGTTGTGGGTCCAATTGACCCTGCTGCATATAGGTCTCCATCTGCAAAGCAACCTTCTATAGCCAAAGCCTTAAGCGGGAAGATGGGTTATGCAAGAAACAGGTTGGTTAGGGCAGTTGGAAAATTCTTCTTTGATGGAGCCATTGCACCAAATAAGGCAACTTCACCCTATTTGAAGACCATGTTGGACGCTGCTACAGAACATGGTCCGGGTATAAAGCCACCCACACAATATGAGATTGGCCACTATTGTGATGAAGAGGAATATAAGGAGACGGTGGATTGGGTGAATACCTTTAAGAGGATCTGGAGAGAGGGGTTGCACACTCATGTGTGATGGGTGGACTACCATCACCAGACGGTCCCTATTGAATTTTTTAGTATATTCATCTTTAGGGACTGTTTTTATTAGATCGGTTGATGCAACTGAGTACGTCAAAGATGCGGCATACTTGAATAAGCTTTTCAATGAGGTAATTGAGGATATTAGGGCAGAATGTGTTGTTCAGATCATCACAGATAATGATGCAAGCATGAAAAAGGCAAGAATGATACTCATGCAGCAAAGGCCCAATATTTTTTGTTCTCCATGTACTGCACATTGCTTGGATTTAATGATTGAAGACATTGCTAAGAGGAAAATGATAAAAGGTGTGATATTGAAGGCAAAAAAAGATCACTAATTTTATCTATCAGTCAAACAGGCTCAAGCGATGATGAAGAAATATACGGACAACCATGAGCTACTACGGCCCGGCATTACAAGATTTGCCACCCACTTTATAGCTCTAGAAAGCCTTTATACATACAGAGGAGGACTACACCAACTATTTACATCACAAGAATGGTTGGAATCAAAGTGGGGGAAGAAGCCGACGCCCCAAGCAAAGCAAGTTGTAAAGATTGTACAATCTAAGAGATATTGGCCATTTGTCGGTGAGACCTTAAAGGTTTTAGAGCCTTTGATAAAGGTCCTTCGGTTGGCCGATGGAGATGACAAACCTATAATGGGCTTCTTGTACGAGGCCGTATATCGAGCTAAGTTAGCCATACAAGCAAATTGCAAATACTACAAGGCTTATTGGAAGATCATCGACAATCGTTGGGAAAAACAACTCCATCATGACTTGCACGCTGCAGGTTATTTTTTCAACCCACAATATCGATACTATGAAAATGAAGACAGAAGCTTAAAAGATGAGATACGTGTAGGTCTAAAAAATGTTATTGAACAACTTGCAGCGAATGAGGATGATGCATGTGAGGCTATTAACCAAGTAAGTGTAATGGACTAATGGGATATTTTTATTATTATTTTTTTTTTTGAACGAGCATAAAGAGTTATTTCATCCTTATTTTATTTTCAATGAATCACCAGATTGATATATACAATGAAGCCTTTGGTAGTTTTGGGACACCGACCGCCAGACGAGCTATCATGAAGTCATTTCCACGTAAAGATCATGGTAATTTCATTCAATCTACGTCAGTTTAAAAGTTGAGTCATATTACTCATGTATGATTTAATTAATAAATATACTTCCATTTTATTTTCAGCTGAGTGGTGGTTAAACTACGGAGAAAGTGCTCCAATACTAAGGAAAATAGCAATGAAAGTCCTTAGTCAAACAACTACATCATCAAATTGTGAGGAATTGGAGCACCTTTTCATTCATTCACACTAAAGTGAGAAATCGGTTGACGATGCAAAAGTTGAACAAATTGGTGTATATACATTACAACATTAAGCTCCGCAACAGACAAAGAAGGAGAGAGTTTGAGGACCAAATAGATTACTTCTGCCCAATCAATCTGAACTATATTTTTTCCGAGAACGATGATGTGTTGGCACAATGGATAGAAGAGGTAGAAGAGCCAGTGCTAGATCATGATGAACAGATTGGTGATATGGTCCAGGATTTGACTGGGGAAAGGCCAGAGCCAATGAGAGCAGCCGAGCGCCTACGCGAGATAAATCTTACCCATCAACGAAGGCGTGGGGTCGACCCTCAAGAGATGCGAGATGAGGTTGATGATGATGAGGACACTAGCCTCAGCAGTACTAGCTCATCTTCAAATGTGCCGCATGATTCTGATGGTGATGGTGGTGGAGACGATGGTGAGGTACCACCCCATATGATGGAGACAGTAGAACATTTTCCTTCTTCAGGTAACATAGACCTGACCCGTGGGTACCGGAGAATTGTCCCACCAACCGAATCATCACATGCAGGTGCTAGTGGTAGTGGATATGGCGGGGGAGAGGGTACTAGTGGTGGTGATGTTGGCCACCAACAAGTCATGTATGGTGATTACTATGTATTACATCCAAATCAGCAACTTGAACTTCCCCATGAATTTTATCAGCAGTACCATGACTACCCTCAGTCATCTCAGTCTACTAATGACTCGGCCTCACTTTATGAAGCAATCTTCGTTCCTCAACCACATCCACAGGCACAACAATTTTATGGGCACTATGGGAGTGGAGGCTATGTAACACAACAATTTGGTGCCTTCTACCCTTCAAGAAATAATGATGATGATGATAATATCGAGCCAGGACGCCACTCGTTTTGGCATTAGGCACATGCACTAACTCTATTAGTATTTATTGCTTGATTGTAGACTTTAAATGTTTAAGTGTAAACTGTTAACACTATTAGTTTGCCCAAAATTATGGTTGTATTATGTCAAATTTATGATATTTCAGCTTATTTTAGTATATACATCGATACAGCAATGAATATAGGATGTTATAACTTGAGGGGACCGTTATTTTGCTTTTAAGTATGCACTAATGGAGAAAAACATTAGTTTCTATCATTTTATAATATTTTGGATTTTTTGGATATTTTTTCAGATTTTTTTGGGGTCAAATAAAAATTCGCTCCGCGATAACCGCGACGAGATGACCGCGAACCGCGATTTTAAACCATGGTTTTAATTTTCTACCTTGTTTTTTTTTTGTTGTTGTTTTGCTCGAGGACTAGCAAAAGGTCCATTTGGGGGAATTTGATAAGTGCTTAATTATTTGTAATCTAAGCCCTAATATTCTGTTTATCCTATGCTAGTTCATGTTTATTTTATTTTATTTTACATAGTTTTTGTTAATTTTTATGCTAAGGTCAAAAGGAGCAAAAAGAGAGTAATTAATGGGCGTGAATCCCAAAGAAGGACCAAGGTGGGTCCCATTCAAGATGTTTCAGATTCAAAGAAGACTTTCTAATTAGATGGACAACTTACAATTCAAATCAAAGAAGGAAAGAATTAGAGAAAGAAAATCTAATCAAAGAAGAAGAGCAAAAGAAAGAAAGAAGAAACCCATCCTAGGGTTACACGCCCAAGGGGGGTCCACATCTATTACAAAAAGAAGAATTTCATAAATTAGAAGTCTTATTCAAGTTAAAAGAGGAGTTCAAGAACGGAGAAAAACAAGGAGAGAAAGAAGAAAAATTTGGAACAAGAGTTCAAGTCAAGATAGAAGTCCTAAAAGAGGGGTCCCACACCCATGTTACACGCACCAAATAGGGCCCACTTTTATGTCAAAAGTTCATATTGAATTCCTTGCAATTAATCTCAGATTTGTGGGTCCATGTGAATAAGTTTCTAGAAGATACAAGTGGGACCATATTTAGAAAGCTTGCTAATCAAGAAAAGAAGACTCCTAATGCATTCTAATTAGGAAACCTAATTATAAGGAAGGTTGAAGATCTATTTCTACAAGGGAACTACTTGTTAAAAGGGGCTGTTACAAGATTTATAAATAGCATAAAGGAAGTGGACGTGAACAGTAATCCCAGCCATAAATAAGCCATAAACCAGCCATCAAATCAGCCACAATCATTCCACAAAACACAGCAGCCATACAGCACTATTGGGAGCACATTTGGAGCATCTTTTGGAGAGCTTTCGGAGCGAGGAAAAGGGGAAAAAGATGCTGGCCATCCACTGCATCTTCATCATCTTCTAGTTTCCTTCTTATGACTCTATTTTATATTTTGTTTTCAATTCCAGACATGAGTAGCTAATTTTTTAGGGCTAGGGTGTAATTGAAACCCTAGCCTAGTTCTATGTAGTCTCTTTTGGCGTCTTTTAATTCAGATTTCAGTTTTATTAGTAGAGATTCTAAACCATGTTTTTAATTGATGAGTTGTGTATATGCCATGCCAACCATGTTATGTTCAATTAATTTTAAGAGTAGCTAACTTAATTTTGATTGATCTTGATGTTAAGCATCTAGGGTTTAGAACCATGAATAATCTAAGTATATGCCATGCTTAGACTCATGCATTTATCTTTCCCATTGTTTTTATGCATTATGTGTGTTTTGACTAGGACATATGCCATGCTTAGTTTTTGCATCATAATGAATAATTCATGTAGTATGCCACTCATGAATTGGGTTTAGGGGAATAGTAATCTAGACGCATATGCCATGGTCTAGGTTGATAGATGTCACTAATAAAATCTGATTTTTATTGAAAGATAATAAGGGACATGCATAGGATTGGTTAGGGGAGTAGATGAAACCCTAGTTCATTCATTCTCATTGTTTTCAATTCTAATATTAGTTGTGTGTTTTAGATTAATTTCCATTTAGCTTTTGATAGTTTAATTTACTGTTTTTAGTAGTTTAATTCAATCTTTCATCATTCAATTGTCTCTTTTAATATTCTGATTTTTAGTTGCTTTTGACGTTGTTTTATCACAAGTCTTCGTGGGATCGACTTCGTACTTACTTTTTACTACACTACATAGTGATCTTGTGCGCTTGCGAGTTTTAATTGTGTGCATACTAGTAACTTATTTCTAGGTTGCTTGGTGCATACCATTAACCTCTTAAGCCTGGGCATGGTTCAGATGCAATCGAGACTATTTTGAGGAATCCTGACTAGAGAGTGGACTTGATCTATCAGTGCTACAGCAGTATACAAGAAGATCACAGGTTGCAGGGTAATTTTGAGAATGCAGAAGATATAAGCGACTCACCCCAATGGGGGCTAATGGGTCCAGTAGATTGGCTCTGATACCATGCAACACAGAATTCCACAAAAATTATTGACAAAGTTCATCTAATAAAGTTCACAGGGTTAGCAATCAGGATTTAAACTTCTACGATCTTATCACAATCTAACTTGATATCACCACTTATCCTAAAGAAATCATATCACTTACCCTAAAAAATCATCACTTATTTTAACAAGCCACTTCACTCATCTTAACCATAGGCACATACCAAAGAACCAAAGAATGAGATAAGTAAAGGAAAACTAAGAGGGTTATCAAAACGGAACCATCACAATGCCTTGGAAAACAGAACATCTATCTATAAGGGGCTTTCGAATGAGATGCCCCCTTGACAGTTGACACCATAAACCATGATGAGAGTGCTGCCAAAAAGGGACCATTGGCATTGGTAAGAGACCATCAAAAAGAGGCCTTCAAAGACGGACAATCGTCATCCATTTGAAAAAGATCTGATGTTTTCTGTAAGCACTCTAATTTCTCCAAAGTAACATTGTTGAAGGTGTAGCTTGACCAGTTAAGTCAAAGCAATAATCATCAGCAGCAGAGATGAGACGACTAGTGTACACCCAGAGGCAGATCAGCCATCATATCCCAACGTACAACTAAGACCTTTTTTACTGCAGCAACTTGAATATATGCATTAATCCATTCATACGTGTCACTAAATTAGATTCAGTTTGAACTAAAATCTAAATAATTTTATTTAATTGTGATTTAGATCCATATACAATATTACACACCTCCAAGGCATAAAGAGACTTGACTTCCATTAACTTGACCAAAACATTAGAGATAAAATCCTAGAGCAACTAATAATCTCACTAAAAAGGAAAACTAATACCAAACAAATAAGACCCAATAAAATCAGTGATTCTTTTCAAAATAATAATAATAATAATATCAGTGATTGGGATAGACAATAGACCTAAAGACTCGGTGAACTTCCTACCTTTCATCAATGCCCCACAAATTTACAGTAACCAGAATAAAACTAAATGATAAATACAAAATAAAACAACAGAAGCAATACGCACTGCTCCATCCCAGATAAAATTGGCGAGATCACTCATCCATTTTCCTTGTCAATAATATGTCTAAAGAAAACATCAGAATTTTCTCAAAAATCTAACAATCTATTAAGAACGTGGCTAGCGCCTCTAAAGCTCCTCTCTACCTCCTAAGCCATGAAGCTACGCAAGCGGCAATGAATTCTTATTCAGAATACATGAAAATAAATTGCAATAAACTTGTAACTCTTTCAATAATGATCTCCATTCACTTCATAAACTTTATCGAACAGAGCCCTATTGAGAATCAATTTTTTAAAAATCAGACTTTGAGGTGATACCTGTGTTAGGATATGTTAGAATGGTCAGGATAAAAAGCGTCCTGTCATTAAATATAATAAGATTAGATAGGGTGGTTAGGATAATAAGGGTCTTATCATTAGATATGATAAGATTTAGATCTAGATTAGTTTCCTTGCTTATATGTTTGGTTACATCAAATGTACTCTGTCAGGAGTAGTGATTTTGAATGTAAGGATAACACTTTTATGGAATAATCTCTCCGATTTTTACAGCTGGGTCTCAATTCGAGTCAACTAAGCCTAATTTTGAACAATTCACACTAAACCCTCATAAAAATGGTTAAAACGTTAATAATTTTCACAAAAAATCTAAGAAAAAATGAAAAATATTTTTCTTTAACTACAAGATATAAGGATTTATTGTCTATTAATTGCTATTGTTGAATTATAGTAACTATTGGTGGTCGCATTGGTTTTAAGATTCATTATTTATGTTTGGATGGATAATAACTTTAATCTCTATATCATTTGATCTTATGGAACATTCATTTTGATCTTAGAGATCTCATACCCCCTCTCCAAACAAATAAACAAAAAAGAAAAATGGGGAAAGAAATCCCATAAAGTTAAGGACTAATAAGCCATATATGTGTGCCACTGTCAGGTAGTAGTGATGCGACTCACTAGTGGCCAAGAGTCAACTTGTATGAGTATTTTCAAAGCCATACAAGTACACCCTTTCTCACTAATCCAATATAACAATTGAGCCCCAGCTCTTAGACTTAACTGATTTTTAAAACCACAATAAGTTCTGAGGATTCCACCCTTCTTATAAATCCACATATACCAATTGACCCCCATTAAGTATCCAACAAAACCGTGATTTATTGACCCATCAAGGATGTGGATGTCCCATAAGAAAACACCCTCTTGTTTCATTGTAGCACTAAATATAATATAACACAATAACTGCTTTTTTATGAATTGGAACACACAGTAACACACTAACAACTAAAATCTCGCTGCAATCATTTCCCTTCTATTTCTTCTTTTCCTGATGCACCAATCACCTAGAGCCTTGGACTCCCAAGCAAACTACCATCCAGTTCTATTTCAAGGATAGTCCTCTTTTAAAAGAATGTTTCATTTCCCTTTGCTCATCACCATTGGCTTCCACCAATCTACCAATGGTTTCCAATCTTTGCTACCATCTTGTGCTCTAATACCTTACGGTTCTTTCAGCTAGATAGCCTTTTGCATATTGGGATTTTAAATTAAACCGCAAACATGCCAACAGCAAGAGCTTCACTCCTAAAGATCATGTTGTTAAGTTGCCTCTACAATCCATGAAACAAGATGAAAGATCCTCCACCAGAGCTGCAATGCTAGTACCAATAATTGGCCAACCTGCCGTCAATTCTATTCATTCAGAAGGAAAACCCAAAAAAATGAAAAATGAAAAATCGCCCCAAGAGATTCCAACAAAATTATCCCAAATCTTTCTATCCATTAATTAGCAATATCCATTAAAGCCGAAAACATCATCAAAAAGAAGACGGAACCTAGAGCAGGAGAAAGAAGGGATGTATTAGAAGAAACCTAGCTTGATTATCATGTCCCTTAGTCTAATGTCATACCATCCTTTCCAAATTCCTTTTTCATTAGATAAAATAACTATTAAAATGAAGTGATATTGAACTGTACAAAGCTAGTATTCTATTAAGAAAATGGAAATCTAAAGAAAACATATATGTACATAATTACACAGGTAAGCCGTTCCCAAATAACAACATCAGGTCCAACACTCCCACCGTTCCTAAAGCATCGACTGCCTTGAAACATGTGAAAAGAAACAGCGACAAAAAATAGCACATTTCTCATTTGCTGACCACAATTTTTCAAGTGAGAGTCCTTAAAGTAATCCAGGTTCATCCAGTATGGTTGGAGTTATCAAGAGTTAAAATTGGAGATACTTTCTCATCTTTCGAGGCCAGCTAGTATCAGGTGACTCAAATAGGATGGAGATTATGGTGGTTAAAAAGCGTCTGAATACTATTTCATACCATCCTCATCCACCAATGCTGGTTCAATGTAAGTGTAAAAATGATATAACTTGGGCGAAGGAAGTGGCTAAGGAACCTTGCTGTTCCATACCATAAACAAAAGTAAACGGTTAGCAAAACCTGCAAATGAAAATTTTCTTCATATCCCAGAGTAAAGTAATTCAATGGCAGTTATGCCAGCAAAGGCAAGGATTGATAAGGAGAGTATAGTTCCCAATGGACTAATTACTATGTAATAGCCACATTTCTTTAATGAGGTGCGTCGTTGTACATGCTTGCTTGTGAAATTTTATTCATTCCCCCATCTCCCAATATACCCACACATATGCGTGCATACACAAAAAAAGAAAAAATAAATAAATAAATAAATGGAACTGTAGATGTTCCTTTAAACCATCCTATTAACAAAGGGCTACTAAAGCACGATCTGGGGATCTTTCACGTCCAATATTCTTACACAATTGGAATCTCCAATTCCTACAAGTACGGAAGAAGATAGTATAAGTTCACTCTCATCCTTCTATTTTCACAACACATGAGATGGTCCCAGCTTCCAAAAAGCAGTTCCCTCAGTGTTAAGCTTCCATCAGACCAGTTTAAGCATTCCACCAAATATAATCCTCTCTTCAAACCAATGTCTGGCCCCTAATGATTACATCCCACTCTCGATCCAGTTCTAAGTATGATAAGCAGTGAACTTCTTGGCTTTTAAACTCCACTAAAAGATCCATGACTATTTTTCCCTAGCATATCTTATCGAACATCATTTTCCATTAAAGGTTCTCTAATTCCTTCCTTTCCATATTCCCAAGCAATTGAGCACAAAAACATTTTCCATTAGGTTTAACTTTTAAGCTTTTAGTAAAAATGCAAACCAATTCCATCCCCTCCCAAAAACCCCTATCTTCATAGAAAAAAAGAGACTAGAGAGGGAAGAGAGAGATCGAAATGAGAAAGGGGGTTAAGGAACTCCAACCATCATTATCATTTAGATAGAAAGAAAATTACAACTGATTATCAGGCACTGGAAAGATTCCAACCAGAGGCCATAGATTTCAGTTTTCAACCCCATTTCAGCAGGAATGGAATATAGCAAAAATAGCAGTAAGGATTTCTATTTTCCCCCACAAATAGAAGATTTTGCACTAAGGGATCGAAGTCATTGTGACATTTCTCAAACAGTCGAAAAAATCATGAGCTAAAATTTAAAGGTGCATCTTGGAACCCCTTTCATAAGATGTGAAAAAGAAGAACAATAAAAAGAAATCCCATTAGGCGGGATACAAACACCGTTTCACCAATTTTCCAACCCCAAATCAAATATTCTCGGTTGGCTCCCTAAAAATTACAGTGAATCTAAGCTGAGAACAAGAAAAGCAGCATTCCACCTAATGTGTTCACCAATTTCCGTGCACCCATTCATACTGTCAAAAGTCCAACCACTTGTAGTTGGGTTACATCCAAACGCCTCCTAATAAAAGTCCCCACAACTCCAAAATCCAAGAACGTCCATCCTCTTTAAGCTATCCATCAAAACTGAAATCAGACGCGACCCAATAGCATACAACAAAAGCGCAAAAAAATAACAATCAAAATGTGGGGGTGTGGGAAGTCGAAGCATAGGAAAAAAAATAACAAGAAGACAAAAAACGAAGAGATGAAGAAGAACCCATTTGAGAATAGTCGAAGCCAAGAAATAAAAACACAAAAATCATGAAGATTCAGCTGAGGAAATGACTGTAGTGAAGTGGTTCTGTTCTTATTCTTGATTTTGCATATGTTTTACGCACAAGAGAGATAGAGAGAGAGAATATACGGACCGTGACTGGAGCGTCGACCCTTTGAACGTTGCTCTCTTCGACAAGAATTTCCATGGCCTTAAGGCAGAGAGCCTTTACTTCGGATTCTTTGAGGGGCTCGCATCGTTTCAGTTGCTCAATCTGCCTGTCCAGGTCTGACGACATCTCTCGCTCTCTCCCCTTGCTCTCTGTCTTTCTCTCAATGTAAGAGGAGCCAAACACGCACGCAGTACACAACACTGCTCCTTTTGTCTGAGTTCTGAAATAAATCCACCTGGATGAACTCCAACCAAGGAGGGGATGGGGTAGTAGGACTTTGGTGTTGAGTCGGGTCTAAATCTGGACCCAACCCCGCTTGCCTTAATTAGGGGTGGGTTCGGGGTTCTCGTAGGGGTGGGTTCGGGTTAGTCATCTATGCCTTTTTAGTGAAGGGGGACCAGGCCAAGGTTCGGCCCCTCATTCGGTCCACATAGCACCCCTCGCCTTTTTAATCCCACAGATCACTGCACATTATTTATCCTATGTTTGACATCCTCCTCAATAATTATAGAACCAAGTATCAAAAAGATTTTTTTCGCGACATCTCTTGAGCTTCAATACTAATCTAATAGAAGTTACATCTCTCTACACATCCCCACTAAAGTTGTGACTTATACATTCCATCTTTGTACGACCAATTTTAAAGCCTGGGTTTTAAAACCTCTCACCATCTCTCAAGTTTTTCACTCACACTCTTTCATGATTCACCCATCAACACTATATCATTCGTAAATAACATAAACTAAGGTAGCTCCTCTAAAATATGAGCAATTAATTTATTCATAATCAATGCAAAAAGATAAAGGCTTAAAGTTGACTATAATGCAAACCTATGGTAACTGAAAACTCACTTGTCTCATTATAAATAGTTCTGACAGTCATTACCTCTCCCTTGTACATGTCTTTAACGATGTCAATATAACTTCTTGGAGACTCCTTCAAACTAAAATCCACCAAATCAATTCTCTAGGCACCTCCTGTCATAGGCTTTGTCTAAATCAATGAAGACCATCTAAAGATTTTTCCACTTCTTCAGTACTTTTCCATTAATTATCTAAATGAGAAGACAGCTTCCATAGTTGACCTCCGTAGTATGAAACCAATTGATTTTCAGATATCTTGATCTTTTATTTAAGTCTTGACTCCATTACTCCCTCCTATAGTTTGACAGTGTGACTCATAAGTCTATATGAGATCTCGTTCCAATTAATTATTTTAAATTTTATATTAAATAGTTTTGTTACTTTAATAAGAAAATTAATTCGATTTGAGGGAAATTGTATCGCATTGGACAATTAGGGCTCAATCAAGGACGATCTGACTTGGGCACTGTTAGACCCCGACCCAGACTAACTTGATTAGTATGTGATTAGTATGTGTTTAGCCTTAAGTGGGTTTAGTTGCCGTTGGATTCGAAATAGTTAGTTTTAGTTCTGGACATAGTTTAGGAATTTTGAGAACGTTTAATGTTAGTTAGACATACTCAGGAAGGCCTGAGTGTATGTGCAAGCTTGGAGGATCGTATTGGTTTTCCGTTTTCAATTGTGATTTTGATTTCATTTGAATGGTTTTAGTATTCGTTATAACTTTCGTTTTCGGCCCGTTCGTGTTTGAAGCCCAGAAATCCTAGTTTTGGCCCAAAAGGGTAAAAATTGTCTTTTATACCCAAATCTGGACACAAATTCCAAAATCTCAAAATCATGTCAAAATTATACTTTTTGGAAACTAGATTTTTCGAGGATCATTTTATTCTTCTTCGTCGATTTCATCCGGGGACCCGCAAGAACATGTTTTAACCTTTGCAAGTTTCAGAACCTTATGGGGCCCACTTTCCACTCAACTTAAGCCTCAAATCCCTCCCTCATGTTTCACTTTCCCAAATCCTGCAACTTTTAAGACCTAGGGCTGAGAAACCCTTTTTCCTCTTTACCTTCCTCCTCTTGAATGCTCAAGCTAGAGACCTCTAAATGAAATTCCAAGACCATCATCTTCTTCCTCTTCTTCCAAGCTTTCCATAGGTACAAATCTCTTGAAATTTCCAACTACAAAACCTCTCCATTTTCTTCATCTCTTCTTGTTTGGGCATCTCTAGGTAAGAGCTCCAACCCATCTCTTCAATGGAGTCTTTTCAACTCCTAAAGAGCTTGTTTTTCTAACACGCAACACCCATTTCGAAATGAGTTCTTGTTTTCAAATTTGAATGGGTTTTAAATGGTTTTTCATGGGGTTTTTGTAGTGTTTGGCTTAGCTCTTGGGTAGGAGTGCTTGAATAAGTGTTTGCTTGGCATTTGGGCAAAAAGGCAAGTAATCTCTATACGTTGAATGCTGTATGTGTATTTGAGGATTTTCATTGTTACCCTTGAAATTTTCATATAACTTGTTATGTTTTCTTTAGATTTCTTCTTATGTTATCTCTACTCAAGTACATGCATTAATGTCTAGTGTTTTCCCAAACTTCTAGATTTCTATTTGGCTTCAAGCCCTTATTTCATTATGAGATTTGGATTTGTTTTGATGGAGATTGAATGTTTAGATTTTGGGATTTGGATGATATGGAAATGTGAAAAATGAACCCTTGGAGAGCATGAAGGCTCAAGGGAGTGCAGGTGCTTAGTTGTGAGAAAAAGGGGAGAAAAATTGTGAAAATCTGACTTGAAACGCACTGCTTGTGCAGCGTCGGTCAGCTGTCAGTTAGCCGAACTCTGTCGGTTCCTTTTCCAGAAGTGACACATCGCGTCAGGGATTCTTTGGTCAGTTGTTGGCTAACCAACATGCCCATTTCGGCTATCCGACAGCCAACCGAACTCTGTCGGTCCCTTTTTCAGAATGCTATATTTTTCCTGACATGGATTTAGGCGGTCAGTTGTCGGTCAGCTGACGGCTAGCTGACACTCCCCATCTCGGGTAGCCGACAGGTGACCAACATGCTGACCGAATTAGCAAAATGACTTGTTTTTTAAGGATATTCTGTAAGAGTGAAAAATAGACTATGTTAAGGGTTTTGGCTTGACATTGTGTAAATGGAACTCCGAAATGTGATCCAACTTCGGAGACACCAATTCATGTATATTTCCGACATTTGGGGTTCCAATTATCCAAAGGTCAATAATTAGCCTTAACACATGTTTGATGG
Source organism: Cinnamomum chago (assembly GCA_038049695.1). Classification (NCBI taxonomy): domain Eukaryota; kingdom Viridiplantae; phylum Streptophyta; class Magnoliopsida; order Laurales; family Lauraceae; genus Cinnamomum; species Cinnamomum chago. Next base: position 89,745,090 of record CP142453.1, on the reverse strand, counting down.
ATTCCGTATTTAAACTTCAATTTTGGTACGATAAGTATCATCGTGTACTCGTTTTGAATTCCAAGTGATTTTCCCTCTTTTTATCTCAATGTATTTAGACCGTGTTTCGCGTGTTTTATGCATTCATGAATTCAAGTGAACACCATTGAGCTTGGACTGCCCCCCTTCAGTTTGATCCACTGTCCGGTAGTCCTTAAACTTGTGGACTATCTGCAGATTGGTCGTGTATTTTATTACACATCGTGTGTGCCCGATTCCGCGGCTGGAATCCCCGTATATGAGGAAATCATGTCTTGTTTATATTATGTATATCGTGCTTGTCATGTGTGCTTACTCTTATCATTATGTATGGTGAGGAAGGATGGGCTCATTGTGGATTGTAACTGTAAGTGCCTAAAAATTACAAACTTGGTTAATAGAGGGTTAAGCTCTCGGTGTGATGATCCGGAGAAGATGAGGGAAAGGATCGAGCCTCTGACGACCTGAAAGTGGAAGATAAAGGTCAGAGCCCCTGGCTATAGGCAGTCGAAGGCGCTCTGATGCTCAAGTTAGTGTGGTAACTGAGAGGAGAATGAAGAAGGAGAAGTGTGGGAGGGAGATATGGTGCGTACCGTCTGTGGTTCTCCTTCATGCACTATATATAGACGTGGAAGCCATCATCAGACTGTGCCCAGGAGGGGACGGAAGTCCCATCAGATTGTACTCTTTTCTCCTGAGTGGGGGTAGGTAAACAGGGAATGTCCCATCAGACCATCATCCCATGCCTATGGACATAACCTTGAGATAAGGCGTGCCTCTTATCTAGGTCCGGCGCCCACTCTGTTTGTCAGTTTGCCATCTCCGTCACGGCAACGCATTTATGGCCGCATTAATGACTGAGTGACAGGAGGCCGAGATCAGGCTCAAAGCCGAGACCGAGGCAGATACTTGTGACCATGGTCACCGAGACGGGCCCAGGCTTCTGTGGAATGGCACTATCGCCGAGCTTGGATAATACCGAGACTGAGGATGCCCCGCAATCGAGGAGCGGCCCCACATAAGCCCATGATTACAAAATGCCCCCACACAGTAACTATTCATGATATTATAAGTATTCATGCTAGTTTGTTTTAGTATCTTAACTTTATCTTGTATTCTCGAAAATGTACCTCAGTTAGGTGAGTATTTCAAATTTAGTAATTGTTTATATTGATTTCTTAAAACATCCATTGTTCATACGTATACCTAAATTAATTACCTGCCAAACCGTCGTGTTTGACCCTTGTATGTTGGTGCCCAGGTGCAGGTGACGTTGCCTTTGAGGATGAGCGTCTGAAGGAGGCTCTTGAGCCACCCCTAGTTAGAGAGTGGCAACCCGACGATGTCAACTAGACGCCGGGCGAGTTCTTGATTTGCGCTTCATTTTGTTATGGGTTCTTTTTGTTATTTTGAGAATTGTATTGGCCTTTATTGGCCTCTTATGGGATGTAATCAAAACTTAACTTACTTTTATGTTAGCCTTATAACTTGAATTATGATGGGAATGTCATGTTAACTCCTTACTTGTGTTACCTTGTCTTGATATTATTTTTATTATTGCACTTGAAATTATATTGGTGCTTATCTTGATGTGATTTGCTATACGCTTCCGCATACTTGAACGTGTGAGCTAGATTCCGCGTGTCTCGGGGATCCTCACCGCGGGAACCTATGAGAAACTACGTCGCGGGCCTGGGACTCGTTCCGGGATCACGACAGGCATAATTTAGATTAAGTTAGGTAATTAATTAAATGATTAGGAGATTTGTTTTTCGGTTTAGTTATTTTATGATTTGGGACTTGGTTGGACCCAACTACGACCCATCTGAGTTGGGCATCCGACCCTAAAGAGGATGGGATGATTAGTTGAGATATAGGTGAGACCATAAGCCGAGAAAAACCCATTTTTAGTTGAAAGATACCTTTGTGGTAGGGACCACAGGATTCCAAGGAGGAAAACCCAACCGAAGGAAGAGTTTGTCTTAATTTAGGATGAGAGATCTAATCAATGGGTTTGAATCATTCATTCTCATTGTTTTCAATTCTAATATTAGTTGTGTGTTTTAGATTAATTTCCATTTAGCTTTTGATAGTTTAATTTACTGTTTTTAGTAGTTTAATTCAATCTTTCATCATTCAATTGTCTCTTTTAATATTCTGATTTTTAGTTGCTTTTGACGTTGTTTTATCACAAGTCTTCGTGGGATCGACTTCGTACTTACTTTTTACTACACTACATAGTGATCTTGTGCGCTTGCGAGTTTTAATTGTGTGCATACTAGTAACTTATTTCTAGGTTGCTTGGTGCATACCATTAACCTCTTAAGCCTGGGCATGGTTCAGATGCAATCGAGACTATTTTGAGGAATCCTGACTAGAGAGTGGACTTGATCTATCAGTGCTACAGCAGTATACAAGAAGATCACAGGTTGCAGGGTAATTTTGAGAATGCAGAAGATATAAGCGACTCACCCCAATGGGGGCTAATGGGTCCAGTAGATTGGCTCTGATACCATGCAACACAGAATTCCACAAAAATTATTGACAAAGTTCATCTAATAAAGTTCACAGGGTTAGCAATCAGGATTTAAACTTCTACGATCTTATCACAATCTAACTTGATATCACCACTTATCCTAAAGAAATCATATCACTTACCCTAAAAAATCATCACTTATTTTAACAAGCCACTTCACTCATCTTAACCATAGGCACATACCAAAGAACCAAAGAATGAGATAAGTAAAGGAAAACTAAGAGGGTTATCAAAACGGAACCATCACAATGCCTTGGAAAACAGAACATCTATCTATAAGGGGCTTTCGAATGAGATGCCCCCTTGACAGTTGACACCATAAACCATGATGAGAGTGCTGCCAAAAAGGGACCATTGGCATTGGTAAGAGACCATCAAAAAGAGGCCTTCAAAGACGGACAATCGTCATCCATTTGAAAAAGATCTGATGTTTTCTGTAAGCACTCTAATTTCTCCAAAGTAACATTGTTGAAGGTGTAGCTTGACCAGTTAAGTCAAAGCAATAATCATCAGCAGCAGAGATGAGACGACTAGTGTACACCCAGAGGCAGATCAGCCATCATATCCCAACGTACAACTAAGACCTTTTTTACTGCAGCAACTTGAATATATGCATTAATCCATTCATACGTGTCACTAAATTAGATTCAGTTTGAACTAAAATCTAAATAATTTTATTTAATTGTGATTTAGATCCATATACAATATTACACACCTCCAAGGCATAAAGAGACTTGACTTCCATTAACTTGACCAAAACATTAGAGATAAAATCCTAGAGCAACTAATAATCTCACTAAAAAGGAAAACTAATACCAAACAAATAAGACCCAATAAAATCAGTGATTCTTTTCAAAATAATAATAATAATAATATCAGTGATTGGGATAGACAATAGACCTAAAGACTCGGTGAACTTCCTACCTTTCATCAATGCCCCACAAATTTACAGTAACCAGAATAAAACTAAATGATAAATACAAAATAAAACAACAGAAGCAATACGCACTGCTCCATCCCAGATAAAATTGGCGAGATCACTCATCCATTTTCCTTGTCAATAATATGTCTAAAGAAAACATCAGAATTTTCTCAAAAATCTAACAATCTATTAAGAACGTGGCTAGCGCCTCTAAAGCTCCTCTCTACCTCCTAAGCCATGAAGCTACGCAAGCGGCAATGAATTCTTATTCAGAATACATGAAAATAAATTGCAATAAACTTGTAACTCTTTCAATAATGATCTCCATTCACTTCATAAACTTTATCGAACAGAGCCCTATTGAGAATCAATTTTTTAAAAATCAGACTTTGAGGTGATACCTGTGTTAGGATATGTTAGAATGGTCAGGATAAAAAGCGTCCTGTCATTAAATATAATAAGATTAGATAGGGTGGTTAGGATAATAAGGGTCTTATCATTAGATATGATAAGATTTAGATCTAGATTAGTTTCCTTGCTTATATGTTTGGTTACATCAAATGTACTCTGTCAGGAGTAGTGATTTTGAATGTAAGGATAACACTTTTATGGAATAATCTCTCCGATTTTTACAGCTGGGTCTCAATTCGAGTCAACTAAGCCTAATTTTGAACAATTCACACTAAACCCTCATAAAAATGGTTAAAACGTTAATAATTTTCACAAAAAATCTAAGAAAAAATGAAAAATATTTTTCTTTAACTACAAGATATAAGGATTTATTGTCTATTAATTGCTATTGTTGAATTATAGTAACTATTGGTGGTCGCATTGGTTTTAAGATTCATTATTTATGTTTGGATGGATAATAACTTTAATCTCTATATCATTTGATCTTATGGAACATTCATTTTGATCTTAGAGATCTCATACCCCCTCTCCAAACAAATAAACAAAAAAGAAAAATGGGGAAAGAAATCCCATAAAGTTAAGGACTAATAAGCCATATATGTGTGCCACTGTCAGGTAGTAGTGATGCGACTCACTAGTGGCCAAGAGTCAACTTGTATGAGTATTTTCAAAGCCATACAAGTACACCCTTTCTCACTAATCCAATATAACAATTGAGCCCCAGCTCTTAGACTTAACTGATTTTTAAAACCACAATAAGTTCTGAGGATTCCACCCTTCTTATAAATCCACATATACCAATTGACCCCCATTAAGTATCCAACAAAACCGTGATTTATTGACCCATCAAGGATGTGGATGTCCCATAAGAAAACACCCTCTTGTTTCATTGTAGCACTAAATATAATATAACACAATAACTGCTTTTTTATGAATTGGAACACACAGTAACACACTAACAACTAAAATCTCGCTGCAATCATTTCCCTTCTATTTCTTCTTTTCCTGATGCACCAATCACCTAGAGCCTTGGACTCCCAAGCAAACTACCATCCAGTTCTATTTCAAGGATAGTCCTCTTTTAAAAGAATGTTTCATTTCCCTTTGCTCATCACCATTGGCTTCCACCAATCTACCAATGGTTTCCAATCTTTGCTACCATCTTGTGCTCTAATACCTTACGGTTCTTTCAGCTAGATAGCCTTTTGCATATTGGGATTTTAAATTAAACCGCAAACATGCCAACAGCAAGAGCTTCACTCCTAAAGATCATGTTGTTAAGTTGCCTCTACAATCCATGAAACAAGATGAAAGATCCTCCACCAGAGCTGCAATGCTAGTACCAATAATTGGCCAACCTGCCGTCAATTCTATTCATTCAGAAGGAAAACCCAAAAAAATGAAAAATGAAAAATCGCCCCAAGAGATTCCAACAAAATTATCCCAAATCTTTCTATCCATTAATTAGCAATATCCATTAAAGCCGAAAACATCATCAAAAAGAAGACGGAACCTAGAGCAGGAGAAAGAAGGGATGTATTAGAAGAAACCTAGCTTGATTATCATGTCCCTTAGTCTAATGTCATACCATCCTTTCCAAATTCCTTTTTCATTAGATAAAATAACTATTAAAATGAAGTGATATTGAACTGTACAAAGCTAGTATTCTATTAAGAAAATGGAAATCTAAAGAAAACATATATGTACATAATTACACAGGTAAGCCGTTCCCAAATAACAACATCAGGTCCAACACTCCCACCGTTCCTAAAGCATCGACTGCCTTGAAACATGTGAAAAGAAACAGCGACAAAAAATAGCACATTTCTCATTTGCTGACCACAATTTTTCAAGTGAGAGTCCTTAAAGTAATCCAGGTTCATCCAGTATGGTTGGAGTTATCAAGAGTTAAAATTGGAGATACTTTCTCATCTTTCGAGGCCAGCTAGTATCAGGTGACTCAAATAGGATGGAGATTATGGTGGTTAAAAAGCGTCTGAATACTATTTCATACCATCCTCATCCACCAATGCTGGTTCAATGTAAGTGTAAAAATGATATAACTTGGGCGAAGGAAGTGGCTAAGGAACCTTGCTGTTCCATACCATAAACAAAAGTAAACGGTTAGCAAAACCTGCAAATGAAAATTTTCTTCATATCCCAGAGTAAAGTAATTCAATGGCAGTTATGCCAGCAAAGGCAAGGATTGATAAGGAGAGTATAGTTCCCAATGGACTAATTACTATGTAATAGCCACATTTCTTTAATGAGGTGCGTCGTTGTACATGCTTGCTTGTGAAATTTTATTCATTCCCCCATCTCCCAATATACCCACACATATGCGTGCATACACAAAAAAAGAAAAAATAAATAAATAAATAAATGGAACTGTAGATGTTCCTTTAAACCATCCTATTAACAAAGGGCTACTAAAGCACGATCTGGGGATCTTTCACGTCCAATATTCTTACACAATTGGAATCTCCAATTCCTACAAGTACGGAAGAAGATAGTATAAGTTCACTCTCATCCTTCTATTTTCACAACACATGAGATGGTCCCAGCTTCCAAAAAGCAGTTCCCTCAGTGTTAAGCTTCCATCAGACCAGTTTAAGCATTCCACCAAATATAATCCTCTCTTCAAACCAATGTCTGGCCCCTAATGATTACATCCCACTCTCGATCCAGTTCTAAGTATGATAAGCAGTGAACTTCTTGGCTTTTAAACTCCACTAAAAGATCCATGACTATTTTTCCCTAGCATATCTTATCGAACATCATTTTCCATTAAAGGTTCTCTAATTCCTTCCTTTCCATATTCCCAAGCAATTGAGCACAAAAACATTTTCCATTAGGTTTAACTTTTAAGCTTTTAGTAAAAATGCAAACCAATTCCATCCCCTCCCAAAAACCCCTATCTTCATAGAAAAAAAGAGACTAGAGAGGGAAGAGAGAGATCGAAATGAGAAAGGGGGTTAAGGAACTCCAACCATCATTATCATTTAGATAGAAAGAAAATTACAACTGATTATCAGGCACTGGAAAGATTCCAACCAGAGGCCATAGATTTCAGTTTTCAACCCCATTTCAGCAGGAATGGAATATAGCAAAAATAGCAGTAAGGATTTCTATTTTCCCCCACAAATAGAAGATTTTGCACTAAGGGATCGAAGTCATTGTGACATTTCTCAAACAGTCGAAAAAATCATGAGCTAAAATTTAAAGGTGCATCTTGGAACCCCTTTCATAAGATGTGAAAAAGAAGAACAATAAAAAGAAATCCCATTAGGCGGGATACAAACACCGTTTCACCAATTTTCCAACCCCAAATCAAATATTCTCGGTTGGCTCCCTAAAAATTACAGTGAATCTAAGCTGAGAACAAGAAAAGCAGCATTCCACCTAATGTGTTCACCAATTTCCGTGCACCCATTCATACTGTCAAAAGTCCAACCACTTGTAGTTGGGTTACATCCAAACGCCTCCTAATAAAAGTCCCCACAACTCCAAAATCCAAGAACGTCCATCCTCTTTAAGCTATCCATCAAAACTGAAATCAGACGCGACCCAATAGCATACAACAAAAGCGCAAAAAAATAACAATCAAAATGTGGGGGTGTGGGAAGTCGAAGCATAGGAAAAAAAATAACAAGAAGACAAAAAACGAAGAGATGAAGAAGAACCCATTTGAGAATAGTCGAAGCCAAGAAATAAAAACACAAAAATCATGAAGATTCAGCTGAGGAAATGACTGTAGTGAAGTGGTTCTGTTCTTATTCTTGATTTTGCATATGTTTTACGCACAAGAGAGATAGAGAGAGAGAATATACGGACCGTGACTGGAGCGTCGACCCTTTGAACGTTGCTCTCTTCGACAAGAATTTCCATGGCCTTAAGGCAGAGAGCCTTTACTTCGGATTCTTTGAGGGGCTCGCATCGTTTCAGTTGCTCAATCTGCCTGTCCAGGTCTGACGACATCTCTCGCTCTCTCCCCTTGCTCTCTGTCTTTCTCTCAATGTAAGAGGAGCCAAACACGCACGCAGTACACAACACTGCTCCTTTTGTCTGAGTTCTGAAATAAATCCACCTGGATGAACTCCAACCAAGGAGGGGATGGGGTAGTAGGACTTTGGTGTTGAGTCGGGTCTAAATCTGGACCCAACCCCGCTTGCCTTAATTAGGGGTGGGTTCGGGGTTCTCGTAGGGGTGGGTTCGGGTTAGTCATCTATGCCTTTTTAGTGAAGGGGGACCAGGCCAAGGTTCGGCCCCTCATTCGGTCCACATAGCACCCCTCGCCTTTTTAATCCCACAGATCACTGCACATTATTTATCCTATGTTTGACATCCTCCTCAATAATTATAGAACCAAGTATCAAAAAGATTTTTTTCGCGACATCTCTTGAGCTTCAATACTAATCTAATAGAAGTTACATCTCTCTACACATCCCCACTAAAGTTGTGACTTATACATTCCATCTTTGTACGACCAATTTTAAAGCCTGGGTTTTAAAACCTCTCACCATCTCTCAAGTTTTTCACTCACACTCTTTCATGATTCACCCATCAACACTATATCATTCGTAAATAACATAAACTAAGGTAGCTCCTCTAAAATATGAGCAATTAATTTATTCATAATCAATGCAAAAAGATAAAGGCTTAAAGTTGACTATAATGCAAACCTATGGTAACTGAAAACTCACTTGTCTCATTATAAATAGTTCTGACAGTCATTACCTCTCCCTTGTACATGTCTTTAACGATGTCAATATAACTTCTTGGAGACTCCTTCACACTAAAATCCACCAAATCAATTCTCTAGGCACCTCCTGTCATAGGCTTTGTCTAAATCAATGAAGACCATCTAAAGATTTTTCCACTTCTTCAGTACTTTTCCATTAATTATCTAAATGAGAAGACAGCTTCCATAGTTGACCTCCGTAGTATGAAACCAATTGATTTTCAGATATCTTGATCTTTTATTTAAGTCTTGACTCCATTACTCCCTCCTATAGTTTGACAGTGTGACTCATAAGTCTATATGAGATCTCGTTCCAATTAATTATTTTAAATTTTATATTAAATAGTTTTGTTACTTTAATAAGAAAATTAATTCGATTTGAGGGAAATTGTATCGCATTGGACAATTAGGGCTCAATCAAGGACGATCTGACTTGGGCACTGTTAGACCCCGACCCAGACTAACTTGATTAGTATGTGATTAGTATGTGTTTAGCCTTAAGTGGGTTTAGTTGCCGTTGGATTCGAAATAGTTAGTTTTAGTTCTGGACATAGTTTAGGAATTTTGAGAACGTTTAATGTTAGTTAGACATACTCAGGAAGGCCTGAGTGTATGTGCAAGCTTGGAGGATCGTATTGGTTTTCCGTTTTCAATTGTGATTTTGATTTCATTTGAATGGTTTTAGTATTCGTTATAACTTTCGTTTTCGGCCCGTTCGTGTTTGAAGCCCAGAAATCCTAGTTTTGGCCCAAAAGGGTAAAAATTGTCTTTTATACCCAAATCTGGACACAAATTCCAAAATCTCAAAATCATGTCAAAATTATACTTTTTGGAAACTAGATTTTTCGAGGATCATTTTATTCTTCTTCGTCGATTTCATCCGGGGACCCGCAAGAACATGTTTTAACCTTTGCAAGTTTCAGAACCTTATGGGGCCCACTTTCCACTCAACTTAAGCCTCAAATCCCTCCCTCATGTTTCACTTTCCCAAATCCTGCAACTTTTAAGACCTAGGGCTGAGAAACCCTTTTTCCTCTTTACCTTCCTCCTCTTGAATGCTCAAGCTAGAGACCTCTAAATGAAATTCCAAGACCATCATCTTCTTCCTCTTCTTCCAAGCTTTCCATAGGTACAAATCTCTTGAAATTTCCAACTACAAAACCTCTCCATTTTCTTCATCTCTTCTTGTTTGGGCATCTCTAGGTAAGAGCTCCAACCCATCTCTTCAATGGAGTCTTTTCAACTCCTAAAGAGCTTGTTTTTCTAACACGCAACACCCATTTCGAAATGAGTTCTTGTTTTCAAATTTGAATGGGTTTTAAATGGTTTTTCATGGGGTTTTTGTAGTGTTTGGCTTAGCTCTTGGGTAGGAGTGCTTGAATAAGTGTTTGCTTGGCATTTGGGCAAAAAGGCAAGTAATCTCTATACGTTGAATGCTGTATGTGTATTTGAGGATTTTCATTGTTACCCTTGAAATTTTCATATAACTTGTTATGTTTTCTTTAGATTTCTTCTTATGTTATCTCTACTCAAGTACATGCATTAATGTCTAGTGTTTTCCCAAACTTCTAGATTTCTATTTGGCTTCAAGCCCTTATTTCATTATGAGATTTGGATTTGTTTTGATGGAGATTGAATGTTTAGATTTTGGGATTTGGATGATATGGAAATGTGAAAAATGAACCCTTGGAGAGCATGAAGGCTCAAGGGAGTGCAGGTGCTTAGTTGTGAGAAAAAGGGGAGAAAAATTGTGAAAATCTGACTTGAAACGCACTGCTTGTGCAGCGTCGGTCAGCTGTCAGTTAGCCGAACTCTGTCGGTTCCTTTTCCAGAAGTGACACATCGCGTCAGGGATTCTTTGGTCAGTTGTTGGCTAACCAACATGCCCATTTCGGCTATCCGACAGCCAACCGAACTCTGTCGGTCCCTTTTTCAGAATGCTATATTTTTCCTGACATGGATTTAGGCGGTCAGTTGTCGGTCAGCTGACGGCTAGCTGACACTCCCCATCTCGGGTAGCCGACAGGTGACCAACATGCTGACCGAATTAGCAAAATGACTTGTTTTTTAAGGATATTCTGTAAGAGTGAAAAATAGACTATGTTAAGGGTTTTGGCTTGACATTGTGTAAATGGAACTCCGAAATGTGATCCAACTTCGGAGACACCAATTCATGTATATTTCCGACATTTGGGGTTCCAATTATCCAAAGGTCAATAATTAGCCTTAACACATGTTTGATGGATTCCGTATTTAAACTTCAATTTTGGTACGATAAGTATCATCGTGTACTCGTTTTGAATTCCAAGTGATTTTCCCTCTTTTTATCTCAATGTATTTAGACCGTGTTTCGCGTGTTTTATGCATTCATGAATTCAAGTGAACACCATTGAGCTTGGACTGCCCCCCTTCAGTTTGATCCACTGTCCGGTAGTCCTTAAACTTGTGGACTATCTGCAGATTGGTCGTGTATTTTATTACACATCGTGTGTGCCCGATTCCGCGGCTGGAATCCCCGTATATGAGGAAATCATGTCTTGTTTATATTATGTATATCGTGCTTGTCATGTGTGCTTACTCTTATCATTATGTATGGTGAGGAAGGATGGGCTCATTGTGGATTGTAACTGTAAGTGCCTAAAAATTACAAACTTGGTTAATAGAGGGTTAAGCTCTCGGTGTGATGATCCGGAGAAGATGAGGGAAAGGATCGAGCCTCTGACGACCTGAAAGTGGAAGATAAAGGTCAGAGCCCCTGGCTATAGGCAGTCGAAGGCGCTCTGATGCTCAAGTTAGTGTGGTAACTGAGAGGAGAATGAAGAAGGAGAAGTGTGGGAGGGAGATATGGTGCGTACCGTCTGTGGTTCTCCTTCATGCACTATATATAGACGTGGAAGCCATCATCAGACTGTGCCCAGGAGGGGACGGAAGTCCCATCAGATTGTACTCTTTTCTCCTGAGTGGGGGTAGGTAAACAGGGAATGTCCCATCAGACCATCATCCCATGCCTATGGACATAACCTTGAGATAAGGCGTGCCTCTTATCTAGGTCCGGCGCCCACTCTGTTTGTCAGTTTGCCATCTCCGTCACGGCAACGCATTTATGGCCGCATTAATGACTGAGTGACAGGAGGCCGAGATCAGGCTCAAAGCCGAGACCGAGGCAGATACTTGTGACCATGGTCACCGAGACGGGCCCAGGCTTCTGTGGAATGGCACTATCGCCGAGCTTGGATAATACCGAGACTGAGGATGCCCCGCAATCGAGGAGCGGCCCCACATAAGCCCATGATTACAAAATGCCCCCACACAGTAACTATTCATGATATTATAAGTATTCATGCTAGTTTGTTTTAGTATCTTAACTTTATCTTGTATTCTCGAAAATGTACCTCAGTTAGGTGAGTATTTCAAATTTAGTAATTGTTTATATTGATTTCTTAAAACATCCATTGTTCATACGTATACCTAAATTAATTACCTGCCAAACCGTCGTGTTTGACCCTTGTATGTTGGTGCCCAGGTGCAGGTGACGTTGCCTTTGAGGATGAGCGTCTGAAGGAGGCTCTTGAGCCACCCCTAGTTAGAGAGTGGCAACCCGACGATGTCAACTAGACGCCGGGCGAGTTCTTGATTTGCGCTTCATTTTGTTATGGGTTCTTTTTGTTATTTTGAGAATTGTATTGGCCTTTATTGGCCTCTTATGGGATGTAATCAAAACTTAACTTACTTTTATGTTAGCCTTATAACTTGAATTATGATGGGAATGTCATGTTAACTCCTTACTTGTGTTACCTTGTCTTGATATTATTTTTATTATTGCACTTGAAATTATATTGGTGCTTATCTTGATGTGATTTGCTATACGCTTCCGCATACTTGAACGTGTGAGCTAGATTCCGCGTGTCTCGGGGATCCTCACCGCGGGAACCTATGAGAAACTACGTCGCGGGCCTGGGACTCGTTCCGGGATCACGACAGGCATAATTTAGATTAAGTTAGGTAATTAATTAAATGATTAGGAGATTTGTTTTTCGGTTTAGTTATTTTATGATTTGGGACTTGGTTGGACCCAACTACGACCCATCTGAGTTGGGCATCCGACCCTAAAGAGGATGGGATGATTAGTTGAGATATAGGTGAGACCATAAGCCGAGAAAAACCCATTTTTAGTTGAAAGATACCTTTGTGGTAGGGACCACAGGATTCCAAGGAGGAAAACCCAACCGAAGGAAGAGTTTGTCTTAATTTAGGATGAGAGATCTAATCAATGGGTTTGAATCATTCATTCTCATTGTTTTCAATTCTAATATTAGTTGTGTGTTTTAGATTAATTTCCATTTAGCTTTTGATAGTTTAATTTACTGTTTTTAGTAGTTTAATTCAATCTTTCATCATTCAATTGTCTCTTTTAATATTCTGATTTTTAGTTGCTTTTGACGTTGTTTTATCACAAGTCTTCGTGGGATCGACTTCGTACTTACTTTTTACTACACTACATAGTGATCTTGTGCGCTTGCGAGTTTTAATTGTGTGCATACTAGTAACTTATTTCTAGGTTGCTTGGTGCATACCATTAACCTCTTAAGCCTGGGCATGGTTCAGATGCAATCGAGACTATTTTGAGGAATCCTGACTAGAGAGTGGACTTGATCTATCAGTGCTACAGCAGTATACAAGAAGATCACAGGTTGCAGGGTAATTTTGAGAATGCAGAAGATATAAGCGACTCACCCCAATGGGGGCTAATGGGTCCAGTAGATTGGCTCTGATACCATGCAACACAGAATTCCACAAAAATTATTGACAAAGTTCATCTAATAAAGTTCACAGGGTTAGCAATCAGGATTTAAACTTCTACGATCTTATCACAATCTAACTTGATATCACCACTTATCCTAAAGAAATCATATCACTTACCCTAAAAAATCATCACTTATTTTAACAAGCCACTTCACTCATCTTAACCATAGGCACATACCAAAGAACCAAAGAATGAGATAAGTAAAGGAAAACTAAGAGGGTTATCAAAACGGAACCATCACAATGCCTTGGAAAACAGAACATCTATCTATAAGGGGCTTTCGAATGAGATGCCCCCTTGACAGTTGACACCATAAACCATGATGAGAGTGCTGCCAAAAAGGGACCATTGGCATTGGTAAGAGACCATCAAAAAGAGGCCTTCAAAGACGGACAATCGTCATCCATTTGAAAAAGATCTGATGTTTTCTGTAAGCACTCTAATTTCTCCAAAGTAACATTGTTGAAGGTGTAGCTTGACCAGTTAAGTCAAAGCAATAATCATCAGCAGCAGAGATGAGACGACTAGTGTACACCCAGAGGCAGATCAGCCATCATATCCCAACGTACAACTAAGACCTTTTTTACTGCAGCAACTTGAATATATGCATTAATCCATTCATACGTGTCACTAAATTAGATTCAGTTTGAACTAAAATCTAAATAATTTTATTTAATTGTGATTTAGATCCATATACAATATTACACACCTCCAAGGCATAAAGAGACTTGACTTCCATTAACTTGACCAAAACATTAGAGATAAAATCCTAGAGCAACTAATAATCTCACTAAAAAGGAAAACTAATACCAAACAAATAAGACCCAATAAAATCAGTGATTCTTTTCAAAATAATAATAATAATAATATCAGTGATTGGGATAGACAATAGACCTAAAGACTCGGTGAACTTCCTACCTTTCATCAATGCCCCACAAATTTACAGTAACCAGAATAAAACTAAATGATAAATACAAAATAAAACAACAGAAGCAATACGCACTGCTCCATCCCAGATAAAATTGGCGAGATCACTCATCCATTTTCCTTGTCAATAATATGTCTAAAGAAAACATCAGAATTTTCTCAAAAATCTAACAATCTATTAAGAACGTGGCTAGCGCCTCTAAAGCTCCTCTCTACCTCCTAAGCCATGAAGCTACGCAAGCGGCAATGAATTCTTATTCAGAATACATGAAAATAAATTGCAATAAACTTGTAACTCTTTCAATAATGATCTCCATTCACTTCATAAACTTTATCGAACAGAGCCCTATTGAGAATCAATTTTTTAAAAATCAGACTTTGAGGTGATACCTGTGTTAGGATATGTTAGAATGGTCAGGATAAAAAGCGTCCTGTCATTAAATATAATAAGATTAGATAGGGTGGTTAGGATAATAAGGGTCTTATCATTAGATATGATAAGATTTAGATCTAGATTAGTTTCCTTGCTTATATGTTTGGTTACATCAAATGTACTCTGTCAGGAGTAGTGATTTTGAATGTAAGGATAACACTTTTATGGAATAATCTCTCCGATTTTTACAGCTGGGTCTCAATTCGAGTCAACTAAGCCTAATTTTGAACAATTCACACTAAACCCTCATAAAAATGGTTAAAACGTTAATAATTTTCACAAAAAATCTAAGAAAAAATGAAAAATATTTTTCTTTAACTACAAGATATAAGGATTTATTGTCTATTAATTGCTATTGTTGAATTATAGTAACTATTGGTGGTCGCATTGGTTTTAAGATTCATTATTTATGTTTGGATGGATAATAACTTTAATCTCTATATCATTTGATCTTATGGAACATTCATTTTGATCTTAGAGATCTCATACCCCCTCTCCAAACAAATAAACAAAAAAGAAAAATGGGGAAAGAAATCCCATAAAGTTAAGGACTAATAAGCCATATATGTGTGCCACTGTCAGGTAGTAGTGATGCGACTCACTAGTGGCCAAGAGTCAACTTGTATGAGTATTTTCAAAGCCATACAAGTACACCCTTTCTCACTAATCCAATATAACAATTGAGCCCCAGCTCTTAGACTTAACTGATTTTTAAAACCACAATAAGTTCTGAGGATTCCACCCTTCTTATAAATCCACATATACCAATTGACCCCCATTAAGTATCCAACAAAACCGTGATTTATTGACCCATCAAGGATGTGGATGTCCCATAAGAAAACACCCTCTTGTTTCATTGTAGCACTAAATATAATATAACACAATAACTGCTTTTTTATGAATTGGAACACACAGTAACACACTAACAACTAAAATCTCGCTGCAATCATTTCCCTTCTATTTCTTCTTTTCCTGATGCACCAATCACCTAGAGCCTTGGACTCCCAAGCAAACTACCATCCAGTTCTATTTCAAGGATAGTCCTCTTTTAAAAGAATGTTTCATTTCCCTTTGCTCATCACCATTGGCTTCCACCAATCTACCAATGGTTTCCAATCTTTGCTACCATCTTGTGCTCTAATACCTTACGGTTCTTTCAGCTAGATAGCCTTTTGCATATTGGGATTTTAAATTAAACCGCAAACATGCCAACAGCAAGAGCTTCACTCCTAAAGATCATGTTGTTAAGTTGCCTCTACAATCCATGAAACAAGATGAAAGATCCTCCACCAGAGCTGCAATGCTAGTACCAATAATTGGCCAACCTGCCGTCAATTCTATTCATTCAGAAGGAAAACCCAAAAAAATGAAAAATGAAAAATCGCCCCAAGAGATTCCAACAAAATTATCCCAAATCTTTCTATCCATTAATTAGCAATATCCATTAAAGCCGAAAACATCATCAAAAAGAAGACGGAACCTAGAGCAGGAGAAAGAAGGGATGTATTAGAAGAAACCTAGCTTGATTATCATGTCCCTTAGTCTAATGTCATACCATCCTTTCCAAATTCCTTTTTCATTAGATAAAATAACTATTAAAATGAAGTGATATTGAACTGTACAAAGCTAGTATTCTATTAAGAAAATGGAAATCTAAAGAAAACATATATGTACATAATTACACAGGTAAGCCGTTCCCAAATAACAACATCAGGTCCAACACTCCCACCGTTCCTAAAGCATCGACTGCCTTGAAACATGTGAAAAGAAACAGCGACAAAAAATAGCACATTTCTCATTTGCTGACCACAATTTTTCAAGTGAGAGTCCTTAAAGTAATCCAGGTTCATCCAGTATGGTTGGAGTTATCAAGAGTTAAAATTGGAGATACTTTCTCATCTTTCGAGGCCAGCTAGTATCAGGTGACTCAAATAGGATGGAGATTATGGTGGTTAAAAAGCGTCTGAATACTATTTCATACCATCCTCATCCACCAATGCTGGTTCAATGTAAGTGTAAAAATGATATAACTTGGGCGAAGGAAGTGGCTAAGGAACCTTGCTGTTCCATACCATAAACAAAAGTAAACGGTTAGCAAAACCTGCAAATGAAAATTTTCTTCATATCCCAGAGTAAAGTAATTCAATGGCAGTTATGCCAGCAAAGGCAAGGATTGATAAGGAGAGTATAGTTCCCAATGGACTAATTACTATGTAATAGCCACATTTCTTTAATGAGGTGCGTCGTTGTACATGCTTGCTTGTGAAATTTTATTCATTCCCCCATCTCCCAATATACCCACACATATGCGTGCATACACAAAAAAAGAAAAAATAAATAAATAAATAAATGGAACTGTAGATGTTCCTTTAAACCATCCTATTAACAAAGGGCTACTAAAGCACGATCTGGGGATCTTTCACGTCCAATATTCTTACACAATTGGAATCTCCAATTCCTACAAGTACGGAAGAAGATAGTATAAGTTCACTCTCATCCTTCTATTTTCACAACACATGAGATGGTCCCAGCTTCCAAAAAGCAGTTCCCTCAGTGTTAAGCTTCCATCAGACCAGTTTAAGCATTCCACCAAATATAATCCTCTCTTCAAACCAATGTCTGGCCCCTAATGATTACATCCCACTCTCGATCCAGTTCTAAGTATGATAAGCAGTGAACTTCTTGGCTTTTAAACTCCACTAAAAGATCCATGACTATTTTTCCCTAGCATATCTTATCGAACATCATTTTCCATTAAAGGTTCTCTAATTCCTTCCTTTCCATATTCCCAAGCAATTGAGCACAAAAACATTTTCCATTAGGTTTAACTTTTAAGCTTTTAGTAAAAATGCAAACCAATTCCATCCCCTCCCAAAAACCCCTATCTTCATAGAAAAAAAGAGACTAGAGAGGGAAGAGAGAGATCGAAATGAGAAAGGGGGTTAAGGAACTCCAACCATCATTATCATTTAGATAGAAAGAAAATTACAACTGATTATCAGGCACTGGAAAGATTCCAACCAGAGGCCATAGATTTCAGTTTTCAACCCCATTTCAGCAGGAATGGAATATAGCAAAAATAGCAGTAAGGATTTCTATTTTCCCCCACAAATAGAAGATTTTGCACTAAGGGATCGAAGTCATTGTGACATTTCTCAAACAGTCGAAAAAATCATGAGCTAAAATTTAAAGGTGCATCTTGGAACCCCTTTCATAAGATGTGAAAAAGAAGAACAATAAAAAGAAATCCCATTAGGCGGGATACAAACACCGTTTCACCAATTTTCCAACCCCAAATCAAATATTCTCGGTTGGCTCCCTAAAAATTACAGTGAATCTAAGCTGAGAACAAGAAAAGCAGCATTCCACCTAATGTGTTCACCAATTTCCGTGCACCCATTCATACTGTCAAAAGTCCAACCACTTGTAGTTGGGTTACATCCAAACGCCTCCTAATAAAAGTCCCCACAACTCCAAAATCCAAGAACGTCCATCCTCTTTAAGCTATCCATCAAAACTGAAATCAGACGCGACCCAATAGCATACAACAAAAGCGCAAAAAAATAACAATCAAAATGTGGGGGTGTGGGAAGTCGAAGCATAGGAAAAAAAATAACAAGAAGACAAAAAACGAAGAGATGAAGAAGAACCCATTTGAGAATAGTCGAAGCCAAGAAATAAAAACACAAAAATCATGAAGATTCAGCTGAGGAAATGACTGTAGTGAAGTGGTTCTGTTCTTATTCTTGATTTTGCATATGTTTTACGCACAAGAGAGATAGAGAGAGAGAATATACGGACCGTGACTGGAGCGTCGACCCTTTGAACGTTGCTCTCTTCGACAAGAATTTCCATGGCCTTAAGGCAGAGAGCCTTTACTTCGGATTCTTTGAGGGGCTCGCATCGTTTCAGTTGCTCAATCTGCCTGTCCAGGTCTGACGACATCTCTCGCTCTCTCCCCTTGCTCTCTGTCTTTCTCTCAATGTAAGAGGAGCCAAACACGCACGCAGTACACAACACTGCTCCTTTTGTCTGAGTTCTGAAATAAATCCACCTGGATGAACTCCAACCAAGGAGGGGATGGGGTAGTAGGACTTTGGTGTTGAGTCGGGTCTAAATCTGGACCCAACCCCGCTTGCCTTAATTAGGGGTGGGTTCGGGGTTCTCGTAGGGGTGGGTTCGGGTTAGTCATCTATGCCTTTTTAGTGAAGGGGGACCAGGCCAAGGTTCGGCCCCTCATTCGGTCCACATAGCACCCCTCGCCTTTTTAATCCCACAGATCACTGCACATTATTTATCCTATGTTTGACATCCTCCTCAATAATTATAGAACCAAGTATCAAAAAGATTTTTTTCGCGACATCTCTTGAGCTTCAATACTAATCTAATAGAAGTTACATCTCTCTACACATCCCCACTAAAGTTGTGACTTATACATTCCATCTTTGTACGACCAATTTTAAAGCCTGGGTTTTAAAACCTCTCACCATCTCTCAAGTTTTTCACTCACACTCTTTCATGATTCACCCATCAACACTATATCATTCGTAAATAACATAAACTAAGGTAGCTCCTCTAAAATATGAGCAATTAATTTATTCATAATCAATGCAAAAAGATAAAGGCTTAAAGTTGACTATAATGCAAACCTATGGTAACTGAAAACTCACTTGTCTCATTATAAATAGTTCTGACAGTCATTACCTCTCCCTTGTACATGTCTTTAACGATGTCAATATAACTTCTTGGAGACTCCTTCAAACTAAAATCCACCAAATCAATTCTCTAGGCACCTCCTGTCATAGGCTTTGTCTAAATCAATGAAGACCATCTAAAGATTTTTCCACTTCTTCAGTACTTTTCCATTAATTATCTAAATGAGAAGACAGCTTCCATAGTTGACCTCCGTAGTATGAAACCAATTGATTTTCAGATATCTTGATCTTTTATTTAAGTCTTGACTCCATTACTCCCTCCTATAGTTTGACAGTGTGACTCATAAGTCTATATGAGATCTCGTTCCAATTAATTATTTTAAATTTTATATTAAATAGTTTTGTTACTTTAATAAGAAAATTAATTCGATTTGAGGGAAATTGTATCGCATTGGACAATTAGGGCTCAATCAAGGACGATCTGACTTGGGCACTGTTAGACCCCGACCCAGACTAACTTGATTAGTATGTGATTAGTATGTGTTTAGCCTTAAGTGGGTTTAGTTGCCGTTGGATTCGAAATAGTTAGTTTTAGTTCTGGACATAGTTTAGGAATTTTGAGAACGTTTAATGTTAGTTAGACATACTCAGGAAGGCCTGAGTGTATGTGCAAGCTTGGAGGATCGTATTGGTTTTCCGTTTTCAATTGTGATTTTGATTTCATTTGAATGGTTTTAGTATTCGTTATAACTTTCGTTTTCGGCCCGTTCGTGTTTGAAGCCCAGAAATCCTAGTTTTGGCCCAAAAGGGTAAAAATTGTCTTTTATACCCAAATCTGGACACAAATTCCAAAATCTCAAAATCATGTCAAAATTATACTTTTTGGAAACTAGATTTTTCGAGGATCATTTTATTCTTCTTCGTCGATTTCATCCGGGGACCCGCAAGAACATGTTTTAACCTTTGCAAGTTTCAGAACCTTATGGGGCCCACTTTCCACTCAACTTAAGCCTCAAATCCCTCCCTCATGTTTCACTTTCCCAAATCCTGCAACTTTTAAGACCTAGGGCTGAGAAACCCTTTTTCCTCTTTACCTTCCTCCTCTTGAATGCTCAAGCTAGAGACCTCTAAATGAAATTCCAAGACCATCATCTTCTTCCTCTTCTTCCAAGCTTTCCATAGGTACAAATCTCTTGAAATTTCCAACTACAAAACCTCTCCATTTTCTTCATCTCTTCTTGTTTGGGCATCTCTAGGTAAGAGCTCCAACCCATCTCTTCAATGGAGTCTTTTCAACTCCTAAAGAGCTTGTTTTTCTAACACGCAACACCCATTTCGAAATGAGTTCTTGTTTTCAAATTTGAATGGGTTTTAAATGGTTTTTCATGGGGTTTTTGTAGTGTTTGGCTTAGCTCTTGGGTAGGAGTGCTTGAATAAGTGTTTGCTTGGCATTTGGGCAAAAAGGCAAGTAATCTCTATACGTTGAATGCTGTATGTGTATTTGAGGATTTTCATTGTTACCCTTGAAATTTTCATATAACTTGTTATGTTTTCTTTAGATTTCTTCTTATGTTATCTCTACTCAAGTACATGCATTAATGTCTAGTGTTTTCCCAAACTTCTAGATTTCTATTTGGCTTCAAGCCCTTATTTCATTATGAGATTTGGATTTGTTTTGATGGAGATTGAATGTTTAGATTTTGGGATTTGGATGATATGGAAATGTGAAAAATGAACCCTTGGAGAGCATGAAGGCTCAAGGGAGTGCAGGTGCTTAGTTGTGAGAAAAAGGGGAGAAAAATTGTGAAAATCTGACTTGAAACGCACTGCTTGTGCAGCGTCGGTCAGCTGTCAGTTAGCCGAACTCTGTCGGTTCCTTTTCCAGAAGTGACACATCGCGTCAGGGATTCTTTGGTCAGTTGTTGGCTAACCAACATGCCCATTTCGGCTATCCGACAGCCAACCGAACTCTGTCGGTCCCTTTTTCAGAATGCTATATTTTTCCTGACATGGATTTAGGCGGTCAGTTGTCGGTCAGCTGACGGCTAGCTGACACTCCCCATCTCGGGTAGCCGACAGGTGACCAACATGCTGACCGAATTAGCAAAATGACTTGTTTTTTAAGGATATTCTGTAAGAGTGAAAAATAGACTATGTTAAGGGTTTTGGCTTGACATTGTGTAAATGGAACTCCGAAATGTGATCCAACTTCGGAGACACCAATTCATGTATATTTCCGACATTTGGGGTTCCAATTATCCAAAGGTCAATAATTAGCCTTAACACATGTTTGATGGATTCCGTATTTAAACTTCAATTTTGGTACGATAAGTATCATCGTGTACTCGTTTTGAATTCCAAGTGATTTTCCCTCTTTTTATCTCAATGTATTTAGACCGTGTTTCGCGTGTTTTATGCATTCATGAATTCAAGTGAACACCATTGAGCTTGGACTGCCCCCCTTCAGTTTGATCCACTGTCCGGTAGTCCTTAAACTTGTGGACTATCTGCAGATTGGTCGTGTATTTTATTACACATCGTGTGTGCCCGATTCCGCGGCTGGAATCCCCGTATATGAGGAAATCATGTCTTGTTTATATTATGTATATCGTGCTTGTCATGTGTGCTTACTCTTATCATTATGTATGGTGAGGAAGGATGGGCTCATTGTGGATTGTAACTGTAAGTGCCTAAAAATTACAAACTTGGTTAATAGAGGGTTAAGCTCTCGGTGTGATGATCCGGAGAAGATGAGGGAAAGGATCGAGCCTCTGACGACCTGAAAGTGGAAGATAAAGGTCAGAGCCCCTGGCTATAGGCAGTCGAAGGCGCTCTGATGCTCAAGTTAGTGTGGTAACTGAGAGGAGAATGAAGAAGGAGAAGTGTGGGAGGGAGATATGGTGCGTACCGTCTGTGGTTCTCCTTCATGCACTATATATAGACGTGGAAGCCATCATCAGACTGTGCCCAGGAGGGGACGGAAGTCCCATCAGATTGTACTCTTTTCTCCTGAGTGGGGGTAGGTAAACAGGGAATGTCCCATCAGACCATCATCCCATGCCTATGGACATAACCTTGAGATAAGGCGTGCCTCTTATCTAGGTCCGGCGCCCACTCTGTTTGTCAGTTTGCCATCTCCGTCACGGCAACGCATTTATGGCCGCATTAATGACTGAGTGACAGGAGGCCGAGATCAGGCTCAAAGCCGAGACCGAGGCAGATACTTGTGACCATGGTCACCGAGACGGGCCCAGGCTTCTGTGGAATGGCACTATCGCCGAGCTTGGATAATACCGAGACTGAGGATGCCCCGCAATCGAGGAGCGGCCCCACATAAGCCCATGATTACAAAATGCCCCCACACAGTAACTATTCATGATATTATAAGTATTCATGCTAGTTTGTTTTAGTATCTTAACTTTATCTTGTATTCTCGAAAATGTACCTCAGTTAGGTGAGTATTTCAAATTTAGTAATTGTTTATATTGATTTCTTAAAACATCCATTGTTCATACGTATACCTAAATTAATTACCTGCCAAACCGTCGTGTTTGACCCTTGTATGTTGGTGCCCAGGTGCAGGTGACGTTGCCTTTGAGGATGAGCGTCTGAAGGAGGCTCTTGAGCCACCCCTAGTTAGAGAGTGGCAACCCGACGATGTCAACTAGACGCCGGGCGAGTTCTTGATTTGCGCTTCATTTTGTTATGGGTTCTTTTTGTTATTTTGAGAATTGTATTGGCCTTTATTGGCCTCTTATGGGATGTAATCAAAACTTAACTTACTTTTATGTTAGCCTTATAACTTGAATTATGATGGGAATGTCATGTTAACTCCTTACTTGTGTTACCTTGTCTTGATATTATTTTTATTATTGCACTTGAAATTATATTGGTGCTTATCTTGATGTGATTTGCTATACGCTTCCGCATACTTGAACGTGTGAGCTAGATTCCGCGTGTCTCGGGGATCCTCACCGCGGGAACCTATGAGAAACTACGTCGCGGGCCTGGGACTCGTTCCGGGATCACGACAGGCATAATTTAGATTAAGTTAGGTAATTAATTAAATGATTAGGAGATTTGTTTTTCGGTTTAGTTATTTTATGATTTGGGACTTGGTTGGACCCAACTACGACCCATCTGAGTTGGGCATCCGACCCTAAAGAGGATGGGATGATTAGTTGAGATATAGGTGAGACCATAAGCCGAGAAAAACCCATTTTTAGTTGAAAGATACCTTTGTGGTAGGGACCACAGGATTCCAAGGAGGAAAACCCAACCGAAGGAAGAGTTTGTCTTAATTTAGGATGAGAGATCTAATCAATGGGTTTGAATCATTTTTGAAAGCCTTCCCCCCCCCCCCCGCCCCCCCGGCCTTGTGTAAGGCTTTTTCTTCCTTCTCTCTTTAGATTCTTCTAGTTTTTCTCTAGTACTCACACACCCACTTTTTATTCTCTTTTTCTCTAATTGGGGTTTTCGATTTGAAACCCTAGGAAGTTACGATTTGGGGAAAACACAAAGAAATCAAGCAATCGATCTAGGGTTTGCAACTAAACACGAGATCCTAGATCAAATTCAACAAAGAGGCAAGTAGAGAAACCTTAACTCTATTCGTACCTAATTTTTATTATTTGATTCAGAAATTTCAATTATTAGAAACCCTAATCTAAAGCTGAAGTTTGAATTTAAACAATGAGTAACATGAAAAGGGATTCAAAACCAAGAATTCAACGGAGACCAATGCCAAACCCTAACTATGCATGCAATGAAGAGATCCTACATGACTGTGGTCCATTGGTTGGGTTTTCACCATGGGGGAACCATGTATGGTGCTGACCGGACATGTTTTAGCCATGGTATGGGACTACAGAGCCTTGGTTCTTCATGAATTGTGAGATTTGAGTGCCTACAAGTAAGTCGACACTTAGGGTTGTGTTATTCAATGTATATAATTGTTTTAGGGTTTTTCTTAGCTAACATTTATAGTTTCAGATTGATTATAGTGGTTGATAATGGTTTGTGTGGAATTCATTCTGGTATATGTTTATGATATATGGAATATGCTTGGAAATTCGCAAACGAAGATGTGATGAACCCTATATAATGAAATTATGGAAGATTTGTGGAGATAGGGCCCATGGATCACTATGTGTGTATCCATACTGGCCGACCCACATGGATGCTTGGTTTTGGTCATAAAAACCCTAAATGCACGTTTGGCAAAGGGCATGACCAAGGAATCCTCGCCATTATCCACATTTTCAAAGATTTCCCATGTTTGGTTGGGAGAGGATTTTGAGAGGAATGACATGAGGTTTCCTCTAATGGGATTATTTACAAAATCAGACAACGCCCCCCCCCCCCCCCGGGCCCCCGCCAAATCGGACTTAGAGAATCCACTCATAAGTGAAAAGGCAGAGCTACAGTGATTCTGGATGGTAATGTGCAGCAGGCCGGTTTTTGCTTTTTTAATATATCTTTTGGGTCCCATAATCAAGATGCAAACCGTTAATAATGTTTAAAGAATTCAAAACGGCCATCTCACCAAATTTTAGCCATTGAATCATCTTAGGTCTTAAGATATTTGCAAAATTGTCCAAACCGTTAAATTGCAATTCTTGAAGTTCTATGGGCCAAAAAGGGGATTAAAATCAGTCCATTCTTTCCAATTTTCTGGTTCCCGTGGACCCCAAGATCATGATATGAATCAGCAGTTATTTCTGGAAGGTCAAACACGACTTATCAGAGAGGGCAAGTCTCTAGGAAATAAAACACACTAGAAACTTTAGGACGTAATGAGGATTTCCGTTATGGGATACGAGTGAGGACAATGGAATGGGTAGAATCAATGTAGTCCTTACCTTACGAGGCGATAGGAGATGAGGTGGCTTGGACTGCCTTCAAGACTGATTTCCTCAAGAAGTTTATTCCCGCTCATGTCAGGGAGCGTAAGTTTAGGGAGTTCCAGACTCTTGTCTAGGGCAGTATGATCGTCTATCAGTACGAGCTCCGTTTCACCCAGTTGTCCCTTTTCGCAGAGGCACTGCTTACGTCCGAGGCCGAGAGGATCCAACGGTTTGTCGAAGGACTGAGGGAGGAGATCCAACTGGCTATGTCTTGTATAGAGCTACCTACCTACGAGGAGGCTTTGAGGAGAGCTTACTGGGCAGAGGAGCGTCTTCAGCGGTTGGAGGCCACTCATCAGCAGAAACGGTCTCGGGTCGCCCAAATTAGGTAGCACCCCGTGATCCCGCAGCGACAGCCATTCCAGAGGCAGAGGCCAGCAGGCCAGGTGGCATTATCATCAGCAGCAGCAGCAGTACCACGGGCATAGAGTATGATTCGACTGCGGTGAGCAGGGGCACATATCTAGGCACTGCCCACTCCGCGAGCAGCAGCCCCCGATGCTTTAGCTTCCAGCACCTCCGAGAGCTCCTCCAACTCCAGCGGCTCAGCTAGCGCGTCAGGTTGCACTAGCACCTCAGCGCAGTACCGTGCACAGTAGTAGGCACGCGCACCTCAGTGGCCCCGAGGGCAACAACACCATCGAGGACGTCATCAGAGGCACCTTGGTCAGCAGCGCCAGTAGCAGAGACCCCAGGCTGCGGGTCGAGCTTTCGCACTCAAGCACGAGGACGCCGAGGCTGCAAGCAATGTGGTGGAAGGTACTCTTTCTATTAGTGATCATCTTACTAAAGTATTGCTTGATCCAGGAGTGACACATTCGTATGTGTCATAACTTTAGCTTTAGTCCTTGGTGGGATAGGAGAGGAAATGCCTTGTACGTTAGTTGTGTCTACGCCAGTAGGTAGGAGTGTAGTGTGTCAGACTTACCACCTCAGATGCGGAGTGCAAATTGGGGAGTACATTTTGCTTGTAGATTTGATCGTGCTACCCATGCATAATGTCCCGACCCCGGACCGGAAATCCGGGATCGGGACATTAGTGAATAATGATTAATGATGATTATCTACATCAAGAAGATACAATTTATTTAATTTTCCACAGGTGTCCGCGGTGAGGATATCACAACCATCAAGGAATATTTCTTTTTAAGTGCGGAAGCATGTAGTAAATCAAATAGACAACTATCTCTAGTCATGCAAGCATTAACATCAAATATCAAAACTGTATCAGAATGAGCAATGATCTATAGCATGTTTCCCAAAAGTAGTTAAAGTTTATCAAAAGATATTTTAGTTACATTCCCCAAAATTAGAAGCCAACAAAGGCCAATATGACAAAATAATAACCCAAAAGAATGGTTAATAAGTTTTCCCCAAAATGTTACGCCTCTTGTAGCAACCCGATGTCTACATGACATCTTCAGCACGCCACTCAACTAGAGGTTGCGGCTCACCTAACGCCTCCTCCGACTCCTCCTCAAGGAAACCGGCAACGGGACCTGAGTACCAAAGCAAAGGATCAGACATGACGGTCTGGCAAGAGAGTGAAAAGATACAACAACATATAATAGATGAAATATCTCGAAAAGCAAGGAAATCTGTTTAAGCAAGAACTCTCACAAAATAGATAAATCATTTGCTAGAAAACATGTAAACAAGATAAAACATATGAGGTAACCAAGGGATCGGGAACTCACGAGATGACAATCACATAAAGCTAAGTCCTCTGTCACTAAAGTGACAACAGTATCATGAGACGTTGATCTCAGTCACACAAGGTGAGGAGATTCAACGCAAATCATATATACAATATAAATATACGGGACGAGACCACGGTAGCGAACCGGGTATCGGGACGGGACCACGGTAATGACCAGGTATCGGGATCCAAACTGCAGCTGGCGGGACGGGAGAGGGATTTCTAAGTCGGTGGATCAAACCGACAAGGTATCCAAGCTTAGTGATACCGACTCATAGGTTAAATAACACATCGAGACATATGCAAGTAAATCAAGTACAAGTAAATCAATGAACGGGCAAGAATATTCAAATGTATAACTTTCATTTCATATCGGGCAATACTCTTCGGGACAAGTCAATGTTACTAGTGTAACCATCAAGCTTTCGGGAAGACAGATCATGTAAAGTGAACTTGGAAATGGAGAAATAAAATGAACTATTACAATTCCGGGAAAATATTGATTTCAAGATCTATTTAAGTGAATAGGGGTCCCGTATGTTGGTTATTGAAATGATTTGGTACTCCTTGAGTTTGAAGACATTCCGGGCTCCTTATGCACTTTTACGATTTTTAAAACTTAATATGAGCTTATGGTTAGAACTAGGTATTACCATAGAAGAACGGTCCATCCTAAGTATGATGTTAACTCGGAACCATCGAGCAACCTACTCAGTCACCGAAAGGAATAGAATTCGCGATATCATCCAAGGAAATAGACCTTTCGTTTAGATATGAAGAAATATCGTGTCGTTCCATCCCGTTCTAGATTGAAATAGATTGAACTTCGATGCATCCGAACCAACCATGAAGAGCATCGGCTCAAGACGCCCTCACATATGGTCAAGTGAGTCCAATGAGGGTAGCCAAGGTCCACAAAAAAAAAATATATCAATCGATATTATTTCTATCCCAGTTACGGACAGGGTCCGATCAATCGGCCTTACAGTCCGATCGATCGGCTCAAAAAGCCTTACAGTCACGTCCGATCGATCGGACCTGGGCGTGTAGCAGGTCCGGGAACTTGATTTTTTTTCCTTTTTGTTTCCTTTCCTTCCAACACATCAACAACCACATATAGCTATAAACAAGATGACTTAAACACATGTTTCCAAGACATTAAATGAGGCTATCAAGATGCATAAAGATCATTTATTTCAACCATAAAAAGGAAATCAATGAAAGCATGAAAATCCATAAATGCTTCACCAAACCATTTGAAACTTAAAAACACTTCATCATTCACTTGCCTCAAGTCCAAGCTAGCCAAAATCAAGCCTCTACTCACTTCTTAAGCTCACTTCCAAGCTACAATAAAAAAACCCCCAAAACAAACCCTAAAATGGGTCAAACAATGAAATGACAAGGAAACCTTTCAATAATAAAGGTGGAGCTTCTCTAAGGCTATAGGAACACAAATCTAGAAGATGAAGAAGAACACTTACTTGGATGACCTTCAAATGAAGAGAGCTATCTCAAAGGGAGTCTCAAAGTTGATGGATTCTTCTACAAAAGGTATCAAAATGAAGCTTGCTAGATGAGGAAGAGGTTGATGATCTCCATTTCGAGTTTGGTGCAAGATTGGTGAGGATTGGAGAAGGAGAAGCAAGAAGAAGAAGGGAAAGTTGCTAGAAAACCCTAGGTCTCTCTCTTGTGCTGGAAAATGAAAATGGAAAAAGAAGGGGAAGGGTCTCCTTTGTTAACAATGAGAGGTTGGGTCCCACAACTTAAGGAACTAATTTGGCTGAAATCATCTCTCTCGGGTCCTCGGATGAATTCGACGAAGAAGGAAGAAATGTTCGTCAAAATATCTAGTTTCCAAAAAGTATATGTTTTGCGGGTTTCGGGAATATCAAGTTTTGGGTACAGATTTTGTGTGCAATGACTGTTTTGCCCTCAAGGCCATGAAATCGGGTTTCGGGATCTCAAACGGGGACGGGATCAACATGAAAGTTGTAGGGATCATCAAAACGAGTAAAATGGGATTAAAATCATGAATGTAAAAACCTCCGATAAATCCTCAAACATATGCAATGTCATGAAAAGGAACCCCCAAAGGGCCCTACTAACACCAAGCAAATCAAAATCCCCAAAACTATATCAAAAGCAATTCCAAACCCAACTTAGCCAAAAACACTAATCAAGCTTAGCACTAACACACAACTTAATTAGCACTAATCGGGTTCACTCAGGTCGGGGTCTTACACATAACTTCGACGTCATTTTGGGGATGGATTGGTTGGCCAGATACCGAGCGGTGATGGATTGCTTCGAGAAGACAGTCCGACTCTCTATTGGCGGATCAGACGACACGATCGAGTTTGTAGGCGAAAGGAGATCGCCTAGCACTCAGATGATTTCGGCACGGAAGGCTGAGAGATTGATGAAATCAGGTTACGAAGGCTACATCGCGTTCATCTTGGAGGATAAGCCGACCAGAGGAGTAGAGGAGATCCCATTTGTCTGCGAGTTCCCCGATGTGTTTCCCGACGTGATCTCGAGATTGCCTCCAGTCAGAGAGAAACACTTCATGTGAGAACCCGACCCCTAATCTCTTGGATTAGTGTTGTTTTATTTGTGGATTAGTTCTTTTAGTGGGATTAGTATTTGTTGGGTTGAGTTTGTGAGCTAGAATGGTCTTTCTTCTAGTTTTGGGCTTTTGAGTGCTTTGGTAGCTTGTGGGGCCCTTTGGGGGTTCCCTTTTCGGCTTTGCATTTTCTTGTGAGATTTTCCCGATTGGTTTCGTATTGTGTTTTTGGCCCGTTGCATTCATCTTGAGGAACCCTACAACTTTCATGTTGATTCCGTATCCATTTGAGAACCCAAAAACCGATTTCTTGGCCTTGAGGGCAAAACAGTCCTTTCACACCAAATCTGTACCCAAAACTCGATATTCCCGAAACCCATGAAACATATACTTTTTGGAAACTAGATATTTCGACGATCATTTCTTCCTTCTTCGTCGAATCCATCCGAGGTCCCGAATTAGATGATTTCAGCCACCCAAGTTATTTAAGTTGTGGGACCCATTCTCACTTGCTTATAAAAGGAGACCCTTC
Organism: Cinnamomum chago; assembly: GCA_038049695.1. Taxonomy (NCBI): domain Eukaryota; kingdom Viridiplantae; phylum Streptophyta; class Magnoliopsida; order Laurales; family Lauraceae; genus Cinnamomum; species Cinnamomum chago. Next base: position 89,714,940 of record CP142453.1, on the reverse strand, counting down.
CCCTTCCTCTTCCATTTTTCATTGTTCCAGCACAACCCTTTTGAGTCTAGGGTTTTCTTGCTTTCCCTTCTTCTTCTTGCTCTCTCCATCTCCAAGCTACACCAATCTTGCACCAACATCAAAATGGAGATCACCATTCTCTTCTCCACCTTGCAAGCTTTTCATGGATGCCATTAGAAGAGAAATCCACCAACATTGAAACCCTCCTTGAGCTAACTTTGTGTTTTTTGAAGACTCCACAAGTAAGTTCCCTCCCCAAATCTTCTAGATATGTGTTCTTCTTGCCCTTGAGAAGCTCCATTTTCATTATTGGGAGTTCTTTCTTCTTCTTCATTGTTTTGACCCATTTTAGGGTTTGTTTTGGGGGTTTTGTAGAGATTGTTGATCTTGTGCTTGAGAGGTGATTAGAGGCTTGATTTGCTAGATTGGAACCCAAGGCAAGTGGATGAATGGATGATTTTAATGTTATCAAAGTTTTATGAGAAAACCCTAAGTTTATTTCTTGTTCTTGATCATTGGATACATGTGTGCACCTATGCTCCTTGTCACATATATATGGATTTCGAAATTTGCACATTAATGGTTGTTTCTATCTTGTTAATCTCTTGGAGAGGTATGCATTTCATTTGATCAAGTTTGCTCATATGGTTTTATAAGGAATAGGATTGGTTTGGCTATTCATGGTTATGTTTATGAGTTACATTGATTTGAAATTGATACTCATTTATAGAGTTTTGCTAAAACATCTTTGGTTATGGAAATGTGATCAATAGACTTTGTTTATCCATAGATTTTGGCTCAAATGAACCCTTGTATATGATGGGAACTCCTCTCCTTGTTTGGGGATTAAAATGTGGAAAAAGAGGTGTTTAGATTTAATGATTCATTGAAGTTTTGATGAGAGTTTTATTTTAGTTTGGATGTTTGTTGAAGCAAGGAAAAGCTCAATTTGTATAAGAGTTCAAGTGGAAGAGAAAGGAGGGAAAGGATGTCAAAAGAACAACAAAATTTCGGTTGCCTGGGAGGTTTCTGCCTCCTGGCGTCCAGACGCCAGGTTTCGGGCGTCCAGACGCCAGGAGACAGAGACCTGGGCGCCCTTTTTTGCTTCCGGGCGTCCAGACGCCTGGTTTCTGGTGTCCGGACGCCGGGAACCTGCAGGGGGGTAAAAATTGTCACTTTGAAACGCCTATAACTTTTGATTCTCATATCGGATTTGGAAGTTCTATATACCGTTGGAAAGCTCTTGAAATAAGGAATCCAATGGTATACTTATCTTAGTGATAAAATATTGAAAAGTGAAGTGGATATTTGAACCAATGAAAACTAGTATGTGATTAAGAGTTTTCAACTTGATGTTGTGCATTTGAAAAGCGTAAAAGTGCATAAGGAGCCCGGAATGTCTTCAAACTCAAGGAGTACCAAGTAATGACTATAATCGACATACGGGACCCCTATTCACTTAAATAGATCTTGAAATTAATGCTTTTCCCGAAATTGTTATAGTTTATTGTTTCACCTCATTTCCAAGATTTGCATTATATGACTTGTTTTCCCGAAAACATTGAAGTTACTCTAGTAACAGTTATTTGTCCCGAAGTGCATTGCACCACATGATGTCACAGTGTGCCCTTGAGCACCCCGTTTTACCCGTTTATTTATTGCACTCGATTTACTTGTTTTCCCGAAAGCATTGAAGTTACACTAGTAACAGTGAATTGTCCCGAAATGTATTGCCCGATATGAAGTGACAGTGTGCCCTTGAGCACCCCCGTTTTACCCGTTTATTTATTGTACTTGATTTACTTGCATATGTCCCGCTTGTTATTTGACCTATGAGTCGGCATCACTAAGCTTGGATACCTTGTCGGTTTGATCCACCGACTTGGAGATCCCTCTCCCGTCCCGCCAGCTGCAGTTTGGATCCCAATACCCAGTTATTGCCGTGGTCCCGTCCCGATACCCGGTTCGCTACCGTGGTCCCGTTCCCGTATATTTATATTGTATATATGATTAGCGTTGAGTCTCCTCACCTTGTGTGACTGAGACCAACGTCCCGTTATACTCTTGTCACTTCGGTGATAGAGGACTTAGCTTCGTGTGGTTGCCATCTTGCCAGTTCCCGATTCCTTGGATACCCGACATGTTTTATATTGTTTACTTGCTTTCCGATAAATGATTCGTTTCCTTTATGAAAGTTGTTATTTAAACAAGTGCTAATATTCTCCAATGTAAATTCAGTTATTATTATATTGTTTTCTGTCCTTTGTACCCGCACATGTTTTAAATGAATGCCGGTTGGGTGAATAACCATGCTTTTACATATGTTCCATACGATCAATGATTTTGCTAGATTTATATGATTCCACGTGTTTTAAAGGAATACCCGAATTGTCAAATATCCGTGCCTTGTTTTAAAGGATGTTTGGTTTGTCAGATATCTATGTTTATACCTGTTTTTAAATGAATACCCGAATTGTTAAATATCCCTGCTTTGAGATATGTTTTAAATGAACATTAGCCTTGTCAGATTTCTTTGGTTACACCTGTTTTAAACGAACACCCGGTTTGTTAAATATCCGTATTTTCACATATGTTTCAAATGGACTTTGGTTTTGCTAGACCGCTATGAATGTCTGGTTTGTTGTATACTCATGTTTTTACTTAAGTTTCAAATGAACGTTGTTTTGGCCATACCGCTATGTTTATACATGTTTTAGACGAACACCCGATTGTCAAATATCTATGATTATAGATGATGTAAATGTTAGGAATTTTGTATTTGCAATTTGATGGATGCATTTGCACTTTAGCATCATTTGATATTTCACACATGCATTGATTTAAAATATCTTGAAATCTTGATTTATACATGCATAGCTTTTAAGTTTTGGAAAAGTATTTGTTTTATGCATGTTTTGGTTCTAATCTTGGATGCATTGGTTTTTTAATCCAAACTCTTTTGAAAACCTATTTCCTTGTGCATTATATTTGGAAAATCATCTTGTGAATTTAGGTTTGAGCTTTGCATACATTCTTCACAAAAAGAATCATTTGTGTATGCAATTTCACTTGAAAAGAGTTTTTACAAATCAAGCTAGTCTATGGTTTTAAAGTTTTCAAATCTTCTTAGGCTTTGTGTGTTCATGTTTTTAAACATCTTAGAATGTCTTAAAACATGTTTTCCAAGCTTGATTTAGTGGCCAAAAGGTCCCCCAAAGAAATACCTTTGAAATGGCAAAAGTTGCATTTTTTGCAAAAAGGGGGTGTCCCGGCAGTGTCGCCGGTCGACCGAGACACAGGTCTCGGTCGACCGAGACAACTGGAAGTCATTTTTTCCAGAACCTGTTCTGTAGCTCCAACGGTCAGAAATTTGACCGTTGTGCTTTCTCGGTCGACCGAGACCTGTTTGCCGGTCGACCGAGAACTAGCCGTTGGCAACTTTTTGGCTATAAAGTCCATTCATTTCCAACCTTTTTCAAGGCTTGAAACTTGAACTTTTGAGAGGATTTTGGAGCCAAAGAAAGGGGAAGAAGTTGGAAATGCTAGAGGGCTATTTGGAAATCAAACTCATGAGTTTTTAAAAGGTACATCTTCTAAGTTATTTTGATTTCCATACAAATGAAATTCATGCATGTTCAAATCCTTTGTATTTTCATTTATGCATGATTTCAAGTCCTTAAAGAGTTGATTTGCAAGCTCAATATCTTTCTTGGTAAATTAGATTAGTTTGCAATCACTCTTATCAAATCACATGCTTTCTTTAACTTTATTTTTCATACAACTTGTGATTCTTTGAATTTCTTGTCATTAACAAGTTGTTTATTATTCATGTGATTTGCATCAAGACTTCAATCAAAACTTTTGTGTGTCTTAAACTTTCAAATGCTTTAAGCATATATTTGTTTTAGCTTTCTTTTTAAACTTGATTGAAGTTCTCACACACACACATATCATGAGCATACATCTTTGCATTCACATAGTGTTTGTGTGAGTTGTTTTAATTTTCAAATCCGCCTTTTTAGAGGCAAATTAAATTGAGCTTAAATTGTATCTCTTGGAGTGTTCTTTTGTGAAGACACTTTCTTAGAGAAATCTTTAACATTGTAAAGGTTATTGCTTAGCCTAAGAAAAGCATCTTGTAAGGTTATTGCTTAGCCTAAGAAAAGCAACTTGTAAAGGTTATTGCTAAGCCTAGAAAAGCACTTTGTAAGGTTGTTGTTTAGCCTTTGAAAAGCAACATTGTATAGGTTATTGCTTAGCCTTTGAAAAAGCATAAATAGTGGAAATCCGGTGGGGTGTTGGATTCACAAGCCGGTAGTGGACGTAGGCATTGAGGCCGAACCACTATAAACATTGGTGTTGTGGTGCTTGCTATTGTGGTGATTGTTTTTGTTTAGCTTCCGCATATTGTATGATCAATCATCACATATGACTAGTTTATGTTAAGAAGTTAAAATTGGTCATAATTGGTCATAGTTGTAGCTCACCCTATTCACCCCCCCCTCTAGGGTTAGGATCCTCGTGGACTTTCAGTAAATGAACACATGTTTTATTAGATATTCATGTTTTACCCATGCTTGAAATGAATACAGGTTTTCCCCGAGATCCCCGACTTTGCACCGGTTTAATTATATGCAGCATTTGATCGAATAGCATGATTTACCTTATGTTTTATTCTTCAGTTTATTTGTTATCTTTTCATCCACCTGCCAGACCGTCGTGTCTGACCCACTACTTTTGGTACTCAGGTTCAGATTTCCTCGTCCCGAGTTGAGTGCTTGAGTTGGCTGTGGAGCCATGTTTTGCAGGTTGTTTTGTCGGCTATGTCATGTAGACATTGAGCTTGACATCGGAGCTACGTCATATTTTGGGTAGTAGTTGATAGCTTTTGTTGTATGGCTTTTATTAGCCTTTTTCTTGGGATTCTTAATTAATGTACATTGATAATTGTAACTTGAACGTATTTGGGAATGTAATATCCTGTTACTGTCAGCTCTGTAATTGTTGTGATGGTTACTCCAGTCTGATATGATTCTTTATATAATAGCTATGGGCTAAAGGTTGAGTGCGACGCGGAATCCGATGGCCACAGACTTCGGGTCGCAACGCCACAAATGCTTCCGCAAAATATTTAGAATGTGTTGTCTTCACACACGCGGATCCTGGGAGAAGTAAAATATTATTGGTGCTTAATCCCATTTCCCGCCCCCGAGGTTTCGGTTCGGGGGCGTGACACTTCACCATCGAGCTCGCACCAGGCACAACACCGATTTCTAAGGCTCCTTATCACATGGCTCCAGCAGAGTTGTGAGAGTTAAAGACCCAGTTGGAGGAGTTGCTAAACAAAGGCTTCATCAGACCGAGCATGTCACCATGGGGTGCACCAGTGCTTTTTGCAAAGAAGAAGGACGGATCGACGAGGATGTGCATCGACGAGGATGCTTCATCAGACCGGTGTTGTTTGTGAAAAAGAAGGATGGGAGTTTGAGAATGTGCATAGACTCCAGGAAGTTGAACCATGTGACCGTGAAGAACAAGTATCCATTGCCAAGGATAGACGAATTGTTTGACCAATTGCAAGGAGCATCCTATTTTTCCAAGATAGACTTGAGGTCAGGGTACCATCAGTTGAGAGTTAGAGACTCAGATGTTCAGAAGACAGCCTTTAGAACAAGATATGGGCACTATCAGTTCTTAGTGATGCCCTTTGGTTTGACAAATGCACCCGTAGTCTTTATGGCTCTGATGAACAAGGTCTTTGCACCCTATTTGGATCACTCCACAGTAGTATTTATTGATGATGTCCTTGTGTATTCCAAGAGTAAGAAGGAACATGAAGAACATTTGAGGACAGCGTTGCAGCTCTTGAGGGACAACCAGCTTTATGCAAAACTCAGTAAGTGCAAATTCTGGTTAGAGCAAGTTGCTTTTCTAGGCCACATCATCTCCAGAGAAGGTTTAGCAGTTGATCTAGCTAAGATAGAGGCTGTTGTTAACTGGGTGAGGCCCAACAGTGTGACAGAAATTAGAAGTTTTTTGGGGTTAGTAGGCTACTACAGAAGATTTGTCCAAGATTTTTCGTCCATTGCAGCCCCGTTGACAAAATTGACCCAGAAGAATGTCCCATTTGTGTGGACTGATCAGTGTGAAACAAGTTTTCAGGAGTTGAAAGGAAGGTTAATCACCGCCCCGATCCTTACGTTACCTTCGAGCAACGGTGGATTTATTGTTTATACAGATGCTTCGAATGTGGGACTGGGTTGTGTACTGATACAGGATGGCAATGTGATTGCTTATGGCTCGAGACAACTGAAGGACCATGAAAAGAATTATGCTACTCACGACTTGGAGTTGGCAGCAGTTGTTTTTGCCTTGAAGATGTGGAGACACTATCTCTATGGAGAGAAGTTTGAGGTCCATTCAGATCATCGAAGTTTGCAATATTTGTTCTCGCAGAAGGATTTGAATATGAGACGGAGAAGGTGGATGGAGTATATCAAAGATTATGACTTTCCAATCAAGTATCATCCATGCAAAGTGAATGTGGTAGCAGATGCTTTGAGCAGGAAATCAGTGGTTATGGCCAGTTTGAGAGGAATGGGTGTCTTACAGCAGTTCGAAGAGTTGGGTGTAGAAGTGGAAACCCTGAAATTGGGTGCGATGTTAGCAAATATGACAGTATCAGAACCTACCTTCATCCAGAAGATTAAGGAAAATCAGTTGCAAGACCCAGACTTGGCTAAGATAGTGGAACATATTACAGAACGTCCCGATTTCAAGATGGTGAATGGGAGATGCTTCGAATGTGGGACTGGGTTGTGTACTGATACAGGATGGCAATGTGATTGCTTATGGCTCGAGACAACTGAAGGACCATGAAAAGAATTATGCTACTCACGACTTGGAGTTGGCAGCAGTTGTTTTTGCCTTGAAGATGTGGAGACACTATCTCTATGGAGAGAAGTTTGAGGTCCATTCAGATCATCGAAGTTTGCAATATTTGTTCTCGCAGAAGGATTTGAATATGAGACAGAGAAGGTGGATGGAGTATATCAAAGATTATGACTTTCCAATCAAGTATCATCCAGGCAAAGTGAATGTGGTAGCAGATGCTTTGAGCAGGAAATCAGTGGTTATGGCCAATTTGAGAGGAATGGGTGTCTTACAGCAGTTCGAAGAGTTGGGTGTAGAAGTGCAAACCCTGAAATTGGGTGCGATGTTCGCAAATATGACAGTATCAGAACCTACCTTCATCCAGAAGATTAAGGAAAATCAGTTGCAAGACCCAGACTTGGCTAAGATAGTGGAACATATTACAGAACGTCCCGATTTCAAGATGGTGAATGGGATACTGTATTTTCGTGACCGGTTGTGTGTGCCAAATGTGGATGATTTGAAGAGTGAAATAATGAATGAAGCTCACAGCACGAGATATTCTATGCATCCGGGTAGCACGAAGATGTACCACAATTTGAAGAATAGATTTTGGTGGAACAACATGAAGAGAGAGATAGCAGCTTTTGTGTCTCATTGTCTAACTTGTTAGTTGATCAAGGCAGAGCATCATAAGCCCCCAGGTTTGTTACAACCTTTGGAGATTCCGGAGTGGAAATGGGAGCACATCACCATGGATTTCGTTTCCGGTTTGCCTAATACCAAGAAGGGAAATAATGCAATTTGGATTATTGTAGATCGTCTGAGAAAGTCTGCTCACTTCATTCCGATGAAGACAGGGAATATGATGCATATGGCACCGCTTGCGAAGTTATTTGTTGATGAGATTGTTAGTAAACATGGCCAGCCCGTTTCCATTACTTCAGACAGAGACAGTAGGTTTGTTTCAAAGTTTTGGAAAACTCTTCATGAGTCGATGGGTACCAAACTTCAGTTCAGCACAGCTTATCATCCTCAGACCGATGGTCAGTCAGAAAGGACGATACAGACTCTTGAAGACATGTTGCATGCTTGTGTATTGGATTTCAAGATTCAGTGGGATGAGTGCTTACGGCTTTGTGAATTTGCTTATAACAATAGTTACCATTCGAGCATCGGTATGGCACCTTTCGAGGCACTTTATGGTAGGAGATGCAGAACTCCGGTTTGCTGGGAAGAAGTCGGTGAACGTAGTTTTCATGGACCGACGATAGTTGGAGAGACAAGTGACAAGGTCAAGCTGATTAAGGAAAGGTTGAAGATCGCCCGAAGTAGGCAGAAGAGTTATGCAGATACTCGCCGAAGAGAATTGTAGTTTCAGGTGGGTGACAAGGTGTTCTTGAAGATCTCACCAGCTAGAGGGACTTTGAGGTTCGGACAGAAGGGAAAATTGTCTAGAAGGTTTATTGGTCTGTATGAGATTTTGAGCAAGATTGGAGATGTCGCTTATAGACTTGCGTTACCGCCGGAACTCTCCGGGGTGCACAATGTTTTCCATGTTTCTATGCTCAAGAAATATGTCTCTAGTCCTGCACACATTCTACAACACGAACCTTTGGAGATTCGGGAAGATGCCTCGTATGTGGAAAGGCCGATCAAGATCATTGACACCAAAGAGCAGGAATTGAGAAACCGGACTATTCATTGGGTCAAGGTACTTTGGGAAAATCACGAGCCAGAGGAAGCCACCTGGGAATTGAGAGAGCAAGTGCAGAGGAAGTATCTACAGCTTTTACCAGAGGTAATTGTTTGAATTAGGTGGACCAAATATCCTAAGGGGTGGAGGATGTTAGACCCCGACCCAGACCTTGTCGATTAGTGTGCGATTAGTATGTGTTTAGTCCTAAGTGGGTTTAGTTTTCGTTGGGTTAGAAGTGATTAGTTTTAGTCTTGGATATAGCTTTGGGAATTTTGAAAACGTTAGCATTAGTTAGACACACTCAGGAAGGCCTTAGTGCCCGTGTAAGCTTGGGAAGATCGTATCGGTTTCCGTGTGATTGTGATTTTGATTTCAATTGAATGTTTTTTCTATGTGTTACAACTTTCGTCTTAAGCACATTCATGTTTGAAGCCCAAAAACCCAAGTTTTGGCCCAAAGAGGGTAAAATTGTCTTTTATGCACAAATCTGGACACAATTTTCGAGATCTCAAAACCATGTCAAAAATATACTTTTTGGAAACTAGATATTTCGAGGATCGTTTTATCCTTCTTCGTCGAAGTCATTCGAGGCCCACAAGATCATGTTTTCGTCGTTTCAAAGTTCAAGTTAATTGGGCCCATTTGCTAAGGTTTTAAGCCAAACCCTCATCTCTTTCATTCACTTTACCAAAATCCTGCAACTCTCTTAACCTAGGGTAAGAAACCTTCCTTCCCTTCCACCTCATTCATCTTGCATGCTCTAGCTATAGATCTCCAAAGAAGATTCCAAGACCATCATCTTCTTCCTCTCATCTCAAGCTTCCTATTGATATCTTCTTCTTGAAAGCTAAAGTTGGGAAAGCTCTCCATTTGTCTTCATTCCTTTTGTTTGGGCATTTCTAGGTAAGAGCTTCAACCCATATTCTTCATTGAGTCATTTTGGTTTCTTAAAGATCTTGTTTTTCATTTGAAAACCCTTTTTGTGAAAATGGGTTCTTTGTTTTCATTTTTGTTAAGTTTTGAATGGTTTTCTCTTGGGTTCTTGTAGTGTTGGATTTGCTTGAGTGAAGTGCTTGAGAGGATTGTTTAGCTTTGGGCAAGGCAAGTAATCTTTATAGGTTCATTGATGCATGTGTAAGACCCTGACCCGAGTGAACCCGATTAGTGCTAATTAAGTTGCGTGTTAGTGCTAAGCTTGATTAGTGATTTCTGGTTAAGTTGGGTTTGGATTAGCTTTGATTATGGTTTCGGGCTAATTCGATTGTCTTGATTTGCTTTGGTAGCTTGTGGGGCCCTTTGGGGGTTCCCTTTTCGGCTTTGTATTTTCTCAAGGAATTTCCCGATTTATTGTGAATTATGTTTTTGGCCCGTTGCATGCATCTTTTAGATCTCAACAACTTTCATGTTAATCCCGTATTCATTCGAGATCCCGAAACCCGATTTTCATAGCCTAAAGGGCAAAACAGTCATTGCACACCAAGTCTGTACCCAAAACTCGATATCCCCGAAACCCGCAAAACATGTACTTTTTGGAAACTAGATATTTCGACGATCATTTCTTCCTTCTTCGTCGAACCCATCCGAGGTCCCGAAGTAGATGATTTCAGCTAATATAGTTCCTTAAGTTGTGGGACCCAAGCTCCCTTTGTTAACAAAAGAGAACCCATCTCTTCTTTCTCATTCACTCCCCATTCTTGTTCCAGCACAACTGAGCCTAGGGTTTGCTCTTGTGCTTTTCTTCTTCTTCTTCTTGTTTCTTCATCCCCAAGCCACACCTAGGGCTCATCAATCAAACATTGAAGATCACCAATCACTCCCTCATCTCTCAAGCTTTCCATTGGTACCATTTGTGAGGAGAACCCTCCATTCCAAGACCTTCATTGAGCTTACCATTGCCATTAGAGGACCTTCAAGGTAAGTGATTATTCTCATCTTCTAGATTTGTTGTCTCCTAGGCCATGAGGTACTACATTTGCATTATTGTTGGTTTGTTCATTGTCATTCCTTGTGTAACCCATTTTAGGGTTGTTTTTGGGATTTTTGATTTGTAGCTTGGCTTTGAGCAATAGAGGTGATAAAAGGCTTGATTTCAACTAGCTTGGACTAGAGGCAAGTGGATGTTTTGATCTTTATAAGTTCCATGATTTTTGGTGTTTTTCACTCATGTCTATTTATTACATTACTTTGACATAAATGTTCATAATGGAGCTTTGGTAGTGCATTCATGGTATTGCATTTATGACTTATAAGTGTAGTAATGAATGGCATTTAATTCTTCTCTTGTTTATACCCAAAGTACTCTATGGTGAAATGGTTTCCTTCTTTCTTTGTATGGAATGGGATGTTGATGAAGGAAGTGGTGCATGAACAATTATGGGAGCCTTGGGAGAAGTGTAATTAGATGCATTGGAGGAGCTTTTAGCTCAGTTTTGTGTCAAGGATTAAGTAAAAGTGAGGAGGATGGTTTTGAGGAGGAAAGTGACTCAAAAATCTGAACACAGTGGGTGATTCCCGCACTGGCGGTCAGCCTGCGGTCACCCGGTGGTTAGCCGCTTGGTGACTGGCGGCTAACCGCCAGCTAGCCGAAATGTCACGGTGGCTTTTCCAGAGAGCACACTTCTTCTCCTCAAAACTCAATCAGCTCCACGGTTGGCCAGCGGCTAACCGCCGAACACCTCGGCGGCTAACCGCCAGCTAACCACACTTGGCGGTCAGCTTTTCAGTAAGCTGCATTTCTGCAGCCCAGCCTCGGTCAGCTGTGCGGTCAGTCAGCGGCTAGCCGCCCCTCCCAGCGGCGGCTAACCGCCAGCTGACCGCCAGGTAACCGAAATTCCCCAGATTTCGAAAAGCTCCCCGCTCGAACGAACTCTCCGGTTCGTTCGAGCGTTGAGCTTTGTCAATCGAAGGGGATTCACTAGGCATTGCTTGATGCCATCCGAGAAAGAAACCATATCACAAATATGTCATTCGAAATTTTGGAAAAATCGTAGGAGTGCATAAGGAGTCCGGAATGTCTCAAAACTCAAAGAGTACCAAGTAAGGGCTATAATAGACATACGGGACCCCTATTCACTTAATTGGATTTCTAAATTGATATTTTACCCGAATTTCATTATAGTGTATTGTTGCACCTCATTCCCAGGAATTTCATCGCATGACTTGTTTTCTCGAAAGCTTTGGAGCTACAATAGTAACAGTGAATTGCCCCGAAATGTATTGCCCGATATGGAAAGACAGTGTGCCCTTGAGCACCCCCGTTTTACCGTTTATTTACTGTACTTGAATACTTGATATGCCTCGATGAGTTTTATCCTATGTGTCGGCATCACTAAGCTTGGATACCTTGTCGGTTTGATCCACCGGCTTGGAAATCCCTCTCCCGTCCCGCCAGCTGCAGTTTGGATCCCAATACCCGGTCTAATACCGTGGTCCCGTCCCGATACCCGGTTCGCTACCGTGGTCCCGTTCCCGTATAATTATATTGTATATATGTATACGTTGTTTCTCCTCACCTTGTGTGACAGAGATCAACGTCCCGTGATACTGTTGTCACTTTAGTGACAGAGGACTTAGCTTTATGTGATTGCCACCTTGTTAGTTCCCGAATCCTTGGATACCTGATATGTTTTATATTGTTTACTTGTTCATCGCAAATGATTTATCTATTTTATGAGAGTTCTTGCTTAACTCAGATTTATACGCTTTGCCAGAGATTTTCTTGTATTAGATATTGTTGTATCCTTGCTTTCTCTTGCCAGACCGTCGTGTTTGACCTTTTGCTTTGGTACTCAGGTCCCGTTGTCGGCTTCCTTGAGGAGGAGCCGGTAGGTGCGCCGCAACCTCTAGTCGAGTGGCGTGCTGACGATGTCATGTAGACATCAGATTGCTTTGAGAAGCGTAACATTTTGAGGGGAACTATTTAACCATTCTTTTGGGTTGTTGTTTTGTGTACATTGGCCTTTGTTGGCCTCTATTTTTGGGAATGTAATTAAATGATATTTTGTCTAACTTTAACAACCATTGGGAAACATGCTATAAATCATTGCTCATTCTGATACAGTATTTTAGTCTGGTGTTATTGTTTTTATGACCAAGGATGGTTTGACTATTTGATTTGCTACATGCTTCCGCATTTAACAGAAATATTCAATTATGGTTATGATATCTTCACCGCGGATACCTGTGGGAAATTAAATAAATCATATGGTATTATTAAGCAGTTGTGGATCATCCTAACATCAATATTAGTCCCGATCCCGGATCTCTCGGTCCGGGGTCGCGACAATGCTCTAGCTATAGATCTCCAAAGAAGATTCCAAGACCATCATCTTCTTCCTCTCATCTCAAGCTTCCTATTGATATCTTCTTCTTGAAAGCTAAAGTTGGGAAAGCTCTCCATTTGTCTTCATTCCTTTTGTTTGGGCATTTCTAGGTAAGAGCTTCAACCCATTTTCTTCATTGAGTCATTTTGGTTTCTTAAAGATCTTGTTTTTCATTTGAAAACCCTTTTTGTGAAAATGGGTTCTTTGTTTTCATTTTTGTTAAGTTTTGAATGGTTTTCTCTTGGGTTCTTGTAGTGTTGGATTTGCTTGAGTGAAGTGCTTGAGAGGATTGTTTAGCTTTGGGCAAGGCAAGTAATCTTTATAGGTTCATTGATGCATGTGTATTTTGATTAAATTGCTATCTTAGAAATTATGCATATGAATTTGTTTATAAATTTCATGATCTTGTTTTCATTGGTTTAAATGTGTGAAATGGTGATAAATGAACCCTTGGTGAGCATGAAGGCTCAAGGGATTGTATGTGATTGATGTATGAGAAGAAGGAGGAAAATGTAGTGAAGGTTGTACAAGAGAAAGACAGTTTCTGCACTCTGTGAGCTCAGGCAGAAGCTGGTCCGCTCGAGCGACCAAGCCTCTGTTTGGTCCGAGCGCAGACAGAGAGTTGTCCGCTCGAGCGACCCTATTGTCCGCTCGAGCGAACTGCCCTCTGTATAATCTGGAGCAAGACAGAGAGTTGTCCGTTCGAGCACACTTATTATCCGCTCGAGCGAACTGTCTCGCTCGAGCGAAGTGTCATTGCATTACAAGGTCCGCTCGAGCGAACCTGCCAGATTCAGGAAGAAGAATTATTTCATTTCTGTATTTTCTCGAAGGTTGAAAAACTAGACTATGTTAAGGGTTTTGACTTGACATTGTGTAAATGGAACTTCGAAATGCAACCCAACTTCGAGGACACCAACTCTTGTATATTCTGACATTTGGAGTCCCACTTACACAAATATCAATTAGTAACCTTAACACATGCTTGTCAGATTTCGTGTTTGAATTCCGTTTTGGTACGATAGGTACCATCGTGTACTAGTTTTGGATTTCAAGTATAAGCTTGTTTTGAAGAATTGTTTCAAGAAAAAGGGGATCACTTCCTAAGCGTGTTATGCATATTAATTTTGCCTTTGCAAGTCGTGTTCATCGTGTTTTGATAAGTGATTTCCCCCTTTTTTATCTTGACGTGTTTCGACCGTGTTTCGTGTGTTTTGTGCATTCATGAATTAAGTGAACACCACTGAGCTTGGACTGCCCTTTCAGTTTGATCCACTGTCTGGGGGTCCTTAAACATGTGGACTGTCTGCAGACTGGTCGTGTATTTATTACACATCGTGCGTGTCCGGTTCCGCGGCCGGAATTCCCGTCTTTGTGGGAAATCGTGTCGTGATTATATTATGTATATCGTGCTTGTCGTGCGTGCTTGCTCTTTTCATTATATAAATGATTGAGAAAGGATGGGCTCTTTGTGGATTGTAACTATTCATGATATATTATGTACTCATGCTAGTTTGTTTTAGTATCTCAGCTCAGTTAAATATTTTTGCAAATGTATCTCAGTCATTATAGTATTTCAAATCAAGGATTTGCTTATATGTTTTCTTAAACGTTATTGGTTCATGCTTGCACCTAAATTGATTACCTGCCAAACCGTTGTGTTTGACCCTTGTTTGTTGGTGCCCAGGTGCAGGAGACGTTGCCTTTGAGGAGGAGCATCCGGAGGAGGCTTGTGAGCCAACCCCTGTGAGAGAGTGGCAGCCCGACGATGTCATCTAGACGTCGGGCGGGTTCTTGAGTCTCGTCATCTTTTTGTCTTGGGGTTCCTTTATTGTTTTGAGAAGTGTATTGGCCTCTGTTGGCCTTTTATGGGTTGTAACAAAAACTTAACTTACTTTCGTGTTAGTCTTATAACTTGAACTATGTTGGGAACGCCATATTAACTTCTTTCTTTGATACTATGTTTTGTTACTATTTGTCATGGCACTTAAATATTTTATTGGTGCTCATTTTGATGTGTTTTGCTACACGCTTCCGCATACTTGATCGTGTGAGTCAGATTCCGCGTGTCTTTGGGAATCCCCACCGCGGGAACCTGTGGGAAAGTATATCTCTAATGTACACAACAACAACAACGTCGCGGGCCCGGGGCTCCGTTCCGGGGTCGCGACAGCGAATGTCGTGGCAGGCGCTTTGAGCAGGAAGACCGCCCTCATCAGCTTCCTAGCAGCAGAGGGTGTGTGGATCGATGTCTTCAGGGACTTAGATGTCCAGTTTCAGCTGCTCAGCAAGAGAGTCATGCTCGCTACCATGTCCGCATGGGACCCAGCGTTACTAGGAAAGGTCAAGGACAGTCAACGCAACGATCCAAAGCTTGTCAGAGTGATCGAGCAGATTGACCAAAGGCCAGAGTTCAGATTGATAGGTGGAGTGCACTACTATCAGGATAGATTGTGTGTGCCAGATATTCAGGAGCTGAAGGACGAGATCCTAGCAGATGCGCATCGTGGCAGATATTCGATTCACCCCGGCAGTACCAAGATGTACCAGAACCTGAGGAGCTACTACTGGTGGAACAACATGAAGAAAGAGATCGCACGCTATGTTTCTAGATGCTTGACATGCCAGCAGATCAAGGCCGAACACCAAAAGCCGCCAAGACTACTACAACAGCTTGATATATCCAAGTGGAAGTGGGAGCATATTACCATGGACTTTATCGCAGGACTTCCAGCTACCAGGAGACGCCACAATGGCATATGGGTGATTGTTGATCGACTGATTAAGTCAGCTGATTTCTTTCCAGTTTCGATTAGAGCAGGACTCGATGTCCTAGCTAAGTTGTACGTGGACGAGATTGTCTCTTTGCACGGAGTTCCAGCTTCTATCGTATCAGACAGAGACCTGCGTGTCACTTCTCACTTCTGGGAGAGTCTACCGCAGGCTTTGGGCACCAAATTAAGCTTCAACATTGCTTACCATCCGCAGACATACGGACAGACTGAGCGCACCAACCAGACATTAGAGGACATGTTGAGAGCCTGTGTCTTGGATTACAAGGAGAACTGGGAAGACTGTTTACCACTTTGCGAGTTTGCCTATAACAATAGCTACCATTCGAGCTTCAAGATGACACCTTTTGAGGCTTTGTACGACAGAAGATGTAAGACCCTTGTCTGTTGGGAAAAAGTTGGTGTCAGGAGTTTCCATTGACCATCTTTAGTCAGCGACTCCAGCGAGAAGATTCGGCGAATAGTAGAGAATTTGAAGATCAGCCGCTGTCACCAGAAGAGCTATGTGGACAACCGGTGCAGACCTCTCGAGTTCCAGAAGGGAGACAAGGTGTTCTTGAAGGTTTCCCCAACCAGAGATACCCTTAGGTTTGGCGAGAAGGGTAACCTAGCGCGGAGATACATCGAGCCGTTTGAGATCAGGTCCAGGATCGGAGACGTTGCTTACAAGCTTCAGCTACCGCCAGAATTGTCAGGAGTACACGATATCTTCCATGTCTCTATGCTAAAGAAGTATGTGGAGGACCCTACGCATATTCTTCATCATCAACCACTCGATATCCAGCCAGACGCTTCATACATCGCCAGGCCAATCGCTGTCATCGACACCAAGGAGCAGGTACTCCGGACCCGAACCATTCATTGGATGAAGGTTCAGTGGGAGCATCACACTCCAATAGAGGCTACGTGGGAGTTGCACGACCAAGTGACGAAGGATTACCCGCATTTTTTACCTCAGGTATGTTCTTACTTTATTTTTACATTTGGGGACCAAATGTCTTAAAGGAGAGAGAGATGTGAGCCCCCACCCCTTGTGGAGCCTCACTTTTGAATTTAAATATTATAGTTATATTATTTATTATTAATTATGCTTATTAATAGGGATTAGTAAGGGATAGATAGATATTTTCCTAAGTTTTAATTTGATTAGGCTTATTTTGTGTTTTATAGAATGGATAGGGTGTCATTTATAAATGTTATAGGGTTCTAGAAGATTTGAGGCCTTACTAGTAAATAAGATTTTAATAGGGGGATTTTCCACACTTGAGAACATTTTAGAATTTCCACCAAATGACCTAAAAGCATATATCCTTCACTACTAGAAAAAAGGGTTTTTATATCGGCTAAAAACCGATATAAAAGACCTATTATATCGGTTTTTAGTAAACTTCAAACCGATATAAGTACCCCCGATATAATAAACAACTATAACCGATATAATATGTGTAATATTTCATATCGGTTTTTGGACAACTGATGTCTTTTGAACCTGAAATTATAACACATATTACTGTAAAACCGATATAAAAAAAAGTACAACCGATATAAAAAATATTTATAATATCGGTTTTCGGTAAACTGATGTGTTTTGAAACTGAGATTATAGCATACATTACTGTAAAACCGATATAAAAAAGAGTGAAACCGATATAAAAATTATTTATAATATTGGTTATAAAGGGCTTTGTTATATCGGTTTTTTGGGATTGTATTATATCGTTTGTTCTGTAACCGATTTAATATTATATATGCATTTTTTTTATCAAAAGAATTTGCATTGCTGCAGTACCTATAAAACCTGCAGTACACTGTACACCAATAAAACTTTGCACTATATATACAAATTAATAAAATGATCATATATATATATAACTAATTAATAATATTATACATTGATCACTAGACAAATCTCTATGGAAATATTGTGTGTGTTTATATATATAGTATCTACATTGTCTTCCATGGGATGTACAAAAAGTTGGAACTGTATATAAACAAAAAAACCAAATTAAAGATAAATAATCATAATTTACCTCCAAAGCTTCAACAACCATCTTTTGGCTCCCATTGAAGGCATGCAAGACCCAACTCCTTTTTTTACTTGCGCTATGATCAGTTTCTGAAAAAAAATTACACTACATGAATCATCTGTGAAATTGCACTCAATGGAACCATCAACTAAATTCCTATAACTCTGATGTCTATAGACATGCATGCAGATGCTGCCCATCCACCCATTGATAAATGTGCTAGTATGGCATGGTTGGAAGGCGATTTCAGTTGGAAAGTGATCTTAATTCTCGCAAAAATCCAAAACTCACCGGCGGTCCTCGCGATTGGCCAAAATTTCCCTTACTATAAACAATTTGGTCAAGTTCGGCTATCCCAGCGGCTACCTGGCGGTTAGCCGCAACTATACTGGCAGCTAGCCGAAATTCGGCTGGCGGCTAGCCGAACCAAGTTCGGTTAGCCCACGGTCAGCTTTCCAGAAGCTGATTTTTCTGACCCAATTTCGGCCAGCTCGGCGGTTACCCCGAGGCTAGCCGAAATTTCAATTTCGGCTAACCGAAATTTGGCGGTTAGCTTTCCAGAAGCTTGCCAAAAATGGAAAGTTTTGGCGGTTAGCCCGCGGTTAGCCTCGCGACTAGCCGAATTTCACCCAGAAGCTCATTTTCGAGCTTCAGAAGTTCTGAACAAAAACTGAAATGCAACATTTTGGCCATTTTCATTGCCATGCCCCATTCACATTCACACAGAGAACTAAATAAACATGGAATTGTTTAGATAAAAGCTCAAAGAAAGACATTAGGGCATTGCTCAGCATGATGGGAGTCCACCTGAAAGGAGAAGCAGTGTCCATATCATAGTTCCTAGGTACTAGCTCAAGTCCAACCTGGTAGAGACAAGGATAATGAGATTCTTTGAAGAGTAACATATAAATGAAGAAACCAAAAATATGCAGAAAGTAAGATGGATCAAGATTTTAAAACCAAGTAAAGGATCAAGATTATGTACCTTGTAAGCATGTTCAATATCAGGCCAGCAGGTCCAACTAAACCCAACCCACTGCAATCCATAGGCATAAAATAAAATAAAAACCCCAAAAAAAAAAAGGAAAAGGAAAAGAAATCCATCTTGAAGAAAGTCAGAAACTCAAAACTCAAAACTCAAAAGCAAGCTCAAGAAGCTGAGAATATAAAGAAAAACGAGAGAGAACCAAAAACATTTTCAAAGAAAGTAATTTCAATTGAAGCAGCACCCACAAAAGGAAATTTAAGAACATAAATAAAGATCAGCATCAAGATAACTTCAGACCACAAAAGATCTATGTACCTGCTTGCCATCAACGGTATCAATGTACCTGCTTGCCAATGCAAAAGCATATCTAAAGACAAACTTTCTGAGTATCAAAAACAACATTGACACCTTAAGATCAGGGGAGTTCAACATCCCTTCCTGAGCAAGCATTTTTTAATTACTATGCATTACAATTTCCTTAAAAGCACACAGGAATTTCTCCAACTAAGTTAAATAATTAAGTAACCAAGGTTGTTATCTATTTATCCACACCAACTGAGACAACTGCACAGTTACAAATAACATATCCAAAATGTGGTGTGTGGGATGCCAACATCTAGTTCCTTAGTGACATCATTCTTGCAAAGACTACCAAACAAAATGATTGGAAATCACAAAAACTAAAAGGTACAAAGGTACTTCTAAAACTACTTGAGAAGAAAAGAAAATTATTTGAGGCACATAAGGGACCCTTAATGACTCTGTTCTGTTGCTACATTTTTGCTTGTTACCCGCTTCAGACCATACATTCAAAAGAGCTGATGCCCTCGGTTGTCACATAGCAGTAAAGGCTGCTACAAATGCTGCCTATAGTATGTAAATCATCCAAAATTCCAAAAAGAAACATCTTGAACAGACAATAGAACATGAGAGTTCTGAAAGACCCTATATCCAAAGCATCATTTCCAATTACTTTATGAACCCTTTTTTCAATCCTTCATTTAGACACCACATGTGACCTAAAACCCTTGTACTTTCTAAAATTTTGTTAAAAGCTACAACAAGATGCCACAAGGAGAAATGCAGAAATTACTCCAGTTCCAAATCCAAGCTGAATAGTAACAAAAACCATATTGCATCTTTTTGCGACAAGTATCAAACGTCAGAAGATGAATTGAAGAAGACAATGGAGAAAGCTAACAATTTAATTGTTGACATTTCGAAGAAAAAACCACAACTGGCCTATGATTGTAAATCAGAGAACCTAGATAATATCAATACATGTATATTTTAAGTCAATAGACCACAGAAACAATAAGCCCACAAAAAATATTTGAACTTGTAGCTGTAAGTTCTCCCCCAATGTGCTTATTCCTAATTCTATCATTTCTCAAAAATCCATATTTCCCTCTTACCATTTTCATCTCAGCTGCATGTTCTTGAGCTTCTTCTCTGTAACAAATCTTCATCGAAAAAATCAGCTCAGAAGATGAGATAAAAGAGCACTCAGCTGTCTTTATGCATGCATTTACGAGGGTCAGATTCATATTAACTGCAAAGGATTCATCACTTGGGTAGCATAATGCACGCATTTCATTTTTTGTTAGTATGATCCATCGCAGACAATAGTCAGAAAGCACAGAAACAACTAAAACCTAAAAAAAAAAAGCCCTCCATCTGTCCATTGCCACTGTCACACCACCACCATCACAACAGACGTAACACACAGAAAATAAAAACTAAAAAATCTGCAACCATGAAAGCACATTTAAAATCTACATTTACATAAATTTAAAAAAATCATACCTTAGATGGTTGCAGAAATCGTGAGCAAATATAGGGTTGCAAATACCTAGCAGAGAGAGGATTGCAAACCTGAGGGAGAAAAAAAAAAGAAAAATGAAAAGAAAAGAAAGAATAGAGATGAGGAATCGCTAGGGCATACCTGATTTTTTTTTGCCCAAACTAAAAAGAGAGAGAGAGAGAAAGAGGGAGAGAGAAGTAGAGGAGAGAGCATACCAGAGAGAAGGGAGCGCTGGCGGGAGAGGGAAAGAGAGCACCGGGTGAGAGAAGAGAAAGGGGGTGGGTTTAATGTTTTTGGCGTAGTGAGAGAGAGAGAGCAGAGACCGAGAGAGAGAGAGAGAGAGAGAGAGAGAGAGAGAGAGAGAGAGAGAGAGAGAGAGAGAGAGAGAGAGCAGATCGAGAGAGCGTGAGAGTCAGAGAGAGCAGAGAGCGAGAGTGAGGGAAGAGAGGCGAGAGTGAGGAGAGAAGAGAGCGAGAGTGAAAGGAAAGAAGGAATATTGATGGAGAAACAAAGAGAATGGAGGGAAGGAAAAATAAAAAGGAGGGAAAGAACCACTGAGCCCGCGCACTGGTTTCATAATAACCGATATAAAATTGGGTATATAATATCGGTTTCATAACAACCGATATAAAATATGCATATATAACCGGCGGTTAGCCGCAGGTGCACAGGCGGCTAGCCGCTGGTGCACAGGCGGAAGTAAAATCATTGGGTATATAATATCGGTTTCATAATAACCGATATAAAATATGCATATATAATATCGGTTCCATAATAACTAATATAAAATATGTGTATACAACCGATATAAAATATGTGTATATCATATCGGTTTTATAATAACCGATATAAAATATATGTATACAACCGATATAAAATATGTGTATATCATATCGGTTTTATAATAACCGATATAAAATATTGAAATTAATATCACATATTTTTCTAACCGATATTATATATAGAGATTATTATGTCGGTTCCTGTGTAACCGATATAAAAAAAAATTGACCGATATAAAAAAATATTAACCGATATAAAAAATCTTGACTGAAGATATTATATCGGTTATATGAAAAACCGATATAAGGCAATTTTTGCAACCGATATAAAAACCCTTTTTTCTAGTAGTGCTTATCCATATCTCTATACAACCTACAAGGCCCTTTTGGTAAATTTCCCTCAAAACCCTAGCCTATATAAACTATACTATTGCATTGGGAAATGAACCCTAAATTCACTCTTAATTATCCCTCATTTACCTCTCATTTCACAAAACCCTAGCTAAAACCCTAATTTCAAGAAGAAAGGGGTCACCTCCTACCTATTGTTGCTACAATCTCCTAAGGACTTTCTCTTGTTATTTTCATTTACAATCTAGATTTGAGGCAAGTACCTTATACAAGTTATCATAGAATGCATGTTTTCTCCCATTTAATTCTTTAAATTTCAATTCAATTGATGTATGTATGTTTAGAGCTACCTTTTGAGCTTGTTTTATGGTTTTTGGCCATTGATGGATGAGTTTATCTCATTTGGAAGATCAATGGCCGGATGGATGGATGGATGGTTGAGCATTGAAGTGTTCTTATGGTTTTATTTCTTTGTTTAATGAATGGAGGTGAATGGAAATGATTTGGACAGAATTCGGATGAAGAGGAGTGACTGTATCAGGTTTCTGCAAATGGAATAGTGAGGGATTGATCTCTTGCGTTGAGGCCGGGACCCAGGTGGGCCACCCGATGGCCCATCTGATCCGTGGATCCGAAGGAGGACCCACGGGCGACCCTGTAGATGGTGGACCCATGTGGGGTGGGCCCTTGATCAAAAAGAGAGGGGACTTGTTTAGGGAAAACCGTTCTGGCAGCCGTTGATTGCGGGACCCACTAGATGATCAGATTAAAGATCGGGTCCCCACATCTGATAGTTGACCCATGGGTGATCTCAGGGGTGGTGGACTCATGTGGAGTGGATCCTATTTGGCCCACCATCTTAGGGATCTAAACAGTTGAGGCGTGACACTTTGGAATATTTTCCTTCTTTTTAATCCGGTTGTGGGGCCTGCGGGATGATTGGACCGTGGATCTGGGCTGTTCATCTGGCTGTATAGGCTTGGGTGACCTTGATGGTAGGGTCTGATCGTGGACTTTTGATCAATGGGCTACTAACCGAAGTGACTCAGATGCTATCGTCGCTGAACCATTACAGAAATGGGTTCTGTAATGGGCGATTTCACAGAACCTGTTGAGTTGGAAAGATAAGAGAGAAAGAAAGTGGAGATGACACGTGTAGGATAAGAGATGAATGGGAGTATGGTGGTTTGAAGGTGTATGGGAATAAGAGAGAAATAAGAGAGAAAGAAAGGACTGATGACCTGGGAACATGTATGGGGTGAGAGAGTTAATGTGTATTACTTTGCCCCATTTGATTAAAAAATTAAACAAAGCCCCATAGTTTTTTAAGGAACCCAATTAGAATAGTTTGTGTATCACTTGGATTTTTCCCTCAGACCTAGAGTTCAGTGTGCGTGGTCGACCGGACCCTGTCCCAGTCGACCGGACACACTGAAAACCGCAGAAGTTGAGATTTGGCCTGGAATCTGTTGATTCAGGTAGACCTATGTACCAGGTCGACTGGCTGACCACCTGGTAAACCGGGTATACTGGAAATTTCAGAATCCAAACCAAGTCCCAACCTGGATTCCTATGGAGCAAATCGACCCGACCTTTGCCAGGTCGACCTGCCACACTGTGAACACTAAGTGTGAGTTTAGCCTTTGTTTTAAGATTGGTCGATTGTGGGGCCCATTGACCATCGAAATGAACTTCCATCAATGTGTCAAGCACGAGCCAATGGTGTGGCCCGACCTTGACTCGTGGGGACCACCAAGTAGGGTTTAGGGATTGGAATTGTCTGTGATTCGACCCTTAAACGTAGTCAAAGATGCCTGTAACTTCAGGAGCACCAAATATAACATTTTTGGCATCCGAGACTGCAGTTAGGGATCCGATTATCTGATGAGGCCCTGAACCTGAGAATGGACCATTACCTAGGTTGGACCTTTGCTTTATTCCATTTGATTCTATTGCTTGGAGGTTATTATACATTGTACTTTTCTCATATCCTTGTTCTTATTATAAACTTGTTAATTAAATGAAAAATGAAACCTGAACTTAGGACTTCTTAGAGGTGACCTGGTAATATAGTTTGGAGGAATTTGACCCGTGTCTGTGTCTAAGCGGGCCCTCATACAACCTAAGTTGTATGTGTGAACCCTAGGATGGTGAGGTTGTTATGATTAGAGTTGAAACTCATTTTGGATGAGTGTGGATTGTTTGATGTTGGATTGAGATTGGTGATCTCTCCTGGTCTATTTAGACTAAGGCCATGCTTGGTGGGCCTTAGTATTGACCCAATGATTGGTACTTAGACCTCTTAGGGACTTGTTAGAACCTTGCTTGCGCAAGGCAAGTCTAGATAGACATAGACCTGTACATTGATTTCTTGAGTCAGCACGAACATTTACTCAGTTGTTTTAAGCTCAGCCTGTTGACTGATCATCACTAGTAGGAGCTATTTATGAGTGTTGAGTGGGCTATCATGTTGAGCTGTGTTTTAGACGGACGATGTGATATCAGGTCCAATCTCTTGAGTGATGAGTGATTTGCGGGGTTAGTTATCCCCAGCACTGGTGAGATTTCCCCATCGCGACCGTGTTTAGTATGGGAGGGCCGCGACATAATATCCCGCGGTATCTAGCATGTGTGAATGTGCCACGTTGAATAAATACATTGACTTATCTTAATTTCCTGATTCTAAATGTTTATCTTGCTCAATTGCCTAGTATTTGTACGTTGGATATTCTTATTGATCTTATTACTGTCTCTACTCTTTTGATGCATACATCCTATGTTATTTGTATACTGTAACTTGCCAAATCCTTGGAACTGACCTATTCTTGGTGCTTAGGTGTTGACCCCGATTATGAGGACGACGCGTTCGTCGAGGTGCCCATAGCCGGAGACTATGGATGGGGACCAGCCGACCAGGGGGTCGCGCTGGAGGATGGAGCACCTGTACCAGGGGCTTGAGTGTTATCTTTTTTTTTTTGAATGTCCTTTTGTGATGAGCAGGGAGTTAGTCTGATATGTTTATAAACACATTCTTAATTATACTTTGAGATTTAGGCTGGACTTCAGCCCTGCCACATTTGATACATCTTTTATAATACCAAATGCTTTCGTTTTACTATTTACACTTCCACAATTTTAACCATTGATTATATGTTGGTCAAAAGTTTTAAATTGGACCTCACTGCGGACCTATGATCTTGGAAGTTCTCGGATTTTCCGGGAAGTAGTGTGCCAACTTCGGGTACCTTGACGGTTTTCTCGGCATTCGGAATTGGGGCGTTACATGGCTAGTTGATCAAATTTCAACCGTTGATCCTTACCATATTTTGAGATATTTGCAAAAAGTCCAATATTAAAATATTAATTTCTTATTCCCGTGGGCCCCCTTTGCACGATTTGAACCATTCAGATTTTCTAGATGACCACAAACAACTTTGAGGTGAAAGTTGAGGTCATAATTTCTCATGAATTTTGAAATTTTTATAAAACATATTATAACCATTGGATCATACATTCTACGATTTGTATGAATCCACCCTCCATCCAAACATGGAACTCTCTTTGGGAATCCTACTTGAGGATTGTGACCTTCTTTGGAGATGGAGATGGAAGTCCAGAACCGAACCCTAGAGGGGGGGGGGGGTGTGAATAGGGTGCACTCAAACAACTAAGCCCAATTCTTTTCTAAACCAATATCAAGAAGGAAATAATTGATACAATCAAAATTTGACATTGATAAGGAAACATTAATCATAAGAGCATCATCCACACGATCACCATAACAAGCAATTTTATAGTGGTTCGGCCAAACATGCCTACATCCACTCCCGGTATTCCTACCGGTCTTCCACTATCAATTTTAAGGTTTAGGCTGACCTCTAACCTTACAACCACAAATGCTTTTTACACAAGGCTAAGCACTAACCTATACAATCTCATATGCTTTTCAATAGGCTAAGCATAAACCTTTACAACAAGATTTTTTTATCTTAATAACTATGCCTAAACAAACATACAATGAGATGTAAGTGAATACATATAAATGCCTCTTAACATAGGCTGATATGAAAGTTGAAATCAAACTAAGACATATGCATGATAAATGCAAAGATCAATAAATGATACATATGTCTTAAAACTACTTCTATCTCTTTTGAAATTTAATGCTCATGAATGATGTAAATGAGAGATAGAGTAACTACACATGTTTTTTGAACTAATGACAAACTTGTTTTTAGAAAGATTAATATGAAACTAGCAAGTTTGAAAGGCACATTTAATGCCTAACATGTGAGATGGCTAATCAAATGATGAAGTTAAAATGATAAACATATTTTAAAATCAAAGCATGTTTAAACACTCAACATTTGAACGCTTTGAACACTTTAATCATGCCATTTGAAGAAATCAAAGTTTTAAAGACAAGCATGAATAAAATAAGATAAGAAGAGCAAACCCATTGAAGAATCAAAGATTTGACATGATGATTTGCCCTCCTAGCTTCCCTCTAGCCTAGCATAGATGTCCCACCTTCCTTGGCCCTCAAAAGTCTCAAAAGTGTTGACACAAATCCCAAGGAAGAATTCATTTTATAGAGAAAATGAGCTCCAACGGATCTATTGTCGATCGACCGACAAGAAAGGTCGGTCGACCGACAAGAAGGGTTCGGTCGACCGACCTCCAACGGTCACATTACAATGGCATTATTTTTGAAAATTTCGGACCGTTGAAAATGGTGTCGGTTCACTAAACTAGAGTTCGATCGACCGACAGCTAACTGACACTCGACCGACAACCTGACTGACACTCCCTGATGCACTGTTTTTACATTCTGGAATAGGAGCCGATAGGTGACCGACAAGTACTCGGCTGACCGACCCTTCCTGAATTTTTAAAGACTTAAAAATGATTTCCAAAAGGAATTCTTGGTCTTGGGGGTAAGGCTAGACTAAGGGTTAACATGTTTGATAAAAATAGATTTTAAAGAGCAAATCAAAACATGTTTGAGCAAGAAATAACGTAAGATCTTTTTTGTGCTAAGATTAAAAACATTTGATGCAAGAAGATTCCAATAAAGAAGCATGAGATGTCAAGCTTATGAAAATGCATGTATCCAATCTAATTGCAACCTAATGAAAACCTTAACAATCTCCCCCTTTGCAATTTGATGGCAACTCTGAAGCTTGACTCTATCTTCTTCCTTCAAGGAAACTTGGACATCTTCGTCTTGAGGAGCTTTGGATACTAGGGAGCATTTTGATTTTTTCGCAGGAGCAATGAAGCAATCATCTCTATCTTTGCTCCCCCTCAATGTGAGCCATGAAGCTTTCTCCTTTAGATAGAAGATCGTGGCACTTCTCCCCCTCAATCATGGCCAGAGATGAAATGAATTTGCCAATTTGTCTATATCTCTCCCCCTTTGACATCGAATTGCAAAGAATTTAGCCCTACTTTTAAACAAGAAGACAAACCTTGTTAGTGGCACCTGTTTATAAGATATGATAAAAATTATAGGCAAGTACAGGTATTTTGAGCTACAAGGAATTAATGATCAGGGCAAGGGCCAATGCCCAATTGATGTCGCAACTTGATAAAACGTTCATTTCCTAGGGGTTTTGTAAAGAAATCAGACAGTTGAGCATCAGTGGGGACAAAAAGTAATTCTATTATGCCTTGATCAGCATGATCACGCGGAAAATGATATCGAATGTCAATATGCTTGGTGCGTGAATGTTGCACAGGATTTTTGGAGATACTAATGACACTTGAGTTATCACACATGATAGGCATACATTGTTAAGGAACATTATAATCTAAAAGAGTTTGTTTCATCCACAACAATTGAGCACAACAACTTCCTGCAGCTATGTATTCAGCTTCGACAGTAGATAAGGAAACCGAATTCTGTTTTTTACTATGCCAAGCAACTAAACAATTTCCTATGAAATAGCAACAACCACTAGTGCTCTCTCTATCATCTATGGATCCTGCCCAATTAACATCACTGTATCCAATCAATTGTAATGTAGAATCACTAGGATACCAAATACCATAATTAGTAGTCCCATGAATATATTTGATGATACGTTTGACAGCTTTAAGGTGAGATTCACGAGGATAAGATTGGTACCTAGCACATATCCCAACACTAAAAGAAAGGTCTGGTCTGCTGGCAGTAAGATAAAGTAAGCTTCCTATCATGCTTCTGTAGAGTTTTTGGTCTACCTTTTTGCCTTGAGGGTCATTGGAAAGTTTAGATGTAGATCCCATGGGATTACAACTAGTCTTGGAGTTTCCTAATCCGAATTTCTTGACAATTTCTAAGGCAAATTTGGACTGACTAAGGAAAATACCCTTTTCAGTTTGATTAACTTGAAGTCCAAGAAAAAATTGCAGGGGGCCAACCAAACTCATCTCAAATGTGGAACTCATTAATTCTGAAAATCCTTGAGCAAGTTTATCTGAAGTAGATCCAAAGGCTATATCATCAACATAAATTTGAGCAACAAGGATGTCTTGACCAATCTTTTTAATAAAGAGAGTAATGTCAAATTTTCCACAATTAAACTCATTTTCAATCAAATGAGTAGTAAGTTTTTCATACCATGCCCTTGGTGCTTGTTTTAAATCATAGAGAGCTTTCTTGAGTTTATACACATATTCAGGATGATGAGGATCTTCAAAACCTTCTGGTTGTGTTACATACACATCTTCCTCAATTTCTCCATTTTAGAAAAGCACTCTTAACATCCATTTGAAATAATTTGTTTCCCAACTACTAGCATTTGCCAATAAAATTCGTATGGATTCCAAACGAGCAATAGGAGCAAAGGTTTCGTCAAAGTCAACTCCTTCTATTTGAGCATATCCTTTGGCAACTAATCTTGCCATGTTCCTTATTACATTTCCGGTTTCATCTGACTTGTTCTTAAAAATCCACTTAGTTCCTATTGGATTTTTTTCTTTAGGTAAAGGAACAAGATCCCAAACATCATTCTTCTTAAATTGACTTAGTTCCTCCTGCATTGCCTCCATCCATTCAAGTTTAGATTCAGCCTTAGAAAAAATTTTAGGCTCGATTTGAGACACAAAAGAATAACGAGCACATAAATTTTAAACTTGTCTCCGAGTCATAACCCCACTTTTGATATTTCCAATAACATTATCCAACGGATGATTCTTCATTAATCTAGTTGGTATAATATCTGTAGAGGGGATGACATTTTCTGTTTCTTTGGGAATAGATGGTTCAATGGTAACTTTAGCTTCATCGTCATCTAGAGAAGTTTTTCCAATTTTATTTGATTCATCAATGACAACATGAGCTGATTCCATTATGGTCATGGTTCTATGATTGAATACTCTATACGCTTTACTTTTGTCAGAGTATCCTAGGAAGATTCCTTCATCAGACTTAGGCTCAAATTTTTCCAATTGCTCTCTATCTCTCAGGATGTAACACTTGCTACCAAAAACTTTCAAAACCCCAAATTAGGTTTTCTTCCAAAATAAAGTTCATAAGGGGTCTTGTTGGTATTTTTGGTTAGATAGACTCTGTTTATAAGATAACAAGCAGTGTTAACAACTTCAGCCCATAGATTGCGAGATAGATTTTTTTCATTTAGCATGATCCTAGCCATTTCTTGAATCACTATATTTCTCCTTTCAGCCACTCCATTTTGTTGAGGTGTTTTAGGAGCAGAGAATTGGTGATCAATGCCATGAGTATCACAAAATTTGGAAAATTTTTCATTTTCAAACTCACCTCCATGATCACTTCTAATCTTGCGAATCTTGCAATCTTTTTCAACTTGAATCTTGTTGAAAATTCTAATGATATTTTCTATAGCATCAGATTTAGCATGAAGAAAAGCAATCCATCCAAACCGAGAATAATAATCTACCATAACTAGAATAAATTTCTTTCCTCCAATACTCTGCACAGGAGCAGGCCCTATCAAGTTCATATGGATTAATTCAAGAGGATGCGAGGAAGATATATCCCTTAAACCTTTGAAGCTTTTCTTGATTTGTTTCCTTAGTTGACAGGCTTTGCAGATATCAGATTTTTCATCACTCAACTTAGGTATTCCTCTCACAATTTCATTCTTTGATAAGATCTTCATCAGCTTGAAATTTATGTGGCCCAACCTTTGATGCCATAGGTAATTCTCTCGATCTTTTGTTATCAAGCACCTAGACTCATTTTCATCACGTTCTTCTATGATATAAATGTTTCCTTTGATTCTAGAGCTAGTAAGAATGACTTGATTGGATTTATCATCAACAACTTTGCAAGATCGACTATAAAAAATAACCTTGTTTCCTTTGTCACAGAGTTGACTTATGCTAAGAAGATTATGCTTCAATCCTTCCACTAGAAAAAACATCATTTAAGTTTGACATTTGATCTCCTTTAACACATCCTTTGCCAATGATTTGAGCTTTACTGTTATCTCCAAACGATACATTTCCTCCATCATAATCCACTATAGAGCTGAATCTAGATCGGTCTCCTGTCATGTGTTTGGAGCGACCACTATCTAGGAACCAGGTAGGATTCTCCTTAGCTTTTAAGGCAGTTTGAGCAAAAGGACTTTTAAAAGTTCTCTCTTTGGTAATCCAACTAGTCAACGGAGATTGAAGAGGACTGATCTTGGGAATAAACTTAAAAGGCATTCTAGAGGAGTTTTCTAAGGCCATTCTAATTTTGTATGGACAATTAAGAACTAAATGCCCACTACGATTACAAAAGTGGCAAATCCATCTAGAGGTATAGTTTTTCTCATTCATAGATTTATGAAAGGTCCTAGTAAAACTTTGAAAGTCATTCTTGTTTTTGCTAGAGGAACCTTCAAAACCTAACCCATTCTTGTCTCCAAAAATTTTATGCATACCCAACATTTGGTAAAACTTGTTATTACCTAATGTGAATTTATCAACAACAAATTTTCCTTTAGTAAGCTTCATTTGAAGGGAGTTTGTTTCAAGTTGACTAGATTCAAGTTTGGATTGTAAATTATGAATTTCCTTTTGAGAATGGGCAAAATTCTCATTTAATGTAGTCATCTTTTGTTCTAAAGATCTTCTTTCATCTTTCATAATAATCACAAGCCTTTTGGTTTCTTCTTTCAAGATTTTTTTTTTCTTAATCAAGTTTTCCCAATTTTCATATAGTTCGTCATAGGCTTGTTGAATTTCATTAATCTCATCATTTAGTTGCTCTTTCCCTAATGTTTCATCTATTAGAGTATTATGCTCATTCTCGTCTTCAATAGATGTAAAGAGGAGCCAATTAGGGGAATTTTCATCTTCATCATTTTGAGATTCATTATGATCACTACCTTCATCTTCTTCATCCCAAGTTATGTTTAAAACTTTTTTACCTTTTCTATCTCCTTTTTCAGATTCTTTGGGGGTAGAGCAATTTTGAGCAATGTGACCAAATCCCTTGCAATTGTAACATTAAACATCCTTCTTAAGGGATCCTTTGGAATTTCTTTGGAATCTAGGAATTTTATATTCATCTGAATTTCTATTACTCTTGTTGTTTCTAAAGAATTTTTTAAATTTTTTAACAAACGAGGCATTGTCATCATCACTCTCATTTTCCTTTAATTGAGATGAAAAAGCTACTCCTTTCTTTTTGCTAGGAACTTCTAGATCTAGTTCATAGGTAAGAAGATTTCCTCTTAACTCTTCAAGTTTAATTTTGTCAACATTTTTACTTTCCGCTATGGCTACAATCTTAGGTTTGAACCTTTTAGGAAGAGATCTTAAGATTTTCCTCACAGCCTTAGACTCATCAATTTTCTCTCCTAGACCTATAAGAGAGCTGACAATCTCCATGAATTTAGAATAGAATTCATCAAATGTTTCTTCCTCAAGCATCTTGATATCTTCAAATGTAGATGTCAACATTTGAATTTTAGCTATCTTAACTTGATCCATACTTTCATGAGTAGTCTCTAAGGTATCCCAAACCTCCTTAGCCATTTTGCAATTGACTACTCTATTAAACTCATCTTGAGATAAGGCACAATACAAAGAATTCTTTGCCTTAGCATTTAAATTAGCCCTATCCTTTTCTCCTTGAGTCCATTCTCTCTTATGCTTTGGTTTAATGGAGATGACATATCCTTCCATGTCTTGCTCAGTGATAGTAGGAGGATGATAGCCTTCTTCTATGATATTCCAAACATCTAAGTTTTGAGATTCTAAGAACACTTGCATTCTAATTTTTCAATAGCGATAATGTGTTCCATTGAACAAGGGTGGTCTATTTGTAGCATTCCCTTCTCCCAAATGAGTTTGCATAATGACAACTAATGAAAACACTCTAGGATTCTCTCAAGGTTGTTTAGACCTAGACAAGAGCACCTAAGCTCTGATACCAATTGAAAGTCCAGAAGCGAACCCTAGAGGGGGAGGGAGGGGGGGGGGGTGAATAGGGTGCACTCAAACAACTAAGCCCAATTCTTTTCTAAACCAATATCAAGAAGGAAATAATTGATACAATCAAAATTTGACATTGATAAGGAAACATTAATCATAAGAGCATCATCCACACAATCACCATAACAAGCAATTTTATAGTGGTTCGGCCAAACATGCCTACATCCACTCCCGGTACTCCTACCGGTATTCCACTATCAATTTTAAGGTTTAGGCTGACCTCCAACCTTACAACCACAAATGTTTTTTACACAAGGCTAAGCACTAACCTATACAATCTCATATGCTTTTCAATAGGTTAAGCATAAACCTTTACAACAAGATTTTTTTATCTCAATAACTATGCCTAAACAAACATACAATGAGATGTAAGTGAATACATATAAATGCCTCTTAACATAGGCTGATATGAAAGTTGAAATCAAACTAAGACATATGCATGATAAATGCAAAGATCAATAAATGATACATTTGTCTTAAA
Source organism: Cinnamomum chago (assembly GCA_038049695.1). Taxonomy (NCBI): domain Eukaryota; kingdom Viridiplantae; phylum Streptophyta; class Magnoliopsida; order Laurales; family Lauraceae; genus Cinnamomum; species Cinnamomum chago. Next base: position 89,682,363 of record CP142453.1, on the reverse strand, counting down.
ACTACTTCTAGCTCTTTTGAAATTTAATGCTCATGAATGATGTAAATGAGAGATAGAGTAACTACACATGTTTTTTGAACTAATGACAAACTTGTTTTTAGAAAGATTAATATGAAACTAGCAAGTTTGGAAGGAACATTTAATGCCTAACATGTGAGATGGCTAATCAAATGATGAAGTTAAAATGATAAACATATTTTAAAATCAAAGCATGTTTAAACACTCAACATTTGAACGCTTTGAACACTTTAATCATGCCATTTGAAGAAATCAAAGTTTTAAAGACAAGCATGAATAAAATAAGATAAGAAGAGCAAACCCATTGAAGAATCAATGATTTGACATGATGATTTGCCCGATTTGCCCTCCTAGCTTCCCTCTAGCCTAGCATGGATGTCCCACCTTCCTTGGCCCTCAAAAGTCTCAAAAGTGTTGGCACAAATCCCAAGGAAGAATTCGTTTTATAGAGAAAACGAGCTCCAATGGATCTATTGTCGGTCGACCGACCCCCAACGGTCACATTAGAACGGCTATATTTTTGAAAATTTTGGAACGTTGAAAAAGGTGTCGGTTCACCGAACTGGAGTTCGGTCGACCGACAGCTGACCGACACTCCCTGATGCACTGTTTTTACATTCTGGAATAGGAGCCTACAGGTGACCGACAAGCACTCGGCTGACCAACTATTCCTGAATTTTTAAAGACTTAAAAATGATTTCCAAAAGGAATTTTTGGTCTTGGGGGTAAGGCTAGACTAAGGGTTAACATGTTTGATAAAAATAGATTTTAAAGAGCAAATCGAAACATGTTGGAGCAAGAAATAACATAAGATCTTTTTTATGCTAAGATTAAAAACATTTGATGCAAGAAGATTCCAATAAAGAAGCATGAGATGTCAATCTTATGAAAATGCATGTATCCAATCTAATTGCAACCTAATGAAAACCCGAACAGGAGAGAATCCTCTAAATAGAGGATTCTTCTACATTTACCAAACGTGCCCTAAGACTACATGGTTTGCATACTTTTGAATATTTCCACATACCACATTGCTAGGGCTTGATGACTTTGGGGTTCCAGTCTTGAATCTAGGGCCTTCTGATTTGATAATCTATATCTATACCCTATTATAAAAGAGAGTAAGATGTAGTACGGTTTCACTACACACCTGCCTAATAAAAAGAGAGTAAGATGTAGTAAGGGAGGAAATAGAAGGAGATAAAGAAAAGAGAAAGATAAGAGATAAGAGAGAGTGAATCGGATGGATAAAGATGGAGACATGACATAATGAGAATTTCCTAATTTGTCTAAAATAGACTTTGGGTCATGCTTGGATTTAGAGGGGTTTTGAGGATCCAGATCAAGATGAGCTAGAAGACTAAAGTTTAAGAATTAAAAATATCTACCCAACAGTACCATAATCTCAAAAATCTAAAATTATGAAAAAGCCCCCTAAATTCTCTGGAAAATTGGTAACTATCCAAATGAACCCGGATCTAAACCAAACTTGGCACACACGATCCTAATAATTTTTTTAATCTCTTCTATAGAGTAGATGCTGATATTTTAAACGTAATAAAAATTTGTTTTAATACATTCCAATACATCGAGTAATTTTTTTTATTTCTTTGTTTTGTTTAAAGGTGGTGGAAAATTGAAAAGGAAAATGTGGATAAGATTGGAATCTATCTCAAATCAATATCTCAAATATTATTTTTTTTCCTCTTTTTTTTTCAATTTTCTTTTAACATTCTTCTTATTCAGGTACTACAAGATTTTCAATGTAGGGAATTTTGTGGGTATGAGGTTTTTCCTCTGTGAGTAATTGTGTAAGGAAGAACATGGCATTTTAACAGATTCTTCATTGACTCTTAGCTTCTTTTGGAATGAAGGGAGTTTTCATGCATGTAAGTGAGTATTGTCTACTGAAATTAGGTTTATGTTGAGTTTATCAGAATTACCTATATCCTTATGGGGATATGCATTGGATACTGCGATGTACATACTAAACCTCGTACCATCTAAGTTTATACCTAAGACTCCCCAAGAGTTGTGGTCCGCACGAAAGCCTAGTCTATAACATTTACATATTTGGGGTTGTCCAGCACATGTGCTGAAGGTTAAGACAGATAAGTTGGAATCGAAGTCGGAAGAATGTACATTTGTAGGATATCCTAAAGGAAATAAATGTTGGTTATTCTATAATCCCAGAGAGGCAGAAAGTGCTTGTTAGCACCAATGCGGTTTTTCTGGAGGAAGATTATATGATTGACTGGAAATCTTTAGAAAATGTGATCTTAGAAGAGATTCAAAAGCAATCAATTCCAAATCCAAGTACGATTGAACTTGAGAAAAATCCGCCCTTACCTGATCCAATAGTTACACCAGTATCTCGTCGTAGTGGGAGAATTGTCAGACCCCCTAACAGGTTCTCGTTCTTGCAAGAGTCTTACGAGGCAGTCCTGGAAGAATCGAAATAAGATCCCTATAACTATGATGAAGCAATCCATGACATAGAATCGGGACGTTGGCAAGATACTATGGGAGCTGAGATGTAGTCTATGTACTCTAATTAGGTCTGGATACTTGTGGACTTACTTGCCAATATTAAACCTATTGGGTGCAAGTGAGTCTATAAGAGAAAAAGAGGACCAGATGGAAGAGTGAAGACCTTTAAGGCCAGGCTTGTTACGAAAGGGTATACTCAGAAAAAGGGTATCGATTATTAGGAAACCTTCTCGTCGGTAGCCATGCTCAAGTCCATCCGGATACTCTTATCCATTGTAGCTCATCTCAACTATGAGATTTGGCAAATGGATGTCAAGACGACATTTCTCAACGGCCATCTCGAAGAAGACATCTATATAATGCAGCTAGACGGTTTTGTAGCTAAAAACCAAGAGCAAATAGTTTACAAGCTGCAGAAGTCCATTTATGGACTGAAACAAGCATCCCGGAGCTGAAACTTCCATTTTGACCAGGCAATTAAGTCATTTGATTTTTGTCAGAATCCGGATGAGTCATGTGTGTATATGAAAAGTGAAGGGGGGCAGGGTAGTTTTTCTAGTTTATATCTCGACGACATCCTTCTCCTTGGGAGATGCATGGGAATGTTATCAATAGTAAAAGTTTGGTTAGCCAAGACTTTTGATATGAAGAACTTGGGAGAAGCTAGCTACATCCTAGGGATCAAGAATATGATGATTGGCTTATCCCAAGCTGCGTAGATAGATAAGGTGCTGGTACAGTTTGTTATGCAAGACTCTAAGAAGGGCATTACACCTTACAAGCATGGAGTGCACCTTTCCAAGGTTCAATGTTCTAAGACACCTGAGGAAAAGGAGCAGATGAGGTCGATACCATACTCTTCAGCTGTTGGTAGCTTCATGTATGCTATGCTATGTACTAGACCGGATATCTGTCACGCAGTGTGCCTTTCAACAGTTATCAGTCTAACCCAGGTCCTGATTGTCGCGACCCTGGACTGGGTCTACGTGCCTAATCAGGGATCGGGACTGAATAATGTGATGAATGGTGTGAAGGAGTGTGGTGAAAAGATGCACACATTTATTTAATTTCCCACAGGTGTTCGCGGTGAGGATATCACAACAACATAATACATTTTTGTTTAAGTGCGGAAGCGTGTAGCAAATCAAATTGAAAATTCATTTCGAAAGTCACAAGACTGATAACATATGCATATAACTTGATGTTAGAATGAGCAATGATCATTAGCATTTCCCAAAAGTAATTGTTAAACTTTATACAAAGATCATTTAATTAACATCCCAAAATAAAGGCCAACAAAGGCCAGTACAATGCAAAATAATCCCTCAAAAAGAATGAGTTAGACACTTCCCCAAAATGTTACGTCTCTCGTGGGAACCGAATGTCTAGACGACATCATCAGCATGCCACTCAACTAAATGTTGCGGTTCACCGACCGCCTCCTCAAGCTCCGTCTCGGGATAAACAACGTTTGGACCTGAGTAACAAAGAAAATGATTAGACACGATAGTCTGGCAAGCGGGTGAAAAGATACAACAATATATAATAAATGAAATACCTTGGAAAGACATTTAAACCTGTTTAAACAATAAGTTCCATCAAAGAAAAGGATCATTTATTGGAAAACAAATATACATTGTAAAACATGTAAGGTATCCATGGAAATCGGGAAACAAACGGGATGCCGAAGTGACAAGAAGTGACAAGAGCATATCGGGGCGTCGATCTCAGTCACACGAGGTGAGGATATTCAACGAAACATACATATACAACATAAATATACGGGACGGGACCACGGTAATAAACCGGGCATCGAGATTCAAACTGCAGCCGGCGGGACGGGAGGGGGATCTCCAAGTCGGTGGATTAAACCGACAAGGTCATCCAAGCTTAATGATGCTGACTGATAGGTCATATGCGAGAAATCTGGACATGTATAAAATACATATGATGCAATTGTATAAACAAGTGGGACGCGAGTGCTCGAAGGCACAAATATCACTCTGTTTCGGGCAGTTCGTGACGGGCTAGCAAAGTGCTAAAAATGCAATTTCAATGTTTTCGGGGATTACAAATCATATAGTATAAATTTTGGGAAGTACACATTACAAATTCGGGAACAATAGAACATCATTGGATTTCAATCTTTCTTAGGCTGGGCGTCGGGTTCAAGATTTAATTCAATGTAGAGAGGAGTCCCATATGTCGAATTCAATATAAACTTGGTACTCCTTGCGGTTTGAAGACATTCCGAGCATCCTATTCACATTGATAATTCGAGAGTCCTCAACGTATTTTCAGGATGAGATTTTCTCTCTAAATTTCCTAAACAGTCATTCCTAACCATTTCTTGCACATGTGGGTCGAAATAGTTCTTTTCTTCATTCTCATTTCCCAATATTTTTCTAGGAGGTCGGCCACCTTGGGGGGTCAGTAGGCGGCTAGCTGACTGGTCACTGCCTGGCGACCTCCCTTGCAGAAAAAGAATTTCTACTTACTGATATGTTGACCGCCCCTGAGCGGTCACCAGGTCGGTGACTGTTAGGTATTTTGTTTTTGCAATTTGGTGGATGCATTTGCATTTTGGTTCTTTCTTAGTTACATTTCATAAAATGCATTGCTTCTTTATGATCAATTGATTTTGTCTTCATGCACCATTCTAGTTACATATCATGGTTTTCAAAATCTTTTGATTATAATCTCATCATGTTTGATTTGCTTGTTGCACTCATATGTTTTGCATTGCATTTCTACATGATTAATTGATTGTGATGTTAAAAGCTTTCATAGCTAATTTGTCATGATCAATTGTTGTTAGATCATTTGATGGATGTCTTAGTTAGATCCTTTTTGTAAATCAAATGATTTGAATCAATTCAAGTTTTTCCATGGATTTATAAGGTATACCTTTATATGGAAAATCATTGTTTTGAAAAATCAACTTGTATGTGTTTTAATGAAGTTATATCTTTTCAAATACAATGTTGATAATTGATCTTCAAAATCATTCCTTTATGCTCATTGTTGGATTTTGTTTTTCAAAATGATTTGAAGATTGTTTTGAATGGAAATGCTTTTTAATCTCATTAGTTATATTCATCTAAGCATGTTCCATTATTCTCATTTCCTTTTTCTTTTGGTTTCATTATCTTTAGAAATGGAAATGTATGTTGTTTGCATCTCTAGCTTATGTGTTTACATTCTTTTCATATGCAAATGACTATTGGTTCCATGTATGGTTGTGAACTTGTAACATTTGTAGAAACCATACTAGAACCCAAATCCATCCTATATGCTTTCTAGTCATATTCTTTTTGGATGGTTATGATGTTGATTCATGTAGATTCTCTTGGTGTCATCCTTATACATGTTTCAACTTCATAAGTAGTGTTCTTAATCATATGAAACTATTTGAAATCCATTTCTTGTATTTCATAGTTATATCTCTTGTTTGATGGATTTCTTAGTGTTGAATTCATATGATCTAGACACTTTGGAAATTGCATGCATTACAAAGCTTTATCCTTTTGCATTGCAATTTGCCTTGTTCATCACTATGCTCTTTAGGAATATCATTAAAAGTGATGAATATGCATTTATGATGCTTGATGGTAGTTTATCACATCCTTGCTTTTACTCATGTTATCACATTCAATTGGTTTCATTTGGTATAACTTTCCATTGATTTCATATCCAATTGATATCTTATCTTGTGTATGTGATAGACCTTGTGTGCATTGGACTAAACTTGATAAGTAATATGATCATTCCATGTCTCACACCATTAGCATCATAATGCTCATGTTGCCACCTCTTTTGCTCATATAGGTATATATCATGACCACCATGTTTATATGTTCATAATATTGGTTGGTTATTAGTTGAGGTTGGCTTCATGATTGAATTTCATTTCACTCATTCTTGCACATTAATAGTCATATTTATTGTTTGAATGAAATGATTTCAAAACTTACATAGCATATGATTTTCATAAGTTATATTGATTGATGCTATGTTTGAGTAAACCCTATTGCATCATGGATAGCTCTAATTTGGATTTCTCATAATAGTTATACTTTTAAATCCATTTTAGAGTGATTATGTTAATAGTCATATCCTTTAATCTCAATTGATATGTTTGTTTCAATTGATATCCATGATTGCTTCTCCCATTAGACCTAGCTCTCTTTTGGTAATTTGATCATATGAGCTTTATAGTTAAATGAATCTAATCCTTTCCTTGAAGTTAACCCTCACTTGGTTAAACCATCTACTTCTTGAATCTAATAGTTATATCTTGTCAAAAGCTTGACAAAAGAAGAGAATGGATTGAGGGAGAGTGTAAACCTTCATAGGAAGAATTAGTTTTGATCAAATTCACCCTTGGAATGCTAATGAGCCCTTAGAGTTAACTTACATACATGATAGCCTGTTATGTATTTCATTTTCGATTACATTTGTTAACAGGTGCTACTAAAGGTATTCTTCTTGTCTCATGTGTGTAGGTACCTTTGCAATTTAATGTCAAAGGGGGAGAGAGAGTTCAAGTGTGACTCAAAGATCTCCTACTCTTCAAAGGGGGAGAGAGTTCGAGAGTTCAAGTACTCGAAGATCTCCTATCCATCAAAGGGGGAGAAAGCCTTCAAGTTCTCAAGAGGAAGAGAGAGGCATGGTCAAAGGGGGAGAGCAAATAGAAGAAAGAAAGCTTGGAGCTAAAGAAGATGCTTGGCCATAGAGAGGAAGATGATAAGAAAGCTTGAAGAATGATCAAGCACCAAGCATCAAGAAGATTGAAGAAAAGAGCCCAAGAGCCCAAGCTAAGACAAGGAGCATCCAAGAAGAAGATTTCAAGACTTGTCCAGCTGAGGGGGAGCTGAAGACAGAGTGTGTAATTTCAATGATGAGTAAGTTGCCATCAAATTGCAAAGGGGGAGATTGTTAGGTATTTTGTTTTTGCAATTTGGTGGATGCATTTGCATATTGGCATCATTTGAATTCACACACATGCATTGATTTAAAATATCTTGAAATCTAGCTTTATACATGCATTGGTTTTTAGATTTGGAAAAGTTTGTGTTTTATGCATGGTTTGGTTCTAAACTTGGATGCATTGGTTTTAGAACCCAAAACTCTTTTGAAAACCAAATTCCTTGTGCATTAGATTTGGAAAATCTTCTTGTGAATTTAGGTTTGAGCTTTGCATACATTCAGCACCTTTAGAATCAGTTTTGTATGCAATTTGATTTGAAAAGAGTTTTTACTAATCAAGCTTGCCTTTGGTTTTAAACCTTTGAATCATTTTAGGCTTTGTGTGTTTCATGTTTTTAAATGTTTTAAAACATGTTTTTAAGCTTGGTTTAGTGACCCACAAAATTCCACAAAGAAAATCTTCAAAATGCAAAAGTTGGAATTTTTGGGTTGTCCCGGCAGTGTCGCCGGTCGACCGAGACCTGGGTCTCGGTCGACCGAGAACACTGCAGGGCAAATGGACTGTTTTTTTGAACTGAAGCCCCAACGGTCAGAAATATGACCGTTGTGCTTTCTCGGTCAACCGAGACCACCTTGCCGGTCGACCGAGAACTAGCCGTTGGCAACTTTTTGGCTATAAAGTCCATTCTTTTCCAACCTTCTTTGGTGTTGAACACATGAACCCTTGAGAGCATTTTGGAGCCATTGAAAGGGGATAAAGTTGGAAAGGCTAGAAGGTCATTAGGAGAGCTAAAGCTTGGATCAATGAGTTAAACAACCAAGTAAGCTCTACCTTTTGTTAATCATAGTTTTCATGTTTTGCTTAAGCTATTGGTAAATGGTTTTGTACATGATAACTATGATGTGTAGAATCCTTTCTTCTTCTAATCTTTGGTCTAATTAAGATTGGATTCTTCACATTAGGTTTCAATCCAAGTTGTTTTTTAAAACTTACTTAATCATGCTTAGCCAAAGTCTTTGATTTCCTTTAATGCATGATTCTTTGTCTTGGTTGAAACTTGCTTGTTGTTTTCATTCATTTAAACATTAGTAAAATCTATTTGCTTTTGAAAACAACATTGCACATGCATCACATGTTCTAAGTTAGTCTTTTTCTTACAACTTGTGATTCTTGATTTTCATATCATAAACAAGTTATTAAACATACATGTGATTTGCATTAGACTTCATTCAAATCTTTTATGAGTCTTAAACTTTGAAATGCCTTGGGCATACATTTGATTAAGCTTCCTTTTTAATCTTGATTGAAGTCTTAGATTTCAATCAAATCTATTTTTATGTTTTGAGCTACATTGATGATTTGATTGACATCCCTATGCATCACATGTTTAGAGCTAATCCATTTCATACAACTTGTGTAACTTTGATATCATTAACAAGTTGTTACTTTTAACATGTGATTGCATCACATCCTCAATCATAAATGTTTTATGAGCTTAAACTTTCAAAAGCCTTAGGCATACATTTATGAACTTTCATTTTCAAAATGATTGAGGACCACACACACACACTTCATGTGTTTTCATCTTTGCATTCATAGTGTGAGTGTGTATTAGTATTTCACTTCCATATCCGCCTATTTAAGAGGCAATGTAATGAGCTTAAATGAATCTCCATCAAGTGTATGTTAGACACTAATTAGTGAGATAACCAACCTTGTGGTTGAAGAGGTTATTGCTTAGCCTATAAAAGCATAGTGTATAGGTTGATGTTAAGCCTTGAAAAACATCAATGTAAAGGTTATTGCTAAGCCTTGGAAAGCATATTGTAAAGGTTATTGCTTAGCCTTTTGAAAAAGCATAAATAGTGGAAATCCGGTGGGGTGTTGGTTCACAAGCCGGTAGTGGATGTAGGCATTGAGGCCGAACCACTATAAATCCTTGTGTGATGGTGCTTGCTTTGTGGTGATTATTTTGTTAGCTTCCGCATCTTGTTTGTTTAATCATCACATGTGACTAGTTTGTTTTAAAGAAGTTAAAATTGTTAAAATTGGTCATAGAAGAAGCTCACCCTATTCACCCCCCCCCTCTAGGGTTCGGATCTCTCATGGACTTACAGTGACCGCCTGCTGACCGACCAGTCAGCGGGCATTGCAGATTTTCAACAAATTTCATCCCCTTTTTCCTCCAATACATTTCTCCTACAAACCTCTTCATTACCTGCAATAAAAATGAGCTCAAAGCTCCTCCAATTCATCATTCAACACTTCTATTCTCTTCATTTCAAATTTCTCCCAAACACCTCCATTCATTTCACATTCAATTACCAAGAAAGGAAAGAAATCCAACATGAACAAGAATCCATTTGTACCAAAATCAAGTATGAAATAAAAGCTATAAGAGTCAATATAATTGAGAGTTAAACAACTAACAAAATCCATTCATGAACATTTATTTCAAAATCAATGCAAGTCAAATGAATAGTGAAATCATCTACATTGTTCATAAAAATCATTTAATGTTCAAAATATCTATTCATCCACTTGCCTTGGGTCCAAGCTAGCAAATTGACCTTCTAATCACTCTCTTAAGCTCAAATCACCAATCTACACAAAAACCCCCAAATACAACCCATTACAAACCCTAAATGGTCAAAACAATGGAATAGAAGGAGAGAACTTTCAATAATGGAGATGGAGCTTCTCTAGGGTCACAAGAATACATATCTAGGAGATGGAGATGATTACTTACTTGGAAGGTCCTCTAATGGCAAGAGTTTGTTAGATTGTATGGACTCAATCCATCAGTTGATGTAATAAATTGATAAATTTCTTTATTTATCAATGAAATCATGCTTTCCTTTCATGAGATGAATGGTGTTTTATTACTTAATGCGCATGACCAATACATATGACATAATGGTTCATGAGATGAACCGGGTCCCATTAGTATATTAGATGTGATATATGTATATGGATGAGATCCACATACAGGAGACATGTGTCACAAATCTTATACTTAAAAACATCTTCACAACCAGTGATGAGACTAGGCATCTCATCTGATAAGGTTGCAGCACCTTGATCACTATGAGATAGTGTGATTTGTCTCGATCATCAGAATGTACGATTCTGGATCATAGTGCTGGTACATTAGATGTATTAAAGGACCATGAGAAGCACCTTATGAATACTGTCTCAATTTAAGGACTGCTCTCATAATTCCCTAGCAATAGGCTTTCAATCTTGAGACATTGATGAACTCAAGTTTCTATCTATTCATTTGTTTTGAGTCACCAATGAGTGAGGCCAACTGTAGGTCAACAAGTCGGTGTCATGGGTACGTGGTAGTAGGATTGTGGGAACATCCAATGGTCAAAATGGAATCTATCTATATTATCCCCTTGTGCCAATTAATGGATTTATTATTAGTAAGTACGCACCCATCACTATTAAGAGTGAATTGGATGGTACCGATGATCACTGTGATTAATTGGGGCTCAAGGATAATAAGATGTGGATCTAAGATTGGATGGGACAGATTTATTCCAATTGATTCACGAATATTGATAGAGGGGCCTACTTGTGATAATGTGGAAGTTTAGGGTCTTCATTGTAATTTATTCCTAAGATTGTAGTGCAATTGCATTTATATAGTGATATTATTTGCAATTAACTGTGGGCCCGGATTACACATGAGATGTGGCGTCGTGGTGTTCCAATTGGAGCCAGCTTTCTAAGGAATCCCCAGTGGTCCCCACGCTAGCCCAAGTTATTAGAAAGATACTAATTATAGTAGAACTCTAAAAGGAAATAGAAAGTTATTATTTCTATTTGAAGTGAGACTTCTAATAGTGGTAATAGGAAGTTACTAATTATAATGGAAGTAAGACTTCTATTAAATTTGAAAGAGGAGAGTTACTAATTGTTAGAGAAGTGAGACTTCTATTTCAATTAGATAACAAAGAGGAGGTCTTGAAAAAGCTATAAATAGAGGAGATTATAGGGCTGGACGTTCCCCATGAAAATCCCCACCTAGGGATTCACGCCTAAGCCTTGTTTGTATAAGAGTTGCACATGCTCCTTTTCCTCTCTTCCCTCTTCTAGTTCTCTTCTAGTTTCCTTAAGAGCTTTCTCTTGGAGATCCAACCCATCTTCTTGAGAAAAGAGAATCTGATACGGGTCATAGCGTGGAAGATCAATCGGTTTTGGAGATTCTTGTTTGATACGTGAAAGAGTTTCATCATCAAAGAAAGACGCAACTTCTCCATTAAAGCACAACCGAGCTCCAAAGGTATAATCTACTTCCGTGCATGTTGTAGATTTTTATGGATGCTTGTTGGCTGCTGTTTAATCTTATAGATATGTTTATTTGCTGATCATGATGGTTGAGATTGAGGACATGGATCCTGGATTGAGTTTTATAGCCTTTTGGATAGTTGATCCCTGAGTCAAGTGGGTCAAAAGTTTTGAAAACCTATCGACGAGGCCCACCTACTTCCATAGAGTTAGCTCAAGGAGAGCCTCATTGTTGGTGGATTTCTCTTCCAAGAGTATCAATGGAGAGCTTGTAGGGTGAGGAAGAAGAAAATGACCTCCATTTCTCTTTTTGACAAAGGTTGGTGGTGGATTGAGGAGGAAGAAAGCAAGAAGAAGAAGAAGAGAAAACCCTAGGTGGTTTCACTTTTGAGCTGGAAAAGGAGAAAGGGAAGAAAGGGAATGGGTTCCCTTTTTTTTTTATAGAAAATGAAGGTGGTCCCATAACTAACATGACTTGTCGGGTTAGAAACATGTTTCTCGGGATCTCGGATGAGTTCGACGAAGGTGGAAGAATTGATCGTCGAAATATCTAGTTTCCAAAAAGTATATATTTCGCAGGTTTAGGAGATATTGAAATTAGTGTCCAGATTTTCATGTAAAAAGACTGTTTTGCCCCTAAAATTAGAAAAGTAGGGTTTCGGGGTCTCGAACGGGGACGAAGTCAACGCGAAAGCTGTAGAGATTAGTGAGATAAGTAAAACAAGGCTAAAACACAAATTATTGGAAACTCGAATAATTTTCCAATCGCACGCAAAGTCACTAAAAGAACCCCCAAATGGTCCCACTAAATCAAGAAGGCACTCAAAACTCCTCAAAGCTATTCTGATCCAAACTTAAATCAAAATCCACTAATCACACTTAGAACTAAAACACAACTTAATTAACGCTAATCGAGGTCACTCGAGTCGGGGTCTTACACTGACCATTGGACTGATGTAAAGTGTATTCTCAAATACTTGACAAGGACTAGAGATTACATGTTGATTTACGACAGTGATGAGCTAATTCCAGTCTGATACACAAATTCTGACTTCATGTCAGACAAAGATTGCAGGAAGTCCACCTCTGGTTATGTGTTTATGCTTGGCGGCAGAGGTATTAGCTGGAGGAGTATTAAACAGGAATGTTCCACTGATTCCACCTCAGATGCTGAATACGTCATGGCTTGTGAAGTAGCTAAGGAAGCAGTATGACTCAAAATATTCCTTCTGGAACTTGGAGTGGTACCTTTGGTGCGACAGTCGCTCACAGTTTACTGTGACAGCAGCGGGGCAGTCGCTCAGTCTAAGGAACTTAGGAGCCATAGGGCCAAAAGCACATATAGAGGAACTATCATTTGGTTAGAGAGATTGTGCAGATAGGTGATATTGCAATCACCAAGATAGCCTCTACGGATAATCTGACAGATCCCTTTACTAAGCTTTTGACTACCAAAGTCTTTGACCAGCATGTAGACGGGATGGTCATGGGATGCAACCCTGACTGGCATTGAGCCCAAGTGGGAGATTGTTAGCTTGTATGGTCTCAATTTATCAAATGATGTAATAAATTGATTAATTTCTTTATTTATCAATTTAATCATACATTCCTTTCATGAGATGAATGGTGTTTTATTACTTTATGCACATAACCAATACATATGACTTGATGGTTCATGAGATGAATTGGGTCCCATTAGTATATTAGATGTGATTTATGTGTATGGATGAAATCCACATACAGAAGATATATGTCGCAATTCTTATACTCAAATATCTTCACAACCAGTGATGAGATTGGGCATCTTATCTGATAAGGTTGCAGCATTTTGATCACTATGAGATAATATGGTTTATCTCGATCATCAGAATGTAAGATTCTGGATCATGGTGCTGGTACATTGGATGTATTGAAGGACCATGAAAAAAACCTTATGAAACACTATCTTTACTTTAAGATCTGTTGTCATAATTCCCTTACAATTGGCCCTCAAGCCTGAGACATTAAGGACTCAAGTTTCCGTCTATTCATTTGCTTTGAGTCACCAATGAGTGAGGCCAACTGTAGGTCAACACCTCGGTGTCTTGGGTATACGGTAGTAAAACTGTGGGAACATTCAATGGTCAATATGGAATCTATCATCATTATCCCCTTGTGCCAATTAATGGTTTTATCATTAGTAAATGCGCACCCATTTCAATTAAGAGTTAATTAGATGGTACTGATGATCACTAGAATTAATTGAGTCTCAAGAATAATAAGATATGAATCTAATTTGATGGACAGGTCCAATTGATCCTTGGATAAGGATAGAGGGGCCTACTTGTTGTCATATGGAAGTTTAGGGTCTTCTTGTAATTTATTCCTAAGACTAGAGTGCAATTGCATTTATATAGTGGAGTTATTTGCAATTAACTTTGGACCCGGATTGCACATGAGATGTGGGGTCGCGGTGTCATAGTTGGAGCTAGCTTTCTATGAAATCCCTAGTGGTCCCCACGCTAGCCCATGTTAATAGAAAGTTACCAATTCTACTTGAACTCTAAAAGGAAGGAATTAGAAAGTTACTATTTCTATTCGAAATGAGACTTCTAATAGTGGTAGTAGTAAGTTACTAATTATTGTGGAAGTAAGACTTCTATTTTAATTAGTAAGAGGAGTTGTCTTGGAGTAATAAAAGGGAAGCAAGGGGCTTGACGTCCAACACCTTGGATTCACGCCCAGCCCCTCTAGTGTGTTGCACACGCCCCTCTCTCCTCTTCCTATTCTAGTTTTTCTTCAGATTTTCCATTAGAGCTTCTACTCGTTTTTTTTAGGAGTTCCCACCCATCTCCTTTAGAGAAGAGATCTGATACGGGATATAGCGTGGAAGACTAAGAGGTCTTGGAGATCCTAATTAGCTATCAAGAAATTCTTTCTTCATTTAGCAAGTCTTCTCCTCCATTAGAGCACAACCGAGCTCTAAAGGTATAATCTACTTCCTTGCATACTGTAGATTTTGTAGTTGCTTGTTAAGTGCTGTTTCTATCTTCTAAATGGTTGTTTTTACTGTACATGGTTGATGAGTTTGAGGAATTGGATCCTGGATTGGGTTTATGTCATGATGGGCACTTGATCCCTGAGTCAAGTGGGTCAAAAGTTTTGAAAACCTATCCACGAGTGTAAGACCCCAACTCGAGTGACCTCGATTAGTACTAATTAAGCCGTGGGTTAGTTCTAAGCGTGATTAGTGGATTGTAGTTAAGTTGAGATTAGAATATCTTTTGTTATAACTTTGGGGAATTTTGAGTGCCTTTGTGATTAGTGGGACCCTTTGGGGGTTCCTTTTCGTGACTTTGCGTGTGCTTGGGGGATTACTCGAGATTTCTGTATTTAGTGTTTTAACCCCGTTTGAATCATCTCATTAATTTCTACAACTTTCGTGTTGATCCCGTTTCCATTCGAAACCCCGAAACCCGACTTTCCTAGCATCAAGGGTAAAACAGTCGTTTTACACCAAATCTGTACACAAAACTCAATGTTCCCAAAACCCTCGAAATATATACTTTTTGGAAACTAGAAATTTCGATGATCGTTTTTCCCTTCTTTGTCGAACGCACCCAAAGTCTCGAAAAACATTATTTCAGCCCCACAAGATTTCTAGTAGTGGAGCCCACTGTCATCTGCTATATAAGGAGAACCCTTCTTTTCTTCTCCCATTCTTCTTTTCCAGCCCAAAATTCCAACAACCCTAAGCTTGGACTTTCTCTCTTCTCCTTCTTGCTTTTCCCACCTCCAAATCCCTATCAATCTTACACCAAAGGCTAAGTGGAGATCATCATCTTCTTCCTCTCTACTAGAGCTCTCTCTTGATATCATTTGTGGAGGAAACTACCTATTCCAAGATCTTCTTGAGCTTAATCTTTCCATTGAAGAACCATCATGTAAGCTTCTCCTTGCATCTCTTGAAAATGAGTCCTTCTAGAACTTGAGAACCTTTATCTTCTTTGCTACAAGCCCTTTCTTTCTTGTTCATTGTTTTAACCCATTTAGGGTTTGTTTTTGGGGGTTTCGTTTGTAGCTTTGAATCTTGGATTGGAAGAGTGATTAGAGCTTGATTTGGCTAAGCTTGGACCTAAGGCAAGTGGATGATTAGATGCTTTGAGCTTTGAATGGTTTTTATGAAATACGGATGACCTTACTATACCTTTTTATGTCTTTCTTGACTTGCATTAATTTTGAAATAAATGCACATATGAGTCTTGTTGGTTTGTTAAACTCTTAGAAAAAGTAGCATTTATAGCCTTTCATTTAATACTTGTTTATGGCTCAAATGAATGTTTGTGATTTGTAGATTCCTTTTCTCTTATGTGGTTCAATATGGTTGAGAAGGAGGTGAATGGATGGTTGTTAGGGAAGATTTGAGGGTGTTTTGAATGATGTTTGAAGGGGGTTTAGAGCCTCCCAATTTGGTGTAGAAATGAGGCTCAAAGGGGCTTTGCAAGAAAAAGAAAAAGAAGTAGCAGAATTGTCCCGGAATTAGTTTTTGGACAGTTCGCTCGAACAAACCCTTCCAGAGGACAGTTCGCCAGAGCGAACCTTGGTTTGCTCCAGAATCCCATCCAAAAATCGGTTAATTGGAGCGAACTGAAACTTCGCTCGAGCCATCCTGGACTGGGCAGGTCGGTTCAAGCGAACCCTTGTCCGTTCAAGCGAACCCTCCCAGAAGCCACTTCGCTTGAGCGAGCTTCCAGTCCACTTGAGCGATGTGCACTCTTAATCAAGGTCTATGTTTGGGGTAGTAATAAAATGTTTAAATGTCTTGGGGAGGTTTATTGAGAACCCCTCTGTGTTAAGGAGATTTATTAGGCAATGTATGGGACCACTTGAGAAAGAAACCACATCACGAAGATTCATTTGAAGTTTTGAAATTACTAAGGTGTATAAGGAGTCCGGAATGTCTCCAAAACCTTAAGGAGTACCAAGTCTATATTGAAATCGACATACAGAACCCCTATTCACCTTGAACTAGTGTTGAATCATGATACTTGTCCCAAATCTCGAAAGTTTAATCATACTCCATTATTCCCGAAATTTTAATGTGCACTCCCGAAATCCATAATTTATGATTTGTCATGCCCGAAAATACTGAAATTACATTTGTAGCATTTTGCTAGTCCCGATGTACATTGCCCGATATTGTAGTGACATTTGTGCCTTGAGCACTCCCGTCCCGCCTGTCTATGCATTTACATCATATGTACTTTTTACATGTCCCGATTGATCGTATATGACCTATGAGTCGGCACCACTAAGCTTGGATAATCTTGTCGGTTTGATCTATCGACTTAGAGATCCCCCTCCCGTCCCGCCAGCTGCAGTTTGGATCCCAGTGCTCGGTTTACTACCGTGGTCCCGTCCCGATACCCGGCTCGCTCCCGTGGTTCCCGATACTCGGTTCGCTACTGTGGTTCCCGATGCTCGGCTTGCCATTGCCACCGTGGCCCTGTCCCGTATATTTATATTGTATATGTATATTTCATTGAATCTCCTCACCTCGTGTGACTGAGATCAACGCCCCAATATGCTCTTGTCACTTCGGTGATAGAGGACTTAGCTTTGTGTGGTTGCCATCTTGCTCCTGATTCCTTGGATACCTTACATGTTTTATACTGCATATTTGTTTTCTAGTAAATGATTCTTTTCTTTTATGGAAATTATTGTTTAAACAGGTTTAAATGTTTTTCAAGGTAATTCATTTATTATATATATTGTTATATCTTTTCACCCGCTTGCCAGACCGTCGTGTCTTATCCTTTTCTTTGGTACTTAGGTCTAGACGTTGTTTATCCCGAGATGGAGCTTGAGGAGACGGTCGGTGAACCGCAACGTTTAGTTGAGTGGCATGCTGATGATGTCGTTTAGACATTCGGTTGCCTCAAGAGACGTAACATTTTGGGGAATTGTCTAACTCATTCTTTTGAGAGATTATTTTTGGATTGTACTGGCCTTTGTTGGCCTTTACTTTTGGGATGTTAATTAAATGATCTTCTGTATAAACTTTAACATTTGCTTTTAGGAAATGCTAATGATCATTGCTCACTTTGACATCAAGTTATTTCTATGTGTTATCAGTCATGTTGATAGAAATGAATTATGAATTTGATTTGCTACACGCTTCTGCATTTAAACAAAAAAAAATATTATGTTGATGTGATATCCTCACCACGGACACCTATGGGAAATTAAATAAATGTGTGCATCTTGTCACCACACTTCAACACATTACCATCCCGATCCCGGATTAGGTCTCTAACCCGGTCCGGGGTCGCGACAACGAGGCCCACCTACTTCCAACAGCTTTCTCCGGAGTTGAGGAAGAAGGCTTTTGATTTTGGGCCTTTTATAGTGCTAAAGACACTACCATGATTTCTTATCGTGAGCTGTCTACTTTCCAGACCGCCGGCTTCACGAAGTGGTTCGTGGAGTGCTTTTCGGCGTACCGAGGGCTTTCCAAGAAAGAGCTCGATGTTAAGCAGTCTTCTGGGAAGGGCATCGGGAAATTAGATGGTGTTTGGCAAGAGGAGGTTTTGTCTTTCCCTTTTGGAGAAAAGCATAAGATAGGCTTTCTCGGTGAGCTAGGCCTCATCGGTTCCGAAGCTGTCCAGGAAGTGCCTGGTGAGGCTTTAGAGCAACTGGAAAAAGAGGAAACTGAGCTCGACCCTTGGATGCAAGCGGCGCAGGGGCGAACTTCCATGGAGTCCATTAGCAAGAGTAGACCTTCCAGTGAGGGGTCAAGCGAGAGACCTGACTTCGACAGTGGGGCAGGTTTTTCGAGCAAACCAACCCATAGAGGCAAGAGGAGGAGAGGGCAACGCTGTAGCATGGGACGGCACGAAGACTCTCCTGATTTGAAAGTACCTCTGACCATCAATGAGGAGGTGTTAGGGAATGCTGACGAACCTCTGGAAAAGAGGAGCCTAGAAGAAGAGACTGTCGGTGAAGGTATGATTCGTCCTTGTTCTCTTTCCGTTTCTTTCATGGAATTTTTCTTGTTTTGATTTGCCTTCTCCCCTTTTTTCAGTCGAGGATGAGGACTTGGTGATGCCTGAGGTCCCAACCGATGAGGCGGTGATGGATCCGATTGCAGTATCTGAAGAAGAACCAAGGGACTCTAGAGTGACACCAGAATCTCCACCTGGTATGACTTCTTCGTGTTTCTTTTTTTGTCTGTGCCGTCATTTGCTAACATATTGCTTGTTTTCTTGTTAACTGACCTACCACAGGATTCCGATGACTTTGAACCATCCATGGATGCAACTTTTGGCGGTGCTTCGGATGACTTCATGGATGTAGAGAGTATTCCGCTAGTCGACGAAGAATGTACTTTGTAATAATAACCGTGGTGATAATGACTTTCTCAACAGGATCGTATTCATACCTTTTTATGTTTCATTGGTAGGCTTTGAAGTGACAGGAGAGATCCCATCACTTTCTTCAGAGCCAGAGCAAGGGGTGCCGGAGGTTGATCTAGAGGTAGGGGCTTCAATTACCAGTTTTGACACGGCAGAGGCGAGACCGCGTGCTGAGATTCCTTCCCCAGTGGCTTCGAATGGAAAGAGTTTTTTTTATTACTTTCCCAACGGGGAACGACAAGGGTAGCCCACCGATGGAGCGGGGTCAATCTTCATCTGGGCCATCTCTTCAGTTTGCGAAGAAGGTGATGGCGCGGGTTTTGAGTTCTTGGATCAAGACTCCCTTTTCTGGTTACTTGGATGCTGGATTTCGCATGGTCAAGCAAGTCCAGGAGATTCTTGCCGATGTCGAAGAGGTTGGCTTGGATGTCACGGCTGATAGGACTATTGTTGACTGGATCATTGCGCTGGGTGACAAGTGGTCCGAGACCAAGGATTTTCCTGATGACGACTTCTTCAAAGAGATTTTTCTGGACCCCGCTAACAAAGCCAAGTCTGAAATGGATGAGACCACGTAGAGTAGAAAGCGGTTTGTCCGGGAGAGGAACATCACTGAGTTGGTCATCATTGAGCTGGGGCATGACATTGAACGCCTTGATAGGGAGGTTCTTGAAGCTAGGCGCCGTCTTGAGCAATTAGAGGTGTAAGTTGCGACCAAGTGGGCTGCCTTAGTAGGGGCTCGTGCCAGGGAGAGGCAATTGATTCTCCAGTTTGCAGACGCCAATCGTGTTCTCAAGGAGAGGACTCGAGAACACAAGCGATGGCAAACTGTTTGCGAGAAGCTTCCTGGTGTTGAAGACGGGTTACAACATCCAACCACATCTTACACGAAATTTATGAAGAAGCGAGCCTTGGAAGCCTTGAGTGCCAAAGCCAAGAGTTTATTTGAGGAGCTGAGTCTTTGGATGGAGGCCATGTTTGGCTGAGCCCCTTGTTCTTTGTCGCGACCCCGGAACGGGTCCCGGGCCCGCGACGTGTTGTTACATTGTTTTCCCACAGGTTCCCGCGGTGAGGATTCCCGAAGCACGCGGAATCTGTCTCACATGATCAAGTTTGCGGAAGCGTGTAGCAAATCACATCAAGATAAGCACCAATAAATTGTTAAGTGCTATGACAATTAATAACAAGACTTAGTATCAAAAGAAAGGAGTTAACATGGCATTCCCATCATAATTCAAGTTATGAGACTAACACGAAAGTAAGTTAAGTTAGTTACATCCCATAAGAGGCCAACACAGGCCAATACAATTCTCAAAACAATAAAGGAACCCCATGACAAAAATGGCGAAACTCAAGAACCCACCCGACGTCTAGTTGACGTCGTCGGGCTGCCACTCTCTAACTGGGGGTGGCTCAAAAGCCTCCTCAGGATGCTCCTCCTCAAAGGCAACTTCTCCTGCACCTGGGCACCAACATACAAGGGTCAAACACAACGGTTTGGCAGGTAATCAATTTAGGCATGAGCATAAAGTAGTAAACGTTTGAGGAAACATTTAAAAACATTTTGCTGGATTGTAAACAGTTACAAGACTAAGGTACATTTCAAAAACACGAGCGAAACTAACATGCATACTTATTATATCATGAATAGTTACATTCCACAAAGAGCCCATTCTTTCTCTATCATTTATAATGAAAAGAGCAAGCACGCACGACAAGCACGATATACATAATATAATCACGACACGATTCCCACATATACGGGGATTTCCGGCCGCGGAACCGGACACGCACGATGTGTAATAAATACACGACTAGTCTGCAGACAGTCCACATGTTTAAGGACCCCCAGACAGTGGATCAAACTGAAAGGGCAGTCCAAGCTCAGTGGTGTTCACTTAAATTCATGAATGCACAAAACACATGAGATACTGTCTAAACATGTCGAGATAAAAAGGGGAAATCACTTATCAAAACACGACAAACACGACTAGCAAGAGGCATAATTAATATGCATGACACGCTTAAGAAGTGACCCCTTTTTCTTGAAACAAATCTTCAAAACGAGCTTGTACTTAAACTTCAAAACGAGTACACGATGATATTCATTATAACAAAACCAAAGTACGAACACAAAGCCTATCAAGCACATGTAAGGACCTTTGGATGGTCTTTGTGTAACCGAAGCCCAAATGTTGGAATCACAAATAGAATTGGTGCCCCGGAAGTTCAAAGACATCTCGGGTTTCAAGTACACAATATCAGGCTAGAGGTCACTTAACATGTTCTAGTTTTCATTCTTGCAAATACTCTTCAAAACAGGCAATGGTGTCAATTTCGGTCAGCTCGCGGTCAGGTGTTGGCTAGCCGAACTAGGATCTGGCGGCTAGCTGCCAAATGACCGACAAGCTGACCGCTGAAAATCCAGGTGCAAAGACAGTTCTCTGGAAAAGAAACCGAACTGACTTCGGTCGGCTTACGGTTAGCCGAAATGCGATCTGGCGGCTAGCCGTAAGCTGACCGTTGGAAATCCAGTCTGAAACTTAGCTCTCGGGAGAAGGAGTCGAAAATGTTCGATTGGCCAGCGGTTAGCCGAAATGAGGTATGGCGGCTAGCCTCTAGCTAACCGTCAAGCAGACCGAAACCCACTGTTGAAAAGCCAGCTTCTGGAAAGGGAACCGCCGAGCTCGGTCACCTCGCGGTTAACCGAAATGGGGATTTCGGCTAGCCGCCAGCTGACCGACACTGCTCGGGAAGTGCAGTTCAGTTCAGATTTTCACATTTCTTTCTTCCTTTCTCATTCCACCTGCACTCCCTGAGCCTCCATGCTTTTCCAAGGGTAAAACACACATTTCAAAACACAATTTGAGACATTAACATCCCATTCTCCAATCAAAACAAAATCCCCAAATTTCAATGAATGAGAAGAGTGCAAGGAAAACAAATGCAATGCACACATGCTAACATCCATCCTAGATTGGTTACTTGCCTTAGATCAAAGATGCCACAAACCTCTTCAAGCACTTCACTCAAGCAAATCCCAAGAACTACAAAACCCAAGAAAATCACTCAAAACTCACTCAATCTTGAAAACAAGAAACCCATTTTAACAAAAGGGTTTGTAACATGAAAAAAAAGATTTTAAGGGACTAAAAAGATTTCATTAAGGAGATGGGTTGGAGCTCTTACCTATAAAAGGTCAATCAAGAAAGATGAAGACAATGGAGAGCTTGTTCACTTCTAACTTTCAAGAAAAGGGCATCAAAAGAAAGCTTGAGATGAGAGGAAGAAGATGATGGTCTTGGAATCTTCTTTGGAGTCTTCTAGCTTGATCATTCAAGAGAACAAAGTGGAAGGAAAAAGGCTTTCTCCTCTTGGTTGCTCTAGGGTTTGGGTTGAGAGTGAAAGGAGTGAAAGAGAAGGAGAGTTGACTTAAAACACTTGCAATGGGGCCCAAATGGCCAAATCTTGTATCAATGAAAACATGATCTTGCGGGCCTCGAACGGATTTGACGAAGAAGGATAAAACGATCCTCGAAATATCTAGTTTCCAAAAAGTATATTTTTGACATGGTTTTGGGATCTTGAAATTTGTGTCCAGATTTGTGTATAAAAGACAATTTTACCCTCTTTGGGCCAGAACTTGGGTTTTTTTGGGCTTCAAACATGAATTAGCTGAAGACGAGAGTTATACCACATAGTAAAATCGTTCAAATGAAATCAAAATCACAAATACACGGAAACCGACACGATCCTCCCAAGCTTACACGTGCACTCAGGCATTCCTGAGTGTGTCTGACTAATACTAAACGTTCTCAAAATTCCCAAAGCTATGTCCAAGACTAAAACAAATTATTTCTAACCCAACGATTACTAAACCCACTTAGGACTAAGCACACACTAATCGTATACTAATCGAATTAGTCTGGGTCAGGGTTTAACATTCTTTTTGTTACAAACTTTCTTTTTTTCTTTCTTTTGTTACCCTATGTATACACATATTTTTTTGGTACTCTTTTTTTGTATTCCCTCCTTTCACTTAAATCCTTTTGTGCAGAAAGAAAATTTAAGCAATAGTTAAATGGGAATGTTTGTTTGAAAATTTGATCAAAAGTTTGTCATTTTGTGAAAATCTTTTGTCAAATGGTTGTTTTGGCATGGGAGCCAGATTTTGTTTACGGCATGAAAGCCAAATTTGGGGTTTATGGCATGGGAGCCAAAATTTTGTTTTTGGCGTGAAAGCCAAGGTTTGTTTTTTGGTGGCATGAGATCCAAAATTTTGTTTTTGGCATGAAAGCTAGGTTTTGTGGCATGAAAACCGATTTTTGGCGTGAAAGCCAGATTTTTGTGGCACAAGAGCCGATTTTTGGTGTGAAAACTACGTTTTTGGCGTGAAAGCCAGGTTTTGTGGCATGAGAGCCAATATTTGGTGTGAAAGCCAGGTTTTTTGAGAGCCAAGTTTTGGTTTGTTGGCGTGAAAGCCTGGTTGTTTATTTTTTTAGCGTGAAAGGCAGTTTTTTGGCATGAGAGCCGATTTTTGTTTTAATTTGTTGGCATGAGAGCCGATTTTGTTTTTGTTTGTCGGCATGAGAATCGGGTCTTGGTTTTCAAAAATGCAAGTATCGACTAAAAGTCACATCCTTGCTGAATGGTCTTGCAAGTATCGAGGGAATGTTGCCTCCTTGCTCATTCGATTGTGAGTATTGATGGAATTTCACCTCTTCGCGAATTTGGGTGCAAATATCGACTAAGCGTCGCTTCCCAACTGGATGGTTTTGTAAGTATCGATGGAATGTCGCATCCTTGCTCATCCATTTGCGTGTATCGATGGAATGTCGCTTCCTTGTTTTTCAAAAATTTTGTTTTGCAGGTACTAATTGAATGTCGTTTCCCCATGATTTTTGAAATTTTGAGGTGTTTTGGACCTCCTTTTTTTTTTGAAATTTGGGTTGTGGATATCAACTGAACTGTTGTGTCTCCACGATTTTTTTTTGAAATTTTGCAAGTATCGACGAAATGTTGCCTGCTTACGATTTTGGAAGTATCGAATGTGGTTCGCATCCTTCCGATTTTGAGTTTTGTGAGTATCGACTAAGCATTCACATCCTTTTTTTTTGTTTAAAGACACGAGGGTCATAAATTTTGACCTAAAACCATTTTTTGTGGTAAAAGTCACGACGGACTAGGGTGGAAATCCCTGAATCCTGATTTTGTTTTAAACCATGAAATTTAGGTTCAAGGGTTGAAAGTTTGGTCAAGTTAGGAAAAGGCTCCAAAACTCGGGTTTTTTTTTCTTAAACAATGAAACAATGAAAGTAAGCATTGTTTTGAATTTTTAGAAATTCCAACATAAGGATGAAAAATCTAAATGGAGCGGGTTTGAGGAGCAAGTAACTGGGAATAGGCTTCGGCCGTGCAGGCATTGCTCTGACACAGTGGCGTAAGTCTTCAAGGGTAGTACCGCTTCAAGAACTTGCCGTTGATGGGCAACATACATCTATCACCTTCCATGTTTAGGAGAGCATATGCGCTGTCACGCCCCCGAACCAGAACCTCGGGGGCGGGAATGGGATTTAAGCATAAATGTATTTTACTTTTCCCAGGATCCGCGTGTGTGAAGACAACACATTCCAACACATTCTGAATATTTTGCGGAAGCTTTTGTGGCATTGCGACATGGAGTCCGTGGCCATCGGATTCCGCATCGCACTCAACCGTTAGCATATAGCTATCATATCAAGAATCATATCAGACTGGAGTAAACCATCACAACAAAATACAGAGCTGACAGTAACAGGATATCACATTCCCATATACGTTCAAGTTACAATTATCAATGTAGATTAATTACGAATCCCAAGAAAAAGGCTAATAAAAGCCATACAACAAGAAGCTATAAACTACTATCCAAATGTGACGTAGCTCCGATGTCAAGCTCAATGTCTACATGACATAGCCGACAAACCAACCTGCAAGGCATGGCTCCAAAGCCAATAAAACACTCAACTCGGGGCGAAGAAATCTGAACCTGAGTACCAAAAGTAGTGGGTCAGACACGACGGTCTGGCAGGTGGATGAAGAGATAACAAATATACTGAAGAATAAAACATAAGATAAATCATGCTATTCGATCAAATGCTGCATAAAATTAAACGGGTGCAAAGTCGGGAATCTCGGGGAAAACCTGTATTCATTTCAAGCATGGGTAAAACATGACTATCTAATAAAACATGTGTTCGTTTACATCATCTATAATCATAGATATTTGACAATCGAGTGTTCGTCTAAAACATGTATAAATATAGTGGTTTGACAAAACAAACATTCATTTGAGACTTAGGTAAAAACATAAGTATACAACAAACCAGGTATTCATAGCAGTCTGGCAAAACCAATGTCCATTTGAAACATATGTGAAAATACGGATATTTAACAACCGGGTGTTCATTTAAACAGGTGTAACCAAAGAAATCTGACAAAACTAGTGTTCATTTAAACATATTTCAACACATGGATGTTTAACAAACCGGGTATCGTTTAAAACAGGTATAAACGTAGGGATCTGGCAAACAAGTGTCATTTGAAACATATTTCAAAGCATGAATATTTAACAAATTGGGTAATCATTTAAAACAGGTATAAACATAGGAATCTCACAAGCCAAATGTCATTTAAAACAAAGCACGGATATTTAACAATTCGGGTATTCATTTAAAACATGTGTAATCACATAAATCTAGTAAAACCATCGATCGTTTCAAACATATGTAAAAGCATGGGTATTCACCCAACCGGCATTCATTTAAAACATGTGCGTGTACAAGAACAGAAAACAATATAATAATAACTGAATTTACATTGGAGAATATGAACACTTGTTTAAATAACAACTTTCATAAAGGAAACGAATCATTTATCAGAAAGCAAGTAAGCAATATAAAACGTGTCGGGTATCCAAGGAATCGGGAACTGGCAAGATGGCAACCACACGAAGCTAAGTCCTCTATCACTAAAGCGATAGAGCAATAACTAGGCCCTGATCTCAGTCACTCGAGGTGAGGAGAAACAGGGGATCTCATATGAATACATATACATATACTAGGCACTGATCTCAGTCACTCGAGGTGAGGAGAAACAGTGAATCTCATGAATGCATATACATATACTATACATGACCACGGTAGCGACCCGGGCATCGGGGACCACAGTAGCAATCTGTGGTATCGGGACAAGACCATGGTAATAACCTGGTAGCGGGATCCAAACTGCAGCTGGCGGGACGAGAGGGGGATCTCCAAGTCGGTGGATCAGACCAACAGGGTTATCCAAGCTTAGTGATGCCGACTCATAGGTCAAATACAATCGAGACAATGCAAGTAAATCAAGTACCAATACATAATCAAACGGGCAAGACGGGGGTGCTCAAGGGCACACTGACATATCATGTGGTGCAAAGCACTTCGGGACAAATAACTGTTACTAGAGTAACTTCAATGCTTTCGGGAAAATAAGTCATGTGATGCAAATCTCGGGAAATGAGGTGAAACAATGAACTATAACAATTCCGGGAAAATATTGATTTCAAGATCTATTTAAGTGAATAGGGGTCCCGTATGTCAATTATAGTCATCATTTGGTACTCCTTGAGTTTGAAGACATTCCGGGCTCCTTATGCACTTTTACGATTTTCAAAACTTTAAATGAGCTTATGGATAGTACTAGATACTATGATAGAAAAATCAAGACTATAAACGGTCCATCCTAAGTATGATGTCAACTCGGAACCATCGAGCAACCTACTCAGTCATCGAAAGGAATAGAATTCGCGATGCCCAAGGAAATAGACTTTGCATTTAGGTATGAAGAAGATATCGTGTCGTTCCATCCCGTTCAAGATTGGAATAGATTGAACTTCGATGCATCCGAACCAGCCGTGAAGAACATCGGCCCAAGACGCTCTCACATATGGTCAAGTGAGTCCAAGGAGGGTAGCCAAGGTCCACAAAAAAAAAAAAAATATCGAAACCCTTCGGTCCGATCGATCGGCCGAAATTTCTGTCCCAGTTATGCACAGAGTCCGATCGATCGGCTAAAAAAGCCTTACAGTTAAAGACAGACCGATAGATCGGACCTGGGCGTGTAGCAGGTCCGGGAAACTGAATTTTTTTCCTCCTCTTCTTCCTTTCCTTCCAACACATAAACCACTAACATTTTTATTCCATATTCACTTAAAATCCTCATTAAAACTCCAATGAAAAATTAACTTTAAACACCTCTTTCTTCCCATTTAACAAAAACCAAACCAAAGGAAAGAATCTCCAATGTATACAAAGGTCCAATTGAGCCAAAAATCTATGGATAAACAAAGTCTACTGATCACATTTCCATCACAATAGATGATTTAACAAAACTCATTAAATGAGTATCAACTTCAAGTCAATGTAACTAATAAACATAACCATGGATGGCCAAACCAATCCTATTCCTTATAAAACCATATGAGGAAACTTGACCAAATGAAATGCATACCTCTCCAAGAGATTAACAAGATAGAAACAACCATTAATATGCAAATTTCGAAATCCATATATAAGTGACAAGGAGCATATGTGCAAACATGTATCCAATGATCAAGAACAAGAAATAAACTTAGGGTTTTCTCATAAAACTTTGATAACATTAAAACCATCCATTCATCCACTTGCTTTGGGTTCTAATCTAGCAAATCAAGCTCCTAATCACCTCTCAAGCTCAAGATCCACAATCTCTATCAAAACCCCAAAAACAAACCCTAAAATGGGTTAAACCAAGAAATGACAAGGAAACCTTTCAATAATCAAGGTGGAGCTTCTCTAAGGCTAGAAGATTACAAATCTAGAAGATGAAGAAGAACACTTACTTGCAAGGTCCTCTAATGGACAAGGTAAGCTCAAAGGAAGTCTTGTGATGGAGGGTTCTCTTCACAAATGGTATCAATGGAAAGCTTGCAAGATGAGGAAGAGGTTGGTGATCTCCATTTCTTGATTGATGAACTCTTGGTGTGGCTTGGAGATGAAGAAGCAAGAAGAAGAAGAGAAACACAAGAGAAAACCCTAGGTTCAGCTGGCTGTGCTGGAAAAATGGAGAATGGGATGCAATGAAGGGGGTGGGTTCTCTTATGTTAACAAAGGAGGTTGGGTCCCACAACTTAAGGGACTAGTTTGGCTGAAATCATCTAATTCGGGACCTCGGATGGATTCGACGAAGAAGGAAGAAATGATCGTTGAAATATCTAGTTTCCAAAAAGTATATGTTTTGTGGGTTTCGGGAATATCAAGTTTTGGGTACAGATTTGGTGTGCAATGACTGTTTTGCCCTCAAGGCCAAGAAATCGGGTTTCAGGTTCTCAAATGGATATGGGATCAACATGAAAGTTGTAGGACTCCTCAAGATGAATGCAACGGGCCAAAAACACAATACGAAACAAATCGGGAAAATCTCACAAGTAAATGCAAAGCCGAAAAGGGAACCCCCAAAGGGCCCCACAAGCTACCAAAGCACTCAAAAGCCCAAAACTAGAAGAAAAACCATTCTAGCTCACAAACTCAACCCAACAAATACTAATCCCACTAAAAGAAACTAATCCACAAATAAAACAACACTAATCCAAGAGATTAGGGGTCGGGTTCTCACATGCGCCGTTGGGGAAAACCTTGTCGATGATGTAGGGTCCCTCCCATTTTGGCTCAAATTTTCCTTTTGACTTGTGAGCAAAAACGATTGGTCTTTTTACCGTAAGGACCAAGTCACCATTTTTGTAGGCGCGTTGCCGGACCTTTTTGTCGAAAGATCCTGCATGCGTGTGTGGTAAAGCTCAATGCTTTGTCGAGCTTCGACCCATCTCTTATCGAGATTGTCCATCTCTTGGAGTCTCAACTTCACATTACTTTCTTGAGTCTTGTCGTTTTGCAAAGACACCCTTAGGGAAGGAATTTGTACCTCTAAGGGCACGACAGCTTCACATCTATAGACCAAGGAGAATGGTGTGCTATGGGCTAGTCTTCGAATGGTGGTTCGATATGCCCATAAAGCTTCAGACAGTTTGTCGCTCCAGTCTCTTTTGTGACTAGAGACTATTTTCTTGAGGATTTTGCAGGTGTCTTGTTGAAGGCTTCTACTAATCAGTTTGCTGCCGGATTGTACGGAGTCAAATGACAATTTTGGATTTTGTATTTGTCGCAAAACCTGTAGAATTGGTGATCCTAGAATTGTGGTCTGTTATCATGGACGAATCTTTTAGGTATGCCGAAACGACAAATAATGTGGGTGCGCAATAACTTAAGGACTGATGAGGTCTTCATATCGCTGAGCGTAAATGCTTCTGACCACTTGGACAAATAATCCGTAGCGGCGAAGATGAATTGATGACCTTTATTTGATGGGGGAGAGATAGGACCTATGATGTCCATACCCCAAGCTTCGAAAGGCCATGAGATAGCTGTGGGGTGTAGCCATTCTGGAGGCATATGAACATAGTCTCCATGAACTTGGCATTGTTGGTAGTGCTTAGCAAATCGCATAGCGTCGCTACAACGGTAGGCCAATAATAACCTAGTCTTTTTATCTGATCGTAGAGCTTAGGACCTGCCTGATGGGCTCCACAAAGACCAACATGAACTTCTTTGAGTGTTTCTTCGGTCTCTTGTTGTGACAGGCAGCACGGAATTACTCCGTTGAAGGATTTTCTGTAAGGGTTTTTTGAAGGATCATCCAAATGAAAGTTTGGGGCTTGTATTTGAATGCTTACCCGTTCTTTTGGATCTTCAAATAGGATTCTGAACATGGTGTAATCGATGAATGGATCCCTCCTATCGCCGATTGGAGGTCTGAGGATAGAGATCTGACTTCCAACTAGTTGGTGGCATTCATCAACTGCTTGGTGTGTTTAAAGAGGGGGGAGTATCCTTTTTTCGCACACTGTAATTTGCATGTTTTCCCCTTCCTGGATCGCCATGGATGCGACAAGTCCGGTCAGGGTGTCTGTATGGATGTTTTCACCTCTGAGGATGTGGGTGATATGACAGATGTCAAATTTTTGCTGAAGCGATTGTGCCTTCTTGTAGTAAGGTAACAAATCAGGCTTCCTGACTTCATATTTTTGATTCATCTGGTTGACGATCAGTTGAGAGTCTCTGAAGACTTCCAGCATGGTGATGCCGGATTGGAGGGCGAGTTCCAATCCTACGATCAGAGCTTGGTATTCAGCTGCATTGTTTGAACATGGTTCCAGTAGCGAGAAAGCGCGTGGAATCATGTATTTGTCAGAGCTACATTTAAATTCATTAATTGAATGTATGGTTATGTGCTACAATATTTCAAGCATGAATTCAAATACTTTCAATCCACTTGCGACCATCCTCAACCAGAATAAGCTAATGGGATCCAACTATGTAGACTGGAAACGGAACCTGGATATAGTCCTGACAGCTTCAGGATATACATATGTCCTTACCAAACCCCCCCTTGATGAGCCAGTGCCGAAAGCATCACAGGAAGAAAATGAACTTTACACCAAGTGGGCCAAAGACGATGAGATGGCCAGATGTTATATACAGGCATCCATGTCTAGTGTTTTACAGCACCAACATCAATCCTATAAGTCAGCATACGATATTATATCGAACTTAAAGGAGATGTTTGCGGACCAGGTTAGACCTGCTAGGCAAGTTGCTATGAAGGTGCTGATAAACACTAAGATGGCTGAGGGAACTCCAGTACAAAAAAATTTGTTGAAAATGAATCTCGCACTAAATGAGTTAGATGTACTGGGTGTTACGATTGATAAAGAATCGCAGATCGACATGATCCTTCAATCACTACCGGATTCTTTCAATCATTTCGAGATCAATTATAATAAATTGGAAATGACCATAGCTGAGCTGTCATGCCAGCTGGTAGTGACCGAGGAAATCATGAAAATAGAGGCAAATTCCGAAAGGCAAAGGAAATCATGTCAATACCAGTATATGATGAATTAATTGATTAATTTCTTTATTCATCAATACAATCATGCTTTCCTTTCATGAGATGAATAGTGTTTAATTATATACTTGCACATAACCAATACGAATGACATAATGGTTCATGAGATGAACCGGAGTCCACGAGTATACTAGATGTAATACATGTGTGTGGATGAGATTCATATACAGGAGACATTTATTGCAAATCTTATACTTAAATATCTTCACAACCAGTGATGAGATTAGGCATCTCATCTGACAAGGTTGCAGCACTTTGATCACTATGAGATAGTGTGATTTATCTTGATCATCGGAATGTAAGATTCTGGATCATGGTGCTGGTACATTGGATGTATTGAAGGACCATGAGAAGCATCTTATATACACTGTCTTAACTTTAAGGCCTGCTCTCATAATTCCCTAGCAATAGGCTCATAATCCTGAGACATTAATGAACTCAAGTTTCTGTCTATTCACCTGCTTTGAGTCACCAATGAGTGAGGCCAATTGTAGGTCAACACCTCGGTGATTTGGGTACGTGGTAGTAGAGCTGTGGGAACATTCAATGGTCAAGATGGAATCTATCTTTAATATCCCCTTGTGCCAATTAATGGATTTATCATTGGTAAGTGCGCACCTATTCCAATTAAGAGTTAATTGGATCGGTACCAAATGATCACTATAATTAATTGGGGCTCAAGGATAATAAAATATGGATCTATTTTGGTGGACAGGTCCAATTGATCCATGGATATAGATGGAGGGGCCTACTTGTGGTAATTGGGAAGTTTAGGGTCTTCATTGTAATATATTCCTAAGACTGGAGTTCAATTGCATTTATATAGTGTAGTTATTTGCAATTAATTGTGGGCCCAGATTGCACATGAGATGTGGGGTCACGTGTCCTAGTTGGAGCCAGCTTTCTAAGGAATCCCTAGTTGTCCCCACGCTAGCCCAAGATATTAGAAAGATACTAATTATAGTAGAACTCTAAAAGGAAATAGAAGGTTATTATTTCTATTTGAAGTGAGACTTCTAATAGTGGTAATAGTAAGTTACTAATGGAAGTAGGACTTCTATTTTAATTAGAAAGGAGAAAGCTACTAATTGTTGTGGAATTGAGACTTCTATGGCAACTAGCAAGGGAGAAGGTTACTATTTTACAATGGGAGTTAAACTTCTATTTCAAATAGGAAAAGAGGTGGGATTGAGGGTTATATAAAGAGGAATTAACCCCTCTTGGACGTCCTCTATGTTACTCCATCAAGGGATTCACGCCCAACCCCCTATATGAGTGCAAGTGTTGCATCTCTTTCGCCCTTCCCTCTTCTAGTTCTCTTCTAGTTTTCTTTAGGGTTTTTCTCCTGGAGATTCCACCATCTTCTTGAGAAAAGAGAATCTGATACGGGTCATAGCGTGGAAGATCAAAAGGTGTTGGAGATTCTGATTTGATTAGTGAAGGTGTTCATCATCAAAGAAAGAGATCAACTTCTCCATTAGAGCACTACAAAGCTCCAAAGGTATAATCTACATTCTTGTATGTTGTAGATTTCGTGGTTGCATGTTTAGGTGTTGTTTTCTATTTTCTAGATAGGATATATTGCTGTACATGGTTTATGAGTTTGAGGGATTGCATCCTGGATTGGGATTGTTGCCTTCTAGATAGTTGATCCCTGCATCAAGTGGGTCAAAAGTTTTTGAAACCTATCTGAATGGCCCACCTATTTCCAACATTGTGAATGTTGGGGTTTCTTCTCTTTCTTTGGTGTTGAATGTGAAGAAGAAGGTGAAGAAGACGGTGTTTAGATTTAATGTTTATTAGAGTTTTGATGAAGGTTTTTAAGTGATTGTTTGAAGAGATTTAATGGTTGTTATTGGGAGGCAAGGAGGCCTTTCTGTTGCAAGAAAAAAGTTTTGGAGATGGAGGAGAAAAAGACCAGAATGGCCATTCCGGGGTAGCAAAAATGACTGCCCGCTCGAGCGCGTATCAGGCCGCTTGAACGCGAAGTCATTCTGACTGCAGCTCAGGTAGCAGATTGACTGCCCGCTCGAGCGCACAGACGTTCCGTCTGCCCGTCTTTCTGCACAGCCCAGGTCCGCTCGAGCGCACCCCCTCTCGGGTATGGACCACTTTTGGAGCTCGGGAAAGGTTTTTAAGGGAACCCCTTGACATTGGGGAGAATTATTAGGCAATGTATGAAGCCTATTTGAGAAAGAAACCACATCACAAAGATTCATCGAAGTCTTAATAATCACCAAGGTGTATAAGGAGCTTGGAATGTCCCCAAACTCAAAGAGTACCAAGTTATATCGAAATCGACATACGAGACCCCTATTCACTTTGGACTAGTTTTGAATCCCGAAACTTGTCCCGAAATTTCAAAAGATCAATTGTGTTTTCGATTATTCCGAATTGTCACATGTATTCCCGAAAATTCATGAATTATGATTTATCATTCCTAAAAGCATTGAAATTGTAATTTAGCATTTTACTAGCCCGTTTATACATTGCCCTAATTGAAAGGAAATTTGTGCCTTGAGCACACCCGTCCCGCTCGTTTATATACTTGCACATGTTGTGCTTTATACATGTTTTGATTTTGTTATTTGACCTATGAGTCGGCACCTCTAAGCCTGGATAACCTCGTTGGTTTGATCCACCGACTTGGAGATCCCCTTGTTGTCCCGCCAGCTGCAGTTTGGATCCCGCTACCCGGTTATTACCGTGGTCTTGTCCCGATGCCGCAGATTGCTATTGTGGTTCCCGATGCCCGGCTCGCTGCCGTGTTCATGTATAGTATATTATATGTATATGTATATTTCGTTGTACCTCCTCACTATGGTGACTGAGGTCAATGCCTGGATCTTGCTCTGTCACTTTGGTGATAAAGGATTTAGCTATGTGTGGTTGCCATCTTGCTTGTTTCCCGATTTCCTTGGATACCTATACATGTTTTACACTGTGCTCATGTTTTCATTAAATGATTTGATTCTTTTATGAAGTTATTGACCAAATAGGTTTAAATGCTTTTAAAGATAAATGTATTTATTGTTGAATTGTTATGTCTTTTCACCCATTTGCCAAACCGTCGTGTTTGACCCACTCTTTGGTACTCAGGTCCCGTTGCCAGTTACCTTGAGGAGGAGCCAAAGGAGGCGGTTGGTGAACCGCAACGTCTAGTTGAGTGGCGTGCTGATGATGTCGTGTAGACATTCGACTGCTATGAGAGACGTAACATTTTGGGAAATTGTTTAACCTTTCTTTGGGGTTATTGTTTTGTTTATATTAGCCTTGGTTGGCCTCTATTTTTGGGGAATGTAATTAAATGATCGTTGTATAAACCTTAACTTACTTTTGGGAAACATGCTAATGATCATTGCTCATTCTGATACAATATTTATACTTGTGTTATTGTCTTTATGACTAGAGATGGTTTGAATATTTGATTTGTTACACGCTTCCGCACTTAAATGAAATGTTCATATATGGTTGTGATATCCTCACCGCGGACACCTGTGGGAAATTAAATAAATGCATGGAATTAAACCGATGTGGTACATCATTGGTCCCGATCCCGGATTTGGACCTCGGAGGGCCCAGTTCGGGGTCGCGACAGTCTGGACTGTGGATCTCTGTGTATGTATGTGTGTCTGGATGTCTATATCTCTTCTTCTTGGAATGACCCCCCTTTTATAGGCTTTTGGTAGCCATTAGGTGGGTTTATGAGCTTTTAATGCATTAAAGCCACATAATGGGAGGAGTTACAAGTTTTAATTCATTATTTTGTAACTCTTTTTTCTTGGCTTTTGATTGGCCGATGGAGAATGATGGGCATTTAATCGCCTTTAAATTCCATGATGAGGGGAGTTACATGATTTATTGTCATGATTGCTTGGACTTGTAACTCCTTTTTGCTCGCTTCTGATTGGGCCATCCAAAATAATGAGTTAATTACTGCAATAACTTGTCATAAAACAGGTCATTTAACTGCATTAAGTGGTCACCAGGGCGCTTGAAGAGTCGCGGGCCGTACTGCGTCTTTTGGAATTCTTCTTGCGATGATCGCTGAGGGATCCACATGTTGTTTGATCTCGGATGGCGATGCAACTTCAGAAACTGATTAATATCAGTGGGCCAGTACCATCTGTCCTGCGATGATGATCACATGCTCTTGATGGTAGATTTGAGATGTTGGTGAAGATCAGTTGATTTCGAGCACCAAAAATCAGATTGTTGAAAAACCACAGGAGCTGGAATTCTCGAAACGCGAAAAGGGTCGGAAAATGGCCTTTTCGATGGAAATCCAGCGACCCGGATTTCCATGGTCGCCGGCATGTGGAATTTCCCCCTTTTTCGTCACCGTTTTTGGGCCGTTTCTCTGTCTTTTCTGATTCTTTTTTCTCCTGTATTTTTCTTGACATTTTTCTTCATTTATTGGCTTGATTCTCCCGAAGAAGACCTGATGAGATGATGTGCAAATCGGAGCACAAACTTTTTTATTTTTTGGAAAGGCCGAAGACTTTGTCGCCAATTTTCCGCCAGAAGTCAAAACTAGGTCAAACGATGTCAAAATGACCTGAAATTTGACGTGTAGCTTGCTGGGCAATAGATAAGACCAACCATGGGGTCTTTTTTTTTTTTTTTGAGTTTTAAAGCCGTGTGGGGTCCCGCCACCAGTAGACTTGATTTTGTTGAGAAAAAGATGCCACTTTGATGTGTGATCGACCGATGTCCGATTGACCTAAAACTTGACAGGGAGCCTATTGGAGTCATTTTGAGACGATCCATTAGCTCTGATTTGGAAGTCATGGTCCCGGGGAGCTCCACTGCCGGGAGGCCTGATCTGGCTTCCGAGAGTCAAAGTCCGGTCTAATGTCGTCGAAATGACCTAAAATTTGACATGTAGCCCTTTGGAAGCCTTTTGAGTCACCCATGTGCTCCGTCTGATGAGTGATAGCCTCAATGATTCTCACCGTCGAGAGGCTTGATTTTGTTGTTCATGGGTTGATGTGGGGTCAAACGATGTCGCTTTTGTAAGACCCCGACCCGGGTGAACCCGATTAATTTTAATTAAGTCCTGTGTTAGTCTTAAGCGTGATTAGTGATTTTGGCTAAGTTGGGTTTGAAATAGCTTTTGAAATAGTTTTGGGAAATTTCAAGTGCTTTGGTGACTAGTGGGGCCCTTTGGGGATTCCTTTCGTGACTTTGTGTTTACTAGGGTATTTATGGAGATTCTTGTACTTATTGTTTTAATCCCGCTTCATTTGCTTCGTTTATCCCGTCCCCGTTCGAGATCCTGAAACCCGATTTCCTAGCCATGAGGGCAAAACAGTCTTTTACACTAAATCTGTACCCAAAACTTGATATCCCCGAAACCCGCAAAACATATACTTTTTGGAAACTAGATATTTCGGCGATCATTTCTTCCTTCTTCGTCGAATTCATTCGAGACCCCGAAAGACATGATTTCAGCCCAAAGCGTTTCTTAAGTGGTGGGACCTATTCTCATTGCTTATATAAGGAGAACCCATCTTCCATTTCCCTTTTTCCAGCACAAGCTTTAACCTAGGGTTTTCTTGCAACCTTTCTCTTCTTCTTCTTGCTCTCTTCATCTCCAATGCACACCAAACTTACACCAACATCCAAATGGAGGTTATCATTCTCTTCCTCATCTTGAAGGCTACCTTTTGATACCGTTTGTAGAGAAATCCACCAACATTAAGATCTTCATTGAGCTTACTCTTACCATTAGAGGACCTTACAAGTAAGGGGCATCATACTCTTGCAATTCGGTAATTGGATTCTCCATGGATGGATACGAGTCCAGTGATACCGCCAGTGACACCGACGAGTGGGAGGAATCCCTTGAAATAGGAGAATACCTCTCCGACGAAGAATGGGTTCCCGAATCTCACCTTATGCCGATATTCTGGTATAATCCATATAGGCAACAAGGATCCTGGTCTAATGATGAAGAAGACCAAGAGGATGTTCAAGAAAATGCTGTTGACTCAGCACCCTTCAACGCTCCAGTAGAACCCTATCATGTTGAACCACAAGGGGCATACGAAGAAGTAGATTTGGCTCCCATGCCTGATCTTGATGAACATGCGAGGATCTTGCAGCGCCTTGCCTTTGAACAATAGCAAGATCTTCGCGATCAAAATCCGGAATCGAAAGTCCCTGAAAATCAACAGGTACCTCCTCCCTCAACTCTTGAAAATGGAGAAAACTGCTGGATAGATGATCCTCTCACATCCGATGATGAGTCTGACTCCCAACAGTCCACTCTGGGGGAATCTCCCATCAGGGCAACTTGCAATGCGATAGTTCAGGATGATAGTGCCTCTGAAGCATCATCTACCGATGACATGTACTCTCCGGCTACACCTGATAGTATATCTTCCGGAGCTACATTTTCTCAGATGACGTGCACTGAGATAACACCTTCTCAGCCTTCGTCCCTTGAAACCGTAACGTAGCAACTCACAGCCCTTCCGACCGATTATCCTGAAGAAACTTCAGCCGATGGAGACATGGTCAATTGGTCCCAGATACCTGACCTCATAGGAGACATCTGGACCGACAAATTACTCAATGAAGAAGAAAAGTTGTTGGTTGTTGTTCAGGACTTGTTCCCGAAAAATGCTCCATGTAACGTAATCATTGAGGATGGTGGCTCTGTTGTAGACACATCTTCAGCAAAAGAGAAGGATCAACCCTTGGATCCCAAGGACGATCTTCCAAATGAAGACCCTTCTCAAGAAGCTCTTGAAGTTGGTAGAGGTACCCGTTCTGGCCGGGATTACCAAAAAAATTACAACCAATCTTCTCCTTCTTCTTATGTAAATCCTTCGGGAACACAAAATGTAAATGCCCCAAGTGGCAACAATAATGAACACGCAGGCCCGAAGGAGGCGTTCAAGTACAACTTGATTGAGCACTTCAAACACATACCTGCACGACCACACATCCTGGACTTATTACGAATGTCTCCACAAACTCCTGACAGTCTCATTTCAGAACTACAAAGGCTGAATGCGGATTCCGACAAACTTGCCCCACAAGTCCTACAAATTGAAATGGACTGTAGGCAAAAAATCGAATACTCCCTCAAAGGGAGAAAAGAAGAAAACCAAGGGATCAGGCATTGAATGCCTCTCGGTACAGAAAGCAGCAAGTACGACCATCGCCTTCGATAAGGATGACCTCCTACTAGGCGAGACAAAGCACAACCGACCCTTGTACTTCACAGGGTACATCAAAGAAATGCCGATACACAGAGTCCAGATCGACCCAGGTTCTGCATTCAACCTCATCTCTACTTCGGCACTTGAAGAGCTGGGCATCCCACCTAGCAAGCTGAGTCACACGTCTGTATCCATCTTTGGGTACGATGGGAACGCTCAAAGGCCTATCGGCAAAATCAGGTTAAAAAAACCCTTCAAAAGCAAAGAAGTCCATTTTGCATATGCTTAAATGTACAAAGATGAAAAGGAAGAAAAGGAGGAAGAAATAGCGCCCTTCGCCAAATATCTCCAGAAAGATAAAGGCAAGGCTCCTCAGCGATCCTCGAAAGAAAGCAAACCTTCCGGTAAATCCGAAGAGAGAGATCCATCTCCCTTCGTTGTCTCCCTCAAGTCTTCAGAGCCTTTGGTCATAAAAACCAAAGCAAAGAA
Organism: Cinnamomum chago; assembly: GCA_038049695.1. Taxonomy (NCBI): domain Eukaryota; kingdom Viridiplantae; phylum Streptophyta; class Magnoliopsida; order Laurales; family Lauraceae; genus Cinnamomum; species Cinnamomum chago. Next base: position 89,643,553 of record CP142453.1, on the reverse strand, counting down.
GACAAAGCAAAAGTCTGGGGGCAAGTTTGTTGTCTCCTTCATGTCTATCATGCAAGACACGGATTCAGAGTCAGAATCAGAATACGTCATATCGTCAAGCCAAACTGACACTCAGCAAATTCAGCCTGCTTTACCTCCAATAGAGACACCTGCTGACATAGAAGATCCTACGTCTGCTTCCTTTGTTGTTCCGGCAACTTCAGCAGAAGAGAAGCCAATCTTCTTCCATAGATCAGAAGCTTCTTCATCAAATTCCATGCTTGAACCTTTCCAAAACGAAGGTATGCCTCAACTATTTCTATATAGTCTTGTGGCACAAGCTATTATGAAGAAAATGGGTTATGACACTCAAAACCCAGTCGGTTTGGGGCAAGGTCACGGTATTCTCACACCATTGGAGCCTGCCTTGACCAAAAGTCAACTGGAAGATTGGAGACTCTACGGTCTTGTAGAAAAATCTTCACAAGGGTTGGGGTATGATCCCGACACTCCCATGAGAAAGTTGACACAAATGATGAGGAGTCGATTTGCCGACCAAGCCTCAACATCTCATGTCCTTGAAGACATCGATCTCCCTATTTATTTCTTTGAAGAATCACCCGTCAAGGATTCAGGAAGCTCTACCGATCGGTATGATCTCTTTGATGATGAAGAGGAATTGTCCGGTGATAAAGACATGTGGCGTTCTGACCCAGAAGAACCATCGTCTCTAAAAGAAGTACCCTACTTCGACCTAGTTTCAACAGGCGAATGAGATCACCTCATAGCAAGCCTTAAGAAGATCACCGATCCTGAAAACCCATGGCCAGAAACAAAGCCTTGGCCTGAAAATACCCTTGAAACTCCAGATGGTTTCGTTGAGTTGGAAGCTTTCGAAAATTTTATGGAGGAACCACCTTCGAACCTTCCAATAGAAGATCTTGTTCAAAAGATAGACTTGGGAACACCAGATAACCCACGTCATGTATTCATAAGCAAGAATATAAAGGATGATGAGTTACCCGAGTATATCTCTTTTCCTCATGAGTTCGTTCATTGTTTTGCATGTTCTTATGCTGAAGTGCCTGTCTTAGAGCCCAAAATAGCAGTCCGCAAACTCAATTTGCAAAAAGATATCAAGCCTGTCAAACAAGGCCAAAGAAGATTCCGTCTAGACGTGATGGACAAAATTGAACAAGAAGTTCAAAAACTCAAAAGCGTCGGCTTCATCCGTGAGGAACATCATCCTGAATGGTTGGCCAATCTTGTCCCAGTGACAAAGAAAAATGGGTAGATCAGGGTCTGTATTGATTATAAAGACCTAAATGGCGCTTGCCCCAAAGATGAGTTCCCGCTCCCCATACCAGAGGTGATGATTGACAACACTTGTGAGTTTGAGCGATTGACATTCATGGATGGGTTCTCCGGCTACAATCAGATAAAGATGCATCCTGAAGATGAAAAACAACATCATTTCGGACCCCATTTGGCATCTATTGCTACACTGTCATGTCATTTGGTCTGAAAAATGATGGTGCCACATATCAGAGGGCTATGATGAAGATATTTCAGGATATGCAACACAAGACGGTTGAATGTTACGTTGATGACCTCGCCGTCAAAACCAGAAGAAAAGAAGACCATCTGAAAGACCTTCGGGAAGTCGTCCTCTGACTTCGCAAACACAAACTGCGAATGAATCCCCTGAAATGCTTCTTTGGCGTCTAATCAGGTAAGTTTCTCGGATTCAAAGTCCGGAAAGCTGGAATAGAACTTGACCCCATCAAAGTCAAGGCTATTCTAGAAATGCCTTCTCCAAGAACCTTAAGAGAACTGAAAGGACTTTAAGGAAGGTTGTCATACATTCGACGGTTCATCTCCAATTTGTCAGGAAAGTGCCGTCCATTCTCTCGCCTAATGAAGAAAGGCGTGAAGTTTGTTTAGGATGTTGAATGTGAAACAACATTTCAAGATATCAAGTCATACCTGACCAAACCTCTAGTGCTGGCTGCCCCTACCACTGGAAAACCATTCATCTTGTACACAAGAGCTCTCGACCATTCCTTGGGCGCCCTGCTCGCACAAGAGAATGACGAGGGAAAAGAAGTTGCTCTATACTACCTCAGCCGTATGCTGGTAGGTGCGGAGCATCGCTACTCTCCAGTTGAGAAAGAATGCCTTACAGTGATGTTCGCCGTACAAAATCTGCGTCACTATCTGTTGTCCAACACAGTCTACCTGATTTCGAGGATCAACCTCTTAAAAGTTATGGTCACAAAAGCAGGTTCTCTCAATGCCCGACTGGCAAAATGGTCCATCCTCCTATCACAATTTGATGTCAAGTATGTACCACAAAAGGCAATCAAAGGCCAAGCTCTAGCAGATTTCCTCGCAGAGCATCCGTTGCCTAAAGATTCCCCACTCAAAGATGATCTCCCAGACGAACTTGTCTACAACGTGGAAACTTTCTCACCAAATGCCTTCTGGGACATGTACTTTGACGGTGCAACCAGGACAAATGAAAAAAGAAAGCTGATCTCGGGAGTTGGCATCCTTTTTGTTAGCCCCGACAAGAACATGATTCCACATGCTTTCTCGCTACTGGAACCATGCTCAAACAATGCAGCTGAATACCAAACCCTGATTGTAGGATTGGAACTAGCCCTCGAATCTGGCATCACCATGCTGGAAGTCTTTGGAGACTCTCAACTGATCGTCAACCAGATGAATCAGAAATTTGAAGTCAGGAAGCCTGATCCGTTGCCTTACTACAACAAGGCACAATCACTTCGCCAAAGGTTTGACATCTGTCACATCACCCGCATCCTCAGAGGTGAGAATATCCGTGTAGATGCCCTGACCGAACTTGCCGCATCCATGGCGATCCAGGAAGGGGAAAACATGTAAATCACAGTGTGTCAAAGAAAGATTCTCCCTCCTCTTAACACACACCAAGCAGTTGCTGAATGCTACCAATTGGTCGGAAGTCGGATCTCCATCCTCAAACCTCCAATTGGCGACTGGAGAGATCCGTTCATTGATTACACCATGTTCGGAATCCTCCCTGAAGATCCAAAAGAACGAAAAATCCTTCGACGGAGTACTTCTGCGCTACTTGTCACAACAAGAGCTGAGGAAACCCTCAAAGAAGTTCATGCTGGTCTTTGTGGAACTCATCAAGCTGGTCCCAAGCTCTACGATCAGATAAAAAGATTGGGATATTACTGGCCTACCATGGTAGTTGACGCCATGCAATTTACTAAACGCTGCCGCCAATGCCAAATTCATTGAGACTGTTCATATGCCTCCAGAATGGGTACACCCCACAACAATCTCATGGCCGTTCGAAGCTTGGGGTATGGACATCATAGGTCCTATCTCTTCCTCGTCAAGCAAAGGTCATCGTTTCAACTTCGCCGCTACGGATTATTTCTCCAAGTGGTCAGAAGCATTTACGCTCAGCTAAATGAAGACCTCATCAGTCCTTCAATTCTTGCGCATCAACATTATTTGTCGCTTTGGCATACCTAAAAGATTCGTTCATGATAACGGACCCCAATTCCGGGATCACTGATTCTACATGTTTTGCGACAAATACAAAATCCAGAGTTGTCCTTCAACTCCGTACAATTCGGCAGCGAACGGACTAGCAGAAGCCTTCAACAAGACACTATGCAAAATCCTCAAGGAAATGGTCTCTAGTCACAAAAGAGATTGGGGAGACAAACTAGCTGAAGCTTTGCGGGCTTATCGAACCATCGTTTGAGGACTAACCCATAGCACACCGTTCTCTTTGGTCTATGGATGTGAAGTTGTTGTCCCTTTGGAAGTACAAATTCCTTTCTTAAGGGTATCTTTACAAAATGACATGACGCAAGAAAGCAATGTCAAACTGAGACTCCAAGAACTGGACAATCTCGATGAAAGACGGCTCGAAGCCTTACAAAGCATTGAGTTGTGCCAAGCACGCATGGCAGGATCTTTCGACAAAAGGGTCCGGCAACGCGCCTACAAAAAGGGTGACTTAGTTCTTGCAGTAAAAAGGCCAATGGTTTTCACCCACAAATCCAAAGGCAAACTCGAACAAAAATGGGAGGGACCTTTTGTCATTGACAAAGTCTTGTCCAACGACGCATATGCACTTCTAAACATGGAGGGCGACAGATGTATGCTACCCATCAACGGTAAGTTCTTGAAGCGGTACTACCCTTGAAGACTTACGCCATTGGGTCAGAGCAGTGCCTGCACGGCTAAACCCTATTTCCAGGTACTTGCTCGTAAAACCCACTCCTTTTGGAATTTTCATCCTTATGTTGAAATTTCTAGAAAAGATTCGAAACAATGCTTACTTTCATAGTTTCATTGTTAAAAAAAGAATCCAAAAGTCCAAGTTTAGGAGCCTCTTCCCTTCCTAGACTTAACCAGATTTTCGATCCTTGAACCCAAAATTCATGGTTTGAAACAAAATCAGGACTCAGGAATTTCCACCCTAGTCCACGCTGACTTTTACAACCAAAAATGGTTTTAAGTCAAAATTTACGACCCTCGTGTCTTTAAACAAAAAAAAAAGGTTTTTTAGAAACCGCGGGGAGGCGACGTTCAGTCGATACTTGCAAAACCAAAAAATCAGAAGGATGCGAACCCCATTCGATACGTTCAAAATTTCAAAAATGCAAGGAAGTGACACTTTGTCGATACTTCCAAAATTTCAAAAATCGTGGAGACGCAGCATTTCAGTTGATATCCACAAACCTAAAATTCAAACAAAAACCGAGGTCCAAAAAAAAAGGGAGACCTCAAATTTAAAAAATCATGGGGAAGCGACATTCAATCGATACCCACAAAACCAAAATTTTTGAAAAAAGCAAGGAAGCAACGCTTAGTCGATATTTGCACCCAAATTCGCAAGGAGGCGACATTCCATCGATACTTACAAGACCATTCAACAGGGAGGCGACTTTTAGTCGATACTTGTAATTTCGAAAACCAAAACCCGACTCTCATGCAAAAAACCCGACTCTCATTCCAAAATTGGCTATAAATGCCAAAAACTCGGCTCTCATGCCAAAAATTGGCTATCAACGCCACAAAATCGACTATAAATGCCACAAAACTTGGCTCTCATACCAATTCAAAATTTGGCTTTCATGCCAACCAAACAAAACTTGGTTTGCAAAAAAAAAAAAAATCGGTTCTCATGCCAAAAATCTGCTATAAACGCCACAAAAAAAAATCGGCTATAAACGCCATAAAATTTTGGCTTCCATGCCAAAAACAAATCCCGGCTATCAATGCCACGAACAAAAATTTTGGCTCCCATGCCACAAACAAAACCAGCTTCCATGCCATCCCAAGTTTTGGCTTTCATGCCATTTCAAAAAAAAAAACTTCAGATCCTACGCCACAAAATTCGGCTCTCATGCCATTTCAAAAATTGGCTTTCATGCCATCTCAAAAATGTTTTGGCTCCCATGCCACAAACAAAACCGACTTCCATGCCATCCCAAATTTTGGCTTTTACGCCACAAAATTCCGGCTTCCATGCCTACCCAAATTTTCGCTTTCATGCTATCTCAAAATTCGGCTTCCATGCCATCTCAAAATTCAGCTTTCACGCCAAAACAACCATTTGATAAAGGGTTTTTCAGAAAATGACAAACTTTTGATCAAATTCCCAAACAAACAATCCCATTTAACTATTACTTGAACTTATCACAAAAGAATTTGAGTGAAAAGAGGGAATACAAAAAAAGAAGTGCTAAAAAAAATGTCCACAAGCACTAAAAGAGAAAGAGTACCAAAAAATATATGTGTGTATACACGGGTACCAAAAAAAAGAAGAAAAAGGTTTGTTACAAGAATCAGGAGCTCAGTCTCACATGGTCTTCAACCAAAGACTCAACTCCTCAAGCAGACTCTTGGCCTTAGCCTCTAAAGCTTCCAGACCATGCTTCTTCAAAATCTTCCCATAAAATGCGGCACAACGCCGCGATCCGTCTACAGCACAAGAAAGCTCTTCCCAAAGAATCTGCCATTGCTCGTACTCTTGAGTCTTCCTTCGGAGATTGCTCTCAGCCTCCTCGACTTGGCGAATCAGAGTTCCTTCTCTGGCACGAGCTTCCACAATGGCAGCCCATTTTGCAGCAGCTTGTTCCTCCAATAGCTCAAGACGCTGCCTGGTCTCAACGACCTCTTTATCAACACGGCGCAGATCTTCTGTCAGCTCAATGATGGCTAACTCGGTAACGTTCCTCTCCTGAACGAATTGCTTCCTAGTCCACCAGATCTCGTCCAGCTTAGAATTGACCTCGCCAGAAGGCTTCCAAAACATCTCATTGAAGAAGTCACCACTTGGGAAGCTCTTGGTTTCATTCCACTTGCTCCCTAAAGCTATGACTTCATCAACGAAAGCCTTCGCTTCTGCAATGTCCAGGCCAACTTCTTCGCTATCAGCAAGGATGTCCTGTACATGCTTAACCATGCCAAAGTCAGCTTCTAAATGGCCAGAAGAAAGAGTTTCGAACCATGAGCTCAAAACGCTCTTCAACACTTTCTTCGCATACTCAAGAGATGGCCCGGACGAAGGCTCGCCCCTCTCTATTGGTCGGTTGCCCGTGTCATGTCCGGCTGGAGGAGTGATCATTAAGCTCTTTCTAATCAGAGACACTGGCGAAGGAATCTGCTCAGACGATTTCATTTCTACTGCATTAAAACTGGAAGAAGAAGTCCCTACTTCTGGTTCAACTGCAGGCATCCCCTGCTCTGGTACTGAGAAAGATGGAGGAACTTCTGCCGCCACCTCACAACCTGCCAGCAAAACAAAACAGAAAAGAGGTATAAATATGATCCTGTTAAAAATTTTCATCATCAATTGGGTTATTGCTACAAATACCTTCTTCGACGATTGGCAGAATACTTTCTGCCTCCATGAGTTCATCCGAAGCATCGTCAAAGGCCGCGTCCATGGATGGCTCGAAATCGTCGGAATCCCGTGGCAAGTCAACTGACAAGAAAACAAGCAACATGTTAGCAAATGACAGCACAGACAAAAAATGAAAATACAAAGAAGTCATACCAGGTGAAGATTCTGGAATCACTCCAGAGTCCCTCGGTTCTTCTTCGAATGCTGCAGCCGGATCCGTCACTGCCTCATCGGCTGGAACCTCGGCATCATCAAGTCCTCACCTTCCACTGAAAAAGGGAGAGAAGGCAAATCAAAATAAGAAAATCTCAAAGAAAGAAACGAAAAGGGAAGAAAGAGGAATCATACCTTCATCAACGACTTCTTCCTCTCGGCTCCTCTTTTCCGGAGGCTCATCAACATCCCCTGACATCTCTTCAGCAGTGGTGAGAGGGATTTTTGGATCAGGAGAGTCATCATGTCGTCTCTTATTACGGCGCTGCCCTCTTTTCCCCTTGCTTCTATGGGTTGGTTTACTTGAAGCAACCGCCCCACTGTCAAAGTCAGGAGCTTCACTTGATTCCTCACCGGATTGTCTACTCTTTCTAGTGGACTCCATGGAAGCCTTCGTTAATTCCGCTTGCATCCAACCATCGATCCCGGCTTCCTCCTCTTCGAGCTGATCCAAGACCTCACTAGGTATCTCTTGTACAACTCCTGGTCTGATGATGTCCTGATCATTGAGAAAGCCCATCTTGTGCTTCTCTCCGGAAAGGAAAGCCAGAACTTCCTCTCGACGGACTCCATCTGATCTACCAAGACCCTTCCCAGAAGATTGCTTCACATCGAGCTCCTTCTTGGAAAGCCCCCGATAGACTGAAAAGCTTTCCGCAAACCATTTCGTGAAGCCAGCAGTCTGGAAAGTGGGCAACTCAGGATAGGAAATCATGGCGGTAGTGTCCTCCGCACTGTAAAAGGCCCATGAATTCCTCCCATCCTACAAACCTCCAAAGCGCTTCACCATGCTCGAAGGCGCTCCAACAACGCCTTGAGAGAAGCCCAACTGTAGCGCAAAACGCTAGGGAACATACGGTTGGATGTTGACAAAAAGATGTTTATGGTACACCATCATACCAACGCGTATGTTGAAAAGCCACCTCTTCTCTGCGTTTGTCAAAGAATAATGTCTTCCCGACCCTGCCCTGGTGGAATCACGGGAGACACCAAAATCAAAAGCCTTCTTCCACAAACATGGAGAAAGCTTCACTGAAGATTGCCCAATCTTGACGTCCTTGAACAGTCGGATCCTCAAACGGGCAGACAAAAGAGATTCGTTAACGGCTATCCCTCTAGCAAATCAAATCATGAAAGGGTCATCATTCTGCGTAGCTCCTAATTGGTGGAAGCCGGGACAGTGTTACACATACCACGAATAGACAAATGGGCTGAAAATACCCTGTTCATAGGGAGCCCTAGCCGAACCAAGAAAGCAGTAGCCTGTAGTTCGGTACACAAGTAGGAGTAAAGAGCTGGCACCAAAGCCAACCGCTCTCCGAACACCATCTAACAAGCCGGAGAAATACAGTGCGGCCTGATGCGTGTTCCATCTCCTCCAGCGAAAACAGCCTCACCCAACTAATAAGTGAGGTAAACAACGAGATCTCTCTGTAGTGCATTGTCAGGATGAATGGCGTCTGTACTCCCAAAGAACTTCTTCAAGTCATCTCACATAACGGAGATCTTCTTCAAACCTGGGTTCTTGGCCCTGGCATCTTAGGCCATTCCATCAGAAGACTCTCCGCCGTCAAAGAAATCGGAGCTACAATTCTTCCAACTGCTACACCAGACTTTCGAGCCCTCTTTCTCCTTCAAAAAATCATAGAAGGCGACGAGCTAAAAGTACAGGAGCCTGAACTCCTCAGACTGCTCCTCAAGAACGCTGTGGATAGGCGTAAACTTCTCATAGAGTTTGCCAAGGATAGGCAGCCCGGTGATGACGCTTAATTTCTTCAAAGTAAAACCAATCTCACTGTTCGTCACAATGAAGGTGTTGGTTTGTGGAAGGAATGACTCTAGCATGGCCATGAAGGCCTCATCAGAGAAAACCATGGTCTTCCGAAAAGCGCGAACCGCGTCGAAGATCCCGGCCTCCTTCAAAATGGCTCCACCAACCTACAGGGTGTGATCAGTCCATGATTCCCAGTTCGAATCAGCACTGAAATGGCCACGAAGTCGAAAAGGCTTCACCAACTGCAGCTGTCACCCAGAAAAATACCAATGCCATCCGGTCTTAAATTGACCGACGGATGGTCAGAACCCTGGTAGCCACTGGAGGGCATCAACATGTCCATACGGACATGCGACTTCTTCGCATATCCGGAAGGACTGCCAACAAAAACCCCGGTCTTTATCACATCGGTCCTCTTCACCTAGCTTGGAGGATCCTCCCTCTTAGGACACGTGGGAGAAATACTCATGATCAATGCAGTCCGATCAAAGGTCGACCGGGTAGAAACAGTTCTCTCCTCACCTTCAGCTGTGTAAGAGAACTGAAAACACCTTCTTTGGTACGTCAAGTCGTTAGGGACAGCATCGCCAAAGAAGAAGGTAGGCTTGGGCACAATGCTCTGATCGTCCATGACCCAAGGACGGTTGCTTACCATAATCCTGTAAAACTCCTCATCCTTGAGAGCGATCAATCGCTGTCTCATCTCATCGTGGTTGAGGGAGTCACACTCTTCCAAGTTTCTATCGACAAACTGGACCTTCTCCCAAGCCTGTTGTATAGCCACATTAGGAGACCTGGTAGACCGACGAGGTGCATCAGTAACAGGTTCTTTGCCCTTGTTCCTTCTGGAGGAACTACCTGCAAAAGGATGGAAAAGGAAAAATCAATCATCAAAGTGACAGAATTTTGCTAAGAAAAAAATTCTAGCGAAATTTTGGCATGATTCCGGGACAATTATGAAGAAAAGAGAAACATCCGGAAGAAGATAGGAAGCTTGAAGATGAGCTCAACACCGCTGCAAGCTCAATGAAGCATATTCAAAGAAGGTTGAACTCAAACATTATTGCGAGATCAAACCAATCTCATCAAATCTCCGCAAGCTTGAAGAATGGCTCAACATCACTGCGAGCTCCAAACTTCGAAACTTGCAAAGCTCCTCAAAATCCAGCAAGGTCAGGAAAGGGCTCACATTGCTGCGTGCTCCAAATCCCAAAACTTGCAGAAGATTTCTAGGTATGCATCATCATGCTCCCAATCAATTTACTAAAAAGCATGCATCCAAAAAATCATCATGCATTAGATGCCAGGAAAACTTTAACCAAAGTTTGATCAATTCCAACCCAACTTGGTCAAAACCAATCAAACTTTGTCAAAGTCAAAATTGACCTAGAGATTCTATCCCTTTATCTTGATGCATCAAAAAAAAAAAAAAGAGAAAGAAAGAAAAATATGCATAAACCTCATCATCATGATGCATAAACCTCATTATCTTGGTGAGCAAAAAAAGAGAGAGTGGGAAATTTCTTCCAAAAAAAAAAAATAAATTTTGGCCAGCAGGCTGTGGCCCACTGCCACGCGGTAGTACGGCCAGGTTCGTACGGACCTGCCCGTACAGCCAAGAAAAGAAAAAAAAAATGTGCAAAAGAAAAAAAATGGTAAAAAAAAAGCAAAAAAAAACAGCACGTGAAAAAAAAAGAAAAAGAAAACATGTGGAGAAAAAAAAGAATAAATAGAAAAAGAAAGAAAAAAAGGGGAAAGAAAAGAAAAGGAAAGAAAAAGAAAGTAATTTCTACTTTTACATGGAATTTCTTGTGGAGGAAGAAAACTTACTTGAAGCCATTGATGGAGAAGAAGAAGAAAAACTTGAAGATCTTTCAAGAAAAAGAAGAATTCTTGATCTTGGAGCACTCTTGAAGACTCTTGTTGTCGCGACCTCGGACCGGGCCCCCACGAAGGAACCGATCCGGGATCGGGACTAAATGATGATCCACATTACCTCTGTTAAAATGATAACATACTACGTTTATTTAATTTCCCACAGGTGTCCGCGGTGAGGATATCACAACCATAAATGAATATTTCTATTAAGTGCGGAAGCATGTAGCAAATCAAATAGTCAGACTATCTCTAGTCATGAAAGCATTAACATGAAGTATCAAAAACTGTATCAGAATGAGCAATGAACATTAGCATGTTACCCACAGCAGGTTAAAGTTTATACAAATATCATTTAGTTACATTTCCCAAAATTAGAGGCCAACAAAGGCCAATATAAACAAATCAATAACCCAATGAATGGTTAAATAGTTCCCCTCAAAATGTTACGCCTCTCTTAGCAACCCGATGTCTACATGACAACGTCAGCGCGCCACTCGACTAGAGGTTGCGGCTCACCTACCACCTCCTCTGGCTCCTCCTCAAGGAAACCAGCAACGGGACCTGAGTACCAAAGCAATTGGGTCAGACACGACGGTCTGGCAAGAGAATGAGAAGAATACAATAACATATAATAATAAAGGGAATACCTTGAAAAGCATAGAAATCTGTTTAAACAAGAACTCTCATAGAGTAGATAAATCACTTATTAGAAAACAGGTAAATAAGGTAAAACCATATAGGGTAACCAAGGAATCGGGAACTAACAAGATGGCAATCACATAAAGCTAAGTCCTCTGTCACTAAAGTGACAACAGTATAACGGGACGTTGATCTCAGTCACTCAAGGTGAGGAGATTCAACGCAAATCATATATATACAATATAAATACACGGGACGGGACCACGGTAATAGACCGGGTATCGGGATCCAAACTGCAGCTGGCGGGACGGGAGAGGGATCTCCAAGTCGGTGGATCAAACCGACAAGGTATCCAAGCTTAGTGATACCGACTCATAGGTCAAATAACAAATCGAGATATATGCAAGTAAATCAAGTACAATAAATAAACGAACAAGACGGGGGTGCTCAATGGCACACTGTCATTTCATGTCGGGCAATACATTTCGGGACAAATAACTGTTACTAGTGTAACTATCATGCTTTCGGGAAAACAAATCATATGATACAAATCTTGGAATGAAGTGAAACAATGAACTATAACAATTTCGGTTAAAATACTGGTTTCAAGATTTGTTTAAGGTGAATAGGGGTCCCGTATGTCGATTGTAATGATAACTTGGTACTCCTTGAGTTTGAAGACATTCCGGGCTCCTTATACACTTTGAATTTTCAAAACTTTGAATGACATCTTCGTGATATGGTTTCTTTCTCGAATGGCCTCATACAATGCCTAGTGAATCTCCTTTGACCGACTAAGCTTAGCGCTCGAGCGAACCGGAGAGTTCGCTCGAGCGAGGAGCTCTCCGAAACCTGGGAAATTTCGGTCACCTGGCGGTTAGCCGCCGCTGGGATGGGCGGCTAGCCGCTGGCTGACCGCGGCTGGTCTGCAAGAATGCTGCTTACTGGAAAGCTAACCGCCAAGGTGCGGTTAGCTGGCCGATGGGTTCGGCGGTTAGCCGCTGGCTAACCGTGGAGCTGACCGAGTTTTCAGGTGGAGAAGTGTGCTCTCTGGAAAAGCAATCGTGACATTTCGGCTAGCTGGCGGTTAGCCGCCAGTCACCAGGCGGCTAGCCGCTGAGTGACCGCAGGCTGACCGCCAGGTGCGGGAATCACCCACTGTGTTCAGATTTAAGCCCTTTCTCCTCCTCAAAACCATTCTCCCCACTTCCACTTGGTCCCTGCAATAAAATTGAGCTAAGAGCTCCTCCAATGCCTCTATCTACACTTCTTCAAAACCCCATTATGTGTTCACTCCATCACTTCTTCCATCCATATCCCATTCCATACAAAGGAAGAAGGAAACCATTTCACCATAGAGTACATTTAGTACAAACAAGAAGAGAATTAAATGACATTCACCAATACACTTATAAGTCATAAATGCACTACCAAACTCTAACATGGACATTTATTTCAAACCAATGCAATAAATAGGCATGAGTGGAAAATACCAAAATCATTGAAAGCTTATAAAAATCAAAACATCCACTTGCCTTGGGTCTTCTAACAATGAAATCAAGCTCTAATACTCTTCCAAGCAAGGAATCCAAACTATGAGCAAAAACCCCAAACAAACAAACCCTAAAATGGTCAAACAATGAAATAACAAGGAAACCTTATAACAATGAAGGTGAAGCTTCTCTAAGGCCAAAGGAACACAAATCTAGAAGATGAAGGGAAATACTTACTTGCAAGGTCCTCTAATGGCAATGGCAAGCTCAAAGAAAGTCTTGTGATGAATGGTTTTCTCTAGCAATGGTGTCAATAGGGAGCTAGGGTGATGAGGAAGAAGGTGATGATCTCCACTACTCAAGTTGTGCAAGATTGGTGGTGAGTTTAGTGATTGCAAGCAAAAGTAAGAAGAAGAAGGCAATGAAAACCCTAGGTTTTTCTCTCTTGTGTTGGAAAAAGGAAATGGAAGGGAAAGGTTCACCTTATAAACAAGTAGGGAGTGGGCTCCACCACTAACCAATCTAATTGGGCTGAAATCATCTCTATCGGGGCTTCTAATGAATTCAATGAAGAAGGAAGAAATGATCGTCGAAATACCTAGTTTCCAAAAAGTATATGTTTCGCGGGTTTCGGGAATGTCAAGTTTTGGGTACAGATTTTGTGTGCAATGACTGTTTTGCCCTCAAGGCTATGAAATCGGGTTTCGGGATCTCAAATGGACACGGGATCAACATGAAAGTTGTAGGAATCATTAAGATAAATTAAACGGGTTAAGAAAGCAATTCAAAACAATTCCGGGAAATCACTTAAGCAAATGCAAAGTCGAAAAGGGAACCCCCAATGGGCCCCCCACTAGCTATCAAGCACTCACAGAAGCCCAAAACTAGAATCAAAGCTATTCCAAATACAACTTAGCCAAAATCACTAATCAAGCTTAGCACTAACACGCAACTTAATTAGTACTAATCGGGTTCACTCGGGTCGGGGTCTTACATCCTCCACCCCTTAGGGCATTTGGTCCTCCAAATGAAACATAAGACTCACCTCTGGTAGAAGATGTGGGTACTTCTTCTGCACTTGATCTCGTAATTCCCACGTTGCCTCTTTCGGTCCGTGATTCTCCCACAGCACCTTTACCCACTGAATAGTCCGTGTCCTCAACTCTTGTTCCTTTGTATCGATGATCTCAACGGGCTTCTCAACATAGGTAGCATCCTCTCTGATCTCCAATGGCTCATGCCGGAGTACGTGCGAAGGATCGGGAACATACTTCTTCAACATGGACACATGGAAGACGTTGTGTACGCCGGATAGCTCGGGTGGTAAGGCTAATCTGTAAGCCACATCACCGATCTTACTCATAATGTCATATGGTCCAATGTATCTCCGTGATAACTTACCCTTCTGTCCAAATCTCAATGTTCCCCTCATAGGTGACACTTTCAAGAAGACCTTGTCTCCTTCCTTGAACTGCAAATCTCTGCGGTGGGAATCTGCATAGCTCTTCTGCCTACTCCTGGACACTTTCAGACGTTCTTGAATCAACTTGATCTTGTCGCTGGTCTCACTAACCATAGTCGGTCCATGGAAACTACGAGTGCCGACTTCTTCCCAACAAACAGGTGTCCTACACCTTCTGCCATACAAAGCCTCAAACGGAGCTGTCCCAATGCTCGAATGGTAACTGTTGTTGTAAGCGAACTCACACAACGGTAGAGTCTCATCCCATTGAGTCTTGAAATCTAACACACAAGCACGGAGCATATCTTTAAGAGTCTGAATCGTCCTCTCTGATTGGCCATCTGTCTGCGGGTGATACGCTGTGCTAAATTGTAGTCTTGTGCCCATAGACTCATGTAGGGTCTTCCAAAATCCCGAGAAGAATCTGCTGTCTCTGTCAGAAGTGATAGAAACTGGCTGTCCATGTCGACTGACGATCTTGCTGACAAACAACTCTGCCAAAGGTAACATGTGCATCTTCTTCCCTGTCTTCATAGCAAGGAAATGCGCTGACTTGGTGAGACGGTCCAGAATGACCCAAATCGCGTCGTTTCCTCTGCTAGTCCTCGGTAATCCCAAAATAAAGTCCATGGTAATGTGCTCCCACTTCCATTCCGGAATCTCTAATGGCTGTAACAATCCTGGGGGCCTCTGATGCTTTGCTTTAATCAACTGACAGGTCATACAACGGGAGACAAACGCTGCAATTTCCCTCTTCATATTGTTCCACCAAAATCTGCCCTTCAAGTTCTGATACATCTTTGTGTTGCCTGGATGCATAGAGTACTTCGTACTGTGAGCCTCAGTCATGACATCATTCCTCAAGTCTTCAATATTTGGCACGCATAGACGGTCACGGTAATACAAAACTCCATCAACAATACGAAAATCCGGACGTTCTGCTATATGTTCTGAAATCTTGGCCAACTCTGGATCTTGCAACTGACTATCCTTGATCTTCTGAATGAAAGAAGGTTCTGACACTGACATGTTAGCCAACGAAACACCCTTCCTCAGTGGCTGTAGGTCTATACTCAATTCTTCAAACTGCTCAAAGATACAAGTGCCACTTAGATTTGCCAAGCCTACTGATTTCCTGCTCAAGGCATCGGCAACTACATTAGCTTTCCCCGGGTGGTACTTGATTGGAAAATCATAGTCCTTGATATATTCCATCCATCTTCTCTGCCTCATGTTCAAATCCTTCTGTGAAAACAGATACTGTAAGCTGCAGTGATCGGAGTGGACTTCCAACTGTTCTCCATAGAGGTAATGTCTCCACATTTTCAACGCGAACACAACCGCTGCTAACTCCAAATCATGGGTGGAATAGTTCTTCTCGTGATCTTTCAACTACCGGGATCCATAAGCAATCACTTTTCCTTCTTGCATCAACACGCAACCAAGTCCAACATTCGAAGCATCAATAAAAATGGTAAAACCGCCGCTCCTGGATGGTAAAGTAAGGACTGGTGCTGTAGTCAATCTCTTCTTTAGCTCTTGAAAACTCTCTTCACACCGATCTGTCCACACATATGATGCATTTTTCCTTGTCAACTTTGTCAATGGTGACGCAATCGACGAAAAACCTTGCACAAACCTCCGATAATAACCTGCCAATCCCAGAAAACTTCTAATTTCTGTCACATTCTTCGGTCTTTCCCAATTCACTACTGCTTCAATCTTGGACGGATCCACTGACAACCCTTCTTTTGAGATAATGTGCCCCAAAAATGCTACTTGGTCTAGCCAAAATTCACACTTGTTAAGCTTAGCATACAGCTGATTCTCTCTCAAGAGTTGCAATGCTATCCTCAAATGCTCTTCATGCTCTTCCTTGGTCTTGGAGTACACCAAAATGTCATCTATGAACACCACTACAAACTGATCTAGATATTCTACAAATATCTTGTTCATCAAAGCCATGAACACTACCGGTGCATTAGTCAATCCAAATGGCATCACTAGGAACTCATAGTGGCCATATCTTGTCCGGAAAGCCGTTTTCAACACATCTGCTTCTCTAACTCTCAGCTGATGGTAACCGGATCTCAAATCAATCTTCGAAAAGTATGATGCACCTTGCAATTGATCAAACAATTCATCTATTCTTGGCAATGGGTATTTGTTCTTGATGGTCACTTGATTCAATCTTTTGTAATCTATACACATTCTTATCAAACCATCCTTCTTCTTAACAAACAAGACTGGAGCTCCCCATGGTGAAACACTCGGTCTCACAAAACCTTTGTCCAACAATTCTTGCAACTGGGTCTTCAATTCCCCCAATTCTGCCGGAGCCATTCTATAAGGTGCAATAGATATCGGAGCAGTCCCCGGTAACCGCTCAATGGTGAAATCAATCTCTCTCATGGGTGGCAAACCTGGAATCTCCTCCGGAAAAAAATCCGGGAACTCCCAAACAATTGGGATCTCCTCCACCCCTTGGGACCGTTTATCCTCCGTGATAAACGCTAAATAAGCTTCACAAACACTTCTCAAAAGTCTGTTAGCCTTCAACGCTGAGACAAACCCTGCACGAGGATTCGTCCTCTCACCTTGAAACGACACTCCTGCTGGTGTCTCAACCAACTTGAAAGTGAGGTTCTTATGGAAACAATCCATTGTGGCATGGTATCCTGCCAGCCAATCCATCCCTAGGATGACATCATAATCAAACATCTCCAAAGAAATGAGATCTGCGGTTAAAACCACTTCTCCTAACTGGACTGTGCAACTAGGGTAAAAGGTTTTACAAATAACTTGTTTACCTACTGAGGTTGCCACAGTTAAAATGAACTCAAGTTCTCTAGCATGCATATCAATCAACTTAAAAAATTTATGGGACACGAAAGAATGTGTAGAGCCAGGGTCAAACAAAATCATAGCTTTAATCCCACAAACAAGAAGTGTACCTTCCACTACATTTCCCGCTGCCTCTGCATCAACTCTATTGACCCCGTAGATTTGCCCTCGAAGCTGTGGCCTGTTCTGAGCTTGTTGTGGCCTGCCATGTGGTGCATTCCTGTTCTGCTGCGGAGCACGCTGATGTCCCTGCTGCTGACGGGCCTGTTGCTGTGGCTGCTGCTGTCTAAACTGTTGTTGCTGTGGTGCTTGCTGCTGAAGTGGCCTGGCCTGGTTTTGGACAACCAATGCATTCTGTGGTGGTGGTGGTGGACGTTGTGGCCCTTGTTACTGCTGCTGATTTTGTCTGTTTGGCCTAGGGCAATCCCTCATCCTATGGTCCATCGAACCACACCTGAAGCACGCTCCCGTGATGGTACGACATTCAACGCTAGCATGGTTCTTCCCACAGTGGATGCAAACCACTGGATTCTGCACATTTGGCCCTGTCCTCTGCCTCTTATTCTGATGGTTCCTCTGATGCTGGAAATTCTGCTATTGAGCTAGACTCTTGCCTTGCACTCTGAGGATCTTGTTGTGGAAGTTCTCGAACTTGTAGGCCCTCTTCACTGCTTCATCAAAAGTAGCAGGTGGTACTACTCCGGTGGCATCTCTCTCAATGAAGGGATTGAGTCCCTCAAAGAACTTAGCAATTTTCTTCTCCACCGTATCTACAAACTCCGGGGCATATCTGGACAGTCTCTCAAACTTGGTGAGATATTCCAAGACTGTCATACTCCCCTGTACCAACTGCTGAAACTCTATGGCCTTTTCTCTCTTGATATGGGCAGGTACATATTTATCATGGAATTATTTCTTGAAGTTTGCCCAAACCTCTGCATCAGCCGTGTTCCTGTATTCTTCCTTGACCGTTTTCCACCATCTGTCCGCTAAACCAACAAAGAGGGATGATGCTAGCTTTACCCTATCTCCCCCTGTACATTGGAAAATCTCGAAGATGTTCTCTGTGTGCTCTAACCAGTCATCTGCAGCCAACGGGTCTTCTTCCCCAAGAAATTCCTTCGGAGCTCTCTTCCGAAATCGCTCAAACAAGGCATTGGGATCATGTTGCCTTTGGTTTATGACGATTGCTGGCTGAGGTTGAACCGGTTCTGGTCTTCTCTGTAAGACCTCAAGCAATTGCCTTTGCATCTCTACCATCTCTCTAGCGTGATCCTCTTCCCTCCTGAGCATTTGTTCTTGCAATCTAGCTTGGTTCTCATTGGCTTGACGTTGCTGGTCAAGCATCGCTTGCATCATTTCCTGGAACTGATTTGGTGGGTTGTTCTCAACCATATCCCCTTCTACCGGCCCGGTGTGATCACTGTTACTGCCAGAAGGAATGCCATTCACTGTTCTCTTACGGGGAGGCATGATGCTGCAAAACAAATTGTTAGCACATAATAATATAATGGGTCACACATTGCTCACACGATACTAGCTAACGAAACATCTAACGAATCCTCGCCACGTCCTTAGGATTTCTAGTTTCTTTTAAATGCTTGAAACACGTCTCGCTCTGATACCAGTCTGTCGCGACCCCGGACCGGGCCCCCACGAAGGAACCGATCCGGGATCGGGACTAAATGATGATCCACATTACCTCTGTTAAAATGATAACATACTACGTTTATTTAATTTCCAACAGGTGTCCGTGTTAGAGTTTTCGTTTTGTTGCAATTTGATAGGATGCATTCAATTTCATAGAGCTTGTCCTCTCATTCATTCATGGTTTTATTCATAGGATCATCATGCATATTTCTCATTCTTGATCTTTGTATTTATCTTTTGATATGCATGGTTTTCATTTCAGTTTGTCTCTTAAGTTGTTGGAGTTGTTGATTTCAAAAATCATCCAAGCTTTCCAAAGTTTCTTCCTTTAAAATCATTATTTTGATTTGGAGTTTTCATGGCTTTAAAATCTCAGTTTTCATCTTCTTTCAGTCATGATTTAATGCTTGGTATTTGTGTCTCAAAGTCCCCTGGAAGGGCCCTCAAAAGTTTCAAGTTTATCTCATTTTTCAAAAATCTGGGCTGTTCTGCCAGTGTCGTCGGTCGACCGAGACCTGCTTCACGGTCGACCGAGACCACTGCAGGTCATTTCTGCAGGTTCTGAACTGTAACCTTCCAACGGTCAGAATTATATCCGTTGTGCTTTCTAGTCGACCGAGACCTGTTTCTTGGTCGACCGAGGACTAGCCGTTGGCGACTTTTTCTTTATAAAAAGTGGCTTTTTGGTTGAAGAAAGTTGCTGAGATTGGAGGGACTATTGAGGCCAAGGTTTAGCAACTTCTCAAGAGCATTTTTACAAGGATTATGAAGCCATTCCTTTTATTCAACCTTTGATCTTCAAATGGGTGTGCTTCCTTTAATCCAAAGTCTTTTTACAATCATGTTTTGTGTCAAAACTTTGATCTTCCTCAAAGCATGATTATCAAGTTGCTTTCCTATTAAAATGTTGTCTTTCATAACATGCTTAAAGCTTTAGAATTCTCACATGCTATGAATACAACATATTGTCTTTGTAACACATGATTTTACTTTCTTGTTTCAAAAATCAACTTGTTAGACTTTAGAACATCTTTCTTGAAAACAAGTTATTTTTCATTGTTAATCACATGTGTTAGACATACAACTCTTTCTCAAATATTTGATTAACATCTTTGCATCATTCAAGTTTTTATCTTTTCAAAGAGAAAGAGTTATTTCTAGAAAATGCATCATTCATAGACTTTGTCATTGTCATGCATATTTCTAGGAGTTGAGTTTTCACTTTCTAATTAGCCTATTTAGAGGCACTCCATTGCACTTCATTGTTCTCTTTATCCATGCATTCTTAGGCATACTTCTTAAGAGAAAAGTTCCTTGTTGTAAAGGTTCATGCTTAGCCTTGAAAAGCATATGTTGTAAAGGTTTATGCTTAGCCTTGAAAAGCATAGTGTTGTTTGTAAGGTTTGAGGTGATCCTAAACCTTAATTGAAGGTCTGACGGTCTGACGGTCTGCCGGAGGGGTGAAGGTCTGACGGTCCCTCAGTGGAGCAGGCCCGAGCCGATCCCGAGCAGGTACCCGCTCCGTCCTGCTCCGCTTGTTATTAGCATTGGGCCTTTCTTCTCTTTCTCGCTCCCTCCCCTTTTCAGCGGCCTTGGAGGAGGATTCACCGCGCCTGGCTCTGGTGACATCCTCGGCGTTCATGTACTTCTATGCCTTCGCCAGCAGCTCTGGCATGCTCTTCGGGGGGCGCTTCATAATAGAGAACAAGAAACTTGACGAGCGAAGGCCTCCCATGAACGCCGTCATAGTCACCTTATCATCTGGCTCTTCCACCTGAAGCACCTCCTCGTTAAAACGAGTGAGGTAGCTCCTGAGACTTTCATTCTTATCCTGCTTTATGCTTAGCAGGTGCGTGGCTGGCTTTTGATGGCGACGCCCCCCGATGAAGTGAGACACAAACGCTTTGCTCAATTCCCCGAAGGTAGCAATGGAGGCCGGGGTGAGGTTGGAGAACCACTGACGGGCGGAGCTCTTCAAAGTGGTTGAGAATGCCCTGCACATTATTTCATCAGGGATGTTGTGCAATAGCATGATGGATTTGTACGTCTCCAGGTGGTCCAATGGATCCTTTGCTCCGTCAAAGGCTTCTATGGATGGCATCTTGAACCTCCGCGGGAGTGGATAATTCACTACGTTCTGTTTGAACGGTGTGTCCGTTCGCCCAACGAGGTATTCCACAGTCTCCGACTCCCGGGCCCTCATAGCGTTGCAGACATTGCCGAGCTGATCTTGCATTTCTTTGATCTTTTCATCCCAGAGGTTGGGGGCTCCCTGAGATGGTCCATGGAAATAGCTGCGGTCCTCCAGGCTGTGGTTTTCGCCTCCTCCCTCTTGGAAATGAGGATCACCCCCGTCAGAGGCAGATGGATGAGATGGACCTTCCTTATGGTTTCCTCCAGAGGGAGGTTGGGAAGGCCCTTCCTCATGGAGAATTCCCTGGGCATCTATACGGAGAACTCCTTGGTGATGGGCGCCCTGGTGGTGATGGGCGCCCTGGTGGTGATGGGCGTCCTGGTGGGGAGCTCTCGTGCGCGGGGCTCTTGAGGGCCGCGACACCACTCCCCCTTGGGGCGCTCCCCCCTGCCCCATCAGCATGAGCTGCATCAACTGCTGGTTATGGGCTATCAGCTGCTGCATAGCCTCCAGCATTTGATGCGTAGTGGGAGGAGGGGCATCGGGGGTAGGATTGGTTGGCAATGCATCGGGGGTGGGATTGATTGGCAATGCACCGGGAGTGGGATTGATTGGCGGAAGATCCTCGTTCCCCCCTGCTTGCCTCTTTGACCTCGTGTTAGTCACCATGATGCTGGAGTGGAAGGTCAGAATTTTGGAGATTCCCACAGACGGCGCCAAACTGATGATGCCAAAAAGTGGATTTCGAACACCACCGGTCAAGTAACGAGTAATAAATGCAGTAATTTAACGTGGCACAGAAATTTATAGTGGTTCGGTCAAGAGTGACCTACGTCCACTTCACAAAAAGGCAGGGTTGCCTTGTTTCTTTACTAATCAGAGGTGTGGAGATTACAAATTGAGTAGTACTGAGCAAAGGTTACAGATCTCTTGCCCCTCAAGCATTGGTGGGGGCTTTATAGTCATCCCCTAATAGTAGGGGCGACTCTCCAGTGATATCCCATGAGATCCTGCAACGGGCGTGGCTCCAACGGGCATCCACGAACAGGTGTAGTGGGCAGGAAATACTCCGCCTGACTCGGTAAAAGCAGCAGCCGCCATGACGAAGCAATCCTCTAACTTGTATTTGAGATCATACGGCCCTGACCTACTGGCATGGGTTAGGTTTCTTGGACCAGGCTAGTTACACATTCTGGGTCACCGGACCTGACCCGTCATCTGACCCGCTACGGTGGATCGGACCGGACCCTTAACGGGTAGATAACGACTCGGGTTCATCATGGACTTGGGTCAGTCAGACCCGACCCACTACCGTGGGCCGAGCCATTTGGGCCTGGCCCATCAGAAGGTATACAAATTCTTTAAATTCTGTCCTCCAAACATATTCTTAAATGCTAAGTGGCACTTCATATTTAGAAAGTTAAAATTTGAAGAACTCCTTAAACAGAGAGACATTTCATAAGACTAACAAAAGTTGAAATTTTACTTAATAAATAGAAAATTCAAGTCAATTCAGCGGAGTCAACTTCATCCAACTAAGGAGGAAAATGCAGTCCTTTCTTTCTGTGAGGCAGAGAAAAAGAAGTGATTTACAACTAAATTTAGAAATATGAAAAGGCCCTTGAATTGAAATGAAATTTACATGATATGGTGGTCCAGTACCAGTAGACTAGCCTCGTTTTCTACACTACACTACATGTCCATAGACACAAGACAATTCACCTAATTTGTCTAGTTTCGCCCCTGCAAGTTTTGCTTATTGAAGAAGAATAATCATTAATTGTCCAAATTTTTTTTTCATCTTTTTCTTATAAAAGAAACTAGCAAAAGCTATTGGGGCCAAATTGACAGCTGAGGTGGGGTGCCGGGTGTTGGCGCAAGGTTTCCTTATTCCCAGCAAGTTGTCTTACCACACCATACACATGGCCCACCCAAGAAATCAAAGCAGGAAGCCACACTCTCTTGAAAGACCTATAAAAACGTATCTTGAAAGAGTTTCAGGATTGGATAGTGCTGCTAATAGTTATTATGTGCAGGAGGAGCCACCCATTAGCTAGAAGGAAATACTATAAATAATAGGTATTATGTGCAGGTTTCTAACAGTTTCAGAGTAGGATTTCTTTTCTTTTCTCTTTTTTGTAAATTAACGAAAGCACATATTAATATAAAAATTAGCCATGAGACCTTATAAAGTTTCTATTAACAAAAACAGAAGAACACTGAAGTTGACCTTGTGAAAGGTCCTTATCCCACTATTCTGATGAGGCTCTGTTTCATATTTCATAATCTTTCGATTAAATGCAGATGGGTTAGAGGACTTTATCTTTTCTCAGACGCCAATAACCGTATCTTCATAATCAGGTGTATTATGGCAATCTTGGCATCCACAACCTTCAGCACAATACTCCCCATTCAAAAAAACATTGACAGTAGCTGCAGAAAAGAAAGACAACACTAAATAAAACAAAACAAGATAAAGTGCAAGGCTAATATATCATTTCAAAAAAAAAAAAAAAAGAGTCCAAAAGCACTTACAGCTTTAGGCATTTTGAATGCTTACAAAGACAACTTTTGGGGCTCTCATTCTCAAAGGTTTTGGTATCTCTCTTCCTACAGTTACAACACCACACTAGCATTTCAAAAAAAAAAAACTATACATCTTTAGGATTGATTTTTTAGAGGCAATTGAATCAACATATACACGCATCTTTAGCCATTTCTGAATATATATTTCTTTATAGGTATATATTTTTCCCCATCAATACAAACCCTATTTTTTACCCAAAAGAAACCCTAGTTTCCATATCAAATCAAATATAGACAAGGCATGGGGTTTAGATGTTGATCGATCTTACTTTCTGTAAGAGAAGAGACTTTTGTTTCTCTAAATTAAGAGTATTAGTTTAGTTGAGAGAGAAAGAGAGAGAGAGAGTCCATGAAGAATAAAACTGTAGGATAAGTTACAATGAGATTAGCAGCACCACACATTCATTCCTTGAAGATCTCACCATTTTTGTATACTTTTGTTTTCAGTTATGAGAACAGGAAGGATGCAAACGAGTGCACAAGAACGGGATGCTTCAATATTTGATTCGACGATTGAGCCAGAGGCAAATAGCGTTGGTAAGATCAATACTATTAGTTATATATTTTATAAAATTATTAAATTTCATGTATTTTTTTATTAACTATTTTCTTTTTCCTTTTAGCTTCTACCTACCATGTCACCTCCACTAGAAGAGGACGTGGTAGGTCAAAAAATATCTCTCTTACCAGGCTTATTAAGGATACGGGTCAAAAGCTAAAGATTGAAATCCCTGAAGGGCTGTCTAGACCAGTTGGCAAGTATGCAAAACAATTTAAGACTGAAGTTGGCATAATTTGTCGAACGTATGCTCCTCTTGCATGTTCCACTTGGCCAACGGTTAAACAAGAACATAGGCAAATATTTTATGATCGCATTTTGGTAATTCAGTCCTCAAAATTTTATTTTTTGCCTTTATTTTGCATACTATGTTAGTTGAAAGTTGGATACAAAATTAAGTAATCTCTTTCCTGTCAAATATATCTAACAAACTTATTATGAATGCATCTTATTTGTAGGACAAATTTGATATAGATCTTCATGATCCACGTTTGAAGAAAGCTGTTAACAGTTATTTAGCATCAACATTTAAAAACTATAGGAACAGATTGCACTCCCATTATAAGAGGGTTGGTAATCACGAGGTGGCATGCCAGAAACCTTATGAGGGTGTGTCACAAGAAGATTGGGAGTTGTGCTGCAATAGGTTTTGTTCAGAAGAGTTTCAGGTGAAATTTATTTTTAACTGTATTACCTACATAGAAATGATTTTTTATAGAAAATCTTGACGGCATTTCTAATCATTAACTTGAATGCAGAAAGTTAGTAAAAAGAATTCTGAAAACCGACAGCTGCTTAAAGTGAACCATTGTGCAGGTTCAAAATCATTTGTCGAATATCTTCATGAGACGGTATTAGTAATTCTAATATTTTAATAAGTATTGATTTATTAGCTCTTTTTTTTTAAATTTAATGTTGTGTTCAAATTATACAGCATGATGCTCCAATTGGTAGGATAGAATTGTGGCACAAGACACATTATAGTCAAGAGAAGGGTTGGTCTACTCCCGAGTGTCAACTGCTCTATGTAAGGACACTTTTTTTAAAGTTTCATCTAATTAATTATTTCTTTTGCTCTTCAGTTTTTCTATACATTTCTAAATATTTATGTGAATTTTTTTTTCTATTTTAGGATAAAATGATTACACTCCAGTCGCAGCCCACAGAAGAGGATTCTCCCCCATTGACAGATGATGAGATATGCAAACAAGTGTTGGGTACAAGGCCTGGATATGTTCGAGGTCTTGGGCATGGCGTCGTGGCCCCTCCATCCTCTTCAACGGGCCTTCAAAATAATCTGCGGGTGGAAGAGCTTACTAAGAAGGCCGCGACAGCTGAAAGACAAGCTCAAGAGTTGGCTGAGCAGTTACAGCGGATGGAAGCTCAGATGGAGGCTCAAAGGCAACAAATGGAGGCTCAGATGGAGGTTCAGATGGCGGGTCAAAAACAACAGATGGAGGCTCAGATGGAGGTCCAGATGGAGGGTCAAAAACAACAGATGGAGGCTCAGAAAAATGAAATGAGGTCCTGGCAAAAGAATATGGAGACTATGATGCAATCTATAATGGCGCAAAAGATGGGTACTCCTCCATGGTAAAATATTTATTCTTTGCTTTTATACATCATCAGGTGCATGTTCAGTTCAAATAGAAGGAAAATAAAAATGGATAAAATTTCATCTTAAATTATTAGATATCAGGTGCTTCATTTTCTTAGTTGCAGTTTCCATGTTGAATCTCTTCACAAATGTCACATACCCAAAAGGCATATATAGTGAAGAAATGTTTAAAATGAGAAATAAGTAGCCGTATCATCAAGTCAATTTGATTTCTTCCATGCCCCCATATACATCAAGGGCCATGATTTGAGTGATATGGATTGATGTACATGTGGTGACTTTGTGTATAGGCTACAATCAACATGAATAGATAAGATTTCAACTTGATATCTCAAATTTTACTTTTAACATCTATCTTGTTTTATAGATTTCAACATCTATCTTATTTTATTTATTACAGATCGAAATGGGAGATGAAGAGAAAATTAGAACAAGCAACATTTTTTGGACCCGTTTGGATGGCGCAGATCAATTTGAGGATGCTATATTTTATCATGGAAATTGTTCGTTGTCTCCGTGTGATACATGTCGAAGATTGCTTTTCAGTTATTGTTTCTATGTTTTTTTGAGACTAGCTATTATATAGATTTATGTTTAACAGAATTTTATCAATTTCTTCAGCAATAATTTGTGATAAGGACAACTGTTTCATTGCATTCAAATTCAATGAATAAATTTAGTTTATGTTTTTACATTGGTGGAGTGTTATTTTCATACCTGAATTGCAACTTAGAGATATATGATTGTGAAGACCTAAGGATGACTTTGCATTAAAGATTTGTGAATGAATGACTTGTGAATGGATGATGAGATTATATTTGTATTGATTGGGTATAAAATCAGGAAAAATATATCTATTTTAAAAATATTAAAAAATATTTTTTTGAGAAATTATTATTTGCGGCGCTTTTATTGCGTTGCAAATAATTAAATGTAACAAGATAAATATTATTTACCACACCACATAAGCGTCGCAAAAAAAAAAAAAATATTTGCAACTTTATATGAGCGTTGCCTTTAATAATTTATTAACGACCTTTTAGAATCGTCGCAAATATAAATTATTGGTGACGCAATTTTCCCGTTGCAAATAAATCATTATTTGCGACGTTTATAATACGTCGCAAATATAAATTAATTAGTGACGCAATTTTACCGTTGCAAATAAATAATTATTTGCGACGTTTATAATACGTCGCAATTGATACGTAATTAGCAACGCTTTGAAACCGTTGCAAATACTCTCTTATTGCCACGCTGCAGTCTTTAGCGTAGCTAATCTTTTTGTGACCCCATTATTTGCGACCCCTCTGCGACGCTTAGTTTTTTGCGTCGCAATTAACTTATTGCGACGCTTTTTATATTATTTGCGACGCTTTTTTAGCATCGCAAAAAAGCAAAATTGTTGTAGTGTTAATTTGCATTCAAATTTGAAATGTCCTTCTTTACCACAATAATGACATTTAGTTTTGGACATTTGAGAAAGAGTGCTAGAGAAAGAGGACTCACCTTTCACAAAAGTGTTGGTGAATTTATGGTCATATGAAGTATACTTATCAAAACCAAGACCCATCCTATCTCCATGAGGTTTACCCAATTTAAATAACTTTTCAAGTCTCTCTTCACTTTGGGTAAACTTGCACTCATACCTTTGTTTATATCCTTCAAGTTGAGTGACTTTGGTTATAAGGATTGAATTTTCATTTTTGACTTTTAATAAATCATTTTCAATTTCCTTATAGTTACTTAGCTCTTCATTGGCAAGTTTTAGTTCAAGTTTAAGTTCATTAACAACATTAGATCCAAGTTCTAAGGTTTTTAACTTACTTTGAACATTTGACATGTTTTCCATGGAAATTGTCAACTTGGATTCTAAATTGATAAAGTCTTTGTCTTGCCTTTTTAATAGATCTCTTAGGTTTAAATTTTCCTTTTTAAGATCATCATTTCCAATCTTTAATTCATTTAGTTCATCTTTGATATTAGATAGGTTATTTAAAGAGATCATGAACTTAGAGTCTAGACACTGTATTACTTCTTATTTCTCTCTAAGTTCATCTTTTGAAGAGACAAGTTCTTTGTTTAGTCTTTTAGATTCTTCTCTTAAACTACTATTTTTCTTATCAAGCTTAACGGATAATGTATATAATTCCTCATAGGCTTGTTGAAGTTCATCTTCATCATATTCTTCTTCTTCATTTAATTCACATTGAGATTCATTTATTTGAATGTTTGAATCTCCAATAGATGGAAGAATGAGAGGTCTAGGAGAATCTACACAAAAGTCTAAACAATCTAGCTTAGTGGAATCCATTTTGAAAGTATTCAATCAAACACAAATCTAGGGTTGTAAACTCTAGGATGTTACACCTAATCAATGAAAGTCCTTGGGATCCTAACCCTAGAGGGGGGGGGGGGGTGTGAATAGGGTGAGCTACAATTGTGACCAATTTAAACCAATTTTAACTTCTTAACAAAAACTAGTCACATGTGATGATTAATCAAACAATATGCGGAAGCTAATATAAACAATCACCACAAAAGCAAGCACCACAACACCAAGGTTTATAGTGGTTCGGCCTCAATGCCTACATCCACTACCGGCTTGTGATCTAATCACCCCACCGGATTTCCACTATTTATGCTTTTTACTAGGCTAAGCAATAACCCTTACAATGTTGTTTTTCTAGGCTAAACAACAACCTCTCAATGTGCTTTTATAGGCTAAGCAATAACCTTTACAAGATGCTTTTCTTAGGCTAAGCAATAACCTTTACACAATGCTTTTCTTAGGCTAAGCAATAACCTTTACAAAGAAAGATTTCTCTAAGAAAGTGTCTTCACAAAAGATCACTCTAAGAGATACAATTTAAAGCACAATGAATTTGCCTCTAAATAGGCTTATATGAAAATGAGATTCAAATAACAAACATACACTTGAATAAGTTAAAGTGTGTGCACAAGTGTATGAATGCTTAACTTCAATCAATTTCTACAATGAAGCTCCTAAATGAATGCATGATGCATTTTAAAATCAAAGCTTATAAAATGATGATTGAAGATAAAAGCTAATCACATGAAAGATTCACACAACTTGAAGAAATGATCTAAAACATGTTGTATGAATATAAAAGTCTAAGAACACATGTGATTTAGATGAGAGTGATTGCAAACCATTCTAATATACCAATGAAGATAATGAGTTTGCAAAACAACTCTTGAAATCATGCATAAGTGAAAGTGCAAAGATTTAAGCATGCATGGATTTCATTTTAATGGAAATCAAAATACAAGTAAAGTGTACCTTTTTAAAACTCAAGTATTTGAATTCCAAATAGCCCTCTAGCCTTTCCAACTTCTTCCCCTTTCTTTGGCTCCAATATAGTCTCAAAGGTTCATGGTTCAAGCCCCAAAGAAGGTTGGAAATGAATGGACTTTATAGTGAAAAACAGTCCAACGGCTAGTCCTCGGTCGACCATGAAACAGGTCTCGGTCGACCGGGATCACTCAACGGTCATATTTCTGACCGTTGGGCTCCAGAGACCCTTTTGGCCTGCAGTGTTCCCGGTCAACCGGGACCACTGGGCCGGTCGACTCCCTTGGACCAAAATTCCCAAAAATGCAACTTTTCAAAGTATTTCTTGGGGGAACTTTTGGCCACTAAATCAAGCTTGAATAACATGTTTTAGATCAATCTAAGATGATTAAAAACATGAAATACAAAGAGCCTAAAATGATTCGAAACTTTAAAACCAAAGGCTAGCTTGGTTTCTAAAAACTCTTTTCTAAAATAAATGCATACAAAAATGATTCTGAAAGTATGCAAGACACAAACCTAAATTCTCAATATGATTTCTCAAAAGTAATGCACAAAGAAATAGGTTTTCAAAAGAGTTTGAATTCTAAAACCAATGCATCCAAGTTTAGAAACAAAACATGCATAAAACAATACTTTTACAAATCTTAAAAGCAATGCATGTATAAAACCAGATTTCAAGGTTTTCTAAAATAATGCATGAGTGTAAATTCAAATGATATGAATATGTTAATGCATCCATCAAATTGCAAATACAAAATCCCTAACAATCTCCCCCTTTGCAATTTGATGGCAACTTACTTATCATTGAATTAGCACAACAAGTCTTCAGCTCCCCCTAAGCTGGACAAGTCTTGAAATCTTCTTGGATGCTCCTCCTCTTAGCTTGGGCTCTTGGGCTCTTTTCTTCAATCTTCTTGATGCTTGGTGCTTGATCATTCTTTAAGTTTTTCTCTTCTTCTTTCCTTCTCTTTGGCCAAGCATCTTCTTTAGCTCCAAGCTTTCTTTCTTCTAATTGCTCTCCCCCTTTGACCATGCCTCTCTCTCCCTTTGGCAAGGTATGCATTCTCTCCCCTTGTAGAAGATCATACACCACTCTCCTTAGGAAGCTTGGACATTCTCTTCACCTTTAGAGAACTTTGAAAGTTCTCTCCCCCTTTGGAGAGTAGGAGATCTTTGAGTACTTGAACTCTCTCTCCCCCTTTGCCATTAAATTGCAAAAATACCTACACACATGAAATAAGGAAAATACCTTTAGTAGCACCTGTTAACAAATGAAATCGAAAATGAAATACATAACAGACTATCATGTATGGAAGTTATCTCTAATGGCTCAATGGCAATCCAAGGGTCAATTTGATCAAAACTAATACTTCCTATGAAGGTTTACACTCCCCCTCAATCCATTCTCTTCTTTTGTCAAACATTTGACAAGATATAACTATTTGGTGCAAGAAGAAGATGGTTTTACCAATTGAGGGTCAACTTCAAGAGAAAGATTAGATTCGTTTAACTAGAGAGCACATTATGATCAAATTACCAAAAGAAAGCAAGGTCAAATGGGAAAAGCAATCATGGATATCAATTGGAAAAACAAAGAATACCAATTGAGATTTAAGGATAAGACTATTAAACACAATCACTCTAAAATGGATTTAAAAATATAACTATTATGAAACATCCAAATTAGAGCTATCCATGAAGAAATGGGGTTTACTAAACATAGCATTAAATAATTTAACTATGAAATTCATATGCTATGTAAGATTTTGAAAATCATTTCATTCAATCAATAAATATGACTATTAATGTGCAAGAATGAGTGAAATGAGATTCAAACATGAAGCCTACCTCAACAATTAACCAACCAATATTATGAACACATAAACATGGTGGTCATGAGATATACCTATATGAGCAAGAGAGGTGGCAACATGAACATTATGATGCTAATGGTGTGTGACATGGAACAAATATATTACTATCAAGATCAATCCAATGTACACAAGGTCTATCACATACACAAGATAAGATATCAATTGGATATGAAATCAATGGAAAGTTATACCAAATGAAACCAATTGAATATGACAACATGATTAAAAGCAAGGATGTGACAAACACAAAATCCCATCAAGCATCATAAAAGGATATTCATCACTATTAAAGATATGACTAATGAGCATAGTGATGACCAAGGTAAATTGCAATGCAAAAGGATATAACTAGTCAATGCATGCAATTTACAAAGTGACTAAATCATATGAATTCAACAACTAAGATATCCATCAAACATATAAAAATATGAGGAATAGATTTCAAAGAGTTTCATATGATTAAGAACACTACTATGAAGTTGAAACATGTATAAGGATTAAATCACTTAGAGAAATCACATGAATCAACATCATAACCATCCAAAAGAAATGACTAGAAGGCATAGAGGATGGATTTGGGTTCTAGTATGGTTTCTACAAATATTACTAAGATCACAACCATACATGGAACCAAAAGTCATTTGCATATAAAAAGAATAACTAAATAAGCAAAGATGCAAACAACATTCATTTCCA
Source organism: Cinnamomum chago (assembly GCA_038049695.1). Lineage (NCBI taxonomy): Eukaryota > Viridiplantae > Streptophyta > Magnoliopsida > Laurales > Lauraceae > Cinnamomum > Cinnamomum chago. The sequence goes on along the minus strand of CP142453.1, from coordinate 89,611,913 downwards.
ATTCTAAGATAATGAAACCAAAAGAAAAGGAAATGAGAACATGGAACATGCTTAGATGATTATAACTAATGATGTTATAGAGCATTTCCATTCATACAATCTTCAAATCATTTTGATAAACAAAATCCAACAATGAGCATAAAGAGAATGATTTTGAAGATCAATTTTCAACATTGTATTTTAAAAGATATAACTTAAATGAAACACATACAAGTTGATTTTACAAAACAATGATTTTCCATATAAAAGTATAACTTAGAAATCCATGGAAAAACTTGAATTGATTCAAATCATTTGTTAAAAAAAATCTTACTATGACATCTACACAAAAGATTCAACAACAATTGATCATGAATAAATTAGCTATGAAAGCTTTTAAAAACACAATCAATTAATCATGTAAAGAAATGCAATGCAATACATATGAGTGCAAAAAGCAAATCAAACATGATGAAATTATAATCAAAAGATTTTGAAAACCATGATATGTAACAAGAATGGTGCATGAAAACAAAATCAATTGATCATAAAGAAACAATGCATTTTAATAAATGTAACTAAGAAAGAACAAAATGCAAAGCAACATGACCAACAAAGAGATTTAACTATTAAAGAATAGGTTGGTCAAGTAGGTTCAAGGCCTTAAGGTTTGTCTAAGTGAATAACTTTAGGAATCCACCTAAGGTCTTGGGCTTTGGAGACTATTTTGGAACTTCCACCAACTAAAGGAGATTTAACTTGATAAATTTTCAATTTGAACTTATCACCATGATATTTTGATTTGACTATATTTAGCTTAGATTGGTGATTAGTCTTTTGAAGTTGGTGGGTTTGTTTCTTAGGGGATTGTTTCTCTTTTCTTTTCTTCTTATTTTCTCCCTTTACTTGACTTTTGAATTTTAAAATTAACTTTGTTACTTTATTCAAAAGTTCTTTCATGGGTTTATATAAGGGAGATAGGTTGAGAAGCTTTTTGTTCATAGATTCTTTCAAGCTTGGTTTAACTTGTTTAAACTTCTTAGAATCTATTTTAGGAGACTCCATTTTAAATGATTTAACTTCTTTAATCTTTTTGGAGTCTTCTTTGGTTTTTAGTGTCATACCCTTCATAGATTTTGATTCTACCTTTTTGGGTTCAAATATGGGTTTAGACACATGGCTTCTTCTTAGTTTGCACTCAAACCTAAAATGTCCTTCAATGCCACAATAAATACATTTTGTTTTGGGCATGGGAGAAAGAGTGCTAGAGAATGAGGACTCACCTTTCACAAAAGTGTTGGTGAATTTAGGGTCATGTGACATATTCCTATTAAATCCAAGACCCGTCCTATCTCCTTTAAATTTACCCAATCTAAATAATTTTTCAAATTTATCTTCTCCTTGGGTAAATTTGCACTCATACTCTTGTTTATAGCTTTCAAGTTGAGTGACTTTGGTTATAAGGATTGAATTTTCATTTTTGACTTTTGAAAGTTCATTTTCAATTTCCTTATATTTGCTTAGCTCTCCATTGGCAAGTTTTCATTTTAGTTTAAGTTCATTGATGACATTAGATCCAAGTTCTTGAGTTTTAACTTACTTTTAATCAATTTGGATTCTAAATTGTCAATGTCTTCATCTTGCCTTTTTATTTGATCTCTTAGATTTAAATTTTCCTTATTGACATTATCATAATCCATCTTTAATTCTTTTAGTTCATCTTGAATGTTAGATAGATTATTTAAAGAGATCATGAACTTAGATTCAACACAATTTATTACTTCTTCTTTCTCTCTAAGCTCATCTTTAGAAGAGACTAATTCTTTGTTTAGTCTTTTAGATTCTTCTCTTAACTTTTTGTTTCTCTTTTCAGTCTTTAAGGATAATTCATATAATTCCTCAAAGGCTTGTTGAAGATCTCCTTCATATTCATTAAAATCTTCTTCTTTTATTTCACATTGAGATACATTAGATTGAGGGTTTGAATCTCCAATAGAAGGAGGAATGAGGGGTCTAGAAGAATCTACAAAGTCTAGCATAGTGGAGTCCATTCTAATGATTTTCATATAACGGCAACTCTAGGGTTTTTTACTCTAGGTTTTTACACCTAATCAAGAGTTCCAAACACTTGATCCTATAAGATAGAGCACGAGGCTCTGATACCAATTGAAAGTCCTTGGGATCCTAACCCTAGAGGGGGGGGGGGGGGGTGAATAGGGTGAGCTACAATTGTGACCAATTTAAACCAATTTTAACTTCTTAACAAAAACTAGTCACATGTGATGATTAATCAAACAATATGCGGAAGCTAATATAAACAATCACCACAAAAGCAAGCACCACAACACCAAGGTTTATAGAGGTTCGGCCTCAATGCCTACATCCACTATCGGCTTGTAATCTAATCACCCCACCGGATTTCCACTATTTATGCTTTTTACTAGGCTAAGCAATAACCCTTACAATGTTGTTTTTCTAGGCTAAACAACAACCTCTCAATGTGCTTTTATAGGCTAAGCAATAACCTTTACAAGATGCTTTTCTTAGGCTAAGCAATAACCTTTACACAATGCTTTTCTTAGGCTAAGCAATAACCTTTACAAAGAAAGATTTCTCTAAGAAAGTGTCTTCACAAAAGATCACTCTAAGAGATACAATTTAAAGCACAATGAATTTGCCTATAAATAGGCTTATATGAAAATGTGATTCAAATAACAAACATACACTTGAATAAGTTAAAGTGTGTGCACAAGTGTATGAATGCTTAACTTCAATCAATTTCTACAATGAAGCTCCTAAATGAATGCATGATGCATTTTAAAATCAAAGCTTATAAAATGATGATTGAAGATAAAAGCTAATCACATGAAAGATTCACACAACTTGAAGAAATGATCTAAAACATGTTGTATGAATATAAAAGTCTAAGAACACATGTGATTTAGATGAGAGTGATTGCAAACCATTCTAATATACCAATGAAGATAATGAGTTTGCAAAACAACTCTTGAAATCATGCATAAGTGAAAATGCAAAGATTTCAGCATTCATGGATTTCATTTTAATGGAAATCAAAATACAAGTAAAGTGTACCTTTTTAAAACTCAAGTATTTGAATTCCAAATAGCCCTCTAGCCTTTCCAACTTCTTCCCCTTTCTTTGGCTCCAATATAGTCTCAAAGGTTCATGGTTCAAGCCCCAAAGAAGGTTGGAAATGAATGGACTTTATAGTGAAAAACAGTCCAACGGCTAGTCCTCGGTCGACCATGAAACAGGTCTCGGTCGACCGGGATCACTCAACGGTCATATTTCTGACCGTTGGGCTCCAGGGGCCCTTTTGGCCTGCAGTGTTCCCGGTCGACCGGGACCACTGGGCCGGTCGACCAGCGACACTGCTGGTCGACTCCCCTGGACCAAAATTCCCAAAAATGCAACTTTTCAAAGTATTTCTTGGGGGAACTTTTGGCCACTAAATCAAGCTTGAATAACATGTTTTAGATCAATCTAAGATGATTAAAAACATGAAACACAAAGAGCCTAAAATGATTCGAAACTTTAAAACCAAAGGCTAGCTTGATTTCTAAAAACTCTTTTCTAAAATAAATGCATACAAAAATGATTCTGAAAGTATGCAAGACACAAACCTAAATTCTCAATATGATTTCTCAAAAGTAATTCACAAAGAAATAGGTTTTCAAAAGAGTTTGAATTCTAAAACCAATGCATCCAAGTTTAGAAACAAAACATGCATAAAACAATACTTTTACAAATCTTAAAAGCAATGCATGTATAAAACCAGATTTCAAGGTTTTCTAAAATAATGCATGAGTGTAATTCAAATGATATGAATATGTTAATGCATCCATCAAATTGCAAATACAAAATCCCTAACAATCAAGAGTTCCAAACACTTGATCCTATAAGATAGAGCACGAGGCTCTGATACTAATTGAAAGTCCTGGGATCTAACCCTAGAGGGGGGGGGGGGGGGGGGCGGGTGAATAGGCTGAACTACAAAATGTGACCAATTATGACAAATTTTAACTTCTTAAAAATAAACTAGTTACAAGTGATGATAAACAAATAATATGCGGAAGCTAAAAAGAATCACCATAGCGCATTCACCACCACACAATGATTTATAGTGGTTCGGCCTCAATGCCTACATCCACTACCGGCTTGTGATCTAATCACCCCACCGATTTCCACTATCTATGCTTTTCAATAGGCTAAGCAATAACCTTTACAATGTTGTTTTTCTTGGCTAAACAACAACCTTTACAAGATGCTTTTCTAGGCTAAGCAATAACCTTTACAAAAGAAAGATTTCTCTAAGAAGGTGCCTTCACAAAAGATCACTCTAAGAGATACAATTTAAGCTCAATGAAATTGCCTCTTAAATAGGCTAATATGAAAGTGAAAAACAAACTCACACAAACACTATATGAATGCAAATGTGTATGCTCATGATGTGTGTGTGTGATAACTTCAATCTTGTTAAAAACAAAGCACAATTAATATATTGCTTAAAGCAATTCAAAGTTTAAGGCTCATAAAAGATTTGATTGAAGTTTAATACAAATCACATGTATGAATATCAACTTGTTAATGATATGAAAATCAAAGATTCACAAGTTGTATGAAAATGACTAACTTAGAACATGTGATGCATGTGCAATGTTGTTTTCAAAACTAAACAAGTTTAACTAAAGTTCAAATGAATGAAAACAACAAATGAAGATTCAATCAAGTAAAAGAATCATGCTATAAAAGAAAACAAAGTTTTTGGCTAAGCATGATTAAGGAAGATTTTAAAACAACTTGAATTGAAATCAAAGTGAAGAATCCAATCTTAATTAGATCAAAGATTAAGAGAAGAATGGATTCAACACATCATAGTTATCATGCTAAAAATCATTTACCAATAATTTAAACAAATCATATAACCTATGATTAAGAGAGGTAGAGCTTACTTAGAGATTTAACTTCATTAATCCAAGCTTTAGCTCTCCAAATGACTCTTTGGTCTCTCTTAGTTCATCCCCTTATTCTTCTCTCCAAACTCCTCAAAGATGGCTTAAAAATCTCTAACTTTTGAAAAAGGAATGAACTTGGTTTTATACCCAAAAAGTGGGTTTCTGCGAGTGTCCGGTCGACCTGGTACAGAGCCCGGTCGACCTGGCCATAAACGGTCAGAAAAATGACCGTTGGAAGAGCCAACGGCTCTTTGCCCCGGTCGACCGCGCAGTGTGGCCGGTCGACCGGGTCCCCTGGGCTGGTCGATCGGCCACACTGCAGTCGACCCCCTGGGACCAAAATTCCCCCAAAAATGCATATTTGAAGGTTTTTTCTTGGAGGGGATTTTTGGGCCATTAAATCAAGCTTGGAAACATGTTTTAAATCAAACTAAGTGGTTTAAAAACCTGAAACATAAAAAGCCTAAAATGATTCAAAACTTTAAAACCAATGGCTTGCTTGATTTGATAAAACTCTTTTCAAATTTAAATGCATCCAAGATCTAAAACCAAATATGCATGAAACAAGATTTCTAAAAGTCTTAAAACCAATGCATGTGAAAATCAAGATTTCAAGATTTTCTAAATCAATGCAAGTGTGTAAATTCAAATGATGCTAATATGATAATGCATCCATCAAATTGCAGTATACAAAATTCCTAACAAGAGCTGGGTCTTGGTTTTCAAAAATTCATGTATCGACTAAAAGTTGCCTCCCTGTTGAATGGTCTTGCAAGTATCGATGGAATGTCGCCTCCTTGATCATTCTATTGCGAGTATCGATGGAATATCGCCTCCTCACGAATTTGGGTGCAAGTATCGACTAAGCGTCGCATCCTTGCTGGATGTTTTTGTAAGTATCGATGTAATGTCACATCCTTGCTCATCCGTTTGCGAGTATCGATGGAATGTCGCATCCTTGCTCATCTGTTTGTGAGTATCGATGGAACGTCGCTTCCTCGCTTTTTAGAAATTTTGTTTTACAGGTACTGACTGAATGTCGTTTCCCCATGATTTTTGAAATTTTGAGTTGTTTTGACCTTTTTTTTTTTTGAAATTTGGGTTGTGGATATCAATTGAAATGTTGTGTCTCCACGATTTTTTGAAAATTTTCAAGTATCAATGAAATGCCACTTCCTTGCGATTTTGGAAGTATTGAATGTGGTTCGCATCCTTCTAATTTTTTTTTTGCGAGTATTGACTAGGCGCCGCTTTTCCACGGTTTTTTGAAAAACCATATTTTTTTGTTTAAAGACACGAGGTTCGTAAATTTTAACCTAAAACCATTTTTGGTGGTAAAAGTCAGGGCGAACTAGGGTGGAAATCCTTGAATCCTGATTTTGTTTCAAACCATGAAATTTGGGTTCAAGGGTTGAAAATTTGGTCAAGTTAGGAAAAGGCTCCAAAACTCGAAATTTTTTTCTTGAACAATGAAACGATGAAAGTAAGCATTGTTTTGAACTTTTAGAAATTCCAACATAAGGATGAAAAATCTAAAGGGAGCGTGTTTGATGAGCAAGTACCTAGGAATAGGCTTTGGCCGTGCAGGCATTGCTCTGACCCAGTGGCGTAAGTCTTCAAGGGTAGTACCGCTTCAATACTTGCCGTTGATGGCAGCATACATCTATCACCTTCCATGTTTAGGAGAGCATATGCGCTATTGGAGAAAACCTTGTCGATAACATAGGGTTCCTCTCATTTTCGCTCAAATTTGCCTTTGGACTTGTGAGCGAAAACCATTGGTCTTTTTACTTCAAGTACCAAGTCACCCTTTTTGTAGGCGTGTTATCGGACCTTTTTGTTAAAAGATCCTGCCATGTGTGCTTCGTAAAGCTCAATGCTTTGTCGAGCTTCAAGCCGTCTCTCGTCGATATTGTCCAGCTGTTGGAGTCTCAACTTCACATTGCTTTTTTGAGTTATGTCATTTTGCAAAGACAACCTTAGGGGAGGTCCAGCTGTTGGAGTCTCAACTTCACATTGCTTTTTTGAGTTATGTCATTTTGCAAAGACAACCTTAGGGGAGGAATTTTTTGTTAGATTATATGGTCTCAATCCATCAGTTGATGTAATAAATTGAATAATTTCTTTATTTATCAATAAAATCATGCTTTCCTTTCATGAGATAAATGGTGTTTTATTACTTAATGCACATGACCAATACATATGACATAATGGTTTATGAGATGAACCGGGTCCCATTAGTATATTAGATGTGATATATGTGTATGGATGAGATCCACATACGGGAGACATGTGTCACAAATCTTATACTTAAAATATCTTTACAATTAGTGATGAGACTGGGCATCTCATCTGATAAGGTTGCAGCACCTTGATCATTATGAGATGGTGTGATTTGTCTCAATCATCAGAATGAAAGATTCTGGATCATAATGCTGGTACATTGGATGTATTGAAGGACCATGAGAAGCACCTTATGAATACTGTCTCGATTTTAAGGTCCGCTCTCATAATTCCCTAGCAATAGACTCTCAATCTTGAGACATTGATGAACTCAAGTTTCTGTCTATTCATTGGCTTTGAGTCACCAATGAGTGAGGCCAACTGTAGGTCAACACCTCGGTGTCTTGGGTACGTGGTAGTAGGACCGTGAGAACATCCAATGATCAAGATGAAATCTATCTGTATTATCCCCCTGTGCCAATTAATGAATTTATCATTAGTAAGTGCACACTCATCTCGATTAAGAGTTAATTGGATGGTATTGATGATCACTATGATTAATTGGGGCTCAAGGATAATAAGATGTGGATCTAGGATTGGATGGGACAGATTTATTCCAATTAATCCATGGATAATGATAGAGGAGTCTACTTGTGGTAGTTGGGAAGTTTAGGGTCTTCATTGTAATTTATTCCTAAGACTGGAGTGCAATTGCATTTGTATATTGGTGTTCTTTGCAATTAACTGTGGGCCCGAATTACACATGAGATGTGGGGTCGCGGTGTCCCAGTTGGAGCCAGCTTTCTAAGGAATCCCTAGTGGTCCCCACGCTAGCCCAAGATATTAGAAAGTTACTTATTTTACTTGAACTCCAAAAGGAAGGAATTATAAAGTTACTATTTCTATTTGAAGTGGGACTTCTAATAGTGGTAATAGTAAGCTAGTAATTAGTGTGGAAGTGAGAATTAATCCGTAGCGGCGAATATGAGAAATAATCTCCAAGTGGTCTCAGAAGGTCTTGGAGATTCTTATTTGATTCGTGAAATAGTTTCATCATCAAAGAAAGACGCAACTTCTCCATTAGAGCACAACCGAGCTCCTAAGGTATAATCTACTTCCTTGCATGTTGTATATTTTTATGGATGCTTGTTGGCTGTTGTTCTATCTATTTGATAGGTTTACTTACTGATCATGATGGCTGAGATTGAGGACATGGATCTTGGATTGGGTATTATAGCCTTCTGGACATGGTTTATGACCTTCTGGATATTTGATCCCTGAGTCAAGTGGATCAAAAGTTTTGAAAACCTATCCACGAGGCCCACCTACTTCCAACATTTGTACCTTCAACGGCACGACAGCTTCACATCTATAGACCAAGGAGAATGGTGTGTTATTGGTTGGTGCTCGAATGGTGGTCCGATAGGCCCACAAAGCTTCAGACAGTTTGTAGCTCTAGTCTCTTTTGTGACTAGAGATCATTTTTATGAGGATTTTGCAGAATATCTTGTTGAAGGCTTCTGCTAACCCGTTTGCTGCCGGATTATATGGAGTCAAAGGACTGCTTTGGATTTTGAATTTGTCGCAAAACTTGAAGAATCGGTGATCTCAAAATTGTGGTATGTTATCATGGACAAATCTTTTAGGTATGCCGAAACGACAAATAATGCGGGTGCACAAGAACTGAAGGATTGATGAGGTCTTCATATCGCCGAGTGCAAATGCTTTTGACCACTTGGAGAAATAATCCGTAGCGGCGAATATGAAGCGATGATCTTTGTTCGATGGGGGAGAGATAGGACCTATGATGTGTTGGAAAATAGGTGGGCCATTCAGATAGGTTTCAAAAACTTTTGACCCACTTGATGCAGGGATCAACTATCTAGAAGGCAATAAACCCAATCCAGGATGCAATCCCTCAAACTCATAAATCATGTACAACAATATAACCTATCTAGAAGATAGAAAACAACACCTAAACATGCAACCACGAAATCCACAACATACAGGGATGTAGATTATACCTTTGGAATTTAGTTGTGCTCTAATGGAGAATTTGAATTCTTTCTTTGACGATGAACACCTTCACTAATCAAATTAGAATCTCCAACACCTTTTGATCTTCCACGCTATGACCCGTATCAAATTCTCTTTTCTCAAGAAGATTGTGGAATCTCCAAGAGAAAAACCCTAGAGGAAACTAGAAGAGAAACTAGAAGAGGGAAGTGATGAGCAACAACTCGCACAAGAGAGGAAGATGATGATGGACGTCAATCCCTAGGTGGAATCAATGCATGGGACGTCCAAGCCTTCTCTCTCTCCTTTTATATCACTTAAGGAACCACCTCTTACTGATTGAAATAGAAGTCTTACTTCCATAACAATTAGTTGTTTACCAAATCACAATTAGAAGTCTTACTTCAAATATGATTAGTAACTTCCTCTTTTACTAATTAAAATAGAAGTCTCACTTCCATTAATAATTTGTAACTTACTATTACCACTATTAGAAGTCTCACTTCAAATAGAAATAGTAACTTTCTATTTCCTTTTAGAGTTCTACTATAATTAGTATCTTTCTAATATCTTGGGCTAGCGTGGAGACCACTAGGGATTCCTTAGAAAACTGACTCCAACTGGGACACGTGACCCCACATCTCATGTGCAATCCTGGCCCACAGTTAATTACAAATAACTCCACTATATAAATGCAATTGCACTCCAGTCTTAGGAATAAATTACAATGAAGACCCTAAACTTCCACATTACCACAAGCAGGCCCCTCCATCTATATCCATGGATCAATTGGACATGTCCATCAAATTAGATCCATATCTTATTATCCTTGAGCCCCAATTAATTATAATGATCATTTGGTACCGATCCAATTAACTCTTAATTGGAATGGGTGCGCACTTACCAATGATAAATCCATTAATTGGCACAAGGGGATATTAAAGATAGATTCCATCTTGACCATTGAATGTTCCCACAGCTTTACTACCACGTACCCAAATCACCGAGGTGTTGACCTACAATTGGCCTCACTCATTGGTGACTCAAAGCAAATGAATAGATAGAAACTTGAGTTCATTAATGTCTCAAGATTATGAGCCTATTGCTAGGGAATTATGAGAGCAGACCTTAAGATAAAGACAGTGTATATAAGGTGTTTCTCATGGTCCTTCAATACATCCAATGTACCAGCACCATGATCTAGAATCTTACATTCCGATGATCAAGACAAATCACACTATCTCATAGTGATCAAAGTGCTGCAACCTTGTCAGATGAGATGCCCAATCTCATCACTGGTTGTGAAGATATTTAAGTATAAGATTTGCAATACATATCTCCTGTATGTGGATCTCATCCACACACATATATTACATCTAGTATACTTGTGGACTCCGGTTCATCTCATGAACCATTATGTCATTCGTATTAGTTATGTGCAAACAAGTAATAAAACACCATTCATCTCATGAAAGGAAAGCAATAATATATATTGATAAATAAAGAAATTAATCAATTTATTCATCATATACTTGTATTGAGACCATAAAACTAACATGATGTCCATACCCCAGGCTTCGAAAAGCCATGAGATCGTTGTGGGGTGTAGCCATTCTGGAGGCATATGAATGTAGTCTCCGTGAACTTGGCATTGTTGGCAGCGCTTAACAAATCGTATAGCGTAAGCTACCATGGTAGGCCAATAATAACCTAACCTTTTTATCTGATCATAGAGCTTAGGACTAGCCTGATGGGCTCCACAAAGACCAGCATAAACTTCTTTGAGTGTATCTTCGGCCTCTTGTTGTGACAGGTAGCGCAAAAGTACTTCATTGAAGGATTTTCTGTAAAGGTTTTTTGGAAGATCATCCAAATGAAAGTTTGGGGCTTGTCTTTGAACGCTTACCCGTTCTTTTGGATCTTTAGGTAGGATTCCGAACATTGTGTAATCGATGAACGGATCCCTCCAGTCATTGATTGGAGGTCTGAGGATAGAGATCCGGCTTCCAACCAGTTGGTGGCATTTAGCGACTGCTTGGTGTGTGCTAAGAGGAGGGAGTATCCTTTTTTCACACAATGTATTTTGTATGTTTTCCCCTTCCTGGATCGCCATGGATGCGGTAAGTCCGGCCAGGGCATCTGCACGGATGTTTTCACCTCTAAGGATGTGGGTGATGTGACATATGTCAAATTTTTGCCAAAGCGATTATGCCTTGTTGTAATAAGGTAACAAATCAGGCTTCCTGACTTCATATTTCTGATTCATCTGGTTGACGATCAGTTGAAAGTCTCCGAAGACTTCCGGTATGGTGATGTCGGATTGGAGGGCGAGTTCCAATCCTACGATTAGAGCTTGGTATTTAACTGCATTGTTTGAACATGGTTCCAGTAGCGAGAAAGCATGTGGAATCATGTATTTGTCGGGGCTAACAACGAAGATGCCAACTCTCGAGATCACTTTGTTTTTTCATTTGTCCTGGTTGCACCGTCAAAGTACATGTCCCAGGAGGCATTTGGCGAGGAAGTCTCCACGTTGTAGACAGGTTCATCTGGGAGATCATCTTTGAGTGGAGAATCTTTAGGCAATGGATGCTCTACGAAAAAATCTGCTGGATCTTGGCCTTTGATTGCGTTTTGTCGTACATAACTGATATCAGATTGTGATAGGAGGATGGACTATTTTGCCAGTCGGGGCTTTTGCACGACGAACATCATTGTAAGGCATTCTTTCTCGACTTGAGAGTAGCGATGTTCCGCACCTACAAGCATACAACTGAGGTAGTATAGAACAACTTTTTTTCCTTCGTCATTCTCTTGTGCGAGTAGAGCACCCAAAGAATGGTTGATGGCTCTTGTGTACAAGATGAATGGTTTTCCAGTGGTAGGAGCTGCCAACACTGGAGGTTTGATCATGTATGACTTGATATCTTGAAATGCAGCTTCGCATTCAGCATCCCAAACAAAGTTTACACCTTTTTTCATTAAATGAGAGAAATGATGGCATTTCCCTGAAAGATTGGAGATGAACTGTCTGATGTATGCCAATCTTCCTTGAAGTCCTTTTAGTTCTCTTAAGGTTCTCGGAGAGGGCATTTCTAGAATAGCATTGACTTTGATGGGGTCAAGTTCTATTCTAGCTTTCTGAATTAGGAATCTGAGGAACTTACCCGACGAGACGCCAAATAAGCACTTCAGAGGATTCATTCGCAGATTGTGCTTGCGAAGTTGGAGGAAGACTTGTCGAAGGTCTTTGACATAGTCTTCTTTCTTTTGCTTTTGACGGCGAGGTCATCAATGTAACATTCAACCATCTTATGGTGCATATCTTGGAATATCTTCATTGTAGACCTCTGATATGTGGCACCGGCATTTATCAGACCAAATGGCATGACAGTGTAGCAATGCACGCCAATTGGAGTCCAAAATGATGTATGTTTTTCATCTTCGGGATGCATCTTTATCTGATTATAGCCAGAGAAGACATCCATGAATGTCATTCGCTCGAATCCAGAGGTATTGTGAATCATCATGTCCGGTATGAGGAGAGGGAATTCATCCTTAGGGCAAGTGCCATTCAAGTCTCTATAGTCAATATAGACCCTGATCTGCCCATTTTTCTTTGTCACGGGGACAATGTTGGCCAACCATTCTGGATGCTGTTCCTCACGGATGAAGCCAACACTTTGAGTTTCTGAACTTCTTGTTCAATTTTATCCATCACATCTGGACAGAATCTTCTTTGGCCTTGTTTGACAGGCTTGACGTCTTTTTATAGATTGAGTTTTTGAACTACTAATTTGGGATCTAAACCAGGCATTTCAGCATAAGACCATGCAAAACAATCAACAAACTCACGAAGAAAAGTGATATACTCGGGTAACTCATCATCCTTTATATCCTTGCTTATGAATACAGGATGTGGGTTATCCGGTGTTCCCAAGTCTATCATTTGAACATAATCTTCTGTTAGAAGGTTCGAAGATGGTTCCTCCACAGTATTTTCGGAGGCTTCCATCTCAATGAAACCTTCTAGAGTACCAAGGGCATTTTTAGGCCAATGCTTGGCTTCTGTCCATGGGTCTTCTTGATCGGTGATCTTCTCAAGGCTTGCTATGAGATGGTCCCAATTGCTTGTTGAAACTAGGTCGAAGTAGGGTACTTCTTTTCGAGACGATGGCTTTTCTAGGTCAGAATAACACATGTCTGTGTCATCGGACAATTCCTCTTCATCATCAGAGAAATCGTACCAATTGGTAGAGCTTCCTGGATTCTTGTCGGGTGACTCTTAAAAAAGATATATAGGAAGATCGATGTCTTCATGGACATGAGAGGTTGAGGCTTGGTCGGCAAATTGATTTTTTAGCCTTTGTGTCAACTGTCTCAGGGGAGTGTCAGGATCATACCCCAACCTATGTGAAGACTTTTCTACATGACCGTAGAGTCTCCAACCTTCCAGTTGGCTTTTGGTCAAGGCGGGCTCCAATGGCGTGAGAATACCGCGACCTTGTCCTAGACCGACTAGATTTTGAGCGCCATAGCTCATTTTCTTCATAATAGCTTGTGCCACAGGACTATATAGGGATAGTTAAGGCATACCTTCATTTTGGAAAGGTTCAAGCAAGGAATTTGAAGAAGATGCTTCTGATCGGTGGAAGAAGATTGGCTTTTCTTCTGCTGAAGTTACCGAAACAACAAAGGAAGCAGACGTAGGATCTTCTACGACAGCAGGTGTCTCCATTGGAGGTAGAGCAAGCTGAACTTGTTGAGTATCAGCTTGGCTTGACGGTGTGTTATCTTCTGGCTCTGAATCTAAATCCGTGTCTTGCATGATAGACACGAAAGAGACAATAAACTTGCCCCCAGACTTTTGCTATTTCTTTTTTGCTTTCGTTGTGATGACCAATGGCTTTGAAGATTTGAGGGAGATGACAAAGGGAGGTTGGCTGCTCTCTTCGGATTTGCCGGATGGTTTGTTTTCTTTCTGTGACTGTTGAAGAACCTTGCCTTCATCTTTCTAGAGATTTTCGGCAATGGGTGTTATTTCTTCCTCCTCTTCTTTTTTTTCGCCCTCGTACATTTGGGATTCTACATAATGGACTTCTTTACCTTTGAAGGGTTTTTTGTCTGCAAACACCCAGTGTATCATGCCATCATTGTCAACGAACTTGATACATTGATGTAGAGTTGAAAGGATAATACCATTCTGGTGTACCCAAGGGTGTCCTAGAAGGATGTTGTAGCATGAAGGGGTTTTTATTGCATATACAGTGACTTTAGAGATAAGGTCACCGATTTGCAACTTGAACCTGATTTTACCGATATGCCTTTGAGTGCTCCCATCGTATCCAAAGATAGATATGGATGTGTGGCTCAGCTTACTGGGTGGGACACGTAACTCTTCAGGAGCCGAAGCGGAGATGAGGTTGAGTGCAGAACTTGGGTCAATCTCGACTTAATGTATTGACATTTCCTTGATGTACCCTGTGAAATACAGGGGTCGGTTGTGCCTTGTCTTGCCAAGTTGGATCTTCCCTAGTGAATGCGATGGTTGCTTTTGCTACTTTTTGAACTGAGAGGCATTTAGTACAAGACCCCTCATTTTTCTTCTTTTCTCCCTTTGAGGAAGTTTCTAATTTTTTGACCCTATAGTCCATTTCAGTTTGTAAGACTTGTGGGGCATGTTTATCGACATCCACATTCAACATTTGTAACTCTGAAATGAGATTATCATGAGTGTGTGCGGACATTCGTAATAAATCTAGGATATGCTGCCGTGTAGGTATGTGTTTGAAGTGCTCAATCAAGTCATACTTGAAAGTCTCCTTGGGGCCTACATGTTCATTATTATTGCTACTTGGGGCATTTGCAACATCTTTGCTCGAAGGATTTACATAAGTAGAAGAAGATTGGTTGTAATTTTTGTGGTAGTCCCGGCCAGAGCAAGTACTTCTACCAACTTCGAGTGCTTCTTGAGAAGGGTCTTTGTTCGGAAGATCACCCTTGAGATCAAGGGGTTGATCTTTCTCATTTACTGGGGATGTGCCTACAATAGAGTTGCCATCCTTAGTGATTGCCTTGCATGGATCATTTTTCGGGAACAAGTCTTGAACAACATCCAGCATCTTTTCTTCTTTGTTGATCAATTCATCGGCCCAAGCATCATTAGCTGAAGCTTCTTCATGAAGATCAGTCGGGAGGGGTGTGAATTATGATATCACAGTCTCAGGAGACGAAGTCTGAGAAGGCCACATCTCAGTTGAAGTTACTCAAGAAGAAGTAGCTCCAGAGGATATACTGCCAGATGTGGTATGAGAGTAAGTAACCTCAACAGACGAGGCTTTGGAGGAACTATAATCCTGAATTATCACGTTGCAATTAGCTCCAATAGGAGGCATCCCCAGAGTAGACTGTGGAGTCGGACTCATCCTCAGATGTAAGAGGATCATCAATCCAACAATTTTCTCCATTTTTAGGAGTTGAGGGAGGAGGTACCTGTTGGTCTCCAGGTACTTTGGGTTCTGGATTTTGGTTGCGACGAAGCTCGTTGATGCGATCTTGCTATTGTTCTAGGGCAAGAAGCTGTAGGATCGTTGCATATTCTTCAAGATTAGGCATGGGAACTAAATCTTCTCCTTCGTCTGCTCCTTGTAGTTTAACTGTTGGAAGTAAGTGGGCCTTGTGGACAGCTTCTCAAAACTCTTGACCCACTTGACTCAGGGATCAAGTACCCATAAGGCCATAAACCACATTCAGGATGCAATCCCTCCGTCTCATCAATCATGTACAACAATAAACTCAATCTAGAAGATAGAAATCAGCAACACCATGCAACTAAAAACAATCCACAACAATTCAAGAAGTAGATTATACTTTTGGAGCTCGATAGTGCTCTACTGGAGAAGAAGACTTGCTAGTTGAAGAAACTCTTTCTTTGTAACAAATTTAGGATCTCCAAGACCTCTTAGCCTTCCACGCTATGACCCGTATTGTCACGACCCCAGACCGGGAATCCGGGATCGGGACACATTAATGGATGGTGAATGAATGGTTAATAAGTAGAGTGTGTCAACCAAGTGCACACACTTATTTAATTTCCCACAGGTGTCCGCGGTGAGGATCTCACAACCATATCTGAACATTTCTATTAAGAGCGGAAGCGTGTAGCAAATCAAATCCAATCCATCTCAAATCATAAAGACAATATCACAAGTATAAAATACTGTATCAGAATGAGCAATGATCATTAGCATGTTACCCAAAGTAAGTTAAAGTTTATACAATTAACATTTAATTACATTCCCCCAAAAATAGAGGCCAACAAAGGCCAATATAGACAAAATACCAATCCAAAGAATGGTTAAACAGTTTCCCAAAATATCAAGTCTCTCATAGCAACCAAACGTCTAAATGACGTCATCAGCGCACCACTAAACTAACTGTTGCGGTTCTCCAACCGCCTCCTCATGCTCCTCCTCGGGATAACCAACAACGGGACCTGAGTACAAAGAGTAGGTCAAACACGACGGTTTGGCAAATTGGTAAAATACAATGACAATATGATAATAAATGAATTTACCTTCAAAACATGTAAACCTGTTTAAATAACAATTTCTATTTACGAGATAAAATATTTATTCAATCACAAGGATGCAATGTAAAACATGTAAGGTGACCAAGGAAACGGGGAAACAAGCAAGATGGCAACCACACGAAGCTAAGTCCTCTATCGCTAAAGCAATAGAGCAATAACTAGGCACTGATCTCAGTCACTCAAGGTGAGGAGAAACAGTGGATCTTATAAATACATATACTATACATGACCACGGTAGCGAGCCGGGCATCGGGGACCACAGCAGCAATCTGCGGCATCGGGACAAGACCACGGTAATAACCGGGTAGCGGGATCCAAACTACAGCTGGCGGGACAAGAGGGGGATCTCCAAGTCGGTGGATCAGACCAACAGGGTTATCCAAGCTTAGTAGTGTCGACTCATAGGTCAAATACAAATCGAGACATGTACAAGTAAACCAAATGCAATTAAATAAACGGGCAGGACGGGAGTGCTCAAGGGCACACTGTCATTTCACGTGGTGCGATGCACTTCAAGACAAGTAACTATTTCAAGTGAAATTCAAGGCTTTCGGGAGAACAAGGCGTGTAGTATAAAACTCGGGATCAGTAAAGTACTATAACAATTGAAATTTCGGGTAAAGTATCGGTTTCAAGATTTATTTAAAGTGAATAGGGACCCCGTATGTCATTCTAAAAATCATTTGGTACTCTTTGAGTTTTGGGGACATTCCGGGCTCCTTATACACTTTGAAGTTTCAAAAACTTCGAATAAAATCTTCATGATATGGTTTCTTCTTCAAATGGCCTCATACAATGCTTAATAAATCCTCTTGACATAGATGGATTCTCAATGGATGGTCCCAAAACATTTAAACAACTCATCTTTATCCCAACCACAGTCTAGGACAGACACACCTCATCACTCGAGCAAACCGGAGAGTTCGCTCGAGCGAGGAGCTTTCTGGAATGGCTGTCTAGGTGGGTTCGCTCGAGCGAAGTTGAGGCCGCTGGAGCGAGCTCATTGGGTCGAGCGGAGTTTTTAATGCGTTCGAACGAACAACTCTCTGGAATGAGTTTTGGGATGTCCGCTCGAGCGACCAAGCTACTGGAATGCTCCGAACCCTTTTCTGGACAGGTCACTCGAGCGAAGTGTCATGTTCGCTCGAGCGAACTGTCCAGAAACTGAATCCGGACCAGTTCAGTTCCTCTATAACTCTTCCTTCTACAACCCCCTTTTTAGCCACTTTTATACATCAAATGAGGAGTCTAATACTTCATTCAAACTACATCAAATCCTTCATCACATCCATCCCATTCTCTCCTCCATCAATATCACATTCAATATAAAGAAGGGAAGAAAGAAGGAAACCATTTCACATAAGATACATTTGGAACAACACAAGAGGAATTAAATGCTATGAACCAACACATCTCTTTGATATAAATGCACCATTAATACTCTATCATGAACATTTATTTCAAAACCAAGCAATAAATAGGCATGAGTGAAATTTAATAAAACCAACCACATTTGTCATAAAAACATTGAAAGCTCTTAAAAGATCATATCATCCACTTGCCTTAGGTCTCTACTCTAGCAAATCAAGCTCTAACAAGTCCTTCAAATCAAAGGTCCAAGCTACGAGGAAAATCCCAAAATAAAACCCTAAAGAGTCAAACATAGAATAGGAGGAAAGAAGCTTCAATAACAAGGATGGAGATTCCCTTAAGCTAGGAGAATACCAATCTAGAAGAAGAGAAGGGTTACTTACTTGCAAGGTCCTCTAATGGACAAGGTGAGCTCAAAGGAAGTCTTGGAATGGAGGTTTTCCCCACAAAAGCTATTGAAAGAAAGCTCTCAAGGAGGTGAGGAAGATGATGGCCTCCAATCTCCTATTGGTGCAAGCTTGGGAGTGGATTGAGGATGGAGAAGCAAGAAGAAGAAGAAGAAGAAAGGGAAAACCCTAGCTTAGGCTTGTGCTGGAAAAAGGCAATGGAAGGGAAAGGGTCTCCTTATAACAAGTGGGGAGTGGGCTCCACCACCAACAAATCTAATTGGGCTGAAATCATGGCTTTCGGGGCTTCTAATGAATTCGATGAAGAAGGGAAAAATGATCGTCGAAATATCTAGTTTCCAAAAAGTATATGTTTTGAGGGTTTCGGGAATATCAAGTTTTGGGTACAGATTTTGTGTGCAATGACTGCTTTGCCCTCGAGGCTATGAAATCAGGTTTCGGGATCTCGAACGGGGACGGGATCAACATGAAAGTTGTAGGGATTATCAATACGAATAAAATGGGATTAAAATCATGGATGCAAAAACCTCCGATAAATTCTTAAACATATGCACTCTCATAAAAAGGAACCCCCAAAGGGCCCTAGTAACACAAGGCAATCAAAATTCCCCAAAACTAATTCAAAAGGTATTCCAAACCAAACTTAGCCAAAATCACTAATCAAGCTTAGAACTAATGCGTAACTTAATTAACACTAATCGAGTTCACTCGGGTCTGGGTCTTACACGTATCAAATTTCTTTTCTCAAGAAGATTAGTGGAAACTCCAAGAGAAAACCAACTAGAAACTCTAAGGAACTAGAAGAGAACTAGAAGAGAGAGAGGAGTTGTGTAACACTTGCACACAAAAGAGCCTTGGGCGTGGATTCGTATGAGTGGACGTCCTAGGGGTCTTTCTCCACTATTTATAGCACAAAGCAACTTCCTCTTACTAATTAAAATAGAAGTCCAACTTCCATTAAGAATTAGTAATCATCTCCTTTCTAATTATTATAGAAGTCTCACTTCCACAACAATTAGTAACTTACTATTACCACTATTAGAAGTCTCACTTCAAATAGAAATAGTAACTTTCTAATTCCTTCCTTTTAGAGTTCAAGTAGGATTAGTATCTTTCTACTAACTTGGGCTAGTGTGGGGACCACTAGGGATTCCATAGAAAGGTGGCTCCAATTGGGACACCACAACTCACATCTCATGTGCAATCCAGGGCCACAGTTAATTGCAAATAACACCACTACATAAATTCAATTGCACTCCAGTATTAGGAATATATTACAAAGATGTAAGACCCTGACCGGAGTGAACTCGATTAGTACTAATTAAGTCATGTGTTAGTTCTAAGCTTGATTAGTAGTCTTTGACTAAGTTGGGTTTGGAATAGCTTTTGAAACAGTTTTGGGGAATTTTGATTTGCCTTGTGATAGTGGGGCCCTTTGGGGGTTCCTTGTTATGACTTTGCATGTGCTTGAGGATTTATCGGAGATTTTTCCATTTATTGCTTTAATCCCATTTCATTTGTATTGTTAACCCCTACAACTTTCATGTTGATCCCGTCCCCGTTCGAGACCCCGAAACCCGATTTCATAGCCTTGAGGGCAAAACAGTCATTGTACACTAAATCTGTACCCAAAACATGATATTCCCGAAACCCGCGAAACATATACTTTTTGGAAACTAGATATTTCAGCGATCATTTCTTCCTTCTTTGTCGAATTCATTAGAAGCCTTGAAGGCCAAGATTTCAGCCTTTGAATGTCTTAAGTAGTGGGACCCATTTCCATTGCTTATATAAGGAGACCCATCTTCCTCATTTTTCCTTTTTCCAGCACAAAAGAGAGTCTAGGGTTTGTTTAGCAACTTTTCTTCTCCTTCTTTCTCTCTCCATCTCAACGTCCTACTAATCTTGCACCAACATCAAAATGGAGGTTATCATTCTCTTCCTCATCACCATAGCTCTCTATTGATACCATTTGTGAAGAAAACCCTCCATTCCAAGACCTTCATTGAGCTTACTCTTGCCATTAGAGGACCTTACAAGTAAGTAATCCTTCCCTTCTTCTAGACTTGTATTCTTCTAGCCCTAGAGAAGCTTCATCTTCATTATTGTATGGTTTCCCTTTCTATTTCATTGTTTGACCATTTTAGGGTTTGTTTTTGGGGATTTTGTTCATAGCTTGGATCTTTGGCTTGGAAGAGTGTTAGAGCTTGATTTCATTGATTAGAAGACCCAAGGCAAGTGGATGATTTGATTTTTTATAAGCTTTTAATGATTTTGGTGTTTTTCCACTCATGCCTATTTATTGCATTGGTTTGAAATAAATGCTCATGATAGAGTTTTGGTAGTGCATTTATGTCTTATAAGTGTATTGGTGAATGACATTTAATTTTCTTCTTGTTGTATCAAATGTACTCTATTGTGAAATGGTTTCTTTCTTTCTTTCTTGGTATTGAATGGGATGTTGATGGAGGAAGTGATGGTATGAACACACATTGAGGTTTTAGAGAAGTGTAGATAGATGCATTGGAGGAGCTTTTAGCTCAGATTATTGCAAGGATTAATGGGAAATGAGGAGAATGGTTTTGAGGAGGAAAAATGGCTCAAATCTGAACACAGTGGGTGTTTCCCGCACCTGGCGGTCAGCCAGCGGTCACCTGTAGGCTAGTCGTCTGGTGACTGGCGACTAACCTCCAGCTAGCCGAATAGTCGCGGTTACCTTTCCAGAGAGCAACATTTTCTCCTGAAAACACGGTCAGCCTCACGGTTAGCCAACGGCTAACTGCCGAACCCTCAGCGGCTAACTGCCAGCCAACCGACCCATTCGGTTGCTCTTCTAGAGAGCAACATTTTCTCCTGAGAACACGGTTAGCCAGCGGCTAACCGCCGAACCCATCGGCGGCTAACCGCCAGCCAACCGAACCATTTCGGTTACAATTCTAGTAACCTGTCTTTCTGTCAGGCTAACCGCCGAATCCAATGGCGGCTAACCACCATCTGACCGCAAGGTAACCCAAATTACCCAGACAACCATTCCGGAGAGCTCCTCGCTCGAGCGAACTCTCCGGTTCGCTAGAGCGCTGAGCCTTGTCGGTCAAAGGAGATTCACTAGGCATTGTATGAGGCCATTTGAGAAAGAAACCATATCACGAAGATGTCATTCGAAGTTTTGAAAATTCAAAGTGTATAAGGAGCCCGGAATGTCCCCAAACTCAAAGAGTATCAAATTATTATTAGATCGACATACGGGATCCCTATTCACTTCAAATAAATCTCGAACCGATACCTTACCTGAGATTTCAATTGTTTATTGTACTTTATAGATCCCGAGATTTATACTACATGTCTTGTTTTCCCGAAAGCATTGAATTACACTTGAAATAGTTACTTGTCTTGAAGTGCATTGCACGACATGAAAAGACAGTGTGCCCTAAAGTACCCCCCCCGTCTTGCCCGTTTAGTTATTGTACTTGATTTACTTGCATATGTCTCGATTTGTTATTTGACCTGTTAGTCGGCACCACTAAGCTTGGATAACCTTGTTGGTCTGATCCACCGACTTGGAGATCCCCCTCTTGTTCTGCCAGCTTCAGTTTGGATCCCGCTACCCGGTTATTACTGTGGTCTTGTCCCGATGCCACAGATTGCTACTGTGGTTCCCGATGCCCGGCTCGCTACCGTGGTCATGTATAGTATATGTATATGTATTTATAAGATCCACTGTTTCTTCTCACCTCGAGTGATTTAGATCAGTGCCTAGTTATTGCTCTGTCACTTTAGTGACAGAGGGCTTAGCTTTGTGTGGTTACCATCTTGCTTGTTTCCCGTTTCCTTGGTTACCTGTACATGTTTTATAGTGCATACTTGGATTTGGAGAAATGTTTTATCTCGTTTATAGAAATTGTTATTTAAACAGGTTTAAATGCTTTTGAAGGTAAATTCATTTATTATCATATTGTCATTGTATTTTACCCATTTTCCAAACCATCGTGTTTGACCCACTTTTGGTACTCAAGTCCCGTTGTTGGTTACCCCGAGGAGGAGCACGAGGAGGCGGTCGGAGAACCGCAGCAGTTAGTTGAGTGGCACACCGATGATGTCATTTAGACATTCGATTGCCTTGTGATGCGATTCATTTTGGGAGTGGTGGATAACTCATTCTTTTGGGGTTATATTTTGAGATGTATTGGCCTTTGTTGGCCTCTATTCTTGGGGAATGTAACTAAATGATCTTTTGTATAAACTTTAACATTACTTTTGGGTAACATGCTAATGATCATTGCTCATTCTGATACGGTACTAGACTTGTGTTATTATATTTATGATTTGAGATGGATTGAATATTTGATTTGCTACACGCTTCCGAACTTAACAGAAATGTTCATATATAGTTGTGATATCCTCCCCGCGGACACCTGTGGGAAATTAAATAAGTGTGTGCACCTTGTTAACACACTCTACATATCATTCATTCACCATCACTAATGTCCCGATCCCGGATTAGGACCTCGGCAGCCCGGTTCGGGGTCACGACAAAAGAAGACCCTAAACTTCCCAATTACCACAAGTAGACCCCTCAATCAATATCCATGGATCAATTGGATTCAACCTGTTCCTTCCAATCTTAGATCCACATCTTACTATCCTTGAGCCCTAATTAATCACAGTGATCATCAATACCATCCAATTAACTCTTAATTATGATGAGTGCACACTTACTAATGATAAATTCATTAATTGGCACAAGGGGATAATATAGATAGATTCAATCTTGACCCTTGAATGTTCCCACAGTTCTACTATCATGTACCCAAGACACCAAGTTGTTGACCTATAGTTGGCCTCACTCATTGGTGACTCAAAGCAAATGAATTGACAGAAACTTGAGTTCATCGATGTCTCAGGATTGAGAGCCTATTGCTGGGCAATTATGAGAGCAGACCTTAAAATTGAGACAGTATTCCATAAGGTGCTTCTCATGGTCTTTCAATACATCCAATGTACCAGCACCATGATCCAGAATCTTACATTCTGATGATCGAGACAAATCGCACTATCTCATAGTGATCAAAGTGCTGCAACCTTATCAGATGAGTGTTAGATTGTGAGGTCTCAATCCATCAGTTGATGTAATAAATTGATTAATTTCTTTATTTATCAATAAAATCATGCTTTCTTTTCATGAGATGAATGGTGTTTTATTACTTAGTGCACATGACCAATATATATGACATAATGGTTCATGAGGTGAACCGGATATCATTAGTATATTAGATGTGATATATGTATATGGATGGGATCCACATACAAGAGAAATGTGTCACAAATCTTATACTTAAAAATATCTTCACAACCAGTGATGAGACTGGGCATCTCATCTTATAAGGTTGTAGCACTTTGATCTCTATGAGATAGTATGATTTGTCTCGATCATCAGAATGTAAGATTCTGGATCATAGTGCTGGTACATTGGATGTGTAAGTCCATGGGGATCCGAACCCTAGAGGGGGGTGAATAGGGTGAGCTTCTTTTATGACCAATTTTAACAATTTTAACTTCTTTAAAACAAACTAGTCACAAGTGATGATTATCAAACAATATGCGGAAGCTAATATAAGCAATCACCACAAAGCAAGCACCATCACACAAGTATTTATAGTGGTTCGGCCTCAATGCCTACATCCACTACCGGCTTGTGATCCAACACCCCACCGGATTTCCACTATTTATGCTTTTCAATAGGCTAAGCAATAACCTTTACAATATGCTTTCCAAGGCTAAGCAATAACCTTACAATGATGTTTTTCAAGGCTTAACATCAACCTATACATTATGCTTTTATAGGCTAAGCAATAACCTCTTCAACCAAAGGTTGGTTATCTCACTAATTTAGTGTCTAACATACACTTGATGGAGATTCAATTAAGCTCATTACATTGCCTCTTAAATAGGCGGATATGGAAGTGAAATACAAATACACACTCACACTATGAATGCAAAGATGAAAACAAATGAAGTGTGTGTGTGTGATCCTCAATCATTTTAAAAATGAAAGTTCATAAATGTAAGCCTAAGGCTTTTGAAAGTTTTAGCTTATAAAACATTTATGATTGAGGATATAATGCAATCACATGTTAAAAGTAACAACTTGTTAATGATATCAAAGTTACACAAGTTGTATGAAATGGATTAGCTCTAAACATGTGATGCATAGGGATGTCAATCAAATCATCAATGTAGCTCAAAGCATAAAAATAGATTTGATTGAAATGAGGGGACAAATCATATGTAATTATAAAGACAACTTGAAAATGATTTACCAATCAAAGTAAGGCAAGTTGTGAAACTTTAAAACAATAATACACATATGATTTGTAATGATGTTGGATCCAAAACATAAGATACATTTGAGAGAGATTTTCTTATGATGGAAAACAACAACCAAAGATTCAACAAAGTATATGAATCATGTTACATATTTCATTAACATGATCTACTTAGATTTACCAAAGATAAAGTACTACTTTGATGAATCAATGCTGATGTATCCAAAACAATAGATCTATTCAAAATATAACACATGCTAAGGATACAACAAATCATAGATTAACATGTTACAAAGATTTACCAATGATAAAACAAAACATGAAAACATATGATTTGTAAAGAAGTTGAATCCAAAACATAAGATAGCTTTGAAAGTGATTTTCTTATGATGGAAAACAACAACAAAGATTCAACCAAGTATATGGATCATGTTACATATAATTCCAAAGGTTTTTCTATTAACATGATCTACTTAGATTTACAAAAGTTAAGTACTACTTGGATTGAATCATATGATGTTGTATCCAAAACAATAAATCAACTCAAAACATAACACATGTTAAGGACACAACACAAACATAGTTTAACATGCTAGAAATGATTTACCAAAAATAAAACAAAGCATGAAAACATATGATTAAGGAAGGAAGAGCCTACTTGGTGGTTTAACTTCATTAATCCAAGCTTTAGCTTTCCTAATCTTTCCCTTCATCCCTTGGTTCTTTTCCCTTTTGATATGCCTCAAATCCTCTCAAGGAGGGGTTAAAAATTCCCAACTTTTGGCAAAGGAAAGAACTCATATTTATAGCAAAAAGTTGCCAACGGCTAGTCCTCGGTCGACCTAGACACAGGTCTCGGTCGACCGAGAACACACAACGGTCATATTTCTGACCGTTGGTGCTCCCAGGCAAATTTTGCCTGCAGTTGTCTCGGTCGACCGAGACCTGCCTCTCGGTCGACCGGCGACACTGCCGGGACAACCCCCTTTTGACAAAAAATCCAACTTTTGCCATTTCAAAGTTATTTCTTTGGGGGACCTTTTGGCAACTAAATCAAGCTAGGAAAACATGTTTTAAAGATTCTAATGGTTTTTAAAACATGACATAAAAAGCCTAAAAAGATTCAAAACTTTTAAAACAAAGGCTTGCTTGATTTCTTGAAAACTCTTTTCTAAAACAAATGCATCCAAGATTTAAAAACAAATCATGCATAAATCAAAACTTTTACAACTCTTAAAAGTAATGCATGAATAAATCAAGATTTCAAGTTTATCTAAAACAATGCAAGTGTGTGTGAATCAAATGATGCTAGAATGAAATGCATCCATCAAATTGCAATCTACAAAATTCCTAACAATCTCCCCCTTTGCAATTTGATGGCAAACACACTCACCACTGAACATACACACTTAGTCTTCAGCTCCCCCTCAGCTGGACAAGGCTTGAAATCTTCTTGGATGCTCCTTCTCTTAGCTTGAGCTCTTTTCTTCATTCTTCATGATGCTTGGTGCTTGATCATTCTTCAATCTTTCTTTCTTCTTTCTTTCTTTGGCCAAGCATCTTCTTTAGCTCCAAGCTTTCTTTCTTCTATTTGCTCTCCCCCTTTGACCATGCCTCTTTCTCCCTTTGGCAAGGTATGTATTCTCTCCCCTTGTAGAAGACCATACAAAACCTCCCCTTAGGTAGCTTGGACATTCTCTTCACCCTTTGAGATCTTGAATACTTTCTCCCCCTTTGCCATTAAATTGCAAAGGTACCTACACACATGAAACAAGGAAAATACCTTTAGTAGCACCTGTTAACAAAAGAAATCGAAAATGATAATCATAACAGGCTATCATGTATGGAAGAAGACTCTAAGGGTTCAAAGGCAATCCAAGGGTCAATTTGATCAAAACTAATACTTCCTATGAAGGTTTACACTCCCCCTCAATCCATTCTCTTCTTTTGTCAAACAGTTGACAAAGATTTAACTATTAGGTGCAAGAAGAAGATGGTTAAACCAAATGAGGGTCAACTTCAAGGAAAGGATTAGATTCATTTAACTATAGAGCACTTATGATCAAATTGCCAAAAGAGAGCTAGGTCTAATGGGAAAAGCAATCATGGATACCAATTGGAAAAACAAGAATACCAATTGAGATTTAAGGATATGACTATTAAACACAATCACTCTAAAATGGATTTAAAAATATACCTATTAGGAAAAATCCAAATTAGAGCTATCCATGATAAATGGGGTTTACTAAACATAGCATCAATCAATTTAACTATGAAAATCATATGCTATGTAAGGTTTTGAACTCATTTCATTCAATCAATAAATATGACTATTAAAGTGCAAGATGAGTGAAATGAAATTCAAACATGAAGCCAACCTCAACTAATAACCAACCAATATTATGAACACATAAACATGGTGGTCATGAGATATACCTATATGAGCAAAAGAGGTGGCAACATGAACATTATGATGCTAATGGTGTGTGACATGGAACAAACATATTACTTATCAAGTTCAATCCAATGCACACAAGATTTATCACATTCACAAGAAATCAAATCAATCAAACATTATACCAATTGAAACCAATTGAATTTGATAACATGATAAAGAGCAAGAATGTGACAAAAATTCCATCAAGCATCATAAATGCATATTCATCACTTTTAAAGATATAACTATTGACCATAGTGATGAACAAGATAAATTGCAATGCAAAGTGATATGACTTTGAAATGCATGCAATTTATAAAGTGACTAAATCATATGAATTCAACATCTAAGTTATCCATCAAACACATAGAAATATGAGGAATGGATTTCAAAGAGTTTCATATGATCAAGGCACTACTATGAGGTTGAGACATGTAAGGATGTTATCACTTAGAGAATATACATGAATCAAAATCATAACCATCCAAATAGAAATGACTATAAGGCATAGAGGATGGATTTTAGTTCTAGTATGGTTTCAACAAATATAATAAATACCACAACCATACATAGAACAATTTGACATTTGCATAGAGAGGATTAATCAACACTCAAGATCTAACTCATACCAATCATCAAAAGAATATAACTATTGTAAACACAAGGAGGTATGAGGTTAAATGGATCAATCTATCATGTAACATCTCCACTCTTAGCAATTGTACTAAGCTTACAATGCAATGGAAAATGGATATGAGGTATAAACCAAATGAACTTAGCACATAAAATCACATATGTACTTAAAAAGCTCAAATACAAGATATTACTATAAAGCACATTAACACTCATTAATTTGCATTAATGAAACTATATACCAAAATAGGCACAAACATGCAAATCAATGAAACCATATCCAACCATGCAATGTAAGACAACAAAATCAATTTGCATAAAGAATGTCACTAAATGAGCAAAGATGCAAATTGTTTGTAAAAATTATTTCCTTCCAAAAGATATAATCATAGTTAGGCACAAGGAAATAAATTCAAGGAAAATGCTTCTAGAAATATAACTAATAAAGCTTAGAACATTTTCCAAAGTTTCTCAAATCACTTCGATGTATGAAATTCCAACAAAGAATCATTTATAGAATTAAGAGCAAGTGATTTTGAAAAACAAGAAGTGTACTATTGTAAAGTTTTCAATTTGTAAAAACAATAGACACTTACAAATTTCCATATCAAGAGATATAACTAGAAAATCAATGGAAAACTTAAATAGATTCAAATCATTTGATTTACAAAAAGGATCTAACTATGACAAACATCAAATGATTTTCCAACATCAATTGATCATGAAAAAACTAGCTATGAAAGCATTTGTAATCACAATCAATTGATCATGAATAGATATGCACTACAAGAGATATAACTATATGATCAAAATGCAAATCCATCATGAAAGTATTGCAATCAAGGGATTTTGAAAACCATGAGATATAACTTAGAAGTTCATGAATACAAAATCAAATGATCACAAAGAAACATTGCATCTTAAAAGATGTGACTTTAAAGAAACAAAATGCAAATGTAACATAACCAACAAAAAGATATAACTAAAAAGCATAGGTTGGTCTAGGGGTATCAAGGCCTTAAGGTTACTCAAATAGTCTACCTTTGAAAATACACCTAAGGTCTTGAAAAGGTGTCCTTGAGAGATCACTTTGAGGACTCACCAACTCTAGAAGATATAACTTAGAAAAGTCTTGGAGTGGTGCAAAGAGGCTAGGGAAAATATTATTTTCAATTATAGTGGAAATCTTTAAAAAGATATGCAATAAAAACACAACACTAGGGTTCAAATCTAGCAAGGATCAACTCCGGGTTGTTAAGCCCTAAAATGGAGTAACCCGCTCTGATACCACTTGTAAGTCCATGGGGATCCGAACCCTAGAGGGGGGGTGAATAGGGTGAGCTTCTTTTATGACCAATTTTAACAATTTTAACTTCTTTAAAACAAACTAGTCACAAGTGATGATTATCAAACAATATGCGGAAGCTAATATAAGCAATCACCACAAAGCAAGCACCATCACACAAGTATTTATAGTGGTTCGGCCTCAATGCCTACATCCACTACCGGCTTGTGATCCAACACCCCACCGGATTTCCACTATTTATGCTTTTCAATAGGCTAAGCAATAACCTTTACAATATGCTTTCCAAGGCTAAGCAATAACCTTACAATGATGTTTTTCAAGGCTTAACATCAACCTATACATTATGCTTTTATAGGCTAAGCAATAACCTCTTCAACCAAAGGTTGGTTATCTCACTAATTTAGTGTCTAACATACACTTGATGGAGATTCAATTAAGCTCATTACATTGCCTCTTAAATAGGCGGATATGGAAGTGAAATACAAATACACACTCACACTATGAATGCAAAGATGAAAACAAATGAAGTGTGTGTGTGTGATCCTCAATCATTTTAAAAATGAAAGTTCATAAATGTAAGCCTAAGGCTTTTGAAAGTTTTAGCTTATAAAACATTTATGATTGAGGATATAATGCAATCACATGTTAAAAGTAACAACTTGTTAATGATATCAAAGTTACACAAGTTGTATGAAATGGATTAGCTCTAAACATGTGATGCATAGGGATGTCAATCAAATCATCAATGTAGCTCAAAGCATAAAAATAGATTTGATTGAAATGAGGGGACAAATCATATGTAATTATAAAGACAACTTGAAAATGATTTACCAATCAAAGTAAGGCAAGTTGTGAAACTTTAAAACAATAATACACATATGATTTGTAATGATGTTGGATCCAAAACAGAAGATACATTTGAGAGAGATTTTCTTATGATGGAAAACAACAACCAAAGATTCAACAAAGTATATGAATCATGTTACATATTTCATTAACATGATCTACTTAGATTTACTAAAGATAAAGTACTACTTTGATGAATCAATGCTGATGTATCCAAAACAATAGATCTATTCAAAATATAACACATGCTAAGGATACAACAAATCATAGATTAACATGTTACAAAGATTTACCAATGATAAAACAAAACATGAAAACATATGATTTGTAAAGAAGTTGAATCCAAAACATAAGATAGCTTTGAAAGTGATTTTCTTATGATGGAAAACAACAACAAAGATTCAACCAAGTATATGGATCATGTTACATATAATTCCAAAGGTTTTTCTATTAACATGATCTACTTAGATTTACAAAAGTTAAGTACTACTTGGATTGAATCATATGGTGTTGTATCCAAAACAATAAATCAACTCAAAACATAACACATGTTAAGGACACAACACAAACATAGTTTAACATGCTAGAAATGATTTACCAAAAATAAAACAAAGCATGAAAACATATGATTAAGGAAGGAAGAGCCTACTTGGTGGTTTAACTTCATTAATCCAAGCTTTAGCTTTCCTAATCTTTCCCTTCATCCCTTGGTTCTTTTCCCTTTTGATATGCCTCAAATCCTCTCAAGGAGGGGTTAAAAATTCCCAACTTTTGGCAAAGGAAAGAACTCATATTTATAGCAAAAAGTTGCCAACGGCTAGTCCTCGGTCGACCTAGACACAGGTCTCGGTCGACCGAGAACACACAACGGTCATATTTCTGACCGTTGGTGCTCCCAGGCAAATTTTGCCTGCAGTTGTCTCGGTCGACCGAGACCTGCCTCTCGGTCGACCGGCGACACTGCCGGGACAACCCCCTTTTGACAAAAAATCCAACTTTTGCCATTTCAAAGTTATTTCTTTGGGGGACCTTTTGGCAACTAAATCAAGCTAGGAAAACATGTTTTAAAGATTCTAATGGTTTTTAAAACATGACATAAAAAGCCTAAAAAGATTCAAAACTTTTAAAACAAAGGCTTGCTTGATTTCTTGAAAACTCTTTTCTAAAACAAATGCATCCAAGATTTAAAAACAAATCATGCATAAATCAAAACTTTTACAACTCTTAAAAGTAATGCATGAATAAATCAAGATTTCAAGTTTATCTAAAACAATGCAAGTGTGTGTGAATCAAATGATGCTAGAATGAAATGCATCCATCAAATTGCAATCTACAAAATTCCTAACAGGATGTATTGAAGGACCATGAGAAGCGCCTTATGAATACTGTCTGAATTTAAAGACCGCTCTCATAATTCCCTAGCAATAGGCTCTCAATCCAGAGACATTGATGAACTTAAGTTTCTATCTATTCATTTGCTTTGAGTCACCAATGAGTGAGGCTAACTGTAGGTCAACACCTCGGTGTCTTGGGTACGTGGTAGTAGGACCGTGGGAACATCCAATGGTCTAGATGAAATCTATCTATATTATCCCCTTGTGCCAATTAATTGATTTATCATTAGTAAGTGCGCACCCATCTTGATTAAGAGTTAATTGGATGGTACTGATGATCACTGTGATTAATTGGGGCTCAAGGATAATAAGATGTGGATCTACGATTGGATGAGATAGATTTATTCCAATTGATCCATGGATAATGATAGAGGGGCCTACTTGTGGTAATGTGGAAGTTTAGAATCTTTATTGTAATTTATTCCTAAGACTGGAGTGCAATTGCATTTATATAGTGGTATTATTTGCAATTAACTATGGGCCCAGATTGCACATGAGATGTGGGACCGCGAGTCCCAGTTGGAGCCAGCTTTCTAAGGAATCCCTAGTGGTCCCCATGCTAGCCAAGTTATTAGAAAGATACTAGAACTCTAATAGGAAATATAAAGTTACTATTTCTATTTGAAGTGAGACTTCTAATAGTAGTAATAGTAAGTTACTAATTATAATGGAAGTGCGACTTCTATTTAAATTAGAAAGAAGAGAGTTACTAATTGTTAGAGAAGCAAGACTTCTATTTTAATTAGATAACAAAGAGGAGTTTGCTTTTAAGCTATATATAGAGGAGTCTATAGGGCTGGACGTCCCATGTATATCACACCTAGGGATTCACGCCCAAGCCATGTGTGTGCAAGAGTTGCACATACTCCTTCTCCTCTCTTCCCTCTTCTAGTTCTCTTCTAGTTTCCTTAAGAGTTTTCTCTTGGAGATCCCACCCATCTTCTTGAAGAAAGAGAATCTGATACGGGTCATAGCGTGGAAGATCAATAGGTCTTGGAGATTCTTGTTTGATACGTGAAAGAGTTTCATCATCAAAGAAAGACGTAACTTCTCCATTAGAGCACAATCGAGCTCCAAAGGTATAATCTACTTCCTTGCATGTTGTAGATTTTTATCGATGCTTGTTGGCTGCTGTACTATCTTCTTGACAGGTTTATTTACTGATCATGATGGCTGAGATTGAGGACATGGATCATGGATTGGGTTTTATAGCCTTCTGGATACTTGATCCCTAAGTCAAGTGGGTCAAAAAGTTTTGAAAACCTATCCACGAGGCCCACCTATTTCCAACAATGAGATGCCCAATCTCATCACTTGTTGTGAAGATATTTAAGTATAACATTTGTGACACGTCTCCCATATGTGAATCTCATCCATACACATATATCACATCTAATATACTAATGGGAACTAGTCCATCTCATGAACCATTATGTCATATGTATTGGTTATGTGCATTAAGTAATAAAACACCATTATCTCATGAAAGGAAAGCATGATTTTTTGGATAAATAAAGAAGTTAATAAATTATTACATCATCTGATGGATTGAGTTCGTACATTCTAACATTAACATGGTCGGGTTCCATTGGAGCAATGGCAGGTGCTGGGTCAACAACATTTTCTTGAATAGCCTCTTGGTCTTTTTAATCATCAGACCAGGATCCTTGTGGCTGTAAGGGGTTATACCAGATTACTGGCATAAGGTGAGTTTCAGGAACTGATTCTTCATCGGAGAGGTATTCTCCTATTTCAAGGGATTCCTCCCATTCATCGATGTCACTGGACTCGTATCCATTCATGGAAAATCCAACTACCAAATTGCAAGAGTATGATGCCCCTTGCGCTTTCATCTCTGAATTGAGGTGGCATGAAATCACTAAGAGTGAAATTTTTTACCACTTTTGAAGTCTCGGGAAGGGACTTTTCTGTTTCCCCCAGTGAAGTTTTAGAGGAGGTCTTTGCCTTTTCATGGACTTCTTGTTTTGGTTGAGCATTCTCCTGCTGTTTGAGCCTGCGGAGATGTCGCGACCCCGGACCGGGCTACCGAGGTCCTAATCCGGGATCGGGACATTAATGGTGATGGTGGTGTGGTGAATGGTTAATATGTAGAGTGTGTCAACAAGGTGCACACACTTATTTAATTTCCCACAGGTGTCCGCGGTGAGGATTATCACAACCATCTATGAACATTTCTATTAATTGCGGAAGCGTGTAGCAAATCAAATATTCAATCCATCTCAAATCATAAAGATAATAATCCAAGTATAGTACCGTATCAGAGTGAACAATGATCATTAGCATGTTGCCCAAAAGTAAGGTTCAAGTTTAAACAAAAAGATCATTTAGTTACATTTCCCAAAATAGGGGCCAACAGGGCCAATTTGAGCGAAATACCAATCCCCAAAAGAATGGTTAAAAGTTCTCCCAAAATGTTATCTCTCTCTAACAATCCAATGTCTACATGACATCATCAGCACGCCACTCAACTAACTGTTGCGGTTCTCCGACCGCCTCCTCGGGATAACTAACAACGGGACCTGAATACCAAAAAGTGGGTTAAACACGACGGTTTGGCAAATGGTAAAATACAATGACAATATGATAATAAATGAATTTACCTTCAAAAGCATTTAAACCTGTTTAAATAACAATTTCTATGAAAAGATAAAACATTTATTGAAATACAAGTAAACATTGTAAAACATGTGAGGTAACCAAGGAAACGGGGAAACAAGCAAGATGGCAACCACACGAAGCTAAGTCCTTTGTCACTAAAGTGGCAGAGCAATAACTAGGCACTGATCTCAGTCACTCGAGGTGAGGAGAAACAGTGGATCTTATAAATACATATACATATACTATACATGACCACGGTAGCGAGTCGGGCATCGGGAACCACAGTAGCAATATGCGGCATCGGGACAAGACCACTGTAATGACCGGGTAGCGGGATCCAAACTGCAGCTGGCGGGACAAGAGGGGGATCTCCAAGTCGGTGGATCAGACCAACAGGGTTATCCAAGCTTCGTGGTGCCGACTAATAGGTCAAATAACAAATCAAGACTTATGCAAGTAAATCAAGTACAATAAATAAACGGGCAAGACGGGGGGTGCTCGAGGGCACACTGTCGTTTCATGTCGTGCAATGCACTTCACGACAAGTAGCTATTTCAAGTGTAATTCAATGCTTTCGGAAAAACAAGGCATGTAGTATAAATCTCGGGATCGATAAAGTGCCATAAACAATTGAAATTCCGGGTAAAGCATCGGGTTCAAGATTTATCTGAAGTGAATAAGGATCCCGTATGTCGATCTACTAATAATTTGGTACTCTTTGACTTTGGTGACATTCTGGGCTCCTTATACACTTTTAATTTTCAAAACTTCGAATGACATCTTCGTGATATGGTTTCTTTCTCAAATGGCCTCATACAATGCTTAGTGAATCTCCTTTGACCAACAAAGCTCAGCGCTCGAGCGAGGAGCTCTCCGGAATGGTTGTTTGGGTAATTCGGTTACCTTGCGGTCAGATGGCGATTAGCCGCCGTTGGATTCGATGGTTAGCCGCTGGCTGACCGCGGTTGGCCTGACAGAAGATAGGTTACTGGAATTGTAACTGAAATGGTTTGGTTGGCTGGCGGTTAGCCGCCGATGGGTTCGGCAGTTAGCCGCTGGCTAACCGTGTTCTCAGGAGAAAGTGTTGCTCTCTGGAAAAGCCACCGAATGGGTCGATTGGCTGGCGGTTAGCCGCCGAGGGTTCGGCGGTTAGCCGCTGGCTAACCGTGAGGCTGACCGTGTTTTCAGGGAAAAAATGTTGCTCTCTGGAAAAGTAACCGCGACTGTTCAGCTAGCTGGCGGTTAGCCGCCAGTCACCAGACGGCTAGCCGACAGGTGACCGCAGGCTGACCGCCAGGTGCGGGAAACACCAACTGTGTTCATATTTGAGCCCATTTTCCTCCTCAAAACCATTCTCCTCACTTCCCATTAATCCCTGCAATAATCTGAGCTAAAAGTTCCTCCAATGCATCTATCTACACTTCTTTAAAACCCCAATGTGTGTTCATACCATCACTTCCTCCATCAACGTCCCATTCAATACCAAGAAAGAAAGAAAGAAACCATTTCAAATAGACTACATTTGGTACATGTGAGAACCCGACCCCTGATCTCTTGGATTAGTGTTGTTTTATTTGTGGATTAGTTCTTTTAGCGGGATTAGTGTTTGTTGGGTTGAGTTTGTGAGCTAGAATGGTTTTCTTCTAGTTTTGGGCTTTTGAGTGCTTTGGTAGCTTGTGGGGCCCTTTGGGGGTTCCCTTTTCGGCTTTGCTTTTACTTGTGAGATTTCCCCGATTTGTTTCGTATTGTGTTTTTGGCCCGTTGCATTCATCTTGAGGAATCCTACAACTTTCATGTTGATCCCGTATCCATTTGAGAACCCGAAAACCGATTTCTTGGCCTTGAGGGCAAAACAGTCTTTTCTCACCAAATCTGTACCCAAAACTCGATATTCTCGAAATCCGTGAAACATACACTTTTTGGAAACTAGATATTTCGACGATCATTTCTTCCTTCTTCGTCGAACCCATCCGAGGTCCCGAATTAGATGATTTCAGCCACCCAAGTTCTTTAAGTTGTGGGACCCAAACCTCACTTGTTTATAAGGGGAACCCATCTCCTTCATTCATTTCATTCACCATTGTTCCAGCTGAACCTAGGGTTTTCCCTTGTGCAACTTCTTCTTCTTCTTGCTTCTTCATCTCCAAGCCACACCAATAGTTCCTCAATCAAGAAATGGAGACCACCTTCTTCTTCCTCATCTTGCAAGCTTTCCATTGATACCATTTGTGATGAGAACCCTCCATCACAAGATTTCCTTTGAGCTTACCTTGTCCATTAGAGGAACTTGCAAGTAAGTGATTCTTCCCATCTTCTAGAATTGTAATCTTCTAGCCTTAGAGAAGCTCCACCTTGATCATTGAAAGGTTTCATTGTCATTTCATTATTTAACCCATTTTAGGGTTTGTTTTGGGGGGTTTTTGTAGAGATTGTGGATCTTGAGCTTGAGAGGTGATTAGGAGCTTGATTTGCTTGATTAGAGTCAAAGGCAAGTGGATGAATGGATTGTTTTGATTATTAACATGTTTTGTGAGAAAATCTTGATTCATTAATGGTTTTGGTGATTTTAATAGTTGTCTTTAATATGATTAATTTTGATTTCAAGATGTGCTTATTGATGAGTTATTTCTCCCTTGTTAATCTCTTGGAAATGTATGTATCATAGTGTCAAGATTTCAAATGGTTTCACATGAATGAGTTTTCTCCACTTTTGAGATTTATTGTGAATGGAAAGGATGGAAATGGAGGAACTTGAAATGAGGAGCTCTTTAGCTCATTTTAATGTCTTGGAAACATGTGTTTAAGTCTCCTTATGTATAATTCTATGTGATTGATTATATGTTGGAAGGAAAGGAAACAAAAAGGAAGGAAAAATCAGTTCCCGGACCTGCACTGCGCCCAGGTCCGATCGATCGGACCTACAGGCCGATCGATCGGCCTGTCTTTTAACAGTAAGGCTTTTTGGGCCGATCGATCGGACCCTGTACATTTCTGGTACAGAAATTTCGACCGATCGATCGGCCCTTCGGACCGATCGATCGGAGGACTCAGTTTGAGTCCAGTGAAATTTGATATTGTGTTTTTTTTAGAAACCTTTGGGCCTTCTATGAGTCCTAGGGGTGTATACCTTAGTGTTAAGACCAATTGTACCCTAATCTAAGGTCTCTAAGACTAGGGAACTAAAAGAAAAGAATGGTGTTGATTAGACACTAATTCTTGGTTTTAGGTGGGACCCTGACTACCCTTTTTGGACTGTTTGGACCATGTGTGAGAATGTCTTGAGCCGACACGCCTCACGGTTGGTTCGGTGGCATCGAAGTTCAATCCATTTCAATCTTGAACGGGATGGAACGACGCGATATCTTCTTTATATCTAAACACAAGTCTATTTCCTTGGTTATCGCTAATTCTATTCCTTTCGATGACTAAATCGGTTGCTCGATGTTTCCGGATTAATGTCATGCCTAGGATGGACCGTTTATAATCTTGATTTTTGCTATTGTAACATCTAGTGCTACCCATAAGCTCATGTTAAGATTTTAAAATAGTAAAAGTGCATAAGGAGCCCGGCATGTCTTCAAACTCAAGGAGTACCAAGTAATTGTTATAATCGACATACGGGACCCCTATTCACTTAAATAGATCTTGAAACCGATATTTTTACCTGAAATTGTTATAGTTCATTGTTTCACCTCTTTTCCCGAGATTTGCATTACATGACTTGTTTTCCCGAAAGCATTGAGGTTACATTAGTAACAGTTATTTGTCCCGAAATGCATTGCCCGATATGAAGTGACAGTGTGCCCTTGAGCACCCCCGTTTTACCTGATTATTTACTGCATTTGATTTACTTGCATATGTCTCGATTGGTTTTGACCTATGAGTCGGCATCACTAAGCTTGGATACCTTGTCGGTTTGATCCACCGACTTGGAAATCCCTCTCCCGTCCCGCCAGCTGCAGTTTGGATCCCGATACCCGGTTATTGCCGTGGTCCCGTCCCGATACCCGGTTCGCTACCGTGGTCCCGTTCCCGTATATTTATATTGTATATATGATTTGCGTTGAGTCTCCTCACCTCGTGTGACTGAGACCAACATCCCGTTATACTCTTGTCACTTCGGTGATAGAGGACATAGCTTCTTGTGATTGCCATCTTGCCAGTTCCCGATTCCTTGGATACCCGACATGTTTTATATTGTTTACTTGTTTTCCGATAAATGATTCGTTTCCTTTATGAAAGTTGTTATTTAAACAAGTGCTAATATTCTCCAATGTAAATTCAGTTATTATTATATTATTTTCTGTCCTTTGTACCCGCACATGTTTTAAATGAATGCCGGTTGGGTGAATAACCATGCTTTTACATATGTTCCATACGATCAATGATTTTGCTAGATTATATGATTACACGTGTTTTAAAGGAATACCCGAATTGTTAAATATCCGTGCCTTGTTTTAAAGGACATTTGGTTTGTCAGATATCTATGTTTATACCTGTTTTTAAATGAATACCCGAATTGTGAAATACCCATGCTTTGAAATATGTTTCAAATGACACTTGTTTTGCCAGATCACTATGTTTATACCGGTTTCAAATGAATATCCGATTTGTTAAATATCCCTGCTTTGAGATATGTTTTAAATGAACATTAGTCTTGTCAGATTTCTTTGGTTACACCTGTTTTAAACGAACACCCGGTTTGTTAAATATCCGTATTTTCACATATGTTTCAAATGGACTTTGGTTTTGCTAGACTACTATGAATGTCTGGTTTGTTGTATACTTAAGTTTTAAATGAACGTTGTTTTGCCATACCGCTATGTTTATACATGTTTTAGACGAACACCCGATTGTCAAATATCTATGATTATAGATGATGTAAATGAACACATGTTTCATTAGATATTCATGTTTTACCCATGCTTGAAATGAATACAGGTTTTCCCGAGATTCCCGACCTTTGCACCCGTTTAATTATATGCAGCATTTGATCGATTAGCATGATTTATCTTATGTTTTATTCTTTAGTATATTATTATCTTTTCATCCACCTGCCAGACCGTCGTGTCTGACCCACTACTGTTGGTACTCAGGTTCAGATTTCTTCGCCCCGAGTTGAGTGTTTTTGTTGGCCGTGGAGCCATGCCTTGCAGGTTGGTTTGTCGGCTATGTCATGTAGACATTGAGCTTGATATCGGAGCTACGTCACATTTGGGTAGTAGTTTATAGCTTATTGTTGTATGGCTTTTATTAGCCTTTTTCTTGGGATTCTTAATTAATGTACATTGATAATTGTAACCTGAACATATTTGGGAATGTAATATCCTGTTACTGTCAGCTCTGTAATTTATTGTGATGGTTTACTCCAGTCTGATATGGTTCTTGATATGATAGCTATATGCTTAAGGTTGAGTGCGATGCGGAATCCAATGGCCACGGACTCCGGGTCGCAACGCCACAAATGCTTCCGCAAAATATTCAGAATGTGTTGTCTTCACACACGCGGATCTTGGGAGAAGAAAAAAATACATTTATGCTTAATCCCATTCCCCGCCCCCGAGGTTTCGGGTCGGGGGCGTGATAGTACAAACAAGAAGAAAATTAAATGCTAGTCACCAATACACTTATAAGCCATAAATGCACTACCAAAGCTCTATCATGGACATTTATTTCAAACCAATGCAATAAATAGGCATGAGTGAAAAATACCAAAATCATTGAAAGCTTATAAAAATCAAATCATCCACTTGCCTTAGGTCTTCTAATCAATGAAATCAAGCTCTAATACTCTTCCAAGCCAAAGGTCCAAGCTATGAACAAAATCCCCAAAAACAAACCCTAAAATGGTCAAACAATGAAATAGAAAGGGAAACCTTGCAATAATGAAGATGAAGCTTCTCTAAGGCTAGAGGAATACAAATCTAGAAGAAGGGAAGGATTACTTACTTGTAGGTTCTCCAAATGGCAAGGTTTAGTTCAATGAAGATCTCAAAGTTGGTGGATTTCTCTACAAATGGTATCAAAAGGAAGCTAGCAAGGTGGGGAAGAGAATGATAACCTCCATTTCTTGATTGAATCAAGTTTGGTGTGGATTGGAGGTGGAGAGAACAAGAGGAAGAAGAAAAGTTGCCAAACAAACCCTAGGCTGCCTTTTGTGCTGGAAAAAGGGAATGAGGAAGATGGGTTCTCCTTATATAAGCAAATGGGAATGGGTCCCACTACTTAAGACATTCAAGGACTGAAATCTTGGCTTTCGGGATCTCGGATGAATTCGACGAAGAAGGAAGAAATGATTGCCGAAATATCTAGTTTCTAAAAAGTACATGTTTAGCGGGTTTCAGGAATATCAAGTTTTGGGTACAGATTTAGTGCACAATGACTGTTTTGCCCTCAAGGTTATGAAATCACGTTTCGGGGTCTCGAACGGGCACGGGATCAACATAAAAGTTGTAGGGGTTAACAATAAAAATAAAACGGGATTAAAACAATGAATGTAAAAATCTCCGATAAATCCTCAAGCACATGCAAAGTCAAAAAGAAGGAACCCCCAAAGGGCCCCACTAACACAAGGCAAATCAAAATTCCCCAAAACTATATCAAAAGCTATTCCCAGCCCAACCTAACCAAAATCCACTAAACACGCTTAGAACTAAAACACAACTTAATCCACACTAATCGGGTTCACTCGGGTCGGGGTCTAACAGGAGATTTCTCTTAACTTGCGTTCATTGTTGAGCTATTGGCTTTGTTTTGACAACCTCCCAGTTTTCATCTTCTAGGAGATCAGGATGCATCCATATGGTTTGTCCTTCCGGTGCTAGGTAAGGGACCAACTCTTGGGATGCTTGAATTCTTTTTATCAACTTGAAGGAAATAATGATCTTCTTATTTGGTGATTCTGATGTTTGTCCACATGACACCATGTTGACGGAGGCAAACCCGTAGTTTTTGTCAAAAGTGAGGACTCCATTTTTCCACATCTCGTTAACCTTTTCTCACACAACGAAGCATTGATTGAGGGGATGCGAGATCATTTGGTGGTATGGACAATACCGAGGATCGTTAGTTTTCCCAACATCTCCCGTTCTTTTGGGGTCGGGCAAGGTGAGTTTGCCGTTTGCCACGAGAGCCCTGAAGATTTCATCCACATCTTCATTGAATCGGTATTTCTTTTCTACTCGCTCTTTGAAGGCATCAAAGAGTTCCGGTCTCTTACCTGCAGCTTTGTTTTCAGCTTTCTTTGGTGGCTAAGGAGCTGACTTGGTTTGCACATTGAGGTCCACTTTTTTTCTTTTTTTTTTTTAGGTTGCAATGGTGGTTGGTTCCTTTTTTGATGACTTCTAATTGTTGAGGTCTTTGATCACCATTTCAGCCTCCATGGAAGCTTCCAGGAGTTCTCCCAGGTTTATTGATTTGTTGCAGATAATCATGGAGCGGATCCTTGCTCTCATGTTGTTACGGCAGATGTCGACTAGCAACGCTTGTGGCAGCACATCCAAGCATTTATATGCCATAGCTTTCCAGTCATGAATGAAGTCGTAAGTTGACTCATTCTCTCCCTATTTTAGCCTACAGAGCTGAGCCATAGTAGTAGGATGGTCCTCACCTTTGAAGTGAGTTAGGAAGCATGTCTCTAGCATGGCCCAATTTTGAATGGAGTCCTCTGGCAGAGTGGAGTACCAATCAAAGGCTGTACCTTTTAGGGTACTTGCAAAGAGACGGATCTTGAGGGCATCTTGATCCGCGATAGCTCCCGTCAAGATTTTGAAGGTGGATGACGTATTGTCTAGCTGTTCCTTTCTCCGTATATGTTTGGAGAGTAGGATGCTTGAACTTTGTAAGGAATGGGACTGAGTCCATCCATAAGAGATATGGTGGCTTGATCCCATGTTCCTTAAGTGTGTCCTCCTCTTTTGCTTTAGCGAGGATGTCGTCCACGACCTTTTTGGTAAGGGCGCGTGACTCATTGTCTTCTGCATTTACCTCATTATCTTGATGAAAGGTGAGAAGAAGATTCTCCATCAGAGCCTCAATCCTATGCTGACCTTGCTCCAATTGTTGGGTGCATGCGATCACACCATCTTGAGGTGGATTCCGAGGTGGTCTAGAATTTGAAGTTGTGACGTTCATCCCTCGGGATTCGAACTAAGAAATCATCCTGGTGACTAAGTTGGCGCACATTCTTTTTGATGAAGAGCTTGATGAAGGATTACTCCTTTGTCCTTGGCTTGAAGGACCGGGGGATTCTTTCGGATGCCTTCGTGTTTGGGAGACACTGCACCGGACGTCGGACATAAAGTTTGGTTGCTAACTTTTGGCGTCTTTTGGTTTTTCCAACCATATGGACAGTAGCAACTTGGTCGAGTCTTTCTTTTTCAACCTATTTTTGAGAGACCTGAAGTGTAGGATGCTGGGTCCTCTGCTTCTCTAGTCTCTTTTGTCGATATGACGTGCGACAGTGTATACGACGAGCAATTTGAGCTTCGGTCAGCTCTGGCTGGGCTCTAGCGATGAAGGATGCTCCCTTGAGCACAACAACCGAGCCTGTCTTCTTTGAAGTTAGGCAAGGATAGGATTCGGACCCGGTCCTTTGATTGTCGTTGTGAAGCTTTGAAATTTTCAAGTTCGGCCCCTGTAGAGATGAAGGGTCAAATCGAAAGGGTGTAGGCCTTGGCAGATTCTTATAGAGGCTTTGCGATGCACGATTTGATTTTGGGCTTGTAGGAACAAGATGACTCATGCTGGTTTGAATTTTTTGTCAAGTGAGAGGCGAGTTTCTCCTCTTTCAAGTAGGCAAGAGGGTAGAATTGGTTTTCCTTGAGTGGGGCCAGGTACACTGGCCTTGTGGATGCTTGGGACCTTCTTGTAGAGGCTTTGTGTAGGCCTTGGCAGATTCTTGTAGAGGCTTTGCGATGCACGATTTGATTTTGGGCTTGTAGGAACAAGACGACTCATGCTGGTTTGAATTTTTTGTCAAGTGAGAGGCGAGTTTCTCCTCTTTCAAGTAGGCAAGAGGGTAGAATTGGTTTTCCTTGAGTGGGGCTAGGTACACTGGCCTTGTGGATGCTTGAGACCTTCTTTGTTTTGGAGAATGTTTTGGGTGGGATAGACCTGGCTGCTTGTAGGTCGAGGCTTCGTGGGGGTGCCGCGGGCTTTGGGTTTCTTAACGCTAGCCTTTGGTGTCATGGTAGTTGTCAAGCCTCGACCCAGGTTTAGTATATTTTATTATTATTTTAACTGTGATTAGTTTCTAAGTGGGATTAGAGGACGATTAGCTTGATTTCTAGCTAGATTAGACTTTTCAATAGCTTTGGGGAATTTTGAAAGCCATTGGACTTAGTTTGACACGGGTCGGGGCGCCCGTGTGACGTGTGTTAATTTGGGGAACTTGTTCCTATTTTCAAAAATTCCCGATTTTTACTCCTTTTGATTTGTTTTAGTGATCTCAACAATTTTTATGTTTTGTCCGTTTGAATTTGAAATTATGAAATCGTGTTCTTCGAGAAAAAGGGGCAAAAATGACTTTTCACACCAAATCTGTGTATTAATTTTAAAAATTTACAAATCATGAGGAAAATATACTTTTTACAAACTAGATATTTCGACGATCAACTTTATCTTCTTCGTCGATCTCACTCAGGACCCGCAAATCATAGATCCAGCCATGTGAAGATTTGAGGGCCAATGGGGCCCACTTCCTCAACTTAAAACCCAAAACCCACGTTGGGTTTCTTCCTCACCTTCATTTCGTGCAATTTCTGAGCTGAATAGAGTGTTCTTGCTTCTCCTTCTTCCAG
Organism: Cinnamomum chago; assembly: GCA_038049695.1. Taxonomy (NCBI): domain Eukaryota; kingdom Viridiplantae; phylum Streptophyta; class Magnoliopsida; order Laurales; family Lauraceae; genus Cinnamomum; species Cinnamomum chago. The sequence continues at coordinate 89,567,992 of CP142453.1, read as the reverse complement.
CCATCTTCTCTCTTCTGCATGTCCTTCTTCCTTGGTGGAAAATGGAGATATGATCACACCAATCTCTTCTCCTTCCTCTTGGCTTCTTATTGATAACATTCTTGAAGAAAACCAGCTGGAACAACCCTTTTCCTCAAGCCCTTCTTCTTGTTTGGAACACCTAAAGGTAAGTAATGGCTTCCCTCTTGAAATCTTGGATTTTGTGGACCCTTTAGAATTGTTTTGTCATGCATACGAAGGAGTCCTTGGAGAGCTTCTTCTATTTTCAAAATGTTGGATTTTTTAGTGTTTTTCATGGGGGTCTTTGGTGTAGATTGGAGCAGCAGAGATAGGGGATTTCTTGGAGTGATTTGTGGAACCCTTTTACTTTGAGGCAAGTGAATAAACTGATATTGGAATGCATGTCATTAAATTGTGCTTCATCTTCAAAGTTTGATGTGAAATTGTTATTTCATTTGATTTATTTCTTGGACTATGTAAGGCAGAATTCAGCAATTTTAGTGTTCAGATCATGTTCAGAGTTCTGGAATTTTGGTATTCAGTTCATGTTCGGAATTCTGCAATTTTAGTGTTCAGTTGTGTTCAAAATTTCTGCAGAGTTTTAGTGTTCAACTGTGTTCAAATTTAGATTTCTGCATGCTTTTATGTCTAATTTATGTGCAGATTTCTGCAGGTTTTTATGTCCAAGTTGTGTGCAGATTTCCGCAGGTTTTTATGTTTTTATGTCCATTTTGTGTGCAGATTTCTGCAGGTTTTTTTTATGTCCAAATTGTGTACAAACTTCTGCAGGATTTTTGTGTGAAATTGTGTTCAGATTTCTGCAGGATTTTTGTGTGCAATTGTGTCCAGATTTCTGCGGTATTTTTGTGTGCAATGGTGTTCAGATTTCTGCAGGGTTATGTTGTCCATGATAACCTGGAAAATTTCTGGCCATTGGTTGTTTTACTATGATAGAAATCTGATTTGAAATTTCAGGTTCACTTATGTTAATATCTGAAATTTTGGGTTGTTTTACTATGATAGAAATCTGATTTGAAATTTCTGGTTCATTTATGCTAATATCGGAATTTTTCATTTAATCTTTTTATGGAATGGGTTGGTTTGTTTGGTGTTAATTGGAGGTTGGATAAGGGCCTGGGTTCTAGCCCAGATTTAATTCTTGTGCAAATTGAGGCCCATTTGTGCAAATTTGTGGCCCTATTGAGTATGAAAAATTTCCTAATGGCTTATTAATCATCGGGAATTAAGAATTTGAGCCCGAATCACTTCGTTTGAATAAAACCCATGGAGAAAGTTTAGTAATTAAATTACCCAGGGATTTTCTTTAAGTCTCTACATACACTTTGTGCCCTCAAATGTCGGAAACCTTCAGAGACACCAACTTCTTCACTCATAAACCGACATGGAGACACTAAGTGTGTATCGAGATGGCCCCTGGTAAGCCCATCAAACACTACGAATCATCTCTCATCTCATTTCAAGTTAGAATAATTCCATGTTTTCTCATAAATTGATTTGAAATGAAGTTGATTGATTTGCTACGTTTGAAATAATCGATAAGACTACTCGTCTGATTTGTCCGTATTTGTTCGTTTGTGCTTTGCTAAGTTTTTATCGATTGAAATGTACTTTGATAGCTTGATTATATCGTTCTGGATTTTAATCGGCACCACTAAGCTTAGGTCACTTTTTCGGACTGATCATCCGACTTAGGATCTTCATTAATTTTCCAACTGCGGTTTGGACCCTCTGTTTGTTTGCTAAGGCCATGGCAACAATTTTTTTCTGTTCCGACCATCTTGTATGGCAACGGTTTTTGTCTGTCCGGCCATCTCTTATGGCAAGGGTTATCTGTTTCGGCCATTTTGTATGGCAACAGTTTCTGTCTGTGTGCTCTTGTTACTTCGGTAATAGGAGAATATAACTAAATGTGGTTTGCCAATATTTTAATTATTTGTTAGTCAGTTTGAAATATTTTAAATATGAAATTCTTTTATTTGTACGGAAATGGTTTATTTGGTTTATTCTTTACATATGTTTCGTTTCAATTACATTTTATGATTTTAAATATGGCATTTATAAAACTTGTACATCTTATCTGTTTTATTCACCTGCCAGACCGTCGTGTCTGATATTCTTTTGTTTGGTGTTAGATGTCGAACCCGCAGATTTTGAGGCAGAGTGTACGGTTGAGGTGGTAGAGCTGCCAGTGGAGCGCGAGTGGCAACCCAACGATGTCATGTAGACATCGTATTTGAATTTGAGCCGGGATAACATTTTGGGAGCTTAGTTTATGGCCTTATCGGTCTTCTTCTGGGATGTAAAACTTAATATACTTTCTTGATCTTTTCAACTCTAACCTTAACTTTGGGCTATGCTCTTATATATATATATTTATCTTTTGATACAAAGCTTTTAAATTATACTATTTCTCATTTGATTTTTATTTTGCTACATGATTCCGCATATTGCCATTTATTGTGTTATTGATTGATTGGTTGTGATGAATCGTCTGGGATCCTCACTGCGGAATCCTGTGGGAAAATAATTAGTGCGTGGGGCGAAATTTTCTAACCCGTCGCGCCACGACCTCAAATTAAGGACTTGATTATCTGGACCTCGGTCCGGGGTCATGACAAGTCTTGGTATCAGGGCTAGAAATATGTAGGGTAATTAAAAGACATTAGAAACATAGGGACGTGGAGAGGATCCGTTAAAAATTTTGCTAGTTAGTATCACATGGGGATTGTGGGTACGTTTTTCTTGATATAACTTATTGTACTAACAAGTGGTTTTGCAGCAAAATGCCTCCACGCAGGGACTACATAAACATAAATCTTTCTACCAGCAATGTTCATACCTCTGGCCCCTCTGGAGATAATCAATTTCAAGACTTCATGCAAAGGATGATGGAACAACAACATAAAACAAATGAGATGATGATGGAACAACAGAGGAAAGCAAATGAGAATCAAGCCAGATTGTAAGAGCAAATGGCCAAGAAAGACGAGGAGTTGGCACAAGTACAGAGGCAGTTGTTGGAAGTGTTGGGTAGGAGACCAGAACATGTACAACCTCAGCACATGGGTCCTCAAATTGTTATCAATGACCGTGACAACAACCCGAATGCATTATTTAAACGCTTCTGGAAAAGAGGTCCAAAAGAATTCACCGGAAATGAGGATCCTTTGACAGTAGATGACTGGTTAGCTCACACCGAGAACATCTTCGACCTTTTTCAGTGCACAGGTAGACAGCGAGTCCATTTGGCAGCCTCTATGTTTATCGGCTTGGCCGACATTTGGTGGAAAACACTCAAAGATGGCTATCAGGACATTGCTAATGATACCGCGTGTGCCACTTTCAAGGAGCAGTTCACTGAGAAGTATGTACCCACTCACATAAAAAGGAAGATGGCGGTGGAATTTCAACTACTCACACAAGGAGACATGATAGTTCTCGACTATGTTATAAAGTTTGAAAGACTGTCCAGGTATGCACCAGAGCTCGTTGATATCGAGGAGAAAAAGATTATCAAATTCTTGGAGGGACTTAACCCTATTATTGAAAGAGATGCTTCAGGTGTTGTCCTACCAGCCACATTCCAAGAGGCAGTCAAACAAGCTTATAAATTTGAAAACATCAATAACAAGATTATTAAGGATGCCTAGAGGAAACGTCAGCAGCAAGGACAGAGATCCTATTAGGGCAAGAAGTCAAGGCAAAATCAAAACACCCCAAAGCAAGGTGATGTGAGCATTGTGGCAAGAACCATCCTTCCCACCTATGTTACAGATTCACGGGTGGATCCTTTAAGTGTGGCCTTATGGACCACTTGATGAAAGATTGCCCAAACAATAGGAATCGGGGCAACAGGCCACCTCAGTAGAACCAACAAGCAGCTCAGAACCAACCAAGGTAGCCGTAGCAGCAGAACAAGTAACAGCAGCCCCGCTTACAACCTCAGAACCAAAATGCCCGTCCACCTCAACAGAACAAGAATGCGCAACCAGGAAGATAGAACCAGAATCGAAATAGACCTCAGCAGTGAGGTCAAGCATATCATCTGAATCAAGTGGACGTGGATGCAACGGGCAACGTAGTTGAAAGTATATTTTTTGTCTGTGGAATAAAGGCTTCTGTAGAATAGAAGCTAAAGTATTGTTCGATCTTGGATCCACACATTCATTTCTATCTCCCATATTTGCTAAATTGATTGATGTGCCTGTTAGCGAACTAGACTCCAGTAGGAAAACAAGTCGTGTGTACTACATTTTACCCTAGTTGTACAGTTGAGATAGGTGATGTCACATTCCTAGTAGACCTCATCCTATTAGACATGCATGGCTTAGATGTCATTTTGGGGATGGATTGATTGTTTGGACATCATGCTAGTATGGATTGCTTTAACAAAACTATTTCCTTCAAGTTGGATGGAGCATCACCAGGGGTGGAATTTCATTGAGAGAAAAAGGGTTTCACGGGCTGGTGTTATTTCAGTATTGTCAGCAGTTAAATTATTGAGAAGTGGATGCGAGGGATTTATAGCATTCGTTACAGAGGACAAACAGTCCCAAGGGGTGGAGCAAATCCCCATAGTGTGCAAATTTCCAGATGTATTTCCGGAAGAAATTCCAGGATTGCCACCAGTCAGGGAAGTGGAATTTACCATAGAGATTATGCCAGGAACAACTCCAATTTCCATCGCACCATATAGAATGACTCCGACAGAATTCGGTGAATTGAAATTACAATTGCAAGAGTTATTGAAGAAATGTTTTATCAAACCAAGCATATCACTGTGGGGAGCTCCGGTGTTGTTTGTCAAGAATAAAGACGAAAGCTTGAGAATGTGCATAGATTATAGAAAACTGAATCAAGTAACCATTAAGAACAAGTACCCATTGCCAAGAATAGATGAGCTATTTGATCAATTGCAGGGAGTAAAGTATTTTTCAAAGATTGACTTGAGGTCCAGATATTATCAGCTAACGGTAAGAGAATCGGATGTACCGAAGACAGCCTTCTGGACAAGATACATGCACTATGAATTTTTAGTAATTCCCTTTGGACTGACGAACGCACCAGTAGTGTTCATGGCTCTAATGAACAAGATCTTTGCACCTTACTTAGACCAGTTCACCGTTGTCTTCATTGATGACATACTAGTATACTCCAAGTCTAGAGAAGTGCATGAGCAGCACCTGAGGACGTCGCTGCAGTTGTTGAGGGACAACCAGTTGTATGTGAAGCTTGAGAAATGTGACTTTTGGCTGACATAAGTTTCTTTCCTCGGTCATATCATTTCCAAAGAAGGTTTAGCAGTTGATCCAGCAAAGATATAAGTAATCATCAATTGGGAGAAGCCAAAGAATGTAACCGAAATCAGGAGTTTTCTGAGTTTAGCAAATTACTACAGAAGGTTTGTGCATGGATTTTCATCTATTGCAGCACCTTTGACCAAACTAACTGGGAAGAACGTGCCATTCGTGCGGACCGAACAGTACGAAGCAATTTTTGAAGAGCTAAAAAAGAGGTTAACCACAGCTCAAGTTCTCACCTTACCTTTAGGTAGTGGTAATTTTGTAATTTATACGGATGCTTCGACCGTGGGGTTTGGATGTGTGTTAATGCAAGATGGCAAAGTCATAGCGTATGGCTCAAGGCAGCTGAAGGAACACGAGAAGAATTATGCGACGCGTGACTTAGAATTAGTAGTAGTTGTATTTGCACTAAAGATGTGGAGACACTATTTGTATGGAGAAAATTATGAAGTTCACTCGGATCATCGTAGTCTCCAGTATTTGTTCTTCCAGAAGGAATTGAATATGAGACAGAAAAGATGGATGGAGTATATTAAAGATTTTGATTTTGCAATCAAATACCATCCAGGAAAAGTAAATGTCGTGGCAGACGCATTGAGTAGAAAGTTTGGGAGCATGGCTAGTTTGCGAGGAATGTGTAAACTCCAATAGTTCGAAGAATTGGGAGTTAAGTTTCAACCATTGAGACAAGGTTTTATGCTAGCAAACATGTCAGTGTCTAAGCCTACTTTCATTTAGAAAATCATGGAGACTTAGCTACAGGATCCAGACTTAGCAAAAATTATGGAGCACATATCAGATCGCCTAGATTTCAGAATCGTGGATGGAGTGTTGTACTTCTGTGACCGATTGTGTTTTCCAAATATTGATGACTTAAGAAATGAAATCATGGCTGAAGCCCATAGCACCAAGTATTCTATGCACCCGGGGAGTACAAAGATGTACCATAATTTGAAGAGCAAATTCTGGTGGAATAATTTGAAGAGAGAAATTGCAGCATATGTGTCCCAATGCATGACTTGTCAGTTGATTAAGGCAGAACATCAGAAACCAGCAGGTCTCTTGCAGCCATTATAGATTCCATAGTGGAAATGGGAACATTTTATGATGGATTTTATCTCGGGTCTACCAACGACTAGCAGAGGAAACAATGCCATATGGGTTATAGTTGACCAACTAACGAAGTCTGCACATTTCATTCCGTTGAAGACGAGAAATAATATGCAAATGTTATCACTAGCACAAATGTTTGTTAACGAGATCGTCAGTCGACATGATCAACCAGTCTCCATCACATCGGACAGAGATAGCAGATTTGTCTCGAGATTTTGGAAGACTCTGCATGAATCCATGGGTACAAAACTTCAATTCAGCTCGGCGTATCACCCACAAACAGATGGACAGTCAGAAAGGACCATCCAGACGTTGGAAGACATGCTTAGGGCATGCGTGCTTGACTTCAAAACTCAGTGGGACGAAAGTCTACCTCTTTGCGAGTTCGCATATAACAATAGTTACCACTCGAGGATAGGGATGACACCCTTCAAAGCACTATATGGAAGGAGATGCAGAACTCTAGTGTGTTGGGAAGAGGTCGGAGAACACAACTTTCATGGACCGACATTGATTGGTGAGACTAATGAGAAAGTTAAACTCATTCATGAGCGTTTGAAGGTCGCGAGTGTTGGAAAATAGGTGGGCCATTCAGATAGGTTTCAAAAACTTTTGATCCACTTAATGCAGGGATCAACTATCTAGAAGGCAACAAACCCAATCCAGGATGCAATTCCTCAATCTCATAAACCATGTACAGCAATATATCCTATCTAGAAGATAGATAACAACACCTAAATATGCAACCACGAAATCCACAACATATAAGGATGTAGATTATACCTTTGGAGCTTTGTAGTGCTCTAATGGAGAATTTGAATTCTTTTTTTGATGATGAACACCTTCACTAATCAAATCAGAATCTCCAACACCTTTTGATCTTCCACGCTATGACCCGTATCAGATTCTCTTTTCTCAAGAAGATGATGGAATCTCCAAGAGAAAACCCGACTAGTAACTCCAATGAACCAGAGGAGGAAGAGAAGAGAACTAGAAGAGGGAAGGGAGGAAGAGATGCAACACTTGCACTCAAATAGAGGGCTGGGCGTGAATCCCTAGATGGAATAGCATTAGACGTCCAAGCCTACTCTCTCTCTCCCTTTATATCACTTAAGCAACCACCTCTTACTGATTGAAATAGAAGTCTTACTTCCATAACAATTAGTTGTTTACCAAATCACAATTAGAAGTCTTATTTCAAATATGATTAGTAACTTCCTCTTTTACTAATTAAAATAGAAGTCTCACTTCCATTAATAATTTGTAACTTACTATTACCACTATTAGAAGTCTCACTTCAAATAGAAATAGTAACTTTCTATTTCCTTTTAGAGTTCTACTATAATTAGTATCTTTCTAATATCTTGGGCTAGCGTGGAGACCACTAGGGATTCCTTAGAAAACTGACTCCAACTGGGACACGTGACCCCACATCTCATGTGCAATCCTGGCCCACAGTTAATTACAAATAACTCCACTATATAAATGCAATTGCACTCCAGTCTTAGGAATAAATTACAATGAAAACCCTAAACTTCCACATTACCACAAGCAGGCCCCTCCATCTATATCCATGGATCAATTGGACATGTCCACCAAATTAGATCCATATCTTATTATCCTTAAGCCCCAATTAATTATAATGATCATTTGGTACCGATCCAATTAACTCTTAACTAGAATGGGTGCGCACTTACCAATGATAAATCCATTAATTGGCACAAGGGGATATTAAAGATAGATTCTATCTTGACCATTGAATGTTCCCACAGCTTTACTACCACGTACCCAAATCACCGAGGTGTTGACCTACAATTGGCCTCACTCATTGGTGACTCAAAGCAAATGAATAGATAGAAACCTGAGTTCATTAATGTCTCAGGATTATGAGCCTATTGCTAGGGAATTATGAGAGCAGACCTTAAAGTAAAGACAGTGTACATAAGGTGCTTCTCATGGTCCTTCAATACATCCAATGTACAACACCATGATCGAGAATCTTACATTCCGATGATCGTGACAAATCACACTATCTCATAGTGATCAAAGTACTGCAACCTTGTCAGATGAGATGCCCAATCTCATCACTGGTTGTGAATATATTTAAGTATAAGATTTGCAATACATATCTCCTGTATATGGATCTCATCCACACACATGTATTACATCTAGTATACTTGTGGACTCCGATTCATCTCATGAACCATTATGTCATTCGTATTGGTTATGTGAAAACAAGTAATAAAACACCATTCATCTCATGAAAGGAAGGCAATAATATATATTGATAAATAAAGAAATTAATCAATTTATTCATCATATACTGGTATTGAGACCATTAAAACTAACAGCGAGAAGCCGACAGAAAAGTTATGCAGATGTTCGGAGGAAAGACCTACAGTTTTAAGTGGTAGATAAAGTTTTTGAAAGTGTCACCGATCAGAGGGATATTGAGGTCCGGTCAGAAAGGAAAATTGTCAAGAAGATTCATTGGACCGTATGAGATCTTGAGTCGTATTGGTGACGTGGCTTACAGACTTGCCTTACCGCCAAAACTTTCGGGTGTACACAATGTGTTTCATATCTCGATGTTGAAGAAATATGTTTTGAACCCCTCACATGTGCTAAGACATGAGCCATTAGAGATTCGGGAAGATGCCACTTAAATTGAGAAACTGGTCAGAATCATTAACATGAAAGAGCAAGAATTGAGTAACCGGATAATTCACTGGGTAAAAGTACTTTGGGAGAATCACGAACCGGAAGAAGCTACTTGGGAATTACGTGATCAAATTCAGAAGAAATACCCGCACTTGCTGCCAGAGGTTAGTAAACATTTGAAGGACCAAATGCCTTTTCAGGGTGGAGGATGTCAGGCCCTGACACAGGTTTAGTATATTTTATTATTATTTTAATTATGATTAGTCTCTAAGTGGGATTAGAGGATGATTAGTTTGATTTCTAGCTAGATTAGACTTTTCAATAGCTTTGGGGAATTTTGAGAGCCATTGGACTTAGTTTCACACGGGCCGGGGCGCCCATGTTATGTGTGTTAATTTGGGGAACTTGTTCTTTATTTCAAAAATTCCAGATTTTTACTCCTTTTGATTTTTTTAGTGATCTCAACAATTTTTACATTTTGTCCGTTCAAATTTGAAATTCAAAAATCACGTTTTTCGAGAAAAAGGGGTAAAAATGACTTTTCACACCAAATCCGTGCATAAATTTCGAAATTTGCAAATCATGAGGAAAAAAATACATTTTGGAAACTAGATATTTCGACGATCAACTTTATCTTCTTCGTCGATCTCATTCGGGACCCACAAATGATAGATCCAACCATGAGAAGATTTGAGGGCCAATGGGGCCCACTTCCTCAACTTAAAACCCAAAACCCACGTTGGGTTTCTTCTTAACCTTCATTTCCTGCAACTTCTGCGCTGAATAGAGTATTCTTGCTTCTCCTTCTTCCAGCCATCTTCTCTCTTTTGCATGTCCTTCTTGCTTGGTTGAAAATGGAGATTTGATCACACCAATCTCTTCTCCTTCCTCTTAATTGGCTTCTTATTGATACCATTCTTGAAGAAAACCAGTTAGAACAACCCTTTTCCTCAAGCCCTTCTTATTGTTTGGAACACCTAGAGGTAAGTAATGGCTTCCCTCTTGAAATCTTTGTTGGAAGTAGGTGAGCCTCGTGGACAGATTTTCGAAACTTTTGACCCACTTGACTCAGGGATCAAGTGCCCATAAGGTCATCAATCATATCTAGGATGCAATCCCTCCATCTCATCAATCAAGTATAACAATAAAACCTATCTAAAAGATAGAAATCAGCAACACCATGCAACCAAAATAATCCACAATAAAAGGAGAAGCAAATTATACCTTTGGAGCCTGGTAGTGCTCTAATGGAGAAGAAAACAATTAGCTTGTATCAAGAACTCTTCTTGAACCAATTAGGATCTCCAAGACCTTGTTGCCTTCCACGCTAACACCCACTATCAGATCTCTTTTCTCAAGAGGATTGGTGGAAACTTCAAGAGAAAACCCTATTAGAAACTCCAAGGAACTAGAAGAGAAAGAGAGAAGAGAGAGGAGTTCAACAATTGCACAAAATAGGGGTTGGGGTTTTTCTCCAATGGTGGATGTCCAAGAGGGGTTGGATCCCCTTATATAGCCTCTCAAAACTCCTCTTTTCTTATTTGAAATAGAAATCCAACTCCCATTACAAATTAATAACTTTCTCCCTTTCTAATTACTATAGAAGTCTCACTTCCACAACAATTATTAAGTTAACGATGACCATTATTAGAAGTCCTACTTCAAATAGAAATAGTAACGTTCTAATTCCTTCCTCTTAGAGTTCAAGTAGGATTAGTATATTTCTAATAACTTAGGCTAGCGTGGGGACCACTAGGGATTCCATAGAAAGCTGGCTCCAACTGGGATACTGCGACCCCGCATCTCATGTGCAATTAAGGCCCACAGTTAATTGCAAATAACACCACTATATAAATGTAATTGCACTCCAGTCTTAGGAATAAATTACAAAGAAGATCCTAAACTTCCCGATTACCACAAGTAGGCCCCTCTATTAATATCCATGGATCAATTGGAATAAATCTATCTCTTCTAATCTTAGATCCATATCTTATTATCCTTGTGCCCCAATTATCACAGTGATCATCAGTACCATCCAGTTCTCAGGATTGAGAGCCTATTGCTTGGGAATTATGAGACCAGACCTTAAACTTAAGACAATATTCCATAAGGTGCTTCTCATGGTCCTTCAATACATCCAATATACCAGCACTGTGATCTAGAATCTTACATTCTCATGATCGAGACAAATCACACTATCTCATAGTGATCAAAGTGCTGCAACCTTATCGGATGAGATGCCCAGTCTCATCACTGGTTTTGAAAATATTTAAGTATAAGATTTGTGACACATGTCTCTTGTGTGTGGATCTCACCCATATACATATATCACATCTAATATACTAATGGAACCCGGTTCAACTCATGAACCATCATGTCATATGTATTGGTCATGTGCATAAAGTAATAAAAACACCATTCATCTCATGAAAGGAAAGCATGATTTTATTGATAAATAAAGAAATTAATCAATTTATTACATCAACTGATGGATTGAGTCCATACAATCTAACAATCTCGCACTTTGGCTCAATGTCAGTCAAGGTTGGATCTCATGCCCATCCCGTCTACATGTTGCTCAAAGACTTTGGTGGTCAAAGGCTTCGTAAAGGGATCTTCTAGATTGTCCGTAGAGGCTATCTTGGTAATAGCAATATCACCTCTCTGCACAATCTCTATGACTAAGTGATACTTCCTTTGTATATGCTTTTGGCTTTTATGGCTTCTGGGCTCTTTGGACTGAGCGACTGCCTCGCTGCTGTCACAGGAAACTATGAGCGGCTGTCGTGCCAAAGGTAACACCCCAAGTTCCATAAGGAATCTTTTGAGCCTTACTGCTTCCTTAGCTGCTTCACAAGCCGCTACATATTCAGCCTTCGAGGTGGAATCAGCGATACATTCATGTTTTATACTCCTTCAGCTGATAGCTTTGCCAACAAGCATAAACACATAACCAGAGGTGGATTTCCTGGAATCCTTATCTGACATGAAGTCAGAATCTGTGTATCCGACTGGAATCAGCTCATCACTGTTATAAATCAACATGCATGTAATTTGTAGTCCTTCTCAAGTATTTGAGAATACATTTTACAGCAGTCCAATGTTTAGGTCCTGGATTAGAATGATATCTGCTGACTATGCCTACTGCATGACAGATATCCGATCTAGTACATAGCATAGCATACATGATGCTACCAACAGCTGAAGCGTATGGTATTGACCTCATCTGCTCCTTTTCCTCGGGTGTCCTAGGACACTGATCTTTGGAAAGGTGCACTCCTTGCCTGAAAGGTGTAATACCCTTCTTGGAGTCTTGCATAAAAAACCGTACCAGTACGTTATCTATGTATGCCGCTTGAGATAAGCCAATCATCTTATTTTTCTTGTCTCGATGGATTTTGATCCCTAAGAAGTAACTAGCTTCTCCCAAGTCCTTTATATCAAATGTCTTGGCCAACCAAACTTTCACTATTGACAATATTCCTATGACTTTCCCAAGGAGAAGGTTGTCGGCGACATATAAAATCAGAAAAACTACCCAATCACCTTCACTTTTCGTATACACACATGACTCATCCGGATTTTAACAAAAACCAAATGACTTGATTGCCTGGTCAAAATGGATGTTCCATCTTCGGGATGCTTGCTTCAATCCATAAATGGACTTCTACAACTTGCAAACCTTTTGCTCTTGGTCTTTAGCTACAAAACCGTTTGGCTGCACCATATAGATGTCTTCCTCAAGATGGCTGCTGAGAAACGCCGTCTTGACATCCATTTCCAAATCTTGTAATCGAGATGAGCCGCAATGGATAAGAGTATCCTGATGGACTTGAGCATGGCTACCAGCGAGAAGGTTTCCTCATAGTAGATACCCTCTTTCTGAGTATACCCTTTCGCAACAAGCTTGGTCTTAAAGGTCTCCACTCTACCATCTAGTCCTCGTTTTCTCTTGTAGACTCACTTGCACCCAATAGGTTTAATATTGGTAGGCAAGTCCACAAGTGTCCAGACCTGATTAGAGTACATAGACTCCATCTCAGCTTTCATGGCATCTTGCCAACGTCCCGAATCTATGTCATTAATTGCTTCATCAATGTTATAGGGATCTTGTTCCGGTTCTTCCGGGATTGCCTCGTAAGACTCTCCCAAGAAAGAAAACTTGTCAGGGGGTATGACAATCCTCCCACTATGACGAGGCACTCGTGTAACTACTGGGTCTGGTAAGGGTGGTTCTTCCTCAAGTTTGGTCACTCTTGGATTTGGAATTGATTGTTCTTGAATCTCTTCCAAGATCACCTTATCTAAAGATTTCCGGTCCATCATATAATCTTCCTCCAGAAAAACCGCATTAGTGCTTACTAACACTTTTTTCTCTTTGGGATTATAGAATAACCAACCTTTAGTTCCTTTATGATATCCTACAAATGTGCATACTTCCGACTTCGTTTCCAACTTATCCGTCTTAACATTTAGCAGGTGTGTCGGACAACCCCAAATGTGTAAATGTTGCAGACTAGGCTTTCGCCCAGACAACAACTTCCGGGGAGTCTTAGGTACAAACTTATATGGTACGAGGTTTAGTATGTACATTGCAGTATCCAAGGCGTATCCCCAAAAGATATAGGTAATCCTGAGAAACTCAGTATAGACCTGATCATATCTAGAAGAGTCCAGTTCCTTCTTTCTGCTACTCCATTCTGTTGAGGCATACCAAGAGCAGACAACTGGGATAGAATCCCATTTTTTGATAAGTATCCCATAAAATTAGCAAAGAGATATTCCCCTCCTCGATCTGATTGAAGAGTGTTGATACTTTTACCAAATTGTGTTTTCGATTCCGCTAGAAACTCTTTGAACTTTTCAAAAGCCTCGAACTTGCGGTGCATAAGGTATATGTATCCATATCTTGAGCAATCATCTGTGAAAGTGATGAAGTACTCATATCCTCCTCTAGCTGTGACATTAATGGGTCCACACACATTAGGATGCACTCATTCCAATAAATCTTTGGCCATATTGCCCTTAGATGAAAATGGTCTTTTGGTCATTTTACCTTCCAGACAAGACTCATAGACATGCATTAGTTCTACCACCAATGAAGGCAAGATACCATGTTTCACTAGCCAGTCAATCCTATTCAGGTTTATATGACCTAGCCTTAAGTGCCAAAGTTTTGTTGGATTAGATGAAGGTGACTTCCCCTTTAATGATGGTCTATTAATTGTTTCAATATCACGTATCCCATGCATCGTGGGAGTCAACAAATAAAGCCCATTGGTTACCTTGTCAGAACATAGAAAAGTAACATTCTTCTTTATGACAACTTCAATACCAAAAGTAATAGAATAACTTTTATTCACCAAACTAGAAACTGAAATTAAATTCCGCCATAAAGACGGTACATATAATGTGTCTGACAAAACCAATTTATTATTTGAGAAACATAAAGTAATAACTCCCACTGAAACGGCCTCTGCCTTAGCCTCAGATCCTAGGTTGATAATGATTTCTCTGTCATTGAGCCTCCTGGTTTCCCTGAACCCCTTCAATGAATTACATATGTGATTAGTTGCCCCGGAGTCAACACACTAGGATTTTGAAGTACCAGTTGCAAAACTGACTTCAGAAACAAGTGACTCAATCATACTCGAGGTCTTTTTCTTAGACAGATATTCTGGGCAATTCCTTTTCCAATGTCCTATCTTACCATAATGGAAACACTTTCCTTTTGTCCTTGAACCCTTAGCCTTGGCCACGCCACCCTTAGGACCATTCTCCACCTTTGGACCCTTTAGAACCTGATTTCTTTTTGCCTTTCCGTCCTTTGCCTTTCGGCTTGGGCTTGGCATCTGACTTTTCAGTCATTCGGGCAGTTGGCTTTTTCTTCGTAATCCCTTTAGTCACTACTAGTTGACTAAACAGCTCAGTTAGAGTCAGATTCATCTTATTCATATTATAATTGACCTTGAAATTGTTGAATGACTTTGCCAGTGACTCAAGGATTATGTCGATCTGCGATTCTGCATCAATTGCAGCCCCCCAGTACATCTAACTCATTCAATGAGTCCATCATTTTCAGCATACGTTCCTATACTGATGTACCTTCAGCCATCTTGGTGCCAATGAGCACCTTATAGCAGCCTGCCTAGTAAGCCTGCCTTGTGCCGCAAACATCTCCTTTAAGTTCAATATAATATCGTATGCAATCTTATAGGATTGATGTTGGTGTTGCAAAACACTAGACATGGATGCCTGAATGTAACATCTGACCATCTCATCGTCTTTGGGCCATTTGGTGTAAAGTTCATTTTCTTCTTCCGATGCATCCGGGCCAGGCTCATCAAGGGGGGGGGGGGGGGGGTGGGGTTTGGTAAGGACATATTTATATCCTGAAGCAGTTAGG
Source organism: Cinnamomum chago (assembly GCA_038049695.1). Classification (NCBI taxonomy): domain Eukaryota; kingdom Viridiplantae; phylum Streptophyta; class Magnoliopsida; order Laurales; family Lauraceae; genus Cinnamomum; species Cinnamomum chago. Next base: position 89,552,488 of record CP142453.1, on the reverse strand, counting down.
ACAATATCCAGGTTCCGTTTCCAGTCTACATAGTTAGATCCCACCAACTTATTCTGGTTGAGGATGGTCACAAGTGGATCGAAAGTAATTGCATTCATGCTTGAAATACTGTAGCATATAACCATGCATTCAATTAATGAAATTAAATGACATTAGGGTTTACTATTCTACTAAATTTATGTGGGAATCCTCATAACCACTAAATTCAGAATGCATCGAAATCTCAATCCCCAGGGTATGCCTCCTTGGGGAGTGCAAATACCACCTAGATTGGTGCGGATTAAAGTTGGTCAAAATTAGGATTAAGACTAACTATCCATGATCCTCATCATTCATTATTATCTAGGCATCTCATACCAAAAAATGTATGACTGCCCCGTCTCTTCAGCACTATCCATAGGAGATCCATATCTAGTAACCAGACAAATACAAGCCCTCCGTGGGGAACGACCACTCTCAAGATGGCGCGAGGCTAATACTTTCCTTACAATGGACCTATGGTGGAAAACCATGGGGATTTCTAAATATAATTGCCCCGCTCCCACTTATATTTTAGAATTGAGGATTTTCTTATAAGTATATGGGCCCACAAATATAGACATCAAATCATCTCATGATATGACCAATGATTGGTTCCAAGTAAAGTTATTTTAAGGAAAGTCCAGTTTCTTAAATTAGTGTTACCAATGGATCCATCTCATGGGTCCACCAACTCTAATTAGAACTCTTTCCAAAAATTAATTTGATTTGACCAATTTTGGAAATTACTATGTTTGGATTAGATTTGGAAACATTCTATAAAAGCAACCATCCACAAATAGAAAGTGCAAAAATAGAAACTAGTCATCTCCTCCACATGGCCCAAGTGGACTAGACTTCTTGGACTTCTAGACTTTCCAAAGCTTTGGGATTCCTCAAACTCTTTGGGCATCTCCAAAACAACTTTTGGTAATCTTCAAACTCTTTGATTTGGAGTCCAACTTCACTTTCCTTCTTCGTCTTGGACATCGCCAGAATTTACAAATTTTAAAAATTACATAAATTCCTATGTCTCTACGATGGGACTTACATGGTAATCTAAACATGGAAATAAAAAGGCTATATGTAAATTCACCATGCCTTGCCCTTTCACGGGAAACCAAGGAAACCATGATGCCCTTTACACTTTGTCGCGACCCCGGACCGGGGATCCGAAGGACGGATCCGGGATCGGGACATTTATACATCTGAAATGATGGTGAATAGATAACCACAACATCTGTTTAATAACAACATACGTTTATTTAATTTCCCACAGGTGTCCGCGGTGAGGATATCACAACCATCAATGAACATTTCTTTTTAAGTGCGGAAGTGTGTAGCAAATCAAATAGTCAAGCCATCCTTGGTCATTAAGACAATAACACAAGTCTAAAGTACTGTATCAGAATGAGCAATGATCTAAAGCATGTTACCCAAAGTAAGTTGAAGTTTATACAAATAACATTTAATTACATTTCCCCAAAAATAGAGGCCCACAAGGCCAATATAACAAAAAAAATAACCCAAAAGAATGGTTAAAATAGTTATTAAGTCTCTCATAGCCACCAAACGTCTACATGACGTCATCAGCACGCCACTCAACTAACTGTTGCGGTTTTACGACCGCCTCCTCGTGCTCCTCCTCGAGGTAACCAACAACGGGACCTGAGAACCAAAGAGTAGGTCAAACACGACGGTTTGGCAAATGGAGGAAAACACAATAACAATATGAAAATAAATGAATTTACTTTCAAAACATGTAAACCTGTTTAAATAACAATTTCTCTAAACAAGATAAAGCATTTATTCCAAATACACGTATACAATGTAAAACATGTAAGGTGACCAAGGAAACGGGAAACAAGCAAGATGGCAACCACATGAAGCTAAGTCCTCTATCACTAAGGTGATAGAGCAATACTAGGCACTGATCTCAGTCACTCTAGGTGAGGAGAAACAGTGGATCTCATATAAATACATATACATATACAATACTATACATGACCACGGTAGCGAGCCGGGCATCGGGGACCACAGTAGCAATCTGCGGCATCGGGACAAGACCACGGTAATAACCGGGTAGCGGGATCCAAACTGCAGCTGGCGGGACAAGAGGGGGATCTCCAAGTCGGTGGATCAGACCAACATGGTTGTCCAAGCTTAGTGGTGCCGACTCATAGGTCAAATACAATCGAGACATATGCAAGTAAATCGAGTACAAATACATAAACAAACGGGCAAGACGGGGGTGCTCAAGGGCACACTATCACATCATGTGGTGCAATGCATTTCCAGATAAGTAACTATTTCAAGTGTAATTCAATACTTTCTGGAAAACAAGGCATGTAGTATAAATATCGGGATCGATAAAGTACCATAAACAATCGAAATTTCGGGTAAAGCATCAGTTCAAGATTTATTTGAAGTGAATAGGGATCCCGTATGTCAATCTAATAATAATTTGGTACTCTTGAGTTTGGGGACATTCCGGGCTCCTTATACACTTTGAATTTTTCAAAACTTCGAATGACATCTTCGTGATATGGTTTCTTTCTCGAATGGCCTCATACAATGCCTAGTGACTCTCTTTTGATCGACAAAGCTCAGCGCTCGAGCGAACCGGAGAGTTCGCTCGAGCGAGGAGCTCTCCGAAGCCTGGGAAATTTCGGTCACCTGGCGGTTAGCCGCCGCTGGGATGGGCGGCTAGCCGCTTGCTGACCGCGGCTGGGATGCAAAAATGCAGCTTACTGGAAAGCTAACTGCCAAGGTGCGGTTAGCTGGCGGTTAGCCGCCGATGGGTTCGGCGGTTAGCCGCTGGCTAACCGTGGAGCTGACCGAGTTTTCAGGTGGAGAAGTGTGCTCTCTGGAAAAGCAACCGTGACATTTCGGCTAGCTGGCGGTTAGCCGCCAGTCACCAGGCGGCTAGCCGTCGGGTGACTGCAGGCTGACCGCCAGGTGTGGGAATCACCCACTGTGTTCAGATTTAAGCCCTTTCTCCTCCTCAAAACCATTCTCCCCACTTCCACTTGGACCCTGCAATAAAACTGAGCTAGGAGTTCCTCCAATGCATCTATTTATACTTCTCCCAAGACTCCAATATATGTTCATCCATCATCTCATTCTTCAACATCAAGTCCAATACAAAGGAAGGAGGAAGGAAACCATTTCACAAACATTCATTTAGGATATAACCAAAAGACAATAAATGCTAAACCAACATGTTTACAAAAACATTAAATGACTTAACCAATATGCCTTCAAGCATTCATTTCAACAATAAAGGCAAGCCAATAAATATGAGTGAAATGACAAGCCAACTACATTCCTCATGAAAACCATTGAAAGCTCATAAAAATCAAATCATCCACTTGCCTTGTGTCTCTAATCAAAGAAAACAAGCTCTAATACTCTTCCAAGCCAAAGATCCAAGCTATGACAAAAATCCCTAAAAACAAACCCTAAAAGAGTCAAACAATGAAATAGAAAGGGAAACCTTACAATAATGGAAATGAAGCTTCTCTAAGGCTAGAAGAATACACATCTAGAAGAAGGGAAGGATTACTTACTTTTAAGGTCCTCTAATGGCAAGAGTAAACTCAATGAAGATCTTGGAATGGAGGGTTTTCTTCACAAATGGTACCAATAGAGAGCTATGGAGATGAGGAAGAGAATGACAACCTCCATTTTGATGTTGGTGCAAGATTGATGTGGATTGGAGATGGAGAAAGCAAGACGAAGAAGAAAAGTTCCCAAAAGCAAACCCTAGGTTCTTTTTGTGCTGGAAAAAGGAAATGGAAGGGAAAGGTTTCCTTATAAACAAGTGGGGAGCCGTGGGGAGTGGGCTCCACCACTAGAAATCTAATTGGGCTGAAATCATCTCTTTCGGGACCTCGGATGAATTCGACGAAGAAGGAAGAAATGATCATCGAAATAGCTAGTTTTCAGAAAGTCTATGTTTCGTGGGTTTCGTGAATATCAAGTTTTGGGTACAGATTTAGTGCACAATGACTGTTTTGCCCTCAAGGCTATGAAATCGGGTTTCGGGATCTCGAACGGGGACGGGATCAACATGAAAGTGGTAGAGCTTAACAATACGAATAAAACGGGATTAAAATCATGAATGGAAAAACCTCCGATAAATCTTCAAACATATGCAATGTGATGGGAAGGAACCCCCAAAGGGCCCTACTAACCCAAAGCAATCAAAATTCCCCAAAACTAGTACAAAAGCTATTCCAAACCCAACTTAGCCAGAATCACTAATCAAGCTTAGAACTAATACACCACTTAATTAGTACTAATCGGGTCGGGGTCTTACACACTTAGCCTTAAATAAACCAATAACCATAAATAGAAAGTAAAAGTCTTGTGGACCATATGGAGAGGACATGAGCCTGCATAAAAAGAGTATCACATGCACAATAGGGACTAGGGTTAGGAAGCCACCATTCATCATCTCATGATGAACAAACCCGGATAGCCACACCAAAAAACTGCTTATAGCGGGGGCCGCCAGTAAAAGTCTGTTCTGGCTGCTGGTAAAAGTGTATTCTGGCCGCTGGTAAAAGTCACGGCCGCCGGTAAAAGTGTATGGCCGCCGGTAAAAGTCGACCACTTAACTCGAGGTTTTTGTAGAAAACCGTGATTTTGCCCGAACTTGTCCCTTCTTGTGCATTCAAAAAACATAATAAATGCAGAAAAACACCAGAACTGATCCTTACATAGCCCTAGATCTATCCTCTTCGCATCTCATGTAACGATTAGATCTAGATCGCTAATCTAACATGATTAGAGATGAGGTATGGCTCTGATACCAATTGTTGGAAGAAGGTGGGCCTCGTTGACAGATTTTCAAAACTTTTGACCCACTTGACTCAGGGATCAAGTGCCCATAAGGCTATAAATCATATCCAGGATGCAATCCCTCCATCTTATCAATCAAGTACAGAAATAAAACCTATCTAAAAGATAGAAATCAGCAGCACCATGTAACCAAAATAATCCACAATAAAAGGAGAAGCAGATTATACCTTTGGAGCCCGGTAGTGCTCTAATGGAGAAGAAGATAATTAGCTTGTATCAAGAACTCTTCTTGAACCAATTAGGATCTCCAAGATCTTGTTGTCGTCCACGGTATGACCCACTATCAGATCTCTTTTCTCAAGAAGATTGGTGGAAACTTCAAGAGAAAACCCTATTAGAAACTCCAAGGAACTAGAAGAGAAAGAGAGAAGTGAGAGGAGTTCAATAATTGCACAAAATAAGGGCTGGGGTTTTTCTCCAATGGTGGATGTCCAAGAGGGGTTGGATCCCCTTATATAGCCTTTCAAAACTCCTATTTTCTTATTTGAAATAGAAGTCCAACTCCCATTACAACGCTGAGATAAACCCTGCACGAGGATTCCTCCTCTCTCCCTGAAACAACACCCCTGCTGGTGTCTCATCTAACTTGAAGGTAAGGGTCTTATGGAAACAATCCATTGTGGCATGGTACCCTGCCAGCCAATTCATCCCTAGGATGACATCAAAATCATACATCTCTAATAAAATGAGATCTACGGTTAAAACCACTTCTCCTATTTGAACTGTACAACTAGGATAAAAGGTTCGACATATAACTTGTTTGCCTACTGGGGTTGCCACAGTCAAAATGAACTCAAGTTCTCTAGCATGCATATCAATCAACTTTGAAAATTCATGGGATAAGAATGAATGTGTAGAGCTAGGGTCAAATAAAATCCTAGCTTTCATCCCACAAACAAGAAGTATACCTTCAACTACATTTTCGGCTACCTCTGCATCGACTCTATTGACCGCATAGATTTGCCCTCGATGTTGTGGCCTATTCGGAGCTTGTTGTGGCCTGCCTTGTGGTGCATTCCTATTCTGTTGTGTGGGACGCTGGTTCTGATTTTGTCCTTGTTGATAACGGGTCTGCTGTTGTTGCTGTTGTGGTCTATGCTGCTGCTGCTGTGGTGCTTGCTGCAAAAGTGGCCTTGCCTGGTTCTGGACAACTAATGCGTTCTGTGGTGGTGTTGGACGTTGTCCCCCTTGCTGCTGCTACTGATTTTGTCTGTTCTACCTTGGATAGTCTCTCATCTGATGGTTCATGGAACCACATCTGAAGCATGCTCCTGTGAGTGTACGACACTGTGCACTCTCATGGTTTTTCCCACAGTGGGCACAAACCAATGGATTATGAGTATTCAGTTCTGTCCTCTGCTTCTTGTTCTGATGATTCTTGTGCTGGTAGTTTTGTTGATGAGCTTGTCCCTTGCCTTAAACTCTAAGGATCTTGTTATGGAAATCCTCAAACTTGTAGGCCCCGTTGACATCTTCATCGAATTTGATAGGTGGCACAACTCCGGTAGCATCTCTCTCAATAATGGGGTTAAGTCCCTCTAGGAACTTTTCAATCTTCTTCTCAACCGTGTCCACTAACTCCGGAGCATATCTTGATAGTCTCTCAAACTTGGTGAGGTATTCGAGGACTGTCATATTCCCTTGGACAAGCTGCTGGAATTCCACTGCCTTCTGTCTCTTGATGTGGGCGGGTACATACTTATCATGAAATTGCCTCTTGAAATTTCCCCAAGCCACTGCATCTGCCATAGTCCTGTACTCATCCTTAACTGTTTTCCACCAAATGTCTGCTGCACCAATAAAAAGGGATGATGCAAGTTTTACTCTTTCTCCCCCGGTGCATTGGAAAATCTCAAAGATGTTCTCCGTATGCTCTAACCAATCATCTGCGACTAGTGGATCCTCTATTCCAAGAAACTCTTTTGGAGCTCTCTTCCGAAACCGTTCAAACAATGCATTTGGGTCATGTTGCCTTTGATTAATGACAATCACGGGTTGGGGTTGAACTGGTTCGGGCCTTCTCTGTAATACCTTTAGCAATTGCCTCTGCATCTCTGCCAATTCTCTAGCATGATCTTCCTCTCTCTTGAGCATTTGCTCTTGCAATCTAGCCTGGTTCTCATTGGCCTGATGGTGTTGGTCAAGCATTGCCTGCATCATTTGTTGGAATTGATTTGGCGTGTTGTTATCAACCCTTTCCTCTTCAACTGGCCCTGTATGATCACTATTGTTTGCAGAAGGGTTGTCGTTTATCGGTCGCTAACGAGGGTCGCATGATGCCGCAAAACAAGTTGTTAGCACATAATAATCAAATAAAGGGTCACATTGCTCACACGATACAAGCTAACGGAGAGTCTAATGAATCCTCGCCACGTCCTTAGGATCTCTAGTTTCTTTTAATTGCTTGAAATATGTCTCGTTTTGATACTAGTCTGTCGCGAGCCCGGACCGGGAATCCGGGATCGGGACGGTAATTGTAGTGTAAGTGACGTGTCACATTTATTTAATTTCCCACAGGTGTCCGCGGTGAGGATATCACAACCATATATGAACATTTCTATTTAGGGCGGAAGCGTGTAACAAATTAAATATTCAAACCATCTCTAGTCATAAAGATGATAACACAAGTATAATACTGTATCAAAACGAGCAATGATCATTAGCATGTTTTCCAAAAGCAAATCAAAGTTTATACAAAAGATCATTTAATTACATTCCCAAAAATAGAGGCCAACAAGTCCATATAAACAAAATAATAACCCAAAAGAATGGTTAAACAGTTTCCCAAAATGTTATGTCTCTCGTAGTAATCAAATGTCTAAACAACATCATCAGCATGCCACTCAACTAGGTGTTGCTGTTCACTGACCGCATCTCAAGCTCTGCCTCGGGGTAGGCAATATTCGGACCTGAGTACCAAAGAGTGAGTCAAACATGACGGTTTGGCAAATGGGTAAAATACAATGACCAATTAATGATAAATGAATTTACCTTCAAAAGCATTTAAAATGTTTAAATAACAATTTCTATAAACGAGATAAAACATTTATTCAAATACAAGTATGCAATGTAAAACATGTATAGGTAACCAAGGAAACGGGAAACAAGCAAGATTGCAACCACACAAATCTAAGTCCTCTATCATTAAAGTGACAGAGCAATAACTAGGCACTAATCTCAGTCACTCGACGTGAGGAGAAACAGTGGATCTTATAAATACATATACATATACTATACATGACCACGGTAGCGAGCCGAGCATCGGGAACCGCAATAGTAATCTGCGGCATCGGGACAAGACCACGGTAATAACCGGGTAGCGAGATCCAAACTGCAGCTGGCGGGACAAGAGGGGGATCTACAAGTCGGTGGATCAGACCAACATGGTTATCCAAGCTTAGTGGTGTCGACTCATTAGTCAAATAACAAGATAAAAACATGTATGAAATACATCAAGTGCAAGTACATAAACAAACGGGACGGGGTGCTCAAAGGCACAACTGTCGTATCAATTTGGACGTGCTTATCAGGCTAGCAAGATGCTACAATTGCCATTTCAACATTTTCGTGAATACATAAGAAGTTCGGGAAATAGTAAAATGCAAATGAACTTTCAAAATCTCAAGACAAGTACCAGGGTTCTAGATTTGTTTAAGGTGAATAGGGGTCCCGTATGTCGATTTAATGACCACTTGGTACTCTTTGAGTTTGGGGACATTCCGAGCTCCTTATACACCTTAGGCTTTTTACGACTTCAAATGACATCTTCGTGACGTGGTTTCTTTCTCAAACGGATGTCAAATCATCTGAACGGTTCTTCTCAATACAATAGAGTTCCCAGCAAACCTCTCTCAAATATATATAAACATTTTATTTATGCTCCCAAAATAGTCCCAGGTGAACTGTACCAATCTCTCGAGCGGACTGGACGTTCGCTCGAGCAGTTAGCTCTCTGGAATGGTTGTTTGGGTGGGTTCGCTCGGGCGAAGTTGAGGTTGCTCGAACGAACTCATCCAGAGTCAGGTTGGCTCTAACGAAGTTATGGTTCGCTCAAACTAATTGCTCTCTGGGACGAGTTCTAGGAGGTTCGCTCGAGCGACCAAGGGGCCCGCTTGAGCGAACTGTCCTGTGGATTGTTCCGAACCCATTTCTGGACACTTTGCTCGAGCGAAGTGTCATGTTCGCTCGAGCGAACTGTCCAGAAACTTATTTCGGGACAGTTCAACTCCTCTCTATCTCTTCCTTCTACAACCTCTTTCTAGCCTCTTTTATACATCTAATGAGGAGTCCAAAACTTCATTCAAAACATCATGAAATCTCTTGCAATATTCATTCCATTCTCCTCCATCAACATCACATCCAATACAAAGAAAGAAGGAAGGAAACCATTACACATAAGAGTACATTTGGGACAAAACAAGAGGAAATTAAATGCCATGCACCAATACATTTCTATGACATAAATGCACTATCAATGCTCTATCATGAACATTTATTTCAAATCAATGCAATAAATAGGCATGAGTGGAACTACCAAAACCATTGAAAGTTCATAAAAAAAATCAAATCATCCACTTGCCTTGGGTCCAAGCTAAACAAGCAAATCAAGCTCTAACATTCCTCCATGAAAAGAATCCAAGCTATGAACAAAATCCCCAAAAAAAAACCCTAAAAGGGTCAATACAAGAAATAGAAAGGGAAAGCTTACAATAATGAAAATGGAACCTCTTCAAGATCAAAGAAACACAAATCCAAGAGATGGGGAAGGTTGCTTACTTGTAGGTTCTCCAAATGGGCAAGGTGAGCTCAAAGAGAGTCTTGGAATGTGGAGTTTTCTCTAAAAAGGATATCAATGGGGAGCTATGGTGATGAGGAAGAAGATGATGACAAGCATTATCCCGAAAGCAAAGGTTTGGTAGTGGATTGGGAGATGGAAAACAAGAAAAGAGAGAAAAGGGAAAACCTTACTTTGAGAGATTGGGGTTTGAGCTAGAAAAGGAAAATGAGGAAGAAGAGTTCCCTTATAAGCAAATGGGGAGTGGGCTCCACTACTAATAATCTAATTGGGCGGAAAACATGGCTTTCGGGGCTTCTAATGAATTCGACGAATAAGAGAAAAGTGATAGTCGAAATGTCTAATTTCCAAAAAGTATATGTTTCGCGGGTTTCGGTGATATCAAATTTTGGGTACAGATTTAGTGCATAATGACTGTTTTGCCCTCAATGCTAGGAAAGTCGGGTTTCGGGATTTCGAATGGGCACGAGATCAACATAAAAGTTGTAGGGATTAACAATGCAAATAAAATGGGATGAAAACAATGAATGCAAGAATCTCCGATAAATCCCCAAGCACATGCAAAGTCATAAAAAGGAACCCCCGAAGGGCCCCACTAATCACAAAGCAATCAAAATTCCCCGAAGCTATATCAAAATTCTATTCTATTCCCAACTTAGTGAAAGACTACTATTCACGCTTAAGACTAACACACGACTTAATTAACACTAATCGGGTTCACTCGGGTCGGGGTCTTACATATATCACATCTAATATACTAATGTGTTCAACTCATGAACCATCATGCCATATTTATTGGTCATGTGCATAAAGTAATAAAAAGACCATTCATCTCATGAAAGGAAAGCATGATTTCATTGATAAATAAAGAAATTAATCAATTTATTATATCAACTGATGGGTTGAGTCCATACAATCTAACAATCTTGGATTTTCTGGACCCTTTAGAATTGTTTTATCATGCATACAAAGGAGTCGTTGGAGAGCTTCTTCTATTTTCAAAATGTTGGACTTTTGAGTGTTTTTCATGGGGGTCTTGTTAAATTGTATAGTCTCAATCCATCAATTGATGTAATTAATTGATTAATTTCTTTATTAATCAATAAAATCATGCTATCCTTTCATGAGATGAATGGTGTTTTATAACTTAAGGCATATGACCAATACATATGACATAATGGTTCATGAGATGAACCGCGTCCCATTAGTATATTAGATGTGATATATGTATATGGATGAGATCCACATACAGGAGACATGTGTCACAAATCTTATACTTAAAAATATCTTCACAACCAGTGATGAGACTGGGCATCTCATCTGATAAGGTTGCAGCACTTTGATCACTATGAGATAGTGTGATTTGTCTTGATCATCAGAATGAAAGACTCTGGATCACGATGCTGGTACATTAGATGTATTGAAGGACCATGAGAATCACCTTATGCAATACTGTCTCAATTTTAAGGTCTGCTATCATAATTCTCAAGCAATAGGCTTTCAATCGTTAGACATTGATGAACTCAAGTTTCTACCTAATCATTTGCTTTGAGTCACCAATGAGTGAGGCCAACTATATGTCAACACCTCGGTGTCTTGGGTACGTGGTAGTAGGATTGTGGGAACATCCAATTATCAGGAATGCAATTTTGGATTTTTTCATCGGGTCTTCTTTGATGTCCTATTTTTCTAGCATTGTTTGGCAGCCTATATTTGTGATTTGTATCCTTGTATGTGATACTAACATGTAGGTGATCTTGTCCTCTCCATATGGCCCACAAGTCTTTTACTTTCTTTATATGATTGATGGTTATTTTGGGCTACTTGTAAAGGGCATCATGGTTTCCTTTGTTTCCCGTGAAAGAGCAAGGCATGGTGAATTTCCCTACAGCCCTTTTATTTCCATGTTTAGATTACCATGTAAGTCTCATTATTAAGGCATAGGAATTTATGCAATTTTTTCTAAATTTGTAAATTCTGGCAATGTCCGAGACAAAGAAGGAAAGTGAAGTTGGACTCCTAATCAAAGAGTTTGAAGATTACCAAAAGGTGTTTTGGAGATGCCCAAAGAGTTTGAGGAATTCCAAAGTTTTGGAAAGTCTAGAAGTCCAAGAAGTCTATTCCGTTTGGGCCATGTGGAGGAGATGACTAGTTTCTATTTTTGCACTTTCTTTTTGTCGATGGTTGTTTTTATAGAATGTTTCCAAATCTGATCCAAACATAGCGATTTCGAAAATTGGTCAAATCAAATTAATTTTTGGAAAGAGTTCTAATTAGAGTTGATGGGCCCACTACAACAAACTGCATATTTGCCGATGCACAATCCGCGTCGACCATTTCAAACTCCACGTCGGGAAAGGTTTTACCGATGCATTGCATAGCGTCGGCACCGCATCGGCTACCAGATGCCGGCTAAACTATTCCCGACGTATTAATGTTTAGCGTCGGGAAAAAAAGTCATTTGCCCGACACACTATTGTGTCGTCCCTAACATCTGCAATGCCAACAGCGTTGGGAAAAAATCGAATTTACTAGTTAGTCTCGCCTCATTGCCAATGCATAACAATGTCGGTTATACATTTGCCAACACACATGCTAGCGTCGGAAACAGTATTTAACAACGCATGAACAACGTCGGAAATATATATTCCGACGCGTTAAAGCGTCGGGAAATGTCATCAATGATTAAAGAAAGCACGTCGGCCATTTATTCTTAAAATTTACCACGCATGTAACATCCACTTTTGGCAATGCAGAGTGCGTCGGGAAATAGTTTTTTTTTTCAATTAAAAAATAATTGAAAAAATCAGAAAAAAATTCCTGTACAATATTTTCCTGTCCAAATCTACATTTTCAACATTCCACAAGCATAAGCATTAATAAACAACAAATAACTCCGCATTCATCGTGAAACAATAAAAAAGAACCAATCACAAATAAACTAAAACCATCCATAAAACTTGTCCATGTCACATAAATTGTAATATCCTAAATCAAATGAAGTCAAATATCTCAATAAAGTAAATCCCAACTAAATTCCAATCCACATCAATTATCCAATCATCATCAAATATCTCTAGCTTTCGGAGTCGCCCGAACCGTCCATACCGACCCGGGATAGCAGTAACTGAATCTTACTCTGCATGTGAACCTGTATAGCTGCCTGATCTTGAATTTGCTTCTACGAGTCCTCATATTGTCGCCGCAACTCTTCTTGTGCTTTCAACGAATCATCTAGTTGCTGCCGTAGGGTGCTCATCTCAGACGACACCGAAATACTAGTAGAAGATGATGATGGGCCCCTCGAACGGTACCCTTGCCTCCTTGCAACCCTCCTCCTTAGCAGATTCTCGATCACTTGTTGCTCAGCCGCTGGAGAGTTAATTTCAGATTGCAATAGTGCCATCTCCATTCTTTGCTGCATTATCAAAGCAATCAAATATTATCATGTAATTTACATACGTTAGGAAATTGAAATAAACAATGATATACAATATTGTTAATGAAACAACTCACATGTGTCTCCTCAGCATGATCTATGATCCATCTGTTCTTCTTCTTGCTGTAGTGTCGTTGTCGGTATAAATCAGCTTCAGAAGGAGGAGCCTGCTGCTCATCTGCCTGCATGATCGAGAACTAGGCTGCAAATGATCGAGATCCAGATGTATGAGGCGTCTTCAGTTTGCTCCGGCTCTCTGAATTCCTCTGTGACTTACGCTGAAAATTACAAGTAATAAACAATGTAGTTAGCTTATTTAAAATAAACTTGAGGGAACATAACCATATAAAATTATAATAATCAAGATAGCTAAAATAAGAGCAATAGTGTATTGACTAATTTAATCCGCGTACCAAAATCAAATAAATAAACAACACCAAAACAAAAACCAAAAGCAATACCCCCCCATACACACACCCACACTAAATATAATTTAGTTACCTTCCACTCAGGTGTCTCCCATTTGTTCTCAATCAGCCAGATCCACTGGGCTGCCCTTTGCGTATCATATGGGCACTGTTTCGGATCTTGCCCCTTTTCCAACAACTTCTTATATGCTTTGTATAGCTCCGCCCTAAACTCCCTGTAAATATGCATTGCCAGTCTTCCGACTGCAACTGCCACATGTGCATCAGTCTTCCAGTTGCCAAAGTCGTACTTTTGTTGTCATTTCAAACCCATAAGTGGGATAATTAAACAATAAAGCCAATTAATATAGATTAGGAAGTAAAAGATTTTTTATTACCGCAGCTGCAGTAAAGATTGCCTCCTTGCACCCATCATCAATAACTCCCCATGTTTCTTTGTGCAAAGGTGCAAGTCGGCGAATATGACTCCCCAGCTCGATTGCAAATGTAGAGGCATTTGCACCCTCAAATGCCCCCGATTGTGCACCTAGAGAAACAGAAATCCGACTGCCCAAAATCTTCATCCTCTTCTCCGACTCATGGCCCACCACCCTACCCCGTGCACGCCTTGAGGATGATGCTACAACCAACACAAACAAATATGAGTTATTAAACATAAAAAAAAATTTGGCTAATAAATTTGAAAAAGATAATAGGGTCAAATATTTCTTACCTACGATGCTGCTCGTAGTAGGCGGGCTAGATACATCGGGCTGGCCGACATCAATCTCATGCTGACTGGCAATACGATCTGCAATTGATACCTGAGGCTCTGCACTGTATTGTCTACGTCTCCCTGAGGCCATGCGTGCGAACTGAATAACACAATAAGTTAGTATAAATCAAGAATTACGAAAAAAAAACACAATAAGTGAGTATAAATGCAAGAAATATCACAATTGTTTAAATTTTGATATTAGATATAACAACCTCATCTTCTAACTCTTCTTCATCCGACAAATTCAACTCTTCCTCACTATGCCCGGATGGTCTATACTCCTTGTCGATGTCATCATGCTCGTCTTCAAGAGAGAGTTGACGCCGAGATGGATTTTGAAGTGCTTGTACCAATTGTCGTGCGCCAATTTCACTCATTCGCGCAATGTTCCTTTCCATATTCTTATTTCTAGCTTACTCATAAGCATTCTTCTTCTTAGCCAATGCGCCAGGTTTGACATAAAGTTTTCTTTTGTTCGGCATTTTTTGACAACTATGATAAAAAATGACAAATGGATCAAACATATATAAAAAATATAAAAAAGCACAATAGTTAGCTGATTGAAAGCTAAATTAATGATTCCATTGCATTTAATCCTTGTTTACACACATAAAGAAATAAACTTTACACATCATAATTCCATATCAGAATCAATATCAGGGTCGGACTGATCAGTTTCCTCTTCATTTATATACTCTGCCAATGTTTCGTCCTCGTCACCACCATCATCGGCAATTGGCTCATCACCATCAGTCATTGGTTCATTATCCTCATGGATGATATCTGGTTCAATGTCATCCCGGGTGTAACAAAAGGAAAAATCCTCAGCAACAGATACTGAGACAGTTTCAATGGCTTCTTCTTGTTGGTACGGCTCGTTTATCACATTTGGCTCTTTTTCTTCATCTCGCTCTTGTACATCCCAAACACCCCGATGCTTGACCCGTTCCACGACATTTCAATTTTGGCCTAATTTCGTATCATTGACATAGAACACTTGATTTACCTGATTTGGCAAGACAAAAGGATCCTCTTCATACCACCGATCCCTAATGTAAATGCTTGTGACATGTGCATCGATATAAATTTTCGATTTATGACCAGTATTATACCATTCACATTTGAACAAAACAACATCAGAACCATTGATATATGACAATTCAAAAATGTTGGTCACGTAACCGAAAAAATCAATGCTTTCCTCATTGTGGTCCCCTTCGACGACCACCCCGCTATTCTGGCTCTTGTGATGGTCGTCGCGGTCTTTGGTGACGAACCGGACACCATTAACCCTACAACCCGAGTATTGATGCACCAAACAATTAGGACCATTTGCTAATGCCCACAATGCATCTGTTGCTTCTGGAGACCCTTGAGATCTGAGTTGGTTTATCTGCATTAGTTTCTTAAAATTAGTTCAAATTGGATTTACCTATATAGAGTTGATAACAGTTATTCGGCATGTATTATACGTACATGATCTCTAAACCATCCAGAAAACTCTTCCCGTTGTAAATTGGTGATGTTGCGTCCCCCGGGCTCATTCACTTGCCTCTTATGCTCCCTACTCAGGGTATTAGTGACACATAATCAGTGTGACATATAGGAAGATCAGAAAGTTTACATGTAATGCATATAATTAGTTAAACTGAACCACTTACTCTAGATAAGGTATGACCTTGGGAGTATTATATAACACAAACCAATGGGCCATGTTGCGTTCCCTATCGGACAAATTAGGAGCCCTCGTGATAGGTGAAAAGGGCCAGACACGTTGGGTGAACACACCCAACTCTAGGCCTCGTTCTTCGTCATCGTCATTCTGTTCTTCAGGAACTTCTCCTTTTAAGTACATCTTCATAAAATTAACACTCTCTTTGGCAATAAATGCCTCCGTGATTGAACCTTCTGGCCGAGCTCGATTGGTAACGTAGCCCTTCAGTGTTCCGAGAAACCTTCAAACACATGAATCAATACCAAGATAAAAAAAATGAAATACGATATTAATCAACAATTTAAAGAATGGTAAACACAATCACCTCTCGATTGGATACATCCATCGATATTGCACCGGTCCAGCGAGCATAGCCTCACGCGGTAAGTGAACTGCCAAATGGACCATCAAATCAAAGAATGCTGGAGGAAAAATCCTTTCCAACTTACATAGTATGAGGACTATCTTATTTTCCAATTCTTCCAAGTGACTCCGCTTCAAAGTCTTTGAGCAAATGTTCTCGAAAAAGCAACCCAGCTCAAATAGTGTTGTGCATATCTCTTTGCTCATGTACCCACGCATACCAATTGGAAAAAGACGTTGCAGTAGAACATGGCAGTCATGGCTTTTCAAGCCCACTAATCTCCCATTCTTTGAGGTCACACACCTCGAGAGATTCGCAGCATAGCCATCTGGGTACTTGATCGATTTCAAATATTGATAAAAACCATCTTTCTCCTTCGGGCTTAATGTGTAGGACGCACGAGGCTTCTCTTGTGTTCCATTGCTTCTATTGCGTAAATGCAATTCTGGCCTAATGTTCATATCTGCCAAATCCTGACGTGCATACTCTGTGTCCTTGCTCTTCTTGTCTAAGCCCACCATTGTGCAGAGGTGACTCTCACATATATTCTTCTCTACGTGCATAACATCAATGTTGTGTCGAAGCTTTAGTTTCTTAAAGTATGGTAGCTCATAAAAAATGCTTTTCTTTGTCCAGTTCAATTCTTCAGAGTCACGTGGTCTTTTTCTGTTGTTAGAGTGCTTCCCAAACCTTATATATGGAAGCCGCTCCAATTGTGCTTGTACTTTCTTCACCGGTGGTAACTCTAATGACTTCACTCGATTCTCTACCTTTCCGTTAAAGTCCTTACTACGTCGCCAAGTGTGTTGCTTAGGCAAGAAAGCTCTATGGCCCGTGTAACCAATCTTTCTTCTCAACCTAATCGATAAGGAATCTTCATTACAAATGGGACAAGCCTTGTAGCCTTTGGTACTCCACCCAGACAAGTTACCATATGCAGGGAAGTCATTTATGGTCCACAACACAGCCGCGCGCATTTTAAAGCTCTCTTTGCTAGAGGCATCGTAAGTTGCGACACCATTCTCCCATAACTCCTTTAACTCATCAATCAAGGATCGAAGATAAACATCAATATCATTACCAGGTTGATGCGGTCCAGGAATAAGCAATGACATCATGAAGAATGACTCCTTCATGCACATCCATGGTGGCAAGTTGTACGGCATAAGTATGATAGGCCACATACTGTAAGACGTGCTCATGTCCCCGAAAGGGTTGAACCCATCAGAGGCTAGCCCCAGCCTTATATTACGGGCCTCCCCTGCAAAATCCGGATGTTCCTTATCAAGACCCTTCCATTCCTCACAATCGGCTGGATGCCTACATATCCCGTCATCTTTGCGTTTATCATTGTGCCATCTCATGTGTGTGGCAGTCTTTCTGGACATGTAAAGTCTCTGCAACCTTGGTATCAATGGGAAGTATCGTAAAACCTTATGCGGGATCTTCTTTCCCTTCCCATTATTTAGTTTGTATCTGGACTCCCCGCATACTGGACATTTTTCTAAATCTATGTTCTCCTTCCAAAACAAGGCGCAATCATTATGACAAGCATCAATGTGCTCATATCCCAGTCTCAAGTCACGTAGTATCTTCTTCGCTGCGTAAATTGAATCTGGAACCAAATTACCGTCTGGCAGGAGTGCTTTCTGTATCTGCATCACATTGTAGAATGATTTGTTCCTCCACTTTCCCTCCACCTTTTGCTCCATCATCTTAATGACAAAATATAGAAGAGTGTTGTCTGGAGAGCAGCCCGGGTATAGAGGGCGCTGAGATGCATCCAGCATCCTTTCAAAGTGATGCATTGCGTTACTATGGATGGCCTCAACGTTAGTGTAAGTTCCCATGTAATGGTCTTCCATCATTTCTTGATATTCATTCAGATCCTCATAATCACTATCACCCCCATGTTCTGATTCGACAACGTTATCCACAGGAGTTATTATCTCTCCGTGCTAAATCCAGATCTTGTAGGATGCTAGCATACCCCAACGGCAAATATGAAAGTTCACAGTTTCGTAGTCAAACTGGCGATTGTTCTTGCAAACCCTACATGGGCACAAAATTTCTGTAGCATCCCCAGCATTCGCCTTTGCAAATTCAATAAATGACTACACCCCATCACGATACTCCCGACCCATTCTGATCGCCATGCGATCTGGACTATCCAGTGTCGTCCAAGTCTTGTCCATATCTTAAAACTGGATAATCAATAAGCTAATCACATTATTAAAGAGAGAACACACAAACTCATGTACTTATGATAATGAATACAATCAATCATAGATCATAATTATTATCACCAATGTTTGTAAGTCTTTAATGTTACTAAATACTATGGTCTATTCATGTTGTGGAACAAATATGGATTTCCAACTCAAATTAAACAAATTAAACAACATACTAGGGTATATGCAAACCACATCCACACTAGTTAATCAACATAATATATGAGAAATATATCAACAAGAACAACAGCTAGCATAATTACTTCTAGCATAATCCAACCTATAATCAGGGTGGCCGCCACGGTTTCAGACACCAACAAATAATATTGCTTGTGTAGATGAGTTTGAGTGCCACATGGAAAGTAGAGCACTTTTTTAAAGGCATACAAAAAACAACTTTTACACTATTAAGATATTATGTTGTTATTTGTGTTTTAAACCATAGGGAAACCCCCTTTTGTTTCCTTGGGATTTGAGACATTTTGCTTCATTTTTTGCTTGTGTAGATGAGTTTGAGTGCCACATGGAAAGTAGAGCCCTTTTTAAAGGTACTGCATAAGAGACTTCCTTTATGCACATGTGTTTGACTCCAAGGTGAGGGCTATGATGGAGAACACACTGTGTGCATGGGCTTCCATCCCAAGATAAACACATTTCTATTGATGCAAACCGGCCAAAAGACATACATTATGATGTTTGTAAATCTTCCTTGAGAATTCTACATATGATCAAGTTATATAGTAGGTAGGAAAAACATGCTCTCACATAACTCATACAATTATGAGAAGTTTATCAGTACAGGACACATGGCATGTTATATAGTAGGTAGGAAAAACATCCTCTCACATAACTCATACAATGTTATATAGTACATGGACTTTGAACATCTTGAAGAAGATGTGATCATCTTGGGTAAGCAAACTGAAATCTCTAATCACAGAAAGAATCTCCTCCTGCTGCCTGACTCTGCTAGGCAAGACATTTAGCTGAAGGATCATACCTAATTTAGTAGTCCCTCCCCTGTTCGTGATATATTAGGTCTTGGGTATAATACTAAGATACAATAATGTCAAGGGAGTCAATTGCTCGTCTTCATGGATCTAAAGATTGTCATTTGAATATATATTCGGTCATGTGGACTAGCAGAAAGAATTTGCTACAGTAAATAGTGTGGCCTGAATAACATATGATGGTCACAAATACCACGCCCAACAGTCATCCTTCAATGAGTCCAATGTCTGGGAGATGTATCTGGGCTTTGGACAATGGATCAGACAGACAAATCACAAATGCCAAGGAATGAAAATCCATGGTCACATTCCATCATAAAAGATTCCCACCCGGCAAGAGAATAACTGATAATGGCTGGAAATTTTCAAATCATAGTATTTCTAAGGAACAGGGTAAGTGCTTAGAAAAAAAAATACAGAACCTTGACATGATCTCTAAAGAAATTAATGACAACCAAGAGAATTAAAGTTCGAGCTCAATAATGGTGTTGAGATGTTGAGTTTTCTTACAAGAAGTCTTGCTGAGTTGAAAGATTTAACCACCACTCCAACATGTCATAGTTTTCAGTTGAACCAAGATCAAGAAGAGAATGTAATCCACAGTGGCTAGGGTTTGTGTTATTCTAATGTCAACATGAAAAAAACAATAGAGATTAATGAATATAGAAAACATGACCTGCAATACTTGGCCTCATTCATGAATCAGGAATGCAGGTGAGACCTAATGGTGCAATAAATTGCAACCCGAGATTAGGTATTAGCCAAGAATCACAAATCAGCTTTCATCTAAGGAATCAAAATCAATGGTCCTAATCCATCATAAACCACCCAGGATGAGAAGAACCGATAATAGGTGGGAACTTCCAAATCACAGTATTTCTAACAAAGGGTAGATTCTTAGAAACTTATAACAAGAAGGAGATTAAAACGTCGAGGTCAAGAAGGGTGGCGATGCTGAGGTTCCCCACAAGATGTCACAGTTGAAAGGTTTCTGGGCTGCGGTTTCTGCTATTGGACGGCTGGTAGTGGTGCATAAACAGAGTGGGGCAGGGCTGTAATGACGAGGAAGAGAATGAAGGAGTAGAGATAGGAGAAGAGAAAGAGAGAGTGAGGAACCCATACATGTATTGAAGGGTCACCGACGTCTGGGAAGAGGGCACAGAGCTTCTATTCCGGGTGGAGAGAGTTGTAGAGACGATGAATAGTTGTAGAGATGATGAATAGTTGTGTTGCACGTTTTTGAGATTTAATTAGGTTATTAATCCCATGGTTTAGGTTAAAACACATTCCCAACGCGCAACGTGCGCGTCGTTAATTATTGTTAATAACCTTCGCCGACGCATCTCAACATCGGCAAATAGTTATTCATAACTCCCAACGTAGTTAGTGCGTCGCCTTTCCGAACAATTATTTCCCGACGCTATAGTGCATCGGGAACAATCTAATTCATGTCGGGAAAACATTCACTCGAAGACCCTAATGGCGCCATCCTCTTTACCGACGAGATTTTCCGACGCGCAGAAGGTAGCGTTGCGTAATTATTTTGCCAACGCTGTGGTGCATCTGCTAAACCAGTTTTTTGCGACGTAATTACTCTGCGTCGGAAAGTTTCGTCGGCAAATATGCAATTTGTTGTAGTGGCCCATGAGATGGATCCATTGGTAACACTAATTTAAGAAACTGGACTTTCCGTAAAATAACTTGACTTGGAACCAATCATTGGTGTCTATATATGTGGGCCCATATACCTAAAAGGAAATCCTCAATTCTAAAATATTAAGTGGTAGCATGGCATTTATATTTAGAAATCCCCATGGTTTTCCACCACAGGTCCATTGTAAAGAAAGTATTAGCCTCGCGCCATCTGGAGAATGGTCGTTCCCAACGGAGGGCTTTTACTTGTCTGGTTACTAGATATGGATCTCCTATGGATAGTGTTGGTGAGTCGGGGCAGGGGACCACTCCCTAAGGAGGAGCTGCTCGCAACGGTTGTCATGCAATGCTAGTTGGTAATTCACACTTAACTAAAATAATGATGTAGTATCCCCAAGGATTTGCCTCATATATTTTAGAAACCGAAACTAATCGGAAGTCATTCATTATTTGGTATAAGATACCTAGATAACAATGAATGAAGGGGATCGTGGATAGTTAGTCCTAATCCTAATTTTGACAAACTTTGATCCGGACCAATCTAGGTGGTATTCGTACTCCTAAAGGAGGCATACCCCGGGGATTGGGATTCCGATGTATTCTAAATTTAGTGGTTATGATGATTCCCACATAAATTTGGTAGAATACTAAACCCTAATGTCATTTAAATTCATTAATTGAATGTATGGTTATGTGCGACAGTATTTCAAGCATGAATTCAGATACTTTCAATCCACTTGTGACCATCCTCAACTAGAATAAGTCGGTGGGATCCAACTATATAGACTGAAAATGGAACCTGAATATTGTCTTGACCGCATCAGGATATAAATATGTCCTTACCAAAACCCCCCTTGATGAGCCTGGCCTGATGGACCCGATTTCCTTCCTTTCCTCTCCCATCCATCCCCGGGGTCACCGAGAAAGGCCGAATGGAGGGAAGAGAGGGGGAGAAAGGCGGGCATCTATATTTTTGTATGGGTATGCCATATTTTCTATTCTACTTGGAATTTAGAAATGGTGATCCGGAGATCCACCTTCGCAAGTAGAAAGGAAATCAACCTTTTTTCTAACTTTCCATTGCACATATATATAAGAAAAAAGACAAAAAAATTTAATGCCGTTAGAGGCGATTTTGTTTGCCGTGAAAGGCGATTTTGCTTGCCATGAAAGGCGATTTACAAATCTTATCAAAATGAAAGACAAGAATTGTGACTTTTTTTGTCTCTTAAAGAAAATACAAAATACAACGGAAAAGTAAGAAAATGAATCTGACTTCTCAGGGGATTGCGGGGACCCGTTCAAATCGACGATTGCAAGTCATGTGTGGACTTCGCCATCGTCCTTCAGATGAGAACGCTTGATGCTTTGATTATTTGGCTTGGCTTGGACTTCAGTTTTTTTAGAGGATAAGGACCAAGGGAAGGTCCTATACCCAATAAAAAGATGAAGAGACGGGCTGAGGAGCCGCGTCTTGGCCATGTTGAATAGGAGAAGAGGAGGCTTTGCCTTGGGGGGGGGGTGCCCCCCAAGGGACTTCAATCACCTTTTGGTGTTTGTTGCAGTAGAGTTTCTTGAGAGCTTCGGGGAATTCTGAACGATCTTTCTGGCTGATTTTTCTTCGATTTTTTCTGGATCCGTTCTTCTTTGAATGATCTCCTATTTATAGGCCTTTGGTAGCCATTTAGGAGTGTTTATGAGCTTTGATGGCTTTAAAGCTCCATGATGGGAGGAGTTACAAGTTTTTATTTGTTGATTTTGTAACTCCTTTTTCCTTGAATCTGATTGGCCGATGGAGAATGATGGGCTTTTAATCGCCTTTAATCTCCATGAAGAGAGGAGTTTCATAGCTTTAATGCCATGATGGCTTTGACTTGTAACTCCCATTTCCTTGCTTCTGATTGGACCGTCAAAACAATGAGTTAATCACCGCATTTAGTTGGGTCAATTAACAACATTAAGTGGCCGCCGGGGATTTGAAGAGTCGCGGGCCGTGCCGCATCTTTTGGAATTCTTTTTACGATGATCGACGATGGATATTCATGTTGATCGATGTCGGATGATCATCCAACTTCAGTCATAGATTGCTAACAGCGGGCCGGTATCATGTGTCTTGTCGATTTCTCGATTGGTTGGACAAAAAGTGTACTTCCTTGGTCAGCAGGTTGGCGATCTCGGAGCGATCAATGATGATTCCAAGCTTTTAACGACGGATCCGTGATGTTGACGAAGATCAGTCATTTTCGAGCATAAAAAATCAGATTCTCAGGAAATCACAGGGCCTGGAACTCCCGAAACACGAAAAGGATCGGAAAATGGGCCCTCTGACGGAAATCCGGCGACCCGGATTTCCAGGGTCGCCGGCGACCATGGGGAATTTTTTCCCCTTTGGTCGCCGTTTTGTTGGCCGTTTTTCGAGCTTTTTGTTTCTTTTTTTCTCCTGTATTTTTCTTGAAAATTTTCCTCATTTTTTGGCTTGATTCTCCTGAAGAAAACCTGACGAGAAGCCGTGCAAAACGGAGCACAAAGTTTCCTATTTTTTGGAAAAGCCGAAGACTTTATGGTCAAATTTCCGTCACGAGTCGAAATTAGGTCAAACGATGTCGGAATGACCTGAAATTTACGGTGAAGCCTCCTGAGCAGTAAATAGGACCAACCATGGGCTTTGGTTTGAGTTTTGAAGCCGTTTGGGTCCCGTCGCTGCTAGGCTTGATCTCGCAGCAAGGAAGATGTCGCGCTTTGATGTGCGGTCAACCGATGTCCGATTGACCTAAAATTTAACAGGGAGCCTGTTGGAGTCATTTTGAGATGATCCATTAGCTCCGATTTGGATGTCATGGTCCCGGGGTGCTCCGCCGCCGGTAGCCTTGATTTTCTTTCGGAGCATCAAAGTTAGGTCAAACGTTGTCGGAATGACCTGAAATTTGACTTGCAACCCTTTTGAAGCATGTTGAGGCCGCCCATGTGCTCCGTTTGATGAGTAATGGTCCCAGTGGTTCTAGCCGCCGAGGGACTTGATTTTCTTTCTGAGAGTCGAAGTCGGGTCAAACGTCACCGGAATGACCTGAAATTTGACGTTGAGCCTTTTGGAGGTATTTTGAGACCATCCGTAGGGTCTGATCGAAGTTTTGATGTCTTCGACGCCGTCGTCGCTAGGAGCGCCTGTTTGGCTGCCGGAGGAGTGAAGTTAGGCCAAATGATGTCGGAATGGCCCGAAACTTCATGTGAACTCCTCTTTTGGCTGTCTTAAAGGATCTTGCAATTTTTGTTAGAATCTGACAAGTTCTGATGCTTGAAGTAGCATTGCCCGTTTGTAGTAGGATGCGACTTCATGCGGCTTCTTGATGTTGAAGAGGCAAAGTGACATTTTTGGTGTCAACAAATGCCCCCTCGAGGTACAACAACGAGTAGCTTTTGGAGTCGATGTGCCTCGAAGAGAAACTTGAAGGAGAGCTTTCGATTTGACCAAGAGTTTTTTAACACATTTTTTTTAATAGCGTTTTGAGCTTCCATGGGGATTTTATGGTAGTGGGAGAGATCACGTACCATCTCAAGGCAGAATTTTGAAAATGACATGAAGGAGTTGGATTTGGGTGTTGGATTTTGGGTTTTCCTTTTGACCTTGTGAACCTAAGGGCTTTATGTGGCGCATCAGGCGATCAAGAAGGATTTTTGGTTTTTGACCTTGTGACCTAACAAGCTGTTTGTGGCAGGTTACGGGGTCAGGGTTTGATTTTTTTTATTTTAACCTTGTGACCCAACAAGCTGTATGTGGTAAATTGGGGGGGGGGGGGGTCAGATTTGGTTTTGACCTTGTGACCCAACAAGCTGTATGCGGCCGGTTGGGGGGTCAGATTTGGATTTCGTGGAATGTCAATTTCAAGATTTTGGCTCAATTTGGTATATGAGGTTGGATGGTTTGGTTTTTTGGGCACTCATGAGGCTTGGATTTTTTTTTTGTGTGTGGTCCAATCAACTCAAAAGAGGCATGGAACCATTTTGTGTGCTCTTGGTGAGAGGAATTTTTTTGAAAGGAAGCTCTTTTTAGTGCCTAGGTGGTCAAACCTAGCTCATGTGGGCTAGCCCATGGGACCTTAAGCTTTTTAAAGAAGGCTTAGATCTCACATGGTGTCATTTTGTAAAGAATATCTAAAAATATCTCTTTTAGATAGAGAATATCCAAAATTATTCTTATGTGGAGAGAATCTCTCAAGTTTCCTTTCTTTTGGGAGAGATTTTCTCAAAGTATCTTTCTTTGAGAGAGAATATTTCTCATTCCCTTTCTTTTTGGAGAAAATTTCTCAAAGAATCTTCTCTTTGGGAGAGAATATTTCAAATCTCCTTTCTTTTGGGAAGGTTGCTAAGTTTTAGCACTTACCTCCTTTCTTTTCTCCATGTTTCCTCTTTTGGTTTGCACTCTTCTATAAAAGCAAGAGGAGATTGGATCTTTGCTTCATTGTTTTCTTTCTTTGCAAGAGTCTTCAAGAGTGCTCCAAGATCAAGAATTCTTCTTTTTCTTCAAAGATCTTCAAGCTTTTCTTCTTCTTCTACATCAATGGCTTCAAGTAAGTTTTCTTCCTCCACAAAAAATCCCATGTAAAAGTAGAAATCACTTTCTTTTTCTTTTCTTTCCCCTTTTTTTCCTTTCTTTTTCTTTTCCTTTTTTTTCTCCGTGTGTTTTCTTTTTCTTTTTTTTTCACGTGCTGTTTTTTTTTTCTTTTGCTTTTTTTTTTCTTTTCTTGGTACGAACCTGTCCGTACTGCCATGTGGCAGTGGGCCACGGTCTGCTGGCCATTTTTTTTTTGAAGAAATTTGTCTCTTTTTTTTTCTCTCTTGTTTTGCTCACCAAGATAATGAGGTTTATGCACCATGATGATGAGGTTTATGCATTCCAAGATGTTCATGTATATTTTTCTTTCTCTCACTTTCTTTTTATGCATCGAGATAAAAGGCTAGAATCTCTAGGTCTTGTCAACAAGAATTTTGACTTTGACAAAGTTTGGTTGGTTTTGACCAAGTTGGGTTGGAATTGATCAAACTTTGGTTAAAGTTTTCCTAGCATCTAATGCATGATGATTTTTGGATGCATGCTTTTTAGTAAATTGATTGGGAGCATGATGATGCATACCTGAAAATCTTTTGCAAGTTTTGAGATTTGGAGCTCGCAGCGATGTTGAGCCCTTTCTTGATCTTACTGGATTTTGAGGAGCTTTGCAAGTTTTAGAGTTTGGAGCTCGCAGCGATTTTGAGCCCTTCTTCAAGCTTGCAGAGATTTGATGAGATTGGTTTGATCTCGCAGCAATGTTTGAGTTCAAACCTTCTTTGAGGATGCTTCATTGAGCTCATCTTCAAGCTTCCTATCTTTTTCAGGATGTCTCCCTTTTCTTCGGAATTGTCCCGGAATCATGACAAAATTTCGCTATGATGTTTCTTTAGCAAAATTCTGTCATTTTGATGATTGATTTTTCCTTTTCTATCCTTTTGCAGGCAGTTCCTCCAGAACGGACAAGGGCAAAGAGCCTATTACTGATGCACCTCGTCGGTCTACCAGGTCTCCTAACGTGGCCGTACATCAGGCCTGGGAGAAGGTCCAGTTTGTGGAGAAGAACTTGGAAGAGTGTGACTCCTTCAACCGCGATGAGATGAGACAACGATTGATCGCTCTCAAGGATGAGGAGTTTTACAGGATTATGGTAAGCAACCGTCCTTGGGTCATGGACGATCAGAGCATTGTGCCCAAACTTACCTTTTTCTTTGGTGATGCAGTCCCTGACGACTTGACGTACCAAAGGAGATGTTTTCAGTTCTCTTACACAGTTGATGGTGAGAAAACTATTTTTACTCGGTCGACCTTTGATCGGACTGTATTGATCATGAGTCTTTCTCCCACATGTCCCAAGAGGGAGGATCCTCCAAGCTGGGTGAAGAGGACCAATGTGATAAAGACCGAGGTTTTTGTTGGCAGCCCTTCCAGATATGCGGAGAAGTCGGCTGTCCGTATGGACATGTTGATGCCCTCCAGTGGCTACCAAGGTTCTAACCATCCGTCGGTCAATTTGAGACCGGTTGGCCTTGACATTTTTCTGGGCAACGGCAGCAGTTGGGTGAATCCTTTTCGACTTCGTGACTGTTTCAGTGCTAATTCGAGCTGGGAATCATGGACTGATCACACCCTGCAGGTTGGTGGAGCCATTTTGAAGGAGGCCGGGATCTTCGTTTGTGGTTCGTACTTTTCAGAAGATCGTGGTTTTCTCTGATGAGGCCTTCATGGCCGTGCTAGAGTCATTCCTTTCACAAACCAACACCTTCATTGTGACGAACGGTGAGATTGGTTTTACTTTGAAGGAATTAAGCGTCATCATCGGGTTGCCTATCCTCAGCAAACTCTATGAGGAGTTCATGCCTATCGACAGCGTTCTTGAGGAGCAGTCTGAGGAGTTCAAGCTCCTGTACTTTCAGCTCTTCGCCTTCTATGATTTTTTGAAGGAGAAGGAGGGCTCGAAAGTCCAGTGTAGCAGTTGGAAGAATTGTAGCTCCAACTTCTTTGACGGCGGAGAGTCCTCTGATGATATGGCCCAAGATGCTAGGCCCAAGAACCCAGGTTTGAAGAAGATCTCCGTTATGCGAGATGACTTAAAGAAGTTCTTCTAGAGTACATGTCGCGACCCCGGAACGGATCCCCGGGCCCGCGACGCGATTTGGTGATGATTACTACTGAAGATTTTGTTTTCCCACAGGTTCCCGCGGTGAGGATTCCCAAAGACACGCGGAATCTGACTCACACGTACACGATTGCGGAAGCGTGTAGCAAAACACATCACGATAAGCACAATCAAATCTTTAAGTGCTATAACATTTAATAACAAGACATAGCATCAAAGGAAAAGGGTTATCAAGGCATTCCCAAACATAGTTCAAGTTATAAGTTTAACACAAAAGTGAGTTAAGTTTGGTACAACCCATAAGAGACCAATAAAGGTCAATACAATCTCAAAATAACCAAAAGAAACCCCAAGACTAAAGGTGACGAAACTCGAGAACCAGACCGACATCTAAATGACATCGTCGGGCTGCCACTCTCTCACGGGAGTTGGCTCACAAGCCTCCTTCTGACGCTCCTCCTCAAAGGCAACGTCTCCTGCACCTGGGCACCAACAAACAAGGGTCAAACACGACGGTTTGGCAGGTAGTCAATTTAGGCATGAACATGAACAATAACATTTAGAGAAAACATGTAAGCAAATCTTTGGTATGAAGTACTATCAAAACTGAGATACATTTTCAAGAATACGAGCAAAGCTGAGATACCAAAACAAACTAGCATGAGTACATAATATATCATGAATAGTTACAATCCACAAAGAGCCCATCCTTTCTCTATCATTTATATAATGAAAAGAGCAAGCACGCATGACAAGCACGATATACATAATATAAGCACGACACGATTTCCCACAAAGACGGGAATTCCGGCCGCGGAACCGGACACGCACGATGTGTAATAAATACACGACCAGTCTGCAGACAGTCCACATGTTTAAAGACCCCCAGACAGTGGATCAAACTGAAAGGGCAGTCTAAGCTCAGTGGTGTTTACATAATTCATGAATGCACAAAACACGCGAAGCACGATCAAAGCACGTTGAGATAGAAAGGGGGAAATCACTTATCAAAACACGACGAGCACGACTAGCACGGGCATAATAATTATGCATAACACGCTTAGGAAGAGATCCCCTTTTCTCTTGAAACAAAACTCCAAAACAAGCTTGTACTAACACTTCAAAACAAGTTCACGATGATATTCATTTTATCAAAACTAAAGCACGAACACAAGGCTTATCAAGCACACGTAATGACCTTTGGATGGTCGTTGTGAAATCGAAGCCCCGATGTTGGAAATTAAATAAAATTGGTGCCCCAGAAGTTTAAAGACATCTTGGGTTTCGAGTGCACAATATCAAGCTAAAGGTCACTTAACATGTTCTAGTTTTTCATTCTTGCAAAACTCTTCAAAATACACAAACAGTGAATTTCGGTCACCTCGCGGTCAGGTGTCGGCTAGCCGAACTGGGACATGGCGGCTAGCCGCAAGGTGACCGCCAGGCTGACCGCTGGAAAGCAAATCGAACTTAGCTCTCGGGAAAAGGAACCGCATTGCGCGGTTGGCTTGCGGTTAGCCGTGAGCTGACCGCGGAGCTGACCGTGAACCACAATCGAAATGCCAGCTTCTGGAGAAGAAACCGCAGTCCACGGTTGGCTTGCGGTTAACCGCGAGTGAGACTGGCGGTTAGCTGTGAGCTGACCGTGGTGCTGACCGTTGATCCCAGATGAAAATGCTAGCTTCTGGAAAAGTAACCGCTGAGTTCGGTCAGCCTGCGGTTAGCCGCAGTGGACACAGACGGCTAGCCGCGAGCTGACCGCCAATGTACGGGTGTGCGGTTCAGTGCAGATTTTCACATTTTTCCTTCCTCCTTTCCATTCCTTCTCATTCCTCTTGTATTCCCTGAGCATATAGGCTCTTCAAGGGTAGAACACACATCCAAAACCAACAAAACACAATCATGAAGCTTGTAAACACATTCATATGCAAAGTTTCCAAAACAACAATGTAGCTTAAAATAACATGCACAATGATCCTATAGAGATTACTTGCCTTGCCCAAATGCTAAACACTCCTCCAAGCACTTCACTCAAGCTATCAAGCACTACAAGAAAAACCAAGAAAACCACACCAAACTCACTCAAGCTTAAGACAAGAAACCCATTTTACAACTAGGGTTTGTAAATATGAAAAACATGATCTTTAAGGACTAAAAAGACTTCATGGAAAACATGGTTTGAAACTCTTACCTAGAGAAAGTCAAACAAGAGAGATGGGAGAGAATGGAGAGCTTTCCCAACTTGAAACTTCAAGAAGATTGTATCAATAGGAAGCTTGCAAGGAGATGAAGAAAATGGTAGTCTTAGAATCTTCTTTGGAGCTCCCTAGCTAGATCAAACAAGGTGGGGAAGATGGAGAAGAAAAGAGGTTTTCCTTGCCCTAGATTCAGAAATTGCAGAGATTTGGTAAAGTGAGTGGAAGAAGAGGGAAAGGGGGATTAAGTGATGACTCATGGGCCCCATGTGACCTGAACTTGAAATGGCTAAAACATGATCTTGTGGGCCTCGGATGACTTCGACGAAGAAGGATAAAACGATCGTCGAAATATCTACTTTTCAAAAAGTATATTTTTGACATGGTTTTGAGATCTCGAAAATTGTGTCCAGATTTGTGCATAAAGGACAATTTTACCCTCTTTGGGCCAAAACATGGGTTTTTGGGCTTCGAACACGAATGGGCTTAAAACGAAAGTTGTAACACATAACAAGATCATTCAAATGAAATCAAAATCACACTCACACGAAAACCGATACGATCTTCCCAAGCCTACACGTGCACTCAGGCCTTCCTGAGTGTGTCTGACTAATACTAGACGTTCTCAAAATCCCCAAAGCTATGTCCAAAACTAACTAATCACTTCCAACCCAACCACGACTAAACCCACTTAGAACTAAACACATACTAATCGCACACTAATCGACTTGGTATGGGTCGGGGTCTAACAGTACATATGCCATTTGTCCTGACATTGCACTGCAGAGAGATCTCGTTGTTTACCTTGTTAGGAATCTTATAGATTGCAATTTGATGGATGCATTATCATTTTAGCATCATTTGATTCACACACTTGCATTAATTTAGAATATCTTGAAATCTTGATTTACACATACATTGGTTTTTAGATTTGTAAAAGTATTGATTTATGCATGTTTTGTTTTTAAACTTGGATGCATTTGTTTTAGAAAAGAGTTTTATCAAATCAAGCAAGCCTTTGGTTTTAAAGTTTTGAATCATTTTAGGCTTTTTATGTTTCATGTTTTAAAAACCCTTAGAATGTTTTAAAACATGTTTTTCAAGTTTGATTTAGTGGCCATAAAGTTCGCACAAAAAATATATTGAAATATGCAATTTTTGGGATTTTTGGTCCCAGGGGGTCGACCTGCAATGTGGCCGGTCGACCGTCACAGGGGACCCGGTCGACCGGCCACAATGCAGGTCGACCGGGAAAGAGCCGTTAGCCCTTTTTCAAACTATCTGTTTTTTGACCGTTGTGAAGGCCAGGTCGACCGGGGAAGGGCCAGGTCGACCGGGGGACTAGCCGTTGGGCTGTTTTGGCTATAAATACTAGTTCATTCCTTTGGCAAAAGTTGGGAATTTTTAGACCTTCCTTGAGAGGTTTTGAGGCAAATCAAAGGGGAATGAACTAAGGGATGAAGGGGATCATTAGGAGAGCTAAAGCTTGGTTTCATTAAGTTAAATTACAAGTAAACTTTACTTTTCTTAATCATATGTTTTCATGCTTTCTTTTATTTTTGGTAAATCTTTTGTAGCATGATAAACTATGATTTGTTGTGTCCTTAACATGAATATGTTTTGAAGTGATTTATTGTTTTGGATGCATCACCATGATTCAATTCAAGTAGTACTTTATTTGGTAAATCTAAGTAGATCATGTTAATGAAAGAATCTTTGAAATTATATGTAACATGATTCCTATACTTGGTTGAATCTATGGTTGTTGTTTTTCAACACAAGAAAATCACTTTCACAACTATCTTATGTTTTGGATTCAATAACTTCACAAATCATATGTTCTTTTGTTTTAAAAGTTTCACAACTTGCCTTACTTTAATAGGTATATCATTTTCAAGTTGATTTTATAATTACATATGATTTGTCCCCTAATTTCAATCAAATCTATTTTTATGGTTTATGAGCTACATTGTTGATTTGATTGACATCCCTATGCATCACATGTTTTGTGCTTAGAATTTCACAACTTGTTTAGGATACAAATGTATATCTTTTACAAGTTATCTTTAACATGTGATTTGCATTCTTTCCTCAATCATAAATGTTTTTATGAGCTAAAACTTTCAAAAGCCTTAGGCATACATTTATGAGCCTTCATTTTCAAAATGATTTAGAACATCCCACACACACATCATGAGCATACATCTTTTCATTCATTAAGTGTTTGTGTGAGTTAGTTTTTCACTTCCATATCCGCCTAATTAAAAGGCATTGTAATGAGCTTAATTGAATCTCCATCAAGTGTATTATAGACACTAATTAGAGAGATAACCAACCATTAGTTGAAGAGGTTATTGCTTAGCCTAAGAAAAGCATAATGTATAGGTTGATGTTGAGCCTTGAAAAACACCATTGTAAAGGTTATTGCTTAGCCTATTGAAAAGCATAAATAGTGGAAATCCGGTGGGGTGTTGGATCACAAGCCGGTAGTGGATGTAGGCATTGAGGCCGAACCACTATAAATCCTTGTGTGATGGTGCTTGCTCTGTGGTGATTGTTTTTGTAAGCTTCTGCATTTATTTACTTAATCACCACTTGTGACTAGTTTAATTTAAAGAAGTTAAAATTTGTTTAAAATTGGTCATAATTGGAGCTCACCCTATTCACCCCCCCTCTAGGGTTCAAATCCCTGGACTTTCATACCTCACTTATTGGTTGGGTGAGGCTGTTTTTGCTGGAGAAGATGGAACACGCATCAGGCCGCACTGTATTTTTCCAGCTTCTCAGATGGCGTTCGGAGAGCGGTTGGCTTTGGTGCCAGCTCTTTATTCCTACTTGTGTACCAAACTACAGGCTGCTGCTTTCTTGGTTCGGCTGGGGCTCCCTATGAATAGGGTATTTTCAGCCCATATTTTTTATTCGTGGTATGTTTACCATTGTCCCGTCTTCCACCGTTTAGGAGCTGCGCAAGGTGATGACCTTTTCATGACTCGATTGGCTAGAGGGACAGCCATTAACGAATCTCTTCTGTTGGCGCAAGGTGATGACCCTTTGAGGATTTGACGGTTCAGGGACGTCGAGATCGGGCAATCTTCAGTGAAGCTTTCTCCAGGTTTGCGGAAGAAGGCTTTTGATTTTGGAGCCTCCCGCGATTCCACCAGGGCGGGGTCTGGAAGACATTACTCCTTGACCAATGCAGAAAAGGGGTGGCTTTTTAACATACGTGTTGGTACGATGGTGTACCGGAGACATCTTTTTGTTGACATCCAGTCGTATGTTCCCTCGCGTTTTGCGCTGCAGTTGGGCTTCTCTCAAGGCATTGTTGGAGCGCCTTCGAGCATGGTGAAGCGTTTTGGAGGTTTGCAGGATGGGAGGAATGCATGGGCCTTTCACAGTGCGGAGACCACAACCGCCATGATTTCCTATCCTGAGTTGCCCACTTTCCGGACTGCTGGCTTCACGAAATGGTTCATGGAAAGCTTTTCAGTGTACCGGGGGCTTTTCAAGAAGGAGTTTGATGTCAAGCAATCTCCTAGGAAGGGTCTTGGCAAATCAGATGGAGTCCGACGAGAGGAAGTTCTGGCTTTCCTTTCCGGAGAAAAGCACAAGATCGGCTTTCTCAATGAGTAGGACATCATCAGACCAGGAGCTGTACAAGAGATACCTAGTGAGGTCATGGATCAGCTCGAAGAAGAGGAAGCCGAGATCGACGTTTGGATGCAAGTGGAATTAACAAAGCCTTCCATGGAGTCCACTGCAAAGAGTAGACCGTCCAGTGAGGAATCAAGCGAAGCCCCTGACTTTGACAGCGGGGCGGGTACTTCAAGTAAACCAACCCATAGAAGCAAGAGGAAGAGAGGGCAGCGCCGTAATAAGAGACGACACGATGACTCTCCTGATCTGGAAGTCCCTCCCACTATTGTTGAAGAGACGTCAGAGGATGTCGATGAGCCTCCGGAAAAGAAGAGTCGAGAGGAAGAAACCTTTGATGAAGGTATGATTCCTCCTCTTTCTCTTTCTGTTTCTTGCTTTGAGATTTTCTTGTTTTGATTTGCCTTCTCTCCCTTTTTCAGTGAAAGATGAGGACTTGATGATGCCTGAGGTTCCAGCCGATGAGGCAGTGACGGATCCGGCTGTAGCATCCGAAGAAGAACCGAGGGACTCTCGATTGATTTCAGAATCTTCACCTGGTATGACTTCTTTGTATTTCCTTTTTTGTCTGTGCTGTCATTTGCTAACATGTTGCTTGTTTTCTTGTCAGCTGACTTGCCACAGGATTCCGATGATTTCAAGCCATCCATGAAGGTAGAAAGTATTCTGCCGACCGTCGAAGAAGGTATTTGTAGCAATAACCCTGATGATAATGATTTTTTCAATAGGATCATATTCATACCCCTTTTTTGGTTTTGTTTTGTTGGCAGGTTGTGAGGTAGCAGAAAAGGTTCCTCCGTTTTTCTCAGTGCCAGAGCAGGAGATGCCTGCAGTTGAACCAGAAGTAGGGACTTCTTCTCCCAATTTTAATGTGGCAGAGACGAAATCTTCTGAGCAGATTCCTTCGCCAGTGTCTCCGATTAGAAAGAGCTTAATGATCACTCCTCCAGCAGGACATGACACGGGCAGTCGACTGTTAGATTGTATGGACTCAATCCATCAGTTGATGTAATTAACTGATTAATTTCTTTATTTATCAATAAAATCATGCTTTCCTTTTATGAGATGAATGGTGTTTATTACTTAATGCACATGACCAATACATATGACATAATGGTTCATGAGATGAACCGGGTCCCATTAGTATATTAGATGTGAAATATGTATATGGATGAGATCCACATATGGGAGACATGTGTCACAAATCTTATACTTAAAATATCTTCACAACCAGTGATGAGACTGGCATCTCATCTGATTAGGTTGCAACACTTTGATCACTATGAGATAGTGTGATTTGTCTCGATCATCAGAATATAAGATTCTGGATCATAGTACTGGTACATTGGATGTATTGAAGGACCATGAGAAGCACCTTATGAAATATTGTATCGATTTAAGGACTGCTCTCATAATTCCCTAGCAATAGGCTCTTAATCATGAGACATTGATGAACTCAAGTCTCTATCTATTCATTTTGCTTTGAGTCACCAATGAGTGAGGCCAACTGTAGGTCAACACCTCGGTGT
Organism: Cinnamomum chago; assembly: GCA_038049695.1. Taxonomy (NCBI): domain Eukaryota; kingdom Viridiplantae; phylum Streptophyta; class Magnoliopsida; order Laurales; family Lauraceae; genus Cinnamomum; species Cinnamomum chago. The sequence goes on along the minus strand of CP142453.1, from coordinate 89,517,176 downwards.
CTTGGGTACGTGGTAGTAGGACTGCGGGAACATCCAATGGTCAATATGGAATCTATCTACATTATCCCCTTGTGCCAATTAATGGATTTATCATTAGTAAGTGCGCACCCATCTCGATTAAGAGTTAATTGGATGGTACTAATGATCACTGTAATTAGTTGGGGCTCAAGGATAATAAGATGTGGATCTAAGATTGGATGAGACAGATTTATTCCAATTGATCCATGGATAATGATAGAGGGGCCTACTTGTGGTAATTGGGAAGTTTAGGGTCTTCATTGTAATTTATTCCTAAGACTGGAGTGCAATTGCATTTTTATAGTGGTGTTATTTGCAATTAACTGTGGGTCCGGATTACACATGAGATATGGGGTCGCGTCCCAGTTGGAGTCAGCTTTCTAAGGAATCCCTAGTGGTCCCCACGCTAGCCCAAGTATTAGAAAGATTCTATTCTTAATTAAACTCTAAAAGGAAGGAATTAGAAAGTTACTATTTCTATTTGAAGTGGACTTCTAATAGTGGTAATAGTAAGCTACTAATTTGTGTGGAAGTGTGACTTCTAATACAAATTAGTAAGAGAGATAAGAGAGGAGACTTGAGGGCTATTTAAAGGGAAATACACCCCTTGGACGTCCATGACATAATACCCATGCCCAAGAGCCTCTAGTGCAAGTGTTGCACAACTCTTCTTTTCCTCTTCTCTCTTCTAGTTACCTTCTAGTTCCTTAGAGTTTCTAGTACGGTTTTCCCTTGAAGATCCCACACATCTTCTTGAGAAAAGAGATCTGATAGAGGGTCATAACATGGAAGACAACAAGGTCTTGGAGATCTCTAATTGCTTCAAGAAGAGTTCTTGTTCTAGTTGGTTGTTTTCTCCTCGATTAAAGCACTACCGGGCTCAAAGGTATAATCTGCTTCTTTACTTGTTGTAGATTATTTTGTTGCATGTAGTTACTAATTTCTATCTTCTAGATAGGTTATATTGCTGTACATGATTGATGAGAAAGAGGGATTGCATCTTGGATGTGGTTTATGGCCTTCTGGATACTTGATCCCTGAGTCAAGTGGGTCAAAAGTTTTGAAAATCTATCCACGAGGCCCACCTACTTCAAACAATTGGTATTAGAGTCATACCTCATCTCTAATCAAGTTAGATCAGCGATCTAGATCTAATCTTTGCATGAGATGCGAAGAGGATAGACCTAGGGCTATTGAAGGATCAGTTATGATTGGGTTTGTTTACTTTATGTAGTAAATTCATGTTTGGATAGTCACAAAAGGGTTTAATTATGATGGAAGGATGGTAGGATGCCATTGAGAGCCTTCAAAAGTGTTTTGGAGGTGTTTGGACTCGAATTGAAAAAACCCAAATTTCTGCCTTCGTCAGGCGGGTCGACCTGGCCCCGCGCTCAGTCGATCGGGCCTGTAGGGTCGGTCGACCGGGAACACAGCTCGAACCCCGCCGAGGGACAGCCCCGGACCCCCTCTGTGAAGTGCATGTATTAAAAGGGTGGCTACCTTTGGCATCTTGTTTTTTCCATTGTGGTTTGTTAACCTAGTTTTGTGAGATGCTTTGTTGTATGAGATACTAACTTGCAGGTGATAATGTCCTCTCCATATGGGCCCCAAGTCTTTTACTTTCTTTTTATGGTTATTGGTTTATTTGAGGCTTAGTGTAAAGGGCATCATTGTTTCCTTGGTTTCCCGTGAAAGGGCAAGGCATGGTGAATTTCCCTATAGCACTTTTATTTCCATGTTTATATTACCATGTAAGTCTCATAATTGAGGCATAGGAATTTATGTAATTTTTCTAAATTTGTAAATTCTGGCGATGTCCGAGACGAAGAACGAAAGTAAAATTGGACTCCTAATCAAAGAGTTTGAAGATTACCAAAAGCCTTTTGGAGATGGCCAAAGAGTTTTAGGAATCCCAAAGTTTTGGAAAGTCTAGAAGTCTAAGAAGTCTATTCCGCTTGGGCCATGTGGAGGAGAGGACTAGTTTCTAATTTTAGCTTTTTCTATTTATGGATGAATGCTTAATTTAGAATATTTCCAAATCTGATCCAAACATAGCAAGTTACTAAAATTGGTCAAATCAAATTAATTTTTGGAAAGAGTTCTAATTAGTGTTGATGACCCATGAGATGGACACATTGGTAACACTAATTTAAGAAACTGAAGTTTCCTTAAAATAACTTGACTTGGAACCAATCTTTGATCATATCATGAGATGATTTGATGTTCATAAATATACATGTGGGCCCTAATATCTTACAAGGAAATCCTCAATTATAAAATATTAAGTGGGAGCGGCGCATTTAAATTGAGAAATCACCATGGTTTTCCACCATAGGTCCATTGTAAAGAAAGTATTAGCCTCGCGCCATCTTGAGAATGGCCGTTCCCCGCGGAGGGCTTTTATTTGTCCGGTTACTAGATATGGATCTCCTATGGATAGTGTTGGTGAGACGGGGCGGGGGCCCACTCTCCAAGGAGGAGCTGCCCGCAACGGTTATCATACAATGCTAGTTGGTGGGTCACACTTAACTAAAATAATGATGTAGTATCCCCAAGGATCTGCCTCATATATTTTAGGAACCAAAGCTAATCGGGAGTCATTCATTATTTGGTATGAGATACCTAGATAATAATGAATGAAGGGGATCATGGACAGTCTTAATCCTAATTTTGACCAACTTTGATCCGCACCAATCTAGGTGGTATTAGCACTCCCCAAGGAGGCATACCCCGGGGATTGGGATTCCGATGTATTCTAAATTTAGTGGTTATGAGGATTCCCACATAAATTTGGTGGAATACTAAACCCTAATGTCATTTAAATTCATTAATTGAAAGTATGGTTATGTGCTACAGTTTTTCAAGCATGAATTCAAATACTTTCAATCCACTTGCGACCATCCTCAATCAGAATAAGTTGGTGGGATCCAACTATGTAGACTGGAAACGGAACCTGGATATTGTCTTGACTGCTTCAGGTTGTAAATATGTCCTTACCAAAACCTCCCTTGATGAGCCTGGTCCAAATGCACCGGAAGAAGAAAATGAACTTTACACCAAATGGGGCAAAGACGATGAGATGGCCAGATGCTACATTCTGGCATCCCTGTCTAGTGTTTTGCAACACCAACATCAATCATATAAGACTGCATACGATATTATATCGAACTTAAAGGAGATTTTTGTGGAACAGGGCAGTCCTGCTAGGCAGGCAGTTATGAGGGTGCTCATTAGCACCAAGATGGCTGAAGGTACATCAGTACAGGAACACATGTTGAAAATGATGGACTCATTAAATGAGTTAGATGTACTAGGAGCTGCGATTGATGCAGAATCGTAGATCGACATAATCCTTGAGTCACTACCAGAGTCATTCAACAATTTCAAGGTTAATTACAATATAAATAAGATGAATCTGACTTTGGCTGCGCTGTCTAGCCAGCTGGTGGTGACTGAAGGGATTATGAAGAAGAAGCCAACTGCCCTAGTGATAGAAAAGTCAGATGCCAAGTTCAAGCCGAAAGGCAAAGGGCGGAAAGGCAAAAAGAAATCAGTTCCGAAAGGTCCTAAGGTGGAGAATGGTCCTAATGGTGGCATGGCCAAGGCTAAGGGTTCAGGGTCAAAAGGAAAGTGTTTCCATTGTGGTAAGACAGGACAGTGGAAAAGGAATTGTCTAGAGTATCTGTCTAAGAAGAAGACCTCAGGTATGATTGAGTCACTTATTTCTGAAGTTAGTTTTGCAACTGGTACTTCAGAATCTTGGTGTGTGGACTCCGGGGCAACTAATCACATATGTAATTCGTTGCAGGGGTTCAGGGAAACCAGGAGGCTCAGTGACGGAGAAATCATTGTTAACCTAGGATCTGATGCTCAGGCAGAGGCAGTTTCAGTAGGAGTTATTACTTTATGTTTTTCAAATAATAAGTTGGTTTTGTCAGACACGTTATATGTACCGTCTTTACGGCAGAATTTAATTTCAGTTTTTAGTTTGGTCAATAAAAGTTATTCCATTACTTTTGGTACTGAAGTTGTCATAAAGAGGAATGATACTTTTACATGTTCTGGCAAGGTAACCAATGAGCTTTATTTGTTAACTCCTACAATGTATGAGATACATGATACTGAAATAATTAATAAACCATCATTAAAGAGGAAGTCACCTTCATCTAATCCAACAAAACTTTGGCACTTGAGGCTAGGTCATATAAACCTAAATAGGATTGACAGGCTCGTGAAAGATGGTATCTTGCCTTCATTGGTTTTAGAACCAATGCACGTCTACGAGTCCTGCCTGGAAGGCAAAATGACCAAAAGACCCTTTTCATCTAAGGGCAATAGGGCCAAAGGTTTATTGGAATTAGTGCATACTGATGTGTGTGGACCCATTAATGTCAGGGCCAGAGTAGGATATTAGTATTTCATCACTTTCACAGATGATTACTCAAGATATGGATACATAAACCTTATGCACAGCAAGTCCGAGGCTTTTGAAAAGTTCAAAGAGTTTCGAGCTGAAACGGAAAAGCAATTAGGTAAGAGTATCAAGACTCTTCGATCAGATCAAGGAGGGAAATATCTCTCCGCTGATTTTATGGGATACTTATCAGAAAATGGGATTCTGTCCCAGTTGTCTGCTCCTGGTATGCCTCAACAAAATGGAGTAGCGAAAAGAAGGAGCCGGACTCTTTTAGATATGATTAGGTCTATGCTGAGTTTCTTAGGATTACCTATATCCTTTTGGGGATACACCTTGGATACTGCAATGTACATACTAAACCTCGTACCATCTAAGTCTGTACCTAAAACTCCTCGGGAGTTGTGGTCCGGGCGAAAGCCCAGTCTACAACATTTACACATTTGGGGTTGTCCGACACATGTGCTAAAGGTTAAGACGGATAAGTTGGAAGCGAAGTTGGAAGTATGCACATTTGTAGGATATCCTAAAGGAACTAAAGGTTGGTTATTCTATAATCCCAGAGAGCAGAAAGTGCTGGTCAACTCTAATGCGGTTTTTCTGGAGGAAGATTATATGATGGACCAAAAATCTTTAGAAAAGGTGATCTTGGAAGAAAATCAAGAGCAAACAATTCCAAATCCAAGTATGACCGAACTTGAGGAAGAACCGCACTTACCGAACCCAGTAGTTACACCAGTGCCTCGTCGTAGTGGGAGGATTGTCAGACCCCCTGACAGGTTCTCGTTCTTCGGAGAGTCTTACAAGGCAGTTCTGGAAGAACCGGAACAAGATCCCTTTAACTATGATGAAGCAATTAATGACATAGATTCGGGGCGTTGGCATGATGCAATGAAAGCTGAGATGGAGTCTATGTATTCCAATAAGGTCTGGACACTTGTGGATCTGCTTGCCACAATTAAACCAATTGGGTGCAAGTGGGTCTACAAGAGAAAAAGAGGACCAGATGGTAGAGTGGAGACCTTTAAGGCCAGGCTTGTTGCGAAAGGGTATACTCAGAAAGAGGGTATCGATTATGAGGAAACCTTCTCGCCGGTAGCCATGCTCAAGTCCATCCGGATACTCTTATCCATTGCGGCTCATCTTGATTACGAGATTTGGAAAATGGATGCCAAGACGGCGTTTCTCAACGGCCATCTTAAGGAAGACATCTATATGGTGCAGCCAGACGATTTTGTAGCAAAAAACCAAGAGCAAAAGCTTTGTAAGCTGCAGAAGTCTATTTATGGACTGAAGTAGGAATCCTGAAGCCGGAACATCAATTTTGACCAGGCAATCAAGTCATTTGGTTTTTGTTAAAATCCGGATGAGTCATGTGTGTATATGAAATGTGAAGGTGACAGGGTAGTATTTCTGGTTTTATATGTCGACGACATCCTACTCCTCAGGAAAGAAGTAGGAATGTTATCAATAGTGAAAGTTTCGTTGGCCAAGACTTTTGATATGAAGGATTTGAGAGAAGCTAGCTATATCCTAGGGATCAAACTCCATCGAGACCAGAAAAATAGGATGATTGGCTTATCCCAAGCTGCATACATAGATAAGGTACTGGTACAATTTGCTATGCAAGACTCCAAGAAGGGTATTACACGTTTCAGGCATGGAGTGCACCTTTCTAAGGATCGGTGTCATAGGACACCTGAGGAAAATGAGCATATTAGGTCGATACTATACGCTTCGGCTGTCAGTAGCCTCATGTTTGCTATGCTATGTACTAGACCGGATATCTGTCATGCAGTGGGCCTAGTCAGCAGATATCAATCTAACCCAGGACGTGCTACTTGAGCTATTGGAGGAACAAGCTGCTGTAAAATGGGCTGCCATTGTGGAAGCTCGTGCTAGAGAAGGGACTCTGATTTGCCAAGTCGAGGAGGCTGAGAGCAATCTTCGAAGGAAGACTCAAGAATACGAGCAATGGCAGATTCATTGGGAAGAGCTTCCCCGTGCTGCAGATGGATCGCGGCATTCTGCCACATTTTATGGGAAGATTTTGAAGAAGCGTGGCCTGGAAGCTTTAGAGGCTAAGGTCAAGAGTCTGCTTGAGGAGTTGAGCCTTTGGTTGAAGACCATGTGAGACTGAGCTCCTGATTCTTGTAACAAACTTTTTTCTTCTTCTTTTTCTTTGGTACCCGTGTATACACACATATATTTTTTGGTACTCTTTCTCTTTTAGTGTTTGTGGAATTTTTTTTTAGCACTTCTTTTTTTTTATTCCCTCTTTTCGCTCAAATTCTTTTGTAATAAATTCAAGCAATAGTTAAATGGGAATGTTTTGTCATTTTGTCATTTTGTGAAAAACCTTTTTTCAAATGGTTGTTTTGTCGTGAAAGCCGAATTTTGAGATGGCATGGAAGCCGAATTTTGGGTCGGCATGGAAGCCGGTTATGTTTGTGGCATGGGAGCCAATTTTTTTGAAATGGCATGAAAGCCAATTTTTGAAATGGCATGAGAGCCGAATTTGGGATGGCATGGAAGCCGATTTTGTTTGTGGCATGGGAGCCAAAATTTTTGTAATGGCATGAAAGCCAATTTTTGAAATGGCATGAGAGCCAAATTTGGGATGGCATGGAAACCGGTTTTGTTTGTGGCATGGGAGCCAAAATTTTTGTTTGTGGCAATGATAGCCAGGATTTGCTTTTGGCATGGAAGCCGAAATTTGTTTTTGGCATTGATAGCCGATTTTGTTTTTGGCATTGATAGCCAATTTTTTTGTGGCGCTTATAGCCGAATTTGTGGCGTTTATATCCGATTTTTGGCATGAGAGCCGATTTTTTGAAATCCGAGTTTTCTTTTGTTGGCGTGAGAGCCAAATTTTGGCATGAGAGCCAGGTTTTGTGGCATTTATAGCCGATTTTGTGGCGTTGATAGCCGATTTTTTGCATGAGAGCCAAGTTTTTGGCATTTATAGCCGATTTTGGCATGAGAGCCGGGTTTTAGTTTTCAAAAATGCAAGTATTGATTAAAAGTTGCCTCCCTGCTGAATGGTCTTGCAAGTATCGATGGAATGTTGCCTCCTTGCTCATTCGGTTGCGTGTATCGATGGAATGTCGCCTCCTCGTGAATTTGGGTGCAAGTATCGACTGAGTGTCACTTCCTTGCTTTTTTTTATTTTAAAAATTTTTGGTTTTGTGGGTATCGATGGAATGTCACTTCCCCACGATTTTTGAAATTTGAGGTCTCTTTTTTTTTGGACCTCGGTTTTTTGTTTGAATCTTGGGTTTGTGGATATCAACTGGAATGTTGCGTCTCCACGATTTTTGAAATTTGCAAGTATCGACAAAGTGTCGCTTCGTTGCAATTTTGAAATTTTGGAAGAATCGAATGGGGTTCGCATCCTCCTGATTTTTGGGTTTTGTGAGTATCGACTGAGCGTCGCTTCCCCGCGGTTTATAAAAAAATCATTTTTTTTTGTTTAAAGACACAAGGGTCGTTAATTTTGACTTAAAATCATTTTTTGTTGTAAAAGTCAGGGTGGACTAGGCTGGAAATTCCTGAGTCTTGATTTTGTTTCAAACCATGAATTTTGGGTTCAAGGATCGAAAATCTGGTTAAGTCTGGGAAGAGGCTCCTAAACTTGGATTTTTGGATTTTTTTTTTTAACAATGAAACTATGAAAGTAAGCATTGTTTTGAAATTTTAGAAATCTCAACATAAGGATGAAAAATCTAAAAGAGGCGAGTTTGACGAGCGAGTACCTGAGAATAGGCTTTCGCCGTGCAAGCAATGCTTTGACCCAATGGCGTAAGTCTTCAAGGGCAGTACCGCTTCAAGAACTTGCCGTTGATGGGCAGCATGCATCTGACGCCCTCCATGTTTAGAAGTGCGTATGCGCTGTTGGAGAAGACTTTGTCAATAACGAAGGGTTCCTTTCATTTTGGTTCGAGTTTGCCTTTGGATTTGTGGGCAAAAACCATTGGCCTTTTTACTGTAAGAACCAAGTCTCTCTTTTTGTAGGCGCGTTACCGGACCCTTTTGTCGAAAGATCCTGCCATGCGTGCTTGGTACAGCTCAATGCTTTGTAAGGCTTCGAGCCATTTTTCGTCGAGATTGTCCAGTTCTTGGAGTCTCAGTTTGACAATGCTTTCTTGCGTCATGTCATTTGGTAAAGATACCCTTAGGGAAGGAATTTATACTTGAATGGTGTGCTATGGGTTGGTCCTCGAATGGTGGTTCGATAAGCCCACAAAGCTTCAGGTAGTTTGTCTCCCCTGTCTCTTTTGCAACTAGAGACTGTTAGGAATTTTGTAGATTGCAATTTGATGGATGCATTATCATTCTAGCATCATTTGATTCACACACACTTGCATTGTTTTAGATGAACTTGAAATCTTGTTTTATTCATCCATTGCTTTTAAAAGTTGTAAAAGTATCGATTTATGCATGTTTTCTTTTCAATCTTGGATGCATTTGTTTTAAGAAAGAGTTTTCAAGAAATCAAGCAAGCCTTTGTTTTAAAAGTTTTGAATCTTTTTTGGCTTTTTATGTTCATGTTTTATAAAACCCTTAGAATGATTTAAAACATGTTTTTTAAGCTTGATTTAGTGGCCCAAAAGATCCCCCAAGAAAAATCTTTGAAATGGAAAAAATGGGATTTTTGGTCCCGGGTGGTCAACCTGCAGTGAGGTAGGTCGACCTACCCAGGGGAAGGTCGACCTACCTCACTGGAGGTCGGCTGGGTCCAGAAAACTCCAACGGTCAGTTTTTTGACCGTTGTGTGTGGTAGGTCGACCTGCCCCTATATGTAGGTCGACCTGCTACTAGCCGTTGGCAATTTTTTGCTATAAAAATGAGTTCTTTCCTTTGCCAAAAGTTGGAATTTTAAGCCCCTCCTTGAGAGGATTTGAGGCATATCAAAAGGGAAAAGAACTAAGGGATGAAGGGGATGATTAGGAAAGCTAAAGCTTGGATTAATGAAGTTAAACCACCAAGTAGGCTCTTCCTTCCTTAATCATATGTTTTCATGCTTTTGTTTTATTTTTGCTAAATCATTTCTAGCATGTTAAACTATGTTTGTGTTGTGTCCTTAACATATTTTATGTTTTGAGTTGATTTATTGTTTTGGATACAACATCATATGATTCAATCCAAGTAGTACTTAACTTTGGTAAATCTAAGTAGATCATGTTAATGGAAAAATCTTTGAAATCATATGTAACATGATCCATATACTTGGTTGAATCTTTGGTTGTTGTTTTCCATCATAAGAACATCTCTTTCAAAACTAACTTATGTTTTGGATTCAACTTCTTTACAAATCATATGTTTTCATGTTTTGTTTTATCATTGGTAAATCTTTAGTAACATGATAATATATGATGTGTTGTATCCTTAGCATGTTTTATAATTTGAATTGATCTATTGTTTTGGATGCATCACCATTTGATTCAATCCAAGTAGTACTTTATCTTTGGTAAATCTAAGTAGATCATGTTAATGAAATATGTAACATGATTCATATACTTGGTTGAATCTTTGGGTGTTGTTTTTCATCATAAGAAAATCTCTTTCAAATGTATCTTATGTTATGGATTCAACATCTTTACAAATCATATGTGTATTATTGTTTTAATGTTTCACAACTTGCCTTACTTTGATAGGTATATCACTTTCAAGTTGTCTTTATAATTACATATGATTTGTTCCCTAATTTCAATCAAATCTATTTTTATGTTTTTAGCTACATTGTTGATTTGATTGGCATCCCTATGCATCACATGTTTAGAGCTAATCCATTTCATACAACTTGTGTAACTTTGATATCATTAACAAGTTGTTACTTTTAACATGTGATTGCATTCTATCCTCAATCATAAATGTTTTATGAGCTAAAACTTTCAAAAGCCTTAGGCATACATTTATGAGCTTTCTTTTTCAAAATGATTGAGGACCACACACACACACACATCATGTACTTTCATCTTTGCATTCATAGTGTGAGTGTGTATTAGTTTTTCACTTCCATATCCGCCTATTTAAGAGGCATTGTAATGAGCTTAATTGAATCTCCATCAAGTGTATTATAGACACTAAATTAGAGAGATAACCAACCTTGTGGTTGAAGTGGTTATTGCTTAGCCTATAAAAGCATAGTGTATAGGTTGATGTTAAGCCTTGAAAAACATCATTGTAAAGGTTATTGCTTAGCCTTGAAAAGCATATTGTAAAGGTTATTGCTTAGCCTATTGAAAAGCATAAATAGTGGAAATCCGGTGGGGTGTTGGATCACAAGCCGGTAGTGGATGTAGGCATTGAGGCCAAACCACTATAAATACTTGTGTGATGGTGCTTGCTTTGTGGTGATTGTTTTCTTTAAGCTTCCGCATTTTGTTTGATAATCATCACTTGTGACTAGTTTGTTTTAAAGAAGTTAAAATTGGTCATAAAAGAAGCTCACCCTATTCACCCCCCCTCTAGGGTTCGGATCCCCATGGACTTTAGAATTGGTATCAGAGCGGGTTACTCCATTTTTAGGGCTTAACAACCCGGAGTTGATCCTTGCTAGATTTGAACCCTAGTGTTGTGTTTATTGCATATCTTTTTAAAAGATTTCCACTATGTTTGAAAATGATATTTTCCCTAGCCTCTTTGCACCACTCTAAGACTTGTTCAAGTTATATCTTCAAGAGTTGGTGAGTCCTCTTTATGAGCTCTCAAGGACAACCTTTTCAAGACCTTTGGTGAATCTTCATTGGTACACATTTAGACTAACCTTAAGGCCTTGATACCCCTAGACCAACCTATGCTTTTTAGTTATATCTATTTGTTGGTCATGTTACATTTGCATTTTGTTTCTTTATAGTCACATCTTTTAAAATGCAATGTTTCTTTGTGATCATTTGATTTTGTCTTCATGAACTTTTTAAGTTATATCTCATGGTTTTCAAAATCCTTTGATTGCAATTTTTTCATGATGGATTTGCATTTTGTTCATGTAGTTATATCTATTGTAATGCATATCTATTCATGATCAATTGATTGTGATTACAAAAGCTTTCATAGCTAGACTTTTCATGATCATTTGATGTTGGAAAATCATTTGATGTTTGTCATAGTTAGATCCTTTTTGTAAATCAAATGATTTGAAGCAATTTAAGTTTTCCATTGATTTTCAAGTTATATCTCTTGAAATGGAAATTTGTAAGTGTCTATTGTTTTTACAAATTGAAAACTTTACAATAGTACACTTCTTGTTTTTCAAAATCACTTGCTCTTAATTCTATAAATGATTCTTTGTTGGAATTTCATACATTGAAGTGATTTGAGAAACTTTGGAAAATGTTCTAAGCTTTATTAGTTATATTTATAGAAGCATTTTCCTTGAATTTATTTCCTTGTGCCTAATTATGATTATATCATTTGAAAGGAAATAATTTTTACAAACAATTTCCATCTTTGCTCATTGAGTTACATTCTTTATGCAAATTGATTTTGTTGTCTTACATTGCATGGTTGGATATGATTTCATTGATTTGCATGTTTGTGCCTATTTTGGTATATGGTTTCATTAATGCAAATTAATGAGTGTTTATGTGCTTTATAGTAAAATCTTGTATTTGAGTTTTTTAAGTGCATGTGTGATTTAATGTACTAAGTTCATTTGGTATAGACCTCATATCCTTTTTCATTGCATTGTAAGCTTAGTACATTTACTAAGAGTGGAGATGTTACATGATAGATTGACCCTTTAACCTCATACCTCCTTGTGCTTAAATAGTAATATTCTTTTTGATGAATGGTATGAGTTAGATCTTGAGTGTTGATTAATCCTCTCTATGCAAATGACAAATTGTTCTATGTATGTTGTGTTATTTATTTTATTTGTAGAAACCATACTAGAACTCAAATCCATCCTCTATGCTTTATAGTCATTTCTATTTGGATGGTTATGATGTTGATTCATGTGTATTTTCTAAGTGTTTTCATTCTTATACATGTTTCAACTTCATAGTAGTGATCTTGATCATATGAAACTCTTTGCAATCCATTCCTCATATTTCTATATGTTTGATGGACATCTTAGATGTTGAATTCATATGATTTTGACACTTTGGAAATTGCATGCATTACCTAGTAATATCCTTTTGCATTGCAATTTACCTTGTTCATCACTATGCTCAATAGTTATATCTTTATTAGTGATGAATATGCATTTATGATGCTTGATGGAATTTTGTCACATTCTTGCTCTTTATCATGTTATCAAATTCAATTGGATTCAATTGGTATAATGTTTGATTGATTTGATTTCTTGTGAATGTGATAAATCTTGTGTGCATTGGATTGAACTTGATAAGTAATATGGTTGTTCCATGTCACACACCATTAGCATCATAATGTTCATGTTGCCACCTCTTTTTGCTCATATAGGTATATCTCATGACCACCATGTTTATGTGTTCATAATATTGGTTGGTTATTAGTTGAGGTTGGCTTCATGCTTGAATTTCATTTCACTCATCTTGCACTTTAAAAGTCATATTTATTGATTGAATGAAATGTGTTCAAGATTTTCATAGCATATGCTTTCCATAGTTAGATTATTTGATGCTATGATTAATAAACCCCATTGCTTCATGGATAGCTCTAATTTGGACTTTTTCCTAATAGTTATATTTTTAAATCCATTTTAGAGTGATTGATTTAAATAGTCATATCCTTAAATCTCAATTGGTATTCTTTATTTTTCCAATTGATATCCATGATTGCTTTTCTCTTTAGACCTAGCTCTCTTTTGGTAATTTGATCATATTGTGCTTTTTAGTTAAATGAATCTAATCCTTTCTTTGAAGTTGACCCTCACTTGGTTAAACCATCTTCTTCTTGTACCTAATAGTTAAATCCTTGTCAAGAGTTTGACAAAAGGAGAGAATGGATTGAGGGGGAGTGTAAACCTCCATAAGAAGTATTAGTTTTGATCAAATTCACCCTTAGATTGCCTTTGAGCCCTTAGAGACTACTTCCGCACATGATAGCCTGTTATGTAATTCACTTTCGATTTCTTTTGTTAACAGGTGCTACTAAAGGTATTTTCCTTGTTTCATGTGGTAGGTACCTTTGCAATTTAATGGCAAAGGGGGAGAAAATATTCAAGTTCTCAAAGGGTGAAGAGAATGTCCAAGCTTCCTAAGGGGAGAATTTGTATGATCTTCTACAAGGGGAGAGAATGCATATCTTGCCAAAGGGAGAGAGAGGCATGGTCAAAGGGGGAGAGCAAATAGAAGAAAGAAAGCTTGGAGCTAAAAAAGATGCTTGGCCATAAAGAAAGAAAGATTGAAGAATGATCAAGCACCAAGCATCATGAAGAATGAAGAAAAGAGCCCAAGAGCCCAAGCTAAGAGAAGCATCCAAGAAGATTTCAAGACTTGTCCAGCTTAGTGGGAGCTGAAGACTAAGTGTGTATGTTCAGTGGTGAGTGTGTTGCCATCAAATTGCAAAGGGGGGGATTGTTAGGAATTTTGTAGATTGCAATTTGATGGATGCATTATCATTCTAGCATCATTTGATTCACACACACTTGCATTGTTTTAGATGAACTTGAAATCTTGTTTTATTCATGCATTGCTTTTAAAAGTTGTAAAAGTATTGATTTATGCATGTTTTCTTTTCAATCTTGGATGCATTTGTTTTAAGAAAGAGTTTTCAAGAAATCAAGCAAGCCTTTGTTTTAAAAGTTTTGAATCTTTTTTGGCTTTTTATGTTCATGTTTTATAAAACCCTTAGAATGATTTAAAACATGTTTTTTAAGCTTGATTTAGTGGCCCAAAAGATCCCCCAATAAAAATCTTTGAAATGGAAAAAATGGGATTTTTGGTCCCGGGTGGTCAACCTGCAGTGAGGTAGGTCGACCTACCCAGGGGAAGGTCGACCTACCTCACTGGAGGTCGGCTGGGTCCAGAAAACTCCAACGGTCAGTTTTTTGACCGTTGTGTGTGGTAGGTCGACCTGCCCCTATATGTAGGTCGACCTGCTACTAGCCGTTGGCAATTTTTGGCTATAAAAATGAGTTCTTTCCTTTGCCAAAGGTTGGAATTTTAAGCCCCTCCTTGAGAGGATTTGAGGCATATCAAAAGGGAAAAGAACTAAGGGATGAAGGGGATGACTAGGAAAGCTAAAGCTTGGATTAATGAAGTTAAACCACCAAGTAGGCTCTTCCTTCCTTAATCATATGTTTTCATGCTTTTGTTTTATTTTTGCTAAATCATTTCTAGCATGTTAAACTATGTTTGTGTTGTGTCCTTAACATATTTTATGTTTTGAGTTGATTTATTGTTTTGGATACAACATCATATGATTCAATCCAAGTAGTACTTAACTTTGGTAAATCTAAGTAGATCATGTTAATGGAAAAATCTTTGAAATCATATGTAACATGATCCATATACTTGGTTGAATCTTTGGTTGTTGTTTTCCATCATAAGAACATCTCTTTCAAAACTAACTTATGTTTTGGATTCAACTTCTTTACAAATCATATGTTTTCATGTTTTGTTTTATCATTGGTAAATCTTTAGTAACATGATAATATATGATGTGTTGTATCCTTAGCATGTTTTATAATTTGAATTGATCTATTGTTTTGGATGCATCACCATTTGATTCAATCCAAGTAGTACTTTATCTTTGGTAAATCTAAGTAGATCATGTTAATGAAATATGTAACATGATTCATATACTTGGTTGAATCTTTGGGTGTTGTTTTTCATCATAAGAAAATCTCTTTCAAATGTATCTTATGTTATGGATTCAACATCTTTACAAATCATATGTGTATTATTGTTTTAATGTTTCACAACTTGCCTTACTTTGATAGGTATATCACTTTCAAGTTGTCTTTATAATTACATATGATTTGTTCCCTAATTTCAATCAAATCTATTTTTATGTTTTTAGCTACATTGTTGATTTGATTGGCATCCCTATGCATCACATGTTTAGAGCTAATCCATTTCATACAACTTGTGTAACTTTGATATCATTAACAAGTTGTTACTTTTAACATGTGATTGCATTCTATCCTCAATCATAAATGTTTTATGAGCTAAAACTTTCAAAAGCCTTAGGCATACATTTATGAGCTTTCTTTTTCAAAATGATTGAGGACCACACACACACACACATCATGTACTTTCATCTTTGCATTCATAGTGTGAGTGTGTATTAGTTTTTCACTTCCATATCCGCCTATTTAAGAGGCATTGTAATGAGCTTAATTGAATCTCCATCAAGTGTATTATAGACACTAAATTAGAGAGATAACCAACCTTGTGGTTGAAGTGGTTATTGCTTAGCCTATAAAAGCATAGTGTATAGGTTGATGTTAAGCCTTGAAAAACATCATTGTAAAGGTTATTGCTTAGCCTTGAAAAGCATATTGTAAAGGTTATTGCTTAGCCTATTGAAAAGCATAAATAGTGGAAATCCGGTGGGGTGTTGGATCACAAGCCGGTAGTGGATGTAGGCATTGAGGCCAAACCACTATAAATACTTGTGTGATGGTGCTTGCTTTGTGGTGATTGTTTTCTTTAAGCTTCCGCATTTTGTTTGATAATCATCACTTGTGACTAGTTTGTTTTAAAGAAGTTAAAATTGGTCATAAAAGAAGCTCACCCTATTCACCCCCCCTCTAGGGTTCGGATCCCCATGGAATTTACAGAGACCATTTTCTTGAGGATTTTGCAGAGTGTCTTGTTGAAGGCTTCTGCTAGTCCGTTCGCTGCTGAATTGTATGGAGTCGAAGGACAACTCTGGATTTTGTATTTGTCGCAAAACCTGTAGAATCGGTGATCTCGAAATTGTGGTCTTTTAGCATGAACGAATCTTTTAGGTTTGCCGAAGCGACAAATATTGTTGATGCACAAGAATTGATGGATTGATGAGGTTTTCATTTCGCTGAGCGCAAACGCTTCTGACCACTTGGAAAAATAATCCG
Source organism: Cinnamomum chago (assembly GCA_038049695.1). Lineage (NCBI taxonomy): Eukaryota > Viridiplantae > Streptophyta > Magnoliopsida > Laurales > Lauraceae > Cinnamomum > Cinnamomum chago. The sequence goes on along the minus strand of CP142453.1, from coordinate 89,500,755 downwards.
TAGCGGCGAAGATGAAGCGATGACCTTTGCTTGACGGGGGAGAGATAGGACCTATGATGTCCATACCCCAAGCTTCGAACGGCCATGAGATTGATGTGGGGTGTAGCCATTCTGGAGGCATATGAACATAGTCTCCATGAACTTGGCATTGGCGGCAGCGTTTAGCAAATTGCATGGCGTCAGCTACATGGTAGGCCAATAATATCCCAACCTTTTTATCTGATCGTAGACCTTGGGACCAGCCTGATGAGCTCCACAAAGACAAGCATGAACTTCTTTGAGGGTTTCCTCAGCCTCTTGTTGTGACAAGCAGCTCAGAAGTACTCCATCGAAGGATTTTCTGTAAAGTATTTTTGAAGGTATATCCAAATGAAAGTTTGGGGCTCGTCTTTGAATGCTTACCCGTTCTTTTGGATCTTCAGGGAGGATTCCGAACATGGTGTAATCAATGAACGGATCTCTCCAGTCGTCGATTGGAAGTTTGGGGATGGAGATCTGTCTTCCGGCCAATTTGTGGCATTCAGCAACTGCTTGGTGTGTGTCAAGAGGAGGGAGAATCTTTCTTTGACACACTATGATTTGCATGTTTTCCCCTTCCTGGATTGCCATAGATGCGGAAAATCCGGCCAAGGCATCTGCACGAATATTCTCACCTCTGAGGATGTGGGTGATGTGACAGATGTCAAACCTTTGGCGAGGTGATTGTGACTTGTTGTAGTAAGGCAACAGATCAGGCTTCCTGACCTCAAATTTCTGATTCATCTGGTTGACGATCAGCTGAGAGTCTCCAAAGACTTCCAGTATGGTGATGCCGGATTCGAGGGCTAGTTCTAGTCCTACGATGAGAGCTTGGTATTCAGTTACATTGTTTGAGCATGGTTCCAGTAGCGAAAGAGCATGTGGAATCATGTGCTTGTCGGGGCTAACAAAGAGGATGCCAACTCCCGAGATCAGTTTTCTTTTTTCATTTGTCTTGGTTGCACCGTCAAAGTACATGTTCCAGGAGGCATTTGGTGTGAAAGTCTCCACGTTGTAAATAGGTTCGTCTGGGAGATCATCTCTGAGTGGGGAGTCTTTAGTCAACGGATGCTCTACGAGGAAATCTGCTAGAGCTTGGCCTTTGATTGTCTTTTTTGGTACATACCTGATGTCAAATTGTGATAGGAGGATGGACCATTTTGCCAGTCGGGCATTGTGAGAACCTGCTTTTCTGACCAGGACTTTTAAGAGGTTGATCTTCAAAATTAGGTAGACTGTGTTGGACAACAGATAGTGACGCAACTTTTGTACGGCGAACATCATTGCAAGGCATTCTTTCTCGACTGGAGAGTTGCGATCCTCCGCACCTACCAGCATACGGCTGAGATAGTATAGAGCAACTTCTTTTCCCTCGTCATTCTCTTGTAGGCGCAGAGCACCCAAGGAATGGTCAGAGCTCTTGTGTACAAGATGAATGGTTTTCCAATGGTAGGGGCAGCCAACACTGGAGGTTTAGTTAGGTATGACTTGATATCTTGAAATGCTGCTTCACATTCAGCATCCCAAACAAAGTCCACACCTGTCTTCATTAGGTGAGAGAATGGACGACACTTTCCTGACAGATTGAAGATGAACCGTCGAATGTATGCCAACCTTCCTTTAAGTCCTTTCAGTTCTCTTAAGGTTCTTGGAGAAGGCATTTCTAGAATAGCCTTGACTTTGATGGAGTCAAGTTCTATTCGATCTTTCCGAACTATGAATCTGATAAACTTACCCGATGAGATGCCGAGGAAGCATTTCAGGGGATTCATTCGCAGTTTGTGTTTGTCAAGTTGGAGGAAGCCTTCCCGAACGTCATTCAGATGGTATTATTTTCTTCTGCTTTTGATGGCGAGGTCATCAACGTAACATTCAACTGTCTTGTGCTGCATATCTTGGAATATTTTCATCATAGCCCTCTGATATGTGGCAACAACATTTTTTAGACCAAATGGCGTGACAGTGTAGCAATACACGCCAAACCGGGTCCGAAATGATGTGTGTTTTTCATCTTCAGGATGCATCTTTATCTGATTGTAGCTGGAGAATCCATCCATGAATGTCATTCGCTCAACCCACAGGTGTTGTCAATCATCACCTCTGGTATGGGGAGTGGAAATTCATCTTTAGGGCATGCGCCATTTAGGTCTCTATAATCAATACAGACCCCTGATCTACCCATTTTTCTTTGTCACGGGGACGATGTTGGCCAACCATTTAGGATGTTGTTCCTCACGGATGAAGACGACGCTTTTGAGTTTTTGAACTTCTTGTTCAATTTTGTCCATCACGTCTGGACGAAATCTTCTTTGGCCTTGTTTGACAGGCTCGATATCTTTTTGCAGATTGAGTTTGTGAACTGCTATCTTGCGGTCTAAGCCAGGCATTTCAGCATAAGACCATGCAAAACAATCAATGAACTCACGAGGAAAAGGGATTTACTCGGGTAACTCATCATCCTTTATATTCTTGCATATGAACACAGGACGTGGGTCATCTGGTTTTCCCAAGTCTATCTTTTGAACAGGATCTTCTGTTGGAAGGTTCGAAGGTGGTTCATCCACAAGATTTTCGGAGGCTTCTAACTCAACGTAACCTTCTAGATTTTCAAGGGCATTTTCAGGCCAAGGCTTTGTTTCTGGCCATGGGTCTTCATGATCGGTGATCTTCTCAAGGCTTGCTATGAGGTGACCCCAATCGCCTGTTGAAACTGGGTTGAAGTAGGGTACTCTTTTTGGGGACGATGGTTCTTTTGGGTCAGAATGCCACATGTCTGTATCACCGGACAATTCCTCTTCATCATCAGAGAGGTCATACCGATCGGTAGAGCTTCCTAGATCCTTAACGGGTGACTCTTCAAAGAGATATCCAGGGAGATCGATGTCTTCAAGGACATGAGATGTTGAGGCTTGGTCGGCAAATCGACTCCTCATCATTTGTGTCAACTTTCTCATGGGAGTGTCGGGATCATACCCCAACCCATGTGAAGATTTTTCTACATGACCGTAGAGTCTCCAATCTTCCAGTTGACTTTTGGTTAAGGCGGGCTCCAATGATGTCAGAATACCGCGACCTTGCCCCAGACCGACTAGGTTTTGAGTGTCATAACCCATTTTCTTCATAATAGCTTGTGCCATAGGACTATATAGAAATAGTTGAGGCATACCTTTGTTTTGGAAAGGTTGAAGCATGAAATTTGATGAGGAAACTTCTGATCTGTGGAAGAAGATTGGCTTCTCTTCGGCTGAAGTTGCCGGAACAACTAAGGAAGCAGACGTAGGATCTTCTACATCAGCAGGTGTCTCTATTGGAGGTAGAGCAGGCTGAATTTACTGAGTGTCAGGTTGGCTTGACGATATGTCGTCTTCTAGCTCTGACTCTGAATCCGTGTCTTGCATGATAGACACGAAGGAGACCGTAAGCTTGCCCCCAGACTTTTGCTTTGTCTTCTTTTCTTTGGTTGTTATGACCAAAGGCTTTGAAGATTTGAGGGAGACAACGAAGGGAGATGGATCCTTCTCTTCGGATTTACCGGAATGTTTGTTTTTTTTCTGATGATCACTGAGGAGCCTTGCCTTTATCTTTCTAGAGATTTTCGACAAAGTGTGTTGTTTCTTCCTCCTTTTCTTTTTTTTTCATCTTTGTACATTTGAACATCTGCAAAATGGACTTCTTTGCCTTTAAAGGGCTTTTTGTCTGCCGACACCCGATGTATCGAGCCGTCGTTGCCAACGAACTTGATGCATTGATGTAAAGTTGAAGGGACGACACCATTCTCGTGTATCCAGGGGTGTCCAAGAAGGATGTTGTAGCATGAAGGGGTTCTTATTGCATACACAGTGACTTCAGAAATAAGATCACCGATTTGCAACTTGAACCTGATTTTGCCGATAGGCCTTTGAACGCTCCCATCGTACCCAAAAATGGATACAGATGTGTGACTCAACTTGCTAGGTGGGATGCCCAGCTCTTCAAGTGCCGAAGTAGAGATGAGGTTGAGTGCAGAACCCGGGTCGATCTGGACTTTGTGTATGGCATTTCTTTGATGTACCCTGTGCGGTTTCATTTCTGAATTGAGGTGGCATGAAATCCCTAAGGGTGAATTTTCTTTCCACCTTTGAAGCCTTGGATTCTTCCGTTGCCCCCTGTACGGTTTCATTTCTGAATTGGGGTGGCATGAAATCACGAAGGGTGAATTTTCTTTCCACCTTTGAAGCCTTGGATTCATCCGTTGCCCCCTGAAAGTCCGCTATGGATCCTAACCCTAGAGGGGGGGGGGGTGAATAGGGTGAGCTACTACTATGACCAATTTAAACCAATTTTAACTTCTTAATAAAAACTAGTCACATGTGATGATTAACCATACAATATGCGGAAGCTCAAATAAACAATCACCACAAAAGCAATCACCACAACACAATTTTTATAGTGGTTCGGCCAACGTGCCTACATCCACTACCGGCTTGTGTCTCCAACACCCCACCGGATTCCACTACTTATGCTTTTTACTAGGCTAAGCAATAACCCTTACAATATGCTTTTCTTAGGCTTAGCAATAACCTTACAATGTTGTTTTTCTAAGGCTCAACAACAACCTCTCAATTGTGCTTTTCTAGGCTTAGCAATAACCTTTACAAATTGCTTTTCAAAGGCTAAGCAATAACCTTACACAAAGATGATTTCTCAAAGAAAGTGTCTTCACAAAAGATCACTCTAAGAGATTACAAATTAAGCTCAATTGGAATTGCCTCTTAATAGGCTAAAAGGAAAGTGAAATTCCAAATTATAAACATACACTTAAAACAAGCTAAAGTGTGTGCACAAGTGTATGAATGTGTTTCTTCAATCAATGTTAACTATGAAGCTCTTAAATGAATGCATGATGCATTTTAAAATCAAAGCTTATAAAATGATGATTGAAGAGAAAACTAATCACATAAAGAATTCAAACAACTTTGATGAAATGAATTAAACAAGTTGTATGAATGTTAAAATCTAAGAAAGCATGTGATTAGGATAAGAGAGTTTGCAAACTAATCTAATTTACCAAGGATGATTTAGAGTTTGCAACACATCTCTTTAAAAGCTAGAAATCATGCAAATATGCAAATACAAAGATTTAATGATGCATTGATTCTACTTTTAATGGAAATCAAAATGATAAGTAAGGTCTACCTTTTTAAATCTCAAACATTTGATTTCCAAATGGCCTTCTAGCCTTTCCAACTTCTTCCCCTTTGTTTGGCTCCAAAATGCTCTCAAGAGCTCATTTGTTCAACATTTGAGAAGTTGGAAATGAATGGACTTTATAGGCAAAAAACAGTCCACGGGCTAGTTGTCTCGGTCGACCTAGAGGTCTCGGTCGACCGGGAAGGCATAACGGGCAGATTTTTGACCGTTGGAGGTTTCAGTTCAGAAACTGTAAAAATTACCTCCAGTTGTCTCGGTCGACCGAGACCTGTGTCTCGGTCGACCGGCAACACTGCCGGGACACCCCATTTTGCAAAAATTCAATTTTTGCCTATTTGAAGGTATATCTATGGGGGACCTTTTGGGCCATTAAATCAAGCTTAAAAACATGTTTTAGAGATATTCTAAGATGTTTAAAAACATGGGAAACACAAAGCCTAAAATGATTTGAAACTTTAAACCAAAGGCTAGCTTGATTTGAAAAACTCCTTTTTCCAAAAACAATGCATACAAAAGTGATTCTTAAAGAGATGAATGTATGCAAAGCTTAAACCTAAATTCTAACATGATTTTCCAAATGCAATGCACAATGAATTAGGTTTTCAAAAAGAGTTTGGGTTTCAAAACCAATGCATCCAAGTTTAAAACCAAAACATGCATAAAACAAAAGCTTTTCCAAATCTTAAAAGCTATGCATGTAAAAAACTAGATTTCAATGTTTCTAAAAACAATGCATGTGTGAAATATCAAATGGTGCTAAAGTGCAAATGCATCCATCAAATTGCAAAAACAAAAGACCTAACAATCTCCCCCTTTGCAATTTGATGGCAACTTACTCATCAATGAAATTACACACTTAGTCTTCAGCTCCCCCTTAGCTGGACATGTCTTGAAATCTTCTTGGATGCTTCTTCTCTTAGCTTGGGCTCTTGGGCTCTTTTCTTCAATCTTCTTGATGCTTGGTGCTTGATCATTCTTCAAGCTTTCTTCTCATCTTCCTCTCTTTGGCCAAGCATCTTCTTTAGCTCCAAGCTTTCTTTCTTCTATTTGCTCTCCCCCTTTGACCATGCCTCTCTCTCTTGAGAGCTTGAAAGCTTTCTCCCCCTTTGATGGATAGGAGATCTTCGAGTACTTGAACTCTCGAACTCTCTCCCCCTTTGAAGAGTAGGAGATCTTTGAGTCACACTTGAACTCTCTCTCCCCCTTTGACATTAAATTGCAAAGGTACCTACACACATGAGACAAGAAGAATACCTTTAGTAGCACCTGTTAACAAATGTAATCGAAAATGAAATACATAACAGGCTATCATGTATGTAAGTTAACTCTAAGGGCTCATTAGCATTCCAAGGGTGAATTTGATCAAAACTAATTCTTCCTATGAAGGTTTACACTCCCCCTCAATCCATTCTCTTCTTTTGTCAAGCTTTTGACAAGATATAACTATTAGATTCAAGAAGTAGATGGTTTAACCAAGTGAGGGTTAACTTCAAGGAAAGGATTAGATTCATTTAACTATTAAGCTCATATGATCAAATTACCAAAAGAGAGCTAGGTCTAATGGGAGAAGCAATCATGGATATCAATTGAAACAAACATATCAATTGAGATTAAAGGATATGACTATAAACTCAATCACTCTAAAATGGATTCAAGAATGTCACTTATTAGGAAAAATCCAAATTAGAGCTATCCATGATATGGGGTTTACTCAAACATAGCATCAATCAATATTACTTATGAAAATCATATGCTATGTAAGTTTTGAACTCATTTCATTCAATCAATAAATATGACTATTAAAGTGCATGAAAGAGTGAAATGAAATTCAATCATGAAGCCAACCTCAAATAATAACCAACCAATATTATTAACACATAAACATGGTGGTCATGAGATTTACCTATGAGAGCAAAAAGAGGTGGCAATCATGAGCATTATGATGCTAATGGTGTGTGACGTGGAACAATTATATAACTATGAAGATTAGTCCAAAGCACACAAGGTCTATCACATACACAAGATAAGATATCAATTGGATATGAAATCAATGGAACATTATACCAAATGAAACCAATTGAATATGATAACATGAGTAAAAGCAAGGATGTGATACACTTCCATCAAGCATCATAAATGCATATTCATCACTTTTAATGATATTCCTAAAGAGCATAGTGATGAACAAGGCAAATTGCAATGCAAAAGGATAAAGCTTTGAAATGCATGCAATTTCCAAAGTGTCTAGATCATATGAATTCAACACTAAGAAATCCATCAAACAAGAGATATAACTATGAAATACAAGTAATGGATTTCAAAAAGGTTCATATGATCAAGAACACTAATATGAGGTTGAAACATGTATAAGGATGATATCAAGAGAATACACATGAATCAACATCATAACCATCCACGAAGAAAAGACTATAAGGCAAAGAGGATGGATTTGGGTTCTAGTATGGTTTCTACAAATGAAACTAAGATCACAACCATACATGGAACCAAAAGTCATTTGCATATAAAAAGAATAACTAAAAAAGCAAAGATGCAAACAACATTCATTTCCAATTCTAAGATAATGAAACCAAAAGAAAAGGAAATGAGAACATGGAACATGCTTAGATGAATATAACTAAAGAGGTTATAGAGCATTTCCATTCAAACAATCTTCAAATCAACAAAATCCTACAATGAGCATAAAAGGAATGATTTTGAAGATCAATTTTCAACTTTGTATTTTAGAAGATATAACTTAATTGAAACAAATACAAGTTGATTTTTCAAAACAATTTTCCATATAAAAGTTTAACTTATAAAACCATGGAAAATCCAATTGATTATGAAGAATCTAGCTATGAAAGCTTTTGAAATCACAATCAATTAATCATGTAGAAATGCAATGCAAAACATAAAACTAAATGCAAGCAAAAAGCAAATCAAACATGATGAGATTATAATCAAGAGATTTTGAAAACCATGACATGTAACTAGAATGGTGCATGAAGACAAAATCAAATGATCATAAAGAAGCAATGCATTTTAAGAAATCTAACTAAAAGAAACAAAATGCAAATGCACTCATGACCAACAAAGTGATTTAACTAATAAAGAGTAGGTTGGTCAATGAGGTTCAAGACCCTAAGGTTTGTCTAGGTATAAAACTTTGGGAATCCACCTAAGGTCTTGGGAGGGTTGAACTTTGAGGTCTATTTTGGACTTCTCACCAACTATAGGAGATTTAACTTGATAAATTTTCAATTTGAACTTATCACCATGATATTTAGATTTTACTAAATTTGGCTTAGAATGGTGATTAGTCTTTTGATGTTGGTGAGTTTGTTTCTTAGGGGATTGCTTCACTTTTCTTTTCTTCTTATTTTCTCCCTTTACTTGACTTTTGAATTTTAAATTTAACTTAGCAACTTTATTCAAAAGTTCTTTCATGGGTTGATATAAGGGAGATATGTTTAGAAGCTTTTTGTTCTTAGATTCTTTCAAGCTTGGTTTAACTTGTTTAAGCTTTTTAGAATCTATTTTAGGAGACTCCATTTTAAAGGATTTAACTTGTTTAGTCTTTGTGGAGTCTTTCTTCATTTTTAGTGTCTTACCCTTCATAGGTTTAGATTCTCCATTTTTGAGTTCAAAGATGGGTTTAGACACATGGCTTCTTTTCCTTAGTTTGCACTCAAACCTAAAATGTCCTTCAATGCCACAAAAATTACATTTGGTTTTGGGCAAAGGAGAAAGAGTGCTAGAGAATGAGGACTCACCTTTCACAAAAGTGTTGGTGAATTTAGGGTCATATGTCATATTCCTATTAAAACCAAGACCCGTCCTATCTCCATGAGATTTACCCAATTTGAATAATTTTTCAAGTTTCTCTTCACTTTGGGTAAACTTGCACTCATACTTTTGTTTATTGTTTTCAAGTTGAGTGACTTTGGTTATAAGGATTGAATTTTCATTTTTAACTTTTGAAAGTTCATATTCAATTTCCTTATATTTGCTTAGCTCTTCATTGGCAAGTTTTAATTCATGTTTAAGATCATTAACAATATTAGATCCAAGTTCTTGTGATTTTAACTTACTTTTAATCAACTTGGCTTCTAAGTTGTTAAAGTCTTTATCTTGTTTTTTAATTGTATCTCTTAGGTTCAAATTTTCATTTGTAAGCTCATCACAATTTATCTTAATCTCATTTAATTCATTTTGAGCATTAGATAAATTTTCCTTAGAGATAGTCAATTTAGATTCAAGATTGTTAAAGTCTTTATCTTGCCTTTTTATTTGATCTCTTAGTTTTAGATTTTCCTTATTGACATTGTCATAATCCATCTTTAATTCTTTTAATTCATCTTGAATGTTAGATAGATTATTCAAAGAGATCATGAACTTAGAGTCTAGACATTTTATTACTTCTTCTTTCTCTCTAAGTTCATCTTTTGAAGATGCTAGCTCTTTGTTTAGGTTTTTAGATTCTTCCCTTAAACTTTTGTTTTTCTTTTCAAGCTTTAAGGATATTTCATATAATTCTTCAAAAGCTTGTTGAAGGTCTTCTTCATTATATTCATTTTCTTCTTCTTTTGGATCAAATTGATTTTCATTAGTTTGAGAGTTTGAAACTCCAAAAGAAGGAAGAGTGAGGGGTCTAGAAGAATCTACAAAGTCTAGCCTAGTGGAGTCCATTCTAAAGATTTTCAAAAAAAAACACTACTCTAGGGTTTTAACTCTAGGTTTTTACACCTAATCAAGAGTTCCAAACACTTGATCCTAAGGGATTAGAGCACTTGGCTCTGATACCAATTGAAAGTCCGCTATGGATCCTAACCCTAGAGGGGGGGGGGGTGAATAGGGTGAGCTACTACTATGACCAATTTAAACCAATTTTAACTTCTTAATAAAAACTAGTCACATGTGATGATTAACCATACAATATGCGGAAGCTCAAATAAACAATCACCACAAAAGCAATCACCACAACACAATTTTTATAGTGGTTCGGCCAACGTGCCTACATCCACTACCGGCTTGTGTCTCCAACACCCCACCGGATTCCACTACTTATGCTTTTTACTAGGCTAAGCAATAACCCTTACAATATGCTTTTCTTAGGCTTAGCAATAACCTTACAATGTTGTTTTTCTAAGGCTCAACAACAACCTCTCAATTGTGCTTTTCTAGGCTTAGCAATAACCTTTACAAATTGCTTTTCAAAGGCTAAGCAATAACCTTACACAAAGATGATTTCTCAAAGAAAGTGTCTTCACAAAAGATCACTCTAAGAGATTACAAATTAAGCTCAATTGGAATTGCCTCTTAATAGGCTAAAAGGAAAGTGAAATTCCAAATTATAAACATACACTTAAAACAAGCTAAAGTGTGTGCACAAGTGTATGAATGTGTTTCTTCAATCAATGTTAACTATGAAGCTCTTAAATGAATGCATGATGCATTTTAAAATCAAAGCTTATAAAATGATGATTGAAGAGAAAACTAATCACATAAAGAATTCAAACAACTTTGATGAAATGAATTAAACAAGTTGTATGAATGTTAAAATCTAAGAAAGCATGTGATTAGGATAAGAGAGTTTGCAAACTAATCTAATTTACCAAGGATGATTTAGAGTTTGCAACACATCTCTTTAAAAGCTAGAAATCATGCAAATATGCAAATACAAAGATTTAATGATGCATTGATTCTACTTTTAATGGAAATCAAAATGATAAGTAAGGTCTACCTTTTTAAATCTCAAACATTTGATTTCCAAATGGCCTTCTAGCCTTTCCAACTTCTTCCCCTTTGTTTGGCTCCAAAATGCTCTCAAGAGCTCATTTGTTCAACATTTGAGAAGTTGGAAATGAATGGACTTTATAGGCAAAAAACAGTCCACGGGCTAGTTGTCTCGGTCGACCTAGAGGTCTCGGTCGACCGGGAAGGCATAACGGGCAGATTTTTGACCGTTGGAGGTTTCAGTTCAGAAACTGTAAAAATTACCTCCAGTTGTCTCGGTCGACCGAGACCTGTGTCTCGGTCGACCGGCAACACTGCCGGGACACCCCATTTTGCAAAAATTCAATTTTTGCCTATTTGAAGGTATATCTATGGGGGACCTTTTGGGCCATTAAATCAAGCTTAAAAACATGTTTTAGAGATATTCTAAGATGTTTAAAAACATGGGAAACACAAAGCCTAAAATGATTTGAAACTTTAAACCAAAGGCTAGCTTGATTTGAAAAACTCCTTTTTCCAAAAACAATGCATACAAAAGTGATTCTTAAAGAGATGAATGTATGCAAAGCTTAAACCTAAATTCTAACATGATTTTCCAAATGCAATGCACAATGAATTAGGTTTTCAAAAAGAGTTTGGGTTTCAAAACCAATGCATCCAAGTTTAAAACCAAAACATGCATAAAACAAAAGCTTTTCCAAATCTTAAAAGCTATGCATGTAAAAAACTAGATTTCAATGTTTCTAAAAACAATGCATGTGTGAAATATCAAATGGTGCTAAAGTGCAAATGCATCCATCAAATTGCAAAAACAAAAGACCTAACACCCCCATCGAAGCAGTGGAAGAGGTCTCTGCCTTTTCCAGGACTTCTTGCTTTGATTGAGCTTTCTCCTGCTGCTTGAGCTTGTGGAGTTGTCTCTTGGCTTGCCTTCGCTGTCGAGCGGTAGGCTTTGTTTTGACGGTCTCCCAATTTTCATCTTCGAGGAGATCGGGATGCACCCATATGGACTGTCCGTCTGATGTTAGATAAGGAACCAACTCTTGGGACGTCTAGGTCATTTTTAACACCTTAAAGGAAGTGGTGGTCTTCTCCTTTGGTGACTCGGAAGTTTGTCCATACGACACCATGTTGGCGGTGGCAGACCAATAGTTTTTGTCAAAGGCGATGACTCCGTTTTTCCACATCTCGTTGATCTTCTCTCTCACAACGAATCATTGATTGAGAGGATGCAAGATCATCTGATGGTATGGACAATACCGAGGATCATTGGTTTTGCCAACATCTTCCGGTCTTTTGGGCTTAGGCAAGGTGAGTTTACCATTTGCTATGAAAGTCTCAAAAATTTCTTTAACATCTTCATCGAACGGGTATTTTTTCTCTACTCGTTCTCTGAAGGCATCAAAGAGTTCAGGTTTCTTACATGCAGCCTTATTTTCAGCTTTCTTTGGTTGTTGAGGAGCTGACTTGGTTTACACATTAAGAACCTCCTTTTTCTTTGGCTTTGAGGTCGTAATGGTAGTCGGCACTTTCTTTGATGACTGTTGACTGTTGAGGTCTTTGATCACCGTTTTAGCCTCTATAGCTGCTTCTAGGAGTTCTCCCAGGTTTTTTGATTTGTTACCAATAATCATGGAGTGGATCCTTGCTCTCATGTTGTTACGGCAGATGTCGACCAGCGACGCTTGTGGTAGTACATCGGAGCATTTGCATGCCATCGCCTTCCACTTGTGAATGAAGTATTCTCTCCCTGTTATAGGCTACAGAGTTGTGCCATAGTAACAGGATGATCCTCACCTTTGAAGTGAGTCAGGAAGGGTGTCTCTAGCATGGCCCAATTTTGGATGGAGTCCTCTAGCTGAGTGGAGTACCAATCGAAGGTCGTACCTTTTAGGGTACTTGCAAAGAGACAGATCTTGAGGGCATCTTGATGCGCGTTAGCTCCCGTCAGTATTTTGAAGTGGATGACGTGTTATCTGGCTGAACCTTTCCCGTATATGTTTGGAGGGTAGGTTGCTTGAATTTTGTGGGAAATAGGACCGAGACCATCCGTAAGGGATATGGTGGCTTGATCCCATGCTCCTTTAGTGTGTCCTCTTCTCCTGCTTTGGCGAGGATATCGTCAACATCCTTTTTGGTAAGGGCGCGTGACTCATTATTTTCTGCATTTTCCTCGTTATCTGGAGGAGATTGGTTGTTTTCTTGGTTTTCTTGACGCTGAAAAGTAAGAAGAAGATTTTCCATCAGAGCCTCAATCCTCTGCTAACCTTGCTCCAATTGCTGGATGCGTGCGGTCGTTTCATCAGGAGGTGGATTGCGAGGTGGCTCAGAGTTTGTAGCCAAGACGTTCATCCCCCGTAATTCGAATGAGGAGATCGTCCTGGTGACTGAGTTGAGGCTCATTCATGAAGAGCTTGAGGAAGGATTACTCCGTTGTCCTTGGCTTGAAGGAGTAAAAGATTCTTCCAGATGTCTTGGTGTCCGGGAGACGTTGCGAGTCACCAGTCGTCGGACATGAAATTTAGTTGCCGAGTTCTGGCATCTTCTAGTTTTGCCAACCATAAGGACATCAACAATTTGATAGGGTCTTTCTTTTTCGGCCCATTTTTGGGAGACTTGGAGGATAGGATGCGGGGTCCTTTGTTTCTCTAGTCTCTTTTGTCGATACAACATGCGACGATGTATGCGACGGGCAATTTGAGCTTCTGTCAGCTCTGGCTGGGCTTTAGCAATGAAGGGTGTACTCCCTCGAGCGCAGCAACCAAGCCTGTCTTCTTTGAAGCTGGGCATAGACAGGATTTGGACTCAGTCCTTCGACTGTCTTAGCGAAGCTTTGAATTTTGCGAGTTCGGCCCCTGTTGTGATAAGGGTCGAACTGCAGGAGTACAGGCCTTGGTAGGTTCTTGCAGAGGCCTGGTGATGTATGATTTGATTTTTGGCTTGTAGGAGCAAGTCGTTTCATGATGGGCTGAATTCTTTGTCAGGCAAGAGGTTGGTTTCTCCTCCTTCATGTATGCAAGTGGATAGAACCGGTTTTCTTTGAGAGGGGCCAGGTATACTGGCCTTGCATATGTTTGGGACCTCCTTTGTTTTGGTGAAGGTCTTGGGGTAGACCTGGTTTTCTGCGGGTTGAGGCTTCGTGGGGTTGCCACGGGCTTCAGGCTTCTTCGCGTTCGCCCTTGGTGTCAGGGCAATGACATGTTGCGGGGCGATCTTCTGCTTCTTAGCAGGTGCAGTTTCCTCTACGGGAAGTGGGAACGGTCCTAGCGACCCGAAGATGATAGTTCGGGGAGTAGAGGTCGACCCGGTGTTCTGAGATTTGCCAAGGGAGGTGACGCTTCGGCAGCTAGTAGGGCGCTTATGAGTGCGCTTGTTCTGCTTCTCCTGGAGCATGAGCTGGTACTTGTTCTCATCGAAAGTGATGGTTAATGAAGCTGCCATTGTTAGTTTTTGGAAAACTTCTGAAACAAGACCACGTTCATTAGTAATCACAAGAATATAGTGATCATAAATGGGAAAGAGCTATGGTTTTGTCTATTCAAATTGCTCAAGGGAACATGGCCCAGTCCAAGCTAGGTGAAGAAGGCAAAAAGCCATAGAGGATACAATTGTTCTGAATGCAAATACGGGAGGCTCAGAGCGAGCATTCCAGTGACTGCTAGAAGCAATTGTAGACCCTAATTCAAATTACTGAGAAACGAGGCTCACTCGAGGTAAGATGATATAAGGTTGGAGATACAAATGTGTCAGTCGCGAATACAGTAGACCCGAAAGGGCGTACTAGCACTGCTAGGCACAAATGTTGCAAATCACATCCTTGGAATAGACACGAGATGAGATTTTTTGAAAGGTCAAAATCGGATTCATAAAATAGAGCAAATGGTGTTTCAATCCGAACGCAAGCTACAAGCGATTTCCGTGAGCTTTTATCCAAAAGGGAATGAACCAAGATTTCTCAGATGTAAACCCAAAGAAGACGATTTTTTTTAAAGTTATTTTTTTTTTGAAAATTTTTTGAAATTTTTTGTGTTTTTTTTTTAAATAAACACAAAGGTTTTCAATTCAGTCTTATGAAACCTTAGTAGGTAGATCAGCCCCCAAGTAAGGGTCGGATTACTTAATGAACCCGTTTGGAGGACCCTTGCCTCGAACAAAGTAGCTGCCTCCACACTCTGGACAAGGCTTTTCTTAGATCCACTTTGGGCAAAGAACGCAATTGGTGCAACCTTAGTGGGTTTTGTAATTTTTTTTGAATATTTTAATAGATTCATCAAAGAGAACGAGCGGTGTCCTAATCCGAATAAGGGCTCAAACATTTCTGTAAGCGCTAAATCCGAAAAGGAGGGGACCAAACTCTCTCAAATTTGATTCCAAGAAAAGAAAAAAAATTTGAACGAGTTTTTTGGAAATCCCTATCGGACTCATCAAAGAGAAAAGATGGCCCATTCCCCGATAAGAACAATAGCTGCGAACATTTCTGTGAGCTATCAAGTTCAAAGAGGAGAGGATCAAAGTTTCTCAAAATTAAATCCAATAAAGAGAAATCAGATTTCTTTTTCTTTTTTTTAAATGAGAAAGAATGGAAATAAGTTCAAAGGTAGAAATTTTCCAAAAATCCTATCTCATGTTTTTTTTGGATGCAAGGCCACCAACTAGAAAGGAGCCTAAGAATTCAAGCATCGCGTTCTCAAATGAACTGGTCCCACCGGGTATGCCAGCTTGATGGACCCGATTTCCTTCCTTTCCTCTCCCATCCATCCCCGGGGTCACCGAGAAAGGCCGAATAGAGGGAAGAAAGGGGGAGAAAGGCGGGCATCTACATTTTTTTACGGGTATGCCATATTTTCTATTCTACTTGGAATTTAGAAATGGTGATCAGGAGATCTACCTTCATAAGTGGAAAGGAAATCAACATTTTTTCTAACTTTCCATTGCACATATATTTAAGAAAAGAGACAGTTTTTTTTAATGCCGTTAGAGGCGATTTTGTTTGCCGTGAAAGGCGATTTTGCTTGCCGTGAAAGGCGATTTACAAATCTTATCAAAATGAAAGACAAGAATTGTGAGTTTTTTTGTCTCTTAAAGAATATACAAAATACAACGGAAAATTAAGAAAAGGAATCTGACTTCTCAGGGGATTGCGGGGACCTGTTCAGATCAACGATCGCAAGTCATGTATGGACTTCGCCATCATCCTTCAGATGAGAACGCTTGATGCTTTGATTCTTTGGCTTGGCTTGGACTTCAATTTTTTTAGAGGATAAGGACCAAGGGAAGGTCCTATACCCAATAAAAAGATGAAGAGACGGGCTGAGGAGCCACGTCTTGGCCATGTTGAATAGGAGAAGAGGAGGCTTTGCCTTGGGGGGGGTGCCCCCCAAGGGACTTCAATCACCTTTTGGTGTTTGTTGCAGCAGAGTTTCTTCAGAGCTTCGAGGAATTCTGAACGATCTTTCTGGCTGATTTTTCTTCGATTTTTTCTGGATCCGTTCTTCTTGGAATGATCTCCTATTTATAGGTCTTTGGTAGCCATTTAGGAGTGTTTATGAGCTTTGATGGCTTTAAAGCTCCATGATGGGAGGAGTAACAAGTTTTTATTTCTTGATTTTGTAACTCCTTTTTCCTTGAATCTGATTGGCCGATGGAGAATGATGGGCTTTTAATTGCCTTTAATCTCCATGATGAGAGGAGTTTCATAGCTTTAATGCCATGATGGCTTTGAGTTGTAACTCCCATTTCCTTGCTTCTGATTGGGCCGTTCAAAACAATGAGTTAATGACCGCATTTAGTTGGGTTAATTAACAACATTAAGTGGCCGTCGGGGATTCGAAGAGTCGCAGGCCGTGCCGCGTCTTTTGGAATTCTTCTTGCGATGATCGACGATGGGTCTTCATGTTGATCGATGTCGGATGATCATGCAACTTCAGTCATAGATTGATAACAACGGGCCGGTACCATCTGTCTTGTCAATTTCTTGAACGGTTGGACAGAAAGTGTACTTCTTTGGTCAGCCGATTGGCGATCTCAGAGCGATCAATGATGATTCCATGGTTTTGATGCTGGATTCGTGATGTTGATGAAGATCAGTCGTTTTCGAGCATCAAAAATCAAATTTTCAGGAATTCACAGGCGCTGGAACTCCCGAAACACGAAAAGGATCGGAAAACGGGCCCTCCGGCGGAAATCCAGCGACCCGGATTTCCTGGGTCGCCGGCGACCATGGGGAATTTTTTCCCCTTTGGTCGCCGTTTCGTTGGCCGTTTTTTGAGCTTTTTGTTTCTTTTTTTCTCCTGTATTTTTCTTGAAGTTCTTCCTCATTTTTTGGCTTGATTCTCCCGAAGAAAACCTGACGAGAAGCCGTGTAAATTGGAGCACAAAGTTTCCTATTTTTTGGAAAAGCCGAAGACTTTGTCGTCGATTTTCCGTCAAGAGTCGAAACTAGGTCAAATGATGTCAAAATGACTTGAAATTTGAGGTGAAGCCTCCTGAGCAGTAAATAGGACCAACCATGAGCTTTGGTTTGAGTTTTGAAGCCGTTTGGGGTCCCGTCGCTGCTAGGCTTGATCTCATCGCGAGGAAGATGTCGCGCTTTGATGTGCTGTCAACTGATGTCCGATTGACCTGATACTTAACAGGGACCCTATTGGAGTCATTTTGAGATGATCCATTAGCTCTGATTTGGATGTCATGGTCCCGGGGTGCTCCGCCGCCGGTAGCCTTGTTTTTCTTTCGGAGCATCAAAGTCAAGTCAAACATTGTCGGAATGACCTGAAATTTGACGTGCAACCCTTTTGAAGCATGTTGAGGCCGCCCATGTGCTCCTTTTGATGAGTAATGGTCCCGGTGGTTCTGTCGCCGAGCGGCTTGATTTTCTTTCGGAGCGTCGAAGTCAGGTCAAACGTCGCCGGAATGACCTGAAATTTGACGTTGAGCCTTTTGGAGGTATTTTGAGACCATTCGTAGGTTCTGATCAAAGTTTTGTTGTCTTCGACGCCGTCACCGTCAGGAGCGCCTGTTTGGCTGTCGGAGGAGTGAAGTTAGGCCAAATGATGTCGGAATGGCCTAAAACTTCATGTGAACTCCTCTTTTGGCTGTCTTGAAGGATCTTACAATTTTCGTTAGATTCTAAAAAGATCTGATGCTTGAAGTAGCATTGCCCGTTTGTAGTAGGATGTGGCTTCTTGCGGCTTCTTGATGTTGAAGAGGCAAAGTGACATTTTTGGTGTCAACATGGCTCAGATGCATCAGAAGAAAAAAATGAACTTTACACCAAATGGGCCAAAGACGATGAGATGGCTAGATGTTACATTCTGGCATCCATGTCTAGTGTTTTGCAACACCAACATCAATCATATAAGACTGCATACAATATTAAATCGAACTTAAAGGAGATGTTTGCGGAATAGGGCAGACCTGCTAGGCAAGTAGCTATAAGGGTGCTCGTCAACACCAAGATGGCTGAAGGTACATCAGTACATGAACACATGTTGAAAATGATGGACTCATTAAATGAGTTTGAAGTACTGGGAGCTGCGATTGATGCAGAATCACAGATTGACATAATCCTTGAGTCATTGCCAGAGTCATTCAACAAATTCAAGGTTAATTATAATATGAATAAGATGAATCTGACTCTGGTTGAGCTGTCTAGCCAGCTGGTGGTGACTGAAGAGATTACGAAGAAGAAGCCAGCTGCGCTAGTGACAGAAAAGTCAGATGCCAAGTCCAAGCCGAAAAGCAAAGGGAGGAAAGGTAAAAAGAAATCAGTTCCAAAGGGTCCTAAGGTGGAGAATGGTCCTAATGGTGGCGTGGCCAAGGCTAACGGTTTAGGGTCAAAAGGAAAGTGTTTCCATTATGGTAAGATGGGACATTGGAAAAGGAATTGTCCAGCATATCTATCTAAGAAAAGGACCTCAGGTATGATTGAGTCACTTATTTCTGAAGTTAGTTTCGCAACTGGTACTTTAGAATCTTGGTGTGTGGACTCTAGGGCAACTAATCACATATGTAATTCGTTGCAAGGGTTCAGGAAAACCAGGAGGCTCAGTGACGGAGAAATCGTTGTCAACCAAGGATCTGACGCTAAGGCAGAGGCTGTTTCAGTGGGAGTTATTACTTTATGTTTTTCAAATAATAAATTGGTTTTGTCAAACACATTATATGTAACATCTTTATGGCGGAATTTAATTTCAGTTTCTAGTTTGGTGAAAAAAAGTTATTCTGTTACTTTTGGTACTGAAGTTGTCATAAAGAGGAATGGTACTTTTATATGTTCTGGCAAGGTAACCAATTGGCTTTATTTGTTAACTCCCACGATGTATGAGATACATGATACTGAAACAATTAATAGACCATCATTAAAGAGGAAGTCACCTTCATCTAATCCAACAAAACTTTGGCACTTGAGGCTAGGTCATATAAACCTAAACAGGATTGACAGGTTAGTGAAAGATGGTATCTTGCCTTCATTGGTGGTAGAACCAATGCCTGTCTGGAAGGTAAAATGACCAAAATATCATTTTCATCTAAGGGCAATAGGGCCAAAGATTTATTGGAATTAGTTCATACTGATGTGTGTGGACCCATTAATGTCAGGGCTAGAGGAGGATAAGAGCATTTCATCACTTTCACAGATGATTACTCAAGATATGGATACATATACCTTATGACTGCAAGTCCGAGGCTTTTGAAAAGTTCAAAGAGTTTCGAGCAGAAGCGGAAAAGCAATTAGGTAAGAGTATCAAGACTCTTCGATCAGATTGAGGAGAGGAATATCTCTCTGCTGATTTTATGGGATACTTATCAGAAAATGGGATTCTATCCCAGTTGTCTGCTCCTGGTATGCCTCAACAGAATGGAGTAGAAGAAACAAGGAAGATTACTCTTTTAGATATTATTAGGTCTATGCTGAGTTCCTCAGGATTACCTATATCCTTTTGGGGATGCGCCTTGGATACTGCAATGCATATACTAAACCTCGTACCATCTAAGTTTGTACCTAAGACTCCCTGAGAGTTGTGGTCCGGGCGAAAGCCTAGTATACAACATTTACACATTTGGGGTTGTCCGGCCCATGTGCTAAAGGTTAAGACGGATAAGTTGGAAACGAAGTCGGAAGTGTGCACATTTGTACTATATCCTAAAGGAAGTAAAGGTTGGTTATTCAATATTCCCAGAGAGCAGAAAGTGCCGGTGAGCACTAATGCGGTTTTTCTAGAGGAAAATTATATGATGGACCAGAAATCTTTAGAAAAGGTGATCTTTTTAGAAAATCAAGAGCAAACAATTCCAAATCCAAGTATGACCGAACTTGAGGAAGAACCACACTTACTGAACCCAGTAGTTACACCAGTGCCTCGTCGTAGTGGGAGGATTGTCAGACCCCCTGACATGTTCTCGTTCTTGGGAGAGTCTTACAAGGCAGTTCTGGAAGAACCGGAACAAGATCCCTTTAACTATGATGAAGCAATTAATGACATAGATTCGGGGCGTTGGCATGATGCAATGAAAGCTGAGATGGAGTCAATGTATTCCAATAAGGTCTGGACACTTGTGGACGTGCCTGCCAAAATTAAACCTATTGGGTGCAAGTGGGTCTACAAGAGAAAAAGAGGACCAGATGGTAGAGTGGAGACCTTTAAGGCCAAGCTTGTTGCGAAAGGGTATACTCAGAAAGAGGGTATCGATAATGAGGAAACCTTCTCGCCGGTAGCCATGCTCAAGTTCATCCGGATACTCTTATCCACTGCGGCTCATCTTGATTACGAGATTTGGAAAATGGATGTCAAGACGGCGTTTCTCAACGGACATCTATATGGTGCAGCCAGACGGTTTTGTAGCTAAAAACCAAGAGCAAAAGGTTTGTAAGCTGCAGAAGTCTATTTATGGACTGAAGCAGGAATCTTGAAGCCGGAACATCAATTTTGAACAGGCAATCAAGTCATTTGGTTTTTGTTAAAATCCGGATGAGTCATGTGTGTATATGAAATGTGAAGGTGACAGGGTAGTATTTCTGGTTTTATATGTCGACGGCATCCTACTCCTCAGGAAAGAAGTAGGAATGTTATCAATAGTGAAAGTTTCGTTGGCCAAGACTTTTGATATGAAGGATTTGAGAGAAGCTAGCTATATCCTAGGGATCAAACTCCATCGAGACCAGAAAAATAGGATTATTGGCTTATCCCAAGCTGCATACATAGATAAGGTACTGGTACAATTTGCTATGCAAGACTCCAAGAAGGGTATTACACGTTTCAGGCATGGAGTGCACCTTTCTAAGGATCGGTGTCATAGGACACCTGGGGAAAAGGAGCAGATTAGGTCGATATTATACGCTTCGGCTGTTAGTAGCCTCATGTATGCTATGCTATGTACTAGACCGGATATTTGTCATGTAGTGGGCCTAGTCAGCAGATATCAGTCTAACCCACAACCTAAACATTGGACTGTTGTAAAATGTATTCTCAAATACTTGAGAAGGACTAGAGATTACATGTTAAATTATAGCAGTAATGAGGTGATTCCAGTCGGATACACAGATTCTGACTTCATGTCAGATAAGGATTCCAGAAAATCCACCTCTGGTTATGTATTTCTGCTTGGTGGCGGAGGTATCAGTTGGAGGAGTATAAAACAGGAATGTACTGCTGATTCCACCTCGGAGGCTGAATATGAAGCGGCTTGTGAAGCAGCTAAGGAAGCAGTATGGCTCAAGAGATTCCTTATGGAACTTGGAGTGGTACCTTTTATTGGAAACTAGGTGGGCCTTCCAGACAGGTTTCAAAAACTTTTGACCCACTTGATGCAGGGATCAATTATCTAGAAGGCAACAAACCAATCCAGGATGTATTCCCTCAAACTCATAAATCATGTACAGCAATATATACTATCTAAAAGATAGAAAACAACACCTAAGCATGCAACCACGAAATCTACAGCATACAAGGATGTGGATATACCTTTGGAGCTTTGTAGTGCTCTAATGGAGAATTTGAGTTCTTTCCTTTGATGATGAACACCTTCACTATCCAATTCAGAATCTCCAACACCTTTTGATCTTCCACGCTATTACCCGTATTAGATCTCTTTTCTCAAGAAGATGGTGGAATCTCCAAGAGAAAACCTATCTAGTAACTCTAAGGAACTAAAGGTGAAAGAGAGGAGGACTTTGAGATGAAGAGAACTTGTGCAACACTTGCACAAAGGGGCTGGAATTGTACTATGTATTATTCACGACCAAGAGGGGTTTATTCCTCTTTATATAGCCCTCCATTCCACCTCTTTTCCTATTTGAAATAGAAGTTTAACTCCCATTACAAAATAGTAAACTTCTCCCTTGCTAGTTGTAATAGAAGTCTCACTTCTACAACAATTAGTAGCTTTCTCCTTTCTAATTAAAATAGAAGTCCTACTTCCATTAATAATTAGTATCTTACTATTACCACCATTAGAAGTCTCACTTCAAATAGAAATAGTAACCTTCCTTTTAGAGTTCAAGTAGAAATAATATCTTTCTAATAACTTGGGCTAGCGTGGGGACCACTAGGGATGCCTTAGAAAGCTGGCTCCAATTGGGACACGCGACCCCACATCTCATGTGCAATCCGGGCCCACAGTTAATTGCAAATAACTCCACTATATAAATGCAATTGCACTCCAGTCTTAGGAATCTATTACAATGAAGACCCTAAACTTCCACATTATCACAAGTAGGCCCCTCCATCTATATCCATGGATCAATTGGACCTGTCCACCAAATTAGATCCATATCTTATTATCCTTGAGCCCCAATTAATTATAATGATCATTTGGTACTGATCCAATTAACTCTTAATTGGAATGGGTGCGCACTTACCAATGATAAATCCATTAATTAGCACAAGGGGATATTAAAGATAGATTCCCTCTTGACAATTGAATGTTCCCACAGCTCTACTACCACGTACCCAAATCACCGAGGTGTTGACCTACAGTTGGCCTCACTCATTGGTGGCTCAAAGCAAATGAATAGATAGAAACTTGAGTTCATTAATGTCTCAGGATTATGAGCCTATTGCTAGGGAATTATGAGAGCAGACCTTAAAAATAAAGACAGTGTATATAAGGTGCTTCTCATGGTCCTTCAATACATCCAATGTACCAGCACCATGATCCAGAATCTTACATTCCGATGATCGAGACAAATCACACTATCTCATAGTGATCAAAGTGCTGCAACCTTATCAAATGAGATGCCTTGTGAAGATGTTTAAGTATAAGATTTGTAATACATGTCTCCTGTATGTGGATCTCATCCATACACATGTATTACATCTAGTATACTTGTGGACTCCGGTTCATCTCATGAACCATTTTGTCATTTGTATTGGTTATGTGCAAGTATATAATTAAACACCATTCATCTCATGAAAGGAAAGCATGATTGTATTGATAAATAAAGAAATGAATCAATTTATTACATCATACACTTGGTATTGAGACCATCAAAACTAACAATCTCCTAATTGGGCTCAATGCCAATCAGGATTGTATCTCATGTCCCGTCTACATGCTGCTCAAAGACTTTGGTGGTCAAAGGCTTAGTAAAAGGATCTGTCAGATTGTCCGCAGAGGCTATCTTGGTGATAGCAATATCACCTCTCTACACAATCTCTCTGACCAAGTGATACTTCCTCTGTACGTGCTTTTGGCTTTTATGGCTCTTGGGTTCCTTGGACTGAGCGACTGCCCCGTTGTTGTCACAGTAAACTGTGAGCGACTGTCGTGCCAAAGGTACCACTCCAAGTTCCAAAAGGAATCTTTTAAGCCATACTGCTTCCTTAGCTGCTTCACAAGCCTCTAAATATTCAGCCTCAGAAGTGGAATCAGCGGTACATTCCTGTTTAATACTCCTCCAGCTGATGGCTCCTCCGCCAAGCATAAACACATAACCTCCTTATCTGACATAAAGTCAGAATCTGTGTACCCGACTGGAATCAGCTCATCACTGCTGTAAATTAGCATGTAATCTCTAGTTCTTCTCAAGTACTTGAGGATACATTTTACAGCAGTCCAATGGTCGGGACCTGGGTTAGACTGATATTTGCTGACTAAGCCCACTGTATAGCATAGCATACATGAGGCTACCAACAGCCGAAGCGTATGGAATTGCTCTCATTTGCTCCTTTTCCTCCGGGGTCTTGGGACCCTGATCCTTGGAAAGGTGCACTCCATGCCTGAAAGGTGTAATACCCTTCTTGGAGTCTTGCATAGCAAATCGTACCAGTACCTTATCTATGTAAGCAGCTTGAGATAAGCCAATCATCCTATTTTTTCGGTCTCGATGGAGTTTGATCCCTAGGATGTAACTAGCTTCTCCCAAGTCTTTCATATCAAAAGTCTTTGCCAACCAAACTTTTACTGTTGACAACATTCCTATATATTTCCCAAGGAGAAGGATGTCGCCAACGTATAAAATCAGAAAAACTACCCTGTCACCTTCATTTTTCATGTACACACATGACTCATTCGGGTTTTGACTAAAACCAAATGATTTGATTGCCCGGTCAAAACGGATGCTCCAGCTTCGGGATGCCTGCTTCAGTCCATAAATGGACTTCTGCAGCTTGCAAACTCTTTGCTTTTGGTTACTCGCTATAAAACCGTCTGGCTGCATCTCGTTGAGAAACACCGTCTTGACATCCATTTGCCAAATCTCGTAATCGAGATGAACCGCTATGGATAAGAGTATCCGGATGGACTTGAGCATGGCTACCGGCGAGAAGGTTTCCTCATAATCGATACCCTCTTTCTGAGTATACCCTTTTGCAACAAGCTTGGCCTTAAAGGTCTCAACTCTTCCGTCTGGTCCTCTTTTTCTCTTGTAGACCCACTTGCACCCAATAGGTTTGATATTGGCAGGCAAGTCCACAAGTGTCCAGACCTGATTAGAGTACATAGACTCCGTCTCAGCTTTCATAGCATCTTGCCAATGTCCCGAATCTATGTCATTAATTGCTTCATCATAGTTACAGGGATCCTGTTCCAGTTCTTCCGGGATTGCCTCGTAAGACTCTCCCAAGAACGAGAAACTATCAGGGGGCCTGATTATTCTCCCACTACGACGATGCCCGGCTCTCTACCGTGGTCATGTGTAGTATATGTATATGTAATTATAAGATCCACTGTTTCTCCTCACCTCGAGTGACTGAGATCAGTGCCTAGTTATTGCTCTGTCACTTTAGTGATAGAGGATTTAGCTTCGTGTGGTTGCCATCTTGCTTGTTTTCCCGATTCCTTGGTTACCTTTACATGTTTTACAATGCCTACTTGTATTTGAATAAATGTTTTATCTTGTTTATAGAAAACTTTATTTAGACAGGTTTAAATGCTTTTGAAGGTAAACTCATTTATTATTATATTGTCATTGTATTTTACCCATTTGTCAGACCGTCGTGTTTGACCCACTCTTTGGTACTCAGGTCTGGACATTGTCTATCCCGAGACGGAGCTTGAGGATGCGGTCGGTGAACCGCAACGCCTAGTCGAGTGGCATGCTGATGATGTCATTTAGACATTGGATTGCTAGAGAGAGATAACATTTTGGGAAAAATTTTAACCATTCTTTTGGGGATTGATATTTTGTTTATATTGGCCTTTGTTGGCCTCTATTTTTGGGAAATGTAATTAAATGACCTTTGTATAAACTTAACTTACTTTTGGGTAACATGCTAATGATCATTGCTCATTCTGATACAGTATTTATACTTGTGTTATTGTCTTTATGACTAGAAATGGTTTGAATATTTGATTTGCTACACGCTTCCGCACTTAAACAAAAACATTTATTATATTGATGTGATATCCTCACCGCGGACACTTGTGGGAAATTAAATAAATATTAAATAAAGGTATGGCATTAAACCGATGTGGTACATCATTAGTCCCGATCCCGGATTCGGACCTCGGTGACCGGGTCCGGGGTTGTGACAACACTTAACTAAAATAGTGATGTAGTATCCTCAACGACTTGCATCATGTATTTTAGAAATGAAAGCTAATCGGGGGTCATATATTATTTGGTTTGAGATACCCAGACAATAATGAGTGATGGAGATCATAGATAGTTAGTCTTAATCCTAATTTTGACCGACTTTGATCCGCACCAATCTAAGTGGCATTCGCACTCCTAAAGAGGCATACCCTAGGGGATTGGAATTTCAAAGTATTCTGGATTTAGTGGTTAAAGGATTCCCACATGAATTTGGTAGAATACTAAACCCTAATGTCATTTATATTCTTTAACTGAATGTATGGTTATGTGCTACAGTTTTACTCAGCATGAATTCATCTACTTTCAATCCACTTGCGACCATCCTCAACCAGAATAAGTTGGTGGGATCCAACCACGTGGACTGGAAAAGGAACCTAGTTATTGCCCTAACTACTTTAGGATATAAATATATCCTTACCACACCTTGCCCTGAGGAGCTTGGGCCAGATACATCATACGACCAGAAGGACCTTTACACCAAATAGACCAAAGACGATGAGATGGTCAGGTGCTATATGCAGGCATCCATGTCTAGTGTTTTACAACACCAACATCGTTCCTATAAGACTGCATCTGATATTATATCAAACTTAAAGGAGATGTTTGCGAACCAACGGAGGCCTACTAGGTAGGTTGCTATGAGTGTACTCCTGAGCACAAAGATGGCTGATGGTACTTCAGTATATGGTCACATGCTGAAAATGATGGACCCATTGAATGAGTTAGAAATACTGCGTACTGCGATTGATGCAGAATCACAAATTGACATGATCCTCGAGTCGCTACAAGATTCATTCAACCATTTCAAGATCATTTATAATATGACTAAAATGAATCTGACCCTAGCTGAGCTGTCTAACTAGTTGGTGTTAGGGATTTTGTATTTGCAATTTGATGGATGCATTAACATATTCACATCATTTGAATTTACACTCTTGCATTGTTTTAGAAAACCTTGAAATCTTGATTTTTACATGCATTGGTTTTAGACTTGTAGAAATCTTGTTTTATGCATGTGTTGTTTCTAAACTTGGATGCATTGATTTTAGAATTCAAACTCTTTTGAAAACCTAATTCTTTGTGCATTACTTTTGTGAAATCATATTGAGAATCTAGGTTTGTGTCTTGCATACATTCATCACTTTCAGAATCATCCTTGTATGCATTTTCATATGAAAAGAGTTTTTATAAATTAAGCTAGCCTTTGGTTTGAAAGTTTCAAATCATTTTAGGCTTTTTGTGTTTCATGTTTTTAAACATCTTCGTTTGATTTAAAACATGTTACCAAGCTTGGTTTAGTGGCCCAAAAATCCCCTCCAAGAGAAACCTTCAAATTATGCAAAATTGGGATTTTTTGTCCCAAGGGGGTGGTCCGGCAGTGTCGCCGGTCGACCGGCCCAGAGGTCCCGGTCGACCGGGAACACTGCAGGCCAAAAGGGCCCCTGGAGCCCCAACGGTCAAAACTGTGACCGTTGTGTGATCCCGGTCGACCGAGGCCTCTTTGCAGGTCGACCGAGGACTAGCCGTTGGGCACTTTTTGGCTATAAAGTCCATTCATTTCCAACCTTTTTCAAGGCTTGATACATGAACTTTTGAGACCATATTGGAGCCAAAGAAAGGGGAAGAAGTTGGAAAGGCTAGAGGGCCATTTGGAAATCAAATACTTGAGATTTAAAAAGGTACACTTTACTTGTATTTTGATTTCCATTAAAATGAAATCCATGCATGCTTAAATCTTTGTATTTTCACTTATGCATGATTTCTAGAGTTGTGTTGCAAACTCAATATCTTCTTTGGTAAATTAGTTTGGTTTGCAAACTCTCTTTTCCTAATCACATGTGTTCTTAGACTTTAACATTCATACAACTTGTTTGTTTCATTTCTTCAAAGTTGTTTGAATCTTTTATGGGATTAGTTATCTCTTCAATCATCATTTTATAAGCTTTGATTTTAAAATGCATCAAGCATTCATTTAGGAGCATCATTGTAGAAATTGATTGAAGTAGAAACTTTCATACACATGTGCACACACTTTAACTTGTTTTAGTGTATGATTGTAATTGGAATTTCACTTTCACATTAGCCTATTTAAGAGGCAATTCCATTGTGCTTAAATTGTATCTCTTGGAGTGTTCTTTTGTGAAGACACCTTCTTAGAGAAATATTCATTTGTAAAGGTTATTGCTTAGCCTAAGAAAAGCATCTTGTAAGGTTATTGCTTAGCCTAAGAAAAGCATCTTGTAAAGGTTATTGCTTAGCCTTAGAAAAGCATTTTGTAAAGGTTATTGCTTAGCCTAGAAAAGCACATTGAGAGGTTGTTGTTTAGCCTAGAAAAACAACATTGTAAGGGTTATTGCTTAGCCTAGTAAAAAGCATAAATAGTGGAAATCCGGTGGGTTGATTAGATCACAAGCCGGTAGTGGATGTAGGCATTGAGGCCGAACCACTATAAACCTTGGTGTTGTGGTGCTTGCTTTTGTGGTGATTGTTTATTTTAGCTTCCGCATATTGTATGGTTAATCATCACATGTGACTAGTTTATGTTAAGAAGTTAGAATTAGTTTAAATTGGTCACAATTGTAGCTCACCCTATTCACCCCCCCCCCCCTCTAGGGTTAGGATCCCAAGGACTCTCAATTGGTATCAGAGACTCGTGCTCTATCTTTTAGGATCAAGTGTTTGGAACTCTTGATTAGGTGTAAAAACCTAGAGTTAAAACCCTAGAGTTGTGTTTTTATGAAAATCATTAGAATGGACTCCACTATGCTAGTCCTTGTAGATTCTTCTAGACCTCTCATTCTTCCATCTATTGGAGATTCAAACATTCAATTAAAAGAATCTCAATGTGAATTAAAAGAAGAAGAAATTAAAGAAAATGAAGAAGGTCTTCAACAAGCCTTTGAGGAATTATATGAATTATCCTTATAGACTGAAAAGAGAAACAAAAAGTTAAGAGAAGAATCTAAAAGACTAAACAAAGAATTAGTCTCTTCAAAAGATGAGCTTAGAGAGAAAGAAGAAGTAATACAATGTCTAGACTCTAAGTTCATGATCTCTTTAAATAATCTATCTAACATTCAAGATGAACTAAAAGAATTAAAGATGGATTATGATAATGTCAATAAGGAAAATCTAAATCTAAGAGATCAAATAAAAAGGCAAAATGAAGACATTGACAATTTAGAATCCAAATTGATTAAAAGTAAGTTAAAAACTCAAGAACTTGGATCTAATGTCATCAATGAACTTAAACTTGAATTAAAACTTGCCAATGAAGAGCTAAGCAAATATAAGGAAATTGAAAATGAACTTTCAAAAGTCAAAAATGAAAATTCAATCCTTATAACCAAAGTCACTCAACTTGAAAGCTATAAACAAAAGTATGAGTGCAAATTTACCCAAGGAGAAGATAAATTTGAAAAATTATTTAGATTGGGTAAATCTAAAGGAGATAGGACGGGTCTTGGATTTAATAGGAATATGTCATATGACCCTAAATTCACCAACACTTTTGTGAAAGGTGAGTCCTCTTTCTCTAGCACTCTTTCTCCTTTGCCCAAAACCAAATGTAATTATTGTGGCATTGAAGGGCATTTTTCGTTTGAGTGCAAACTAAGAAAAAGAAGCCATGTGTCTAAACCCATCTTTGAACTCAAAAATGTAGAATCTAAATCTATGAAGGGTAAGACACTAAAAATCAAAGAATACTCCAAAAAGACTAAACAAGGTAAATCATTTAAAATGGAGTCTCCTAAGATAGATTCTAAAAAGTTTAAACAAGTTAAACCAAGCTTGAAAGAATCTATGAACAAAAAGCTTCTCAACCTATCTCCCTTATATAAACCCATGAAAGAACTTTTGAATAAAGTAACAAAGTTAAATTTAAAATTCAAAAGTCAAGTAAAGGGAGAATATAAGAAGAAGAGAAAAATGAACAAATCCCCTAAGAATCAAACTCACCAACATCAAAAGACTAATCACCAATCTAAGCTAAATTTAGTAAAATCTAAATATCATGGTGATAAGTCTAAATTGAAAATTTATCAAGTCAAATCTCCTTTAGTTGGTGAGAAGTCCAAACTCGACCTCAAAGTTCAACCCTCTCAAGACCTTAGATGGATTCCTAAAGTTATTTACTTTGACAAACCTTAAGGCCTTGAACCCCATTGACCAACCTATTCTTTTATAGTTAAATCACTTTGTTGGTCATGTTGCTTTGCATTTTGTTCTTTCTTAGTTACGTTTTTTAAAATGCATTGTTTCTTTATGATCAATTGATTTTGTTTTCATGCACCATTCTTGTTACATATCATGGTTTTCAAAATCTTTTGATTATAATTACATCATGTTTGATTTGTTTTTTGCACACATATGTCTTGCATTGCATTTCTTTACATGATTAATTGATTGCGATTTTAAAAGCTTTCATAGCTAATTTATTCATGATCAATTGTTGTTGAATCATTTGTGTAGATGTCATAATTAGATTATTTGAACAAATGATTTGAATCAATTCAAGTTTTTCCATGGATTTCTAAGTTATACTTTTATATGGAAAATCATTGTTTTGAAAAATCAACTTGTATGTGTTTCTTTTAAGTTATATCTTTTAAAATACAATGTTGAAAATTGATCTTCAAAATCATTCTTTTTATGCTCATTGTTGGATTTTGTTTATCAAAATGATTTGAAGATTGTTTGAATGGAAATGCACTATAACATCATTAGTCATATTCTTCTAAGCATGTTCCATGTTCTCATTTCCTTTTCTTTTGGTTTCATTATCTTAGAAATGGAAATGTATGTTGTTTGCATCCTTGCTTATTTATTTACATTCTTTTTATATGCAAATGACTATTGGTTCCATGTATGGTTGTGATCTTAGTAATAATTGTTGAAACCATACTAGAACTAAAATCCATCCTCTATGCTTTCTAGTCATATTTTTATTGGATGGTTATGATGTTGATTCATGTACTTTCTCTAAGTGATATTATCCTTATACATGTTTCAACTTCATAGTAGTGTTCTTGATCATATGAAACTCTTTGAAATCTATTCCTCATATTTCTATATGTTTGATGGATATCTTAGATGTTGAATTCATATGATTTTGACACTTTGACAATTGCATGCATTTCAAAGTTATATCCTTTTGCATTGCAATTTCTCTTTTTCATCACTATGCTCAATAGTCATATCTTTAAAAGTGATGAATATCCATTTATGATGCTTTGTGTTTGCCACATTCTTGCTCTTTATCATGTTATCAAATTCAATTGGTTTCAATTGGTATAATTTTTGATTGATTTGATTTCTTGTGAATGTGATAAACCTTGTGTGCATTGGATTGAACTTGATTAGTAATATGAATGTTCCATGTCACACACCATTAGCATCATAATGTTCATGTTGCCACCTCTCTTGCTCATATAGGTATATCTCATGACCACCATGTTTATGTGTTCATAATATTGGTTGGTTATTAGTTGAGGTTGGTTTCATGATTGAATTTCATTTCACTCATCTTGCACATGATAGTCATATTTATTGATTGAATGAAATGATTTCAAAACTTACATAGCATATGATTTTCATAGTTAATTTATTTAATGCTATGTTTAGTAAACCCCATTGCATCATGGATAGCTCTAATTTGGATTTATCTTAATAGTTATATTCTTTATAACTCCATTTTAGAGTGATTGTGTTTAATAGTCTTATCCTTAAATCTCAATTGGTATTCTTTGTTTTTCCAATTGATATCCATGAGTGCTTTTCTCAATGACCTTGCTCTCTTTTGGTGATTTGATCATATTGTGTTCTATAGTTAAATGAATCTAATCCTTTCCTTGAAGTTGACCCTCATTTGGTTAACCCATCTTCTTCTTGCTTCTAATAGTTATATCTTGTCAAAAGTTTGACAAAAGAAGAGAATGGATTGAGGGGGAGTGTAAACCTTCATAGGAAGAATTAGTTTTGATCAAATTCACCCTTGGATTGCCTTTGAGCCCTTAGAGACTACTTCCATACATGATAGCCTGTTATGTATTTCATTTTCGATTTCATTTATTAACAGGTGCTACTAAAGGTATTTTCCATATTTCATGTGTGTAGGTATTTTTGCAATTTAATGGCAAAGGGGGAGAGAGAGTTCAAGTACTCAAAGATCTCCTACTCTTCAAAGGGGGAGAGAGCTTTCAAAGTTCTCTAAAGGTGAAGAGAATGTCCAAGTTTCCTAAGGAGAGTTGTGTATGATCTTCTACAAGGGGAGAGAATGCATATCTTGCCAAAGGGAGAGAGAGGCATGGTCAAAGGGGGAGAGCTAATAGAAGAAAGAAAGCTTGGAGCTAAAGAAGATGCTTGGCCAAAGAGAGGAAAGAAGAAGAGAAAGCTTGAAGAATGATCAAGCTCCAAGCATCAAGAAGATTGAAGAAAAGAGCCCAAGCTAAGAGAAGAAGCATCCAAGAAGATTTCAAGACTTGTCCAGCTTAGGGGGAGCTGAAGACTAAGTGTGTAATTTCTATGATGAGTAAGTTGCCATCAAATTGCAAAGGGGGAGATTGTTAGGGATTTTGTATTTGCAATTTGATGGATGCATTAACATATTCACATCATTTGAATTTACACTCTTGCATTGTTTTAGAAAACCTTGAAATCTTGATTTTTACATGCATTGGTTTTAGACTTGTAGAAATCTTGTTTTATGCATGTGTTGTTTCTAAACTTGGATGCATTGATTTTAGAATTCAAACTCTTTTGAAAACCTAATTCTTTGTGCATTACTTTTGTGAAATCATATTGAGAATTTAGGTTTGTGTCTTGCATACATTCATCACTTTCAGAATCATCCTTGTATGCATTTTCATATGAAAAGAGTTTTTATAAATCAAGCTAGCCTTTGGTTTTAAAGTTTCAAATCATTTTAGGCTTTTTGTGTTTCATGTTTTTAAACATCTTCGTTTGATTTAAAACATGTTACCAAACTTGGTTTAGTGGCCCAAAAATCCCCTCCAAGAGAAACCTTCAAATTATGAAAAATTGGGATTTTTTGTCCCAAGGGGGTGGTCCGGCAGTGTCGCCGGTCGACCGGCCCAGAGGTCCCGGTCGACCGGGAACACTGCAGGCCAAAAGGGCCCCTGGAGCCCCAACGGTAAAAAATGTGACCGTTGTGTGATCCCGGTCGACCGAGGCCTCTTTGTAGGTCGACCGAGGACTAGCCGTTGGGCACTTTTTGGCTATAAAGTCCATTCATTTCCAACCTTTTTCAAGGCTTGATACATGAACTTTTGAGACCATATTGGAGCCAAAGAAAGGGGAAGAAGTTGGAAAGGCTAGAGGGCCATTTGGAAATCAAATACTTGAGATTTAAAATGGTACACTTTACTTGTATTTTGATTTCCATTAAAATGAAATCCATGCATGCTTAAATCTTTGTATTTTCACTTATGCATGATTTCTAGAGTTGTGTTGCAAACTCAATATCTTCTTTGGTAAATTAGTTTGGTTTGCAAACTCTCTTTTCCTAATCACATGTGTTCTTAGACTTTAACATTCATACAACTTGTTTGTTTCATTTCTTCAAAGTTGTTTGAATCTTTTATGTGATTAGTTATCTCTTCAATCATCATTTTATAAGCTTTGATTTTAAAATGCATCAAGCATTCATTTAGGAGCATCATTGTAGAAATTGATTGAAGTAGAAACTTTCATACACATGTGCACACACTTTAACTTGTTTTAGTGTATGATTGTAATTGGAATTTCACTTTCACATTAGCCTATTTAAGAGGCAATTCCATTGTGCTTAAATTGTATCTCTTGGAGTGTTCTTTTGTGAAGACACCTTCTTAGAGAAATATTCATTTGTAAAGGTTATTGCTTAGCCTAAGAAAAGCATCTTGTAAGGTTATTGCTTAGCCTAAGAAAAGCATCTTGTAAAGGTTATTGCTTAGCCTAAGAAAAGCATTTTGTAAAGGTTATTGCTTAGCCTAGAAAAGCACATTGAGAGGTTGTTGTTTAGCCTAGAAAAACAACATTGTAAGGGTTATTGCTTAGCCTAGTAAAAAGCATAAATAGTGGAAATCCGGTGGGTTGATTAGATCACAAGCCGGTAGTGGATGTAGGCATTGAGGCCGAACCACTATAAACCTTGGTGTTGTGGTGCTTGCTTTTGTGGTGATTGTTTATTTTAGCTTCCGCATATTGTATGGTTAATCATCACATGTGACTAGTTTATGTTAAGAAGTTAGAATTAGTTTAAATTGGTCACAATTGTAGCTCACCCTATTCACCCCCCCTCTAGGGTTAGGATCCCAAGGACTTTCAGTTGGTAGTGACTGAAGGCATCATGAAGAAGCCAACTGCTTTCATGACAAAAAAGTCATTTGCTAGGTCCAAGCCAAAAGGCAAGAAGGAATCGGTCCCCAATGGTCTTAAGGTGGAGAATGGTACTACTGGTGGTGTGGCCAAGGCTAAGGGTATGGGAGCAAAGGGAAAGTGCTTCCATTATGGTATGACAGAACATTGGAAGAGGAATTGTCCTGATTTTCTGTATAAGAAAAAGACCTCAGGTATGATCGCGTTACTTAATTCTGAAGTTAGTTTTGTAACTAGTACTTTAAAATCCTGTTGTGTTGAATCCGATGCAACTAATCACATTTGTAATTCGTTGCAGGGGTTCTGGCAAACCAAGAGGCTTAGTGGCAGAGAAATCATTGTTAACTTGGGATCGAATGCTAAGGCGGAGGCGGTTTCAATGGGAGCAGATATTAAGTTGATTTTGTCAAATACATTATATGTACCATCTTTAAGGCGGAATTTAATTTCAGTTTCTAGTTTGGTGAATAAAAGTTATTCTATTAATTTTGGTACTGAAGTTCTCAAATGATGGGGACTCCGACCTTTCGTCCTCTCCTTCCCACCCCTGGGGTTGCCGGGGAGTATGGCGGAGGGGGAAAATCGAGTCATTAGCATTTTTGTACGGGTATGCCAGATTTTCTATTCTACTTGGAATTTGAAGTGGTGATCCGGAGACTCACCTTCACAAGTAGAAAGGAAATCAATTCTTCTTTTTAACTTTCCATTGCACATATATTTTTAAGAAAGAGACACAACTTTTTAAATGCCGTAAGAGGCGATTTCATTTTGTTTGCCGTGAAAGGCGGTTTTGTGCCCTGAAAGGCGATTTGTGCCATAGAAGGCGATTTACAAATCTCATCAATAATGAAAGACAAGAAATGTATTTTTTTGTCTCTTTACAAAGAATACAAAATACAATTGAAAAGTAAGAAAAGGTATCTAACTTCTCAGGAGGTTGTTGGGACTTGTTCAGATCGACGGTTGCAAGTCATGTATGGACTTCACCATCGTTCTTCAGATGAAAACACTTGATGCTTTGATTCTTTGGTTTGGCTTGGACCTTAGTTTTTTAGAGGACAAAGACCAAGGGGAGGTCCTATATCCAATAAAAAAGCAAGTAAATGGGCTGAAGAGCCGCGTTTAGGCCATGTTGAATAGAAGGAGAGAGGAGACTTTGGGGGGGTGGCCCCCCAAGGGACTTTGATCACCTTGTGGTGTTTCTGCAGCAGAGTAACAGGGTTTCTTCGAGAATTCTTCGAAATTTTCTAGACTTTTTTTGGGGCAGATCGAAGGTTCTTTTTCCTTGGAATGACCCACCTTTTATAGACTTTTGGTGGCCATAAGGTGGGTTTATGAGCATTGATGGCATTGATGCTCCATGATGAGAGGTGTTACAAGTTTTAATTCTTTGATTTTGTAACTCCTTTTTCTTGGCTTGTGATTGGCCGGTGGAGAATGATGGGCATTTAATCGCCCTTAATCTCCATGATGAGGGGAGTTTCATTGTTTTAATGCCATGATTACTTGAATTTGTAACTCCCATTTGCTTGATTTTGATTGGGCCGTCCAAAATAATGAGTTAATGACTACATTAAGTTGTCATAAAACGGGTCAATTAAGGACATTAAGTGGTCGCTAGGGTATTTGAAGAGTCGCGGGCCGTGCTGCGTCTTTTGGAATTCTTCTTGTGATGATCGCTGATGGATCCGCATGTTATTTGATGCCGGATGGTGATGCAACTTCAGGCATTGATTGGTATCAGTGGGTCCGTGATATCTGTCTTGTCGATTTCTCGATCGGTCGGACAGAAAGTGTACTTTCTTGGTAAGCCAGTTAGCAATCTTGGAGCGATCAATGATGATTTCATGTTCTTGACAGTGGATCCGAGATGTTGATGAAGATCAGTCGATTTCAAGCATAAAAAAGAAGATTTTCAGAAAACCAAAGGGGCTAGAACTCCCGAAACGTGAAAAGGGCGGAAAACAGGGAACCCGGCGACCTAGATTTCCATGGTCGCCGCTGGTGACCATGGGGATTCTTCCCCTTTCAGTCGCCGTTTCTCGGCCCTATTTTGGTATTTATGATGTTTTTTTCTCCTGTATTTTTCTTGACATTTCTCCTCATTTACTGACTTGATTCTCCTAAAGAAAACCTGACGAGAAGCCGTACAAATCGGAGCACAAAGTTTCCTATTTTTGGAAAAGCCAAAGACTTTGTAACCGATTTTCCGTCAAGAGTCGAAACTAGGTCAAACGATGTCGGAATGACCTGAAATTTGAGGTGAAGCCTCCTAGGCAGTAGATAGGACCAACCATGGGCTTTTGTTTGAGTTTTGAAGCCATTTGGGGTCCCGTCGCTAGTAGGCTTAAGCCGTTTGGGGTCCTGGGGGAGATGTCGCGTTTTGATGTACGGTCAACCATTGTCCGATTGACTTGGAATTTGACAGGGAGCTTATTGGAGTAATTTTGAGATGATCCATTGGCTCCGATTTGGATGTCAATGGTTCCGAGGTGCTCCGCCGCCGTTAGCCTTGATTTTGTTTTGGAGCGTCAAAGTCGGGTCAAACGTTGTCGGAATGACCTGAATTTTGACACGCAGCCCTTTGGAAGCATGTTGAAGCCACCCATGTGTTCATTTTGATGAGTAATGGCCTCGATAGTTCTCGTCGCCGAGAGGCTTAGTTTTACTGCTCAAGGGTTGATGGAGAGTCAAACGCTGTTGGTTTGACATGAAATTTGGCATGGAGCCCTTTGGAGGTATTTTGACACCATTCGTAGGCTCTGATCGAAGTTTTGATGTTTTCGACGCCGTCACCGCCACGAGCGCCTGTTCAGCTGTTAGAGGAGTGATGTTAGGCCAAATGATGTTGGAATGGCCCGAAACTTCATATGAGGTTGTTGCAGTTTTTGTTTGATTCTGACAAGATCTGATGGTTGAAGTAGCATTGCCTATTTGTAGTAGGATGCAGCTTCATGCGGCTTCTTGATGTTGAAGAGGCAAAGTGACATTTTTGGTGTCAACAAATGCTCCCTCAAGATACAACGACGAGTAGCTTTTGAAGTCGATGTGCCTCGAAGAGAAACTTGAAGGAGAGCTTCTGATTTGACCAAGAGTCTTTGAGCATTTTTTTTAATAGCCTTTTGAGTTTCCAAAGGGATTTTATGGTAGTGAGAGGGATCACGTACCATTTCAAGGCAAAGTTTTGAAAATGACATGAGGGAGTTGGATTTGGATTTTGGATTTTGTTTTTGACCTTGTGGACCTTAGGGCTGTATGTGGCACATTAGGCGGTCAAGAGGTTTTTTGGTTTTTGACCTTGCGACCTAACAAGCTGTATGTGGCAGGTTAGGGGGTAAGGGTTTGATTTTTTATTTTGACCTTGTGACCCAACAAGCTATATGTGACAAATTGGGGAGTCAGATTTGGTTTTGACCTTGTGACCTAACAAGCTGTGTGTGGCGAGCTAGGGGGTCAAGATTTTTTTTTTTGGTTTCGGCCTTGTGACGTAACAAGCTATAGTGGCAAGTTGGGGGACCAGAGTTTGGTTTTTTGTGGAATGCTAATTTCAAGATTTTGGCTTAATTTGGTTCATGAGGTTGGATGGTTTGGAGTTTTGGAAACTCATGAGGCTTTTTTTTTTTTGGATGGTCCAATCGACTCAAGAGAGGCATGGAACCATATTGTATGCTCTTGGTAAAGGAGATTTTTTATAGGAAGCCCTTTTTAGTGCCTAGGTGGTCAAACCTACCTCATGTGGGCTAACCCATGAGATCTTAAGCTTTAGAAGATGACTTAGATCTCATGTGGTGTCATTTTGTAAGGAATATCTAAAAATAACTCTTATGGGTAGAGAATATATAAAAATATCCTTACTTGGAGAGAATCTGTCATGTTTCCTTGTTTTTAGGAGAGAATTTCTCATAGTATCTTTCTTTGGAGAGAATATTTCTCATTCCCCCTTTTTTGGAGAGAATTTCTCAAAGAATCTTTTCTTTTGGGAAAGTTGCTAGTTTTTAGCACTTACCTCCTTAGTTTTCTCCTTGCTTCCTCTTTTAGTTTGCTCTCCTCTATAAAAGCAAAGGAGGTTGGATCTCTTGCCCTTATTGCTTTCCTTTTACAAAAGTCTCCAAGAGTGCTCCAAGATCAAGAACTCCTCTTCTTCTTCAAGAATCTTCAAGTCCTTTTTCTTCTTCTCCATCCATGGCTTCAAGTAAGTTTTCTTCCTTCATAAGAAACTCCATGTAGAAATAGAAATTTCTTTCTTTTCTTTTCTTTTTCTTCTTTATTTTTCTTTTCTCTTTTTTTTTTCTCCACGTGTTTTCTCTTTTTTTTATTACACGTGCTGCTATTTTTTTTTTTCTCTCTTTTCTCACTTCTTTCTTTTTTTGCTTTCCCTCTTTTACTCACCATGATAATGAGGTTTATGCAATCCAAGATGTTCATGCATTTTTTTTTATGCATCAAGATAGAAGGTTAGAATCTCTAAGTCAAGCCAACATGATTTTTTATTTGGACAAAGTTTGATTGGTTTGACCAAGTTGGGTTGGGATTGGTCAAACTTTGGTTAAAGTTTTCCAAGCATCTAATGCATGATGATTTTCTTGGATGCATGATTTTTAGTAAATTGATTGGGAAGCATGATGATGCATACCTGAAAATCTTTTGCAAGTTTTGGGATTTGGAGTTCGCAGTAATGTTGGGCCCTTTCCTAATCTTGTTGGATTTTGAGGAGCTTTGCAAGTTTTGGAGTTTGGAACTCGCAGCAATGTTGAACCCTTCTTCAAGCTTGTGGAGATTTGATAAGATTGGTTTGATCTCGCAACAATGTTTGAGTTCAAACCTTGTTTGAGGATGCTTCATTGACCATGAGCTTGCAGCGGTGTTGAGCTCATTTTCAAGCTTCTTATCTTTTTCGGGGTGTTTCCCTTTTCTTCGAAATTGTCCAGGAAAATTCTGTCACTTTGATGATTGATTTTTTTTCTTTTCCATCCTTTGAAGGTAGTTCCTCCAGAACGAACAAGGGCAAAGAGCCTGTTATTGATGCACCTCGTCGGTCTACAAGGTCTTCTAATGTGACCGTACAGCAGGCCTAGGAGAAGGTCCAGTTTATGGAGAGAAACATGGAAGAATGTGACTCCCTCAACCGTGATGATATGAGACAGCGATTGATCGCTCTCAAGGATGAGGAGTTTTACAAGATTATGGTAAGCAATCGTCCTTGGGTCATGGACGATCAGAGCATTGTGCCCAAGCCTACCTTTTTCTTTGGTGATGCAGTTCCTAATGACTTGACGTACCAAAGGAGATGTTTTCAGTTCTCTTACATGGCAGATGGTGAGAAGAGAACTGTTTCTACCCGATCGACCTTTGATCGTACTATCTCGATCACGAGTCTTTCTCCCACATGTCCCAAGAGGGAAGATCCTTCGAGTTGGGTGAAGAGGACTAATGTGATCCAGACCGGGGTTTTTGTTGGCGGCCTTTCCGGTTATGTAGAGAAGTAACCTGTCCGCATGGCCATGTTGATGCCAGCCAGCGGTTACCGAGGTTCTGATCATCCATCGGTCGATTTGAGACCGATGGGCCTTGGCCTTTTTTAGGGTGACGACAGCAATTGGGTGAAGCCTTTTCAACTTTGTGGCCATTTCAGCGCTGACTCAAGCTAGGAGTCATGGACTGATCACGTCCTGCAGGTTGGTGGGTCCATTTTGAAGGAGGCCGAGATTTTCGATGCGGTTCGCGCTTTTCGGCAAACCGTGGTTTTCTCTGATGAAGCCTTCATGGCCATGTTGGAGTCATTCCTTCCACAAACCAACACCTTCATTGTCACGAATGGCGAGATTGGTTTCACTTTGAAGGAATTGAGCGCCATCACCGGGCTGCCTGTCCTCGGCAAACTTTATGAGGAGTTTATGCCAATCGACAACGTCCTTCAGGAGCAGTCTGAGGAGTTCAGGCTTTTGTACTTTCAGCTCGTCACCTTCTATGATTTTTTGAAGGAGAAAGAGGGCGTGAAAGTCAGGTTTAGTAGTT
Source organism: Cinnamomum chago (assembly GCA_038049695.1). Lineage (NCBI taxonomy): Eukaryota > Viridiplantae > Streptophyta > Magnoliopsida > Laurales > Lauraceae > Cinnamomum > Cinnamomum chago. Next base: position 89,460,386 of record CP142453.1, on the reverse strand, counting down.
GGAGGAGTTTTGGCTCCTTGTTTCCCAACTTTTTCGACAGCAGAGAATCTTCTGATAGCACGACCCGGGAGGCCAGAGCTAAGACTCCAAGTTTGAAGAAGACTTCTGTCACGCGAGGAGACTTGAAGGACTTCTTCATGAGCACAGATGCCATTTATTCGGACATTACGCTGCGGAGGGATCTCGCTGTTTACCTCACATATTGGCTGAGTGAGGCTGTTTTTGCTGGAGGAGATGGTACGCACATCAGCTGCATTATATTTTTCCGGCTTGTTAGATGGCATTTGGAGAGCGGCTTGCTTTGGTGCCTGCTCTTTACTCCTATCTGTGTACCGAACTGCAGGCTGCTGCTTTTCTTGTTCGTCTTGGGCTCCCTATGAGTATGGTGTTTTCAACCCATATTTTCTATTCGTGGTATGTATAACACTGTCTTGGCTTCCATCGATTAGGAGTTGTACAGGATGATGATCCTTTTATGATTCGATTGGCTAAAGGGACAACCGTTTCCGAATCACTTTTGTCTGGCCGTTTGAGGATCCGACGGTTCAGGGACGTCGAGATTGGGCAATCTTCAGTGAAGCTTTCTCCAGGTTTTCTGGGAAGGGTCTTAGCAGATCAGATGGAGTCCGACGAGAGGAAGTTCTGGCTTTCCTTGCTGGAGAGAAGCACAAGATAGGCTTTCTCGGTTAACAGGACGTCATTAGATCAGGAGTTGTACAAGAGATACCTAGTGAGGTCTTGAAGCAGCTAGAAGAGGAGGAGGCCGATATCGACGCTTGGATGCAAGCGGAGCGAACGAAGGCTTCCTTGGAGTCCACTGGGAGGAGTAGACCATCTGGCGAGGAGTCAAGCGAAGGTCCTGACTTTGATGATGGGGCGGGTACTTCAAGTAAACCGACCCATAGAAGCAAGAGGAAGAGAGGGCATCACCGTAATAAGAGACGACACGATGACTCTCCTGATTCAGAAGTCCCTCCCGCCATTACTGAAGAGATGTCAGGGGACGCTGATGAGCCTCTGGAAAAGAGGAGTCGAGAGGAAGAGACCGTTAATGAAGGTATTGTTAGATAGTGTGGTCTCAATCCATCAGTTGATGTAATAAATTGATTAATTTCTTTATTTATTAATAAAATCATGCTTTCCTTTCATGAGATGAATGGTGTTTATTACTTAATGCACATGAACATGACCAATACATATGACATAATGGTTCATGAGATGAACTGGGTCCCATTAGTATATTAGATGTGATATATGTATATGGATGAGATCCACATACAGGAGATATGTGTCGCAAATCTTATACTTAAAAATATCTTCACAACCATTGATGAGATTGGGCATCTCATCTGATAAGGTTGCAGCACTTTGATCACTATGAGATAGTGTGATTTGTCTCGATCACCAGAATGTAAGATTCTGGATCATAGTGCTGGTACATTGGATGTATTGAAGGACCATGAGAAACACCTTATGAAATACTGTCTCGATTTAAGGACTGCTCTCATAATTCTCTAGCAATAGGCTCTCAATCCTGAGACATTGATGAACTCAAGTTTCTGTCTATTCATTTGCTTTGAGTCACCAATGAGTGAGGCCAACTGTAGGTCAACACCTCGGTGTCTTGGGTACGTGGTAGTAGGACTGTGGGAACATACAATGATCAAGATGGAATCTATCTATATTATCCCCTTGTGCCAATTAATGGATTTATCAATAGTAAGTGCGCACCCATCTCAATTAAGAGTTAATTGGATGGTACTGATGATCACTGTGATTAATTGGGGCTCAAGGATAATAAGATGTGGATCTAAGATTGAATGAGACAAATTTATTCCAATTGATCCATGGATATTGATAGAGGGGCCTACTTGTGGTAATTGGGAAGTTTAGGGTCTTCATTGTAATTTATTCTTAAGACTGGAGTGTAATTGCATTTATATAGTGGTGTTATTTGCAATTAACTGTGGGCCCAGATTGTACATGAGATGTAGGGTCGCGTGTCACAGTTGGAGCCAGCTTTCTAAGGAATCCCTAGTGGTCCCCACGCTAGCTCAAGATATTAGAAAGTTACTAATCTTACTTGAACTCTAAAAGGAAGGAATTAGAAAGTTACTATTTCTATTTGAAGTGGGACTTCTAATAGTGGTAATAGTAAGCTACTAATTTGTGTGGAAGTGTGACTTCTAATGCAATTAGTAAGAGAGTCTTAAGAGGAGATTTGAGGCTATATAAAGGGGAAGAATCCCCCTTGGACGTCCATCCTTGGTATTCACGCCCAAAAAACCTCTTGTGCAAGAGTTGCACATCTTTCCTTTTTCTCTATCTCTTCTTGTTATCTTCTAGTTTCCTTAGAGTTTCTAGTAGGGTTTTCTCTTGGAGATCCCACCCATCTTCTTGAGAGAAGAGATCTGATAGAGGGTCATAGCATGGAAGACAACAAGGTCTTGGAGATCTCTAATTGCTTCAAGAAGAGTTCTTGTTCTAGTTGATTGTCTTCTCCTCGATTAGAGCACTACTGGGCTCCAAAGGTATAATTTGTTTCTCCTCTTGTGGTAGATTATTTTGTTGCAAGTAGTTGCCGATTGCTATGTTCTAGATACGTTATATTGCAGAACATGATTGATAAGAAGGAGGGATTGCATCCTGGATTGGGTTATAGCCTTCTGGATAGTTGATCTCTGAGTCAAGTGGGTCAAAAAGTTTTGAAAACCTATCCACGAGGCCCACCTACTTCCAACAGGTTCGATTCCTCCTCTTTCCTTTTCCGTTTCTTTTTTACTGAGATTTTCTTCTTTTTGATTTTCTTTCTCTCCTTTTTCGGTGGGAGATGATGATTTGGTGATGCCTGAGGTTCCGGCTGATGAAGCAGTGATAGATCCGATCGCGGCATCTGAAGAAGAATCGAGGGACTCTGGAGTGATTCCAGAATCTTCACCTGGTATGACTTCTTTGTGTTTTCTTTCTTTTTTTGGTCATGCTGTCATTTGCTAACATGTTGCTTGTTTTCTTGTCAGCTGACTAGCTTCAGGATTCTGACGATTTCGAGCCATCCATGGATGTGACCTTTGACAATGCTTCGGATGAACTCATGGAGGCAGAAAGTATTCCGCCGATCGTCGAAGAAGGTATTTGTAGCAATAACCCTTATGATAATGATTTTTTTTTCAACAGGATCATATTCATACCTTCTTTTTCTTTTGTTTTGTTTTGCTGGCAGGTTGTGAAGTAACAGGAGAAGTTCCACCATCTTTTTCAGGGCCAGAGCAGGAGATGCCTGCAGTTGAACCAGAAGTAGGGACTTCTTCTTCCAGTTTCAATGCAGCAGAGATGAGATCTTCTAAGCAGATTCCTTCGCAGGTGTCTCTGATTAGAAAGAGTTTGATGATCATTCCTCCAACGGGGCATGACACGGGCAGTCGACCAATGGAGAGGGGCGAGCTTTCATCTGGGCCATCTCTTGAGTATGCGAAGAAAGTGTTGAAGAGCGTTTTGAGCTCATGAGTGGAAACTCTTTCTTCTGGCCATTTGGAAGCCGACTTTGGCATGATCAAGCATGTACATGACATCCTTGCTGATACTGAAGAGGTCGGCCTGGACATTGCAAGTGCAAAGGCTTTTGTCGATGAAGTCATAGCTCTAGGCAACAAGTGGAATGAGACCAAGAACTTCCCAAGTGGTGACTTCTTCAATGAGATGTTTTTGAAGCCTTTTGGCGAGGTCCAGTCTGAACTGAACGAGATCTCACGGACTCGGAAGCAATTCGTTCGGAAGAGGAACGTTACCAAGTTGGCTATCATTGAGCTAAAAGAAAACCTGCGCCGTGTTGATAGGGAGGTCATTGAGACCAGGCAACGTCTTGAGCTATTGGAGGGACAAGCTGCCGCAAAATGGACCGCCATTGTGGAAGCTCGTGCTAGAGAAGGGACTCTGATTCGCCAGGTGATGAGTTCACAAAAGAGACATTTTTCATAGCATTATTTTATGAGTTTTCAAAGATAAAAGAACTCAAAACACTATTTTTAGTAGAAAAATAATAAATTTCCTCCCCTTCATTCTTTGCTCATATCTTTCCATTATAGATGACCATTTGTATGCATTTATATGAGTTCCAGTGGCCTACATACAAAATATGTTCAAAACTACTCTTAATTATGTTAATTTCTCTTTGTAGGTGTTAATTGAAGATTAATTTGAAGATTAAAGTTGAGATTCAAGAGTTAAAGAGAGTAAGGATAAGTTTGGAAGACAATTGGATGAAGAAATGACAAAGATAGGCCAATAATAAGAAGAAAAATGAAAGACCTAGGTTGGTATTTTGACCATATCTTTTTACTCGGGTGTCCGATTGAGGTGATCTTAGAAGAATTGGAAAGCTTGTTCCCAATTCGGACGTTTCGGGGGTCAAAATCGCACATCAATCTGGAGACTGTTTTCTAACACGGGAATCACATCCATATGTTCATATTTCCATTCTTGTGAACTCCCATATTGGAAAGAAACCAAAAAGAGCAAGGAAAATGTCTCTATATAAGGAAGGGAGTTCTAGGCAATAAAAACACAAGCAAGGAGAGCCTCCTCCTCTTTACTTAAGCTATTCATGTAATTGAGAGCAATTGTAGAGAGAAAGTGAGGAAAGCTTTGTAAAGTTTGAAGATTTATAATGAAAGCTTTGTCTTCTCCAATGGGTGGCTAATCACTTTGATTGGATCTTCTAGATGAAACTAAGTTAATACTATTCCTTTTGCTTATTGATGGACCTAGAAATTTCCTTCCTCTCCTCTCCCATCCGTCCCCGGGGTCACCGAGAGATTCCGGATGGAGGGAAGAAAGGGGGGAGAAAGGCGGGCATCTATATTTTGTACGGGTATGCCAAATTTTCTATTCTACTAGGAATTTAGAAATGGTGATCAGGAGATCCACCTTCGCAAGTAGAAATGAAATCAACCTTTTTCTGACTTTCAACTGCACATATATTTAAGAAAATAGACAATTTTTAAAATGCCATGAGAGGCGATTTCATTTTGTTTGCCGTAAAAGGCGAGTTTGTCGTGAAAAGCGATTTTTTTGCCGTAGGAGGCGATTTTGTGCCGTGAAAGGCCAAATCTCATCAATGAAGAAAGACAAGAAATGTGAATTTTTGTCTCTTAAAGAAAATACAAAGTACAACAGAAAAGTGAGAAAGGGAATCTGACTTCTCAGGAGATCGTGGGGACCAGTTCAGATCGACGGTCGCAAGTCATGTATGGACTTTGCCATCGTCCTTCAGATGAGAACGCTTGATGCTTTGATTCTTTGGCTTGGTTGGACTTCAGTTTTTTAGAGTATAAGGGCCAAGGGAAGGTCCTATACCCAATAAAAAACAAAGAGACGGGTTGAAGAGCCGCGTCTTGGCCATGTTGAATTGGAGAAGAGAAGGCTTTTTCTTGGGGGGGAGTGCCCCCCAAGGGACTTCAATCACCTTTTGGTGTTTGTTGTAGCAGAGTTTCTTCAGAGTAGCATGGCTTCTGGATGGATTTCTGGATCTTGATTTCGAGATTCTGGGATTCGGGCTTGTCTCCTCTTAGAATCACCTCCTTTTATAGGCATTTGGTAGCCTTTAGGTGACTTTATGGGCTTTAATGCATTTAAAACCACATAATGGGAGGAGTTACAGGTTTTAATTCCTTTATTTTGTAACTCCTTTTTCTTGGCTTCTGATTGGCCGGTGGAGATAGTGGGCATTTAATCGCCTTTAATCTCCATGATGAGAGGAGTTTCATAACTTTAATGTCATGATGACTTGGACTTGTAACTCCCATTTCCTTGAATCTGATTGGGCTGTCTAAAATAAAGAGTTAATAACCGCATTTAGTTGGGTTAATTAACAACATTAAGTGGTAGCTTGGGAGTTGAAGAGTCGCGGGCCGTGCCGCGTCTTTTGGAATTCTTCTTGCGATGATCGACGATGGATCTTCATGTTGATCGATGTCGGATGTTCACGCAACTTCAGACATTGTTTGATACAAGCGGGCCGGTGACATCTATCTTGTCGATTTCTCGATCGGTCGGACAGACAATGTACTTTCTTGGTTGGCCGGTTGGAGATCTTGGAGCGATCGATGACGATTTCATGCTCTTGACGGCGGATCCGAGATGTCGACGAAGATCAGTAGTTTCCGAGCATCGAAAATCAGATTTTCAGGAAATCACAAGGGCTAGAATTCCCGAAACGTGAAAAAGGACGGAAAACGGGCCTTCCGGCGGAAATCCGGCGACCCGGTCTTCCAGGGTCGCCGGCGACCATAAGGGAATTTCTCCCCTTTGGTCGCCACTTTGTCGGTCGTTTTTCGAGCTTTTTGTTTCTTTCTTTCTCCTGTATTTTCTTGACATTTTTCCTCATTTTTTGGCTTGGTTCTCCTGAAGAAAACCCGATGAGAAGTCGTGCAAATCAGAGCACAAAGTTTCCTATTTTTTGGAAAAGCTGAAAACTTTGTCGCGCAGAGTTGCCGTTTTTTCTTCTAGAGTTGAACCTAGGTCAAACGATGTCGGAATGACCTGAAATTTGACGTGAAGCCTCCTGAGTAGTAGATGGGACCAACCATGGACTTTTGCTTGAGTTTTGAAGCCGTCTGGGGTCCCGTTGCTGTTAGGCTTGATTTCACCGCGAGGAAGATGTCTCGCTTGGATGTGCGGTCAACCGATGTCCGATTGACTTGAAATTTGACAGGGAGCCTATTGGAATCATTTTGAGATGATCCATTAGCTTTGATTTGGATGTCATGGTCCCGGGGTGTTCCGCCGCCGGTAGCCTTGATTTTCTTTCGGAGCTTGAAAGTCGGGTCAAACGTCGCCGGAATGACTTGAAATTTGACGTGCAACCCTTTTGAAGCATGTTGAAGCCATCCATGTGCTCCGTTTGATGAGTAATTGTCCTGGTGGTTCTCGCCGCCGAGGGGCTTGATTTTCTTTCGGAGCATCAAAGCCGGGTTAAACGTTGTCGGAATGACCTGAAATTCGACGTGGAGCCTTTTGGAGGTATTTTGAAATCATTCGTAGGCTCTGATTGAAGTTTTGATGTCTTCGTCGCCGCCACCGCTAGGAGTGCCTGTTTGGCTGCCGGAGGAGTGAAATTGGGCCAAATGATGTCGGAATGGCCCGAAACTTCATGTGAACCCCTCTTTTGACTGTCTTAAAGGATCTTGTAGTTTTTGTTTGATTCTGACAAGATCTGATGCTTGAAGCGGGAACGCCCTTTTGTAGCATGATGTGGCTTCATGCGGCTTTCTTGATGTTGAAGAGGCAAAGTGACTTTTTTTTGTGTCAAAAAATACCCCCTCGAGGTACAACGATGAGTATCTTTTGGAGTCGATGTGCCTCGAAAAGAATCTTGGAGGAGTGCTTCTGAGTTGACCAAGAGTCTTTGAGCATTTTTTTAATAGCCTTTTGAGTTTCCAAGGGGATTTTATGGTAGTGAGAGGGATCACGTACCATCTCAAGGCAAAGTTTTGAAAATGACATGAGGAGGTTGGATGTGGGTTTCGGATTTTGGGTTTTCCTTCTGATCTTGTGAATCTAAGGGCTTTATGTGGCGCATCAGGCGATCAAGAAGGATTTTTTGGTTTTTGACCTTGTGACCTAACGAGCTGTATGTGGCTGGTTAGTCGGTTGAGGTTTGATTTTTTTTTTGGTTGGATTTTGACCTTGTGACCCAACAAGTTGTATGTGGCAAGTTGGGGGGTCAGGTTTGGATTTTGTGGAATGTCAATTTCAAGATTTTGGCTTAATTTGGTTCATGAGGTTGGATGGTTTGGTTTTTTGGAAACTCATGAGGCTTTCTCTTTTTTTTTTTTTTTTGAATGGTTCAATCAACTCAAAAGAGGTATGGAACCATTTTGTATGCTCTTAGTAAGAGGAATTTTTGAAAGGAAGCCCCTTTTAGTGCCTAGGTGGCCAAACCTGACTCATGTGGGCTAGCCCATGGGACCTTAGGCTTTTAAAGATGGCTTAGATCTCACATGGTGTCATTTTGTAAAGAATATCCAAAAATATCTCTTTTGGATAGAGAATATCTAAAAGTATTCTTACTTGGAGAGAATCTCTCAAGTTTCCTTTCTTTTTGGAGAGATTTTCTCAAAGTATCTCTCTTTGGGAAAGAATATTTCTCATTCCCTTTCTTTTTGGAGAAAATTTCTCAAAGAATCTTCTCTTTGGGAGAGAATATATCAAATTTCCTTTTTTTTTTGGGAAGGTTGCTAATTTTTAGCACTTACCTCCTTTCTTTTCTCCTTGTTTCCTCTTTTGGTTTGCTCTCTTCTATAAAAGCAAGAAGAGATTGGATCTTTGCTTCTTTGCTTTCTTTCTTTGCAAGAGTCTCCAAGAGTGCTTCAAGATGAAGAATTTTTCTTCTTCTTCAAAGATCTTCAAGTTTTTTTTCTTCTTCTCCATCAATGGCTTCAAGTAAGTTTTCTTCCTTCACAAGAAATTTCCATTGTAGAAGTAAAATTCTTTTCCTTTTCTTTTCTCTTTTTATTTCACGTGTTTTCTTTTTCTCTTTTTTTTACATGCTGTTTTTTTTTTTTTTTTTTTGCACGTTGTTTCTTTCTTTCTTGGCTGTACGGACAGGTTCGTACGGACCTGGCCGTACTGCCACGTGGCAGTGGGCCACGGCCTGCTACCCAAATTATTTTTTTTCTGAAACTTCTCTCTTTTTTTGCTTCTCTTTTGTTGCTCACCATGATAATGAAGTTTATGAACCATGATGATGAGGTTTATGCATTCCAAGATGCCCATGCACATTATTTTCTTTCTCTTCTCATTTTTTTTATGCATTAAGAATCTCTAGGTCAAGTCAACATGAATTTTGACTTTGACAAAGTTTGATTGGTTTTGACCAAGTTGGGTTGGAATTGATCAAACTTTGGTTAAAGTTTTCCTAACATCTAATGCATGATGATTTTTTGTTGCATGCTTTTAGTAAATTGATTGGGAGCATGATGATGCATACCTAGAAATCTTTTGCAAGTTCTGGGATTTGGAGCTCGCAGCAATGTTGAGCCCTTTCCTGATCTTGCTGTATTTTTGAGGAGCTTTGTAAGTTTCGAAGTTTGGAGCTTGTAGCAATGCTGAGCCCTTCTTCGTACTTGTGGAGATTTGATGAGATTGGTTTGATCTCGCAGCGATGTTTGAGTTCAAACCTTCTTTGATGAGGCTTCATTGAGCTTACGGTGGTGTTGAGCTCATCTTCTTGCTTCCTATCTTCTTCGGGATGTTTCCATTTTCTTCGAAATTGTCCTGGAATCATGCCAAAATTTCGCTAGAATTTTTTTTTTAGCAAAATTCTGTCACTTTGATGATTGATTTTTTTTCCATCCTTTGCAGGTAGTTCCTCCAGAACGAACAAGGGCAAAGAGCCTGTTACTGATGCGCCTCGTCGATCTACCAGGTCTCCCAATGTGGCCGTACAGTAGGCCTGGGAGAAGGTCCAGTTTGTGGAGAGAAACTTGGAAGAGTGTGACTCCCTTAACCGTGATGAGATGAGACAGAGATTGATCATTCTCCAGGATGAGAAGTTCTATAGAATTATGGTAAGCAACCGTCCTTGGGTCATGGATGATCAGAGCGTTGTGCCCAAGCCTACCTTCTTCTTTGGCGATGGAGTCCCTGACGACTTGACGTACCAAAGAAGGTGTTTTCAGTTCTCTTACACATCTGGTGGTGAGGCGAGAACTATTTCTACCCGGTCGACCTTTTATCAGACTGTATCGATCATGAGTCTTTCTCCCACGTGCCCCAAGAGGGAGGATCCACCAAGCTGGGTGAAGAGGACCAATGTGATAAAGACCGGGGTTTTTATTGGTGGCCGTTTCGAATATGCGGAGAAGTCACCAGTCCGCATGGACACGTTGATGCCATCCTGTGGCTACCAAGGTTCCGACCATCCGTCGATCAATTTGAGACCGGTTGGCCTTGGTATTTTTCGGGGTGACCGCAAGAGTTGGGTGAAGCCTTTTCGACTTCGTGGCCATTTCAATGCTGATTCGAGCTGGGAATCATGGATTGATCACACCATGCAGGTTGGTGGAGCCATTTTGAGGGATGCCGGGATCTTCGATGCGGTTCACGCTTTTCGGAAGACTGTGGTTTTCTGGCCTTTATGGCCATGCTAGAGTCATTCCTTCCACAAACCAACACCTTCATTGTAACATATAGTGAGATTGGTTTTACCTTGACGGAATTAAGTGTCATCACCGGGCTGCCTATCCTTGGCAAACTCTATGAGGAGTTTATGCCTATCGACAACGTTCTTGAGGAGCAGTCTGAGAAGTTCAGGCTCCTGTACTTTTAGCTCGTCGCCTTCTATGATTTTTTGAAGGAGAAGGAGGGCTCGAAAGTCCGGTGTAGCAGTTGGAAGAATTGTAGTTCCAACTTCTTTGACAGCGGAGAGTCTTCTGATGGTATGGCCTGTTAGACCCCGACCCAGACCAATTCGATTAGTGTGCAATTAGTATGTGTTTAGTTCTAAGTAGGTTTAGTTGTGGCGGGCTAGAAGTAATTAGTTTTAGTCTTGGACATAGCTTTGGAAATTTTGAGAACGTTAACATTAGTTAGGCACACTCAGGAAGGCCTGAGTGCACGTGTAAGCTTGGGAAGATCGTGTTGATTTCCGTGTGATTGTGATTTTGATTTCATTCGAATGATTTTTCTATGAGTTACAACTTTCGTTTTAAGGCCATTCTTGTTTGAAGCCCAAAAACCCATGTTTTGGCCCAAATAGGGTAAAATTGTCTTTTGTGCACAAATCTGGACACCATTTTTGAGATCTCAAAACCTTGTCAAAAATATACTTTTTGGAAACTAGATATTTAGGTGATCGTTTTGTCCTTCTTCGTCGAAGTCATCCGAGGCCCACAAGTTATTGTTTTGACCATTTCAAAGTTCAGGTTATTTGGGGCCCATTTCCTCACTAAAGCCCCATCTCCCTCTTCTTTTTCATTCATTTCCCCAATCTCTGCAATCTCTTAACCTAGGGCAAGGAAAGCTCTTCTTCTCTTCAATCTTTTTCATCTTGCATGCTTGGGCTAGAGAGCCCCAAAAAGAATTCCAAAGTCATCATCTTCTTCATTTCCTTGCAAGCTCTCTGTTGGTATAAACTTCTTGGAACTTCTTGTGAGACAAACTCTTCATCTTCTTCATCTCTTCTTGTTTGGCCATTGTTACGTAAGAGCTACAACCATGCTTTTCATGAAGTCTTTTTAGTTCTCTAAGGTCATGATTTTTATAGTTACAAACCCTTTTTGTAAAATGGGTTCCTTGTTTTCAAGATTTAGTGATTTGTGTAGTTTTTCTTGTAGTGTTGGATTAGCTTGAGTGAAGTTCCTGAGAGGATTGTTAGCTTTGGTCAAGGCAAGTAATCTCTATAGGAATGATGCATGTGTATTTTGATTTCATTGTTGTTTTAGAAATTGTGCATAAAATTTGTTTACAAGCTTCATGGATATGTTTTATTTGATTTTTTATGCTTGACATTGTGATAAATGAACCCTTGGTGAGCATGAAGGCTCAAGCGATTATGTGTGATTGATGGATGCGAAGAAGAAGAAGAAGAATGTGGTGAAAGATGTGTAAAAGAAAGGCAGTTTCTGCACTCAGCGAGCACAGGCAGCAGCTTGCTCGCTCGAGCGACCAAGCCTCTGTTTGGTCCGAGCGCAGACAGAGAGTTGTCCGCTCGAGCGACCCTATGGTCCGCTCGAGCAAACTGCCCTCTGTATTATCTGGAACAAGACAGTGAGCTGTCCATTCGAGCGCACCTTATATCCGCTCGAGCGAAGTGTCTCGCTCGAGTGAAGTGTCATCAGTTTATAAAGTTCGCTCGAGCGAACCTGCCAGATTCAGGAAGAAGAATTACTTCATTTTGTGTATTTTTCTTGAAGGTAAAAAACTAGACTATGTTAAGGGTTTTAACTCGACAATGTGTAAGTGGAACTTCAAAATGCAACCCAACTTCGGGGACACCAATTCTTGTATATTCCGACATTTGGAGTTCCAATTTCACAAAGGTCAATTAGTAGCCTTAGCACATGCTTGTCAGATTTCGTGTTTGAATTCCGTTTTGGTACGATAAGTACCCTCGTGTACTAGTTTTGGAATTTCAAGTATAAGCTTGTTTTGAAGGTTTGCTTCAAGAAAAAGGGGATCACTTCCTAAGCGTGTTATGCATATTAATTATGCCTCTTTGCTAGTCGTGCTCGTCGTGTTTTGATTAAGTGACTTCCCCCTTTTTATCTCGACAAGTTTTGATAGTGTTTCACGTGTTTTGTGCATTCATGAATTAAGTAAACACCACTGAGCTTAGAGTGCCCTTTCAATTTGATCCACTGCCTGGGGGTCTTTAAACATGTGGACTGTCTGCAGACTGGTCGTGTATTTATTATACATCGTGCGTGTCCGGTTCCGCGGCCGAAATTCCCGTCTTTGTGGGAAATCGTATCATGCTTATATTATGTGTATCGTGCTTGTCGTGCGTGCTTGCTCTTTTCATTATATAAATGATAGAGAAAGGATGGGCTCTTTGTGGATTGTAACTTTTCATGATATATATTATGTACTCATGCTAGTTTGTTTTGATACCTCGGCTTTGTTCGCATTCTTGAAATGTACCTCAGTTGTCATAGTATTTCATGTCAAAGAATTGCTTACATGTTTTCTCTAGATGTTATTGTTCATGTTCATGCCTAAATGGATTACCTGCCAAACCGTTGTGTTTGACCCTTGTTCGTTGGTGCCCAGGTACAGGAGATGTTACATTTGAGGAGGAGCGTCAGGAGGAGGCTTGTGAGCCAACCCCTGTGAGAGAGTGGCAGCCCGACGATGTCATCTAGACGTCGGGCGGGTTCTAGAGTCTCGTCATCTTTTGTTGGGGTTTCCTTTAATTGTTTTGGAGAACTGTATTGGCCTCTGTTGGCCTCTTATGGGTTGTAACAAAACTTAATTTACTTTCGTGTTAGTCTTATAACTTGAACTATGTTGGGAATGCCATTTTAACTTCTTTCTTTGATACTATGTCTTGTTTATTATTGTGATAGCACTTAAATAATTTATTGGTGCTCATCGTGCTGTGTTTTGCTACACACTTCCGCAAACTTGATCGTGTGAGTCAGATTCCGCATGTCTTTGGGAATCCTCACCGCGGGAACCTGTGGGAAAGCAAAATCTTCAATAGTAGTTGTAACACAATTTACGTCGCGGGCCCGGGGTCCCGTTCCGGGGTCGCGACATGGCCCAAGATGCTAGGGCTAAGAACCCAGGTTCGAAAAAGATCTCCGTTATGCGAAATGACTTGAAGAAGTTCTTCAGGAGTACAAACGCCATTTATTCTGACATTGCACTGCAAAGAGATCTCGCTGTTTACCTCACTTATTGGTTGGGTGAGACTGTTTTTTGCTGGAGGAGATGGAATACACATCAGGCCGTATTGTATTTTTCCGGCTTGTCAGATGGCGTTCGGAGAGCGGTTGGCTTTGGTGCCAGCTCTTTACTCTTACTTGTGTACCGAACTGCAGGTTGCTGCTTTCTTGGTTCGGCTTGGGCTCCCTATAAACAAGGTATTTTCAGCCCATATTTTCTATTCGTGGTATGTTTACCACTGTCCCGGCTTCCATCGCTTTGGAGTTGCACAGAATGACGACCCTTTCATGATTCGGTTGGCTAGAGGGATAGTCGTTTCCGAAATCTCTTTTGTCCGCCCGTTTGAGGATCTGACGGTCCAGAGACGTCGAGATCGGACAATCTTCAGTAAAGCTTTCTCTGGGTTTTCGAAATAAGGCTTTTGACTTCAGACCCTCCTGCGATTCCACCAGGTCTGGGTCGGGAAGACACTACTCCTTGACCAATGCAGAAAAGGAGTGGCTTTTTAACATACGTGTTTGTACGATGGTGTACGGAGACATTTTTTTGTTGACATCCAGCCGTATGTTACCTTGAGTTCCGCGCTGCAGTTAGGCTTCTCTCAAGGCGTTGTTGGAACGCCTTCGAGCATGGTGAAGCGTTTTGGAGGTTTGTAGGATGGGAGGAATGCATGGGCCTTTTACAGTGCGGAGGACACTACAACCATGATTTCCAATCCTGAGTTGCGCACTTTCCGGACTGCTGGCTTCACAAAATGGTTTGCGGAAAGCTTTTCAGTGTACCGGGGGCTTTCCAAGAAGGAGCTTGATGTTAGGCAATCTCCTAGGAAGGGTCTTGGCAGATCGGATGGAGTCCGTCGAGAGGAAGTTCTGGCTTTCCTTTCCGGAGAGAAGCAAAAGATCGACTTTCTCAATGAGCAGGACATCATCAAACCAGGAGCTGTACAAGAGATACCTAGTGAGGTCAAGGATCAGCTCGAAGAGGAGGAAGCCGAGATTGACGCTTGGATGCAAGCCGAATTGACGAAGGCTTCCATGGAGTCAAGTGGAGATCCTGACTTTGACGGTGGGGCGGGTACTTCAAGTAACCCAACCCATAGAAACAAGAGGAAGAGAGGGCAGTGCCGTATTACGAGACGACACGATGACTCTCCTGATCCAGAAATCCCTCTCGCCACCGCTGAAGAGATGTCAGGGGACGCTGATGAGCCTCCGGAAAAGAGGAGCCGAGAGGAAGAAACCGCTGATGAAGGTATGATTCCTCTTCTTTCCCTTTTCATTTCTTTCTTGTTTTGATTTGCCTTCTCTCCCTTTTTTCAGTGGAAGATGAGGACTTGATGATGCCTGAGGTTCCAGCCGATGAGGCAGTAACGAATCCGGCTGCAGCATTCAAAGAAGATCCGAGTGACTCTGGAGTGATTCCAGAATCTTCACCTGGTATGACTTCTTTTTTTTTCTTTTTTTTTTTTCTGTGCCGTCATTTGCTAACAGGTTGCTTGTTTTCTTATCAGCTAACTTGCCACGGGATTTTGACGATTTTGAGCCATCCATGGATGCAGCCTTTAACGGCACTTCAGATGAACTTATGGAGGCAGAAAGTATTCCGCCAATCGTCGAAGAATGTATTTGTAGTAATAATCCTAATGATGATGAAAATCTTTAACAAGATCATATTCATGCCTCTTTTTTTTGTTTTGTTTTGCAGGCAGATTTTGAGGTAGCAGAAGTAGTTCCTCCGTCTTTCTCAGTGCCAGAGTAGGGGATGCCTGCAGTTGAACCAGAAGCAGGGACTTCTTCTTCTAGTTTTAATGCAGCAGAGATGAAATCGTCTGAGCAGATTCCTTCGCCAGTGTCTCCGATTAGAAAGAGCTTAACGATCACTCCTCCAGTAGGACATGACACAGGCAGTCGACCAATGGAGAGGGGTGAGCCTTCGTCCGGGCCATCTCTTGAGTATGCGAAGAAAGTGCTGAAGAGAGTTTTGAGCTCATGGATTGAAACTCTTTCTTCTGGCCATTTGGAAGCTGGCTTTGGCATGGTTAAACATGTACAGGACATCCTTGCTGATAGCGAAGAAGTCGGTCTGGACATTGTAGATGCGAAGGCTTTCGTTGATGAAGTCATAGCTTTAGGGGGCAAGTGGAATGAAACCAAGAACTTCCCAAGTGGTGACTTCTTTAATGAGATGTTTTTGAAGCCTTCTGGCGAGGTCAAGTCTGAGTTGGACGAGATCTTGCTGACTCAGAAGCAATTCATTCGGGAAAGGAACGTTATCGAGTTGGCTATCATCGGGCTGACAGAGGACCTGCTCCGTGTTGATAGAGAGGTCGTTCAGACCAGGCATCGTCTTGAGCTATTGGAAGAACAAGCTGCTGCGAAATGGGTTGCCATTGTGGAAGCTCGTGCCAGAGAAGGGACTCGATTCGCCAAGTCGAGGAGACTGAAAGCAATCTCCGGAGGAAGACTCAAGAATACGAGCAATGGCAGATTCTTTGGGAAGAGCTTCCCCGTGCTGCAGATGGATCGCGGCGTTCTGCCGCATTCTATGGGAAGATCTTGAAGAAGTGTGGTCTGGAAGCTTTAGAGGCTAAGGCCAAGAGTCTTCTTGAGGAGTTGAGTCTTTGGTTGAAGACCATGTGAGACTGAGCTCTTGACTTTTGTAACAAACTTTTTTTTCTTCTTCTTTTTTATCTTTGGTACCCATGTATACACACTCATATTTTTTGGTACTCTTTCTTTTATAGTGCTTGTACACATTTTTTTAGCACTTCTCTTTTTTGTATTCCCTCTTTCGCTCAAATTCTTTTGTGATAAATTCAAGCAATAATTAAACGGGAATGTTTGTTTGGAAATTTGATCAAAAGTTTGTCATTTTGTGAAAAACCTTTTATCAAATGGTTGTTTTGGCATGAAAGTCGAATTTTGAGATGGCATGAAAGTCGAATTTTGTGGCGTAGGGGCCAAAGTTTTATTTTGAGATGGCATGAAAGCCATGGGATGGCATGGAAGCCAGTTTTGTTTGTGGCATGGGAGCCAAAATTTGGGATGGGATGGAAGCTGGTTTTTGTTTGTGGCATGGGAGCCAAAATATGGGATGGTATAGAATCCGGTTTTGTTTTTGGCATGGAATCCGAAATTTGTTTTTGGCATAGAAGCCAGTTTGCTTTTTGGCATGGAAGCCGAAATGTTGTGGCGTTTATAGCCGATTTTGTGGCATGAGAGCCGATTTTTATGGCGTTTATAGCCGATTTTTTTAAAACCAAGTTTTCTTTTGTTGGCTTGAAAGCCAGGTTTTGTGGCATTTATAGCTGATTTTGTGGCGTTCATAGCCGATATTTGGCATGAGAGCCGGGTTTTTGGCATTTATAGCCAATTTTTGTGGCATTTATAGCCGAGTTTTCGGTTTTCAAAAATGCAAGTATCGACTAAAAGTCGCCTCCCTGCTGAATGGTCTTGCAAGTATCGATGAAATGTCGCCTCCTTGCTCATTCAGTTGCGAGTATCGATGGAATGTCGGCTCGTTGCGAATTTGGGCGCAAGTATCGACTAAGCGTCGCTTCCTTGCTTTTTTCTCAAACATTTTGGTTTTGTGGGTATCGATGGAATGTCGTTTCCCCACGATTTTTGAAATTTGAGGTTTTTTTTTTTTTTTTGAACCTCGGTTTTTCGTTTGAATTTTGGGTTTATGGATATCAACTAGAATGTTGCGTCTCCACGATTTTTGAAATTTTGCAAGTATTGTCAAAGTGTCGCTTCCTTGCGATTTTAAAATTTTGGAAGTATCGAATGGGGTTCGTATCCTTTCGATTTTTGGGTTTTGCGAGTATTGACTGAGCGTCGCTTCCCCGCGGTTTCTAAAAAACCTTTTTTTTTGTTTAAAGACACGAGGGTCATAAATTTTGACTTAAAACTGTTTTTTGGTTGTAAAAGTCAGGGTGGACTAGGGTGGAAATTCCTGAGTCCTGATTTTGTTTCAAACCATGAATTTCGAGTTCAAGGATCGAAAATTTAGTCAAGTCCGGGAAGAGGCTCCTAAACTTGGATATTTGGATTTTTTTTTTGAACAATGAAACTATGAAAGTAAGCATTGTTTTGAAATTTTAGAAATCTCAACATAAGGATGGAAAAATCTTAAAAAGGCGGGTTTGACGAGCGAGTACCCGAGAATAGGCTTTGGCCGTGCAGGCACTGCTTTGACCCGGTGGCGGAAGTCTTCAAGGGTAGTACCGCTTCAAGAATTTGTTGTTAATGGGCAGCATACATCTATCGCCCTCCATGTTTAGAAGTACGTATGCGCCGTTGGAGGAGACTTTGTCAATGACGAAAGGTCCCTCCCATTTTGGTTCGAGTTTGCCTTTGGATTTGTGGGCAAAACCCATTGGCCTTTTCACTACAAGAACCAAGTCACCTTTTTTGTAGGCGTGTTGCCGGACCCTTTTGTCGAAAGATCCTGCCATGCGTGTTTGGTACAGTTCAATGCTTTGTAAGGCTTCAAGCTGTCTTTTGTCGAGATTGTCCAGTTCTTGGAGTCTCAGTTTAACATTGCTTTCTTGCGTCATGTCATTTTGCAAAGATACCCTTAAGGAAGGAATTTGTACTTCCAAAAGGACAACAGCTTCGCATCCATAGACCAAAGAGAATGGTGTGCTATGGGTTGGTCCTCGAATAGTGGTTCGATAAGCCCACATAGCTTCAGGAGGATTATCTCCCCAGTCTCTTTTGTGACTAAAGACCATTTTCTTGAGAAATTTGCAAAGTGTCTTATTGAAGGATTCTGCTAATCCGTTTGCTGCCGAATTGTACGGAGTCGAATGACAACTTTGGATTTTGTATTTGTTGCAAAACCTGTAAAATCGGTGATCCCGGAATTGTGGTCCGTTATCATGAACGAATCTTTTAGGTATGCCGAAGTGACAAATGATGTTGATGCGCAAGAATTGAAGGACTGATGAGGTCTTCATTTCACTGAGCGCAAATGCTTCTGACCACTTGGAGAAATAATCTATAGCGGCGAAGATGAAGCGATGGCCTTTGCTTGAGGGGGGAGAGATAGGACCTATGATGTCCATACCCCAGGCTTCGAACAACCATGAGATTGCTGTGGGGTGTAGCCATTCTGGAGGCATATGAACATAGTCTCCATGAACTTGGCATTGGAGGCAGCGTTTAGCAAATTGCATGGCGTCAGCTACCATGGTAGGCCAATAATATCCTAACCTTTTTATCTGATCGTAGACATGAGACCAGCCTGATGAGCTCCACAAAGACCAGCATGAACTTCTTTGAGGGTTTCCTCGGCCTTTTGTTGTGACAAGCAGTGTAGAAGTACTCCATCGAAGGATGTTCTATAAAGCATTTTTGAAGGTATATCCAAATGAAAGTTTGGAGCTCGCCTTTGAACGCTTACCCATTCTTTTGGATCTTCAGGGAGGATTCCGAACATGGTGTAATCAATAAACGGATCTCTCCAGTCGCCGATTGGAGGTTTGAGGATGGAGATCCGACTTTCGGCCAATTAGTGGCATTCAGCAACTGCTTGGTGTGTGTTAAGAGGAGGGAGAATTCTTCTCTGACACACTGTAATTTGCATGTTTTCCCCTTCCTGGATCCCCATAGATGCGGCAAGTCCGGCTAGGGCATCTGCACGGATGTTCTCACCTCTGAGGATATGGGTGATATGACAGATATCAAACCATTGGCGAAGTGATTGTGCCTTGTTGTAGTAAGGCAACAGATCAGGCTTCCTGACTTCGAATTTCTGATTCATCCGGTTGACGATCAGTTGAGAGTCCCCAAAAGCTTCCAGCATGGTGTTGCCAGATTCTAGGACGAGTTCCAATCCTAGAATCAGGGCTTGGTACTCAGTGTCGCGACCCCGGACCAGGCCCCCCACGAAGGAACCGATCCGGGATCGGTACTAAATGATGATCCACATTACATCTGTTTAAATAATAACAACGTTTATTTAATTTCCCACAGGTGTCCGCGGTGAGGATATCACAACCATAAATGAATATTTCTTTTAAGTGCGGAATCGTGTAGCAAATCAAATAGTCAAACCATCCTTGGTCATCAAGACAATAACACAAGTCTAAAGTACTGTATCAGAATGAGCAATGATCTATAGCATGTTACCCAAAGTAAGTTGAAGTTTATACAAATAACATTTAATTACATTTCCCCAAAATTAGAGGCCCACAAGGCCAATATAACAAAATACCAATCCAAAGAATGATTAAAAGTTCTCCCAAAATATTAAGTCTCTCATAGCCACCAAACGTCTACATGACGTCATCAGCACGCCACTCAACTAACTGTTGTGGTTCTACGACCGCCTCCTCGTGCTCCTCCTCGGGGTAACCAACAATGGGACCTGAGTACCAAAGAGTAGATCAAACACGACGGTTTGGCAAATGGAGGAAAACACAACGACAATATGAAAATAAATGAATTTACCTTCAAAACATTTAAACCTGTTTAAATAACAATTTCTATGAACGAGATAAAACATTTATTCAACTACAAGGATGCAATGTAAAACATGTAAGGTGACCAAGGAAACGGGAAACAAGCAAGATGGCAACCACACGAAGCTAAGTCCTCTATCACTAAGGTGATAGAGCAATACTAGGCACTGATCTCAGTCACTCTAGGTGAGGAGAAACAGTGGATCTTGAAGGTTTATGCATTACAGATCTGAATGTTGACTGCCATGGCTGTTTTTTGGTTTTTCAAGTTTTAAAACAAGAAACCCAGATCTGATTTTCCAACCATGAAAACATGCATAGAAATCCATGAAATCATGATCAACATGTGTCTAAAGAAAGGAGAAGATAGAGGACTATCACCTTGATGATTTGAATGCCTCAAAACTCTGAAAAGAAAGACTTCAAAGGACTGATATCAGCGTGCAACCAGCAATACAGGTGCAGGAATTTGTTGCAGGAATTTCTCCTTTGATCTTCTCTTCTATTCCACTTCCCAATCTAATTGGTCTTGATGGTGGGATCAAACTATGGAATCCTAAGAAGGGTTTTCATAATTACTCTTTGTGGAACAAGACCTGAACCTGATCTCCACTCTTCAATCTATGAAGAAGAAGATGCAATGGGCTGGGCGTGAATGCCTCTCACTTGTCTTGGGCGGCCAATGGGGTTTCTTAATAGTTGCAAGCCTAGGGTAGAATTCCAGCCACTTGGTTTCTTCTTATGTGTTGCACGCCCAAAGGAGTCTCCCTTATATTTATAAAGATTAGATTCCTTTAAGGAATCCTCTTTCTAATAGGAATGACAATCCCTAAAAAATAGCAACCAACCACCTTTAGTTGTGCAACCCTTTCTAATTAAAGACACTAAAATTTAGTAACTTTAATTATAGGAATCCTTACCCAAAAAGGAGTTGTTCCTTCCAAGTAAAGATACCTGGTCATACTTGGAAACCTCACACAAGTGGCTCCCCTTATGGCTGGCCCACAAGATTGATAAACACACCATGGCCCACTAGTTAATAATTTTGCTAGAGTTAAATTCATGTATGCCATAAAAAAACTATTTGAATTTAAACTCAAAAATATTCTTCCACATAATTAATTCAACCACATATCATTTAATTAAATTAGGAAACCATGCCAATATAGGAAAGTGGCTAGAAGAGGGACCAAAAGACATATTTGCCCTTGGCTCCCAAAATGACCAAAATGTCCATGCTAACCCCATAGCAACATTAAGATCATTTTAACCCTAACTCATTCCACTAGAGAGTTATGGTTGCACTCCAGGGACAAATATTAAATTGCAAATAAAGCTCATCATAAATAGACGATTGTCTTTGACCTACCAAGTACAATGACCACAATGCCCCTCTATGTAACATCCATAATCAAGTAGGTTAACCGATGTACTATCTACCTTCTTGATTACATCTTATCCTTAGAACTTCATACCCTTGACTTAATCATCATCCGGATATCATTCTCTTGATCCAGGGAGCGACCCACAAGTTCAATATCCATATGGAACATCCATATACTAAGATCTTAGATTCTGATGATTAATCGGATAATTCTAAGGGGACGATCATTCCATCATATGATGGCATAGATTCCATATTGCATTTGCACGTCCCAACTAATCAAGCCCAAGCACCCAAAACACAGAGTTGTTGACCCATGAACAGGATCTCACCCATAGTGAATTAAAGCACAAGAACTTGACTTCGTCAGTTCATCCACAAATGCTCAAGATTAAGAGCACTGGTCACTCAGTAGCAAGAGGTGAGTTGATCTCTCTCTGTGATAGTACTATTTTAGAGATCACACCTACAAGTGGTCCTGTTCAATGCATGACACATGCACTAATGAGATAAATCCGGAAAGACCTCCGTGACTAAGGTAAGTCACCCTGAATACAGGAGAGTATCTCATTATAACTTATACCAAGATGAAGTGCCCAACTCCATCTCTCAGTTATGAACAATTTTATTGTTTCAAGTGTCCATGACTTAGACCTTACTGTGCGTAGCCACTACACACCTGAGTCATTTACTAGAAAACAATGGGCCTTACACAACCATACATATACACAAGTATAAAGAGAAAGATGTCATTCCATTAAATAACCAATAAATATCCAGTAACAGAGATGTGAGTGCAGTCAGTGGGCTTTAGGGCATACACCAATCCCAACAATCTCCCACTTGCACTAAAGATCACTACGACCTAACCTGACTCCCATAGACTCCACATGTGAAGTAAAGACTTTCTCAGTAAGAGTCTTAGTAAATGGGTCAGCTAAGTTATTTGCTGAGGCAATCTGCTCTACCACTATTTCTCCATCCTGGACGAATTCCGGGATTAAGTGGTACTTTCTCTGAATATGCTTGCCTTTCTTGTGATTCCTGGGCTCTTTACAGTTAGCTACTGCACCAGTATTGTCGCAGTACATGACAATCGGTTTTTGCACTGCAGGAACTACTCCCAATTCCAATAGGAATTTTCTGAGCCATACTGCTTCCTTCGCAGCTTCCGATGCCGCCACATACTCTGCCTCCACGGTAGAATCAGCGGTACAATCTTGCTTGACACTTCTCCATGATATAGCCCCTCCTGATAGAGTAAAGACGTATCCTGAGGTAGACTTTCTGCCATCTACATCCGACTGGAAATCAGAGTTTGTATACGCCAGTGGCGTTAGATCATCTGCTCAGTAGGTTAGCATATAATCCTTCGTTCTCCGAAGATACTTGAATATATGCTTAACAGCTATCCAGTGCATAGGTCCAGGGTTTGATTGATATCTACTAACCATGCCAACTGCAAAGCAGATATCTGGTCTAGTACACAACATTGCATACATGAGGCTTCCAACAGCTGATGCATATGGTACTCTCCTCATGCTTTCTATCTCCTCTGGTGTCTTCGGACATTGATTCCGAGATAGTGGTACTCCATGTCTAGAAGGTAGCAAGCCGTTCTTGGAGTCATGCGATGGCTAAGAGAATCCTTATGGACTTGAGCATGGCTACTGGCGAAAAAGTTTCCTCATAATCGATACCCTCTTTCTGAGTATATCCTTTCGCCACCAGTCTTGCTTTGAAGGTTTCAACCTTCCCATCCACTCCTCTCTTTCTCTTGTAGATCCACTTGCACCCTATGGGTTTGATCCCTTCAGGTGCATCCACAAGTTCCCAGACTTGATTGGAATACAGAGAATCCAATTCAGATTTCATCGCTTGCTGCCACATGTCAGCATCTATGTCTGTTACTGCTTCATCGTAACTAGTAGGATCCTCAACCAGATCCTCGGAATCTGTCATGAAAGACACTCTCAGGTATCTATCTGGTGGTCTAGAAATTCTCCCACTACGACGAGGCTCCGGAGTGTTAAAAGGAGTGTCTTGATTATCTACAGTCTCAGGATCTGGCACAGATGTTGCAGGAGTTTCCGAAAGAATCTCCTCAAGTGTTTCTTTACAACCAAGCTCTTGGTGCATCATGCAATCATCCTCCAAGTATCTAGCATGAGTGCTGATAAGCACTTTTTGCTCCTTTGGATGATAAAAGATGCCTCCTCTTGTTCCCTTAGGATACCCAATGAAGTAACACATTTCCGATCTGGGTTCTAGCTTGGTAGCTTTATCTTTCAGTACATAGGCTGGACAACCCCAAATGTGGATATGTCTTAAACTGGGTTTTCGACCTGTCCACATTTCTTGAGGTGTCCTAGGTACTGATTTAGAAGGTACCAGATTTAAAATGTATGCTGCTGCTTCTAGGGCATATCCCCAAAAAGATATGGGTAGGGTTGCATGACTCATCATGGACCTTACCATATCAAGAAGGGTACGGTTTCTTCTCTCTGCTACACCATTTTGCTGGGGTGTACCCGGTGCAGACAACTGAGACACAATCCCATGTTGTGTGAGGTACTCCTTGAACTCAACCAGGAGGTACTCGCCACCTCGATCAGATTGAAGAGCTTTGATATGTTTCCCTAGTTGTAACTCCGCCTCAGCCTTGAATTGTTTGAACTTATCAAACGCTTCAGACTTGCGTCGCATTAGGTACACATATCCATACCTAGAGTAATCATCAGTGAAAGTGATGAAATACTCGTAACCTCCTCTAGCTAGTTTGTTCATAGGACCACACACATCAGTGTGAACCAATTCTAACAACTCTTTTGACCTCAGTCCCTTTCCAGAGAATGACCTTTTGGTCATCTTTCCCATGAGACATGATTCACACTGAGGTAAAGGTTCGAGATCTAATGAGCTCAAAAGCCCATCCTCTACCAACCTCTGAATCCGTTTTAGGTTAATGTGACCCAAACGTAAGTGCCAAAGATAAGTGTCATTGGTCGAAGATACCTTCCTCTTAAGGGAAGATGAGCTTTCTAGTTGTACATTATGCAGTGAGGGAGCAATGGGATATATATAAAATAAGTTATCATGCATTCTACCGGAACATATAATATTTCCATCTCTACTGATATCAACACCTGAATGGAAAGAAACTGAATAATTAAATTCAATGAGTCTGGAAACTGAAATTAAATTCTTCCTTATGTCCGGAACATAGATAACATTGTTTAAAACTAATATCCTATCATGCGGAAAATGTAAAGTAATAGCTCCCACTGCAACAGCCCAAATCTTTGCTCCATTTCCAACTCTAAGGTCAAACTCCCCTTTCTCAAGCTTTTTCATTATCTGAAACCCCTGCAATGAATTGCAGATATGATTAGTGGCTCCAGAGTCTACTATCCAGGAATCAGTAGAATCAACCACATGACAGGTTTCAATGTAATAGGAAAGAGATATACCTTTCTTATCTGAGCCTAGGAGCTTGGGACAATCTTTCTTCCAGTGACCTTTGAGGCCGCACTTGAAGCATTTCCCTTTGGGCTTTTCACCTGTGGCTTTGTCCTTCTTGCCAGCATTGCCCTTTTTCTGTCCTTTTCCCTTACCCTGCTTCTTCTTGAACTTTTTCCCTTTCGGGTTCAGTTTAGAGGAAGACTGGGAAAAGTGAGCTTGGCCTTTAGGCTTCATGATGGCCTCTGCCGCCTGGAGTTCTTTCATTAACTCTGAGAGAGTCATGTCCAACTTGCTCATGTTGAAGTTGAGCTTGAACTGGTTGAAAGACTCCGGCAGAGTTTCTAGAATCATATCAGTCTGACTCCCTGCATCGATCTTAGCCCCTAAGATCTCAGCTACATTGAAACAATCCATCATTTTGAGCATGTGCTCTCTGACAGGTGTTCCCTCAGCCATCCTAGTATTCATGATTGTCCTTAAAGCAGCTTGCCTAGCTGGCCTGCTTTTGTCTGCGAACATCTCAGACAAGGACAACATGATATCAGAAGCTGTGTCCATCTGCTCATGCTGCGTTTGCAACACGTTGGACATGGAAGCAAGCATGTAGCATTTGGCCATGCTATTCGCCTTTTTCCATTTCGTTTCAGGCTCTAGCTGGTCATCTGTAGAATAATCATCAATGGTAGGACAGGGTTCCGACAAAACATACTTGTACTCCTCAGCGGTGAGTACTATGTTAAGGTTTCTTTTCCAGTCTACGTAATTTGGGCTAGTCAATTTGTTCTCACGCAGAATACTCATCAACGGGCTAAAAGAATCCTTCCCCATCTCTCTGGATATATATAACAGGTTATAATTAGACAGACAGTATATATGTAACATGTATATGGTGCTTGTAATAAAAGGAAAAACATGCACAAGACTTTTTACATTATATAACCCTAATTATAATGTATCAGTGTCTCAACCTCCTCATAGACCCTCCATCGAAGGGATGGCCGAGCCTACAATCACGTTGAGTTAAGGTCTGCTTATTTGGATCATCACTGTCTGGATACTCATATCCAGTGATAGTCCAATCACTGATTGGTTTGGCCTCATATGACAAATAACACTAACTCCTAGGGAGAGGTTATTATCTTCTTATGTCAAGTGTATTACCATCTCTTATGAACGTTCCCAGAATGTCCATGACTCAAGTCCTCCGAAGGGAAGTGACTTTAATCCAATCTTGAAGTGAACTTTAGTAAAGAGCTCCACCGAAGGGATGGCCGCTCCCACCAACGCTTCATTGACATTCTATAGAAGTGATCTTTAGTAAAGAGCTCCACCGAAGGGATGGCCGCTCCCACTAACACCTCATTACGAATATTCACATTAGTTCACTCACTAACCCATCGAAGCGATCTTTAGTAAAGAACTCCACCGAAGGGATGGCCGCTCCCACTAACACTCCAATGAGATAGCATGAACCGAAAATGGAAGGCCGTGGGGTTTTTCCAAACCCCTCTCCCACTTGATTATTTAACTCTAGGGTTTTGAAAAACACTTTTGATCGTTACTCAAACCTTGTTTAAATCTAGCAAACTTGGTCAACAATTTTCATCACTCAATTGCTTAAGTCATCTCAAAAAATAACCTTTGCTTTAAAACATATTGAGTAAAGATCTTGGGACCAATGGGTTATGGGCCCACTATGGTATCAACATATTAGATTTTAGTTTGGCCTCTTTTGGAAACTTAGGGTACCAAGATAAACTAAACCCTATCCAATTTTAAACCTTAGACAAATAGAAGGTGCTGGTCTAAGATCTGTTTAAAACCAATTTGCCAAACAAAAACCAATCCAATATAGAAAGATGCCAATTTTAAGAACCTAGTGATGGCCATGTTACTAGGTGATAAACATAGCAATTATATAAAGCATTCAACCATGCATTCCATATATAAAAGCAAATTAAAGAATGCAATCCTTGATGGCTCCCTGCTATTTCGGACTTCAAATCCTTTTCCAATTAGGAGACTTGGTTAAGAGTCCTTCTTGCGCTAGGAAACCTCCGTTGCCTCCGTCACCATGGGACCCGGTTTGTTGCAACCTTCCTCGCTTAAAACTTTCCTTTTCTTGCTTGTTACAATAAATCAAATTTATACAAGCAAACCCATGAAAAACAAAAACCCAAAATTACATTGGAGATACCTATGCTTTTCAAGAAAGCTTACATCAAGACTAGTTGAAATATAAACAAGGAAATAATACAACCTCGTATGATTGCTAAACGCGCAATCGTACAATTTCCAACTAATTAAAAACATCCAAATCCACACACATACATGCGAACCATCAAGGATGCAAATATATGGCTGCAAACAAAGAGGTTAGTGCATTCAAAGTGCTAGTGTACAGCACTATTCATCATTCTGAAATTGTTCCAGCAGCCTGGAAAAAATTTCTGCACACTATTTATGCAGTAAACAGCAATCTGAAATTGTTCCAGCAGCCTGGAAAAAATTTCTGCACTCCTTACATGCAGTAAACTGTGCTCTGGGCAAATTCCAGCAACCTGGAATAATTACTGCACTCCTAACATGCAGTAAACAGCAACCTAAAGGGCGCCACCATGCCCTTAATTAATCTAGGATTAATAGTATCACATCATGGGATCATGATATCACATGGAGAGGCTCTGATACCACTGAAGGTTTATGCATTACAGATCTGAATGTTGACTGCCATGGCTGTTTTTTAGTTTTTCAAGTTTTAAAACAAGAAACACAGATCTGATTTTCCAACCATGAAAACATGCATAGAAATCCATGAAATCATGATCAACATGTGTCTAAAGAAAGGAGAAGATAGAGGACTATCACCTTGATGATTTGAATGCCTCAAAACTCTGAAAAGAAAGACTTCAAAGGACTGATATCAGCGTGCAACCAGCAATACAGGTGCAGGAATTTGTTGTAGGAATTTCTCCTTTGATCTTCTCTTCTATTCCACTTCCCAATCTAATTGGTCTTGATGGTGGGATCAAACTATGGAATCCTAAGAAGGGTTTTCATAATTACTCTTTGTGGAACAAGACCTGAACCTGATCTCCACTCTTCAATCTATGAAGAAGAAGATGCAATGGGCTGGGCGTGAATGCCTCTCACTTGTCTTGGGCGGCCAATGGGGTTTCTTAATAGTTGCAAGCCTAGGGTAGAATTCCAGCCACTTGGTTTCTTCTTATGTGTTGCACGCCCAAAGGAGTCTCCCTTATATTTATAAAGATTAGATTCCTTTAAGGAATCCTCTTTCTAATAGGAATGACAATCCCTAAAAAATAGCAACCAACCACCTTTAGTTGTGCAACCCTTTCTACTTAAAGACACTAAAATTTAGTAACTTTAATTATAGGAATCCTTACCCAAAAAGGAGTTGTTCCTTCCAAGTAAAGATACCTGGTCATACTTGGAAACCTCACACAAGTGGCTCCCCTTATGGCTGGCCCACAAGATTGATAAACACACCATGGCCCACTAGTTAATAATTTTGCTAGAGTTAAATTCATGTATGCCATAAAAAAACTATTTGAATTTAAACTCAAAAATATTCTTCCACATAATTAATTCAACCACATATCATTTAATTAAATTAGGAAACCATGCCAATATAGGAAAGTGGCTAGAAGAGGGACCAAAAGACATATTTGCCCTTGGCTCCCAAAATGACCAAAATGTCCATGCTAACCCCATAGCAACATTAAGATCATTTTAACCCTAACTCATTCCACTAGAGAGTTATGGTTGCACTCCAGGGACAAATATTAAATTGCAAATAAAGCTCATCATAAATAGACGATTGTCTTTGACCTACCAAGTACAATGACCACAATGCCCCTCTATGTAACATCCATAATCAAGTAGGTTAACCGATGTACTATCTACCTTCTTGATTACATCTTATCCTTAGAACTTCATACCCTTGACTTAATCATCATCCGGATATCATTCTCTTGATCCAGGGAGCGACCCACAAGTTCAATATCCATATGGAACATCCATATACTAAGATCTTAGATTCTGATGATTAATCGGATAATTCTAAGGGGACGATCATTCCATCATATGATGGCATAGATTCCATATTGCATTTGCACGTCCCAACTAATCAAGCCCAAGCACCCAAAACACAGAGTTGTTGACCCATGAACAGGATCTCACCCATAGTGAATTAAAGCACAAGAACTTGACTTCGTCAGTTCATCCACAAATGCTCAAGATTAAGAGCACTGGTCACTCAGTAGCAAGAGGTGAGTTGATCTCTCTCTGTGATAGTACTATTTTAGAGATCACACCTACAAGTGGTCCTGTTCAATGCATGACACATGCACTAATGAGATAAATCCGGAAAGACCTCCGTGACTAAGGTAAGTCACCCTGAATACAGGAGAGTATCTCATTATAACTTATACCAAGATGAAGTGCCCAACTCCATCTCTCAGTTATGAACAATTTTATTGTTTCAAGTGTCCATGACTTAGACCTTACTGTGCGTAGCCACTACACACCTGAGTCATTTACTAGAAAACAATGGGCCTTACACAACCATACATATACACAAGTATAAAGAGAAAGATGTCATTCCATTAAATAACCAATAAATATCCAGTAACAGAGATGTGAGTGCAGTCAGTGGGCTTTAGGGCATACACCAATCCCAACAATCTCCCACTTGCCCTAAAGATCACTACGACCTAACCTGACTCCCATAGACTCAATGTCGCGACCCCGGACCGGGCCCGCAGGACTGATCCGGGATCGGGACTAATTAGAAGTAGTGGATGATGATTGATGAGGATTATCTACATCCACCATATACAACCTATTTAATTTCCCACAGGTGTCCGCGGTGAGGATATCACAACCTTGCATGAATATTTTTGTTGAGTGCGGAAGCGTGTAGCAAATCAAATAGTAGACTATCTCTAATCATGCAAGCATTAACATTAAATATCAAAACTGTATCAGAAAGAGCAATGATCTATAGCATGTTTCCCAAAAGTTGTTAAAGTTAGACAAAATATCATTTAGTTACATTCCCCAAAATTAGAGGCCAACAAAGGCCAATACTACAAAAGAATAACCCAAAAGAATGGTTAATAAGTCCTCCCCAAAATGTTACGCCTCTTGGCAACCCGATGTCTACATGACATCGTCAGCACGCCACTCAACTAGAGGCTGCAGCTCACCTACCGCCTCCTCCGGCTCCTCCTCAAGGAAACCAGCAACGGGACCTGAGTACCAAAGCAAAGGATCAGACACGACGGTCTGGCAAGAGAATGAAAAGATGCAACAACATATAATAGATGAAATCAGTTGAAAAGCATAGAAATCTGTTTAAACAAGAACTCTCATAAAACAGGTAAATCATTTGCTATAAAACAAGTAAACAAGATAAAAATATATGAGGTATCCAAGGAATCGGGAATAAGAAGGTGGCAATCACATAAAGCTAAGTCCTCTGTCACTAAAGTGACAACAGTATCACGGGACGTCGATCTCAGTCACGCAAGGTGAGGAGAAACAACGTATACATATATACAATATAATTATACGGGAACGGGACCACGGTAGCGAACCGGGTATCGGGACGGGACCACGGTAATAGACCGGGCATCGGGATCCAAACTGCAGCTGGCGGGACGGGAGAGGGATTTCCAAGTCGGTGGATCAAACCGACAAGGTATCCAAGCTTAGAGATGCCGACTCATAGAATAAATAACACATCGAGACATATGCAAGTAAATCGAGTACAGTAAATAAACGGGTAAAACGGGGATGCTCAAGGGCACGCTGTCATTTCATGTCGGGCAATACATTTCGAGACAAGTCAATGCTACTATCATGCTTTCGGGAAAACAACTCATGACAAGTAAATCTTGGAAATAGAGAAATATGATGAACTATACCAATTCAGGAAAGATAAATGTTTTAAGATCTATTTGAGTGAATAGGGGTCCCGTATGTCGATCATAGATATGACTTGGTACTCCTTGAGTTGAAGACATCCCGGGCTCCTTATGCACTTTTACAATTTTCAAAACTTAAAATGAGCTTATGGTTATAACTAGATGTTATGATAGAAAATCAATACTATAAACGGTCCGTCCTAGGTATGATGTTAATTCGGAGACATCGAGCAACCTACTCAGTCATCGAAAGGAATAGAATTCGTGATAACTAAAGAAAAGTCTTGTATTTAGATATAAAGAAGATATCGCGTCATTCCGTCCCGTTCATGATTGAATGAAGTGAACATCGATGTTACCAAACCAACCGTGAGGAGCATCGGCTCAAGACGTCCTCACATATAGTCAATTGAGTCCAAGGAGGGTAGCCAAGGTCCCACCTAGAACCAAGAAACATAAAAAAAATCTCAAAATTCACTGGACTCAAACTGAGTCCTCCGATTCGGTCCGATCGATCGGTCGAAATTTCTGTAATAGTGCATTAAAACAGTTCAGGCAGACCGCATCGCTCGAGCGAATCGAAGGGTTCGCTCGAGCGAACCCATCGGTCGAGCGGATATTAAAATGCGTTCGAGCGACCAAGCTGCTGGAAAACCGTATCCCTTTCTGGACAGGTCGCTCGAACGAACTGTCAAGGTCGCTCGAGCGAACTGTCCAGAAACTGAATTCCGGGCAGTTCAGTTCCTCTCTTTCTCTTCCTTTTTACAACCTTCTTTTAGCCCTTCTTACACATCAATTGAGGAGTCTATTTCTCCCTCCAAACTACAACAAATCCTCCATTTAATCAATCAAATTCTCCTCCACCAACCATATATTCAACACAAGGAGAAAGGAGAAGGGAACCATTTCACAATCTATATAAACCTTTGCAACAAAACAAGAAGACATTCAATTCCATAAACCACTACTTCTCCAAGATTATAAATATGTCATTAATACTTATCATGAGCATTCATTTCAAATTAAAGCAATATATGCACATTAATGGAAAATGTCCAAAAATCAATAAAAGCTTAGGAACATCATTTATTCACTTGCCTTAGGTCTTCTAACAAAGAAATCAAGCTCTATCAAGTCTTCCAAGACATTGAATCCAAGCTACAAGGCAAAATCCCCAAATAAAACCCTAACATGGTCAAACAATGAAATCACCAAGAAACCTTCCAATAATGAAGGTGAAGCTCCTATAGGGTTAGAGGAACACCAATCTAGGAGATGAAGGGGGTTACTTACTTGCAAGGTCCTCTAATGGCAATGGTGAGCTCAAAGAAGGTCTTGTGATGAATGCTTTTCTCTAACAATGGTGTCAATGGAGAGTTAAGGTGATGAGGAAGAAGATAATGATCTCTAATCTTCTCTTGGTGCAAGCTTGAGAGTGGATTGAGTGATAAAAGGCAAGAGCAAGAAGAAGATGAAGAAAACCCTAGCTCTCACCTCTTGTGCTGGAAAAATGGAAGTGAAGTGAATGGGTTAATGGCTTCCCCTTTGTTATGCAATGAATTGGGTCCCACTACTAAAGGAACTAAATGGGCTGAAATCATCTCTATCGGAACCTCAGATGAATTCGACGAAGAAGGAAGAAGTGATCGTCGAAATATCTAGTTTCTAAAAAGTATATGTTTCACGGGTTTCGGGAATATCAAGTTTTGGGTACAGATTTGGTGTGCAATGACTGTTTTGCCCTCAAGGCCAAGAAATCGGGTTTCGGGACTTCAAACGAGGACGGGATCAACATGAAAGTTGTAGGGATCATCAAAGCGAGTAAAACGGGATTAAAATCATGAATGTAAAAACCTCCGATAAATCCTCAAACACATGCAATGTCAAGAAAGGGAACCCCCAAAGGGCCCTACTAGCACAAAGCAAATCAAACATTCAAATTAGCCCAAAACTATAAACAAAGCTAATCCGAACTCCACTTAGTCAAAATCACTAATCGAGCTTAGTACTAACACGCAACTAAATTAGCACTAATCGGGTTCACTCGGGTCGAGGTCTTACATCCTCCACCCCTTAGGGCATTTGGTCCTCCAAATGAGACATAAGACTCACCTCTGGTAGAAGATGTGGATACTTCTTCTGCACTTGATCTCTTAATTCCCAAGTTGCCTCTTCCGGTCCATGATTCTCCCAAAGTACTTTCACCCACTGAATAGTCCGAGTTCTCAACTCTTGTTCCTTTGTGTCGATGATCTCAACGGGCTTCTCAACATAGGTAGCATCCTCTCGAATCTCCAACGGCTCATGCCGGAGCACATGTGAAGGGTCGGGAACATACTTCTTCAACATAGACACATGGAAGACGTTGTGTACACCAGATAGCTCAGGTGGTAAGGCCAATCTATAGGCCACGTCGCCAATCTTGCTCACAATGTCATAGGGTCCAATGTATCTCCGTGATAACTTGCCTTTCTGCCCAAATCTCAATGTTCCCCTTGTAGGTGATACCTTCAAGAAAACCTTCTCTCCTTCCTTGAACTGTAAATCTCTGCGGTGGGAGTCTGCATAGCTCTTCTGTCTACTCCGAGACACTTTCAGACGCTCTTGAATCAACTTGATCTTGTCGCTGGTTTCACTAACCATAGTCGGTCCATGGAAACTGCGAGTGCCGACTTCTTCCCAACAAACAGGTGTCCTACACCTCCTGCCATACAAAGCCTCAAACGGAGCCATCCCAATGCTCGAGTGGTAGCTGTTGTTGTACGCGAACTCACACAACGGTAGAGTCTCATCCCATTGAGTCTTGAAGTCTAACACACACGCACGGAGCATATCCTCTAGAGTCTGAATTGTCCTCTCTGACTGGCCATCTGTCTGAGGGTGATATGCAGTACTGAACTGTAGCCTCGTGCCCATAGACTCATGCAATGTCTTCCAGAACCTCGAAACGAATCTGCTGTCTCTGTCCGAAGTGATAGAAACTGGCTGCCCATGACGACTGACGATCTCACTGACAAACAATTCTGCCAAAGGTAGCATGTGCATCTTCTTCCCTGACTTCATAGCAAGGAAATGCGTTGACTTGGTGAGACGGTCTACAATGACCCAAATCGCGTCGTTACCCCTACTAGTCCTTGGTAATCCCGAAATAAAGTCCATAGTAATGTGCTCCCACTTCCATTCCGGAATCTCTAACGGTTGTAACAACCCTGGAGGTCTCTGATGCTCTGCGTTAATCAACTAACAAGTCATGCAACGGGAGACAAACGCTGCAATCTCTCTCTTCATATTGTTCCACCAAAATCTGCCCTTCAAGTTCTGATACATCTTTGTGCTGCCTGGATGCACAGAGTACTTCGTGCTATGAGCCTCAGTCATGATGTCGTTCCTCAGATCTTCGATATTAGGCACACACAGCCGGTCACGGTAGTACAAAACTCCATCAACAACACGAAAGTCAGGACGTTCTGCTATGTGCTCTGAAATCTTGGCCAACTCTGGATCTTGCAACTGACTGTCCTTGATCTTCTGAATGAAAGAAGGTTCTGACACTGTCATGTTAGCCAACAAAACACCCTTCCTTAGAGGCTGCACGTCTAGACTCAACTCTTCAAACTGCTCAAAAATACAAGTGCCACTTAGGTTTGCCAAACCTACTGATTTCCTGCTCAAGGCATCTGCAACAACATTAGCCTTCCCCGGGTGGTACTTGATTGGAAAATCATAGTCCTTGATATATTCCATCCATCTTCTCTGCCTCATGTTCAGATCCTTCTGTGAAAACAAGTAATGTAAGCTGCGGTGGTCGGAGTGGACTTCGAACTGCTCTCCATAAAGGTAATGTCTCCACATTTTCAACGCGAACACAACCGCTGCTAGCTCCAAATCATGGGTGGCATAGTTCTTCTCGTGCTCTTTCAACTGTCGAGATCCATAAGCAATCACTTTTCCTTCTTGCATCAACACGCAACCAAGTCCAACATTGGAAGCATCGGTAAAAATAGTAAAACCGCCGCTCCCAAATGGCAAAGTAAGGACTGGTGCGGTAGTCAGTCTCTTCTTTAGCTCTTGGAAACTCTCTTCACACTGCTCTGTCCACACATATGGTGCATTTTTCCTTGTCAACTTCGTCAAAGGTGACGCAATCGACGAAAAACCTTGCACAAACCTCCGATAGTAACCTGCCAATCCTAGAAAACTCCTGATTTCTGCCACATTCTTCGGTCTCTCCCAATTCACTACTGCTTCAATCTTGGACGGATCCACTGACAAACCTTCCCTTGAGATAATGTGCCCCAGAAATGCTACTTGGTCTAGCCAAAATTCACACTTGTTAAGCTTAGCATACAGCTGATTCTCTCTCAAGAGTTGCAATGCAATCCTCAAATGCTCTTCATGCTCTTCCTTGGTCTTGGAGTACACCAAAATGTCATCAATAAACACTAGAACAAACTGATCTAGATACTCTGCAAATATCTTGTTCATCAATGCCATGAACACTGCCGGTGCATTAGTCAACCCGAATGGCATCACTAGGAACTCATAGTGGCCATATCTCGTCCGGAAAGCTGTTTCCAATACATCTGCTTCTCTAACTCTCAGCTGATGGTAGCCGGATCTCAAATCAATCTTCGAAAAGTATGATGCACCTTGCAACTGATCAAACAATTCATCTATTCTTGGTAAAGGGTATTTGTTCTTGATGGTCACTTGGTTCAATCTTCTATAATCAATACACATCCTCATCGAACCATCCTTCTTCTTGACAAACAACACTGGAGCTCCCCATGGTGAAACACTCGGTCTCACAAAACCTTTGTCCAATAACTCTTGCAACTGGGTCTTCAATTCCCCCAACTCCGCTGGAGCCATCCTATATGGTGCAATAGATATCGGAGCGGTCCCTGGTAGCAACTCGATAGTGAAATCGATCTCTCTCATGGGTGGCAAACCTGGAATCTCCTCCGGAAAAACATCCGGGAATTCCTAAACAATTGGGATCTCCTCCACCCCTTGGGACCGTTTATCCTCCGTGATAAACGCTAAATAAGCTTCACAACCACTTCTCAAAAGTCTGTCAGCCTTCAACGCTGAAACAAACCCTGCACGAGGATTCCTCCTCTCTCCCTGAAATGACACTCCTGCTGGTGTCTCAACCAACTTGAAAGTAAGGGTCTTATGGAAACAATCCATTGTGGCATGGTACCCTGCCAGCCAATCCATCCCTAGGATGACATCATAATCAAACATCTCCAAAGAAATGAGATCTGCGGTTAAAACCACTTCTCCTATCTGGACTGTGCAACTAGGATAAAAGGTTCTACAAACAACTTGTTTACCTACTGGGGTTGCCACAGTCAAAATGAACTCCAATTCTATAGCATGCATATCAATCAACTTAGCAAACTTATGGGACACGAAAGAATGTGTAGAGCCAGGGTCAAACAAAATCATAGCTTTAATCCCACAAACAAGGAGTGTACCTTCCACTACATTACCCGCTGCCTCTGCATCCACTCTGTTGACCCCGTAGATTTGACCTCACTGCTGTGGCCTGTTCTGTGCCTGCTGTGGCCTGCCTTGGGGTGCAATCCTATTCTGCTGTGGTGGATGCTGTTGTCCCTGCTGATGACGGGCCTGTTGTTGTGGCTGCTGCTGCTGTCTGAACTGTTGCTGCTGTGGTGCTTGCTGCTGAAGTGGCCTAGGCTGGTTTTGGACAACCAATGCATGCTGTGGTGGTGGTGGTGGTGGACGTTGTGGCCCTTGTTGCTGCTGCTGATGGCCCTGTCTGTTTGGCCTAGGGCAATCCCTCATCCTATGGTCCATCGAACCACACCTGAAGCACGCTCCTGTGATGGTACGACACTCAGCACTAGCATGGTTCTTCCCACAGTGGATACAAACCACTGGATTCTGCACATTAGGCCCTGTCCTCTGCCTCTTATTTTGGTGATTCCTTTGATGCGGATAGTTTGGTTGCTGTTGGGCTGGACTCTTGCCTTGCACCTTGAGGATTTTGTTGTGGAAGTTTTCAAACTTGTAGGCTCTCTTCACAGCTTCATCAAAAGTTACCGGTGGCACCACTCCGGTGGCATCTCTCTCAATGAAGGGATTAAGCCCGTCAAAGAATTTAGCAATCTTCTTCTCCACCGTATCTATTAACTCCGGGGCATACCTAGACAATCTCTCAAACTTAGTAAGATATTCCAAGACTGTCATGTTCCCCTGCACCAACTGTTGAAACTCTATAGCCTTCTGCTTCTTGACATGGGCGGGTACATATTTGTCATGAAACTGTCTCTTGAAATTTGCCCAAATCTCAGCATCAGGCATAGCTCTGTACTCCTCCCTGACTGTCTTCCACCATCTATCAGCTGTGCCACAAAAAGGGACGATGCTAGCTTCACTCTATCTGCTCCTGTACACTGAAAGATCTCAAAGATGTTCTCGGTGTGCTCTAGCCAATCATCTGCAGCTATGGGGTCCTCTTCCCCAAGAAACTCCTTTGGAGCCCTCTTCTTGAATCGTTCAAATAAGGCATTTGGATCATGTTGCCTTTGGTTAATGACTATAGCTGGTTGGGGTTGAACCGGATCTGGTCTTCTTTGCAAGACCTCAAGCAATTGCCGCTGCATTTCTTGCATCTCTCTAGCATGGTCTTCCTCTCTCTTCAGCATTTGTTCTTGTAATCTGGCCTGGTTTTCATTGGCTTGACGTTGTTGGTCAAGCATGGCTCTCATCATATCTTGAAATTGGTTAGGTGGACTGTCCTCCACTATATCCTCTTCTAGAGGCCCTGTATGATTATTATTGCTTGCAGTAGGGTTGCCATTCAACGGTCTCTTACGTGGAGGCATGATGCTGCCAAACAAATTGTTAGCACATAATAATATAAAGGGTCACACATTGCTCACACGATACTAGCTAACGAAAGATCTAACGGATCCTCGCCACGTCCTTAGGATTTCTAGTTTCTTTTGAATGCTTGAAACACGTCTCGCTCTGATACCAGTCTGTCGCGACCCCGGACCGGGCCCGCAGGACTGATCCGGGATCGGGACTAATTAGAAGTAGTGGATGATGATTGATGAGGATTATCTACATCCACCATATACAACCTATTTAATTTCCCACAGGTGTCCGCGGTGAGGATATCACAACCTTGCATGAATATTTTTGTTGAGTGCGGAAGTGTGTAGCAAATCAAATAGTAGACTATCTCTAATCATGCAAGCATTAACATTAAATATCAAAACTGTATCAGAAAGAGCAATGATCTATAGCATGTTTCCCAAAAGTTGTTAAAGTTAGACAAAATATCATTTAGTTACATTCCCCAAAATTAGAGGCCAACAAAGGCCAATACTACAAAAGAATAACCCAAAAGAATGGTTAATAAGTCCTCCCCAAAATGTTACGCCTCTTGGCAACCCGATGTCTACATGACATCGTCAGCACGCCACTCAACTAGAGGCTGCAGCTCACCTACCGCCTCCTCCGGCTCCTCCTCAAGGAAACCGGCAACGGGACCTGAGTACCAAAGCAAAGGATCAGACACGACGGTCTGGCAAGAGAATGAAAAGATGCAACAACATATAATAGATGAAATCAGTTGAAAAGCATAGAAATCTGTTTAAACAAGAACTCTCATAAAACAGGTAAATCATTTGCTATAAAACAAGTAAACAAGATAAAAATATATGAGGTATCCAAGGAATCGGGAATAAGAAGGTGGCAATCACATAAAGCTAAGTCCTCTGTCACTAAAGTGACAACAGTATCACGGGACGTCGATCTCAGTCACGCAAGGTGAGGAGAAACAACGTATACATATATACAATATAATTATACGGGAACGGGACCACGGTAGCGAACCGGGTATCGGGACGGGACCACGGTAATAGACCGGGCATCGGGATCCAAACTGCAGCTGGCGGGACGGGAGAGGGATTTCCAAGTCGGTGGATCAAACCGACAAGGTATCCAAGCTTAGTGATGCCGACTCATAGGATAAATAACACATCGAGACATATGCAAGTAAATCGAGTACAGTAAATAAACGGGTAAAACGGGGGTGCTCAAGGGCACGCTGTCATTTCATGTCGGGCAATACATTTCGAGACAAGTCAATGCTACTATCATGCTTTCGGGAAAACAACTCATGACAAGTAAATCTTGGAAATAGAGAAATATGATGAACTATACCTGTCGCGACCCCGGACCGGCCCGTAGGACTAATCCGGGATCGGGACGATAATGATAAATAAGGAATGATAACATGCACATTTGTATTCAATTTCCCACAGGTGTCCGCGGTGAGGATATCACAACAATCAATGAATATTTCTTCTTGAGTGCGGAAGCATGTAGTAAATCAAATAGTCCAACTATCATTAGTCATGAAGACCATAACAATAAGTGTAATTACTGTATCAGAATGAGCAATGATATATATATAGCAAGTTTCCCCAAGTTGTCAAAGTTAAACAAAATATCAGTTAATTACATTCCCACAATAGAGGCCAACAAAGGCCAATACTACAAAAGAATAACCCAAAAGAATAGTTAATAAGTTCTCCCCAAAATGTTACGCCTCTTGGCAACCCGATGTCTACATGACATCGTCAGCACGCCACTCAACTAGAGGTTGCAGCTCACCTACTGCCTCCTCCGGCTCCTCCTCAAGGAAACCGGCAATGGGACCTGAGTACCAAAGCAAATGGGTCAGACACGACGGTCTGGCAAGAAAATGAAAAGATGCAACAACATATAATAGGTGAAATCTGTTGAAAAGCATAGAAATCTGTTTAAACAAGAACTCTCATAAAACCGGTAAATCATTTGCTATAAAACAAGTAAACAAGATAAAACATATGAGGTAACCAAGGGATCGGGAACAACAGGGTGGCAATCACATAAAGCTAAGTCCTCTGTCACTAAAGTGACAACAGTATCACGGGACGTCGATCTCAGTCACGCAAGGTGAGGAGAAACAACGTATACATATATACAATATAATTATACGGGAACGGGACCACGGTAGCGAACCGGGTATCGGGACGGGACCACGGTAATAAACCGGGCATCGGGATCCAAACTGCAGCTGGCGGGACGGGAGAGGGATATTCAAGTCAGTGGATCAGACTGACAAGGTATCCAAGCTTAGTGATGCCGACACATAGGATAAAACCAATCGAGACATATACAAGTAAATCAAGTACAGTAAATAACGGGTAAAACGGGGGTGCTCAAGGGCACACTGTCATTTCATGTCGGGCAATACATTTCAGGACGAGTCAATGCTACTATCATGCTTTCGGGAAAACACTTCATGTAAAGTAATGCTTGGAAATGGATAAATATGATTAAACTACACCAATTCGGGAAAGACAATGACTTAGAGATCTATTTGAGTGAATAGGGGTCCCGTATGTCGATTATAGATATGACTTGGTACTCCTTGAGTTTGAAGACATTCCGGGCTCCTTATGTACTCTTACGATTTTCAAAACTTACAATGAGCTTAGGGTTACAACTAGATGTCATGGTAGAAAATCAATGCTATAAACGGTCCATCCTAAGTATGATGTTAATTCGGAGACATCGAGCAACCTACTCAGTCATCGAAAGGAATAGAATTCGCGATAACTAACCAAAAGTCTCATATTTAGATAGAAAGAAGATATCGTGTCATTCTGTCCCGTTCAAGATTGAAATGAAACATCTATGTCACCAAACCAACCGTGAGGAGCATCGGCTCAAGACATCCTCACACATGGTCAAATGAGTCCAAGAAAAATAAAAATCTCAAAATCCACTCGGTCCGATCGATCGGCCAAAATTTTTGGCCCAGTGCATTTGAAACAGTTCAGGCAGACCGCATCGCTCGAGCGAACCTGACAGTTCGCTCGAGCGAACTCATCGTTCCAGCGAATATTTAAATGTGGTCGAGCGAACTAGCTACTGGAATTCCCGACTCCTCTTCTTGGCAGTTCGCTCGAACGAACTGTCATGGTCGCTCGAGCGAACTGTCCAGAAATGAGTTCCGGACCAGTTCAGCTGTCCTCCTTCTCTTCCTTTTTACAACATTCTTTTAGCCCTTCTTACACATCAAATGAGGAGCCTTTTTCCCCCTCCAAACTACAACCAATCCTCCATTTAATCAATCACATTCTCCTCCATCAACCATACATCCAACACAAGGAAAAAGGAGAAGGAAATCACTTCACCATATATATATACATTTGAACAAAATAATGAGACAATCAATGCTATGAACTACCATTCTTCTATGCTCATAAATATGCCATCAATACTCTATCATGAGTACTCATTTCAAAACAAACCATAAATATGCATTAATGGGAAGTAGCCAAAAATCCATGAAAGCTTAGGTAAATCAATCATTCACTTGCCTTAAGTCTTCTAACAATGGAATCAAGCTCTAACAATCTCCAAAGACAATGAATCCAAGCTACAAGGCAAAATCCCCAAATAAAAACCTAAAATGGTCAAACAATGGAATCACAAAGAAATCTTCCAATAATAAGGGTGAAGCTTCTCTAAGGTCCAAGGAAAACAATTCTAGAAGATAGAGGGAAATACTTACTTGCAAGGTTCTCTAATGGCAATGACAAGCTCTAAGGAAATCTTGGAATGGATGATTTGCTCCACAAGGACTATTCAAAGAAAGCTCTCAATGAGGTGAGGAAGATGATGATCTCCAATCTCTCCTAGGTGCAAGCTTGAGAGTGGATTGAGTGATGGAGAATGAAGAAGGAGAAGAAAAGGGAAAACCCTAGCTTCCCTCTCTTTTGTGCTGGAAAATGAAGATGGAGAAGAAGGGAATGGGGAAATGGGTTCCCTTATGTTAACAATGGATTGGGTCCCACAACTTAAGGAGCTAAATAGGTTGAAATCATCTCCCTCGGGTCCTCGGATGAATTCGA
This sequence comes from Cinnamomum chago, assembly GCA_038049695.1. Classification (NCBI taxonomy): domain Eukaryota; kingdom Viridiplantae; phylum Streptophyta; class Magnoliopsida; order Laurales; family Lauraceae; genus Cinnamomum; species Cinnamomum chago. The sequence continues at coordinate 89,418,788 of CP142453.1, read as the reverse complement.
CGAAGAAGGAAGAAATGATCGTCGAAATATCTAGTTTCCAAAAAGTCTAAGTTTTGCGGGTTTCGGGAATATCAAGTTTTGGGTACAGATTTTGTGTGCAATGACTATTTTGCCCTCAAGGCCAAGAATTCGGGTTTCGGGATCTCAAACGAACACGGGATCAACATCAAAGTTGTCGGGATCATTAAAACGAGTAAAACGGGATTAAAATCATACGTGTAAAAATCTCCGATAAATCATCAATCATATGCAATGACATGAAAAGGAACCCCCAAAGGGCCCTACTAGCACAAAGCCAATCAAAATCCCCAAAACTATATCAGAAGCTATTCCAAACCCATCTTAACCAAAAATCACTAATCAAGCTTAGCACTAACATGCAACTTAATTAGTACTAATCGGGTTCACTCGGGTCGGGGTCTTACAATACCAATTCGGGAAAGATAAATGTTTTAAGATCTATTTGAGTGAATAGGGGTCCCGTATGTCGATCATAGATATGACTTGGTACTCCTTGAGTTGAAGACATCCCGGGCTCCTTATGCACTTTTACAATTTTCAAAACTTAAAATGAGCTTATGGTTATAACTAGATGTTATGATAGAAAATCAATACTATAAACGGTCCGTCCTAGGTATGATGTTAATTCGGAGACATCGAGCAACCTACTCAGTCATCGAAAGGAATAGAATTCGCGATAACTAAAGAAAAGTCTTGTATTTAGATATAAAGAAGATATCGCGTCATTCCGTCCCGTTCATGATTGAATGAAGTGAACATCGATGTTACCAAACCAACCGTGAGGAGCATCGGCTCAAGACGTCCTCACATATAGTCAAGTGAGTCCAAGGAGGGTAGCCAAGGTCCCACCTAGAACCAAGAAACATAAAAAAAATCTCAAAATTCACTGGACTCAAACTGAGTCCTCCGATTCGGTCCGATCGATCGGTCGAAATTTCTGTAATAGTGCATTAAAACAGTTCAGGCAGACCGCATCGCTCGAGCGAATCGAAGGGTTCGCTCGAGCGAACCCATCGGTCGAGCGGATATTAAAATGCGTTCGAGCGACCAAGCTGCTGGAAAACCGTATCCCTTTCTGGACAGGTCGCTCGAACGAACTGTCAAGGTCGCTCGAGCGAACTGTCCAGAAACTGAATTCCGGGCAGTTCAGTTCCTCTCTTTCTCTTCCTTTTTACAACCTTCTTTTAGCCCTTCTTACACATCAATTGAGGAGTCTATTTCTCCCTCCAAACTACAACAAATCCTCCATTTAATCAATCAAATTCTCCTCCACCAACCATACATTCAACACAAGGAGAAAGGAGAAGGGAACCATTTCACAATCTATATAAACCTTTGGAACAAAACAAGAAGACATTCAATTCCATAAACCACTACTTCTCCAAGATTATAAATATGTCATTAATACTTATCATGAGCATTCATTTCAAATTAAAGCAATATATGCACATTAATGGAAAATGTCCAAAAATCAATAAAAGCTTAGGAACATCATTTATTCACTTGCCTTAGGTCTTCTAACAAAGAAATCAAGCTCTATCAAGTCTTCCAAGACAATGAATCCAAGCTACAAGGCAAAATCCCCAAATAAAACCCTAACATGGTCAAACAATGAAATCACCAAGAAACCTTCCAATAATGAGGGTGAAGCTCCTATAGGGTTAGAGGAACACCAATCTAGGAGATGAAGGGGGTTACTTACTTGCAAGGTCCTCTAATGGCAATGGTGAGCTCAAAGAAGGTCTTGTGATGAATGCTTTTCTCTAGCAATGGTGTCAATGGAGAGTTAAGGTGATGAGGAAGAAGATAATGATCTCTAATCTTCTCTTGGTGCAAGCTTGAGAGTGGATTGAGTGATAAAAGGCAAGAGCAAGAAGAAGATGAAGAAAACCCTAGCTCTCACCTCTTGTGCTGGAAAAATGGAAGTGAAGTGAATGGGTTAATGGCTTCCCCTTTGTTAACAATGAATTGGGTCCCACTACTAAAGGAACTAAATGGGCTGAAATCATCTCTATCGGAACCTCAGATGAATTCGACGAAGAAGGAAGAAGTGATCGTCGAAATATCTATTTTCTAAAAAGTATATGTTTCACGGGTTTCGGGAATATCAAGTTTTGGGTACAGATTTGGTGTGCAATGACTGTTTTGCCCTCAAGGCCAAGAAATCGGGTTTCGGGACTTCAAACGAGGACGGGATCAACATGAAAGTTGTAGGGATCATCAAAGCGAGTAAAACGGGATTAAAATCATGAATGTAAAAACCTCCGATAAATCCTCAAACACATGCAATGTCAAGAAAGGGAACCCCCAAAGGGCCCTACTAGCACAAAGCAAATCAAACATTCAAATTAGCCCAAAACTATAAACAAAGCTAATCCGAACTCCACTTAGTCAAAATCACTAATCGAGCTTAGTACTAACACGCAACTAAATTAGCACTAATCGGGTTCACTCGGGTCGGGGTCTTACACTCAACATGTGAAGTAAAGACTTTCTCAGTAAGAGTCTTAGTAAATGGGTCAGCTAAGTTATTTGCTGAGGCAATCTGCTCTACCACTATTTCTCCATCCTGGACGAATTCCCGGATTAAGTGGTACTTTCTCTGAATATGCTTGCCTTTCTTGTGATTCCTGGGCTCTTTGCAGTTAGCTACTGCACCAGTATTGTCGCAGTACATGACAATCGGTTTTTGCACTGCAGGAACTACTCCCAATTCCAATAGGAATTTTCTGAGCCATACTGCTTCCTTCGCAGCTTCCGATGCCGCCACATACTCTGCCTCCATGGTAGAATCAGCAGTACAATCTTGCTTGACACTTCTCCATGATATAGCCCCTCCTGATAGAGTAAAGACGTATCCTGAGGTAGACTTTCTGCCATCTACATCCGACTGGAAATCAGAGTCTGTATACGCCAGTGGCGTTAGATCATCTGCTCAGTAGGTTAGCATATAATCCTTCGTTCTCCGAAGATACTTGAATATATGCTTAACAGCTGTCCAGTGCATAGGTCCAGGGTTTGATTGATATCTACTAACCATGCCAACGGCAAAGCAGATATCTGGTCTAGTACACAACATTGCATACATGAGGCTTCCAACAGCTGATGCATATGGTACTCTCCTCATGCTTTCTATCTCCTCTGGTGTCTTCGGACATTGATTCTGAGATAGTGGTACTCCATGTCTAGAAGGTAGCAAGCCGTTCTTGGAGTCATGCATGTTATACTTGACCAGTATCTTCTCAATATACGAAGATTGGGATAAGGCTAACATCTTGTTCTTGCGATCTCGCAAAAGCTTGATCCCTAAGACATAGCTCGCCTCACCCAAATCCTTCATATGAAATTGAGATGATAACCAAACCTTAGTAGACGACAAGATGCCAACATCATTTCCAATGAGTAATATGTCATCCACATATAGGACTAAAAATGCAACTGCGTTTCCACTCCCTTTCTTATACACACATGGTTCATCAATGTTTTGATCAAAACCAAAAGATTTGACTGCCTGATTAAACTTGATGTTCCATGCCCTAGACGCTTGCTTAAGTCCATAAATGGACTTCTTAAGCTTACAGACCATGTTCTCTTGGCCACCAACAATAAAACCCTCTGGTTGCATCATATAGATGCATTCGTCAAGACTTCCATTTAGAAAAGCTGTCTTGACATCCATTTGCCATATCTCGTAGTCATAATGACATGCGATGGCTAAGAGAATCCTTATGGACTTGAGCATGGCTACTGGCGAAAAAGTTTCCTCATAATCGATACCCTCTTTCTGAGTATATCCTTTCGCCACCAGTCTTGCTTTGAAGGTTTCAACCTTCCCATCCACTCCTCTCTTTCTCTTGTAGATCCACTTGCACCCTATGGGTTTGATCCCTTCAGGTGCATCCACAAGTTCCCAGACTTGATTGGAATACAGAGAATCCAATTCAGATTTCATCACTTGCTGCCACATGTCAGCATCTATGTCCGTTACTGCTTCATCGTAACTAGTAGGATCCTCAACCAGATCCTCGGAATCTGTCATGAAAGACACTCCCAGGTATCTATCTGGTGGTCTAGAAATTCTCCCACTACGACGAGGCTCCGGAGTGTTAAAAGGAATGTCTTGATTATCTACAGTCTCAGGATCTGGCACAGATGTTGCAGGAGTTTCCGAAAGAATCTCCTCAAGTGTTTCTTTACAACCAAGCTCTTGGTGCATCATGCAATCATCCTCCAAGTATCTAGCATGAGTGCTGATAAGCACTTTTTGCTCCTTTGGATGATAAAAGATGCCTCCTCTTGTTCCCTTAGGATACCCAATGAAGTAACACATTTCCGATCTGGATTCTAGCTTGGTAGCTTTATCATTCAGTACATAGGCTGGACAACCCCAAATGTGGATATGTCTTAAACTGGGTTTTCGACATGTCCACATTTCTTGAGGTGTCCTAGGTACTGATTTAGAAGGTACCAGATTTAAAATGTATGCTGCTGCTTCTAGGGCATATCCCCAAAAAGATATGGGTAGGGTTGCATGACTCATCATGGACCTTACCATATCAAGAAGGGTACGGTTTCTTCTCTCTGCTACACCATTTTGCTGGGTTGTACCCGGTGCAGACAACTGAGACACAATCCCATGTTGTGTGAGGTACTCCTTGAACTCACCCAGGAGGTACTCGCCACCTCGATCAGATTGAAGAGCTTTGATATGTTTCCCTAGTTGTAACTCCGCCTCAGCCTTGAATTGTTTGAACTTATCAAACGCTTCAGACTTGCGTCGCATTAGGTACACATATCCATACCTAGAGTAATCATCAGTGAAAGTGATGAAATACTCATAACCTCCTCTAGCTAGTTTGTTCATAGGACCACACACATCAGTGTGAACCAATTCTAACAACTCTTTTGATCTCAGTCCCTTTCCAGAGAATGACCTTTTGGTCATCTTTCCCATGAGACATGATTCACACTGAGGTAAAGGTTCGAGATCTAATGAGCTCAAAAGCCCATCCTCTACCAACCTCTGAATCCGTTTTAGGTTAATGTGACCCAAACGTAAGTGCCAAAGATAAGTGTCAACGGTCGAAGATACCTTCCTCTTAAGGGAAGATGAGCTTTCTAGTTGTACATTATGCAGTGAGGGAGCAATAGGATATATATATGTCCGGAACATAGATAACATTGTTTAAAACTAATATCCTATCATGCGGAAAATGTAAAGTAATAGCTCCCACTGCAACAGCCCAAATCTTTGCTCCATTTCCAACTCTAAGGTCAAACTCCCCTTTCTCAAGCTTTTTCATTATCTGAAACCCCTGCAATGAATTGCAGATATGATTAGTGGCTCCAGAGTCTACTATCCAGGAATCAGTAGAATCAACCACATGACAGGTTTCAATGTAGTAGGAAAGAGATATACCTTTCTTATCTGAGCCTAGGAGCTTGAGACAATCTTTCTTCCAGTGACCTTTGAGGCCGTACTTGAAGCATTTCCCTTTGGGCTTTTCACCTGTGCCTTTGTCCTTCTTGCCAGCATTGCCCTTTTTCTGTCCTTTTCCCTTACCCTGCTTCTTCTTGAACTTTTTCCCTTTCGGGTTCAGTTTAGAGGAAGACTGGGAAAAGTGAGCTTGGCCTTTAGGCTTCATGATGGCCTCTGCCGCCTGGAGTTCTTTCATTAACTCTGAGAGAGTCATGTCCAACTTGCTCATGTTGAAGTTGAGCTTGAACTGGTTGAAAGACTCTGGCAGAGTTTCTAGAATCATATCAGTCTGACTCCCTGCATCAATCTCAGCCCCTAAGATCTCAGCTTCATTGAAACAATCCATCATTTTGAGCATGTGCTCTCTGACAGGTGTTCCCTCAGCCATCCTAGTATTCATGATTGTCCTTAAAGCAACTTGCCTAGCTGGCCTGCTTTTGTCTGCGAACATCTCAGACAAGGACAACATGATATCAGAAGCTGTGTCCATCTGCTCATGCTGCGTTTGCAACACGTTGGACATGGAAGCAAGCATGTAGCATTTGGCCATGCTATTCGCCTTTTTCCATTTCCTTTCAGGCTCTAGCTGGTCATCTGTAGAATAATCATCAATGGTAGGATAGGGTTCCGACAAAACATACTTGTACTCCTCAGCGGTGAGTACTATGTTAAGGTTTCTTTTCCAGTCTACGTAATTTGGGCTAGTCAATTTGTTCTCACGCAGAATACTCATCAACGGGCTAAAAGAATCCTTCCCCATCTCTCTGGATATATATAACAGGTTATAATTAGACAGACAGTATATATGTAACATGTATATGGTGCTTGTAATAAAAGGAAAAACATGCACAAGACTTTTTACATTATATAACCCTAATTATAATGTATCAGTGTCTCAACCTCCTCATAGACCCTCCATCGAAGGGATGGCCGAGCCTACAGTCACGTTGAGTTAAGGTCTGCTTATTTGGATCATCACTGTCTGGATACTCATATCCAGTGATAGTCCAATCACTGATTGGTTTGGCCTCATATGACAAATAACACTAACTCCTAGGGAGAGGTTATTACCTTCTTATGTCAAGTGTATTACCATCTCTTATGAACGTTCCCAGAATGTCCATGACTCAAGTCCTCCGAAGGGAAGTGACTTTAATCCAATCTTGAAGTGAACTTTAGTAAAGAGCTCCACCGAAGGGATGGCCGCTCCCACCAACGCTTCATTGACATTCTATAGAAGTGATCTTTAGTAAAGAACTCCACCGAAGGGATGGCCGCTCCCACTAACACCTCATTACGAATATTCACATTAGTTCACTCACTAACCCATCGAAGCGATCTTTAGTAAAGAACTCCACCGAAGGGATGGCCGCTCCCACTAACACTCCAATGAGATAGCATGAACCGAAAATGGAAGGCCGTGGGGTTTTTCCAAACCCCTCTCCCACTTGATTATTTAACTCTAGGGTTTTGAAAAACACTTTTGATCGTTACTCAAACCTTGTTTAAATCTAGCAAACTTGGTCAACAATTTTCATTACTCAATTGCTTAAGTCATCTCAAAAAATAACCTTTGCTTTAAAACATATTGAGTAAAGATCTTGGGACCAATGGGTTATGGGCCCACTATGGTATCAACATATTAGATTTTAGTTTGGCCTCTTTTGGAAACTTAGGGTACCAAGATAAACTAAACCCTATCCAATTTTAAACCTTAGACAAATAGAAGGTGCTGGTCTAAGATCTGTTTAAAACCAATTTGCCAAACAAAAACCAATCCAATATAGAAAGATGCCAATTTTAAGAACCTAGTGATGGCCATGTTACTAGGTGATAAACATAGCAATTATATAAAGCATTCAACCATTCATTCCATATATAAAAGCAAATTAAAGAATGCAATCCTTGATGGCTCCCTGCTATTTCGGACTTCAAATCCTTTTCCAATTAGGAGACTTGGTTAAGAGTCCTTCTTGCGCTAGGAAACCTCCGTTGCCTCCGTCACCATGGGACCCGGTTTGTTGCAACCTTCCTCGCTTGAAACTTTCCTTTTCTTGCTTGTTACAATAAATCAAATTTATACAAGCAAACCCATGAAAAACAAAAACCCAAAATTACATTGGAGATACCTATGCTTTTCAAGAAAGCTTACATCAAGACTAGTTGAAATATAAACAAGGAAATAATACAACCTCGTATGATTGCTAAACGCGCAATCGTACAATTTCCAACTAATTAAAAACATCCAAATCCACACACATACATGCGAACCATCAAGGATGCAATTATATGGCTGCAAACAAAGAGGTTAGTGCATTCAAAGTGCTAGTGTACAGCACTATTCATCATTCTGAAATTGTTCCAGCAGCCTGGAAAAACTTTCTGCACACTATTAATGCAGTAAACAGCAATCTGAAATTGTTCCAGCAGCCTGGAAAAAATTTCTGCACTCCTTACATGCAGTAAACTGTGCTCTGGGCAAATTCCAGCACCTTGGAATAATTACTGCACTCCTAACATGCAATAAACAGCAACCTAAAGGGCGCCACCATGCCCTTAATTAATCTAGGATTAATAGTATCACATCATGGGATCATGATATCACATGGAGAGGCTCTGATACCACTGAAGGTTTATGCATTACAGATCTGAATGTTGACTGCCATGGCTGTTTTTTAGTTTTTCAAGTTTTAAAACAAGAAACCCAGATCTGATTTTCCAGCCATGAAAACATGCATAGAAATCCATGAAATCATGATCAACATGTGTCTAAAGAAAGGAGAAGATAGAGGACTATCACCTTGATGATTTGAATGCCTCAAAACTCTGAAAAGAAAGACTTCAAAGGACTGATATCAGCGTGCAACCAGCAATACAGGTGCAGGAATTTGTTGCAGGAATTTCTCCTTTGATCTTCTCTTCTATTCCACTTCCCAATCTAATTGGTCTTGATGGTGGGATCAAACTATGGAATCCTAAGAAGGGTTTTCATAATTACTCTTTGTGGAACAAGACCTGAACCTGATCTCCACTCTTCAATCTATGAAGAAGAAGATGCAATGGGCTGGGCGTGAATGCCTCTCACTTGTCTTGGGCGGCCAATGGGGTTTCTTAATAGTTGCAAGCCTAGGGTAGAATTCCAGCCACTTGGTTTCTTCTTATGTGTTGCACGCCCAAAGGAGTCTCCCTTATATTTATAAAGATTAGATTCCTTTAAGGAATCCTCTTTCTAATAGGAATGACAATCCCTAAAAAATAGCAACCAACCACCTTTAGTTGTGCAACCCTTTCTAATTAAAGACACTAAAATTTAGTAACTTTAATTATAGGAATCCTTACCCAAAAAGGAGTTGTTCCTTCCAGGTAAAGATACCTGGTCATACTTGGAAACCTCACACAAGTGGCTCTCCTTATGGCTGGCCCACAAGATTGATAAACACACCATGGCCCACTAGTTAATAATTTTGCTAGAGTTAAATTCATGTATGCCATAAAAAAACTATTTGAATTTAAACTCAAAATTATTCTTCCACATAATTAATTCAACCACATATCATTTAATTAAATTAGGAAACTATGCCAATATAGGAAAGTGGCTAGAAGAGGGACCAAAAGACATATTTGCCCTTGGCTCCCAAAATGACCAAAATGTCCATGCTAACCCCATAGCAACATTAAGATCATTTTAACCCTAACTCATTCCACTAGAGAGTTATGGTTGCACTCCAGGGACAAATATTAAATTGCAAATAAAGCTCATCATAAATAGACGATTGTCTTTGACCTACCAAGTACAATGACCACAATGCCCCTCTATGTAACATCCATAATCAAGTAGGTTAACCGATGTACTATCTACCTTCTTGATTACATCTTATCCTTAGAACTTCATACCCTTGACTTAATCATCATCCGGATATCATTCTCTTGATCCAGGGAGCGACCCACAAGTTCAATATCCATATGGAACATCCATATACTAAGATCTTAGATTCTGATGATTAATCGGATAATTCTAAGGGGACGATCATTCCATCATATGATGGCATAGATTCCATATTGCATTTGCACGTCCCAACTAATCAAGCCCAAGCACCCAAAACACAGAGTTGTTGACCCATGAACAGGATCTCACCCATAGTGAATTAAAGCACAAGAACTTGACTTCGTCAGTTCATCCACAAATGCTCAAGATTAAGAGCACTGGTCACTCAGTAGCAAGAGGTGAGTTGATCTCTCTATGTGATAGTACTATTTTAGAGATCACACCTACAAGTGGTCCTGTTCAATGCATGACACATGCACTAATGAGATAAATCCGGAAAGACCTCCGTGACTAAGGTAAGTCACCCTGAATACAGGAGAGTATCTCATTATAACTTATACCAAGATGAAGTGCCCAACTCCATCTCTCAGTTATGAACAATTTTATTGTTTCAAGTGTCCATGACTTAGACACTGTGCGTAGCCACTACACACCTGAGTCATTTACTAGAAAACAATGGGCCTTACACAACCATACATATACACAAGTATAAAGAGAAAGATGTCATTCCATTAAATAACCAATAAATATCCAGTAACAGAGATGTGAGTGCAGTCAGGCTTTAGGGCATACACCAATCCCAACAGATCTCATATAAATACATATACATATACAATACTATACATGACCACGGTAGCGAGCCGGGCATCGGGGACCACAGTAGCAATCTGCGGCATCGGGACAAGACCACGGTAATAACCGGGTAGCGGGATCCAAACTGCAGCTGGAGGGACAAGAGGGGGATCTCCAAGTCGGTGGATCAGACCAACAGGGTTATCCAAGCTTAGTGGTGCCGACTCATAGGTCAAATACAATCGAGACATATGCAAGTAAATCGAGTACAAATACATAAACAAATGGGCAAGACGGGGGTGCTCAAGGGCACGCTATCATATCATGTGGTGCAATGCACTTCAAGACAAGTAACTATTTCAAGTGTAATTCAATACTTTCGGGAAAACAAGGCATGTAGTATAAATCTCGGAATCGATAAAGTACCATAAACAATCGAAATTTCGGATAAAGCATCGGTTCAAGATTTATTTGAAGTGAATAGGGATCCCGTATGTCAATCTAATAATAATTTGGTACTCTTGAGTTTGGGGACATTCCGGGCTCCTTATACACTTTGAATTTTCAAAACTTCGAATGACATCCTTGTGATATGGTTTCTTTCTCGGATGGCCTCATGCAATGCCTAGTGAATCTCCTTCGACTGACAAAGCTCAGCGCTCGAGCGAACCGGAACCTGGGAAATTTCGGTCACCTGGCTGTTAGCTGATGGTTAGCCGCCGCTGGGACGAGCGGCTAGCCGCTGGCTGACCGCGCAGTTGACCGCAGCTGGGTTGCAGAAATGCAGCTTACTGGAAAGCTAACCGCCAAGTGCGGTTAGCTGGCGGTTAGCCGCCGATGGGTTCGGCGGTTAGCCGCTAGCTAACCGTGGAGCTGACCGAGTTTTCAGGTGGAGAAGTGTGCTCTCTGGAAAAACAACCGTGACATTTCGGCTAGCTGGCGGTTAGCCGCCAGTCACCAGGCGGCTAGCCGCTGGGTGACCGCAAGATGACCGCCAGGTGCGGGAATCACCCACTGTGTTCAGATTTGAGCCCTTCCTCCTCCTCAAAACCATTCTCCCCACTTCTACTTAGTCCCTGCAATATAACTGAGCTAGGGGCTCCTCCAATGCATCTATTTATACTTTCCCAAAACTCCAATATGTGTTCATTCATCACTTTCACTCTTCCACATCAAGTTCAATACAAAGGAAGGAGGAAGGAAACCATTTCACATAATATACATATTTGAGACAAAACAAGAGGAATTAAATGCTATAAACCAACACATCTCTTGGACCATAAATGTACCATTAATACTCTATCATGAGCATTCATGTCAAAACAAGGCAATAAATATGCATAAATGGAAAATATCCAAAGTCAATGAAAGCTTAGGAAAATCATGCATCCACTTGCCTTGGGTCTTCTAACAATGCAATCAAGCTCTAAAACTCTTCCAAGCCAAAGATCCAAGCTATGAACAAAAATCCCCAAAAACAAACCCTAAAAGAGTCAAACAATGAAATAGAAAGGGAAACTTTGAAATAATGGAAATGAAGCTTCTCTAAGGCTAGAAGAATATACATCTAGAAGAATGGAAGGATTACTTACTTGTAGGTTCTACAAATGGCAAGGTTTAGTTCAATGAAGATCTCAAAGTTGGTGGATTCTTCTACAAATGGTATCAAAAGGAAGCTTGCAAGGTGGGGAGGAGAATGATAACTTCTATTTCTTGATTGATGCAAGCTTGGTGTGGATTGGAGGTGGAGAGAGCAAGAGAAAGAAGAAAAGTTGCCAAAAGCAAACCCTATGTTCTTTTTGTGCTGGAAAAAGGGAATGGAAGGGAAAGGTTTCCTTATAAACAAGTGGGGAGTGGGCTCCACCACTAGAAATCGAATTGGGCTGAAATCATCTCTTTCGGGACCTCGGATGAATTCGACGAAGAAGAAAGAAATGATCCCCGAAATATCTAGTTTCTAAAAAGTATATGTTTCACAGGTTTCGGGAATATCAAGTTTTGGGTACAGGTTTTGTGTGCAATGACTGTTTTGCCCTCAAGGCTATGAAATCGGGTTTCGGGATCTCAAATGGATACGGGATCAACATGAAAGTTGAATGAAATAAAAATACCAATAAAACGGGATTAAAACCATGAAAGCAAAATCTCCGATAAATCCTCGAGCACATGCAAAGTCATGAAAAGGAACCCTCAAAGGGCCCTACTAGTTACCAAAGCATTCAAAGTAGCCCAAAACTAGAATCAAAGCTATTCCAAACCCAACTTAGCCAAAATCACTAATCAAGCTTAGCACTAACACGCAACTTAATTAGCACTAATCGGGTTCTCTCGGGTCGGGGTCTTACACTCAGCTGTATTGTTTGAGCATGGTTCCAATAGCGAGAAAGCGTGTGGAATCATGTGCTTGTCGGGGCTAACAAAGAGGATGCCAACTCCCGAGATCAGCTTTTTTTTTCATTTGTCCTGGTTGCACCGTCAAAGTACATGTCCCAGGAGGCATTTGGTGAGAAGGTCTCCACGTTGTAAACAGGTTCGTCTGGGAGATCATCTCTAAGCGGGGAATCTTTAGGCAACGGATGCTCTGCAAGAAAGTCTGCTAGAGCTTGGCCTTTGATTCCCTTTTGTGGTACATACCTGATATCAAAATTGTGATAAGAGGACGGACCATTTTGCCAGTCGGGCATTGAGAGAACCTCCTTTTGTGACAAGGACTTTTAAGAGGTTGATCCTTGAAATTAGATAGACTGTGTTCGAAAGAAGGTAGTAACGTAGCTTGTTTACGGCGAACATCACTGCAAGGCATTCTTTCTCGACTGGAGAGTAGCGATGCTCCACACCTACCAGCATACGACTGAGGTAGTATAACGCAACTTCTTTTCCTTCGTCATTCTCTTGTGCAAGCAGAGCGCCCAATGAATGGTCGAAAGCTCTTGTGTACAAGATGAATGGTTTTCCAGGGGTAGGGGCAGCCAGCACTGGATGTTTAGTTAGGTATGACTTGATATCTTGAAATGCTGCTTCACATTCAGCATCCCAAACAAAGTTCACACCATTCTTCATTAGGCAGGAAAAAGGACAGCATTTCCCTGAGAGATTGGAGATGAACGTCGGATGTATGCCAACCTCCCTTGAAGCCCTTTTAGTTGTCTTAGGGTTCTTGGAGATGGCATTTCTAGGATTGCCTTGACTTTGATGGGGTCAAGTTCTATCCCACCTTTCCGAACTATGAATCCGAGAAACTTACCCAATGAGACACTTAAGAAGCATTTTAGTGGATTCATCCGCAGTTTGTGTTTGCGAAGTCGGAGGAAGACTTCTCGAAGATCTTTGAGATGGTCTTCTTTTCTTTTGCTTTTGACGGCGAGGTCATCAACATAACATTCGACCGTCTTGTGCTGCATATCCTGGAATATCTTCATCATAGCCCTCTAATATGTGACACCAGCATTTTTCAGGCCAAATGGCATGACAGTGTAACAAGACACACCAAATGGGGTCCGAAATGATGTGTGTTTTTCGTCTTCAGGATGATTCTTTATCTGATTGTAGCCAGAGAATCCATCCATGGATGTCATTCGCTCAAACCCACAGGTGTTGTCAATCATCACCTACGGTATGGGGAGCGGGAACTCATCTTTGGGGAAAGCGCCATTTAGGTCTCTATAATCAATACAGACCCTGATCTGCCCATTTTTCTTTGTCACTGGGACGATGTTGGCCAACCATTCAGGATGTTGTTCCTCACGGATGAAGCCGACGCTTTTGAGTTTTTGAACTTCTTGTTCAATTTTGTCCATCACATCCGGACGGAATCATCTTTGGCCTTCTTTAACAGGCTTGATATCTTTTTGCAGATTGAGTTTGTGGACTTCTATCTTGGGGTCTAAGCCAAGCATTTCAGCATAAGACCATGCAAAACAATCAACGAACGCACGAAGAAAAGAGATATACTCGGCTAACTCATCATCCTTTATATTCTTGCTTATGAATACAGGACATGGTTATCTGGTGTTCCCAAGTCTATCTTTTGAACAGGATCTTCTGTTGGAAGGTTCGAAGGTGGTTCCTCCACAATATATTTGGAGGCTTCCAACTCAACGAAACCTTCTGGAGTTTCACGGACATTTTCAGACCAAGGCTTTGTTTCTAGCCATGGGTCTTCAGGATCGGTGATCTTCTCAAGGCTTGCTATGAGGTGACCCCAATCGCCTGTTGAAATTGGGTTGAAGTAAAGTACTTCTTTTGGAGATGACAGTTCTTCTGGGTCAGAATACCACATGTCTTTATCACCGGACAATTCCTCTTCATCATCAAAGAAATCATACCGATCTGTAGAGCTTCCTGGGTCCTTGACGGGTGACTCCTCAAAGAGATATCCAGGGAGATCGTTGTCTTCATGAGATGTTGAGGCTTGGTCGGCAAATCGACTCCTCAGCACTCGTGCCAACTATCTCATGGGAGCGTCGGGATCATACCCCAACCCATGTGAAGATTTTTCCACATGACCGTAGAGTCCCCAATCTTCCAGTTGACTTTTGGTTAAGGCGGGCTCGAATGGTGTGAGAATACCGCGACCTTATCCCAGACCGACTGGGTTTTGAGTGTCATAACCCATTTTCTTCATAATAGCTTGTGCCATAAGACTATATAGAAATAGTTGAGGCATACCTTCATTTTGGAAAGGTTCAAGCAAGGAGTTTGACGAAGAAGCTTCTGATCCGTGAAAGAAGATTGACTTCTCTTGTGTTGAGGTTGCCGGAACAACGAAGGAAGCAGACGTAGGATCTTCTACGTCTGCAGGCATCTCTACTGGAGGTAGAGCAGGCTGAACTTGTTGAGTGTCAGCTTGGCTTTACGATATGTCGTGTTCTGTCTCTGACTCTGAATCCGTGTCTTGCATGATAGACATGAAGGAGACGACAAACTTGCCCCCAGACTTTTGCTTTGTCTTCTTTGCTCTGGTTGTTATGACCAAGGGCTTTTAAGATTTTAGAGAGACAACGAAGGGAGATGGATCTCTCTCTTCAGATCTACATGAAGGTTTGTTTTCTTCTGATGATCACTGAGGAGCCTTGACTTTATCTTTCTGGAGATTTTCGACGAAGGGCGTTATTTCTTCCTCCTTTTCTTCTTTTTCATCTTTGTACATTTGAGCATTTGCAAAATGGACTTTTTTGCCTTTGAAGGGCTTTTTGTTTGCAAACACTCAATGTATCAAGCCATCGTTGCCAACGAACTTGATGCATTGATGTAGAGTTGAAGGGATGACACCATTCTCGTGTATCCAGGGGCGTCCAAGAAGGATGTTGTAGCATGAAGGGGTTCTTATTGCATACACAGTGACTTCGGAGATAAGATCACCGATTTGCAACTTAAACCTGATTTTGCCGATAGGCCTTTGAGCGCTCCCATCGTACCCAAAGATGGATACAGACGTGTGACTCAGCTTGCTAGGTGGAATGCCCGGTTCTTCAAGTGCCGAAGTAGAGATGAGGTTGAGTGCAGAACCTGGGTCGATTTGGACTCTGTGTATCGGTATTTCTTTGATGTACCCTGTGAAATACAGGGGTCGGTTGTGCTTTGTCTCACCTAGCAGGAGGTCATCCTTACCGAAGGCAATGGTTGCATTTGTTGCTTTCTGAACTGAGAGGCATTCAATGCCTGATCCCTCGGTTTTCTTCTTTTTTCCCTTTGGGGAAGTATTTGATTTTTTGACCCTATAGTCCATTTCAATTTGTAGGACTTGTGGGGCATGTTTATCGACATCCGCATTCTGCCTTTGCTATTCTAAAATGAGATTTTCACAAGTGTGTGGAGACATTCGCAATAAATTAACGATGTGCAATCGTGCAGGTATGTGTTTGAAGTGCTCAATCAAGTCGTATTTGAAAGCGTCCTTCGGGCCTGCGTGTTCATTATTATTGTCACTAGGGGCGTTTACATTTTGTGTTCCCGAAGGATTTACATAAGAAGAAGAAGGTTGGTTGTAGTTTTTGTGGCAATCCCGGCCAGGGCGAGTACCTCTACCAACTTCAAGTCCTGGGGATCCGAACCCTAGAGGGGGGGGGGGTGAATAGGGTGAGCTTCAATTATGACCAAATTTAACTTAAACTAGTCACAAGTGATGATTACAAATAAAATGCGGAAGCTTAATAACAACAATCACCACAAAGCAATCACCATCACACAAGTATTTATAGTGGTTCGGCCTCAATGCCTACATCCACTACCGGCTTGTGATCCAACACCCCACCGGATTTCCACTATTTATGCTTTTCAATAGGCTAAGCAATAACCTTTACAATATGCTTTCCAAGGCTAAGCAATAACCTTTACAATGATGTTTTTCAAGGCTCAACATCAACCTATAGACTATGCTTTTATAGGCAAAGCAATAACCTCTTCAACCACAAGGTTGGTTATCTCACTAAGATAGTGTCTATAAACACTTGATGGAGATTCAATTAAGCTCATTACAATGCCTCTTAATTAGGCGGATATGGAAGTGAAAATCTAATACACACTCACACTATGAATGCAAAGATGAAAGTACATGAAGTGTGTGTGTGTGGTCCTCAATCATTTTGAAAATGGAAGCTCATAAATGTATGCCTAAGGCTTTTGAAAGTTTTAGCTCAAAAACATTTATGATTGAGGAAATGCTAATCACATGTTAAAAGTAACAACTTGTTAATGAGATCAAAGATATACAAGTTGTATGAAATTAATTAGCTCTAAACATGTGATGCATAGGGATGTCAATCAAATCAACAATGAACCTCAAAACATAAAAATAGATTTGATTGAAAAGAGGGGACAAATCATATGTAATTATAAATACAACTTGAAAGTGATATACCTATCAAAGTAAGGCAAGTTGTGAAACTTTAAAACAATAATACACATATGATTTGTAAAGATGTTGAATCCAAAACATAAGATACATTTGAAAGAGATTTTCTTATGATGGAAAAACAACAACCAAAGATTCAACCAAGTATATGAATCATGTTACATATTTCATTAACATGATCTACTTAGATTTACCAAAGATAAAGTACTACTTGGATTGAATCAAATGGTGATGCATCCAAAACAATAGATCTATTCAAAGTATAAAACATGCTAAGGATACAACACATCATAGTTTATCATGTTACTAAAGATTTACCTAAGATAAAACAAAACATGAAAACATATGATTTGTAAAGAAGTTGAATCCAAAACATAAGATACTTTTGAAGGTGATTTTCTTATGATGGAAAACAACAACCAAAGATTCAACCAAGTATAGGAATCATGTTACATATGATTTACCAAGTTTCTTTCATTAACATGATCTACTTAGATTTACCAAAGATTAAGTACTACCTGGATTGAATCATATGGTGATGTATCCAAAACAATAAATCAATTCAAAACATAAAACATGTTAAGGACACAACACAAACATAGTTTAACATGCTAGAAATGATTTACCAAAAATAAAACAAAGCATGAAAACATATGATTAAGGAAAGTAAAGCCTACTTGGAGATTTAACTTCATTAATCCAAGCTTTAGCTTTCCTAATGCTCCCCTTCATCCCTTAGTTCATTTCCCTTGAATATGCCTCAAAACCTCTCAAGGAGGGGCTTAAAATTCCCACCTTTTGGCAAAGGAAAGAACTCATATTTATAGCAAAAAGTGCCCAACGGCTAGTCCTCGGTCGACCTGCAAACAGGTCTCGGTCGACCGGGATCACACAACGGTCATATTTCTGACCGTTGGAGGCGCCAGGGCATTTTCTGCCTGCAGTGTTCCCGGTCGACCGGGACCTCTGCGCCGGTCGACCGGCGACACTGCGGGGACCAAAAAATCCAACTTTTGCAATTTCAAAGTTTTTCTTTGTGGAACTTTTTGGGCCACTAAATCAAGCTTAAAAACATGTTTTAAATCATTCTAAGGGTTTTAAAACATGAAACATAAAAAGCCAAAAAAGATTTGAAACTTTAAAACCAATGGCTTGCTTGATTTCTAAAAACTCTTTTCTAAAAACAAATGCATCCAAGATTGAAAACAAATCATGCATAAATTGATACTTTTACAACTCTTAAAAATCATGCATGAATAAAACAAGATTTCAAGATTTCTTAAATCAATGCATATGTGTGTAAAACAAATGATGCTAGAATGATAATGCATCCATCAAATTGCAATCTACAAAATTCCGAACAATCTCCCCCTTTGCAATTTGATGGCAAACACACTCACCACTGAGATTACACACTTAGTCTTCAGCGCCCCCTCAGCTGGACAATGCTTGAAATCTTCTTGGATGCTTCTCTTACCTTGGGCTCTTTTCTTCATTCTTCATGATGCTTGGAGCTTGATCATTCTTCAATCTTTCTTTCTTTAGCCAAGCATCTTCTTTAGCTTCCAAGCTTTCTTTCTTCTATTAGCTCTCCCCCTTTGACCATGCCTCTTTCTCCCTTTCGCTAGATATGCATTCTCTCCCATTGTAGAAGATCATACACAACTCTCCTTAGGAAACTTGGACATTCTCTTCACCCTTTTGAGAACTTGAATTCTTTCCCCCCCTTTGACATTAAATTGCAAAGGTACCTACACACATGAAACAAGGAAAATACCTTTAGTAGCACCTGTTAACAAAAGAAATCGAAAGTGAATTACATAACAGGCTATCATGTGTGGAATTAATCTCTAAGGGCTCAAGGGCAATCCAAGGGTCAATTTGATCAAAACTAATACTTCCTATGTGTTAGAGTTTTTGTTTTGTTGCAATTTGATAGGATACATTCACTTTCATAAAGCTTGTCCTCTCATTCATTCATGGTTTTATTCATAGGATCATCATGCATATTTCTCTTTCTTGATCTTTGTATTTATCTTTTGGTATGCATGGTTTTCATTTCAGTTTGTCTCTTAAGTTGTTGGAGTTGTTGATTTCAAAAATCATCCAAGCTTTCCAAAGTTTCTATCTTTAAAATCATTATTTTGATTTGGAGTTTTCATGACTTTTAAAATTCAGTTTCCATCTTCTTTCAGTCATGATTTAATGCTTGGTTATTATGTCTCAAAGTCCCCTGGAAGATGCCCTCAAAAGTTGCATGTTTCTTGCATTTTTTCAAAATCTGGGCATTTCCCAGTGTTACCGGTCGACCGGGCCAAGCTTGCCGGTCGACCGGGATCACTGCAACTTTTAAATGCAGTTTTGAGCAGAATTTTCCAACGGTCAGAAATATGACCGTTGTGCTTTCCCGGTCGACCGAGACCTGTTTGCAGGTCGACCGGGAACTAGTCGTTGGCAACTTTTTCCTTATATAAAGTGGCTTTTTGGTTGAAGAAAGTTACTGATCTTGGAGGGACTTTTGAGGCCAATTGTTTGCAACTTCTCAAGAGCATTTTCAAAGGGATTATGAAGCCATTCCATTAATTCAACCTTTGATCTTCAAATGGGTGTGCTTTCTTTAATCCTAGTCTTTTTAAAATCATGTTTTGTTTCAAATCTTTGATTTCTTTCTATACATGATTAACAAGTTGCTTTTCTATTAATATGTTGTCTTTCATATCATGCTAAGTACTTTAGAAATCACATGAGCTTTATGGATGCAACATTTGGTCTATGTTACACATGATTTTACTTTCTTGTTTCAAAAATCAACTCGTTAGACTTTAGAACATCTTTCTTGAAAACAAGTTATTGTTCATTGTTAATCACATGTGTTAGACATATAACTCTTTCTCAAATATATGATTAACATCTTTGCATCATTCAAGTTTTTATCTTTTCAAAGAGAAAGAGTTATTTCTAGAAAATGCAACATTCATAGACTTTGTCATTGTTATGCATATTTCTAGG
This sequence comes from Cinnamomum chago, assembly GCA_038049695.1. NCBI lineage: Eukaryota > Viridiplantae > Streptophyta > Magnoliopsida > Laurales > Lauraceae > Cinnamomum > Cinnamomum chago. Next base: position 89,398,808 of record CP142453.1, on the reverse strand, counting down.
AGTTGAGTTTTCACTTTCTAATTAGCCTAATTAGAGGCACTCAATTGCACTTCATTGTTCTCTTTATCCATGCATTCTTAGGCATATTTCTTAAGAGAAAAGTTCTTTGTTGTAAAGGTTCATGCTTAGCCTTGAAAAGCATATGTTGTAAAGGTTTATGCTAAGCCTTGAAAAGCATAGTGTTGATTGTAAGGTTTGAGGTGATCCTAAACCTTATTTGAAGATAGTGAATACCGGTAGGTGTACCGGGAGTGGATGTAGGCAATTTGGCCGAACCACTATAAATAAGCTTGTCATGGTGATTGATCTTTTTCTCTTTACATGAATGATTTACTTTTGGTTAAATGAAGATTGTAGTTGTGATTACTTGTGTATGCTCATCTTAGAGATTTCTATCTATCACAAGATAATTTATCTTCACCAAATCTTAATTGACTTAAAAGTTAAAAGAATTCAAATTGGTCTAGGTTTTTAGAGCTCATCCTATTCACCCCCCCCCCCCCCTCTAGGATTTGGTCTTGGACTTTCAATTGGTATCAGAGCCTAGGTACTCTTGTTTAGGTCTAATCACCTAGAGTTAGAAACCTAGTGAGTGTTTTTATTTTGTTGCCACCATGCAATCTCAATTGGGTGAAGGAAATGCCACCAATAGACCTCCTCTGTTTAATGGAACACACTATCGCTATTGGAAAATTAGAATGCAAGTGTTCTTAGAATCCCAAAACGTAGATGTGTGGAACATCATTGAAGATGGCTATCATCCTCCCACTACCATAGAAAAAGACTCTGAAGGGAATGTTATATCCATAAAAACCAAACCCAAAAATACTTGGACTCAAGGAGAAAAGGATAGAGCTAACTTAAATGCTAAGGCTAAAAATTCTCTATATTGTGCTCTATCTCAAGAAGAGTTTAATAGAGTAGTTAATTGCAACATTGCTAAGGAAATTTGGGATACCCTAGAGATCACCCATGAAGGCACGGATCAAGTCAAGATAGCCAAAATTCAAATGTTAACCTCTAAATTAGAAGACATTAAGATGCTTGAAGAAGAAACATTTGATGAATTCTACTCTAAATTCATGGAAATTGCCAATTCTCTTATAGGTCTAGGAGAAAAGATGGATGAATCTAAAGTTGTTAGGAAAATTTTAAGATCTCTCCCAAAAAGATTCAAACCTAAAATTGTTGCCATAACAGAAAGCAAGGATGTTGATAAAATCAAAATTGAAGAACTAAGAGGAAATCTCCTTACATATGAATTAGACTTTGAAGTTCAAGACAAAAAGAAAGGAGTAGCTTTTTCCTCTCATTCTAAAGAAAATGAAAGTGATGTTGATAGTGATGAGGACAATGCTTTATTTGTTAAGAAATTTAAAAGTTTCTTTAAGAACAACAATATCAATAGAAAGCTTGATGAAAGCAAAAGTCCTAGATTCCAAAGAAATCCCAAAGGATCATTTATTAAAAAGGATGTGCAATGTTACAATTGCAAGGGGTTTGGACACATTGCCCAAAATTGCTCCACCCCTAAAGACTTTGAAAAAGGAGACAAGAAAGGAAAGAAGGCTCTAAACATAACTTGGGATGAGGAAGATGAAGAGTGTGACAAAAATGAATCCTCTAATGATGAAGATGAAAATTACCCTAATTGGCTTCTACTCTCTTCTATTGAAGATCCTAATGAGCATAATGAAAGTCCCGGGGATCCTAACCCTAGAGGGGGGGGGGGTGAATAGGGTGAGCTACAATTGTGACCAATTTAAACCAATTTTAGTTTCTTAAAGCAAACTAGTCACAAGTGATGATAAACCATACAATATGCGGAAGCTAAACAAAACAATCACCACATAGCAATCACCACAACACAATATTTATAGTGGTTCGGCCAACGTGCCTACATCCACTACCGGCTTGTGTCTCCAACACCCCACCGGATTCCACTAATTATGCTTTTTACTAGGCTAAGCAATAACCCTTACAAAGTTGTTTTTCTAGGCTAAACAACAACCTCTCAATGTGCTTTTATAGGCTTAGCAATAACCTTACAATATGCTTTTCTTAGGCTAAGCAATAACCTTACAAGTTGCTTTTCAAAGGCTAAGCAATAACCTTTACAAATGAGGATTTCTCTAAGAAGGTGTCTTTACAAAAGATCACTCTAAGAGATTACAATTTAAGCACAATGGAATTTGCCTCTTAAATAGGCTAATAGGAAAATGAAATTCCAATTACAAACATACACTAAAATAAACTAAAGTGTGTGCACAAAGTGTATGTATGAGTTTCTTCAATCAATTTTAACAATGAAGCTTTTAAATGAATGCATGATGCATTTTAAAATCAAGGTTTATAAAATGATGATTGAAGAGAAAACTAATCACATAAAAGATTCAAACAACTTTGAAGAATTAAGATAAACAAGTTGAGTGAAAGTTAAAGTCTAAGAACATATGTGATTAGGATAAGAGTGTGTGCAAACTAATCTAATTTACCAAGAAAGATATTGAGTTTGCAAAACAACTCTTTAAGGGCTTGAAATCATGCATAAATGAAAATACAAAGGATTTGAACATGCATGAATTTCATTTGAATGGAAATCAAAATAACTTAGAAGATGTACCTTTTAAAAACTCATGAGATTGATTTCCAAATAGCCCTCTAGCCTTTCCAACTTCTTCCTCTTTCTTTGGCTCCAAAATGCTCTCAAAAGTTCAAGTTTCAAGCCTTGAAAAAGGTTGGAAATGAATGGACTTTATAGCCAAAAAGTTGCCAACGGCTAGTTCTCGGTCGACCGGCAAAGAGGTCTCGGTCGACCGAGAAAGCACAACGGATAGATTTCTGACCGTTGGGGCTACAGAACAGGATTCTGCAGAAATGACCTGCAGTTGTCTCGGTCGACCGGCGACACTGCCGGAAAACCCCCAAAAATTCCAACTTTTGCATTTTGAAGATTTTCTTTGTGGAATTTTGTGGCTCACTAAACCAAGCTAGAAAACAAGTTTTAAGATATTCTAAGATGTTTAAAACATGAGACACCCAAAGCCTAAGTTGATTCAAAAGTTTTAGACCTTAGGTTAGCTTGATTCTTAAAAACTCCTTTCAAAAGAAATTTGCATACAAAACTGATTCTAAAGGTGCTGAAAGTATGCAAAACTCAAACCTAAATACCTAACATGATTTTCCAAATGTAGTGCACAAGGAAATAGGTTTTCAAAAAGAGTTTGGGTTTCAAAACCAATGCATCCAACTTTAAAACCAAAACATGCATAAGGCAAAGACTTTTCCAAATCTTAAAAGCTATGCAAGTATAAAACTAGATTTCAAGGTTTTCTAAAACAATGCTAGTGTGTGAATCCAAATGATGCTAAAGTGCAAATGCATCCATCAAATTGCAAAAACAAAAGACCTAACAATCTCCCCCTTTGCAATTTGATGGCAACTTACTCATCATAGAAATTACACACTAAGTCTTCAGCTCCCCCTAAGCTGGACAAGTCTTGAAATCTTCTTGGATGCTCCTTCTCTTAGCTTGGGCTCTTGGGCTCTTTTCTTCAATCTTCTTGATGCTTGGAGCTTGATCATTCTTCAAGCTTTCTCTTCTCATCTTCCTCTCTTTAGCCAAGCATCTTCTATAGCTCCAAGCTTTCTTTCTTCTATTTGCTCTCCCCCTTTGACCATGCCTCTTTCTTCCTTTGGCAAGGTATGTATTCTCTCCCCTTGTAGAAGATCATACACAACACTCCCCTTTGGAAGCTTGGACTTTCTCTTCACCCTTTTGAGAACATGCATAATTTCTCCCCCTTTGCCATTAAATTGCAAAGGTACCTACACACATGAAACAAGGAAAATACCTTTAGTAGCACCTGTTAACAAATGAAATCGAAAATGAAATACATAACAGGCTATCATGTATGGTAGTAGTCTCTAAGGGCTCAAAGGCATTCCAATGGTCAATTTGATCACAACTAATACTTCCTATGAAGGTTTACACTCCCCCTCAATCCATTCTCTTCTTTTGTCAAACTTTTGACAAAGATTTAACTATTAGGTGCAAGAAGAAGATGGTTTAACCAAGTGAGGGTTAACTTCAAGGAAAGGATTAGATTCATTTAACTATTGAGCACAATATGATCAATTTACCAAAAGAGAGCTAGGACAAAAGAGAGAAGCAATCATGGATATCAATTGAAACAAACATATCAATTGAGATTAACGGATATGACTATTAACATAATCACTCTAAAATGGATTCAAGAATGTTACTGTTAGACCCCGACCCAGACCAGTTCGATTAGTGTGCGATTAGTATGTGTTTAGTCTTAAGTGAGTTTAGTTGTGGTTGGGTTAGAAGTGATTAGTTTTAGTCCTGGACATAGCTTTGGGAATTTTGAGAACGTTTAGTATTGGTTAGACACACTCAAGAAGGCTTGAGTGCACGTGTAAGCTTGGGAAGATCGTATCGTTTTCCGTGTGAGTGTGGTTTTGATTTCATTTGAACGATCTTTTTATGTGTTGCAACTTTCGTTTTAAGCACATTCATGTTTGAAGCCCAAAAAAACCCATGTTTTGGCCCAAGGAGGGTAAAATTGTCTTTCTTGCACAAATCTGGACACAATTTTCGAGATCTCAAAACCGTGTCAAAAATATACTTTTTGGAAACTAGATATTTCGACGATCGTTTTATCCTTCTTCGTCGAAGTCATCCGAGACTCACAAGATCGTGTTTTGACCATTTCAAGTTCAAGCTAAATGGGACCCATGAGTCATCACTTAAGTCCCCATCTCCCTCTCTCTCATTCATTTCCCAATCTCTGCAACTTTTGAGTCTAGGGCAAGAGAGAAAACCCCTTTTCTCCTTCATCTTCCTCACTTGGTTTGATCTAGCTAGAGAGCTCCAAACGAAATTCTAAGACTACCATTTTCTTCATCTCCTTGCAAGCTCTCCATTGATACAATTTTCTTAAGGTTTCAAGTTGGGAAAGCTCTCCATTCTCTTCCATCTCTCTTGTTTGACCTTCTCTAGTGTGAGATTAGCTTGTGTGAAGAGCTTGGAGGAGAGTATTTAGCATTTGGGTAAGGCAAGTAATCCCTATAGGATCATGGTGCATGTTTATTTGAAGCTACATTGTTGTTTTAGAAATTTTGTGCATGAATATGTTTACAAGCTTGATGATTTTGTTTTCATGAGTTTGGATGTGTGTTTTGTCCCTTGGAGAGTATGTAGACTCAGGGAATATAAGTGGAATGAGAATGAATGGAAGGGAAGAAGAGAAATGTGAAAAATCTGTGCTGAAACGCATTCCCGTGCACTGGCGGTCAGCACAGCGGTCAGCTCACGGCTAGCCGCCTGTGCCCACTGCGGCTAACCGCAGGCTGACCGAGCTCAGCGGTTCCTTCTCCAGAAGCTAGCATTTTCGCCTGGGTTCAGCGGTCAGCTCCGCGGTCAGCCCACGGCTAACCGCCAGTTCCACTTGCGGTTAACCGTAGGCCAACCGAGGATTTCGGTTCCTTTTCCAGAAGCTGACATTTCGACCATGTTTCACGGTCAGCTACACGGTTAGCTAGCGGCTAGCCGCCTTATCCCATCACGGCTAACCGCCGGCCGACCGTGCATGGCGGTTCCTTTTCCCGAGAGCAAAACCTAGATTTGCATTCCAGCGGTCAGCCTGGCGGTCACCTAGCGGCTAGCCGCCAGACCCCAGTTCGGCTAACCGCCACCTGACCGCGAGGTGACCGAAATTCACTGTTCGTGTATTTTTAAGAGTTTTACAAGAATGAAAAACTAGAACATGTTAGGTGACTTCTAACCTGATATTGTGCACTTGGAACCCAAGATGTCTTTGAACTTCCGGGGCATCAATTCCTTTCTAAATTTCCAATACTTGGGTCTCAATTGCACAAGGATCAATCAAAGGTCATTACGTGTGCTCGATAAGCTTTGTGTTCGTGTTTTGGTTTTGATATAATGAATATCATCGTGAACTCGTTTTGAAATACTAGTACAAGCTTGTTTTGAAGTTTTGTTTCAAGAAAAAGGGGATCACTTCCTAAGCGTGTTTTTGCATAAATATTATGCCTCGTGCTAGTCGTGCTCGTCGTGTTTGATAAGTGATTTCCCCCTTTTTACCTCATCGTGCTTGATCGTGCTTTGCGTGTTTTGTGCATTCATGAACTAAGTAAACACCACTGAGCTTAGACTGCCCTTTCGGTTTGATCCACTGTCTGGGGGTCTTTAAACATGTGGACTGTCTGCAGACTGGTCGTGTATTTATTACACATCGTGCGTGTCCGGTTCCGCGGCCGGAAATCCCCGTATATGTGGGAATCGTGTCGTGCTTATATTATGTATATCGTGCTTGTCGTGCGTGCTTGCTCTTTTCATCATATAGATGATAGAGAAAGGATGGGCTCTTTGTGGATTGTAACTATTCATGACATTTTGTGAAACCATGCTAGTTTGTTTTGATACCTCAGTTATTGTGACAGTTCAAATCAAGTCTTTGATTTAAGTGTTTTTCCAAAGTAATATTGTCATGTTCATACTTATATTGATTACTTGCCAAACCGTCGTGTTTGACCCTTGCTTGTTGGTGCCCAGGTGCAGGAGACGTTGCCTTTGAGGAGGAGCGTCAGGAGGAGGCTTGTGAGCCAACTCCCGTGAGAGAGTGGCAGCCCGATGATGTTGTCTAGACATCGGGTGGTCCCTGAGTTCGTCACATTTTGTCATGGGATTCTTGGGATTATTTTGAGATGTGTATTGATCTTTATTGATCTCTTATGGGTTGTAACTAAACTTAACTCACCTTTGTCAGTTCTATAACTTGAATATTTATGGGAATGCCATGTTAGCTTTCTTTCCTTGATACCATGTCTTGTTATTAAAAGTTATAGTCCTTAAATATTTTATCAGGGCTCATCATGATGTGTTTTGCTACACGCTTCCGCAAATCGTGTACGTGTGAGCCAGATTCCGCGTGTCCTTGGGAATCCTCACCGCGGGAACCTGTGGGAAAACAATGATCAAATAAGAATAATCACAATCGAAACCGTCGCGTGGCCTGGGATCCGTTCCGGGGTCGGACAGGACTGGTATCAGAGCGAGACATGTTTCAGGCACTTAAAAGAAACTAGAAAGATCTTAGGAACGTGGCGAGGATTCGTGAGTTCGATAGATTCGTTCGTATAGGATCTTAGAAACCCTTGTACCATGATTATTGTTTTCTAACTCCTTGTTCTACAGCAATATGCCTCCAAGAAAAGCTCCAAATCATCATGCTTCAGGCAGTAACCAGAATGAGTCAGATGCATCTGAGACACCTACAGCCACACAGTTTCAGGAACTTATGCAAGCCATGATAGCACAGCAAAGGCAGGCTAATGAGAATCAAGCAAGGTTTCAAGAGCAGTTGTCTAAGAAGGATGATGAGATGGCACAAGTTCAAAGGCAGTTGTTAGAAGTGCTTCAGAACAGGAATGTAGCACCACCTGGAGGTCCTCAGATTGTTATACAGAATAGGGATCCAGACCCTAATGCTCTATTTGAGAAGTTTAGGAAAAGAGCACCGAAGGAGTTTTCGGGCAACGAGGACCCGCTAGTGGCAGATGACTGGCTAGTCAATACGGAGAAGATCTTTGATGTCTTCATGTGCACGGGTATACAGAAAGTCAACCTCACTGCTTCTTTATTCTATGGGCTTGCAGATAGGTGGTGGCAAACAGTCAAGGACCCATATGCAGTGATGGCAGATGATGAGGCATGGGCAGCTTTCAAGATACAGTTTCAAGACAAGTATATTCCCTCTCATGTCAAGAGGCAGAAGGCTATTGAGTTTCAGCAACTCAAGCAAGGTAGCATGACAGTGTTGGATTATGTCACCAAATTTGAGAGATTGGCGAGGTATGCCACCGAGTTGATTGATACGGAAAGGAAGAAGATAACAAAGTTTTTGGAAGGATTGAATCCGATCATCATGAGAGATGTCATAGGCGTAGTACCTCCAGCTACATATGATGAGGCAGTCAAGCGGGCATACACCTTTGAGGATATTAACAATATGATTGTTCAGGATAGGAAGCAACAATATCAACAGCAGAATCAGAGGCAACAACAGGGTAAGAAGCCAAGGCAAGAGCAAGGTCATGTGAGGCAGGGTTGTGGACATTGTGGCAAGAATCATGAAACTCACGAATGTAGGAAGGCCATGGGTGCCTGTTTCAAGTGTGGGGCTATGAACCATTCAATCAAGGATTGCCCACTACTTCAGAATCAGGGGAACAGAAACCAGCAGCAGAGACAAGTAGCTCCTCAGAATCAAGCACCAGCTCAGAATCAGATGAGACCACCTCAGCAGCAGCAGCAGGCTAGGCCACCAGCACAGAATCAGAATGCTCGTCCTCCACAGCAGAACAGACAAGGCCAAGGAAGGCAGAACCAGATACCGAACAGACTACAGATGCATGGACGGTTATACTATCTCAACCGTGCAGATGCTGAAGCTGCAGGAGACGTGGTAGAAGGTAAACTTCTTGTTTGTGGGGTAGAAGTCCAGATTTTGTTTGACCCTGGATCCACACATTCATTTTCATCCCCTAGTTTTGCTAAGTTGATTGATGCACCATGTAGTGAGTTGGATTATATCTTAGTAGTGACCACTCCAGTAGGGAAACAAGTTGTGTGTAGAAACCATTACCCTAGTTGTACAGTGTTGTTAGGAGATGTGAATTTACCGGCCAACCTCATAGTTTTAGACATGCATGATTTTGATGTTATTTTAGGCATGGATTGGTTAGAAGCATATCATGCCACCATGGATTGTTTTAGTAAGACTATCACATTTAGATTCCAAGGACCACAGGCAGAGTTGATATTTCAGGGGAACAGGAGAAAATCTCAGGCAGGGTTTATTTCAGTGTTGAAGGCAAGCAGATTAGTTCAGAGTGGGTGCCAAGCATTTATTGCGTTTATCACGGAGGATAAACAGTCCCAAGGGGTGGAGGATATCCCCATTGTGTGTGAATTTTCGGACGTTTTTCCAGAAGAAATCCCGGGTTTACCACCAATTAGGGAAGTTGAGTTCACAATTGAGCTTCTTCCAGGGACAGCTCCGATCTCGATTGCACCATATAGGATGGCTCCAGCAGAAATGGGTGAGCTAAAGCTCCAATTGCAAGATTTGTTGAGCAAAGGTTTTATTAGGCCAAGTGTTTCACCGTGGGGAGCACCGGTGTTGTTTGTGAAGAAGAAGGATGGAAGTTTGAGAATGTGCATAGACTACAGGAAGTTGAACCATGTGACAGTGAAGAACAAGTACCCTTTGCCAAGGATAGATGAATTGTTTGATCAATTGCAAGGAGCAGCCTATTTTTCTAAGATAGACTTGAGGTCAGGATACCATCAGTTGAGAGTTAGAGACTCAGATGTTCAGAAAACAGCCTTTAGAACAAGATATGGGCACTATGAGTTCTTAGTGATGCCCTTTGGTTTGACGAATGCACCAGCAGTCTTTATGGCTTTGATGAACAAGGTCTTTGCACCTTATTTGGATCATTCCACAGTAGTGTTTATTGATGATGTCCTGGTATATTCTAAGAGTAAAAAGGAGCATGAGGAACATTTGAGGACAACATTACAGCTCTTGAGGGATAACCAGCTTTACGCAAAGCTCAGTAAGTGCGAATTCTGGTTAGAGCAAGTTTCTTTTCTAGGCCACATCATCTCAAGAGATGGTTTAGCAGTTGATCCGGCCAAGATAGAGGCAGTTGTCAGTTGGGTGAGGCCAAGCAGTGTGACAGAAATCAGAAGCTTTTTGGGTTTAGCTGGCTACTACAGAAGATTTGTCCAAGGTTTTTCATCCATTGCAGCCCCGTTGACAAAATTGACTAGGAAGAATGTTCCATTTGTTTGGACCGATCAGTGTGAAACCAGTTTCCAAGAGTTGAAAGGGAGGTTAACCACAGCTCCAATCCTTACATTACCTTCGGGCAACGGTGGATTTATTGTTTATACAGATGCTTCGAATGTGGGACTGGGTTGTGTGTTGATGCAAGATGGCAAGGTGATTGCTTATGGCTCGAGACAGTTGAAGGACCACGAGAAGAATTATGCGACTCACGACTTGGAGTTGGCAGCAGTTGTTTTCGCATTGAAGATGTGGAGACACTATCTCTATGGAGAGAAATTTGAGGTCCATTCAGATCACAGAAGTTTACAGTATTTGTTCTCGCAGAAGGATTTGAACATGAGGCAGAGAAGGTGGATGGAGTACATCAAAGACTATGACTTTCCAATCAAGTATCATCCAGGCAAAGTGAATGTGGTAGCAGATGCTTTGAGCAGAAAGTCAGTGGTTATGGCCAGTTTGAGAGGTATGGGTGTTTTGCAGCAGTTTGAAGAGTTGGGTGTAGAAGTGCAAACCTTGAGATTGGGTGCGATGTTAGCGAATATGACAGTGTCAGAACCTACCTTCATCCGGAAGATCAAGGAAAATCAGTTGCAAGACCCAGACTTGGCCAAGATAGTGGAAGTTATTGCAGAACGTCCCGATTTCAAGTTAGTGAACGGGATATTGTATTTTCGTGATCGGTTGTGTGTGCCGAATGTGGATGATTTGAAGGATGAGATTATGAATGAAGCTCACAGCACGATGTATTCTATGCATCCGGGTAGCACGAAAATGTACCATAATTTGAAGAATAGGTTTTGGTGGAACAACATGAAGAGAGAAATAGCGGCTTTTGTATCTCGTTGCCTAACGTGTCAGTTGATCAAGGCAGAGCATCAGAAGCCTCCAGGTTTGCTACAGCCTTTGGAGATTCCGGAGTGGAAATGGGAGCACATCACCATGGATTTCGTTTCCGGTCTGCCTAACACCAAGAAGGGTAACAATGCAATTTGGATTATTGTAGACCGTCTGACGAAGTCTGCTCACTTCATTCCGATGAAGACTGGGAATATGATGCATATGGCACCATTGGCGAAGTTATTTGTTGATGAGATTGTTAGTAAGCATGGTCAGCCCGTCTCCATTACTTCAGACAGAGACAGTAGGTTTGTTTCAAAGTTTTGGAAAACTCTTCACGAGTCGATGGGTACCAAGCTTCAGTTCAGCACAGCCTACCATCCTCAGACCGATGGTCAATCAGAGAGGACGATACAGACTCTCGAAGACATGTTGCGTGCTTGTGTATTGGATTTTAAAGTCCAGTGGGATGAATGCCTACCGCTTTGTGAATTTGCTTATAACAATAGTTACCATTCTAGCATCGGTATGGCACCTTTCGAGGCACTTTATGGTAGAAGATGCAGAACTCCGGTTTGCTGGGAAGAAGTCGGTGAACGTAGTTTTCATGGACCGACGATAGTTGGAGAGACAAGTGACAAGGTCAAGCTGATTCAGGAACGGTTGAAGATCGCCCGTAGTAGGCAGAAGAGTTATGCAGATACTCACAGAAGAGAATTGCAGTTTCAGGTGGGTGACAAAGTGTTCTTGAAGATCTCACCTACTAGAGGAACTTTGAGATTCGGACAGAAAGGCAAGTTGTCTAGAAGATTTATTGGTCCGTATGAGATCTTGAGCAAGATTGGAGATGTTGCTTATAGACTTGCGTTACCGCCGGAATTCTCCGGGGTGCACAATGTATTTCATGTTTCTATGCTCAAGAAGTATGTCGCTAGTCCTGCGCACATTCTACAGCATGAGCCTTTGGAGATTCGGGAAGATGCTTCGTATGTGGAAAGACCGATCAAGATCGTTGACACCAAAGAGCAAGAATTGAGGAATCGGACGATTCATTGGGTCAAAGTGCTTTGGGAAAATCATGAGCCAGAGGAAGCCACCTGGGAATTGAGAGAGCAAGTGCAGAGAAAGTATCCACAGCTTTTACCAGAGGTAATTGTTTGATTTATTTGGAGGACCAAATATCCTAAGGGGTGGAGGATGTTAGACCCCGACCCAGACCAGTTCGATTAGTGTGCGATTAGTATGTGTTTAGTCTTAAGTGAGTTTAGTTGTGGTTGGGTTAGAAGTGATTAGTTTTAGTCCTGGACATAGCTTTGGGAATCTTGAGAACGTTTAGTATTGGTTAGACACACTCAAGAAGGCTTGAGTGCACGTGTAAGCTTGGGAAGATCGTATCGTTTTCCGTGTGAGTGTGGTTTTGATTTCATTTGAACGATCTTTTTATGTGTTGCAACTTTCGTTTTAAGCACATTCATGTTTGAAGCCCAAAAAAACCCATGTTTTGGCCCAAGGAGGGTAAAATTGTCTTTCTTGCACAAATCTGGACACAATTTTCGAGATCTCAAAACCGTGTCAAAAATATACTTTTTGGAAACTAGATATTTCGACGATCGTTTTATCCTTCTTCGTCGAAGTCATCCGAGACTCACAAGATCGTGTTTTGACCATTTCAAGTTCAAGCTAAATGGGACCCATGAGTCATCACTTAAGTCCCCATCTCCCTCTCTCTCATTCATTTCCCAATCTCTGCAACTTTTGAGTCTAGGGCAAGAGAGAAAACCCCTTTTCTCCTTCATCTTCCTCACTTGGTTTGATCTAGCTAGAGAGCTCCAAACGAAATTCTAAGACTACCATTTTCTTCATCTCCTTGCAAGCTCTCCATTGATACAATTTTCTTAAGGTTTCAAGTTGGGAAAGCTCTCCATTCTCTTCCATCTCTCTTGTTTGACCTTCTCTAGTGTGAGATTAGCTTGTGTGAAGAGCTTGGAGGAGAGTGTTTAGCATTTGGGCAAGGCAAGTAATCCCTATAGGATCATGGTGCATGTTTATTTGAAGCTACATTGTTGTTTTAGAAATTTTGTGCATGAATATGTTTACAAGCTTGATGATTTTGTTTTCATGAGTTTGGATGTGTGTTTTGTCCCTTGGAGAGTATGTAGACTCAGGGAATATAAGTGGAATGAGAATGAATGGAAGGGAAGAAGAGAAATGTGAAAAATCTGTGCTGAAACGCATTCCCGTGCACTGGCGGTCAGCACAGCGGTCAGCTCACGGCTAGCCGCCTGTGCCCACTGCGGCTAACCGTAGGCTAACCGAGCTCAGCGGTTCCTTCTCCAGAAGCTAGCATTTTCGCCTGGGTTCAGCGGTCAGCTCCGCGGTCAGCCCACGGTTAACCGCCAGTTCCACTTGCGGTTAACCGTAGGCCAACCGAGGATTTCGGTTCCTTTTCCAGAAGCTGACATTTCGACCATGTTTCACGGTCAGCTACACGGTTAGCTAGCGGCTAGCCGCCTTATCCCATCACGGCTAACCGCCGGCCGACCGTGCATGGCGGTTCCTTTTCCCGAGAGCAAAACCCAGATTTGCATTCCAGCGGTCAGCCTGGCGGTCACCTAGCGGCTAGCCGCCAGACCCCAGTTCGGCTGACCGCCACCTGACCGCGAGGTGACCGAAATTCACTGTTCGTGTATTTTTAAGAGTTTTACAAGAATGAAAAACTAGAACATGTTAGGTGACTTCTAACCTGATATTGTGCACTTGGAACCCAAGATGTCTTTGAACTTCCGGGGCATCAATTCCTTTCTAAATTTCCAATACTTGGGTCTCAATTGCACAAGGATCAATCAAAGGTCATTACGTGTGCTCGATAAGCTTTGTGTTCGTGTTTTGGTTTTGATATAATGAATATCATCGTGAACTCGTTTTGAAATACTAGTACAAGCTTGTTTTGAATTTTTGTTTCAAGAAAAAGGGGATCACTTCCTAAGCGTGTTTTTGCATAAATATTATGCCTCGTGCTAGTCGTGCTCGTCGTGTTTGATAAGTGATTTCCCCCTTTTTACCTCATCGTGCTTGATCGTGCTTTGCGTGTTTTGTGCATTCATGAACTAAGTAAACACCACTGAGCTTAGACTGCCCTTTCGGTTTGATCCACTGTCTGGGGGTCTTTAAACGTGTGGACTGTCTGCAGACTGGTCGTGTATTTATTACACATCGTGCGTGTCCGGTTCCGCGGCCGGAAATCCCCGTATATGTGGGAATCGTGTCGTGCTTATATTATGTATATCGTGCTTGTCGTGCGTGCTTGCTCTTTTCATCATATAGATGATAGAGAAAGGATGGGCTCTTTGTGGATTGTAACTATTCATGACATTTTGTGAAACCATGCTAGTTTGTTTTGATACCTCAGTTATTGTGACAGTTCAAATCAAGTCTTTGATTTAAGTGTTTTTCCAAAGTAATATTGTCATGTTCATACTTATATTGATTACTTGACAAACCGTCGTGTTTGACCCTTGCTTGTTGGTGCCCAGGTGCAGGAGACGTTGCCTTTGAGGAGGAGCGTCAGGAGGAGGCTTGTGAGCCAACTCCCGTGAGAGAGTGGCAGCCCGATGATGTTGTCTAGACATCGGGTGGTCCCTGAGTTCGTCACATTTTGTCATGGGATTCTTGGGATTATTTTGAGATGTGTATTGATCTTTATTGATCTCTTATGGGTTGTAACTAAACTTAACTCACCTTTGTCAGTTCTATAACTTGAATATTTATGGGAATGCCATGTTAGCTTTCTTTCCTTGATACCATGTCTTGTTATTAAAAGTTATAGTCCTTAAATATTTTATCAGGGCTCATCATGATGTGTTTTGCTACACGCTTCCGCAAATCATGTACGTGTGAGCTAGATTCCGCGTGTCCTTGGGAATCCTCACCGCGGGAACCTGTGGGAAAACAATGATCAAATAAGAATAATCACAATCGAAACCGTCGCGGGGCCCGGGATCCGTTCCGGGGTCGCGACAGTTACTTATTAGGAAAAATCCAAATTAGAGCTATCCATGATATGGGGTTTACTCAAACATAGCATCAATCAATATTACTTATGAAAATCATATGCTATGTAAGTTTTGAACTCATTTCATTCAATCAATAAATATGACTATTAAAGTGCATGAAAGAGTGAAATGAAATTCAATCATGAAGCCAACCTCAAATAATAACCAACCAATATTATTAACACATAAACATGGTGGTCATGAGATTTACCTATGAGAGCAAAAAGAGGTGGCAATCATGAGCATTATGATGCTAATGGTGTGTGACGTGGAACAATTATATAACTATGAAGATTAGTCCAAAGCACACAAGGTCTATCACATACACAAGATAAGATATCAATTGGATATGAAATCAATGGAACATTATACCAAATGAAACCAATTGAATATGATAACATGAGTAAAAGCAAGGATGTGATACACTTCCATCAAGCATCATAAATGCATATTCATCACTTTTAATGATATTCCTAAAGAGCATAGTGATGAACAAGGCAAATTGCAATGCAAAAGGATAAAGCTTTGTAATGCATGCAATTTCCAAAGTGTCTAGATCATATGAATTCAACACTAAGAAATCCATCAAACAAGAGATATAACTATGAAATACAAGAAATGGATTTCAAAAAGGTTCATATGATCAAGAACATTAATATGAGGTTGAAACATGTATAAGGATGATATCAAGAGAATACACATGAATCAACATCATAACCATCCACAAAGAAATGACTATTAGGCATAGAGGATGGATTTGGGTTCTAGTATGGTTTTTACAAATACTACCAATATCACAACCATACATGGAACCAATTGTCATTTGCATATAAAAAGAATAACTAAATAAGCAAAGATGCAAACAACATACATTTCCATTTCTAAAGATAATACAACCAAAAGAAAAGGAAATGAGAATCATGGAACATGCTTTGATGAATCTAACTAATGAAGTTATAGAGCATTTCCAATCATCCAATCTTCAAATCATTTCAATAAACAAGATTCAACAACAATTGATCATGAATAAATTAGCTATGAAAGCTTTTAAAGACACAATCAATTAATCATGTAGAAATGCAATGCAAAACATATGAGTGCAACAAGCAAATCAAACATGATGAAATTATAATCAAAAGATTTTGAAACCATGAAGTGTAACTTAAAATGGTGCATGAAAACAAAATCAAATGATCATAAAGAAGCAATGCATTTTAATAAATGTAACTAAAAGAAACAAAATGCAAAGCAATCATGACCAACAAAAGGTTTAACTTATAAAGCATAGGTTGGTCAATGAGGTCCAAGGCCTTAAGGTTTGTCTAAGTATACAACTTCGGGAATCCACCTAAGGTCTTGTGAGGGTTGAACTTTGAGGTCTATTTTGGACTTCTCACCAACTATAGGAGATTTAACTTGATAAATTTTCAATTTGAACTTATCACCATGATATTTTGATTTTACTAAGTTTAGCTTAGAATGGTGATTAGTCTTTTGAGGTTGGTGAGTTTTCTTCTTAGGGGATAGATTCATTTTTCTTTTCTTCTTACTTTCTCCCTTTACTTGACTTTTGAATTTTAGATTTAACTTAGCAACTTTCTTCAAAAGTTCTTTCATGGGTTCATATAAGGGAGGTAGGTTGAGAAGCTTTTTGTTTTTAGATTCTTTCAAGCTTGGTTTCACTTGTTTAAGCTTTTTAGAATCTATCTTGGGAGACTCCTTTTTAAGAGATTTAACTTGTTTAGACATTTTGGAGTCTTTCTTGATTTTTAGTGTCTTACCCTTCATAGGTTTTGATTCTCCATTTTTTAGTTCAAAGATGGGTTTAGACACATGGCTTCTCTTTCTTAGTTTGCACTCAAATGTAAAATGTCCTTCAATGCCACAATAATTACATTTAGACTTGGGCAAAGAAGTGTGAGTGCTAGAGAATGAGGACTCACCTTTCACAAAAGTGTTGGTGAATTTAGGGTTATAAGACATATTCCCATTAAATCCAATACCCGTCCTATCTCCATGATGTTTACCCAATTTAAATAATTTTTCAAGTCTATCTTCACTTTGGGTAAACTTGCACTCATACTTTTGTTTATAGGTTTCAAGTTGAGTGACTTTGGTTATAAGGATTGAATTTTCATTTTTAACTTTTGAAAGTTCATTTTCAAGTTCCTTATATTTGATTAGCTCTTCATTGGCAAGTTTTAATTCAAGCTTTAGTTCATTAACAACATTAGATCCAAGCTCTTGGGTTTTTAACTTACTTTTAATCAACTTGGCTTCTAAATTGTTAAAGTCTTTGTCTTGCCTTTTTATTTGATCCCTTAGAATTAAATTTTCCTTATTGACATTATCATAATCCATCTTTAATTCTTTTAGTTCATCTTGAATGTTAGATAGATTATTTAAAGAGATCATGAACTTAGATTCTACACAATTTATAAATTCATCTTTTTCTCTAAGTTCATTTTTAGAAGAGTCTAATTCTTGGTTTAGCCTTATAGATTCTTCTTTTAATCTTTTATTTTTCTTGGAAACCTCTAAGGACCATGTGTACAATTCCTCATAGGCTTCAAGTTCATCATATTCTTCTTCTTTTAATTCAAGTTGAGATTCTTTAATTTCAATGTTTGAATCTCCATAAGATGGAAGAATGAGGGGTCTAGAAGAATCTACAAAGTCTAGCATAGTGGAGTCCATACTAATGATTTTCAAATAAGCACAACTCTAGGGTTTTAACTCTAGGTTTTTACACCTAATCAAGAGTTCCAAACACTTGATCCTAAGGGATTAGAGCACTTGGCTCTGATACCAATTGAAAGTCCCGGGGATCCTAACCCTAGAGGGGGGGGGGGGTGAATAGGGTGAGCTACAATTGTGACCAATTTAAACCAATTTTAGTTTCTTAAAGCAAACTAGTCACAAGTGATGATAAACCATACAATATGCGGAAGCTAAACAAAACAATCACCACATAGCAATCACCACAACACAATATTTATAGTGGTTCGGCCAACGTGCCTACATCCACTACCGGCTTGTGTCTCCAACACCCCACCGGATTCCACTAATTATGCTTTTTACTAGGCTAAGCAATAACCCTTACAAAGTTGTTTTTCTAGGCTAAACAACAACCTCTCAATGTGCTTTTATAGGCTTAGCAATAACCTTACAATATGCTTTTCTTAGGCTAAGCAATAACCTTACAAGTTGCTTTTCAAAGGCTAAGCAATAACCTTTACAAATGAGGATTTCTCTAAGAAGGTGTCTTTACAAAAGATCACTCTAAGAGATTACAATTTAAGCACAATGGAATTTGCCTCTTAAATAGGCTAATAGGAAAATGAAATTCCAATTACAAACATACACTAAAATAAACTAAAGTGTGTGCACAAAGTGTATGTATGAGTTTCTTCAATCAATTTTAACAATGAAGCTTTTAAATGAATGCATGATGCATTTTAAAATCAAGGTTTATAAAATGATGATTGAAGAGAAAACTAATCACATAAAAGATTCAAACAACTTTGAAGAATTAAGATAAACAAGTTGAGTGAAAGTTAAAGTCTAAGAACATATGTGATTAGGATAAGAGTGTGTGCAAACTAATCTAATTTACCAAGAAAGATATTGAGTTTGCAAAACAACTCTTTAAGGGCTTGAAATCATGCATAAATGAAAATACAAAGGATTTGAACATGCATGAATTTCATTTGAATGGAAATCAAAATAACTTAGAAGATGTACCTTTTAAAAACTCATGAGATTGATTTCCAAATAGCCCTCTAGCCTTTCCAACTTCTTCCCCTTTCTTTGGCTCCAAAATGCTCTCAAAAGTTCAAGTTTCAAGCCTTGAAAAAGGTTGGAAATGAATGGACTTTATAGCCAAAAAGTTGCCAACGGCTAGTTCTCGGTCGACCGGCAAAGAGGTCTCGGTCGACCGAGAAAGCACAACGGATAGATTTCTGACCGTTGGGGCTACAGAACAGGATTCTGCAGAAATGACCTGCAGTTGTCTCGGTCGACCGAGACCTGTGTCTCGGTCGACCGGCGACACTGCCGGAAAACCCCCAAAAATTCCAACTTTTGCATTTTGAAGATTTTCTTTGTGGAATTTTGTGGGTCACTAAACCAAGCTAGAAAACAAGTTTTAAGATATTCTAAGATGTTTAAAACATGAGACACCCAAAGCCTAAGTTGATTCAAAAGTTTTAGACCTTAGGTTAGCTTGATTCTTAAAAACTCCTTTCAAAAGAAATTTGCATACAAAACTGATTCTAAAGGTGCTGAAAGTATGCAAAACTCAAACCTAAATACCTAACATGATTTTCCAAATGTAGTGCACAAGGAAATAGGTTTTCAAAAAGAGTTTGGGTTTCAAAACCAATGCATCCAACTTTAAAACCAAAACATGCATAAGGCAAAGACTTTTCCAAATCTTAAAAGCTATGCAAGTATAAAACTAGATTTCAAGGTTTTCTAAAACAATGCTAGTGTGTGAATCCAAATGATGCTAAAGTGCAAATGCATCCATCAAATTGCAAAAACAAAAGACCTAACACATAATACATTAATAGATGACACATTAGGGCAAGAAGAAACTAATGAAGAAGATGAGGATAATGGAATCCAACAAGCTTATAATGAACTATATGAAAATTGGGAAATCTTACTTAAGAAAAATAAAATTTTAAAAGAAGATTCCAAAAAGCTTGTAAATGAAGTGAGTATCATAAAAGATGAATTGAAATTAACAATCAATGAGAAAAACAACTTGGAACATCAAGTCACCACTCTTAATGAAGAATTAACTCATGCTCAAAAACAAATTCATAATTTACAATCCAAACTTGAATCTAGTCAACTTGAATCAAGCTCTCTCCAAATAAAACTTAATAAAGGAAAATTCATTGTTGACAAATTCACCTTGGGAAATGACAAATTTTATCAAATGTTGGGCATGCATAAAATTTATGGTGACAAGAGTGGAATAGGTTTTGAAGGTTCCCCTAGTATCATGAAGAATAGTTCTCAAACCTCTACTAAGAGTCCCCACAAACCTATAGTTGAGAGAAACTATACACCTAGATGGACTTGTCACTTTTGCAATCGTAGTGGACATTTGGTCCCTAATTGCCCATACAAAATTAGGTTGTCTCTCAAAAATCCCTCTAGATTACCCTTTAAATTTGTCCCCAAAACCATTCCCTATAAATCTCCTTTATCTACTTGGATGGTAAAAGGAACAAACTTTGAGAGTCTCCTAGTTCAAACCGCTTTAAAAGCAAAGGAAAACCCTACTTGGTTCTTAGATAGTGGTTGTTCTAAACACATGACAGGAGACCGATCTAGATTCAGCTCTATAGTGGAGTATGATGGAGGAAATGTTTCGTTTGGAGATAATAGTAAAGCTCAAATCATTGGCAAGGGAAGTGTGAAAGGAGATCAAATACCTACTTTAAATGATGTATTTCTTGTGGAAGGATTGAAACATAATCTTCTTAGCATTAGCCAACTATGTGACAAAGGAAACAAGGTAGTCTTTGACAGTCAATCGTGCAAAGTGGTAAATGATAAAACCCATCAAGTTATTCTTACTGGATCAAGGACAAAAGGAAACATTTACATTATAGAAGAATGTGATGACAATGAATCTAGGTGCTTGATAACTAAAGATCAAGAGAATTACTTATGGCACCAAAGGATGGGTCACATAAATTTCAAATTGATGAAAACCTTGTCTAAGAATGAAATTGTGAAAGGGATTCCCAAGTTAAGTGATGAAAAATCTGAACTATGTAAGGCTTGTCAACTGGGAAAACAAATCAAGAAGAGCTTTAAAGGTTTAAAGGATATATCGTCTTCTCGTCCTCTTGAATTAATCCACATGGACTTAATTGGACCTGCACCAGTGCAAAGTATTGGAGGAAAGAAATTTATCCTGGTTATGGTCGATGATTATTCTCGTTTTGGATGGGTTGCCTTTCTTCATGCCAAATCGGATGCGGTGGACAATATCATAAGAATTTGCAATAAGATTCAGGTAGAAAGGGACTGCAAAATTCAGAAGATCAGAAGTGATCATGGGGGATAATTTGAAAATGAAAAGTTTGCTAGATTTTGTGAGAGTCATGGAATTAATCATCAATACTCAGCTCCTAAAACTCCTCAGCAAAATGGAGTAGCTGAAAGGAGAAATAGAGTTATTCAAGAAATGACTAGGACCATGCTTAATGAAAAGAATCTCTCTCTAAATCTTTAGGCTGAAGCTGTGAATACTGCCTGTTATCTCATCAACAGAGTCTATCTCACTAAGAATATCAACAAAACCCCTTACGAACTTTATTTTGAAAGAAAACCAAATTTGGGGTATTTGAAAGTGTTTGGAAGCAAATGTTACATTCTAAGAGATAGGGAGCAGTTAGAAAAATTTGAGCCTAAATCTGATGAAGGAATTTTTCTAGGCTATTCTGAAAGGAGCAAAGCTTATAGAGTTTTTAATCATAGAACCATGACCATAATGGAGTCAGCTCATGTTGTCATTGATGACGTGAATCAAGTTGGAAGAATCCTTTAAGATGATGATGAAATTGAAATGGATATTGACCAATCTAATCCAAAAGATAGTGATGTGAGCATTCCTTGCAAAGCCATTGTCCCAACAAAATTAATGAAAAATCACACCTTGGATAATGTTATTGGAAATATCAGCAGCGGGGTTATGACCCGGAAACAAGTTCAAAATCTATGTGCTCATTACTCCTTTGTCTCTCAAATCGAGCCTAAGAACTTTACTGAAGCTGAATCAAAATCTGAATGGATGGAAGCTATGCAGGAAGAATTGAATCAATTTAAGAAAAATGATGTTTGGGATCTTGTCCCATTGCCTGCAGAGAAAAATCCCATAGGCACTAAATGGATTTTCAAGAACAAGTCAGATGAATCTGGAAATGTTGTGAGAAACAAAGCTCGACTTGTAGCAAAAGGATATGCTCAAATAGAAGGAATTGATTTTGAAGAAACTTTTGCTCCTGTAGCCCGTTTGGAGTCCATAAGAATTCTATTGATTTATGCTAGTAGCATGAGGATCAAATTATTTCAGATGGATGTCAAAAGTGCCTTCTTGAATGGAGAAATTGAAGAAGATGTTTATGTTACTCAACCTGAAGGCTTTGAAGACCTTCATCATCCTGAGTATGTTTATAAGCTCAAGAAAGCTCTCTATGGGTTAAAACAAGCACCTCGGGCATGGTATGAAAAGCTTACGAATCATCTGATTGAAAATGATTTTGAATGTGGGAAAGTTGATAAGACTCTGTTTATCAAGAAGATTGATCAAAACATTCTTGTAGCTCAAATCTATGTTGATGATATCGTATTTGGATCTACTTCAGAGAAGCTAGCACAAGGATTTTCAGAATTAATGAGCTCCACTTTTGAGATGAGTCTGGTCGGTCCCCTGCAATTCTTTTTAGGATTACAAGTTAGTCAAACTGACCATGGTATCTTCCTTAGTCAATCCAAGTTTGCCCTAGAAATAGTGAAAAAATTTAGCTTAGGAGAATCTAAGACTAGTTGCAATCCTATGGGCTCCACTACTAAAATATCTAGTGACCTTAAGGGTAAGAAGGCTGACCAGAAACTTTATAGGAGCATGATAGGAAGCCTTCTCTACCTCACTGCTAGCCGCCCTGATATCTCTTTTAGCGTCGGAATATGTGCAAGGTATCAATCTGACCGCCGAGAGTCTCACATTAAAGCTGTTAAACGTATCATTAAATATATTAATGGGACTTCTCATTATGGTATCTGGTATCCTCATGACTCAACTCTGTAATTAATTGGATATAGTGATGCAGATTGGGCAGGATCAATAGATGATAGGAAGAGCACTAGTGGCTGCTGCTATTTCTTAGGGAACTGCTTAGTAGCCTGGCATAGTAAAAAGCAAAATTCCGTATCCTTGTCTACTGCAGAAGCTGAATATATTGCTGCAGGTAGCTGCTGTGCCCAACTGTTGTGGATGAAACAAACCTTATTAGATTATAATGTTCCACAACAATGCATGCCTATCATGTGTGACAACTCTAGTGCCATCAGTATCTCAAAAAATCCTGTTCAGCACTCTCGCACAAAGCACATTGACATTCGCTATCATTTCTTGCGTGATCATGCTGACCAAGGCACTATTGAGTTATTGTTTGTCCCTACAGATACCCAATTGGCTGACTTATTCACTAAACCCCTTGGAAATGATCGTTTCATAAAATTGAGACATCAATTGGGCATTGGCCCTTGCCCTGATTTTTAAATTCTTGTTGGCTAATCACCTGTTCCACATTTTATTTTTATATCTATTATAAACAGGTGCTACTAACAAGGTTGTGTGTTTTATCTTTAGTGGGCAGGCTCCTTTGCAATTAGATGTCAAAGGGGGAGAGAGTTCTCCAATTGAGGGGGAGAAGATTCAAGGGTTGCTTATGTTGAGGGGGAGTAGCTTTGCCTTGAGTGCATATAGCTTCTAGGATGGTCGTCTTGTGTCGTCGCTCCTGTAAGGAAAATCCAAAGCTCCTTAAATATCCAAAGCTCTTTAATTATCCAAAGCTCCTTAAATATCCAAAGTTGATGCTGGTCAAGATTTAAAGGAGATTGAGAGAGAGTTCAAGCTTCAAGAGTTGCCATCAAATTGCAAAAGGGGAGATTGTTAGAGTTTTTGTTTTGTTGCAATTTGATAGGATACATTCACTTTCATAAAGCTTGTCCTCTCATTCATTCATGGTTTTATTCATAGGATCATCATGCATATTTCTCTTTCTTGATCTTTGTATTTATCTTTTGGTATGCATGGTTTTCATTTCAGTTTGTCTCTTAAGTTGTTGGAGTTGTTGATTTCAAAAATCATCCAAGCTTTCCAAACTTTCTATCTTTAAAATCATTATTTTGATTTGGAGTTTTCATGACTTTTAAAATTCAGTTTCCATCTTCTTTCAGTCATGATTTAATGCTTGGTTATTGTGTCTCAAAGTCCCCTGGAAGATGCCCTCAAAAGTTGCATGTTTCTTGCATTTTTTCAAAATCTGGGAATTTCCCAGTGTTGCCGGTCGACCGGGCCAAGCTTGCCGGTCGACTGGGATCACTGCAACTTTTAAATGCAGTTTTGAGCAGAATTTTCCAACGGTCAGAAATATGACCGTTGTGCTTTCCCGGTCGACCGAGACCTGTTTGCAGGTCGACCGGGAACTAGTCGTTGCAACTTTTTCCTTATATAAAGTGGCTTTTTGGTTGAAGAAAGTTGCTGATCTTGGAGGGACTTTTGAGGCCAATTGTTTGCAACTTCTCAAGAGCATTTTCAAAGGGATTATGAAGCCATTCCATTAATTCAACCTTTGATCTTCAAATGGGTGTGCTTTCTTTAATCCTAGTCTTTTTAAAATCATGTTTTGTTTCAAATCTTTGATCTCTTTCTATACATGATTAACAAGTTGTTTTTCTATTAATATGTTGTCTTTCATATCATGCTAAGTACTTTAGAAATCACATGAGCTTTATGGACGAAACATTTGGTCTATGTTACACATGATTTTACTTTCTTGTTTCAAAAATCAACTCGTTAGACTTTAGAACATCTTTCTTGAAAACAAGTTATTGTTCATTGTTAATCACATGTGTTAGACATATAACTCTTTCTCAAATATATGATTAACATCTTTGCATCATTCAAGTTTTTATCTTTTCAAAGAGAAAGAGTTATTTCTAGAAAATGCAACATTCATAGACTTTGTCATTGTTATGCATATTTCTAGGAGTTGAGTTTTCACTTTCTAATTAGCCTAATTAGAGGCACTCAATTGCACTTCATTGTTCTCTTTATCCATGCATTCTTAGGCATATTTCTTAAGAGAAAAGTTCTTTGTTGTAAAGGTTCATGCTTAGCCTTGAAAAGCATATGTTGTAAAGGTTTATGCTAAGCCTTGAAAAGCATAGTGTTGATTGTAAGGTTTGAGGTGATCCTAAACCTTATTTGAAGATAGTGAATACCGGTAGGTGTACCGGGAGTGGATGTAGGCAATTTGGCCGAACCACTATAAATAAGCTTGTCATGGTGATTGATCTTTTTCTCTTTACATGAATGATTTACTTTTGGTTAAATGAAGATTGTAGTTGTGATTACTTGTGTATGCTCATCATAGAGATTTCTATCTATCACAAGATAATTTATCTTCACCAAATCTTAATTGACTTAAAAGTTAAAAGAATTCAAATTGGTCTAGGTTTTTAGAGCTCATCCTATTCACCCCCCCCCCCCCCCCTTTCTAGGATTCGGTCTTGGACTTTCACTATGAAGGTTTACACTCCCCCTCAATCCATTATCTCCTTTTGTCAAACTTTTGACAAAGATTTAACTATTAGGTGCAAGAAGAAGATGGTTTAACCAAATGAGGGTCAACTTCAAGGAAAGGATTAGATTCATATAACTATAGAGCACAATATGATCAAATTACCAAAAGAGAGCTAGGTCTAATGGGAAAAGCAATCATGGATACCAATTGGAAAAACAAGAATACCAATTGAGATTTAAGGATATGACTATTAAACATAATCACTCTAAGATGGATTTAAAAATATAACTATTAGGAAAAAAAATCCAAATTAGAGCTATCCATGATGCAATGGGGTTTACTAAACATAGCATTAAATAATTTAACTTATGAAAATCATATGCTATGTAAGTTTTGAAATCATTTCATTCAATCAAAAAATATGACTATCATGTGCAAGATGAGTGAAATGAAATTCAAGCATAAAGCCAACCTCAACAATTAACCAACCAATATTATGAACACATAAACATGGTGGTCATGAGATTTACCTATAAGAGCAAGAGAGGTGGCAATCATGAACATTATGATGCTAATGGTGTGTGACATGGAACAAATGTATAACTATCAAGTTCAAACCAATGTACACATGGTCTATCACATTCACAAGAAATCAAACCAATAGAAAATTATACCAATTAAAATCAATTGAATTTGACAACATGATTAAGAGCAAGAATGTGACAAACACAACATTCCATCAAGCATCATCAATGGTATTCATCACTTTTAAAGATATGACTAATGAGCATAGTGATGAACAAGGTAAATTGCAATGCAAAAGAATATGACTTGGTAAAGCATGTAATTTCCAAAGTGTCAAAATCATATGAATTCAACATCTAAGATATCCATCAAACATATAGAAATATGAGGAATAGATTTCAAAGAGTTTCATATGATCAAGAACACTACTATGAAGTTAAAACATGTATAAAGATGATATCACTTAGAGAATATACATGAATCAACATCATAACCATCCAAAAAGAATATGACTAGAAAGCATAGAGGATGGATTTTAGTTCTAGTATGGTTTCTACAAATATAATAAATAACACAACCATACATAGAACAACTTGACATTTGCATAGAGAGGATCAATCAACACTCAAGATCTAACTCATACCATATCATCAATAAAAATATAACTTTGTAATCACAAGAAGGTATGAGGTTAAAGGTAACAATTTATCATGCAACATCTCCACTCTTAGCAAATGTACTAAGCTTACAATGCAATGGAAAATGGATATGTGGATTAAACCAAATGAACTTAGGACATAAAATCACAAATGTACTTATTAGGCTCAAATGATAATAAAACAAAAGATTTTACTATAAAGCACATAAACAATCATCAATTTGCATTAATGAAAAAATATACCAAGCTAGGCACAACCATGCAAATCAATGAAACCATATCCAACCATGCAATGTAAGACATCAAAATCAATTTGCATAAAGAATGTAACTAAATGAGCAAAGATGCAAATTGTTTGTAAAAAATATTTCCTTCCAAATGATATAATCATAAATAGGCACAAGGAAATAGATTCAAGGAAAATGCTTCTATAAAAACAACCAATAAAGCTTAGAACATTTTCCAAAGTTTTTCAAATCACTACAATATATGAAATTCCAACAAAGAATCATTTATAGAATTAAGAGCAAGTGATTTTGAAAAACAAGAAGTGTACAATTATAAATTGAACACATATTTTCCATACCATGAGATATTACTTTGAAAACTCAATGGAAAACTAAAATTGCTTCAAATCATTTGATTTACAAAAAGGATCTATCTATGACATACATCAAATGATTTTCCAACATCAATTGATCATGAAAAATTTAGCTATGAAAGCATTTGAAATCACAATCAATTGATCATGAATAGATAAGCACTACAAGAGATATAACTATAAGAACACAATGCAAATCCATCATGAAAGTATTGCAATTAAAGGATTTTGAAAACCATGAGATATAACTTTAAAAGATCATGAAGACAAAATCAAATGATCACAAAGAAACATTGCATTTTAAAAGATGTGACTATAAAGAAACAAAATGCAAATGTACTATGACCAACAAATAGATATAACTAAAAAGAATAGGTTGGTCTAGGGGGATCAAGGCCTTAAGGTTAGTCTAAATGTGTACCAATGAAGATTCACCTAAGGTCTTGAAAAAAGGTTGTCTTTGAGAGATCACTTGAGGACTCACCAACTCTTGAAGATATAACTTGAAAAAGTCTTAGAGTGGTGCAAAGAGGCTAGGGGAAATTTCATTTTCAAACATAGTGGAAATCTTTAAAAAGATATGCAATAAATCACAACACTAGGGTTCAAATCTAGCAAGGATCAACTCCGGGTTGTTAAGCCCTAAAATGGAGTAACCCGCTCTGATACCAATTGTAAGTCCTGGGGATCCGAACCCTAGAGGGGGGTGAATAGGGTGAGCTTCAATTATGACCAATTTTAACCAAATTTAACTTAAACTAGTCACAAGTGATGATTACAAATAAAATACGGAAGCTTAATAACAACAATCACCACAAAGCAATCGCCATCACACAAGTATTTATAGTGGTTCAGCCTCAATGCCTACATCCACTACCGGCTTGTGATCCAACACCCCACCGGATTTCCACTATTTATGCTTTTCAATAGGCTAAGCAATAACCTTTACATTATGCTTTCCAAGGCTAAGCAATAACCTTTACAATGATGTTTTTCAAGGCTCAACATCAACCTATAGACTATGCTTTTATAGGCGAAGCAATAACCTCTTCAACCACAAGGTTGGTTATCTCACTAAGATAGTGTCTATAAACACTTAATGGAGATTCAATTAAGCTCATTACAATGCCTCTTAATTAGGCGGATATGGAAATGAAAATCTAATACACACTCACACTATGAATGCAAAGATGAAAGTACATGAAGTGTGTGTGTGGTCCTCAATCATTTTGAAAATGGAAGCTCATAAATGTATGCCTAAGGCTTTTGAAAGTTTTAGCTCAAAAACATTTATGATTGAGGAAATGCTAATCACATGTTAAAAGTAACAACTTGTTAATGAGATCAAAGATATACAAGTTGTATGAAATTAATTAGCTCTAAACATGTGATGCATAGGGATGTCAATCAAATCAACAATGAAGCTCAAAACATAAAAACAGATTTGATTGAAAAGAGGGGACAAATCATATGTAATTATAAATACAACTTGAAAGTGATATACCTATCAAAGTAAGGCAAGTTGTGAAACTTTAAAACAATAATACACATATGATTTGTAAAGATGTTGAATCCAAAACATAAGATACATTTGAAAGAGATTTTCTTATGATGGAAAAACAACAACCAAAGATTCAACCAAGTATATGAATCATGTTACATATTTCATTAACATGATCTACTTAGATTTACCAAAGATAAAGTACTACTTGGATTGAATCAAATGGTGATGCATCCAAAACAATAGATCTATTCAAAGTATAAAACATGCTAAGGATACAACACATCATAGTTTATCATGTTACTAAAGATTTACTTAAGATAAAACAAAACATGAAAACATTTGATTTGTAAAGAAGTTGAATCCAAAACATAAGATACTTTTGAAGGTGATTTTCTTATGATGGAAAACAACAACCAAAGATTCAACCAAGTATAGGAATCATGTTACATATGATTTACCAAGTTTCTTTCATTAACATGATCTACTTAGATTTACCAAAGATTAAGTACTACTTGGATTGAATCATATGGTGATGTATCCAAAACAATAAATCAACTCAAAACATAAAACATGTTAAGGACACAACACAAACATAGTTTAACATGCTAGAAATGATTTACCAAAAATAAAACAAAGCATGAAAACATATGATTAAGGAAAGTAAAGCCTACTTGGAGATTTAACTTCATTAATCCAAGCTTTAGCTTTCCTAATGCTCCCCTTCATCCCTTAGTTCATTTCCCTTGAATATGCCTCAAAACCTCTCAAGGAGGGGCTTAAAATTCCCAACTTTTGGCAAAGGAAAGAACTCATATTTATAGCAAAAAGTGCCCAACGGCTAGTCCTCGGTCGACCTGCAAACAGGTCTCGGTCGACCGGGATCACACAACGGTCATATTTCTGACCGTTGGAGGCGCCAGGGCATTTTCTGCCTGCAGTGTTCCCGGTCGACCGGGACCTCTACGCCGGTCGACCGGCGACACTGCGGGGACCAAAAAATCCAACTTTTGCAATTTCAAAGTTTTTCTTTGTGGAACTTTTTGGGCCACTAAATCAAGCTTAAAAACATGTTTTAAATCATTCTAAGGGTTTTAAAACATGAAACATAAAAAGCCAAAAAAGATTTGAATCTTTAAAACCAATGGCTTGCTTGATTTCTAAAAACTCTTTTCTAAAAACAAATGCATCCAAGATTGAAAACAAATCATGCATAAATTGATACTTTTACAACTCTTAAAAACCATGCATGAATAAAACAAGATTTCAAGATTTCTTAAATCAATGCATATGTGTGTAAAACAAATGATGCTAGAATGATAATGCATCCATCAAATTGCAATCTACAAAATTCCTAACAGGGTCTTCATTTGGAAGATTACCCTTGGGATCCAAGGGTTGATCCTGCTCATTTGTTGAAGATGTGTCTACAGCAGAGTCGCCATCCTCAGTGATTGCGTTACATGGAGCATTTTTCGGGAACAAGTCCTGAACAACATCCAGCAGCTTTTCTCCTTCATTAAGTAATTTGTCGGTCCAATATCTCCTATGAGGTCGGGTATCTGGGACCAACTGACCAGGTCTCCATCGGCTGAAGTCTCTTCAGGATGATCGGTCGGAAGAGC
Organism: Cinnamomum chago; assembly: GCA_038049695.1. Taxonomy (NCBI): domain Eukaryota; kingdom Viridiplantae; phylum Streptophyta; class Magnoliopsida; order Laurales; family Lauraceae; genus Cinnamomum; species Cinnamomum chago. The sequence continues at coordinate 89,368,767 of CP142453.1, read as the reverse complement.
TGTGAGTTGCGACGTCACGGTTTCAGGGGACGAAGGCTGAAAAGACGTTATCTCAGTGGAAGGTATAGTATCAGGTGTAGCCGGAGAGTACGTGTCTTCGGTAGATGATGCTTCAGAGGCACTATCATCCTGAACTATTGCATTGCAAGTTGCCCTGGTAGGAGATCCCCCCAGAGTGGATGGTTGGGAGTCAGACTCATCATCGGATGTGAGAGGGTCTTCTATCCAACAGTTTTCTCCATTTTCAGGAGTTGAGGGAGGAAGTACCTGTTGATTTTCAGGGACTTCCGGTTCCGGATTATCTTGCTCTTGTTCTAAGGCAAGGTCCTATAAGACCCTCGCATACTCTTCAAGATCAGGCATGGGAGCCAAATCTTTTTCTTCATCCGCCCCTTGTGGTTCAACACGATCGGGTTCCACTAGAGCGTTGAAGGGTGCTGAGTCAACAACATTTTCTTGAACAGGCTCTTGGTCTTCTTCATCATCAGACCAGGATCCTTGTTCCCTATATGGGTCATACCAGATTACCGGCATAAGGTGAGACTCGAGAACCTATTCTTCATCAGAGAGGTATGCTCCTGTCTCAAGGGATTCCTCCCACCCGTTGGTGTCACTGGCTGTGTCACTGGACTCGTATCCATCTATGGAGAATCCAATCACCGAATTGCAAGAGTATGATGCCCCCTGCGCAGTTTCATTTCTGAATTGAGGTGGCATGAAATCACCAAGGGTGAATTTTCTTTCCACCTTTGAAGCCTTGGATTCTTCCGTTGCCCCCAGCGAAGCAGTGGAAGAGGTCTCTGCCTTTTCTAGGACTTCTTGCTTTGATTGAGCTTTCTCCTGCTGCTTGAGCTTGTGGAGTTGTCTCATGGCTTGCCTTCGTTGTCAAGCGGTAGGTTTTGTTTTGATGATCTCCCAATTTTCATCTTCTAGGAGATCGGGATTTACCCATATGGGTTGCCCGTCTGATGTTGGATAAGGAACCAACTCTTCGGACGTTTGGGTCATTTTTATCACCTTGAAGACCTTGAAGGAAGTAGTGGTCTTCTCCTTCGATGGCTTGGAAGTTTGTCCATATGACACCATGTTGACGGAGGCAGACCCATAGTTTTTGTCAAAGGTAATGACCCCATTTTTCCACATCTCGTTGATCTTCTCTCTCACAATGAAGCATTGTTTGAGAGGATGCGAGATCATCTGATGGTATGGACAATACTGAGGATCATTGGTTTTGCCAACATCTCCCAATCTTTTGGGCTCAAGCAGGGTGAGTTTACCATTTGCTACGAGAGCCTCGAAGATTTCTCGACATCTTCATCGAACGTGTATTTTTTCTCTAATCATTCTCTGAAGGCATCAGAGAGTACAGGTTTCTTACCTGCAGCTTTGTTTTCAGCTTTCTTTGGCTACTAAGGAGCTGACTTGGTTTGCACATTAAGAACCTCCTTTTTCTTTGGCTTTGAGGTCGTAATGGTAGCCAGCTCTTTCTTTGATGACTGCTGACTGTTGAGATCTTTGATCACCGTTTCAGCCTCCATAGCTGCTTCTAGGAGTTCTCCCAGGTTCTTTGATTTGTTGCCGATAATCATGGAGTGGATTCTCGCTCTCATGTTGTTACGACAGATGTCAACGAGCGACGCTTGTGGCAGCACATCTGAGCACTTATATGCCATCGCCTTCCACTTGTGAATGAAGTCATAAGTTGACTCATTATCTCCCTGTTTTAGGCTGCAGAGTTGTGCCATAGTAACAGGATGATCCTCACCTTTGAAGTGAGTCAGGAAGTGTGTCTCTAGCATGTCCCAATTTTGGATGGAGTCCTCCAGCAAAGTGGAGTACCAATCGAAGGCCGTACCTTTTAGGGTACTTGCAAAGAGACGGATCTTGAGGGCATCTTGATCCGCGATAGCTCCTGTCAGTATCTTGAAGTGGATGACATGTTGTCTGGCTGAACTTCCCCCATATATGTTTGGAGGGTAGGTTGCTTGAATTTTGCAGGGAACGGGACCGAGTCCATCCATAAGGGATATGGTGGCTTGATCCCATGCTCCTTCAGTGTATCCTCCTCTCTTGCTTTGGCGAGGATATCATCAACGTCCTTTTTGGTAAAGGCGCGTGGCTCACTGTTTTCTGCATTTTCCTCATTATCTGGAGGAGGTTGATTGTTTTCTTGTCGCTGCTAAGCGAGAAGAAGATTTTCCATTAGAGCCTCAATCCTCTGCTGACCTTGCTCCAATTGCTGGATGCGTGTGGTCGTTTCATCCGGAGGTGGGTTACGAGGTTGCTCAGAGTTTGTAGCGAAGACGCCCATCCTCCGTGTTTCTAATGAGGAGGTTGTCCTGGTGACTGAGCTGGGGCTCATTCTTGAAGAGCTTGGGGAAGGATTACTCCGTTGTCCTTGGCTTGAAGGAGCAGAAGATTCTTCCAGGCGTCTGAGACGCTGCGAGTCACCGGTCGTCGGACATGAGTTTAAGTTGCTGACTTCTGACGTCTTCTAGCTTTGCCAACCATATGGACAGTAGCAACTTGGTCGGGCCTTTGTTTTTCTACCCATTTTTGGGAGACTTGGAGGATAAGTTGCTGGGTCCTTTGCTTCACTAGTCTCTTTTATTGATACGCTATGCGGCGACGTATACGATGGGCAATTTGAGCTTCTGTCAGCTCTGGCTGGGCTTTAGTAATGAAGGATGTACTCCCTCGAGCGCAGCAGCCAAGCCTGTCTTCTTTGAAGCTGGGCATAGACAGGATTCGGACTCGGTCCTTCGACTGTCGTAGCGAAGCTTTGAGTTTTGTGAGTTCAGCCCCTGTTGAGATAAAGGGTCGAACTACAGGAGTGCATGCCTTATCAGGTTCTTGCAGAGGCCTGGTGATGTATGATTTGATTTTTCGCTTGTAAGAGCAAGCCGACTCATGATGGGTTGCCTTCTTTGTCAGGCAAGGGACTGGTTTCTCCTCCTTCATGTATGCAAGAGGATAGAACCGGTTTTCTTTGAGAGGGGCCATGTATGCTAGCCTTGCAGATGTTCGAGACCTCCTTTGTTTTGGTGAAGGTCTTGGGGACCAAGTCTTAGGGTAGACTTGGTTCTTTACGGGTTGAGGCTTCGTGGGGTTGCCACGGGCTTTAGGCTTCTTCGCGTTGGCCCTTGGTGTCATGGAAGTGACACGTTGCGGGGCGATCTTCTGCTTCTTAGCAGATACGGTTTCCTCTACGGGAAGTGGGAATTGTCTTAGCGACCCGAAGATGATGGTCCGGTGAGTAGAGGTCAACCCGGTGTTCTGGGATTTGCCGAGGGAGGTGACGCTTTGGCAGCTAGCAAGGTGTCGCGACCCCGGAACGGAACCCCGGGCCCGCGACGTGCGATTGTTGAATTGTACATTTCAGATATACTTTCCCACAGGTTCCCGCAGTGAGGATTCCCAAAGACACGCGGAATCTGACTCACACAATCAAGTATGCGGAAGCGTGTAGCAAAACACATCAAGATAAGCACCCATAATCTTTAAGTGCTATAACCAATAAAATAACAAGACATAGTATCAAAAGAAAGGAGTAACATGGCATTCCCATCATAGTTCAAGTTATAAGACTAACACGAAAGTAAGTTAAGTTTTTGTTACAACCCATAAGAGGCCAACAGAGGCCAATACACTTCTCAAAAAAGAATCAAAGGAAACCCCAAGACAAAATGATGACGAGACTCAAGAACCCGCCCGACGTCTAGATGACATCGTCGGGCTGCCACTCTCTCACAGGGGTTGGCTCACAAGCCTCCTCCTGACGCTCCTCCTCAAAGGCAACGTCTCCTATACCTGGGCACCAACAAACAAGGGTCAAACACAACGGTTTGGCAGGTAATCAATTTAGGTTCAAGTATGAAACAATAAACGTTTTAGAAAACATATAAGAAATTCCATGATTTGAAATGCTACAATGACTGAATTACATTTGCAGAAATATTTAATCGAGCTGAGATACGAAAACAAACTAGCATGAGTACATAATATATCATGAATAGCCATCATCCACAAAGAGCCCATCCTTTCTCTCTCATTTATATAATGAAAAGAGCAAGCACGCACGACAAGCACGATATACATAATATAATCACGACACGATTTCCCACAAAGACGGGAATTCCGGCCGAGGAACCGGACACGTATGATGTGTAATAAATACACGACCAGTCTGCAGACAGTCCACATGTTTAAGGACCCCCAGACAGTGGATCAAACTGAAAGGGCAGTCCAAGTTCAGTGGTGTTCACTTAATTCATGAATGCACAAAACACGCGAAACGCTATCAAAACATGTCGAGATAAAAAAGGGGGAAATCACTTATCAAAACACGATGAACACGACTAGCAAAGGCATAATTAATATGCATAACACGCTTAGGAAGTGATCCCCTTTTTCTTGAAACAATTCTTCAAAACAAACTTATACTTGAAATCCACAACTAGTGCACGATGGTACTTATAGTACCAAGACGAAATTCGAAACAGAAATCTGACAAGCATGTGTTAAAGCGGCTAATTGACCTTTGGGTAATTAGGACTCCGAATGTCAGAATATACAAGAATTGGTGTCCCCGAAGTTGGGTTGCATTTCGAAGTTCCATTTACACAATGTCAAGTCAAAACCCTTAACATAGTCTAGTTTCCAACCTTCGAGAAAATACAGAAAATGAAATAATTCTTCTTCCTGAATCTGGCAGGTTCGCTCGAGCGAACTTTATAAGGTGATGACACTTCGCTCGAGCGAGACAGTTCGCTCCAGCGGATATAAGGTGCGCTCGAACGGACAGCTCTCTGTCTTGCTTCAGATTATACAGAGTGCAGTTCGCTCGAGCGGACCATAGGGTCGCTCGAGCGGACAACTCTCTGTCTGCGCTCGGACAAAACAGAGGCTTGGTCGCTCGAGCGGACCCAGGGGTCGCTCGAGTGGACAAGTTGCTGCCTGTGCTCGCTGAGTGCAGAAAATGCCTTTCTCTTGCACATCTTCCACTACATTTTTCTCCTCCTTTTCATCCATCAATCACATACGATCCCTTGAGCCTTCATGCTCACCAAGGGTTCATTTATCACAATTTTAAGCTTCCAAATCAAATGAAAACATAACCATGAAGCTTGTAAACAAGTTTAATGGACAATTTCAAAAATACAATGAAATCAAAATACACATGCATCATTTCCTAGAGAGATTACTTGCCTTGCCCAATGCTAACAATCCTTCTCAAGCACTTCACTCAAGCTATTCCAATGCTACAAGGAAACCCAAGAAAACCACACAAACTCACTCAAAATGGAAACAAAGAACCCATTTTAACAAAAAGGGTTTTCCAAATGAAAAACAAGATCTTAAGGAACCAAAATAACTCTATGAAAAATATGGGTTGAAGCTCTTACCTAGAAATGGCCAAACAAGAGAGAGAGAAGAAAAAGGAGCTCTTGCCCAACTTGGAAACTCAAGAAACTTGCATCAATGGAAAGCTTAGGATGAGAGGATGAAGATGGTAGCCTTGGAATCTTCTTTGGAGTCTTCTAGCTAGAGCATGCAAGGTGAGGAAGATGGAAGGGAAAGAGGGATTTTAGCCCTAGTTCAAGAGAGTTGTAGGAATTTGGGGGAAATGAATGAAAAGAGAGGGAGAGGGGATTAAGTGAATACAATGGTCCCCAATTAACATGAACCTTGAAGTGACCAAAACACGATCTTGTGGGCCTCGGATGACTTCGACGAAGAAGGATAAAACGATCATCGAAATATCTAGTTTTCAAAAAATATATTTTTGACATGGTTTTGAGATCTCGAAAATTGTGTCAAGATTTGTGCATAAAAGACAATTTTACCTTCTTTGGGCCAAAACATGGGTTTTTGGGCTTCAAACATGAATGTGCTTAAGACGAAAGTTGTAACACATAGGAAACTCATTCAAATGAAATCAAAATCACAATCACACGGAAATCGATACGATCTTCCTAAGCTCACACGTGCACTCAGGCCTTCTTGAGTGTGTCTAACTAATACTAAACGTTCTCAAAATTCCCAAAGCTATGTCCAAGACTAAAACTAATTACTTCTAACCCAACAACAACTAAACTCACTTAGGACTAAACACATACTAATCGCACCCTAATTGACTTGGTCTGGGTCGGGGTCTAACATCCTCCACCCCTTAGGATATTTGGTCTACCAAATAAATCAAACAATTACCTCTGGTAAAAGCTCTGGATACTTCCTTTGCACTTGCTCTCTCAATTCCCAGGTGGCTTTCTTTGGCTCGTGATTTTCCCAAAGTACCTTGACCAAATGAATAGTCTGGTTTCTCAATTCTTGCTCTTTGGTGTCAATGATCTTGATCGGTCTTTCCACATACGAGGCATCTTCCCGAATCTCTAAAGGCTCATGCTGTAGAATGTGTGCAGGACTAGAGACATATTTCTTGAGCATAGAAACATGGAAAACATTGTGCACCCCGGAGAGTTCCGGCGGTAACGCAAGCATATAAGCAACATCTCCAATCTTATTCAAAATCTCTTACGGACCAATAAACCTTCTAGACAATTTGCCCTTCTGTCCAAACCTCAAAGTCCCTCTAGCTGGTGAGACTTTCAAAAACACCTTGTCACCTACTTGAAACAGCAATTCTCTTCAGCGAGTATCTGCATAACTCTTCTGCCTACTTCGGGCTATCTTCAACCTTTCCTGAATCAACTTGACTTTGTCACTTGTCTCTCCAACTATCGTCGGTCCATGAAAACTACATTCACCGACTTCTTCCCAGCAAACTGGAGTTCTACATCTTCTACCATAAAGTGCCTCGAAAGGTGTCATACCAATGCTAGAGTGGTAACTATTGTTATAAGCAAATTCACAAAGAGGTAAGCACTCATCCCACTGAATCTTGAAATATAATACACAAGCACGTAACATGTCTTCGAGAGTCTGTATCGTTCTTTCCGACTGACCATCTGTCTGAGGATGATATGCCATGCTGAACTGGAGTTTGGTACCCATCGACTCATGAAGAGTTTTCCAAAACTTTGAAACAAGCCTATTGTCTCTGTCTGAAGTAATGGAGACGGGTTGGCCATGTTTACTGACAATCTCATCAACAAACAACTTCGCAAGTGGTGCCATATGCATCATATTCCCTGTCTTCATCGGAATGAAGTGAGCAGACTTTGTCAGACGGTCCACAATAATCCATATTGCATTATTCCCCTTCTTGGTATTAGGCAAACCGGAAACGAAGTCCATGGTGATGTGCTCCCATTTCCACTCCGGAATCTCCAAAGGCTGTAACAGACCTGGGGGCTTCTGATGCTCTGCCTTGATCAACTGACAAGTTAGACAACGAGACACAAAAGCTGCTATCTCTCTCTTCATGTTGTTCCACCAAAATCTATTCTTCAAGTTGTGGTACATCTTCGTGCTACCCGGATGCATAGAATATCTCGTGCTGTGAGCTTCGTTCATTATTTCACTCTTCAAATCATCCACATTTGGCACACACAACCGGTCACGAAAATAAAATATCACATTCACCATCTTGAAATCGGAACGTTCTGCAATAACCTCTACTATCTCAACCAAGTCTGGGTCTTGCAACTGATTTTCCTTGATCTTCTGGATGAAGGTAGGTTCTGATACTGTCATGTTTGCTAACATCGCACCCAATCTCAGGGTTTGCACCTCTACACCCAACTCTTCAAACTGCTGTAAGACACCCATTCCTCTCAAACTGGCCATGACTACTGATTTCCTGCTCAATGCATCAGCTACCACATTCACTTTGCCTGGATGATACTTGATTGGAAAGTCATAATCTTTGATATACTCCATCCACCTCCTCTGCCTCATATTCAAATCCTTCTGCGAGAACAAATACTGTAAACTTCTGTGATCTGAATGGACCTCGAATTTCTCTCCGTAGAGATAGTGTCTCCACATCTTCAATGCGAAAACAACTGCTGCCAACTCCAAGTCGTGAGTAGCATAGTTCTTCTCATGGTCCTTCAAATGTCTCGAGCCATAAGCAATCACCTTGCCATCTTGCAGTCCCACATTCGAAGCATTTGTATAAACAATAAATCCACCGATGGTAATGTAAGGATTGGGGCTGTGGTTAACCTTCCTTTCAACTCTTGAAAACTTGTTTCACACTGATCGGTCCACACAAATGGGACATTCTTCCTAGTCAATTCTGTCAACGGGGCTGCAATGGACGAAAAACCTTGGACAAATCTTCTGTAGTAGCCTGCTAACCCCAAAAAGCTTCTAATTTCTGTCACACTGCTTGGCCTTGCCCAACTAACAACTGCTTCTATCTTGGCTGGATCAACTGCTAAACCTTCTCTGGAGATGATGTGGCCTAGAAAAGCAACTTGCTCTAACCAGAATTCGCACTTACTGAGTTTTACATATAGTTGGTTGTCCCTCAAGAGCTGCAACGCTGTCCTCAAATGTTCTTCATGCTCCTTCTTACTCTTGGAATACACAAGGACATCATCAATAAATACTACTGTAGAGTGATCCAAATAAGGTGCAAAGACTTTGTTCATCAGAGCCATAAAGACTGCGGGTGCATTTATCAAACCAAAGGGCATCACTAAGAACTCATAGTGCCCATATCTTGTTCTAAAGGCTGTCTTCTGAACATCTGAGTCTCTAACTCTCAACTGATGGTACCCTGACCTCAAGTCTATCTTGGAAAAATAGGCTGCTCCTTGCAATTGATCAAATAATTCGTCTATCCTTGGCAATGGATACTTGTTCTTCACAGTCACATGATTCAACTTCCTGTAGTCAATGCACATTCTCAAACTTCCATCCTTCTTTTTCACAAACAACACCGGTGCTCCCCACGGTGAAACACTTGGCCTAATAAAGCCTTTGCTCAACAAATCCTGCAATTGGAGCTTTAGCTCACCCATTTCTGCTGGAGCCATCCTGTATGGTGCAATCGAGATCGGAGTTGTCCCTGGAAGGAGCTCAATTGTGAACTCAACTTCTCTAATTGGTGGTAAACCCGGGATTTCTTCTGGAAAAAAATCAGGAAATTCACACACAATGGGGATATCCTCCACCCCTTGGGACTGTTTATCCTCCGTGATAAACGCAATAAATGCCTGACATCCACTCTGCACTAATCTGCTTGCCTTCAAAACTGAAATAAACCCTACCTGAGATTTTCTCCTGTTCCCCTGAAATATCAATTCTGTCTGTGGCCCTTGGAATCTGAATGTGATTGTCTTACTAAAACAATCCATAGTGGCATGATATGCTTCTAACCAATCCATGCCTAATATGACATCGAAATCATGCATGTCCAAGACTACAAGGTTGGCCGGTAAATTAACATCTCCTAAAAAAACTGTACAGCTAGGGTAATGGGTCCTACACACAACTTGTTTCCCTACTGGAGTGGTCACTACTAAAATGTAATCCAACTCACTACATGGTGCATCAATCAGCTTCGCAAAACTAGGAGATGAAAATGAATGTGTGGATCCAGGATCAAATAAAATCTGGGCTTCTACCCCACAAACAAGAAGTTTACCTTCTACCACGTCTCCTGCAGCTTCAGCGTCTGCACGGTTGAGATAATACAAATGTCCATGCATCTGTAGTCTATTTGGTACTTGGTTTTGCCTTCCTTGGCCATGCCTATTCTGCTCTGGAGGACGAGCATTCTGATTCTGTGCTAGTTGCCTAGCCTGCTGCTGCTGCTGAGGTGGTCTGACTTGATTCTGAGTTGGTGCTTGGTTCTAAGGAGATACTTGTCTCTGCTGCTGGTTTGTGTTCCCTTGATTCTGAAGTAGTGGGCAATCCTTCATTGCATGGTTCATTGCCCCACATTTGAAACAGGCACCCATGGCTTTACGACATTCGTGTGTTTCATGATTCTTGCCACAATGCCCACATCCCTGCCTCACTTGACCTTGTTCTTGCCTTGGCTTCTTGCTCTGCTGTTGCCTCTGATTCTGCTGCTGATAGTGCTGTTTCCTGTCCTGAACAATCATGTTGTTAATATCTTCAAATGTGTATGCCCGCTTGACTGCCTCATCATATGTAGCTGGAGGTACTACTCCTATGACATCTCTCATGATGATCGGGTTCAACCCTTCCAAAAACTTTGTTATCTTCTTCCTTTCAGTGTCAATCAGCTCGGTATCATATCTAGCCAATCTTTCAAACTTGGTGACATAGTCTAGCATCGTCATGCTACCTTGCTTGAGCTGCGGAAACTCAAAAGCCTTCTGCCTCTTGGCATGAGAGGGGATGTATTTATCTTGAAACTGTGTCTTGAATGCTGCCCATGCCTCTTCGTCAGCCATCACTGCATATGGGCCCTTGACTGTTTGCCACCACCTATCTGCAAGCCCATAGAATAGTGAAGCTGTGAGGTTGACCTTCTGTATTCTCGTGCACATGAAGACATCAAAGATTTTCACGGTATTGACTAGCCAGTCATCTGCCACCAACGGGTCCTCATTGCCCGGAAATTCCTTGGGTGCTCTCTTCCTAAACTTCTCAAACAACGCATTAGGGTCCGGATCCCTATTTTGAATGACAATCTGTGGACCCACGGGTGGTGCTACGTTTCTGTTCTGAAGTACTTCCAAAAGTTGCCTCTGAACTTGGGCCATTTCATCATCCTTCTTTGCCAACTGTTCTTGAAATCTGGCTTGGTTCTCATTAGCTTGCCTTTGTTGCGCTATCATTGCTTGCATAAGTTCCTGAAACTGTGTTGCTGTCGGTGTCTCAGATGCATCTGACTCATTCTGCTGACTACCTGAAACATGATGATTTGGAGCTTTTCTTGGAGGCATATTGCTGTAAAACACAGAGTTAGTACACAATAATCATGGCACAAGGGTTTTTAAGGTCCTATACCAACGAATCAATCGAACTCACGAATCCTCGCCATGTTCCTAAGACCGTTCTAGTTTCTTTTAAGTGCCTAAAACATGTCCCGCTCTGATACCAGTCCTGTCGCTACCCCGGAACGGAGCCCCGGGCCCGCGACGTGCGATTGTTGAATTGTACATTTCAGATATACTTTCCCACCGGTTCCCGCGGTGAGGATTCCCAAAGACACGCGAAATCTGACTCACACGATCAAGTATACGGAAGCGTGTAGCAAAACACATCAAGATAAGCACCAATAATCTTTAAGTGCTATAACCAATAAAATAACAAGACATAGTATCAAAAGAAAGGAGTAACATGGCATTCCCATCATAGTTCAAGTTATAAGACTAACACGAAAGTAAGTTAAGTTTTTGTTACAACCCATAAGAGGCCAACATAGGCCAATACACTTCTCCAAAAATCAAAGGAAACCCCAAGACAAAATGATGACGAGACTCAAGAACCCATCCGACGTCTAGATGACATCGTCGGGCTGCCACTCTCTCACAGGGGTTGGCTCACAAGCCTCCTCCTGACGCTCCTCCTCAAAGGCAACGTCTCCTGTACCTGGGCACAAACAAACAAGGGTCAAACACAACGGTTTGGCAGGTAATCAATTTAGGTGCAAGTATGAAACAATAAACGTTTTAGAAAACATATAAGAAATTCCAAGATTTGAAATGCTACAATGACTGAAGTACATTTGCAGAAATATTTAATCGAGCTGAGATACGAAAACAAACTAGCATGAGTACATAATATATCATGAATAGCCATCATCCACAAAGAGCCCATCCTTTCTCTCTCATTTATATAATGAAAAGAGCAAGCACGCACGACAAGCACGATATACATAATATAATCACGACACGATTTCCCACAAAGACGGGAATTCCGGCCGAGGAACCGGACACGTATGATGTGTAATAAATACACGACCAGTCTGCAGACAGTCCACATGTTTAAGGACCCCCAGACAGTGGATCAAACTGAAAGGGCAGTCCAAGTTCAGTGGTGTTCACTTAATTCATGAATGTACAAAACACGCGAAACGCTATCAAAACATGTCGAGATAAAAAGGGGGAAATCACTTATCAAAACACGATGAACACGACTAGCAAAGGCATAATTAATATGCATAACACGCTTAGGAAGTGATCCCCTTTTTCTTGAAACAATTCTTCAAAACAAACTTATACTTGAAATCCACAACTAGTGCACGATGGTACTTATAGTACCAAGACGAAATTCGAAACAGAAATCTGACAAGCATGTGTTAAAGCGGCTAATTGACCTTTGGGTAATTAGGACTCCGAATGTCAGAATATACAAGAATTGGTGTCCCCGAAGTTGGGTTGCATTTCGAAGTTCCATTTACACAATGTCAAGTCAAAACCCTTAACATAGTCTAGTTTCCAACCTTCGAGAAAATACAGAAAATGAAATAATTCTTCTTCCTGAATCTGGCAGGTTCGCTCGAGCGAACTTTATAAGGTGATGACACTTCGCTCGAGCGAGACAGTTCGCTCCAGCGGATATAAGGTGCGCTCGAACGGACAGCTCTCTGTCTTGCTTCAGATTATACAGAGTGCAGTTCGCTCGAGCGGACCATAGGGTCGCTCGAGCGGACAACTCTCTGTCTGCGCTCGGACAAAACAGAGGCTTGGTCGCTCGAGCGGACCCAGGGGTCGCTCGAGTGGACAAGTTGCTGCCTGTGCTCGCTGAGTGCAGAAAATGCCTTTCTCTTGCACATCTTCCACTACATTTTTCTCCTCCTTTTCATCCATCAATCACATACGATCCCTTGAGCCTTCATGCTCACCAAGGGTTCATTTATCACAATTTTAAGCTTCCAAATCAAATGAAAACATAACCATGAAGCTTGTAAACAAGTTTAATGGACAATTTCAAAAATACAATGAAATCAAAATACACATGCATCATTTCCTAGAGAGATTACTTGCCTTGCCCAATGCTAACAATCCTTCTCAAGCACTTCACTCAAGCTATTCCAATGCTACAAGGAAACCCAAGAAAACCACACAAACTCACTCAAAATGGAAACAAAGAACCCATTTTAACAAAAAGGGTTTTCCAAATGAAAAACAAGATCTTAAGGAACCAAAATAACTCTATGAAAAATATGGGTTGAAGCTCTTACCTAGAAATGGCCAAACAAGAGAGAGAGAAGAAAAATGAGCTCTTGCCCAACTTGGAAACTCAAGAAACTTGCATCAATGGAAAGCTTAGGATGAGAGGAAGAAGATGATAGCCTTGGAATCTTCTTTGGAGTCTTCTAGCTAGAGCATGCAAGGTGAGGAAGATGGAAGGGAAAGAGGGATTTTAGCCCTAGGTCAAGAGAGTTGCAGGAATTTGGGGGAAATGAATGAAAAGAGAGGGAGAGGGGGACTAAGTGAATACAATGGGCCCCAATTAACATGAACCTTGAAGTGACCAAAACATGATCTTGTGGTTCTCGGATGACTTCGACGAAGAAGGATAAAACGATCATCGAAATATCTAGTTTTCAAAAAATATATTTTAGACATGGTTTTGAGATCTCGAAAATTGTGTCCAGATTTGTGCATAAAAGACAATTTTACCCTCTTTGGGCCAAAACATGGGTTTTTGGGCTTCAAACATGAATGTGCTTAAGACGAAAGTTGTAACACATAGGAAACTCATTCAAATGAAATCAAAATCACAATCACACGGAAATCGATACGATCTTCCCAAGCTCACACGTGCACTCAGGCCTTCTTGAGTGTGTCTAACTAATACTAAACGTTCTCAAAATTCCCAAAGTTATGTCGAAGACTAAAACTAATTACTTCTAACCCAACAACAACTAAACCCACTTAGGACTAAACACATACTAATCGCACACTAATCGACTTGGTCTGGGTCGGGGTCTAACACAGGGCGCTTGTGAGTGCGCTTGTTTTGCTTCTCCTAAAGCATAAGCTGGTACTTGTTCTCATCGATTGTCATGGTTAATGAAACTGCCATTGTTAGTTTTTTGGAAAACTTCTGAAACAAGACCACGTCCATTAGTAATCACAAGAATATAGTGATCATAAATGGGAAAGAACTATGGTTTTGTCTTTTCAAATCGCTCAGGGGAACATGGCCCAGTCCAAGCGAGGTGAAGAAGGCAAAAGGCCATAGAGGATACAATTGTTCTGAACGCAAGTACAGGAGGCTTAGAACGAGCATTCCCGTGATTGTTAGAACCAAATGTGGACCTTAATTCAAATTCCCGAGAAGCGAGGCTCACTCGAGGTAAGATGATATAAGGTTGGAGATACAGATGTGTCGGTCGCGAATACACTAGACCCGGTAGGGCGTACTAGCACCGCTAGGCAAAAATGTTGCAAATCGCATCCTTGGAATACACGAGATGGGATTTTTTTAAAGGTCAAAATCGGATTCATAAAAGAGAGAAAATGGTGTTCCAATCCGAATAAGGGCTCAAGCATTTCTGCGAGTGCTAAATCCGAAAAGGAGGGAACCAAGATTTCTCAGATGTAAACCCAAAGATGACGATTGTTTTTTCTTGAAAAATTTTTTTTGAAAATTTTTTTTTTGTTTTGTTTTTTTTTTTTTTGAAAGAAACACAAAGGTTTTCAATTCGATCTTATGAAACCTTAGTAGATAGATCAGCCCCCAGATACGGATAGGATTACTTAATGAACCCGTTTGGAGGACCCTTGCCTCGAACAGTCTAGCTGTCTCCACACTCTGGACAAGGCTTTTCCTAGATCCACTTTGGTCAAAGAACGCAATTGGTGCAACCTTAGTGGGTTTTAAAAAAAATCGATTTTCTTTTTATTCATCAAAGAGAACGAACGGTGTTCCAATCCGAATAAGGGCTTAAACATTTCTGTGAGCGCTAAATCCGAAAAGGAGGGGACCAAACTTTCTCAATTTTGATTCCAAAGAAAAGAGTTTTTTTTTAAAGATTTTTTGGAAATCCCTATGGGACTCATCAAAGAGAAAAGATGACCCATTCCCCAATAAGAACAATAGCTGCAAACATTTCTGTGAGCTATCAAGTTCAGAGAGGAAATGATCAAAGTTTCTCAAAATTGAATAAAAAAAAAGAGAAATCAGATTTTTTTTTGAAATGAGAAAGAATGGAAATATGTTCAAAGATAGAAATTTTCCAAAAATCCCATCTCATGTTTTTTGGATGCAAGATCCAACATAGACTGCCAACTAGAAAGGAGCCTAAGAATTCAAGCATCGCGTTCTTTAATGAACTGGTCCCACCAGGTATGCCAGCTTGATGGACCCGGAATTTTCCTTCCTCTCCTCTCCCAACCGTCCCCAGGGTCACTGAGAGGATCCGGATGGAGGGGAGAAAGGGGGGAGAAAGGCAAGCATCTATATTTTGTACGGGTATGCTAGATTTTCTAATCTACTTGGAATTTAGAAATGGTGATCCGGAGATCCACCTTCACAAGTAGAAAGGAAATCAACCTTTTTCTGACTTTCCATTGCACATATATTTAAGAAAATAGACAGTTTTTAAAATGCCATGAGAGGCGATTTGATTTTGTTTGCCGTAAAAGGCGAGTGTGCCGTGAAAGGCGATTTACAAATCTCATCAATGAAGAAAGACAAGAAATGTGATTTTTTTTTCACTTAAAGAAAATACAAAGTACAATAGAAAATTGAGAAAGGGAATCTGACTTCTCAGGAGATCGTGGGGACCAGTTCAGATCGACGGTCGCAAGTCATGTATGGACTTTGCCATCGTCCTTCAGATGAGAACACTTGATGCTTTGATTCTTTGGCTTGGTTTGGACTTTAGTTTTTTAGAGGATAAGGATGAAGGGAAAGTCCTATACCCAATAAAAAACGAAGAGACGGGCTGAAGAGCCGCGTCTTGGCTATGTTGAATAGGAGAAGAGAAGGCTTTTTCTTGGGGGGGAGTGCCCCCCAAAGGACTTCAATCACCTTTTGGTGTTTGTTGTAGCAGAGTTTCTTCAGAGTAGCAGGGCTTCTGGATAGATTTCTGGATCTTGAGTTCGAGATTCCGGGATTCGGGCTTGTCTCCTCTTAGAATCACCTCCTTTTATAGGCATTTGGTAGCCTTTAGGTGACTTTATGGGCTTTAATGCATTTAAAACCACATAATGGGAGGAGTTACAATTTTTAATTTCTTTATTTTGTAACTCCTTTTTCTTGGCTTCTGATTGGCCAGTGGAGATAGTGGGCATTTAATCGCCTTTAATCTCCATGATGAGAGGAGTTTCATAACTTTAATGTCATGATGACTTGGACTTGTAACTCCCATTTCCTTGAATCTGATTGGGCCGTCCAAAATAATGAGTTAATGACCGCATTTAGTTGGGTCAATTAACAGCATTAAGTGGTCGCCGGGGATTTGAATAGTTGCGGGCCGTATCGCGTCTTTTGGAATTCTTGCCTAGGTTTGGATCGTAATTCCTCCTTGACTTATTTAATCGTATCCGTTGTTATAATTCCTTGTACACTCTCTCTTGGCATAAAACACTTAACTAATTATGAAACATAATCCCTTGTAGAATTAGGACTTGGACCGGACTTAGAGTGTACCTTAGTACCCCGTGTTATGTAATTGATGAACATGACTGGCTAGACTGAAGGGATTACCATGTGATTGGTTTTGTCTTGTATTGATTTGAATGAGATAATCCCTACGAACATGTCTTGTAAAATGAGCTAGCCAGACTTGCTTGTCTTGGTCTATTCTCGTGTCAACACCACGTTATTATTATTATTATTTGCATATCATGGCCAGCTACAGTTTGGGGTTTATTGATGGGCCGGTTACTCGGACATCGGGGTGGGCAGTCGGCTTTGGACGACGTCCATGGCGTTGAATAGTTGGGAGCGGGTTGGGACCGTGCTACTATTCCCAGGACCGGGAGCTGGGATCCCCCTGGATCCGGACTTTGGTATCAGTAGTCCGGATAGAATTGTTACTGGTACCCCGTGAGGTGGCTTGGACATCCACGGAGTCTCCCTCTTGTGCATTGCATTATATTGGTAGTGGTGATTGTTAGTATTGCTAGGATTTCTATTTATGATCCTGACGGTTATTTACTCATGCTACATGCCTAGTATTGTTCCTTGTATTCCTACGATCTTATACTTGTTATTACTCTTATATTTGATGCATGACATGATTATTTATATCTTGCTTATCTATTGCTCAACATGTCGTTGACTCTATTCCTTGGTGTGCAGACTCCTCAGGTGAGTACTACTACGAGGAGCAGGCCGGTGAGGAGATCCCAGAGGATCTCCAACCAGCAGAGGAGGAACGAGAGTGGCGTGCCGATGACGTAGAGTAGCGTCATCATTCCCGGCACGAGAGCGATTCATCGGGACTTCCTTAGATTTTATTTCTTCATTTATTATCTCTCGTTGAACTTTCACACTATTGACTCCACTATTGTTTTAAATGACCTTGATTAGTGGGATGGCCATTGAATAAATTAATTTCCTTGTTTAAGTTTATTTTATTCTTTGTTCAACTTTAATCTATAATGAGATTCATTATTCCTTGTTGATATCCAAATATGCCTAGAATTGTATGAGTTCCGCAAATTCTTATTTTTATTTGAGGCTTGAAATATTATATCCTCACAACGGACTTACGATCCTTGGGCCTAAAGGACAAAAATTTTAATTAGTCCTAATTTTCACTCCCCGGATCCGGTTTATTCTCTAATCGGGTTCGGGGGACGTGACAGTTACCACCCGTAGAATGGCTGCAAAGGAGGTGGACACACCAGAAGAGGACCCTAGGCAATCTGAATGGACTCAAGTGAGGAGGGAGCATGTAGTTTTGGAAAAAGAACTTGAGGAACCAAAGAAGGACCCAGAGCCTACTAACGAACCTGAGAAACCAATAGGAGCTGCCTCACCGAGTGAGCCCCCACCTAAAGCCTTTGTTCCCAAGGCCCCATATCCTCAGAGGCTAGGTCAAATGAAAAATAATGTCCAGCTAGATAAAATCCTTGAAGTTTCCAAGCAAGTGAGAATTAACATCCCACTATTAGATGCCATCCAACAGATCCCGACTTATGCCAAAGTCTTTAAAGATTTATGCACATTCAAGAGAGCAACCAATGTACCAAAAAATGCCTTTTTAGCCCAGCAATGCAGTTCCATCATTACCACTTTGACCCCAATCAAAAACAAGGACCCTGGGTGTCTTACAATTTCTTGTCAAATAAGGGATCATCACACAGAACAGGCTTTGCTGGACTTGGGTGCGAGTGTCAATCTGCTCCCGTATTCAATATACGAGCAGTTAGGTTTGGGGGCGCTAAAACCGACAAAGGTGACCTTACAACTGGCTGATACTTCAGTTAGGTACCCCGAAGGTGTTGTTGAGGATGTTTTGATCAAGGTAGGTGAGTTTGTTTTCCCGGTGGACTTTGTAGTCCTTGATACCCGACCACCAATCGGAAATATCGTGAAGATCCCTGTAATTTTAGGGAGACCATTCCTTGCCACTTCCAATGCCCAGATTGATTGTCGAAATTGTGTGATTCACCTATCATTTGGGAATATGACAGTCCAGATAAACATTTTTAATGTTGCCAAGCAGCCTAGAGATGAGTGTGATTATGAAATTTGTGAGGTGACTTACCTAGAGGAGTTTATTGAGAGTGTTGGATCACAATTAGTTTGTAAGGACCCACTAGAGGCCTGTCTTGCACATTTTGGAGGTAACATTGATGTTGAGAAAAGCATTAAAGAAGTAAATGCGTTACTGGATTCTACCCCTGCTTTTGAGAGGAGTCAATGGCAACCCAAGCCAGAGATCTTGACCCCATCGACTGCCCCACCTATTCCATCAATTGATGAACGGCCCAAGCTCGACCTAAAACCACTACCTGACACCCTCAAGTATGTGTTTTTGGGCCCAGCTGAGACACTCCCCGTCATTAAAGCCTCGGACCTGGAAGAAGTCCGGGAACAACAATTGATTGAAATCTTGAAGGATCACAAAGAGGCTATAGGCTGGACAATTGCAGATATAAAAGGAATGAGCCCATCTGTGGTTCAACATCGGGTCCATTTGGAAGAAAATGCAAAAACTTCTAGAGAACCACAAAGGCGTCTTAATCCATCAATGAAGGATGTTGTAAGTGTGGAGGTTCTGAAACTGTTGGATTCAGGTATCATTTACCCTATTTCGGACAACTCATGGGTGAGCCTAGTCCATGTTGTGCCAAAAAAGTCCGGGATAACTGTTGTAAAGAATGAGGGGAACGAGTTAGTGCCCACAAGGACCCAGACGGGCTGGCGAGTGTGCATTGACTATAGAAAGTTGAACTCGGCCACCCGTAAAAACCATTTTCCCCTCCCATTTATGGACCAGATGCTTGAGAGACTAGCCGGTCATGCCTTTTATTGTTTCCTTGATGGATACTCCGGCTATAACCAGATACCCATAGCACCCGAAAATCTGGACAAGGCAACTTTTACATGCCCTTTCGATACATTTGCCTACCGGCGCATGCCTTTTGGGCTGTGCAATGCACCTGGGACATTTCAAAGGTGTATGATGAGCATATTTTCAGACATGGTCAAGCGATTCTTAGAGGTGTTTATGGACGATTTTTTGGTCCATGGGAGTAGTTTCCAAGAATGTTTGCATCGCCTGAACCTTGTTTTAGTGAGATGTCAAGAGAAGAATCTTGTTTTGAATTGGGAGAAGTGTCATTTCATGGTGAAAAGAGGAATTGTCTTGGGCCATGTTACTTCTGAGAATGGCATTGAGGTTGACAAGGCCAAAATTGAACTCATTTCCAACCTGCCACCGCCAAAAACGGTGAAGAATATCAGATCTTTCTTGGGCCATGCAAGTTTTTATAGACAGTTCATTAAGAATTTTAGCAAGATAGCCGCACCCTTGTGCAATCTGCTATCAAAGGATATGCCTTTTGTCTTCAATGAACCCTGCCTACAAGCATTTGAACAATTGAAAAAGGAGTTAACCTCTACCTCGATAATAAAGCCACCTGATTGGACAATTCCCTTCGAACTCATGTGTGACACTTTTGACCATGCTCTTGGGGCTATGCTAGGACAGAGAGTGAACAAATCGCCCCATGTCATATACTATGCCAGTAGGACCCTGAATGACGCTTAGCTGAATTACACAACCACAGAGAAAGAGTTGTTAGTTGTCGTCTTTGCCCTGGAGAAGTTTAGACCCTACCTGATTGGGTCTAAGGTCATAGCTTACACCGATCATGTTGCCCTTAGGTACCTGTTAATGAAAAAAGATGTGAAAGCCCGTCTGATTAGGTGGATTCTCTTGTTACAAGAATTTGACCTTGAGATTCGGGACAAGAAAGGTTCTGAAAATGTTGTAGCTGACCATTTCTCTTGATTACCTACAGGCCTCGAGCATGAAGGCATCTCATTGAGTGAGAGTTTCCCGGATGAACAGTTGCTGAGTGTCTCCCATTTCCCCTGGTTTGCAGATATTGTTAACTACTTGGTCACTGGACAGATGCCCGATCACTGGTCCAAACAGGATAGGTCCAAGTTTTTGTTTGACGTTAAGCATTTCTTCTTTGATGACCCATACCTGTTCAAGTACTGTCCGGACCAGATCATTAGGAGATGCATTTTGGAAGAGGACTATTTTAAGTGTGATATACTTCTGCCATGACTAAGCTGTGGTGGGCATTTTAGTTCTAGGAAGACCGCAGCGAAGGTGTTGTAGTGCAGATTTTACTGGCCCACCCTTTTCAAGGATTGTCACACGTTTTGTTTGCACTGTGAACGTTGTCAGAAATTAAGTAGAATTACGCGGAGGAACATGATGCCTTTAAATCCGATGCTTATTGTGGAGATTTTTTATGTTTGGGGCATAGACTTCATGGGTCCATTTCCGAGTTCCTTCGGCAACTTATACATTTTGCTTGATGTAGATTATGTCTCCAAATGGATAGAGGCAATTCCAACCAGAACGAATGATCGTCACGTGGTTATCAAATTTATTAAAGAAAACATCTTTTTCTAGATTTGGTACCCCCAGGGCGATTATCAGTGATGGTGGGAGTCATTTTTGTAATAACACCTTTGAGAATCGGATGGAAAAATATTCTATCACTCATAAGGTTGCTACTCCGTATCACCCACAAACTAGCGGACAGGTGGAAGTGTCTAATAGGCAAATAAAGCAAATTTTGGAAAGACGGTCAATCCTACCTGGAAAGGTTGGTCTTTAAGATTGACAGACGCTTTATGGGGATATCGGACTGCCTATAACACCCCGATCGGCATGTCTCCATATCGATTGGTCTTTGGGAAAGCATGTCACATGCCGGTAGAATTGGAGCATAATGCTTACTGGGCCATCAAAATGTTCAAGTTTGATTTAACTAAAGCTGGTAACCTACGCAAGTTGCATCTCAATGAGCTGGAGGAACTTAGAAATGACGCCTATGAGAATGCCAAGATTTATAAGGATCGGATGAAGAGAAACCATGATCAATCTATCTTGAGGAAATCCTCTGAACCGGGCATGAAAGTTCTTCTGTATAATTCTCGTCTCCATATTTTTCTAGGAAAACTGAGATCCCGTTGGACTGTACCCTTCATTGTGCGCACTATCTATTTTCATGGGGCAGTTGAGATTGAGAAGCCCAAGAATGGGGATATTTTCAAAGTCAATGGTCAAAGGTTGAAACCTTTTCTGGAGCTTAAGAACAAGGATGTCGAAGAAACCCCTGTTCAGAACCCTATGTATGTTGCATAAGTAATTTTCAGGGTCACATTAGGCTGACAAAGTGAAACTTAGTGCTGCTTGGTAGGCAACCCAATACTCATTTTTTGCATCAACCCATGGTAAGGCATTCCAGATTTTTTTTCCTCCCTTGTCCATTTATCATTTCGCATTGCATATCATTGAGGACAATGTTTGATTTAGGTTTGGGGGTGTGGTACTGCATTGCACACATGTGTTGGTTAGTTTTTATGGTCTCAATACCAGTATATGATGAATAGATTGATTAATTTCTTTATTTATCAATATAATCATGCTTTCCTTTCATGAGATGAATGGTGATTTATTACTTAATGCACATGACCAACATATATGACATAATGGTTCATGAGATGAACCGGGTCCCATTAGTATATTAGATGTGATATATGTATATGGATGAGATCCACATACGGGAGATATGTGTCACAAATCTTATACTTAAAATATCTTCACAGCTAGTGATGAGATTGGGCATCTCATCTGACAAGGTTGCAGTACTTTGATCACTATGAGATAATGTGATTTGTCTCGATCATCAGAATGTAAGATTCTGGATCATAGTGCTGGTACATTGGATGTATTGAAGGACCATGAAAAGCACCTTATATACACTGTCTTTATTTAAGGTCTGCTCTCATAATTCCCTAGCAATAGGCTCAAAATCCTGAGACATTAATGAACTCAAGTTTCTATCTATTCATTTACTTTGAGTCACCAATGAGTGAGGCCAATTGTAGGTCAACACCTCGGTGATTTGGGTACGTGGTAGTAGAGCTGTGGGAACATTCAATGGTCAAGATGGAATCCATCTTTAATATCCCCTTGTGCCAATTAATGGATTTATCATTGGTAAGTGCGCACCCATTCCGATTAAGAGTTAATTGGATCGGTACCATATGATCATTATAAATAATTGGGGCTCAAGGATAATAAGATATGGATCTAATTTGGTGGACAAGTCCATTTGATCCATGGATATAGATGGAGGGGCCTACTTGTGGTACTTTGGAAGTTTAGGGTCTTCATTGTAATTTATTCCTAAGACTGGAGTGCAATTGCATTTATATAGTGGAGTTATTTGCAATTAACTGTGGGCCCGGATTGCACATGAGATGTGGGGTCGCGTGTTCCAGTTGGAGCCAGCTTTCTAAGGAATCCCTAGTGGTCCCCACGCTAGCCCAATATATTAGAAAGATACTAATTCTACTTAAACTCTAAAAGGAAGGTTACTATTTCTATTTGAAGTGAGACTTCTAATAGTGGTAATGGTAAGCTACTAATTAATAATGGAAGTAGGACTTCTATTTTAATTAGAAAGGAGAAAGTTACTAATAGTTGTGGAAGTAAGACTTCTTTGGCAATTAGTAAGGGAGATGTTTACTAATTTTTAATGGGAGTTAAACTTCTATTTCAAATAGGAAAAGAGGATTTGTGGAGGGCTATAAATAGAGGAATACTCCTCTCAAATTCGTGCATAATATATAGAGCACTTTTCAGCCCCTTGTGCAACAGTTGTACAAGTCTTCTTCCTCTCAAAGTTCCCCTCTCTTTCACCTTTGGTTCCTTAGAGTTACTAGTAGGGTTTTCTCTTGAGGATTCCACCATCTTCTTGAGAAAAGAGATCTAATACGGGACATAGCGTTGGAAGATCAAAAGGAGTTGAAGATTCTGATTTGGATTGTGAAGTTGTTCATCACCAAAGTAAAGAAATCAAATCCTCCATTAGAGCACAACAAAGCTCCAAAGGTATATCTACATCCTTGTATGTTGTGTATTTCGTGGGAGCATGTTTATGTTCTGTTTTCTATCTTCTAGATAGTGTTTGTTGCTGTACATGGCTATGAGATTGAGGGAATTGCATCCTGGTTTGGGTTTGTTGCATTTTAGACAATTGATCCCTGTATTAAGTGGGTCAAACGTTTTTGAAACCTGTCTGGATGGCCCACCTATATTCCAACAATTGGTATCCGAGCCTAACCTCATCTCTAATCTTGTTAGACCAGCAAGCTTGCTCTGATCTTTGCATGGGATGTGAAGAAGATGAAGCAAGGGCTATGTAAGGATCAGTTTTGATGATTTTACTTGGTTTGATAGTAAATTCATGTTTGGATAGTCACAAAAGGGTTTAATAATGATGGAAGGATCATAGGAAGCCATTGGGACACTTTGGAAGTGATTTGGAAAAGAACAGACACGAAACAGAAAACTCAACATGCAGAAATTTGTCAGGCAGGTCGACCCCCCCCCCCCTGTGGTAGGTCAACCTGCCCCTCCTGGCAGGTCGACCCACTCTTCTGTGCAGAATTCTGCAGAATTTGTTTTTTTTCAAGTTTCGGGTCTATTTATTCTTCCTATTTTTCCAGCATTGTTTGGCAGCCTATTTTTGTGATTTGTATGGTTGTATGAGATACTAACTTGCAGATGATCATGTCCTCTCCATATGGCCCACAAGTCTTTTGCTTTCTTTTATGGTGATTGGTGTTGGGATTGGTGTATGCCCTAAAGCCCACTGACTGCACTCACATCTCTGTAACTGGATATTTATTGGTTATTTAATGGAATGACATCTTTCTCTTTATACTTGTGTATATGTATGGTTGTGTAAGGCCCATTGTTTTCTAGTAAATGACTCAGGTGTGTAGTGGCTACACACAGTAAGGTCTGAGTCATGGACACTTGAAACATTAAACATGTTCATAACTGAGAGATGGAGTTGGACACTTCATCTTGGTATAAGTTATAATGAGATACTCTCCTGTACTCAGGGTGACTTACCTTAGTCACGGAGGTCTTTCCGGATTTATCTCATTAGTGCATGTGTCATGCATTGAACAGGACCACTTGAAGGTGTGATCTCTAAAATAGTACTATCACAGAGAGAGATCAACTCACCTCTTGCTACTGAGTGACCAGTGCTCTTAATCTTGAGCATTTGTTGATGAACTGACGAAGTCAAGTTCTTGTGCTTTAATTCACTATGGGTGAGATCCTGTTCATGGGTCAACAGCTCTGTGTTTTGGGTGCTTGGGCTTGATTAGTTGGGACGTGCAAATGCAATATGGAATCTATGCCATTGTGTAATGGAATGATCGTCCCCTTAGAATTATCCGATTAATCATCAGAATCTAAGATCTTAGTATATGGATGTTCCATATGGATATTGAACTTGTGGGTCGCTCCCTGGATCAAGAGAATGATATCCGGATGATGATTAAGTCAAGGGTATGAAGTTCTAAGGATAAGATGTAATCAAGACGGTAGATAGTACATCGGTTAACCTACTTGATTATGGATGTTACATAGAGGGGCATTTTGGTCATTATACTTGGTAGGTCAAAGACAATCGTCTATTTATGATGAGCTTTATTTGCAATTTAATATTTGTCCCTGGAGTGCAACCATAACTCTCTAGTGGAATGAGTTAGGGTTAAAATGATCTTAATGTTGCTATGGGGTTAGCATGGACATTTTGGTCATTTTGGGAGCCAAGGGCAAATATGTCTTTTGGTCCCTCTTCTAGCCACTTTCCTATATTGGCATGGTTTCCTAATTTAATTAGATGATATGTGGTTGAATTATTTTGTGGAAGAATAATTTTGAGTTTAAATTCTAATAGGCTCTTGATGGCATACATGAATTTAACTCTAGCTAAATTATTGACTAGTGGGCCATGGTGTGTTTAGCTATCTTGTGGGCCAGCCATAAGTGGAGCCCCTTGTGTAAGGTTTCCAAGTTTGATTAGGTATCTTTACTTGGAAGGAAAGACTCCTCTTTGGGTAAGAATTCCATTGATTAAAGGTTACTAATTTTAGTGTCTTTAATTAGTAAGTGTTGCACTACTAAAGGGGAAAGGTTGCTATTCTTTTTAGGGATTGACATTCCTATTAGAAAGAGCATTCCTTATTGGAATCAAAGCTTTATAAATAAGGGCATTCCCCTTGGGCGTGCAACACATCAGACATCAGAAATCAAGTGGGATTCTAAAACCCTAGGGGCGTGAATCACTAGGAGGATACATTGGCCGCCCAAGAGCAAGGAGAAGCTAACTCACGCCCAACCCTTGCTGCCCTCTTCTTCTTCATTGGAGAGGAGATCAGGTCCTTGTCTTGATTCCACAAAGTGTAGTTCAGAAAACCCTTCTTAGGATTCCATAGTTTGATCCCACCATCAACACCAATCAGATTGGGAAGTGGAATAGGAGAGAAGATCAAAGGAAAAATTCTGCAACAAATTCCTGCACCTGTATTGCTGATTGCAGGCTGAGTTCAGACCTTTGAAGGCTTTCTTTTCAGAGTTTAGAGGCACTCAAATCATCAAGGTATTAGTCCTCTAACATCTCTTTACATTTAGACACATGTTGATAATGATTTCATGGAGTTATATGCATGTTTTCATGGCTGAAATCAGATCTGAATTCTAGTTTTTTAAAACTTGAAAATCAAAGGCAGCCATGGACGTCCTCTTGAGTATGAGTTCAGATCAGTAATGCATTATCTTTCAATGGTATCAGAGCCACTCCATGATTAATCATGATCCCATGTTGTGTGGTTTACATTCCTAGATTAATTAAGGGCATGGTGGCGCCCTTTAGGATGTTTTTCCTGCATAAAGTGTGTGCAGGAATTTTTTCTGATTGCTGGAATTTATCAAGAACACAGTTTAGTGCATGTTTGGAGTCAAGGGATTTTTTCCAGATTGCTGGAATAATTTCAGAAGTTGTATAGTGCTTCCCAATGCACTATGAATGCACTAAAGACTGCTGGAATAATTTCAGGATGATGAATAGTGTTGTACATAGCACTTTGAATGCACTAACCTCTTTGTTGCAGCCATATAATTGCATCCTTGATGGTTCGCATGTATGAGTGTGGATTTGGATGTTTTTAATTAGTTGGAAAGTGTACGATTGCACGGTTAGCAATCATAGGAAGTTGTAATCTTTTCCTTGTTTATATTTCAACTAGTCTTGATGTAAGCTTTCTTGAAAAGCATAGGGATCTCCAATGTATTTTTTGGTTTTTGCTTTTCATGGATTTGCTTGTATAAATTAATTTATTGTAACAAGCAAGGAGAAGAAAGCTTCAAAGATTGCAAGGTTGCAAGTAGAGGAGGATTCCATGGTGGTGGAGGCAACGAAGGTGTCCTAGTGCGAATAGGACTCTTAACCAAGTATCCTAGTTGGATTAGGATTCCTAGTTGGATAAGGATTCCTAGTTGGATAAGGATTTGAAGTCCGAAGAGCAGGGAGCCATCAAGGATTGCATTCTTTAATTTGCTTTTATATATGGAATGCATGGTTGAATGCTTTATATAATTGCTATGTTTATCACCTAGTAACATGGCCACCACTAGGTTCTTAAAATTGGCATCTTTCTATATTGGATTGTTTTTGTTTGGCAAATTGTTTTAAACGGATCTTAGACCAGCACCTTCTATTTGTCTAAGGTTTAAAATTGGATAGGGTTTAGTTTATCTTGGTACCCTAAGTTTCCAAGAGAGGCCAAACTAAAATCTAATATGTTGCTACCCTAGTGGGCCCATAACCCTCAGGTCCCAAGACCTTTACTCAATATGTTTTAAAGCAAAGGTTATTTATTTTTTGAGATGACTTAAGCAATTGAGTCATGAAAATTGTTAACTAAGTTTGCTAGATTTAAACAAGATTTGAGTAACGATGCAAAGGTCAAAAAGAGTTTTTTCGAAACCCTAGTGTTAAATAATCAAGTGGGAGAGGGGTTTGGAAAAACCCCACGGCCTTCCATTTTAGGTTCATGCTATCTCATTAGAGTGTTAGTGGGAGCGACCATCCCTTAGATGGAGTTCTTTACTAAAGATCGCTTCGATGGGTTAGTGGGTGAACTAATGTGAATATTCGTAATGAGGTGTTAGTGGGAGCGGCCATCCTTTCGGTGGAGTTCTTTACTAAAGATCACTTCTATAGAATGTCAATGAAGTGTTGGTGGGAGCGGCCATCCCTTCGGTGGAGCTCTTTACTAAGGTTCACTTCAAGGGTTGATTGGAGTCACTTCCCTTCGGAGGACTCAAGTCATAGACATTCTGGGAACGTTCATAAAAGATGGTAATACACTTGACATAAGACGGTAATGACCTCTCCCTAGGAGTTAGAGTTGTTTGTCATATGAGGCCAAACCAATCAGTGATTGGACTATCACTGGATATGCGTATCCAGACAGTGATGATCCAAATAAGCAGACCTTAACTCAACGTGACTGTAGGCTCGGCCATCCCTTCGATGGAGGGTCTATGAGGAGGTTGAGACACTGATACATTATTATTAGGGTTAAATAATGTAAAAAGTCTTGTGCATGTTTTTTCCTTTTATTACAAGCACAATATACATGTTACATATATACTGCCTGTCTAATTATAACCTGTTATATATATCCAGAGAGATGGGGAAGGATTCCTTTAGCCCGTTGATGAGTATTCTGCGTGAGAACAAATTGACTGGCCCAAATTACGTAGACTGGAAAAGAAACCTTAACATAGTACTCACCGCTGAGGAGTACAAGTATGTTTTGTCGGAACCCTGTGCTACCATTGATGATTATTCTACAGATGACCAGCTAGAGGCTGAAAAGAAATGGAAAAAGGCGAATAGCATTGCCAAATGCTACATGCTTGCATCCATGTCCAACGTGTTGCAAACGCAGCATGAGCAAATGGACACAGCTTCAGATATCATGTTGTCCTTGTCTGAGATGTTCGCAGACAGAAGCAGGTCAGCGAGGCAAGCTGCTTTAAGGACAATCATGAATTCTAGGATGGCTGAGGGAACACCTGTCAGAGAGCACATGCTCAAGATGATGGATTGTTTCAATGAAGCTGAGATCCTAGGGGCTGAGATTGATGCAGGGAGTCAGACTGATATGATTCTCGAAACTCTGCCGGGGTCTTTCAACCAGTTCAAGCTCAACTTTAACATGAGCAAGATGGACATGACTCTCTCTGAATTAATGAAAGAACTCCAGGCGGCAGAGGCCATCATGAAGCCTAAAGGCCAACTTCACTTTTCCCAGTTTTCCTCTAAACTCAACCCGAAAGGGAAAAAGTTCAAGAAGAAGCAGGGTAAGGGAAAAGGACAGAAAAAGGGCAATGCTGGGAAGAAGGACAGAGGCACAGGTGAAAAGCCCAAAGGGAAATGCTTTAAGTGCGGCCTCAAAGGTCACTGGAAGAAAGATTGTCCCAAGCTCCTAGGCTCAGATAAGAAAGGTATATCTCTTTCCTACTACATTGAAACCTGTCATGTGGTTGATTCTACTGATTCCTGGATAGTAGACTCTGGAGCCACTAATCATATCTGCAATTCATTGCAGGGGTTTCAGATAATGAAAAAGCTTGAGAAAGGGGAGTTTGACCTTAGAGTTGGAAATGGAGCAAAGATATGGGATGTTGCAGTGGGAGCAGTTACCTTACATTTTCCGCATGATAGGATATTAGTTTTAAACAATGTTATTTATGTTCCGGACATAAGGAAGAATTTAATTTCAGTTTCCAGAGTCATTGAATTTAATTATTCAGTTTCTTTCCATTCTGGTGTTGATATCAGTAGACATGGAAATATTATATGTTCCGGTAGAATGCATGATAACTTATTTTATATATATCCTATTGCTCCCTCACTGCATAATGTACAACTAGAAAGCTCATCTTCCCTCAAGAGGAAGGTATCTTCGACCAATGACACTTATCTTTGGCACTTACGTTTGGGTCATATTAACCTAAAACGGATTCAGAGGTTGGTAGAGGATGGGCTTCTGAGCTCATTAGATCTCGAACCTTTTCCTCAGTGTGAATCTTGTCTCATGGGAAAGATGACCAAAAGGTCATTCTCTGGAAAGGGACTGAGGTCAAAGGAGTTGTTAGAATTGGTTCACACTGATGTGTGTGGTCCTATGAACAAACTAGCTAGAGGAGGTTATGAGTATTTCATCACCTTCACTGATGATTACTCTAGGTATGGATATGTGTACCTAATGCGACGCAAGTCTGAAGCGTTTGATAAGTTCAAACAATTCAAGGCTGAGGCGGAGCTACAACTAGGGAAACATATCAAAGCTCTTCGATCTGATCGAGGTGGCGAATACCTCCTGGGTGAGTTCAAGGAGTACCTCACACAACATGGGATTGTGTCTCAGTTGTCTGCACCGGGTACACCCCAGCAAAATGGTGTGGCGGAGAGAAGAAACCGAACCCTTCTTGATATGGTAAGGTCCATGATGAGTCATGCAACCCTACCCATATCTTTTTGGGGATATGCCCTAGAAGCAGCAGCATACATTTTGAATCTGGTACCTTCTAAATCAGTACCTAGGACACCTCAAGAAATGTGGACAGGTCGAAAACCCAGTTTAAAACATATCCACATTTGGGGTTGTCCAGCTTATGTACTGAATGATAAAGCTACCAAGCTAGAATCCAGATCGAAAATGTGCTACTTCATTGGGTATCCTAAGGGAACGAGAGGAGGCATCTTTTATCATCCAAAGGAGCAAAAGGTGCTTATCAGCACTCATGCTAGATACTTGGAGGATGATTGCATGATGCACCAAGAGCTTGGTTGTAAAGAAACACTTGAGGAGATTCTTTCAGAAACTCCTGCAACATCTGTGCCAGATCCTGAGATTGTAGAAAATCAAGACATTCCTTTTAACACTCCGGAGCCTCGTCGTAGTGGGAGAATTACTAGACCACCAGATAGATACTTGGGAGTGTCTTTCATGACAGACTCCGAGGATCTGGTTGAGGATCCTACTAGTTACGATGAAGCAGTAACAGACATAGATGCTGACATGTGGCAGCAAGCGATGAAATCTGAATTGGATTCTCTATATTCCAATCAAGTCTGGGAACTTGTGGATGCACCTGAAGGGATCAAACCCATAGGGTGCAAGTGGATCTACAAGAGAAAGAGAGGAGTGGATGGGAAGGTTGAAACCTTCAAAGCAAGACTGGTGGCGAAAGGATATACTCAGAAAGAGGGTATCGATTATGAGGAAACTTTTTCGCCAGTAGCCATGCTCAAGTCCATAAGGATTCTCTTAGCCATCGCATGTCATTATGACTACGAGATATGGCAAATGGATGTCAAGACAGCTTTTCTAAATGGAAGTCTTGACGAATGCATCTATATGATGCAACCAGAGGGATTCATTGCTGGTGGCCAAGAGAACATGGTCTGTAAACTCAAGAAGTCCATTTATGGACTTAAGCAAGCATCTAGGGCATGGAACATCAAGTTTAATCAGGCAGTCAAATCCTTTGGCTTTGATCAAAATATTGATGAACCATGTGTGTATAAGAAAGGGAGTGGAAACGCAGTTGCATTTTTAGTCCTATATGTGGATGACATATTACTCATTGGAAATGATGTTGGCATCTTGTCATCTACAAAGGTTTGGTTATCATCTCAATTTCAGATGAAGGATTTGGGTGAGGCGAGCTATGTCTTAGGGATCAAGCTTTTGCGAGATCGCAAGAACAAGATGTTAGCCTTATCCCAATCTTCGTATATTGAGAAGATATTGGTCAAGTATAACATGCATGACTCCAAGAAGGGCTTGCTACCTTCTAGACATGGAGTACCACTATCTCGGAATCAATGTCCGAAGACACCTGAGGAGATAGAAAGCATGAGGAGAGTACCATATGCATCAGCTGTTGGAAGCCTCATGTATGCAATGTTGTGTACTAGACCAGATATTTGCTTTGCCGTTGGCATGGTTAGCAGATATCAATCAAACCCTGGACCTATGCACTGGACAGCTGTTAAGCATATATTCAAGTATCTTCGGAGAACGAAAGATTATATGCTAGTCTACAGAGCAGATGATCTAACGCCACTGGCGTATACAGACTCTGATTTCCAGTCGGATGTAGATGGCAGAAAGTCTACCTCGGGATACGTCTTTACTCTATCAGGAGGGGCTATATCATGGAGAAGTGTCAAGCAAGATTGTACTGCTGATTCTACCATGGAAGCAGAGTATGTGGCGGCATCGGAAGCTGCGAAGGAAGCAGTATGGCTCAGAAAATTCCTATTGGAATTGGGAGTAGTTCCTGCAGTGCAAAAACCGATTGTCATGTACTGCGATAATACTGGTGCAGTAGCTAACTGCAAAGAGCCCAGGAATCACAAAAAAGGCAAGCATATTCAGAGAAAGTACCACTTGACCCGGGAATTTGTACAGGATGGGGAAATAGTGGTAGAGCAGATTGCCTCAGCAAATAACTTAGCTGACCCATTTACTAAGACTCTTACTAAGAAAGTCTTTACTTCACATGTTGAGTCTATGGTAGTTAGGTTAGGTCGTAGTGATCTTTAGTGCAAGTGGGAGATTGTTGGGATTGGTGTATGCCCTAAAGCCCACTGACTGCACTCACATCTCTGTAACTGGATATTTATTGGTTATTTAATGGAATGACATCTTTCTCTTTATACTTGTGTATATGTATGGTTGTGTAAGGCCCATTGTTTTCTAGTAAATGACTCAGGTGTGTAGTGGCTACACACAGTAAGGTCTGAGTCATGGACACTTGAAACATTAAACATGTTCATAACTGAGAGATGGAGTTGGACACTTCATCTTGGTATAAGTTATAATGAGATACTCTCCTGTACTCAGGGTGACTTACCTTAGTCACGGAGGTCTTTCCGGATTTATCTCATTAGTGCATGTGTCATGCATTGAACAGGACCACTTGAAGGTGTGATCTCTAAAATAGTACTATCACAGAGAGAGATCAACTCACCTCTTGCTACTGAGTGACCAGTGCTCTTAATCTTGAGCATTTGTGGATGAACTGATGAAGTCAAGTTCTTGTGCTTTAATTCACTATGGGTGAGATCCTGTTCATGGGTCAACAGCTCTGTGTTTTGGGTGCTTGGGCTTGATTAGTTGGGACGTGCAAATGAAATATGGAATCTATGCCATTGTGTAATGGAATGATCGTCCCCTTAGAATTATCTGATTAATCATCAGAATCTAAGATCTTAGTATATGGATGTTCCATATGGATATTGAACTTGTGGGTCGCTCCCTGGATCAAGAGAATGATATCCGGATGATGATTAAGTCAAGGGTATGAAGTTCTAAGGATAAGATGTAATCAAGACGGTAGATAGTACATCGGTTAACCTACTTGATTATGGATGTTACATAGAGGGGCATTTTGGTCATTATACTTGGTAGGTCAAAGACAATCGTCTATTTATGATGAGCTTTATTTGCAATTTAATATTTGTCCCTGGAGTGCAACCATAACTCTCTAGTGGAATGAGTTAGGGTTAAAATGATCTTAATGTTGCTATGGGGTTAGCATGGACATTTTGGTCATTTTGGGAGCCAAGGGCAAATATGTCTTTTGGTCCCTCTTCTAGCCACTTTCCTATATTGGCATGGTTTCCTAATTTAATTAGATGATATGTGGTTGAATTATTTTGTGGAAGAATAATTTTGAGTTTAAATTCTAATAGGCTCTTGATGGCATACATGAATTTAACTCTAGCTAAATTATTGACTAGTGGGCCATGGTGTGTTTAGCTATCTTGTGGGCCAGCCATAAGTGGAGCCCCTTGTGTAAGGTTTCCAAGTTTGATTAGGTATCTTTACTTGGAAGGAAAGACTCCTCTTTGGGTAAGAATTCCATTGATTAAAGGTTACTAATTTTAGTGTCTTTAATTAGTAAGTGTTGCACTACTAAAGGGGAAAGGTTGCTATTCTTTTTAGGGATTGACATTCCTATTAGAAAGAGCATTCCTTATTGGAATCAAAGCTTTATAAATAAGGGCATTCCCCTTGGGCGTGCAACACATCAGACATCAGAAATCAAGTGGGATTCTAAAACCCTAGGGGCGTGAATCACTAGGAGGATACATTGGCCGCCCAAGAGCAAGGAGAAGCTAACTCACGCCCAACCCTTGCTGCCCTCTTCTTCTTCATTGGAGAGGAGATCAGGTCCTTGTCTTGATTCCACAAAGTGTAGTTCAGAAAACCCTTCTTAGGATTCCATAGTTTGATCCCACCATCAACACCAATCAGATTGGGAAGTGGAATAGGAGAGAAGATCAAAGGAAAAATTCTGCAACAAATTCCTGCACCTGTATTGCTGATTGCAGGCTGAGTTCAGACCTTTGAAGGCTTTCTTTTCAGAGTTTAGAGGCACTCAAATCATCAAGGTATTAGTCCTCTAACATCTCTTTACATTTAGACACATGTTGATAATGATTTCATGGAGTTATATGCATGTTTTCATGGCTGAAATCAGATCTGAATTCTAGTTTTTTAAAACTTGAAAATCAAAGGCAGCCATGGACGTCCTCTTGAGTATGAGTTCAGATCAGTAATGCATTATCTTTCAATGGTATCAGAGCCACTCCATGATTAATCATGATCCCATGTTGTGTGGTTTACATTCCTAGATTAATTAAGGGCATGGTGGCGCCCTTTAGGATGTTTTTCCTGCATAAAGTGTGTGCAGGAATTTTTTCTGATTGCTGGAATTTATCAAGAACACAGTTTAGTGCATGTTTGGAGTCAAGGGATTTTTTCCAGATTGCTGGAATAATTTCAGAAGTTGTATAGTGCTTCCCAATGCACTATGAATGCACTAAAGACTGCTGGAATAATTTCAGGATGATGAATAGTGTTGTACATAGCACTTTGAATGCACTAACCTCTTTGTTGCAGCCATATAATTGCATCCTTGATGGTTCGCATGTATGAGTGTGGATTTGGATGTTTTTAATTAGTTGGAAAGTGTACGATTGCACGGTTAGCAATCATAGGAAGTTGTAATCTTTTCCTTGTTTATATTTCAACTAGTCTTGATGTAAGCTTTCTTGAAAAGCATAGGGATCTCCAATGTATTTTTTGGTTTTTGCTTTTCATGGATTTGCTTGTATAAATTAATTTATTGTAACAAGCAAGGAGAAGAAAGCTTCAAAGATTGCAAGGTTGCAAGTAGAGGAGGATTCCATGGTGGTGGAGGCAACGAAGGTGTCCTAGTGCGAATAGGACTCTTAACCAAGTATCCTAGTTGGATTAGGATTCCTAGTTGGATAAGGATTCCTAGTTGGATAAGGATTTGAAGTCCGAAGAGCAGGGAGCCATCAAGGATTGCATTCTTTAATTTGCTTTTATATATGGAATGCATGGTTGAATGCTTTATATAATTGCTATGTTTATCACCTAGTAACATGGCCACCACTAGGTTCTTAAAATTGGCATCTTTCTATATTGGATTGTTTTTGTTTGGCAAATTGTTTTAAACGGATCTTAGACCAGCACCTTCTATTTGTCTAAGGTTTAAAATTGGATAGGGTTTAGTTTATCTTGGTACCCTAAGTTTCCAAGAGAGGCCAAACTAAAATCTAATATGTTGCTACCCTAGTGGGCCCATAACCCTCAGGTCCCAAGACCTTTACTCAATATGTTTTAAAGCAAAGGTTATTTATTTTTTGAGATGACTTAAGCAATTGAGTCATGAAAATTGTTAACTAAGTTTGCTAGATTTAAACAAGATTTGAGTAACGATGCAAAGGTCAAAAAGAGTTTTTTCGAAACCCTAGTGTTAAATAATCAAGTGGGAGAGGGGTTTGGAAAAACCCCACGGCCTTCCATTTTAGGTTCATGCTATCTCATTAGAGTGTTAGTGGGAGCGACCATCCCTTAGATGGAGTTCTTTACTAAAGATCGCTTCGATGGGTTAGTGGGTGAACTAATGTGAATATTCGTAATGAGGTGTTAGTGGGAGCGGCCATCCTTTCGGTGGAGTTCTTTACTAAAGATCACTTCTATAGAATGTCAATGAAGTGTTGGTGGGAGCGGCCATCCCTTCGGTGGAGCTCTTTACTAAGGTTCACTTCAAGGGTTGATTGGAGTCACTTCCCTTCGGAGGACTCAAGTCATAGACATTCTGGGAACGTTCATAAAAGATGGTAATACACTTGACATAAGACGGTAATGACCTCTCCCTAGGAGTTAGAGTTGTTTGTCATATGAGGCCAAACCAATCAGTGATTGGACTATCACTGGATATGCGTATCCAGACAGTGATGATCCAAATAAGCAGACCTTAACTCAACGTGACTGTAGGCTCGGCCATCCCTTCGATGGAGGGTCTATGAGGAGGTTGAGACACTGATACATTATTATTAGGGTTAAATAATGTAAAAAGTCTTGTGCATGTTTTTTCCTTTTATTACAAGCACAATATACATGTTACATATATACTGCCTGTCTAATTATAACCTGTTATATATATCCAGAGAGATGGGGAAGGATTCCTTTAGCCCGTTGATGAGTATTCTGCGTGAGAACAAATTGACTGGCCCAAATTACGTAGACTGGAAAAGAAACCTTAACATAGTACTCACCGCTGAGGAGTACAAGTATGTTTTGTCGGAACCCTGTGCTACCATTGATGATTATTCTACAGATGACCAGCTAGAGGCTGAAAAGAAATGGAAAAAGGCGAATAGCATTGCCAAATGCTACATGCTTGCATCCATGTCCAACGTGTTGCAAACGCAGCATGAGCAAATGGACACAGCTTCAGATATCATGTTGTCCTTGTCTGAGATGTTCGCAGACAGAAGCAGGTCAGCGAGGCAAGCTGCTTTAAGGACAATCATGAATTCTAGGATGGCTGAGGGAACACCTGTCAGAGAGCACATGCTCAAGATGATGGATTGTTTCAATGAAGCTGAGATCCTAGGGGCTGAGATTGATGCAGGGAGTCAGACTGATATGATTCTCGAAACTCTGCCGGGGTCTTTCAACCAGTTCAAGCTCAACTTTAACATGAGCAAGATGGACATGACTCTCTCTGAATTAATGAAAGAACTCCAGGCGGCAGAGGCCATCATGAAGCCTAAAGGCCAACTTCACTTTTCCCAGTTTTCCTCTAAACTCAACCCGAAAGGGAAAAAGTTCAAGAAGAAGCAGGGTAAGGGAAAAGGACAGAAAAAGGGCAATGCTGGGAAGAAGGACAGAGGCACAGGTGAAAAGCCCAAAGGGAAATGCTTTAAGTGCGGCCTCAAAGGTCACTGGAAGAAAGATTGTCCCAAGCTCCTAGGCTCAGATAAGAAAGGTATATCTCTTTCCTACTACATTGAAACCTGTCATGTGGTTGATTCTACTGATTCCTGGATAGTAGACTCTGGAGCCACTAATCATATCTGCAATTCATTGCAGGGGTTTCAGATAATGAAAAAGCTTGAGAAAGGGGAGTTTGACCTTAGAGTTGGAAATGGAGCAAAGATATGGGATGTTGCAGTGGGAGCAGTTACCTTACATTTTCCGCATGATAGGATATTAGTTTTAAACAATGTTATTTATGTTCCGGACATAAGGAAGAATTTAATTTCAGTTTCCAGAGTCATTGAATTTAATTATTCAGTTTCTTTCCATTCTGGTGTTGATATCAGTAGACATGGAAATATTATATGTTCCGGTAGAATGCATGATAACTTATTTTATATATATCCTATTGCTCCCTCACTGCATAATGTACAGCTAGAAAGCTCATCTTCCCTCAAGAGGAAGGTATCTTCGACCAATGACACTTATCTTTGGCACTTACGTTTGGGTCATATTAACCTAAAACGGATTCAGAGGTTGGTAGAGGATGGGCTTCTGAGCTCATTAGATCTCGAACCTTTTCCTCAGTGTGAATCTTGTCTCATGGGAAAGATGACCAAAAGGTCATTCTCTGGAAAGGGACTGAGGTCAAAGGAGTTGTTAGAATTGGTTCACACTGATGTGTGTGGTCCTATGAACAAACTAGCTAGAGGAGGTTATGAGTATTTCATCACCTTCACTGATGATTACTCTAGGTATGGATATGTGTACCTAATGCGACGCAAGTCTGAAGCGTTTGATAAGTTCAAACAATTCAAGGCTGAGGCGGAGCTACAACTAGGGAAACATATCAAAGCTCTTCGATCTGATCGAGGTGGCGAATACCTCCTGGGTGAGTTCAAGGAGTACCTCACACAACATGGGATTGTGTCTCAGTTGTCTGCACCGGGTACACCCCAGCAAAATGGTGTGGCGGAGAGAAGAAACCGAACCCTTCTTGATATGGTAAGGTCCATGATGAGTCATGCAACCCTACCCATATCTTTTTGGGGATATGCCCTAGAAGCAGCAGCATACATTTTGAATCTGGTACCTTCTAAATCAGTACCTAGGACACCTCAAGAAATGTGGACAGGTCGAAAACCCAGTTTAAAACATATCCACATTTGGGGTTGTCCAGCTTATGTACTGAATGATAAAGCTACCAAGCTAGAACCCAGATCGGAAATGTGCTACTTCATTGGGTATCCTAAGGGAACGAGAGGAGGCATCTTTTATCATCCAAAGGAGCAAAAGGTGCTTATCAGCACTCATGCTAGATACTTGGAGGATGATTGCATGATGCACCAAGAGCTTGGTTGTAAAGAAACACTTGAGGAGATTCTTTCAGAAACTCCTGCAACATCTGTGCCAGATCCTGAGATTGTAGAAAATCAAGACATTCCTTTTAACACTCCGGAGCCTCGTCGTAGTGGGAGAATTACTAGACCACCAGATAGATACTTGGGAGTGTCTTTCATGACAGACTCCGAGGATCTGGTTGAGGATCCTACTAGTTACGATGAAGCAGTAACAGACATAGATGCTGACATGTGGCAGCAAGCGATGAAATCTGAATTGGATTCTCTATATTCCAATCAAGTCTGGGAACTTGTGGATGCACCTGAAGGGATCAAACCCATAGGGTGCAAGTGGATCTACAAGAGAAAGAGAGGAGTGGATGGGAAGGTTGAAACCTTCAAAGCAAGACTGGTGGCGAAAGGATATACTCAGAAAGAGGGTATCGATTATGAGGAAACTTTTTCGCCAGTAGCCATGCTCAAGTCCATAAGGATTCTCTTAGCCATCGCATGTCATTATGACTACGAGATATGGCAAATGGATGTCAAGACAACTTTTCTAAATGGAAGTCTTGACGAATGCATCTATATGATGCAACCAGAGGGATTCATTGCTGGTGGCCAAGAGAACATGGTCTGTAAACTCAAGAAGTCCATTTATGGACTTAAGCAAGCATCTAGGGCATGGAACATCAAGTTTAATCAGGCAGTCAAATCCTTTGGCTTTGATCAAAATATTGATGAACCATGTGTGTATAAGAAAGGGAGTGGAAACGCAGTTGCATTTTTAGTCCTATATGTGGATGACATATTACTCATTGGAAATGATGTTGGCATCTTGTCATCTACAAAGGTTTGGTTATCATCTCAATTTCAGATGAAGGATTTGGGTGAGGCGAGCTATGTCTTAGGGATCAAGCTTTTGCGAGATCGCAAGAACAAGATGTTAGCCTTATCCCAATCTTCGTATATTGAGAAGATATTGGTCAAGTATAACATGCATGACTCCAAGAAGGGCTTGCTACCTTCTAGACATGGAGTACCACTATCTCGGAATCAATGTCCGAAGACACCTGAGGAGATAGAAAGCATGAGGAGAGTACCATATGCATCAGCTGTTGGAAGCCTCATGTATGCAATGTTGTGTACTAGACCAGATATTTGCTTTGCCGTTGGCATGGTTAGCAGATATCAATCAAACCCTGGACCTATGCACTGGACAGCTGTTAAGCATATATTCAAGTATCTTCGGAGAACGAAAGATTATATGCTAGTCTACAGAGCAGATGATCTAACGCCACTGGCGTATACAGACTCTGATTTCCAGTCGGATGTAGATGGCAGAAAGTCTACCTCGGGATACGTCTTTACTCTATCAGGAGGGGCTATATCATGGAGAAGTGTCAAGCAAGATTGTACTGCTGATTCTACCATGGAAGCAGAGTATGTGGCGGCATCGGAAGCTGCGAAGGAAGCAGTATGGCTCAGAAAATTCCTATTGGAATTGGGAGTAGTTCCTGCAGTGCAAAAACCGATTGTCATGTACTGCGATAATACTGGTGCAGTAGCTAACTGCAAAGAGCCCAGGAATCACAAAAAAGGCAAGCATATTCAGAGAAAGTACCACTTGACCCGGGAATTTGTACAGGATGGGGAAATAGTGGTAGAGCAGATTGCCTCAGCAAATAACTTAGCTGACCCATTTACTAAGACTCTTACTGAGAAAGTCTTTACTTCACATGTTGAGTCTATGGTAGTTAGGTTAGGTCGTAGTGATCTTTAGTGCAAGTGGGAGATTGTTGGGATTGGTGTATGCCCTAAAGCCCACTGACTGCACTCACATCTCTGTAACTGGATATTTATTGGTTATTTAATGGAATGACATCTTTCTCTTTATACTTGTGTATATGTATGGTTGTGTAAGGCCCATTGTTTTCTAGTAAATGACTCAGGTGTGTAGTGGCTACACACAGTAAGGTCTGAGTCATGGACACTTGAAACATTAAACATGTTCATAACTGAGAGATGGAGTTGGACACTTCATCTTGGTATAAGTTATAATGAGATACTCTCCTGTACTCAGGGTGACTTACCTTAGTCACGGAGG
Organism: Cinnamomum chago; assembly: GCA_038049695.1. NCBI lineage: Eukaryota > Viridiplantae > Streptophyta > Magnoliopsida > Laurales > Lauraceae > Cinnamomum > Cinnamomum chago. Next base: position 89,328,513 of record CP142453.1, on the reverse strand, counting down.
TCTTTCCGGATTTATCTCATTAGTGCATGTGTCATGCATTGAACAGGACCACTTGAAGGTGTGATCTCTAAAATAGTACTATCACAGAGAGAGATCAACTCACCTCTTGCTACTGAGTGACCAGTGCTCTTAATCTTGAGCATTTGTGGATGAACTGATGAAGTCAAGTTCTTGTGCTTTAATTCACTATGGGTGAGATCCTGTTCATGGGTCAACAGCTCTGTGTTTTGGGTGCTTGGGCTTGATTAGTTGGGACGTGCAAATGAAATATGGAATCTATGCCATTGTGTAATGGAATGATCGTCCCCTTAGAATTATCTGATTAATCATCAGAATCTAAGATCTTAGTATATGGATGTTCCATATGGATATTGAACTTGTGGGTCGCTCCCTGGATCAAGAGAATGATATCCGGATGATGATTAAGTCAAGGGTATGAAGTTCTAAGGATAAGATGTAATCAAGACGGTAGATAGTACATCGGTTAACCTACTTGATTATGGATGTTACATAGAGGGGCATTTTGGTCATTATACTTGGTAGGTCAAAGACAATCGTCTATTTATGATGAGCTTTATTTGCAATTTAATATTTGTCCCTGGAGTGCAACCATAACTCTCTAGTGGAATGAGTTAGGGTTAAAATGATCTTAATGTTGCTATGGGGTTAGCATGGACATTTTGGTCATTTTGGGAGCCAAGGGCAAATATGTCTTTTGGTCCCTCTTCTAGCCACTTTCCTATATTGGCATGGTTTCCTAATTTAATTAGATGATATGTGGTTGAATTATTTTGTGGAAGAATAATTTTGAGTTTAAATTCTAATAGGCTCTTGATGGCATACATGAATTTAACTCTAGCTAAATTATTGACTAGTGGGCCATGGTGTGTTTAGCTATCTTGTGGGCCAGCCATAAGTGGAGCCCCTTGTGTAAGGTTTCCAAGTTTGATTAGGTATCTTTACTTGGAAGGAAAGACTCCTCTTTGGGTAAGAATTCCATTGATTAAAGGTTACTAATTTTAGTGTCTTTAATTAGTAAGTGTTGCACTACTAAAGGGGAAAGGTTGCTATTCTTTTTAGGGATTGACATTCCTATTAGAAAGAGCATTCCTTATTGGAATCAAAGCTTTATAAATAAGGGCATTCCCCTTGGGCGTGCAACACATCAGACATCAGAAATCAAGTGGGATTCTAAAACCCTAGGGGCGTGAATCACTAGGAGGATACATTGGCCGCCCAAGAGCAAGGAGAAGCTAACTCACGCCCAACCCTTGCTGCCCTCTTCTTCTTCATTGGAGAGGAGATCAGGTCCTTGTCTTGATTCCACAAAGTGTAGTTCAGAAAACCCTTCTTAGGATTCCATAGTTTGATCCCACCATCAACACCAATCAGATTGGGAAGTGGAATAGGAGAGAAGATCAAAGGAAAAATTCTGCAACAAATTCCTGCACCTGTATTGCTGATTGCAGGCTGAGTTCAGACCTTTGAAGGCTTTCTTTTCAGAGTTTAGAGGCACTCAAATCATCAAGGTATTAGTCCTCTAACATCTCTTTACATTTAGACACATGTTGATAATGATTTCATGGAGTTATATGCATGTTTTCATGGCTGAAATCAGATCCGAATTCTAGTTTTTTAAAACTTGAAAATCAAAGGCAGCCATGGACGTCCTCTTGAGTATGAGTTCAGATCAGTAATGCATTATCTTTCAATGGTATCAGAGCCACTCCATGATTAATCATGATCCCATGTTGTGTGGTTTACATTCCTAGATTAATTAAGGGCATGGTGGCGCCCTTTAGGATGTTTTTCCTGCATAAAGTGTGTGCAGGAATTTTTTCTGATTGCTGGAATTTATCAAGAACACAGTTTAGTGCATGTTTGGAGTCAAGGGATTTTTTCCAGATTGCTGGAATAATTTCAGAAGTTGTATAGTGCTTCCCAATGCACTATGAATGCACTAAAGACTGCTGGAATAATTTCAGGATGATGAATAGTGTTGTACATAGCACTTTGAATGCACTAACCTCTTTGTTGCAGCCATATAATTGCATCCTTGATGGTTCGCATGTATGAGTGTGGATTTGGATGTTTTTAATTAGTTGGAAAGTGTACGATTGCACGGTTAGCAATCATAGGAAGTTGTAATCTTTTCCTTGTTTATATTTCAACTAGTCTTGATGTAAGCTTTCTTGAAAAGCATAGGGATCTCCAATGTATTTTTTGGTTTTTGCTTTTCATGGATTTGCTTGTATAAATTAATTTATTGTAACAAGCAAGGAGAAGAAAGCTTCAAAGATTGCAAGGTTGCAAGTAGAGGAGGATTCCATGGTGGTGGAGGCAACGAAGGTGTCCTAGTGCGAATAGGACTCTTAACCAAGTATCCTAGTTGGATTAGGATTCCTAGTTGGATAAGGATTCCTAGTTGGATAAGGATTTGAAGTCCGAAGAGCAGGGAGCCATCAAGGATTGCATTCTTTAATTTGCTTTTATATATGGAATGCATGGTTGAATGCTTTATATAATTGCTATGTTTATCACCTAGTAACATGGCCACCACTAGGTTCTTAAAATTGGCATCTTTCTATATTGGATTGTTTTTGTTTGGCAAATTGTTTTAAACGGATCTTAGACCAGCACCTTCTATTTGTCTAAGGTTTAAAATTGGATAGGGTTTAGTTTATCTTGGTACCCTAAGTTTCCAAGAGAGGCCAAACTAAAATCTAATATGTTGCTACCCTAGTGGGCCCATAACCCTCAGGTCCCAAGACCTTTACTCAATATGTTTTAAAGCAAAGGTTATTTATTTTTTGAGATGACTTAAGCAATTGAGTCATGAAAATTGTTAACTAAGTTTGCTAGATTTAAACAAGATTTGAGTAACGATGCAAAGGTCAAAAAGAGTTTTTTCGAAACCCTAGTGTTAAATAATCAAGTGGGAGAGGGGTTTGGAAAAACCCCACGGCCTTCCATTTTAGGTTCATGCTATCTCATTAGAGTGTTAGTGGGAGCGACCATCCCTTAGATGGAGTTCTTTACTAAAGATCGCTTCGATGGGTTAGTGGGTGAACTAATGTGAATATTCGTAATGAGGTGTTAGTGGGAGCGGCCATCCTTTCGGTGGAGTTCTTTACTAAAGATCACTTCTATAGAATGTCAATGAAGTGTTGGTGGGAGCGGCCATCCCTTCGGTGGAGCTCTTTACTAAGGTTCACTTCAAGGGTTGATTGGAGTCACTTCCCTTCGGAGGACTCAAGTCATAGACATTCTGGGAACGTTCATAAAAGATGGTAATACACTTGACATAAGACGGTAATGACCTCTCCCTAGGAGTTAGAGTTGTTTGTCATATGAGGCCAAACCAATCAGTGATTGGACTATCACTGGATATGCGTATCCAGACAGTGATGATCCAAATAAGCAGACCTTAACTCAACGTGACTGTAGGCTCGGCCATCCCTTCGATGGAGGGTCTATGAGGAGGTTGAGACACTGATACATTATTATTAGGGTTAAATAATGTAAAAAGTCTTGTGCATGTTTTTTCCTTTTATTACAAGCACAATATACATGTTACATATATACTGCCTGTCTAATTATAACCTGTTATATATATCCAGAGAGATGGGGAAGGATTCCTTTAGCCCGTTGATGAGTATTCTGCGTGAGAACAAATTGACTGGCCCAAATTACGTAGACTGGAAAAGAAACCTTAACATAGTACTCACCGCTGAGGAGTACAAGTATGTTTTGTCGGAACCCTGTGCTACCATTGATGATTATTCTACAGATGACCAGCTAGAGGCTGAAAAGAAATGGAAAAAGGCGAATAGCATTGCCAAATGCTACATGCTTGCATCCATGTCCAACGTGTTGCAAACGCAGCATGAGCAAATGGACACAGCTTCAGATATCATGTTGTCCTTGTCTGAGATGTTCGCAGACAGAAGCAGGTCAGCGAGGCAAGCTGCTTTAAGGACAATCATGAATTCTAGGATGGCTGAGGGAACACCTGTCAGAGAGCACATGCTCAAGATGATGGATTGTTTCAATGAAGCTGAGATCCTAGGGGCTGAGATTGATGCAGGGAGTCAGACTGATATGATTCTCGAAACTCTGCCGGGGTCTTTCAACCAGTTCAAGCTCAACTTTAACATGAGCAAGATGGACATGACTCTCTCTGAATTAATGAAAGAACTCCAGGCGGCAGAGGCCATCATGAAGCCTAAAGGCCAACTTCACTTTTCCCAGTTTTCCTCTAAACTCAAACCGAAAGGGAAAAAGTTCAAGAAGAAGCAGGGTAAGGGAAAAGGACAGAAAAAGGGCAATGCTGGGAAGAAGGACAGAGGCACAGGTGAAAAGCCCAAAGGGAAATGCTTTAAGTGCGGCCTCAAAGGTCACTGGAAGAAAGATTGTCCCAAGCTCCTAGGCTCAGATAAGAAAGGTATATCTCTTTCCTACTACATTGAAACCTGTCATGTGGTTGATTCTACTGATTCCTGGATAGTAGACTCTGGAGCCACTAATCATATCTGCAATTCATTGCAGGGGTTTCAGATAATGAAAAAGCTTGAGAAAGGGGAGTTTGACCTTAGAGTTGGAAATGGAGCAAAGATATGGGATGTTGCAGTGGGAGCAGTTACCTTACATTTTCCGCATGATAGGATATTAGTTTTAAACAATGTTATTTATGTTCCGGACATAAGGAAGAATTTAATTTCAGTTTCCAGAGTCATTGAATTTAATTATTCAGTTTCTTTCCATTCTGGTGTTGATATCAGTAGACATGGAAATATTATATGTTCCGGTAGAATGCATGATAACTTATTTTATATATATCCTATTGCTCCCTCACTGCATAATGTACAACTAGAAAGCTCATCTTCCCTCAAGAGGAAGGTATCTTCGACCAATGACACTTATCTTTGGCACTTACGTTTGGGTCATATTAACCTAAAACGGATTCAGAGGTTGGTAGAGGATGGGCTTCTGAGCTCATTAGATCTCGAACCTTTTCCTCAGTGTGAATCTTGTCTCATGGGAAAGATGACCAAAAGGTCATTCTCTGGAAAGGGACTGAGGTCAAAGGAGTTGTTAGAATTGGTTCACACTGATGTGTGTGGTCCTATGAACAAACTAGCTAGAGGAGGTTATGAGTATTTCATCACCTTCACTGATGATTACTCTAGGTATGGATATGTGTACCTAATGCGACGCAAGTCTGAAGCGTTTGATAAGTTCAAACAATTCAAGGCTGAGGCGGAGCTACAACTAGGGAAACATATCAAAGCTCTTCGATCTGATCGAGGTGGCGAATACCTCCTGGGTGAGTTCAAGGAGTACCTCACACAACATGGGATTGTGTCTCAGTTGTCTGCACCGGGTACACCCCAGCAAAATGGTGTGGCGGAGAGAAGAAACCGAACCCTTCTTGATATGGTAAGGTCCATGATGAGTCATGCAACCCTACCCATATCTTTTTGGGGATATGCCCTAGAAGCAGCAGCATACATTTTGAATCTGGTACCTTCTAAATCAGTACCTAGGACACCTCAAGAAATGTGGACAGGTCGAAAACCCAGTTTAAAACATATCCACATTTGGGGTTGTCCAGCTTATGTACTGAATGATAAAGCTACCAAGCTAGAACCCAGATCGGAAATGTGCTACTTCATTGGGTATCCTAAGGGAACGAGAGGAGGCATCTTTTATCATCCAAAGGAGCAAAAGGTGCTTATCAGCACTCATGCTAGATACTTGGAGGATGATTGCATGATGCACCAAGAGCTTGGTTGTAAAGAAACACTTGAGGAGATTCTTTCAGAAACTCCTGCAACATCTGTGCCAGATCCTGAGATTGTAGAAAATCAAGACATTCCTTTTAACACTCCGGAGCCTCGTCGTAGTGGGAGAATTACTAGACCACCAGATAGATACTTGGGAGTGTCTTTCATGACAGACTCCGAGGATCTGGTTGAGGATCCTACTAGTTACGATGAAGCAGTAACAGACATAGATGCTGACATGTGGCAGCAAGCGATGAAATCTGAATTGGATTCTCTATATTCCAATCAAGTCTGGGAACTTGTGGATGCACCTGAAGGGATCAAACCCATAGGGTGCAAGTGGATCTACAAGAGAAAGAGAGGAGTGGATGGGAAGGTTGAAACCTTCAAAGCAAGACTGGTGGCGAAAGGATATACTCAGAAAGAGGGTATCGATTATGAGGAAACTTTTTCGCCAGTAGCCATGCTCAAGTCCATAAGGATTCTCTTAGCCATCGCATGTCATTATGACTACGAGATATGGCAAATGGATGTCAAGACAGCTTTTCTAAATGGAAGTCTTGACGAATGCATCTATATGATGCAACCAGAGGGATTCATTGCTGGTGGCCAAGAGAACATGGTCTGTAAACTCAAGAAGTCCATTTATGGACTTAAGCAAGCATCTAGGGCATGGAACATCAAGTTTAATCAGGCAGTCAAATCCTTTGGCTTTGATCAAAATATTGATGAACCATGTGTGTATAAGAAAGGGAGTGGAAACGCAGTTGCATTTTTAGTCCTATATGTGGATGACATATTACTCATTGGAAATGATGTTGGCATCTTGTCATCTACAAAGGTTTGGTTATCATCTCAATTTCAGATGAAGGATTTGGGTGAGGCGAGCTATGTCTTAGGGATCAAGCTTTTGCGAGATCGCAAGAACAAGATGTTAGCCTTATCCCAATCTTCGTATATTGAGAAGATATTGGTCAAGTATAACATGCATGACTCCAAGAAGGGCTTGCTACCTTCTAGACATGGAGTACCACTATCTCGGAATCAATGTCCGAAGACACCTGAGGAGATAGAAAGCATGAGGAGAGTACCATATGCATCAGCTGTTGGAAGCCTCATGTATGCAATGTTGTGTACTAGACCAGATATTTGCTTTGCCGTTGGCATGGTTAGCAGATATCAATCAAACCCTGGACCTATGCACTGGACAGCTGTTAAGCATATATTCAAGTATCTTCGGAGAACGAAAGATTATATGCTAGTCTACAGAGCAGATGATCTAACGCCACTGGCGTATACAGACTCTGATTTCCAGTCGGATGTAGATGGCAGAAAGTCTACCTCGGGATACGTCTTTACTCTATCAGGAGGGGCTATATCATGGAGAAGTGTCAAGCAAGATTGTACTGCTGATTCTACCATGGAAGCAGAGTATGTGGCGGCATCGGAAGCTGCGAAGGAAGCAGTATGGCTCAGAAAATTCCTATTGGAATTGGGAGTAGTTCCTGCAGTGCAAAAACCGATTGTCATGTACTGCGATAATACTGGTGCAGTAGCTAACTGCAAAGAGCCCAGGAATCACAAAAAAGGCAAGCATATTCAGAGAAAGTACCACTTGACCCGGGAATTTGTACAGGATGGGGAAATAGTGGTAGAGCAGATTGCCTCAGCAAATAACTTAGCTGACCCATTTACTAAGACTCTTACTGAGAAAGTCTTTACTTCACATGTTGAGTCTATGGTAGTTAGGTTAGGTCGTAGTGATCTTTAGTGCAAGTGGGAGATTGTTGGGATTGGTGTATGCCCTAAAGCCCACTGACTGCACTCACATCTCTGTAACTGGATATTTATTGGTTATTTAATGGAATGACATCTTTCTCTTTATACTTGTGTATATGTATGGTTGTGTAAGGCCCATTGTTTTCTAGTAAATGACTCAGGTGTGTAGTGGCTACACACAGTAAGGTCTGAGTCATGGACACTTGAAACATTAAACATGTTCATAACTGAGAGATGGAGTTGGACACTTCATCTTGGTATAAGTTATAATGAGATACTCTCCTGTACTCAGGGTGACTTACCTTAGTCACGGAGGTCTTTCCGGATTTATCTCATTAGTGCATGTGTCATGCATTGAACAGGACCACTTGAAGGTGTGATCTCTAAAATAGTACTATCACAGAGAGAGATCAACTCACCTCTTGCTACTGAGTGACCAGTGCTCTTAATCTTGAGCATTTGTGGATGAACTGATGAAGTCAAGTTCTTGTGCTTTAATTCACTATGGGTGAGATCCTGTTCATGGGTCAACAGCTCTGTGTTTTGGGTGCTTGGGCTTGATTAGTTGGGACGTGCAAATGAAATATGGAATCTATGCCATTGTGTAATGGAATGATCGTCCCCTTAGAATTATCTGATTAATCATCAGAATCTAAGATCTTAGTATATGGATGTTCCATATGGATATTGAACTTGTGGGTCGCTCCCTGGATCAAGAGAATGATATCCGGATGATGATTAAGTCAAGGGTATGAAGTTCTAAGGATAAGATGTAATCAAGACGGTAGATAGTACATCGGTTAACCTACTTGATTATGGATGTTACATAGAGGGGCATTTTGGTCATTATACTTGGTAGGTCAAAGACAATCGTCTATTTATGATGAGCTTTATTTGCAATTTAATATTTGTCCCTGGAGTGCAACCATAACTCTCTAGTGGAATGAGTTAGGGTTAAAATGATCTTAATGTTGCTATGGGGTTAGCATGGACATTTTGGTCATTTTGGGAGCCAAGGGCAAATATGTCTTTTGGTCCCTCTTCTAGCCACTTTCCTATATTGGCATGGTTTCCTAATTTAATTAGATGATATGTGGTTGAATTATTTTGTGGAAGAATAATTTTGAGCTTAAATTCTAATAGGCTCTTGATGGCATACATGAATTTAACTCTAGCTAAATTATTGACTAGTGGGCCATGGTGTGTTTAGCTATCTTGTGGGCCAGCCATAAGTGGAGCCCCTTGTGTAAGGTTTCCAAGTTTGATTAGGTATCTTTACTTGGAAGGAAAGACTCCTCTTTGGGTAAGAATTCCATTGATTAAAGGTTACTAATTTTAGTGTCTTTAATTAGTAAGTGTTGCACTACTAAAGGGGAAAGGTTGCTATTCTTTTTAGGGATTGACATTCCTATTAGAAAGAGCATTCCTTATTGGAATCAAAGCTTTATAAATATAGGGCATTCCCCTTGGGCGTGCAACACATCAGACATCAGAAATCAAGTGGGATTCTAAAACCCTAGGGGCGTGAATCACTAGGAGGATACATTGGCGGCCCAAGAGCAAGGAGAAGCTAACTCACGCCCAACCCTTGCTGCCCTCCTCTTCTTCATTGGAGAGGAGATCAGGTCCTTGTCTTGATTCCACAAAGTGTAGTTCAGAAAACCCTTCTTAGGATTCCATAGTTTGATCCCACCATCAACACCAATCAGATTGGGAAGTGGAATAGGAGAGAAGATCAAAGGAAAAATTCTGCAACAAATTCCTGCACCTGTATTGCTGATTGCAGGCTGAGTTCAGACCTTTGAAGGCTTTCTTTTCAGAGTTTAGAGGCACTCAAATCATCAAGGTATTAGTCCTCTAACATCTCCTTACATTTAGACAGATGTTGATAATGATTTCATGGAGTTATATGCATGTTTTCATGGCTGAAATCAGATCTGAATTCTAGTTTTTTAAAACTTGAAAATCAAAGGCAGCCATGGACGTCCTCTTGAGTATGAGTTCAGATCAGTAATGCATTATCTTTCAATTGGTTTATTTAAGGCTAAATGTAAAGGGCGTCATGGTTTCCTTGGTTTCCCGTGAAAGGGCAAGGCATGATGAATTTCCCTATAGCCCTTTTATTTCCAGTTTTAGATTACCATGTAAGTCTCATATTTGAGACATAGGAATTTATGTAATTTTTTCTAAATTTGTAAATTCTGGCGATGTCCGAGACGAAGAAGGAAAGCGATGTTGGACTCCTAATCAAAGAGTTTGAAGATTACCAAAAGAGTTCTGGAGTTTCCCAAAGAGTTTGAGGAATTCCAAATTTTTGGAAAGTCTAGAAGTCCAAGAAGTCTATTCCACTTGGGCCATGTGGAGGAGAGGACTAGTTTCTATTTTTGCAATTTCTATTTATGGGTGCATGCTTAAATTAGAGTTTTTCCAGATTTGATCCAAACATAGAAAGTTACTAAAATTGGTCAAATCAAATTAATGTTTGGAAAGAGTTCTAATTAGTGTTGATGACCCATGAGATGGACACATTGGTAACACTAATTTAGAAACTGAACTTTCCTTAAAATAACTTGACTTGGAACCAATCTTAGATCATATCATGAGATGATTTGATGTTCATATATATATATATATATATATATGTGGGCCCTAATACCTTACAAAGAAATCCTCAATTCTAAAATATTAAGTGGGAGCGGGGCATTTATATTTAGAAATCCCCATGGTTTTCCACCATATGTCCATTGTAAGGAAAGTATTAGCCTCGCGCCATCTCGAGTATGGCCGTTCCCCACGGAGGGCTTTTACTTGTCTGGCTACTAGATATGGATCTCCGATGGATAGTGTTGGTGAGACGGGGCGGGGGCCCACTCCCCAAGGAGGAGCTGCAACGGTTGTCATACAATGCTAGTTGGTGGGTCACACTTAACTAAAATAATGATGTAGTATCCCCAAGGATTTGCCTCATGTATTTTAGAAACCAAAGTAAATCGGGAGTCATACATTATTTGGTATGAGATACCTAGATAATAATGAATGATGGGGATCATGGAAAGTTAGTCTTAATCCTAATTTTGACTAACTTTGATCCGCACCAATCTAGGTGGTATTCGCACTCCCCAAGGAGGCATATCCCGGGGATTGGGATTCCGATGTATTCTGAATTTAATGGTTATGAGGATTTCATATAAATTTGGTAGAATACTAAACCCTAATGTCATTTAAATTTATTAATTGAATGTATGGTTATGTGCTACAGTATTTTCAGCATGAATTCAAACAAATTCAATCCACTTGCGACCATCCTCAACCAAAATAAGTTAGTGGGATCAAACTATGTAGATTGGAAACGGAACCTGGATATTGTCCTGACAGCTTCAGGATACAAATATGTCCTTACCAAACCCCCCCCCCCCCCTTGATGAGCCATTGCCAGAAGCATCACAGGAAGAAAAGGAACTTTACACCAAGTGGGCCAAAGACGATGAGATGGCCAGATGTTACATACAGGCATCTATGTCTAGTGTTTTACAACACCAACATCAATCATTTAAGACTGCATATGATATTATATCAAACTTAATGGAGATGTTTGCGGAACAGGGCAGGCCTGCCAGACAGGCTGCTATGAGGGTGCTTATAAGCACCAAGATGGTTGAAGGCACACCAGTACAGGACCCTATGTTGAAAATGATAAACTCATTGAATGAGCTAGATGTACTGGGGGCTGCGATTGATGCAGAATCGCATATTGATATAATACTTGAGTCACTACCAGAGTCATTCAACAATTTCAAGGTTAATTACAACATGAATAAAATGAATCTGACTCTGGCTGAGCTGTCTAACCAGCTGGTGGTGACTGAAGGGATTATGAAGAAAAAGCCAACTGCCCTGATGACAGAAAAGTCATTTGCCAAGTCCAAACCGAAAGGCAAAGGGCGGAAAGGCAACAAGAAATCAATTCCGAAGGGTCCTAAGGCGGAGAATGGTCCTAATGGTGGTGTTGGCAAGTGTTAGACCCCGACCCAGACCAAGTCGATTAGTGTGCGATTAGTATGTGTTTAGTTCTAAGTGGGTTTAGTCGTGGTTGGGTTGGAAGTGATTAGTTAGTTTTGGACATAGCTTTGGGAATTTTGAGAACGTCTAGTATTAGTCAGACACACTCAGGAAGGCCTGAGTGCACGTGTAAGCTTGGGAAGATCGTATCGGTTTTCGTGTGAGTGTGATTTTGATTTCATTTGAATGATCTTGTTATGTGTTACAACTTTCGTTTTAAGCCCATTCGTGTTCGAAGCCCAAAAACCCATGTTTTGGCCCAAAGAGGGTAAAATTGTCCTTGATGCACAAATCTGGACATAATTTTCGAGATCTCAAAACCATGTCAAAAATATACTTTTTGGAAAGTAGATATTTCGACGATCGTTTTATCCTTCTTCGTCGAAGTCATCCGAGGCCCACAAGATCATGTTTTAGCCATTTCAAGTTCAGGTCACATGGGGCCCATGAGTCATCACTTAATCCCCCTTTCCCTCTTCTTCCACTCACTTTACCAAATCTCTGCAATTTCTGAATCTAGGGCAAGGAAAACCTCTTTTCTTCTCCATCTTCCCCACCTTGTTTGATCTAGCTAGGGAGCTCCAAAGAAGATTCTAAGACTACCATTTTCTTCATCTCCTTGCAAGCTTCCTATTGATACAATCTTCTTGAAGTTTCAAGTTGGGAAAGCTCTCCATTCTCTCCCATCTCTCTTGTTTGACTTTCTCTAGGTAAGAGTTTCAAACCATGTTTTCCATGAAGTCTTTTTAGTCCTCAAAGATCATGTTTTTCATATTTACAAACCCTAGTTGTAAAATGGGTTTCTTGTCTTAAGCTTGAGTGAGTTTGGTGTGGTTTTCTTGGTTTTTCTTGTAGTGCTTGATAGCTTGAGTGAAGTGCTTGGAGGAGTGTTTAGCATTTGGGCAAGGCAAGTAATCTCTATAGGATCATTGTGCATGTTATTTTAAGCTACATTGTTGTTTTGGAAACTTTGCATATGAATGTGTTTACAAGCTTCATGATTGTGTTTTGTTGGTTTTGGATGTGTGTTCTACCCTTGAAGAGCCTATATGCTCAGGGAATACAAGAGGAATGAGAAGGAATGGAAAGGAGGAAGGAAAAAATGTGAAAATCTGCACTGAACCGCACACCCGTGCATTGGCAGTCAGCTCCGCGGTCAGCTCGCGGTTAGCCGTCTGTGTCCACTGCGGCTAACCGCAGGCTGACCGAACTCAGCGGTTACTTTTCCAGAAGCTAGCATTTTCATCTGGGATCAACGGTCAGCACCACGGTCAGCTCACGGCTAACCGCCAGTCTCACTCGCGGTTAACCGCAAGCCAACCGTGGACTGCGGTTTCTTCTCTAGAAGCTGGCATTTCGATTGTGGTTCACGGTCAGCTCCGCGGTCAGCTCACGGCTAACCGCCAGTCCCACTCGCGGTTAACCGCAAGCCAACCGCGCAATGCAGTTCCTTTTCCCGAGAGCTAAGTTCGATTTGCTTTCCAGCGGTCAGCCTGGCGGTCACCTTGCGGCTAGCCGCCATGTCCCAGTTCGGCTAGCCGACACCTGACCGCGAGGTGACCGAAATTCACTGTTTGTGTATTCTGAAGAGTTTTGGAAGAATGAAAAACTAGAACATGTTAAGTGACCTTTAGCTTGATATTGTGCACTCGAAACCCAAGATGTCTTTAAACTTCTGGGGCACCAATTTTATTTAATTTCCAACATCGGGGCTTCGATTTCACAACGACCATCCAAAGGTCATTACGTGTGCTTGATAAGCCTTGTGTTCGTGCTTTAGTTTTGATAAAATGAATATCATCGTGAACTTGTTTTGAAGTGTTAGTACAAGCTTGCTTTGGGAGTTTTGTTTCAAGAGAAAAGGGGATCTCTTCCTAAGCGTGTTATGCATAATTATTATGCCCGTGCTAGTCGTGCTCGTCGTGTTTTGATAAGTGATTTCCCCCTTTCTATCTCGACGTGCTTTGATCGTGCTTTGCGTGTTTTGTGCATTCATGAATTAAGTAAACACCACTGAGCTTAGACTGCCCTTTCAGTTTGATCCACTGTCTGGGGGTCTTTAAACATGTGGACTGTCTGCAGACTGGTCGTGTATTTATTACACATCGTGCGTGTCCGGTTCCGCGGCCGGAATTCCCGTCTTTGTGGGAAATCGTGTCGTGCTTATATTATGTATATCGTGCTTGTCGTGCGTGCTTGCTCTTTTCATTATATAAATGATAGAGAAAGGATGGGCTCTTTGTTAGGAATTTTCTAGATTGCAATTTGATGGATGCATTTCATTCTAGCATCATTTGATTTACACACCTGCATTGGTTTTAAAGTAAACTTGAAATCTTGTTTTATTCATGCATTGCTTTTAAGTTTTGTAAAAGTATTGATTTATGCATGATTTGTATTTTCATCTTGGATGCATTTGTTTTAGAAAAGAGTTTTCAAGAAATCAAGCAAGCCTTTGTTTTAAAAGTTTTGAATCTTTTTAGGCTTTTTATGTCATGTTTTAAAAACCATTAGAATCTTTAAAACATGTTTTCCAAGCTTGATTTAGTAGGCAAAAAGGTCCCCCAAGCAAAACCTTCATATATGCAAAAGTTGCATTTTTTGCAAAAAGGGAGGCTGTCCCGGCAGTGTTGCCGGTCGACCGAGAGGCAGGTCTCGGTCGACCGAGACAACTGGAGGTAAAACTGCAGTTTTTGAACTGAAACCTCCAACGGTCAGAAATCTGACCGTTGTGCCTTCCCGGTCGACCGAGACCTCTTTGTCGGTCGACCGAGAACTAGCCGTTGGGCACTTTTTGCTATAAATATGAGTTCTTTCCCTTGCCAAAAGTTGGGAATTTTTAACCCCTCCTTGAGAGGATTTGAGGCATATCAAAAGGGAAAAGAACCAAGGGATGAAGGGGAAGATTAGGAAAGCTAAAGCTTGGATTAATGAAGTTAAACCACCAAGTAGGCTCTTCCTTTCTTAATCATATGTTTGCATGCTCTTGTTTTATTTTTGGTAAATCATTTCTAGCATGTTAAACTATGTTTGTGTTGTGTCCTTAACATATTTTATGTTTTGAGTTGATTTATTGTTTTGGATACAACATCACATGATTCAATCCAAGTAGTACTTGAATTGGTAAATCAAAGTAGATCATGTTAATGAAAGAACTTTGGTAAATCATATGTAACATGATCCATATACTTGGTTGAATCTTTGATTGTTGTTTTCCATCATAAGAACATCTCTCTCAAAACTAACTTATGTTTTGGATTCAACTTCTTTACAAATCATATGTTTTCATGTTTTGTTTTATCATTGGTAAATCTTAGTAACATGTTAATCTATGATTTGTTGTATCCTTAGCATGTTCTATATTTTGAATAGATCTATTGTTTTGGATACATCACCATTGATTCATCAAAGTAGTACTTTATCTTTGGTAAATCTAAGTAGATCATGTTAATGAAATATGTAACATGATTCATATACTTTGTTGAATCTTTGGTTGTTGTTTTCCATCATAAGAAAATCTCTTTCAAATGTATCTTATGTTTTGGATTCAACATCATTACAAATCATATGTGTATTATTGTTTTAATGCTTCATAACTTGCCTTTCTTTGATTGGTAAATCATTTTCAAGTTGTCCTTTTAATTACATATGATTTGTCCCCTAATTTCAATCAAATCATTTTTTATGTTTTGAGCTTCATTGATGATTTGATTGACATCCCTATGCATCACATGTTTAGAGCTAATCCATTACATACAACTTGTGTAACTTTGATATCATTAACAAGTTGTTACTTTTAACATGTGATTGCATTACTTCCTCAATCATAAATGTTTTTGAGCTAAAACTTTCAAAAGCCTTAGGCATACATTTATGAGCTTTCATTTTCAAAATGATTGAGGACCACACACACACACTTCATTTGTTTTCATCTTTGCATTCATAGTGTGAGTGTGTATTTGTATTTCACTTCCATATCCGCCTATTTAAGAGGCAATGTAATGAGCTTAATAGAATCTCCATCAAGTGTATGTAAGACACTAACTTAGTGAGATAACCAACCTTGTGGTTGAAGAGGTTATTGCTTAGCCTATGAAAGCATAATGGATAGGTTGATGTTAAGCCTTGAAAAACATCAATGTAAAGGTTATTGCTTAGCCTTGGAAAGCATATTGTAAAGGTTATTGCTTAGCCTATTGAAAAGCATAAATAGTGGAAATCCGGTGGGGTGTTGGATCACAAGCCGGTAGTGGATGTAGGCATTGAGGCCGAACCACTATAAATCCTTGTGTGATGGTGCTTGCTTTGTGGTGATTATTTTGTTAGCTTCCGCATCTTGTATGTTTAATCATCACATGTGACTAGTTTGTTTTAAAGAAGTTAAAATTGTTAAAATTGGTCATAAAAGAAGCTCACCCTATTCACCCCCCCTCTAGGGTTCGGATCCCCATGGACTTACAAGTGGTATCAGAGCGGGTTACTCCATATTAGGGCTTAACAACCCGGAGTTGATCCTTGCTAGATTAGAACCCTAGTGTTGTGATTTTATTGCATATCTTTTAAAGATTTCCACTATGATTGAAAATGAATTTTCCCTAGCCTCATTGCACCACTCTTAGTCTTTTTCAAGTTATATCTTTAAGAGTTGGTGAGTCCTCAAAATTATCTCTCTTGGACAACCTTTTCAAGACCTTAGGTGAATTTTCAAAGGTAGACTATTTGAGTAACCTTAAGGCCTTGATACCCCTAGACCAACCTATGCTTTTTAGTTATATCTATTTGTTGGTCATAGTACATTTGCATTTTGTTTCTTTATAGTCACATCTTTTAAAATGCAATGTTTCTTTGTGATCATTTGATTTTGTCTTCATGAACTTTTAAAGTTATATCTCATGGTTTTCAAAATCCTTTGGTTGCATTACTTTCATGATGGATTTGCATTTTGTTCATATAGTTATATCTCTTGTAGTGCATATCTATTCATGATCAATTGATTGTGATCACAAATGCTTTCATAGCTAGTTTTTCATGATCAATTGATGTTGGAAAATCATTTGATGATTGTCATAGTTATATCCTTTTTGGAAATCAAATGATTTGAAGCAACTTTAGTTTTCCATTGATTTATAAGTTATATCTTTTGATATGGAAAATTTGTGAGTGTCTATTGTTTCAAAAATTGAAAATTTTATAATAGTACACTTCTTGTTTTTCAAATTCACTTGCTCTTAATTCTATAATTGATTCCTTGTTGGAATTTCAAACATTGAAGTGATTTGAAAAACTTTGGAAAATGTTCTAAGCTTTATTAGTTATATTTATAGAAGCATTTTCCTTGAAGTTATTTCCTTGTGCCTATTTATGATTATATCATTTGAAAGGAAATAATTTTTACAATCTATTTGCATCTTTGCTCTATTAGTTACATTCTTTATGCAAATTGATTTTGTTGACTTACATTGCATGGTTGGATATGTTTCATTGATTTGCATGTTTGTGCCTAACTTGGTATATTCTCATTAATGCATTTTGATGATTGTTTATGTGCTTTATAGTAAAATCTTGTATTTGAGCTTTTTAAGTACATATGTGAATTTATGTGCTAAGTTCATTTGGTATAGACCTCATATCCATTTTCCATTACATTGTAAGCTTAGTACATTTGCTAAGAGTGGAGATGTTACATGATAGCTTAATGAATCATTTTAGATGAATTGGAATTAAACCATTGTTCTTAATAGGTATATCCATTTATGTGGTCCATCTTCATCTTTATGTGATCCATGATGTCTCTCTAACTTCATACCTTCTTGTGCTTACATAGTATATTCTTTTTGATGATATGGTATGAGTTAGATCTTGAGTGTTGATTGATCCTCTCTATGCAAATGTCAAAGTGTTCTATGTATGGTTGTGATCTTAGTTCTATTTGTTGAAACCATACTAGAACTCAAATCCATCCTCCATGCTTTATAGTCCTTTCTTTTTGGATGGTTATGATGTTGATTCATGTATATGCTATAAGTGATATCATCCTAATACATGTTTCAACTTCATAGTAGTGATCTTGATCATATGAAACTCTTTGAAATCCATTCCTCATATTTCTATGTGTTTGATGGATAACTTAGATGTTGAATTCATATGATTTAGTCACTTTATAAATTGCATGCATTTCTAAGTCATATCCTTGTGCATTGCAATTTACCTTGTTCATCACTATGCTCAATAGTTATATCTTTATTAGTGATGAATATGCATTTATGATGCTTGATGGATTTTTGTCACATTCTTGCTCTTTATCATGTTATCAAATTCAATTAGTTTCAATTGGTATAATGTTTGATTGATTTGATTTCTTGTGAATGTGATAAATCTTGTGTGCATTGGATTGAACTTGATAAGTAATATGATTGTTCCTTGTCACACACCATTAGCATCATAATGTTCATGTTGCCACCTCTTTTGCTCATATAGGTATACCTTATGACCACCATGTTTATGTGTTCATAATATTGGTTGGTTATTAATTGAGGTTGGCTTCATGTTTGAATTCCATTTCACTCTTTCATGCACCTTAATAAGTCATATTTATTGATTGAATGAAATGATTTTCAAAATCTTACATAGCATATGATTTTCATAAGTAATATTGATTGATGCTATGTTTGAGTAAACCCCATATCATGGATAGCTCTAATTTGGATTTTTCCTAATAGGTATATTTTTAAATCCATTTTAGAGTGATTGATTTAAATAGTCATATCCTAAATCTCAATTGGTATTCTTTGTCTTTTCAATTGATATCCATGATGGCTTTTCCCATAGACCTTGCTTTCTTTTGGCAATTTGATCATATGAGCTTGATAGTTAAATGAATCTAATCCTTTCTTTGAAGTTGACCCTCACTTGGTTAAACCATCTTCTTCTTGTACCTAATAGTTAAATCTTTGTCAAAAGTTTGACAAAAGAAGAGAATGGATTGAGGGGGAGTGTAAACCTTCATAGGAAGTATTAGTTGTGATCAAATTGACCCTAGGATTGCCTTTGAACCCTTAGAGACTACTACCTCACATGATAGCCTGTTATGTATTTCATCTTCGATTTCATTTGTTAACAGGTGCTACTAATGGTATTTTCCTTGTTTCATGTGTGTAGGTACCTTTGCAATTTAATGGCAAAGGGGGAGAAATTATGCAAGTTCTCAAAAGGGTGAAGAGAATGTCCAAGCTTCCTAAGGGGAGAGTTGTGTATGATCTTCTACAAAGGGAGAGAATGCATAGCTTGCCAAAGGGAGAAAGAGGCATGGTCAAAGGGGGAGAGCTAATAGAAGAAACAAGCTTGGAAGCTAAAGAAGATGCTTGGATAAAGAAAGAAAGAAGAAAGAAAGCTTGAAGGTTGATCAAGCTCCAAGCATCATGAAGATTGAAGAAAAGAGCTCAAGCTAAGAGAAGGAGCATCCAAGAAGATTTCAAGCCTTGTCCAGCTGAGGGGGAGCTGAAGACTAAGTGTGTATTTTCAGTGGTGAGTGTGTTTGCCATCAAATTGCAAAGGGGGAGATTGTTAGGAATTTTCTAGATTGCAATTTGATGGATGCATTTCATTCTAGCATCATTTGATTTACACACCTGCATTGGTTTTAAAGTAAACTTGAAATCTTGTTTTATTCATGCATTGCTTTTAAGTTTTGTAAAAGTATTGATTTATGCATGATTTGTATTTTCATCTTGGATGCATTTGTTTTAGAAAAGAGTTTTCAAGAAATCAAGCAAGCCTTTGTTTTAAAAGTTTTGAATCTTTTTAGGCTTTTTATGTCATGTTTTAAAAACCATTAGAATCTTTAAAACATGTTTTCCAAGCTTGATTTAGTAGGCAAAAAGGTCCCCCAAGCAAAACCTTCATATATGCAAAAGTTGCATTTTTTGCAAAAAGGGAGGCTGTCCCGGCAGTGTTGCCGGTCGACCGAGAGGCAGGTCTCGGTCGACCGAGACAACTGGAGGTAAAACTGCAGTTTTTGAACTGAAACCTCCAACGGTCAGAAATCTGACCGTTGTGCCTTCCCGGTCGACCGAGACCTCTTTGTCGGTCGACCGAGAACTAGCCGTTGGGCACTTTTTGCTATAAATATGAGTTCTTTCCCTTGCCAAAAGTTGGGAATTTTTAACCCCTCCTTGAGAGGATTTGAGGCATATCAAAAGGGAAAAGAACCAAGGGATGAAGGGGAAGATTAGGAAAGCTAAAGCTTGGATTAATGAAGTTAAACCACCAAGTAGGCTCTTCCTTTCTTAATCATATGTTTGCATGCTCTTGTTTTATTTTTGGTAAATCATTTCTAGCATGTTAAACTATGTTTGTGTTGTGTCCTTAACATATTTTATGTTTTGAGTTGATTTATTGTTTTGGATACAACATCACATGATTCAATCCAAGTAGTACTTGAATTGGTAAATCAAAGTAGATCATGTTAATGAAAGAACTTTGGTAAATCATATGTAACATGATCCATATACTTGGTTGAATCTTTGATTGTTGTTTTCCATCATAAGAACATCTCTCTCAAAACTAACTTATGTTTTGGATTCAACTTCTTTACAAATCATATGTTTTCATGTTTTGTTTTATCATTGGTAAATCTTAGTAACATGTTAATCTATGATTTGTTGTATCCTTAGCATGTTCTATATTTTGAATAGATCTATTGTTTTGGATACATCACCATTGATTCATCAAAGTAGTACTTTATCTTTGGTAAATCTAAGTAGATCATGTTAATGAAATATGTAACATGATTCATATACTTTGTTGAATCTTTGGTTGTTGTTTTCCATCATAAGAAAATCTCTTTCAAATGTATCTTATGTTTTGGATTCAACATCATTACAAATCATATGTGTATTATTGTTTTAATGCTTCACAACTTGCCTTTCTTTGATTGGTAAATCATTTTCAAGTTGTCCTTTTAATTACATATGATTTGTCCCCTAATTTCAATCAAATCATTTTTTATGTTTTGAGCTTCATTGATGATTTGATTGACATCCCTATGCATCACATGTTTAGAGCTAATCCATTACATACAACTTGTGTAACTTTGATATCATTAACAAGTTGTTACTTTTAACATGTGATTGCATTACTTCCTCAATCATAAATGTTTTTGAGCTAAAACTTTCAAAAGCCTTAGGCATACATTTATGAGCTTTCATTTTCAAAATGATTGAGGACCACACACACACACTTCATTTGTTTTCATCTTTGCATTCATAGTGTGAGTGTGTATTTGTATTTCACTTCCATATCCGCCTATTTAAGAGGCAATGTAATGAGCTTAATAGAATCTCCATCAAGTGTATGTAAGACACTAACTTAGTGAGATAACCAACCTTGTGGTTGAAGAGGTTATTGCTTAGCCTATGAAAGCATAATGGATAGGTTGATGTTAAGCCTTGAAAAACATCAATGTAAAGGTTATTGCTTAGCCTTGGAAAGCATATTGTAAAGGTTATTGCTTAGCCTATTGAAAAGCATAAATAGTGGAAATCCGGTGGGGTGTTGGATCACAAGCCGGTAGTGGATGTAGGCATTGAGGCCGAACCACTATAAATCCTTGTGTGATGGTGCTTGCTTTGTGGTGATTATTTTGTTAGCTTCCGCATCTTGTATGTTTAATCATCACATGTGACTAGTTTGTTTTAAAGAAGTTAAAATTGTTAAAATTGGTCATAAAAGAAGCTCACCCTATTCACCCCCCCTCTAGGGTTCGGATCCCCATGGACTTACACTCTTTGTGGATTGTAACTATTCATGATATATTATGTACTCATGCTAGTTTATTTTGGTATCTCAGCTTTGCTCGTATTCTTGAAAATGTATCTCAGTTTTGATAGTACTTCATACCAAAGATTTGCTTACATGTTTTCTCTAAATGTTATTGTTCATGTTCATGCCTAAATTGACTACCTGCCAAACCGTCGTGTTTGACCCTTGTTTGTTGGTGCCCAGGTGCAGGAGACGTTGCCTTTGAGGAGGAGCGTCAGGAGGAGGCTTGTGAGCCAACTCCCGTGAGAGAGTGGCAGCCCGACGATGTCATTTAGATGTCGGTCTGGTTCTCGAGTTTCGTCACCTTTAGTCTTGGGGTTTCTTTTGGTTATTTTGAGATTGTATTGACCTTTATTGGTCTCTTATGGGTTGTACTAAACTTAACTCACTTTCGTGTTAAACTTATAACTTGAACTACGTTTGGGAATGCCTTGATAACCCTTTTCCTTTGATGCTATGTCTTGTTATTAAATGTTATAGCATTTAAAGATTTGATTATGCTTATCGTGATGTGTTTTGCTACACGCTTCCGCAATCGTGTACGTGTGAGTCAGATTCCGCGTGTCTTTGGGAATCCTCACCGCGGGAACCTGTGGGAAAACAAAATCTTCAGTAGTAATCATCACCAAATCGCGTCGCGGGCCCGGGGATCCGTTCCGGGGTCGGGACAGGACTGGTATCAGTGCGAGACATGTTTCAGGCACTTAAAAGAAACTAGAAAGATCTTAGGAACGTGGCGAGGATTCGTGAGTTTGATAGATTCGTTCGTATAGGATCTTAGAAACCCTTGTACCATGATTATTGTTTTCTAACTCTTTGTTCTACAACAATATGCCTCCAAGAAAAGCTCCAAATCATCATGCTTCAGGCAGTAACCAGAATGAGTCAGATGCATCTGATACACCAATAGCCACACAATTTCAGGAACTTATGCAAGCAATGATAGCACAGCAAAGGCAAGCTAATGAGAACCAAGCAAGATTCCAAGAACAGTTGGCTAAGAAGGATGATGAGATGGCACAAGTTCAAAGGCAGTTATTGGAAGTCCTTCAGAACAGGAATGTAGCACCACCCGCAGGTCCACAGATTGTTATTCAGAATAGGGATCCTGACCCTAATGCACTGTTTGAGAAGTTTAGGAAAAGAGCACCGAAGGAGTTTTCGGGCAATGAGGACCCACTAGTGGCAGATGACTGGCTAGTCAATACGGAGAAGATCTTTGATGTCTTCATGTGCACGGGTATACAGAAGGTCAACCTCACAGCTTCATTATTTTATGGGCTTGCAGACAGGTGGTGGCAAACAGTCAAGGATCCTTATGCAGTGATGGCAGATGATGAGGCATGGGCAGCATTCAAGATACAGTTTCAGGACAAGTACATTCCCTCTCATGTCAAGAGGCAGAAGGCTATCGAATTCCAGCAGCTTAAGCAAGGTAGTATGACGGTGCTAGACTATGTCACCAAATTTGAGAGATTGGCTAGATATGCTACCGAGCTGATTGATACGGAAAGGAAGAAAATAACAAAGTTTTTGGAAGGGTTGAATCCGATCATCATGAGAGATGTTATAGGGGTAGTACCTCCAGTTACATATGATGAGGCAGTCAAGCGGGCTTATACTTTTGAGGATATTAACAATATGATTGTTCAGGACAGGAAACAGCAGTATCAACAGCAGAATCAGAGGCAACAACAGGGCAAGAAGCCAAGGCAAGAGCAAGGTCATGTGAGGCAGGGTTGTGGACATTGTGGCAAGAATCATGAGACACACGAATGTCGTAAGGCCATGGGTGCCTGTTTCAAGTGTGGGGCTATGAATCATTCAATCAAGGATTGCCCACTACTTCAGACTCAAGGGAACAGAAACCAGCAGCAGAGGCAAGTAGCTCCTTAGAATCAACCACCAGTGCAAAATCAGATGAGACCACCTCAGCAGCAACAGGCTAGGCCACCATTGCCTTATCAGAATGCTCGTCCTCCACCGCAGAACAGACAAGGCCAAGGAAGGTAGAACCAAGTACCGAACAGACTACAGATGCATGGACGTTTGTACTATCTCAACCGTGCAGATGCTGAAGCTGCAGGAGACGTGGTAGAAGGTAAACTTCTTGTTTGTGGGGTAGAAGCCCAGATTTTGTTTGATCCCGGATCCACTCACTCTTTTTCATCCCCTAGTTTTGCTAAGTTGATTGATGCACCATGTAGTGAGTTGGATTACATTTTGGTAGTGACCACTCCAGTAGGAAAACAAGTTGTGTGTAGAAACCATTACCCTAGTTGTACAGTGTTATTAGGAGATGTTAATCTACCGGCCAACCTCATAGTTTTGGACATGCATGATTTTGATGTCATTTTAGGCATGGATTGGTTAGAAGCATATCATGCCACCATGGATTGTTTTAGTAAGACCATCACATTCAAATTCCAAGGACCATAGGCAGAGTTGATATTTCAGGGGATCAAGAGGAAATCTCAGGCAGGGTTTATTTCAGTGTTGAAGGCAAGCAGACTAGTGCAGAGTGGGTGTCAGGCATTTATTGCGTTTATCACGGAGGATAAACAGTCCCAAGGGGTGGAGGATATCCCCATTGTGTGTGAATTTCCGGATGTTTTTCCAGAAGAATTCCCGGGTTTACCACCAATTAGAGAAGTTGAGTTTACAATTGAGCTCCTTCCAGGGACAGCTCCGATTTCTATTGCACCATACGGGATGGCTCCAGCAGAAATGGGTGAGCTAAAGCTCCAATTGCAGGATTTGTTGAGCAAAGGTTTTATTAGGCCAAGTGTTTCACCGTGGGGAGCACCGGTGTTATTTGTGAAGAAGAAGGATGGAAGCTTGAGAATGTGCATAGACTACAGGAAGTTGAACCATGTGACTGTGAAGAACAAGTACCCTTTGCCAAGGATAGATGAATTGTTTGACCAATTGCAGGGAGCAGCCTATTTTTCCAAGATAGACTTGAGGCCAGGGTACCATCAGTTGAGAGTTAGAGACTCAGATGTTCAGAAGACAGCCTTTAGAACAAGATATGGGCACTATGAGTTCTTAGTGATGCCCTTTGGTTTGACAAATGCACCAGCAGTCTTTATGGCTTTGATGAACAAGGTCTTTGCGCCTTATTTGGATCACTCCACGGTAGTGTTTATTGATGATGTTCTGGTATATTCTAAGAGTAAGAAGGAGCATGAAGAACATTTAAGGACAGCGTTGCAGCTCTTGAGAGACAACCAGTTATATGCAAAACTCAGTAAGTGTGAATTCTGGTTAGAGCAAGTTGTTTTTCTAGGCCACATCATCTCCAGAGAAGGTTTAGCAGTTGACCCAGCCAAGATAGAAGCAGTTGTTAGTTGGGCAAGGCCAAGCAGTGTGACAGAAATTAGAAGCTTTTTGGGGTTAGCAGGCTACTACAGGAGATTTGTCCAAGGTTTTTCGTCCATCGCAGCCCCGTTGACAAAATTGACTAGGAAGAATGTTCCATTTGTGTGGACCGATCAGTGTGAAACCAGTTTCCAAGAGTTGAAGGGAAGGTTAACCACAGCCCCAATTCTTACATTACCCTCGAGCAACGGCGGATTTATTGTTTATACAGATGCTTCGAATGTGGGACTGGGTTGTGTATTGATGCAAGATGGCAAGGTGATTGCCTATGGCTCGAGACAGCTGAAGGACCATGAGAAGAATTATGCAACTCACGACTTGGAGTTGGCAGCAGTTGTTTCCCATTGAAGATGTGGAGACACTATCTTTATGGAGAGAAATTTGAGGTCCACTCAGATCATCGAAGTTTGCAATATTTGTTCTCGCAGAAGGATTTGAACATGAGGCAAAGAAGGTGGATGGAGTATATCAAAGATTATGACTTTCCAATCAAGTATCATCCAGGCAAAGTGAATGTGGTAGCAGATGCGTTGAGCAGAAAGTCAGTGGTTATGGCCAGTTTGAGAGGAATGAGTGTCTTACAGCAGTTCAAAGAGTTGGGTGTAGAGGTACAAACCTTGAGATTGGGTGCAATGTTAGCGAATATGACAGTTTCAGAACCAACCTTCATCCAGAAGATTAAGGAAAATCAGTTGCAAGACCCAGACTTGGCTAAGATAGTAGAAGTTGTTGCAGAACGCCCCGATTTCAAGATGGTGAATGGAATCTTGTATTTCCGTGACCGGTTGTGTGTGCCAAATGTGGATGATTTGAAGAATGAGATAATGAACGAAGCTCACAGTACGAGATATTCTATGCATCCGGGTAGCACGAAGATGTACCACAATTTGAGGAATAGATTTTGGTGGAACAACATGAAGAGAGAGATAGCAGCTTTTGTGTCTCGTTGTCTAACTTGTCAGTTGATCAAGGCAGAACATCAGAAGCCTCCAGGTTTGTTACAGCCTTTGGAAATTCCGGAGTGGAAATGGGAGCACATTACCATGGATTTCGTCTCCGGTTTGCCTAATACTAAGAAGGGAAATAATGCAATTTGGATCATTGTAGATCGTCTGACAAAGTCTGCTCACTTCATTCCGATGAAGACCGGGAATATGATGCATATGGCACCACTGGCAAAGCTATTTGTTGATGAGATTGTTAGTAAGCATGGTCAACCCGTCTCCATTACTTCAAATAGAGACAGTAGATTTGTTTCAAAGTTTTGGAAAACTCTTCATGAGTCGATGGGTACCAAACTTCAGTTCAGCACAGCTTATCATCCTCAGACCGATGGTCAGTCAGAAAGGACGATACAGACTCTCGAAGACATGTTGCGTGCTTGTGTATTGGATTTCAAGATTCAGTGGGATGAATGCCTACCTCTTTGTGAATTTGCTTATAACAATAGTTACCACTCGAGCATTGGTATGGCACCTTTCGAGGCACTCTATGGTAGAAGATGCAGAACTCCGGTTTGCTGGGAAGAAGTCGGTGAACGTAGTTTCCATGGACCGACGATAGTTGGAGAGACAAGTGACAAGGTCAAGCTGATTCAGGAACGGTTGAAGATCGCCCGTAGTAGGCAGAAGAGTTACGCAGATACTCGCAGAAGAGAATTGCAGTTTCAGGTGGGTGACAAGGTGTTCTTGAAGATCTCACCAGTTAGAGGGACTTTGAGATTTGGACAGAAGGGCAAGTTGTCCAGGAGATTTATTGGTCCGTATGAGATTTTGAGCAAGATTGGAGATGTCGCTTATAGACTTGCGTTACCGCCGGAATTCTCCGGGGTGCACAATGTATTTCATGTTTCTATGCTCAAGAAGTATGTCTCTAGTCCTGCACACATTCTACAACATGAGCCTTTGGAAATTCGGGAAGATGCCTCGTATGTGGAAAGACCGATCAAAATCATTGACACCAAAGAACAAGAATTGAGAAACCGGACTATTCATTGGGTCAAGGTACTTTGGGAAAATCACGAACCAGAGGAAGCCACCTGGGAATTGAGAGAGCAAGTGCAAAGGAAGTATCCACAGCTTTTACCAGAGGTAATTCTTTGATTTATTTGGTGGACCAAATATCCTAAGGGGTGGAGGATGTTAGACCCCGACCCAGACCAAGTCGATTAGTGTGCGATTAGTATGTGTTTAGTTCTAAGTGGGTTTAGTCGTGGTTGGGTTGGAAGTGATTAGTTAGTTTTGGACATAGCTTTGGGAATTTTGAGAACGTCTAGTATTAGTCAGACACACTCAGGAAGGCCTGAGTGCACGTGTAAGCTTGGGAAGATCGTATCGGTTTTCGTGTGAGTGTGATTTTGATTTCATTTGAATGATCTTGTTATGTGTTACAACTTTCGTTTTAAGCCCATTCGTGTTCGAAGCCCAAAAACCCATGTTTTGGCCCAAAGAGGGTAAAATTGTCCTTGATGCACAAATCTGGACACAATTTTCGAGATCTCAAAACCATGTCAAAAATATACTTTTTGGAAAGTAGATATTTCGACGATCGTTTTATCCTTCTTCGTCGAAGTCATCCGAGGCCCACAAGATCATGTTTTAGCCATTTCAAGTTCAGGTCACATGGGGCCCATGAGTCATCACTTAATCCCCCTTTCCCTCTTCTTCCACTCACTTTACCAAATCTCTGCAATTTCTGAATCTAGGGCAAGGAAAACCTCTTTTCTTATCCATCTTCCCCACCTTGTTTGATCTAGCTAGGGAGCTCCAAAGAAGATTCTAAGACTACCATTTTCTTCATCTCCTTGCAAGCTTCCTATTGATACAATCTTCTTGAAGTTTCAAGTTGGGAAAGCTCTCCATTCTCTCCCATCTCTCTTGTTTGACTTTCTCTAGGTAAGAGTTTCAAACCATGTTTTCCATGAAGTCTTTTTAGTCCTCAAAGATCATGTTTTTCATATTTACAAACCCTAGTTGTAAAATGGGTTTCTTGTCTTAAGCTTGAGTGAGTTTGGTGTGGTTTTCTTGGTTTTTCTTGCAGTGCTTGATAGCTTGAGTGAAGTGCTTGGAGGAGTGTTTAGCATTTGGGCAAGGCAAGTAATCTCTATAGGATCATTGTGCATGTTATTTTATGCTACATTATTGTTTTGGAAACTTTGCATATGAATGTGTTTACAAGCTTCATGATTGTGTTTTGTTGGTTTTGGATGTGTGTTCTACCCTTGAAGAGCCTATATGCTCAGGGAATACAAGAGGAATGAGAAGGAATGGAAAGGAGGAAGGAAAAAATGTGAAAATCTGCACTGAACCGCACACCCGTGCATTGGCGGTCAGCTCGCGGCTAGCCGTCTGTGTCCACTGCGACTAACCGCGGGCTGACCGAACTCAGCGGTTACTTTTCCAGAAGCTAGCATTTTCATCTGGGATCAACGGTCAGCACCACGGTCAGCTCACGGCTAACCGCCAGTCTCACTCGCGGTTAACCGCAAGCCAACCGTGGACTGCGGTTTCTTCTCCAGAAGCTGGCATTTCGATTTGTGGTTCACGGTCAGCTCCGCGGTCAGCTCACGGCTAACCGCCAGTCCCACTCGCGGTTAACCGCAAGCCAACCGCGCAATGCGGTTCCTTTTCCCGAGAGCTAAGTTCGATTTGCTTTCCAGCGGTCAGCCTGGCGGTCACCTTGCGGCTAGCCGACACCTGACCGCGAGGTGACCGAAATTCACTGTTTGTGTATTCTGAAGAGTTTTGCAAGAATGAAAAACTAGAACATGTTAAGTGACCTTTAGCTTGATATTGTGCACTCGAAACCCAAGATGTCTTTAAACTTCTGGGGCACCAATTTTATTTAATTTCCAACATCGGGGCTTCGATTTCACAACGACCATCCAAAGGTCATTACATGTGCTTGATAAGCCTTGTGTTCGTGCTTTAGTTTTGATAAAATGAATATCATCGTGAACTTGTTTTGAAGTGTTAGTACAAGCTTGCTTTGGGAGTTTTGTTTCAAGAGAAAAGGGGATCTCTTCCTAAGCGTGTTATGCATAATTATTATGCCCGTGCTAGTCGTGCTCGTCGTGTTTTGATAAGTGATTTCCCCCTTTCTATCTCGACGTGCTTTGATCGTGCTTCGCGTGTTTTGTGCATTCATGAATTAAGTATACACCACTGAGCTTAGACTGCCCTTTCAGTTTGATCCACTGTCTGGGGGTCTTTAAACATGTGGACTGTCTGCAGACTGGTCGTGTATTTATTACACATCGTGCGTGTCCGGTCCCGCGGCCGGAATTCCCGTCTTTGTGGGAAATCGTGTCATGCTTATATTATGTATATCGTGCTTGTCGTGCGTGCTTGCTCTTTTCATTATATAAATGATAGAGAAAGGATGGGCTCTTTGTGGATTGTAACTATTCATGATATATTATGTACTCATGCTAGTTTGTTTTGGTATCTCAGCTTTGCTCGTATTCTTGAAAATGTATCTCAGTTTTGATAGTACTTCATACCAAAGATTTGCTTACATGTTTTCTCTAAATGTTATTGTTCATGTTCATGCCTAAATTGACTACCTGCCAAACCGTCGTGTTTGACCCTTGTTTGTTGGTGCCCAGGTGCAGGAGACGTTGCCTTTGAGGAGGAGCGTCAGGAGGAGGCTTGTGAGCCAACTCCCGTGAGAGAGTGGCAGCCCGACGATGTCATTTAGATGTCGGTCTGGTTCTCGAGTTTCGTCACCTTTAGTCTTGGGGTTTCTTTTGGTTATTTTGAGATTGTATTGACCTTTATTGGTCTCTTATGGGTTGTACTAAACTTAACTCACTTTCGTGTTAAACTTATAACTTGAACTATGTTTGGGAATGCCTTGATAACCCTTTTCCTTTGATGCTATGTCTTGTTATTAAATGTTATAGCATTTAAAGATTTGATTGTGCTTATCGTGATGTGTTTTGCTACACGCTTCCGCAATAGTGTACGTGTGAGTCAGATTCCGCGTGTCTTTGGGAATCCTCACCGCGGGAACCTATGGGAAAACAAAATCTTCAGTAGTAATCATCACCAAATCGTGTCGCGGGCCCGGGGATCCGTTCCGGGGTCGCGACTGCAAGGCTAAGGGAACAGGGACAAAAGGAAAGTGTTTCCATTGTGGTATGACAGGACATTCGAAGAGGAATTGTCCAGAATATCTGTCTAAGAAGAAGACCTCAGGTATGATTGAGTCACTTGTTACTGAAGTTAGTTTTGCAACTGGTACTTCAAAATCTTGGTGTGTGGACTCCGGGGCAACTAATCACATATGTAATTCGTTGCAGGGGTTCCGGGAAACCAGGAGACTCAGTGACGGCGAAATCATTGTCAACCTAGGATCTGATGCTAAGGCGGATGCGGTTTCAGTAAGAGTTATTACTTTATGTTTTCAAGATAATAAGTTGGTTTTGTCAGACACTCTATATGTACCATCTTTAAGACGGAATTTAATTTCAGTTTCTAGTTTGGTGAATAAAAGTTATTCTATTACTTTTGGTACTGAAGTTGTTATAAAGAGAAACGGTACTTTTATATGTTCTGGCAAGGTAACCAATGGGCTTTATCTATTAACTCCTACAATGTATGAGATACATGATACCGAAATAATTTATAGACCATCATTAAAGAGAAAGTCACCTTCATCTAATCCAACAAAACTTTGGCACTTGAGGCTAGGTCATATAAACCTAAATAGGATTGACAGGCTAGTGAAAGATGGTATCTTGCCTTCATTGGTGGTAGAACCAATGCCTGTCTGTGAATCCTGTTTGGAAGGCAAAATGACCAAAAGACCCTTTTCATCCAAGGGCAATAAGGCCAAAGATTTATTGGAATTAGTACATACTGATGTGTGTGGACCCATTAATGTCAGGGCCAAAGGAGGATATGAATACTTCATCACTTTCACAGATGATTATTCAAGATATGGATACATATACCTTATGCACCGCAAGTCCGAGGCTTTTGAAAAGTTCAAAGAGTTTCGAGCGGAAGCGGAAAATCAATTAGATAAAAGTATCAAGACTCTTCGATCAGATCGAGGAGGGGAATATCTCTCTGTTGATTTTATGGGATACTTATCAGAAAAATGGGATTCTATCCCAGTTGTCTGCTCCTGGTTGGCCTCAACAGAATGGAGCAACAGAAAGAAGGAACCAGACTCTTTTAGATATGATCAAGTCTATACTGAGTTTCTCAGGATTACCTATATTCTTTTAGGGATACGCCTTGGATACTGCGATGTACATACTAAACCTCGTACCATCTAAGTCTATACCTAAGACTACCCAGGAGTTGTGGACCGGGCGAAAGTCTAGTCTACAACATTTACACATTTGGGGTTGTCCGGCACATGTGCTAAAGGTTAAGATGGATAAATTGGAAGCGAAGTTGGAAGTATGCACGTTTGCAGGATATCCTAAATGAACTAAAGGTTGGTTACTTTATAATCCCAGAGAGCAAAAGTGATGTTGAGCACTAATGCGATTTTTCTGGAGGAAGATTATATGATAGACCGGAAACTTTTTGAACAAGGTGATCTTGGAAGAAATTCAAGAGCAAACAATTCCAAATCCTAGTATGACCGAACCTAAGGAAGAAGCGCCCTTACCTAACCTAGTAATTACACCAGTGCCTTGTCATAGTGGGAGCATAGTCAGACCCCCTGACAGGTTCTCGTTCTTGGGAGAGTCTTACGAGACAGTCCCGGAAGAACCGGAACAAGATCCCTGTAACTATGATGAAGCAATTAATGACATAGATTCGGGATGTTGGCAAGATGCTATGAAAGCTGAGATGGAGTCTATGTACTCTAATCAGGTCTGGACACTTGTGGACTTGCCTGCCAATATCTAACTTATTGGGTGCAAGTGAGTCTACAAGAAAAACAGAGAACCAGATGGAAGAGTTGAGACCTTTAAAGGTCAAGCTTGTTGCGAAAGGATATACTCAGAAAGAAGATATCGATTATGAGGAAACCTTCTCGCTGGTAGCCATGCTCAAGTCCATCAGGATACTCTTATCCATTGCGGCTCATCTCGATCATGAGATTTGGCAAATGGATGTCAAGATGGGTTTCTCAATGGTCATCTTGAGGAAGACATCTATATGATGAAGCCAGACGGTTTTATAGCTAAACAACCATAAGCAAAGAGTTTGCAAGCTGCAGAAGTCCATTTATGAACTGAAGCAGGTATCCCGAACCTAGAACATTCGTTTTGACTAAGCAATCAAGTCAGTTGATTTTTGTCAAAATCCGGATAAGTCATGGGTGTACATGAAAAGTGAAGGAGGCAGGGTAATTTTTCTAGTCGACGACATCCTTCTCCTAGAGAGTGGTATATGGATGTTGTCAACAGTAAAAGGTTTAGTTGGCTAAGACTTTTGATATGAAGGACTTGGGAGAAGCCAGACACATCCTAGGGATCAAACTCCATTGAGACCGGATAAATAGGATGATAGGCTTATCCCAATATGCTTACATAGATAAGGTACTAGTATGGTTTGCTAGGCAAAACTCCAAGAAGGGTATTACATCTTTCAGGCATGGAGTGCACCTTTCCAAAGAATCAGTGTCCCAAGACACCTGAGGAAAAGGAGCAGATGAGGTCGATACCATACGCTTCGGGTGTTGGTAGCCTCATGTATGCTATGCTATATACTATACCGGATATCTGTCATGCATTGGGCTTAGTCAGCAGATATCAGTCTAACCCAGGTCCTAACCATTGGATTGTTGTAAGATGTGTTCTCAAATCCTTGAGAAGGACTAGAGATTACATGTTGATTTATGGCAATAATGAGTTGATTCTAGTCGGTTACACATATTCTGACTTCATGTCAGATAAGGATTCCAAGATATCAACTTCTGGGCATGTGTTTTTGCTATATCTGCTTGAGAAGCAACTAAAGAAGTAGATTGGCTCAAAAAATTCCTTATCGAACTTGGAGTGGTATTTTTGGCAAGACAGCCGCTCACAGTTTACTTTGATAACAGCAGGGCAGTCGATAAGTCCAAGGAACCCAGAAGCCAAAAACATGTACAGAGGTAGTTACACATGGTCGGAAAGATTGTGCAGAGAGGTGATACTGCTATCACCAAGATAAACTCTGCAGACAATCTGGGAGATCCCTTTACTAAGCCTTTGACTACCAAAGTCTTTGAGCAGCATGTAGACGGGATGGGCAAGAGATGCAATCCTGATTGGCATTGAGCCCAAGTGGGAGATTGTTAGTTTTTATGGTCTCAATACCAGTATATGATGAATAGATTGATTAATTTCTTTATTTATCAATATAATCATGCTTTCCTTTCATGAGATGAATGGTGATTTATTACTTAATGCACATGACCAATATATATGACATAATGGTTCATGAGATGAACCGGGTCCCATTAGTATATTAGATGTGATATATGTATATGGATGAGATCCACATACGGGAGATATGTGTCACAAATCTTATACTTAAAATATCTTCACAGCTAGTGATGAGATTGGGCATCTCATCTGACAAGGTTGCAGTACTTTGATCACTATGAGATAATGTGATTTGTCTCGATCATCAGAATGTAAGATTCTGGATCATAGTGCTGGTACATTGGATGTATTGAAGGACCATGAAAAGCACCTTATATACACTGTCTTTATTTAAGGTCTGCTCTCATAATTCCCTAGCAATAGGCTCAAAATCCTGAGACATTAATGAACTCAAGTTTCTATCTATTCATTTACTTTGAGTCACCAATGAGTGAGGCCAATTGTAGGTCAACACCTCGGTGATTTGGGTACGTGGTAGTAGAGCTGTGGGAACATTCAATGGTCAAGATGGAATCCATCTTTAATATCCCCTTGTGCCAATTAATGGATTTATCATTGGTAAGTGCGCACCCATTCCGATTAAGAGTTAATTGGATCGGTACCATATGATCATTATAAATAATTGGGGCTCAAGGATAATAAGATATGGATCTAATTTGGTGGACAGGTCCATTTGATCCATGGATATAGATGGAGGGGCCTACTTGTGGTACTGTGGAAGTTTAGGGTCTTCATTGTAATTTATTCCTAAGACTGGAGTGCAATTGCATTTATATAGTGGAGTTATTTGCAATTAACTGTGGACCCGGATTGCACATGAGATGTGGGGTCGCGTGTCCCAGTTGGAGCCAGCTTTATAAGGAATCCCTAGTGGTCCCCACGCTAGCCCAATATATTAGAAAGATACTAATTCTACTTAAACTCTAAAAGGAAGGTTACTATTTCTATTTGAAGTGAGACTTCTAATAGTGGTAATGGTAAGCTACTAATTAATAATGGAAGTAGGACTTCTATTTTAATTAGAAAGGAGAAAGTTACTAATAGTTGTGGAAGTAAGACTTCTTTGGCAATTAGTAAGGGAGATGTTTACTAATTTTTAATGGGAGTTAAACTTCTATTTCAAATAGGAAAAGAGGATTTGTGGAGGGCTATAAATAGAGGAATACTCCTCTCAAATTCGTGCATAATATATAGAGCACTTTTCAGCCCCTTGTGCAACAGTTGTACAAGTCTTCTTCCTCTCAAAGTTCCCCTCTCTTTCACCTTTGGTTCCTTAGAGTTACTAGTAGGGTTTTCTCTTGAGGATTCCACCATCTTCTTGAGAAAAGAGATCTAATACGGGACATAGCGTTGGAAGATCAAAAGGAGTTGAAGATTCTGATTTGGATTGTGAAGTTGTTCATCACCAAAGTAAAGAAATCAAATCCTCCATTAGAGCACAACAAAGCTCCAAAGGTATATCTACATCCTTGTATGTTGTGTATTTCGTGGGAGCATGTTTATGTTCTGTTTTCTATCTTCTAGATAGTGTTTGTTGCTGTACATGGCTATGAGATTGAGGGAATTGCATCCTGGATTGGGTTTGTTGCATTTTAGACAATTGATCCCTGCATTAAGTGGGTCAAACGTTTTTGAAACCTGTCTGGATGGCGCACCTATATTCCAACAGTATTTGCCTGTAAATATTTAGTAATTTTTTTTAATTTCTCCAAAAAAATAAGAAAAAAAAATTCTGTGGGATTTTAGCTTGTTAATAAGTTTCGAAATCTTAGTTTACCATACTATCCAAATCCTAAAAAGAATGTCACAAAATCAAGTCTTGGGAAAATTCTTGCACGTTTAGCCACAAGAGTGTAGTCTAAGTGAAGAGTGGGCACATCAGAGTGACCCTGACAAATCACTAGTGGAGACTAAACCAACTGAGTGTAGAGCTTTTCTATTCCTTCAGGGTAAGGACTCTTTTGCGCTAATTCCGAGTATAATGAAGAGCTACTCAAACAAGTAGTTTTCGGCACATTTCTTTTTATCTCATTAGTGCCTATTTCTTTCCAACCATTGAGGGTGTCATCAAATTTGCGAACTAACCTTGACTTGTAGCTTGTGAGCACCGTTCTAGACCTAGTAAAGTGATGATAGGCAATCTAAAATTAAAACCTCATGGCCATTAAAAACCTACCCATAAAAACATTTCCCTAGTAACCCTTTTTGAGCCATTGTCCTTTATACATTTTTCCTTAAAAATTCCCAAAGCCTCTCCACCCAAATAAAAAGCCTTCAACCGATTGTTTTTTAGAAGTGGAAGGAAAAGATAAAGAAAGAAGGAAGTGTGTATTGTTGATACTTCACATGATCTATCCAAGGAAAAAAGTCTTATCGAAAAAAAAAGCATAGTTGAAAAAAAAAAGAAAAAAAAAAGAAAAAAAAAAAAGAAAAAGAAAAAGTGAAGTCGAATCGAAGAAAATTCCTTCAAAGAAAACTCAAGATCTTACCTTCTCAGAAACCCTAAAACCTCATTTTTCCATATTTTTACCAAACCCTTTCCCCTAACCCCATTACAACCAATAAAAGACCTATTGGATTTCAGGAAAAGTTAGGATGTTAAACAAGTGAGAAGTTGAGTGAGCATTTTCACCCTCAGTTAAATGGTTGCTCTTTCCATGAGATCAATTCTCCAAAAAGTCCTCATTTTCAATAGACATGTGAATCCTTTTGCCTTGCCAATACTCACATATAGCGTGATAAGTCAGAAAATCTTCCCGATTTTATTTCTAAGAGTATGACTGTGAGGCTGAAGTCAAAACGAATGGATTTAGAGGGTGATCAAAGTTGTGTTTTCTCAGAACCCAAAACCGCACAAGTGTTGGCTGAACTCACTCAAATACACTCCGGGACTTGAGCATCATTGAAAGATTTTTAGCAATTGGATAGTGTTCTAAACTTGCTCTGATTTTTATTAGCTTGCTAAAAACCCGAGGATTTAAATAAAAAGAATTTTGTGGGATTTATTCACTGAAAACCCTCACGAGACAAAACTCGTCCACTAAGGCAAACTTAGGGGTTTAAATGGCTTGTGGCACGAGCTAAGTGCAACCGCGATTCCTGCGAAAGTGAGTTAAGATTTTTTTTTATCATTTTATGCATATAGTTTGTTTTCTTTTGCTCGGGACTAGCAAAATGTAGGTTTGGGGGTGTGATGAGTTCACAAAAGAGACATTTTCATAGCATTATTTTATAAGTTTTCAAAGATAAAAGAACTCAAAACACTATTTTTAGTAGAAAAATAATAAATTTCCTCCTCATCATTCTTTGCTCATATCTTTCCATTATAGATGGCCATTTGTATGCATTTATATGAGTTCCAATGGCCTCCATACAAAATATGTTAAAAAATACTCTTAATTATGTTAATTTCTCTTTGTAGGTGTTAATTGAAGATTAATTTGAAGATTAAAGTTGAGATTCAAGAGTTAAAGAGAGTAAGGATAAGTTTGGAAGACAATTGGATGAAGAAATGACAAAGATAGGCCAACAATAAGAAAAAAAAATGAAAGACCTGGGTTGGTATTTTGACGATATCTTTTTACTCGGGTGTCTGATTGAGGTGATCTCAGAAGCATTGGAAAGCTTGTTCTAAGATCTACAAATCATTTTTCACAACATTTTTTCCAATTCGGACTTTTCGGGGGTCAAAATAGCACATCAATATGGAGACTATTTTCTAACACGGGAATCACATCCATATGTTCATATTTCCATTCTTGTGAACTCCCACATTGGAAAGAAACCAAAAAGAGCAAGAAAAATGTCTCTATATATGGAAGGGAGTTCTAGGCATTAAAAACACAAGCAAGGAGAGCCTCCTCCTCTTTACTTAAGCTATTCATGTAATTGAGAGCAATTGTATAGAGAAAGTGAGGAAAGCTTTGTAAAATTTGAAGATTTATAATGAAAGTTTTGTCTTCTCCAATGGGTGGCTAATAACTTTGATTGGATCTTCTAGATGAAGCTAAGTTAATACTATTCCTTTTGTTTATGCTCTTAATTCTCATTGTGTGCTTAACATGCTAGAATAGATTTTTCTTCATTGCAATGTGCTACCTTCCATGCTTATTTTATTTCTTAGCATTCTTTTTACTATTTATGCTTAGGTTTGATAAATCATGCTTAGGAGTTAATATCTTTTGATGGTTTATGCTTACTTTTGATAGATAGTCATTAGGA
Organism: Cinnamomum chago; assembly: GCA_038049695.1. Taxonomy (NCBI): domain Eukaryota; kingdom Viridiplantae; phylum Streptophyta; class Magnoliopsida; order Laurales; family Lauraceae; genus Cinnamomum; species Cinnamomum chago. The sequence continues at coordinate 89,291,130 of CP142453.1, read as the reverse complement.
ATCTTTTCTTTTATGAAGGGAAGAAAATCTTAGCTATTAGATTGTTAATTTCTATCTTAGAGCTTTAAAGTTATATTTTCCAAATCTGAGCATTGATTTTTCATTAGATTTGAGTATTTGTTTGGAAAATAGAAGAGCATTAGCATTGGATTAGTGTCACTTAGTGGATTCTAGATGATTCAATCTATCCATTAGTGTTGCTTGTTGCTTATTTTACTTAATTTAGTTTAATTGTATTCACATTCCCACACACTTATTCACTTGTTTTAATTCCCACACTCCATTTCTCTATCCACACCACCATATCCATTAGCTTATTTGTTCATACCTTCTATGTGTTTCTTTTTATTCCCCCTTTGATTTTACACTATTTTAGCACACTTAATTTGTTAGAGTTTTTGTTTTGTTGCAATTTGATAGGATGCATTCAATTTCATAAAGCTTGTCCTCTCATTCATTCATGGTCTTATTCATAGGATCATCATGCATATTTCTCATTCTTGATCTTTGTATTTATCATTTGATATGCATGGTTTTCATTTCAGTTAATCTCTTAAGATCATGGAGTTTTTGGTTTCAAAAATCATCCAAGCTTTCCAAAGTTTCTATCTTTAAAATCATTATTTTGATTTGGAGTTTTCATGGCTTTAAAAAATTCAGTTTTCATCTTCTTTCAGTCATGATTTATTGCTTGGTATTTGTGTCTCAAAGTCCCCTGGAAGATGCCCTCAAAAGTTACAAGTTTCTCTCATTTTTCAAAAATCTGGGCATCTGCCAGTGTGGCCGGTCGACCGGGCCAAGGTTGCCGGTCGACCGGGATCACTGCAGTTCTTAAGAACAGTTTCTGAGCTGTAGCCTTCCAACGGTCAGAAATATGACCGTTGTGCTTTCCCGGTCGACCGAGACCTGTTTGCAGGTCGACCGAGGACTAGCCGTTGGCAACTTTTTCTTTATAAAAAGTGGCTTTTTGGTTGAAGAAAGTTGCTGACATTGGAGGGACTTTTGAGGCCAAGGATTAACAACTTCTCAAGAGCATTTTCAAAGGGATTATGAAGCCATTCCATTAAGTCAACCTTTGATCTTCAAATGGGTGTGCTTTATTTAATCCTAGTCTTTTTAAAATCATGTTTTGTTTCAAATCTTTGGTCTCTTTCAATACATGATTAACAAGTTGCTTTCCTATTAAAATGTTGTCCCTCATAACATGCTTAATACTTTAGTAATCACATATGCTATGAATACAACATATTGTCATTGTTTCACATGAATTTGTCTTTCTTGTTTCAACATCAACTTGTTAGACTTTAATTTGTCTTCTTTGAAAACAAGATAGTTAACATTGTTAAACTCATGTGTTAGACAACCCACTCTTTCTCAATCATTTGATTATCATCTTTGCATCATTCAAGATTGTATCTTTTCAAAAGGAGAAAGAGTAATTTCTAGTAAATGCATTTTTCATAAACTTTGTCATACATATGCATGTTTCTAGATCTTGAGGTTTTCATTTTCTATTTAGCCTATTAAGAGGCACTCTTTTGCCCTCAAATAGTTCTCTTAATCCATGCATTCATAGGCATATTTTCTAAGAGAAAAGTTCTATGTTGTAAAGGTTTATGCTTAGCCTTGAAAAGCATATGGTGTAAAGGTTTATGCTTAGCCTTGAAAAGCATAGTGTTGATTGTAAGGTTTGAGGTGATCCTAAACCTTAATTGAAGTTAGTGAATACCGATAAGTGTATCGGGAGTGGATGTAGGCAATTTGGCCGAACCACTATAAATGAGCTTGTCATGGTGATTGATCTTTTACTCTCTTTACTTGGATGATTTACTTTTGGTTGTATGAAGTTTGTAGTTGATGATTCCTTGTGTATGCTTATCTTAGAGATTCCTATCTATCACAAGATAATTAATCTTCATCAAATCTTAATTGACTTAAAAGTTAAAAGAATTCAAATTGGTCTAGGTTCTTAGAGCTCATCCTATTCACCCCCCCCCCCCCCTCTAGGATTCGGTCTTGGACTTTCAATTCATCCATTCATTCCCTATCTTATTCACTAGTTAATAGCTCATTTCCATGGTTGTTTCTATTTTCTTTTGATCTTGATCTTTCTCTTGTTGTTTTCATACAATTACTCATTTGATCTATCTAACATTGCTCGTTTGTTCTTGTTATTACCTTGTTAGTTTTCTTTTGTCATTAACTTTGTTACTAACTTGGTACTAACCTTGTTCCCCCTTTATTTGTACTTACATCTCTTTGTTATCTAGCTTCTTGTTTTCTTTTAGTTTGCATTTTTTTATTGCCTTTGTTATTATCTTTTTTCTTGTTTTCATTTGCATTTGTTAGCTATATTTGAATTGATACTCCTTTTCATTAATAATTGTTATTTTCCTTATAACGGTCCTCGTGGGAACGATATTCGGACTTCCATAGTCTATATTACGTGAGACAGCCGTATATTGCGGAAAATAGAGCAATCTCCGGAGAAAGACTCAAGAGTACTAGCAATGGCAGATTCTTTAGGAAGAGCTTCCCTGTGCTGCGGATGGGTTGAGGCGTTCTGCCACATTTTATGGAAAGATTTTGAAGAAGCGTGGCCTAGAAGCTTTAGAGGTTAAGGCCAAGAGTCTGCTTGAGGAGTTGAATTTTTGGTTGAATACCATGTTAGACTAAGCTCCTGATTTTTGTAACAAACACTTTTTCTTCTTCTCTTTTTGGTACCTCCATGTAAAAAAACATTTTTGGTACTCTATATACTTTTACTCAAATTCTTTTTGGTGAAAATAAGAAAAAGTTGGATGAGAATGTTTGTTTGGAAATTTGATCAAAAGGTTGTCATTTTGTGAAAATCTTTTGTCAAAGGGTTGTTTTGGGCATGAAAGCCAGATTTTGTGGCGAAAGCCTGGTTTTTGACAGTTGGATTTTGAGATGGCACGGGAGCCAAAGTTTGTGGCGTAAGAGCCAAAATTTGTTTGTGGCATGGAAGCCAAAGTTTTGAGATGGCATGAAAGCCGGATTTTTTTTTTTTTTTTGAGATGGCATAAAAGCTGATTTTTGAATTGGCATGAGAGCCAGGTTTTTTAGATGGCATGAAAGCCAAATTTTGAGATGGCATGAGAGCCATGTTTTGGGGCACATGAGCCAATTTTGTCTGTGGCATGGAAGCCAAAGTTTGTTTTTGGCATGGAAGCCGAATTTTGTTTGTTGGCATGAAAGCCATATTTTTTTTTAAAAACCAAGTTTTGTTGTATTGGCATGAAAGTCAAATGTTAGATTTTTGGCGTAAAAGCCTTTTTTTTTTTTTTTTTGGCATAAAAGGCGAAATTTTGTTTTTGGCGTAGAAACTGATTTTTGTTTTTGGCATAGAAGCCAGGTTTTTATTTTTGGCATAGAAGCCAGGTATTGGTTTTCAAAGATGCAAGTATCGACTAAAAAGTCGCCTCCCTGCTGAATGGTATTGCAAGTATCGATGGAATGTCGCCTCCTTGCTCATTTGGTTTGCGAGTATCGATGGAATGTCGCCTCGTCGCGAATTTGGGTGCAAGTATCGACTGAACGTCGCTTCCTTGCTTTTCAAAAATTTTGATTTTGCGGGTATCGACTGAATGTCGCTTCCCCACGATTTTTGAAATTTGAGGTTTTTTTTTTAACCTCGGTTTTTGTTTGAATTTTGGGTTTGTGGATATCAACTGGAATGTTGCGTCTCCACGATTTTTTTTTAAAATTTGCAAGTATCGACAAGGTGTCGCTTCCTTGCAATTTTGAAAATTTTGAAGTATCGAATGGTGTTCGCCTCCTTCCAATTTTTGGGTTTTGCGAGTATCGACTGAGCGTCGCTTCCTCGTGGTTTCTAAAAAACCATTTTGTTTAAACACACGATGGTCGTAAATTTTGACTCAAAACCATTTCTGGTTATAAAAGTCGGGGTGGACTAGGGTAAAAATTTCTGAGTCCTGATTTTTTCTTCAAACCATGAATTTTGGGTTCAAGGATTGAAAGTTTTGGTCAAGTCTGGGAATAGGCTCCTAAACTTGGATTGTTGGATCTTTTTTTTTTTTAACAATGAACCTGTGAAAGCAAGTATTGTTTTGAGAGTTTATTTTTTAAAAATTTCAACATAAGGATGAAAATTCCAAAAGGAGTGGGTTTGACGAGCATGTACCTGGGAATAGGCTTTGGCCATGCAGGCATTGCTCTGACCCAGTGGCATAAGTCTTCAAGGGTAGTACCGCTTCAAGAATTTGCCATTGATGGGCAGCATACATCTGTCACCTTCCATGTTTGGGAAAGCATATGTGCCATTGGAGAAGACTTTGTCGATGACGAAGGATCCCTCCCATTTTGGTTCGAATTTGCCTTTGGTTTTATGGGCGAAAACCATTGGTCTTTTCACTGCAAGAACCAAGTCACCCTTTTTATAGGCGCGTTGCCTGACCTTCCTGTCGAAAGATCCCACCAAGCGTGCTTGGTACAGCTCAATGCTTTGTAGAGCTTCAAGCCGTCTTTCATCAAGATTGTCCAGCTCATGTAGTCTTAATTTGACATTGTTTTCTTGCGTCATGTCATTTTGCAAAGATACCCTTTGTAAGTCCATGGGGATCCAAACCCTAGAGGGGGGGTGAATAGGGTGAGCTTCAATTATGACCAATTTTAACAATTTTAACTTCTTTAAAACAAACTAGTCACATGTGATGATTAAACATGCACGATGCGGAAGATAACAAAATAATCACCACAAAGCAATCACCATCACACAAGTATTTATAGTGGTTCGGCCTCAATGCCTACATCCACTACCGGCTTGTGATCCAACACCCCACCGGATTTCCACTATTTATGCTTTTCAATAGGCTAAGCAATAACATTTACAATATGCTTTCCAAGGCTAAGCAATAACCTTTACAATGATGTTTTTCAAGGCTTAACATCAACCTATACACTATGCTTTTATAGGCTAAGCAATAACCTCTTCAACCACAAGGTTGGTTATCTCACTAAGATAGTGTCTATAATACACTTGATGGAGATTCAATTAAGCTCATTACAATGCCTCTTAATTAGGCGGATATGGAAGTGAAAATCTAATACACACTCTGCCACGCCCCCGAACCAGAACCTCGGGGGCGGGAAATGGGATTAAGCATAAATGTATTTTACTTCTCCCAGGATCCGCGTGTGTGAAGACAACACATTCTGAATATTTTGCGGAAGCATTTGTGGCGCTGCAACCCGAAGTCCGTGGCCATCGGATTCCGCGTCGCACTCAACCTTTAGCACATAGCTATTATATCAAGAATCATATCAGACTGGAGTAACCATCACAATAAATTACAGAGCTGACAGTAACAGGATATTACATTCCCAAATATGTTCAAGTTATAATTATCAATGTGCATTAATTAAGAATCCCCAGAAAAAGGCTAATAAAAGCCATACAACAAAAAGCTATAAACTACTACCCAAATGTGACGTAGCTCCGATGTCAAGCTCAATGTCTACATGACATAGCCGACAAACCAACCTGCAAGGCGTGGCTCCACAGCCAACAAAACACTCAACTCGGGGCGAAGAAATCTGAACCTGAGTACCAAAAGTAGTGGGTCAGACACGACGGTCTGGCAGGTGGATGAAAAGATCACAAATATACTGAAGAATAAAACATATGATAAATCATGTTATACGATCAAATGCTGTATATAATTAAACGGGTGCAAAGTCGGGAATCTCGGGGAAAACCGGTATTCATTTCAAGCATGGGTGAAACGTGAAGATCTAATAAAACATGTGTTCATTTACATCATCTATAATCATAGATATTTGACAATCGGGTATTCGTCTAAAACATGTATAAATATAGTGGTTTGACAAAACAAACGTTCATTTGAAACTTAAGTAAAACACAAGTATACAACAAATCAGGTATCCATAGCAGTCTGGCAAAACCGATGTCCATTTGAAACATATGTGAAAAATATGGATATTTAACAAACCGGGTGTTCGTTTAAAACAGGTGTAACCAAGGAAATCTGACAAGACTAATGTTCATTTAAAGCATATCTCAAAGCAGGGATATTTAACAAATCGGATATTCATTTGAAACCGGTATAAACATAGTGATCTGGCAAAACAAGTGTCATTTGAAACATATTTCAAAGCATGGGCATTTAACAATTCGGGTATTCATTTAAAAACAGGTATAAACATAGATATCTGACAAACCAAATGTCCTTTAAAACAAGGCACGGGTATTTAACAATTCGGGTATTCCTTTAAAAACACGCGTAATCATATAAATCTAGCAAAATCATTGATCGTATGGAACATATGTAAAAGCATGGTTATTCACCCAACCGGCATTCATTTAAAACATGTGCGGGTACAAAGGACAGAAAACAATATAATAATAAATGAATTTACATTGGAGAATATTAGCACCTGTTTAAATAACAACTTTCATAAAGGAAACGAATCATTCATCAGAAAGCAAGTAAACAATATAAAACATGTCGGGTATCCAAGGAATCGGGAACTGGCAAGATGGCAATCACAAGAAGCTAAGTCCTCTATCACCGAAGTGACAAGAGTATAACGGGATGTTGGTCTCAGTCACAGAAGGTGAGGAGACTCAACGCTAATCATATATACAATATAAATATACGGGAACGGGACCACGGTAGCGAACCGGGTATCGGGACGGGACCACGGCAATAACCGGGTATCGGGATCCAAACTACAGCTGGCGGGACGGGAGAGGGATTTCCAAGTCGGTGGATCAAACCGACGAGGTATCCAAGCTTAGTGATGCCGACTCATAGGTCAAAACCAATCGAGACATATGCAAGTAAATCAAGTACAGTAAATAAACGGGTAAAACGGGGGTGCTCAAGGGCACACTATCACTTCATATCGGGCAATACATTTCGGGACCAATAACTGTTACTAGTGTAACTTCAATGCTTTCGGGGAAACAAGTAAATCAAGTACAATAAATAAACGGGTAAAATGGGGTGCTCAAGGGCACACTATCGTATCATGTGATGCAATGCACTTCGGGACAAATGACTGTTACTAGAGTAACTCCGATGCTTTCGGGAAAACAAGTCATGTAATGCAATCTCGGGAAAAGAGGTGAAACAATGAACTATAACAATTTCGGGTAAAAATATCGGTTTCAAGATCTATTTAAGTGAATAGGGGTCCCGTATGTCGATTATAACAATTACTTGGTACTCCTTGAGTTTGAAGACATTCCGGGCTCCTTATGCACTTTTACTACTTTCAAAATCTTAACATGAGCTTATGGGTAGTACTAGATGTTACAATAGCAAGAATCAAGATTATAAACGGTCCATCCTAGGCATGACATTAATCCGGAAACATCGAGCAACCTATTCAGTCACCGAAAGGAATAGAATTCGCGATAACCAAGGAAAGGCTCGTGTTTAGATATAAAGAAGATATCGCGTCGTTCCATCCCGTTCAAGATTGAAATGGATTGAACTTCGATGCCACCGAACCAACCGTGAGGCGTGTCGGCTCAAGACATTCTCACACTTGGTCCAAACAGTCCAAAAAGGGTAGCCAGGGTCCCACCTAGAACCAAGAATTAGTGTCTAAATCAACACCATTCTTTTCTTTTAGTTCCCTAGTCTTAGAGACCTTAGATTAGGGTACAATTGGTCTTAACACTAAGGTATATACCTCTAGGACTCATAGAAAGCCCAAAGGTTTCCAAAAAAAACCAATATCAAATTTCACTGTACCAGAAATGCACAGGGTCCGATCGATCGGCCCAAAAAGCCTTACTGTTAAAAGACAGGCCGATCGATTGGACCTGGGCGCAGTGCAGGTCCGGGAACTTGATTTTTCTCCTTTTTGTTTCCTTTCCTTCCAACATATAATCAATCACATAGAATTATGCATAAGGAGACTTAAACATATGTTTCCAAGACATTAAAATGAGCTAAAGAACTCCTCATTTCAAGTTCCTCCATTTCCATCCTTTCCATTCACAATAAATCTCAAAAGTGGAGAAAACTCATTCATGTGAAACCATTTGAAATCTTGACACTATGATACATACATTTCCAAGAGATTAACAAGGGAGAAATAACTCATCAATAAGCACATCTTGAAATCAATATTAATCATATTAAAGACAACTATTAAAATCACCAAAACCATTAATGAATCAAGATTTTCTCACAAAACATGTTAATAATCAAAACAATCCATTCATCCACTTGCCTTGGGTTCCAATCTCACAAACCAAGCTCCTAATCCCTTCTTAAGCTCACTTCCAAGCTACAATCAAAAACCCCCAAAAACAACCCTAAAATGGGTTACACAAAGAATGAAAATGAAAGAGCTTTCAATAATACAAATGGAGCTTCTCAAGAGCTAGAGGAACACTAATCTAGGAGATGGGAAGAATCACTTACTTGGAAGGTCCTCTAATGGCAAGAGTAAGCTCAATGGAAGCCTTGTGATGGAGGGTTCTCTTCACAAATGATACCAATGGAAAGCTTGTAAGATGAGGAAGAAGATGATGATCTCTATTTCGAGTTTGGTGCAAGATTGGTGAGGATTTGAGATGGAGAAGCAAGAAGAAGAAGAGGGAACACAAGAGCAAACCCTAGGCTCAGCTGGAACAATGGTGAAGAATGAGCAATGAAGGAGATGGGTTCCTCTTATAAACAAGTGAGGTTTGGGCCCCACAACTTAAGGGACTTGGGTGGCTGAAATCATCTAATTCGGGACCTCGGATGGATTCGACGAAGAAGGAAGAAATGATCGTCGAAATATCTAGTTTCCAAAAAGTGTATGTTTCACGGATTTCGAGAATATCGAGTTTTGGGTACAGATTTGGTGAGAAAAGACTGTTTTGCCCTCAAGGCCAAGAAATCGGTTTTCGGGTTCTCAAATGGATATGGGATCAACATGAAAGTTGTAGGATTCCTCAAGATGAATGCAATGGGCCAAAAACACAATACGAAGCAAATCGGGAAAATCTCACAAGTAAAAGCAAAGCCGAAAAGGGAACCCCCAAAGGGCTCCACAAGCTGCCAAAGCACCCAAAAGCCCAAAACTAGAAGAAAACTCAATCTAGCTCACAAACTCAACCCAACAAATACTAATCCCACTAGGAGAAACTAATCCACAAATAAAACAACACTAATCCAAGAGATCAGGGGTCGGGTTCTCACACACTCACACTATGAATGCAAAGATGAAAGTACATGAAGTGTGTGTGTGTGGTCCTCAATCATTTTGAAAATGAAAGCTCATAAATGTATGCCTAAGGCTTTTGAAAGTTTTAGCTCATAAAAACATTTATGATTGAGGAAATGCTAATCACATGTTAAAAGTAACAACTTGTTAATGAGATCAAAGATTTACAAGTTGTATGAAATGAATTAGCTCTAAACATGTGATGCATAGGGATGTCAATCAAATCAACATGAAGCTCAAAACATAAAAATAAATTTGATTGAAAAGAGGGGACAAATCATATGTAATTATAAATACAACTTGAAAGTGATATACCTATCAAAGTAAGGCAAGTTGTAAAACTTTAAAACAATAATACACATATGATTTGTAAAGATGTTGAATCCAAAACATAAGATACATTTGAAAGAGATTTTCTTATGATGGAAAAACAACACCCAAAGATTCAACAAAGTATATGAATCATGTTACATATTTCATTAACATGATCTACTTAGATTTACCAAAGATAAAGTACTACTTTGATTGAATCAATTGTGATGCATCCAAGACAATAGATCAATTCAAAATATAGAACATGCTAAGGATACAACACATCATAGTTTATCATGTTGCTAAAGATTTACCTAAGATAAAACAAAACATGAAAACATATGATTTGTAAAGAAGTTGAGTCCAAAACATAAGATAGTTTTGAAAGTGATTTTCTTATGATGGAAAACAACAACCAAAGATTCAACCAAGTATAGGAATCATGTTACATATAATTTCAAAGGTTCTTTCATTAACATGATCTACTTAGATTTACCAATTCAAGTACTACTTGGATTGAATCATATGGTGTTGTATCCAAAACAATAAATCAACTCAAAACATAAAACATGTTAAGGACACAAGACAAACACAGTTTAACATGCTACAAATGATTTACCAAAAATAAAACAAAGCATGAAAACATATGATTAAGGAAAGTAGAGCCTACTTGGAGATTTAACTTCATTAATCCAAGCTTTAGCTTTCCTAATGCTCCCCTTCATCCCTTGGTTCTTTTCCCTTGTATATGCCTCAAAACCTCTCAAGGAGGGGCTTAAAATTCCCAACTTTTGGCAAAGGAAAGAACTCATATTTATAGCAAAAAGTGCCCAACGGCTAGTCCTCGGTCGACCGGCAAACAGGTCTCGGTCGACCGGGATCACACAACGGTCGGATTTCTGACCGTTGGTGCGCCAGGCCATTTTTGCCTTGCAGTGTTCCCGGTCGACCGGGACCTCTGCGCCGGTCGACCGGCGACACTGCTGGGGCCCCAAAATCCCACTTTTGCAATTTCAAACATTTTCTTTGTGGAACTATTTGGGCCATATAATCAAGCTTTAAAACATGTTTTAAATCATTCTAAGGGTTTTAAAACATGGAACATAAAAAGCCTAAAACATTTTGAAAGATTTAAAACTCATAGGCTAGCTTGATTTTCTAAAACTCTTTTCTAAAACAAATGCATCCAAGATTGAAAACAAATCATGCATAAATCAAAACTTTTGCAAATCTTAAAAACAATGCATGAATAAAACAAGATTTCAAGTTTATTTAAAACAATGCAAGAGTGTGTAAATCAAATGATGCTAGAATGATTATGCATCCATCAAATTGCAATCTACAAAATTCCTAACACCCTTAAGGAAGGAATTTGTACTTGCAAAGGGACAATAGCTTCGCATCCATAGACCAAAGAGAATGGTGTGCTATGGGTTGGTCCTTGAACGGTGGTTCGATAAGCCACAAAGCTTCAACTATTTTGTCTCCCCAGTCTCTTTTTGTGACTAGAGACCATTTTCTTGAGAATTTTGCAGAGTGTCTTGTTGAAGGCTTCTACTAGTCCGTTTGCTGCCGGATTATATGGAGTCGAAGAACAACTTTGGATTTTGTACTTGTTGCAGAACCTGTAGAATCTGTGATCCCGGAATTGTGGTCCGTTATCATGGACAAATCTTTTAGGTATGCAGAAGCGTCATATAATGTTGATGCGCAAGAATTGAATGACTGATGAGGTCTTCATTTTGCTGAGCGCAAATGCTTCTGACCACTTGGAGAAATAATCTGTAGCGGCGAAGATGAAGCGATGACCTTTGCTTGATGGAGGGGAGATAGGACCTATGATGTCCATACCCCAGGCTTCAAAAGGCCATGAGATCGCTGTGGGATGTAGCCATTCTGGAGGCATGTGGACATAATCTCCATGAACTTGGCATTATTGGCAGTGTTTAGCAAATTGCATAGCGTCTGCTACCATGGTAGGCCAATAATAACATAACCTTTTTATCTGATCGTAGAGCTTAAGACTAGCCTGATGAGCTCCATAAAGACCGGCATGTACTTCTTTGAGAGTTTCCTCGGCCTCTTGCTGTGATAAGCAGCATAGAAGTACTCCGTTGAAGGATTTTTTGTAAAGCATTTTTGAAGGAACATCCAAATGAAAGTTTGGGGCTCGTCTTTGAAGCCTTACTCGCTCTTTTGAATCTTCATGTAGGATTCCGAACATAATGTAATCAATGAACGAATCCCTCTAGTCGCCGATCGGAGGTTTGAGGATGGACATCTGTCTTCCAACCACTTGGTGGCATTCAACAACTGCTTGTTGTGTGTTAATAGGAAGGAGAATCCTTCTTTGACACACTGTGATTTGCAAGCTTTCCCCGTTTTGGATTGCCATAGATGCGGCGAGTCCGGTTAGGGCATCTGCACGGATGTTTTCACCTCTGAGGATGTGGGTGATGTGACAGATGTCGAACTTTTGTCGAAGTGATTGTGGCTTGTTATAGTAATGTAACAGATCAGGTTTCCTGACTTGAAACTTCTGATTTATCTGGTTGACGATCAGTTGAGAGTCCACAAAAGCTTCCAGCATGGTGTTGCCAGATTCGAGGGCGAGTTCCAATCCCATAATCAGGGCTTGGTACTCAGTTGCATTGTTTGAACATGGTTCCAGTAGCGAGAAAACGTGTGGAATCATGTATTTCTCGGGACTGACAAAGAGGATGCCAATTCTTGATATTTGCTTTCCTTTTAAATTCGTCCCGGTTGCACCGTCAAAGTACATGTCCCAGGAAGCATTTGGTAAGGAAGTTTCCACATTTTAGACAGATTCGTCTAGGAGATCGTCCCTCAGTGGAGTATCTTTAGGCAATGGGTGCTCTGCAAGAAAGTATGCTAGAGCTTGGCCTTTGATTCCTTTTGTGGTAGATACCTAATATCGAATTACGACAGAAGGATGGACCATTTCGCCAATCGGGCATTGAGAGAGCCTGCTTTTGTGATGAGGACCTTTAAGAGAATGATCCTCGAAATCAGATATACTATGTTGGACAGCAGATAGTAACGCAGCTTTTGTACGGCGAACATCACTGCAAGGCATTCTTTTTCTGGGGAGTAGCGATGCTCTGCACCTACCAAGATGCGGCTGAGGTAATATAGAGCAGCTTCTTTTCCCTCGTCATTTTCTTATGCTAGTAGAGCGCCCAAAGAGTAATCGAGAGCTCTTGTGTACAAGATGAATGGTTTTCCAATTGTGGAGGCAGCTAACACTGGAGGTTTGGGTTTGGTCAAGTATGTCTTGATGTCTTGAAATGCGGCTTCACATTCAGCATCCCAAACAAAGTCTACACCTTTCTTCATCAGGTGAGAGAATGGACGGCACTTTCCTGACAGATTGGAGATGAACCGTCAAATGTATGCCAACCTTCCTTGAAGCCCTTTTAGTTCTCTTAGGGTTCTTGGAGATGGCACTTCTAGGATAGCCTTGACTTTGGTGGGGTCAAGTTCTATTCCGCCTTTCCGAACTATGAATCCGAGAAACTTACCCGTTGAGACACCAAAGAAACATTTTAGTGGATTCATCCGCAGTTTGTGTTTGCGAAGGTGGAGGAAGACTTCTCGAAGATCTTTGAGATGGTTTTCTTTTCTTCTGCTTTTGACTGCGAGGTCATCAACGTAACATTCGACCATCTTGTGCTGCATATCTTGGAGGATTTTCATCATAGCGCTCTAATATTTTGCACCCGCATTTTTCAGACCGAATGGCATGACTGTGTAGCAATACAAGCCAAATGTAGTCCGAAATGATGTGTGGTGTCTTTCATCTTCAAGATGCATCTTTATCTGATTGCAGCCAGAGAAGCCATCCATGATTGTCATTCGCTCGAATCTGCAGGTGTTGTCGATCATCACCTCTGGTATGGGGAGCGAAAATTCATCTTTAGGGCATGCATTATTCAGGTCTCTATAGTCAATACAGACCCTGATCTACCCATTTTTCTTTGTCACGGGGATGATGTTGGTCAACCATTCAGGATGTTGTTCCTCGCGGATGAAGCCAACGCTTTTGAGTTTCCGAACTTCTTGTTCAATTTTGTCCATCACATCAGGACGGAATCTTCTTTGGCCCTGTTTGACAGGCTTGATGTCTTTTTGCAGATTGAGTTTGTGGACTGTTATTTTGGGGTCTAAACCAGGCATTTTAGTGTAAGACCATGCAAAACAATCAATGAACTCACGAAGAAAAGCGACATACTCGGGTAACTCATCATCCATTATATTCTAACTTATGAATACAGGACGTGGGTTATCAGGTGTCCCAAAGTCTATCTTTTGAACAGGATCTTCTGTTGGAAGGTTTGAAAGTGGTTCCTGTAAGACCCCGACCCAAGTGAACCCGATTAGTGCTAAGTAAGTTACGTGTTAGTGCTAAGCTTTATTAGTGTTTTTGGCTAAGTTGGGTTTGGAATAGCTTTTGATATAGTTTTGGGGATTTTGATTTGCTTTGTGTTAGTAGGGCCCTTTAGGGGTTCATTTTTCATGACATTGCATTTGTTTGAGGATTTATCAGAAGTTTTTACATTCATGATTTTAATCCCGTTTTACTCGTTTTGATGATCCCTACAACTTTCATGTTGATCTCGATTCCGTTTGAGGTCCCGAAACCCGATTTCATAGCCTTGAGGGCAAAACAGTCATTGCACACAAAATCTGTACCCAAAACTTGATATTCCCGAAACCCGTGAAACAAATACTTTTTGGAAACTAGATATTTCGACGAACATTTCTTCCTTCTTCGTCGAATTCATCCGAGGACCCGAGAGAGATGATTTCAGCCAAACAAGCTCCATTAGTTGTGGGACCCAACCCCTCAATTGTTAACAAAGGAGACCCTTCCCCTTCCTTTTCCATTTTCATTTTCCAGCACAAGAGAGAGAACTAGGGTTTTGTGAGCAACTCTTTCTTCTTCTTGCTTCTCCTTCTCCAATCCTCACCAATCTTGCACCAACATCTAAATGGAACTCACCGCCCTTTTCCTCATCTAGCAAGCTTCATTTTGATACCTTTTGTAGAAAGATCCATCAACTTTGAGACTCCCTTTGAGATAGTTCTCTTCATTTGAAGGTCATCCAAGTAAGTATTCCCCTTCATCTTCTAGATTTGTTATCTCCTAGCCCTTGAGAAGCTCCACCTTTATTATTGAAAGGTTTCCTTGTCAATTCATTGTTTGACCCATTTTAGGGTTTGTTTTGGGGGTTTTTGATTGTAGCTTGGAAGTGAGCTTAAGAAGTGAGTAGAGGCTTGATTTTGGGCTAGCTTGGACTTGAGGCAAGTGAATGATGAAGTGTTTTTAAGTTTTTAAATGGTTTGGTGAAGCATTTATGGATTTTCATGCTTTCATTGATTTCTTTTATGGTTGAAATAATGATCTTAATGCATCTTGATAGCCTCATTTAATGTCTTGGAAACATGTGTTTAAGTCATCTTGTTTATAGTTCTATGTGGTTGTTTATGTGTTGGAAAGAAAGGAAAAAGGGAGAAAAAAATCAAGTTCCCGGACCTGCTGTACGCCCAGGTCCGATCGATCGGACTGTCGCTAACTGTAAGGCTTAAAAGCCGATCGATCGGACTATCAGGCCGATCGATCGGACCTGTCCGTAACTAGGACAGAAATTCAGTGAAATTTGATATTGTTCTTTTTGGACCTTGGCTACCCTCCTTGGACTCATTTGACCATACGTGAGGGCGTCTTGAGCCGATGCTCTTCACGGTTGGTTCGGAGGCATCGGAGTTCAATCTATTTCAATCTTGAACGGGATGGAACGACACGATATTTTCTTCATACCTAAACGCAAGGTCTATTTCCTTGGGTATCGCGAATTCTATTCCTTTCGGTGATTGAGTAGGTTGCTCGATGGTTCCGGGTTAACATCATACTTAGGATGGACCGTTATTAGTCTTGATTTTTCTACCATAACATCTAGTTATAACCATAAGCTCAATTTAAGTTTTGAAAATCGTAAAATTGGATAAGGAGCCCGGAATGTCTTCAAACTCAAGGAGTACCAAGTCATTTCCATAATCGACATACGGGACCCCTATTCACTCAAATAGATCTTAAAATCATTATCTTTCCCCGAATTGGTATAGTTCATTATATTCTTCATTTCCAAGATTTACATTACATGAATTGTTTTCCCCGAAAGCATTGATGTACACTTGAAATGGTTACTTGACCTGAAGTGCATTGCACCACATGATATGTCAGTGTGCCCTTGAACACCCTCGTCTTGCCCGTCTGATTATGTATTTGTACTTGATTTACTTGCATTGTCTCGATTGTATTTGACCTATGAGTCGGCACCAGTAAGCTTGGATAACCCTGTTGGTCTGATCCACCGACTTGGAGATCCCCCTCTTGTCCCGCCAGCTGCAGTTTGGATCCCGTTACCCGGTCATTACCGTGGTCTTGTCCCGATGCCGCAGATTGCTACTGTGGTCCCCGATGCCCGGCTCGCTACCGTGGTCATGTATAGTATTGTATATGTATTTAAAGATCCACTGTTTCTCCTCACCTTGAGTGACTGAGATCAGTGCCTAGTTATTGCTCTATCGCTTTAGTGATAGAGGACCTAGCTTCGTGTGGTCGCCATCTTGCTTGTTTCCCAATTCCTTGGATACCTTATGAGTTTTATCTTGTCTACTTGTTTTCTAACAAATGATTTATCTATTTTATGAGAGTTCTTGCTTAAACAGATTTCTATGCTTTTCAAGATATTTCATCTATTATACATTGTTATATCTCTTCACTCTCTTCCCAGACCGTCGTGTCTGACCCATTTGCTTTGGTACTCAGGTCCCGTTGCCGGTTTCCTTGAGGAGGAGCCAGAGGAGGAGGTAGGTGAGCCGCAACCTCTAGTTGAGTGGCGTGCTGACAATGTCATGTAGACATCGGGTTGCTACAAAAGGCGTAACATTTTGGGGAGAACTATTTAACCATTCTTTTGGGTTATTGTTTCGTCTATATTGGCCTTTGTTAGCCTCTAATTTTGGGGAATGTAACTAAATGATATTTTGTATAACTTTAACAACTTTTGGGAAACATGCTATAAATCATTGCTCATTGTGATACAGTACTCTATACTTGATGCTATTGCTTTCATGACTAGAGATAGTCTAACTATTTGATTTGCTACACGCTTCCGCACTTAAAAAGAAATATTCATGCAAAGTTGTGATATCCTCACCGCGGACACCTGTGGGAAATTAAATAAATCGTATCTTCTTGATGTAGATATTCATCATTAATCATTATTCATTAGTCCCGATCCCGGATTTTCGGTCCGGGGTCGCGACAGTTCCTCCACAATGTTTTCGGAGGCTTGCAACTTAACAAGACCTTCTGGAGTTCCAAAGGCATTTACATAGCAAGGCTTTGCCTTTGTCCATGGGTCTTCTTGATCAGTATTCTTCTCAAGACTGGCAATGAGATGATCCCAATCACCTGTTGAAACTCGGTCGAAGTAAGGTACTTCTTTTGGAGATGATGGTTCTTCTGGGTCAGAAAACCGTGCGTCTGTATCATCGGACAATTCCTCTTCATCATCAGAGAAATCATACCAATTGGAGGAGCTTCCTGGATCCTTGAAGGGTGACTCCTCAAAGAGATATCCAGGGAGATCAATGTCTTCATGGACACGAGATGTTGAGGCTTGGTCGGCGAAACGACTTTTGTAGCCCTTGCGTCAACTGTCTCATGGGAGTGTCAGGATCATACCGCAACCCATATGAAGACTTGTCTATGTGACGATGGAGTTTCCAATCCTCCAATTGACTTTTGGTCAGGGTGGGTTCCAATGGTGTGAGAATACCACGGCCACCTCCCAAACCGATTGGGTTCTAAGCATCATAGCCCGTTTTCTTAATGATAGCTTGTGCCATTGGACTATACAGGAATAATTGAGGCAAACCTTCATTTTGGAAAGGTTCAAGTGAAGATTTTGGTGAAGAGGCTTCCGATTTGTGGAAGAAGATTGTCTTTTCTTCTACCGAAGTTGCGTGAACGAGGAAGGAAGCATACATAGGGTTTTCTATGTCGGCAGATGTCTCCAATGGAGTGAGAGCGGGTTGAACTTGCTGAGTATCAGCTTGGCTTGACGATGTATCGTCTTCTGGCTCTGTATCTGAATCCGTGTCTTGCATAATAGACACGAAGGAGATAGTGAACTTGCACCCAGACTTTTGTTTTGTCTTCTTTGCCTTGGTTGTGATTGCCAAAGGCTTTGAAGGTTTGAGGGAGACAACGAAGGGAGAATGAATGCTCTCTTCGGGTTTGTCAGAAGGTTTATTTTCTTTCGATGATTGCTGAGGAGACTTGCCTTTATCTTTCTGGAGATCTTTGGCAAAAGGTGTTGTTTCTTGCTCCTTTTCTTTTTCTTCATCTTTGTACATCTTATCTTCTGTAAGATAGACGACTTTGCCTTTGAAGGGCTTTTTATCTGCAAACACTCGATGTATTAAGCCGTCGTTGCCAACGACCTTGATGCACTGATGTAGAGTTGAAGGGACGACACCATTCTCATGTATCCAGGGGCGTCCAAGGAGGATATTGTAGCATGAAGGGGTTCTTATTGCGTACATAGTGACTTCTGAGATAAGATCACCGATTTGCTATTTGAACCTGATTTTGCAGATAGGCATTTGAGCGCTCCCATCGTATCCAAAGATGGATACAGACGTGTGACTCAACTTGCTAGGTGGGATACCCTGCTCTACGAGTACCGAAGTAGAGACGAGATTGAATGCAGAACCTGGGTCGATCTGGACTCTGTGTATTGGCATTTCTTTGATGTACCCTGTGAAGTACAGGGGTCAGTTGTGCTTTGTCTCGCCTAATAGGAGGTCATCCTTATCAAAGGCAATTGTTGCACTTGCTGCTTTTTTGAGCCGAGAGGCATTCGATGCCTTATCTCTCAGTTTTCTTCTCTTCTCCCTTTGAGGAAATATTTGATTTTTTGACGCTATAGTCCATCTCGTGGATAGATTTTCAAAACTTTTTGACCCACTTGACTCAGGGATCAAGTATCCAGAAGGCCATAAATCATATCCGGCCAGGATGCAATCCCTCTTTCTCATCAATCATGTACAACAATATAACCTATCTAGAATATAGAAATCAGCAACTACATGCAACAAAATAATCTACAACAAGTAGAGAAGTAGATTATACCTTTGGAGCCCGGTAGTGCTCTAATGGAGGAGAATATAATTAACTTGATCAAGAACTCTTCTTGAAGCAATTAGAGATCTCCAAGACCTTGTTGTCTTCCACGCTATGACTCTCTATCAGATCTCTTTTCTCAAGAAGATGGGTGGGATCTCCAAGAGAAAACCCTAAAGGAAACTAGAAGAGAACTAGAAGAGGGAGAGAGAGAGAGAGAGAGTAGTGTGCAACTCTTGCACAATATGGGCTGGGCGTGAATCACAATAATGAAATATTGCATGGACGTCCAAGGGTGTTTATTCCCTTATTTATAGCCCTCATGACTCCTCTTTTGACTTTCTCACTAATTTGTATTAGAAGTCACACTTCCACACAAATTAGTAGCTTACTATTACCACTATTAGAAGTCCCACTTCAAATAGAAATAGTAACTTTCTAATTCCTTCCTTTTAGAGCTCAAGTAAGATTAGTAACTTTCCAATATCTTGGGCTAGCGTGGGGACCACTAGGGATTCCATAGAAAGCTGGCTCCAATTGGGACACGCGACCCCACATCTCATGGGCAATCCGGGCCCACAGTTAATTGCAAATAACACCACTATATAAATGCAATTGCACTCCAATCTTAGGAATAAATCACAATGAAGACCCTAAACTTCCCAATTACCATAAGTAGGCCCCTCTATCAATATCCATGGATCAATTGGAATAAATCTGTCCCATCCAATCTTAGATCCGCATCTTATTATCCTTGAGGCCCAATTAATCACAGTGATCATCAGTACCATAGAATTAACTCTTAATCGAGATGGGTGCGCACTTACTAATGATAAATCCATTAATTGGCACAAGGGGATAATATAGATAGATTCCATCTTGATCATTGTATGTTCCCACAGTCCTACTACTACGTACCCAAGACACCGAGGTGTTGACCTACAGTTGGCCTCACTCATTGGTGACTTAAAGCAAATGAATAGATAGAAACTTGAGTTCATCAATGTCTCAGGATTGAGAGCCTATTGCTAGGGAATTATGAGAGCAGTCCTTAAATCGAGACAGTATTTCATAAGGTGCTTCTGATGGTCCTTCAATACATCCAATGTACCAGCGCCGTGATTCAGAATCTTCTATTCTAATGATCGAGACAAATCACATTATCTCATAGTGATTAAAGTGCTGCAACTTTATCAGATGAGATGCTCAGCCTCATCACTGGTTTTGAAGATATTTTAAGTATAAGATTTGTGACACACGTCTCCCGTATGTGGATCTCATCCGTATACATATATCACATCTAATATACTAATGGGACCCGGTTCATCTCATGAACCATTATGTCATATGTATTGGTCATGTGCATTAAGTAATAAACACCATTCATCTCATGAAAGGAAAGCATGAATTTATTGATAAATAAATTAATTAATCAATTTATTACATCAACTGATGGATTGAGACCACACAATCTAACTGATATGGGTTATACCAGATTACTGGCATAAGATGAGATTCGAGAATCCATTCCTCATCGGAGAGGTATTCTCCTATTTCAAGGGATTCTTCCCACTCATCGGTATCACTAGCAGTATCACTGGACTCGTACCCATCCATGGAGAATCCAATTACTGAATTGCAAGAGTATGATGCCCCCTGCGTAGTTTCATTTCTATAATGAGGTGGCATGAAATCACCAAGGGTGAATTTTCTTACCACCTTTGAAGTTTTGGACTCTTCCATTGCCCCCAGTGAAGCAGTGGAAGAGGTCTCTGCTTTTTTAGGGACTTATTGCTTTGATTGAGCTTTCTCATGCTGTTTGAACTTGCAGAGTTGTCTCTTGGCTTGCCTTCGCTGTTGAGCGGTAGGCTTTGTTTTAACAATCTCCCAATTTTCATCTTCAAGGAGATCGGGATGCACCCATATGGGTTATCCGTCTGATGTTGGATAAGGAACCAACTCTTGGGACGTCTGAGTCATTTTTATCACCTTCTAGGAAGTAGTGATCTTTTCCTTTGGTGACTTGGAAGTTTGTCCATATGACACCATGTTGATGGAGGCAGACCCATAGTTTTTTGTCAAAGGTGATGACTCCATTTTTCCACATCTCGTTGATCATCTCTCACAATGAAGCATCGATTGAGAGGATGCGAGACCATCTGGTGGTATGGAAAATACCGAGGGTTGTTGGTTTTGCCAACATCTCCCGGTCTTTTGAACTCAGGTAAGGTGAGTTTACCATTTGCTATGAGAGCCTCGAAGATTTCTTCAACATCCTCATCAAACGGGTTTTTCTTCTCTACTCGCTCTTTGAAGGCTTCAGAGAGTTCAGGTTTCTTACCTGCAGTTTTGTTTTCAGCTTTCTTTGGTTGCTGAGGAACTAACGTGGTTTGCACATTAAGAACCTCCTTTTTCTTTGGTTTCGAGGTCAAAATGGCGGTCGGCTCTTTCTTTGATTATTTCTGACTGTTGAGGTCTTTGATCACCGTTTCAGCTTCCATAGTTGCTTCTAGGAGGTCCCCAGGTTTTTTGATTTGTTGCCGATAATCATAGAGCAGATCCTTACTCTCATGTTGTTACGGCAGATATCGACCAGCGACACTTGTGGCAGTACATCTGTGCATTTGTACGCCATTGCCTTCCACTTGTCAATGAAGTCGTATGTTGATTCATTCTCTCCCTGTTTTAGGCTGCAGAGCTGTGCCATAGTAACAGGGTGATCTTCACCTTTGAAGTGGGTGAGGAAGCGTGTCTCTAGCATGGCCCAGTTTTGTATGGAATTCTCTGGCAGAGTGGAGTACCAATCGAAGGTCGTACCTTTTAGGGTACTTGCAAATAGACGGATCTTGAGGGGATCTTGATCCGCAATAGCTCCCGTCAAGATCTTGAAGTGGATGACATACTGTATGGCTGAACTTTTCCTCGTATATGTTTGGAGAGTAGGTTGTTTAGATTTTACAGGGAATGGAATCGAGTCCATCCATAAGGGATATGGTGGCTTGATCCCGTGTTCTTTCAGTGTATCCTCTTCTTTTGCTTTGGCAAGGATATCGTCAACGTCCTTTTTGGTAAGGGTGCAAGATTCATTGTTTTCCTCGTCATCTTGATGACTCGGAGGAGCTTCATTGTTTGGTGGACGCTGGAAAGTGAGGAGGAGGTTTTCGATTAGGACCTCAATTCTCTGTTGTCCTTGCTCCAACTACTGGATGCGTGCTGTTACGTCATCATGTGGTGGAGGCTGTTCAACATTTGTAACCAGGACGTTCATCCTTCGAGAGTCGAATGAGGATATCATCTTGGTAATTGAGCTGGAATGCATTCTTTTGGATGAAGAGTTGGAGGAGTGGTTACTTTGATGTCCTTGGCTTGAAGGAGCAGGAGAATCCTCCTGATGTCTTCGTGTCCGGGGGACGCTGCGAGTCATTGGTCATCTGACATGAATTTTGGTTGCTGACTTCTGGCGTCTTCTGGTTTTGCCAACCATATAGACAGCAACAACTTGGTTGGGTCTTTCTTTTTCGACCCATGTTTTAGAGACCTGAAGGGTAGAATGTTGGGTTCTTTGCTTCTTTAGTCTCTTTTGTCGATATGTTGCGCGGTGACGCATACAACGAGAAACTTGAGCTTCAGTCAGCTCTAGCTATGCTCTAGCAACAAATGATGTAGTCCCCTGTGTGTTCTGCAACGAGCTTGTCTTCTTTGAAGACAGGCATGGACAGGATCTGGACGCGATCCTTTGCCTGTCGCAGTGAAGCTTTGAATTTTGCGAGTTCGGCCCCTATTAAGATGAAGGGTCGACTCCAGGAGTGTAGGCCTTAGCAGGTTCTTGCGGTGGCCTGGTGATGCATGACTTGATTTTGGGCTTGTAGGAGCAAGCTGACTCATGCCGAGTTGATTTGTTTGTGTTGGAAAATAGGTGGGCCTTTCAGATAGGTTTCAAAACTTTTGACCCACTTAATGCAGGGATCAACTATCTAGAAGGCAACAAACCCAATCCAGGATGCAATCCCTCAATCTCATAAACCATGTACAGCAACATAACCTATCTAGAAGATAGAAAATAGCATCTAAACATGCAACCACAAAATCTACAACATACAAGGATGTAGATTATACCTTTGGAGCTTTGTAGTGCTCTAATGGAGAAGTTGAATTCTTTTTTTGATGATGAACGCCTTCACTAATCAAACTAGAATCTCCAACACCTTTTGATCTTCCACGCTATGACCCGTATCAGATTCTCTTTTCTCAAGAAGATGGTGGAATCTCCAAGAGAAAAACTCTAAAGGAAACTAGAAGAGAAACTAGAAGAGGGAGAGGAAGAGGAGTATGCAACACTTGCACAAGAGGTGTTTGGGTGTGAATTCCAAGATGGAATTGCATTGGGGACGTCCAAGGGCTCTCCTCTTCTCCTTTTATAGCATTCAAGCCACCTCCTCTTACTAATTGAAATAAAAGTCTTACTTCCACTACAATTAGTTGCTTACTAAATCACAATTAGAAGTCTTTCTTCAAATATGATTAGTAGCTTCCTCTTTTCTAATTAAAATAGAAGTCTCACTTCCATTAATAATTAGTAACTTACTATTACCACTATTAGAAGTCTCACTTCAAATAGAAATAGTAATTTTCTATTTCCTTTTAGAGTTCTACTATAATTAGTATCTTTCTAATATCTTGGGCTAGCGTGGGGACCACTAGGGATTCCTTTGAAAGCTGGCTCCAACTGGGACATGCGACCCTACATCTCATGTGCAATCCGGGCCCACAGTTAATTGCAAATAACTCCACAATATAAATGCAATCGCACTCCAGTCTTAGAAATATATTACAATGAAGACCCTAAACTTCCACATTACCACAAGTAGGCCCCTCCATCTATATCCATGGATCAATTGGACCTGTCCACCAAATTAGATCCATATCTTATTATCCTTGGGCCCCAATCAATTATAATGATCATTTGGTACCGATCCAATTAACTCTTAATTGGAATGGGTGCGCACTTACCAATGATAAATCCATTAATTGGCACAAGGGGATATTAAAGATAGATTCCATCTTGACCAATGAATGTTCCCACAGCTCTACTACCACATACCCAAATCACCGAGGTGTTGACCTACAATTGGCCTCACTCATTGGTGACTCAAAGCAAATGCATAGATAGAAACTTGAGTTCATTAATGTCTCAGGATTATGAGCCTATTGCTAGGGAGTTATGAGAGCAGACCTCAAAGTAAAGATAGTGTATATAAGGTGTTTCTCATGGTCCTTCAATACATCCAATGTACCAGCATCATGATCCAGAATCTTACATTCCGATGATCGAGACAAATCACACTATCTCATAGTGATCAAAGTACTGCAACCTTGTCAGATGAGATGCCCAATCTCATCACTGGTTGTGAAGATATTTAAGTATAAGATTTGTGATAGATGTCTCATGTATGTGGATCTCATCCATACACATGTATTACATCTAGTATACTTGTGGAACTCCGGTTCATCTCATGAACCATTATGTCATTCGTATTAGTTATGTGCGAACAAGTAATAAAACATCATTCATCTCATGAAAGGAAATCAATAATATATATTGATAAATAAAGAAATTAATCAATTTATTTATCATATACTGGTATTGAGACCATAAAACTAACAGTTTGTTTGGTGGAGGGTAGGTTTCTCCTCTTTCATGTGAGAGAGGGTAGAACAGGTTCTCCTTGAGAGGGGCCAGGTACGTTGGTTTTGCTGATGTTCGGGACCTCCTTTGCTTTGGGAAAGGTCTTGGGGACCAAGTCTTGGGGCAGACCTGGTTTCTTGCAGGTTGAGGCTTCGTGGGAGTGCCACATGCTTCTTGATTGTTGCCCTTGGTGTCGGAGCAGCAACATGTTCAGGGGCGGTTTTCTACTTCTTGGCAAGTGCAATTTCTTCTGCGGGGAATGGAAATGGTCCCAACGACCCGAAGACGATGGTCCGGGGAGTAGAGGTCGAACCAGTTTGAGAGTTGCAGAGGGAGATGACTCTTCGGCAGCTACTAGGGCGCTTGTAAGTGCACTTGCTTTGCTTTTCTCGAAGTTGGAGTTGGTACTTTTCTCTTCGAAAGTGATGGTCAATGAAGCTGCCATTGTTAGTTTGGAAAACTTCTGAAACAAGGCCAGATCCATTAGTAATCACAAGAATATAGTGATCATAAATGGAAAATAACTATGGTTTTGTCTTTTCAAATCGCTCGAGGGGACATGGCCCAGCCCAAGCAAGATGAAAGAGGCAAAAAGCCATAGAGGGTACAAATGTTCTAAATGCAAGTATGGTAGGCTCAGGGCGAGCGTTCCAGTGACTGCTAGAAGCAATTGTAAATCTTAATTCGAATTACCAAGAAGCAAAGCTCACTCGAGGTAAGATGATATAAGGTTGGAGATACAAATGTGTCGGTCGCGAATACAGTAGACCTAAAAGGGCGTACTAGCACTGCTAGGCACAAATGTTGTAAATCGTATCCTTGGAAAGGACACGAGATGAGATT
The DNA here is from genome assembly GCA_038049695.1 of Cinnamomum chago. Lineage (NCBI taxonomy): Eukaryota > Viridiplantae > Streptophyta > Magnoliopsida > Laurales > Lauraceae > Cinnamomum > Cinnamomum chago. The sequence goes on along the minus strand of CP142453.1, from coordinate 89,265,838 downwards.
TTTTGAAAGGTCAAGATTGGATTCATAAAGGAGAGCAAATGGCATTCCAATCGGAATAAGGCTCAAACATTTCTGCGAGCACTTAGTCCGAACAGGAAGGAACCAGATTTTCTCGAATTTGAACCCAAAAGTGACGGAAGTTTATTTTCTTTTGAAAGGTCAAATTGAATTCATCAAAGAGAGCAAGTGGTGTTCCAATTAGAACATAGGCTCAAACATTTCTGCGAGCGCTAAATCCGAAAAGGAGAGAACCAAGATTTCTCAAATCTGAATTCAAAATGACGGAGTTTTTTTTTTTACGATCAAGATTGAATTCATCAAAGAGAGCAAATGGTGTTCCAATCCGAATAAAGGCTCAAGCATTTTTGCTAGCACTAAATCCGAAAAGGAGAGAACCAGAAATTCTCGAATCTGAACTCGAAAGTTTTTTTTTTTTGAAAGGTTATTTTTTTTTGAAGATTTTTTTCTTTTGAAGAGTAGACATAGGTCTCCAATTCGGTCTTATGAAACCTTAGTAGATAGATCAACCCCCAGGTAAGGGTTATATTACTTAATGAACCCGTTTCAAGGACCCTTGCCTCGAACAGTCTAGCTGCCTCCACACTCTAGACAAGGCTTTTCTTAGATCCACTTTGGTCAAAGATCGCAATTGGTGCAACCTTAGTGGGTTTCGAACTCTTTTTTTTTTGAAGATTTTTTTTGGAAGATTTCTAATGGATTCATTAAAGAGAGTGAATGGTGTTCCAATCCGAATAAAGGCTCAAACATTTCTGCGAGAGTTAAATCCGAAATGGAGGGAACCAAAGTCTCTCAAGTTTGAATCCAAAAAAATGACTTTTTTAAAGATTTTTTTTTTGTGAAGAAAGAGTTCTTTTTTTTTTTTTTGAAAATCCCTATCAGACTCAACAACGAGAAAAGATGGCCCATTCCCCAATACGAACAATAGCTGCGAACATTTCTGTGAGCTATCAAATTCGAAAAGGAGAGGATCAAAGTTTCTCAAAATTGAATCCAAGAAAGAGAAATCATATTTATTTTTTTTCCTTTTTTTTTGAAATGAGAAAGAGTGGAAACAAATTCAAAGATAGAATTTCCAAAAATCCCATCTAACTTTTTTTTTTTTGGATGCAAGATCCAACATAGGCCACCAACTAGAAAGGAACCTAAGAATTCAAGCATCGCGTTCTCAAATGAACGAGTCCCACCGGGTGTGCCAACTTGATGGGGGCTCCGACCTTTCGTCCTCTCCTTCCCACCCCTGGGGCTGCCGGGAGTATGGCGGAGGAGGAAAAACGAATCATCAACATTTTTGTACGAGCATGCCAGATTTTCTATTCTACTTGGAATTTGAAGTGGTGATCCGGAGATTCACCTTCACAAGTAGAAAGGAAATCAATTCTTCTTTCTAACTTTCCATTGCACATATATTTTAAGAAAGAGACAATTTTTTAAATGCCGTAAGAGGTGATTTCATTATGTTTGCCGTGAAAAGCGGTTTTGTGCCGTGAAAGGCGATTTGTGCCGTAGAAGGCGATTTACAAATCTCATCAATAATGAAAGATAAGAAATGTGTTTTTTGTCTATTTACAAAGAATACAAAATACAATAGAAAAGTAAGAAAAGGTATTTGACTTCTCAGGAGATTGTGCGGACTCGTTCAGATCGACGGTCGCAAGTCATGTATGGACTTTGCCATCGTCCTTCAGATGAGAACGCTTGATGCTTTGATTCTTTGGCTTGGCTTGGACCTCAGTTTTTTAGAGGACAAAGACCAAGGGGAGGTCCTATATCTAATAAAAAAGCGAGTAAACGGGCTGAATAGCCGTGTTTAGGCCATGTTGAATAGAAAGAGAGAGGAGACCTTGGGGGGTGGCCTCCCAAGGGACTTTGATCACCTTGTGGTGTTTCTACAGCAAAGTAGTTGTTGGAAATAGGTGGGCCTCGTGGATAGGTTTTCAAAACTTTTGACCTACTTGACTCAGGGATCGACTATCTAGAAGGCTATAAAACCCAATCCAGGATCCATGTCCTCAATCTCAGCCATCATGATCAGTAAATAAACCTATCAAAAAGATAGTACAGTAGCCAACAAGCATCCATAAAAATCTACATCATGCACGGAAGTAGATTATACCTTAGGAGCTCGGTTACGCTCTAATGGAGAAGTTGCGTCTTTCTTTGATGATGAAACACTTTCATGTATCAAATGAGAATCTTCAAGACCTATTGATCTTCCACACTATGACCCTCTTATCTGATCTCTTTTCTCAAGAAGATAGGTGGGATCTCTAAGAGAAAACCCTACTAGAAACTCCAAGGAAACTAGAAGAGAACTAGAAAAGAGATAGGAAGAGGAGAGATGTGCAACTCTTGCACAAAGGGTGTTTTGGGCGTGGATCTTGTTATGGACGTCCAAGGGGTTATTTCCCCTTATAAAGCCCTCAAGTAACCTCCTATTCTTTCTCTCTCACTAATTGAATAAGAAGTCTCACTTCCATAGAAATTAGTGACTTACTATTACCACTATTAGAAGTCCCACTTCAAATAGAAATAGTAACTTTCTAATTCCTTCCTTTTGGAGTTCAAGTAAGAATAATATATTTCTAATAACTTGGGCTGGCGTGGGGACCACTAGGGATTCCTTAGAAAGCTGGCTCCAACTGGGACACCGCGACCCCACATCTCATGTGCAATCCGGGCCCACAGTTAATTGTAAATAATACTACTATATAAATGCAATTACACTCCAGTCTTAGGAATAAATTACAATGAAGACCCTAAACTTCCCATTTACCACAAGTAGGCCCCTTGTGAGAACCCGACCCCTAATCTCTTGGATTAGTGTTGCTTTATTTGTGGATTAGTTTCTTTTAGTGGGATTAGTATTTTTTGGGTTGAGTTTGTGAGCTAGAATGGTTTTTCTTCTAGTTTTGGGCTTTTGAGTGCTTTGGTAGCTTGTGGGGCCCTTTGGGGGTTCCCTTTTCGGCTTTGCATTTACTTGTGAGATTTTCCCGATTTGTTTCGTATTGTGTTTTTGGCCCGTTGCATTCATCTTGAGGAATCCTACAACTTTCATGTTGATCCCGTATCCATTTGAGAACCCAAAACCCGATTTCTTGGCCTTGAGGGCAAAACAGTCATTGCACACCAAATTTGTACCTAAAACTCGATATTCTCGAAATCCGTGAAACATATACTTTTTGAAAACTAGAAATTTCGACGATCATTTCTTCCTTCTTCGTCGAATTCATCCGAGGTCCCGAAAGAGATGATTTCAGCCACCCAAGTTCTTTAAGTTGTGGGACCCAAACCTCACTTGCTTATAAAAGAGAACCCACCCCCTTCATTGCATTCCATTCTTCATTTTCCAGCACAAACCAGCAGCCTAGGGTTTTCCCTTGTGCTTCTCTTCTTCTTCTTGCTTCTTCATCTCCAAGTCACACCAATAGTTCATCAATCAAGAAATGGAGATCACCAACCTCTTCCTCATCTTGCAAGCTTTCCATTGATACCATTTGTGAAGAGAACCCTCCATCACAAGACTTCCCTTGAGCTTACCTTGTCCATTAGAGGACCTTCCAAGTAAGTGTTCTTCTTCATCTTCTAGATTTGTAATCTTCTAGCCTTAGAGAAGCTCCACCTTGATTATTGAAAGGTTTCCTTGTCATTTCCTTGTTTAACCCATTTTAGGGTTTGTTTTGGGGGTTTTTGTAGAGATTGTGGATCTTGAGCTTGAGAGGTGATTAGGAGCTTGATTTGCTTGATTAGAGTCAAAGGCAAGTGGATGAATGGATTGTTTTGATTATTAACATGTTTTGTGAGAAAAATCTTGTTTCATTAAGGGTTTTGGTGATTTTAGTAGTTGTCTTCACTATGATTAATATTGATTTTGAAATGTGCTTATTGATGAGTTATTTCCCTCTTGTTCATGCTTGGAAAAAGTATGCATCACATTGTCAAGGTTTCAAATGGTTTCACATGAATGAGTTTTCTCCACCTTGAGATTTATTGTGAATGGAAAGAATGGAAAGGGAGAAACTTGAAATGAGCTCTTTAGCTCATTTTAATGTCTTGGAATCATGTGTTTAAATCATCTTGTTTATAGTTCTATGTGATTGTTTAAGTGTTGGAAAGGAAAGGAAAAAAGAAGGAAAAATCAGTGTCCCGGACCTGCTGCACGCCCAGGTCCGATCGATCGGCCTGTCTTTAACTGTAAGGCTTTTTGGGCCGATCGATCGGACCCTGTGCATTTCTGGTACAGAAATTTCGGTTTGAGTCCAGTGAAATTTGATATTGTTTTTTTTTTTTGAAACCTTTGGGCTTTCTATGAGTCCTAGAGGTATATACCTTAGTGTTAAGACCAATTGTACCCTAATCTAAGGTCTCTAAGACTAGGGAACTAAAAGAAAGAATGGTGATGATCTAGGCACTAATTCTCGGTTTTAGTTGGGACCTTGGCTACCCTTTTTGGACTGTTGGACCATGTGTGAGAATGTCTTGAGCGGACACACCTCACGGTGGGTTCGGTGACATTGAAGTTAATCCATTTCAATCTTGAACGGGATGGAACGACGCGATATCTTCTTTATATCTAAACACAAGTCTATTTCCTTAGTTATCGCTAATTCTATTCCTTTCGATGACTGAGTAGGTTGCTCGATGTTTCCGGATTAATGTCATGCCTAGGATGGACCGTTTATAATCTTGATTCTTGCTATTGTAACATCTAGTACTACCCATAAGCTCATTTTAAGTTTTGAAAGTAGTAAAAGTGCATAAGGAGCCCGGAATGTCTTCAAACTCAAGGAGTACCAAGTAATTGTTATAATCGACATACGGGACCCCTATTCACTTGAATAGATCTTGAACCGATATTTTTACCCGAAATTGTTATAGTTCATTGTTTCACCTCTTTTCCCGAGATTTGCATTACATGACTTGTTTTCCCGAAAGCATTGGAGTTACTCTAGTAACAGTCATTTGTCCCGAAGTGCATTGCATCACATGATATGACAGTGTGCCCTTGAGCACCCCGTTTTACCCATTTATTTATTGTACTTGATTTACTTGTTTCCCCGAAAGCATTGAAGTTACACTAGTAACAGTTAATTGTCCCAAATGTATTGCCCGATATGAAGTGACAGTGTGCCCTTGAGCACCCCCGTTTTACCCGTTTATTTACTGTACTTGATTTACTTGCATATGTCTCGATTGGTTTTGACCTATGAATCGGCATCACTAAGCTTGGATACCTTGTCGGTTTGATCCACCGACTTGGAAATCCCTCTCCCGTCCCGCCAGCTGCAGTTTGGATCCCGATACCCGGTTATTACCGTGGTCCCGTCTCGATACCCGGTTCGCTACCGTCGTCCCGTTCCCGTATATTTATATTGTATATATGATTACGTTGAGTCTCCTCACCTTGTGTGACTGAGACCAACGTCCCGTTATACTCTTGTCACTTCGGTGATAGAGGACTTAGCTTCTTGTGATTGCCATCTTGCCAGTTCCCGATTCCTTGGATACCCGACATGTTTTATATTGCTTACTTGCTTTCCGATAAATGATTCGTTTCCGTTATGAAAGTTTTTATTTAAACAAGTGTTAATATTCTCCAATGTAAATTCAGTTATTATTATATTGCCTTCTGTTCTTGGTACCCGCACATGTTTTAAATGAATGCCGGTTGGGCGAATACCCATGCTTTTACTTATGTTTCACACGATCGATGGTTTTACTAGATTTATGTGATTTCACATGTTTTAAATGATTACCCGATTCGTTAAATACCCATGCTTTTACATATGTTTCAAACGATCAATGATTTTGCTAGATTTATATGATTACACATGTTTTAAAGGAATACCCGAATTGTTAAATATCCGAGCTTGCTTTAAAGGACATTTGGTTTGTCAGATATCTATGTTTATACCTGTTTTTAAATGATACCCGATTTGTTAAATATCCATGCTTTGAAATATGTTTCAAATGACACTTGTTTGCCAGATCCCTACGTTTATACCTGTTTTAAACGATACCGGTTTGTTAAATATCCATGCGTTGAAATATGTTTAAATGAACACTAGTTTTGTCAGATTTCTTTGGTTACACCTGTTTTAAAGGAATACCCGAATTGTTAAATATCCGTATTTTCACATATGTTTCAAATGGACATTGATTTTGCTAGATTGCTATGAATACCTGGTTTGTTGTATACTTATGTTTTTACTTAAGTTTCAAATGAACGTTGTTTTGCCATACCACTATATTTATACATGTTTTAGACGAACACCCGATTGTCAAATATCTATGATTATAGATGATGTAAATGAACACATGTTTTATTAGATATTTATGTTTTACCCATGCTTGAAATGAATACAGGTTTTCCCGAGATTCCCGACTTTACACCCGTTTAATTATATGCAGCATTTGATCGAGTATCATGATTTATCTTGTGTTTTATTCTACAGTATATTTGTTATCGTTTCATCCACCTGCCAGACCGTCGTGTCTGACCCACTACTTTTGGCACTCAGGTTCAGATTTCTTCGCCCCGAGTTGAGTGTTTTGTTGGCTGTGGAGCCATGCCTTGCAGGTTGGTTTGTCGGCTATGTCATGTAGACATTGAACTTGACATCGGAGCTACGTCATATTTGGGGTAGTGTTTATAGCTTATTGTTGTATGGCTTCTATTAGCCTTTTTCTTGGGGATTCTTAATTAATGTACATTGATAATTGTAACTTCAACATATTTGGGAATGTAATATCCTATTACTGTCAGCTCTATATTTTATTGTGATGGTTACTCCAGTCTGATATGATTCTTGATATAATAGCTATGTGCTAAAGGTTGAATGCGACGCGGAATCCGATGGCCACGGACTTCGGGTCGCAACGCCACAAAAGCTTCTGCAAAATATTCAGAATGTGTTGTCTTCACACATGCGGATCCTGGGAGAAGTAAAATACATTTATGCTTTAATCCCATTCCCGCCCCCGGGGTTTCGGTTCGGGGGCGTGACACCCCTCTATCAATATCTATGGATCAATCGGAATAAATCTGTCCCATCCAATCTTAGATCCACATCTTATTATCCTTGAGCCCTAATTAAACATAGTGATCATTAGTACCATCCAATTAACTCTTAATCGAGATGGGTGCGCACTTACTAATGACAAATCTATTAATTGGCACAAGGGGATAATATAGATAGATTCCATCTTGAGTATTGGATGTTCCGACAGTCCTACTACCATGTACCCATGACACCAACGTGTTGACCTACAGTTGGCCTCACTCATTGGTGACTCAAAGCAAATGAATAGATAGAAACTTGAGTTCGTCAATGTCTCAAGATTGAGAGCCTATTGCAAGGGAATTATGAGAGCAGTCCTTAAATCGAGATAGTATTTCATAAGGTTCTTCTCATGGTCGTTCAGTACATCTAATGTTCCAGCACCATGATCCAGAATCTAACATTCTGAAGATCGAGACAAATCACATTATCTCATAGTGATCAAAGTGCTGCAACCTTATCAGATGAAATGCTCAGTCTCATCACTAGTTGTGAAGATACTTTTAAGTATAAGATTTGTGACACATGTCTCCCCTATGTGGATCTCATCCACATACATATATGACATCTAATATACTAATGGGACCCGGGTCAATTCATGAACCATCATGTCATATGTATTGGTCATGTGCATAAAGTAGTAAAAACACCATTCATCTCATGAAAGGAAAGCATGATTTTATTGATAAATAAAGAAATTAATCAATTTATTACATCAACTGATGGATTGATTCCATACAATGTAACAGGACTTGGGAGAAGCTAGCTACATCCTAGGGATCAAACTCCATTTAGACTGGGAAAATAAGATGATTGACTTATCCCAAGCTGCGTACATAGATAAGGTATTGGTACGGTTTGCTTTGCAAGAATCCAAGAAGGGTATCACACCTTTCAGGCATGGAATGCACCTTTCCAAAGATCAGTGTCCCAAGACACCTGAGGAAAAGGAGAACATGAGAGTGATACCATAAGCTTCGGCTGTTATTAGCCTCATGTATGTTATGCTTTGTACTGGACCGGATATCTATCATGCAGTGGGCTTAGTTAGCAGATATCAATCTAACCTACGTCATGACCATTAGACAACTGTAAAATGTATTCTTAAATACTTAAGAAGGTCTGGAGATTACATGTTGATTTACGGCAGTAATGAGTTGATTACAGTCGGATACACGGATTTTGACTTCATGTCAGATAAGGATTCCAGAAAATCGATCTCTAGATATGTGTTTATGCTTGGCGGTGGAGCTATCAGTTGGAGGAGTATTAAACATGAATGTGCCACTGATTCCACCTAATAAAGCAGTATGGCTCAAAAGATTCCTTTTGGAACTTGGAGTGGTACCTTTGGCACGACAGCCACTCACAGTTTTCTGTGACAGCAGTGCAGTAGTCGTTTAGTCAAAGGAACCCAGGAGCCATAAGAGCCAAAAGCATGTACAGAGGAAGTATCACTTGGTTAAAGAGATTGTGTAGAGAGGTGACATTGCCATCACCCAGATAGCATCAGAGGAAAGTCTCACAAACCCCCTTACTAAGCCTTTGGCCACCAAAGTCTTTGAGCAGCATGTAGACGGGATGGGCATGAGATGCAACCCAGACTGACATTGACCCCAAGTGGAAGAATGTTAGATTATATGGTCTCAATCCAGTGGATGATGAAATAAATTGACTTATTTCTTCATTTATCAGTATAATCATTTTTTCATTTCATTAGATGAATGTTGTTTTATTACTTCTAGCACAACCAATATGAATGACATGATGGTTCATGAGATGAACCGGAGTCCACAAGTATATTAGATGTGATACAAGTGTGTGGATGAGATCCATATACGGGAGACATATTGATGGGGGCTCTGACCTTTCGTCCTCTCCTTCCCACCCCTAGGGCTGCCGGGAGCATGGCGGAGGAGGAAAAGCGAGGTCATCAACATTTTTTGTACGGGTATGCCAGATTTTTTGTTCTACTTGGAATTTGAAATGGTGATCCGGGGATTCACCTTTGCAAGTAGAAAGGAAATCAATTCTTTTTTCTAACTTTCCAGTGCACATATATTTTAAGAAAGAGACAATTTTTTAAATGTCGTGAGAGGCGATTTCATTTTGTTTATCGTGAAAGGCGATTTTTGTGCCGTAGAAGGCGATTTGTACCGTGAAAGGCGATTTACAAATCTTATCAATGAAGAAAGACAAGAAATGTGATTTTTTATCTCTTTACAAATATACAAAATACAAAGAAAAGTAAGAAAAGGTTGACTTCTCAGGAGAATGTGGGGACTCGTTTAAATCGACGGTCGCAAGTCATGTATGGACTTCGCCATCGTCCTTCAGATGAGAATGCTTGATGCTTTCATTCTTTGGCTAGGCTTGAACCTCAGTTTTTTAGAGGATAAGGACCAAAGAGAGTTCCTTTATCCAATGAAAATCCGAGTAAATTGGCTGAAGAGCCGCGTTTAGGCCATGTTGGATAGAAGGAAAGAGTGGCCTTGGGGGGGGGGGCGCTAAGGGAATTCGATCACCTTGTGGTGTTTCTTCCGTAGCAGAGTAGCAGAGTTTCTTTGAAGTTCTTTTTCCTTGCTTGTGAGTATGGATCTCTCTCTACCCGTGTGTATGTGTCCGTCTCTGGATTTCTTGAAATTACCCCCTTTTTATAGGCTCTTGGTAGCCATGGGGTGATTTATGGGATTGATGACCCATGATGAGGGAATTGATGGCATTGATGGGAGGAGTTACAAGTTTTAATTCTTGATTTTGTAGCTCCCTTTTCTGGGCTTGTGATTGGCCAGTGGAGAATGATGGGCATTTAATCGGCCTTAATCTCCATGATGAGGGGAGTTTCATGGTTTTAATGCCATAATTACTTGAATTTGTAACTCCCATTTGCTTGATTTTGATTGGCCGTCCAAAATAATGAGTTAATGACCGTATTAAGTTGTCATAAAATGGGTTAATTAACGACATTAAGTGGTCGCCAGGGCATTTGAAGTGTCGTGGGCCGCGCCGCGTCTTTTGGAATTCTTCTTATGATGATCACTGATGGATCCGCATGCTGTTTGATGTCGGATGGCGATGCAACTTCAGACATTGGTTGATACCAGTGGGCCGGTGACATCTGTATTATCGATTTCTCAATCGGTTGGACAGAAAGTGCACTTTCTTGGTCAGCCGGTTGGTGATCTTGGAGCGATCAATGATGATTTCATGCTCTTGACGGCGGATCTGAGATGCCGACAGAGATCAGTCGATTTCGAGCATAAAAAATCAAATTTTCAGGAAACCGTAGGGGCTGGAACTTCCGAAACGCGAGTGAACCCGATTAGTGTTAATTAACTCGTGTGTTAGTCTTAAGCGTGATTAGTAGTCTTTAACTAAGTTGGGAATAGAATAGAATTTTGATTGCTTTGTGATTAGTGGGGACCTTCGAGGGTTCCTTTTTATGACTTTGCATGTGCTTGGGGATTTATCAGAGATTCTTGCATTCATTGTTTTAATCCTGTTTTATTTGTATTATTAATCCCTTCAACTTTTGTGTTGATCCCGAAACCCGACTTTCCTAGCATTGAGGGCAAAACAGTCACTGTGCACTAAATCTATGTCCAAAATTTGATATCCCCGAAACCCGCGAAACATATACTTTTTGGAAACTAGATGTTTCGACGATCACTTTTCTCTTCTTCGTCGAATTCATTAGAAGCCCCGAAAGCCATGATTTCAGCCCAATTAGATTATTAGTGGTGGAGCCCACTCCCCATTTGCTTATAAGAGAACTCTTCTTCCTCATTTTTCCTTTTCTAGCTCAAACCTCAATCTCTCAAACTAGGGTTTTCCCTTTTCTCTCTTTTCTTGCTTTCCATCTCCAAATCCACTACAAAACCTTTGCTTTTGGGATAATGCTTGTCATCATCTTCTTCCCCATCACCATAGCTCTCCATTGATATCCTTTTTAGAGAAAACTCCACATTCCAAGACTCTCTTTGAGCTCACCTTGCCCATTTGGAGAACCTACAAGTAAGCAACCTTCCCCATCTCTTGGATGTGTGTTTCTTTGATCTTGAAGAGGTTCCATTTTCATTATTGTAAGGTTTCCGTTTCTATTTCTTGTACTGACCCTGTTAGGGTTTGTTTTTGGGGATTTTGTTCATAGCTTGGATTCTTTTCTTGGAGGGGTGTTAGAGCATGATTTGCTTGATTAGCTTGGACCCAAGGCAAGTGGATGATTTGATCTTTTATGAACTTTCAATGGTTTTGGTATTTCCACTCATGCCTATTTATTGCATTGATTTGAAATAAATGTTCATGATAGAGCATTGATAGTGCATTTATTCCATAGAAATGTATTGGTGCATGGCATTTAATTCCCTCTTGTTTTGTCCCAAATGTACTCTTATGTGTAATGGTTTCCTTCCTTCTTTCTTTGTACTGGATGTGATGTTGATGGAGGAGAATGGAATGGATATTGTAAGAGATTTGATGTTGTTTTGAATGAAGTTTTGGACTCCTCATTGGATGTATAAAAGAGGTAAGAAAGAGGTTGTAGAAGGAAGAGATAGAGAGGATCTGAACTGTCCCGGAACCAGTTTCTAGACTGTTTGCTCGAGTGAACATGACACTTCGCTCGAGCGAAGTGTCCAGAAAAGAGTTCGGAGCATTCCAGTAGGCAGTTCGCTCGAGCGAACCCCTTAGTCACTCGAGCGAACCTCCCAGAACTCGTTCCAGAGAGTGGTTAGTTTGAGCGAACCAATACTTCGCTCGAGCCAACCACCTACTGGATGAGTTCGCTCGAGCGACCTCAAGTTCGCTCAAGCGAACCCACCTCCAGTCCACTCAAGCGATGGGTATTGTTCACCCGGGACTATTTTGGGAGCATAAATAAAATGTTTATATATTTGAGAGAGGTTTGTTGGGAAATCCATTGTATTGAGAATAACCGTTCATATGATTTAACATCCGTTTGAGAAAGAAACCACGTCACGAAGATGTCATTTGAAGTCGTAAAAATCCTAAGGTGTATAAGGAGCTCGGAATGTCCCCAAACTCAAAGAGTACCAAGTGGTCATTAAATCGACATACGGGACCCCCTATTCACCTTAAACAAATCTGGAACCCCGGTACTTGTCTTGAGATTTTGAAAGTTCATTTGTATTTTACTATTTCCCGAACTTCTTATGTATTCTCGAAAATGTTGAAATGGCAATTGTAGCATCTTGCTAGCCCCATAAGCATGCCCGAATTGATACGACAGTTGTGCCTTTGAGCACCTCGTCCCGTTTATTTAGGTACTTGCACTTGATGTATTTCATACATGTTTTAATCTTGTTATTTGACCTATGAGTCGGCACCACTAAGCTTGGATAACCTTGTTGGTCTCGTATTTGAATAAATGTTTTATCTCGTTTATAGAAATTTTTATTTAAACAGGTTTGAATGCTTTTGAAGGTAAACTCATTTATCATTATTTGGTCATTGTATTTTACCCATTTGCCAAACCGTTGTGTTTGACCCACTCTTTGGTACTCAGGTCCGGATATTGCCTACCCCGAGGCGGAGCTTGAGGATGCGGTCGGTGAACCGCAACGCCTAGTTGAGTGGCATGCTGATGATGTCGTTTAGACATTTGATTGCTATGAGAGACGTGACATTTTGGGAAAATGTTTAACCATTCTTTTGGGTTATTATTTTGTTTATATTGGCCTTTGTTGGCCTCTATTTTTGGGAATGTAATTAAATGATCTTTTGTATAAACTTTAATTTGCTTTTGGGAAACATGCTAATGATCATTGCTCATTCTGATACAGTATTATACTTGTGTTATCGTCTTTATGACTAGAGATGGTTTCAATATTTGATTTGCTACACGCTTCCGCACTTAATAGAAATGTTCATATATGGTTATGATATCCTCACTGTGGACACCTGTGGGAAATTAAATAAATGTGCACACTTTACAGTCACTACCTAACATCTCCCAATCTCACTCAATTAGTCCCGATCCTGGATCAGTTCGATAGACCCGGTCCGGGTTTGCGACAAACAACATGAAGAGAGAGATAACAACTTTCGTGTCCCGTTGTTTGACTTGTTTTTTGTCACGCTCCCAAACTGAAACCTCGGGGGCGCAAATGGGATTAAGGATGATTATATTTTTCTCCCAAGAACCGCGTGTGTGAAGACAACACATTCCAATACACTCTGAATATTTTTGCGGAAGCTTTCGTGGCGCTGCGACACGGAGTCCGTGGCCATCGGATTCCACGTTGCACTCAACCTCTAGTATATAGCTATTATATCAAGAACCATATCAGACTGGAGTAAACCAACACAACAAAGTACAGAGCTGACAGTAACATGATATTATATTCCCATATATGCTCAAGTTACAAATTATCAATGTACATTAATTAAGAATCCCAAGAAAAGGCTAATAAAAGCAATACAATAACAAACTAATAACCACTACCCAAATGTGACAAAACTCCGATGTCAAGCTCAATGTCTACATGATGTAAGACCCCGACCCGAGAGAACCCGATTAGTACTAATTAAGTGTCGTATTAGTTCTAAGCTTGATTAGTGATTCTGGCTAAGTTGGGTTTGGAATAGCTTTTGATATAGTTTTGGGGAATTTTGATTGCTTTGGGTTAGTAGGGCCCGTTGGGGGTTCCTTTTCAAGACATTGCATATGTTTGAGGATTTATCGGAGATTTTTGCATTCATTGTTTTAATCTCGTTTTATTCGTATTGATAATCTCTACAACTTTCATATTGATCCCGTCCCCGTTTGAGATCCCGAAACCCGATTTCATAGCCTTGAGGGCAAAACAGTCATTGCACACAAAATCTGTACCCAAAACTTGATATTCCCGAAACCCGTGAAACATATACTTTTTGGAAACTAGATATTTCGGCGATCATTTCTTTCTTCTTCGTCGAATTCATTAGAAGCCCCGAAAGACAATATTTCAGCCCTTGAATGTCTTTAGTAGTGGGACCCATTCCCATTTGCCATATAAGGAGAACCCATCTTCCCATTCCCTTTTTCCAGCACAAAAAGAACCTAGGGTTTGCTTTTGGCAACTTTTCTTCTTCCTCTTGCTCTCTCCACCTCCAATCCACACCAAGCTTGCACCAATCAAGAAATGGAGATCATCTTCTTCTTCCTCTTCACCGTGGCTCTCTATTGATACCATTTGTGAAGAAAACCCTCCATTCCAAGACCTTCATTGAGCTTACTCTTGCCATTAGAGGACCTTAAAAGTAAGTAATCCTTCCCTTCTTCTAGATTTTCATTCTTCTAGCCTTAGAGAAGCTTCATTTCCATTATTGTAAGGTTTCCCTTCCTATTTCTTGTTTTGACCCATTTTAGGGTTTGTTTTGGGGGATTTTTGTTATAGCTTGGATCTTTGGCTTGGAAGAGTATAGGAGTTTGATTTCTTGATTTGAAGACACAAGGCAAGTGGATTACTTGATTTTTATGAGCTTTCAATGGTTTCCATGAGGAATGTGGTTGACTTGTCATTTCACTCATATTTATTGGCTTGCATTTATTTTTGAAATGAATGCTTGAATGCATATTGGCTAAGTCATTTAATGTTTTGTAAACATGTTGGTTTAGCATTTATTGTCTTTTGGTTATATCCTAAATGAATGTTTGTGAAATGGTTTCCTTCCTCCTTCCTTTGTATTGGACTTGATGTGGAAGAATGAAGTGATGAATGACCACAAGTTGGAGTTTTGGAGAAGTATAGATAGATGTATTGGAGGAGTTCTTAGCTCAATTTTATTGCAGGGACTAAGTGGAAGTAGGGAGAATGGTTTTGAGGAGGAGAAATTGCTCAAAATATGAACACAGTGGGTGTTTCGCGCACCTGGCGGTCAGCCTGCGGTCACCTGGCGGCTAGCCGCCTGGTGACTGGCGGCTAACCGCCAGCTAGCCGAAATATCACGGTGGCTTTTCCAGAGAGCACACTTCTCCGCCTGAAACTCAGTTAGCTCCACGATCAACCAGCGACTAGCCGCCCATCCCAGCTGCGGCTAACCGCCAGCTGACCGCCAAGTGATCGAAATTTCCCAGGTTTCGGAGAGCTCCTCGCTCGAGCGAACTCTCCGGTTCGCTCGAGCACTGAGCTT
The DNA here is from genome assembly GCA_038049695.1 of Cinnamomum chago. Classification (NCBI taxonomy): domain Eukaryota; kingdom Viridiplantae; phylum Streptophyta; class Magnoliopsida; order Laurales; family Lauraceae; genus Cinnamomum; species Cinnamomum chago. The sequence goes on along the minus strand of CP142453.1, from coordinate 89,250,626 downwards.
TGTCGATCAAAGGAGATTCACTAGGCATTGTATGAGGCCATTCGAGAAAGAAACCATATCACGAAGATGTCATTCGAAGTTTTAAAAAAATTCAAAGTGTATAAGAAGCCCGGAATGTCCCCAAACTCAAAGAGTACCAAATTTTTATCAGATCGACATACGGGGTCCTATTCACCTTGAACTAGTTTTGAACCCCGATACTTGTCTTGAGATTTCAAAAGCTCTATAGTATTTCATTGTTCCCTAGATTTATACTACATGCCTTGTTTTCCCGAAAGTATTGAATTACACTTGAAATAGTTACTTGTCTTGAAGTGCATTGCACCACATGATATGACAGTGTGCCCTTGAGCAGCCCCGTCTTGCCCGTTTGTTTATGTATTTGTACTCGATTTACTTGCATATGTCTCGATTGTATTTGACCTATGAGTCGGCACCACTAAGCTTGGATAACCATGTTGGTCTGATCCACCGACTTGGAGATCCCCCTCTTGTCCCGCCAACTGCAGTTTGGATCCCGCTACCCGGTCATTACCGTGGTCTTGTCCTGATGCCGCAGATTGCTAGTGTGGTCCCCGATGCCCGGCTCGCTACCATGGTCATGTATAGTATATGTATTTATATGAGATCCACTGTTTCTCCTCACCTCGAGTGACTGAGATCAGTGCCTAGTTATTGCTCTATCACCTTAGTGATAGAGGACTTAGCTTCGTGTGGTTGTCATCTTGCTTGTTTCCCGTTTCCTTGGTCACCTTACATGTTTTACATTGCATCCTTGTAATTGAATAAATGTTTTATCTCGTTCATAGAATTTGTGATTTGAACAGGTTTACATGTTTTGAAGGTATATTCTTTTATTATCATATTGTCGTTGTTTTTCCCTCCATTTGCCAAACCATCGTGTTTGATCTACTCTTTGGTACTCTGGTCCCGTTGTCGGTTATCCCGAGGAGGAGCTCGAGGAGGCGGTTGTAGAACCGTAGCAGTTAGTTGAGTGGCGTGCTGATGACGTCATGTAGACGTTCGGTTGCTATGAGAGACTTATCATTTTGGGAAATTGTCTAACCATTCTTTGGATTGGTATTTTGTTATATTGGCCTTGTGGGCCTCTATTTTTAGGGAATGAAATTAAATGTTAATTGTATAAACTTTAAATTACTTTGGGTAACATGCTAATGTCCATTGCTCATTCTGATACAGTATATTAGACTTGTGCTATTGTCTTGATGACCAAGGATGGTTTGACTATTTGATTTGCTACACGCTTCCGCACTTAATAGAAATGTTCATTTATAGTTGTGATATCCTCACCGCGGACACCTGTGGGAAATTAAATAAACGTATGTTATCATTTAAACAGATGTTGTGGTTATCTATTCACCATTATTAAACAGATGTAATGTCCTGATCCCGGATCCATCCTTCGGATTCCAGGTCCGGGGTCGCGACACATGACATAGCCGACAAAACAACATGCAACTCATGGCTCCACAGCCCACAAAAGCACTCATCTCAGGACGAAGAAGTCTGGACTTGAGTACCAGAATAGTGGGTCAGACACGACGGTCTGGCAGGTGGATGAAAAGATAATAAATGTGTTGAGAAATAAAACATGTGATAATTCATATTATTTGATCAAGGGCTACATATAATTAAAACGAGTGGAAAATCATGGATCTCTGACAAAACCTGTATTCATCTAAAGCATGAGTAAAACATGGAGATCTAACAAAACATGTGTCGCGACCCTGGACCGGGCCCGAAGGACTAATACGGGATCGGGACACTAATGATGATAATAGTACCACATCGTTGGTTTACTGCCATACATTTATTTAATTTCCCACAGGTGTCCGCGGTGAGGATATCACAACCGTATAAGAACCTTTCTATTAAGTGCGGAAGCGTGTAGCAAATCAAATGATAATCCATTTCCATTCACAAGATAAGTCACATGTAAAATTAAGTATCAGAATGAGCAATGATCATTAGCTTGTTTGCCCAAAAGTAAGTTAGAGTTTTAAACAAAAGATCTGTTAGTTTTATGGTCTCAATACCAGTATATGATGAATAGATTGATTAATTTCTTTATTTATGAATATAATCATGATTTCCTTTCATGAGATGAATGGTGATTTATTACTTAATGCACATGACCAATATATATGACATAATGGTTCATGAGATGAACCAGGTCCCATTAGTATATTAGATGTGATATATGTATATGGATGAGATCCACATACGGGAGATATGTGGCACAAATCTTATACTTAAAATATCTTCACAACCAGTGATGAGATTGGGCATCTCATCTGACAAGGTTGCAGCACTTTGATCACTATGAGATAGTGTGATTTGTCTCGATCATCAGAATGTAAGATTCTGGATCACGGTGCTGGTACATTGGATGTATTGAAGGACCATGAGAAGCACCTTATGAAATACTGTCTCGATTTAAGGACTGCTCTCATAATTCCCTAGCAATAGGCTCTCAATCCTGAGACATTGATGAACTCAAGTTTCTGTCTATTCATTTGCTTTGAGTCACCAATGAGTGAGGCCAACTGTAGGTCAACACCTCGGTGTCTTGGGTACACGGTAGTAGGACTGTGGGAACATGCAATGATCAAGATGGAATCTATCTACATTATCCCTTTGTGCCAATGAATGGATTTATCATTGGTAAGTGCGCACCCATTCCAATTAAGAGTTAATTGGATCGGTACCAAATGATTACTATAATTAATTGGGGCTCAAGGATAATAAGATGTGGATCTAATATTGGATGAGACAGATTTATTCCAATTGATTCATGATAATGATGGAGGGGCCTACTTGTGGTAATTGGGAAGTTTAGGGTCTTCATTGAAATATATTCCTAAGACTGGAGTGCAATTGCATTTATATAGTGGAGTTATTTGCAATTAACTGTGGGCCCGGATTGCACATGAGATGTGGGGTCGCGTGTCCCAGTTGGAGCCAGCTTTCTAAGGAATCCCTAGTGGTCTCCACGCTAGCCCAATATATTAGAAAGATACTAATTATAGTAGAACTTTAAAAGGAAATAGAAAGTTACTATTTCGATTTGAAGTGAGACTTCTATTTCAATTAGTAAGAGGAGGTGGCTTTAATGCTTTAAAAGGAGAGGAGGAGAGTGTTTTGGACGACCCTAATGTTGCTCCATATGGGGATTCACGCCCAGCCCATTTAATTGTGCAAGAGTTGCACTCCTCTCTTCCTCTCCCTCTTCTAGTTTCTCTTCTAGTTTCCTTTAGGGTTTTTCTCTTGGAGATCCCACCATCTTCTTGAGAAAAGAGAATCTGATATGGGACATAGCGTGGAAGATCAAAGGGTGTTGGAGATTCTGATTTGATTAGTGAAGGTGTTCATCATCAAGGAAAGAACTCAAAGACTCCATTAGAGCACTACCAAGCTCCAAAGGTATATCTACATCCTTGTATGTTGTGGATTTCGTGGCTGCATGTTTATGTGCTATTTTCTATCTTCTAGATAGGTTATGTTGTTGTACATGGTTTATGAGTTTGAGGGATTACATCCTGGATTGGGTTTGTTGCCTTCTACATAGTTGATCCCTGCATCAAGTGGGTCAAAAGTTTTTGAAACCTATCTGAATGGCCCACCTATTTTCCAACAAGATCATTTAATTACATTCCCAAAAATAGAGGCCAACAAAGACCAATATGAACAAAATACCAATTCCCAAAGAATGGTTAGCAGTTTTCCCAAAATGTTATCTCTCTCTAGCAATCCAATGTCTAATTGACATCGTCAGCATGCCACTCGACTAAGCGCTGCTGCTCACCGACCGCCTCCCCTGGCTCCTCCTTAAGGTAGCCGGCAACGGGACCTGAATACCAAAGAGTGGGTCAAACACAATGGTTTGGCAAATAGGTGAAAAGACATAACAATTCAATAATAAATATGTTTGCCTTTAAAAGCATTTAAACCTGTTTAAATAGCAGTTTCTGTAAACAAGATAAAACATTTACTCAAATATAAGTAGGCATTGTAAAACATGTAGGGTAACTAAGGAAACGGGAAACAAGCAAGATGGCTACCACACGAAGGTAAGTCCTCTATCACTAAAGTGACAGAGCAATAACTAGGCACTGATCTCAGTCACTCGAGGTGAGGAGAAACAATGGATCTTATAAATACATATACATATACTATACATGACCATGGTAGCGAGCTGGGCATCAGGAACCACAGTAGCAATCTGCGGCATCGGGACAAGACTACGGTACTAACCGGGTAGCGGGATCCAAACTGCAGCTGGCGGGACAAGAGGGGGATCTCCAAGTCGGTGGATCAGACCAACAGGGTTATCCAAGCTTAGTGGTGCCGACTAGTAGGTCAAATAACAAATCAGGACATATGCAAGTAAATCAAGTCCAAGTAAATAAATGAACGAGGCAAGAATGCTCAAAGGCATAACTTTTATTTCATGTCGGGCAATACATTTCGGGACAAGTAACTATTGCTAGTGTAACTTCAATGCTTTCGGGAAAACAAGTCATGTAATGTAAGTCTCGGGAATGAGGAAATACGATGAACTAATACAATTTTAGGAAAAATAACGATTTCAAGATTTGTTTAAGGTGGATAGGGGTCCCGTATGTCGATTGTAATAATAACTTGGTACTCCTTGAGTTTGAAGACATTCCGGGCTCCCTATACACTTTAGGATTTTAAATGCACAATATCAAGCAAAAAAACTCTTAATCACATATTGGTTTTCATTGATGCAAATATCCACTTCACTTTTCAATCTTTGATCACTAAGATAAGTATACCATTGGATTCCTTGCTTCAAGAGCTTTCCAACGGTATATAGAACTTCCAAATCCGATATGGGAATCAAAAGTTATAGGCGTTTCAAAGTAGCACTCGAATGGGCAGCCAATCTGTTGCCTGAACTGCAGTCAGAATGACTGCGCGCTCGAGCGGCCAACAGCGCGCTCAAGCAGGCAGCCGATCTGTTGCCCGAGCTGCAGTCAAAATGACTGCGCGCTCGAGCGGGCAGTCATTTCTGCTGCCCGGGAATGGCCATTCTGGCCTTTTTCTCCTTCATCTCCAAAACATGTTTTCTTGCAACAAAAGGCCTTCTTGCCTCCCAATAACAACCATTAAATCTCTTCAAACAATCATATAAAAACCTTCATCAAAGTTCCAATAACCATTAAATCTAAACACCTTCTTCTTCACATTCAACACCAAGGAAAGGGAAGAAACCCCAACATTCACAAAGGTTCATTTGAGCAATAAACAAGAGATAAAATGAAGGTAGTAAATCACATTTCCATGACAATAAATGAGCTAACAAAATCCTTTCATGAGCACTTATTTCACAATGAATGCAAGCTAATGAATATGGATATGAATAGCAAAACCAACCACCTTCTTCATAAAACCATTAAATGTTCAAACTATCATTTCATCCACTTGCCTTGGGTCTTCTAATCAAGGAAATCAAGCTCTAATACTCTTCCAAACCAAAGATCCAAGCTATGAACAAAATCCCCAAAAACAAACAAACCCTAAAATGGTCAAACAATGAAATAGAAAGGGGAACCTCACGATAATGAAGATGAAGCTTCTCTAGGGCTAGAAGAATACAAATTTAGAAGAAAGGAAGGATTACTTACTAGCAAAGCCCTCTAATGGCAAGAGTAAGCTCAATGAAGATCTTGGAATGGAGGGTTTTCTTCACAAATGGTATCAATGGAGAGCTATGGTGATGAGGAAGAAGATGATGATCTCCATTTGATGTTGGTGCAAGATTAGTAGGAGATTGAGGTGGTGAGATCAAGAAGAAGAAGAAGAAAGGGAAACCCTAGCTTTGAGAAGTTGTAGTTTGCTAAAATGGGGAAATGAGGAATAAGGGTTCCCCTATAAGTAAATGGGGAGTGGGCTCCACTACTAATAATCTAATCGGGCTGAAATCATGGCTTTCGGGGCTTCTAATGAATTCGACGAAGAAGAGAAAAGTAATCGTCGAAATATCTAGTTTCCAAAAAGTATATGTTTCGCGGGTTTCGGGGATATCAAGTTTTGGGTACAGATTTAGTGCACAATAACTGTTTTGCCCTCAAGGCTATGAAATCGGTTTTCGGGATCTCAAACGGGGACGGGATCAACATAAAAGTTGTAGAGATTAATAATACAAGTAAAATGAGATTAAAACAATGAATGCAAGAATCTCCGATAAATCCTCAAGCACATGTAAAGTCGTAAAAAGGAACCCCCAAAGGGCCCCACTAATCACAAAGCAATCAAATTCCCCAAAACTATATCAAAAGCTATTCCAAGCCCAACCTAACCAAAATCCACTAAACACACTTAGAACTAAAACACAACTTAATCAATACTAATCGAGTTCACTCGGGTCGGGGTCTTACATCCTCCACCCCTTAGGGCATTTGGTCCTCCAAATGAAATATACAACTCACCTCAGGTAGTAGATGTAGATACTTCTTCTGTACTTGGTCTAGTAATTCCCATGTTGCCTCTTCCGGTCCATGATTCTCCCATAGTATTTTTACCCACTGAATAGTCCGTGTCCTCAACTCTTGTTCCTTCGTATCGATGATCTGAACGGGATTCTCAACATAAGTAGCATCCTCTCTTATCTCCAATCGCTCGTGCCGGAGTACATGTGAAGGGTCGGGAACATACTTCTTCAACATAGACACATGGAAAACGTTGTGTACACCGGATAGCTCAGGTGGTAAGGCTAATCTATAAGCCACGTCACCGATCTTGCTCACAATGTCGTATGGTCCAATGTATCTCCGTGACAGCTTGCCCTTTTGTCCAAATCTCAAAGTCCCTCTCGTAGGTGACACCTTCAGGAAAACCTTGTCTCCTTCTTTGAACTGTAAATCCCTTCTATGAGAATCTGCATAGCTTTTCTGTCTACTCCGGGCTACTTTCAGGCATTCTTGGATCAACTTCACTTTGTCGCTGGTTTCACTTACTATAGACGGCCCATGGAAATTGCGAATTCCAACCTCTTCTCAACACACAGGTGTCCTACACCTTCTGCCATACAAAGCCTCAAAAGGCGCCATCCCAATGCTCGAGTGGTAACTATTGTTGTAAGCAAACTCACACAACGGTAGACTCTCATCCCATTGAGTCTTGAAATCTAACACACAAGCATGGAGCATATCCTCAAGTGTCTGAATTGGTCTCTCTGATTGACCATCTGTCTACGGGTGATCAGTCGTGCTAAACTGTAGTTTCATGCCCATAGACTCATACAATGTCTTCCAGAACCTCGAGACAAATCTGCTGTCTCTGTCAGAAGTGATAGAAACTGGTTGTCCATGTCGACTGACAATCTCATTGACAAACAACTCTGCCAAAGGTAGCATGTGCATCTTCTTCCCTGTCCTCATAAGAATAAATGAGCTGACTTGGTGAGTCGATCCACAATGACCCATATCGCATCGTTGCCTCTGCTAGTCCTTGGTAGTCCCGAAATAAAATCCATAGTAATGTGCTCCCACTTCCATTCCGGGATCTCTAACGGTTGTAACAATCCTGGAGGCCTTTGATGTTCTGCCTTTATCAACTGACAAGTCATGCAACGAGAGACAAACGGTGCAATCTCTCTTCATGTTATTCCACCAAAATCTGCCCTTCAAGTTCTTATACATCTTTGTGCTGCCTGGATTCATAGAGTACTTCGTACTGTGAGCTTCGGTCATAATGTCATTCCTCAAGTCCTCAATATTTGGTACACATAGACTGTCACGGTAATACAAAACTCCATCAACAATACGGAAATCGGGACGTTCTGCAATGTGCTCTGAAATCTTGGCCAACTCTGGATCTTGCAACTGACTATCCTTGATCTTCTGAATGAAAGAAGGCTCTAACACTGTCATGTTAGCTAACAAACCACCCTTCCTTAGTGGCTGCAGGTCTATACTCAACTCTTCAAATTGCTCAAAGATACAAGTGCCGCTTAGATTCGCCAAGCCTACTGATTTCATGTTCAAGGCATCGGCAACTACATTAGCCTTCCTTGGGTGGTACTTGATTGGAAAATCATAGTCCTTTATATATTCCATCCATCTTCTCTGCCTCATGTTCAATTCCTTCTGAGAAAATAAATATTGTAAGCTGCGGTGGTCGGAGTGGACTTCGAACTTCTCTCCATAGAGGTAATGTCTCCACATTTTCAATGCGAAAACAACCGCTACTAACTCAAGATCATGGGTGGCATAGTTCTTCTCGTGATCTTTCAACTGTCGGGATCAATATGCAATCACGTTTCCTTCTTGCATCAACACACAACCGAGTCCAACATTCGAAGCATCAGTGAAAATGGTAAAACGCCGCTTCCGGATGGTAAAGTAAGGACTGGTGTTGTAGTCAATCTCTTCTTCAACTCTTGGAAACTATCTTGGAAACATCTATAAAAGCATAGATATTAGACAAATTTGGTGTTCATTTAAAACATGTGTTAACATAGAGATCTGGTAAAACAAGTGTCCATTTGAAACATATGCAAAAGCATGAATATTTGACAAAGTGGGTATTCATTTAAAGCGTGTGTAACCATAATTATCTGGCAAAACAAGTGTTCATTTGAAACATATGTAAATCATGAATATTTGACAAATCGGGTATTCATTTAAAGCGTGTGTAATCATAGTGATCTGGCAAAACAAGTGTTCAGTTGAAACATAGGTAAATGCATGAATATCTGACAAATCGGGTAGTCATTTAAAGCATATAAGTGTACTAAGGAACGGGGAAACAATATATCAATAACTAAATTTACCTTGGAAAACATTAAAACCTGTTTAAACAATAACTTTCATAAAGAAATGAATCATTTACTAGAAAACGAATAAGCAATATAAAACATGTAAGGTATCCAAGGAATCGGGAACTAGCAAGATGGCAACTACACGAAGCTAAGTTCTCTATCACCGAAGTGACAAAGCAATATCTAGGCGTTGATCTCAGTCACACGAGGTGAGGAGAAACAACGGAATATATACATATACATATACATATAATATACGCGACATGACCATGGTAGCGAGCTGGGCATCGGGAACCACGGCAGCAATCCGGGGTATCGGGACAAGACCACGGTAATAACCGGGTAGCTGGATCCAAACTGCAGCTGGCGGGACTAGAGGGGGATCTCCAAGTCAGTGGATCAGACCAACATGGTTATCCAAGCTTAGTGGTGTCGACTCATAGGTCAAATGTCAAGATCAAAACATGTATGAAATACATAAAGTGCAAGTATATAAATAAATGGGACGGGGGTGCTCAAAGGCACAACTGTCGTATCAATCGGGGCATGCTTATCGGGATTAGCAAAAAGCTACAATTTCCATTTCAATATTTTTGGGAATGCATAAGAAATTCGGGAATAATGAAATACAAATGAACTTTCGAAATCTCAATACATGTATCGGGGTTCAAGATTTGTTTATGGTGAATAGGGGTCCCGTACGTCGATTTAATAACAATTTGGTACTCTTTGAGTTTGGGGACATTCCGGGCTCCTTATAAACCTTAGGATTCTCAAAATTTCAAATGAAATCTTCGTGATGTGGTTTCTTTCGCAAACGGATGTCAAATTATAAGAATGAGTCTTCCTATCACAATAGGGTTCCCAACAAACCTCTCTTAAGCATTTAAACATTTCATTAGTGCTCCCAAAACAGTTCCAGGTGAACTGTACCCATCATTCGAGCGGACACGGAGTTTGCTCGAACGGTGAGCTCTCTTGAATGGTTGTCTGGGTGGGTTCACTCGAGCGAAGTTGAGGTCGCTCGAGCAAACTCATCCACTACAACAAAATACAGTTTCTCCAACGCAGTCACCGCGTCTGGAAAAATCAGAATTGCATCGGGACAGGCTTTACCGACGTAGTACAATGCGTCGGCACCACGTCGGCAACCTAATGCCTGGAAAACCATTCTCGACGTAATAATGCCTGGAAAACCATTCCCGACGTAATAATGTTTAGCATCGGCTAAAAAGGCACATTCACCAACGCAATGGTGTGTCGTCCCAAACGTCGGCAATTCCAACAGCGTCGGTAAAAATTGAACTTTGTGGCCAACCTCACTTCACTGCCGACGCATAACAACGTCGGTTATACATTTGTCGATGCTAATACTAATGTCGGAATACATATTTGACAACGCATACACAACGCCGGTAATACATATCCCGACGTGTCGAAGCGTCGGGAAATGCCTTCAACGACGCATGAAAATTACTTTTAGCGTTGCATAGAATGCTTCGGGAAATAGATTTACCTAACTGCCGACGCATAACAACATCGGTTATACATTTGCCGACGCACATACTAGCGTCGGAATACATATTTGACGACGCATACACAACGCCGATAATACATATCCCGACATATTGACGCATCGGGAAATGTCTTCAACGATGCAGGAAAATTATTTTTAGTGATGCAGACAGTGCGTCGGGAAATAGATGTACCTAATTACCGACGTTATTCATTTGCCGACGTACATACTAGCGTCGGAATACATATTTGACGACGCATACACAACGCCGGTAATACATATCCCGACGTCTTGAAGCATCGAGAAATTTCTTCAGCGATGCAGGAAAATTAGTTTTAAAGACGCAGACAGTGCGTCGGGAAGTAGATGTACCTAATTGCCAACGCATAATAACATCGGTTATACATTTGCCAACGTACATATTAGCGTCGGAATACATATGTAACGACGCATACACAATGCCGGTAATACATATCCCGACGTGTTGAAGCATCGGGTTATGTCTTTAACGATGGAGGAAAATTACTTTTGGCGACGCAGAGAGTGCGTGGGGAAATAGATTTACGTCACTGCCGACGCATAATAACGCTGGTTATACATTTGCCAACACACATACTAGCGTCGAAATACATATTTGACGACGCACACATACCGCCGGTCATACATATTCCGACATGTTGACGCGTCAAGAAATGTCTCTAACGAGGTCAAGAAATTTACTTTTGGTGACGCGGAGAGTGCGTTGAGAAATAGCTTTTCTTATCAATTAAGAAATAATTGAAAAAATTAGGAAAAATTCCTATACAATATTTTCCTGTTCAAATCTACATTTTTAACATTGCACAAGCATAAGCATTGATAAACAATAAATAATCCCACATTCATCATGTAACAATAAAAAATAATGAGTCATCAATAAACTAAAACCAATTATAAAACTTTTCCATGCCACATAAAATGTAATATCCCACGTAAAAAAAAGTCAAATATCTCAATAAAGTAAATCTCAACTAAAATCTAATCATCATCAAATATCCAAAGTACACCATGAAACATGGCCAGTAAGGAGCAAAATGAACTTGTTAGAGGGATGACCCATTCCAATTCATAAAACCATCAAACCCTTATCTTTCGAAGGAGCCCGAACCATCCATACCGACTCGGGAAAGCAACAACTGAATCTGACTCTGAATTTGAACCTGCATAGCTGCCTGATCTTGCATTTGCTTCTGCGAATCCTCATACTGTCGCCGCAACTCTTCTCTCAAATCTTCTTGTGCTTTCAACGAATCAGCTAGTTGATGCCGTAGGGTGCTTATCTCAGAAGACATCAAGATACCAGTAGAAGATGATGATGGGCCCCTCGAGCGGTAACCTTGCCTCCTTGCGACCCTCTTCCCTAACAGATTCTCGATCACCTGTTGCTCAGCCACTGGAGAGTTAATTTCAGGCTGCGACAATGCCTCTTCCATTCTTCGCTGCATTATCAAAGCATTCAAATATGTCATGTAATTAATATATGTTAGGCAATTGAAATAAATTGTGATCTACAATACTAGCGAAGAGTGCCCCGTGTAACTTGGTGGTCTTCGTCCTATTAAGCTTAAAATCATAAGGACTACCCATAAACACTACTATATGGCCCATAAGATATATGTGCATCCCAAAAAAAATGCTATGTAAAATAAAGAAATCCCATCAAGAACACATAACATGATACATAATTTAGTGCTCAAAAGGTAAACATTAAGTGGGAGTAACTGTATAGGCATCATAGCTACTGAATCCATCACAGCCAATTTAACTAAGAAATGGAAACAACAAAGTTCAAACTACATTATATGTACATACAATTATAAGTTTTTTTGTTCAAGAAAAAATACCAACTTTTGCTCCATTATGAAACTTAGACAATTTCACAAAACACATTATGAAACTTGTACATGTGGATGATGCACATGCAGAGTGGGATAACCTGAGATGCTTCCAGCAAAGGGCTAATGCTCTCGAGTCTCTACTTGAGCTATGTGCATGGCTACTTCAACAGGAGAAGTTCGATGAGCTAGCAGGAGTGCTCAGACCATTTGGTGAAGAAGTTATTTCATCCAGAGAGATAGTGATCTGGTTGACTAAGAGTCTAATGGCTGCATCAAAAAAAAAAGCAGATTTGCAGCTTTAAATATTGAATGAAAATTGACTTAAAAGGAGAGGTCAAATTGGATTTCTCAATAGTCAAAATCAAATTGGAATCAATCACTGATTTGTTCAATTGAGTTCACTTCACTTCATATATAATAATTGTAGCCATTGCCTTGCCACGGACAATATGAGTAAAGAGAAGTTGCTAAATGGTAATACAATATGAGATGAGCTATTGCGTGGCTATTAAATTGCAACATTGCATCACAACATGTTTAAATAGTGATAGACTTAAAATGACCTTAAGCATAGGCAAAAGAGAGTAAAATTGTAAACTCCTTTTGCTTCACCTGAAGTACTATATAATACAATCAATTGCTGGAGGAGGATGTTAAGCTGGGACTGTAACACAGCTTGCACCTGAGCATGCACCTGTGTCTGTTGCAATTCTGACTGGGACTGGAGTACTGCCTGCACCTGAGCTTGCACTTGTGTTTGCTGCGAGGCTAGTTGGGACTCTAAGGACTCCATTCGCGAAGCCATCTCACTATTCTCCTTTTCCAACAACTCAAGCGCCTTGTATCCGCCTCAGCACGCCTCTTAAACTCCTCATTCTCTTTCTCTGGCTGCGCATGGATTCACTGCCCAACTGTAGAGATCTTGGGCTTTGGTCCAGCCCCGCGACCACGTATTATCCTGATCTCTTTGGTCCGAGCGCTTCCTTAATTTATTTATCCATCAAGAATGATAATGAACATATTATATATACAAATTATATCAAGCTATTGGTCTCACTATCATTATCAGTGCTCATTTCATCTTCCTCATTATCATAATCAATGGAGGTATCATCCTCCTCACTTTCATCATTAATGAAAGTATCAACATCCTCATCTTCTACTTCATCATGCACTAGAAGATTTGCATCAATAAGAGTTGGAGGAATATCATCTCTTTGCCACGCCACAAAGTCATCATCACTAACTCTCAATGTATCAGCTACACTATATGACTCATTTTGTTGGTATGGCTCGTCATCACCGATCGACTTTTGCAGACTGTTTTACAACTAAACGATTGACAAGAATATCAATCCCTGCAGGTGGGCCTTCTAAAAAATGACTACTCTTGAAACAATACTATTTAGAAGGAACTTCCCCTACAACTGTACCCATTCCTTATCTGATGCTTGCGAGCTTCAAGAACAATAGAATTCCTTTGGTATTTTGTAAAAGTCATAGATGAATGAAAATAACTATCAGCATATGCTCTTACAAATAGAAGGGGATAAAAATCTTGGAATCATAATTGACAGAGAAGATGAAGATATTGAAATATAATTAAATAACGATGAGTGACAATGGTCAAGTCTGGGTTAGCTCAAATCTAGCCTGCCTACTTTGTAATGCTTGGCCATTTTATTTGTCCATCCTAAAATTGAGGCACTTGTACACCTTGTAATAGCCACAGATGGATAAAATCAAGGATTGTTCAAGGCCTCAATGAAAGCATAAGCTAAAGCTCTAGGCCATGGCCACCTAGGCCTTGAAGCACAACAGCCAATCTGAACAACTGACCAATTGCCAATCATAAACATAAAATTCAATGGTATCTAAATAGGACCACAAAAACTCACTTGGCAATTCCTATATATTGTTCACCTTGGTTTTGCGTTTGTACCCACAAAGTAGCCTGAACATCAGAACTAGTGGGGCTTCCAAATAACCGAACAATAGCAGTGACCTCATATGCAAGCTTTCGCTGTACCCTACCAGTGATTTCCTGCTGAATCCCATTCCAGCTTTGACTGCGTTCTGTAGCAGAAGCAAAGAACTTTCCATTCAACGGAAGCACATTCCCATCAGCCATGGAGTCATGTAGAAGAATCTTGCAGCCTCTACCAGACCAATTATTAAGGCCATCTTCAAACCGAGGGTTCAATATGATGTTTTCATCTCCATCAGCAAAACACCATCTGTTTATTTCCTTTAAGAGAAAATAGACATATTTCCAGTGCAAGTGTTAAGATGATGAAGTGAAAATGATTAAATTTATACGAGAAACTAAAGTGCAATTTAGGATGTACTCCAAATCGCTTGTAATTGAGATACTTGAACAGAAACTATGGCTACCATACATTTGGAGAATGCAAGTAGGAAGCCACATTGGATGAGACATTGTTTCAACATTTCCATTCCAATCATTATCAAGGCTGATTGCTGACATTGATTTGGAACTTGGTAGAAAATGCTCAGAAAAAGTAATATAACAACCTAATGTTTCTAGTTGTCATGCAGCCTCAAATACAAAATTCAAATAATAAGCATCCTTCTCTGAAATTCATAAACCAAATGTGAATATGATTTGGTGTACAATCATATAGAACTACGTGTTGAGGGAAGATAGTTGAAGCATGCTTTGAAAAATCAGTTAAATGGGAGTGCTTTTATATGAGATTGTATATTGCTTTTTTGATAAAGAAGGGCCAAGGCCAACAACACTGAAAATCCTGAATATAGAAATGATTCAATTCATAGTCATTTCTTGTCATTTTACAGCTTCAAGTTAACTGAAATAAAACTAGTAAAAACATTTTTTAATCATGAGATGTAAGCTAAAATAGAAGCATATCATGAAAAAAAAAGGCACAATAAAAAATCTTCGCAGAACAGTGCTTTTGCTTTTTTCACAGTGGTATAAGAGTCATCTCTTTATGAAGATGATGACAACATCGACAACATTAAAAAAAATCCTAATTGTAATGGCTCTTCTAGTTTATAAATATATTTTAACTACCACCGAACTATTAAAGAACATAGTACATGCGAAATAAAATAAAGCAGCTTCCAATTGGAGTAAGCTAATTAATAGATTAGTCAGGTGCAGGCATAAGACTGTGGTAAATGTTGCTCCAACCAAAACCACAAAGTAAGGAGAATTCGTGTAAAATAACATAGTCCTAGCTCAGTCCAAAGATAAGAAAAGACAACCTACTATACAAAAGTAATGCTTGATGATGCTTGACCAACTACGCTGTGTTTTCATTCACTCAGGAATGGTCCAGATTGCGCTGACAATGAAATTTCAGTAATCTAACAAATTTTCCTGTACACTCCAATCATGGAATGGGCCATTCCTTGATCACCCCTCCTTTACAGTGATCTAAATACTCAATATTGTAAGTCCAGGGACCCGAACCCTAGAGGGGGGGTGAATAGGGTGAGCTTCAATTATGACCAATTTTAACCAATTTTAACTTCTTTAAAACCAACTAGTCACAAGTGATGATTATCAAACAATATGCGGAAGCTAATATAAACAATCACCACAAAGCAAGCACCATCACACAAGGATTTATAGTGGTTCGGCCTCAATGCCTACATCCACTACCGGCTTGTGATCCAACACCCCACCAGATTTCCACTATTTATGCTTTTCAATAGGCTAAGCAATAACCTTTACAATATGCTTTCCAAGGCTTAGCAATAACCTTTACAATGATGTTTTTCAAGGCTTAACATCAACCTATACATTATGCTTTTATAGGCTAAGCAATAACCTCTTCAACCACAAGGTTGGTTATCTCTCTAATTTAGTGTCTATAATACACTTGATGGAGATTCTATTTAGCTCATTACATTGCCTCTTAATTAGGCGGATATGGAAGTGTAAAACTAACTCACACAAACACTTAATGAATGCAAAGATGTATGCTCATGATGTGTGTGTGTGATGTCCTCAATCATTTTGAAAATGAAAGCTCATAAATGTATGCCTAAGGCTTTTGAAAGTTTTGGCTCATAAAACATTTATGATTGAGGAAATGCAAGTCACATGTTAAAAGTAACAACTTGTTAATGATGTCAAAGATACACAAGTTGTATGAAATGAATTAGCTCTAAACATGTGATGCATAGGGATGTCAATCAAATCAACATGAAGCTCAAAACATAAAAATAGATTTGATTGAAAAGAGGGGACAAATCATATGTAATTATAAATACAACTTGAAAGTGATATACCTATCAAAGTAAGGCAAGTTGTGAAACTTTAAAACAATAATACACATATGATTTGTAAAGATGTTGAATCCAAAACATAAGATACATTTGAAAGAGATTTTCTTATGATGGAAAAACAACACCCAAAGATTCAACAAAGTATATGAATCATGTTACATATTTCATTAACATGATCTACTTAGATTTACCAAAGATAAAGTACTACTTTGATTGAATCAAATGGTGATGCATCCAAAACAATAGATCTATTCAAAATATAAGACATGCTAAGGATACAACACATCATAGGTTAACATGTTACTAAAGATTTACCAATGATAAAACAAAACATGAAAACATATGATTTGTAAAGAAGTTGAGTCCAAAACATAAGATAGTTTTGAAAGTGATTTACTTATGATGGAAAACAACAACCAAAGACTCAACCAAGTATAGGAATCATGTTACATATAATTTCAAAGGTTCTTTCATTAACATGATCTACTTAGATTTACCAATTCCAGTACTACTTGGATTGAATCATATGGTGTTGTATTCAAAACAATAAATCAACTCAAAACATAAAACATGTTAAGGACACAACACAAACATAGTTTAACATGCTAGAAATGATTTACCAAAAATAAAACAAAGCATGAAAACATATGATTAAGGAAAGTAAAGCCTACTTGGTGATTTAACTTCATTAATCCAAGCTTTAGCTTTCCTAATGCTCTCCTTCATCCCTTGGTTCTTTTCCCTTGAATATGCCTCAAAACCTCCCAAGGAGGGGCTTAAAATTCCGAACTTTTGGCAAAGGAAAGAACTCATATTTATAACAAAAAGTGCCCAACGGCTAGTCCTTGGTCGACCTGCACACAGGCCTCGGTCGACCGGGAAGGCACAACGGTCAAATTTCTGACCGTTGGAGCACTTTTGGCCCTGACAGCCTGCAGTGTTCCCGGTCGACCGGGACCTCTGCGCCGGTCGACCGGCGACACTGCAGGGATCCCAAATTCCACTTTTGCAATTTCAAACTAATTCTTTGTGGAACTCTTTGAGCCATTAAATCAATCTTTAAAAACATGTTTTAAATCATTCTAAGGGTTTTAAAACATGAAACACACAAAGCCTAAAAATGATTCAAAACTTTAAAACAGAGGCTAGCTTGATTTCTAAAACTTTTTCCAAAAACAAATGCATCCAAGTTTTAAAAGTAAATCATGCATAAATCAAAACTTTTACAACTCTTGAAAACAATGCATGAATAAAACAAGATTTCAAGTTTATTTAAAACAATGCAAGTGTGTAAATCAAATGATGCTAGAATGATAATGCATCCATCAAATTGCAATCTATAAAATTCCTAACAATCCCCCCCTTTGCAATTTGATGGCAACACACTCACCACTGAAATAACACACTTAGTCTTCAGCTCCCCCTTAGCTGGAGAAGTCTTGAAATCTTCTTGGATGCTTCTCTTAGCTTGGGCTCTTTTCTTCATTCTTCATGATGCTTGGTGCTTGGTCATTCTTTGAGCTTTCTTTCTTCTTTCTTTCTTTATCCAAGCATCTTCTTTAACTTCCAAGCTTTCTTCTTCTATTTGCTCTCCCCCTTTGACCATGCCTCTTTCTCCTTTTGGCAAGGTATGTATTCTCTCCCATTGTAGAAGATCATACACAACTCTCCTTAGGGAGCTTGGGCATTCTCTTCACCCTTTTGAGAACTTGAATTCTTTCTCCCCCTTTGACATTAAATTGCAAAGGTACCTACACACATGAAATAAGGAAAAATACCTTTTAGTAGCACCTGTTAACAATGGAAATCGAAAGTGAAATACATAACAGGCTATCATGTATGGAAGTTATCTCTAAGGGCTCAAAGGCAATCCAAGGGTCAATTTGATCAAGACTAATACTTCCTATGAAGGTTTAACACTCCCCCTCAATCCATTCTCTTCTTTTGTCAAACTTTTGACAAAGATTTAACTATTAGATGCAAGAAGAAGATGGTTTTACCAATGAGGGTCAACTTCAAGGAAAGGATTAGATTCATTTAACTATTAAGCTCAATATGATCAAATTACCAAAAGAGAGCTAGGTCTAAAGAGAAAAGCAATCATGGATATCAATTGGAAACAACAAAGAATACCAATTGAGATTTAAGGATATGACTATTAAATCAATCACTCTAAAATGGATTTAAAAGTATACCTATTAGAAAAAAAATCCAAATTAGAGCTATCCATGAAGCAATGGGGTTTATTAATCATAGCATCAAATAATCTAACTATGGAAAGCATATGCTATGAAGGTTTTGAACTCATTTCATTCAATCAATAAATATGACTATTAAAGTGCAAGATGAGTGAAATGAAATTCAACCATGAAGCCAACCTCAACTAATAACCAACCAATATTATGAACACATAAACATGGTGGTCATGAGATATACCTATATGAGCAAAAGAGGTGGCAACATGAACATTATGATGCTAATGGTGTGTGACATGGAACAATCATATTACTTATCAAGTTCAATCCAATGCACACAAGGTTTATCACATTCACAAGAAATCAAATCAATCAAAAATTATACCAATTGAAACCAATTGAATTTGATAACATGATAAAGAGCAAGAATGTGACAAACACACAATTCCATCAAGCATCATAAATGCATATTCATCACTTTTAAAGATATGACTATTGAGCATAGTGATGAACAAGATAAATTGCAATGCAAAAGGATATAGCTTTGTAAAGCATGCAATTTCCAAAGTGTCAAAATCATATGAATTCAACATCTAAGATATCCATCAAACATATAGAAATATGAGGAATGGGTTTCAAAGAGTTTCATATGATTAAGAACACTACTATGAAGTTGAAACATGTATAAGAATAACATCATTTAGAGAATACACATGAATCAACATCATAACCATCCAAAAAGAAATGACTATAAGGCATAGAGGATGGATTTGAGTTCTAGTATGGTTTCTACAAATATAATAAATATCACAACCATACATAGAACAATTTGACATTTGCATAGAGAGGATTAATCAACATTCAAGATCTAACTCATACCAATCATCAAAAAGGAATATAACTATTTAAGCACAAGAAGGTATGAAGTTAAAGGAACCAATCTATCATGTAACATCTCCACTCATAGCAAATGTACTAAGCTTACAATGCAATGGAAAAGGATATGAGGTCTATACCAAATGAACTTAGCACATAAAATCACATATGTACTTAAAAAGCTCAAATACAAGATTTTACTATAAAGCACATAAATAATCATCAAAATGCATTAAAGAGAATATACCAAGTTAGGCACAAACATGCAAATTAATGAAACTATATCCAACCATGCAATGTAAGTCATCAAAATCAATTTGCATAAAGAATGTAACTAAATGAACCAAGATGCAAATTGTTTGTAAAAAATATTTCCTTCCAAATGATATAATCATAATTAGGCACAAGGAAATAAATTCAAGGAAAATGCTTATAAAAATGCAACCAATAAAGCTTAGAACATTTTCCAAAGTTTCTCAAATCACTTTAACATTTGAAATTCCAACAAGGAATCAATTATAGAATTAAGAGCAAGTGAATTTGAAAAACAAGAAAGTTTCAATTTGTATTCTAAATATGACAATAGACACTCATACAAATTGAACACATGTTTTCCATACCAAGAGATATAACTAGAAAGATCAATGGAAAACTTAAATAGATTCAAATCATTTGATTTACAAAAAAAAATCTAACTATGACAAACATCAAATGATTTTCCAACATCAATTGATCATGAAAAATTTAGCTATGAAAGCATTTGAAATCACAATCAATTGATCATGAATAGATAAGCACTACAAGAGATATAACTATAAGAACACAATGCAAATCCATCATGAAAGTATTGTAATCAAGAGATTTTGGAAACCATGAGATATAACTTAAAAGTTCATGAAGACAAAATCAAATGCTCACAAAGAAACAGTGCATTTTAAAAGATGTGACTTAAAAGAAACAAAATGCAAATGTACTAAGACCAACAAAAAGATATAACTAAAAAGAATAGGTTGGTCTAGGGGGATCAAGGCCTAAAGGTTAGTCTAAATGTGTACCAATGAAGATTCACCTAAGGTCTTGAAAAGGATGTCCTTGAGAGATCACTTTGAGGACTCACCAACTCTTAAAGATATAACTTGAAAAAGTCTTAGAGTGGTGCAAAGAAGCTAGGGGAAATTTCATTTTCAAACATAGTGGAAATCTTTAAAAATATATGCAATAAAACACAACACTAGGGTTCTAATCTAGCAAGGATCAACTCCGGGTTGTTAAGCCCTAAAATGGAGTAACCCTCTCTGATACCAATTGTAAGTCCAGGGACCCGAACCCTAGAGGGCGGGTGAATAGGGTGAGCTTCAATTATGATCAATTTTAACCAATTTTAACTTCTTTAAAACCAACTAGTCACAAGTGATGATTATCAAACAATATGCGGAAGCTAATATAAACAATCACCACAAAGCAAGCACCATCACACAAGGATTTATAGTGGTTCGGCCTCAATGCCTACATCCACTACCGGCTTGTGATCCAACACCCCACCGGATTTCCACTATTTATGCTTTTCAATAGGCTAAGCAATAACCTTTACAATATGCTTTCCAAGGCTTAGCAATAACCTTTACAATGATGTTTTTCAAGGCTTAACATCAACCTATACATTATGCTTTTATAGGCTAAGCAATAACCTCTTCAACCACAAGGTTGGTTATCTCTCTAATTTAGTGTCTATAATACACTTGATGGAGATTCTATTTAGCTCATTACATTGCCTCTTAATTAGGCGGATATGGAAGTGTAAAACTAACTCACACAAACACTTAATGAATGCAAAGATGTATGCTCATGATGTGTGTGTGTGTGATGTCCTCAATCATTTTGAAAATGAAAGCTCATAAATGTATGCCTAAGGCTTTTGAAAGTTTTGGCTCATAAAACATTTATGATTGAGGAAATGCAAGTCACATGTTAAAAGTAACAACTTGTTAATGATGTCAAAGATACACAAGTTGTATGAAATGAATTAGCTCTAAACATGTGATGCATAGGGATGTCAATCAAATCAACATGAAGCTCAAAACATAAAAATAGATTTGATTGAAAAGAGGGGACAAATCATATGTAATTATAAATACAACTTGAAAGTGATATACCTATCAAAGTAAGGCAAGTTGTGAAACTTTAAAACAATAATACACATATGATTTGTAAAGATGTTGAATCCAAAACATAAGATACATTTGAAAGAGATTTTCTTATGATGGAAAAACAACACCCAAAGATTCAACAAAGTATATGAATCATGTTATATATTTCATTAACATGATCTACTTAGATTTACCAAAGATAAAGTACTACTTTGATTGAATCAAATGGTGATGCATCCAAAACAATAGATCTATTCAAAATATAAGACATGCTAAGGATACAACACATCATAGGTTAACATGTTACTAAAGATTTACCAATGATAAAACAAAACATGAAAACATATGATTTGTAAAGAAGTTGAGTCCAAAACATAAGATAGTTTTGAAAGTGATTTTCTTATGATGGAAAACAACAACCAAAGATTCAACCAAGTATAGGAATCATGTTACATATAATTTCAAAGGTTCTTTCATTAACATGATCTACTTAGATTTACCAATTCAAGTACTACTTGGATTGAATCATATGGTGTTGTATTCAAAACAGTAAATCAACTCAAAACATAAAACATGTTAAGGACACAACACAAACATAGTTTAACATGCTAGAAATGATTTACCAAAAATAAAACAAAGCATGAAAACATATGATTAAGGAAAGTAAAGCCTACTTGGTGATTTAACTTCATTAATCCAAGCTTTAGCTTTCCTAATGCTCTCCTTCATCCCTTGGTTCTTTTCCCTTGAATATGCCTCAAAACCTCCCAAGGAGGGGCTTAAAATTCCCAACTTTTGGCAAAGGAAAGAACTCATATTTATAGCAAAAAGTGCCCAACGGCTAGTCCTCGGTCGACTTGCACACAGGCCTCCCGACCGGGAAGGCACAACGGTCAAATTTCTGACCGTTGGAGCACTTTTGGCCCTGACGGCCTGCAGTGTTCCCGGTCGACCGGGACCTCTGCGCCGGTCGACCGGCGACACTGCAGGGATCCCAAATTCCACTTTTGCAATTTCAAACTAATTCTTTGTGGAACTCTTTGAGCCATTAAATCAAGCTTTAAAAACATGTTTTAAATCATTCTAAGGGTTTTAAAACATGAAACACACAAAGCCTAAAAATGATTCAAAACTTTAAAACAGAGGCTAGCTTGATTTCTAAAACTTTTTCCAAAAACAAATGCATCCAAGTTTTAAAAGTAAATCATGCATAAATCAAAACTTTTACAACTCTTGAAAACAATGCATGAATAAAACAAGATTTCAAGTTTATTTAAAACAATGCAAGTGTGTTAATCAAATGATGCTAGAATGATAATGCATCCATCAAATTGCAATCTATAAAATTCCTAACAAATATGGCTCATAAGAATGACTAGTTACAGCCAGTTGCCTTCATTTCTTCATTAAATGAAGGCAAACTCAAGTAGTTTAGATACATAATGGGCAGATTTAGGGGTTACGTCCTGTCTATTTAGGGTCCATGATATGAATGGTTTGGGGTCATAAAAAGATTAGTAAACGTTATGGCTGAACATGGATTGTTTGGTAAAAAATAAATAGGGAGAAAACATTTTTTTTTTTAGAAACTTGGAATTTTACTACCTTCCCACAAATAAATAGCTAGTGGTTTCATTTGGGTACTCCAGTTTCAGTGTTGCTTGGACTCCAGTGGATCCCTGAAAAACACCCGAAACACGAACAGTAGCAGAGACTGTGTAAGTAGAACCAGGGGATACTTTGCTTGTGATATCTTGTTCCAGGCCTTGCCAGCATTCTGTGCGATTTGAAACAACGGCATAACTTCCTCCTGAGTTTGTTGTCACGCCTTCAAGATGATCACACTCCCCTGATGCAACATACCCATGCATCCATTGGGATGCCATGATTGCAACCCTCCAAAAAAATCATGATTCAAGATTATGTTGACAGCAACACTTCTCTGTGAAACAAAAGGTAATGTGACAGTTCAAAATTGGTCTATCCATTAGATGAGAATAGATAATAAGAGACGGAGAGAGATCACTTTCAGAAATGAATTTTTCACTAGTTCAACAACCAAAAATAACTCCATATTTAAACCCCTTTGCCATTGAATAGGATTGTGCTGTAAACATGAGAGGGCTAGGACAGCACTGCAGGACTTAATTTTATAAATTGAGTTGTATCCCGAGTTATCTCCTTATGATCATCAATATATTCACTCGTTGATTTGAATTTGAGATTTCCATGAAAGCTGAACAAAAAAAGAATTAGAAAAAAATGGAAAATAAAAAGAAAAACCCATTTTGAGAAATGAAATCAAAACCAATAAAAAAATCCATGAAACCCAACTGCATGGGATCAACCCCAAACTGACCGTCCATAAGAACAAGCAAACAACCAAATAAAGTTAAAAGAAAAATAATATAACAAGAATTCTCCACACAGGAATGCTGAAATTCTAAACACCCGATATCAAATCTTCAACATAACAGGGGTTCTCTTCTCCACACATAAGTGCCAAATTGAGTTCAAAGGTGAAATCGTTGTTGTGAATTGAATGCAGTGTGATAAACTGAACTGAAAATAGCAGACATCGAGTTTGAGTTAAAAAGAAATAGTAATAAGTTGAAGCAGAGGTCTATACTTGGATGAAAGTAAAAGGCAGAGAGCTACTTCGAGCTATAAGTAGTGTAATTCTTGTAGGCAGAGGAGTACTTTAAGTTAAACAAGTAGTAGCCTCTTTCTGCCCAATCATATCCCTTGACCAAATCACATATAAAATAAAATTTCTATCTCTTTTCTATATTATTCTCATGTTATTCAATCACTTTCTACAGTTCAATGCTATATAATTTAGTCCAAGTTCCTGTGTGGAACTCAAAACATGCTCCTAAATCCATAATGCATAGGTTTTTATCATACTTTTGTCCTGTTACTCATTCCTAAGGTTATGAACAAGTTGTCTACACCGACAATCATGAATGATAGAAACATATAGGCATGTAGACATATATATTTAAATTTCCTACAAGCATTATAACAAACACTTGATGTACATATTTCAATTTGAAGTTACATACAGCGTACACTAACAAATGGCAATCAATCAAGCAATACATAGATGAAACTCATACCCGGATAAAGATTGATTGGGTATTAGCAGCGACGGAAAGGGCCGTGGGTAGGAGCAGCCAAATGAAACCCAGATCTGAAATCAATGCCCAAAATTAGTACCACAATCTCCAAATGAATTCCCCAATGAAAACCAAGTCTAAAATTAGTACATCAATCTAAAACCCAGTACCCAAATGGAAACCCAAATCTGAAATCAATGCCAATAGTTATACCTCAATCTCCAAAACAATACAGTAAACCTGATTTCAGTACCCTCAAATGAGTGTCCAAATAAAACCCAAATCTGAAATTACTAAATCAATCTCCAGTACCTCAATCAATGCTCACCCCATCACGGATGGATGGGGGGAGAGGGGGGGGGGAGAGAGGTATTAACTTGAGGGTGGATCATTTCGAACGAGAGAGGGAGAGAGACCGTTGAAGTTCAATGGCAGATCATTTGCATACGTATTAGAATATTATGAGGTGAGTTGGTAATCTAAATGGGCCATTTTTATATGTTGAGGGGATGAGACGAGAGGGATGAGATGAACCCGCTGGGTGTGGACAGAGACAGTGGTGACGATGGCGAGGTGATGGGCTTCTTGCGCTGGAATGGATGTTGGAGACGACGACTTGCAGCGCGAGGTGGAGGACTGGTTTTCTGCCTTAGACGTTCTGCGCTGGGACGAGGGATGATGGAGGGTTGACGAAAGCTGTAGGAGGGGTCGTGCGATGGATGAGGGAAGCGATGAGGACGAGATGAGAAGGTTGTTGGGCGATGGTGATACAGAGAGGACGGAGAGAGGCTCTTACCTGTGAATAGGATGAGTTCTGCGCGTGGAGGGAGAAAAGGCAGAGATGATGGGGCTCTGCGCTGCTGGTGGTGATGGTGCGGTCTGCATGTGGAGGAAGAAGGGTCGACGTTTCGCAGGCGTGACAAAGATGAATAGCAGAGAGAATGAAGAGGGGGCTGCCTCTGAGATGTGTCTGCGCAGGGGGTTGCGAGAAGGAGATCGAGAGGGAAAGGAGGGATCGTGAGTGTTAGGTCTTTTGTTTTTGCAATTTGATGGATGCATTTGCACTTTAGCATCATTTGGATTCACACACTAGCATTGTTTTAGAAAACCTTGAAATCTAGTTTTATACATGCATAGCTTTTAAGATTTGGAAAAGTCTTTGCTTTATGCATGTTTTGGTTTTAAACTTGGATGCATTGGTTTTAGAACCCAAAACTCTTTTGAAAACCTATTTCCTTGTGCACTACTTTTGGAAAATCATCTTGTGTATTTAGGTTTGAGTCTTGCATACATTCTTCACAAAAAGAATCTTTTGTGTATGCAATTTCATTAGAAAAGAGTTTTTACTAATCAAGCTTGCCTAAGGTTTTAAACCTTTGAATCATTTTAGGCTTTGTGTGTTTCATGTTTTTAAATGTTTTAAAACATGTTTTTAAGCTTGGTTTAGTGACCCACAAAATTCCACAAAGAAAATCTTCAAAATGCAAAAGTTGGAATTTTTGGGGGTGTCCCGGCAGTGTCGCCGGTCGACCGAGACCACTGCAGGGCAAATGGACAGAATCCTGTTCTGAAGCCCCAACGGTCAGAAATATGACCGTTGTGCCTTCTCGGTCGACCGAGACCCCTTTGCCGGTCGACCGAGAACTAGCCGTTGGCAACTTTTTGGCTATAAAGTCCATTCATTTCCAACCTTTTCCAAGGCTTGAACTATGAACTTTTGAGAGCATTTTGGAGCCAAAGAAAGGGGAAGAAGTTGGAAAGGCTAGAGGGCTATTTGGAAATCAAACTCATGAGTATTTAAAAGGTACATCTTCTAAGTTATTTTGATTTCCATTCAAATGAAATTCATGCATGTTCAAATCCTTGGTATTTTCATTTATGCATGATTTCAAGCCTATAAAGAGTTGTTTTGCAAACTCAATATCTTCCTTGGTAAATTAGATTAGTTTGCAAACTCTCTTAACTAAATCACATGCTTTCTTAGACTTTTACATTCATACAACTTGTTTAGTTCATTTATTAAAGTTGTTTGAATTTCACATGTGATTAGTTTTCTCTTCAATCATCATTTTATAAGCTTTGATTTTAAAATGCATCATGCATTCATTTAAGAGCTTCTTTGTTAAGATTGATTGAAGAAACACACTCATACACTTGTGCACACACTTTAGCTTGTTTTAAGTGTATGTTTGTAATTTGTATTAAACTTTCATATTAGCCTATTCAAGAGGCAATTTCATATGAGCTTAAATTGTAATCTCTTAGAGTGATCTTTTGGAAAGACACCTTCTTTGAGAAATCAACTTGTAAGGTTATTGCTTAGCCTAAGAAAAGCATCTTGTAAGGTTATTGCTTAGCCTAAGAAAAGCATTTTGTAAAGGTTATTGCTTAGCCTAGAAAAGCACATTGTAAGGTTGTTGTTGAGCCTAGAAAAACAACATTGTATAGGTTATTGCTTAGCCTTTGAAAAAGCATACATAGTGGAAATCCGGTGGGGTGATTGGTTTCACAAGCCGGTAGTGGATGTAGGCATTGAGGCCGAACCACTATAAACATTGGTGTTGTGGTGCATGCTATGTGGTGATTGTATTTGTATTAGCTTCCGCATTTTGTTTGTTAATCATCACATGTGACTAGTTTATGCTAAGAAGTTAAAATTGGTCATAATTGGTCATACTTGTAGCTCACCCTATTCACCCCCCCTCTAGGGTTAGGATCCTCGAGGACTTTCAGTTGGTATCAGAGCCAAGTGCTCTATCCCTTAGGATCAAGTGTTTGGAACTCTTGATTAGGTGTAAAAACCTAGAGTTAAAACCCTAGAGTAGTGCTTATTTGAAAACCATTGAAATGGACTCCACTATGCTAGACTTTTTAGATTCTTCTAGACCCCTCATTCTTCCTTCTATTGGAGATTCAAACCCTCACTTAAATGAATATCAATTTGACTCAAAAGAGGAAGAAAATGAGTATGATGAAGATGATCTTCAACAAGCCTATAATGAATTATATACATTATCTTCAAAGCTTGATAAGAGAAATAAAAGTCTAAAAGAAGAATCAAATAGACTAAACAAAGAGCTAGCCTCTTCAAAAGATGAACTTAGAGAGAAAGAAGAAGTTATAAAATGTCTAGACTCTAAGTTCATGATCTCTTTAAATAACCTATCCAACATTCAAGATGAACTAAAAGAATTAAAGATGGGTTATGAAAATGTCAATAAGGAAAATCTAAATCTAAGAGATCAATTACAAAGGCAAGGTAAAGACTTTATCAATCTTGAATCTAAATTGACTATCTCTAAGGAAAATTTATCTAATACTCAAAACGAATTAAATGAGATTAAGATAAATTGTGATGAGCTTACAAATGAAAATTTGAACCTAAGAGATACAATTAAAAAACAAGATAAAGACTTTAACAACTTAGAAGCCAAGTTGATTAAAAGTAAGTTAAAATCACAAGAACTTGGATCTAATATTGTTAATGAACTTAAACATGAATTAAAACTTGCCAATGAAGAGCTAAGCAAATATAAGGAAATTGAATATGAACTTTCAAAAGTTAAAAATGAAAATTCAATCCTTATAACCAAAGTCACTCAACTTGAAAACAATAAACAAAAGTATGAGTGCAAGTTTACCCAAAGTGAAGAGAAACTTGAAAAATTATTTAAATTGGGTAAACATCATGGAGATAGGACGGGTATTGGTTTTAATAAGTATACTTCACATGACCCTAAATTCACCACCACCTTTGTGAAAGGTGAGTCCTCTTTCTCTAGCACTCACACTTCTTTGCCCATGTCCAAATGTAATTATTGTGGCATTAAAGGGCATTTTACATTTGAGTGCAAAATAAGAAAAAGAAGCCATGTGTCTAAACCCAACTTTGAACTCAAAAATGGAGAATCTAAATCTATGAAGGGTAAGACACTAAAAATCAAGGAAGACTCCAAAAAGGCTAAAGAAGTTAAATCATTTAAAATGGAGTCTCCTAAGATAGATTCTAAAAAGCTTAAACAAGTTAAACCAAGCTTGAAAGAATCTAAGAACAAAAAGCTTCTCAACTTATCTCCCTTATATGAACCCATGAAAGTACTTTTGAAGAAAGTTGCTAAGTTAAATCTAAAATTCAAAAGTCAAGTAAAGGGAGAAAGTAAGAAGAAAAGAAAAGTGAAACAATCCCCAAAGAAACAAACTCACCAACATCAAAAGACTAATCACCATTCTAAGCCAAATTTAGTAAAATCTAAATATCATGGTGATAAGTTCAAATTGAAAATTTATCAAGTTAAATCTCCTTTAGTTGGTGAGAATTCCAAGATAGATCTCAAAGTTCAACCCTCCCAAGACCTTAGGTGGATTCCTAAAGTTATTTACCTAGACAAACCTTAGGGTCTTGAACCTCATTGACCAACCTACTCTTTATTAGTTAAATCACTTTGTTGGTCATGATTGCATTTGCATTTTGTTTCTTTTAGTTAGATTTCTTAAAATGCATTGCTTCTTTATGATCATTTGATTTTGGTTTCATGCACCATTCTAAGTTACATGTCATGGTTTTCAAAATCATTTGATTATAATTTCATCATGTTTGATTTGTCTTTTGCACACATATGTCTTGCATTGCATTTCTTTACATGATCAATTGATTGTGATTTCAAAAGCTTTCATAGCTAGACTCTTCATGATCAATTGTTGAATCATTTGTGTATATGTCATAGTAAGATTATTTGAACAAATGATTTGAATCAATTCAAGTTTTCCATGGATTTATAAGTTATACTTTTATATGGAGAACATTGTTTTGAAAAATCAACTTGTATGTGTTTTAATGAAGTTATATCTTTTCAAATACAATGTTGATAATTGATCTTCAAAATCATTCCTTTTATGCTCATTGTTGAATTTTGTTTAATGAAATGATTTGAAGATTGGATGATTGGAAATGCTCTATAACTTCATTAGTTAGATTCATCAAAGCATGTTCCATGATTCTCATTTCCTTTTCTTTTGGTTGTATTATCTTTAGAAATGGAAATGTATGTTGTTTGCATCTCTAGCTTATGTGTTTACATTCTTTTCATATGCAAATGACTATTGGTTCCATGTATGGTTGTGAACTTGTAACATTTGTAGAAACCATACTAGAACCTAAATCCATCCTCTATGCTCACTAGTCATATCTTTATGGATGGTTATGATGTTGATTCATGTAGATTCTCTTGGAGTCATCCTTATACATGTTTCAACTTCATAGTAGTGTTCTTGATCATATGTACCTATTTGAAATCCATTTCTTGTATTTCATAGTTATATCTCTTGTTTGATGGATTTCTTAGTGTTGAATTCATATGATCTAGACACTTTGGAAATTGCATGCATTACAAAGCTTTATCATTTTGCATTGCAATTTGCCTTGTTCATCACTATGCTCTTTAGGAATATCATTAAAAGTGATGAATATGCATTTATGATGCTTGATGGAATTTGAGTTTGTCACATCCTTGCTTTGATTAATGTTATCATAGTCAATTGGTTTCATTTGGTATAACTTTCCATTGATTTCTTATCCAATTGATATCTTATCTTGTGTATGTGATAGACCTTGTGTGCATTGGACTAAACTTGATAAGTAATATGATCTTTCCATGTCACACACCATTAGCATCATAATGCTCATGATTGCCACCTCTTTTTGCTCTCATAGGTAAATCTCATGACCACCATGTTTATGTGTTAATAATATTGGTTGGTTATTATTTGAGGTTGGCTTCATGATTGAATTTCATTTCACTCTTTCATGCACTTTAATAGTCATATTTATTGATTGAATGAAATGAGTTCAAAATCTTACATAGCATATGTTTTTCATAAGTAATATTGATTGATGCTATGTTTGAGTAAACCCCATATCATGGATAGCTCTAATTTGGATTTCTCATAATAGTTATTCTTTTAAATCCATTTTAGAGTGATTGAGTTTATAGTCATATCCTTTAATCTCAATTGATATGTTTGTTTCAATTGATATCCATGATTGCTTCTCCCATTAGACCTAGCTCTCTTTTGGTAATTTGATCATATTGTACTTAATAGTTAAATGAATCTAATCCTTTCCTTGAAGTTAACCCTCACTTGGTTAAACCATCTACTTCTTGAATCTAATAGTTATATCTTGTCAAAAGCTTGACAAAAGAAGAGAATGGATTGAGGGGGAGTGTAAACCTTCATAGGAAGAATTAGTTTTGATCAAATTCACCCTTGGAATGCTAATGAGCCCTTAGAGTTAACTTACATACATGATAGCCTGTTATGTATTTCATTTTCGATTACATTTGTTAACAGGTGCTACTAAAGGTATTCTTCTTGTCTCATGTGTGTAGGTACCTTTGCAATTTAATGTCAAAGGGGGAGAGAGAGTTCAAGTGTGACTCAAAGATCTCCTACTCTTCAAAGGGGGAGAGAGTTCGAGAGTTCAAGTACTCGAAGATCTCCTATCCATCAAAGGGGGAGAAAGCTTTCAAGTTCTCAAGAGGAGAAAGAAGCATGGTCAAAGGGGGAGAGCAAATAGAAGAAAGAAAGCTTGGAGCTAAAGGAGATGCTTGGATAAAGAAAGAAAGAAGCAAGAAAGCTTGAAGAATGATCAAGCTCCAAGCATCAAGAAGATTGAAGAAAAGAGCCCAAGAGCCCAAGCTAAGAGAAGGAGCATCCAAGAAGAAGATTTCAAGTCTTGTCCAGCTGAGGGGGAGCTGAAGACAGAGTGTGTAATTTCAATGATGAGTAAGTTGCCATCAAATTGCAAAGGGGGAGATTGTTAGGTCTTTTGTTTTTGCAATTTGATGGATGCATTTGCACTTTAGCATCATTTGGATTCACACACTAGCATTGTTTTAGAAAACCTTGAAATCTAGTTTTATACATGCATAGCTTTTAAGATTTGGAAAAGTCTTTGCTTTATGCATGTTTTGGTTTTAAACTTGGATGCATTGGTTTTAGAACCCAAAACTCTTTTGAAAACCTATTTCCTTGTGCACTACTTTTGGAAAATCATCTTGTGTATTTAGGTTTGAGTCTTGCATACATTCTTCACAAAAAGAATCTTTTGTGTATGCAATTTCATTAGAAAAGAGTTTTTACTAATCAAGCTTGCCTAAGGTTTTAAACCTTTGAATCATTTTAGGCTTTGTGTGTTTCATGTTTTTAAATGTTTTAAAACATGTTTTTAAGCTTGGTTTAGTGACCCACAAAATTCCACAAAGAAAATCTTCAAAATGCAAAAGTTGGAATTTTTGGGGGTGTCCCGGCAGTGTCGCCGGTCGACCGAGACCACTGCAGGGCAAATGGACAGAATCCTGTTCTGAAGCCCCAACGGTCAGAAATATGACCGTTGTGCCTTCTCGGTCGACCGAGACCCCTTTGCCGGTCGACCGAGAACTAGCCGTTGGCAACTTTTTGGCTATAAAGTCCATTCATTTCCAACCTTTTCCAAGGCTTGAACTATGAACTTTTGAGAGCATTTTGGAGCCAAAGAAAGGGGAAGAAGTTGGAAAGGCTAGAGGGCTATTTGGAAATCAAACTCATGAGTATTTAAAAGGTACATCTTCTAAGTTATTTTGATTTCCATTCAAATGAAATTCATGCATGTTCAAATCCTTGGTATTTTCATTTATGCATGATTTCAAGCCTATAAAGAGTTGTTTTGCAAACTCAATATCTTCCTTGGTAAATTAGATTAGTTTGCAAACTCTCTTAACTAAATCACATGCTTTCTTAGACTTTTACATTCATACAACTTGTTTAGTTCATTTATTAAAGTTGTTTGAATTTCACATGTGATTAGTTTTCTCTTCAATCATCATTTTATAAGCTTTGATTTTAAAATGCATCATGCATTCATTTAAGAGCTTCTTTGTTAAGATTGATTGAAGAAACACACTCATACACTTGTGCACACACTTTAGCTTGTTTTAAGTGTATGTTTGTAATTTGTATTAAACTTTCATATTAGCCTATTCAAGAGGCAATTTCATATGAGCTTAAATTGTAATCTCTTAGAGTGATCTTTTGGAAAGACACCTTCTTTGAGAAATCAACTTGTAAGGTTATTGCTTAGCCTAAGAAAAGCATCTTGTAAGGTTATTGCTTAGCCTAAGAAAAGCATTTTGTAAAGGTTATTGCTTAGCCTAGAAAAGCACATTGTAAGGTTGTTGTTGAGCCTAGAAAAACAACATTGTATAGGTTATTGCTTAGCCTTTGAAAAAGCATACATAGTGGAAATCCGGTGGGGTGATTGGTTTCACAAGCCGGTAGTGGATGTAGGCATTGAGGCCGAACCACTATAAACATTGGTGTTGTGGTGCATGCTATGTGGTGATTGTATTTGTATTAGCTTCCGCATTTTGTTTGTTAATCATCACATGTGACTAGTTTATGCTAAGAAGTTAAAATTGGTCATAATTGGTCATACTTGTAGCTCACCCTATTCACCCCCCCTCTAGGGTTAGGATCCTCGAGGACTTTCAGTTGGTATCAGAGCCAAGTGCTCTATCCCTTAGGATCAAGTGTTTGGAACTCTTGATTAGGTGTAAAAACCTAGAGTTAAAACCCTAGAGTAGTGCTTATTTGAAAACCATTGAAATGGACTCCACTATGCTAGACTTTTTAGATTCTTCTAGACCCCTCATTCTTCCTTCTATTGGAGATTCAAACCCTCACTTAAATGAATATCAATTTGACTCAAAAGAGGAAGAAAATGAGTATGATGAAGATGATCTTCAACAAGCCTATAATGAATTATATACATTATCTTCAAAGCTTGATAAGAGAAATAAAAGTCTAAAAGAAGAATCAAATAGACTAAACAAAGAGCTAGCCTCTTCAAAAGATGAACTTAGAGAGAAAGAAGAAGTTATAAAATGTCTAGACTCTAAGTTCATGATCTCTTTAAATAACCTATCCAACATTCAAGATGAACTAAAAGAATTAAAGATGGGTTATGAAAATGTCAATAAGGAAAATCTAAATCTAAGAGATCAATTACAAAGGCAAGGTAAAGACTTTATCAATCTTGAATCTAAATTGACTATCTCTAAGGAAAATTTATCTAATACTCAAAACGAATTAAATGAGATTAAGATAAATTGTGATGAGCTTACAAATGAAAATTTGAACCTAAGAGATACAATTAAAAAACAAGATAAAGACTTTAACAACTTAGAAGCCAAGTTGATTAAAAGTAAGTTAAAATCACAAGAACTTGGATCTAATATTGTTAATGAACTTAAACATGAATTAAAACTTGCCAATGAAGAGCTAAGCAAATATAAGGAAATTGAATATGAACTTTCAAAAGTTAAAAATGAAAATTCAATCCTTATAACCAAAGTCACTCAACTTGAAAACAATAAACAAAAGTATGAGTGCAAGTTTACCCAAAGTGAAGAGAAACTTGAAAAATTATTTAAATTGGGTAAACATCATGGAGATAGGACGGGTATTGGTTTTAATAAGTATACTTCACATGACCCTAAATTCACCACCACCTTTGTGAAAGGTGAGTCCTCTTTCTCTAGCACTCACACTTCTTTGCCCATGTCCAAATGTAATTATTGTGGCATTAAAGGGCATTTTACATTTGAGTGCAAAATAAGAAAAAGAAGCCATGTGTCTAAACCCAACTTTGAACTCAAAAATGGAGAATCTAAATCTATGAAGGGTAAGACACTAAAAATCAAGGAAGACTCCAAAAAGGCTAAAGAAGTTAAATCATTTAAAATGGAGTCTCCTAAGATAGATTCTAAAAAGCTTAAACAAGTTAAACCAAGCTTGAAAGAATCTAAGAACAAAAAGCTTCTCAACTTATCTCCCTTATATGAACCCATGAAAGTACTTTTGAAGAAAGTTGCTAAGTTAAATCTAAAATTCAAAAGTCAAGTAAAGGGAGAAAGTAAGAAGAAAAGAAAAGTGAAACAATCCCCAAAGAAACAAACTCACCAACATCAAAAGACTAATCACCATTCTAAGCCAAATTTAGTAAAATCTAAATATCATGGTGATAAGTTCAAATTGAAAATTTATCAAGTTAAATCTCCTTTAGTTGGTGAGAATTCCAAGATAGATCTCAAAGTTCAACCCTCCCAAGACCTTAGGTGGATTCCTAAAGTTATTTACCTAGACAAACCTTAGGGTCTTGAACCTCATTGACCAACCTACTCTTTATTAGTTAAATCACTTTGTTGGTCATGATTGCATTTGCATTTTGTTTCTTTTAGTTAGATTTCTTAAAATGCATTGCTTCTTTATGATCATTTGATTTTGGTTTCATGCACCATTCTAAGTTACATGTCATGGTTTTCAAAATCATTTGATTATAATTTCATCATGTTTGATTTGTCTTTTGCACACATATGTCTTGCATTGCATTTCTTTACATGATCAATTGATTGTGATTTCAAAAGCTTTCATAGCTAGACTCTTCATGATCAATTGTTGAATCATTTGTGTATATGTCATAGTAAGATTATTTGAACAAATGATTTGAATCAATTCAAGTTTTCCATGGATTTATAAGTTATACTTTTATATGGAGAACATTGTTTTGAAAAATCAACTTGTATGTGTTTTAATGAAGTTATATCTTTTCAAATACAATGTTGATAATTGATCTTCAAAATCATTCCTTTTATGCTCATTGTTGAATTTTGTTTAATGAAATGATTTGAAGATTGGATGATTGGAAATGCTCTATAACTTCATTAGTTAGATTCATCAAAGCATGTTCCATGATTCTCATTTCCTTTTCTTTTGGTTGTATTATCTTTAGAAATGGAAATGTATGTTGTTTGCATCTCTAGCTTATGTGTTTACATTCTTTTCATATGCAAATGACTATTGGTTCCATGTATGGTTGTGAACTTGTAACATTTGTAGAAACCATACTAGAACCTAAATCCATCCTCTATGCTCACTAGTCATATCTTTATGGATGGTTATGATGTTGATTCATGTAGATTCTCTTGGAGTCATCCTTATACATGTTTCAACTTCATAGTAGTGTTCTTGATCATATGTACCTATTTGAAATCCATTTCTTGTATTTCATAGTTATATCTCTTGTTTGATGGATTTCTTAGTGTTGAATTCATATGATCTAGACACTTTGGAAATTGCATGCATTACAAAGCTTTATCATTTTGCATTGCAATTTGCCTTGTTCATCACTATGCTCTTTAGGAATATCATTAAAAGTGATGAATATGCATTTATGATGCTTGATGGAATTTGAGTTTGTCACATCCTTGCTTTGATTAATGTTATCATAGTCAATTGGTTTCATTTGGTATAACTTTCCATTGATTTCTTATCCAATTGATATCTTATCTTGTGTATGTGATAGACCTTGTGTGCATTGGACTAAACTTGATAAGTAATATGATCTTTCCATGTCACACACCATTAGCATCATAATGCTCATGATTGCCACCTCTTTTTGCTCTCATAGGTAAATCTCATGACCACCATGTTTATGTGTTAATAATATTGGTTGGTTATTATTTGAGGTTGGCTTCATGATTGAATTTCATTTCACTCTTTCATGCACTTTAATAGTCATATTTATTGATTGAATGAAATGAGTTCAAAATCTTACATAGCATATGTTTTTCATAAGTAATATTGATTGATGCTATGTTTGAGTAAACCCCATATCATGGATAGCTCTAATTTGGATTTCTCATAATAGTTATTCTTTTAAATCCATTTTAGAGTGATTGAGTTTATAGTCATATCCTTTAATCTCAATTGATATGTTTGTTTCAATTGATATCCATGATTGCTTCTCCCATTAGACCTAGCTCTCTTTTGGTAATTTGATCATATTGTACTTAATAGTTAAATGAATCTAATCCTTTCCTTGAAGTTAACCCTCACTTGGTTAAACCATCTACTTCTTGAATCTAATAGTTATATCTTGTCAAAAGCTTGACAAAAGAAGAGAATGGATTGAGGGGGAGTGTAAACCTTCATAGGAAGAATTAGTTTTGATCAAATTCACCCTTGGAATGCTAATGAGCCCTTAGAGTTAACTTACATACATGATAGCCTGTTATGTATTTCATTTTCGATTACATTTGTTAACAGGTGCTACTAAAGGTATTCTTCTTGTCTCATGTGTGTAGGTACCTTTGCAATTTAATGTCAAAGGGGGAGAGAGAGTTCAAGTGTGACTCAAAGATCTCCTACTCTTCAAAGGGGGAGAGAGTTCGAGAGTTCAAGTACTCGAAGATCTCCTATCCATCAAAGGGGGAGAAAGCTTTCAAGTTCTCAAGAGGAGAAAGAAGCATGGTCAAAGGGGGAGAGCAAATAGAAGAAAGAAAGCTTGGAGCTAAAGGAGATGCTTGGATAAAGAAAGAAAGAAGCAAGAAAGCTTGAAGAATGATCAAGCTCCAAGCATCAAGAAGATTGAAGAAAAGAGCCCAAGAGCCCAAGCTAAGAGAAGGAGCATCCAAGAAGAAGATTTCAAGTCTTGTCCAGCTGAGGGGGAGCTGAAGACAGAGTGTGTAATTTCAATGATGAGTAAGTTGCCATCAAATTGCAAAGGGGGAGATTGTTAGGTCTTTTGTTTTTGCAATTTGATGGATGCATTTGCACTTTAGCATCATTTGGATTCACACACTAGCATTGTTTTAGAAAACCTTGAAATCTAGTTTTATACATGCATAGCTTTTAAGATTTGGAAAAGTCTTTGCTTTATGCATGTTTTGGTTTTAAACTTGGATGCATTGGTTTTAGAACCCAAAACTCTTTTGAAAACCTATTTCCTTGTGCACTACTTTTGGAAAATCATCTTGTGTATTTAGGTTTGAGTCTTGCATACATTCTTCACAAAAAGAATCTTTTGTGTATGCAATTTCATTAGAAAAGAGTTTTTACTAATCAAGCTTGCCTAAGGTTTTAAACCTTTGAATCATTTTAGGCTTTGTGTGTTTCATGTTTTTAAATGTTTTAAAACATGTTTTTAAGCTTGGTTTAGTGACCCACAAAATTCCACAAAGAAAATCTTCAAAATGCAAAAGTTGGAATTTTTGGGGGTGTCCCGGCAGTGTCGCCGGTCGACCGAGACCACTGCAGGGCAAATGGACAGAATCCTGTTCTGAAGCCCCAACGGTCAGAAATATGACCGTTGTGCCTTCTCGGTCGACCGAGACCCCTTTGCCGGTCGACCGAGAACTAGCCGTTGGCAACTTTTTGGCTATAAAGTCCA
The DNA here is from genome assembly GCA_038049695.1 of Cinnamomum chago. Taxonomy (NCBI): domain Eukaryota; kingdom Viridiplantae; phylum Streptophyta; class Magnoliopsida; order Laurales; family Lauraceae; genus Cinnamomum; species Cinnamomum chago. The sequence goes on along the minus strand of CP142453.1, from coordinate 89,212,542 downwards.
TTCATTTCCAACCTTTTCCAAGGCTTGAACTATGAACTTTTGAGAGCATTTTGGAGCCAAAGAAAGGGGAAGAAGTTGGAAAGGCTAGAGGGCTATTTGGAAATCAAACTCATGAGTATTTAAAAGGTACATCTTCTAAGTTATTTTGATTTCCATTCAAATGAAATTCATGCATGTTCAAATCCTTGGTATTTTCATTTATGCATGATTTCAAGCCTATAAAGAGTTGTTTTGCAAACTCAATATCTTCCTTGGTAAATTAGATTAGTTTGCAAACTCTCTTAACTAAATCACATGCTTTCTTAGACTTTTACATTCATACAACTTGTTTAGTTCATTTATTAAAGTTGTTTGAATTTCACATGTGATTAGTTTTCTCTTCAATCATCATTTTATAAGCTTTGATTTTAAAATGCATCATGCATTCATTTAAGAGCTTCTTTGTTAAGATTGATTGAAGAAACACACTCATACACTTGTGCACACACTTTAGCTTGTTTTAAGTGTATGTTTGTAATTTGTATTAAACTTTCATATTAGCCTATTCAAGAGGCAATTTCATATGAGCTTAAATTGTAATCTCTTAGAGTGATCTTTTGGAAAGACACCTTCTTTGAGAAATCAACTTGTAAGGTTATTGCTTAGCCTAAGAAAAACATCTTGTAAGGTTATTGCTTAGCCTAAGAAAAGCATTTTGTAAAGGTTATTGCTTAGCCTAGAAAAGCACATTGTAAGGTTGTTGTTGAGCCTAGAAAAACAACATTGTATAGGTTATTGCTTAGCCTTTGAAAAAGCATACATAGTGGAAATCCGGTGGGGTGATTGGTTTCACAAGCCGGTAGTGGATGTAGGCATTGAGGCCGAACCACTATAAACATTGGTGTTGTGGTGCATGCTATGTGGTGATTGTATTTGTATTAGCTTCCGCATTTTGTTTGTTAATCATCACATGTGACTAGTTTATGCTAAGAAGTTAAAATTGGTCATAATTGGTCATACTTGTAGCTCACCCTATTCACCCCCCCTCTAGGGTTAGGATCCTCGAGGACTTTCAGTGAGGTGGAGCCGAGATCGAGAGGGAGAGGAGGGATCGTGAGAGGGCACATAAGGGGATAAACAATTGAGAATTACAAAGGGAAAATAGATGAGCCAGGGGTTTGGGCCTCAGTAGCAAAAATTATCTTGAGAAAAAACATTGCCCGGTGCAATTGGTGCGCCGGCAAAAGAAAATTTTAGGCGCCTTCATTTGGGGGAGTTGGCGGGCTGACATTTGCCGGCGAAAAAAAAAAAGCGTAGGGAAAATATTGACCTTTGCCGGTGAAAAAGGCAAATCGCCGGAAAAAATATATATTTGCCGGTGAAAATATGTCGCCGGGAAAATCCTATCTTTTCTCGGTGAAATAGATAAGTTATACTTTCTCCCGCGTTTAATGATTGCGCCAGCAAAAAACGCCGGTAAAAGTACAAATTCTTGTAGTGCCTCAATTTCACTCATCAGTATATTTTTTAGCTCAAATGTCAACCCAACTTGATTTTAAGACTCATTGATTATGATAGAAGACTTTGTTTGCATCTTTGATAGTGTGTGATCAGTCGTGCAGTGGGACCCACTCCATTTAAAGTAAAATTTGATGTGCCCCATAAAAGGGTTAGCTAAAAGTAAGACTCCTAGACCACATTAGGGGTGAAAGACTAAAACTCGCCACTAATTCTCTTTCCCCTCCAAAATGATCTTTAGCCACAACATATAAGTTGCCACTAACTGTAATCACTATAATACCTTCACTAAAGTTAGTCTTTTGTGGCAAAAATAACATTGTGGCTAGAAGTGTCGCCACAAAAAGCTGGCTTTCATATAATAAATTTTTAGTGGCAATAGAAAGTCGCCGCAAAAGGTGGCGAAAATAAGATAACTAATTAAGCATCTAGCCACGAAAATAAAAAGTTACCACTAAACTCCTAGACCATTAGTGGCACAAAAAGAAAACTTGTCACTAAATCTCCTTCGCCTCCAAAATGACCTTTAGCTACAACTTATAAGTTGTCATTAAATGTGATCACAAAATACCTTTAGTGTCAACATCAAGCTTCGCCACTAAATGTGAGTTTTTAGTGGCGAAAATAAAATTATGGCAAAAAGTGTTATCATTAAAAGTCAACTTTCTTGTGGTATATCTTTAGTGGCAATATAAAGTAGCCACAAAAAATAAAACATATAGTGGCAAAAAATATACCGCAGCTACATGTAAGAATCTAAGAAATTAGTGGCGATCATAAAAAGTTGTCACTAAAACCGTACAACATTAGTGGCGATAAATTAAAACTTGCCACTAAATCTCTTTCCCTCCAAAATCCCATGGCTCCAAAATTTCCCGCCAAGGAATTAGTGGCGAAATTTAGCTACGACTTATAAGTTGCCAGTAAATGTGGGCATTATAATGCCTTCAGTGGCAACATCAAATATTTGCCTCTAAAGGTGGGTTTTTAGTGGCAAAAATTAGACCGCGGAAAAAAAAAATCGCCACTAAAAGTTAACTTTCTTGTAGTGCGACCTGTGCATCGCCAGTAAGCAAAATAATTGTATGTTTTCCATAACTTTTGCCAACGTGGTCTTACTTGTGTTGGTAAAAGTAACAATTCTATGTGACTTTTGCCATTGTAGTCCAAATATGCATCGGAAATAAGACTTTTGCCATCGCCAATTTTCACTGTATCGGCAAATAGTGTCGGGAAAGTTTTTACATGGTTTTTGCCAGCGCTGTATTACTTGGGTCGGTAAAAGCAACAATTCTCCATGACTTTTGCCAACGCAACTTTTCACTGCGTCGGAAAATAGTGTCGGGAAAGGTAAGTTTGTCATAAATGGGGCTTTGGGGACGCAACTCATACATTGGCAATGGTATGAATAAAAACTTAGACCTTTCCCAACGTACACTTGTGCGTCGCCAGTAGGCAAGATAATTGCCAATGCATAATTGCGTCGCCATTAGAAAAAAAACGCATTGGCAAAACTTTCCCTCTCTTTTGGTATTTTTTTTGTTGGCACCAATGCGGTTTCAATAGCTTTTGCCAACGTAGTCTTACTTGAGTCGGTAAAACTAGCATTTTCCGACACTAATTGCCAATGCAGTCCAAATATGCATTGGAAATAAGACTTTTGCCAGCGCAAATTTTCACTGCATCGGCAAATAGTGTCGGGAAATGTGCAGTTTGTTGTAGTGATCTAGTTCAGGTTGGCTCGAGCGAAGATTCAGTTTGCTTGAACTAACCACTCTCTGGAACGAGTTCTGGGAGGGTTCGCTCAAGGGACAAAGGGTCTGCTTGAGCGAACTGTCCTCTGGAACGACTCGAACCCTTTTCTGGACACTTTGCTCGAGCGAACTGTCCAGAAACTGATTCCGGGGCAGTTCTTCTCTCCTGTTTCTCCTCTTTCTACAACCTCCTTTTTGTCCCCTTGAATACATCAAATGAGGGGTTCAAAACTTCATCTAAATCAATATCAAATCTCCTACAACATCCATTCCATCTTTCTCCAGCAATATCACATCCAAATACAAAGAAAGAAGGGAAGGAAACCACTACACACAAGAGTACATTTGAGATAAAACAAGATAACATTGAATGCCATAAATCAAAACATTTCTATGACAATAAATACACTATCAAGGTTCTTTCAAGAACATTTATTTCAAGTCAATGCATTAAATGGGCATGAGTGGAAAACAACACAATAAATCACATTTCTTATAAAATCAATAAAAGCTCATAAAAATCAATTCATCCACTTGCCTTAGGTCCAAGCTAATCAAGAAATCAAGCCTCAACACTCTTCCAAATCCAAGCTCCAAAGTTGTAAGGTCCTCTAATTGTAAGAGTTAGCTCAATGAAGATATTGGAATGGGAGGTTTTCTCTCAAAATGACATCAATGGGTAGCCTTCAAGATGAGGAAGAGAATGATGAAGTCCATTTTGATGTTGGTGCAAGTTTGGTGGGAGATTGAGATGAAGAGAGCAAGAAGAAGAAGGAAAAAGGGGAAACGAAACCCTAGGCTGAAGTTGTGCTGGAAAATGCAGAAGAGAAGATGGGTTCTCCTCTTATAAGCAATTGGAGTTGGATCCCACCACTTAAGAAACTTGTTGGGCTGAAATCATGTCTTTCGGGACTTCGAATCAGTTCGACGAAGAAGGAAGAAATGATCACCGAAATATCTAGGTTCCAAAAAGTAGATGTTTCACGGGTTTTGGGGATATCGACAATTGTGTCCAGGTTTGGTGTAAAATGACTGTTTTGCCCTCAAGGCTAGGAAATCGGGTTTCGGGGTCTCGAACGGGGACGAGATCAACACGAAAGTTGTAGAGATTAACGAGATAAGTCAAACGAAGTCAAAATGGGAATTTTTTGGAATCACAAGGAACCTCTCCAAGCGGATCACGCAAAACAAGTAGGACCCTACGGTCACTGTCTAGGTTCACTAGCTCTCAAAACTCCCCAAAACCAGTACCATTCTAGCTCATAAATTCAACCTAACAAACACTAATCTCACTTAGAGAAACTAATCCATAAAGAAAACAACGTTAATCCAGGAAATTAGGGGTCGGGCTCTCACATCCTCCCCCCCTTAGAACATTTGGTCCTCCAAATGAACTAAACAAGCCTAAAAGCAAGTTGGGTCATTAATCCCACACTTCGAAAACAAAACCTCAAACAACTGCTCCAATCAGTCCTCCTAGAAGCATCTGGGCTCGCTGGGTCATCCTCGTTGTAGAACTCTTCGGTCAACTATCAACAGTCGTTTAACATTCCACCACTGGCTCGAATCTGTTACTGCTCTGCAATCCGACTACTCAAGAATTTTTCCAACTCTGACTCCTTCTAAGTTCCACCAAGTCTCTCGCTTCTAGCCTCCATGATAAAGAAAATTCTTGGAACAATTCTGTCGACTTCATCACAACTGTCGAAGCTAAGGTCTCATATCAAACGCACAATCTTCAATGTGAACTCTTGCTAGCTCTAACTCTTTCTGTTCGTTGCTCTTGATCCACTGCACAATAGTCTGTCTCTGACACTATCATTCTTGTCTCTTCGTCATTCTTCAGTATTTGAAGCACTTCACACACTCTTGCAACTATTCTGCTAAGTCTGTTTCTCTCAACAAAACCAAAATAATTGACTTCCTGCTCCATGTATCTGCACTTTGTAATCCGATGTTCCTCATGTCGATAAAATTCACAAAATCTTCGTTATCAGGCATTCAAGCATAGATCCTTTCTGTAGTCAACTGCTGAAATTTGACTTCCAATGCTTTGTATCTTGCTGGGTCTACTTCACCACCTGGCTGTACTTGTTGAAAATTCCCGAATAGTTCTCTGACAAAACTCATCGAATTCCAGAAATCTCTAACTTTTGAAATATAGTCTTGTCCTTCTATCTGCCCTTGGCTTCGAAAAATTGGTGACACTGAGTACTACCAGATGTCTCTCATTTTAGGCAATGCCGACCAGTCCTCGGTACTCTTTTGTCATCTCTGTCAAAGTTGTCAAAATTAGGTCTCTTGCCAATGCACAATCTTCGAGGTGAATGACTTGGAAATCTATCACTTCTTCGCATGCCAAGTTGATTCAATCAACATTTGAACGGTCCTTGAACACTTCACCCATCTCTATCTGCTCGTTGATAACACAAGGTTCACAACTCTGTAGGTTTCCAGTTCTGACTAGACCTGCTAACACTTTAACTGTCATGCTACTCCACATGTCCAACTTCGTGAGGCGTGCTTCTGTCAAATTCATTCTTCTTTGAATCTTTCAATTGTCAATGTCCATAAGTGATGATTCTCCTGCTCATATTTGTACTCTGCCCAAACTGATGTTCTACAAGTCAGTAAAATCCACAAAATCTTCTCTATCATGTGATCAGGTAACAATCAATTCCACATACAACTCTTTACATTGTTACTGAAAACTAATTTCCTACGCTTTTAACCATCCACCATCCACTGACACACCCTGCTGAGTCGACTTCACTATCATAACTGCAGTCGTTAAAAATCATCTAACATTTATCCGACAAAAGTTCATCAATATCCGAGAAATTTCTAACTTTTCACATCTTCTTGGAGCTATACCACTGAAAATCGCCTCAAGCCTCATAGAGTCCACCACTTATTCGGGTTATGGAGCCTTTTGACTTAGGAAAATAATCCAAGTTTATCCAAAAATCCACTCTTACTTGCCTAATACACCCTCTAACAATCCACGTTCAATTGTAATTGGATCTCGATATTTTGTTCATATTCCTTGCTGACTAACAATTGCTCCCAAATTCCTTCTCTAACTCCATCTACGACATCGAAATGCTGAAAATTCTGCCAAAGTCCTTCGAGAAGCACATGCTAAGTCCACAAAACTCCGACTCGCTATCCCGAAAACAAGGAAAATGTACTAAATATGGGTACGGAGCCATTAAATTCTCCACCACTAGAAAATAATTTAGTCCCCCAAATTCCCTAGCAACAAAGACAATAAAAAGAGACAAAGAAAGTCTCCCCCACTAGAAGAAAATAGACTCGAACTCACAGAAACAATGGCTAGCCAAAGGAAAACTGACACGGATAAACGAGTCCTCACCACACGTCTTAAGGTTCCTAGAGTGTTTTATTTCCTAGAAACCTGCCCACTCAGATACCAGTCAGTCACGCCCCCAAACCGAAACCTCGGGGGCGCGAATGTGACTAAGGATAATTATTTTTTTCTCCCAAGATCCCTGTGTGTGAAGACAACACATTCCAATACACTCTGAATACTTTTGCGGAAGCTTTCGTGGCGTTGCGACCCAGAGTCCGTGGCCATTGGATTCCCCGTCGCACTCAACCTCTAGCATATAACTATTATATCAAGAACCATATCAAACTGGAGTAAACCAACACAACAAAGTACAGAGCTGACAGTAACAGGATATTACATTCCCATATATGTTCAAGTTACAAATTATCAATGTACATTAATTAAGAATCCCAAGAAAAGGCTACTAAAAGCCATACAATAGCAAACTAATAACCACTACCCAAATGTGACGCAACTCTGATATCAAGCTCAGTGTCTACATGATATAGCCGACAAAACAACCTACAACTCATGGCTCCACAACCAATAGAAGCACTCATCTCGGGACGAAGAAGTTCAGACCTGAGTACCAAAATAGTGGGTCAGACAAGACGGTCTGATAGGTGGATGAAAAGATAATATATGTGTTGAAAAATAAAACATGTGATAATTCATATTATTTGATCAAGGGCTGCATATAATTAAAACGAGTGGAAAATCATGGATCTCTGACAAAACCTGTATTCATCTAAAGCATGAGTAAAACATGGAGATCTAACAAAACATGCGTTCATTTACAACATCTGTAAAAGCATGGATATTAGACAAATTTGGCATTCATTTAAAATATGTATTAACATAGAGATCTGGCAAAAAAGGTGTCCATTTGAAACATATGTAAAAGCATGAATATTTGACAAATTGGGTATTCATTTAAAGCGTGTGCAACCATAGTGATCTGGCAAAACAAGTGTTCATTTGAAACATTTGTAAAAGCATGAATATTTGACAAATCGGGTATTCATTTAAAGCATGCGTAACCATAGTGATCTGGCAAAACAAGTGTTCATTTGAAACATATGTAAAAGCATGAATATCTGACAAATCGGGTATTCATTTAAAGCGTATAAGTGTACTAAGGAACGAGGAAACAATATAACAATAACTGAATTTACCTTGGAAAACATTAAAACCTATTTAGACAATAACTTTCATAAAGAAATGAATCATTTACTAGAAAACGAATAAGCAAATATAAAACATGTAAGGTATCCAAGGAATCGGGAACTAGCAAGATGGCAACCACACGAAGCTAAGTCCTCTATCACCGAAGTGACAGAGCAATATCAAGGCGTTGATCTCAGTCACACGAGGTGAGGAGAAACAACGAAATATATACATATACATATAATATACGGGACATGACCATGGTAACGAGCCGGGCATCGGGAACCACGGTAGCAATCCGGGGTATCGGGACAAGACCACGGTAATAACCGGGTAGCAGGATCCAAACTGCAGCTGGCAAGACAAGAGGGGGATCTCCAAATCGATGGATCAGACCAACATGGTTATCCAAGCTTAGTGGTGCCGACTCATAGGTCAAATGACAAGATCAAAACAGTATGAAATACATCAAGTGCAGGTATATAAATAAACGGGACGGGGGTGGTCAAAGGCACAACTGTCATATCAATCGCGGCTTGCTTATCGGGATTAGCAAAAAGCTACAATTTCCATTTCAATATTTTCGAGAATGCATAAGAAATTCGGGAATAATGAAATGCAAATGAATTTTCGAAATCTCAATACAAGTAACGGGGTTCAAGATTTGTTTATGGTGAATAGGGGTCCCATACGTTGATTTAATAACAACTTGGTACTCTATGAGTTTGGGGACATTCCGAGCTCCTTATAAACCTTAGGATTCTCAAAACTTCAAATAAAATCTTAATGATGTGGTTTCTTTCTCAAACAGATGTCAAATCATATGAATGAGTCTTCCTATCACAATAGGGTTCCCAACAAACCTCTCTTAAACATTTAAACATTTCATTAGTGCTCCCAAAACAGTTCCAGCTGAACAGTACCCATTGCTCGAGCGGACACGAAGTCCGCTCGAGCAGTGAGCTCTCTGGAATGGTTGTCTGGGTGGGTTTGCTCAAACGAAGTTGAGGTCGCTCGAGCGAACTCATCCAGTTTAGGTTGGCTCGAGCGAAGATTTAGTTCGCTCGAACTAACCACTCTCTGGAACGAGTTCTGGAAGGGTTCACTCGAGCGAACTGTCCTCTAGAACTACTCGAACCCTTTTCTGGACACTTCACTCGAGTGAAGTGTCATGTTCGCTCGAGCGAACTGTCCAGAAATTGATTCCGGGTCAGTTCTTCTCTTCTGTTTCTCCTCTTCCTACAACCTCCTTTTTGTTAGTTTTATGGTCTCAATACCAAGTATATGATGTAATAAATTGATTAATTTCTTTATTTATCAATACAATCATGCTTTCCTTTCATGAGATGAATGGTGTTTAATTATATACTTGCAATAACCAATACGAATGACTTAATGGTTCATGAGATGAACCGGAGTCCACAAGTATACTAAATGTAATACATGTGTGTGGACGAGATCCACATACAGGAGACATGTATTGCAAATCTTATACTTATATATCTTCACAACCAGTGATGAGATCGGGCATCTCATCTGACAAGGTTGCAGCACTTTGATCACTATGAGATAGTGTGATTTGTCTCGATCATCGGAATGTAAGATTCTGGATCATGGTGCCGGTACATTAAATGTATTGAAGGACCATGAGATGCACCTTATGTACACTGTCTTTACTTTAAGGTCTGCTCTCATAATTCCCTAGCAATAGGCTCATAATCCTGAGACATTAATGAACTCAAGTTTCTATCTATTCATTTGCTTTAAGTCACCAATGAGTGAGGCCAATTGTAGGTCAACACCTCGGTGATCTGGCCACGTGGTAGTAAAGTTGTGGGAACATTCAATGGTCAAGATGGAATCTATCTTTAATATCCCCTTGTGCCAATTAATAGATTTATCATTGGTAAGTGCGCACCCATTCCAATTAAGAGTTAATTGGATCGGTACCAAATGATCATTATAATTAATTGGGGCTCAAGGATAATAAGATATGGGTCTAATTTGGTGGACATGTCCAATTGATCCATGGATATAGATGGAGGGGCTACTTGTGGTAATTGGGAAGTTTAGGGTCTTCATTATAATATATTCCTGTGGAGTTATTTGCAATTAACTGTGGGCCTGGATTGCACATGAGATATGGGGTTGCATGTCCCGGTTGGAGCCAACTTTCTATGGAATCCCTAGTGGTCCCCACGCTGGCCCAAGATATTAGAAAGATACTAATTATAGTAGAACTCTAAAAGGAAATGGAAAGTTACTATTTCTATTTGAAGTGAGACTTCTAATAGTGGTAATAGTAAGTTACTAATTATTAATGGAAGTGGGACTTCTATTTTAATTAGAAAGGAGAAAGTTACTAATCATATTTGAAATGAGACTTCTAATTGTGATTTAGTAAGCAACTAATTATTATAGAAGTAAGATTTCTGTTTGAATTAGTCAGAGGAGGTTGCTTAAGTGCTATAAAAGAGGAGAGAAGTGGCTTGGACGTCCAACACTCTTCCATGAATTGGAATTCACGCCCAAGGCCCTAAGATTGTGCAAGTGTTGCACACCCCTCTTCCTCTCCCTCTTCTAGTTTCTCTTCTAGTTTCCTTAAGAGTTTTCTCCTGGAGATTCCACCCATCTTCTTGAGAAAAGAAAATCTGATACGGGTCATAGTGTGGAAGTTCAAAAGGTGTTGGACAATCTGATTTGATTAGTGAAAGTGTTTCATCATCAAAGAAAGAGATCAACTTCTCCATTAGAGCACTACTAAGCTCCAAAGGTATAATTCTACATCCTTGTATGTTGTAGATTTCGTGGTTGCATGCTTAGGTGTTGTTTTCTATCTTCTAGATAGGTTATATTGCTGTACATGATTTATGATTGTGAGGGATTGCATCCTGGATTGGGTTTGTTACCTTCTAGATAGTTGATCCCTGCATCAAGTGGGTCAAAAGTTTTTGAAACCTATCTGATAGGCCCACCTACTTCCAACAATTGGTATCAGAGCCATACGTCATCTCTAATCATGTTAGATCAGTAAGCTTGTTCTAATCTTTGCATGAGATGTGAAGAGGATAGAGCAAGGGCTATGTAAGGATCAGTTTTGATGAATTTACTTGGTTTGATATTAGATTCATGTTTGGATGGTCACAAAAGGGTTTAATAATGATGGAAGGATGGTAGGAAGCCATTGGAACACTTTAGAAGTGATTTGGTAAATATTGGACACGAACTGCAGAAACCAAAGTTGCAGGTTTCCGTCAGTTCGGTCGACCAAGCACTTGCAGGTCGGTCGACCGAGCCCTCTGGTCGGATGACCGAGGACACTGCACAGCAGGTTGCAGAAATTTGATTTTTCAGTTTCGAGTCTTCTTTTACATCCTATGTTTCCAGCATTATTTGGCAGCCTATTTTTGTGATTTGTATGGTTGTATGAGATACTAACTTGCAGATGATCATGTCCTCTCCATATGGCCCACAAGTCTTTTGCTTTCTATTTATTGTTATTGGTTTATTTAAGGCTAAATGTAAAGGCCGTCATGGTTTCCTTGGTTTCCTGTGAAAGGGCAAGGCATGATGAATTTCCCTATAGCCCTTTTATTTCCATGTTTAGATTACCATGTAAGTCTCATAATCAAGGCATAAGAATTTATGTAATTTTTTCTAAATTTGTAAATTCTAGCGATGTCCGAGACCAAGAAGGAAAGGGATGTTGGACTCCTAATCAAAGAGCTTGAAGATTACCAAAAGTTTTTTGGAGTTGCCCAAAGAGTTTGAGGAATTCCAAAGTTTTGGAAAGTCTAGAAGTCCAAGAAGTCTATTCCGTTAGGGCCATGTGGAAGAGAGGACTGGTTTCTAATTTTAGCACTTTCTATTTATGGATGAATGCTTAATTTAGAATATTTCCAAATCTGATCCAAACATGGCAAGTTACTAAAATTGGTCAAATCAAATTAATTTTTGGAAAGAGTTCTAATTAGTGTTGATGACCCATCAGATGGACACATTGGTAACACTAATTTAAAAAACTAGACTTTCCTTAAAATAACTTGACTTGGAACCAATTTTTGATGTTCATATATATATATATATATATATGGGCCCTAATACCTTACAAGGAAATCCTCAATTATAAAATATTAAGTGGGAGCGAGGCATTTAAATTGAGAAATCCCCATGGTTTTCCACCATAGGTCCATTGTAAGGAAAGTATTAGCCTCGCGCCATCTTGAGAATGGTCGTTCCCCACGGAGGGCTTTTATTTCTCTGGTTACTAGATATGGATCTTCTATGGATAGTGTTGGTGAGACGGGGAGGGGGCCCACTCCCCAAGGAGGAGCTGCCCGCAACGGTTGCCATACAATGCTAGTTGGTGGGTCACACTTAATTAAAATAATGATGCGGTATCCCCAAGGATTTGCCTCATATATTTTAGAAACCAAAGATAATCGGGAGTCATACATTATTTAATATGAGATACCTAGATAATAATGAATGATGGGGATCATTGATAGTTAGTCTTTGATGGGTCAGGCCCAAATGGCTCAATCTGCGCTGACGAGTTAAGCCCAAGCGGCTCGGTCCACGATAGCGGGTCAGGTCTGACTGACCCAAGTCCTTGATGGGTCCAGGTCTATGTCCACCCTTCGAGGGCCGGGTCCAGATCCACCGAATGACGGAGTCAGTGCCTCGTTCCTTTAAACGGCCTTCATCAAGTCCTACGGAAGAAATCTTACCTGCTCGTCTGTTGAGGACGGTTCGGAAGACTCTACCAGAATGGAGCGTACCTCGCTGGAGATCGCTGGAGAATCGTCCCCACCCGTTAGGGGAAGATTATAAAAAGAGAGTCCTACCAAAGAAGCAAGGGGGATCTACTTTTACACACTATCATTGTACTCATCTACTTTGTAATCCCTTCCCCGGAGCAATAAAGTAACCCATTGAAGTGGACGTAGGTCTCACTGACCGAAGCACTATAAATTCTCTCTCTCTCTCCCCATTAATTTTCTCATTAATTGCTTATCACTTGACCGGTGGTGCCCGAAAGCCACTTTTTGGCATCATCAGTCTTAATCCCAATTTTGACCAACTTTGATCCGCACCAATCTAGGTGGTATTTGCACTCCCCAAGGAGGCATACCCCGGGGATTGGGATTCCGATGTATTCTGAATTTAGTGGTTATGAGGATTCCATATAAATTTGGTAGAATACTAAACCCTAATGTCATTTAAGTTCATTAATTGAATGTATGGTTATGTGCTACAGTATTTCAAGCATGAATTCAAATACTTTAAATCCACTTGCGACCATCCTCAACCAGAATAAGTTGGTAGGATTCAACAATGTAGATTGGAAACGGAACCTCGATATAGTCCTGACAGCTTCAGGATATAAATATGTCCTTACCAAAACCCCCTTGATGAGTCAGTGCCGGAAGCATCACAGGAAGAAAAGGAACTTTACACCAAGTGGGCCAAAGACGATGAGATGGCCAGATGTTACATACAGGCATCCATGTCCAGTGTTTTGCAACACCAACATCAATCATATAAGGCTGCATATGATATTATATCAAACTTAAAGGAGATGTTTGTGGAACAGGGCAGGCCTGCTAGACAGGCTACTATGAGGGTGCTTATAAGCACCAAAATGGCTGAAGGCACACCAGTACAGGACCATATGTTGAAAATGATGGACTCATTGAATGAGTTAGATGTACTGGGGGCTGCAATTGATGCAGAATCGTAGATTGGAATAATCCTTGAGTCGCTACCAGAGTCATTCAACAATTTCAAGGTCAATTATAATATGAATAAGATGAATTTGACTCTAGCTGAGCTTTCTAGCCAGCTGGTGGTGACTGAAGGGATTATGAAGAAGAAGCCAACTGCCCTGATGATAGAAAAGTGATTTGCCAAGTCCAAACCAAAAGGCAAAGGGCGGAAAGGCAAGAAGAAATCAGTTCCGAAGGGTCCTAAGGTGGAAAATGGTCCTAATGGTGGTGTTGGCAAGGCTAAGGGGTCGGGGACAAAAGGAAAGTGTTTCCATTGTGGTATGATAGGACACTGGAAAAGGAATTGTCCAGATTTTCTGTCTAAAAAGAAGACCTTAGATATGATTGAGTCACTTGTTTCTGAAGTTAGTTTTGCAACTGGTACTTTAGAATCTTGGTGTGTGGACTCCAGGGCAACTAATCATATATGTAATTCATTGCAGGGGTTCAGGGAAACCAAGAAGCTCAATGACGGAGAAATCATTGTCAACCTAGGATCTGACACTAAGGTAGACGTTGTTTCAGTGGGAGTTGTTACTTTTTGTTTTTCAAATAATAAATTGGTTTTTTCAGACACATTATATGTACCCTCTTTACGGCGGAATTTAATTTCAGTTTCTAGTTTGGTGAATAAAAGTTATTCCGTTGCTTTTAGTACTGAAGTTGTCATAAAGAAGAACGGTACTTTTGTATGTTCTGGCAAGGTAACCAATGGGCTTTATTTGTTAACTCCCACGATGTATGAGATACATGATACTGAAACAATTAATAGACCATCATTAAAGAGGAAATCACCTTCATCTAATCCAACAAAACTTTGGCACTTGAGGCTAGGTCATATAAACCTAAAGAGGATTGACAGGCTAGTGAAAGATGGTATCTTGCCTTCATTGGTGGTAGAACCAATGCCTGTCTGCGAGTCCTGTCTGGAAGGTAAAATGACCAAAAGACCATTTTCATCAAAGGGCAATAGGGCCAAAGATTTATTGGAATTAGTGCCCCATTAATGTCAGGGCCAGAGGAGAATATGAATACTTCATCACTTTCACAGATGATTATTCAAGATATGGATACATATACCTTATGCACCGCAAGTCCAAGGCTTTTGAAAAGTTCAAAGAGTTTCTAGCGGAAGCGAAAAAACAATTAGGTAAAAGTATCAAGACTCTTCGATCAGATCGAGGATGGGAATATCTCTCCGGTGATTTTATGGCACACTTATCAGAAAATGGGATTCTATCCCAATTGTCTGCTCCTGGCATGCCTCAACAGAATGCAGTAGCGGAAAGAAGGAACCAGACTCTTTTAGATATTATTAGGTCTATGTTGAGTTTGTCAGGATTACCTATATCCTTTTGGGGATACGCCTTGGATACTGCAATGTACATACTAAACCTCGTACCATCTAAGTCTGTACCTACGACTCCCCGAGAGTTGTGGTCTGGGTGGAAGCCTAGCCTACAACATTTACACATTAGCGGTTGTCCGGCACACGTGCTAAAGGTTAAGACAGATAAGTTGGAAACGAAGTCGGAAGTATGCACGTTTGTAGGATATCCTAAAGGAACTAAAGGTTGGTTATTCTATAATCCCAGAGAACATAAAGTGCTGGTGAGCGCCAATGCGGTTTTTCTGGAGGAAGATTATATGATGGACCGGAAATCATTAGAAAAGGTGATCTTGGAAGAGATTCAAGAGCAATCAATTCAAAATCCAAGTATGACTGAACTTGAGGAAGAACCGCCCTTACCGGACCCAGTATTTACACCAGTGCCTCGCCGTAGTGGGAGAATAGTCAGGCCCCCTGACAGGTTCTCGTTCTTGGGAGAGTCTTACGAGGTAATCCTGAAAGAACTGGAACAGGATCCCTATAACTATGATGAAGCAATTAATGACATAGATTCGGAACGTTGGCAAGATGCTATGAAAGCTGAGATGGAGTCTATGTACTCTAATCAGGTCTGGAGACTTGTGGACTTGCCTGCCAATATAAAACCTTAAAGGCCAGGCTTGTTGCGAAAGGGTATACTCAGAAAGAGGGTATCGATTATGAGGAAACCTTCTCGCCGGTAGCCATGCTCAAGTCCATCCGGATACTCTTATCCATAGCGGCTCATATCGATTACGAGATTTGGCAAATGGATGTCAAGACGGCGTTTCTCAACGGCCATCTTGAGGAAGACATCTATATGATGCAGCCAGACTATTTTATAGCTAGTAACCAAAAGCAAAGAGTTTGCAAGCTGCAGAAGTCTATTTATGGACTGAAACAGGCATCCCGAAGCTGGAAAATCCGTTTTGATCGGGCAATCAAATCATTTGGTTTTAGTCAAAATCCGGATGAGTCATGTGTGTACATGAAAAATGAAGGTGACAGGGTAGTTTTTATGGTTTTATATGTCGACGACATCCTTCTCCTTGGGAAAGATATAGGAATGTTGTCAACAGTAAAAGTTTGGTTAGCAAAGACTTTTGATATGAAGGACTTGGGAGAAGCTAGTTACATCCTCGGGATCAAACTCCATCAAGACCGGAAAAATAGGATGATTGGCTTATCTCAAGCTGCTTACATAGATAAGGTACTGGTACAGTTTGCTATGCAGGACTCCAAGAAGGGTATTACACCTTTTAGGCATGGAGTGCACCTTTCCAAGGATCAGGGTCCCAAGACCCTGGAGGAAAAGGAGAAGATGAGAGTAATTTCATATGCTTCAGTTATTGGTAGCCTCATGTATGCTATGCTATGTACTAGGCCGGATATTTGTCATGTAGTGGGCTTAGTCAGCGATATCATTCTAACCCAGGTCCTGACCATTGGACTGCTGTAAAATGTATCCTCAAGTACTTGAGAATGACTAGAGATTACATGTTGATTTACGGCAGTGATGAGCTGATTCCAGTCGGATACACAGATTTTGACTTAATGTCAGACAAGGATTCCAGGAAATCCACCTCTGGTTATGTGTTTATGCTTGGCGGAGGAGCTATCAGCTGGAGGAGTATTCAAAAGGAATGTACCGCTGATTCCACTTCTGAGGCTGAATATGTAGCGGCTTGGGAAACAGTATGGCTCAAAAGATTCCTTTTGGAACTTGGAGTGGTACCATTGGCACGACAGCCGCTCACAGTTTACTGTGACAGCAGCGGGGCAGTCACTCAGTCTAAGGATCCCAGGAGCCATAAAAGCCAAAAGCACGTACAGAGGAAGTATCACTTGGTTAAAGAGATTGTGCAGAGAGGTGACATTGCAATCGCCAAGATAACTTCTACGGACAATCTAACAGATCCTTTTACTAAGCCTTTGACCACCAAAGTCTTTGAGCAGCATGTACACGGAATGGGCAAGAGATGCAATCCTGACTGGCATTGAGCCCAAGTGGGAGATTGTTAGTTTTATGGTCTCAATACCAAGTATATGATGTAATAAATGATTAATTTCTTTACTTATCAGTACAGCCATGCTTTCCTTTCATGAGATGAATGGTGTTTAATTATATACTAGCAATAACCAATACGAATGACATAATGGTTCATGAGATGAACCGGAGTCCACAAGTATACTAAATGTAATACATGTGTGTGGATGAGATGCACATACATGAGACATGTATTGCAAATCTTATACTTAAATATCTTCACAACCAGTGATGAGATTAGGCATCTCATCTGACAAGGTTGCATCACTTTGATCACTATGAGATAGTGTGATTTGTCTCGATCATCGGAATGTAAGATTCTGGATCATGGTGCCGGTACATTAAATGTATTGAAGGACCATGAGATGCACCTTATGTACACTGTCTTTACTTTAAGGTCTACTCTCATAATTCCCTAGCAATAGGCTCATAATCCTGAGACATTAATGAACTCAAGTTTCTATCTATTCATTTGCTTTGAGTCACCAATGAGTGAGGCCAATTGTAGGTCAACACCTCGGTGATCTGGCCACGTGGTAGTAAAGTTGTGGGAACATTCAATGGTCAAGATGGAATCTATCTTTAATATCCCCTTGTGCCAATTAATGAATTTATCTTTGGTAAGTGCGCACCCATTCCAATTAAGAGTTAATTGGATCTGTACCAAATGATCATTATAATTAATCGGGGCTCAAGGATAATAAGATGTGGATCTAATTTGGTGGACAGGTCCAATTGATCCATTGATATAGATGGAGGGGCCTACTTGTGGTAATTGAGAAGTTTAGGGTCTTCACTGTAATATATTCCTAAGACTAGAGTGCAATTGCATTTATATAGTGGAGTTATTTACAATTAACTGTGGGCCTGGATTGCACATGAGATATGAGGCCGCATGTCCTAGTTGGAGCCAGCTTTCTATGGAATCCCTAGTGGTCCCCACGCTAGCCCAAGATATTAGAAAGATACTAATTATAGTAGAACTCTAAAAGGAAATGGAAGGTTACTATTTCTATTTGAAGTGAGACTTCTAATAGTGGTAATTGTAAGTTACTAATTATTAATGGAAGTGAGACTTCTATTTTAATTAGAAAGTAGAAAGTTACTAATCATATTTGAAGTGAGACTTCTAATTGTGATTTAGTAAGCAACTAATTATTATAGAAGTAAGACTTTTATTTCAATTAGTAAGAGGAGGTTGCTTAAGTGCTATAAAAGAGGAGATAAGTGGCTTGGAGGTCCAACACTCTTCCATGAATTGGAATTCATGCCCAAGGCCCTAAGATTGTGCAAGTGTTGCACACCCCTCTTCCTCTCCCTCTTCTAGTTTCTCTTCTAGTTTCCTTAAGAGTTTTCTCCTGGAGATTCCACCCATCTTCTTGAGAAAAGAAAATCCGATACGGGTCATAGTGTGGAAGTTCAAAAGGTGTTGGACAATCTGATTTGATTAGTGAAAGTGTTTCATCATCAAAGAAAGAGATCAACTTCTCCATTAGAGCACTACTAAGCTCCAAAGGTATAATTCTACATCCTTGTATGTTGTAGATTTCGTGGTTGCATGTTTAGGTGTTGTTTTCTATCTTCTAGATAGGTTATATTGTTGTACATGATTTATGATTTTGAGGGATTGCATCCTGGATTGGGTTTGTTACCTTCTAGATAGTTGATCCCTGCATCAAGTGGGTCAAAAGTTTTTGAAACCTATCTGAAAGGCCCACCTACTTCCAACACCTTTTGTCCCCTTGAATACACCAAATGATGGGTTCAAAACTTCATCTAAATCAATATCAAATCTCCTACATCATCCATTCCATCTTCCTCCAACAAAACCACATCTAAATACAAAGAAAGAAGGGAAAGAAACCACTACACACAAGAGTACATTTGAGATAAAACAAGATAACAATGAATGCCATAAATCAAAACATTTCTGTGACAATAAATACACTATCAAGGTTCTTTCATGAACATGTATTTCAAGTCAATGTATTAAATGGGCATGAGTGGAAAACAACACAATAAATCACATTTCTTATAAAATCATTGAAAGCTCATAAAAATCAATTCATCCACTTGCCTTAGGTCTAAGCCAATCAAGAAATCAAGCCTAAACACTTCCAAATCCAAGCTCCAAAGTTGTAAGGTCCTCTAATGGCAAGAGTTAGCTCAATGAAGATCTTGGAATGGGAGGTTTTCTCTCAAAATGACATCAATGGGTAGCCTTCAGGATGAGGAAGAGAATGATGAAGTCCATTTTGATGTTGGTGCAAGTTTGATGGGAGATTAAGATGAAGAGAGCAAGAAGAAGAAGGAAAAAGGGGAAAAGAAACCCTAGGCTGAAGTTGTGCTGGAAACTGGAGAAGAGAAGATGGGTTCTCCTCTTATAAGCAATTGGAGTTAGGTCCCACCACTTAAGAAACTTGTTGGGCTGAAATCATGTCTTTTGGGACTTCGAATGAGTTCGACGAAGAAGGAAGAAACGATCACTGAAATATCTAGTTTCCAAAAAGTAGATGTTTCACGGGTTTGGGGAATATCGACAATTGTGTCCAGGTTTGGTGTAAAATGACTGTTTTGCCCTCAAGGCTAGGAAATCGGGTTTCGGGGTCTGGAACAGGGACGGGATCAACACGAAAGTTGTAGAGATTAACGAGATAAGTCAAACGAAGCCAAAATGAGAATTTTTGGGAATCACAAGGAACCTCTCCAAGCTGATCACGCAAAATAAATAGGACCCTACGGTCACTGTCTCTCCAAACTCCCCAAAACTAGTGAAAAACCATTCTAGCTCACAAATTCAATCAAACAAACACTAATCTCACTTAAAGAAACATATCCACAAATAAAACAACGCTAATCCAGGAAATTAGGGGGTGGGTTATCACATTAGTGGATTAAAGCAGAACATCAAAAGCCCCCAGGTTTGCTACAACTGTTAGAGATTCCGGAGTGGAAATGGGAGCACATCACCGTGGATTTCGTATACCGTTAGAGATGCCGAATCCAAGAAGGGAAATAATGCAATTTGGATTATTATAGATCGTCTGATAAAGTCTGCTCATTTCATTCCGATGAAGACAGGGAATATATGCACATGGTACCACTTACAAAACTATTTGTTGATGAGATTGTTAGTAATCATGGTCAGATAGTCTCCATCACTTCAGATAGAGACAGCAGGTTTGTTTCAAAGTTTTGGAAAACTCTACATGAATCTATGGGCACCAAACTCCAGTTCAGCACAACATATCATCCTCAGACTGATGGTCAGTCAGAAAGGACGATTCAGACTCTTGAAGACATGTTACATGTTTGTGTATTGGATTTCAAGGTTCAGTGGAATGAGTGCTTACCGCTTTGTGAATTTGCTTATAATAATAGCTACCACTCTAGCATCGATATGGTACCTTTCGAGGCACTCTATGGCAGAAGATGTAGAATTCTAGTTTGTTGGGAAGAAGTCAGTGTGCGTAGTTTTCAGGGGCCGACGATAGTTACAGAGACAAGTGACAAGGTCAAGCTGATTTAGGAACGTTTGAAGATCGCCCGAA
Source organism: Cinnamomum chago (assembly GCA_038049695.1). Classification (NCBI taxonomy): domain Eukaryota; kingdom Viridiplantae; phylum Streptophyta; class Magnoliopsida; order Laurales; family Lauraceae; genus Cinnamomum; species Cinnamomum chago. Next base: position 89,192,037 of record CP142453.1, on the reverse strand, counting down.
GTAGGCAGAAGAGTTATGCAGACACTCGCCGAAGAGAATTGCAGTTTCAAGTGGGTGACAAAGTGTTCTTGAAAGTTTCACCAGTTAGAGGAACTTTGAGATTCAGACAGAAGGGCAAATTGTCAAGGAGGTTTATTGGTCCATATGAAATTTTGAGTAAGATTGGAGACGTTGCGTATAGACTTGCGTTACGGCCGGAACTCTCCTGGGTGCACAACGTATTTCATGTCTCTATGCTCAAGAACTATGTTTCTAGTCCTTCGCATAGACTATAGCTCGAGCCTTTGGAGATTCGAGAAGATGAATCATATGTGGAAAAGCCGATCAAGATCATTGATACCAAAGAGAAATAAATGAGAAATCAGACTATTTATTGGGTCAAGGTACTTTGGGAAAATCATGAGCCAGAGGAAGCCACATGGAAATTGAGAGATCAAGTGCAGAGGAAGTATCCACAGCTGTTACCGGAGGTAAATGTTTGTTTTATTTGGTGGACCAAATATCCTAAGGGATGGAGGATGTTAGACCCCGACCCAGACTAATTCTATTAGTGTGTGTTTAGTCCTAAATGGGTTTAGTTACCATTGGGTTAGAAATAATTAGTTTTAGTCCTGGACATATCTTTGGGAATTTTGAGAACGTTAAGTGTTAGTCAGACACACTCAGGAAAGGCCTGAGTGTACGTGTAAGCTTGGGAGGATCGTTTTGATTTTTGTTTTAATTATGATTTTTATTTCATTTGAATGGTTTTATTATTCGTTACAACGTTCGTTTTCAACCCGTCCGTGTTTGAAGCCCATAAATCCAAGTTTTGGCCCAAAAGCGGTAAAAATTGTCTTTTATACCCAAATCTAGACACAAATTTTGAAATCTCAAAACCATGTCAAAATTATACTTTTTGGAAACTAGATTTTTCGATGATCATTTTATCCTGCTTCGTCGTTTTCATCCGGGGCTCGTAAGAACATGTTTTAACCTTTGCATGTTTCAGAACTTTGTGGGGCCCACTTTCCGCTCAACTTAAGCCTCATCTCCCTCCCTCATGTTTCACTTTCCCAAATCCTGCAACTTTCAAGACCTAGGGCTGAGAAACCCATTTTCCTCTTCACTTTCTTCCTCTTGAATGCTCAAGCTAGAGACCTCCAAATGAAATTCCAGGACCATCATCTTCTTCCTCTTCTTCCAAGCTTTCCATTCATACAAATCTCTTGAAGTTTTCAGCTAGAAAACCTCTCCATTTTCTTCATCTCTTCTTGTTTGGGCATCTCTAGGTAAGAGCTCCAATCCATCGCTTCAATGGAGTCTTTTTAACTCCTAAAGAGCTTGTTTTTCTAACATGCAACACCCATTTCAAAATGGGTTCTTGTTTTCAAATTTGAATGGGTTTTGAATGGTTTTTCATGGGGTTTTTGTAGTGTTTGGCTTAGCTCTTGGGTAGGAGTGCTTGAAGAGTGTTTTCTTGGCATTTGGGCAAAAAGGCAAGTAACCTCTATAGGTTGAATGTTGTATGTGTGTTTGAGGATTTCATTGTTACCCTTGAAAATTTCAAACAACTTGTTATTAATCTTCATTGTTATGTTTTCTTTAGATTTCTTCTTATGTGAATTCTAATCAAGTATATGCATTAATGTTAATTATTTTCCCAAACTTCAAGATTTCTATTTGACTTCAAGCCCTTGTTTCATTATGAAATTTGGATTTGTTTTGATGGAGACTGGATGTTTAGATTTTGGGATTTAATGATATGGAAATGTGAAAATGAACCCTTGGAGAGCATGAAGGCTCAGGAAAGTCCAGGTGCTTAGTTGTGAGAAGAAGGGGAGAAAAATTGTGGAAAATCTGACTTGAAACGCACTGCGCTTAGTTGTGAGAAGAAGGGGAGAAAAATTGTAGAAAATCTGACTTGAAACGCACTGTCCGTGCAGCGTCGGTCAGCTGTCAACTAACCGACATGCCATTTCGATTAACCGATAGCCAACCGAACTATGTCAGTTCCTTTTCTAGAAGCTTGCATCGCGTCAGGGAGTTCTCGGTCAGCTGTCAGCTAACCGACATGCCCATTTCGGTTAACCGACAGCCATCCGAACTCTGTCGGTCCCTTTTCCAGATTGTTACGTTTTTCCTAACATGGATTCAGGCGGTACTCACATATGCTTGATAGACCTTGCTTTCTAACTTTAGTTTTGATACAATAAGTATTATCGTGTACTCGTTTTGAAACTCAAGTATGAGCTCGTTTGAAGATTATTTCAAGAATAAAAAAGGGATTACTTTTTAATCTTGTATGCATATAACTATACCTCTTGCTAGCCGTGACTTGTCTCATTTTGATAAGTGATTCCCCCTTCAAGTTCGATCGATTTAACACGTGTTTTGTGCATTCATGAATCCAAGTGAACACCACTGAGCTTAGACCGCCCTTTCAGTTTGATCCACTGTTTGGGGGTCCTTAAACTTGTGGACTATCTACATATTAGTCGTGTATTCTATTACACATCGTGCGTGTCTGGTTCCATGGCTGGGAATCCCCGTCCACCGTTGTGTGGTGTGGGAATCGTGTTTTGTTTATTGCGCTTGTGTGCGTGCTTGCTCTTTTCATTATAAATGATAGAGAAATGATGGGCTCTTTATGGATTTACAATTCATGATATTATAAGTATTCATGCTAGCTTGCTTTGGTATCTTAGTTTGTTTTGTATTTTAGTTTTGTTCATACTTTGGAAATGTACTTCAGTCAATTAATTATTTATTATGAATTTCTTCATCTTTATTCCATGCTCATACCTAAATTGATTACCTGCCAAACCGTCGTGTTTGACCCTTGTATTTTGGTGCCCAGGTGCAGGTGACGTTGCCTTTGAGGAGGAGCGTTCGGAGGAGACTATTGAACCACCCCCAGTTAGATAGTGGCATCTCGACGATGTCAACTAGATGTTGGGCGGGATCTTGAGTTGCGCTTCGTTTTGTTATAGGTTATTTTGAGAATTGTATTGGCCTCTGTTGGCCTCTTATGGGATGTTATAAAACTTAACTTACTTTTGTGTCAACCTTATAACTTGAATTATGCTGGGAATGCTATGTCATGATTCCTTCTTCTGATATCTTGGACTTGATGCTATTTTAATGTTGAACTTGAATTTTATTTGTGCTTGTCTTGCTGTGATTTGCTACACGCTTCTGTAAACTTGATCGTGTGAGCCAGAGTCCACGTGTCTCGGGAATCCTCACCGCGGGAACCTGGGGTCGCGACACGCACCCATCTCGATTAAGAGTTAATTGGATGGTACTGATGATCACTGTGATTAATTGGGGCTCAAGGATAATAAGATGTGGATCTAAGATTGGAAGAGACAGATTTATTCTAATTGATCCATGGATATTGATAGAGGAGCTTACTTGTGGTAATTGGGAAGTTTAGGGTCTTCTTTGTAATTTATTCCTAAGACTGGAGTGCAATTACATTTATATAGTGGTGTTATTTGTAATTAACTGTGGGCCCGAATTGCACATGAGATGTGGGGTCGCGGTGTCCCAGTTGGAGCCAGCTTTCTATGGAATCCCTAGTGGTCCCCATGCAAGCCCAAGTTATTAGAAAGATACTAATCCTACTTGAACTCTAAAAGGAAGGAATTAGAAAGTTACTATTTCTATTTGAAGTAGGGCTTCTAATAGTAGTAGTAGTAGTAGTAAACTTACTTATTATTGTGGAAGTGAGACTTCTATAGTAATTAGAAAAGGGAGAAAGTTGCTAATTGTTTTGGAAGTGAAACTTCTATTTCAATTTGGAAAAAAGGAGGCTTGAAAGGTTATAAAAGGAGGAGTTTTCCCCTTGGACGTCCAGCAATAGGAGAAAAACATCCAGTCCCTTTTTGTGTGCAATTGTTGCACATCTCTCTCATCTCTTTCTCTTCTAGTTCCTTGGAGTTTCTAGTTGGTTTTTCTCTTGATGTTTTCACCAATCTTCTTGAGAAAAGAGATCTGATAGTGGGTCATAGCGTGGAAGACAGCAAGGTCTTGGAGATCCTAATTTGCTTCAAGAAGAGTTCTTTTTCTAATTAATTGTCTTCTTCTCCATTAGAGCACTACCGGGCTCCAAAGGTATAATCTACTTATCTATTTGTTGTGGATTGTTTTGGATGCATGGTGTTGCTGATTTCTATCTTTTAGATATGTTTTATTGATGTACATGATTGATGAGATGGAGGGATTGCATCCTAGATGTGGTTTATGGCTTCAAGGGTATTTGATCCCTGAGTCAAGTGGGTCAAAAAGTTTTGAAAACCTATCCACGAGGCCCACCTACTTCCAACATACAATTGCTTCTAGCAGTCACTAAAACTCTCATTCTGGGCCTACCATACTTACGATCATAACAATTGTACCTTCTATGGCTCTCTTCCTTCTTCATGCCGCTTGGGTCGGACCATGTCCCTCGAGCAATTTGAAAAGACAAAACTATAGTTTTTCCCATTTATGATCATTATATCCTTGTTATTACTAATGGATGTGGTCTTGTTTCAGAAATTTTTCGAAACTAACAATGATAGTTTCTTTGACCATTACCTTTGACGAAAATAAGTACCAACTCATGCTTCAACAGAAGCAAAGCATGCGCACTCACAAGCGCCTTACCAGTTGCCGAAGCATCATCTCTCTTGCAACTCTTTGAACCCCGGGTCTACCTCTACTCCCTGAACCACCGTCTTCTGGACAGTGGGACCATTCCCACTTCCCACAAAAGAAACCACGCCTGCTAAAAAGCAAAAAGTCTCCTCTGAGCGTGTCAGTGCAGTGACACTAAAGGCGAGTGCGAAGAAACCCGAAGCCTGCGGCACTCCCGCGAAGCCTCAACCCACAAGGAGCAACGTCTATCCCAAGACTTGGTCCCCAAAACCTTCGCCAAAGAAAAGAAGGTCCTAAGCATCAGCAAGGCCAGCATACCTAGCCCCTCTCAAGGAGACCCAATTCTGCCCTCTTGCCTACATGAAAGAGGAGAGACCCGTCTCCCACCAGACAATGAAGTCAACCCAGCACGAGTCGGCTTGTTCCTACAAGCCCAGAATCAAATCGTGCATCACAAGGCCTTTGTGAGAACCTGCCAAGGCCTACACTCCTTCGATTTAACCCATCATCTCGACAGGGCCGAACTCGAAAGATTCAAAGCTTCACTACGACAGCCAAAGGACCAGGTCCGGATCCTATCCATGCCAAGCTTCAAAGAAGACAGGCTCGGCTGTTGCGCTCGAGGGAGCACATCTTTCTTTGCTAGAGCCCAGCCAAAGCTGACCGAAGCTTAAATTGCTCGTTGTATACACCGTCGTGCGTCGTATTGGCAAAAGAGACTAGAGAAGCAGATGACCCAGCATCCTACACTTCAAGTCTCTCATAAATGGGTCAAAAAAGAAAGACTCGACCAAGTTGCTATTGTCCATATGGTTGGAAAAACCAGAAGGCACCATAAGTCAGTAACCAAAATTCATGTTCGACGGCCGGTGACTCATAGCGTCACCCGGACAAGAAGACATCAAGAAGATTCCCCTGCTTCTTTAAGCCAAGGACAACATAGTAATCCTTCCTTAAGCTCTTCATCCAATAGAATGAGCTCCAGCTCAGTCACCAAGAGGATTTTTTCATTCAAATCCTAAGGGATAAACGTCCTGATTACAAACTCTAAGCAACCTCGCGATCCATCTCATGATAATGCAATCGCACGCATCCAACAATTAGAGAGAGGTCAGTAAAGGATTGAGACTCTGATGGAAAACCTTTCTCTCACCTTTCGGCGCCAAATAAATAATAAACCTCCTCCGAATAATCAAGATGACGAGGTAAATGCAGAAGGCAATGAGTCACGCGCCCTTTCCAAAAAGGATGTGTAAGACATCATCGGCAAAGCAAGAGAAGAGGATACACTCAAGGAACATGTGATCAAGCCACTATATCCCTTGTGGAAGGACTTGGTCCCATTCCTTACAAAATTCAAGCACCATACTCTCCAAACATATACGGGGAATGGTTCAGCTAGACAGCACGTCATCAACTTCAAAATCCTAATGAGAGCTATTGTGGATCAAGATGCCCTCAAGATCTATCTCTTTGCAAGCATCCTAAAAGGTACGGCCTTTGACTGGTACTCCACTCTGCTAGAGAACTCCATCCAAAACTCGGCCATGCTAGATACATGCTTCCTCACTCACTTCAAAGGCGAGGACCGGCCTGCTACTATGGGTCAGCTCTGCAGCCTAAAACAAGAGGAGAATGAGTCAACATACGACTTCATTCACAAGTGGAAAGCAGTGGCGTACAAATGCTCAGACATATTGCCACAAGTGATCACTGGTCGACATTGTCGTAACAACATGAGGGCAAGAATCTGCTCCATGATCATCGGCAACAAATAAAAAAACCTAGGAGAACTCCTAGAAGCACCCATGGAGGCTGAAACGGTGATGAAAGACCTCCACAGTCAGAAACAATCAAGGAAGGAACCGACCACCATTGCAACCTCAAAATTGAAGAAAAAGGAGGTTGTCAATGTGTAAACCAAGTCAGCCTCTCAGACACCAAAGAAAGCTGAAAACAAAGCTGCAGGTAAGAGACCTGAACTCTCTAATGCCTTCAAGGAGCGAGTAAAGAAGAAATACCCGTTCGTTGAAGATGTGGATGAAATCTTCGGGGCTCTCATAGAAAATGTTAAACTCACCTTGCCTGACCCCAAACGACCGGGAGATGTTGGCAAAACCAACGATCTTTGGTATTATCCGTACCAGCAAATGATTTCGCATCCTCTCAATCAATGCTTCGTTGTGAGAGAGAAGATCAATGAGATGTGGAAGAATGGAGTCATCACCTTTGATAAAAACTACGAGTCTGCCTTTGTCAACATGGTGTCATGTGGACAAACATCAAAATCACGAAAGAAGAAGCTCACTACTTCCTTCAAGGTAATAAAAAGAACTCAAACGTCCGAAGAGCTGGTTCCTTACCTGTCACGCCCCCGAACCGAAACCTCGGGGGCGGGAAATGGGATTAAGCATAATTATTATATTTTCCTCCCAGGATCCGCGTGTGTGAAGACAACACATCCCAACACATTCTGAATATTTTTGCGGAAGCATTTGTGGCGTTGCGACCCGAAGTCCGTGGCCATCGGATTCCGCGTCGCACTCAACCTTTAGCACATAGCTATTATATCAAGAATCATATCAGACTGGAGTAACCATCACAATAAATTACAGAGCTGACAGTAACAGGATGTTACATTCCCATATATGTTCAAGTTACAATTATCAATGTACATTAATTAAGAATCCCAAGAAAAGGCTAATAAAAGCCATACAACAAAAAGCTATAAACTACTACCCAAATGTGACGTAGCTCCGATGTCAAGCTCAATGTCTACATGACATAGCCGACAGAACAACCTGCAAAACATGGCTCCACAGCCAACAAAAGCACTCAACTCGGGGCGAAGAAATCTGAACCTGAGTACCAAAAGTAGTGGGTCAGACACGACGGTCTGGAAGGTGGATGAAAAGATAACAAATATACTGAAGAATAAAACATAAGATAAATCATGCTATTCGATCAAATGCTCCATATAATTAAACGGGTGCAAAGTCGGGAATCTCGGGGAAAACCTGTATTCATTTCAAGCATGGGTAAAACATGAATATCTAATAAAACATGTGTTCGTTTACATCATCTATAATCATAGATATTTGACAATCGGGTGTTCGTCAAAAACATGAATAAATATAGTGGTATGACAAACAACGTTCATTTGAAACTTAAGTAAAAACATAAGTATACAACAAACCAGGTATTCGTAGCAGTCTAGCAAAACCAATGTCCATTTGAAACCTATGTAGAAATACGGATATTTAACAAACCGGGTGTTCATTTAAACAGGTGTAACCAAAGAAATCTGACAAAACTAGTGTTCATTTAAACATATTTCAAAGCATGGATATTTAACAAATCGGGTATCATTTAAAAACAGGTATAAACATAGATATCTGACAAACCAAATGTCCTTTAAAGCAAGCTCGGATATTTAACAATTCGGGTATTCCTTTAAAACATGTGTAATCATATAAATCTAGCAAAATCATTGATCATTTGAAACATATGTAAAAGCATGGGTATTCACCCAACCGGCATTCATTTAAAACATGTGCGGGTACAAAGGACAGAAAACAATATAATAATAACTGGATTTACATTGGAGAATATTAGCACTTGTTTAAATAACAACTTTCATAAAGGAAACGAATCATTTATCGGAAAGCAAGTAAACAATATAAAACATGTCGGGTATCCAAGGAATCGGGAACTGGCAAGATGGCAATCACAAGAAGCTAAGTCCTCTATCACCGAAGTGACAAGAGTATAACGGGACGTTGGTCTCAGTCACACAAGGTGAGGAGACTCAACGTAAATCATATATACAATATAAATATACGGGAACGGGACCACGGTAGCGAACCGGGTATCGGGATGGGACCACGGCAATAACCGGGTATCGGGATCCAAACTGCAGCTGGCGGGACGGGAGAGGGATTTCCAAGTCGGGGGATCAAACCGACAAGGTATCCAAGCTTAGTGATGCCGACTCATAGGTCAAAACCAATCGAGACATATGCAAGTAATTCGAGTACAGTAAATAAACGGGTAAAACGGGGGTGCTCAAGGGCACACCGTCACTTCATATCGGGCAATACATTTCGGGACAAATAACTGTTACTAGTGTAACTTCAATGCTTTCGGGAAACAAGTCATGTAATGCAAATCTCGGGAAAAGAGGTGAAACAATGAACTATAACAATTTCAGGTAAAAATATCGGTTTCAAGATCTATTTAAGTGAATAGGGGTCCCGTATGTCGATTATAACAATTACTTGGTACTCCTTGAGTTTGAAGACATTCCGGGCTCCTTATGCACTTTTACTACTTTCAAAACTTAAAATGAGCTTATGGGTAGTACTAGATGTTACAATAGCAAGAATCAAGATTATAAACAGTCCATCCTAGGCATGACATTAATCCGGAAACATCGAGCAACCGATTCAGCCACCGAAAGGAATAGAATCCGCGATAACCAAGGGAAAGACTTGTGTTTAGATATAAAGAAGATATCGCGTCGTTCCATCCCGTTCAAGATTGAAATGGATTGAACTTCGATGCCACCGAACCAACCGTAAGGCGTGTCGACTCAAGACATTCTCACACATGGTCCAACAGTCCAAAAAGGGTAAGGGTCCCACCTAAAACCAAGGATTAGTGTCTAGATCATCACCATTCTTTCTTTTTAGTTCCCTAGTCTTAGAGACCTTAGATTAGGGTACAATTGGTCTTAACACTAAGGTATATACCCCTAGGACTCATAGAAAGCCCAAAGGTTTCCAAAAAAAAAACAATATCAAATTTCACTGGACTCAAACTGAGTCCTCCGATCGGTCGAAATTTCTGTCTCAGTGCATTAAAACAGTTCAACGTTATCCCAACGTGGCTTATGCCAGGCAGACCGCATCGCTCGAGCGAACTCATCGGTCGAGCGGTTATTTAAATGCGTTCGAGCGACCAAGCTACTGGAAATGCCCGAATCCTTTCCTGGACAGTTCGCTCGAGCGAAGTGTCATGGTCGCTCGAGCGAACAGTCCAGAAATGGATTCCGGACCAGTTCAGCTGTCCTCTTTCTCTTCCTTTCCTTCCAACACATAAACCACTAACATTTTTATTCCACATTCACTTAAAATCCTCGTTAAAACTCCAATGGAAAATTAACTTTAAACACCTCTTTCTTCCCATTTAACAAAAAACCAAACCAAAGGAAAGAATCTCCAATGTACACAAGGGTCCGATTGAGCCAAAAATCTATGGGTAAACAAGGTCTATTGATCACATTTCCATCACCAAAGATGATTTAACAAAACTCATTAAATGAGTATCAACTTCAAGTCAATGTAACTAATAAACATAACCATGGATGGCCAAACCAATCCTATTCCTTATAAAACCATATGAGCAAACTTGACCAAATGAAATGCATACCTCTCCAAGAGATTAACAAGATAGAAACAACCATTAATATGCAAATTTCGAAATCCATGTATAAGTGACAAGAAGCATATGTGCAAGCATGTATTCAATGATCAAGAACAAGAAATAAACTTAGGGTTTTCTCATAAAACTTTGATAACCTTAAAACCATCCATTCATCCACTTGCCTTTGACTCTAATCAAGCAAATCAAGCTCCTAATCACCTCTCAAGCTCAAGATCCACAATCTCTACAAAAACCCCCAAAACAAACCCTAAAATGGGTTAAACAATGAAATGATAAGGAAACCTTTCAATAATCAAGGTGGAGCTTCTCTAAGGCTAGAAGATTACAAATCTAGAAGATGGGAAGAATCACTTACTTGGAAGGTCCTCTAATGGACAAGGTAAGCTCAAAGGAAGTCTTGTGATGGAGGGTTCTTTTCACAAGTGGTATCAATGGAAAGCTTGCAAGATGAGGAAGAAGAAGATGATCTCCATTTCTTGATTGATGAACTCTGGGTGTGGCTTGGAGACGAAGAAGCAAGAAGGAGAAGAAGAAGTTGCAAGAAAAGCCCTAGGCTCAATAGTTGTGCTGAAACAATGGAGAATGGAATGAATGAAGGAGATGGGTTCCTCTTATAAGCAAGTGAGGTTTGGGTCCCACAACTTAAAGAACTTGGGTGGCTGAAATCATCTAATTCGGGACCTCGGATGGATTCGACGAAGAAGGAAGAAATGATCGTCGAAATATCTAGTTTCCAAAAAGTATATGTTTCACGGATTTCGAGAATATCAAGTTTTGGGTACAGATTTGGTGTGCAATGACTGTTTTGCCCTCAAGGCCAAGAAATCGGGTTTCGGGTTCTTAAATGGATACGGGGCCAACATGAAAGTTGTAGGATTCCTCAAGATGAATGCAACGGGCCAAAAACACAATACAAAACAAATCGGGAAAATCTCACAAGTAAATGCAAAGCCGAAAAGGGAACCCCCAAAGGGCCCCACAAGCTACCAAAGCACTCAAAAGCCCAAAACTAGAAGAAAACCATTCTAGCTCACAAACTCAACCCAACAAATACTAATCCCACTAAAAGAAACTAATCCATAAATAAAACAACACAAATCCAAGAGATTAGGGGTCGGGTGCTCACATTACCCAACACTAGACGGATAACCCATATGGGTGCATCCCGATCTCCTGGAAGATGAAAACTGGGAGGTTGTCCAAACCAAGCCAACAATTCAACAGTGAAGGCAAGCTAGGAGACATCTCCTCAAGCTCAAACAGCAGGAGAAGGCTCCACCAAAATAAGAGGTCCGTGAAAAGGTAGAGAACTCCTCTACCGCTTCACTGGGGGCCATAGAAAAGTCCCATCTAGAGACTTCAAAGGGGGTAAGAAGACTCACTCTCAGTGATTTCATGCCACCTCATTTCATAAATGAAACTACGCAGGGGGCATCATACTCTTGCAATTCGGTAGTTGGATTCTCCATGAATGGATACAACTCCAGTGACACTGACGAGTGGGAGGAATCCCGTGAAACAAGAGAGTGCCTCTCTGATGAAGAATGGGTTCCCGAACCTCACCTCTTACCAGTGACCTAGTACAACCCTTTACAACCACAAGGATCCTGGTTTGATGACGAAGAAGACCAAGAGGTTGTCCAAGAAAATGCTGTTGACCCCGCTCCCGCCGATGCTCCAGTGGAACCCAACCATTTTGAACCACAAGGAGCAGACGAAGAAGAAGATTTGGCTCCCATGCCTGATTGTGAAGAATATGCAAGGATCTTGCAGCGTCTTGCCATAGAACAAGAGTAAGATCGCATCAATGAGCTTCGTTGCAATCAAAGTCCAAAACCGAAAGTCCCTGAAGACCATTAGGTACCTCCTCCTTTAACTCTTGAAAATGAAGAAAACTGCCGGATTGATGATCCTCTTATATCCGAGGATGAGTCTGACTCCCAACAGTCTATTCTGGCGATGTCTCCTATCGGAACAAACTGCAATGTGATAGTTCTTCCGAAGCCTCATCTGCTAAGGTCACTTACTCTCAAAACACATCTAGTTGCATACCTTCTGGAGCTACTTCTTCTCAAGTGACTTCCATTGAGATATCACTTTCTCAGAGTTCGTCTTCTGAGACTGTGACATCAGAATTCACACCCTTCCCGATTGATCATCGTGAAGAAGCTCCGACTAATGATGTGTTCAACGAAAATCCAGTCAACTGGTCCCAGATACCCAACCTCATAGGTTATGTTTGGACCGATAAATTGCTCAACAAAGAAGAAAAGTTGTTGGATGCTGTTTAGGACTTGTTCCCAGAAAGTGCTCCGTGCAACGTAATCACTGAGGGTGGCAACTCTGCTGCAGACACATCCCAAGCAAATGAGAAGGATCAGCCTCTTGATCCCGATGGTGATCTTCCAAACAAAGACCCTTCTCAAGAAGCTCTCGACGTTCGTAGAGGTACCCGCTCTGGCCGGGATTACCATAAAAACTACAACCAATCTTCTTTTACTTATGTAAATCCGTAGAGAAAAGATGTTGTAAACGCCCCAAGTGGCAACAATAATGAAAATGCCGGCCCCAAGGAGGCTTTCAAGTATGACTTGATTGAGCACTTCAAACACATACCTACACGACTACACATCCCAGATTTATTAAGAATGTCCGCACACACTCGTGATAATCTCATTTCAGAATTACAAATGCTGAATGTGGATGTCAATAAACATGCCCCACAAGTCCTACAAATTGAAATGGACTATGGGTCAAAAAATCAGATACTTCCTCAAAGGTAGAAAATAAGAAAACTGAGGGATCTTACATTGAATGCCTTTCGGTTCAAAAAACAGCAAGAGCAACGTTCGCCTTCACTAAGGAAGAGCTCCTACTTGGCAAAACAAGGCACAATTGACCCCTATAGTTCATAGGGTACATTAATGAAATGCTAATACACAAAGTCCGGATCGACCCAGGTTCTGTACTCAACCTCATCTCCACTTCGACTCTTGAAGAGATGGGTATCCCACCCAGCAAGCTGAGCCACACATCAGTATCTATCTTTGGATACGATGGGAGTACTCAAAAAGCTATCAACAAAATCAGGTTCAAGTTGCAAATCAGTGATCTTATCTTTGAAGTCACTGTGTATGCAATTAAAACCACCTCATGCTACAACTGTTAGTTTGTGTGGTCTCAATCTATCAAATGATGTAATAAGTTGATTAATTTCTTTATTCATCAATAAAATCGTGCTTTCCTCTCATGAGATGAATGGTGTTTTATTACTTAATGCACATGACCAACACATATGACATGATGGTTCATGGGATGAACCGGGTCCCATTAGTATATTAGATGCGATATATGTATATGGATGAGATCCACATATAGGAGACATGTGTCACAAATCTTATACTTAAATATCTTCACAACCAGTGATGAAATTGGGCATCTTATCTGATAAGGTTGCATCACTTTGATCACTATGAGATAGCATGATTTGTCTCGATCATCAGAATGTAAGATTCTGGATCATGGTGATAGTACATTAGATGTATTGAAGGACCATGAGAAGCACCTTATGAAATACTGTCACGATTTTAAGGACTGCTCTCATAATTCTCTAGCAATAGGCTCTCAATCCTGAGACATTGATGAACTCAAGTTTCTATCTATTCGTTTGCTTTTAGTCACCAATGAGTGAGGCTAACTGTAAGTCAACACCTCGGTGTCTTGGGTACGTGGTAGTTGGACTGTGGGAACATCCAATGGTCAAGATGGAATCTATCTATATTATCCCCTTGTGCCAATTAATGGATTTGTCATTAGTAAGTGCACACCCATCTCGATTAAGAGTTAATTGGATGGTACTGATGACCACTGTGATTGATTGGGTCTCAAGGATAATAAGTTGTGGATCTAAGATTGGATGAGACAGATTTATTCCACTTGATCCATGGATATTGATAAAGGGGCCTACTTATGGTAATTGGGAAGTTTAGGGTCTTCATTGTAATTTATTCCTAAGACTGGAGTGCAATTGCATTTATATAGTGGTGTTATTTGCAATTAACTGTGGGCCCGGATTGCACATGAGATGTGGGGTCGTTGTGTCCCAGTTGGAGCCAGCTTTCTATGGAATCCCTAATGGTCCCCACGCTAGCCCAAGATTGGATCATTACTAATTCTACTTGAACTAAAAAAGAAAGGAATTAGAAACTTACTATTTCTATTTGAAGTAAGACTTCTAATAGTGGTAATAGTAGTATGAGAAGTTTACTAATTTTTATCGAAGTAGGACTTCTAAATTAATTAGTAAGGAGAGATGCTTCAAGCTATAAATATAGGAGTAGGGCTGGACTTCCAGGGCATCTTAATACATAGGGATTCACGCACAAGCCCTTTCAAGTGCAAGAGTTGCACACTCCAACTCCTCTTCTCTCTTCTCTTTTCTAGTTCTTCTTCCGGGTTTTTCCTTGAAGTTTCTAGTAGAGTTTTCTCTTGAGGTTTCCACCAATCTTCTTGAGAAAAGAGATCTGATACGGGTCATAGCATGGTAGACAACAAGGTCTTGGAGATCCCAAATTGTTTCAAGAAGAGTTCTTGATCTAGTTGATTGCCTTCTTCTCCATTAGAGCACTATCGTGCTCCAAAGGTATAATCTACTTCTCTAATTGTTGTGGATTAATTTTGTAGCATGGTGTTGCTGATTTCTGTCTTTTAGATATGTTTTATTGTTGTACTTGATTTATGAAATGGAGGGATTGCATCTTGGATATGGTTTATGGCCTTATGGGTACTTGATCCCTGAGTCAAGTGGGTCAAAACGTTTTTAAAATTTGTCCACGAGGCCCACCTACTTCCAACAACATCCTTCTCGAATGCCCTTAGATACACGAGAATGATGTTGTCCCTTCAACTCTACATCAATGCATCAAGTTCGTTGGCGACGATAGCATGATACATCACTTGTTTGCAGACAGAAAACCCTTCAAATGTAAAGAAGTCAATTTTGCAGACTCCCAGATGTATGAAGGCAAAGAAAAAGAAGAGGAGGAAGAAATGACACCCTTTGCCAAAAATCTCTAGAAAGATAAAGGCAAGGCTCCTTAGCAATCACCGGAAGAAAACAAAGCCTTTGGTAAATCCGAAGAGAGTAGTAAATCTCCTTTTGTTATCTCCCTCAAACCTTCGAAACCTTTGGTCATCACAACCAAAACGAAAAAGGTGTCTCTTTTGTGTCTATCATGCAAGACACGGATTCAGATTTAAAGCCAAAAGATGACACGTCGTCAAGCCAAGCTGATACTCAGCAAGTTCCGCATGCTCTTACTCCAATGGATACACCTGCTGATGTAGAAGATAATACGTCTGCTTCATTCGTTATTGCAGCAGCTTCAGCAGAAGGAAAGCCAATCTTCTTCCACAGATAAAAGTTTCTTCATCAAACTCCTCGCTTGAACTTTTCCAAAATGAAGGTATGCCTCAACTATCCCTATATAGTCCAGTGGCATAAGATATTATGAAGAAAATGGGCTATGGCGCTCAAAATCCAGTTGGTTTGGGAGTGGGCCATGGTATTCTCATGCCATTGGGGCCCACCCTCACTAAAAGCCAACTGGAGGATTGGAGACTCTACGGTCATGTAGAGAAGTATTGACATGGGTTGGGTATGATCCCGACACTCCCCTGAGACAGATGACACAAAGGCTGAAAAGTCGATTTGCCGACCAAGCCTCAACATCTCATGTCCATGAAGACATCGATCTCCCTGGATATCTCTTTGAAGAGTCACCTGTCAAGGATTTAGAAAGCTCTTCCAATTAGTACGATTTCTTTCACGATGAAGAGTGATGGGGGCTCCGACCTTTCGTCCTCTCCTTCCCACCCCTGGGGCTGCCGAGAGCATGGCGGAGGAGGAAAAGCGAGGTCATCAACATTTTTCGTACGGGTATGCTAGATTTTCTATTCTACTTGGAATTTGAAGTGGTGATCCGGAGATTCACCTTCACAAGTAGAAAGGAAATTAATTCTTCTTTCTAACTTTCCATTGCACATATATTTTATGAAAGAGACATAATTTTTTAAATGCCGTGAGAGGCGATTTCATTTTGTTTGCCGTGAAAGGCGATTTTGTGCCGTAGAAGGCGGTTTTGTGCCGTGAAAGGCGATTTACAAATCTTATCAATGAAGAAAGAAAAGAAATGTGATTTTTTTGTCTATTTACAAATAATACAAAATACAATAGAAAAGTAAGAAAAGGTATCTAACTTCTCAGGAGATTGTGGGGACTCGTTCAGATCGACGGCCGCATAGTCATGTACGGACTTCGCCATCGTCCTTCAGATGAGAACGCTTGATGCTTTGATTATTTGGCTTGGCTTGGCTTGGACCTCAGTTTTTTAGAGGATAAAGACCAAGGAGAGGTCCTATATCCAATAAAAAACCGAGTAAACGGGCTAAAGAGCCACGTTTAGGCCATGTTGGATAGAAGGAGAGAGGAGACCTTGGGGGGGGGGGGGTGGCCCCCCAAGGGACTTTGATCACCTTGTGGTGTCTCTTCCGCAGCAGAGTAGCAGAGTTTTGAAAGTCCGGGGATCCGAACCCTAGAGGGGGGGGGGGGTAAAGATATGACTTGGTAAAGCATGCAATTTCCAAAGTGTCAAAATCATATGAATTGAACATCTAAGATATCCATCAAACATATAGAAATATGAGGAATAGATTTCAAAGAGTTTCATATGATCAAGAACACTACTATGAAGTTGAAACATGTATAAGGATGATATCACTTAGTGAAAATACATGAATCAACATCATAACCATCCAAATAGAAATGACTAAAAGCATAGAGGATGGATTTTAGTTCTAGTATGGTTTCTACAAATATAACTAAGATCACAACCATACATAGAACAATTTGACATTTGCATAGAGAGGATCAATCAACACTCAAGATCTAACTCATACCATATCATCAAAAAGGAATATAACTAGTGAGCACAAGAAGGTATGGAGTTAAAGGTAGCAATCTATCATGCAACATCTCCACTCTTAGCAAATGTACTAAGCTTACAATGCAATAGAAAATGGATATGAGGTTTAAACCAAATGAACTTAGCACATAAAATCACATATGTACTTAAAAAGCTCAAAAACAAGATTTTACTATAAAGCACATAAACAATCATCAAAATGCATTAATGAGAATATACCAAGTTAGGCACAAACATGCAAATCAATGAAACCATATCCAACCAAGCAATGTAAGATATCAAAATCAATTTGCATAAAGAATGTAACTAAATGAGCAAAGATGCAAATTGTTTGTAAAAAAAAAATTCTTTCCTTCCAAATGATATAATCATAAATAGGCACAAGGAAATAGATTCAAGGAACATGCTTCTATAAATACAACCAATAAAGCTTAGAACATTTTCCAAAGTTTTTCAAATCACTACAATTTATGAAAGAATCATTTATAGAATTATGAGCAAGTGATTTTGAAAAACAAGAAGTGTACTATTGTAAATTTTCAAATTGTAAAACAATAGACACTCACAAATTTTCCATACCAAGAGATATAACTTTGAAAACTCAATGGAAAACTTAAATAGCTTCAAATCATTTGATTTACAAAAAGGATCTAACTATGACAAACATCAAATGATTTTCCAATATCAATTGATCATGAAAAAACTAGCTATGAAAGCATTTGTAATCATAATCAATTGATCATGAATAGATAAGCACTACAAGAGATATAACTATATGAACAAAATGCAAATCCATCATGAAAGTATAGTAATCAAAGGATTTTGAAAACCATGAGATATAACTTAGAAGTTCATGAATACAAAATCAAATGATCACAAAGAAACATTGCATTTTAAAAGATGTGACTATAAAGCAACAAAATGCAAATGTACTATGACCAACAAATAGATATAACTAAAAAGATTAGGTTGGTCTAGGGGGATCAAGGCCTTAAAGTTAGTCTAAATGTGTACCAATAAAGATTCACCTAAGGTTTTGAAAAGGATGTCCTTGAGAGATCACTTTGAGGACTCACCAACTCTTAAAGATATAACTTGAAAAAGACTTAGAGTGGTGCAAAGATACTATGGGGAAATTTCATTTTCAATCATAGTGGAAATCTTTAAAAAGATATGCAATAAAAATCACAACACTAGGGTTCTAATCTAGCAAGGATCAACTCCGGGTTGTTAAGCCCTAAAATGGAGTAACCCTCTCTGATACCAATTGAAAGTCCGGGGATCCGAACCCTAGAGGGGGGGGGGGGGGGGTGAATAGGGTGAGCTTCATTTATGACCAATTATAACCAATTTTAACTTCTTTAAAACAAACTAGTCATAAGTGATGATTATCAAATAAAATGCGGAAGCTTAATAAAAACAATCACCACAAAGCAAGCACCATCACACAAGGATTTATAGTGGTTCGGCCTCAATGCCTACATCCACTACCGGCTTGTGATCCAACACCCCACCGGATTTCCACTATTTATGCTTTTCAATAGGCTAAGCAATAACCTTTACAAATAGATTTGATTGAAATTAGGGGACAAATCATATGTAATTATAAATACAACTTGAATATGATATACCAATCAATGCAAAGCAAGTTGTAAAACTTTAAAACAAATTCACATATGATTTGTAAAGATGTTGAATCCACAACATAAGATATATTTTGAAAGAGATTTTCTTATGATGAAAAACAACACCCAAAGATTCAACCAAGTATATGAATCATGTTACATATAATTTCAAAGATTCTTTCATTAACATGATCTACTTAGATTTACCAAATAAAGTACTACTTGGATTGATTCAATGGTGATGCATCCAAAACAATAGATCAATTCAAAATATAAAACATGCTAAGGATACAACACATCATAGGTTAACATGCTACAAAAGATTTATCAAAGATAAAACAAAACATGTAAACATATGATTTGTAAAGAAGTTGAATCCAAAACATAAGATAGTTTTGAAAGTGATTTTCTTATGTTGGAAAACAACAACCAAAGATTCAACCAAGTATATGGATCATGTTACATCTAATTTCAAAGATGTTTCCATTAACATGATCTACTTAGATTTACCAAAGATAAAGTACTACTAGGATTGAATCAATGGTGATGTATCCAAAACAATAAATCAATTCAAAACATAAAACATGTTAAGGATACAACACAACATAGTTTATCATGCTACAAATGATTTACCAAAAATAAAACAAAGCATGAAAACATATGATTAAGGAAAGTAGAGCCTACTTGGTGATTTAACTTCATTAATCCAAGCTTTAGCTTTCCTAATGATCCCCTTCATCCCTTAGTTCATTTCCCTTCTATTTGCCTCAAAACCCCTCAAGGAGGGCCTTAAAATTCCCAACTTTTGGCAAAGGAAAGAACTCATATTTATAGCAAAAAGTGCCCAACGGCTAGTCCCCGGTCGACCTGGAAACAGGTCTCGGTCGACCGGGAACACACAACGGTCAGAAATATGACCGTTGGTGCTCCAGGGCAAATTCTGCCTGCAGTGTTCCCGGTCGACCTGGAACACAACGTTTCTGGCCCGGGACCAAAATTCCCAAAATTGCATATTTTTTGCATATTTCAAAGATTTTCTTGGTGGAACTTTTTGGGCCACTAAATCAAGCTTGAATACATGTTTTAAATCATTCTAAGGGGTTTAAAAACATGAAACAACACAAAGCCTAAAATGATTCAAAACTTTAAAACCAAAGGCTAGCTTGATTTCTAAAACTCTTTTAAAAAACAAATGCATCCAAGATTAAAAACAAAACATGCATAAATTGATACTTTTACAAATCTTAAAAACAATGCATGAATAAAACAAGATTTCAAGTTTATCTAAAACAATGTAAGTGTGTAAATCAAATGATGCTAGAATGATTATGCATCCATCAAATTGCAATCTACAAAATTCCTAACAAGTTTCTTTGAAAACTCTTCGGAGTTTTCAGGACTTTTTCTTGGGCGGATCGGGGATTCGAAGATTCTTTTTCCTTGGAAGGACCCCACTTTTATAGGCTTTTGGTGGCCATAAGGTGGGTTTATGAGTATTGATGGCATTGATGCTCCATGATGAGAGGAGTTAAGAGTTTTTTTTCTTGATTTTGTAACTCCTTTTTCTTGGCTTATGATTGGCCAGTGGGAGATGATGGGCATTTAATCGCCCTTAATCTCCATAATGAGGGGAGTTTCATGGTTTTAATGCCATGATTGCTTGGATTTGTAACTCTCAGTTGCTTGATTTTGATTGGGCCGTCCAAAATAATGGGTTAATACCGCATTACGTTGTCATAAAATGGGTAAATTAACGGTAATAAGTGTTCGCTAGGGCATTTGAAGAGTCGCGGGCGGTGCCACGTCTTTTGAAATTCTTCTTGTGATGATCGCCGATGGATCCGCATTTTGTTTGATGTCGTATGGCGATGCAACTTCAGACATTGGTTGATACTAGCAGGCCAGTGACATTTGTCTTGTCGATTTCTCGATCGGTCAGACAGAAAGTGCACTTTCATGGTTAGCCGGTTGGCGATCTTGGAACTACCAATAATGATTTCATGCTCTTGACGCGGATCCGAGATGTTGGTGGAGATCAGTCGATTTTGAGCATAAAAATCAGATTTTCAAGAAACCACAGTGGCTGGAACTTCCGAAACGCAAAAAAGGGCGGAAAATGGGCCAACCGGCGACAAATCTGGCGACCCGGATTTCCATGGTCGCCGGCAGCGACCATGGGGATTGTTCGCCTTTTGGTCGTCGTTTCTCGGCTGTTTTTCGGTCTTTTTTTATGCCGTTTTCTCCTGCATTTTTCTTGACATTTCTCCTCATTTATTGGCTTGATTCTTCTGAAGAAAACCTGACGAGAAGCCTTGCAAATCGGAGCACAAAGTTTCCTAATTTTTGGAAAAGCCGAAGACTTTGTGGCTGAGTTTTCGTCAAGAGTTGAAACTAGGTCAAACGATGTTGGAATGACCTGAAATTTGAGGTGAAGCCTCCTGAACAGTAGATAGGACCAACCATGGGCTTTTTTTTTTTTTAATTTTGAAGCCGTTTGGGGTCCCATCGCAATAGGCTTGATTTTGTCGCGTGGAAGATGCCGCGCGTTGATGTGCGGTCAATCGATGTTCGATTGACTTGAAATTTGACAGGGAGCCTATTGCAGTCATTTTGAGACGATCCGTTGACTCCGATTTGGGTGTTGTGGTCCCGGGGTGCTTCACCGCTGGTAGCCTTGATTTTGTTTCGAAGCGTCAAAGCCGGGTCAAACGTTGTCGGAATGACCTGAAATTTGACATGCAACCCTTTTGATGCATGTTGAAGCCGCCCATGTGCTCCGTTTGATGAGTGATGGCCTCGGTGGTTCTCGCCATTGAGAGGCTTGATTTTACTGCTTGAGGGTTGATGGAGGATCAAACATTGTCGGTTTGACTTGAAATTTGGCATGGAGCCCTTTGGAGGTATTTTGAGACCATCTGTAGCCTTTGATCGAAGTTTTGATGTCTTCGACACCGTCGCTGCCAGGAGCGCCTGTTCAGCTTCCGGAGGAGTGAATTAGGGTCAAATGATGTTAGAATGACCTGAAACTTAGTGTGAACCCCTCTTTTGGCTGTCTTGAACGATCTTGCAGTTTTGGTTTGATTATGACAAGATCTGATGCTTGAAGCAACATTGTCTATTTGTAATAGGATACGGCCTCATGTAGCTTCTTGATGTTGAAGAGGCAAAGTGACATTTTTTGGTGTCAACAAATGCCCCCTCGAGGTACAGCGACGAGTAGCTTTTGGAGTGATGTGCCTCGTGATGGTCCCGGCTTTTGTCTTTTTCCAAAGCTGCCTCCGCCCCGGGGCTGACGGGGTATGGTGGAGGGAAAAAGGAAAAGCGGGCATCAGTTTTTTTGTACGGGTATGCCAATTTCTCTTTAATACTTGGAATTTAGAAATGGTGATCCGGAGATCCACCTTCACAAGTAAAAAGGGAAATGAAACTTTTTTCTAGTTTTCCATTGCATACATATTTTAATAAAAGAGACAGTTTTGTTTGAATGCCGTGAAAGGCGTTTTTGTGCCGTAGAAGGCGGTTTGGTGCCGTTGGAGGCGATTTTGCCATGAAAGGCGATTTACAAATCTTATCAATAATGAAAGACAAGAGATGTGATTTTTTGTCTCTTTAGAAAAAATACAATTTACAACAGAAAAGTAAGAAAAAGGAATCTAACTTCTCATGCGATTGTGGGAGGGCTCGTTCAGATCGATGGTCGCGAGTCATGTATGGGCTCCGCCATCGTCCTTCAGATGAGAACATAGTGCTTGATTTCTTGGCTTGGCTCCAACCTCAGATTTTTAGAGGATAAGGACCAAGATAAGGTCCTATATCCGGTAAAAAACTGAGTAGACGGGCTGAAAAGCCGCATCTAGCCATGTTGGATAGAAGGAGAGGTGGTCTTTGGGGGGGTGGCCCCCCAAGGGGCTTCAATCACCTTGTTGAACTTGTTGCAGCAGAGTTTTCTTGAAGGAGCAGGGTTGTAGAGATTTCTCCAAGGATTTTTGAATGATTTTCTGGCGATTTTTCCGGATCCTTCTGTGTGTGTCCCCCCTCTTTTGGTTCTTTTGAGTGACCTTGCAGTTTTTGTTTGATTCTGACAAGATCTGATGCTTGAAGTGGCGCCTGCCTATTTTGGTAGGATGCGGCTCCGTGTAGCTTTTGGTGTGAAGAGGCAAAGTGACATTTTTGGTGTCAACAAATGCCCCCTCGAGGTACAGCGACGATATAGCTTTTGTAGTCGATGTGCCTCGAAGAGAATCTTGAAGAAGAGCTTCTGACTTGACCAAGAGTCTTTGAGCATTTTTTATATGGAGTAGCCTTTTGAGCTTCCAGGGGATTTTATGGTAGTGAGAGGGATCACGTACCATCTTAAGGCAAGATTTTGAGAATGACATTTGGATTTGGATTTGGTTTTTTGGTTTTGATTTTGACCTTGTGACCTAACAAGCTATATGTGGCAGGTTAGGGGGTCAGGTTTTTGGTTTTGATTTTGACCTTGTGACCCAACAAGCTGTATGTGGCAAGTTAGGGGGTCGGGTTTTGATTTTTGGTTTTGGTCTTGTGACCTAACAGGCTGTATGTGGCGAGTTAGGGGACCATGGTTTGGTTTTTTGGTTCACTCTTTGGGACAATTTTGGGTCCATTGGAGTGGTTTGGGCTTTTGTGGAATGTCAATTTCAAGATTTTGGCTTAATTTGGTTCATGAGGTGGGATGGTTTGGAGTTTTGGAAACTCATGAAGCTTGGATTTTTGTATGGTATGGTCCAATCAACTCAAAAGAGGCATGGGACCATTTTTGTATGCTCTTGGTAAGAGAAATTTTGACTAAAAGCCACTTTTAGTGCCTAGGTGGTCAAACCTGGCTCATATGGGCTAACCCATGGGACCTTAAGCTTTGAAGGATGGCTTAGATCTCATATGGTGTCACTTTGTAAAGAATATCTAAAGATATCTCCTTTGGGTGGAGAATATCTAAAAATATCCTTACTTTGAGAGATTTTCTCAAGTTTCCTTGATTTTGGGAGAGATTCTCTCAAAATATCTTTCTTTGGGAGAGAATATCTCTCATTCCCTTTCTTTTTGGAGAGAATTTCTCAAAGAATCTTTGTTTTGGGAGAGAATATCCCAAGTTTCCTTTTCTTTTGGGAAGGTTGCTAATTTTTAGCCCTTTCCTCCTTGCTTTTCTCTTGTTTCCTCTTTTGGTTTGCTCTCTTCTATAAAAGCAATTGAGGTGGGATCTCTTGCTCCTATTGCTTCCTTTTTGCAAAAGTCTTCAAGAGTTGCTCTAAGATCAAGAATCCTCCTTCTTCAAGAGTCTTCAAGTTCTTCTTTCTTCTCCATCCATGGCTTCAAGTAAGTTTTTTATTTCTTTTTACAAGAAATTCCATGTAAAGAAAGTTTCATCATTTTTTTCTTCTTTTTTTTTTTTTTTTTTTTTTTTTTTTTTTTTTTTTACACGCCCTTTTTTCCTTTTTTTTTTCTTCTTCCTTTTTTTTTCTTTTTTTCTTTTTTCTTTTTTTTTTTTTTTTTTTTTTTTTTTTTTTTTTTTTTTTTTGCTGCTGTACGGACATGTCCGTACAGCTTTGGGCCGTACGGCCATGTGGCCCATGGGCCACGGCCTGTGGGCCAGCCCATAATTTTTTCTTTTTTTTTTTCTTCTTTTTTTTTAAAAAAAAAAGAACTTTCCTTTCTCCCCTTTTTGTATCATCATGATAATGAGGTTTCATGCATTTCAAGATGTTTATGCATTTTTTTTTTTTTTTTTTTTTTGTTTGATGCATCAAGATAGAAGGCTAGAGTTTCTATGTTAAGTCAACATGAATTTTGACTTAGACAAAGTTTGATTTTGACCAAGTTGGGTTGGAATTGGTCAAATTTTGTCAAGGTTTTCCTAGCATCTAGTGCATGATGATTTTCTTTTATGCATGATTTTTGGTAAATTGAATTGGGAGCATGATGATGATGCACACCTGGAAATCTTTTGCAAGTCTTGAGATTTGAAGCTCGCAGCAATGTTGAGCTCTTTCTTTAGTCTTGCGGGGGTTTCGAGGAGCTTTTTGCAAGTTTTGGGATTTGAAGCTCGCAGCAATGTTGAGCTCTTTTCCGATTCTTGCGGAAATTTGAGAAGACTGTCTTGATCTCGCAGCAATGTTTGAGTTCGAGTCTTCTTTGAGAATCCTTCATTGATCATGAGCTCGCAGCGATGTTGAGCTCATCTTCAGGCTTCCTTTCTTTTCGGGGTGATTCCCTTTTCTTCGGAATTGCCCCGGAATCATGCCAAAATTTCGCTAGGATTTTTTTTAGCAAAATTCTGTCATTCTGTTGATTGATTTTTTTCAATCTTTGCAGGTAGTTCCTCCAGAACGAACAAGGGTAAGAAGCCCGTTACCGATACACCTCGTCGATCTGCCAGATCTTCCAATGCTGCTGTACAGCAGGCTTGGGAGAAGGTCCAGTATGTGGAGAGAAACTTGGAAGAGTGTGACTCGCTCAACCGAGATGAGATGAGACAGCGACTGATCGGTCTCAAGGATGAGGAGTTTTACAAGATTATGGCAAGCAATCGTCCTTGGGTCATGGACGATCAGAGCGTTGTGCCCAAGCCTACCTTTTTCTTTGGTGATGCAGCTCCTGATGACTCGTCATATCAAAGGAGATGCTTTCAGTTCTCTTACACAGCCGATGGTGAGGAGAGAACCATTTCTACCCGGTCGCCTTTTGATCGTACTATTTCGATCATGAGTCTTTCTCCCACTTGCTCTAAGAGAGAAGATCCTCCAAGCTGGGTGAAGAGGACCACTGTGGTCAAGACCGGGGTTTTTGTTGGAGGTCCTTCTGGTTATGCAGAGAAGTCGCCTGTCCGTCTGGACATGTTGATGCCTGCCAGCGGCTACCAAGGATCTGATCATCCATCGGTTGATTTGAGACCGGTGGGCCTTGGCATTTTCAGGGGCGATGGCAGCAATTGGGTGAAGCCTTTTCGACTTCGTGGCCGTTTCAGTGTTGACTCGGGCTGGGAGTCGTGGACTGATCACATCCTGCAGATCGGCGGTGCCATTCTGAAGGAGGCCGAGATTTTTGATGCGGTTCGCGCTTTTAGGCAAACCGTATTTTTCTCCGATGAGGCTTTTATGGCCATGCTGGAGTCCTTCCTTCCACAAACCAACACCTTCATTGTTACGAATGGTGAGATTGGTTTTTCTTTGAAGGAGCTGAGTGCCATTACCGGGTTACCCATCCTCGGCAAACTCTATGAGGAATTTATGCCGATTGACAGCGTCCTTGAGGAGCAGTCTGAGGAGTTCAGGCTTTTGTACTTTCAGCTCGTCGCCTTCTACGATTTTTTGAGGGAGAAGGAGGGCTTGAAAGTCCGGTGTAGCAGAAGGGATAGAGCCTTCTCCAGCTACTCATGGCAGATTTTTGAAGAAGCGTGCCTTGGAGACTCTGACGGATGAAGCCAAGAGTTTGCTTGAGGAGCTGAAAGCTTGGCTGGAGAGCATTTTTGGTTGAGGCCCTGTTTTTTTTAACAGAAACTCTTTCTCTCTTTTTTATATACCACATGTATTTTTTTTTGTATACATTTTTGTAGTGCTTGTGAACACTTTTCTTTTCTTCTTCTTTTTTTTTTTTGGTACCACATGTATTTTTTTTGGTACTTTTTTTTTGTTTTCCCTACGCTCACTTAAATATTGTGAGTAAAGTGATTGCTAAATGGGATGTGATAAAAAGTTTGTCATCTTTTGACAAATGATTGTTTTGGCATGGGAGCCAGTTTTTGAGACATGTTTTGGCATGGGAGCCAGATTTTGTTTGCAGCATGAAAGCCAATTTTGGGTGGCATCTATAGCCGGATTTGGATGGCATCTATAGCCGGTTTGTTTTGAAAACCAGTTTGTTTTGTTGGCATGAAAGCCGGGTTTCTGTTTTGGTTGGCGTAAAAGCCAGGTTTTTTTTTTGATGGCTTGAAAGCCGAATTTTGAGGTGGCATGAAAGCCAAATTTGGGTTTATGGCATGAGAGCCAAAAATTTTTAGATGGCATGAAAGCCAAGATTTGGTTTGTGGCATGAGAGCCAGTTTTGTTTTTGGTGTAAGAACCAGATTTTGTTTTTGGCATGAAAGCCGAAATTTCTTTTTTTTTTGGCATGGAAGCCAGATTTTTTGTTTTTGGCATGAAAGCCAGATTTTTTTTTTTTGAAAACCGAGTTTTGTTTTGTTGGCATGGAAGCCGAATTTTGATTTTTGGCATGAAAGCCGGATTTTTGATTTTTTGGCGTGAAAGCCGGATTTTTGGCATTGAAGCCGGGTTTTTTGGCGTGAAAGCCAGGTTTTTGGTTTTCAAAAATGCAAGTATCGACTAAAAGTCGCCTCCCTGCTGAATGGTATTGCAAGTATCGATGGAATGTCGCTTCCTTGCTCATTCGGTTGCGAGTATCGATGGAATGTCGCCTCCTCGCGGATTTGGGTGCAAGTATCGACTAAGCGTCGCTTCCCTGCTTTTGTCTTCAAAAATTTTGTTTTGTGGGTATCGATGGAATGTCGCTTTCCCATGATTTTTGAAGTTTGAGGTTTTTTCGAACCTTTGTTTTGCTTTTTTTTTTGTTTGTTTTAAAATTTGGGTTGTGGATATCAACTGGAACGTTGCGTCTCCACGATTTTTGAAATTTTGGGGTTTTGGAAGTAGCGAATGGGGTTCGCATCCTTCCGGTTTTGGGTTTTGCAAGTATCGACTGAACGTCGCTTCCTTGCGGTTTTTGAAAAACCATTTTTTTGTTTAAAGACACGAGGGTCGTAAATTTTGACTCAAAACCATTTTGGCGGTAAAAGTCGAGGTGGACTAGGGCTGAAATCCCTAGGTCCTGATTTTGTTTCAAACCATGAATTTTGGTTTCAAGGATCGAAAATTTTGGTCAAGTTTGGGAAGAAGCTCCTAAACTTGGATTTTTGGATTTGCTTTTTTTTTTAACAATGAAACGATGAAAGAAACATTGTTTTGAGGGGTTTTTTTTAGAAATTTCAACAAAAGGATGAAAATTCCAAAAGGAGTGGGTTTGACGAGCAGATACCTAGGAATAGGCTTTGGCCGTGCAGGCGTCGCTCTGACCCGATGGAAGAAGCCTTCAAGGGTAGTACCGCTTCAAGAACTTCCCATTGATGGGCAGCATACATCTGTCACCCTCCATGTTTAGAAGAGCGTATGCGCCGTTGGAGAAGACTTTGTCGATGACGAAAGGTCCCTCCCATTTTGGTTCAAATTTGCCTTTGGATTTGTTGGCAAAAACCATTGGTCTTTTTACTGTAAGAACCAAGTCTCCCTTTTTGTAGGCGCGTTGCCTGACCTTCTTGTCAAAAGATCCTGCCATGCGTGCTTGGTAGAGTTCAATGCTTTGTAGAGCTTCGAGCCGTCTCTCATCGAGGTTATCCAGCTCTTGGAGTCTCAATTTGACATTGCTTTCTTGCGTCATGTCATTTTGTAGAGATACCCTTAAGGAAGGAATTTGAACCTCCAAAGGGACAACAACTTCACATCCATAGACCAAGGAGAATGGTGTGCTATGGGTTGGTCCTCGAACGGTGGTTCGATAGGCCCACAAAGCTTCAGGCAGTTTGTCGCCCCATTCTCTTTTGTGACTAGAGACCATTTTCTTGAGGATTTTGCAGAGCGTCTTGTTGAAGGCCTCTGCTAGTCCATTTGCTGCCGGATTGTACGGAGTTGAAGGACAACTTTGGATTTTGTATTTGTCGCAGAACCTGTAGAATCGGTGATCGCGGAACTGTGGTCCGTTATCATGGACGAATCTTTTAGGTATGCCGAAGCGACAAATGATGTTGGTGCGCAAGAAGTGAAGGACTGATGACGTCTTCATTTCACTAAGCGCGAATGCTTCTGACCACTTGGAGAAATAATCCGTAGCGGTGAAGATGAAGCGATGACCTTTGCTCGATGGAGGGGAGATAGGACCTATGATGTCCATACCCCAGGCTTCAAAAGGCCATGAGATTGCTGTAGGATGTAGCCATTCCGGAGGCATGTGGACATAATCTCCATGAACTTGGCATTGTTGGCAGCGCTTAGCAAATTGCATTGCATCAGCCACCATGGTAGGCCAATAATAACCTAACCTTTTTATCTGATCGTAGAGCTTAGGCCCAGCCTGATGGGCTCCACAAAGACCAGCATGTACTTCTTTGAGTGTTCCCTCAGCCTCTTGTTGTGACAAGCAGCGTAGAAGTACTCCATTGTAGGATTTTCTATACAGCATTTTTGAAGGAATATCCAAATGAAAGTTTGGGGCTCGTCTTTGGATGCTTACCCGTTCTTTTGGATCTTCAGGTAGGATTCCGAACATTATGTAATCAATGAACGGATCCCTCCAGTCGCTGATCAGAGGTTTAAGGACGGAGATCCGACTTCCAACCACTTGGTGGCATTCAGCAACTGCTTGATGTGTGTTGAGAGGAGGGAGAATCCTTTTTTGACACACTGTAATTTGCATGTTTTCCCCTTCTTGGATTGCCATAGACGCAGCAAGTCCAGCCAGGGCATCTGCACGAATGTTTCCACCTCTGAGGATGTGGGTGATATGACAGATGTCGAACTTTTTTCGAAGCGATTGTGCTTTTTTGTAGTAAGGCAACAGATCGGGCTTCCTGACTTCAAATTTCTGATTCATCTGGTTGACGATCAGTTGAGAGTCTCCAAAAGCTTCCAGCGTAGTGATGCCGGATTCAAGGGCGAGTTCCAATCCTATGATTAGGGCTTGGTACTCAGCTGCATTGTTTGAACATGGTTCCAGTAGCGAGAATGCGTGTGGAATCATGTATTTGTCGGGATTAACAAAGAGAATGCCAATTCCCGATATTTGATTTCCCTTTTCATTTGTCCTGGTTGCGCCATCGAAGTACATGTGCCAGGAAGCGTTTGATAAGGAAGTCTCCACACTGTAGACTGATTCGTCTGGGAGGTCATCCCTGAGTGGAGAATCTTTAGGCAATGGATGCTCCGCGAGGAAGTCTGCTAGAGCTTGGCCTTTGATTGCTTTTTGTGGTACATACCTAATATCAAATTGTGACAGGAGGATGGACCATTTTGCCAGTCGGGCATTGAGAGAACCTGCTTTTGTGACAAGGACCTTTAGGAGGTTGATCCTCGAAATCAGGTACACTGTGTTGGATAGCAGATAGTGACGCAGTTTTTGTACGGCGAACATCACTGCCAAGCATTCTTTTTCGACTGGAGAGTAGCGATGCTCTGCACCTACCAACATGCGGCTAAGGTAATATAGAGCAGCTTCTTTTCCCTGGTCATTCTTTTGTGCGAGTAGAGCGCCTAAAGAACAGTCAAGGGCTCTTGTGTACAAGAGGAATGGTTTTCCAGTTGTGGGGGCAGCCAACACTGGAGGTTTAGTCAGGTATGACTTGATGTCCTGGAACGCGGCTTCACATTCAGCATCCCAGACAAAATCGACACCTTTCTTCATTAACCGAGAGAATGGACGGCACTTTCCTGATAGGTTGGAGATGAACCGCCGAATGTATGCCAATCTTCCTTGGAGCCCTTTTAATTGTCTTAGGGTTCTTGGAGATGGCATTTCTAGGATAGCCTTGACTTTGGTGGGGTCAAGCTCTATGCCAGCTTTCCGTACTATGAATCCGAGAAACTTACCCGATGAAACACCGAAGAAGCATTTGAGGGGATTCATTCGCAGTTTGTGTTTGCGAAGTCGGAGGAAGACTTCTCGAAGATCTTTGAGATGGTCTTCTTTTCTTTTGCTTTTGACGGCGAGATCATCGACATAACATTCGACCGTCTTGTGCTGCATATCTTGGAATATCTTCATCATAGCCCTCTGATATGTAGCGCCGGCATTCTTCAGACCGAATGGCATGACAGTGTAGCAATACACGCCAAACGGGGTCCGAAATGCTGTGTGTTTTCCATCTTCAGGATGCATCTTTATCTGATTGTAGCCAGAGAAGCCATCCATGAATGTCATTCGCTCGAACCCACAGGTATTGTCGATCATCACCTCCGGTATAGGGAGCGGGAATTCATCTTTTGGGCATGCATTGTTCAGGTCTCTGTAATCAATGCAGACCCTAATTTGCCCATTTTTCTTTGTCACGGGGACGATGTTGGCCAACCATTCAGGATGCTGTTCCTCACGGATGAAGCCAACGCTTTTGAGTTTTTGAACTTCTTGTTCAATTTTGTCCATCACGTCAGGACGGAACCTTCTTTGGCCTTGTTTGACAGGCTTGATATCTTTTTGAAGATTGAGTTTATGGATTGCTATTTTGGGGTCTAAGCCAGGCATCTCAGCGTAAGACCATGCAAAACAATCAACGAACTCATGAAGAAACGCGATATACTCGGGTAACTCATCATCCTTTATATTCTTGCTTATGAATACAGGACGTGAGTTATCAGGTTTTCCCAAGTCTATCTTTTGAACAGAATCTTCTGTTGGAAGATTTGAAGGTGGTTCCTCCACAATATTTTCGGAGGCTTCCAACCCAACAAAGCCTTCTGGAGTTCCAAAGGTATCTACAGACCACGGCTCTGCTTTTGTCCATGGGTCTTCTTGATTGGTACTTTTCTCAAGATTTGCTATGAGATGGTCCCAATCACCTGTTGAAACTAGGTCGAAGTAGGGCACTTCCTTTGGAGACAGTGGTTCTTCTGGGTCAGAGAACCGTGTGTCTGTATCATCGGACAATTCCTCTTCATCATCAAAGAAATCGTACCAATTGGATGAACTTCCTGGATCCTTGACGACCAACTCTTCAAAGAGATATCCAGGGAGATCGATGTCTTCATTAATATGAGAAGTTGAGGCTTGGTTGGCAAGATGACTTTGCAGCCTTTGTGTCAACTGTCTCAAGGGGGCGTCAGGATCATACCCCAGCCCATATGAAGACTTTTCTATGTGGCGGTGGGGTTTCCAACCTTCCAGTTGACTTTTGGTCAGGGTTGGTTCCAATGGCGTGATAATACCACGACCATCTCCCAAACCGATTGGGTTCTGAGCATCGTAGCCCATTTTCTTCATGATAGCTTGCGCCATTGGACTATACAGGGATAGTTGAGGCATACCTTCATTTTGGAAAGGTTCAAGCGAAGAATTTGATGAAGAAACTCCCGATTTATGGAAGAAGATTGGCTTTTCTTCTGCTGATGTTGCTGGAACAACGAAGGAAGCAGATGCCGGATCTTCTATGTCAACGGTTGTCTCCATCGGAGTGAGAGCGGGCTGAACTTGTTGATCATCAGCTTGGCTTGACGATGTATCGTCTTCTGGCTCTGAGTCCGAATCCGTGTCTTGCAAGATAGACACGAAGGAGACAGCAAACTTGCCCCCATCCCTCTGTTTTGTCTTCTTTGCTTTGGTGGTGATCACCAGAGGCTTTGAAGACTTGAGGGAGACCATGAAGGGAGATTGATTATTCTCTTCGATTTTGATAGAGGGTTTATTTTCTTCCGGTGATTGCTGAGGAGCCTTGCCTTTGTCTTTCTGGAGATTTTCGGCAAAGGATGCTGTTTCTTCCTCCCTTTCTTCTTTTTCATCTTTGTACATCTGAGCATCTGCGAAATAGACTTCTTTGCCTTTGAAGGGCTTTTTGTCTGCAAACACTCGACGTATCAAGCCGTCATTGCCAACGAACTTGATGCACTGATGTAAAGTCGAAGGGACAACACCATTCTCGTGTATCCAGGGGCGTCCGAGAAGGATGTTGTAGCATGAAGGGGTCTTTATCGCATAGACAGTGACCTCGGAGATAAGATAACCGATTTGCAACTTGAACCTGATTTTGCCGATCGGCCTTTGAGCGCTGCCATCATATCCAAAGATGGACACAGACGTGTGGCTCAGCTTGCTAGGCGGAATGCCCAGTTCTTCGAGTGCCGAAGTGGAGATGAGGTTGAGTGCAGAACCTGGATCGATCTGGATTTTGCGTACTGGCACCTCTTTGATGTACCCGGTGAAGTACAGGGGTCGGTTGTGCTTTGTCTCGCCTAGCAGGAGGTCTTCCTTGGTGAAGGCGATGGTTGCACTTGCTGCTTTTTGAACCGAGAGTCATTCGATGCAGGATCCTTCAGTTTTCTTCTTTTCTCCTTTTGAGGGAGTTTTTGATTTTTTTGACCCTATGGTCCATTTCAATTTGTAGGACTTGTGGGGCATGTTTGTCGACATCCGCATCCAGCATTTGTAGTTCTGAAATGAGACTATCACGAGTCTGTGGTGACATTCGTAACAAGTCTAGGATGTGCAGACGTGCAGGTATGTGTTTGAAGTGCTGAATCAAGTCGTACTTGAAAGCCTCCTTGGGGCCTGCATTTTCATTATTCTTGCCACTAGGGGCGTTTACAGCTTGTTTTCCCAAAGGATTTACATAAGAAGCAGAAGGTTGGTTGTAGTTTTTGTGGTAATCCCGGCCAGAACGGGTACCTCTACCAACTTCAAGAGCTTCTGGAGAAGGGTCTTTGTTTAGAAGATCACCCTCGAGATCGAGGGGTTGTTCCTTCTCATTTGCTGAAGATTTCTCTGTGTCAGCATTGCCATCTTCAGTAATTGTGTTGCATGGAGCATTTTCCGGGAGCAAGTCCTGAACAGCATCCAGCAACTTTCCTTCTTTGTCGAATATTTTGTTGGTCCAGACATCACCGATGAGATCGGGCATTTGGGACCAATTGACCGGATTTTCTCCGAAGAAGATTTCACCGGCTGGAATTTCTTCAAGGTGATCGGTCGGAAGAGGTTTGAGTTCCGATGTCACTGTTCCAGGAGACGAAGCCTGAGAAGGTGAGGAATTATCATCCTGAGTTATTGCATTGCAAGTAACTTTGACGGAAGATGCCTCCAAGATGAACTGTTGGGAATCAGATTCGTCCTCAGATGTAAGGGGATCGTCGATCCAACAGCTTTCTTCGTTTTCCGGGGTTACCGGAGGAGATTCCTGTAGATTTTCAGGAACTTCCGGTGCTGGGTTGTGACGAAGCTGATTGATGCGACCTTGTTCTTGCTCTATAGCAAGGTGCTGCAAGATCCTTGCGTATTCATCGAGATTAGGCACGGGAGCCAAATCTTTTTCTTCGTCTGCTCCTTGTGGTTCCACTAGAGTATTTTCTTGGACAGCCTCTTGGTCTTCTTCATCATCAGACCAGGATCCTTGCGGCTGTAATGGGTTATACCAGATTACTGGCATAAGATGAGATTCAGGGATCCATTCCTCGTCGGAGAGATATTCTCCTGTTTCGAGGGATTCTTCCCACTCATTGATGTCACTGGCGATGTCACTGGCGGTGTCACTGGACTCATATCCATCCATGGAGAATCCGACCACTGAGTTGCAAGAGTATGATGCCCCCTGCGTAGTTTCATCTTTGAGATGTGGTGGCATGAAATCACCAAGAGTGAATTTTCTTACCGCCTTTGAAGCCTTAGGAGAGGACTCTTCTGTTGCCCCCAGTGAAGCGGTAGAGGAGGTTTCTGCCTTTTCAGCGACTTCTTGCTTTTTCGGAGCTTTCTCCTGTTGTTTGAGCTTGCGGAGTTGTCTCCTGGCTTGCCTTCGCTGTTGAGCGGTTGGCTTTGTTTTGACGACCTCCCAATTTTCATCTTCTAGGAGATCGGGGTGTACCCATATGGGCTGTCCGTCTGATGTTGGATATGGAACCAACTCTCGGGACGTTTGGGTCATCTTTATCACCTTGAAGGAAGTAGTGATCTTCTCTTTTGGTGATTTTTGTTTTTGTCCACACGACACCATGTTGACGGAGGCAGACCCATAGTTCTTGTCGAAGGTAATGACTCCGTTTTTCCACATCTCATTTATCTTCTCTCTCACAACAAAGCATTTATTGAGAGGATGTGAGACCATCTGATGGTATGGGCAGTACCGAGGATCGTTGGTTTTGCCAACATCTCCTGGTCTTTTGGGGTCAGGCAATGTAAGTTTGCCGTTTGCTAGGAGTGCCCCAAAGATTTCTTCAACATCTTCATCGAACGGGTATTTCTTTTCTACTCGTTCTTTGAAGGCATCAGAGAGTTCAGGCTTTTTACCTGCAGCTTTGTTTTCAGCTTTCTTTGGCTGCTGAGGAGCTGACTTGGTTTGCACATTGAGAACCTCCTTTTTCTTTGGTTTTGAGGTTGCAATGGCAGTCGGCTCTTTCTTTGATGACTTCTGACTGTTGAGGTCTTTGATCACCGTTTCAGCTTCCATAGATGCTTCCAGGAGTTCTCCCAGGTTCTTTGATTTGTTGCCGATGATCATGGAGCGGATTCTTGCTCTCATGTTGTTTCGGCAGATGTCGACCAGTGATGCTTGTGGCAGTACATCGGAGCATTTGTATGCCATTGCCTTCCACTTGTGAATAAAGTCATATGTTGACTCATTCTCTCCCTGTTTTAGGCTGCAGAGCTGAGCCATAGTAACAGGATGATCCTCACCTTTGAAGTGGGTTAGGAAGCGTGTCTCCATCATGGCCCAATTTTGAATGGAGTCCTCCGGCAGAGTGGAGTACCAATCAAAGGCCGTACCTTTTAGGGTACTTGCAAAGAGGCGGATTTTGAGGGCATCTTGATCTGCAATAGCTCCCGTCAGGATCTTGAAATGGATGACGTGCTGTCTGGCCGAACCCTTCCCCGTATATGTTTGGAGAGTAGGTTGCTTGAATTTTGTAGGGAACGGGACCGAGTCCATCCACAAGGGATATGGTGGCTTGATCCCATGCTCTTTTAGTGTATCCTCTTCTTTTGCTTTGGCGAGGATATGGTCAACGTCCTTCTTGGTAAGGGCGCGTGATTCACTGTTTTCCGCATTTTCCTCGTCGCCTTGATGGCTCGGAGGAGCTTCATTATTTTGTGGACGCTGAAGATTGAGAATTAGGTTCTCTATTAGAGTCTCTATCCTCTGCTGCCCTTGCTCCAGCTGCTGGATGCGTGCGGTTACATCATCATGCGGCGGAGGTTGTTCAGTATTTGTGACCAAGACGTTCATTCTTCGAGAGTCGAAAGAGGATACAGTCTTGGTGACTGAGCTGGAGCTCATTCTTTTAGATGAAGAGCTCGAAGAGTGGTCACTCCGATGTCCTTGGCTTGAAGAAGCGGGAGAGTTTTCTTTATGTCTTCGTGTCCGGGAGACGCTGCGAGTCACCGGTCGTCTGACATGGATTTTAGTTGCTGACTTCTGGCATTTTCTGGTTTTTCCAACCATATGAACAGCAACAAGTTGGTCGGGTCTTTCTTTTTCGACCCATTTTTGGGAGACTTGAAGTGCAGAATCCTGGGTTCTTTGCTTCTCTAGTCTCTTTTGTCGATATGCCGTGCGGCGACACATACGACGAGCGATTTGAGCTTTGGTTAGCTCTGGCTGTGCCCTAGCAATGAAGGAAGTAGTCCCTGGTGCGCAGCAGCCAAGCTTGTCTTCTTTGAAGACGGGCAGGGACAGGATCTGGACGCGGTCCTTTGCCTGTCGCAGCGAAGCTTTGAATTTTGCGAGCTCGGCTCCCGTTGAGAGGAAGGGTCGACTAGCAGGTGTGAAGGCCTTGACAGGTTCTTGCGGAGGCCTTACGATGCACGATTTGATTTTGGGCTTGTATGAGCAAGCCGGCTCGTGCTGAGTTGGTTTTGTTTGGCGGAGGGTAGGCTTCTCCTCTTTCATGTAAGCAAGAGGGTAGAACCGGTTCTCCTTGAGAGGGGCCAGGTATGCTGGCTTTGCTGATGTTTGTAACCTTCGCTGTTTGGGTGAAGGCCTTGGAGACCAAGTCTTTGAGCAGACCTGGTTTCTTGCTGGTTGAGGCTTTGCAGGAGCACTACGGGCCTCAGGTTTCTTGATGATCGCCCTTGGTATCACTGTAGTGATACGTTGAGGGGCGGTTCTCTGCTTCTTGGCAGGTGCGGTTTCTTTTGCGGGTAGTGGGAATGGTCCCAATGACCCGAAGACAATGGTCCGGGGAGTAGAGTTTGACCCGGTGTCTTCTGAGTTGCCGAGGGAAATGACGCTTCGGCAGCTGGCGGGACGCTTGTAAGTGCGCTTGGTTTGTTTGTCTTGGAGCATGAGCTGGTACTTGTTCTCATCAAAGGTGATGGTTAATGAAGCTGCCATTGTTAGTTTTTGGAAAACTTCTGAAACAAGACCATATCCATTAGTAATCACAAGAATATGGTGATCATAAATGGAAAATACTATGGTTTCGCCTTTTCAAGTCGCCCGAGGGGACATGGCCCAGCCCAAGCAATATGAGGAAGGCAGAAAAGCCATAGAGGGCACAATTGTTCTGAACGCAGGTAGGGTCAGCTCAGAATGAGCGTCCCAGTGACTGCTAGAAGCAATTGTGAACCTTAATTCAAATTACCGAGAAGCAAAGCTCACTCAAGGTAAAATGATATAAGGTTGAGATACAAATGTGTCGGTTGCGAATACAGTAGACCCGAAAGGGCGTACTAGCACCGCTAGGCACAAATGTTGCAAATCGCATCCTTGGAAAGGACACGAAATGGGATTTTTGAAAGGTCAAGATTGGAATCATAGGAGAGAGCAAATGGTATTCCAATCCGAAAATGAGCTCAACATTTCTGCGAGCTCGAAAGTCCGAAAAGGAAGGAACCGGGATTTCTCAAATATGAATCCAAAAGTGACGGAAGTTTTTTTTTTTTTGAAAGTGTCAAGATTGGACTTTATAGAAGAGAGCAAATGGTATTCCAATCCGAAAATGAGTTCAACATTTCTGCAATCTCGAAGTCCGAAAAGGAAGGAACCAGGATTTCTCAAATATGAATCCAAAAATGACAGAAGTTTTTTTTTTTCTTTTTTTTTTTGAAGATTTTTTTTTTAAGAGTTCACATAGATCTCCAATTCGATCTTATGAAACCTCAGTTGATAGATCAGCCCCCAGGTAAGGGTAGGATTACTTAATGAACCCGTTTGGAGGACCCTTGCCTAGAACAGTCTAGCTGTCTCCACACTCTGGACAAGGCTTTTCTTAGATCCACTTTGGTCAAAGAACGCAATTGGTGCAACCTTAGTGGCTTTTTTTTTTGAAAGATTTTTTTTTTATTATGGATTCATAGAAGAGAGCGAATGGTGTTCCATTCCGAAAATGGGTTCAACATTTCTGCGATCCCGAAGTCCGAAAAGGAAGAAACCAAAGTTTCTCAACTTAAACCCAAAAAAGGAAAATCTGAAAATTTTTTTTTTAAATCAGATTTTGTTTTTGATTTTTTTTATGGATTCATAGAAGAGAGCGAATGGTGTTCCATTCCGAAAATGGGTTCAACATTTCTGCGATCCCGAAGTCCGAAAAGGAAAAAACCAAAGTTTCTCAACTTAAACCCAAAAGAGAAAAATCTGAATTTTTCTTTTAAATCAGATTTTGTTTTTGATTTTTTTATGGATTCATAGAAGAGAGCGAATGGTGTTCCATTCCAAAAATGGGTTCAACATTTCTGCGATCCCGAAGTCCGAAAAGGAAGAAACCAAAGTTTCTCAACTTAAACCCAAAAGAGGAAAATCTGAAAATTTTTTGTAAATCAGATTTTGTTTTTGATTTTTTTATGGATTCATAGAAGAGAGCGAATGGTGTTCCATTCCGAAAATGGGTTCAACATTTCTGCGATCCCGAAGTCCGAAAAGGAAGAAACCAAAGTTTCTCAACTTAAACCCAAAAGAGGAAAATCTGAAAAAATTTTGTAAATCAGATTTTGTTTTTTGATTTTTTTTATGGATTCATAGAAGAGAGCGAATGGTGTTCCATTCCAAAAATGGGTTCAACATTTCTGCGATCCCGAAGTCCGAAAGGGAAGAAACCAAAGTTTCTCAACTTAAACCCAAAAGAGGAAAATCTGAAAAAAAATTTTAAATCAGATTTTGTTTTTGATTTTTTTTATGGATTCATAGAAGAGAGCGAATGGTGTTCCATTCCGAAAATGGGTTCAACATTTCTGCGATCCCGAAGTCCGAAAAGGAAGAAACCAAAGTTTCTCAACTTAAACCCAAAAGAGGAAAATCTGAAAATTTTTTGTAAATCAGATTTTGTTTTTGATTTTTTTGATGAAAATTTTTTTAGAAACAAGAAAGACTGGAAATAAACTTAAAAGAAGAAATTTCCAAGAATCCCATCTCATGTGTTTTTTTTTAGATGCAAGATCCAATATAGGCCACCAACTAAAAAGGAGCCAAAAGGAATCTAAGCACATGTTCATCAAATGAACGAGTCCCACCGGGTATGCCAGCTTGATGGTCCCGGCTTTTGTCTTTTTCCAAAGCTGCCTCCGCCCCGGGGCTGACGGGGTATGGTGGAGGGAAAAAGGAAAAGCGGGCATCAGTTTTTTTGTACGGGTATGCCAATTTCTCTTTAATACTTGGAATTTAGAAATGGTGATCCGGAGATCCACCTTCACAAGTAAAAAGGGAAATGAAACTTTTTTCTAGTTTTCCATTGCATACATATTTTAATAAAAGAGACAGTTTTGTTTGAATGCCGTGAAAGGCGTTTTTGTGCCGTAGAAGGCGGTTTGGTGCCGTTGGAGGCGATTTTGCCATGAAAGGCGATTTACAAATCTTATCAATAATGAAAGACAAGAGATGTGATTTTTTGTCTCTTTAGAAAAAATACAATTTACAACAGAAAAGTAAGAAAAAGGAATCTAACTTCTCATGCGATTGTGGGAGGGCTCGTTCAGATCGATGGTCGCGAGTCATGTATGGGCTCCGCCATCGTCCTTCAGATGAGAACATAGTGCTTGATTTCTTGGCTTGGCTCCAACCTCAGATTTTTAGAGGATAAGGACCAAGATAAGGTCCTATATCCGGTAAAAAACTGAGTAGACGGGCTGAAAAGCCGCATCTAGCCATGTTGGATAGAAGGAGAGGTGGTCTTTGGGGGGGTGGCCCCCCAAGGGGCTTCAATCACCTTGTTGAACTTGTTGCAGCAGAGTTTTCTTGAAGGAGCAGGGTTGTAGAGATTTCTCCAAGGATTTTTGAATGATTTTCTGGCGATTTTTCCGGATCCTTCTGTGTGTGTCCCCCCTCTTTTGGTTCTTTTGAGTGACCTTGCAGTTTTTGTTTGATTCTGACAAGATCTGATGCTTGAAGTGGCGCCTGCCTATTTTGGTAGGATGCGGCTCCGTGTAGCTTTTGGTGTGAAGAGGCAAAGTGACATTTTTGGTGTCAACACCTCGAAGAGAAGATTGAAGGAGAGCTTCTGGCTTGACCAAGAGTCTTTGAGTTTTTTTTTTTGAATAGCCTTTTGAGTTTCCAAGGCGATTTTATGGTAGTGAGAGGGATCACGTACCGTCTCAAGGAAAAGTTTTAAAAATGACATGAGGGAGTTGGATTTGGGTTTTGGATTTTGGGTTTTCCTTTTGACCTTGTGAACCTAAGGTTGTATGTGGCACATTAGGCAGTCAAAAGGATTTTTGGTTTTTGACATTGTGACCTGACAAGCTGTATGTGGCATGTTAGGGGGTCGGGGTTTGATTTTTTATTTTGACCTTGTGACCCAACAAGCTGTATGTGGTAAATTGAGGGTCAGATTTGGTTTTGAACTTGTGACCTAACAAGCTGTATGTGGCGAGCCAGGGGGTCAGGATTTTTTATTTCTTTTTGTTTTGGCCTTATAACCTAACAAGCTTTATGTGGCAAGTTGGTTTTTTGTTGATTGTCAATTTCAAGATTTTGGCTAAATTTGGTTCATGAGGTTGGATGGTTTGGTTTTTTTTTTAGAAACTCATGAGGCTTTCTCTCTGTTTTTTTTAATGGTTCAATCGACTCAAGAGAGGCATGGAACCATTTTGTATGCTCTTGGCAAAGGAACTTTTTGATAGGAAGCCCCTTTTAGTGCCTAGGTGGTCAAACCTGACTCATGTGGGCTAACCCATGGGATCTTAAGCTTTAGAGATGGCTTAGATCTCATATGATGTCATTTTGTAAAGGATATCTAAAAATATCTTTTGCGGGTATTGAATATCTAAAAATATCCTTACTTGGAGAGAATCTCTCATGCTTCATTGTTTTTGGGAGATATTTTCTCAAAGTATCTTTCTTTGGGAGGGAATATTTCTCATTCCCTTTCTTTTTGGAGAGAATTCCTCAAAGAATCTTCTTTTTAAGAGAGAATATGACAAATCTCCTTTTTTTTGGAAGGTTGCAAGTTTTTTAGCACTCACCTCGGTTTTCTCCTTGTTTCCTCTTTTGGTTTACTCTCCTCTATAAAAGCAAAGGAGGTTGGATCTCTTTGTTAGATTTTATGGTCTCAATACTAGTATATGATGAATAGATTGATTAATTTCTTTATTTATCAATATAATCATGCTTTCCTTTCATGAGATGAATGGTGATTTATTACTTCATGCACATGACCAATATATATGACATAATGGTTCATGAGATGAACCGGGTCCCATTAGTATATTAGATGTGATATATGTATATGGATGAGATCCACATACGGGAGATATGTGTCACAAATCTTATACTTAAAATATCTTCACAACCAGTGATGAGATTGGGCATCTCATCTGACAAGGTTGCAGCACTTTGATCACTATGAGATAGTGTGATTTGTCTCGATCATCAGAATGTAAGATTCTGGATCATAGTGCTGGTACATTGGATGTATTGAAGGACCATGAGAAGCACCTTATGAAATACTGTCTCGATTTAAGGACTGCTCTCATAATTCCCTAGCAATAGGCTCTCAATCCTGAGACATTGATGAACTCAAGTTTCTATCTATTCATTTGCTTTGAGTCACCAATGAGTGAGGCCAACTGTAGGTCAACACCTCGGTGTCTTGGGTACA
Source organism: Cinnamomum chago (assembly GCA_038049695.1). Classification (NCBI taxonomy): domain Eukaryota; kingdom Viridiplantae; phylum Streptophyta; class Magnoliopsida; order Laurales; family Lauraceae; genus Cinnamomum; species Cinnamomum chago. Next base: position 89,150,577 of record CP142453.1, on the reverse strand, counting down.
TGGTAGTAGGACTGTGGGAACATGCAATGATCAAGATGGAATCTATCTACATTATCCCCTTGTGCCAATTAATGGATTTATCATTGGTAAGTGCGCACCCATTCCGATTAAGAGTTAATTGGATCGGTACCAAATGATTACTATAATTAATTGGGGCTCAAGGATAATAAGATATGGATCTAATATTGGATGAGACAGATTTATTCCAATTGATCCATGGATAATGATGGAAGGGCCTACTTGTGGTAATTGGGAAGTTTAGGTTCTTCATTGAAATATATTCCTAAGACTGGAGTGCAATTGCATTTATATAGTGGAGTTATTTGCAATTAACTGTGGGCCCGGATTGCACATGAGATGTGGGGTCGCGTGTCCCAGTTGGAGCCAGCTTTCTAAGGAATCCCTAGTGGTCCCCACGCTAGCCCAATATATTAGAAAGATACTAATTCTACTTAAACTCTAAAAGGAAGGTTACTATTTCTATTTGAAGTGAGACTTCTAATAGTGGTAATGGTAAGCTACTGATTAATAATGGAAGTAGGACTTCTATTTTAATTAGAAAGGAGAAAGTTACTAATAGTTGTGGAAGTAAGACTTCTATGGCAATTGGTAAGGGAGATGTTTACTAATTTGTAATGGGAGTTAAACTTCTATTTCAAATAGGAAAAGAGGAGTTATGGAGGGCTATAAATAGAGGAATACTCCTCTCAAATTCGTGCATAATTAATAGAGCACTTTCAGCCCCCTTGTGCAAGAGTTGTACAAGTCATCTTCCTCTCAAAGTTCCCCTCTCTTTCACCTTTGGTTCCTTAGAGTTACTAGTAGGGTTTTCTCTTGAGGATTCCACCATCTTCTTGAGAAAAGAGATCTAATACGGGACATAGCGTTGGAAGATCAAAAGGAGTTGAAGATTCTGATTTGGATTGTGAAGTTGTTCATCACCAAAGTAAAGAAATCAAATCCTCCATTAGAGCACAACAAAGCTCCAAAGGTATATCTACATCCTTGTATGTTGTGGATTTCGTGATTGCATGTTTATGTGCTTATTTCTATCTTCTAGATAGTGTTTGTTGCTGTACATGGCTATGAGATTGAGGGAATTGCATCCTGGATTGGGTTTGTTGCATTCTAGACAATTGATCCCTGCATCAAGTGGGTCAAAAGTTTTGAAACTTGTCTGGAAGGCCCACCTATATTCCAACAATTGGTATTAGAGCCTAACCTCATCTCTAATCATGTTAGACCAGCAAGCTTGCTTCAATCTTTGCATGAGATGTGAAGAAGATGAAGCAAGGGCTATGTAAGGATCAATTTTAATGGATTTGCTTGGTTTGATAGTAAATTCATCTTTGGATAGTCACAAAAGGGTTTAATAATGATGGGAGGATCATAGGAAGCCATTGGGACACTTTGGAAGTGATTTGGAGAAGAACAGATACGAAACAGAAAACCCAAGTTACAGAAATTCGTCAGCCGGGTCGACCCGGGCCCGTGCTCGAGTCGCCCCGCTGACTGCAGGCAGGTCAACCCGCTGCTTGCAGGCATGTCAACCCGGCCTTCTGTGCAGAATTCTGCTGAAACTGATTTTTCAGTTTCGGGTCTACTTTTACTTTCTATTTTTCCAGCATTGTTTGGCAGCCTACTTTTGTGATTTGTATGGTTGTATGAGATACTAACTTGCAGATGATCATGTCCTCTCCATATGGCCCACAAGTCTTTTGTTTTCTTTTATGGTGATTGGTTTATTTAAGGCTAAATGTAAAGGGCGTCATGGTTTCCTTGGTTTCCCGTGAAAGGGCAAGGCATGATGAATTTCCCTATAGCCATATTAAATTCCAGTTTTAGATTACCATGTTAGTCTCATATTTGAGGCATAGGAATTTATGTAATTTTTCTAAAATTGTAAATTCTAGCGATGTCCGAGACGAAGAAGTAAAGCGATGTTGGACTGCTAATCAAAGAGTTTGAAGATTACCAAAAGAATTCTGGAGTTTCCCAAAGAGTTTGAGGAATTCCAAAATTTTTGGAAAGTCTAGAAGTTCAAGAAGTCTATTCCGCTTGGGCCATGTGGAGGAGAGGACTAGTTTCTATTTTTGCAATTTCTATTTATGGATGCATGCTTAAATTAGAATTTTTCCAGATCTGAACCAAACATAGCAAGTAACTAAAATTGGTCAAATCAAATTAATTTTTGGAAAGAGTTCTAATTAGTGTTGATGACCCATGAGATGGACACATTGGTAACACTAATTTAGAAACTGAACTTTCCTTAAAATAACTTGACTTGGAACCAATCTTAGATCATATCATAAGATGATTTGATGTATACATGTGGGTCCAAATACCTTACAAAGAAATCCTCAATTCTAAAATATTAAGTGGGAGCGGGGCATTTATATTTAGAAACCCTCTTAGTTTTCCACCATAGGTCCATTGTAAGGAAAGTATTAGCCTCGCGCCATCTCGAGTATGGTCGTTCCCCACGGAGGGTTTTTACTTGTCTGGCTACTAGGTATGGATCTCCTATGGATAGTGTTGGTGAGACGGGGCGGGGGCCCACTCCCCAAGGAGGAGCTGCTCGCAACGGTTGTCATGCAATGCTAGTTGGTGGGTCACACTTAACTAAAATAATGATGTAGTATCCCCAAGGATTTGCCTCATGTATTTTAGAAACCAAAGTAAATCGGGAGTCATACATTATTTGGTATGAGATACCTAGATAATAATGAATGAAGGGGATCATGGAAAGTTAGTCTTAATCCTAATTTTGACCAACTTTGATCCGCACCAATCTAGGTGGTATTCGCACTCCCCAAGGAGGCATACCCTGGGGATTGGGATTCCGATGTATTCTTAATTTAATGGTTATGAGGATTCCATATAAATTTGGTAGAATACTAAACCCTAATGTCTTTTCAATTCATTAATTGAATGTATGGTTATGTGCTACAGTATTTCCAGCATGAATTTAAATACTTTCAATCCACTTGCGACCATCCTCAACCAGAATAAATTAGTGGGATCCAACTATGTAGACTGGAAACGGAACCTGGATATAGTCCTAACAGCCTCAGGATATAAATATGTCCTTACCAAACCCCCCCTTGATGAGCCATTGCCGGAAGCATCACAGGAAGAAAAGGAACTTTACACCAAGTGGGCCAAAGACGATGAGATGGCCATATGTTACATACAAGCATCTATGTCTAGTGTTTTACAACACCAACATCAATCCTTTAAGACTGCATATGATATTATATCAAACTTAAAGGAGATGTTTGCGGAACAGGGTTGGCCTGCTAGACAGGCTGCTATGAGGGTGCTTATAAGCACCAAGATGGCTGAACGCACACCAATACAGGACCATATGCTGAAAATGAAGGACTCATTGAATGAGTTAGATGTACTGGGGGCTGCGATTGATGCAAAATCGCAGATTCACATAATACTTGAGTCACTACCAGAGTCATTCAACAATTTCAAGGTTAATTACAACATGAATAAAATGAATCTGACTCTGGCTGAGCTGTCTAGCCAGCTGGTGGTGACTGAAGGCATTATGAAGAAAAAGCCAACTACCCTGATGACAGAAAAGTCATTTGCTAAGTCCAAACCGAAAGGCAAAGGGCGGAAAGGCAAGAAGAAATCAGTTCCGAAGGGTCTTAAGGCGGAGAATGGTCCTAATGGTGGTGTTGGCAAGGCTAAGAGAGCAGGGACAAAAGGAAAGTGTTTCCATTGTGGTATGACAGGACATTGGAAGAGGAATTGTCCAGAATATCTGTCCAAGAAGAAGACCTCAGGTATGATTGAGTCACTTGTTACTGAAGTTAGTTTTGCAATTGGTACTTCAGAATCTTGGTGTGTGGACTCCAGGGCAACTAATCACATATGTAATTCGTTGCAGGGGTTCAGGGAAACCAGGAAACTCAGTGACGGCGAAATCATTGTCAACCTAGGATCTTATGCTAAGGCGGATGCGGTCTCAGTAGGAGTTATTATTTTATATTTTCAAGATAATAAGTTGGTTTTGTCAGACACTCTATATGTACCGTCTTTAAGATGGAATTTAATTTCAGTTTCTAGTTTGGTGAATAAAAGTTATTCTATTACTTTTGGTACTGAAGTTGTCATAAAGAGGAATGGTACTTTTATATGTTCTGGCAAGGTAACCAATGGGCTTTATCTATTAACTCCTACAATGTATGAGATACATGACACCGAAATAATTAACAGACCATCATTAAAGAGAAAGTCACCTTCATCTAATCCAACAAAACTTTGGCACTTGAGGCTAGGTCATATAAACCTAAATAGGATTGACAGGCTAGTGAAAGATGGTATCTTGCCTTCATTGGTGGTAGAACCAATGCCTGTCTGTGAGTCCTGTCTGGAAGGCAAAATGACCAAAAGACCCTTTTCATCCAAGGGCAATAGGGCCAAAGGTTTATTCGAATTAGTACATACTGATGTGTGTGGGCCCATTATTGTAAGAGCCAGAGGAGGATATTAGTACTTCATCACTTTCACAGATGATTACTCAAGATATGGATACATATACCTCATGCACCGCAAGTCCGAGGCTTTTGAAAAGTTCAAAGAGTTTCGAGCGGAAGCGGAAAAGCAATTAGGTAAAAGTATCAAGACTCTTCGATCAGATCGAGGAGGAGAATATCTGTCTGGAGATTTTATGGCACACTTATCAGAAAATGGGATTTTATCCCAGTTGTCTGCTCCTGGTATGCCTCAACAGAATGGAGTAGCGGAAAGAAGGAACCGGACTCTTTTAGATATGATTAGGTCTATGTTGAGTTTCTCAGGATTACCTATATCCTTTTGGGGATATGCCTTGGATACTGCAATGGACATACTAAACCTCGTACCATCTAAGTCTGTACCTAAGACTCCCCGGGAGTTGTGGTCTGGGCGAAAGCCTAGTCTACAACATTTACACATTTGGGGTTGTCTGGCACACGTGTTGAAGGTAAAGACGGATAAGTTGGAAACGAAGTCGGAAGTATGCACGTTTGTAGGATATCCTAAAGGAACTAAAGGTTGGATATTCGATAATCCCAGAGAGCAGAAAGTGCTGGTAAGCACCAATGCGGTTTTTCTGGAGGAAGATTATATGATAGACCGGAAATCTTTAGAAAAAGTGATCTTGGAAGAGATTCAAGAACAATCAATTCCAAATCCTAGTATGACCAAACCTAAGGAAGAAGCGCCCTTACCTAACCCAGTAATTACACCAGTGCCTTGTCATAGTGGGAGCATAGTCAGGCCCCCTGACAGGTTCTCGTTCTTGGGATAGTCTTAAGAGGCGGTCCCAGAAGAACCGGAACAAGATCCCTGTAACTATGATGAAGCAATTAATGACATTAATTCGGGACATTGGCAAGATACTATGAAAGCTGATATGGAGTCTATGTACTCTAATCAGGTCTGGACACTTGTGGACTTGCCTGCCAATATTTAACTTATTGAGTGCAAGTGAGTCTACAAGAGAAACAGAGAACCAGAAGGAAGAGTTGAGACCTTTAAAGATCAGGCTTGCTACGAAAGGATATACTCCGAAAGAAGATATCGATTATGAGGAAACCTTCTCGCTGGTAGCCATGCTCAAGTTCATCAGGATACTCTTATTCATTGTGGCTCATCTCGATCATGAGATTTGGCAAATGGATGTCAAGATGGGTTTCTCAACGGCCATCTTGAGGAAGACATCTATATGATGCAGCCAGACGGTTTTATAGCTAAACAACCAAGAGCAAAGAGTTTCCAACATGCAGATGTCCATTTATGGACTGAAGCAGGCATCCCGAAGCAGGAACATTCGTTTTGACTAAGAAATCAAGTCAGTTGATTTTTGTCAAAAATCCGGATGAGTCATGAGTGTACATGAAAAGTAAGGGAGGCAGGGTAATTTTTCTAGTCGACGACATCCTTCTCCTAGAGAGTGGTATATGGATGTTGTCAACAGTAAAAGGTTTAGTTGGCTAAGAATTTTATTGATATGAAGGACATGGGAGAAGCTAGTCGCATCCTAGGGATCAAACTCAATTGAGACCGGATAAATAGGATGATAGGCTTATCCCAATATGCGTACATAGATAAGGTACTAGTATAGTTTGCTATGCAAGACTCCAAGAAGGGTATTACACCTTTCAGGCATGGAGTACACCTTTCCAAGAATCAGTGTCCTAAGACACCTGAGGAAAAGGAGCAGATGAGGTCGATACCATACGCTTCGGGTGTTGGTAGCCTCATGTATGCTATGCTATATACTATACCGGATATCTGTCATGCATTGGGTTTAGTCAGCAGATATCAGTCTAACCCAGGTCCTAACCATTGGACTGCTGTAAGATGTGTTCTCAAATCCTTGAGAAGGACTAGAGATTACATGTTGATTTATGGAAATAATGAGTTGATTCCAATCGATTACACATATTCTGACTTCATAAGGATTCCAAGATATCAACTTCTGGGTATGTGTTTATGCTATAACTGCTTGAGAAGCAGCTAAAGAAGCATATTGGCTCAAAAGATTCCTTATGGAACTTGGAGTGGTATTTTTGGCAAGACAGCCGCTCACAGTTTACTGTAATAACTGCAGGGCAGTTGATAAGTCCAAGGAACCTAGAAGCCAAAAACATGTACAAAGGTAGTTACACATGGTCGGAAAGATTGTGTAGAGAGGTGCTACTGCTATCACCTAGATAAACTCTACAGACAATCTGGGAGATCCCTTTACTAAGCCTTTGACTACCAAAGTTTTTGAGCAACATGTAGATGGGATGGGCATGAGATGCAACCCTGACTGGCATTGAGCCCAAGTGGGAGATTGTTAGATTTTATGGTCTCAATACCAGTATATGATGAATAGATTGATTAATTTCTTTATTTATCAATATAATCATGCTTTCCTTTCATGAGATGAATGGTGATTTATTACTTCATGCACATGACCAATATATATGACATAATGGTTCATGAGATGAACCGGGTCCCATTAGTATATTAGATGTGATATATGTATATGGATGAGATCCACATACGGGAGATATGTGTCACAAATCTTATACTTAAAATATCTTCACAACCAGTGATGAGATTGGGCATCTCATCTGACAAGGTTGCAGCACTTTGATCACTATGAGATAGTGTGATTTGTCTCGATCATCAGAATGTAAGATTCTGGATCATCGTGCTGGTACATTGGATGTATTGAAGGACCATGAGAAGCACCTTATGAAATACTGTCTCGATTTAAGGACTGCTCTCATAATTCCCTAGCAATAGGCTCTCAATCCTGAGACATTGATGAACTCAAGTTTCTGTCTATTCTTTTGCTTTGAGTCACCAATGAGTGAGGCCAACTGTAGGTCAACACCTCGGTGTCTTGGGTACATGGTAGTAGGACTGTGGGAACATGCAATGATCAAGATGGAATCTATCTACATTATCCCCTTGTGCCAATTAATGGATTTATCATTGGTAAGTGCGCACCCATTCCGATTAAGAGTTAATTGGATCGGTACCAAATGATTACTATAATTAATTGGGGCTCAAGGATAATAAGATGTGGATCTAATATTGGATGAGACAGATTTATTCCAATTGATCCATGGATAATGATGGAGGGGCCTACTTGTGGTAATTGGGAAGTTTAGGGTCTTCATTCAAATATAATCCTAAGACTGGAGTGCAATTGCATTTATATAGTGGAGTTATTTGCAATTAACTGTGGGCCCGGATTGCACATGAGATGTGGGGTCGCGTGTCCCAGTTGGAGCTTTGTTAGAAAGATACTAATTCTTCAAGCTTTCTAAGGAATCCCTAGTGGTCCCCACGCTAGCCCAATATATTAGAAAGATACTAATTCTACTTAAACTCTAAAAGGAATGTTACTATTTCTATTTGAAGTGAGACTTCTAATAGTGGTAATGGTAAGCTACTGATTAATAATGGAAGTAGGACTTCTATTTTAATTAGAAAGGAGAAAGTTACTAATAGTTGTGGAAGTAAGACTTCTATGGCAATTGGTAAGGGAGATGTTTACTAATTTGTAATGGGAGTTAAACTTCTATTTCAAATAGGAAAAGAGGAGTTATGGAGGGCTATAAATAGAGGAATACTCCTCTCAAATTCGTGCATAATTAATAGAGCACTTTCAGCCCCCTTGTGCAAGAGTTGTACAAGTCATCTTCCTCTCAAAGTTCCCCTCTCTTTCACCTTTGGTTCCTTAGAGTTACTAGTAGGGTTTTCTCTTGAGGATTCCACCATCTTCTTGAGAAAAGAGATCTAATACGGGACATAGCGTTGGAAGATCAAAAGGAGTTGAAGATTCTGATTTGGATTGTGAAGTTGTTCATCACCAAAGTAAAGAAATCAAATCCTCCATTAGAGCACAACAAAGCTCCAAAGGTATATCTACATCCTTGTATGTTGTGGATTTCGTGATTGCATGTTTATGTGCTTATTTCTATCTTCTAGATAGTGTTTGTTGCTGTACATGGCTATGAGATTGAGGGAATTGCATCCTGGATTGGGTTTGTTGCATTCTAGACAATTGATCCCTGCATCAAGTGGGTCAAAAGTTTTGAAACTTGTCTGGAAGGCCCACCTATATTCCAACAATCTTACCCTTATTGCTTTCTTTTTGCAAAAGTCTTAAAGAGTGCTCCAAGATCAAGAACTCTTCTTTTTCTTCAAGAATCTTCAAGTTCTCTTTCTTCTTCTCCATCCATCGCTTCAAGTAAGTTTTCTTCCTTCACAAGAAACTCCATGTAGAAGTAGAAATTTCTTTTCTTTTCTTTTCGTTTCTCTCTTTTTTTTTCCTTTTCTTTTCCCTTTTTTTTCTTTCTCTTTCCCACGTGTTTTCTCTATTTTTTTTACACGTGCTGCCTCTTTTTTTCTTTTTGGTCACTTTTTTTTTGCAAGTTTTTTTCTTGGCTGTAAGGATAGGTCCGTACAGACCTGGCCGTACTGCCTCGTGGCAGTGGGCCACAGCCTGCTGGCCAGCCTTTTTTTTTTTAAGAGATTTCTCTCTCTCTTTGTTTTTTGCTCACCATGATAATGAAGTTTATGTAATCCAAGATGTTCATGCATTTTTCTTTCTCTTTTTTTTTATGCATCAATATAGAAGGCTAGAATCTCAAGGTCAAGCCAACATGAATTTTGACTTTGACAAAGTTTGATTGGTTTTGACCAAGTTGGGTTGGAATTGGTCAAACTTTGGTTAAAGTTTTCCTAGTATCTAATGCATGATGATTTTTTTGATGCATGATTTTTAGTAAATTGATTGGGGGCATGATGATGCATACCTGGAAAATCTTTTACAAGTTTTAGGATTTGGAGCTCGCAACAATGTTGAGCCCCTTCTTATTCTTACTGGATTTTGAGGAGCTTTGAAAGTCTTGGAGTTTGGGGCTCGCAGCAATGTTGAGCCCTTCTTCAAGTTTGTGAAGATTTGATAAGATTGGTTTGATCTCGCAGCAATGTTTGAGTTCAAACTTTCTTTGAGGATGCTTCATAGACCATGAGCTTGCAGTGGTGTTGAGCTCATCTTCAAGCTTCCTATCCTTTTCAGGATGTTTCCCTTTTCTTTGGAATCGTCCCAGAATCATGCCAAATTTTCGCTAATTTTTTTAGCAAAATTCTGTCACTTTGATGGTTAATTTTTTCTTTTCCATCCTTTGCAAGTAAATCCTCCAGAACAAACAAGGGCAAAAAGACTGTTACTGATGCACCTCGTCCGTCTACCAGGTCTCCTAATGTGGCTGTACAGCAAGCCTGGGAGAAGGTCCAGTTTATGGAGAGAAACTTGGAAGAATGTGATTCCCCTAACCATGATGAGATGAGATAGCAATTGATCGTTGTAACGCCCCACCCTTCACGCATGCATGATATTGTCCACTTTGGCCCACGGGCCTCACGGTTTTGCTTCTGATGGGCCTCAACCCATCAAAAGGCCTCATGCAAGGTAAGGGTGTAAGCTCTACTTATAACCCCATTCACTTTCCTCTCTATAGTCGATGTGGGACTCCGGGGTGTCACATTCCACCCCCCTTAGGGCTGCACGTCCCTGTGCAGTAGCCTGCCAGTCCCTGTAGCTTACCAGCCCTCTTAGCCCACCCACATGGAGACCCGCCCACTTGCACCAGGCCACGACAGGGGACTCACACTCGAAGTAGTCAAGAGTCGGCTCTGATACCATTTGTAACGTCCCACCCTTCACGCATGCATGATATTGTCCGCTTTGGCCCACGGGACTGACGATTTTGCTTCTAATGGGCCTCAACCCATGAAAAGGCCTCATGCAAGGTAAGGATGTAAGTTCTTACATACAACCCCATTCACTTTCCACTTTATAGTCGATGTGGGACTCCGGGGCGTCACATGGAGACCCGCCCACTTGCACCAGACCACGGCAGGGGACCCACACTCGAACTAGTAGAGAGTCGGCTCTGATACCATTTGTAACGCCCCACCCTTCACGCATGCATGATATTGTCCAGTTTGGCCCACAGGCCTCACTGTTTTGGTTCTGATGGGCCTCAACCCATCAAAATGCCTCATGCAAGGTAAGGGTGTAAGCTCTACATATAACCCCATTCACTTTCCTCTTTACAATCGATGTGGGACTCCGGGGCGTCACAATCGCTCTCAAGGATGAGGAGTTTTACAGTATTATGGTTAGCAACCGTCCTTGGGTCATGGACGATCAGAGCATTGTGCCCAAGCCTACCTTTTTCTTTGGGGATGCAGTTCCTGACGACTTGACATATCAAAGGAGATGTTTTCGATTCTCTTACATAGCAGATGGTGAGGAGAGAACTATTTCTACCGGGTCGACCTTTGATCGCAGTATCTCGATCATGAGTGTTTCTCCCACGTGTCCTAAGAGGGAAGATCTTCTGAGCTGGGTGAAAAGGACTAATGTGATCAAGACTCGGGGTTTTTGTGGGCGGCCCTTCCGGTTATGCAGAGAAGTCGCCTGTCCGCTTGGACATGTTGATGCCAGCCAGCGGTTACCAAGGTTCTAATCATACATCGGTCGATTTGAGACCGGTGGGCCTTGGCATTTTTCAGGGTGACAGCAACGATTGGGTGAAGCCTTTTCGACTTCGTGGTCGTTTCAGTGCTGACTCAAGCTGGGAGTCATGGACTGATCACATAATGCAGGTTGGCGGGCCATTTTGAAGGAGGCCAAGATTTTTGATGCGGTTCGCACTTTTCGGCAAACCGTAGTTTTCTTCGATGAAGCCTTTATGGCCATGTTGGAGTCATTCCTTCCACAAACCAACACCTTCATTGTCACGAATGGTGAGATTGGTTTTACTTTGAAGGAACTGAGCGCCATCACCCGGCTGCCTGTCTTCGGCAAACTTTTTGAGGAGTTTATGCCCTATTGACAGCGTCCTTGAGGAGCAGTCTGAGGAGTTCAGGCTTTTATACTTTCATCTCATCGCCTTCTATGATTTTTTTAAGGAGAAGGTGGGCTCAAAAGTAACGTCCAACAGTTGGAGGAATTTTGGCTCCTTCTTCCCCAACTTCTTTGTTAGCAGAGAGTCTTCTGATAGCACGACCAAGGAGGTCAGAGCTAAGACTCCAAGTTTGAAGAAGACTTCTGCCACGCGAGGAGACTTGAAGGACTTCTTCATGAGCACAGATGCCATTTATTCGGACATTACGCTGAAGAGGGATCTCGCTATTTACCTCACCTATTGGCTGAGTGAGGCTGTTTTTGCTGGAGGAGATGGTATGCACATCAGGCTGCATTGTATTTTCCCGTCTTGTCAGATGGCATTTGGAGAGCGACTTGCTTTGGTGCCTGCTCTTTACTCCTATTTGTGTACCGAACTGCAGGTTGCTGCTCTTCTTGTTCGGCTTGGGCTCCCTATGAACAGGGTGTTTTCAGCCCATATTTTCTATTCGTGGTATGTATACCATTGTCCCAGCTTCCATCGTATAGGAGTTGCACAGGATGATGACCCTTTCATGATTCGGTTGGCTAGAGGGACAGTCGTTTCCGAATCTCTTTTGTCTACTTGTTTGAGGATCCGACGGTTCAGTGACATCGAGATTGGGCAATCTTTAGTGAAGCTTTCTCCTAGTTTGCGGAAGAACGCTTTTGATTTCGGCGTTTCCCGTGATTCCACCAGAGCAGGGTCGGAAAGACAATATTCTTTGATAAACGCAGAAAAGAGGTGGCTTTTCAACATACGAGTTGGTACTATGGTGTACCGTAGACATCTTTTGTTGAATGGTGTACGATGGCAAATACGATGGTGTACTTGCATGAGCTTTTTAGTGTACCGAGGGCTTTCCAAGGAGCTTGAATGGTGTTGGCAGATCAGATGGAGTCCGTCGAGAGGAAGTTCTAGCTTTCCTTGCTGGAGAGAAGCATAAGAAGGCTTTCTCGGTGAACAGGATGTCATCAGATCTGGAGCTGTACAAGAGATACCTGGTGTGGTCTTGAAACAGCTAGAAGAAGAGGTGGCCAAGATCGACGCTTGGATGCAAACGGAACGAACGAAGGTTTCCTTGGAGTCCACTGGGAGGAGCAGACCATCTGGCGAGGAGTCAAACGAAGGTCCTGACTTTGATGATGGGACGGGTACTTCGAGTAAATCGGCCCATATAAGCAAGAGGAAGAGAGGGCAGCACCGTAATAAGAGACGACACGATGACTCTCTTGATTCAGAAGTCCCTTCTACCACTGCTGCAGAGATGTCAGGGGACGTTGATGAGCCTCCGGAAAAGAGGAGTCGAGAGGAAGAGACCGTTGGTGAAGGTATGATTCCTCCTTTTTCTCTTTCTGTTTCTTTTTGTTGAGATTTTTTTTGTTTTTGATTTTTTTTTCTCTCCCCTTTTTAGTGGGAGATGATGATTTGGTGATGCTTGAGGTTCCGGCTGATGAAGCAGTGACGGATCCGATTGCGACATCTAAAGAAGAACCGAGGGACTCTGGAGTGATTCCAGAATCTTCACCTGATATGACTTCTTTGTATTTTCTTTCCTTTTTTTTGTCTGTGTTGTCATTTCCTAACATGCTGCTTGTTTTCTTGTCAGCTGAGTTGCCACAAGATTCCGATGATTTCGAGCCATCCATGGATGCGGCCTTTGACGATGCTTCGGATGAACTCATGAAGGCAGAAAGTATTCCGCCGATTGTCGAAGAAGGTATTTGTAACAATAACCCTGATAGTAATGGTTTTTCAACAGGATCGTATTCATACCCTTTTTGTTTTATTTTACTGGCAGGTTGTGAGGTAGTAGAAGAAATTCCTCCGTCTTTCTCAGTGCCAGAGTAAGGGAAGCCTGCAGTTGAACCAGAAGTAGGGACTTCTTCCTCCAGTTTGAATGCAGTAGAAATGAAATCTTCTGAGCAGATTCCTTCGCCAGTGTCTCCGATTAGAAAGAGTTTAATGATCAGTCCTCCGACAGAGCATGACACGAGCAGTTGACCAATGGAGAGGGCGAGCCTTCATCCGGGCCATCTCTTGAGTATGCGAAGAAAGTGCCGAAGAGTGTTTTGAGCTCATGGGTCGAAGCTCTTTCTTCTGGACATTTAGAAGCCGACTTTGGCATGATTAAGCATGTACAGGACATCCTTGCTGATAGCCAAGAGGTCGGTCTGGATATTGCAGGTGCGAAGGCCTTTATTGATGAAGTCATAACTCTGGACAACAAGTGGATTGAGACCAAGAACTTCCCAAGTGGTGACTTCTTCAATAAAATGTTTTTGAAGCCTTCTAGCGAGGTCAAGTCTGAGCTGAATGAGATCTCGTGGACTCGGAAGCAATTTGTTCGGGAGAGGAACGTCACCGAGCTGGTTATCATTGAGCTAACAGAAGACCTGCGCCGTGTTCATAGGGAGGTCGTTGAGACCAGGCAGCGTCTTGAGCTATTGGAGGGACAAGTTGCTGTAAAATGAGCCGCCATCGTGGAAGCTCGTGCTAGAGAAGGTACTCTGATTCGCCAGGTCGAGGAGGCTGAGAGCAATCTCCGGAGGAAGACTCAAGAGTACGAGCAATGGAAGATTCTTTGGGAAGAGCTTCCCCGTGTGTAGATGGGTCGCTGCGTTCTGCCGCTTTTTATGGAAAGATTTTGAAGAACCGTGGCCTGGAAGCTTTAGAGGCTAAGGCCAAGAATCTGCTTCAGGAGTTGAATCTTTGGTTGAATACCACATTAGACTGAGCTCCTGACTTTTGTAACGAACTCATTTTTCTTCTTCTTTTTTTTAATACCTCCATGTAAACACATTTTTGGTACTCTTTATACATTTTACTCAGATTCTTTTTGATGAACATGAGCAAAAGTGGGGATGTTTGTTTGGAAATTTGATCAAAAAGTTATCATTTTGTGAAAATCTTTTGTCAAAGGGTTGTTCTGGGCATGGCAGCCAGATTTTGTGGTGAAAGCCTGGTTTTTTGATCGCTTGAAAGCTGGATTTTGAGATGGCATGGGAGCCGAATTTTGTGGCATGGAAGCCAAAATTTATATTTTTTGAATTGGCATGAGAGCTGGGTTTTGTGGCATAGAAGCTGATTTTTGAATTGGCATAAGAGCCGGGTTTTTTCTGAAGTGGCATGAAAGCCGAATTTTTAAGATGGGATGAAAGCCAAGTTTTTTTGAGATGGCGTGAAAGCCCAAATTTTGGGATGGCATGGAAGCTGGTTTTTTTGTTTTTGGCGTGAAAGCTAGATTTTTTTTGAAAACCAAGTTTTAATTTATTGGCATGAAAGCCAAATTTTAGATTTTTGGCATAAAAGCCGCTTTTTTCGATTTTTTTGCAAAAAAGCTGATATTTTGTTTTTGGCGTGAAAGCCGATTTTGGTTTTTGGTGTACAAGCCGATTTTAGTTTTTGGCGTAGAAGCCAGGTTTTGGTTTTCAAAAATGCTAGTATCGACTAAAAGCCGCCTCCCTGCTGAATGGTATTCCAAGTATCGATGGAATGTCGCTTCCTTGCTCATTCGGTTTGTGAGTATCGATGGAATGTCGCCTCTCGCGAATTGGGGTGCAAGTATCGATTGGATGCCGCTGCCTTGCTTTTTAAAAAAAAAATGGTTTTGTGCATATTGACTGAATGTCGCTTCCCCACGATTTTTGAAATTCGAGGTCTCTTTTTTTTTTTTGGACCTCGGTTGTTGTATGAATTTTGGGTTTGTGGATATCAACTGGAATGTTGTGTCTCCACGAATTTTTTTTATAAGTTTTGCAAGTATCGACAAAGTGTCGCTTCGTTGAAATTTTTTTTGGGAAGTATCGAATGGGGTTCACATCCTTCCGATTTTTTGGTTTTGCGAGTATCGATTGAGCGTCGCTTCCCCGCGGTTTCTTTTAAAAAAAACCGTTTTTGTTTAAAGACACAACGGTCGTAAATTTTGACTTAAAACTGTTTTTTGTTATAAAAGTCGGGATGGACTAGGGTGGAAATTCCCGAGTCCTGATTTTGTTTCAGACCTTGAATTTTGGGTTCAAGGATCTAAAACTTGGTCAAGTTTGGGAAGAGGCTCCTAAACTTGGATATTTGGATTTTTTTGAACAATGAAACTATGAAAGTAAGCATTGTTTTGGGAGGTTTTTTTTTTTTTTTTAGAAATTTTAACATAAGGATGAAAATTCCAAAAAGGAGTGGGTTTGACGAGCAAGTACCTGGAAATAGGCTTTGACCGTGCAGGCATTGCTCTAACCCAGTGGCATAAGTCGTCAAGGGTAGTACCGCTTCAAGAACTTGCCATTGATGGGCAGCATACATCTGTCGCCCTCCATGTTTAGAAGAGCGTATGCGCCATTGGAGAAGACTTTGTCAATGACGAAGGGTCCCTCTCATTTTGGTTCAAGTTTAACTTTGGATTTATGGGCGAAAACCATTAGTCTTTTTACTGCAAGAACCAGGTCACCCTTTTTATAGGCGCGTTGCCTGACCTTCTTGTCGAAAGATCCTGCCATGCGTGCTTGGTACAACTCAATGCTTTGTAGAGCTTGGAGCCATCTTTCATCGAGATTATCCAGTTCTTGTAGTCTCAATTTGACATTGCTTTCTTGCATCATGTCATTTTGCAAAGATACCCTTAAGGAAGGAATTTGTACTTCCAAAGGGACAACAGCTTCGCACCCATAGACCAAAGAGAATGGTGTGCTATGGGTTGATCCTCGAACGGTGGTTTGATAAGCCCATAAAACTTCAGGTAGTTTGTCTCCCCAGTCTCTTTTGTGACTAGGGACCATTTCTTGAGAATTTTGCAGAGTGTCTTGTTGAAGGCCTTTGCCAGTCCATGCGCTGCCGGATTGTACGGAGTCGAAGGACAACTTTGGAATTTTTACTTGTTGCAGAACCTGTAGAATCTGTGATCCCGGAATTGTGGTCCGTTATCATGGATGAATCTTTTAGGTATACTGAAACGACAGATAATGTTGGTGCACAAGAATTGAAGGACTGATGAGGTCTTCGTTTCGCTGAGCGCAAATGCTTCTGACCACTTGGAGAAATAATCCATAGCGGGGAAGATGAAGCGATGGCCTTTGCAGTATGAGGGAGAGGTAGGACCTATGATATCCATACCCCAGGCTTCAAAAGTCCGTGAGATCGCTGTGGGATGTAGCCATTCTGGAGGCATGTGGACATAATCTCCATGAACTTGGCATTGTTGGCAGCGTTTAGCAAATTGCATAGCGTCAGCTACCATGGTAAGCCAATAATAACCTAGTCTTTTTATCTGATCGTAGAGCGTAGGACCAGCCTGATGAGCTTCATAAAGACCAGGATGTACTTCTTTAAGAGTTTCCTCGGCTTCTTGTTGTGACAAGCAGCGTAGAAGTACTCCATTGAAGGATTTTCTGTAAAGCATTTTTGAAAGAATATCCAAATGAAAGTTTGGGGCTCGTCTTTGAAAGCTTACCCATTCTTTTGGATCTTCAGGTAGGATTCTGAACATAATGTAATCAATGAACGAATCCCTCTAGTCACTGATTTGAGGTTTGAGGATGGACATCCGACTTCTAACCACTTGGTGGCATTCAACAACTGCTTGGTGTGTGTTAAGAGGGGGGATAATCCTTCTCTGACACACTGTGATTTACATGTTTTTCCCTTCTTGGATCGCCATAGATGTGGCGAGTCTGGCCAGGGCGTCTATATGGATGTTTTCACATCTGGGGATGCCGGTGATGTGACAGATGTCAAACTTTTGTCGAAGCGATTGCGCCTTGTTGTAGTAAGGCAACAGTTCAGGCTTCCTGACTTCAAATTTCTGATTCATCCGGTTGACGATCAGTTGAGAGTCCCCAAAAGCTTCTAGCACAGTGATGCCAGATTCGAGGGTGAGTTCCAATCCTATAATCAGGGCTTGGTACTCAGCTGCATTGTTGGAACATGGTTCTAGTAGCGAGAAAGTGTGTGGAATCAAGTATTTGTTGGGACTGACAAAGAGTATCCCAATTCCCAATATTTGCTTTCCCTTTTCATTTGTCCTGGTTGCACCGTCAAAGTACATGTCCCAGGAAGCATTTGGGAAGGTAGTTTCCACGTTGTAGACAGTTCGTCTGGGAGATCATCCCTGAGTGGAGAATCCTTAGGCAATGGGTGCTCTGCGAGAAAGTCTGCTAGAGCTTGGCCTTTGATCGCCTTTTGTGGTACATACCTAATATCGAATTGCGACAGAAGGGTGGACCATTTTGCCAATCGGGCATTAAGTGAACCTGCTTTTGTGACAAGGACCTGCAAGAGATTGATCCTCGAAATCAGGTATACTGTGTTGGACAGCAGATAGTGACACAACTTTTGTACGGCGAGCATCATTGCAAGACATTCTTTTTCGACTGGAGAGTAGTGATGCTCTACAGCTACCAACATGCGGCTGAGGTAATATAAAGCAACTTCTTTTCCTTCGTCGTCTTCTTGTGCTAGTAGAGTGCCCAAAGAGTAATCAAGAGCTCTTGTGTACAAGATGAATGGTTTTCCAATTGTGGGGGCATCCAACACTGGAGGTTTGGTCAGGTATGTCTTGATGTCTTGAAATGCGGCTTCACATTCAACATCCCAAACAAAGTCCACACCTTTTTTCATTAAGCGAGAGAAGGGACGGCACTTTCCTGACAGATTGGAGATGAACCATCGGATGTATGCCAACCTCCCTTGAAGCCCTTTTAGTTCTCACAGGGTTCTTGGAGATGACATTTCTAGGATAGCCCTGACTTTGGTGGGGTCAAGTTCTATTTCGCATTTCTGAACTATGAATCTGAGAAACTTACCCGATGAGATACCGAAGAAGCATTTTAGTGGATTCATCCGCAGTTTGTGTTTGCGAAGTCGGAGGAAGACTTCTCGAAAATCTTTGAGATGGTCTTCTTCTTGGAAAATAGGTGGGCCATTCAGATAGGTTTCAAAAACTTTTGACCCATTTGATGCAGGCATCAACTATCTAGAAGGCAACAAACCCAATCCAAGATGTAATCCCTCAAACTCATAAACCATGTACAACAATATATCCTATCTAGAAGATAGAAAACAACACCTAAACATGCAACCACGAAATCCACAACATACAAGGATGTAGATTATACCTTTAGAGCTTAGTTGTGCTCTAATGGAGAATTTGAATTCTTTATTTGATGATGAACACCTTCACTAATCAAATCAGAATCTCCAACACCTTTTGATCTTCCACGCTATGACACGTATCAGATTCTCTTTTCTCAAGAAGATGGTGGAATCTCCAAGAGAAAAACCCTAGAGGAAACTAGAAGAGAGAAGAGATGTGCAACAACTTGCACAAGAGAGGAAGAGAGATGATGGGCGTGAATCCCTAGGTGGGGTTGTGCATTCAGGTTGTCCAAGGGTTCCTCTCCTCCTTTTATAGCATTCAAGCCACCTCCTCTAACTAATTGAAATAGAAGTCTTACTTCCACTACAATTAGTTGCTTACCAAATCACAATTAGAAGTCTTACTTCAAATATGATTTGTAACTTCCTCTTTTACTAATTAAAATAGAAGTCTTACTTCCATTAATAATTAGTAACTTACTATTACCACTATTAGAAGTCTCACTTCAAATAGAAATAGTAACTTTCTATTTTTTTTTAGAGTTCAAGTAGAATTAGTATATTTCTAATAACTTGGGCTAGCGTGGGGACCACTAGGGATTCCTTAGAAAGCTGGCTCCAACTGGGACACGCGACCCCACATCTCATGTGCGATCCGGGCCCACAGTTAATTGCAAATAACTCCACTATATAAATGCAATTGCACTCCAGTCTTAGGAATATATTACAATGAAGACCCTAAACTTCCTCAGTACCACAAGTAGGCCCCTCTATCAATATCCATGGATCAATTGGACCTGTCCACCAAAATAGATTCGTATCTTATTATCCTTGAGCCCCAATTCATTATAGTGATCATTTGGTACCGATCCAATTAACTCTTAATTCGAATGGGTGCGCACTTACCAATGATAAATCCATTAATTGACACAAGGGGATATTAAAGATAGATTCCATCTTGACCATTGAATGTCCCCACAACTCTACTACCACGTACCCAAATCACCGAGGTGTTGACCTACAATTGGCCTCACTCATTGGTGACTCAAAGCAAATGAATAGATAGAAACTTGAGTTCATTAATGTCTCAGGATTATGAGCCTATTGCTAGGGAATTATGAGAGCAGACCTTAAAGTAAAGACAGTGTATATAAGGTGCTTCTCGTGCTCCTTCAATACATCCAATGTACCAGCACCATGATCCAGAATCTTACATTCTGATGATCGATACAAATCACACTATCTCATAGTGATCAAAGTGCTGCAACCTTGTCAGATGAGATGCCCAATCTCATCACCGGTTGTGAAGATATTTAAGTATAAGATTTGTAATACATGTCTCCTGTATGTGCATCTCATCCATACACATGTATTACATCTAGTATACTTGTGGACTCCGGTTCATCTCATGAACCATTATGTCATTCGTATTAGTTATGTGCAAACAAGTAATAAAACACCATTCGTCTCATGAAAGGAACGCAATAATATATATTGATAAATAAAGAAATTAATCAATTTATTCATCATATACTGGTATTGAGACCATAAAACTAACACTTCTTTTCTTTTGCTTTTGACGGCGAGGTCGCCCACATAACATTCGACCGTCTTGTGCTGCATATCTTTGAATATTTTCATCATAGCCCTCTGATATGTTGCACCTTCATTTCGGAAAGGTTCAAGCGAGGATTTTGGTGAAGAGGCTTCCGATTTGTGGAAGAAGATCGTCTTTTCTTCTGCCGAAGTTGCCGGCTCGACGAAGGAGCAGATGTAGGGTCTTCTACGTTGGCAGGTATCTCCAATGGAGTGAGAGCGGGCTGAACTTGCTGAGTATGAACTTGGCTTGACAATGTATCGTCTTTTGGCTCTGAATCCAAGTCCGTGTCTTGCATGATAGACACGAAGGAGACAGTGAACTTGCCCCCAGACTTTTGTTTTATCTTTTTTGCCTTGGTGGTGATTACCAAAGGCTTTGAAGGTTTGAGTGAGACAACAAAGGGATAATGAATACTCTTTTCCGTTCTGTTGGAAGGTTTTTTTTCTTCTGATGGTTGTTGAGGAGCCTTGCCTTTATCTTTCTGGAGATTTTTGGCAAATGGTGTTATTTCTTCCTCCTTTTCCTCTTCTTCATCCTTGTACATTTGAGCGGCTGCAAGATGGACGTCTTTGCCTTTGAAGGGCTTTTTGTCTGCAAACACTCGATGTATTAAGCCGTCATTGCCAACGAACTTGATGCACTGATGTAGAGTTGAAGGGACGACGCCATTCTCGTGTATCCAGGGGTGTCCAAGAAGGATGTTGTAGCATGAAGGGGTTCTTATCGCGTACACAGTGACTTCGGAGATAAGATCATCGATTTGCAACTTGAACCTGATTTTGCCGATAGGCCTTTGAGCGCTCCCATCGTACCCAAAGATGGATACAGACGTATGACTCAGCTTGCTAGGTGGGCTGCCGAGTTCTTCGAGTGCCGAAGTAGAGATGAGATTGAAAGCAGAACCTAGGTCGATCTGGACTCTGTGTTTTGGCATTTCTTTGATGTACCCTGTGAAGTACAGGGGTTGGTTGTGCTTTGTCTCGCCTAACAGGAGGTCATCCTTATTGAAGGCAATTGTTGCACTTGCTGCCTTTTGGACTTAGAGGCATTTGATGCTTGATCCCTCAGTTTTCTTCTTTTCTCTCTTCGAGGAAGTATTTGATTTTTTTACCCTATAGTCCATTTCGATTTGTAGGACTTGTGGGGCATATTTGTCGACATCCGCATTCAGCCTTTGCAGTTCTGAAATGAGACTATCACGAGTTTGTGGAGACATTCGTAATAAGTCAAGGATGTGCAGTCATGCAGGTATGTGCTTGAAGTGCTCAATCAAGTCGTACTTGAAAGCCTCCTTCAGGCCTGCATTTTCATTATTGTTGCCACTTGGGGAGTTTCCAATTTCTGTTCCCGAAGGATTTTCAAAGGAAGAAGAAGGTTGGTTGTAATTTTTGTGGTAATCCCGGCCAGAGCGGGTACCTCTACCAACTTCAAGAACCTCTGGAGAGGGGTCTCCTTTCGGAAGATCACTCCCCGTTAGACCCCGACCCAGACTAATTCGATTAGTGTGTGTTTAGTCCTAAGTGGGTTTAGTTACTGTTGGGCTAGAAATAATTAGTTTTAGTCCTGGACATAGTTTTGGGAATTTTGAGAACGTTTAGTGTTAGTCAGACACACTCAGGAAGGCTTGAGTGTACGTGTAAGCCTGTGAGGATCGTTTTGATTTTCGTTTTAATTATGACTTTTAATTCATTTGAATGGTTTTATTATTCGTTACAACTTTCGTTTTCGGCCCGTTCGTGTTTGAAGCCTAGAAATACTAGTTTTAGCCCAAAAGGGTAAAAATTGTCTTTTATATACAAATCTGGACACAAATTTTGAAATCTCAAATCCATGTCAAAATTATACTTTTTGGAAACTAGATTTTTTTAGGATCTTTTTATCCTTCTTCGTCGACTTCATCCAGGGCCCGTGAGATCATGTTTTAGCAATCTCTAGTTCCAAACATATGGGGCCCACAACCCAACCACTTAAGTCTTCTCCTTCTCCTTTCTCATTCACTTTTCCTAATCCTGCAACTTTTCAAGACCTAGGGTTGAGAAGCCTTTTCTTTTCTCTTCACTTTTCCCCTCTTGCATACTCAAGCTAGAGATCTCCAAATAGGATTCCAAGACCATCATCTTCTTCCTCTCCTTGCAAGCTTTCTATTGATACAAATTTCTTGGAGTTTCTAGTGGGGCAAGCTCTCCATTTTCTTCATCTCTTCTTGTTTGGGCATCTCTAGGTAAGAGGTCCAACCCATCTCTTCAATGGAGTCTTTTTAACTCCTAAAGATCTTGTTTTTCTAAGTTGTAACACCCATTTCGTAATGGATTTCTTGTTTTCAAAATTGAGTGAGTTTTGAATGGTTTTCAAGGGGTTTTGTAGTGTTTGGCTTAGCTCTTGAATAGTAGTGCTTGAAGAGAGGTTTGGTTTGGCATCTTGGGCAAGGCAAGTAAACAATCTGGAATGAATGTTAGCATTGTGTGTATTTGATTTGTTTTCTTTCATTCTCTTCATTTCATAAGAAATTCATGTCTCGATTGGAAATTTTGGGGATTTTGTTTTAGATTGAAGAATGAAAATATGATGTCTTAATTTGTGCTATGATATGTGTGATTAATCCCTTGGAGGGCATGTAGGCTCAGGGAAGTGCAGGTTGTGTGAGAAGTAAGAAGAAGGGCAGAAGAAATGTGAAAAACCTGACTTGAAATGCACTGCCCGTACAGTTTCAGTCAGTTGGCGGCTAGCCGAAATCCCCATTTCGGCTAACCGCGAGCCAACCGAAATCGGCGGTTCCTTTTCCAGAAGCCTGCATTTTCGGCTGGGGATTTCGGTCAGTTGGCGGCTAACTGAAATTCCCATTTCGGCTAACCGCTAGCCAATTAAGTTTTGGCGGTTCGTTTTCCAGAAGCTGTGACTGGACCAGGGTTTCCAGCGGTCAGTTTGTCGGTCAGCTGGCGGCTAGCCGCTACTCCTCATTTTCATGAGAATGAAAACTACAACATGTTAAGGGACCTTTAGCCTGATATTGTGCACTTGAAAACCTGAAATGTCTTTTAACTTCGGAGGCACCGATTCTCATTTAAAGTCCAACATTTGGGTTTCAATTACACAAGGATTAACCAAAGGTCCTTAAGTGTGCATGATAGAACGTGGTTTCGTACTCTAGTTTTGATACAATAAATGTTCTCATGTATTCGATTTAAATTTTAAGTATAAGCAAGCTCGTTTGAAGATTTGTTCCAAAAAATAAAAAGGGGGCCACTTCTTAAGCGTGTTATGCATATTAATTATGCCTTTTGCTAGTCGTGTTTGTCGTGTTTTGATAAGTGATTTTTCCCGTTTATCTCGATATGTTTAGACAGTGTTTCGCGTGTTTTGCGCATTCATGAATTCAAGTGAGCACCACTGAGCTTTGATTGCCCTTTCAGTTTGATCCACTGTCTAGGGGTCCTTAAACATGTGGACTATTTGCAGATTGGTCGTGTATTTTACTACATAGTGCGTGTCCGGTTCTGTGGCTGGAATCCCCGTATATGTGGGAATAGTGTTTCGTTTATCGTGCTTATCGTGTTTTTCGTGCATGCTTGCTCTTTTCATTTTATATGATAGAGAAAGGATGAGCTCCATGTGGATTAACTATTCATGATATATTATAAGTACTCATGTTAGTTTGTTTCGTATATTCTTAAAAAGTGTTTCACTCATGAAATTACTTCAAGTTCAGTGAATTGTTTTTATGTGTCCACTTTAAAACAATTTTTGCGTCATACTCATGCCTAAATTGATTACCTGCCAAACCGTCGTGTTTGATACTTGTTTATTTTGGTGCCCGGATGCAGGTGACGCTGCCTTTGAGGAGGAGTGTCAAGAGGAGGCTGTTGAGCCACCACCAATTCCTGAGTGGCAGCCCGACGACGTCAACTAGACGTCGGGCGGTGTCTTGAGATTCGTTTTCACATGTCTTGGGTTACTGTCAACTTTTGGAATTGTATTGGCCTTTGTTGGCCTCTTATTTTGGGATGTAACAAACATATTACTTTTGCTTAATTTTCAGAACTTGAATTATGATGGGAATGATATGTTATAATTCATTTTTGATATCTTGGTCTTGATGCTATATTATTATTGCACTTGAATTTTTTTTTTGTGCTTGTCTTGATGTGATTTGCTACACGCTTCCGCAAACTTGATCGTGCGAGTCAGATTCTACGTGTCTTCGGAATCCTCACCGCGGGAACCTTTGGGAAAACACCATCGCGGGCCTGGGACTCGTTCCGGGGTCCTGACAGGACTGGTATCAGAGCGGGACTTGTTTCAGGAACTTAAAAGAAACAAGAAAATCCTAGGAACGTGACGAGGATTCGTGAGTTCGATAGATTCGTTTAGTAAAGGACCTAAGAAACCCTTAAACCATGTTTATTGTGTACTAACTCCTTGTTTTACAGCATCATGCCTCTAAGAAAAGTTCCAAACAATAATGCTTAAAGCAGTAATCAGAATGAGTCAGACACGACTAATACACCAACATCTACACAATTTCAAGAGCTTATGCAAGCTATGATAGAACAACAAAGGCAGGCAAATGAGACTCAAGCAAAATTTCAAGAACAGATGGCTAAGAAAGATGAGGAAATGGCTCAAGTCCAGAGACAACTCTTAGAAGTTCTTCAGAAAAGGCCTCAAGCTCCACAAGCTCAACCTTTGGGTTTACAGATTGTTATCCATCATAGGGATCAGGACCCTAATATGCTATTTGAGAGGTTCAGGAAGAGAGCACCGAAGGAATTCTCGGGTCACGAAGACCCGTTAGTTGCAGATGACTGGATGGCAAATACCGAGAAAATCTTTGATGTCTTTACATGCACGGGGAGACAGAAGGTCAACCTCACAGCTTCATTATTCTATGGGCTTGCAGATCAGTTGTGGCAAACAGTTAAGGACCCATATATGGCAATGGCTAACGAAAATACATGGGCAGTATTGTGAGAACCCGACCCCTAATCTCTTCGATTAGTGTTGTTTTGTTTGTGGATTAGTTCTTTTAGTGGGATTAGTATTTGTTGGGTTGAGTTTGTGAGCTAGATTGAGTTTTCTTCTAGTTTTGGGCTTTTGAGTGCTTTGGCAGCTTGTGGGGCCCTTTGGGGGTTCCCTTTTCGGCTTTGTATTTACTTGTGAGATTTTCCCGATTTGTTTCGTATTGTGTTTTTGGCCCGTTGCATTCATCTTGAGGAATCCTACAACTTTCATGTTGATCCCATATCCATTTGAGAACCCAAAAACCGATTTCTTGGCCTTGAGGGCAAAACAGTCTTTTCACACCAAATCTGTCCATTAATTTCGAAAATTTCAGAATTTGGCAAAATTAGACTTTTTGGAAAGTAGATTTTTCGCTGATGAATTTTGTCTTCTTCGTCGTTTTCATCCGGGGCCCAGAAACTTGTGTTTTTCCCTTGAGAAGTTTAAGTGAGGTGGGGCCCACACCCACCCCTTTATAAAATGGGTTCCTTCTCCTTCCTCTTCACCCATTTCCCTGCAACGGTTCCAGCAAGAGCTGGAACCACTCCTCTCTCAGCCACTCTCTCTCTCCTCTCTCCCTTGGCTTCTCTTGATTGTAAATGGAGATTTGATCTCCTCATCATCTTCCATACCTTCCAAGCTTTCCAAAGATGTTATTTTCATGGATTTTGAGCAAAGGCAACTTCTCTTTTCAAGCTCTTCTTCTTGGTTCAAGGCTTTAAAGGTTAGCATTTGGTTTCTTTCTTTTAATCTTTGTTTTCCCAAACCATTTGGAGTATTTTTATCTTCCATTCATGGATTTTCATTGAGGTTTGCAATGGATTGGATTTTCTAGGGTTTTCATGGGAAAATTTGGGGGTTTTGGTGGGTTTGGAGCTAGAGACTTCTTTGAGGCTTTTGTGGAGTGATTTGTGCATCTTCTTAACCCAAGGCAAGTGGATGAATGGATGGTTTTAATGTTATCAAAGTTTTATGAGAAATCCTAAATTTTGTTACTTATTCTTGATAATTTGATATATGTTTTCACATATGTTTCTTGCCACATTCTAGTGATTTTGAAATGCATATTCATGGGTTTTTCTCTCTTGTTAAATCTCGTAGAAAGGTATGCATTTTATTTGGTCAAAGTTTGCTCATATGGTTTTATAGAAATGTGGTTGATTCTATTGTTTCTCCCTACATGTTTATTTATTACTTTGACTTGAAATGAATGCTCATGAAGAGCCTTGATAGTACATTTATTGTCATAGATATATGATGGTTCATAGCCTTAATTCCTCTTGTTTTGTCCCAATTATATCTTATGTGAAATGGTTTCATTCTTGCTTTCCTTGGATTGAATGTGATGTTGATGGAGGGGAATGTGATGGAGGTTGTGAAACATTTGATGGTATTTGAATCAAGTTTTAGAGTCCTCAATTGATGTATAAAGATGGTTGAAAGAGGGTTGTAAAAAGGAAGAGAAAGAGGGGAAATGAACTGCCCAGAATTCAGTTTCTGGACAGTTCGCTCGAGCGACCATGACAGTTCGCTCGAGCGACCTGTCCAGAAAGGGATACGGGCGTTCCAGTAGCTAGTTCGCTCGACCACATTTAAATAACCGCTCGAACGATGAGTTCGCTTGAGCGAACTCCCAGATTCGCTCGAGCGATGCGGTCTGCCTGGCCTGATGCGCGGGTACAGAAATTTCGGCCGATCGATCGGACCGAAGTGGGTTTTGAGGTTTATTTTCTTCGTGGACCTTGGCTAACCTCCTCGAACTCACTCGACCATATGTGAGAGCGTCTTGAGCCGATGCTCTTCACAGTTGGTTCGGTAGCATCGAAGTTCAATACATTTCAATCTTGAACGGGATGGAACGACGCGATATCTTCGTTATATCTAAACACAAGTCTTTCCCTTGGTTATCGCGAATTCTATTCCTTTCGGTGACTGAATAGGTTGCTCGATGTTTCCGAATTAATGTCATACCTAGGATGGACCGTTGATAATCTTGATTCTTGCTATTGTAACATCTAGAACTACCCATAAGCTCATGTTAAATTTTGGAAGTAGTAAAAGTGCATAAGGAGCCCGGAATGTCTTCAAACTCAAGGAGTACCAAGTAATTGTTATAATCGACATACGGGACCCCTATTCACTTAAATAGATCTTGAAATTAATACTTTTCCCGAAATTGTCATAGTTCATTGTTTCACCTCTTGTCCCGAGATTTGCATTACATGACTTGTTTTCCCGAAAGCATTGAAGTTACATTAGTAACAGTTACTTGTCCCGAAATGTATTGCCCGATATGATATGACAGTGTGCCCTTGAGCACCCCCGTTTACCCGTTTATTTACGTGCCCTTGAGCACCCCCGTTTACCCGTTTATTTACTGTACTTGATTACTTGCATATGTCTCGATTGGTTTTAACCTATGAGTCGGCATCACTAAGCTTGGATACCTTGTCAGTCTGATCCACTGACTTGGAAATCCCTCTCCCGTCCCGCCAGCTGCAGTTTGGATCCCGATACCCGGTTATTGCCGTGGTCCCGTCCCGATACCCGGTTCGCTACCGTGGTCCCGTTCCCGTGCATTTATTATTGTATATATGATTTACGTTGAGTCTCCTCACCTTGTGTGACTGAGACCAACGTCCCGCTCTTGTCACTTCGGTGATAGAGGACTTAGCTTCTTGTGATTGCCATCTTGCCAGTTCCCGATTCCTTGGACACCCGACATGGTTTATATTGCTTACTTGTTTTCAGTTAAATGATTCATTGCTTTTATGAAAGTTGTTATTTAGATAAGTGTTAATGCTCTCTATTGTAAATCCAGTCACTATTATATTGTTTTATGTCTTTTGCACACGTACATGTTTTACATGAATGCCGGTTGGGTGAATACCCGTGCTTTTACATATGTTTCTAACGATCGATGGCTTTTGCTAGATTTATATGATTTCACATGTCTTAAACGAAAACCCGAATTGTTAAATATCCGTGCTTTGTTTTAAATGACATTTGACTTGTGAGATTCCCATGTTTATACACGTTTTAAATGATTACCCGATTTGTCAAATATCCATGGTTTGAAATATATTTTAGATGACACTTGTTTTGCCAGATTCCTATGTTTATACCTATTCTACATGATACCCGATTTGTTTAAATATCATATCTTGGAATAGGTTTAAACGAACATTAGTCTTGTCAGATTTCTTGGGTTACACTTGTTTTAAATGAACACCCGGTTTGTTAAATATCCGTATTTTCACATATGTTTCAAATGGACATTGGTTTTGCTAGACTGTTATGGATACTTGATTTGTTGTATACTTGTGTTTTACTTAAGTTTCAAATGAACGTTTGTTTTGTCAAACCACTATATTTATACATGTTTTAGACGAATACCCGATTGTCAAATATCTATGATTATAGATGATGTAAATGAATACATGTTTTATTAGATGTTCATGTTTTACCCGTGCTGGAAATGAATACTAGTTTTCCCCGAGATTCCCGACTTTGCACCCGTATAATTATATGCAGCATTTTGAGCAAATAGCATGATTTATCATTTGTATTATTATTCGCTATATTGTAATCTTTTCATCCACCTGCCAGACCGTCGTGTCTGACCCACTACTTTTGGTACTCAGGTTCAGATTTATTCGCCCCGAGTTGAGTGTTTTGTTGGCTTTGAAGCCATGCCTTGCAGGTTGTTTTGTCGGCTATGCCATGTAGACATTGAGTCTGACATCGGAGCTACGTCACATTTGGGTAGTAGTTTATAGCTTATTGTTATATGGATTTTGTTAGCCTTTTTCTTGGGATTCTTAATTAATGTACATTGATAATTGTAACTTGAATATATTTGGGGATGTAATATCCTGTTACTGTCAGCTCTGTAAATTATTGTGATGATTACTCCAGTCTGATATGATTCTTGATATAATAGCTATGGGCTAAAGGTTGAGTGCGACGCGGAATCCGATGGCCACGGACTTCGGGTCGCAACGCCACAAATGCTTCCGCAAAATATTCGGAACGTGTTGTCTTCACACACGCGGATCTTGGGAGAAGAAAAATACATTTATGCTTAATCCCATCTCCCGCCCCCGAGGTTTCGGTTCGGGGGCGTGACAAGCATGCAAGATACAATTCCAGGATAAGTACATTCCCTTCCATGTTAAGAGACAGAAGGCTATTGAATTCCAGCAGCTCAAGCAGGGCACCATGATTGTGCTAGACTATGTCACCAAGTTTGAGAGATTGGCTAGATATGTTACCGAGTTGATTAACACTGAGCAGAAGAAGATAACAAAGTTCTTGGAAGGACTGAACCCGATTATCATGAGAGATGCCATAGGAGTAGTTCCACCAGCTACATTTGATGAGGCTATCAAACGGGCATATAAGTTTGAAGATATCAACAATCTGATCATTCAAGGCAGGAAGCAACACTATCAGCAACAAAATCAGAAGCAGCATCATAACAAGAAACCAAAGCAAGAACAGAGTCAAGTGAGGTAGGGTTGTGGCCACTGTGGCAAGAACCACGAAACTCATGAATGCCGTAAGGCCACAGGTGCCTGTTTCAAATGTGGGGCTATGAACCATGCAATCAAGGATTGCCCACAACTTCAGACTCAAGGCAATAGAAACCAACAACAGAGACAAGTAGCTCCTCAAAATCAAGTACCAGTTCAGAATCAAGCTAGACCACCTCAGCAACAATAGCAGCAGGCCAGGCCACAAGCACAGAATCAGAATGCTCGTCCTCCACAACATAACATACATGCCCAAGGAAGGCAAAATCAAGCACCAAATAGGCTACAGATGCATGGACGCTTATATTACCTCAACCGTGTGGATGCTGAAGTTGCAGGAGACGTAGTGGAAGGTAAACTTCTAGTTTATGGGGTTGAAGCTCATATTTTATTTGATCCTGGATCCACACATTCGTTTTTATCTCCTAGTTTTTCTAAGATGATTGATGCACCACATAATGAATTGGATTATATTCTGATTGTCACCACACCAGTAGGGAAACAAGTTGTGTGTAGAACCTATTATCCTAATTGTACAGTTTTGTTAGGAGATGTTAATTTACCAGCGAACCTCATTGTTTTGAACATGCATGATTTTGATGTCATCTTAGGCATGGATTGGTTAGAAGCATATTGTCGCGACCCCGGAACGGATCCCGGGCCCGCGACGCAGTAGTTGAAACTTTCCCACAGGTTCCCGCGGTGAGGATTCCCAAAGACACGCGGAATCTGGCTCACATGATTAAGTATGCGGAAGCGTATAGCAAACACAACAAGATGAGCACCAATAAAATATTTAAGTGCTCTAACAATAATAAACAAGACATAGTATCAAAGGAAGAAGCTAACAAGGCATTCCCATTAATATTCAAGTTATGAGACTAAACGAAAGTAAATTAAGTTTTAAGTACAATCCATAAGAGGCCAACAGAGGCCAATACAGTTCTCCAAAAATATAACCAAAAGGAACCCCATGACAAAAGGTGACGAGACTCAAGAACCCACCCGACGTCTAGATGACATCGTCGGGCTGCCACTCTCTCATAGGGATTGACTCACAAGCCTCCTCCTGACGCTCCTCCTGAAAGGTAATGTCTCCTGCACCTAGGCACCAACAAACAAGGGTCAAACACGACGGTTTGGCAGGTAATCAATTCAGGCATGAACATGAACAATAACATTTAGAGAAAACATGTAAGCAAATCCTTGATATGAAGTACTATTAAAACTGAGGTACATTTTCAAGAACGCGAACAAAGCTGAGATACCGAAACAAACTAGCATGAATACATAATATATCATGAATAGTTATCATCCACAAAGAGCTCATCCTTTCTCTATCATTTATATAATGAAAAGAGCAAGCACGCACGACAAGCACGATATACATAATATAAGCACGACACGATTTCCCACAAAGACGGGAATTTCGGCCATGGAACCGGACACGCACGATGTGTAATAAATACACGACCAGTCTGCAGACAGTCCACATGTTTAAAGACCCCCAGACAGTGGATCAGACTGAAAGGGCAGTCTAAGCTCAGTGGTGTTTACTTAATTCATGAATGCACAAAACACTCGAGATATTAGCAAAACTTGTCGAGATAAAAAGGGGGAAATCACTTATCAAAACACGATGAACACGACTAGCAAGGGCATAATTAATATGCATAACACGCTTAGGAAGTGATCCCCTTTTTCCTTGAAACACATCTTCAAAACTAGCTTGTACTTGACTTCAAAACGAGTGCATGATGATATTCATCATATCCAAAAACCAAAGTACGAATACAAAGCCTATCAAGTTCATGCAAGGACCTTTGGTTGATCGTTATGCAGCCGAAGCCTAGATGTTGGAATAAAAACAGAATTGGTACCCCAGAAGTTCAAGGACATCTCGGGTTTCGAGTGCATAATATCCGGCTAAAGGCCCCTAAACATGTTCTAGTTTTCATTCTTACAAAAACTCTTCAAAACAAGCAAATGTGTCAATTTCGGTCAGCTCGCGGTTGAAAGTTCATGCATTACAGATCTGAACTTGGAATAGCATGGCTGGTATGGTTTTTCAAGTTTTTAAAACAAAACCAAATCTGATATGGCAGCCATGAAACATGCATAAAACTCCATGAAATCATGATCAACATGTGTAGAATGAAAGGAGATGATAGAGGACTAATACCTTGCTGATATGAAGTCTTCAAATCTCTGAAACTGAACTTGCAAACTGCTGATCACAAGCCTGCAATCAGCTATACAGGTTGCAGGAATTTACTGCAACAACTTTCCTTTTGATCTTCTCTTCTATTCCACGACCCAATCTGATTGGTGTTGATTGTGGGATCAGAATAGGGTTTCCTAGATGGGTTTTCTGAACTACTCTTTGTGGAAACAACCCAGGACCTGATCTCCTCTCTCCAATGAAGAAGAAGAAGGCAGCAATGGGCTGGGCGTGAATGGGCTTCTCACTCTCTCTTGGACTTGGACGGCCAATGGAGTTCCTTGAGGTTTCACGCCTAGGGTTTCTTTCCTATCTCTTGTTTCATGTGTTCCACGCCCAGGGCAGTCCCCCTTATTTTATAAAGATCACATTCCTTTAAAGAGTTCTATCTCTAATAGGAATGACAATCCCTAAAATTAAGCAACCAGCCCCTTTAGTTGTGCAACACTTTCTAATTAAAGATACTAAAAATTAGTAAGCTTTAATCATAGGAATTCTTACCCAAAGAGGAGTTGTTCCTTCCAAGTAAAGATACCTAGTCAAACTTGGAAACCTCACACAAGGGGCTCCACTTATGGCTGGCCCACAAGATAGATAAACACACCATGGCCCACAAGTTAATAATTTAGCTAGAGTTAAATTCATGTATGCCATCAAAAGCCTATTTGAATTTAAACTCAAAATTATTCTTCCACAAAATTAATTCAACCACATATCATCTAATTAAATTAGGAAACCATTCCAATATAGGAAAGTGGCTAGAAGAGGGACCAAAAGACATATTTGCCCTTGGCTCCTAAAATGACCAAAATGTCCATGCTAACCCCATAGCAACATTAAGATCATTTTAACCCTAACTCATTCCACTAAAGAGTTATGGTTGCACTCCAGGGACAAATATTAAATTGCAAATTAAGCTCATCATAAACTGACGATTGTCTTTGACCTACCAAGTACAATGACCACAATGCCCCTCTATGTAACATCCATAATCAAGTAGGTTAACCGATGTACTATCTACCTTCTTGATCACATCTTACCCTTAGAGCTTCATACCCTGGACTTAATCATCATCAGGATATCATTCTCTTGATCCAGGGAGCGACCCACAAGTTCAATACCCATATGGAACATCCATATACTAAGATCTTAGATTCTGATGATTAATTGGATAATTCTAAGGGGACGATCATTCCATCACACGATGGCATAGATTCCATATTGCATTTGCACGTCCTAACTAATCAAGCCCGAGCACCCAAAACACAGAGCTGTTGACCCATGAACAGGATCTCACCCATAGTGAATTAAAGTACAAGAACTCGACTTCATCAGTTCATCCACAAATGCTCAAGATTAAGAGCACTGGTCACTCAGTAGTAAGAGGTGAATTGATCTCTCTCTGTGATAGTACTATTTTAGAGATCACACATACAAGTGGTCCTGTTCAATGTATGACACATGCACTAATGAGATAAATCCGGAAAGGCCTCCGTGACTAAGGTAAGTCACCCTGAATACAGGAGAGTATCTCATTTTAACTTATACCAAGATGAAGTGCCCAACTCCATCTCTCAGTTATGAACAAGTTTATTGTTTCAAGTATCCATGACTCAGACCTTATTGTGTGTGGCCACTACACACCTAAGTCATTTACTCGAAAACAATGGGCCTTACACAACCATACATATACACAAGTATTAAGAGAAAGATATCATTCCATTAAATAACCAATAAATATCCAGTAACAGAGATGTGAGTGCAGTCAGTGGGCTTTAGGGCATACACCAATCCCAACAATCTCCCACTTGCACTAAAGATCACTACGACCTAACCTAACTCCCATAGACTCAACATGTGAAGTAAACACTTTCTCAGTAAGAGTCTTAGTAAATGGGTTAGCTAAGTTATTTGCTGAGGCAATCTGCTCTACCACTATTTCTCCATCCTGAACGAATTCCCGGATCAAGTGGTACTTTCTCTGAATATGCTTGCCTTTCTTGAGATTCCTGGGCTCTTTGCAGTTAGCTACTGCACCAGTATTGTCGCAGTACATGACAATCAGTTTTTGCACTACAGGAACTACTCCCAATTCCAATAGGAATTTTCTGAGCCATACTGCTTCCTTCGCAGCTTCTGATGCCGCCACATACTCTGCCTCCATGGTAGAATCAGCAGTACAATCTTGCTTGACACTTCTCCATGATATAGCCCCTCCTAATAGAGTAAAGACGTATCCCGAGGTAGACTTTCTGCCATCTACATCCGACTGGAAATCAGAGTCTGTATACGCCAGTGGCGTTAGATCATCTGCTCGGTAGGTTAGCATATAATCTTTCGTTCTCCGAATATACTTGAATATATGCTTAACAGCTGTCCAGTGCATAGGTCCAGGGTTTGATTGATATCTACTAACCATGCCAACGGCAAAGCAGATATCTGGTCTAGTACACAACATTGCATACATGAGGCTTCCAACAGCTGATGCATATGGTACTCTCCTCATGCTGTCTATCTCCTTAGGTGTTTTCGGACGTTGATTCCGAGATAGTGGTACTCCATGTCTAGAAGGTAGCAAGCCCTTCTTGGAGTCATGCATGTTATACTTGACCAATATCTTCTCAATATACGAAGATTGGGATAAGGCTAACATGTTGTTCTTGCGATCTCGCAAAAGCTTGATCCCTAAGACATAGCTCGCCTCACCCAAATCCTTCATCTGAAATTGAGATGATAACCAAACCTTAGCAGACGACAACATGCCAACATCATTTCCAATGAGTAATATGTCATCCACATATAGGACTAAAAATGCAACTGCGTTTCCACTCCCTTTCTTATACACACATGGTTCATCAATGTTTTGATCAAAGCCAAAGGATTTGACTGCCTGATTAAACTTGATGTTCCATGCCCTAGATGCTTGCTTAAGTCCATAAATGGACTTTTTAAGTTTACAGACCATGTTCTCTTGGCCACCAGCAATGAATCCCTCTGGTTGCATCATATAGATGCATTCGTCAAGACTTCCATTAAGAAAAGCTGTCTTGACATCCATCTGCCATATCTCGTAGTCATAATGACATGCGATGGCTAAGAGAATCCTTATGGACTTGAGCATGGCTATTGGCGAGAAGGTTTCCTCATAATCGATACCCTCTTTCTGAGTATATCCTTTCGCCACCAGTCTTGCTTTGAAGGTTTCAACCTTCCCGTCCACTCCTCTCTTTCTCTTGTAGATCCACTTGCACCCTATGGGTTTGATCCCTTCAGGTGCATCCACAAGTTCCCAGACTTGATTGGAATACAGAGAATCCAATTCAGATTTCATCGCTTGCTGCCACATGTCAGCATCTATATCCGTTACTGCTTCATCGTAACTAGTAGGATCTTCAACCAGATCCTCGGAGTCTGTCATAAAAGACACTCCTAGGTATCTATCTGGTGGTCTAGAAATTCTCCCACTACGACGAGGCTCCGGAGTGTTAAAAGGAATGTCTTGATTTTCTACAGTCTCAGGATCTGGCACAGATGTTGCAGGAGTTTCTGAAAGAATCTCCTCAAGTGTTTCTTTACAACCAAGCTCTTGGTGCATCATGCAATCATCCTCCAAGTATCTATCATGAGTGTTGATAAGCACCTTTTGCTCCTTTGGATGATAAAAGATGCCTCCTCTCGTTCCCTTAGGATACCCAATGAAGTAGCACATTTCCGATCTGGGTTCTAGCTTGGTAGCTTTATCATTCAGTACATAGGCTGGACAACCCCAAATGTGGATATGTCTTAAACTGGGTTTTCGACCTGTCCACATTTCTTGAGGTGTCCTAGGTACTGATTTAGAAGGTACCAGATTCAAAATGTATGCTGCTGCTTCTAGGGCATATCCCCAAAATGATATGGGTAGGGTTGCATGACTCATCATGGACCTTACCATATCAAGAAGGGTACGGTTTCTTCTCTCTGCTACACCATTTTGCTGGGGTGTACCCAGTGCAGACAACTGAGACACAATCCCATGTTGCGTGAGGTACTCCTTGAACTCACCCAGGAGGTACTCGCCACCTCGATCAGATCGAAGAGCTTTGATATGTTTCCCTAGTTGTAACTCCGCCTCAGCCTTGAATTGTTTGAACTTATCAAACGCTTCAGACTTGCGTCGCATTAGGTACACATATCCATACCTAGAGTAATCATCAGTGAAGGTGATGAAATACTCATAACCTCCTCTCGCTAGTTTGTTCATAGGACCACACATCAGTGTGAACCAATTCTAACAACTCCTTTGACCTCAGTCCCTTTCCAGAGAATGACCTTTTGGTCATCTTTCCCATGAGACAAGATTCACACTGAGGTAAAGGTTCGAGATCTAATGAGCTCAAAAGCCTATCCTCTACCAACCTCTGAATCCGTTTTAGGTTAATATGACCCAAACGTAAGTGCCAAAGATAAGTGTCATTGGTCGAAGATACCTTCCTCTTGAGGGAAGATGAGCTTTCTAGTTGTACATTATGCAGTGTGGGAGCAATAGGATATATATAAAATAAGTTGTCATTCATTCTACCGGAACATATAATATTTCCATTTCTACTGATATCAACACCAGAATGGAGAGAAATTGAATAATGAAATTCAATAAGTTTGGAAACTGAAATTAAATTCTTCCTTATGTCCAGAACATAGATAACATTATTTAAAACTAATATCCTATCATGCGGAAAATGTAAAGTAACAGCTCCCACTGCAACAGCCCAAATCTTTGCTCCATTTCCAACTCTAAGGTCAAACTCCCCTTTCTCAAGCTTTTTCATTATCTGAAACCCCTGCAATGAATTGCAGATATGATTAGTGGCTCCAGAGTCTACTATCCATGAATCAGTAGAATCAACCACATGACAGGTTTCAATGTAGTAGGAAAGAGATATACCTTTCTTATCTGAGCCTAGGAGCTTGGGACAATCTTTCTTCCAGTGACCTTTGAGGCCGCACTTGAAGCATTTCCCTTTGGGCTTTTCACCTGTACCTTTGTCCTTCTTTCCAGCATTGCCCTTTTTCTGTCCTTTTCCCTTACCCTGCTTCTTCTTGAACTTTTTCCCTTTCGGGTTCAGTTTAGAGGAAGACTTGGAAAAGTGAGCTTTGCCTTTAGGCTTCACGATGGCCTCTGCCGCCTGGAGTTCTTTCATTAACTCAGAGAGAGTCATGTCCATCTTGCTCATGTTGAAGTTGAGCTTGAACTGGTTGAAAGACTCCGGCAGAGTTTCGAGAATCATATCAGTCTGACTCCCTGCATCAATCTCAGCCCCTAGGATCTCAGCTTCATTGAAACAATCCATCATTTTGAGCATGTGCTCTCTGACAGGTGTTCCCTCAGCCATCCTAGTATTCATGATTGTCCTTAAAGCAGCTTGCCTAGCTAGCCTGCTTTTGTCTGCGAACATCTCAGACAAGGACAACATGATATTAGAAGCTGTGTCCATTTGCTCATGCCGCGTTTGCAACACGTTGGACATGGAAGCAAGCATGTAGCATTTGGCCATGCTATTCGCCTTTTTCCATTTCCTTTCAGCCTCTAGCTGGTCATTTGTAGAATAATCATCAATCGTAGGACAGGGTTCCGACAAAACATACTTGTACTCCTCAGCGGTGAGTACTATGTTAAGGTTTCTTTTCCAGTCTACGTAATTAGGGCCAGTCAATTTGTTCTCACACAGAATACTCATCAACGGGCTAAAAGAATCCTTCCCCATCTCTCTGGATATATAACATGTTATAATTAGATAGGCAGTATATATGTAACATGTATATGGTGCTTGTAATAAAAGGAAAAAACATGCACAAGACTTTTTACATTAGTTAACCCTAATTATAATGTATCAGTGTCTCAACCTCCTCATAGACCCTCCATCGAAGGGATGGCCGAGCCTACAGTCACGTTGAGTTAAGGTCTGCTTATTTGGATCATTACTGTCTGGATACGCATATCCAGTGATAGTCCAATCACTGATTGGTTTGGCCTCATATGACAAATAACACTAACTCCTAGGGAGAGGTTATTACCGTCTTATGTCAAGTGTATTACCATCTCTTATGAACGTTCCCAGAATGTCTATGACTCAAGTCCTCCGAAGGGAAGTGACTTTAATCCAATCTTGAAGTGAACTTTAGTAAAGAGCTCCACCGAAGGGATGGCCGCTCCCACCAACACTTCATTGACTTTCTATAGAAGTGATCTTTAGTAAAGAACTCCACCGAAGGGATGGCCGCTCCCACTAACACCTCATTACGAATATTCACATTAGTTCACCCACTAACCCATCGAAGCGATCTTTAGTAAAGAACTCCACCGAAGGGATGGCCGCTCCTACCAACACTCCATTGAGATAGCATGAACCGAAAATGGAAGGCCGTGGGGTTTTTCCAAACCCCTCTCCCACTTGATTATTTAACACTAGGGTTTTGAAAAACTCTTTTGACTTTAGTATCGTTACTCAAACCTTGTTTAAATCTAGCAAACTTAGTTAACAATTTTCATGACTCAATTGCTTAAGTCATCTCAAAAAAAATAAATAACCTTTGCTTTAAAACATATTGAGTAAAGGTCTTGGGACCAGTGGGTTATGGGCCCACCAAGGTAGCAACATATTAGATTTTAGTTTGGCCTCTTTTGGAAACTTAGGGTACCAAGATAAACTAAACCCTATCCAATTTTTAAACCATAGACAAATAGAAGGTGCTGGTCTAAGATCCGTTTAAAAACAATTTGCCAAACTAAAAACAATCCAATGTAGAAAAATGCCAATTTTAAGAACCTAGTGGTGGCCATGTTACTAGGTGATGAACATAGCATTAAAAGCAATTATATAAAGCAATCAACCATGCATTCCATATATAAAAGCAATAAAAGAATGCAATCCTTGATGGCTCCCTGCTCTTCGGACTTCAAATCCTTATCCAACTAGGAATCCTAATCCAACTAGGATACTTGGTTAAGAGTCCTTTTCGCACTAGGACACCTTCGTTGCCTCCACCACCATGTAATCCTCTTCTACTTGTAACCATGCAATCTTTGAAGCTTTCTTCTCCTTGCTTGTTACAATAAATAAATTTATACAAGCAAACCCATGAAAAACAAAAACCAAAAATTACATTGGAGATCCCTATGCTTTTCAAGAAAGCTTACATCAAGACTAGTTGAAATAAAAAACAAGGAAAAATTACAACCTCCTATGATTGCTAAACGCGCAATCGTACACTTTCCAACTAATTAAAAAACATCCAAATCCACACACATACATGCGAACCATCAAGGATGCAATTATATGGCTGCAACCAAAAAGATTAGTGCATTCATTGTGCTGTGTACAGCACTATACAGCATTCTGAAATTATTCCAGCAGCCTGGAAAAAATTTCTGCACACTATTTATGCAGCAAACAGCATTCTGGAATTATTCCAGCACACTATATATACAGTAAACAACATTCTGGAATTATTCCAACAGCCTGGAAAAAATTTCTGCACACTATTTATGCAGTAAATAACATCCTAAAGGGCGCCACCATGCCCTTGATTAATCTAGGATTGAAATCACACAACATGGGATCATGATTTCACATGGAGAGGCTCTGATACCACTGAAAGTTCATGCATTACAGATCTGAACTTGGAATAGCATGGCTGGTATGGTTTTTCAAGTTTTTAAAACAAAACCAAATCTGATATGGCAGCCATGAAACATGCATAAAACTCCATGAAATCATGATCAACATGTGTAGAATGAAAGGAGATGATAGAGGACTAATACCTTGCTGATATGAAGTCTTCCAATCTCTGAAACTGAACTTGCAAACTGCTGATCACAAGCCTGTTATCAGCTATACAGGTTGCAGGAATTTACTGCTGCAACTTTCCTTTTGATCTTCTCTTCTATTCCACGACCCAATCTGATTGGTGTTGATTGTGGGATCAGAATAGGGTTTCCTAGATGGGTTTTCTGAACTACTCTTTGTGGAAACAACCCAGGACCTGATCTCCTCTCTCCAATGAAGAAGAAGAAGGCAGCAATGGGCTGGGCGTGAATGGGCTTCTCACTCTCTCTTGGACTTGGACGGCCAATGGAGTTCCTTGAGGTTTCACGCCTAGGGTTTCTTTCCTATCTCTCGTTTCATGTGTTCCACGCCCAGGGCAGTCCCCCTTATTTTATAAAGATCACATTCCTTTAAAGAGTTCTATCTGTAATAGGAATGACAATCCCTAAAATTAAGCAACCAGCCCCTTTAGTTGTGCAACACTTTCTAATTAAAGATACTAAAAATTAGTAAGCTTTAATCATAGGAATTCTTACCCAAAGAGGAGTTGTTCCTTCCAAGTAAAGATACCTAGTCAAACTTGGAAACCTCACACAAGGGGCTCCACTTATGGCTGGCCCACAAGATAGATAAACACACCATGGCCCACAAGTTAATAATTTAGCTAGAGTTAAATTCATGTATGCCATCAAAAGCCTATTTGAATTTAAACTCAAAATTATTCTTCCACAAAATTAATTCAACCACATATCATCTAATTAAATTAGGAAACCATTCCAATATAGGAAAGTGGCTAGAAGAGGGACCAAAAGACATATTTGCCCTTGGCTCCTAAAATGACCAAAATGTCCATGCTAACCCCATAGCAACATTAAGATCATTTTAACCCTAACTCATTCCACTAAAGAGTTACGGTTGCACTCCAGGGACAAATATTAAATTGCAAATTAAGCTCATCATAAACTGACGATTGTCTTTGACCTACCAAGTACAATGACCACAATGCCCCTCTATGTAACATCCATAATCAAGTAGGTTAACCGATGTACTATCTACCTTCTTGATCACATCTTACCCTTAGAGCTTCATACCCTGGACTTAATCATCATCAGGATATCATTCTCTTGATCCAGGGAGCGACCCACAAGTTCAATACCCATATGGAACATCCATATACTAAGATCTTAGATTCTGATGATTAATTGGATAATTCTAAGGGGACGATCATTCCATCACACGATGGCATAGATTCCATATTGCATTTGCACGTCCTAACTAATCAAGCCCGAGCACCCAAAACACAGAGCTGTTGACCCATGAACAGGATCTCACCCATAGTGAATTAAAGTACAAGAACTCGACTTCGTCAGTTCATCCACAAATGCTCAAGATTAAGAGCACTGGTCACTCAGTAGCAAGAGGTGAATTGATCTCTCTCTGTGATAGTACTATTTTAGAGATCACACCTACAAGTGGTCCTGTTCAATGCATGACACATGCACTAATGAGATAAATCCGGAAAGGCCTCCGTGACTAAGGTAAGTCACCCTGAATATAGGAGAGTATCTCATTTTAACTTATACCAAGATGAAGTGCCCAACTCCATCTCTCAGTTATGAACAAGTTTATTGTTTCAAGTATCCATGACTCAGACCTTACTGTGTGTAGCCACTACACACCTAAGTCATTTACTCGAAAATAATGGGCCTTACACAACCATACATATACACAAGTATTAAGAGAAAGATGTCATTCCATTAAATAACCAATAAATATCCAGTAACAGAGATGTGAGTGCAGTCAGTGGGCTTTAGGGCATACACCAATCCCAACAGCGGTCAGCTGTCGGCTAGCCGAAATGGGAACTGGCGGCTAGCCGCAAGCTGACCGACAGGGTGACCGCTGGAAACCCAGGTCTGAAACAGCTCTCTGGAAAAGGAACCGAAATGCCCACGGTTGGCTTATGGTTAGCCGCAAGGGAAGCTGGCGGTTATCCGCGAGCTGACCGCCGAACCCTGATGCAAAAGCCAGCTACTGGAAAAGTAACCGCCGAGTTCGGTTAGCCGAAGTGGAGACCGGCGGCTAGCCGCAAGCTGACCGCCAATGCATGGGACGCGCGGTTCAGTGCAGGTTTTTCACATCTTTCTTCTACCTTTCTTCTTATTCTCATTCCACCTGCATTCCCTTGAGCCTACATGCTCTCCAAGGGTAAAACACACATATTTTTCCCAATCCTAAACATTCAATCCAAAGAAAACATAATCATGAAGCTTGTAGACATATTTGTATGCAAAAATTCCAAAACAACAATGTAGCTTAAAATACACATGCACAATGATCCTATAGGGATTACTTGCCTTGCCCAAATGCTAAACAATCCTTCTCAAGCACTTCTCTCAAGCTAATCCAACACTACAAGAAAACCCAAGAGAAAACCACACAACTTACTCAAAAATGGAACCAAGGAACCCATTTTAACAAAACGGTTTGCAAACATGAAAAACATGATCTTAAGGAACCAAAATAACTCCATGAAGGATATGAGTGGAAACTCTTACCTAGAGAAGGTCAAACAAGAGAGGAGGAAGAAAATGTAGGGCTTGACCCACAAGAAACTCCAATAAGCTTGTATCAATGGAAAGCTTGCAAAGAGATGAAGAAGATGGTATTCTTAGAATTTCCTTTGGTGATCTCTAGCTATGTCATGCAAGGTGAGGAAGATGGAAGAAACAAGAGGGATTTCAGCTCTAGGTCAAGAACTTGCAGAGATTGGTAAAGTGAATGAAAAGAGGGGGAGATGGGGCTTAAGTGAGAAAATGGGCCCCAACTAGCTGAACTTGAAGTGATCAAAACACGATCTTGGGAGCCTCGGATGACTTCGATGAAGAAGAATAAAACGATCATCGAAATATCTAGTTTCCAAAAAGTAAATTTTTTGACATCGTTTTGAGATCTCGAAAATTGTGTCCAGATTTGTGCAAGAAAGACAATTTTACCCTCTTTGGGCCAAAATATGGGTTTTTGGGCTTCAAACAAGAATGGGCTTAAAACGAAAGTTGTAACACATAGAAAAATCATTCAAATGAAACCAAAATCACACTCACACGGAAATCGATACGATCTTCCCAAACTTACACGTGCACTCGGGCCTTCCTGAGTGTGTCTAATTAATACTAAACGTTCTCAAAATCCCCAAATCTATGTCCAAGAGTAAACTAATCACTTCTAACCCAACAACAACTAAACTCACCTAGGACTAAACACATACTAATCGCACACAAATCGACTTGGTCTGGGTCGAGGCCTAACACATATAATGCTACTATGGATTTTTTAGTAAAACCATAACATTTAGATTCCAAGGAGCACAAGCAGAAGTGACATTTCAGGGAAACAAGAGGAAAACTCAAGCATGATTTATTTCAGTGTTGAAAGCAAGCAGATTGGTTCAGAGCGGGTGTGAGGCATTTATTGTGTTTATCACGGAGGATAAACAGTCCCAAGGGGTGGAGGATATCCTCATTGTGTGTGAATTTCCGGATGTTTTTCCAACAGAAATCCCGGGATAATCACCAATCAGAGAAGTTGAGTTCACAATTGAACTTCTTCCAGGGACAACTCCGATCTCGATTGCACCATACAGAATGGCTCAAGCAGAAATGGGTGAACTAAAACTTCAATTGCAGGAATTGTTGAGCAAAGGCTTCATTAGTTCAAGTGTTTCATCTTGGGGATGTTGAAAACTAGGTGGGCCTTCCAGACAGGTTTCAAAAACTTTTGACCCACTTAATGCAAGGATCAATTATCTAGAAGGCAACAAACCCAATCTAGGATGCATTCCCTCAAACTCATAGATCATATACACCAATATATACTATTTAGAAGATAGAAAATAACACATAAACAAGCAACCACGAAAACCACAACATACAAGGATGTAGATATACCTTTGGAGCCTTGTAGTGCTCTAATGGAGAATTTGAGTTCTTTCCTTTGATGATGAACACCTTCACTATCCAATTCAGAATGTCCAACTCCTTTTGATCTTCCATGCTATGACCCATATTAGATCTCTTTTATCAAGAAGATGGTGGAATCTTCAAGAGAAAACCCAACTAGTAACTCTAAGGAACTAAAAGTGAAAGAGAGGGGAACTTAGAGAGGAAGAGAACTTGTGCAACTCTTGCACAAAGGGGCTGGATTTGCTCTATGTATTATGCACGACCAAGAGGGGTTCGTTCCTCTTTATATAGCCCTCCAGTCCACCTCTTTTCCTTTTTGAAATAGAAGTTTAACTCCCATTACAAAATAGTAAACTTCTCCCTTGCTAGTTGCCATAGAAGTCTCACTTCCACAACAATTAGTAGCTTTCTCCTTTCTAATTAAAATAGAAGTCCTACTTTCATTAATAATTAGAGGCTTACCATTACCACTATTAGAAGTCTCACTTCAAATAGAAATAGTAACCTTCCTTTTAGAGTTCAAGTAGAATTAGTATCTTTCTAATAACTTGGCCTAGCGTGGGGACCACTAGGGATTCCTTAGAAAGCTGACTTCAACTGGGACACGCGTGTAAGACCCCGACCCGAGTGAACCTGATTAGTGCTAATTTAGTTGCGTGTTAGTACTAAGCTCGATTAGTGAGTTTTGACTAAGTGGAGTTTGGATTAGCTTGTTTATAGTTTTGGGCTAATTTGAATGTTTTGATTTGCTTTGTGCTAGTAGGGCCCTTTGGGGGTTCCCTTTCTTGACATTGCATGTGTTTGAGGATTCATCGGAGGTTTTTACATTCATGATTTTAATCCCGTTTTACTCGCTTTGATGATCCCTACAACTTTCATGTTGATCCCGTCCTCGTTTGAAGTCCCGAAACCCGATTTCTTGGCCTTGAGGGCAAAACAGTCATTGCACACCAAATCTGTACCCAAAACTTGATATTCCCGAAACCCGCGAAACATATACTTTTTATAAACTAGATATTTCGACGATCACTTCTTCCTTCTTCGTCGAATTCATCCGAGGTTCCGATAGAGATGATTTCAGCCCATTTAGTTCCTTTAGTAGTGGGACCCAATTC
Source organism: Cinnamomum chago (assembly GCA_038049695.1). NCBI lineage: Eukaryota > Viridiplantae > Streptophyta > Magnoliopsida > Laurales > Lauraceae > Cinnamomum > Cinnamomum chago. Next base: position 89,105,790 of record CP142453.1, on the reverse strand, counting down.
ATTGTTAACAAAGGGGAAGCCATTAACCCATTCACTTCACTTCCATTTTTCCAGCACAAGAGGTGAGAGCTAGGGTTTTCTTCATCTTCTTCTTGCTCTTGCCTTTTATCACTCAATCCACTCTCAAGCTTGCACCAAGAGAAGATTAGAGATCATTATCTTCTTCCTCATCACCTTAACTCTCCATTGACACCATTGCTAGAGAAAAGCATTCATCACAAGACCTTCTTTGAGCTCACCATTGCCATTAGAGGACCTTGCAAGTAAGTAACCCCCTTCATCTCCTAGATTGGTGTTCCTCTAACCCTATAGGAGCTTCACCTTCATTATTGGAAGGTTTCTTGGTGATTTCATTGTTTGACCATGTTAGGGTTTTATTTGGGGATTTTGCCTTGCAACTTGGATTCATTGTCTTGAAAGACTTGATAGAGCTTGATTTCTTTGTTAGAAGACCTAAGGCAAGTGAATAAATGATGTTCCTAAGCTTTTATTGATTTTTGGACATTTTCCATTAATGTGCATAAATTGCTTTAATTTGAAATGAATGCTCATGATAAGTATTAATGACACATTTATAATCTTGGAGAAGTAGTGGTTTATGGCATTGAATGTCTTCTTGTTTTGTTGCAAAGGTTTATATAGATTGTGAAATGGTTCCCTTCTCCTTTCTCCTTATGTTGAATGTATGGTTGGTGGAGGAGAATTTGATTGATTAAATGGAGGATTTGTTGTAGTTTGGAGGGAGAAATAGACTCCTCATTTGATGTGTAAGAAGGGCTAAAAGAAGGTTGTAAAAAGGAAGAGAAAGAGAGGAACTGAACTGCCCGGAATTCAGTTTCTGGACAGTTCGCTCGAGCGACCTTGACAGTTCGTTCGAGCGACCTGTCCAGAAAGGGATACGGTTTTCCAGCAGCTTGGTCGCTCGAACGCATTTTAATATCCGCTCGACCGATGGGTTCGCTCGAGCGAACCCTTCGATTCGCTCGAGCGATGCGGTCTGCCTAAACTGTTTTAATGCACTATTACAGAAATAGTTTGAGTCCAGTGAGTTTTGAGATTTTTTTTTTGTGGACCTTGGCTACCCCCCCCCCTTGGACTCACTTGACCATATGTGAGAGCGTCTTGAGCCGATGCTCTTCACGGTTGGTCCGGAATGCATCGAAGTTCAATCGATTCAATCTTGAACGGGATGGAACGACACGATATCCTCTTCATACCTAAATGCAAAGTCTCTTTCCTTGGGTATCGCGAATTCTATTCCTTTCGGTGACTGAGTAGGTTGCCCGATGGTTCCGGGTTGACATCCTACTTAGGATGGACTGTTTATAGTATTGATTTTCTATCATAACATCTAGTTATAACCATAAGCTCATTTAAAGTTTTGAAAATTGTAAAAGTGCGTAAGGAGCCCGGGATGTCTTCAACTCAAGGAGTACCAAGCCATATCTATGATCGACATACGGGACCCCTATTCACTCAAATAGATCTTAAAACATTTATCTTTCCCGAATTGGTATAGTTCAGCATATTTCTCTATTTCCAAGATTTACTTGTCATGAGTTGTTTTCCCGAAAGCATGATAGTAGCATTGACTTGTCTCGAAATGTATTGCCCGACATGAAATGACAGCGTGCCCTTGAGCACCCCCGTTTTACCCGTTTATTTACTGTACTCGATTTACTTGCATATGTCTCGATGTGTTATTTATCCTATGAGTCGGCATCACTAAGCTTGGATACCTTGTCGGTTTGATCCACCGACTTGGAAATCCCTCTCCCGTCCCGCCAGCTGCAGTTTGGATCCCGATGCCCGGTTTATTACCGTGGTCTCGTCCCGATACCCGGTTCGCTACCGTGGTCCCGTTCCCGTATAATTATATTGTATATATGTATACGTTGTTTCTCCTCACCTTGCGTGACTGAGATCGACGTCCCGTGATACTGTTGTCACTTTAGTGACAGAGGACTTAGCTTTATGTGATTGCCACCTTGTTATTCCCGATTCCTTGGATACCTCATATATTTTTATCTTGTTTACCTGTTTTGTAGCAAATGATTTACTTGTTTTATGAGAGTTCTTGTTTAAACAGATTTCTATGCTTTTCAACAGATTTCATCTATTATATGTTGTTGCATCTTTTCATTCTCTTGCCAGACCGTCGTGTCTGATCCTTTGCTTTGGTACTCAGGTCCCGTTGCCGGTTTCCTTGAGGAGGAGCCGGAGGAGGCGGTAGGTGAGCTGCAGCCTCTAGTTGAGTGGCGTGCTGACGATGTCATGTAGACATCGGGTTGCCAAGAGGCGTAACATTTTGGGGAGGACTTATTAACCATTCTTTTGGGTTATTCTTTTGTAGTATTGGCCTTTGTTGGCCTCTAATTTTGGGGAATGTAACTAAATGATATTTTGTCTAACTTTAACAACTTTTGGGAAACTTGCTATAGATCATTGCTCATTCTGATCCAGTTTTGATATTTGATATTAAATGCTTGCATGATTAGAGATAGTCTACTATTTGATTTGCTACACGCTTCCGCACTCAACAGAAATATTCATGCAAGGTTGTGATATCCTCACCGCGAACACCTGTGGGAGATTAAATAGGTTGTATATGGTGGATGTAGATAATCCTCATCAATCATCATCCACTTCTAATTAGTCCCGATCCCGGATCAGTCCTGCGGGCCCGGTCCTGGGTCGCGACAACGCGACCCCACATCTCATGTGCAATCCGGGCCCACAGTTAATTGCAAATAACTCCACTATATAAATGCAATTGCACTCCAGTCTTAGGAATAAATTACAATGAAGACCCTAAACTTCCCAATTACCACAAGTAGGCCCCTCCATCTATATCCATGGATCAATTGGACCTGTCCACCAAAATAGATCCATATCTTATTATCCTTGAGCCCCAATTAATTATAGTGATCATTTGGTATCGATCCAATTAACTCTTAATCGGAATGGGTGCGCACTTACCAATGATAAATCCATTAATTGGTACAAGAGGATATTAAAGATAGATTCCATCTCGACCATTGAATGTTCCCACAGCTCTACTACCACGTACCCAAATCACCGAGGTGTTGACCTACAATTGGCCTCACTCATTGGTGACTCAAAGCAAATGAATAAATAGAAACTTGAGTTCTTTAATGTCTCAGGATTATGAGCCTATTGCTAGGGAATTATGAGAGCAGACCTTAAAGTAAAGACAATGTATATAAGGTGCTTCTCGTGGTCCTTCAATACATCCAATGTACCAGCACCATGATCTAGAATCTTACATTCCGATGATCGAGACAAATCACAGTATCTCATAGTGATCCAAGTCCTGCAACCTTGTCAGATGAGAAGCCCAATCTCATCACTGGTTGTGAAGATATTTAAGTATAAGATTTGCAATACATATCTCCTGTATGTGGAACTCATCCATATACATGTATTACATCTAGTATACTTGTGGACTCCGGTTCATCTCATGAACCATTATGTCTTTTGTATTGGTTATGTGCAAGTATATAATTAAACACCATTCATCTCATTAAAGGAAAGCATGATTGTATTGATAAATAAAGAATTGAATCAATTTATTACATCATATACTTGGTATTGAGACCATCAAAACTAACAGTCTCCCACTTGGGCTCAATGCCAATCAGGATTGCCTCTCATGCCCATCCCGTCTACATGCTGCTCAAAGACTTTGGTGGTCAAAGGCTTAGTAAAAGGATCTACCAGATTCTCCGCAGAAGCTATCTTGGTGATAGCAATATCACCTCTCTGCACAATCTCTCTGACCAAGTGATACTTCCTCTGTACGTGGTTTTGGCTTTTATGGCTCCTTGGTTCCTTGGACTGTGAGACTGCCCCACTGCTGTCACAGTAAACTGTGAGCGGCTGTCACGCCAAAGGTACCACTCCAAGTTCCAAAAGGAATCTTTTGAGCCATACTGCTTCCTTAGCTGCTTCACAAGCCACTACATATTCAGCCTCAGAAGTAGAATCAGCGGTACATTCCTGTTTAATACTCCTCTAGCTGATAGCTCCTCCGCCAAGCATAAACACATAACCAGAGGTGGATTTCCTGGAATCCTTATCTGACATGAAGTCAGAATCTGTGTATCCGACTGGAATCAGCTCATCACTGCCGTAAATCAACATGTAATCTCTAGTTCTTCTCAAGTACTTGAGGATACATTTTACAGCAGTCCAATGGTCAGGACCTGGGTTAGACTGATATCTGCTGACTAAGCCCACTGCATGACAGATATCCGGTCTAGTACATAGCATAGCATACATGAGGCTACCAACTGCCGAAGCGTATGGAATTGCTCTCATTTGCTCCTTTTCCTCTGGGGTCTTGGGACCCTGATCCTTGGAAAGGTGCACTCCATACCTAAAAGGTGCGATACCCTTCTTGGAGTCCTGCATAGCAAACCGTACAAGTACCTTATCTATGTATGCAGCTTGAGATAAGCCAACCATCCTATTTTTTTGGTCTCTTTGGAGTTTTATCCCTGGGATGTAACCAGCTTCTCCCAAGTCCTTCATATCAAAAGTCTTTACTAACCAAACTTTTACTGTTGACAACATTCCTATATCTTTCCCAATGAGAAGGATGTCGTCGACGTATAAAATAAAAAAAACTACCCTGTCACCTTCATTTTTCATGTACACACATGACTCATCTGGATTTTGACTAAAACCAAATGATTTGATTGCCCGGTCAAAACGGATGTTCCAGCTTCGGGATGCCTGCTTTAGTCCATAAATGGACTTCTGCAGCTTACAAACTCTTTGGTTTTGGTTACTTGCTATAAAACCGTCTGGCTGCATCATATAGATGTCTTCCTCAAGATGGCCGTTGAGAAACTCCGTCTTGACATCCATTTGTCAAATCTCGTAATCGAGATGAGCCGCTATGGATAAGAGTGTCCGGATGGACTTGAGCATGGCTACCGGCAAGAAGGTTTCCTCATAATCGATACCCTCTTTCTGAGTATACCCTTTCGCAACAAGCCTGGCCTTAAATGTCTCAACTCTTCCATCTGGTCCTCTTTTTCTCTTTTAGACCCACTTACACCCAATAGGTTTGATATTGGCAGGCAAGTCCACAAGTGTCCAGACCTGATTAGAGTACATAGACTCCATCTCAGCATTCATAGCATCTTGCCAATGTCCCGAATCTATGTCATTAATTGCTTCATCATAGTTACAGGGATCCTGTTCCAATTCTTCCGGGATTGCCTCGTAAGACTCTCCCAAGAACGAGAACCTATCAGGGGGCCTGATTATTCTCCCACTACGACGAGGCATTGGTGTAACTACTGGGTCTGGTAGGGGCGGTTCTTCCTCAAGTTCGGTCATACTTGGATTTGGAATTGATTGTTCTTGTATCTCTTCCAAAATCACCTTTTCTAAAGATTTCTGGTCCATCATATAATCCTCCTCCAGAAAAACCGCATTGGTGCTCACCAGCACTTTCTGCTCTCTGGGATTATAGAATAACCAACCTTTCGTTCCTTTAGGATATCCTACAAAAGAGCATACTTCCGACTTCGTTTCCAACTTAACCGTCTTTACCTTCAGCATGTGTGCCGGACAACCCCAAATGTGTAAATGTTGTAGACTAGGCTTTTGCCCAAACCACAACTACCGGGGAGTCTTAGGTACAGACTTAGATGGTACGAGGTTTAGTATGTACATCGCAGTATCCAAGGCATATCCCCAAAAGGATATAGGTAATCCTGAGAAACTCAACATAGACCTAATCATATCTAAAAGAGTCCGGTTTCTTCTTTCCGCTACTCCATTCTGTTGAGGCATACCAGGAGCAGACAACTGGGATAGAATCCCATTTTCTGATAAGTGTGTCATAAAATCACCAGAGAGATATTCCCCTCCTCGATCTGAGCGAAGAGTCTTGATACTTTTACCTAATTGTTTTTCCGCTTCCGCTCGAAACTCTTTGAACTTTTCAAAAGCCTCGGACTTGCGGTGCATAAGGTATATGTATCCATATCTTGAATAATCATCTGTGAAAGTGATGAAGTATTCATATCCTCCTCTGGCCCTGACATTAATGGGCCCACACACATCAGTATGCACTAATTCCAATAAATCTTTGGCCCTATTGCCCTTGGATGAAAAGGGTCTTTTGGTCATTTTTCCTTCCAGATAGGATTCACAGACAGGCATTGATTCTACAACCAATGAAGGCAAGATACCATCTTTCACTAGCCTGTCAATCCTATTTAGGTTTATATGACCTAGCCTCAAGTGCCAAAGTTTTGTTGGATTAGATGAAGGTGACCTTCTCTTTAATGATGGCCTATTTATTATTTCGGTATCATGTATCTCATACATTGTAGGAGTTAACAGATAAAGCCCATTGGTTACCTTGCCAGAACATATAAAAGTACCGTTCCTCTTTATGACGACTTCAATACCAAAAGTAATAGAATAACTTTTTTTCACCAAACTAGAAACTGAAATTAAATTCCGCCTTAAAGACGGTAAATATAAAGTATCTGACAAAACCAACTTATTATCTTGAAAACATAAGGTAATAACTCCTACTGAGACCGCATCCGCCTTAGCATCAGATCCTAGGTTGACAATGATTTCGTCGTCACTGAGTTTCCTGGTTTCCCTGAACCCCTCCAACGAATTACATATGTGATTAGTTGCCCCAGAGTCCACACACCAAGATTCTGAAGTACCAGTTGCAAAACTAACTTCAGAAACAAGTGACTCAATCATACCTGATGTGAGAACCCGACCCCTAATCTCTTGGATTAGTGTTGTTTTATTTGAGGATTAGTTTTCTTTTAGTAGGATTAGTATTTGTTGGGTTGAGTTTGCGAGCTAGAATGGTTTTTCTTCTAGTTTTAGACTTTTGAGTGCTTTGGTAGCTTGTGGGGCCCTTTGAGGGTTCCCTTTTCGGCTTTGCATTTACTTGTGAGATTTTCCCGATTTGTTTCGTATTGTGTTTTTGGCCCGTTGCATTCATCTTGAGGAATCCTACAACTTTCATATTGATCCCACATCCATTTGAGAACCCGAAACCCGATTTCTTGGCCTTGAGGGCAAAATAGTCTTTTCACGCCAAATCTGTACCCAAAACTCGATATTCCCGAAATCCGTGAAACTCATACTTTTTGGAAACTAGATATTTCGAAGATCATTTCTTCCTTCTTCGTCGAATCCATCCGAGGCCCACAAAGAGATGTTTTACCCTTGGCAAGTGTTAAGTGAAGTAGGACCCACACCCACCCATGTTATAAGAGGTCTCTCCACTCCCTTTCTCCCTCATTTCTCCATTCCATCGACTGAAACTTCCCAGCTACAGTGCCAGCAGCGCTCTTCTCCATTTCTTCCATTTCTCTTGCTCTAATGGAGCCTCCGAGCCACCAATCCGACGAGGGAACTCCGGCAACTTCTTCTCCTTCATCTCCTCTCTTGTTTGACACCATTTTTGTGGGAAACCAAGGTGGGCAGCCCCTATTGCAAGCTTCTTCTTGTTCATTCATGGCCTTAGAGGTAAAGAATCCTTCCCATTTTCCTTGTATGTGCTATGGCTTTCCCTTAGGCTCTATTTCTTAGTTTGATTTGAGCCCATTCATTGTCTTCCTTTGTTTAACCCATTTTAGGGTTTGTTTTGGGGTTTTTTGTAGAGATTGTGGATCTTGAGCTTGAGAGGTGATTAGAAGCTTGATTTGCTAGCTTGGGACCCAAGGCAAGTGGATGAATGGATGGTTTTAATGTTATCAAAGTTTTATGAGAAAATCCTAAGTTTTATTACTTGTTCTTGATAATGTGATATATGTTTCTACACATGCTTCTTGTCATATTTCTATTGATTTCGAAATTGCATATTAATGGTGGTTTATCTCTTGTTAATCTCTTGGAAAAATGTGCTTTCATTTGGTCAAGGTTTGCTCATATGATTTTAAAATGAATGGGGTTGGTTTCCCATTCATGTTTATGTTTACTAGCTTGCATTGATTTGAAATAGATGCTCATTTAATGAGTTTTGCTAAATCATCTATTGTTTTGGAAATGGGATCAATGGTTTTTAATTCCCCCTTGATTATGGCAAATGGACCCTTGTATACAATGGAGATTCTTCCCTTTGGTTTGGTTTTAAGTGAGAAGAAAGGAGATGCTTAGTTTTACTTTTTCATTGGAGTTTTCATGAGGAATGTGATTGGCTAAGTCATTTAATGTTTTGTAAACATGTTGGTTTGGCATGTATTGTCCTTTGGTTATATCCTAAATGAATGTTTGTGAAATGGTTTCCTTCTTCCCTTGTATTGGAATTGATGTTGATGGAAGAGGTGAGGAGATGAACCCATATTGGAGTTGTGGAGAAGTGTAAATAGTTGCATTGGAGGAGCTTTTAGCTCAGTTATGTGGCAAGGATTAAGTGAAAGTGAGGAGGATGGTTTTGAGGAGGAAAGTGACTCAAATATGCACACAGTGGGTGATTCCCTCACTGGCGGCCAGCCTGCGGTCACCCGGCGGCTAGCCGTCTGGTGACTGGCGGCTAACCGCCAGGTAACCGAAATGTCACGGTTCCTTTTCCAGAGAGCATCATTTTCCCCCTGAAAACGCGGTCAGCCTCACGGTTAGCCAGCGGCTAACCGCGGACCCCATCGGCGGCTAACCGCCAGGTAACCGCACTTGGCGGTCAGCTTTCCAGTAAGCTATATTTTCTGCAGCCCAGCCGCGGTCAGCTGTGCGGTCAGCCAGCGGCTAGCCGCCTGCCCCAGCGGCGGCTAGCCGCCTGCCCCAGCGGCGGCTAACCGCCAGCTGACCGCCAGGTAACCGGAATTCCCCAGATTTCGAAAAGCTCCCCGCTCGAACGAACTCTCCGGTTCGTTCGAGCATTGAGCTTTGTCGATCAAATGAGATTCACTAGGCATTGTATGAGATCATTCGAGAAAGAAACCATATCACGAAGATGTCATTCGAAATCTTTGAAAATCGTAAAAGTGCATAAGGAGGCCGGAATGTCTTCAAACTCAAGGAGTACCAAGTAATGACCATAATCGACATACGGGACCCCTATTCACTTATATAGATCTTGAAATCAATATTTTACCCGAAATTGTTATAGTTCATGGTTTCACCTCTTTTCCCGAGATTTGCATTACATGACTTGTTTTCCCGAAAGCATTGGAGTTACTCTAGTAACAGTTACTTGTCCCGAAGTGCATTGCACCACATGATATGTCAGTGTGCCCTTGAGCACCCCCGTCTTACCCGTTTGATTATGTATTTATACTTGATTTACTTGCATTGTCTCGATTGGATTTGACCTATGAGTCGGCACCACTAAGCTTGGATAACCTTGTTGGTCTAATCCACCGACTTGGAGATCCCCCTCTTGTCCCGCCAGCTGCAGCTTGGATCCCGCTACCCGGTTATTACCGTGGTCCCGTCCCGATACCCGGTTATTACCGTGGTCTTGTCCCGATACCGCAGGTTGCTACTGTGGTCCCTGATGCCCGGCTCGCTACCGTGGTCCCGTATAGTATATGTATATGCATTCATGAGATCCCCTGTTTCTCCTCACCTCGAGTGACTGAGATCAGGGCCTAGTATATGTATATGTATTGATATGAGATCCCCTGTTTCTCCTCACCTCGAGTGACTGAGATCAGGGCCTAGTTATTGCTCTATCGCTTTAGTGATAGAGGACTTAGCTTCGTGTGGTTGCCATCTTGCCAGTTCCCGATTCCTTGGATACCCGACATGTTTTATATTGCTTACTTGCTTTCCGATAAATGATTCATTTTCTTTATGAAAGTTGTTATTTAAACAAGTGTTAATATTCTCCAATGTAAATTCAGTTATTATTATATTGTCTTCTGTTCTTTGTACCCGCACATGTTTTAAATGAATGCCGGTTGGGCGAATACCCATGCTTTTACATATGTTTCAAACGATCGATTGTTTTACTAGATTTATGTGATTACACATGTTTTAAATGAACACCCGAATTGTCAAATACCCATGCTTTGAAATATGTTTCAAATGACACTTGTTTTGCCAGATCACTGTGTTTATACCGGTTTCAAATGAATATCCGATTTGTTAAATATCCCTGCTTTGAGATATGTTTTAAATGAACACCCAGTTTTATTAAATATCTGTGTTTTCACATATCTTTCAAATGGACTTTGGTTTTGCCAGACTGCTATGGATACCCGATTTGTTGTATACTTGTGTTTTTACTTAAGTTTCCAATGAACGTTTGTTTTGTCAAACCACTATATTTATACATGTTTTAGACGAACGCCCGATTGTCAAATATCTATGATTATAGATGATGCAAACGAACACATGTTTTATTAGATGTTCATGTTTTACCCGTGCTTGAAATGAATACAAGTTTTCCCCGAGATTCCCGACTTTGTACCCGTTTAATTATATGCAGCATTTTGAGCAAATAGAATGATTTATCATTGTATTATTATTCGCTATATTGTGTTCTTTTCATCCACCTGCCAGACCGTCGTGTCTGACCCACTACTTTTGGTACTCAGGTTCAGATTTCTTGCCCCGAGTTGAGTGTCTTGTTGGCTTTGGAGACATGCCTTGCAGGTTGTTTTGTCGGCTATGTCATGTAGACATTGAGCTTGACATCGGAGCTACGTCACTTTTGGGTAGTGGTTTATAGCTTCTTGTTGTATGGCTTTTGTTAACCCTTTTCTTGGGATTCTTAATTAATGTACATTGATAATTGTAACTTGAACATATTTGGGAATGCAATATCCTGTTACTGTCAGCTCTGTAAATTATTGTGATGGTTACTCCAGTCTGGTATGATTCTTGAGATAATAGCTATGGGCTAAAGGTTGAGTGCGACGCGGAATCCGATGGCCACGGACTTCGGGTCGCAACGCCACAAATGCTTCCGCAAAATATCCAGAATGTGTTGTCTTCACACACGCGGATCCTGGGAGAAGTAAAATACATTTATGCTTAATCCCATCTCCCGCCCCCGAGGTTTCGGTTCGGGGGCGTGACACCTGATGTCTTCTTCTTAGACAGATAATCTGGACAATTCCTCTTCCAATGTCCTGTCATACCATAATGGAAACACTTTCCTTTTGTCCCCGACCCCTTAGCCTTGCCAACACCACCATCAGGACCATTCTCCACCTTAGGACCCTTCGAAACTGATTTCTTCTTGCCTTTCCGCCCTTTGGCTTTCGGTTTGGACTTGGCAAATGACTTTTCTGCCATCAGGGCAGTTGGCTTCTTCTTCATAATCCCTTCAGTCACCACCAGCTGGCTAGAAAGCTCAGCTAGAGTCAAATTCATCTTATTCATATTATAGTTGACCTTGAAATTGTTGAATGACTCTGGTAGTGATTCAAGGATTATGTCAATCTGCGATTCTGCATCAATCGCAGCCCCCAGTACATCTAACTCATTCAATGAGTCCATCATTTTCAACATGTGGTCCTGTACTGGTGTGCCTTCAGCCATCTTGGTGCTTATAAGCACCCTCATAGCAGCCTGTCTAGCAGGCCTGCCCTGTTCCGTAAACATCTCCTTTAAGTTTGATATAATATCGTATGCAGTCTTAAAGGATTGATGTTGGTGTTGCAAAACACTAGACATGGATGCCTGTATATAACATCTGACCATCTCATTGTCTTTGGCCCATTTGGTGTAAAGTTCCTTTTCTTCCGGTGATGCTTCCGGCAATGGCTCATCAAGGGGGGGTTTGGTAAGGACATATTTATATCCTGAAGCTGTTAGGACTATATCCAGGTTCCGTTTCCAGTCTACAGAATTGGATCCCACCAACTTATTCTGGTTGAGGATGGTCGCAAGTGGATTGAAAGTATTTGAATTCATGCTTGAAATACTGTAGCACATAACCATACATTCAATTAATGAATTTAAATGACATTAGGGTTTAGTATTCTACCAAATTTATATGGAATCCTCATAACCACTAAATTCAAAATACATCGGAATCCCAATCCCCGGGGTATGCCTCCTTGGGGAGTGCGAATACCACCTAGATTGGTGCGGATCAAAGTTGGTCAAAATTAGGATTAAGACTAACTTTCCATGATCCCCTTCATTCATTATTATCTAGGTATCTTATACCGAATAATGAATGACTCCCGATTAACTTCGGTTTCTAAAATAAATGAGGCAAATCCTTGGGGATACTTCATCATTATTTTAGTTAAGTGTGACCCACCAACTAGCATTGCATGACAACCGTTGCGAGCAACTCCTCCTTGGGAGTGGGCCCCCACCCCGTCTCACCAACACTATCCGTAGGAGATCCATATCTAGTAACCAGACAAGTAAAAGCCCTCCGTGGGGAACGGCCATACTCAAGATGGCGCGAGGCTAATACTTTCCTTACAATGGACCTATGGTGGAAAACCATAGGGATTTTTAAATATAAATTTCCCGTTCCCACTTAATATTTTAGAATTGAGGATTTCCTTGTAAGGTATTAGGGCCCACATGTAAACATATGAATATCAAATCATCTCATGATATGATTAAAGATTGGTTCCAAATCAAGTTATTTTAAGGAAAGTCCAGTTTCTAAATTAGTGTTACCAATGTGTCCATCTCATGGGTCATCAACACTAATTAGAACTCTTTCCAAAAATTAATTTGATTTGACCAACTTTAGTAACTTGCTATGTTTTGATCAGATCTGGAAATGTTCTAAATTAAGCATGCATCCATAAATAGAAATTGAAAAAAATAGAAACTAGTCCTCTCCTCCACATGGCCCAAGCGGAATAGACTTCTTGGACTTCTAAACTTTCCAAAACTTTGGAATTCCTCAAACTCTTTGGGCAACTCCAAAACTCTTGTGGTAATCTTCAAACTCTTTGATTAGGAGTCCAACGTCGCTTTCCTTCTTTGTCTCGGACATCGCCAGAATTTATAAATTTAGAAAAATTACATAAATTCCTATGCCTCGATTATGAGACTTACATGGTAATCTAAACATGCAAATAAAAGGGCTATAGGGAAATTCATCGTGCCTTGCCCTTTCACGGGAAACCAAGGAAACCATGACGCCCTTTACATTTAGCCTTAAATAAACCAATCACCATAAATAGAAAGCAAAAGACTTGTGGGCCATATGGAGAGGACATTATCATCTGCAAGTTAGTATCTCATACAACCATACAAATCACAAAAATAGGCTGCCAAATAATGCTGGAAAAATAGGATGTAAGAGAAGACCCAAAACTGAAAAAATAGTTTCTGCAACCTGCTGTGCAGAAGGCTCGGTCGACCGGCCAGGGGGCTCGGTCGACCGACCTGCAAGTCAGCCGGTCGACTGAGCACAGGGCCAGGTCGACCGGACTAACGAAAACCTGCAACATGGGTTTTCTGTTTCGCGTCCATTCTTCCCCAAATCACTTCCAAAGTGTTCCAATGGCTTCCTATCATCCTTCCATCATTATTAAACCCTTTTGTAACTATCCAAACATGAATCTACTATCAAACCAAGTAAATTCATCAAAACTGATCCTTACATAGCCGTTGCTTCATCTTCTTCGCATCTCATGCAAAGATTAGAGCAAGCTTGTTGATCTAACATGATTAGAGATGAGGTATGGCTCGGATACCAATTGTTGGAAACTAGGTGGGCCTTCCAGACAAGTTTCAAAAACTTTTGACCCACTTGATGCAGGGACCAATTATCTAGAAGGCAACAAACCCAATCCAGGATGCACTCCCTCAAACTCATAGATCATATACAGCAATATATACTATCTAGAAGATAGAAAATAGCACATAAACATGCAACCACGAAATCCACAACATACAAGGATGTAGATATACCTTTGGAGCCTTATAGTGCTCTAATGGAGAATTTGAGTTCTTTCCTTTGATGATGAACACCTTCACTATCCAATTCAGAATTTCCAACCCCTTTTGATCTTCCACGCTATGACCCGTATTAGATCTCTTTTATCAAGAAGATGGTGGAATCTTCAAGAGAAAACCCAACTAGTAACTCTACGGAACTAAAAGTGAAAGAGAGGGGAACTTAGAGAGGAAGAGAACTTGTGCAACTCTTGTACAAAGGGGATGGACTTGCTCTATGTATTATGCACGACCAAGAGGGGTTTGTTCCTCTTTATATACCCCTCCAATCCACCTCTTTTCCTATTTGAAATAGAAGTTTAACTCCCATTAAAAAATAGTAAACTTCTCCCTTGCTAGTTGCCATAGAAGTCTCACTTTCACAACAATTAGTAGCTTTCTCCTTTCTAATTAAAATAGAAGTCCTACTTCCATTAATAATTAGAGGCTTACCATTACCACTATTAGAAGTCTCACTTCAAATAGAAATAGTAACCTTCCTTTTCGAGTTCAAGTTGAATTAGTATCTTTCTAATAACTTGGCCTAACGTGGGGACCACTAGGGATTCCTTAGAAAGCTGACTCCAACTGGGAAATGCGACCTCACATCTCATGTGCAATCCGGGCCCACAGTTAATTACAAATAACTCCACTATATAAATGCAGTTGCACTCCAGTCATAGGAATAAATTACAATGAACACCCTCAACTTCCCAATTACCACAAGTAGGCCCCTCCATCTTTATCCATGGATCAATTGGACCTGTCCACTAAAATAGATCAATATCTTATTATCCTTGAGCCCCAATTAATTATAGTGATCATTTGGTACCGATCCAATTAACTCTTAATCGGAATGGGTGCGCACTTACCAATGATAAATCTATTAATTGGCACAAGGGGATATTAAAGATAGATTCCATCTTGACCATTGAATGTTCCCACAACTCTACTACCACGTACCCAAATCACCGAGGTGTTGACCTACTGCTATTGCTAGGGAATAGATAGAAACTTGAGTTCATTAATGTCTCAGGATTATGAGCCTATTGCTAGGGAATTATGAGAGCAGACCTTAAAGTAAAGACAATGTATATAAGGTGATTCTCATGGTCCTTCAATACATCCAATGTACCAGTACCATGATCCAGAATCTTACATTCCGATGATCGAGACAAATCACACTATCTCATAGTGATCCAAGTATTGCAACCTTGTCATATGAGATGCCCAATCTCATCATTGGTTGTGAAGATATTTAAGTATAAGATTTGCAATACATATCTCCTGTATGTGGATCTCATCCATACACATGTATTACATCTAGTATACTTGTGGACTCCGGTTCATCTCATGAGCCATTATGTCTTTTGTATTGGTTATGTGCAAGTATATAATTAAACACCATTCATCTCATGAAAGCAAAGCATGATTGTCTTGATAAATAAAGAATTGAATCAATTTATTACATCATATACTTGGTATTGAGACCATCAAAACTAACAGGGGAGCACCCATGTTATTTGTGAAAAAGAAATATGGAAGTCTGAGAATGTGCATTGACTATAGAAAATTGAACCATGTGATCGTGAAGAACAAGTACCCATTGCCAAGGATAGACGAATTATTTGATCAATTGCAAGGAGCGACCTATTTTTCCAAGATAGATTTGAGGTCAGGGTACCATCAGTTGAGAGTTAGAGACTCAGATGTTCAGAAAACGGATTTTAGAACAAGATATGGGCATTACGAGTTCTTAGTGATGCCCTTTGGTTTGACAAATGCACCCGTAGTCTTTATGGCTCTTATGAATTTAGTCTTTGCACAATATTTGGATCACTCTACAGTGGTATTCATTGATGACGTCCTTGTGTATTCTAAGAGTAAGAAGGAGCATGAAGAACATTTGAGGACAACGTTACAGCTTTTGAAGGACAACCAGCTTTATACAAAACTTAGTAAGTGCGAATTCTGGCTAGAGCATGTTGCTTTTCTAGGCCACATCATCTCCAGAGAAGGTTTAAGAGTTGATCCAGCCAAAATAGAAACAGTTGTTAATTGGGTGAGACCGAGTGTGACAGAAATCAGAAGCTTTTTGTGGTTAGCAAGCTATTACCAAAAATTTGTCCAAGGTTTTTCATCCATTGCAGTACCGTTGATGAAATTGACCAGGAAGAATGTTCCATTTGTTTGGACCGATTAGTGTGAAACAAGTTGTCAAGAGTTGAAGGGAAGATTAACCACAGCTCCAATCCTTACATTACCATCGGGCAGCGACCGATTTATTGTTTATACAGATGCTTCGAATGTGAGACTGGGTTGCGTATTGATGTAGGATGGCAAGGTGATTGCTTATGGCTCGAGATAGTTAAAGGATCACGAGAATAACTATGCAACTCATGACTTGGAATTGGTAGCAATTGTATTTACCTTGAAGATGTGGAGACACTACCTCTACGAAGAGAAATTTGAAGTCCATTCAGATCACCGAAGTTTGCAATACTTATTCTTGCAGAAGGACTTAAATCTGAGATAGAGACGGTAGACGGAATATATCAAAGATTATGACTTCCCAATTAAGTATCATCTAGGCAAAGTGAATGTTGTAGCTGATGCATTGAGCAGAAAATCAGTGATCATGGCCAGTTTGAGAGGAATTGGTGTTTTACAGCAGTTTGAAGAGTTGGGTGTAGAAGTGCAATCCCTAAAGCTGGGTGCAGTGTTAGCAAACATGACAGTATCAAAACCTACCTTCATTTAGAAAATCAAGGAAAGCTAGTTTCAAGACCCAGACTTGGCAAAGATAGTAGAGCATATGACAGAATGTCCAGACTTCAAGTTAGTGAATGGGATACTGTATTTCCGTGATCGGTTATGTGTGCCAAATGTGGATGACTTGAAGAGTGAAATAATGAATGAAGCTCATAGCAGAAGATATTCCATACATCCGGGTAGCATGAAGATGTACCACAATTTGAAGAACAGATTTTGGTGGAACAACATGAAGAGAAAATAGCAACTTTTGTGTCTCGCTGTCTAATCTATCAGTTGATCAAAGCAGAACATCAGGAACCCCCGACTTACTACAACCGTTGGACATTCCGGAGTGGAAATGGGAGCACATCACCATGGATTTCGTATCCGGTTTGCCAAATACCAAGAAGGGAAATAATGCAATTTGGATTATTGTAATCATCTGACAAAGTTTGCTCATTTCATTTCGATGAAGACAGGGAATATGATGCACATGGCACCACTTGCAAAACTATTTGTTGATGAGATTGTTAGTAAACGTGGTCAGCCCGTCTCCATCACTTCAGACAGAGACAATAGGTTTTTGTTTCAAAGTTTCAGAAAACTCAACATGAATCTATGGGTACCAAACTTCAGTTCAGCACAGCATATCATCCTCAGACACATGGTCAGTAAGAAATGATGATACAGACTCTCGAAGACATGTTACGTGCTTGTGTATTGGATTTCAAGGTTCAGTGGGATGAGTGCTTACCGCTTTGTGAGTTTGCTTATAACAATAGCTACCACTCTAGTATCGGTATGGCACCTTTCGAGGTACTCTATGGCAGAAGATGCAAAACTCCGGTTTGCTGGGAAGAAGTCGGTGAGCGTAGTTTTCATGGACCGACGATAGTTGGAGAGACAAGAGACAAGTGACAAAGTCAAGCTGATTCAAGAACTTCTGAAGATCGCCCGAAGTAGGCAGAAGAGTTATGCAGACACTCGGCGAAGAGAATTACAGTTTCAAGTGGGTGAAAAAGCGTTCTTGAAAATTTCACCAGTTAGAGGAACTGTAAGGTTCGGACAGAAAGGCAAATTGTCAAGAAGATTTATTGGTCCGTATGAGATTTTGAGTAAGATTGGAGATGTCGCATATAGACTTGCATTACCACCGGAACTCTCCGTGGTGCACAACGTATTTCATGTTTCAATGCTCAAGAAGTATGTTTTTAGTCCTTCGCATATACTACAGCACAAACCTTTGGAGATTTGAGAGGATGCCTCGTATGTGGAAAAATCGATCAAGATCATTGACACCAAAGAGCAAGAATTAAGAAATCGGACTATTATTGGGTCAAAGTACTTTGAGAAAATCACGAGCCAGAGGAAGCCACATCGGACTTGAGAGACCAAGTGCAGAGAGAGTATCCACAGCTTTTACCAGAGGTAAATGTTTATTTTATTTGGTAGACCAAATATCCTAAGGGGTGGAGGATGTTAGACCCCGACCCAGACTAATTCGATTAGTGTGTGTTTAGTCCTAAGTGGGTATAGTTACCGTTGGGTTAGAAATAATTAGTTTTGGGAATTTTGAGAACGTTTAGTGTTAGTCAGACACACCCAGGAAGGCCTGAGTGTACGTGTAAGCTTGGGAGGATCGTTTTGATTTTCATTTTAATTATGATTTTTATTTCGTTTGAATGGTTTTATTATTCGTTACAACTTTCATTTTTGGCCCGTTCGTGTTTGAAGCCCAAAAATACTAGTTTTAGCCCAAAAGGGTAAAAATTGTCTTTTATATACAAATCTGGACACAAATTTTGAAATCTCAAAACCATGTCAAAACTATACTTTTTGGAAACTAGATTTTTTTAGGATCATTTTATCCTTTTTCGTCGATTTCATCCGGGGCCCGTGAGATCATCTTTTAGCAATCTCTAGTTCCAGACATATGGGGCCCACAACCCAACCACTTAAGTCTTCTCCTTCTCCTTTCTCATTCACTATCCCTAATCCTGCAACTTTTCAAGACCCAGGGTTGAGAAGCCTTTTCTTTTCTCTTCACTTTTCCCCTCTTGCATACTCAAGCTAGAGATCTGCAAATAGAATTCCAAGACCATCATCTTCTTCCTCTCCTTGCAAGCTTTCTATTGATACAAATTTCTTGGAGTTTCTAGTGGGGCAAGCTCTCCATTCTCTTCATCTCTTCTTGTTTGGGCATCTCTAGGTAAGAGGTCCAACCCATCTCTTCAATGGAGTCTTTTCAACTCCTAAAGATCTTGTTTTTCTAAGTTGTAACACCCATTTCGTAATGGATTTCTTGTTTTCAAGTTTGAATGGTTTTCATGGGGTTTTGTAGTGTTTGGCTTAGCTCTTGAATAGGAGTGCTTGAAGAGAGGTTTGGATTGGCATCCTGGGCAAGACAAGTAAACAATCTACAATGAATGTTATCGTTGTGTGTATTTGATTTGTTTTCTTTTATTCTCTTCATTTTATATGAAATTCATGTCTCGATTGGAAATTTTGGGGATTTAAGTGTGCTTTATAGAACGTGGTTTCGTACTCTAGTTTTGATACAATAAATGTTCTCATGTATTCGATTTAAATTTCAAGTATAAGCAAGCTCGTTTGAAGATTTTTTCCAAAAAATAAAAAGGGGGTCACTTCCTAAGCGTCTTATGCATATTAATTATGCCTTTTGCTAGTCGTGTTTGTCGTGTTTTGATAAGTGATTTTTCCCCTTTATCTCGATATATTTAGACAGTGTTTCGCGTGTTTTGCGTATTCATGAATTCAAGTGAACACCACTGAGCTTGGACTGCCCTTTCAGTTTGATCCACTGTCTGGGGGTCCTTAAACATGTGGACTATCTGCAGATTGGTCGCGTATTTTATTACACATCGTGCGTGTCCGATTCCGCGGCACAAATCCCCTTATATGTGGGCATCGTGCTTCATTTATCGTGCTTCTCGTGCGTGCTTGCTCTTTTCATTTTATATGGTAGAGAATGGATGAGCTCCTTGTGGATTAACTATTCATGATATATTATAAGTACTCATGTTAGTTTGTTTCGCATATTCTTAAAAAGTGTTTCAGTCATGAAATTACTTCAAGTTCAGTGAATTGATTTTATGTGTCCTCTTTAAAATAATTTTTGCGTCATACTCATGCCTAAATCGATTACCTATCAAACCATCGTGTTTGATACTTGTTTATTTTGGTGCCCAGGTGCAGGCGACACCGCCTTTGAGGAGGAGTGTCAGGAGGAGGCTGTTGAGCCACCCCCAACTCGTGAGTGGCAGCCCGACGACGTCAACTAGACGTCGGGTGGTGTCTTTGTTGGAATTAGGTGGGCCTGGTGGATAGGTTTTCAAAACTTTTGACCCACTTGACTCAGGGATCAAGTATCCAGAAGGCTATAGAACCCAATCCAGGATGCATGTCCTCAATCTCAGCCATCATGATTAGTAAGTAAACCTATCGAGAAGATAGAACAACAGCCAACAAGCATCCATAAAAATCTACAACATGCACAGAAGTAGATTAGACCTTAGGAGCCCGTTTCTGCTCTAATGGAGAATTTGCGTCTTTCTTTGATGATGAAACACTTTTACGTATCAAACAAGAGTCTCCAAGACCTTTTGATCTTCCATGCTATGACCTGTATATCAGATCTGTTTTCTTAAGAAGATGGTAGAATCTCTAAGAGAAAACTCTACTAGAAACTCCAAGGAACTAGAAGGGAAATAAAAGAGAAAGAGGAGAAGAAAGATTGTGCAACAACTTGCACAAAGGGGTTTTGGGCGTGAATCCCTAGGTGGGGATATTCATTGGACGTCCGGCCCTATATTATCCTATATTTATAGCCTACAGACCTCCTCTCCTCTTATTACTCTCTTACTAATTGCATTAGAAGTCACATTTTCTCAAAGTATCTTTCTTTGGGAGGGAATATTTCTCATTCCCTTTCTTTTTGGAGAAAATTTCTCAAAGAATCTTCTTTTTAAGAGAGAATATCACAATTCTCCTTTTTTGTTGGAAGGTTGCTAGTCTTTTAGCACTCACCTCCTTGTTTCCTCTTTTGGTTTGCTCTCCTCTATAAAAGCAAAGGAGGTTGGATCTCTTACCCTTATTGCTTTCTTTTTGCAAAAGTCTTCAAGAGTGCTCCAAGATCAAGAACTCTTCTTCTTCTTCAAGAATCTTCAAGTTCTCTTTCTTCTTCTCCATCAATGGCTTTAAGTAAGTTTTCTTCCTTCACAAGAAACTCCATGTAGAAGTAGCAATTTCTTTTCTTTTCTCTTTTTTTTCTTTTTCTTTTCCCTTTTTTTTCTATCTCTTTTTCATGTGTTTTCTCTATTTTTTTTACACGTGCTGCATCTTTTTTTTTTTTTTTGCAAGTTTTTTTTTCTTGGAAGTACGGACAGGTTCGAATGGACCTGGCCGTACTGCCACGTGGCAATGGGCCACGGCCTGCTGGCCAGCCATTTTTTTTTGTTTGAAGAGATTTCTCTCTCTTTTTTTTTTCTTCTCTTTTTTTTTGCTTTCCCCTTTTTTTTGCTCACCATGGTAATGAAGTTTATGTAATCCAAGATGTTCATGCATTTTTCTTTTTCTTTTTTTTTATGCATTAAGATAGAAGGCTAGAATCTCTAGGTCAAGCCAACATAAATTTTGACTTTGACAAAGTTTGATTGGTTTTGACCAAGTTGGGTTGGAATTGGTCAAACTTTGGTTAAAGTTTTCCTAGTATCTAATGCATGATGATTTTTTTGATGGATGATTTTTAGTAAATTGATTGGGAGCATGATGATGCATACCTGCAAAACCTTTCACAAGTTTTGGGATTTGGAGCTCGCAGCAATGTTAAGCCCTTTCTTATTCTTACTGGATTTTGAGGAGCTTTGAAAGTCTTGGAGTTTGGGGCCCGCAGCAATGTTGAGCCCTTCTTCAAGCTTGTGGAGATTTGATAAGAGTGGTTTGATCTCGCAACAATGTTTGAGTTCAAACTTTCTTTGAGGATGCTTCATTGACCATGAACATGCAGCGGTGTTGAATTCATCTTCAAGCTTCCTATCTTTTTCGGGATGTTTCCCTTTTCTTTGGAATTGTCCCGGAATCATGCCAAATATTCGCTAAATTTTTTTAGCAAAATTGTCACTTTGATGGTTGATTTTTTTTTCCATCCTTTGCAAGTAGTTCCTCTGGAACGAACAAGGGCAAAGAGCATGTTACTGATGCACCTCGTCGGTCTAGCAGGTCTCCTAATGTGGCTGTAGAACAAGCGTGGGAGAAGGTCCAGTTTATGGAGAGAAACTTGGAAGAATGTGATTCCCTCAACCGTGATGAGATGAGACAGCGATTGATCACTGTAACGCCCCACCCTTCACGCATGCATGATATTATCCGCTTTGGCCCACGGGCCTCACGGTTTTGCTTATGATGGGCCTCAACCCATCAAAAGGCCTCATGCAAGGTAAGGGTGTAAGCTCTACATATAACCCCATTCACTTTCCTCTCTATAGTCGATGTGGGACTCCGGGGCATCACATTCCACCCCCCTTAGGGCTGCACGTCCCTGTGCAGTAGCCTGTCAATCCCTATAGCCTGCCGGCCCTCTTGGCCCGCCCACATGGAGACCTGCTCACTTGCACCAGGCCACGGCAGGGGACCCACAAACGAACTAGTCGAGAGTAAGCTCTGATACCATTTGTAACGCCCCACCCTTCACGCATGCATGATATTGTCCGCTTTGGCTCACGGGCCTCACGATTTTGCTTCTGATGGGCTCAACCCATCAAAAGGCCTCATGCAAGGTAAGGGTGTAAGCTCTTACATATAACCCCATTCATTTTCCTCTCTATAGTCGATGTGGGACTCCGGGGCGTCACATGGAGACCAGCCCACTTGTACCTGACCACGACAGGGGACCCACACTCGAACTAGTAGAGAGTCGGCTCTAATACCATTTGTAACGTCCCACCTTTTACGCGTGCATGATACTGTCCGCTTTGGCCCACAAGCCTCATTGTTTTGCTTCTGATGGGCCTCAACCCATCAAAATGCCTCATGCAAGGTAAGGGTGTAAGCTCTACATATAACCCCATTCACTTTCCTCTTTACAGTCGATGTGGGACTCCGAGGCATCACAATCGCTCTCAAGGATGAGGAGTTTTACAAGATTATGGTAAGCAACCGTCCTTGGGTCATGGACGATCAGAGCATTGTGCCCAAGCCTACCTTTTTCTTTGGTGTCGCAGTCCCTGACGACTTGACATACCAAAGGAGATGTTTTCAATTCTCTTACATGGCAGATGGTGAGGAGAGAACCATTTCTACCCGATCAACCTTTGATCGCACTATCTCGATCATGAGTCTTTCTCCCATGTGTCCCAAGAGGGAAGATCCTCTGAGTTGGGTGAAGAGGACTAATGTGATCAAGACCGGGGTTTTTGTTGGCGGCCCTTCCGGTTATGCAAAGAAGTCACCTGTCCACATGGACATGTTGATGCCAGCCAGCGGTTACCAAGGTTCTGATCATCCATCGGTCGATTTGAGACCGATGGGCCTTGGCATTTTTCAGGGCGACGACAGCAATTGGGTGAAGCCTTTTCGAATTTGTGGCCATTTCAGCGCTGACTCAAGCTGGGAGTCATGGACTGATCACATCCTACAGGTTGGCGGGGCCATTTTGAAGGAGGCCAAAAATTTTGATGCGGTTCGCGCTTTTCGGCAAACCGTAGTTTTCTCCAATGAAGCCTGTCGCGACCCCGGACCGGGAATCCCCAATCCGGGATCGGGACATTAGTGTGTGATGATTATTCAAGAGGATTACCTACATCCTCAAAATACAACTTATTTAATTTCCCACAGGTGTCCGCGGTGAGGATATCAAAACCTTGCATGAATGTTTCTTTTCAATGCGGAAGCGTGTAGCAAATCAAATAGTTAGACTATCTCTAGTCATGCAAGCATTTACATCAATATCAAACTGTATCAGAAAGAGCAATGACCTATAGCATGTTTCCCAAAGGTTGTTAAAGTTAGACAAAATATCATTTAGTTACATTCCCCAAAATTAGAGGCCAACAAAGGCCAATATTACAAAATAATAACCCAAAGAATAGTTAACAAGTCCTTCCCAAAATGTTACGCCTCTTGGCAACCCGATGTCTACTTGACATCGTCAGCACGCCACTCAACTAGAGGCTGCAGCTCACCTACCGCCTCCTCCGGCTCCTCCTCAAGGAAACCGGCAACGGGACCTGAGTACCAAAGCAAAGGATCAGACACGACGGTCTGGCAAGAGAGCGGGAAGATACAACAACATAAAATAGATGAAATATCTCGAAAAGCAAGGAAATCTGTTAAAGCAAGAACTCTCACCAAATAGATAAATCATTTGCTAGAAAACATGTAAACGAGATAAAATATATGAGGTAACCAAGGAAATCGGGAATAACAAGGTGGCAATCACATAAAGCTAAGTCCTCTGTCACTAAAGTGACAACAGTATCACGAGACGTTGATCTCAGTCACACAAGGTGAGGAGAAGCAACGTAAACATATATACAATATAATATACGGGAACGGGACCACGGTAGCGAACCGGGTATCGGGACGGGACCACGGTAATGACCGGGTATCGGGATCCAAACTGCAGCTGGCGGGACGGGAGGGGGATTTCCAAGTCGGTGGATCAAACCGACAAGGTATCCAAGCTTAGTGATGCCGACACATAGGTTAAATAACACATCGATACATATGCAAGTAAATCAAGTACAAGTAAAGCAATGCACGGGCAAGAATATTCAATGTATCACTTTCATTTCATATCGGGCAGTACTCTTCGGGACAAGTTCATGTTACTAGTGTAACCATCGAGCTTTCGGGAAAACAGGTCATGTAAGGTAAATCTTGGAAATGAAGGAATAAAACGAACTATTACAAATTCCGGGAAATATTGATTTCAAGATCTATTTAAGTGAATAGGGGTCCCGTATGTCAATTATAGCCATTACTTGGTACTCCTTGAGTTTGAAGACATTCCGGGCTCCTTATGCACTTTTTCGACTTTTGAAACTGAAATTGAGCTTATGGTTATAACTAGATATTATGATAGGAAAAACAAGGCTATAAACGGTCCATCCTAAGTAGGATGTCAACCCGGAACCATCGAGCAACCCACTCAGTCACCGAAAGGAATAGAATTCGCGATACCCAAGGAAATAGACTTTGCATTTAGGTATGAAGAGGATATCGTGTCGTTCCATCCCGTTCAAGATTGAATCGATTGAACTTCGATGCATCCCGGACCAACCGTGAAGAGCATCGGCTCAAGACACTCTCACATATGGTCAAGTGAGTCCAAGGAGGGTAGCCAAGGTCCACAAAAAAAATAAATTTCAAAACCCACTGTACCAGAAATACGCAGGGTCCGATCGATCGGCCAATCGATCGGTCCAAAAAGTCTTACTGTTAAAAGTCAGACCGATCGATCGGCCTGTAGGTCCGATCGATCGGCACTGGGCGTGAAGCATGCCCGGGAACTTGATTTTTCTCCTTCTTGTTTCCTTTCCTTCCAACACCTCAACAACCACAATTAACTATGAACAAGGAGACTTAAACACATGATTCCAAGACATTAAATGAGGCTATCAAGATGTGTAGAGATCATTTCTTTCAACCATAGAAAAATCAATGAAAGTAATCAATGAAAACATGAAAACCATAAATGCATCTCCAAACCATTTCAAGCTTAAAAAACATCCAAACATTCACTTGCCTCAAGTCTTCAATTAATGATATTAAGCTCTATCAAGTCCTCCAAGAAAAATGGCCCAAGCTACAAGGCAAAATCCCCAAATAAAACCCTAAAATGGGTTACACAAGGAAAGAAAATGAAATAACTTCCAATAATGCAAATGTAGCTTCCCTAAGGCTAGAAGATCACTAATCTAGGAGATGAATAAGATCACTTACTTGGATGACCTTCAAATGAGAAGAACTAGTTCAAGGAAGATCTCAAGATTGATGGGTTCCTCCAAAAATGGTATCAAGATGAAGCTTGTGAGATGGGGAAGAGATTGGCAATCTCCATTTTGAGTTTGGTGAGCTCTTGGTGAGGATTAGAGATGAAGAAGCAAGAAGAAGAAGAGAAACTTGCTAGCAAAACCCTAGACTCAAGTGTGCTGGAACATGGAGAATGGAATGTAATGGAGGGTGAGTTCCTCTTTGTTAACAAAGGGGAGGTTGGGTCCCACAACTAAAGAAACTAACTTGGCTGAAATCATCTCTCTCGGGTCCTCGGATGAATTCGACGAAGAAGGAAGAAATGTTCGTCAAAATATCTAGTTTCCAAAAAGTGTATGTTTCGTAAGTTTCGAGAATATTAAGTTTTGGGTACAGATTTTGTGTGCAATGACTGTTTTACCCTCCGGGCTATGAAATCGGGTTTCGGGACCACGAATGGACACGGGATCAACATGAAAGTTGTAAGAATCCACAAGATGAATGCAACGCGCCAAAAACACAATTTAAAACACGTCGGGAAAATTTCACAAGAAAATGCAAAGCCGAAAAAGGGAACCCCCAAAGGGCCCCACAAGCTATCAATCACTCCAAAAGGCCCAAAACTAGAATCAAGGCTATTCCAAACCCAACTAGACCAAAAACACTAATCAAGCTTAGTACTAACACGCAACTAAATTAGCACTAATCGGGTTCACTCGGGTCGGGGTCTTACAAAGCCTTTATGGCCATGTTGGAGTCATTCCTTCCACAAACCAAATATTAAGTTCGGAAGCGTGTAGCAAATCAAATATTCAATCCATGTCACATCATAAAGATAAATAACACAAGTATAGTACCGTATCAGAATGAGCAATGATCATCAGCATGTTACCCAAAAGTAAGTTAAAGTTTATACAAGATCATTTAATTACATCTCCCAAAAATAGAGGCCAACAAAGGCCAATATAAACAAAATACCAATCCAAAGAATGGTTAAAACAGTTTCCCAAAATATAAAGTCTCTCATAGCAACCAAACGTCTAAATGACGTCATCAGCATGCCACTCAACTAACTCTTGCGGTTCTCTGACCGCCTCCTCATGCTCATCCTCGGGATAACCAACAACGGGACCTGAGTACCAAAAAGTAGGTCAAACACGACGGTTTGGCAAATGGTAAAATATCATGACAATGAAACAACATATGAGTTTACCTTCAAAACATGCAAACCTGTTTAAATAACAATTTCTATGAACGAGATAAAACATTTATTCAAATGCAAGTAGACATTGTAAAACATGTAAGGTAACCAAGGAAACGGGAAACAAGCAAGATGGCAACCACACGAAGCTAAGTCCTCTATCACTAAAGCGATAGAGCAAAAACTAGGCACTGATCTCAGTCACTCGAGGTGAGGAGAAACAGTGGATCTTATAAATACATATACATATACATATACATATACTATACATGACCACGGTAGAGAGCCGGGCATCGGGAACTACAGTAGCAATCTGCGGCATCGGGACAATACCACGGTAATAACCGGGTAGCGGGATCCAAACTGCAGCTGGCGGGACAAGAGGGGGATCTCCAAGTCGGTGGATCAAACCAACAGGGTTATCCAAGCTTAGTGGTGCCGACTCATAGGTCAAATAACAAATCGAGACATGTGCAAGTAAATCAAGTACAAATAAATAAACGGGCAGGACAGGGGTGCTCAAGGGCGCACTGTGGTTTCATGTGATGCAATACACTTCAGGACAATTAACTATTATAAGTGTAATTCAATGCTTTCGGGAAAACAAGACATGTAGTATAAATCTCGAGATCGATCAAGTGCAATGTACAATTGAAATCTCGGTAAAGTATCGGGTTCAAGATTTATTTGAAGTAAATAGGGACTCCGTATGTCGATCTAATAACAATTTGGTACTCTTTGAGTTTGGGGACATTCCAGTCTCCTTATTCACTTTGAAGTTTCAAAAACTTCGAATGAAATCTTCGTGATATGGTTTCTTCCTCAAATGGCTTCGTACAATGCTTCATAAATCTCCTTGACATAGAGGGGTTCCCAATGAATAGTCCCAAAACGTTTAAACAGTTCATCATTGTCCCAAACATAACCTTTGACAGACAAAGCTCATCGCTCGAGCGAACCGGAGAGTTCGCTCGAGCGAGGAGCTCTCTGGAATGGCTGTCTGGGTGGTTCCCTCGAGCGCAGTAGAGGTCGCTCGAGCGAACTCATTGGTTCGAGCGAAGTTTTTAGTGCGTTCGAACGAACTACTCTCTGAAAAAAAATTTGGGATGTCCACTCGAGCGACCAAGCTGCTGGAATGCTCCGAACCCATTCTGGACACTTCGCTCGAGCAAAGTGTCATGTTCGCTCGAGCGAACTGTCCAAAAACTGATTCCGGACCAGTTCGGCTCCTCTCCATCTCTTCCTTCTCCAACCTCTTTTTAGCCACTTTCATACATCAAATGAGGAGTCCAAAACTACATTCAAATCACATCAAATCTCTCACACATCCATCCCATTCTCCTCTAACATCATCACGTTCAATACAAGGAAAGAAAGAAGGAAACCATATCACATAAGAGTGCATATGTGACAAAACAAGAAGAAATTAAATGCTATGAACCAACACATCTTTATGACCATAAATGCACCATTAATACTCCCTTATGAACATTTATTTCAAAGCAAAGCAATAAATATGCAATACATAGGCATGAGTGGAGATACCAAAACCATTGAAAACTTATAAAAATCAATCATCCACTTGCCTTGGGTCTTCTAATCAATGTGATCAAGCTCTACTACTCTCCAAGCAAAGAATCCAAGCTATGAACAAAATCCCAAAATAAAACCCTAAAATGGTCAAACAATGAAATAGAAAAAGGGAACCTTACAATAATGAAGGTGAAGCTTCTTTAGGGCTAGAGGAACACAAATCTAGAAGAAAGGAAGGATTACTTACTTGTAGGGTCCTCTAATGGACAAGGTAAGCTCAAAGGGAGTCTTGTAATGGAGGGTTTTCTCTAGCAATGGTATCAATAGAGAGCTATAGTGATGAGGAAGAAGATGATGATCTCCACCTCTCAATTTGTGCAAGGTTGGTGGTGGATTTGGTTATGGAAGGCAAGAGCAAGAAGGAAGGCAATGGAAACCCTAGGTTCTCACTCTTGTGCTGGAAAAAGGGAAATGAAAGGGGAAGGGCTTCCTTATAAACAAGTGGGGAGTGGGCTCCACTACTAATAATCTAATTGGGCTGAAATCATGGCTTTCGGGTCTTTTAATGAATTCGACGAAGAATAGAAAAGTGATCGTCGAAATATCTAGTTTCCAAAAAGTGTATGTTTCGCAAGTTTCGGTAATATCAAGTTTTGGGTACAGATTTAGTGCACAATGACTGTTTTTCCCTCAAGGCTATGAAATCGGGTTTCGGGATCTCGAACGGGAACGAGATCAACATAAAACTTGTAGGGGTTAACAATACAATTAAAACGGGATTAAAACCATAAATGCAAAAATCTCCGATAAGTCCCCAAACACATGCAAGTTCATAAAAAGGAACCCCCAAAGGGCCCCACTAATCACAAAGCAATCAAAATTCCCCAAAACTATTTCAAAAGCTATTCCAAACCCAACTTAGCCAAAATCACTAATCAAGCTTAGAACTAACACACAACTTAATTAGTACTAATCGAGTTCACTCGGGTCGGGGTCTTACATCCTCCACCCCTTAGGGCATTTGGTCCTCCAAATGAAATATAAAACTCACCTCAGGTAGTAAATGTGGATACTTCCTCTGTACTTGGTCTCGTAATTCCCATGTTGCCTTTTCCGGTCCATGATTTTCCCATAGAACTTTTACCCACTGAATAGTCCGAGTCCTCAACTCTTGTTCCTTCGTATCAATGATCTGAACGGGCTAGGTAGCGTCTTCTCTGATCTCCAATGGCCTGTGCCGGAGTACATATGAAGGATCGGGGACATATTTCTTCAACATAGACACATGAAAGACGTTGTGTACGCCGGATAGCCGGATAGCTCAGGTGGTAAGGCTAACCTATAAGCCACATCACCAATCTTGCTCACAATGTCATACGGCCCAATGTATCTCCGTGATAACTTGCCCTTCTGTCCAAACCTCAATGTTCCTCTCGTAGGTGACACTTTCAGGAAAACATTGTCTCCTTCTTTGAAATGTAAATCCCTTCTATGAGAATCTGCATAGCTTTTCTGTCTACTCCGGGCTACTTTCAGACGTTCTTGGATCAACATCATTTTGTCGCTAGTTCACTTACTATAGTCGGTCCATGGAAACTGCGAATTCCGACCTCTTCCCAACAAACAGGTGTCCTACACCTTCTGCCATACAAAGCCTCAAAAGGCGCCATCCCAATGCTCGAGTGGTAGCTATTGTTGTAAGCAAATTCACACAACGGTAGAGTCTTATCCCATTGGGTCTTGAAATCTAACACACAAGCACGGAGCATATCCTTAAGAGTTTGAATCGTCCTCTCTGATTGACCATCTGTCTGCGGGTGATAACCCGTGCTGAACTGTAGTTTCGTACCCATAGACTCATGCAATGTCTTCCAAAATCTCGAGACGAATCTGTTGTCTCTGTCAAAGGTGATAAAAACTGGCTGCCCATGTCGACTGACGATCTCGCTGACAAATAACTCTGCTAAAGGTAGCATGTGCATCTTCTTCCCTGTCTTCATATCGATGAAATGAGCTGACTTGGTGAGTCGGTCCACAATGACCCATATCGCATCATTGCCTCTGCTAGTCCTCGGTAGACCCGAAATAAAATACATAGTAATGTGCTCCCATTTCCATTCCGGGATCTCTAACGGTTGTAACAATCCTGGAGGCCTTTGATGTTCTGCCTTTATCAACTGACAAGTCATACAACGGGAGACAAACGCTGCAATCTCTCTCTTCATATTATTCCACCAAAATTTTCCTTCAAGTTCTGATACATCTTCATGCTGCCTGGATGCATAGAATACTGCGTATTGTGAGCTTCGGTCATAATATCATTCCTCAAGTCTTCAATATTTGGCACGCATAGACGGTCACGGTAGTACAAAACTCCATCAACAATACGAAAATCGGGACGGTCTGCAATATGCTCTAAAATCTTGGCCAACTCTGGATCTTGCAACTGACTATCCTTGATCTTCAGAATAAAAGAAGGCTCTGACACTGTCATGTTAGCTAACAAAACACCCTTCCTTAGTGGCTGTAGATCTATACTCAACTCCTCTAATTGCTTAAAGATACAAATTCCACTTAGATTTGCCAAGCCTACTGATTTTCGGCTCAAGGCATCGGCAACTACATTAGCTTTCCCCGGGTGGTACTTCATTGAGAAATCATAGTCCTTGATATATTCCATCTATCTTCTCTGCCTCATGTTCAATTCCTTCTGAAAAAATAAATATTGCAAGCTGCGGTGATCGGAGTGGACTTCGAACTTCTTTCTATAGAGGTAATGTCTCCACATTTTCAACGCGAAAACAACCGCTGCTAACTCAAGATCATGGGTGGCATAGTTCTTCTCGTGATCTTTCAACTGTCGAGATCCATAAGTAATCACTTTTCCTTCTTGCATCAACACACAACCAAGTCCAACATTCGAAGCATCGGTAAAAATGGTAAAACCGCCGCTCCCGGATGGCAAAGTAAGGACTGGTGCTGTAGTCAATTTCTTCTTTAGCTCTTGAAAACTATCTTCACACTGATCTGTCCACACATATGGCACATTCTTCCTTGTCAACTTCGTCAAAGGTGACGCAATTGACGAGAATCCCTACACAAACCTCATGTAATAACCCGCTAAACCCAGAAAACTTCTGATTTCTGTTGCATTCTTCGGTCTTTCCCAACTCATAACTACTTCAATCTTGGACGGATCCACTGATAATCCTTCTTTGGAGATGATGTGCCCCAAAAATGCTACTTGTTCCAACCAAAATTCACACTTGTTGAGCTTCGCAAACAGTTGATTCCCTCTCAAGAGTTGCAGTGCTATCCTCAAGTGCTCTTCATGCTCTTCTCTGGTCTTGGAGTATACCAAAATGTCATCTATGAACACTACAACAAACTGATCCAGATACTCTGCAAATATCTTGTTCATCAACGCCATGAACACTACCGGTGCATTAGTCAACCCAAATGGCATCACTAGGAACTCATAGTGGCCATATCTTGTCCGACAAGTTGTTTTCAACACATCTGATTCTCTAACTCTCAGCTGATGATAACCGGATCTCAAATCAATCTTCGAAAAGTATGATGCACCTTGCAATTGATCAAACAATTCATCTATTCTTGGCAATGGGTATTTGTTCTTGATGGTCACTTGATTTAATCTCCTGTAATCTATACACATTCTCATCGAACCATCCTTCTTCTTGACAAACAAAACTGGAGCTCCCCATGGTGAAATACTTGGTCTCACAAAACCTTTATCTAACAACTCTTGCAACTGAGTCTTCAATTCTCCCAACTTTGCTGGAGCCATTCTATATGGTGCAATAGATATCGGAGCAGTCCCTGGTAACAACTCGATAGTGAAATCAATCTCTCTAATGGGTGGTAAACCTGGAATCTCCTCCGGAAAAAAAATCCGGGAATTCCCAAACAATTGGGATCTCCTCCACCCCTTGGGACCGTTTATCCTCTGTGATAAACACCAAAAATGTTTCACAACCACTTCTCAATAGTCTATCAGCCTTCAATGCTGAGACAAACCCTGCACGAGGATTTCTCCTCTCTCCGTGAAACAACACCCCTGCTGGTGTCTCATCTAACTTGAAAGTCAGGGTCTTATGGAAACAATCCATTGTCGCATGGTACCCTGCAGCCAATCCATCCCTAGGATGACTTCAAAATCAAACATCTCTAATAGAATGAGATCTGCGGTTAAAACCACTTCTCCTATCTGAACTGTGCAACTAGGGTAATATGTTCTACAGATAACTTGTTTGCCTACTGGGGTTGCCACAGTCAAAATGAACTCTAGTTCTCTAGCATGCATATCAATCAACTTAGAAAATTCATGGGATAAGAATGAATGTCTAGAGCCAGGGTCAAATAAAATCCTAGCCTTTATCCCACTAACAAGAAGTGTACCTTCCACTACATTTCTCGCTGCCTCTGCATAAGCACTATTGACCGCGTAGATTTGCCCTCGATGTTGTGGCCTAGTTGGAGCTTGTTGTGGCCTGCCTTGTTGCGCATTTCTATGCTGCTGCGGTGCACGCTGATTTTGGTTTTGTCCCTGCTGACGAGTTTGTTGTTGTTGCTGCTGTGGTCTATGCTGCTGCTGTTGTGGTGCTTGTTGCTGGAGTGGCCTTGCCTGATTCTGAACAACGATTGCATTATGTGGTGCTGCTGGACGCTGTGCTCCTTGCTGCTGTTGCTGATTCTGTCTATTCGGCCTTGGGCAGTCTCTCCTCTGATGGGTCATGGAACCACATCTGAAACATGCTCCTATCAGTGTACGACATTGTGCACTCTCATGGTTATTCCCACAGTGGGTACAAACCAAGGGACCCGGAGCATTCTGTTCTGTTCTCTGTCTTTTATTTTGATGATTCCTCTGTTGGTAGTTCTACTGATGAGCTTGTCCCTTGCCTTGGACTCTAAGGATCTTGTTGTGAAAGTTCTCAAACTTATAGGCCCTCTTGACCGCTTCATCGAAAGTTGCAGGTGGTCTACTCCAGTGGCATCTCTCTCAATGAAAGGGTTAAGTCCTTCAAAAAACTTGGCAATTTTCTTCTCCACCGTATCCACCAACTCCGGGGCATATCTAGACAATCTCTCGAACTTAATGAGGTATTCGAGGACTGTCATACTTCATTGTACAAGTTGCTGGAATTCTATAGCCTTCTGTTTCTTGATGTGAGCGGGTACATACTTATCATGAAATTGCCTCTTGAAGTTTGCCCAAACCTCTGCATCAGCCATGGTCCTATATTCCTCCCTAACCGTCTTCCACCATCTGTCTACTATACCACTAAAGAGAGATGAGGCTAATTTTACTCGTTCTCCTCCGGTGCACTGGAAGATCTCAAAGATATTCTCCGTATGTTCTAGCCAGTCATCTGCAGCCAATGGATCTTCTATCTCAAGGAACTCTTTCGGAGCTCTCTTTCGAAACCGCTCAAACAAAGTGTTCGGGTCATGTTGTCTCTGATTGATAACGATTGCGGGTTGGGGTTGAACCGGTTCTGGGCTCCTCTGTAACACCTCAAGCAATTGCCTTTGCATCTCTGCCAGTTCTTTTGCATGGTCTTCCTCTCTTTTAAGCATTTGCTCTTGCAGTCTGGCCTGATCCTCATTAGCCCGACGCTGTTGGTCAAGTATTTCCTACATCATTTGCTGGAATTGATTTGGTGGGTTGTTATCAACCCTATCCTCTTCAAGTGGCCCTGTATGCTCACTATTGCTTGCAGAAGGGTTGCCATTTATCGGTCTCTTACGAGGTGGCATGATGCTGCAAAACAAATTGTTTGCACATAATAATCAATTAAAGGGTTACATTGCACACACGATACTAGCTAACGTAAGATCTAACGAATCCTCGCCACGTGCTTAGGATTTCTAGTTTCTTTTAATTGCTTGAAACACGTCTCGCTCTGATACCAGTCTGTCGCGACCCCAGACCGGGCCATTGAGGTCTTGATCCGAGATCGAGACATTAATGATGATGATGAACATTAACCTAATGCCATACATTTACTCAATTTCCCACAGGTGTCCGCGGTGAGGATATCACAACCATATATGAATATTTCTAATAAGTTCGGAAGCGTGTAGCAAATCAAATATTCAATCCATGTCACATCATAAAGATAAATAACACAAGTATAGTACCGTATCAGAATGAGCAATGATCATCAGCATGTTACCCAAAAGTAAGTTAAAGTTTATACAAGATCATTTAATTACATCTCCCAAAAATAGAGGCCAACAAAGGCCAATATAAACAAAATACCAATCCAAAGAATGGTTAAAACAGTTTCCCAAAATATAAAGTCTCTCATAGCAACCAAACGTCTAAATGACGTCATCAGCATGCCACTCAACTAACTCTTGCGGTTCTCTGACCGCCTCCTCATGCTCATCCTCGGGATAACCAACAACGGGACCTGAGTACCAAAAAGTAGGTCAAACACGACGGTTTGGCAAATGGTAAAATATCATGACAATGAAACAACATATGAGTTTACCTTCAAAACATGCAAACCTGTTTAAATAACAATTTCTATGAACGAGATAAAACATTTATTCAAATGCAAGTAGACATTGTAAAACATGTAAGGTAACCAAGGAAACGGGAAACAAGCAAGATGGCAACCACACGAAGCTAAGTCCTCTATCACTAAAGCGATAGAGCAAAAACTAGGCACTGATCTCAGTCACTCGAGGTGAGGAGAAACAGTGGATCTTATAAATACATATACATATACATATACTATACATGACCACGGTAGCGAGCCGGGCATCGGGAACCACAGTAGCAATTTGCGGCATCGGGACAAGACCACGGTAATAACCGGGTAGCGGGATCCAAACTGCAGCTCGCGGGACAAGAGGGGGATCTCCAAGTCGGTGGATCAGACCAACAGGGTTATCCAAGCTTAGTGGTGCCGACTCATAGGTCAAATAACAAATCGAGACATGTGCAAGTAAATCAAGTACAAATAAATAAACGGGCAGGACGGGGGTGCTCAAGGGCACACTGTCGTTTCATGTGGTGCAATACACTTCAGGACAATTAACTATTATAAGTGTAATTCAATGCTTTCGGGAAAACAAGACATGTAGTATAAATCTCGGGATCGATCAAGTGCAATGTACAATTGAAATCTCAGTAAAGTATCGGGTTCAAGATTTATTTGAAGTAAATAGGGACCCCGTATGTCGATCTAATAACAATTTGGTACTCTTTGAGTTTGGGGACATTCCAGGCTCCTTATTCACTTTGAAGTTTCAAAAACTTTGAATGAAATCTTCGTGATATGGTTTCTTCTTCAAATGGACTCCTACAATGCTTAATAAATCTCCTTGACATAGAGGGGTTCCCAATGAATAGTCCCAAAACGTTTAAATAGTTCATCATTGTCCCAAACATAACCTTTGACAGACAAAGCTCATCGCTCGAGCGAACCGGAGAGTTCGCTCGAGAGAGGAGCTCTCTGGAATGGCTGTCTGGGTGGTTCGCTCGAGCGCAGTAGAGGTTGCTCGAGCGAACTCATTGGTTCGAGCGAAGTTTTTAGTGCGTTCGAACGAACAACTCTCTTGAACAAATTTTGGGATGTCCGCTCGAGCGACCAAGCTACTGGAATGCTCTGAACCCTTTCTGGACACTTCGCTCGAGCGAAGTGTCATGTTCGCTCGAGCGAACTGTCCAAAAACTGATTCCGGACCAGTTCGGCTCCTCTCCATCTCTTCCTTCTGCAACCTCTTTTTAGCCACTTTCATACATCAAATGAGGAGTTCAAAACTACATTCAAATCACATCAAATCTCTCACAACATCCATCCCATTCTCCTCTAACATCATCACGTTCAATACAAGGAAAGAAAGAAGGAAACCATATCACATAAGAGTGCATATGTGACAAAACAAGAAGAAATTAAATGCTATGAACCAACACATCTTTATGACCATAAATGCACCATTAATACTCCCTTATGAACATTTATTTCAAAGCAAAGCAATAAATATGCAATACATAGGCATGAGTGGAGATACCAAAACCATTGAAAACTTATAAAAATCAATCATCCACTTGCCTTGGGTCTTCTAATCAATGTGATCAAGCTCTACTACTCTCCAAGCAAAGAATCCAAGCTATGAACAAAATCCCAAAATAAAACCCTAAAATGGTCAAACAATGAAATAGAAAAAGGGAACCTTACAATAATGAAGGTGAAGCTTCTCTAGGGCTTGAGGAACACAATCTAGAAGAAAGGAAGGATTACTTACTTGTAAGGTCCTCTAATGGACAAGGTAAGCTCAAAGGGAGTCTTGTAATGGAGGGTTTTCTCTAGCAATGGTATCAATATAGAGCTATAGTGATGAGGAAGAAGATGATGATCTCCACCTCTCAATTTGTGCAAGGTTGGTGGTGGATTTGGTTATGGAAGGCAAGAGCAAGAAGGAAGGCAATGGAAACCCTAGGTTCTCACTCTTGTGCTGGAAAAAGGGAAATGAAAGGGGAAGGGCTTCCTTATAAACAAGTGGGGAGTGGGCTCCACTACTAATAATCTAATTGGGCTGAAATCATGGCTTTCGGGGCTTTTAATGAATTCGACGAAGAAGAGAAAAATGATTGTCGAAATATCTAGTTTCCAAAAAGTATATGTTTCGCAAGTTTCGGGAATATCAAGTTTTGGGTACAGATTTAGTGCACAATGACTGTTTTGCCCTCAAGGCTATGAAATCGGGTTTCGGGATCTCGAACGGGAACGGGATCAACATAAATGTTGTAGGGATTAACAATACAATTAAAGCGGGATTAAAACCATGAATGCAAAAATCTCCGATAAATCCCCAAACACATGCAAGGTCATAAAAAGGAACCCCCAAAGGGCCCCACTAATCACAAAGCAATCAAAATTCCCCAAAACTATTTCAAAAGCTATTCCAAACCCAACTTAGCCAAAATCACTAATCAAGCTTAGAACTAACACAAAACTTAATTAGTACTAATCAAGTTCACTCGGGTCGGGGTCTTACATTCATTGTCACGAGTGGTGAGATTAGTTTTACTTTGAAGGAACTGAGCGCCATCACCGGTCTGCCTGTCTTCGACAAACTTTATGAGGAGTTTATGCCCTATTGACAGCGTGGTTGAAGAGCAGTCTGAGGAGTTCTGGCTTTTGTACTTTCAGCTCGTCGCCTTCTATGATTTTTTGAAGGAGAAGGAGGGCTCGAAAGTAAGGTCCAACAGTTGGAGGAATTTTGGCTCCTTGTTCCCCAACTTCTTTGACCGTA
Source organism: Cinnamomum chago (assembly GCA_038049695.1). Lineage (NCBI taxonomy): Eukaryota > Viridiplantae > Streptophyta > Magnoliopsida > Laurales > Lauraceae > Cinnamomum > Cinnamomum chago. The sequence goes on along the minus strand of CP142453.1, from coordinate 89,068,136 downwards.
GAGAGTCTTCTGATAGCACGACCCGGGAGGTTAGAGCTAAGACTCCAAGTTTGAAGAAGACTTCTGTCACGCGAGGAGACTTGAAGGACTTCTTGATGAGCATAGATGCCATTTATTCGGACATTGCGCTGCAGAGGGATCTCGCTGTTTACCACACCTACTGCCTGAATAAGCACTACAACAAACTGCACATTTCCCGACACTATTTGCCGATGCAGTGAAAATTTGCGTTGGCAAAAGTCTTATTTCCAACGCATATTTGGACTGCGTTGGCAATTAGTGTCGGAAAATGATAGTTTTACCGACACAAGTAAGACCGCGTTGGCAAAAGCTATTGAAACCACATTGGCGCAAAAAAAAAAACACTAAAAGAGAGGGAAAGTTTTGCCAACGCGTTTTTCTCTAATGGCGACGCAATAATGCGTTGGCAATTATCTTGTTTACTGGCGACGCACAAGTGTGTGTTGGGAAAGGTCTGAGTTTTTATTCGTACAATTGTCAACGTATGAGTTGCGTCCCCAAAACCCCATTTATGACAAACTTACCTTTTCCGACACTATTTTCCGACACAGTGAAAAGTTGCGTTGGCAAAAGTCACAGAAAATTGCTGCTTTTACCGACTCAAGTAAGACTGCGTTGGCAAAAGCTGTGGAAAAACTTTCCCGACACTATTTGCCAACGCAGTGAAAATTGGCATTGGCAAAAGTCTTATTTCCGATGCATATTTGGACTGCGTTGGCAAAAGTCACATAGAATTGTTACTTTTACCAACACAAGTAAGACCACGTTGGCAAAAGTTATGGAAAACATACAATTATTTTGCTTACTGGCGATGCACAGGTCTGTGTCTGCAAAGCCCCATTTAGTAAAATTCATTTTTGCCAAAATAATATGAGCATTCCGTTTTAACCGCTTTTATTTGTTTCCAACTCTCTTTATGAGTGAAATTGGCGCACGGCAATTGGTACAAGTAATCCAAAATCCATCTCGGCGTCAACTCTCTGTTGAAGGCGAGCATGATGACGTCGACAAGGAGTATAGACCATCCAGAAGTAGTGAGGAAGAAGAAGAGTTAGAAGATGAGGTTGTTATATCTAATATCAAAATTCTTACATGTATACTAACTTATTGTGTTTTTTTCGTAATTCTTAATTTTATCCTAACTTATTGTGTTATTCAGTTTGCACATATGGCCCTAGGGAGACGCAGACAAAGCCAATCAGCAGGCACTCAAGAATCGGTCCCAGATCGTATTGCCAATCAGTGTGAGATCGGTGCCACCACTACAACAAATTACACTTTTAGCCACGTTTTTTGGCGACGCTTTTATAATTTCGTCAGTGAAAATCTACTTTTACCGACTTTTTATATAAAAGGTAGGTAAAATTTGATTTTTATCGACGTTTTCTTAAAAAACGTCGGCAAAGGTCACTGTTAGAACTGACTTTATTTAAAACCATAGATTATTACCGACGAAAAAAAACGTCGGTAAAAATATATTTTTTATTTTACCGACGAAAAAAAACGTCGGTAAAAGTATTTTATAATTTATTTATTTTTCTTTTGTTTTTTGCCGACGAAAAAAAATCGTCGGCAAAGATAAATTTTATTATCAGGTGTAAAATAAATATTGATTTGAACTTTAAGCGGCGTTTAGGTAAAACATCGGTAAATATATTTTTATTTTTAAGAAAATTTAAAATGAGGGATATTTAACGACGAAAATGGTTTTTTCCCGACGAAAATTTGCGTCGGAAAAATTAATACCGACGTTCAGTGTAAAACGTCGGTAAATATGTGTTTAGTGTTTGCCTTTTCCCTTCTTCTTTCCCTCTCCCGCCAACGCAAACCCTCTTTATTTTTTCCCTCTTTGCTTTTCCCTCATCTGCTCATCTCTCTCTCTCTGTCTCTCTCATCTGCTCATCTCTCTCTCTCGATCGGCGCTCTCTCTCTCTGTCTCTCTCAATTTGCTCTCCTCTCTCTCTCTCTCTCTCTCGATCTGGTTTTTCCCTCTTTTCTCTCTCTCATCTGCTCATCTCTCTCTCTAGATCTGCTCTCCTTTCTCTCTCTCGATCTGGCTTTTCTCTCTCTCATATGCTCATCTCTCTCTCTCGATCTGCTCATCTGCACCGTCTTGGACCAAAGCAACTACTATCTCACCGCACGCAACACCACTGAGGCCACCCACCTCGTCCCTGCAACCCAACTGATCTCTCTCACCAGCTGCCTTCCTCTTCCAGGTTCGGATTTCACATTTTCTCCTTTTGTCAGTTCTTTACTTCCTTCCTTTCATGCAAGGTGTCTTGATTGTGGGTGCTAAGTTGTTCGTTTCAGTCAATGTCATTGATTGAGATGTTCATGCTTTGTGCTTTTATTTCTTAATTGTGGGTGTTAATCTGATTTGGAATTCTCTCATGAATGCCTCTCTTTCTCCATGACAAAAGGGAAAACCAGAACTCTGGTTTCTTGTTGTTTTGCTTGTGTGAATAGAAAACGCCCACCATCTGTTTGTTTATGTTACTCTAATATTTCTCTTTAATTGTATTTGATTTGGAATTCTCTCATGGATGCCTCTCTTTCTCAATGACAAAAGGGAAAACCAGAACTCTGGTTTCTTCTTGTTTTGCTTGTGTGCATAGAAAACGCCCACCATCTGTTTGTTTATGTTACTCTAATATTTATCTTTATTTGTAAAGAGTGCTTCCCATGTGTTCGTTTATATTCCTCTGTTAAAGAAGCTAGAAGAGGATTTGATGTTGGGATTAAGATTAATGATTGGAATAGCCCAAAAAATGCCCTCTCCTATGTGGGCTCACCTATGGCTCATTTGTGATTCATAGTCAAATGAGCTCAATGGAAGAATTACTAAAGAGACCTGATTATTATTAAGAATGCAATTCAGGTTTGGAAGATACTCTATTCACCTCGTGATTAGCTGTTGCAAGAATGAAAGAAATGTAAACTTATATAGATCTCTGGTTATCCAAATGCAAGATTGCAATTAATACCAAAAAGTTGAACTTCCCAAACAAAATGCTCCTCCTTAGTCATTTGGCTTGCAAAAGAAAAGAAAAGAAAATTCACATTTAATCATTGCAATATACACTGCCTTAATCACCTTAAAATGGAACTTGGAGGCATTTGGTCAGAGATTTTAAGTTTGTTAAGGACAGTTGGTAGGAGCAAAAAAAAAAGGAGTAAGGATAGCCAATTATTGAATATAAAATTTATTCTTCTGTTTCTATAACTTGGGATCTTTTCCTTAATAATGTTATGTTGTTGAAACATTTTATGCTTTCAGAGCTTCTGATCTCAATTTAAACAAACTAATAACAAACCTATCAAATTCAAACTCAACCCATTTAAATTCTACCCTAAAATCTCTCTTAGTATCATACATCTAATAACACCTTCGTTATTGCATACTTGTTGTTAGCATGACCCTATTCTTGTCTAGTTATTTATCTGTCTGATCAAAATATACTCTCATTTGTTTAAGAGAGGGAATCAGGACCCTTGCCTTTAGTTTTCATTCTCTTGTAGAGAATGCCAATTGTGGAAAGGAGAAATTGCTTTCCTAGGTTTTAGTTTTTAATGAGGACAAGTGAAAAATAAAAACCAAAGGGCAAGGGAAACGTCCACTTCTACATTGATAAGATAAAGAGAAGAAATATTCATTCAAGATTTGCTTCTATCCTTTGGAGGGTGGTGGGGCCCATTGTCTCTCTGTTCCTTGTATAAATAAACTTTGATACTTGCGAAAGCCATTGATGGGTGAGTGGATCCCATTAATAATCATTCACCAGTGTCATGAAAAGAGGAACAATCGAGAGTAGACAAACTAGAATCTTTGGACTATGTCAAGTCACTCTTCATATGAGGGGTGTGGACTCCATGGTGGTGTCCACATATATACTATCAGACTGCTTTGAATAAATGGTAGTTTTTTCTAAAAAAAGGTTGAGCATATAATATTTTTAATTATATGTTCAATTTTACAGTGGAAACAACTTCCAATAGAATAAAATTTGAAGACGGGCCAATAAAAGAGGGGCTACAATTTCTAGCAACTTGAATTTTCAAGATATATGATGCCAACTATGGAGTTTCATTCCACTCATTTGAGATGGAGTTGGACAATCAAAGTTGGGGGAACAGCCCATTTGACACCTCTAGACACTTGGCAGCCTTAATTTTATTTCTCCCTTGGATAAGGCTTGGGCATGACCAATTGGACAGTGACAGAGGCATGGGGCTGATCAAACAGCTGGGACCTCCTTCAATTTATGGCGCCAGTATACAAGTGGCTATGCCTTAATTTCAGAATCTGAATTCAGGTATGAGAATCAGTCCTCTGAACTAGAGACAGCTGTGGGTTGCTTTTGGTGATTCATGTCGAGGTCTGACCTTGACCTGAATCCAGTTCAGGTATGGGAATGAGTCCCATGATCTTGACCTGGACCTGATTCAGACATGACCCACCTCTTTGTTCCTCTGGATAGTTGCATTGGATAAAAAGAGAGAGAGAGTTCATACTGGAATAATATAATAAATCTTGGGTTCACTTATCAAAAGGTAATAGAGCTTCAAAATTAAAAAATCATTCTTTTCTGAGTGGATCAGACCAAGACCTGAAATAACCCACAAAGTCCAACTTAATGTCCTTAATGGGTTGTTGGCCTGATTTCAATGAGCTTTTTACTAGTGCAGGCTGGTAGGGAGTCCTTGGTTTCAATGGCCTAGACTTAGAACCTCTTGATTCTACCTTATCCTGCACACCCAACACCCCTATAAAAGCCCAACTTCCCTGACAAACACGTCACAGGACTTGCCATTCCTTGAGCTCCTTCCATTTTCTTCTTGCTGTTTGGCTATATCTATTAGTAGCATATGATGGCTCAGGGAATAGGCAGTGCACAAAAATGGCTTGTCATTGCGGTCACTCTACTTTTCCTCTGTGATATAGCTCTGGCAGCAACATATGCTGTCGGCGACAAGGGTGGATGGTCGTTTAACCTTGTTAACTGGCCCAAAGGCAAGAGTTTCAAGTCCGGTGATGTGCTTAGTAAGTCCCTAATCCTCCTCTAACATAGAAGTTTAGGCAGCACCAGGACAGATATCCGAATCTTTACTTCTTATTGTTTTTTTTTTCTTCCCTCGATTTCTAACAATACTTGAACCCACTACCTTAAAGTTGCAACAGTGAGCACTTTTTACTGTGCCACGTGCTCTTGTCAATGAAAACCAGACCGCTGTAATGCATATTTGTTTGTGACCCGGATATCATCAAATCACTACTTTCAAAGTATTAACTCATATTCAAGATTTTACTGTCTATCATTAATCTAAACAATAGCCCTCCTTTATGAAGGCTTGGGAATGAACATTGTTCCTATTAATTATTAAAGACATGTTATCTATCCTGCCCATGCTTCTTTAGGTTGTAAAGCTCTTTTCTTCTTGCTTAATTCAAATATATTATTAGCTAATAACATTGCACCATTGTGAGCCCAATATCACTAGATATCTTACGTGTGCTGCTCATTACAGAAGGCAATGGCATGCGAAATCTTTCGTGGATTTAGATTTTCGAGACATGTCATGTTTGTTACCTGTTGATGTAATGGAATTGCAAAGCTAATTTTCAGGCTGGATCCTCCACTTTGCTGGCCATGGTCCACAGATTCTCCGAAGCAATGCTTCTGTATTTTATCTTTTGGATACTTTATTTTCACGTGTCAAGTCTGTGTTCTTACTTCTTACCAATAAAAAGAAAGTCCATGTAAAATCTGTTTTCTCACCATTCGATGAAAAGTCTGTGTTTTTTATGTGTACATGTTGTTAAGACATTGTATCCTTGTCATATCTTGGCCTAGGAGCTTGCCAGACTTTTTCTTGTAAATATCCTTTTGTGATTTTTGTTGATAGTTTAATGTTGTATACATTTATCCCTAAAAGAAATAGAAAATAGAGACATTTTATTTACTCTGATTCTTTGATTTTGTGAAGCAATGAGCCATAAGAATGTGGAAATTTCATGTTTGGGGTTTTTTTCCCTTTAAAATACCAACTTTCTCCTACAAATTACAAATTTTCATTTTCAGTCAAGTTTGGCATTTGGCAGCAAGGGCCAATGTAGGGTTAATGCATGTGGAGCGACAAGTTATGGTAATAGGGTATTCTTTAGCAGATGAACCTTAAGGATGACTAAAGCCATGTATCCTTTTTCTGCACTCCCTCTTCCTTCTTTTTGTCCCTTACTGTAAGGTCCCGGATCCCAAGGATGTAATTATCTCTAGTTAATTGAATGTTAGTTAATTAAGCTCGATTAGGTGCTAAGTAAGTTTGGTTTACTCTTAGGATTGTGTGTGCAAAGTTTCATTGAGATCCGAGCCCGTTCACAAATCACTACATTTATGGGACAATGATTGTGGGCCACATGTACTTGTTTATGTGAAGATTTTTAATTGGGCCCTAATCTCTGTCGAATAATCACCATGCTCTTCATCAAGGGCGTGACACTTACTGTACATTCTTTTTTTTAATTCATTTACCTCTCAAAAAATTGTGTTCTAGCTTTAATATTGCACAGTTCATCCTCGAAATAAGAATGATTGTTCATTACCTTTTCGCAGGGAACTGGGCTTTCAGCCAAGGAGTCAGAGATATGTGATTTCTTTGTCTACATTCCTCAGTATGGTTGTGGGACTGCATCATTAAACGTCACAGTAGCAGCTTCAATTGTCCTTCACCATTTCGGAGGTATCTCGAGACACTATGACATCAATCAAATGATAATTAAGGATCATGTGCCTTTGAGTGATTTGTTGTTGCACTAATAACAATCTATGTATGACATCAATTAAATGATAATTAAGGATCATGTGCCTTTGAGTGATTTGTTGTTGCACTAATAACTATCTTTGTGCAGTTGTTATTTAGAACAGTGACATTTGTATGTTAGGCATGAGTTAGTTTCAGTGGCTGATAAGGGGATACATGTCGGTTATATGGTAGATACATATCATGTCAGTTCATGCCAACGTGATTTTTTCATTGAAAAAAAAATTGAAATTTCTAGAGAATCTAAACAAATAGCCCATAATTCCAAATAATATAAAAAATGGGGTGCTTTTCAAGGCTTTATTTGGTATCATCAACCCTGCAACAAGCAACTATCTTGTCTTGCATGTAGAGAGTGAGAGGAATTGGGTGCGTGGATTAACTTTTAGAAGGAATCTCGTGGACCATGAAATTCCTCAAATAGTAGCTCTTTTAAAGATGCAGTAATCTCTTTTGAGATGAATCGGTGAATTTTTGTGCCTGTTGCAGGTGGAAGTTGTTAGACTTTGCAGAACTCAAACGGAGCTCTATTTCATTTTTTCATGTTGATGAACCTGAGACAGCTGTTTCTCGTTGGTCTAGGGCAAGCACAGTGCATTAAGTATCTTGGCCCCGTGAGTCTCTCTCTCTCTCTCTCACACACACACACACACATAATATTTTGCAATCCTATAGTTGCCACTTGCCAGATACCACACCATCCTGTCAATGCTAAATATTATGTGAATATATTGTTCCCAGGGTGCCTATTTGAACTCATTTTGCTGTGTTATAGTGCATCAATTCATTTAGCGGTTATGATTCATTTAATTTGTAAAGACAATTTGAATACCATTACAGGTCTTATATTTGGGTCTTCTCAGCTCCAATTTTGTTATTTATTTTCCATGTTTAAGTGCAATAAATTAACAACCCAATAGTTATACAAATAAGAAACAGGAGGGGGAGAAAACAATAGTGATGGTAGGTCTCGTTAGAAATGTGTGGGAGTTATGAGTAAGTTTGATGAGAAAGATGGAGAGGAGAAGATATAATCTATGATGATAATTTTTTCACAATGGGCTCATTAATAGTAAAAATTACATGATGATTCTTCCATTTGAGGCTAAGAGTGTAGGTAAATGGAGGACTCAGAGAAAAAGTGGGAAGGGGAAATTAGAATTACAAGAACAACACAAGGGACTACTTTTTTTAAGTAGGATCTTCATTAAACCAGACAAGAGAGCAAAGCCAAAATACCAATAACAAAACGGGCCACCCACCCGAGGCATGTACATGACGATCCCAATCACAGTGCCTTAGATCCTCAGACTGGGAAGGATTTCACACCAGGTAATAACCAATAAGGATTATATAAAATACATAAAATTCACATTCAATACAGGTAATAACCAATAAGGATTATATAAAACTTACAGAGTTCCAAATGGAATCAAACTAATTCGATCCTATTATTATTAAAAGTATTGTTGCTGTGCTGGTTGTTATTTTGGAAGACAACATTTTTATTAGACCGTTGAAAAGGTGGAATAGAGATTACACAATAAAGATAAAAAGTTTGATCCAATTATCAATATCAGATTAATATCCTTATAGAGGCTCTATCGATTATTATCAAAGTGGATCCAATTTGATCAAACTTTTTTACCAATTATTTTCTAACTAAATCCTTTAAAGAAACTACCTTCAGTTATGCTGGTTTTGTGTTTTTGAATGGTTATGTGAATAGTGGTTAGATGTTTTAGCTGTGATTTAGGCATGTAAATTGTAATATTTCCTTTCTTGATGTTGGATGAGTTCCAGTGGAAGAATTTAATATACTTATGTTTATACAAATATTTAATAATATGATAATGGCGTCAACTGCTAGATATTTGTGTCCTTAGATATGGAATCCATATTTATATGTTCAAGGGGTTAACTCTCCAGTGGCTGAGCAACAGGTGATCGAGAATCTGCTAGGGAAGAGGGTCGCAAGGAGGCAAGGGTACCGCTCGAGGGGCCCATCATCATCTTCTACTGGTATCTTGATGTCTTCTGAGATAAGCACCCTACGGCAGCAACTAGCTAATTCGTTGAAAGCACAAGAAGATTTGAGAGAAGAGTTGCGGCGACAGTATGAGGACTCGCATAAGCAAATACAAGATCAGGCAGCTACGCAGGTTCACATGTAGAGTCAGATTCAGTTGTTGCTTTCTCGAGTCGGTATGGATGGTTCGGGCTCCTCCGAAAGATAAGGATTTGATGGTTTTATGAATTGACATGGGTCATCCCTCTAACAAGTTCATTTTGCTCCTTACTGGCCGTGTTTCATGGTGTGCTTTGGATATTTGATGATTAGATTTTAGTTGAGATTTACTTTATTGAGATATTTGACTTTTTTTGACGTGGGATATTACATTTTATGTGGCATGGACAAGTTTTATGATTGGTTTTAGTTTATTGATGACTCATTATTTTTTATTGTTACATGATGAATGTGGGATTATTTATTGTTTATCAATGCTTATGCTTGTGCAATGTTAAAAATGTAGATTTGAACAGGAAAATATTGTACAGGAATTTTTCCTAATTTTTTCAATTATTTTTTAATTGATAAGAAAAGCTATTTCTCAACGCACTCTCTGCGTCACCAAAAGTAAATTTCTTGACCTCGCTAGAGATATTTCTTGACGCGTCAACACGTCGGAATATGTATGACCGGCGGTATGCGTGCGTCGTCAAATATGTATTTCGACGCTAGTATGTGTGTTGGCAAATGTATAATCGACGTTATTATGCGTCGGCAATGACGTAAATCTATTTCTCAACGTACTCTTTGCGTCGCCAAAAGTAATTTTCCTACATCGTTAAAGACATAACCCGATGCTTCAACACGTCGGGATATGTATTACCGGCATTGTGTATGCGTCGTCACATATGTATTCCGACGCTAATATGTGCGTTGGCAAATGTATAACCGATGTTATTATGCGTCCGCAATTAGGTACATTTATTTCCCGACGCACCCTCTGCGTCTCTAAAAATAATTTTCCTGCATCGCTGAAGACATTTCCCGATGCTTCAAGACGTCGGGATATGTATTACCGGCGTTGTGTATGCGTCGTCAAATATGTATTCCGACGCTAGTATGTGCGCCGACAAATGTATACCTGACGTTATTATGCGTCGGTAATTAGGTACATCTATTTCCCGATGCACTGTCTGCGTCTCTAAAAATAATTTTCCTGCATCGTTGAAGACATTTCCCAATGCTTCAACACGTCGGGATATGTATTACCGGCGTTGTGTATGCGTTGTCAAATATGTATCCCGACGCTAATATTAGCGTCGGCAAATGTATAACTGACGTTGTTATGCGTCGGCAGTTAGGTAAATCTATTTCCCGACACATTCTTTGCGTCGCTAAAAGTAATTTTCATGCGTCGTTGTAGACATTTCCCGATGCTTCAACACATTAGGATATGTATTACCTGCGTTGTGTATGCGTCGTCAAATTTGTATTCCGACGTTAGTATTAGCGTCGACAAATGTATAACCGACGTTGTCATGCGTTGGCAGTGAAGTGAGGTTGACCACTAAGTTCAATTTTTTGCCGACGCTGTTGGAATTGCCGACGTTTGGGACGACGCACCATTGCGTCGGCAAATGACCATTTTTAGCCGACGCTAAACATTATTACATCGGGAATGGTTTTCTTGGCATTAGGTTGCCGACGTGGTGCCGACGCATTGTACTACGTCGGTAAAGCCTGTCCCAATGCAATTCTGATTTTTCCAGATGCGGTGACTGCGTTGGAAAAACTGTATTTTGTTGTAGTGAAGGTTGTTTTTGTTGGAGGAGATGTATGCACATTAGGCCACATTGTATTTTTCTAGCTTGTCAGATGACATTTGCAGAGCAGCTTGCTTTGGTGCTTACTCTTACTCCTATTTGTGTACCGAACTGCAGGTTGTTGCTTTTCTTGTTCGGCTTGGGCTCCCTATGAACAGGGTGTTTTCAGCCCATATTTTTCTATTCGTGATATGTATACCACTGTCCCGGCTTCCATCGTTTAGGAGTTGCACATGATGATGACCCTTTCATGATTCGGTTGGCTAGAGGGACAGCCGTTTCCGAATCTCTTTTGTCTGCCCATTTGAGGATCCGACGGTTCAGGGACGTCGAGATTGGGCAATCTTCAGTAAAGCTTTCTCCTAGTTTGCGGAAGAAGGCTTTTGATTTTGGTGTTTAACGTGATTCCACCAGAGCAGGGTCGGGAAGACACTATTCTTTGACAAACACGGAAAACTGGTGGCTTTTCAACATACAAGTTGGTACGATGGTGTACCGTAGACATCTTTTTGTTGATATCCAGCCGTATGTTCCCTCGTGTTTTGTGCTGCAGGTGGGGTTCTCTCAAGGTGTTGTTGGAGCGCCTTTGAGCTTGGTGAAGCGTTTTGGAGGTTTGTAGGATGGGAGGAATGCATGGGCTTTTACAGTGCGGAGGACACTACCGCCATGATTTTCTATCCTGAGTTGCCCACTTTCTGGACTGCCGGCTTTACGAAATGGTCCGTAGAGAGCTTTTTAGTGTACCGGGGGCTTTCCAAGAAGGAGCTTGATGTGAAGCAATCTTCTGGGAAGGGTGTTGGTAGATCGGATGGAGTTTGTCGAGAGGAAGTTTTGGGTTTCCTTGCTGGAGAGAAGCGCAAGATAGGCTTTCTCGGTGAACAGGATGTCATCAGATCCGGAGATGTACAAGAGATACCTAGTGAGGTCTTGAAACAGCTAGAAGAAGAGGAGGCCGAGATCGAAGCTTGGATGTAAGTGGAACGAACGAATGCTTCCTTGGAGTTCACTGGGAGGAGCATACCATCTGGCGAGGAGTCAAGCGAAGGTCCTGACTTTGATGATGGGACGGGTACTTCGAGTAAATCGGCCCATAGAAGCAAGAGGAAGAGAGGGCAGTGCCAGAAAAAGAGACGACACGATGACTCTCCTGATTCAGAAGTCCCTCCCGCCACTGCTGCAGAGATGACAGGGGACGTTGATGAGCCTCCGAAAAAGAGGAGTTGGGAGGAAGAGACCGTTGGTGAAGGTATGATTCCTCCTCTTTCTCTTTCCGTTTCTTTTTGTTGAGATTTCTTTTGTTTTTTATTTTCTTTCTCTCCCCTTTTTAGTTGGAGATGATGATTTGGTGATGCCTGAGGTTTCGATTGATGAAGCAGTGACGGATTTGATTGCAGCATCTGAAGAAGAACCGAGGGACTCTGGAGTGATTCCATAATCTTCACCTGATATGACTTCTTTGTATTTTCTTTCCATTTTTTTTTGTTTGTGTTGTCATTTGCTAACATGCTGCTTGTTTTCTTGTCAGCTGACTTGCCACAAGATTCCGATGATTTCGAGCCATCCATGGATGCGGCCTTTGACGATGCTTCGGATGAACTCATGGATGCAGAAAGTATTCCGCCGATTGTCGAAGAAAGTATTTGTAGCAATAACCGTGATAGTAATGGTTTTTCAACAGGATCGTATTCATACCCTTTTTATTTTATTTTGCTGGCAGGTTGTGAGGTAGTAGAAGAAGTTCCTCTGTCTTTCTCAGTGACAGAGCAGGGGATGCCTGTAGTTGAACCAGAAGTAGGGACTTCTTCCTCCAGTTTGAATGCAGCAGAGATGAAATCTTCTGAGCAGATTCCCTCGCCAGTGTCTCCGATTAGAAAGAGTCTGATGATCAATCCTCCAACAGGGCATGACACGGGCAATCGACCAATGGAGAGGGGCGAGCCTTCATCCGGGCCATCTCTTGAGTATACGAAGAAAGTGTTGAAGAGCGTTTTGAGCTCATGGGTCGAAGCCCGTTCTTCTGCCCATTTGGAAGCCAACTTTGGCATGATTAAGCATGTACAGGACATCCTTGCTGATAGCGAAGAGGCCGGTCTGGACATTGAAGGTGCGAAGGCTTTTGTTGATGAAGTCATAGCTCTGGGCAACAAGTGGGTTGAGACCAAGAACTTCCCAAGTGGTGACTTCTTCAATGAAATGTTTTTGAAGCCTTATAGCGAGGCCAAGTCTGAGTTGAATGAGATCTCATGGACTTGGAAGCAATTTGTTCGGGAGAGGAACGTCACCGAGTTAGCTATCATTGAGCTAATAGAAGACCTGCGCCGTGTTGATAGGGAGGTCATTGAGACCACGCAGCGTCTCGAGCTATTGGAGGAACAAGCTGCTGCAAAATGAGCCACCATCGTGGAAGCTTGTGCTAGAGAAGGTACTCTGATTCTCCAGGTCAAGGAGGCTAAGAGCAATCTCTGGAGGAAAACTCAAGAGTATGAGCAATGACAGATTCTTTGGGAAGAGCTTCCCCGTGCTGCAGATGGGTCGCAGCGTTCTACCGCTTTTTATGGAAAGATTTTGAAGAAGTATGGCTTGGAAGCTTTAGAGGCTAAGGCCAAGAATCTGCTTGAGGAGTTGAATCTTTGGTTGAATACCATGTTAGACTGAGCTCCTGACTTTTGTAAGAAACTCTTTTTTCTTTTTCTTTTTTTTTGATACCCCCATGTAAAAACATTTTTGGTACTCTTTATACGTTTTACTCATATTCTTTTTGTTAAAAATGAGCAAAAGTAGGATGTTTGTTTGGAAATTTGATCAAAAGGTTATCATTTTGTGAAAATCTTCTGTTAGATGGTTGTTTTGGGCATGAAAGCTAGATTTTGTGGCGAGCGCCTGGTTTTTTGATATCTTGAAAGCTAGATTTTGAGATGGCATGGGAGCCGAATTTTGTGGCATGGAAGCCAAAATTTGTTTTCTTGAATTGGCATGAGAGCCGGGTTTTGTGGAATAGAAGCCGATTTTTGAATTGTCATAAGAGCCGGGTTTTTTTTTAAGTCGCATGAAAGCCAAATTTTTGAGATGGCATGAAAGCCGAGTTTTTTTAGATGGCGTGAAAGCCGAAATTTTGGGATGGCATGGAAGCCGATTTTTTGAGGTAGCGTGAAAGCCGAAATTTTGGGATGGCATGGAAGCCGATTTTTTTTGTTTTTGGCGTGAAAGCTAGATTTTTTTGAAAACCAAGTTTTGTTTTATTGGCTTGAAAGCCAAATTTTTTATTTTTAGCATAAAAGCCATTTTTTGGATTTTTTTGGCAAAAAAGCCGATATTTTGTTTTTGGCGTAAAAGCCAATTTTGGTTTTTGGCGTAGAAGCCGATTTTGGTTTCTGGCGTAGAAGCCAGGTTTTGGTTTTCAAAAATGCAAGTATCGACTAAAAGTCGCCTAACTGCTGAATGGTATTGCAAGTATCGATGGAATGTCGCTTCCTTGCTCATTCGATTTACGAGTATCAGTGGAATGTCACCTCCTCGCAAATTGGGGTGCAAGCATCGATTGGATGTCGCTTCCTTGCTTTTTTTTAAAAAAAATTGGCTTTGTGGGTATCGACTGAATGTCGCTTCCCCACGATTTTTGAAATTTGAGGTTTTTTTTTTTTGGGACCTCGGTTTTTGTTTGAATTTTGGGTTTTGTGGATATCAACTGGAATGTTGTGTCTTCACGATTTTTTTTTGAAGTTTTGCAAGTATCGACAAAGTGTCGCTTCCTTGAAATTTTTTTTTGGGAGTATCGAATGGGGTTCACATCCTTCTGATTTTTTGGTTTTGCGAGTATCGACTGAGCGTCACTTCCCCGCGGTTTCTTTTAAAAATACCATTTTTGTTTAAAGACACAAGGGTCGTAAATTTTGACTTCAAACCGTTTACGGTTGTAAAAGTCGGGATGGACTAGGGTGGAAATTCCCGAGTCTTGATTTTGTTTTAAACTAAGAATTTTGGGTTCAAGGATCGAAAATTTGGTCAAGTCCGGGAAGAGGCTCCTAAACTTGGATTTTTGGATTTTTTTGAACAATGAAACTATGAAAGTAAGCATTGTTTTGAGAGTTTTTTTTTTTTTTTTTTTAAATTTCAACATAAGGATGAAAAATTCCAAAAGGAGTGGGTTTGACGAGCAAGTACATGGAAATAGGCTTTGACCGTGCAGGCATTGCTCTGACCCAGTGGCGTAAGTCATCAAGGGTAGTACCGCTTCAAGAACTTACCATTGATAGGCATCATACATCTATCGCCCTCCATGTTTAGAAGAGTGTATGCGTTGTTGGAGAAGACTTTGTCGATGACGAAGGGTCCCTCCCATTTTGGTTCGAGTTTGACTTTGGATTTGTGGGCGAAAACCATTGGTCTTTTTACTGCAAGAACCAAGTCACCCTTTTTATAGGCGCATTGCCTGATCTTCTTGTAGAAAGATCCTGCCATGCGTGCTTGGTACAACTCAATGCTTTGTAGAGCTTGGAGCCGTCTTTCATCGAGATTATCCAGTTCTTGGAGTCTCAATTTGACATCGCTTTCTTGTGTCATGTCATTTTACAAAGATACCCTTAAGGAAGGAATTTGTACTTCCAAAGGGACAACAGCTTCGCACCCATAGACCAAAGAGAATGATGTGCTATGGGTTGGTCCTCGAATGGTGGTTTGATAAGCCCATAAAACTTTAGGTAGTTTGTCTCCCCAGTCTCTTTTGTGACTAGAGACCATTTTCTTGAGAATTTTGTAGAGTGTATTATTGAAGGCCTCTGTCAGTCCGTGTGCTGCCGGATTGTACGGAGTCGAAGGACAACTTTGGAATTTGTACTTGTCGTAGAAACTGTAGAATCTGTGATCCCGGAATTGTGGTCCGTTATCATGGATGAATCTTTTAGGTATACCGAAGCGACAGATAATTTTGGTGCGCAAGAATTGAAGGACTGATGAGGTCTTCATTTCGCTGAGCGCACATGCTTCTGACCACTTGGAGAAATAATCCATAGCGACGAAGACGAAGCGATGACCTTTGCTTGATGAGGGAGAGATAGGACCTATGATATCCATACCCCAGGCTTCAAAAGGTCATGAGATCGTTGTGGGATGTAGCCATTCTGGAGGCATGTGGACATAATCTCCATGAACTTGGCATTGTTGGCAGTGTTTAGCAAATTGTATAGCGTCAGCTACCATGGCAGGCCAATAATAACCTAGCCTTCTTATCTGATTGTAGAGCTTAGACCAGCCTGATAAGCTCCACAAAGACCATCATGTACTTCTTTAAGAGTTTCCACAGCTTCTTGATTTGACAAGCAGCGTAGAAGTACTCCATTGAAGGATTTTCTGCAAAGCATTTTTTAAGGAATATCCAAATGAAAGTTTGGGGCTCGTCTTTGAAGGCTTACCCATTTTTTTCTCTCTTCAGGTAGGATTCCGAACATAATGTAATCAATGAACGGATCCCTCCAGTCACCGATCGAAGGTTTGAGGATGGACATCCGACTTCCAACCACTTCGTGGCATTCAGCAACTGCTTGGTGTGTGTTAAGAGGGGGGATAATCCTTCTCTAACACACTGTGATTTGCATGTTTTTCCCTTCTTGGGTCACCATAGATGCGGCAAGTCCGGCCAGGGCTTTTATACGGATGTTTTCACCTCTGGGGATGTGGGTGATGTGACAGATATCAAACTTTTGTCGAAGTGATTGCGCCTTGTTGTAGTAAGGCAACAGATAAGGCTTCCTGACTTCAAATTTCTGATTCATCTTGTTGATGATCAGTTGAGAGTCCCTAAAAGCTTCTAGCATGGTGATGCCAGATTCGAGGGCGAGTTCCAATCCTATAATCAGGGCTTGGTACTCAGCTGCGTTGTTGGAACATGGTTCCAGTACTGAGAAAGCGTGTGGAATCAAGTATTTGTCGGGACTGACAAAGAGGATGCCAATTCCCGATATTTGCTTTCCCTTGTCATTTGTCCTGGTTACGCCGTCAAAGTACATGTCTCATGAAGCATTTGGGAAGGAAGTTTCCACGTTGTAGACAAATTCGTCTGGGAGATCATATCTGAGTGGAGAATCCTTAGGCAGTGGGTGCTCTGCGAGAAAGTCTGCTAGAGCTTGGCCTTTAATCGCCTTTTGTGGTACATACCTAATATCGAATTGCGACAAAAGGATGGACTACTTTGCCAATCGGGCATTAAGTGAACCTGCTTTTGTGACAAGGACCTTCAAGAGATTGATCCTCGAAATCAAGTATAATGTGTTGGACAACAGATAGTGACACAGTTTTTGTACAACGAACATCACTATAAGACATTCAATTTTGACTGGAGCGTGGCGATGCTCTATGTTACGCCCCCGAACCAGGACCTCGGGGGCGCAAATGGGATTAATCATAATTATATTTTTCTTTTCTCCTAAGATCCGCGTATGTGAAGACAACACATTCCAACACATTCTGAATATTTTGCGGAAGCTTTTGTGGCGTCCGTAGTCATCGGATTCCGCGACACACTCAACCCCTAGCATATAGTTATTATATTAAGAACCATATCGGACTGGAGTAAACCATCACAACAAAGTACAGAGCTGACAGTAACAGGATATTACATTCCCATATATGTTCAAGTTATAATTATCAATGTACATTAATTAAGAATCCCAAGAAAAAGGCTAATAAAAGCCATACAATAACAAGCTAATAACCACTACCCATATGCGACGCAACTCCAATGTCAAGCTCAATGTCTACATGACATAGCCGACAAAACAACCTGCAAAACATGGCTCCACAACCAACAAAAGCACTCATCTCGGGACGAAGAAGTCTGGACCTGAGTACCAAAAGTAGTGGGTCAGACACGACGGTCTGGCAGGTGATGAAAAGATAATAAATATACTGAAGAATAAAACATATGGTAAATCATGCTATTTGATCCAATGCTGCATATAATTAAACGGGTGGGAAATCGTGGATCTCTGACAAAACATGTATACGTTTAAAGCATGAGTTAAACATGGAGATCTAACAAAACATATGTTCATTTACATCATCTATAAAAGCATAAATATTTGACAATCGGGCGTTCATTTAAAACATGTGTAAATATAGAGGTCTGGCAAAACAAACGTTCATTTGAAACATAGGTAAAAGCACGAATATTTAACAAATCGGGCATTCATTTAAAACATGTGTAAACTTAGGGATCTGATGAAACAAGTGTCATTTAAAACATATTTAAAAACACGGAAATCTAACAAATCGGGTATTCATTTAAAACACGTGTGTGTACAAGGAACGAGAAACAATATAACAATAACTGAATTTATCTTGGAAAATATTAACACTTGTTTAAATAATAACTTTCATAAAAGAAATGAATCATTTACCGGAAAACAAATAAGCAATATAAAACAAGTCAGGTATCCAAGGAATCGGGAACTAACAAGATGACAATCATACAAAGCTAAGTCCTCTATCACCAAAGTGACAAGAGTATAACGGGACGTTGGTCTCAGTCACATAAGGTGAGGAGATTCAACGAAAAACATATATACAATATAAATATACGGGACGGGACCACGGTAGCGAACCGGGTATCGGGACGGGACCATGGTAATAAACCGGGCATCGGGATCCAAACTGCAACTGGCAGGACGGGAGGGGGATCTCCAAGTCGGTGGATCAAACCGACAAGGTTATCCAAGCTTAGTGAAGCCGACTCATAGGTCAAATAACAAATCGAGACATGAACAAGAAAATCAATGCAAGTAATTGAACATGCGGGGCAAGGATGTTCAAGGAATAATTTCCATTTCATGTCGGGCAATACATTTCAAGACAAGTAACTGTTACTAGTGTAACTTTAATGTTTTTGGGAAAACAAGTCATGTAATGTAAGTCTCGGAAATGAGGAAATACAATGAACTATTACAATTTCAGGTAAAATATTGGTTTCAAGATTTATTTAAGGTGAATAAGGGTCCCGTATGTCGATTATAATAATGACTTGGTACTTATTCAGTTTGAAGACATTCCGGGCTCCTTATGCACTTTTCGCTTTTCAAAACTTAAGATGAGCTTATGGATTGTACTAGATGGTACGATTAAAAATCAAAACTATAAACAGTCCATCCTAAGTATGATGTTAATCGTGAAGCATCGTACAACCTACTCAGTCACCGAAAGGGATAGGATTCGCAATACCCAAGGAAATAGACTTCGCGTATAGATATATGAAGGATATCGCGTTGTCCCATACTGTTCAAGATTGAATTGGATTGAGTTCCGATGCAACCAAACTAACCGTGAAGAACGTCGGCTCAAGACATCCTCACATATAGTCCAATGAGTCCAAAAAGGGTAGCCAAAGTCCCACCTAAGCCCATCCAAAAACAGGGTAAAAATCCTTCCAGCAAGGATTTCTCAGTTGGCCCAGTCGACCTGGTCAAGGCCCGGTCGACCCCATACACAGCAGCCCCAGTCGACCTGGTCCCTGTGTGCCCGGTCGACCGAGCCCATGGCTGGTCGACCGGGAGTTGTATCTGAAATGGTCAATAGTGTTTTGGTCAGGCTCCTAGGGAGCCTGACCCTGTGTCGCCGGTCGACCGAGCCCTCGTGGGGTCGACCGGGTACACTACGGAACAAAACCTAGGTTCTGTTCTGCAGTGGGCTGGGTCCTTCTCTTTTTCTCTCCTTCTCCAAGACATTCCTCTTGCAACAAAAAGGGCATCCTTGCCTCCAAATAACAACCATTAAATTTCTTCAACAATCACTTAAAAACCCTCATCAAAACTCCAATGAACATTGAATCTAAACACCTTCTTCTTCACATTCAAAACCAAACAAAGAGAAGTGTCCCCAACATACACAAAGGTTCATTTGAGCCATAATCAAGAGATAAAATAAAGACTATTGATCACATTTCCACAACAATAGATGATTTAGCAAAACTCTTTAAATGAGCATCTATTTCAAATCAATACAAGCTAATAAACATAAATATGAATGGCAAAACCAACCTCATTCCTTATAAAACCATATGAACAAACTTTGACCAAATGAAATGCATACATTTCCAAGAGATTTAACAAGAGAGAAAAACCCATTAATATGCATTTTCGAAATCAATAGAAATGTGGCAAGAAGCATATGTGAAAACATGTATCAAATTACCAAGAACAAGTAATAAAATTTAGGATTTTCTCATAAAACTTGATGACATTCAAACCATCCATTCATCCACTTGACTTGGGTTCCAATTAGCTAATCAAGCTCTCCAAACATTCTCAAGCAACACCTACAAGCATAACCAAAAACCCCCAAAAACAAACCCATTAAGAACCCTAAAATGGCAAATCAAGAAAGACAAGGAATGGGCTCAAACCAAACTAGGAAATAGAACTTAAGGGAAAACCATAGCTCAACAATAGAAGATGGAAGGAAATCCTTACCTCTAGGGCCATCAATCAACAAGAAGAAGCTTGAAATAGGGGCTGCCCACCCTGGTTTTGTACAAAAATAACATCCATGGGAAGCTAAAGAGATGGGGAAGAAGATGGCATGGTTGGGTTTCCAAATGGCAAGGGTTTCCTCCATGAATGAGGAGGAGAAAACAAGAAGAAAAGGGAGGGGATGCTCAGTTGCAGAGCCCCCCCCTTTGGCTGCAACGAATAAGTGAGGGGAGAGGGGAGAGTCATCTTTTATAATGGGTGGGTGTGGGCCCCACCACACTAAAAACTTGCCAAGGGTAAAACATCAATTTCTGGGCCTCGGATGCGATCAACGAAGAAGAGGAAAATGTTTCTCATAAAATCTAGTTTTCGAAAAGTATAATTTTGGCATGGTTCTGGGATCTCGAAATTTGGGTCCAGATTCAATGTGAAAAGACCGATTTTGCCCTCATGGCTGGAAAAACTGATTTTCAGGGCTTCGAATGGGTACGGAGTGAACGCGAAAGTTGTAGAGGTTAACAAAATAAGTCAAACGAGGCTAAAACAAGAATTATCGGGAATTTTGAATAATCTCCCAATCACGCGCAAACTCACTAAAAGAACCCCCAAAGGGTCCCACTAATCACAAAGGCACTCAAAACTCCCCAAAACTAGTGAAAAACCATTCTAGCTCATAAATTCCACCCAACAAGCACTAATCTGACTAAAAGAAACTAATCCATAATTAAAACAACACTAATCCAGGAAATTAGGGGTCGGGTTCTCACACTCTACACCTACCAACATGCGACTAAGGTAATATAGAGCAACTTATTTTCCTTTGTCGTTTTCTTGTGCTAGTAGAGCGCCCAAACAGTAATCGAGAGCTCTTATATACAAGATGAATGGTTTTCCAGTTGTGGGGGCAGCCAACACTCGAGGTTTGGTCAGGTATGTCTTAATGTCTTGAATTGCAGCTTCACATTCAGCATCCCAAACAAAGTCCACACCTTTTTTCATTAGGCAAGAGAAGGGACAATACTTTCCTGGCAGATTGGAGATGAACCGTCGGATGTATGCCAACCTCCATTGAAGCCCTTTTAGTTCTAATAGGGTTCTTGGAGATGGCATTTCTAGGATAGCTTTGACTTTGGTGGGGTCAAGTTCTATTCCGCATTTCCGAACTATGAATCCAAGAAACTTACCCAATGAGACACCGAAGAAGCATTTTAGTGGATTCATCCGCAGTTTGTGTTTACGAATTCAGAGGAAGACTTCTCGAAAAACTTTGAGATGGTCTTCTTTTCTTTTGCTTTTGACGGTGAGGTCGTCGACATAACATTCGACCGTCTTGTGTTGCATATCTTTGAATATTTTCATCATAGCTCTCTGATATGTTGCACCTTCATTTCGGAAAGGTTCAAGCAAAGATTTTGGTGAAGAGGCTTCTGATTTGTGGAAGAAGATCGTCTTTTCTTTTGCCGAAGTTGCCGGCTCGACGAAGGAAGCAAATGTAGGGTCTTCTACATCGGCAGGTGTCTGCAATGGAGTGAGAGCGGGCTGAACTTGCTGAGTATCAACTTGTCTTGACGATGTATCGTCTTTTGGCTCTGAATCCAAGTCCATGTCTTGCATGATAGACACGAAGGAGACAGTGAACTTGCCCCCAGACTTTTGTTTAATCTTTTTTGCCGTGGTGGTGATTACCAAAGGCTTTGAAGGTTTGAGGGAGACAACGAAGGGAGAATGAATACTCTCTTTAGTTCTGTTGGAAGGTTTTTTTTTCTTCCGATGGTTGCTGAGGAGCCTTGCCTTTATCTTTCTGGAGATTTTTGGTAAAGGGTGTTATTTCTTCCTCCTTTTCCTCTTCTTCATCCTTGTACATTTGAGCGTCTGCAAGATGGACGTCTTTGCCTTTGAAGGGCTTTTTTTCTGCAAACACTCGATGTATTAAGTCGTCGTTGCCAACGAACTTGATGTACTGATGTAGAGTTGAAGGGACAACGCCATTCTCGTGTATCCAGGGGTGTCTAAGAAGGATGTTGTAGCATGAAGGGGTTCTTATCGCGTACACTGTGACTTCAGAGATATGATCACCGATTTGCAACTTGAACTTGATTTTGTCGATAGGCCTTTGAGCGCTTCCATCGTACCCAAAGATGGATACAGACGTATGACTCAGCTTGCTAGGTGGGATGCCCAGCTCTTCGAGTGCCGAAGTAGAGATGAGATTGAGTGCAGAACCTGGGTCGATCTGGACTTTGTGTATTGGCATTTCTTTGATGTACCCTGTGAAGTACAGGGGTCGGTTGTGCTTTGTCTCGCGTAACAGGAGGTCATCCTTATTGAAGGCAATTGTTGAACTTGCTGCCTTTTGGACTGAGAGGCATTCGATGCTTGATCCCTCAGTTTTCTTCTTTTCTCCCTTCGAGGAAGTATTTGAATTTTTGACCCTATAGTCCAATTCTGAGGATTCTAGAAATGAAAATTTTCAAAGGAACTCAAGGGGATCGTTTACCAAGAAGGATGTGCAATGTTACAACTGTAAAGGATTTGGTCACATCGCTCAAAATTGTCCCTCCCCTAAAGAATCTAAAAAGAAAGATAAGAAAGGAAAGAACGTTTTGAACATAACTTGGGATGATGATGAAGATGAAAGTAGTGACAATAATGAACTTCAAAATGATGAAGATAATGATAACTCCACTTCTTGGCTTCTATTTACTCCCATTGAAGAAAACAATGATCATAATGTTTTAATAGAAGAAGTAAATGATGAGAATAGTGAAAATGACATTCATCAAGCCTATGAGGAACTATATGAACAATGTGAAGTCATAACCAAGAAGAATAAAAGTTTAATTATTGAATCTAAAAGGCTTGTGAATGATCTAAATGTTTTAAAAGATCAATTAATCTTGAAAGACAATGAGATAAGAAATGTTTAATCTAAGTTGACTACCTCTAATGACAATCTAGCTAAAGCTGAAAAAGAAATTCATAAATTACAATGTCTGCTAGAATCTAGTCAACAAGAATCAGAATCTCTATAAATGAAACTTAAAAAGGGAAAACATGTTGTCGATAAACTTACCATGGGAAATGACAATTTCTATCAAATGTTAGGTATGAACAAAAATTTTGGTAACAAGAATGGTATAGGTTTTGAATGCTCCTCTAGTAGCAAGAAGAATAACTTTCAACATATTACTAGGACTCATCTCAAACCTATAGATAAAATCTTCTTTTCCTCTAGATGGACTTGTCACTTTTGCAATCAAATAGGTCATCTAGTTCCAAATTGTCCCTTTAAGTTTAGGCTGTCTCAAAATCATCTTTCTAGAGCTCCTTTTAAGTTTGTTCCCAAGACCACTACCTCTACCTTCATTGAGGCTACTTGGATTGAAAAAGAGAAAAGTGTCAAGAACTTTCTAGTTCAAACCGCTCTTAAAGTTAAGGAAAACTCTAGATGGTTTTTAGATAGTGGTTGCTCCAAACATATGACTGGAGACCGTTCTAGATTTATCACACTTGAGAACTATGATGGAGGAAATGTGTCATTTGGAGATAATCGGAAAGCTCAGACTATTGGAAAAGGCTGTGTTGGAGGAGATCAAATGCCTACTTTAAAAGATGTTTTCCTTGTGGATGGCCTAAAGCATAATCTCTTGAGTATAAGTCAGCTATGTGATAAAGGAAACAAAGTTGTTTTTTGTAGCAAATCTTGCAAAGTTCTGGATGAGAAATCCCACAAAGTTCTACTCACTGGATTACGTACAAAAGATAACATCTACACCATAGAAGAATGTTGTGAAAATGAATCCATGTGTTTAATGACAAAAGTTCAAGAAAATCAGTTGTGGCATCAAAGAATGGGTCATATTAATTAAAAACTGATGAAGATCTTATCCAAGAAAGAAATCGTTAGAGGAATACCAAAATTAGATGATTACAAATCTGAATTGTGCAAAGCTTGTCAAATGGGTAAGCAAATCAAGAAAAGCTTTAAAGGTATAAAAGATATATCCTCTTCTCGTCCTCTTGAACTCATTCATATGGACCTCATTGGACCTGCACCTGTGCAAAGTATTGGTGGGAGAAAGTATATCCTAGTTATGGTTGATGATTATTTTAGATTTGGATGGGTAGCCTTTCTTCATGCTAAATCTGATGCAGTAGATAATATTATAAGGATTTGCAAGAAAATTCAAGTTGAGAAGGACTGCAAAATTAAGAAGATAAGAAGTGATCATGGAGGTGAATTTGAAAATGAAAGATTTGCAAGTTTCTGTGAAAGCCATGGGACCAGTCATCAATTTTCTGCTCCAAAAACTCCCCAGCAAAATGGAGTAGCTGAAAGAAGAAATAGAGTTATTCAAGAAATGGCTAGAACCTTACTTAATGAGAAAAACCTCCCTCGCAACTTATGGGCTGAAGCTATCAATATTGCTTGCTATCTTATTAATCATGTTTATTTGACAAAGAACACAAACAAAACCCATATGATCTTTATTTTGGAAGAAAACCAAATCTGGGATATCTAAAAGTGTTTGGTAGTAAGTGCTGTTAAGAGATAGAGAGCAGCTTGAAAAGTTCGATTCCAAATTTGATGAAGGGATCTTCTTAGGGTATTCTGATAAAAGAAAGGCTTATAGAGTGTTCAACCTCAGATTGATGATTGTTATGGAATCAGCTCATGTAGTCATTGATGAATCTAATCAAATTAAGAAAGCTCTTCATGATGAAGAAGAGACCTTAGTTGAGGAGCCTATTCCATCTAAAATTAAAGAAGAAATCCCCACAGTCCCTTCTATGCCCACAAAGTTATTAAAAGATCATAACTTGGATAATATCATTGGAGACATCACAAAAGGAGTCATAACAAGAAGACAGGTTCATAATCTGTGTGCTCACTACTCTTTTCTTTCACAAATTGAGCCCAAGAACTTCTCTGAAGCAGAAACCAAGTCTGAATGGATTGATGTCATGCAAGAAGAATTAAATCGGTTTAAAAAGAATGATGTGTGGGATCTTATACCTCTTCCTGAAGGCAAAAGTCAAATTGGCATCAAATGGGTCTTCAAGAACAAGCTGGATGAATCAGGAAATGTAATAAGGAACAAATCTAGACTTGTAGCCAAAGGGTATGCTCAAGTTGAAGGAATTGATTTTGAGGAAACCTTTGCTCCTGTAGCTCGTTTGGAATCTATTCAAATTTTATTAGCTCATGCTAGTAGCATGAAGATTAAACTATTTCAAATGGATGTGAAGAGTGCCTTTTTAAATGAAGAAATTAAGGAAGATGTGTATGTTACTCAACCTCAAGGCTTCGAGGACCTCATCACCCGGGCTATGTTTTTAAGTTGAAGAAAGCTCTCTATGGATTGAAACAAGCCCCAAGAGCCTAGTATGAAAAACTTACTAGTCACCTACTTGAAAATGAATATGAGTGTGGTAATGTGGACAAGACTCTCTTCATTAAAAAGATTGATAAAGATATCCTCATTGCTCAGATATATGTTGACGACATTGTTTTTGGATCCACATCTAATCAACTTGCTCAAGGATTTTCTAAATTGATGAGCTCCACTTTTGAAATGAGTCTGGTAGGACCCATACAATTCTTTCTAGGATTAGGATTTAGTCAGACTGATCATGGTATCTTTCTTAGTCAATCCACGTTTGCTCTAGAAATAGTGAAAAAGTTTGGCTTAGGAGAATCTAAGACTTGTTGCAATCCTATGGGCTCTACTACTAAAATCTCTAGTGATCTTCAGGGTAAGAAAGCTGACAAGAAAATTTATAGGCGCATGATAGGAAGCCTTCTCTATCTCACTGCTAGCCGACTTGATATCTCTTTTAGTGTTGGAATATGTGCTAGGTATCAATCTGATCCCCGTGAGTCTCACATTAAAGCTATTAAACGTATCATAAAATATATTAATGGGACTTCTTATTATGGTATATGGTATCCTCATGACTCAACTCTGCAATTAATTGGATATAGTGATGCAGATTGGGCATGATCAATAGACGATAGGAAAAACACTAGTGACTGCTGCAATTTCATAGGAAACTGCCTTATAGCTTGGCATACTAAAAAGCAAAATTTTGTATCCTTGTCTACTGCAGAAGTTGAATACATTGCTGCAGGTAGCTGTTGTGTTCAACTGTTGTGGATGAAGCAAACCTTGTTAGATTATAATATTCCACAACAATGCATGCCTATCATGTGTGACAACTCTAGTGCCATTAGTATTTCTAAAAATCCTGTTCAGCACTCTCACACTAAGCATATTGACATTCGCTATCATTTCTTGCGTGATCATGCTGACCAAGGCACTATTGAGTTAGTTTTTGTTCCTACAGATACCCAATTGGCTGACTTATTTACTAAACCCCTTGGAAATGATCAGTTCATAAAATTGAGACATCAATTGGGCATTGGCCCTTGCCCTGAATTCTAAATTTTTGTTGGCTAATCACCTGTTACCACATTTTATTTTTATCATATCTCTTATAAACAGGTGCTACTAACAAGGCTGTATGTTTTCTCATTGATGGTGTAAGACCCCGACCCGAGTGAACCGATTAGCGTCAATTAAGTCGTGTGTTAGTTCTAAGCTTGATTAATGATTTTGGCTAAGTTGGGTTTGGAATAGCTTTTGTTATAGTTTTGGGGAATTTTGAGGGCTTTGGTGACTAGTGGGGCCCTTTGGGGGGTTCCCTTTTCGACTTGCGTTTGCTTAGAGGATTTTTCGGAATTGTCTTTATTTGTGTTCTTATCCCATTTCATTTATCTTATTGATCCTTACAACTTTCATGTTGATCCCGTTCCCATTCGAGACCCCGAAACCCGATTTCCTAGCCTTGAGGGCAAAATAGTCTTTTTACACTAAACCTGTACCCAAAACTTGATATCCCCAAAACCCACGAAACATATACTTTTTAGAATCTAGATATTTCGGCGACCATTTCTTCCTTCTTCGTCGAATTCATTTGAAGTCCCGAAAGACATGATTTCAGCCCAAAGATTTCTTAAGTAGTGGGACCCATCCTCATTGCTTATATAAGGAGAAACCCATCTTCCATCTCCATTTTCCAGTACAGAAGGCAGCCTAGGGTTTCTTGCAACCTTTCTCTTCTTCTTCTTGCTCTCCCCATTGCATTCTCCTACTAATCTTGCACCAACATCAAAATGGAGGTCATCATTCTCTTCCTCATCTTGAAGGCTATCTTTTGATACCTTTTGTTGAGAAACCTATCAACTTTGAGACTTCCTTTGGGCTAGCTCTTGCCATTTGAAGGTCATCCAAGTAAGTAGTCTTCTCCATCTTCTAGATTTGTATTCTTTTAGCCCTTGAGAAACTCCATTTTCATTATTGAAAGTTTTATCCTTTTCATTCTTTGTTTGACCCATTTTAGGGTTTGTTTTGGGGGTTTTTGCTTGTAGCTTGGAATTGAGCTTAAGAGGTGATTAGAGGCTTGGTTTTGCTAGCTTGTACCTAAGGCAAGTGGATGATTAGGTGTTTTGAGTTTTAAATGATTTGGTGAAACATTAATGATTGACTCATGCTTTTATTTATTTGCATTGTTGAAATAAATGCTCATAATGCATCTTGCTAGCTCATTTAATGCCTTGGAAACATGGGTTTATAGCTTTCTTTATCTCTAGTCTTGTGGTGGTTGTATAAGTGTTGAAAGGAGGGAAAAGGAGAAGGACTCAGCCCACTGCAGAACAGAACCTGGGTTCTGTTCCGCAGTGTACGAGGTCGACCCCACGGGGGCTCGGTCGACCTACGACAAAGGGTCAGGTTCCCTGGGAGCCTGACCAAAACACTGTTTACCCATTTCAGTTACAACTGCCGGTCGACCGACAATGGGCTCGGTCGACCGGGCAAACAGGGACTTGGTCGACCTGATTTTCTCAGGTCAACCGGGGCTGCTGTGTACGGGGTCGACCGGGCCTTGACTAGGTCGACCGGGCCAACTGAGAAATCCTTGCTGGAAGGGATTTTTACCCTATTTTTAGATGGACTTAAGTGGGACTTTGTCTACCCTTTTTGGACTCATTTGACTATATGTGAGGATGTCTTGAGCCGACGTTCTTCACAGTTAGTCCGGTCGCATCTGAATCCAATCTAATTCAATCTTGAACGGTATGGGACAACGCAATACCTTCTTTATATCTATTCATGAAGTCTATTTGTTTATGTATCACGAATCCTATCCCTTTCGGTGACCGAGTGGGTTGTTTGATGCTTCCGGATTAACATCATACTTAGGATGGACTGTTTATAGTTTTGATTTTTAATCGTACCATCTAGCACTATCTATAAGCTCATTTAAAGTTTTGAAAATCGTAAAGTGTATAAGGAGCCCGGAATGTCTTCAAACTCAAGGAGTACCAAGTCATTATTACAATCGACATACGAGACCCCTATTCACCTTAAATAAATCTTGAAACCAATATTTTACCCGAAATTGTAATAGTTCATTGTATTCCCTCATTTCCGAGGTTTACATAACATGACTTGTTTTCCCGAAAGCAGTGAAGTTACACTAGTAACAGTTACTTGTCCCGAAATGTATTGTGTCACATGAAATGGAAATTATTCCTTGAACATCCTTGCCCCACCTATTCATTTACTTGCACTTGATTTACTTGTTCATGTCTCGATTTGTTATTTGACCTATGAGTCGGCATCACTAAGCTTGGATAACCTTGTTGGTTTGATCCACCGACTTGGAGATCCCCCTCCCGTCCCGCCAGCTGTAGTTTGGATCCCGATGCCCGGTTTATTACCATGGTCCCATCCCGATACCTGGTTCGCTACCGTGGTCCCGTCCCGTATATTTATATTATATATATGTGTTTCGTTGAATCTCCTCACCTTGTGTGACTGAGACCAACGTCCCGTTATACTCTTGTCACTTTGGTGATAGAGGACTTAGCTTTGTGTGATTGCCATCTTGTTAGTTCCCGATTCCTTGGATACCTTACATGTTTTATATTGCTTATTTGTTTTCTAGTAAATGATTTATCTCCTTTATGAAAGTTATTGCTTAAACAGATTTTTATGCTTTCCAAGATATTTCGTTTATTATATGTTGTTATATCTTTTCCCCCTCTTGCCAGACCGTCGTGTCTGACCCTTTTTCTTTGGTACTCAGGTCCCGTAGTCGGTTACCTTGAGGAGGAGCCGGAGGAGACGATCGGTGAACCGCAGCCCCTAGTTGAGTGGCATGCTGATGATGTCATTTAGATATCTGGTTGCTACGAGAGACGTAACATTTTGGGAAACTTTTAACCATTCTTTTGGGTCATTGGTTTGTTTATATTGGCCTTTGTTGGCCTCTATTTTTGGGAAATGTAACTAAATGATATTTTGTTTAAACTTTAATTTACTTTTGAGAAACATGCTAATGATCATTGCTCATTCTGATACAGTATTTTATACTTCTGATATTGTCTTCATGACTAGGGATAGTTTGACTATTTGATTTGCTACATGCTTCCGTACTTAAAAGAAATATTCATTTATGTTTGTGATATCCTCACCGCGGACACCTGTGGGAAATTAAATAAATGTATGGTATCATTAAACCGATGTGGTACATCAGTAGTCCCGATCCTGGATTAGTTCAGTGGACTCGGTCATGGTTGCGACAGATGGGCAAGCTCCTTTGCAATTAGATGTCAAAGGGGGAGAGAAATATCAAGTGTTCCTCAAGGTGTTCACCAATTGAGGGGGAGAAGATTCAAGGGTTGCTAATGCTGAGGGGGAGTAGCTTTGCCTAGAGTGTTATTTGTGTAGCCTCTAAGTTCGTCTCTCTCGCAAGGAAAATTTAAAGCTCCAAAATATCTAAATGCTCCCGAACATCCAAAGATCCTTAAATATCCAAAGAAGTTGTTGCTCAAGATTCAAAGGAAATTGAGAGAGAGTTCAAGCTTCTAGAGTTGCCATCAAATTGCAAAGGGGGAGATTGTTAGAGTTTTTATTTTGTTGCAATTTGATAGGATGCATTCATTTTCATAGCTTGACCTCCCATTCTTTTATGTTCCTAATCTTAGGATCTTCATGCATATTTCTCATTCATAATCTTAGTTTTTATCATATGTTATGCATTGTTTTCAAATCAGTTATGTCTCTTAAGTTCATGAAGTTTTGAGTTAAGTTTTTCAATCCTCCATATGGTTAAACCTTTAGTTCAAATCTATTCAAGCTTTCCAAATGCTTTCTCTTTCAAATCCTTTCTTTGGTTTGAATGTTTCATGCTTTTAAAATTCTCTTTATCTTCATATTTTAAATCATGATTCAAGCTTGATTATTGTGCCTCAAGTCCCTTGGAAAGATGCCATCTTAGTTCCAAGTTTCTAAAAAAAATCAGGATTTCTGGGCAGTCACCAGGTCGACCTGGCTGAGTGGCCGCCGACCGGGCCTTTGCGGGTCGACAGGGATTTTGAGCTATAGCCTCACCAATGGGCATTTTTATAGTCGTTGTGTGTACCCGGTCGACCCGGCCCTGTACCAGATCGATCGGGCACTAGCCGTTGGGAACCTTTTCTTTATAAAAAGTGGCTGAACTTTCAAGGACTTTTGAGGCCAAGGACTTACAACTTTTCTAGAGCATTATTGAAGGGATTATGAAGCCATTCCATTGATTCAACCTTTGATCTTCTAATGGGTGTGCTTCCTTTATCCTAAGACTTTTAAAAGCATGTTTTATCTCTTTATCTTTGTTTTTCTTCAATGCATGATTAAATAAATGCTTATCTTTTGAAGTGTTGTCTTTCATAACTTGCTTTGAACTTTGAAATATCTTAGCTTTATGGAATCAACATATGATTTATCAATCACATGAGTTATGAATCTTTGTTTTCAAATCTAACATGTTAATCTTAAGATTATACTTTTGCTATTCAAGTTTGATATTTTTGGAAAACCATGTGTTTGTCAAACAACTCTTTCTCATACATATGATTATCATCTTTGCATCATTTAAAGATTTTTTTTAAGAGGAGAAAGAGTGATTTCTAGTATATGCATTATTCACAGACTTTGTCATTCATATGCATGTTTCTAGAAGTTGAGATTTCATTTTATATTCTACCTTTTTAGAGGCAATCACTTGCACGTACATTGTTCTCTTAATCCATGCATTCATAGGCATTTTTCTTAAGAGAAAATCTTCTTGTTGTAAAGGTTGGTGCTTAGCCTTG
Source organism: Cinnamomum chago (assembly GCA_038049695.1). Taxonomy (NCBI): domain Eukaryota; kingdom Viridiplantae; phylum Streptophyta; class Magnoliopsida; order Laurales; family Lauraceae; genus Cinnamomum; species Cinnamomum chago. Next base: position 89,036,801 of record CP142453.1, on the reverse strand, counting down.
AAATGCATGCATAGTGTTGTAAAGGTTTATGCTTAGCCTTTGAAAAGCATAGTGATGTGTTTGTAAGGTTGAAGGTGAACCTAAACCTTAATTTGAGTTAGTGAAAATCCGGTAGGAACACCGGGAGTGGATGTAGGCATGTTGGCCGAACCACTATAAATGCTTGTGTTATGGTAATTGTCTTTTTGCTTACTTTTCATGGATGTTGCTCTCTTGTTTGATTCTATTCAAAGCATAAGAGACTTAAAAGCAAAAGGAATCAAAAAATTGGTCTTGTTATTTGAGCTCACCCTATTCACCCCCCCCCTCTAGGATTCGATCTTGGACTTTCAGTGTCAGGAGGAGGCTGTTGAGCCACCCCCAATTCGTGAGTGGCAGCCCGACGACGTCAACTAGACGTCGGGCGGTCTCTTGAGATTCGTTTTCACATGTCTTGGGTTACTGTCAACTTTTGGAATTGTATTGGCCTTTGTTGGCCTCTTATTTTAGGATGTAACAAACTTATTACTTTTGCTTAATTTTCAGAACTTGAATTATGATGGGAATGATATGTTATAATTCCTTTTTGATATCTTGGTTTTGATGCTATATTATTATTGCACTTGAAGTTTTATTTGTGCTTGTCTTGATGTGATTTGCTACACGCTTCCGCAAACTTGATCGTGTGAGTCAGATTCCGCGTGTCTCGGGAATCCTCACCGTAGGAACCTGTGGGAAAACACCGTCGCGGGCCCAGGACTCGTTCCGGGGTAGCGACAGGACTGGTATCAGAGCGGGACTTATTTCAGGCACTTAAAAGAAACAACAAAATCCTAGGAACGTGGCGAGGATTCGTGAGTTCGATAGATTCATTTAGTAAAGGACCTAAGAAACCCTCAAACCATGTTTACTGTGTACTAACTCCTTGTTTTACAGCATCATGCCTCTAAGAAAAGATCCAAACAATAATGCTTCAGGCAGTAATCAGAATGAGTCAGACACGACTAATACACCAACAACTACACAATTTCAAGAGCTTATGCAAGCTATGATAGAACAACAAAGGCAGACAAATGAGACATGTTAGACCCCGACCCAGACCATTTCGATTAGTGTGCGATTAGTATGTGTTTAGTCCTAAGTGGGTTTAGTTGTCGTTGGGTTAGAAATAATTAGTTTTAGTCTTGGACATCGCTTTGGGAATTTTGAGAACGTTTAGTATCAGTCTGACACACTCAGGAAGGCCTGAGTGCATGTGTAAGCTTGGGAGGATCGTATCGGTTTCCGTGAGATTGTGATTTTGATTTCATTTGAATGATTTTTTTTCTATGTGTTATAACTTTCATCTTAAGCCTATTCATGTTTGAAGCCCAAAAACCCATGTTTTGGCCAAAGAGAGTAAAATTGTCTTTTATGCACAAATCTGGACACAATTTTCGAGATCTCAAAACCATGTCAAAAATATACTTTTTGGAAACTAGATATTTCGATGATCGTTTTATCCTTCTTCGTCGAAGTCATTCGAGGCCCACAAGATCGTGTTTTGGTCATTTCAAGGTTCAAGTTAATTTGGGGCCCATTGTCATCACTTAATCCCCCTCTCCCTCCCTTTTCATTCATTTCCCCCAAATCTCTGCAACTTCTTGACCTAGGGCTGAAAACCCCTATTTCTTTTCCATCTTCCTCATCTTGCACGACCTAGCTAGAGATCTCCAAATGAAATTCTAAGGATATCATCTTCTTCCTCTCCTTGCAAGCTTTCTATTGGTATAAACTTCTCGGAACTTCTTGTGGGATAAGCTCTTCATTTCCTTCCTTCCCTCTTGTTTGACCATTTCTAGGTAAGAGCTTCAACCCATACTTTTCTTGAAGTCTTTTAGCTTCTTAAAAACCTTGTTTTCCATGTTGACAAACCCTTTGGTAAAATGGGTTTCTTGTTTTCAAGATTTAGTGAGTTTGTGTGGTTTTCATGGGTTTTCTTGTTGTGTTGGAATAGCTTGAGTGAAGTGCTTGAGAGGATTGCTTAGCATTGGGCAAGGCAAGTAATCTCTATAGGAAATAATGCATGTGTATTTTGATTAAATTGTGATTTTAGAAATTGTGCATATGAATTTGTTATAAATTTCATTATCTTGTTTTCCTTTGGATTGAATGTTTGAATTTGTGAAAAATGAACCCTTGGTGAGCATGAAGGATCAAGGGATTGCATGTGGCTTAAGGTGGAGAAGAAGGAGAGAATGGTATTGAAAGTTGTACAAGAAGAAAGGCTTTTCTGCACTCAGCGAGCACAGGCAGAAGCTTGTCCGCTCGAGCGACCCTTGGGTCCGCTCGAGCGACCCTTGGGTCCGCTCGAGCAACCAAGCCTCTGTTTGTTCCGAGCGCAGACAGAGAGTTGTCCGTTCGAGCGCACTTATTATCCTTTCGAGCGAACTGTCTCGCTCGAGCGAAGTGTCATCACCTTATAAAGTTCGCTCGAGCGAACCTGCCAGATTCAGGAGAAGAATTATTTTCATTTGTGTATTGTCATGAGGGTTGGAAAACTAGACTATGTTAAGGGTTTTGACTTGACATTGTGTAAATGGAACTTCAAAATGCAACCCAACTTCGGGGACACCAATTCTTATATATTCCGACATTTGGGGTCCCAATTACACAAAGGTCAATTAGTAGCCTTAACACATGCTTGATAGATTTCGTATTTGAATTCCGTTTTGGTACGATAAGTACCATCGTGTACTCGTTTTGGATTTCAAGTATAAGCTTGTTTTGAAGTTTTGTTTCGAGAAAAAGGGGATCACTTCCTAAGCGTGTTATGCATATTAATTATGCCTTTTGCTAGTCGTGTTCGTCGTGTTTTGATAAGTGACTTCCCCCTTTTTACCTCGACAAGTTTTGATAGTGTTTCGCGTGTTTTGTGCATTCCTGAATTAAGTGAACACCACTGAGCTTGGACTGCCATTTCAGTTTGATCCACTGGCTGGGGGTCCTTAAACGTGTGGACTGTCTGCAGACTGGTCGTGTATTTTATTACACATCGTGTGTGTCCGGTTCCGCGGCCGGAAATGCCCGTATATGTGGGAATCGTGTCGTGATTATATTATGTATATCGTGCTTTTCGTGCGTGCTTGCTCTTTTCATTATATATATGATAGAGAAAGGATGGGCTCTTTGTGGATTGTAACTATTCATGATATTATGCGTACTCATGCTAGTTTGTTTTAGTATCTCAGCTTCGTATGTATTCTCGAAAATGTATCTCAGTCATAGTAGTATTTCAAATCAGGGATTTGCTTATATGTTTTCTAAAACGTTTATTGTTTCATGCTTGCACCTAAATTGATTACCTGCCAAACCGTTGTGTTTGACCCTTGTTTGTTGGTGCCCAGGTGCAGGAGACGTTGCCTTTGAGGAGGAGCGTCAGGAGGAGGCTCTTGAGCCACCCCCAGTGAGAGAGTGGCAGCCCGACGATGTAATTTAGACGTCGGGCGGGTTTCTTGAGTTTCGTCATTTTGTCTTGGGGTTTCCTTTATTATTTTGAGCAGTGTATTGGCCTCTGTTGGCCTCTTATGGGTTGTAACAAAAACTTAACTTACTTTGTGTAACCTCATAACTTGAATTATGTTGGGAATGCCATGTTAGCTTCTTTCTTTGATACTATGTCTTGTTATTATTGCTATAGTACTTAAAGATTTTATTGGTGTTTATCTCGATGTGATTTGCTACACGCTTCCGCAAACTTGATCGTGTGAGTCAGATTTCGCGTGTCTTTGGGAATCCTCACCGTGGGAACCTGTGGGAAAGTATATCTCCAATGTACCAAAACAACGTCGCGGGCCCGGGGTTCCGTTCCGGGGTTGCGACAATACCCAAGCAAAATTTCAAGAACAGATGGCTAAGAAAGATGAGGAAATGGCTCACGTCCAGAGACAACTCTTAGAAGTTCTTCAGGATAGGCCTCAAGCTCCATAGGCTCAACCTTTGGCTCCACAGATTGTTATCCATAATAGGGATCATGACCCTAATATGCTATTTGAGAGGTTCAGGAAGAGAGCATCGAAGGAATTCTCGGGTCACGAAGACCCGTTAGTTGCAGATGACTGGTTGGTAAATACCGAGAAAATCTTTGATGTCTTTACATGCATAGGGAGCTAGAAGGTCAACCTCACAGCTTCATTATTCTATGGGCTTGCAGATCACTGCTGGCAAACGGTCAAGGACCCATAAATGGCAATGGCTAACGAAAATGCATGAGCAGCATTCAAGATACAATTCGAGGATAAGTACATTCCCTCCCATGTTAAGAGACAAAAGGCTATTGAATTCCAGCAGCTCAAGCAGGGCAGCATGATTGTGCTAGACTATGTCACCAAGTTTGAGAGATTGGCTAGATATGCTACCGAGTTGATTGACACTGAGCAGAAGAAGATAACAAAGTTCTTGGAAGGACTGAACCCGATTATCATGGGAGATGCCATAAGAGTAGTTCCACCAGCTACATATGATGAGGCTATCAAACGGGCATATAAGTTTAAAGATATCAATAATCTGATCATTCAAGACAAGAAGCAGCACTATCAGCAACAAAATCAGAAGCAACATCATAACAAGAAACCGAAGCAAGAACAGAGTCAAGTGAGGCAGGGTTGCGGCCACGGTGGCAAGAACCACGAAACTCATGAATGTCGTAAGGCCATAGGTGTCTGTTTCAAATGTGGGGCTATGAACCATGCAATCAAGGATTGCCCACAACTTCATACTCAAGGCAATAGAAACCAACAACAGAGACAAGTAGCTCCTCAAAATCAAGTACCGGTTCAGAATCAAGCTAGACCACCTCAGCAACAACAGCAGTAGGCCAGGCCACAAGCACAGAATCAGAATGCTCGTCCTCCACAACAGAACAGACATGCCCAAGGAAGGCAAAATCAAGCACCGAATAGGCTACAGATGCATGAACGCTTATATTACCTCAACCGTGCGGATGCTGAAGCTGCAGGAGACGTAGTGGAAGGTAAACTTCTAGTTTGTGGGGTTGAAGCTCAGATTTTATTTGATCTAGGATCCACACATTCGTTTTTATCTCCTACTTTTACTAAGATGATTGATGCACCACATAGTGAATTGGATTATATTCTGATTGTCACCACACCAGTAGGGAAACAAGTTGTGTGTAGAACCTATTACCTTAATTGTACAGTTTTGTTAGGAGATGTTAATTTACCAGCCAACCTCAATGTTTTGGACATGCATGATTTTGATGTCATCTTAGGCATGGATTGGTTAGAAGGTTATCATGCCACTACGGATTGTTTTAGTAAAACCATAACATTCAGATTCCAAGGAGCACAAGCAGAAGTGATATTTCAGGGAAACAAGAGGAAAACTCAAGCATGATTTATTTTAGTGTTGAAAGCAAGCAGATTGGTTCAGAACGGGTGTGAGGCATTTATTGCGTTTATCATGGAGGATAAACAGTCCCAGGGGGTGGAGGATATCCTCATTGTGTGTGAATTACCGGATGTTTTTCCAGAAGAAATCCCGGGATTACCACCAATCAGAGAAGTTAAGTTCACAATTGAACTTCTTCCAGGGACAGCTCCGATCTCGATTGCACCATACAGAATGGCTCCAGCAGAAATGGGTGAACTAAAACTTCAATTGCAAGAATTGTTAAGCAAAGGCTTCATTAGGTCAAGTGTTTCACCTTGGGGAGCACCCATGTTATTTGTGAAAAAGAAAGATGGAAGTCTGAGAATGTGCATTGACTACAGAAAATTGAACCATGTGACCGTGAAGAACAAGTACCCATTGCCAAGGATAGACGAATTATTTGATCAATTGTAAGAAGTGGCCTATTTTTCCAAGATAGATTTGAGGTCAAGGTACCATCAATTGAGAGTTAGAGACTCAGATGTTCAGAAAACGGCTTTTAGAACAAGATATGGTCATTACGAGTTCTTAGTGATGCCCTTTGGTTTGACAAATGCACCCGCAGTCTTTATAGCTCTTATGAATAAAGTCTTTGCACCATATTTGGATCACTCTATAGTGGTATTCATTGATGACATCCTTGTGTATTCTAAGAGTAAGAAGGAGCATGAAGAACATTTGAGGACAGCATTACAGCTTTTGAGGGACAACCAGCTTTATGCAAAACTTAGTAAGTGCGAATCCTGGCTAGAGCAGGTTGCTTTTCTAGGCCACATCATCTCTAGAGAAGGTTTAGTAGTTGATCCAGCCAAAATAGAAGCAGTTGTTAATTGGGTGAGACCAAGGAGTGTGAAAGAAATCAGAAGCTTTTTGGGGTTAGCAAACTATTACCAAAGATTTGTCCAAGGTTTTTCATCCATCGCAGCACTGTTGACGAAATTAACCAGGAAGAATGTTCCATTTGTTTGGACCGAACAGTGTGAAACAAGCTATCAAGAGTTTAATGGAAGATTAACCACAACTCCAATCCTTACATTACCATTGGGCAGCGGCGGATTTATTGTTTATACAGATGCTTCGAATGTGGGACTGGGTTGTGTATTGATGCAGGATGACAAGGTGATTGCTTATGGCTCAAGACAGTTAAAGGATCACGAGAAGAACTATGCAACTCATGACTTAGAATTGGTACCAGTTGTATTTGCCTTAAAGAAGTGGAGACACTACCTCTACGAAGAGAAATTTAAAGTCCATTCAGATCACCGAAGTTTGCAATACTTATTCTCGCAGAAAGACTTCAATATGAGACAGAGACGATGGATGGAATATATCAAGGATTATGACTTCCCAATTAAGTATCATCTAGGCAAAGTGAATGTTGTAGCTGATGCATTGAGCAGAAAATCAGTGATCATGGCTAGTTTGAGAGGAATTGGTGTTTTACAACAGTTTGAAGAGTTGGGTGTAGAAGTCCAAACCCTAAAGTTGGGTGCAATGTTAGCAACTATGACAGTATCAGAACCTACCTTCATTCAGAAAATCAAGGAAAGCTAGTTTCAAGACCCAGACTTGGCAAAGATACTAGAGCATATCACAGAACGTCCAGACTTCAATTTAGTGAATGGGATACTGTATTTCCGTGACCGGTTGTGTGTGCCAAATGTGGATGACTTGAAGAGTGAAATAATGAATGAAGCTCACAGCACAAGATATTCCATACATTCGGGTAGCACAAAGATGTACCACAATTTGAAGAACAGATTTTGGTGGAACAACATGAAGAGAGAGATATCAGCTTTTGTGTCTCGCTGTCTAGCCTGTCAGTTGATCAAAACAGAACATCAGAAACCCCCAGCTTACTACAACCGTTGGACATTCTGGAGTGGAAATGGGAGCACATCACCATGGATTTCGTATCCGGTTTGCCAAATACCAAGAAGGGAAATAATGCAATTTGGATTATTGTAGATCGTCTGACAAAGTCTGCTCATTTCATTCCGATGAAGACAGGGAATATGATGCACATGGCACCACTTGCAAAACTATTTGTTGATGAGATTGTTAGTAAACATGGTCAGCCGGTCTCCATCACTTCAGACAGAGACAGTAGGTTTGTTTCAAAGTTTTGGAAAACTCAACATGAATCTATGGGTACAAAACTTCAGTTCAGCACAACATATCATCCTCAGACAGATGGTCAATCAGAAAGGACGATACAGACTCTCAAAGACATGTTACGTGCTTGTGTATTGGATTTCAAGGTTCAGTGGGATGAGTGCTTACCACTTTGTGAGTATGCTTATAACAATAGCTATCACTCTAGTTTCAGTATGGCACCTTTCGAGGCACTCTAAGGCAGAAGATGCAGAACTCCGGTTTGCTAGGAAGAAGTCGGTGAGCGTAGTTTTCATGGACCGACGATAGTTGGAGAGACAAGTGACAAAGTCAAGCTGATTCAAGAACGTTTGAAGATCGCCCGAAGTAGGCAGAAGAGTTATGTAGACACTCGTCGAAGAGAATTACAGTTTCAAGTGGGTGAAAAAGTGTTCTTGAAAATTTCACCAGTTAGAGGAACTCTAAGGTTCGGACAGAAAGACAAATTGTCAAAAAGGTTTATTGGTCCGTATGAGATTTTGAACCTAGATTGGAGATGTCGCATATAAACTTGCCTTACCGCCGGAAATCTCCGGGGTGCACAACGTATTTCATGTTTCAATGCTCAAGAAGTATGTTTCTAGTCCTTTGCATATACTACAGCACGAACCTTTGGAGATTCGAGAGGATGCCTCGTATGCGGAAAAACCGATCAAGATAATTGACACCAAAGAGCAAGAATTGAGAAATCGGACTATTCATTGCGTCAAAGTACTTTGGGAAAATCACATGGGACTTGAGAGACCAGGTGCAGAGGAAGTATCCACAGCTTTTACCAGAGGTAAATGTTTATTTTATTTGGTGGACGAAATATCCTAAGGGGTGGAGGATGTTAGACCCCGACCCAGACTAATTCGATTAGTGTGTGTTTAGTCCTAAGTGGGTTTAATTACCGTTGGGTTAGAAATAACTAGTTTTAGTCCTTGACATAGTTTTGGGAATTTTGAGAACATTTAGTGTTAGTCAGACACACTCAGGAAGGCCTGAGTGTACGTGTAAGCATGGGAGGATCGTTTTGATTTTCATTTTAATTATGATTTTTATTTCGTTTGAATGGTTTTATTATTCGTTACAACTTTTATTTTCGGCCTGTTCGTGTTTAAAGCCCAGAAATACTAGTTTTGACCCAAAACGGTAAAAATTGTCTTTTATATACAAATCTGGACGCAAATTTCGAAATCTCAAAACCATGTCAAAATTATACTTTTTGGAAACTAGATTTTTTTAGGATCATTTTATCCTTCTTCGTCGACTTCATCTGGGGCCCGTGAGATCATGTTTTAGCAATCTCTAGTTCCAGACATATGGGGCCCACAACCCAACCACTTAAGTCTTCTCCTTTTTCATTCACTATCCCTAATCCTGCAACTTTTCAAGACCTAGGGTTGAGAAGCCTTTTCTTTTCTCTTCACTTTTCCCCTCTTGCATACTCAAGCTAGAGATCTCCAAATAGAATTCCAAGACCATCATCTTCTTCCTCTCCTTGCAAGCTTTCTATTGATACAAATTTCTTGGAGTTTCTAGTGGGGGAAGCTCTCCATTTTCTTCATCCCTTCTTGTTTGGGCATTTCTAGGTAAGAGCTCCAACCCATCTCTTCAATGGAGTCTTTTCAGCTCCTAAAGATCTTGTTTTTCTAAGTTGTAACACCCATTTCGTAATGCATTTCTTGTTTTCAAGTTTGAGTGAGTTTTGAATGGTTTTCATGGGGTTTTGTAGTGTTTGGCTTAGCTCTTGAATAGGAGTGCTTGAAGAGAGGTTTGGTTTGGCATCTTGGGCATTGCAAGTAAACAATCTAGAATGAATGTTAGCGTTGTGTGTATTTGATTTGTTTTCTTTCATTCTCTTCATTGCATAAGAAATTCATGTCTCGATTGGAAATTTTGGGGATTTTGTTTTAGATTGAAGAATGAAAATGTGATGTCTTAATTTGTGCTATGATAAGTGTGATTAATCCCTTGGGGAGCATGAAGGCTCAGGGAAGTGCAGGTTGTGTGAGAAGTAAGAAGAAGGGGAGAAGAAATGTGAAAAACCTGACTTGAAATGCATTGCTCGTGTAGTTTCGGTCAGCTGGCGGCTAGCCAAAATCCCCATTTCTACTAACCGCGAGCCAACCGAAATCGACAGTTCCTTTTCCAGAAGCCTGCATTTTGGGCTGGGGATTTTAGTCTGCTGGCGGCTAACCAAAATTCCTATTTCGGCTAACCGCTAGCCAACCGAGTTTTGGAGGTTTGTTTTCCAGAAGCTGTGACTGGACCAGGGTTTCCAGCGGTCAACTGGCGGCTAGCCGTTATTCCCCATTTCAACTAGCTGATAGGTGACCGAAATGCTGACCAAAATTTGACAAAATGCCTGTTTTGAAGAGTTTTCTTGAGAATGAAAACTAGAAAATGTTAAGGGACCTTTAGCCTGATATTGTGCACTTGAAAACCTGAAATGTCTTTTAACTTTGGGGGCACCGATTCTCATTTAAAGTCCAACATTTGGGTTTCAATTACACAAGGATCAACCAAAGGTCCTTGAGTGTGCTTTACAGAACGTGGTTTCGTACTCCAGTTTTGATACAATTAATGTTCTCATGTATTCGATTTAAACTTCAAGTATAAGTAAGCTCGTTTGAAGATTTGTTCCAAAAAATAAAAAGGGGGTCACTTTCTAAGCGTGTTATGCATATTAATTATGCCTTTTGCTAGTCGTATTTGTCGTGTTTTGATAAGTGATTTTTCTCCTTTATCTCGATATGTTTAGATACTGTTTCGCGTGTTTCATGAATTCAAGTGAACACCACTGAGCTTGGACTGCCCTTTCAGTTTGATCCACTGTCTGGGGGTCCTTAAACATACGGATTATCTGCAGATTGGTCGTGTATTTTATTACACATCGTGCGTGTCCGATTCCGCTGCCGGAATCCCCATATATGTGGGAATCGTGTTTCATTTATTGTGCTTATCGTGCTTCTCGTGCTTGCTTGCCCTTTTCATTTTATATGATAGAGAAAGGATGAGCTCCTTGTGGATTAACTATTCATGATATATTAAAAGTACTCATGTTAGTTTCTTTCGCATATTCTTAAAAAGTGTTTCAGTCATGAAATTGTTGGAATATAGGTGGGCCTTCCAGACAGGTTTCAAAAACTTTTGACCCACTTGATGCAAGGATCAATTGTCTAGAATGCAACAAACCCAATCCAGGATGCAATTCCCTCAATCTCATAGCCATGTACATCATCATATACTATCTATAAGATAGAAAACAACACATAAATATGCTACCACGAAATCCATAACATAGAAGGATGTAGATATACCTTTGGAGCTTTGTTGTGCTCTAATGGAGGATTTGATTTCTTTACTTTGATGATGAACAACTTCACTATCCAATTCAGAATCTTCAACTCCTTTTGATCTTCCACGCTATGTCCCGTATTAGATCTCTTTTCTCAAGAAGATGGTTGTAAGACCCCGACCCGAGTGAACCCGATTAGTGCTAATTAAGTTGCGTGTTAGTGCTAAGCTTGATTAGTGATTTCAAGTTAAGTTGGGTTTGGATTAGCTTTGATTATGGTTTCGGGCTAATTCGATTGTCTTGATTTGCTTTGGTAGCTTGTGGGGCCCTTTGGGGGTTCCCTTTTCGGCTTTGTATTTTCTCGAGGAATTTCCCGATTTATTGTGGATTATGTTTTTGGCCCGTTGCATGCATCTTGTAGATCTCAACAACTTTCATGTTAATCCCGTATTCATTCGAGATCCCGAAACCCGATTTTCATAGCCTAGAGGGCAAAACAGTCATTGCACACCAAGTCTGTACCCAAAACTCGATATCCCCGAAACCCGCGAAACATGTACTTTTTGGAAACTAGATATTTCGACGATCATTTCTTCCTTCTTCGTCGAACCCATCCGAGGTCCCGAAGTAGATGATTTCAGCTAATATAGTTCCTTAAGTTGTGGGACCCAAGCTCCCTTTGTTAACAAAAGAGAACCCATCTCTTCTTTCTCATTCACTCTCCATTCTTGTTCCAGCACAACTGAGCCTAGGGTTTGCTCTTGTGCTTTTCTTCTTCTTCTTCTTGTTTCTTCATCCCCAAGCCACACCTAGGGCTCATCAATCAAACATTGGAGATCACCAATCACTCCCTCATCTCTCAAGCTTTCCATTGGTACCATTTGTGAGGAGAACCCTCCATTCCAAGACCTTCATTGAGCTTACCATTGCCATTAGAGGACCTTCAAGGTAAGTGATCATTCTCAGCTTCTAGATTTGTTGTCTCCTAGGCCATGAGGTACTACATTTGCATTATTGTTGGTTTGTTCATTGTCATTCCTTGTGTAACCCATTTTAGGGTTGTTTTTGGGACTTTTGATTTGTAGCTTGGCTTTGAGCAATAGAGGTGATAAAAGGCTTGATTTCAACTAGCTTGGACTAGAGGCAAGTGAATGTTTGGATGTTTTTAAGTTTGAAATGGGTTGGTGAAGTATTTATGGATTTTCCATACTTTCATTTAATGAGGTTTGTTTGAAATAAATGCTCATAATGTATCTTGATAGTTCCATTCAATGTTTTGTAATCATGTTGGTCGAGTATTTATTGTCCTTGTGTTAGCTTAAATGAATGTTTGTTAAATGGTTTACTTCCCGTCTTCTTTGCATTGGACTCGACATGGAAGAAGTGATGGAGAGCACTCATAATGGGGATTTGGAGAAGTGTAAAGAGGTGCATTGGAGGAGCTATTAGCTCAATGTTATTGTAAAGACCTTGTGATGTGAGGAAGATGCTTTTGAGGAGGAAAATGACTCAAAACTGAACACAGTGAGCATTTTCGTAACTGGCGGTCAGCTCACGGTTAGCCAGCGGCTAACCGCCAAACACATCGGCGGCTAACCGCCAGCTAACCGCGCACCGCGGTGACTTTTCCAGAGAGCATCGTTTTCCCCCTTAAAACACGGTCAGCCTCACGGTTAGCCAGCGGTTAACCGCCGAACACATCGGCGGCTAACCGCTAGCCAACCGCCCACTCACGGTTACCTTTCCAGAGAGCATCAGATATCCCCCTTGAAAACTCGGTCAGCTCCACGGTTACCCAGCGGCTAACCGCCGAATGCATCGGCGGCTAACCGCCAGGCAACCGCATTTGACGGTCAGCTTTCCAGTAAGCTGCATTTCTGCAGCCTAGCCGCGGTCAGCTGCACGGTCAGCCAGCGGCTAGCCGCCTGCCCCAACGACGGCTAACCGCCAGGTGACCGAAATTCCCCAGGTTTCGAAAAGCTCCCCGCTCGAACGAACTCTCCGGTTCGTTCGAACGTTGAGCTTTGTCAATCGAAGGGGATTCACTAGGCATTGCTTGATGCCATCCGAGAAAGAAACCATATCACAAATATGTCATTCAAAATTTTGGAAAAATCGTAGGAGTGCATAAGGAGCCTGTCGTGTCTGACCCCTTTGCTTTGGTACTCAGGTCCCGTTGTCGGCTTCCTTGAGGAGGAGCCGGAGGAGGCGGTAGGCGCGCCGCAACCTCTAGTCGAGTGGCGTGCTGACGATGTCATGTAGACATCAGATTGCTTTGAGAAGCGTAACATTTTGAGGGGAACTATTTAACCATTCTTTTGGGTTGTTGTTTTGTGTACATTGGCCTTTGTTGGCCTCTATTTTTGGGAATGTAATTATATGATATTTTGTCTAACCTTAACAACCATTGGGAAACATGTTATAAATCATTGCTCATTCTGATACAGCATTTTAGTCTGGTGTTATTGTTTTTATGACCAAGGATGGTTTGACTATTTGATTTGCTACATGCTTCCGCATTTAACAGAAATATTCAATTATGGTTATGATATCCTCACCGCGGACACCTGTGGGAAATTAAATAAATCATATGGTATTATTAAGCAGTTGTGGATCATCCTAACATCAATATTAGTCCCGATCCCGGATCTCTCGGTCCGGGGTCGCGACAGACTGGTATCAGAGCGAGACGTGTTTCAAGTATTTAAAAGAAACTAGAAATCCTAAGGACGTGGCGAGGATCCGTTAGATCTTTCGTTAGCTAGTATCGTGTGAGCAATGTGTGACCCTTTATATTATTATGTGCTAACAATTTGTTTTGCATCATCATGCCTCCACGTAAGAGAACATTGAATGGCAACCCTACCGCAAGCAATAGTAATCATACAGGGCCTCTAGAAGAGGATATAGTAGAGAACCATGGTCATCCACCCAACCAATTCCAAGACATGATGAGAGCAATGCTTGAGCAACAGCGTCAAGCTAATGAAAACCAAGCCAGACTTCAAGAACAAATGCTAAAGAGAGAGGAAGACCATGCTAGAGAGATGCAAGAAATGCAGAGGCAATTGCTAGAGGTTTTGCAAAGAAGGCCAGATCCGGTTCAACCCCAACCAGCTATAGTCATAAACCAAAGGCAACATGATCCAAATGCCTTGTTTGAACGGTTCAGGAAAAGAGCTCCGAAGGAATTCCTTGGGCAAGAGGACCCACTAGCTGCAGATGATTGGTTGGAGCACACCGAGAACATCTTTGAGATCTTTCAGTGTACGGGAAGTGATAGAGTGAAGCTAGCAACATCCCTTTTTGTTGGCACAGCAGATAGATGGTGGAAGACAGTGAGAGAAGAATATAGAACTATGGCTGATGCAGAAGTGTGGGCAAATTTCAAGAGACAGTTTCATGACAAATATGTACCCACCCACGTCAAGAAGCAAAAGGCTATAGAGTTTCAACAGTTGGTGCAAGGGAGCATGACAGTATTAGAGTACCTCACCAAATTTGAGAGGTTGTCCAGGTATGCCCCGGAGTTGGTGGATACCGTTGAGAAGAAGATTGCCAAGTTCTTTGAGGGACTTAATCCCTTCATTGAGAGAGATGCCACCGGAGTGGTGCCACCGGTAACTTTTGATGAGGCAGTGAAGAGAGCCTACAAGTTCGAAGACTTCCACAACAAGATCCTCAAGGTGCAAGGCAAGAGTTCAGCCCAGCAGCAACAGAACTATCAGCATCAAAGGAATCATCAAAATAAGAGGCAGAGGACAGGGCCTAATGTGCAGAATCCAGTGGTTTGCATCCACTGTGGGAAGAACCATGCTAGTGCCGAGTGTCGTACCATCACAGGAGCATGCTTCAGGTGTGGTTCGATGGACCATAGGATGAGGGATTGCCCTAGGCCAAATAGACAGAATCAACAGCAGCAGCAGCAAGGGCCACAACGTCCACCACCACCACCACCACAACATGCATTGGTTGTCCAAAACCAGCCTAGGCCACTTCAGCAGCAAGCACCACAGCAGCAACAGTTCAGACAGCAACAGCAGCCACAACAGTAGGCCCGTCATCAGCAGGGACAGCAGCGTCCACCGCAACAGAATAGGAATGCACCCCAAGGCAGGCCACAGCAGGCACAGAATAGGCCCCAACAGCGAGGCCAAATCTACGGAGTCAACAGAGTGGATGCAGAGGCAGCGGGTAATGTAGTGGAAGGTACACTTCTTGTTTGTGGGATTAAAGCTATGATTTTGTTTGACCCCGGCTCTACACATTCTTTCGTGTCCCATAAGTTTGCTAAGTTGATTGATATGCATGCTATAGAACTGGAGTTCATTTTGACTGTGGCAACCCCAGTAGGTAAACAAGTTGTTTGTAGAACCTTTTATCCTAGTTGCACAGTCCAGATAGGAGAAGTGGTTTTGACCGCAGATCTCATTTCTTTGGAGATGTTTGATTATGATGTCATCCTAGGGATGGATTGGCTGGCAGGGTACCATGCCACAATGGATTGTTTCCATAAGACCCTCACTTTCAAGTTGGTTGAGACACCAGCAGGAGTGTCGTTTCAGGGAGAGAGGAGGAATCCTCGTGCAGGGTTTGTTTCAGCGTTGAAGGCTGACAGACTTTTGAGAAGTGGATGTGAAGCTTATTTAGCGTTTATCGCGGAGGATAAACGGTCCCAAGGGGTGGAGGAGATCCCAATTGTTTGGGAATTTTCGGATGTTTTTCCGGAGGAGATTCCAGGTTTGCCACCCATGAGAGAGATTGACTTTACTATCGAGTTGTTACCCGGGACCGCTCCTATATCTATTGCACCATATAGAATGGCTCCGGCGGAGTTGGGAGAATTGAAGAACCAGTTGCAAGAGTTGTTGGACAAAGGTTTTGTGAGACCGAGTGTTTCACCATGGGGAGCTCCAGTGTTGTTTGTTAAGAAGAAGGATGGTTCGATGAGGATGTGTATTGATTACAGAAGATTGAACCAAGTGACCATCAAGAACAAATATCCATTGCCAAGGATAGATGAATTGTTTGATCAGTTGCAAGGTGCATCATTCTTTTCTAAGATTGACTTGAGATCCGGTTACCATCAGCTAAGAGTTAGAGAATCGGATGTGTTGAAAACAGCTTTCCGGACTAGATATGGCCACTATGAGTTTCTAGTGATGCCATTTGGGTTGACTAATGCACTGGTAGTGTTCATGGCTTTGATGAACAAGATATTTGCAGAATATCTGGATCAGTTTGTTGTAGTATTCATAGATGATATTTTGGTGTACTCCAAGACCAAGGAAGAGCATGAAGAGCATTTGAGGATTGCATTGCAGCGCTTGAGGGAGAATCAGTTGTATGCGAAGCTTAACAAGTGTGAATTTTGGCTAGACCAAGTAGCATTTTTGGGGCACATTATCTCAAGAGAAGGTTTATCAGTGGATCCGTCCAAGATTGAAGCAGTAGTGGATTGGGAAAGACCGAAGAATGTGACAGAAATCAGGAGTTTTCTGGGATTGGCAGGCTATTACAGGAGGTTTGTGCAAGGTTTTTCGTCGATTGCGTCACCCTTGACGAAGTTGACAAGGAAAAATGCACCATATGTGTGGACAGAACAGTGTGAAGAGAGTTTCCAAGAACTAAAGAAGAGATTGACTACAGTACCAGTCCTTACTTTGCCATCTGGAAGCGGCGGTTTCACCATTTTTACCGATGCTTCTAATGTTGGACTTGGTTGTGTGTTGATGCAAGAAGGAAAAGTGATTGCTTATGGATCCCGACAGTTGAAAGAGCACGAGAAGAACTATGCCACCCATGATTTGGAGTTAGCAGCGGTTGTGTTCGCATTGAAAATGTGGAGACATTACCTCTATGGAGAGCAGTTCGAAGTCCACTCCGACCACCGCAGCTTACAGTATCTGTTTTCACAGAAAGATTTGAACATGAGGCAGAGAAGATGGATGGAATATATCAAGGACTACGATTTTCCAATCAAGTACCACCCGGGGAAGGCTAATGTAGTCGCAGACGCCTTGAGCAGAAAGTCAGTAGGCTTGGCTAATCTTAGTGGCACTTGTATCTTTGAGCAATTTGAAGAGTTGAGTCTAGACGTGCAACCTCTAAGGAAGGGCGTTGTGTTGGCTAGCATGACAGTGTCAGGACCTTCTTTCATTCAGAAGATCAAGGATAGTCAGTTGCAAGATCCAGAGTTGGCCAAGATTTCAGAACATATAACAGAACGTCCTGACTTCCGTTTTGTTGATGGAGTTTTGTACTACCGTGACCGTCTGTGTGTGCCTAACATTGAAGATTTGAGGAACGACATAATGACTGAGGCTCATAGTACGAAGTACTCTATGCATCCAGGTAGCACGAAGATGTATCAGAACTTGAAGGGCAGATTTTGGTGGAACAACATGAAGAGAGAGATTGCAGCGTTTGTCTCCCGTTGCATGACCTGTCAGTTCATTAAGGCAGAGCATCAGAGACCTCCAGGGTTGTTACAGCCATTAGAAATTCCGAAATGGAAGTGGGAGCACATTACCATGGACTTTATTTCGGGATTACCGAGGACTAGTAGGGGTAACGATGCGATTTGGGTCATTGTGGACCGTCTCACCAAGTCAGCGCATTTCCTTGCTATGAAGACAGGGAAGAAGATGCACATGCTACCATTGGCAGAGTTGTTTGTCAACGAGATTGTCAGTCGACATGGGCAGCCAGTTTCGATCACTTCGGACCGAGACAGCAGATTCGTCTCGAGGTTCTGGAAGACATTGCATGAGTCTATGGGCACGAGATTACAGTTCAGCACTGTTTATCACCCTCAGACAGATGGTCAGTCAGAGAGGACGATTCAGACTCTTGAGGATATGCTCTGTGCTTGTGTGTTAGACTTCAAGACTCAGTGGGATGAGACTCTACCGTTGTGTGAATTCGCTTACAATAACAGTTACCACTCAAGCATTGGAATGGCTCCTTTTGAAGCTTTGTATGGCAGAAGGTGTAGGACACCTGTTTGTTGGGAAGAAGTTGGCACTCGTAGTTTTCATGGACCGACTATGGTTAGTGAGACCAGTGACAAGATCAAGTTGATTCAAGAGCGTCTGAAAGTGTCCAGGAGTAGACAGAAGAGCTATGCAGACTCCCACCGCAGAGATTTACAGTTCAAGGAAGGAGACAAGGTCTTCTTGAAAGTGTCACCTACTAGGGGAACGTTGAGGTTTGGACAGAAGGGCAAGCTATCAAGGAGATACATTGGACCGTATGACATTGTGAGCAAGATCGGTGACGTGGCCTATAGGTTGGCCTTACCACCTGAGCTATCTGGTGTACACAACGTCTTCCATGTGTCTATGTTGAAGAAGTATGTCCCCGATCCTTCTCATGTGCTCCGGCATGAGCCATTGGAGATTCGAGAGGATGCTACCTATGTAGAGAAGCCCGTCGAGATCATCGATACAAAGGAACAAGAGTTGAGGACTCGGACTATTCAGTGGGTAAAATTATTGTGGGAGAATCATGGACCGGAAGAGGCCACATGGGAATTACGAGATCAGGTGCAGAAGAAGTACCCACATCTTCTACCAGAGGTGAGTCTTATGTTTCATTTGGAGGACCAAATGCCCTAAGGGGTGGAGGATGTAAGACCCCGACCCTAGTGAACCCGATTAGTGCTAATTAAGTTGCGTGTTAGTGCTAAGCTTGATTAGTGATTTCAAGTTAAGTTGGGTTTGGATTAGCTTTGATTATGGTTTCGGGCTAAGTCAATTGTCTTGATTTGCTTTGGTAGCTTGTGGGGCCCTTTGGGGGTTCCCTTTTCGGCTTTGTATTTTCTCGAGGAATTTCCCGATTTATTGTGGATTATGTTTTTGGCCCGTTGCATGCATCTTGTAGATCTCAACAACTTTCATGTTAATCCCGTATTCATTCGAGATCCCGAAACCCGATTTTCATAGCCTAGAGGGCAAAACAGTCATTGCACACCAAGTCTATACCCAAAACTCGATATCCCCGAAACCCGCGAAACATGTACTTTTTGGAAACTAGATATTTCGACGATCATTTCTTCCTTCTTCGTCGAACCCATCCGAGGTCCCGAAGTAGATGATTTCAGCTAATATAGTTCCTTAAGTTGTGGGACCCAAGCTCCCTTTGTTAACAAAAGAGAACCCATCTCTTCTTTCTCATTCACTCTCCATTCTTGTTCCAGCACAACTGAGCCTAGGGTTTGCTCTTGTGCTTTTCTTCTTCTTCTTCTTGTTTCTTCATCCCCAAGCCACACCTAGGGCTCATCAATCAAACATTGGAGATCACCAATCACTCCCTCATCTCTCAAGCTTTCCATTGGTACCATTTGTGAGGAGAACCCTCCATTCCAAGACCTTCATTGAGCTTACCATTGCCATTAGAGGACCTTCAAGGTAAGTGATCATTCTCAGCTTCTAGATTTGTTGTCTCCTAGGCCATGAGGTACTACATTTGCATTATTGTTGGTTTGTTCATTGTCATTCCTTGTGTAACCCATTTTAGGGTTGTTTTTGGGACTTTTGATTTGTAGCTTGGCTTTGAGCAATAGAGGTGATAAAAGGCTTGATTTCAACTAGCTTGGACTAGAGGCAAGTGAATGTTTGGATGTTTTTAAGTTTGAAATGGGTTGGTGAAGTATTTATGGATTTTCCATACTTTCATTTAATGAGGTTTGTTTGAAATAAATGCTCATAATGTATCTTGATAGTTCCATTCAATGTTTTGTAATCATGTTGGTCGAGTATTTATTGTCCTTGTGTTAGCTTAAATGAATGTTTGTTAAATGGTTTACTTCCCGTCTTCTTTGCATTGGACTCGACATGGAAGAAGTGATGGAGAGCACTCATAATGGGGATTTGGAGAAGTGTAAAGAGGTGCATTGGAGGAGCTACTAGCTCAATGTTATTGTAAGGACCTTGTGATGTGAGGAAGATGCTTTTGAGGAGGAAAATGACTCAAAACTGAACACAGTGAGCATTTTCATAACTGGCGGTCAGCTCACGGTTAGCCAGCGGCTAACCGCCGAACACATCGGCGGCTAACCGCGAGCTAACCGCGGTGACTTTTCCAGAGAGCATCGTTTTCCCCCTTAAAACACGGTCAGCCTCACGGTTAGCCAGCGGCTAACCGCCGAACACATCGGCGGATAACCGTTAGCCAACCGCCCACTCACGGTTACCTTTCCAGAGAGCATCAGATATCCCCCTTGAAAACTCGGTCAGCTCCACGGTTACCCTGCGGCTAACCGCCGAATGCATCGGCGGCTAACCGCCAGGCAACCGCATTTGACGGTCAGCTTTCCAGTAAGCTGCATTTCTGCAGCCTAGCCGCGGTCAGCTGCACGGTCAGCCAGCGGCTAGCCGCCTGCCCCAACGACGGCTAACCGCCAGGTGACCGAAATTCCCCAGGTTTCGAAAAGCTCCCCGCTCGAACGAACTCTCCGGTTCGTTCGAGCGTTGAGCTTTGTCAATCGAAGGGGATTCACTAGGCATTGCTTGATGCCATCCGAGAAAGAAACCATATCACAAATATCTCATTCGAAATTTTGGAAAAATCGTAGGAGTGTATAAGGAGCCTGGAATGTCTCAAAACTCAAAGAGTACCAAGTCAGGGCTATAATAGACATACGGGACCCCTATTCACTTAATTGGATTTCTAAATTGATATTTTACCCGAATTTCATTATAGTGTATTGTTGCACCTCATTCCCAGGAATTTCATCGCATGACTTGTTTTCTCGAAAGCTTTGGAGCTACAATAGTAACAGTGAATTGCCCCGAAATGTATTGCCCGATATGGAAAGACAGTGTGCCCTTGAGCACCCCCGTTTTACCGTTTATTTACTGTACTTGAATACTTGATATGCCTCGATGGGTTTTATCCTATGAGTCGGCATCACTAAGCTTGGATACCTTGTCAGTCTGATCCACTGACTTGGAAATCCCTCTCCCGTCCCGCCAGCTGCAGTTTGGATCCCGATACCCGGTCTAATACCGTGGTCCCGTCCCGATACCCGGTTCGCTACCGTGGTCCCGTTCCCGTATAATTATATTGTATATATGTATACGTTGTTTCTCCTCACCTTGTGTGACAGAGATCAACGTCCCGTGATACTGTTGTCACTTTAGTGACAGAGGACTTAGCTTTATGTGATTGCCACCTTGTTAGTTCCCGAATCCTTGGATACCTGATATGTTTTATATTGTTTACTTGTTCATCGCAAATGATTTATCTATTTTATAAGAGTTCTTGCTTAACTCAGATTTATTCGCTTTGCCAGAGATTTTCTTATATTAAATATTGTTGTATCCTTGCTTTCTCTTGCCACACCGTCGTGTCTGACCCCTTTGCTTTGGTACTCAGGTCCCGTTGTCGGCTTCCTTGAGGAGGAGCCGGAGGAGGCGGTAGGCGCGCCGCAACCTCTAGTCGAGTGGCGTGCTGACGATGTCATGTAGACATCAGATTGCTTTGAGAAGCGTAACATTTTGAGGGGAACTATTTAACCATTCTTTTGGGTTGTTGTTTTGTGTACATTGGCCTTTGTTGGCCTCTATTTTTGGGAATGTAATTAAATGATATTTTGTCTAACCTTAACAACCATTGGGAAACATGCTATAAAGCATTGCTCATTCTGATACAACATTTTAGTCTGGTGTTATTGTTTTTATGACCAAGGATGGTTTGACTATTTGATTTGCTACATGCTTCCGCATTTAACAGAAATATTCAATTATGGTTATGATATCCTCACCGCGGACACCTGTGGGAAATTAAATAAATCATATGGTATTATTAAGCAGTTGTGGATCATCCTAACATCAATATTAGTCCCGATCCCGGATCTCTCGGTCCGGGGTCGCGACAATGGTGGAATCCTCAAGAGAAAACCCTACTAGTAACTCTAAGGAACCAAAGGTGAAAGAGAGGGGAACTTTGAGAGGAAGATGACTTGTACAACTCTTGCACAAGGGGGCTGAAAGTGCTCTTCTGATTATGCACGAATTTGAGAGGAGTATTCCTCTATTTATAGCCCTCCATAAATCCTCTTTTCCTATTTGAAATAGAAGTTTAACTCCCATTACAAGTTAGTAAACATCTCCCTTACTAATTGTCATAGAAGTCTCACTTCCACAACTATTAGTAACTTTCTCCTTTCTAATTAAAATAGAAGTCCTACTTCCATTAATAATTAGTAGCTTACCATTACCACTATTAGAAGTCTCACTTCAAATAGAAATAGTAACCTTCCTTTTAGAGTTCAAGTAAAATTAGTATCTTTCTAATAACTTGGGCTAGCGTGGGGACCACTAGGGATTCCTTAGAAAGCTGGCTCCAACTGGGACACGCGACCCCACATCTCATGTGCAATCCGGGCCCACAGTTAATTTCAAATAACTCCACTATATAAATGCAATTGCACTCCAGTCTTAGGAATATATTTCAATGAAGACCCTAAACTTCCACAGTACCACAAGTAGGCCCCTCCATCTATATCCATGGATCAAATGGACCTGTCCACCAAATTAGATCCATATCTTATTATCCTTGAGCCCCAATTAATTATAGTGATCATTTGGTACCGATCCAATTAACTCTTAATTGGAATGGGTGCGCACTTACCAATGATAAATCCATTAATTGACACAAGGGGATATTAAAGATAGATTCCATCTTGACCATTAAATGTTCCCACAACTCTACTACCACATGCCCAAATCACCGAGGTGTTGACCTACAATTGGCCTCACTCATTGGTGACTCAAAGCAAATGAATAGATAGAAACTTGAGTTCATTAATGTCTCAGGATTATGAGCCTATTGCTAGGGAATTATGAGAGCAAACCTTAAAATAAAGACAGTGTATATAAGGTGCTTCTCATGGTCCTTCAATACATCCAATGTACCAGCATCATGATCCAAAATCTTACATTCTGATAATCGAGATAAATCACACTATCTCATAGTGATCAAAATGTTGCAACCTTGTCAGATGAGATGTCCAATCTCATCACTGGTTGTGAAGATAATTTAAGTATAAGATATGTAATACATATCTCCTGTATGTGGATCTCATCCATACACATGTATTACATCTAGTATACTTGTGGACTCCGGTTCATCTCATGAACCATTATGTCATTTGTATTAGTTATGTATGTGCATGTATATAAAATACCATTCATCTCATGAAAGGAAAAGCATGAATTGTATTGATAAATAAAGAAATTAATCAATTTATTACATCATATACCCTTGGTATTGAGACCATAAACTAATAGAAATTACTTCAAGTTCAGTGAATTGTTATTTTGTATCCTCTTTAAAACAATTTTTGCGTCATACTCATGCCTTAATTGATTGCTTGCCAAACCGTCGTGTTTGATACTTGTTTATTTTGGTGCCCAGGTGCAGGTGACGCTGCCTTTGGGGAGGAGTGTTAGGAGGAGGCCGTTGAGCCACCCCCAATTCGTGAGTGGCAGCCCGACGACATCAACTAGACGTCGGGCGGTGTCTTTGTTGGAAATAGGTGGGCCTGGTGGATAGGTTTTCAAAACTTTTGACCCACTTGACTCGGGGATCAGGTATCCAGAAGGCTATAGAACCCAATCCAGGATGCATGTCTGCAATCTCAGCCAACATGATCAGTAAGTAAACCTATCTAGAAGATAGAAAAGCAACCAACAAGCATCCATAAAAATCTACAACATGCACAGAAGTAGATTATACCTTAGGAGCCCGGTTCTGCTCTAATGGAGAATTTACGTCCTTCTTTGATGATAAAACACTTTTACATATCAAACAAGAGTCTCCAAGACCTTTTGATCATCCACACTATGACTCGTATATCAGATCTCTTTTCTCAAGAAGATGGTGGAATCTCCAAGAAAAAACTCTTCTAGAAACTCCAAGGAACTAGAAGGGAACTAGAAGAGAAAAAGGAGAAGAAAAATTGTGCAACAACTTGCACAAAGGGGTTTTTGGCTTGAATCCCTAGGTGGGGATTTTCATTAGACGTCCAGCCCTATATTCTCCTATATTTATAGCCTACAAACCTCCTCTTATGACTCTCTTACTAATTGCATTAGAAGTCACACTTTCACACAAATTAGTAGCTTACTATTACCACAATTAGAAGTCTCACTTCAAATAGAAATAGTAACTTTTTAATTCCTTCCTTTTGGAGTTTAACTAGAATTAGTAACTTTCTAATTCTTGGGCTAGCGTGGGGACGACTAAGGATTCCTTAAAAAGCTTACTCCAACTGGGACTCGCGACCCCACATCTCATGTGCAATCCGGGCCCACAGTTAATTGCAAATAACACCACTATATAAATGCAATTGGACTCCAGTCTTAGGAATAAAGTACAATGAAGACCTTAAACTTCCCAATTACCACAAGTAGGCCCCTCTATCATCATCCATGGATTAATTGGAATAAGTCTGTCCCATCCAATCTTAGATGTACATCTTATTATCCTTGAGCCCCAATTAATCGCAGTGTTCATCAGTACCATCCAATTAACTCTTAATCGAGATGATTGTGCATTTACTAATGACAAATCCATTAATTAGCACAAGGGGATAATATAGATAGATTCCATCTTGACCATTGGATGTTCCAACAATCCAACTACGACGTACCCAAGGCACCGAGGTGTTGACCTACAGTTGGCCTCACTCATTGGTGACTCAAAGCAAATGAATAGATAGAAACTTAAGTTCATCAATGTCTATGGATTCAGAGCCTATTGCTAGGAAGTTGTGAGAGTAGTCCTTAAATCGAGACATTATTCATAAGGTGCTTCTCATTGTCCTTCAATACATCCAATGTACCAGCACTATGATCCAGATTCTTACATTCTAATGATCGAGACAAATCACACTATCTCATAGTGATCAAAGTGCTGCAATCTTATCAGATGAGATGCCCAGTCTCATCAATGGTTGTGAAGATATTTTTAAGTATAAGATTTGCGACACATATCTCCCGTATGTGAATCTCATCCATATACATATATCACATCTAATATACTAATGGGACTCGGTTCATCTCATGAACCATTATGTCATATGTATTGGTTATGTGCATTAAGTAATAAAATACCATTCATCTCATGAAAGGAAAGCATGATTTTATTGATAAATAAAGAAATTAATCAATTTATTATATCAACCGATGGATTGAGACCACACAATTCAACAATCTCCCACTTGGGCTCAATGCCAGTCCGGGTTGCATCTCATGCCCATCCCATCTACATGCTGCTCAAAGACTTTTGTAGTCAAAGGCTTAGTAAAGGGATTTCCCAGATTGTTTACAGAGTCAGTCTAGGTGATAGCAGTATCACTTCTTTGCACAATCTCTCTGACCATGTTACTACCTCTTACATGCTTTTGGCTCCTGGGTTCCTTGAACTTATCTACTGCCCTGCTGTTATCACAGTAAACTGTGAGCGGTTGTCCTGCCAAAAGTACCACTCCAAGTTCCATTTGGAACCTTTTGAGCCAATCTGCTTCTTTACCTGCTTCTCAAGCAGCTATAGCATAAACACATACCCAGAAGTTGATTTCTTGGAATCCTTATCAGACATGAAGTCAGAATCTGTGTAACCGACTGGAATCAACTCATTACTGCCATAAATCAACATGTAATCTCTAGTCCTTCTCAAGTATTTAAGAATACACTTTACAGTAGTCTAATGTTCATGTTCTGGGTTAGATTGATATCTGCTGACTAGGCCCACTGCATGACAGATATCTGGTCTAGTACATAGCGTAACATACATGAGGCTACCAATAGCCGAAGCATATGGTATCGACCTCATCTGCTCCTTTTGGAGTTTTGCACAGCAAACCGTGCTAGTATCTTATCTATGTATGCAGCTTGGGATAAGCCAATCATCCTATTTTTCCGGTCTCAATGGAGTTTGATCCCTAGGATGTAGCTAGATTCTCCCAAGTCCTTCACATCAAAAGTCTTCGCCAACTAAACTTTTACTATTGACGACATTCCCACATCTTTCCCAAGGAGTAGGATGTCGTCGACATATAAAACTAGAAAGACTACCCTGTCACCTTCACTTATTGTGTACACACATGACACATCCGGATTTTGACAAAAACCAAAAGACTTGATTGCCTGATGAAAATGGGTGTTCCAGCTTTGGGATGCCTGCTTCAGTCCATAAATAGACTTCTGCAGCTTGTAAACTTTTTGCTCTTGGTTTTTAGTTACAAAACCGTCTGGCTGCACCATATAGATGTCCTCCTCAAGATGACCGTTGAGAAACGCCGTCTTGACATCCATTTGCCAAATCTCGTAATCGAGATGAGTTGCAATGGATAAGAGTATCCGGATGGACTTGAGCAAGGCTACCGGCGAGAAGGTTTCCTCATAATCGATACCCTCTTTCTGAGTATACCCTTTCGCAACAAGCCTGGCCTTAAAGGTCTCCACTCTACCATCTGGTCCACTTTTTCTCTTATAGACCCACTTGCATCCAATAAGTTTAATATTGGCAGGCAAGTCCACAAGTGTCCAGACCTGATTGGAGTACATAGACTCCATCTCAGCTTTCATAGCATCTTGCCAACGTCCTGAATCTATGTCATTAATTGCTTCATCATAGTTATAGGGATTTTGTTCCGGTTCTTCCGGTATTGCCTCGTAAGACTCTCCCAAGAACGAGAACCTGTCAGGGGCTCTAACAATCCTCCCACTAAGATGAGGCACTGGTGTAACTACTGGGTCCGGTAAGGGCAATTCTTCCTGAAGTTCGGTCATACTTGGATTTGGAATTGTATGCTTTTGAATTTCTTCCAAGATCACCTTTTCTAAAGATTTCCGTTTGATCATATAATCTTCCTCCAGAAAAACTGCATTAGTGCTCACCAGCATTTTTTGCTCTCTGGGATTATAGAATAACTAACCTTTTGCTCCTTTAGGATATCCTACAAACGTGCACACTTCTGACTTCGTTTCCAACTTATCCGTCTTAACCTTTAGCGCGTGTGCCAGATAGCCCCAAATGTGTAAATGTTGTAGATTAGGCTTTTGCCCGAACCACAACTCTCAGGGAGTCTTAGGTACAGACTTAGATGGTACAAGCTTTAGTATGTACATTGCAGTATCCAAGGCGTATCCCCAAAAGGATATAGGTAATCCTGAGAAACTTAGCATAGACCTGATCATATCTAAAAGAGTCATGATCCTTCTTTCTGCTACTCCATTCTATTGAGGCATACCAGGAGTAGACAACTGGGATAGAATCCCATTTTCTGATAAGTATCCCATAAAATCAGCAGAGAGATATTCCCCCCCTCAATCTGATCGAAGGGTCTTGATACTCTTACCTAATTGCTTTTCTGCTTCCGCTCAGAACTTTATGAACTTTTCAAAAGCCTCGGACTTGCGGTGCATAAGGTATATGTATCCATATCTTGAGTAATCATCTGTGAAAGTGATGAAATACTCATATCCTCCTCTGGCCCTAACATTAATGGGTCCACACACATCAGTATGCACTAATTCCAATAAATCTTTTGCCCTATTGCCCTTAGATGAAAAGGTACTTTTGGTCATTTTGCCTTCCAGACAGGACTCGCAGACAGGAAAGCAAGATACCATCTTTCACTAGCCTGTCAATCCTGTTTAGGTTTATATGACCTAGCCTCAAGTGCCAAAGTTTTGTTGGATTAGATGAAGGTGACTTCCTCTTTAATGATGGTCTATTAATTATTTCAGTATCATGTATCTCATACATTGTAGGAGTTAACAAATAAAGCCCATTGGTTACCTTGCCAGAACATATAAATGTACCATTCCTCTTTATGACAACTTCAGTACCAAAAGTAATGGAATAACTTTTATTCACCAAACTAGAAACTAAAATTAAATTCCGCCGTAAAGATGGTACATATAACGTGTCTGACAAAACCAATTTTTTGAAAAACATAAAGCAATAACTCCTACTGAAACAGCCTCTGCCTTAGCATCAGATCCTATGTTGACAATGATTTCTCCGTCACTAAGCCTCCTGGTTTCCCTGAACCCTTGGAACGAATTACATATGTGATTAGTTGCCCCGGAGTCCATACACCAAGATTCTGAAGTGCTAGTTGCAAAACTAACTTCAGAAATAAGTGACTCAATCATACCTAAGGTCTTCTTCTTAAACAGATACTCTGGACAATTCCTTTTCCAATGTCCTGTCTTACCACAATGGAAACAATTTCCTTTTGACCCTAAACCGTTAGCCTTGGCCACGCCTCCATTTGGACCATTCTCCACCTTAGGACCTTTCGGAACTGATTTCCTTTTGCCTTTCCGCCCTTTGCCTTTCGGCTTGGACTTGGCATCTGACTTTTCTGTCAATAGGGCAGTTGGCTTCTTCTTCATAATCCCTTCAGTCACCACCAGCTAGCTAGACAGCTCAGCCAGAGTCAGATTCAACTTATTTATATTGTAATTAACCTTGAAATTGTTGAATGACTCTGGTAGTGACTCAAGGATTATGTCGATCTGCGATTCTGCATCAAACGCAGCTCCCAGTACATCTAATTCATTTAATGAGTCCATCATTTTCAACATGTGTTCTTGTATTGATGTACCTGCAGCCATCTTTGTGCTAATGAGCACCCTCATAGCTGCTTGCCTTTTCCGCAAATATTTCCTTTAAATCTCGATATAATATCGTATGCAGTCTTATAGGATTGATGTTGGTGTTGCAAAACACTAGACATGGATGCTAGAATGTAACATATGGCCATCTCATCGTCTTCGGCCCACTTGGTGTAAAGTGCATCCGGGCCAGGCTCATCAAGAGGGGTTTTGGTAAGAACATATTTATAACCTAAGGCGGTCAAGACAATATCCAGGTTCCGTTTCCAGTTTACACAGTTGGATCCCACCAACTTATTTTGGTGGAGGATGGTCGCAAGTGGATTGAAAGTATTTGAATTCATGCTTGAAATACTGTAGCACATAACCATACATTCAATTAATGAATTTAAATGACATTAGGGTTTAGTATTCTACCAAATTTATGTGGGAATCCTTATAACCACTAAAATTTACAATACATCGGAATCCCAATCCCCGGGGTATGCCTCCTTGGGGAGTGCGAATACCACCTAGATTGGTGCGGATCAAAGTTGGTCAAAACTAGGATTAAGACTAACTGTCCATGATCCCCTTCATTCATTATTATCTAGGTATCTCATACCAAATAATGAATGACTCCCGATTTAGTTTCGGTTTCTAAAATACATGAGACAAATCCTTAGGGATACTACATTATTATTTTAGTTAAGTGTGACCCACCAACTAGCATTGCATGACAACCGTTGCGGGCAGCTCCTCCTTGGGGAGTGGGTCCCCACTCCGCCTCACCAACACTATCCATAAGAGATCCATATCTAATAACCAGACAAGTGAAGGCCCTCCATGGGGAACGGCCATTCTCAAGATGGCGCGAGGCTAATACTTTCCTTACAATGGACCTATGGTAGAAAACCATGGGGATTTCTAAATTTAAATGCCCCGCTCACACTTAATATTTTAGAATTGAGGATTTCCTTTTAGGTATATTGGGCCCACATATATAGACATTAAATCATCTCATGATATGTCCAATGATTGGTTCCAAGTCAAGTTATTTTATGGAAAGTCTAGTTTCTTAAATTAGTGTTACCAATGGTTCCATCTCATGGGCCCACCAACTCTAATTAGAACTCTTTCCAAAAATTAATTTAATTTGACCAATTTTGGAATTTTCTATGTTTGGATCAGATTTGGATACTATCTAAATCAAGCATTCATCTATAAATAGAAAGGCCTAAAATTAGAAACTAGTCCTCTCCTCCATATGGCCCAAGCGGAATAGACTTCTTGGACTTCTAGACTATCCAAAACTTTGGGATTCCTCAAACTCTTTGGGCATCTCCAAGATTCTCTTGGTAGTCTTCAAACTCTTTGATTAGGAGTCCATCTTCACTTTCTTTCTTCGTCTCGGACATCTCCAGAATTTACAAATTTTGAAAAAATTACATAAATTCCTATGTCTCTATTATGAGACTTACATGGCAATCTAAACATGGAAATAAAAGGGCTATAGGGAAATTCACCATCCCTTGCCCTTTCACGGGAAACCAAGGAAACCATGACGCCCTTTACACTTAGCCTCAAATAAACCAATAACCATAGAAAGAAAGTAAAAGTCTTGTAGGCCACATGGAGAAGACACTATCACCTGCAAGTTAGTATCTCATACAACAAAGCATCTCGCAAAACCAGGTTACCAAACCACAATGGAAAAACAAGATGCCAAAGGTTGCCACCATTCTAAAACATGCACTTCGCAAAGGGGATCCAGGGTGTCCCCCGGCGGGGGTCGAGCTGACTGGTCAGCTCGCGGAGGCCCAGGGGCCAAAAAATTCGGATCAAAGAATAAAGTGATCCTGTGTTCCTAGTCGACCGACCATACAGGCACTCGATCGACCGAGTGCGGGGCCAGGTCGACCCGCCTGACGAAGGCAGAAAATTTGATTTTTTCAATTCAAGTTCAAACACCTCCAAAACACTTCTGAAGGCTCTTAATGGCATCCTAACATCCTTCCATCATAATTAAACCCTTTTGTGACTATCTAAACATGGATTTACTACATAAAGTAAACAAGCTCAATCTTAAAGGATCCTTACATAGCCCTAGGTCTATCATCTTCGCATCTCATGCAAAGATTAGATCTAGATCGCTGATCTAACAAGATTAGAGATGAGGTATTGCTCTGATACCAATTGTTGGAAATAGGTTGGCCTGGTGGATAGGTTTTAAAAACTTTTGACCCACTTGACTCAGGGATGAAATATCCAGAAGGCTATGGAACCCAATCCAGGATGCATGTCCTCAATCTCAGCCATCATGATCAGTAAGTAAACCTATCTAGAAGATAGAACAGCAACCAACAAGTATCCATAAAAATCTACAACATGCACGGAAGTAGATTATACCTTAGGAGCCCGGTTGTGCTCTAATGGAGAATTTGCATCTTTCTTTGATGATGAAGCACTTTCACATATCAAAAAAGAATCTCCAAGACCTTTTGATCTTCCACGCTATGACCCGTATATCAAATCTCTTTTCTCAAGAAGATGGTGGAATCTCTAAGAGAAAACTCTACTAGAAACTCCAAGGAACTAGAAGGGAACTAGAAGAGAAAGAGGAGAAGAAGAATTGTGCAACAACTTGCACAAAGGGATTTTGGGCGTGAATCCCTAGGTGGGGATTTTCATTGGATGTCCAGCCCTATATTCTCGTATATTTATAGCCTACAAACCTCCTCTTATGACTCTCTTACTAATTGCATTAGAAGTCACACTTCCACACAAATTAGTAGCTTACTATTACCACTATTAGAAGTCTCACTTCAAATAGAAATAGTAACTTTCTAATTCCTTCCTTTTGGAGTTCAAGTAGAATTAGTAACTTTCTAATTCTTGGGCTAGCATGGGGACCACTAGGGATTCCTTAGAAAGCTAACTCCAACTAGGACTCGCGACCCTACATCTCATGTGCAATCCGGGCCCACAGTTAATTGCAAATAACACCCTTATATAAATACAATTGCACTCCAGTCTTAGGAATAAATTACAATGAAGACCCTAAACTTCCCAATTACCACAAGTAGGCCCCTCTATCATTATCCATGGATCAATTGGAATAAGTCTATCCCATCCAATCTTAGATCTACATCTTATTATCCTTGAGCCCCAATTAATCACAATGTTCATTAGTACCATCCAATTAACTCTTAATCGAGATGGGTGCGCACTTACTAATGACAAATCCATTAATTGGCACAAGGGGATAATATAGATAGATTTCATCCTGACCATTGGATGTTCCCACAGTCCTACTACCACGTACCCAAGACACCAATGTGTTAACCTATAGTTGGCCTCACTCATTGGTGACTCAAAGCAAATGAATAGATAGAAACTTGAGTTCAACAATGTCTCAGGATTGAGAGCCTATTGCTAGGGAATTATGAGAGCAGTCATTAAATCGAGACATTATTCATAAGGTGCTTCTCATGGTCCTTCAATACATCCAATGTACCAGCACTATGATCCACAATATTACATTCTGATGATCGAGACAAATCACACTATATCATTGTGATCAAAGTGCTCCAACCTTATCAGATGAGATGCCCAGTCTCATCAATGGTTGTGAAGATATTTTTAAGTATAAGATTTGCGACACATATCTCTCGTATGTGGATCTCATCCGTATACATATATCACACCTAATATACTAATGAGACCCGTTCATCTCATGAACCATTATGTCATATGTATTGGTTATGCGCGTTAAGTAATAAAATACCATTCATCTCATGAAAGGAAAGCATGATTTTATTGATAAGTAAAGAAATTAATCAATTTATTATATCAACTGATGGATTGAGACCACACAATCTAACAGTCTTGAGATTCGTTTTTACATGTCTTGGGTTACTATCAACTTTTGGAATTGTATTAGCCTTTATTGGCCTCCTATTTTGGGATGTAACAAGCTTATTACTTTTGCTTAATTTTCAGAACTTGAATTATGATGGGAATGATATGTTATAATTGTTGGGATTGGTGTATGCCCTAAAGCCCACTGACTGCACTCACATCTTGTTAGGGATTTTGTAATTGCAATTTGATGGATGCATTTGCACTTTAGCATCATTTGATATTTCACACATGCATTGATTTAAAATATCTTGAAATCTAGTTTTATACATGCATTGGTTTTTAGTTTTGGAAAAGTTTTTGGTTTATGCATGTTTTGGTCATAAACTTGGATGCATTGGTTTTAGAACCCAAAACTCTTTTGAAAACCTAATTCCTTGTGCTTTATATTTGGAAAATCATCTTGTGAATTTAGGTTTGAGCTTTGCATACATTCATTACAAAAAGAATCATTTTTGTATGCATTTTCATTTGAAAAGAGTTTTATCAAATCAAGCTAGCCTTTGGTTTTAAACTTTTGAATCTTTTTAGGCTTTGTGTTTTTCATGTTTCTAAACATCTTAGAATGTCTTAAAACATGTTATTTAAGCTTGATTTAGTGGCCCAAAGATCCCTCAAAGAAATACTTTGAAATGAGAAAAAGTTGGATTTTTGGTCCCAGGTCACTCACCCGGCAGTATCGCCGGTCGACCGAGACCTGTGTCTCGGTCGACCGAGGACACTGCATGGTGTCTGTGACCTGAAGCTCCAACGGTCAAAAATATGACCGTTGTGTATTCCCGGTCGACCGAGACCCCTCCTGGTCGACCGAGACAACTAGCCGTTGGACTCTTTTTGGCTATAAAGTCCATTCATTTCCAACCTTTTTCAAGGCTTGACACATGAACCTTTGAGAGCATTTTGGAGCCAAGTAAAGGGGAAGAAGTTGGAAAGGCTAGAGGGCCATTTGGAAATCAAATACATGAGTTCTTAAAAAGGTACACTTTACTTGTATTTTGATTTTCATTAAAATGAAATCCATGCATGCTTAAATCTTTGTTTTTCACTTATGCATGATTTCAAGAGTTGTTTTGCAAACTCATTATCTTCATTGGTATATTAGAATGGTTTGCAATCACTCTCACCTAAATCACATGTGTTCTTAGACTTTTATATTCATACAACATGTTTTAGATCATTTCTTCAAGTTGTGTGAATCTTTCATGTGATTAGTATTTTTCTCTTCAATCATCATTTTATAAGCTTTGATTTTAAAATGCATCATGCATTCATTTAAGAGCTTCATTGTTAAAATAGATTGAAGTAGAGCATTCATACACTTGTGCACACACTTTAACTTAATTGAGTGTATGTTTGTTATTTGTATTAAACTTTCATATTAGCCTAGTCAAGAGGCAATTTCATATGAGCTTAAATTGTAATCTCTTAGAGTGATCTTTTGTAAAGACACTTTCTTAGAGAAAGCTTTATTTGTAAAGGTTATTGCTTAGCCTAAGAAAAGCATTGTATAAGGTTATTGCTTAGCCTAAGAAAAGCATATTGTAAGGTTATTGCTTAGCCTAAGAAAAGCATCTTGTAAGGTTGTTGTTTAGCCTTTGAAAAGCAACATTGTAGAGGTTATTGCTTAGCCTTTGGAAAAGCATAAATAGTGGAAATCCGGTGGGGTGATTGGATCACAAGCCGGTAGTGGATGTAGGCACGTTGGCCGAACCACTATAAATATTGTGTTGTGGTGATTGCTATGTGGTGATTGATTTTGTTTAGCTTCCGTATATTGATTGATCATTCATCACATGTGACTAGTTTTGTTTAAGAAATTAAAATTGGTCTAAATTGGTCACAATTGTAGCTCACCCTATTCACCCCCCCCCCCCTCTAGGGTTAGGATCCTCGTGGACTTTCAATTGGTATCAGAGCCAAGTGCTCTAATCCCTTAGGATCAAGTGTTTGGAACTCTTGATTAGGTGTAAAAACCTAGAGTTAAAACCCTAGAGTTGTGCTTATTTGAAAATCATTAGAATGGACTCCACTATGCTAGACTTTGTAGATTCTTCTAGACCCCTCATTCTTCCTTCTATTGGAGATTCAAACCCTCACTTAAATGAATATCAATTTGACTCAAAAGAGGAAGAAAATGAGTATGATGAAGATGATCTTCAACAAGCCTATAATGAATTATATACATTATCTTCAAAGCTTGATAAAAGAAATAGAAGTTTAAAAGAAGAATCTAATAAGCTAAACAAAGAGCTAGTGTCACGCCCCCGAAACAGAAACCTCGGGGGCGGGAATTGGGATTAAGGATAAATGTATTTTTCTCCCAAGATCCGCGTGTGTGAAGACAACATATTCTGAATATTTTGCGGAAGCATTTGTGGCGTTGCGACCCGAAGTCCGTGGCCATCGGATTCCGCGTCGCACTCAACCTTTAGCCCATAGCTATTATATCAAGAACCATATCAGACTGGAGTAACCATCACAATAATTTACAGAGCTGACAGTAACAGGATATTACATTCCCAAATATATTCAAGTTACAATTATCAATGTACATTAATTAAGAATCCCAAGAAAAGGCTGACAAAAGTCATACAACAATAAGCTATAAACTACTACCCAAATGTGACGTAGCTCCGATGTCAAGCTCAATGTCTACATGACATAGCCGACAAAACAACCTGCAAGGCATGGCTCCAAAGCCAACAAAACACTCAACTCGGGGCGAATAAATCTGAACCTGAGTACCAAAAGTAGTGGGTCAGACACGACGGTCTGGCAGGTGGATGAAAAGATCACAAATATACTAAAGAGTAAAACATATAATAAATCGTGCTAATCGATCAAGTACTGCATATAATTAAACGGGTGCAAAGTCGGGAATCTCGGGGAAAACTTGTATTCATTTCAAGCACGGGTAAAACATGAACATCTAATAAAACATGTATTCATTTACATCATCTATAATCATAGATATTTGACCATCGGGTATTCGTCTAAACATGTATAAATATAGTGGTTTGACAAAACAAACGTTCATTTGAAACTCAAGTAAAACACAAGTATACAACAAATCAGGTATCCATAACAGTCTAGCAAAACCAATGTCCATTTGAAACCTATGTAGAAATACGGATATTTAATAAATCGGTTATCATGTAAAATAGGTATAAACCTAGGAATCTGGCAAAACAAGTGTCATTTGAAAACCTATTTCAAAGCATGGGTATTTAACAATTCGGGTATTCATTTAAAAACAGGTATAAACGTAGGGATCTTGCAAACAAATGTCATCTGAAACATATTTCAAAGCATGGATATTTAGAAATCGGGTAATCATTTAAAGCATGTATAAACATGGGAATCTCACAAGTCAAATGTCATTTAAAACAAAGCACGGATATTTAACAATTCGGGTATTCCTTTAAAACATGTGAAATCATATAAATCTAGCAAAATCATTTATCGTTTGAAACATATGTAAAAGCACGGGTATTCGCCCAACCGGCATTCCTGTAAAACATGTACGTGTGCAAAGGACATAAAACAATATAATAGTGACTGGATTTACAATAGAGAGCATTAACACTTATCTAAATAACAACTTTCATAAAAGCAATGAATCATTTAACTGAAGACGAGTAAGCAATATAAACCATGTAGGGTGTCCAAGGAATCGGGAACTGGCAAGATGGCAATCACAAGAAGCTAAGTCCTCTATCACCGAAGTGACAAGAGCGGGACGTTGGTCTCAGTCACATAAGGTGAGGAGACTCAACGCAAATCATATATACAATATAAATATACGGGAACGGGACCACGGTAGCGAACCGGGTATCGGGACGGGACCACGGCAATAACCGGGTATCGGGATCCAAACTGCAGCTGGCGGGACGGGAGAGGGATCTCCAAGTCAGTGGATCAGACTGACAAGGTATCCAAGCTTAGTGATGCCGACTCATAGGTTAAAACCAATCGAGACATATGCAAGTAATCAAGTACAGTAAATAAACGGGTAAACGGGGGTGCTCAAGGGCACGTAAATAAACGGGTAAACGGGGGTGCTCAAGGGCACACTGTCATATCATATCGGGCAATACATTTCGGGACAATAACTGTTACTAAAGTAACTCCAATGCTTTCGGGGAAACAAGTAAATCAAGTACAATAAATAAACGGGTAAAACGGGGTGCTCAAGGGCACACTTTCATTTCATATCATGTGATGCAAATCTCGGGAAATGAGGAAATATAATGCACTATACCATTTCGGGAAGAATATTGATTGCAAGATCTACTTAAGTGAATAGGGGTCCCGTATGTCGATTATGATAATTACTTGGTACTCCTTGAGTTTGAAGACATTCCGGGCTCCTTATGCACTTTTACTATTTTCACAACATAAAATGAGCTTATGGGTAGTACTAGATTCCATACTAGGAAAAATCAAGGTTATAGACGGTCCATCCTAGGCATGACGTTAATTCGGAAACATCGACCAACCTATTCAGTCATCGAAAGGAATGGAATTCGCGATAACCAAGGCAAAAGACTTATATTTGGATATAAAGGAGTTATCGCGTCATTCCATCCCGTTCAAGATTGAAACGGATTGAACTTCGATGCCACTAAACTAACCGTGAGAAGCGTCGGCACAAGACATCTCACCCATAGTCCAATTAGTCCAAAAAGGGTAGCCAAGGTCCCACCTAGCACTAAGGAAGAAAATAAAAATCTCAAAATCCACCGGACTCAAACTGAGTCCACCGATCGATCGGACCGAAGGTCCGATCGATCGGCCAAAATTTTCTGAACAGGTACCGATCGATCGGTCGAAATTTCTACACAGGGCCCGATCGATCGGTCCAGAAACCCTTACAGTTACTGACATACCGATCGATCGGTCCTGGGCGCAGTGCAGGTCCGGGACTTGGATTTTCTTCATTTTTCTTTCCTTTCCTTCCAACATATAATCAATCACATAGAACTAGATACAAGGATACTTAATACATGTTTCCAAGGTATTAGAATGAGCTAAAGAGCTCCTCATTTCAAGTTCCTCCATTTCCATCCTTTCCATCTATTCCATCCACAATAAAACTCAAGTGGAGAAAACTCATTCATGTGAAACCATTTGAAATTCTTGACAATAGGATGCATGCACTTTCAAGAGCTTAACAAGAAAGAATAACTCATCAATAAGCACATCTCATAATCAATATTTATCATATCACAAACAACTATTAAAATTACCAAAACCATCAATGAAATCAAGATTTTTATCACAAAACATGTTAATAAGCAAAACAATCCATTCATCCACTTGCCTTTGACTCTAATCAAGCAAATCCAAGCTCCTAATCACCTCTTAGGCTCAAGATCCACAATCTCTACAAAACCCCCAAAACAACCCAAAAATGGGTTAAACAATGAAGGAGAAGAAAGAACTCCCAATAATGAAAATGGAGCTTCTCAAGGGCAAGAAGAACACATATCTAGAAGATTGGAAGAATCACTTACTTGGATGACCTTGAAATGAGAAGAACAAGCTCAAGGGAGGTCTCTAGGTTGGGAGATTTCTCCAAAAATGGTATCAATGGGGAGCCATGGTGAAGAGGAAGAAGAAGATGGTCTCCATTTTGATGTTGGTGCAAGATTGGTGTAGCTTGGAGATGGAGAGAGCAAGAAGAAGAAGAATAAACTTGCTAGGAAACCCTAGGCTCAAATGTGTGCTGGAACATGAAAATGGAGAAGGAAGGGGAGGTGGGTTCTCTTATAGCAAGTGAGAAGGGGTCCCACAACTTAAGGGACTTGGGTGGCTGAAATCATCTAATTCGGGACCTCGGATGGATTCGACGAAGAAGGAAGAAATGATCGTCGAAATATCTAGTTTCCAAAAAGTGTATGTTTCACGGATTTCGAGAATATCGAGTTTTGGGTACAGATTTGGTGTGAAAAGACTGTTTTGCCCTCAAGGCCAAGAAATCGGTTTTCGGGTTCTCAAATGGATATGGGATCAACATGAAAGTTGTAGGATTCCTCAAGATGAATGCAATGGGCCAAAAACACGATACGAAACCAATCGGGAAAATCTCACAAGAAAATGCAAAGCCGAAAAGGGAACCCCCAAAGGGCCCCACAAGCTACCAAAGCACTAAAAAACCCAAAACTAGAAGAAAACTCATTCTAGCTCACAAACTCAACCCAACAACTACTAATCCCACTAAAAGAACTAATCCACAAATAAAACAACACTAATCCAAGAGATTAGGGGTCGGGTTCTCACAGCTAGCCTCTTCAAAAGATGAACTTAGAGAGAAAGAAGAAGTAATAAAATGTCTAGACTCTAAGTTCATGATCTCTTTAAATAATCTATCTAACATTAAAGATGAGCTAAATGAATTAAAGATGGGTTATGATAATGTCAATAAGGAAAATTTAAAGCTAAGAGATAAATTACAAAGGCAAGGTAAAGACTCTAACAATCTTGAATCTAAATTGACTATCTCTAAGGAAAATTTATCTAATGCTCAAGATGAATTAAATGAGATTAAGATAAATTGTGATGAGCTTAAAAATGAAAATTTGAACCTAAGAGATACAATTAAAAGACAAGATGAAAACATTAACTATTTAAAATCCAAGTTGACAATTTCCAATGAAAATTTGTCTAATGCTCAAAGTAATTTAAAAACTCAAGAACTTGGATCTAAAGTTGTTAATGAACTAAAACATGAATTAAAACTTGCCAATGAAGAGCTAAGCAATTATAAGGAAATTGAAAATGAGCTTTCTAAAGTCAAACATGAAAATTCAATCCTTATAACCAAAGTCACTCAACTTGAAGGATATAAACAAAAGTATGAGTGCAAGTTTACCCAAAGTGAAGATAGACTTGAAAAATTATTTAAATTGGGTAAACCTCATGGAGATAGGACGGGTATTGGATTTGATAGGAATATGTCATATGACCCTAAATTCACCAACACTTTTGCGAAAGGTGAGTCCTCATTCTCTAGCACTCTTTCTCAAATGTCCAAAATTAAATGTCATTATTGTGGTAAAGAAGGACATCTAAAATTTGAGTGCAAACTAAGAAAAAGAAGCTATGTGTCTAAGCCCATCTTTGATCTAAAGAATGGAGAATCAAAACCTATGAAGGGTAAGACACCAAAAATCAAGAAAGACTCCAAAAAGACTAAACAAGTTAAATCTATTAAAATGGAGTCTCCTAAGATAGATTCTAAAAAGCTTAAACAAGTTAAACCAAGCTTGAAAGAATCTAAGAACAAAAAGCTTCTCAATCTATCTCCCTTATATCAACCCATGAAAGAACTTTTGAAGAAAGTTACTAAGTTAAATCTAAAATTCAAAAGTCAAGTAAAGGGAGAAAATAAGAAGAAAAGAAAAGAGAAACAATCCCCTAAGAAACAAACTCACCAACTCCAAAAGACAAATCACCATTCTAAGCTAAATTTAGTCAAATCTAAATATCATGGTGATAAGTTCAAATTGAAAATTTATCAAGTTAAATCTCCTATAGTTGGTGAGAAGTCCAAAATAGACCTCAAAGTTCAACCCTCCCAAGACCTTAGGTGGATTCCTAAAGTTATTTACCTAGACAAACCTTAGGGTCTTGAACCTCATTGACCAACCTATTCTTTATAGTTAAATCTCCTTGTTGGTCAAGTTGCATTTGCATTTTGTTTTCTTTTAGTTACATTTATTTAAATGCATTGCATTTCTTTATGATCAATTGATTTTGTTTTCATACACCATTCTAAGTTACACTTCATGGTTTTCAAAATCTTTTGATTATAATTTCATCATGTTTGATTTGCTTTTTGCACTCATATGCCTTGCATTGCATTTCTTTACATGATTAATTGATTGTGATGTTAAAAGCTTTCATAGCTAGATTTATTCATGATCAATTGTTGTTGAATCATTTGTAAGACTTTTTGAACAAATGATTTGACTCAATTCAAGTTTTTCCATGGACTTCTAAGTTATACTTTTATATGGAAAATCATTGTTTTGAAAAATCAACTTGTATGTGTTTCTTTTAAGTTATATCTTTTGAAAATTGATCTTCAAAATCATTCTCTTTATGCTCATTGTTGGATTTTGTTTATCAAAATGATTTGAAGATTGTATGATTGGAAATGCTCTATAACATCACTAGTTATATTCATCCAAGCATGTTCCATGATTATCATTTCCTTTTCTTTTGGTTTCATTATCTTTAGAAATGGAAATGTATGTTGTTTGCATCCTTGCTTGTTTATTTACATTCTTTTTATATGCAAATGACTTTTGGTTCCATGTATGGTTGTGATCTTAGTTTCATTTGTAGAAACCATACTAGAACCCAAATCCATCCTCTATGCCTTATAGTCATATCTTTATGGATGGTTATGATGTTGATTCATGTAGATTTTCTTGGTGTCATCTTTATACATGTTTCAACTTCATAAGTAGTGTTCTTAATCATATGAAACTCTTTGAAACCCATTTCTCATATTTCTATATGTTTGATGGATATCTTAGATGTTGAATTCATATGATTTAGACACTTTGGAAATTGCATGCTTTACCAAGTCATATCTTTTTGCATTGCAATTTGCCTTGTTCATCACTATGCTCAATAGTTATATCCTTAAAAGTGATGAATATGCATTTATGATGCTTGATGGGATTTTGGGTTTGTCACATCCTTGCTTTTAATCATGTTGTCATATTCAATTGGTTTCATTTGGTATAACTTTCCATTGATTTCATATCCAATTGATATCTTATCTTGTGTATGTGATAGACCTTGTGTACATTGGTTTGATCTTCATAGTTATATATTTGTTCCATGTCACACACCATTAGCATCATAATGTTCATGTTGCCATCTCTCTTACTCTTAAAGGTATATCTCATGACCACCATGTTTATGTATTCATAATCTTGGTTGGTTATTAGTTGAGGTTGGCTTCATGCTTGAAATTCATTTCACTCATTCTTGCACATTAATAGTCATATTTATTGTTTGAATGAAATGATTTCAAAACTTACATAGCATATGATTTTCATAAGTTAGTTTGATTGATGCTATGTTAGGTAAACCCCATATCATGGATAGCTCTAATTTGGATTTCTCATAATAGTTATACTTTTTAATC
This sequence comes from Cinnamomum chago, assembly GCA_038049695.1. NCBI lineage: Eukaryota > Viridiplantae > Streptophyta > Magnoliopsida > Laurales > Lauraceae > Cinnamomum > Cinnamomum chago. Next base: position 88,995,250 of record CP142453.1, on the reverse strand, counting down.
CATTTTAGAGTGATTGAGTTCATAGTCACATCCTTTAATCTCAATTGATATGTTTATTTCAATTGGTATCCATGATCGTTTTTCTCATTAGACCTTGCTCTCTTTTGGTAATTTGATCATATGAGCCTTATAGTTAAATGAACCTAATCCTCTCCTTGAAGTTGACCCTCACTTGGTTAAACCATCTACTTCTTGAATCTAATAGTTATATCTTGTCAAAAGAAGAGAATGGATTGAGGGGGAGTGTAAACCTTCATAGGAAGAATTAGTTTTGATCAAATTCACCCTTGGATTGCCCTTGAGCCCTTAAAGATAACTTTCATACATGATAGCCTGTTATGAATTTCATTTTCGATTTCATTTGTTAAGGGTGCTACTAAAGGTATTCTTCTTGTCTCATGTGTGTAGGTACCTTTGCAATTTAATGTCAAAGGGGGAGAGAGAGTTCAAGTGTGACTCAAAGATATCCTACTCTTCAAAGGGGGAGAGAGTTCGAGAGTTCAAGTACTCGAAGATCTCCTATCCATCAAAGGGGGAGAAAGAACTCAAGTTCTCAAAGGGTGAAGAGAATGTCCAAGCTTCCTAAGGAGAGTTGTGTATGATCTTCTACAAAGGGAGAGAATGCATACCTTGCCAAAGGGAGAGAGAGTCATGGTCAAAGGGGGAGAGCAAATAGAAGAAAGAAAGCTTGGAGCTAAAGGAGATGCTTGGATAAAGAAAGAAAGAAGCAAGAAAGCTTGAAGAATGATCAAGCTCCAAGCATCAAGAAGATTGAAGAAAAGAGCCCAAGAGCCCAAGAGCCCAAGCTAAGAGAAGGAGCATCCAAGAAGATTTCAAGACTTGTCCAGCTGAGGGGGAGCTGAAGACCTTAGTGTGTAATTTCTATGATGAGTAAGTTGCCATCAAATTGCAAAGGGGGAGATTGTTAGGGATTTTGTAATTGCAATTTGATGGATGCATTTGCACTTTAGCATCATTTGATATTTCACACATGCATTGATTTAAAATATCTTGAAATCTAGTTTTATACATGCATTGGTTTTTAGTTTTGGAAAAGTTTTTGGTTTATGCATGTTTTGGTCATAAATTTGGATGCATTGGTTTTAGAACCCAAAACTCTTTTGAAAACCTAATTCCTTGTGCTTTATATTTGGAAAATCATCTTGTGAATTTAGGTTTGAGCTTTGCATACATTCATTACAAAAAGAATCATTTTTATATGCATTTTCATTTGAAAAGAGTTTTATCAAATCAAGCTAGCCTTTGGTTTTAAACTTTTGAATCTTTTTAGGCTTTGTGTTTTTCATGTTTTTAAACATCTTAGAATGTCTTAAAACATGTTATTTAAGCTTGATTTAGTGGCCCAAAGATCCCTCAAAGAAATACTTTGAAATGAGAAAAAGTTGGATTTTTGGTCCCAGGTCACTCACCCGGCAGTATCGCCGGTCGACCGAGACCTGTGTCTCGGTCGACCGAGGACACTGCATGGTGTCTGTGACCTGAAGCTCCAACGGTCAAAAATATGACCGTTGTGTATTCCCGGTCGACCGAGACCCCTCCTGGTCGACCGAGACAACTAGCCGTTGGACTCTTTTTGGCTATAAAGTCCATTCATTTCCAACCTTTTTCAAGGCTTGACACATGAACCTTTGAGAGCATTTTGGAGCCAAGTAAAGGGGAAGAAGTTGGAAAGGCTAGAGGGCCATTTGGAAATCAAATACATGAGTTCTTAAAAAGGTACACTTTACTTGTATTTTGATTTTCATTAAAATGAAATCCATGCATGCTTAAATCTTTGTTTTTCACTTATGCATGATTTCAAGAGTTGTTTTGCAAACTCATTATCTTCATTGGTATATTAGAATGGTTTGCAATCACTCTCACCTAAATCACATGTGTTCTTAGACTTTTATATTCATACAACATGTTTTAGATCATTTCTTCAAGTTGTGTGAATCTTTCATGTGATTAGTATTTTTCTCTTCAATCATCATTTTATAAGCTTTGATTTTAAAATGCATCATGCATTCATTTAAGAGCTTCATTGTTAAAATAGATTGAAGTAGAGCATTCATACACTTGTGCACACACTTTAACTTAATTGAGTGTATGTTTGTTATTTGTATTAAACTTTCATATTAGCCTAGTCAAGAGGCAATTTCATATGAGCTTAAATTGTAATCTCTTAGAGTGATCTTTTGTAAAGACACTTTCTTAGAGAAAGCTTTATTTGTAAAGGTTATTGCTTAGCCTAAGAAAAGCATTGTATAAGGTTATTGCTTAGCCTAAGAAAAGCATATTGTAAGGTTATTGCTTAGCCTAAGAAAAGCATCTTGTAAGGTTGTTGTTTAGCCTTTGAAAAGCAACATTGTAGAGGTTATTGCTTAGCCTTTGAAAAAGCATAAATAGTGGAAATCCGGTGGGGTGATTGGATCACAAGCCGGTAGTGGATGTAGGCACGTTGGCCGAACCACTATAAATATTGTGTTGTGGTGATTGCTATGTGGTGATTGATTTTGTTTAGCTTCCGCATATTGATTGATCATTCATCACATGTGACTAGTTTTGTTTAAGAAATTAAAATTGGTCTAAATTGGTCACAATTGTAGCTCACCCTATTCACCCCCCCACCCTCTAGGGTTAGGATCCTCGTGGACTTTCACATCTCTGTTACTGGATATTTATTGGTTATTTAATAGAATGACATCTTTCTCTTATTACTTGTGTATATGTATGGTTGTGTAAGGCCCATTGTTTTCTAGTAAATGACTTAGGTGTGTAGTGGCTACACACAGTAAGGTCTGAGTCATGGACACTTGAAACAATAAACTTGTTCATAACTGAGAGATCGAGTTGGGCACTTCATCTTGGTATAAGTTATAATGAGATACTCTCCTGTATTCAGGGTGACTTACCTAAGTCGCGGGAGGCTTTTTCGGATTTATCTCATTAGTGCATGTGTCATGCATTGAACAGGACCACTTGTAGGTGTGATCTCTAAAATAGTACTATCATAGAGAGAGATCAATTCACCTCTTGCTACTGAGTGACCAGTGCTCTTAATCTTGAGCATTTGTGGATGAACTGACGAAGTCGAGTTCTTATACTTTAATTCACTATGGGTGAGATCATGTTTATGGGTCAACAACTCTGTGTTTTGGGTGCTCGGGCTTGATTAGTTAGGACGTGCAAATGCAATATGGAATCTATGCCATCGTGTGATGGAATGATCGTCCCCTTAGAATTATCCAATTAATCATCAGAATCTAAGATCTTAGTATATGGATGTTCCATATGGGTATTGAACTTGTGGGTCGCTCCCTGGATCAAGAGAATGATATCCTGATGATGATTAAGTCCAGGGTATGAAGCTCTAAGGATAAGATGTGATCAAGAAGGTAGATAGTACATCGGATAACCTACTTGATTATGGATGTTACATAGAGGGGCATTGTGGTCATTGTACTTGGTAGGTCAAAGACAATCGTCAGTTTATGATGAGCTTAATTTGCAATTTAATATTTGTCCCTGGAGTGCAACCATAACTCTCTAGTGGAATGAGTTAAGGTTAAAATGATCTTAATGTTGCTATGGGGTTAGCATGGACATTTTGGTCATTTTGGGAGCCAAGGGCAAATATGTCTTTTGGTCCCTCTTCTAGCCACTTTCCTATATTGGCATGGTTTCCTAATTTAATTAGATGATATGTGGTTGAATTAATTTTGTGGAAGAATAATTTTGAGTTTAAATTCAAATAGGCTTTTGGTGGCATACATGAATTTAACTCTAGCTAAATTATTAACTTGTGGGCCACGGTGTGTTTATCTATCTTGTGGGCCAGCCATAAGTGGAGCCCCTTGTGTGAGGTTTCCAAGTTTAACTAGGTATCTTTACTTGGAAGGGAGAACTCCTCTTTGGGTAAGAATTCCTATAATTAAAGTTTACTAAATTTTAGTATCTTTAATTAGAAAGTGTTGCACTACTTTGGTGGCTAGTTGCTTATTTTATGGGATGGTCTTTCCTATTAGATAGAACTCTAAAGAGGAATGTGAAATATATATATATATATATATATATCCCACACCATACCCTAGGCGTGCAACAAGCATGGGAATACAACCCTAGGCGTGCAACAAGTGCTGGAATTATACCCTAGGCGTGAAACACATAGGAGCTCCATTGGCCGCCCAAGAGAGCAAGAGAGAAACCCATGCCCAGCAGTCTTCTTCTTCATTGGAGAGAGGAGATCAGGTGCTGGACTTTTTCCACAAATTGTAAGTTCAGAAAACCCATCTAGGAAACCATATTTTGATCCCACAATCAAAGCCAATCTGATTGGGAAGTGGAATAAAAGAGAAGATCAAAGGAGAAGCTACTGCAGAAAATTTCTGCAACTTGTATTGCTGGTTGCAGGCTGAGATCAGAACTTTGAAGTCTTTCTTTTCAGAGATTTGAGGCATTCATATCATCAAGGTATTAGTCCTCTATCATCTCCTTGCTTTATACACATGTTGATCATGATTTCATGGAGTTTTTATGCATGTTTCATGGCTGGAAAATCAGATCTGTGTTCTTGTTTTAAAAACTTGAAAAACCAAATCAGCCATGGAAGTCCAAGTTCAGATCTCTTTAGCATGAACTTTCAGTGGTATCAGAGCCACTCCATGTGAAATCATGACCCCATGATGTGTTAATATTAATCCTATCTTAGTTAAGGGCATGGTGGCACCCTTCTAGATACAGTTTACTGTATGTTAGGAGTGCAGGAAATTTTCCAGGTTGCTGGAATTTTTCCAGAACACAGTTTACTGCATGTTTGGAGTGCAGGAATTTTTTCCAGACTGCTGGAATAATTTCAGAATGATGTATAGTGCTGTACACTGCACTTTGAATGCACTAATCTTTTTGGTTGCAGCCATATAATTGCATCCTTGATGGTTCGCATGTATGTGTGTGGTTTTGGATGTTTTTAATTAGTTGAAAAGTGTACGATTGCGCGTTTAGCAATCATAGGAGGTTGTAATTTTTTCTTATTTTTATTTCAACTAGTCTTGATGTAAGCTTTCTTGAAAATCATAGGTATCTCCAATGTAATTTTTGGTTTTGTTTTTCATGGGTTTGGTTGTATAAAATTAATTTTATTGTAACAAGCAAGGAGAAGAAAGCTTCAAAGATTGCATGGTTGCAAGTAGAAGAGGATTCCATGGTGGTGGAGGCAACGAAGGTTTCCTAGTGCGAAAAGGACTCTTACCCAAGTATCCTAGTTGGATTAGGATTCCTAGTTGGATAAGGATTTGAAGTCCGAAGAGCAGGGAGCCATCAAGGATTGCATTATATTTATTGCTTTATATAATTGCTTTTATTGCTATGTTTATCACCTAGTAACATGGCCACCACTAGGTTCTTAAAATTGGCATCTTTCTATATTGGATTGTTTTTAGTTTGGCAAATTGGTTTTAAACGGATCTTAGACCAGCACCTTCTATTTGTCTAAGGTTTAAAAATTGGATAGGGTTTAGTTTATCTTGGTACCCTAAGTTTCCAAAAGAGGCCAAACTAAAATCTAATATGTTGCTACCTTAGTGGGCCCATAACCCACTGGTCCCAAGTTAGGAAATTTGACCCTTTAAAGTGATTTGCTCAAATATTTTAAAGAAAAAGTTATTTATGTTCAAGATGACTTAAGTCATTGAGTCATGAATTAATTAACTAAGTTTGCTAGATTTAAAAAGATTTTTTGAGTAACCAATGTAAAGGTCAAAAGAGTTTTTCAAAACCCTAGTGTTAAATAATCAAGTGGGAGAGGGGTTTGGAAAAACCCCACGGCCTTCCATTTTCGGTTCATGCTATCTCAATGGAGTGTTAGTGGGAGCGGCCACCCCTTCGGTGGAGTTCTTTACTAAAGATCGCTTCGATGGGTTAGTGGGTGAACTAATGTGAATATTCGTAATGAGGTGTTGGTGGGAGCGGCCATCCCTTCGGTGGAGTTCTTTACTAAAGATCACTTCTATAGAATGTCAATGAAGTGTTGGTGGGAGTGGCCATCCCTTCGGTGGAGCTCTTTACTAAAGTTCACTTCAAGATTGGATTAAAGTCACTTCCCTTCGGAGGACTTGAGTCATAGACATTCTGGGAACATTCATAAGAAATGGTAATACACTTGACATAAGACGGTAATAACCTCTCCCCAGGAGTTAGTGTTATTTGTCATATGAGGCCAAACCAATCAGTGATTGGACTGTCGCTGGAAATGATAAATCCAGATAGTGATAATCCAAATAAGCGAGGCTTTACTCAACGAGACTATAGATTCGGCCATCCCTTCGATGGAGGGTCTATGACGAGGTTGAGACACTGATACATTATAATTAGGGTTAAATAATGTAAAAAGTCTTGTGCATGTTTTTCCTTTAATTACAAGCACCATATACATGTTACATATATACTGCCGGTCTAATTATAACTTGTTATATATCCAGAGAGATGGGGAAGGATTCTTTTAGCCCGTTGATGAGTATTCTGCGTGAGAACAAATTGACTGGCCCAAATTACGTAGACTGGAAAAGAAACCTTAACATAGTACTCACCGCTGAGGAGTACAAGTATGTTTTGTCGGAACCCTGTCCTACCATTGATGATTATTCTACAGATGACCAGCTAGAGGCTGAAAGGAAATGGAAAAAGGCGAATAGCATGGCCAAATGCTACATGCTTGCTTCCATGTCCAACGTGTTGCAAACACAGCATGAGCAAATGGACACAGCTTCTGATATCATGTTGTCCTTGTCTAAGATGTTCGCAGACAAAAGCAGGCCAGCTAGGCAAGCTGCTTTAAGGACAATCATGAATTCTAGGATGGCTGAGGGAACACCTGTCAGAGAGCACATGCTCAAAATGATGGATTGTTTCAATGAAGCTGAGATCCTAGGGGCTGAGATTGATGCAGGGAGTCAGACTGATATGATTCTCGAAACTCTGTCGGAGTCTTTCAACCAGTTCAAGCTCAACTTCAACATGAGCAAGATGGACATGACTCTCTCTGAGTTAATGAAAGAACTCCAGGTGGCAGAGGCCATCATGAAGCCTAAAGGCCTAGTTCACTTTTCCCAGTTTTCCTCTAAACTGAACCCGAAAGGGAAAAAGTTCAAGAAGAAGCAGGGTAAGGGAAAAGGACAGAAAAAGGGCAATGCTGGGAAGAAGAACAAAGGTACAGGTGAAAAGCCCAAAGGGAAATGCTTCAAGTGCGGCCTCAAAGGTCACTGGAAGAAAGATTGTCCCAAGCTCCTAGGCTCAGATAAGAAAGGTATATCTCTTTCCTACTACATTGAAACCTGTCATGTGGTTGATTCTATTGATTCATGGATAGTAGACTCTGGAGCCACTAATCATATCTGCAATTCATTGCAGGGGTTTCAGATAATGAAAAAGCTTGAGAAAGGGGAGTTTGACCTTAGAGTTGGAAATGGAGCAAAGATTTGGGTTGTTGCAGTGGGAGCTGTTACTTTACATTTTCCGCATGATAGGATATTAGTTTTAAATAATGTTATCTATGTTCCGGACATAAGGAAGAATTTAATTTCAGTTTCCAGACTTATTGAATTTCATTATTCAGTTTCTTTCCATTCTGGTGTTGATATCAGTAGAAATGGAAATATTATATGTTCCGGTAGAATGCATGACAACTTATTTTATATATATCCTATTGCTCCCACACTGCATAATGTACAACTAGAAAGCTCATCTTCCCTTAAGAGGAAGGTATCTTCGACCAGTGACACTTATCTTTGGCACTTACGTTTGGGTCATATTAACCTAAAACGGATTCAGAGGTTGGTAGAGGATGGGCTTTTGAGCTCATTAGATCTCGAACCTTTACCTCAGTGTGAATCTTGTCTCATGGGAAAGATGACCAAAAGGTCATTCTCTGGAAAGGGACTGAGGTCATAGGAGTTGTTAGAATTGGTTCACACTGATGTGTGTGGTCCTATGAACAAACTAGCTCGAGGAGGTTATGAGTATTTTATCACCTTCACTGATGATTACTCTAGGTATGGATATGTGTACCTAATGCGACGCAAGTCTGAAGCGTTTGATAAGTTCAAACAATTCAAGGCTGAGGCGGAGTTACAACTAGGGAAACATATCAAAGCTCTTCGATCTGATCGAGGTGGCGAGTACCTCCTCGGTGAGTTCAAGGAGTACCTCACACAACATGGGATTGTGTCTCAGTTTCTGCACCGGGTACACCCCAGCAAAATGGTGTAGCAGAGAGAAGAAACCGTACCCTTCTTGATATGGTAAGGTCCATGATGAGTCATGCAACCCTACCCATATCGTTTTGGGGATATGCCCTAGAAGCAGCAACATACATTTTGAATCTGGTACCTTCTAAATCAGTACCTAGGACACCTCAAGAAATGTGGACAGGTCGAAAACCCAGTTTAAGACATATCCACATTTGGGGTTGTCCAGCCTATGTACTGAATGATAAAGCTACCAAGCTAGAACCCAGATCAGAAATGTGCTACTTCATTGGGTATCCTAAGGGAACGAGAGGAGGCATCTTTTATCATCCAAAGGAGCAAAAGGTGTTTATCAGCACTCATGCTAGATACTTGGAGGATGATTGCATGATGCACCAAGAGCTTGGTTGTAAAGAAACACTTGAGGAGATTCTTTTAGAAACTCCTGCAACATCTGTGCCAGATCCTGAGACTGTAGATAATCAAGACATTCCTTTTAACACTCCGGAGCCTCGTCGTAGTGGGAGAATTTCTAGACCACCAGATAGATACCTAGGAGTGTCTTTTATGACAGACTCCGAGGATCTGGTTGAGGATCCTACTAGTTACGATGAAGCAGTAACGGATATAGATGCTGACATGTGGCAGCAAGCGATGAAATCAGAATTGGATTCTCTGTATTCCAATCAAGTCTGGGAACTTGTGGATGCACCTGAAGGGATCAAACCCATAGGGTGCAAGTGGATCTACAAGAGAAAGAGAGGAGTGGATGGAAAGGTTGAAACCTTCAAAGCAAGACTGGTGGCGAAAGGATATACTCAGAAAGAGGGTATCAATTATGAGGAAACCTTTTCACCAGTGGCTATGCTTAAATCCATTAGAATTCTCTTAGCCATCGCATGTCATTATGACTACGAGATATGGCAGATGGATGTCAAGACAGCTTTTCTAAATGGAAGTCTTGACGAATGCATCTATATGATGCAACCAGAGGGATTCATTGCTGGTGGCCAAGAGAACATGGTCTGTAAACTTAAAAAGTCCATTTATGGACTTAAGCAAGCATCTAGGGCATGGAACATCAAGTTTAATCAGGCAGTCAAATCCTTTGGCTTTGATCAAAACATTGATGAACCATGTGTGTATAAGAAAGGGAGTGGAAACACAGTTGCATTTTTAGTCCTATATGTGGATGACATATTACTCATTAGAAATGATGTTGGCATATTGTCGTCTGCTAAGGTTTGGTTATCATCTCAATTTCAGATGAAGGATTTGGGTGAGGCGAGCTATGTCTTAGGGATCAAGCTTTTGCGAGATCGCAAGAACAAGATGTTAGCCTTATCCCAATCTTCGTATATTGAGAAGATATTGGTCAAGTATAACATGCATGACTCCAAGAAGGGCTTGCTACCTTCTAGACATGGAGTACCACTATCTCGGAATCAATGTCCGAAAACACCTGAGGAGATAGACAGCATGAGGAGAGTACCATATGCATCAGCTGTTGGAAGCCTCATGTATGCAATGTTGTGTACTAGACCAGATATCTGCTTTGCCGTTGGCATGGTTAGTAGATATCAATCAAACCCTGGACCTATGCACTGGACAGATGTTAAGCATATATTCAAGTATCTTCGAAGAACGAAAGATTATATGCTAACCTACCAATCAGATGATCTAACGCCACTGGCGTATACAGACTCTGATTTCCAGTCGGATGTAGATGGCAGAAAGTCTACCTCGGGATACGTCTTTACTCTATCAGGAGGGGCTATATCATGGAGAAGTGTCAAGCAAGATTGTACTGCTGATTCTACCATGGAAGCAGAGTATGTGGCGGCATCGGAAGCTGCGAAGGAAGCAGTATGGCTCAGAAAATTCCTATTGGAATTGGGAGTAGTTCCTGCAGTGCAAAAACCGATTGTCATGTACTGCGACAATACTGGTGCAGTAGCTAACTGCAAAGAGCCCAGGAATCACAAAAAAGGCAAGCATATTCAAAGAAAGTACCACTTGATCCGGGAATTTGTCCAGGATGGAGAAATAGTGGTAGAGCAGATTGCCTCGGCAAATAACTTAGCTGACCCATTTACTAAGACTCTTACTGAGAAAGTGTTTACTTCACATGTTGAGTCTATGGGAGTTAGGTTAGGTCGTAGTGATCTTTAGTGCAAGTGCGAGATTGTTGGGATTGGTGTATGCCGTAAAGCCCACTGACTGCACTCACATCTCTGTTACTGGATATTTATTGGTTATTTAATAGAATGACATCTTTCTCTTATTACTTGTGTATATGTATGGTTGTGTAAGGCCCATTGTTTTCTAGTAAATGACTTAGGTGTGTAGTGGCTACACACAGTAAGGTCTGAGTCATGGACACTTGAAACAATAAACTTGTTCATAACTGAGAGATCGAGTTGGGCACTTCATCTTGGTATAAGTTATAATGAGATACTCTCCTGTATTCAGGGTGACTTACCTAAGTCGCGGGAGGCTTTTCCGGATTTATCTTGTCGCGACCCCGGACCGAGTGATCCTGGATCGGGACTAATATTGATGTTAGGATGATCCACAACTGCTTAATAATACCATATGATTTATTTAATTTCCCACAGGTGTCCGCGGTGAGGATATCATAACCATAATTGAATATTTCTGTTAAATGCGGAAGCATGTAGCAAATCAAATAGTCAAACCATCCTTGGTCATAAAAACAATAACACCAGACTACAATACTGTATCAGAATGAGCAATGATTTATAGCATGTTTCCCAATGGTTGTTAAAGTTAGACAAAATATCATTTAATTACATTCCCAAAAATAGAGGCCAACAAAGGCCAATGTACACAAAACAACAACCCAAAAGAATGGTTAAATAGTTCCCCTCAAAATGTTACGCTTCTCAAAGCAATCTGATGTCTACATGACATCGTCAGCACGCCACTCGACTAGACGTTGCGGCGCGCCTACCGCCTCCTCCGGCTCCTCCTCAAGGAAGCCGACAACGGGACCTGAGTACCAAAGCAAAGGGCCAGACACGACGGTCTGGCAAGAGAAAGCAAGGATACAACAATATCTAATACAAGAAAATCTCTGGCAAAGCGTATAAATCTGAGTTAAGCAAGAACTCTCATAAAATAGATAAATCATTTGCGATGAACAAGTAAACAATATAAAACATATCAGGTATCCAAGGATTCGGGAACTAACAAGGTGGCAATCACATAAAGCTAAGTCCTCTGTCACTAAAGTGACAACAGTATCACGGGACGTTGATCTCTGTCACACAGGGTGAGGAGAAACAACGTATACATATATACAATATAATTATACGGGAACGGGACCACGGTAGCGAACCGGGTATCGGGACGGGACCACGGTATTAGACCGGGTATCGGGATCCAAACTGCAGCTGGCGGGACGGGAGAGGGATTTCCAAGTCAATGGATCAGACTGACAAGGTATCCAAGCTTAGTGATGCCGACTCATAGGATAAAACCAATCGAGGCATATCAAGTATTCAAGTACAGTAAATAAACGGTAAAACGGGGGTGCTCAAGGGCACACTGTCTTTCCATATCGGGCAATACATTTCGGGGCAATTCACTGTTACTATTGTAGCTCCAAAGCTTTCGAGAAAACAAGTCATGCGATGAAATTCCTGGGAATGAGGTGAAACAATACACTATAATGAAATTCAGGTAAATATCAATTTAGAAATCCAATTAAGTGAATAGGGGTCTCGTATGTCTATTATAGCCCTCACTTGGTACTCTTTGAGTTTTGAGACATTCCGGGCTCCTTATGCACTCCTACGATTTTTCCAAAATTTCGAATGACATATTTGTGATATGGTTTCTTTCTCGGATGGCATCAAACAATGCCTAGTGAATCCCCTTCGATTGACAAAGCTCAACGCTCGAACGAACCGGAGAGTTCGTTCGAGCGGGGAGCTTTTCGAAATCTGGGGAATTTCGGTTACCTGGCGGTCAGCTGGCGGTTAGCCGCCGCTGGGATGGGCGGCCAGCCGCTGGCTGACCGCACAGCTGACCACGGCTGGGCTGCAGAAATGCAGCTTACTGGAAAGCTGACCGCCAAGTGCGGTTAGCTGGCGGTTAGCCGCCGATGTGTTCGGCGGTTAGCCGCTGGCCAACCGTGGAGCTGATTGAGTTTTGAGGAGAAGAAGTGTGCTCTCTGGAAAAGCCACCGTGACATTTCGGCTAGCTGGCGGTTAGCCGCCAGTCACCAAGCGGCTGACCGCCGGGTGACCGCAGGCTGACCACCAGTGCGGGAATCACCCACTGTGTTCAAATTTTTGAGTCACTTTCCTCCTCAAAACCATCCTCCTCACTTTTACTTAATCCTTGACACAAAACTGAGCTAAAAGCTCCTCCAATGCATCTAATTACACTTCTCCCAAGGCTCCCATAATTGTTCATGCATCACTTCCTTCATCAACATCCCATTCCATACAAAGGAAGAAGGAAACCATTTCACAAACATTCATCTAAGCTATCACAAGGACAATAAATGCCCTACCAACATGTTTACAAAACATTGAATGGGACTATCAAGATACGTTATGAGCATTTATTTCAAACAAACCTCATTAAATGAAAGTATGGAAATCATAAATACTTCACCAAACCATTTGAAACTTAAAAACATCCAAACATTCACTTGCCTCTAGTCCAAGCTAGTTGAAATCAAGCCTTTTATCACCTCTATTACTCAAAGCCAAGCTACAAATCAAAAATCCCAAAAACAACCCTAAAATGGGTTACACAAGGAATGACAATGAACAAACCAACAATAATGCAAATGTAGTACCTCATGGCCTAGGAGACAACAAATCTAGAAGATGAGAATGATCACTTACCTTGAAGGTCCTCTAATGGCAATGGTAAGCTCAGTGAAGGTCTTGGAATGGAGGGTTCTCCTCACAAATGGTACCAATGGAAAGCTTGAGAGATGAGGGAGTGATTGGTGATCTCCAATGTTTGATTGATGAGCCCAAGGTGTGGCTTGGGGATGAAGAAACAAGAAGAAGAAGAAGAAAAGCACAAGAGCAAACCCTAGGCTCAGTTGTGCTGGAACAAGAATGGAGAGTGAATGAGAAAGAAGAGATGGGTTCTCTTTTGTTAACAAAGGGAGCTTGGGTCCCACAACTTAAGGAACTATATTAGCTGAAATCATCTACTTCGGGACCTCGGATGGGTTCGACAAAGAAGGAAGAAATGATCGTCGAAATATCTAGTTTCCAAAAGGTACATGTTTCGCGGGTTTCGGGGATATCGAGTTTTGGGTACAGACTTGGTGTACAATGACTGTTTTGCCCTTTAGGCTATGAAAATCGGGTTTCGGGATCTCGAATGAATACGGGATTAACATGAAAGTTGTTGAGATCTACAAGATGCATGCAACGGGCCAAAAACATAATCCACAATAAATCGGGAAATTCCTCGAGAAAATACAAAGCCGAAAAGGGAACCCCCAAAGGGCCCCACAAGCTACCAAAGCAAATCAAGACAATCAAATTAGCCCGAAACCATAATCAAAGCTAATCCAAACCCAACTTAACCAGAAATCACTAATCAAGCTTAGCACTAACACGCAACTTAACTAGCACTAATCGGGTTCACTCGGGTCGGGGTCTTACATATCTCATTAGTGCATGTGTCATGCATTGAACAGGACCACTTGTAGGTGTGATCTCTAAAATAGTACTATCACTGAGAGAGATCAAATCACCTCTTGCTACTGAGTGACCAGTGCTCTTAATCTTGAGCATTTGTGGATGAGCTGATGAAGTCAAGTTCTTGTGCTTTAATTCACTATAGGTGAGATCCTGTTCATGGGTCAACAGCTCTGTGTTTTGGGTGCTCGGACTTGATTAGTTAGGACGTGCAAATGCAATATGGAATCTATGCCATCGTGTGATGGAATGATCGTCCCCTTAGAATTATCCGATTAATCATCAGAATCTAAGATCTTAGTATATGGATATTCCATATGGATATTGAACTTGTGGGTCGCTCCCTGGATCGAGAGAATGATATCCGGATGATGATTAAGTCAAGGGTATGAAGTTCTAAGGATCAGATGTAATCAAGAAGGTAGATAGTACATTGGTTAACCTACGTGATTATGGATGTTACATAGAGGGGCATTGTGGTCATTGTACTTGGTAGGTCAAAGACAATCGTCAATTTATGATGAGCTTAATTTGCAATTTAATATTTGTCCCTGGAGTGCAACCATAACTCTCTAGTGGAATGAGTTAAGGTTAAAATGATCTTAATGTTGCTATGGGGTTAGCATGGACATTTTGGTCATTTTGGGAGCCAAGGGCAAATATGTCTTTTGGTCCCTCTTCTAGCCACTTTCCTATATTGGCATGGTTTCCTAATTTAATTAGATGATATGTGGTTGAATTAATTTTGTGGAAGAATAATTTTGAGTTTAAATTCAAATAGGCTTTTGGTGGCATACATGAATTTAACTCTAGCTAAATTATTAACTTGTGGGCCACGGTGTGTTTATCTATCTTGTGGGCCAGCCATAAGTGGAGCCCCTTGTGTGAGGTTTCCAAGTTTAACTAGGTATCTTTACTTGGAAGGGAGAACTCCTCTTTGGGTAAGAATTCCTATAATTAAAGTTTACTAAATTTTAGTATCTTTAATTAGAAAGTGTTGCACTACTTTGGTGGCTAGTTGCTTATTTTATGGGATGGTCTTTCCTATTAGATAGAACTCTAAAGAGGAATGTGAAATATATATATATATCCCACACCATACCCTAGGCGTGCAACAAGCATGGGAATACAACCCTAGGCGTGCAACAAGTGTTGGAATTATACCCTAGGCGTGAAACACATAGGAGCTCCATTGGCCGCCCAAGAGAGCAAGAGAGAAACCCATGCCCAGCAGTCTTCTTCTTCATTGGAGAGAGGAGATCAGGTGCTGGACTTTTTCCACAAATTGTAAGTTCAGAAAACCCATCTAGGAAACCATATTTTGATCCCACAATCAAAGCCAATCTGATTGGGAAGTGGAATAAAAGAGAAGATCAAAGGAGAAGCTACTGCAGAAAATTTCTGCAACTTGTATTGCTGGTTGCAGGCTGAGATCAGAACTTTGAAGTCTTTCTTTTCAGAGATTTGAGGCATTCATATCATCAAGGTATTAGTCCTCTATCATCTCCTTGCTTTATACACATGTTGATCATGATTTCATGGAGTTTTTATGCATGTTTCATGGCTGGAAAATCAGATCTGTGTTCTTGTTTTAAAAACTTGAAAAACCAAATCAGCCATGGAAGTCCAAGTTCAGATCTCTTTAGCATGAACTTTCAATAATTCCTTTTTGATATCTTGGTCTTGAGATATATTATTATTGCACTTGAAGTTTTATTTGTGCTTGTCTTGATGGGATTTGCTACTCGCTTCCACAAACTTGGTCGTGTGAGTCAGATTCCGCGTGTCTCGGGAATCCTCACCGCGAGAACCTATGGGAAAACAGTGTCGTGGGCCAGGGACTCGTTCCGTGGTCGCGACACTCCCAAGATCAAGGGGTTGGTCCTTCTCATTTGTTGAAGTCGTTTCTGCAGCAGTATTGTCGTCTTCAGTGATCGCATTGCATGGAGCATTTTCTGGGAACAAGTCCTGAACAGCGTCCAGCAACCTCTCTTCTTCGTTGAGTAGTTTATCGGTCCAGACATCGCCTATGAGATCAGGTATCTGGGACCAATTGACTGGATTTTCATTGAAGAAGACTTCATTGGCAGGAGCTTATTCGAGATGATCGGCCGAAAGAGGTTTGAGTTCCGACGTCACAGTTTCAGGAGACGAAGGCTGAGAAGATGATATCTCTGTGGAAGTCATTTGAGGAGATGTAGCTCTAGAGGATATGCTACCAGACATAGTCTAAGAATTTGAGGCCTCGGCAAATGAAGTTTCAGAGGTGTCATCAACCCAAACTATCATATTACAAGCAATGCACTGCAGAGATTCAGACTCGTCTTCAGATGTGAGGGGATCATCATTCTAGCAGTTTTCTTCATTTTTTAGGGTTGCCGGAGATGTCTGTGAATTTTTCAGGATTTCCGGTTCTGGATTTTGATTTTGACGAAGCTCGTTGGTGCGATCCTGCTCCTGCTCTATGGCAAGATGTTGCAAGATTCTTGCATATCCTTTGAGATCGGGCATAGGGGCAAAATCTTTTTTTGTCATCTGCTCCTTGTGGTTCATCAATGTTGGGTTCCACTGGAGCGCTTGCTTGTGCTGGATCATCAGCACTTTCTTGAACAACCTCTTGGTCTTCTTCATCATCAGACCAAGATCCTTGTTGCTGTAATGGGTTATACCGGATTACTGGCATAAGATGAGATTCGGGAATCCATTCCTCAGCGGAGAGGTATTCTCCTGTTTGAAGGGATTCTTCCCACTCGTCGGTATCACTGGCAGCATCACTGGACTCATATCTATCCATGGAGAATCCAATTACTGAGTTGCAAGAGTATGATGCCCCCTGCGTAATTTTGTTTTTGTAATGAGGTGACATGAAATCACCAAGAGTGAATTTTCTTACCACCTTTGAAGTTTTAGATTCTTCCGTTGCCCCCAGCGAAGTAGTGGAAAAGGTCTTTGCTTTTTCAAGGACTTCTTACTTTGATTGAGCTTTCTCTTGCTATTTGAGCTTGCGGAGTTGTCTCTTGGCTTGCCTTCGCTGTTGAGCGATAGGCTTTATTTTGACGATCTCCCAATTTTCATCTTCTAGGAGATCGGGATGCACCCATATGGGTTGTTCGTCTGATGTTGGATAGGGAACCAACTCTTGGGACATTTGGGTCATTTTTATCACCTTAAAGGAGGTAGTGATCTTCTCCTTTGGTGACTTGGAAGTTTGTCCATATGACACCATGTTGAAGGAGGCAGACCCATAGTTTTTGTCAAAGGTGATGACTCCTTTTCTCCACATCTCGTTGATCTTCTCTCTCACAACGAAGCATTGATTGAGAGGATGCGAGACCATCTGGTGGTATGGACAATATCAGAGATGATTGGTTTTGCCAACATCTCCCGGTCTTTTGGGCTCAGGTAAGGTGAGTTTACCATTTGCTACGAGAGCCTCAAAAATTTCTTCAATATCTTCATCAAATGGGTATTTCTTCTCTACTCGTTCTCTGAAAGCTTCAGAGAGTTCAGGTTTCTTACCTGCAGTTTTGTTTTCAGCTTTCTTTGGTTGCTGAGGAGCTGACTTGGTTTGCACATTATGGACCTCCTTTTTCTTTGGTTTCGAGGTCGTAATGGCGGTCGGCTCTTTCTTTGATGATTTCTGACTGTTGAGGTCTTTGATCACCATTTCAGCCTCCATAACTGCTTCTAGGAGTTCTCCCAGGTTTTTTGATTTGTTACCGATAATCATGGAGCGGATCCTTGCTCTCATGTTGTTACGGCAGATGTCGACCAGCGACGCTTGTGGCAGTACATCTGAGCACTTGTACGCCATTGCCTTCCACTTGTGAATGAAGTCGTATGTTGACTCATTCTCTCCCTGTTTTAGGCTGCAGAGTTGTGCCATAGTAACAGGGTGATCTTCACCTTTGGAGTGGGTCAAGAAGCATGTCTCCAACATGGCCCGGTTTTGGATGGACTCCTCCAGCAGAGTGGACTACCAATCGAAGGTCGTACCTTTCAGGGTACTTGCAAAGAGGCGGATCTTGAGGGCATCTTGATCCGCAATAGCACCCGTCTAGATCTGGAAGTGGATGACATGTTGTCTGGCTGAACCTTTCCCCGTTTATGTCTGGAGAGTAGGTTGTTTGAATTTTACAGGGAACGGAACCGAGTCCATCCATAAGGGGTATGGGGGCTTGATCCCATGTTCTTTTAGTGTATCCTCTTCTTTTGCTTTGGCGAGGATATCGTCAACGTCCTTTTTAGTAAAGGAGCGTGACTCATTGTTTTCCCCATCATCTTGATGACTCGAAGGAGTTTCATTGTTTAGTGGACGCTGGAGAGTGAGGAGGAGGTTTTCCATCAGAGCCTCAATTCTCTGCCGTCCTTGTTCCAACTAATGGATGCGTGCTACTACGTCATCATGCTGTAGAGGCTACTCAGCATTTGTAACTAGGACGTTCATCCTTCGAGAGTCGAACGAGGATATTGTCTTGGTAACTGAACTGGAGCTCATTCTTTTGGATGAAGAGTTGGAGGAATGGTTACTCCGATCTCCTTGGCTTGAAGGAGCGGGAGAATCCTCTTGATGTCTTCGTATCCGGGAGACGTTGCGAGTCACTGGTGAAAGTCCGGGGATCCGAACCCTAGAGGGGAGGTGAATAGGGTGAGCTACAATATGTGACCAATTATGACAAATTTTAACTTCTTAAAATAAACTAGTCACAAGTGATGATTTATCAAACAAGATGCGAAAGCTTACAAAAACAATCACCACAAAGCATGCACCATCACACAAGGATTTATAGTGGTTCGGCCTCAATGCCTACATCCACTACCGGCTTGTGATCCAACAACCCACCGGATTTCCACTATTCATGCTTTTCAATAGGCTAAGCAATAACCTTTACAATGATGTTTTTCAAGGCTTAACATCAACCTATTACACTATCCTTTTCTTAGGCTAAGCAATAACCTCTTCAACCATAAGGTTGGTTATCTCTCTAAGTAGTGTCTAAAATACACTTGATGGAGATACGATTAATAGCTCATTACAATGCCTCTTAATTAGGCGGATATGAAAGTGAAAATCTAATTCACACACACACACACACTATGAATGCAAAGATGAATGCACAATGTGTAAATATGATGTCCTCAATCAATTTGAAAATGAAAGCTCATAAATGTATGCCAAAGGCTTTTGAAAGTTTTAGCTCATAAAAACATTTATGATTGAGGAAAGAATGCTAATCACATGTTAAAAATAACTTGTAAAAGATATACATATGTATTCTAAACAAGTTGTGAAATTCTAAGAACAAAACATGTGATGCATAGGGATTTCAATCAAATTAACAATGTAGCTCAATACGAGTATGCTATAAGCATAAAACATAAAAATAGATTTGATTGAAATTAGGGGACAAATCATATGTAATTATAAAATCAACTTGAAAATGATATACCTATCAAAGCAAGGCAAGTTGTGAAACTTTAAAACAAAAGTACATATGGTTTGTGAAGTTGTTGAATCCAAAACATAAGATAGATTTGAAAGAGATTTTCTTATGATGAAAAACAACAACCATAGATTCAACCAAGTATAGGAATCATGTTACATAAAATTTCAAAGATGTTTTCATTAACATGATTTACTTAGATTTACCAATTAAAGTACTACTTGGATTGAATCAAGGTGATGCATCCAAAACAATAGATCAATTCAAAACATAAACATGTTAAGCACATAACAAATCATAGTTTATCATGCTAGAAAAGATTTACCAATAATTAAGCAAAGCATGAAAACATATGATTAAGAAAAGTAAAGCTTACTTAGTGATTTAACTTATTGAAACCAGACTTTAGCTTTCCAAATGACCCCTTTCATCCCTTAGCTCATTCCCCTTTGATTGGCCTCAAAACATCTCAAGGAGGGCCTCTTAATCCTCTACTTTTTCAAATGAATGAACCACTATTTATACCCAAAAACAGCCCAACGGCTCTTCCCCGGTCGACCTGGACCCTTACCCGGTCGACCTGGTACACAACGGTCGTAAAACTGACCGTTTGACAGGAACCCCAACGGCTCTTTCCCGGTCGACCGCGCAATGTGGCCGGTGGACCGGGTCCCCTGGGCCGGTCGACCGAGCCCACTGCAGGTCGACCCGGGCCTGGGACCAAAATTTCCTAAAAATGTAATTTTCAAAATATTTTCTTAAGGGAACTTTTGGGCCACTAAATCAAGCTTGGAAACATGTTTTAAATCAAACTAAGATGTTTAAAAACATGAAACACAGAAAGCCTAAAATGATTTGAAAGATATAAAGCATAGGCTTGCTTGATTTCTAAAACTTCTTTTCAAATAAGAATGCATCCAAGTTTAAAAACAAAACAGGCATAAATGTATATTTTTACAAATCTTAAAAACAATGAATGTATAAATCAAGATTTCATGTTTATCTAAATCAATGCAAGTGTGTAAATTCAAATGATGTTAGAATGATAATTGTTAGACCCCGACCCAGACCAATTCGATTAGTATACGGTTAGTGTGTGTTTAGTCCTAAGTGGGTTTAGTAATCGTTGGGTTAGAAATAATTAGTTTTAGTCTTGGACATAGCTTTGGAAATTTTGAGAATGTTTAGTATTAGTCAGACACACTCAAGAAGGCCTGAGTGCATGTGTAAGCTTGGGAGGATCGTGTCGGTTTCCGTGTATTTGTGATTTTGATTTCATTTGAACGATTTTACTATGTGGTATAACTCTCGTCTTCAGCTCATTCATGTTTGAAGCCCAAAAACCCAAGTTCTGGCCCAAAGAGGGTAAAATTGTCTTTTATACACAAATCTGGACACAAATTTCGAGATCTCAAAAGCATGTCAAAAATATACTTTTTGGAAACTAGATATTTCGAGGATCATTTTATCCTTCTTCGTCGAGTTCATTCGAGGCCCGTAAGACCATGTTTTCATTGATACAAGAGTAGACCATTTGGGCCCCAATTGCAAGCACTTAAGTCAACCCATCTCTTTCCCTCTTTTCATTCTAAAACCCAAACCCTAGAGCAGCCAAGAGGAGAAACCCTTTCTCTCTACTTTATTTTCCTTGAATGATCAAGTTAGAAGCCTCCAAATGGAATTCTAAGACCATCATCTTCTTCCTCTCATCTCAAGCTTCCTATTGATGTCTTATTCTTGAAAGCTAAAGTTGGGAAAGCTCTCCATTTTCTTCATTCCCTCTTGTTTGAGCATTTCTAGGTAAGAGCTTCAACCCATATTTTTCATGGAGTCTTTTTAGCCCCTAAAGATCTTATTTTCCATGTTTGCAAACCCTTTTGTGAAAATGGGTTCTTTGTTTTCATTTTTGTTGAGTTTTGAATGGTTTTCCTTGGGATTCTTGTAGTGTTGGCTTAGCTCTTGAGTAAGAGTGTTTGAAGAGGAGTGTTTAGCATTTGGGCAAAGGCAAGTAATCTCTATAGGTTCAATGCTGCATGTGTATTTTAGATTACATTGCTATTCTAGAAATTGTGCATATAAACTTGTTTATAAGCTTCATGATCATGTTTTCATTGGATTGAATGTTTGAAATTGTGAAAAAATGAACCCTTGGTAAGCATGAAGGCTCAAGGGATTATATGTGGCTCAAGGATGAGAAGGAGAGAAATGTATTGGAAGTTGTACAAGAAAAAGGTTTCTTTCTGCACTCATCGAGCACAGGCAGAAGCCTGTTCGCTCGAGCGACCATTGGGTCCGCTCGAGAGACCAGGCCACTGTCTAGTCTGGAGCAAGACAGAGAGTTGTTCGCCCGAGCGACCTTATGGTCCGCTCGAGCGAACTGTCTCGCTCGAGCGAAGTGTCAATTCCGCTCGAGCGAACGTGTCAGATTCAGGAAAAAGTATTGTTCCATTTATGTATTTTCTTGAAGGTTGAAAAACTAGACTATGTTAAGGGTTTTGACTTGACATTGTGTAAATGGAACTTTGAAATGCAACTCAACTTCGTGGACACCAATTCTTGTACATTCCGACATTTGGGGTCCCAATTACACAAAGGTCAATTAAAAGCCTTAACACATGCTTGACAGACTTCGTATTTGAATTTCCGTCTTGGTACGATAAGTACCATCGTGCACTCATTTTGGATTTCAAGTATAAGCTCGTTTTGAAGATTTGTTTCAAGAAAAAGGGGTCACTTCCTAAGTGTGTTATGCATATTAAATATGCCTTTTGCTAGTCGTGTTTGTCGTGTTTTGATAAGTGATTCCCCCCTTTTTCCTTGACATGTTTAGACCGTGTTTCGCGTGTTTTGTGCATTCATGAATTTAAGTGAACACCACTGAGCTTGAACTGCCCTTTCAGTTTGATCCACTGTCTGGGGGTCGTTAAACATGTGGACTGTCTGCAGACTAGTCGTGTATTTATTACACATCGTGCGTGTCCGGTTCCGCGGCCGGAATCCCCGTATATGTGGGAATCGTGTCGTGATTATATTATGTATATCGTGCTTGTCGTGCGTGGTTGCTCTTTTCATTATAAATGATAGAGTAAGGATAGGCTCTTTGTGGAATGTAACTATTCATGATATAATAAGTATGCATGTTAGTTTCGCTCGTATTTTTGAAATATACCTTAGTCTTGTAACTTTTTACAATCCAGCAAAATGTCTTTATATGTTTCTTTAAACGTTTACTATTTTATGCTCATGCCTAAATTGATTACCTGCCAAACCGTTGTGTTTGACCCTCGTATGTTGGTGCCCAGGTGCAGGAGACGTTGCCTTTGAGGAGGAGCGTCCGGAGGAGGCTTTTGAGCCACCCCCAGTTAGAGAGTGGCAGCCCGATGACGTCAACTAGACGTCGGGTGGGTTCTTGAGTTTCGCCATTTTTGTCATGGGGTTCCTTTATTGTTTTGAGAATTGTATTGGCCTGTGTTGGCCTCGTATGGGATGTAACTAAACTTAACTTACTTTGTGTAGTCTCGTAACTTGAATTATGATGGGAATGCTATGTTAATTCCCGTCTTTTGATACTATGTCTTGTTATTAATTGTCATAGTACTTAAAAATTTATTGGTTCTTATTCTGATGTGATTTGCTACACGCTTCCGCAAACTTGATCGTGTGAGACAGATTCCGCATGTTTCGGGAATCCTCACTGCGGGAACCTGTGGGAAAACAAAACAATCACCAAATCAACTCGTCGCGGGCCCGGGGTCCCGTTCCGGGGTCACGACAATAATGCATCCATCAAATTACAATACACAAAATTCCTAACAATCTCCCCCTTTGCAATTTGATGGCAACTTACTCAACATTGAATTAACACACTAAGTCTTCAGCTCCCCCTCTGCTTGACAAGTCTTGAAATCTCTTGGATGCTTCTTCTCTTAGCTTGGGCTCTTGGACTCTTTCTTCATTCTTCTTGATGCTTGGATCTTAATCATTCTTCAAGCTTTCTCTTATTCTTTCTTTCTTTAGCCAAGCATCTTCTTTAGCTCCCAAGCTTTCTCTTCTTTCAGCTCTCCCTCTTTGACCATGGCTCTCTCTCCCTTTGGCAAGATATGCATTCTCTCCCCCTGTAGAAGATCATACAATATCTCCCCTTAGGAAGCTTGGACATTCTCTTCCCCTTTAGAGAACTTGAATCTCTCTCCCCCTTTGACATTAAATTGCAAAGGTACCTACACACATGAAATAAGGAAAATACCTTTTAGTAGCACCTGTTAACAAAAGAAATCGAAAATGAAATAAATAACATGTTATCATGTATAGAAGTTATCTCTAAGGGTTCAAAGCCAATCCAATGGTCAATTTGATAAAAACTAATACTTCCTATGAAGGTTTACACTCCCCCTCAATCCATTATCTCCTTTTGTCAACATATTGACAAAAATTTAACTATGTAGTGCAAGAAGATGATGGTTTTACCAATGGAGGGTTAACTTTAAGAGAAAGATTAGATACGTTTAACTATAGAGCACAATATGATCAAATTACCAAAAGAGAGCAAGGTCAAGGAGAAAAGCGATCATGGATACCAATTGGAAAAACAAAGAATACCAATTGAGATTCAAAGATAAGTCTATTAAAACAATCACTCTAAAATGGAGTTATAAAGGATATAACTAAATCCAAATTAGAGCTATCCATGATATTATGGGGCTTACTAAACATAGCATCAATTAATTTAACTATGAAAATCATATGCTATGAAAGTTTTGAAATCATTTCATTCAATCAAAAAATATAACTATCATGTGCAAGATGAGTGAAATGAAATTCAAACATGAAGCCAACCTCAACTAATAACCAACCAAGATTATGAATAATAAATATGGTGGTCATGAAATATACCTATATGAGCAAGAGAGGTGGCAAACATGAAAATTATTATGCTAATGGAATGTGACATGGAACAAAACTTTGTGACTATGAAGTTGAATCCAATGTACACAAGGTCTATCACATTCACAAGAAATGACATCAAATCAATCGAAATTTATACCAATTGAAACCAATTGAATTTGACAACATGATAAATAGCAAGGATGTGACAAACACAAAATTCCATCAAACATCATAAAAGGATATTCATCACGTTTAAAGATATAACTAATGAGCATAGTGATGAACAAGATAAATTGCAATGCAAAAGGATATATCTTGGTATGCATGCAATTTTCAAAGTGACAAAATCATATGAATTCAACAACTAAGATATCCATCAAACATATAGATATACGAGGGATGGATTTCAAAGAGTTTCATATGATCAAGATCACTACTATGATGTTGAAACATGTACAAGGATGACATCACTTAGAGAATATACATGAATCAACATCATAACCATCCAAAAGGAAATTACTAGAAGGCATAGAGGATTGATTTGAGTTCTAGTATGATTTCTACAAATATAACTAAGATCACAACCATACATAGAACGATTTGACATTTGCATAGAGAGGATCAATCAACACTCAAGATCTAACTCATACCATATCATCAATAAAGAATATAACTATGCAAGCACAAGAAGGTATGGAGTTAGAGGGACATCATGGATCGCATATAGATGAAGATGGATCTCATATATGGATATACCTATTAAGAACAATGATTTAATTCCAATTCATCTAAAATGGTCCATTAATCTATCATGCAACATTCCACTCTTAGCAAATGTACTAAGCTTACAATGCAATGGAAAAAGGATATGAGGTTTATACCAAATGAACTTAGCACATTAAGTCACATACGTACTTAATAAGCTCAAATACAAGATTTTACTATAAAGCACATAAACAAACATCAATTTGCATTAATGAAAATATATATACCAAGTTAGGCACAAACATGCAAATCAATGACACCATATCCAACCAAGCAATGTAAGACATCAAAATCAATTTGCATAAAAAGAATGTAACTAAATGAGCAAAGATGCAAATCAATCATGATAATATTGCAATCAAAGGATTTTGAAAGCCATGAGATATAACTTAAACGTTCATGAAGACAAAATCAAATGATCACAAAGAAACATTGCATTTTAAGAGATGTGACTATAAAGAAGCAAAATGCAAATGTAGCAAAGACCAACAAAAAGATTTAACTATAAAGGATAGGTTGGTCTAGGGAGGTTCAAGACCTTAAGGTTAGTCTAATAGTCTACCTTTGAAGATTCACCTAAGGTCTTGAAAAGGATGTCCTTGAGGGTTCACTTTGAGGACTCACCAACTCTTATAGATATAACTTGAAAAAGTCTTAGAGTGGTGAAATGATACTACGGGGAAATTTCATTTTCGATCATAGTGGAAATCATTACAAAGAAATGCAATCAAACACAACACTAGGGTTCTAGTCTAGATCATAGCGAATAAGGATAAAATCCGGGTTGTTAAGCCCTATAATGGAGTAACCTCTCTCTGATACCAATTGAAATCCGGGGATCCGAACCCTAGAGGGGGGGTGAATAGGGTGAGCTACAATATGTGACCAATTATGACAAATTTTAACTTCTTAAAATAAACTAGTCACAAGTGATGATTTATCAAACAAGATGCGGAAGCTTACAAAAACAATCACCACAAAGCATGCACCATCACACAAGGATTTATAGTGGTTCGGCCTCAATGCCTACATCCACTACCGGCTTGTGATCCAACACCCCACCGGATTTCCACTATTCATGCTTTTCAATAGGCTAAGCAATAACCTTTACAATGATGTTTTTCAAGGCTTAACATCAACCTATTACACTATCCTTTTCTTAGGCTAAGCAATAACCTCTTCAACCATAAGGTTGGTTATCTCTCTAAGTAGTGTCTAAAATACACTTGATGGAGATACGATTAATAGCTCATTACAATGCCTCTTAATTAGGCGGATATGAAAGTGAAAATCTAATTCACACACACACACTATGAATGCAAAGATGAATGCACAATGTGTATATATGATGTCCTCAATCAATTTGAAAATGAAAGCTCATAAATGTATGCCAAAGGCTTTTGAAAGTTTTAGCTCATAAAAACATTTATGATTGAGGAAAGAATGTTAATCACATGTTAAAAATAACTTGTAAAAGATATACATATGTATTCTAAACAAGTTGTGAAATTCTAAGAACAAAACATGTGATGCATAGGGATTTCAATCAAATTAACAATGTAGCTCAATACGAGTATGCTATAATCATAAAACATAAAGATAGATTTGATTGAAATTAGGGGAAAAATCATATGTAATTATAAAATCAACTTGAAAATGATATACCTATCAAAGCAAGGCAAGTTGTGAAACTTTAAAACAAAGTACAAATGATTTGTGAAGTTGTTGAATCCAAAACATAAGATAGATTTGAAAGAGATTTTCTTATGATGAAAAACAACAACCATAGATTCAACCAAGTATAGGAATCATGTTACATAAAATTTCAAAGATGTTTTCATTAACATGAAAGTCCTTGGGATCCTAACCCTAGAGGGGGGGGGGGTGAATAGGGTGTGCTACAAGTATGACCAATTTAGACCAATTTTAACTTCTTTAAAACAAACTAGTCAAATGTGATGATTTAGTCAAACAATATGCGGAAGCTAAACAAAAACAATCACCACATAGCAATCACCACAACACAATATTTATAGTGGTTCGGCCAACGTGCCTACATCCACTACCGGCTTGTGAATCCAACACCCCACCGGATTTCCACTATTTATGCTTTTTCAAAGGCTAAGCAATAACCTATACAATGTTGTTTTTCTAGGCTAAACAACAACCTCTCAATGTGCTTTTATAGGCTAAGCAATAACCTTTACAAAATGCTTTTCTTAGGCTAAGCAATAACCTTTACACAATGCTTTTCTTAGGCTAAGCAATAACCTTTACAAATTAAGATTTCTCTAAGAAGGTGTCTTCACAAAAGATCACTCTAAGAGATACAATTTAAAGCTCAATGAATTTGCCTCTAAGATAGGCGGATATTAAAATGAAAATCTAACTCACACAAACACTCAAAGAAATGCAAAGATGTATGCTTATGAAGTGTGTGTGTGTGTGAAAACTTCAATCAAGTTTAAAAGTAAGCTCAATCAATTTATGCTTAATGCAATTCGAAAGTTTAAGGCACAAAAAGATATGATTGAAGTTCTATGCAAATCACTTGAACAATTACACACTTGTGAATGATATGAAAATCTAAAGATCACAAGTTGTATGAAAGTGTTCAAGCCTAATCAAGTGATGCATGTGCAATGTTGTTTTCAAAACTAATTTGACTAAAGATTAAATGAATGAAAACAACAAGGGAAGTTTCAACCAAGTGAAATAATCATGCAATAAAAGAAATCAAAGATTTAGGCTAAGCATGATTAAGAAAGTGTAAAACAAAACTTAGGTTGAAATCAAAGTGATGAATCCAATCTTGAATATCAAAGATGAAGGGAAGAATGGATTCAACACATCATTGTTATCATGCTTGAAATCATTTTCCAAAGTTTCAAATAAAGCACATAACAAATGATTAATTAAAAGTAAAACTTACTTGGAGATTTAACTTAGTTGATCCAAGCTTAATCTTCACTTAATGACCCCTTTGGTCTCTCTTAGTTCCTCCCCTTTGTCTTGTCTCAAAGCTCCTCAAAGAAGGCTTAAAAATCTCCAACTTTGGACAAAGGAAAGAACTCATTTTTATAGCCAAAAGTTGCCAACAGCTAGTCCCCGGTCGACCTAGACAAAGGTCTCGGTCGACCCAGAACACACAACGGTCAAAAAAGTGACCGTTTGAAAAACTGCTTGTAGCGGCGAACACAGAAACCGCCGGTAAAAGTGGGTTTTCCGCCGCTAAAGGTCCTGTTTTCCCAAAAATGTATTTTTTAAAGTAATTTTGGTTGGGAATTTTTTGGGCCATTAAATCAAGCTTGAAAACATTGTTTTAAATCATTCTAAGGGTTTTTAAAACATGAACCACACAAAGCCTAAAAAGATTTGAAAACTTTAGAAACAAAGGCTAGCTTGATTTCTTAAAATTCTTTTCTAAAAACCAATGCATCCAAGATTGAAAACAAAACATGCATAAATCAAAACTTTTACAACTCTTAAAAACCATGCAGGTATAAAACAAGATTTCAAGATTTCTTTAAATCAAAGCAAGTGAGTAAATCAAATGATGCTTAAATGATTATGCATCCATCAAATTGCAATCTACAAAATTCCTAACAATCTCCCCCTTTGCAATTTGATGGCAACACACTCACCACTGAAAAAAGACAGACTTAGTCTTTAGCTCCCCCTCAGCTGGACAAGTCTTGAAATCTTCTTGGATGCTCCTCCTCTTAGCTTGGGCTCTTGGGCTCTTTTCTTCAATCTTCATGATGCTTGGTGCTTGATCATTCTTCAATCTTTCTTTCTTTATGGCTAAGCATCTTCTTTAGCTCCAAGCTTTCTTTCTTCTAGTTGCTCTCCCCCTTTGACCATGCCTCTCTCTTCCTTTGGCAAGATATGCATTCTCTCCCCTTGTAGAAGATCATACACAACTCTCCCCTTAGGAAACTTGGACATTCTCTTTACCCTTTTGAGAACTTGCATATTTTCTCCCCCTTTGCCATTAAATTGCAAAGGTACCTACACACATGAAACAAGGAAAATACCTTTAGTAGCACCTGTTAACAAATGAAATCGAAAATGAAATACATAACAGGCTATCATGTGTGGATTTAATCTCTAAGGGCTCAAAGGCAATCCAAGGGTGAATTTGATCAAAACTAATACTTCCTATGAAGGTTTACACTCCCCCTCAATCCATTCTCTTCTTTTGTCAAACTTTTGACAAGATTTAACTATTAGGTGCAAGAAGAAGATGGTTTAACCAATTGAGGGTCAACTTCAAGAGAAGGATTAGATTCAATTAACTATAAAGCTCAATATGATCAAATTACCAAAAGAGCAAGGTCAATGGGAAAAGCAATTATGGATATCAATTGGAAAAACAAAGAATACCAATTGAGATTTAAGGATATGACTATTAAATCAATCACTCTAAAATGGATTTAAAAGCTTAACTATTAGGAAAAATCCAAATTAGAGCTATTCATGATGAAATGGGGTTTATTAATCATAGCATCATATAATCTAACTATGGAAAGCATATGCTATGAAAGTTTTGAACTCATTTCATTCAATCAATAAATATGACTATTAAAGTGCAAGATGAGTGAAATGAAATTCAAGCATGAAGCCAAACTCAACTAATAACCAACCCATATTATGAACACATAAACATGGTGGTCATGAGATATACCTATATGAGCAAGAGAGGTGGCAACATGAACATTATGATGCTAATGGTGTGTGACATGGAACAATCATATTACTATCAAGCTCAATCCAATGCACACAAGGTCTATCACATACACAAGATAAGTCATCAATTGGATATGAAATCAATGGAAAATTATACCAAATGAAACCAATTGAATATGATAACATGATTAAAAGCAAGGATGTGACAAACACAAAATTCCATCAAGCATCATAAATGCAAATTCATCACTTTTAAGATATGACTATTGAGCATAGTGATGAACAAGGCAAATTGCAATGCAAAAGGATATTACTTGGTAATGCATGCAATTTCCAAAGTGTCAAAATCATATGAATTAAACTACTAAGATATCCATCAACCATCATAAATGCAAGGAATGGATTTCAAAGAGGTTCATATGATTAAGAACACTACTTATGAAGTTGAAACATGTATAAGGATGATACCAAGAGAATCTACATGAGTCAACATCATAACCATCCAAAAAGATATGACTATAAGGCATAGAGGATGGATTTGGGTTCTAGTATGATTTCTACAAATAAAACTAAGATCACAACCATACATGGAACCAAAAGTCATTTGCATATAAAAAGAATGTAAATAAACAAGCAAGGATGCAAACAACATACATTTCCATTTCTAAGATAATGAAACCAAAAGAAAAGGAAATGAAAACATGGAACATGCTTTAGATGAATATAACTAATGATGTTATAGGCATTTCCATTCAAACAATCTTCAAATCATTTTGAAAAAAAAAATCCAACAATGAGCATAAAATGAATGATTTTGAAGATCAATTTTCAACATTGTATTTTAAAAGATATAACTTAAAAGAACCACATACAAGTTGATTTTTCAAAACAATGATTTTCCATATAAAAGTATAACTTAGAAATCCATGAAAAAACTTGAATTGATTCAAATCATTTGTTCAAATAATCTTACTATGACATCTACACAAATGATTCAACAACAATTGATCATGAAAAAATTAGCTATGAAAGCTTTTAAAATCACAATCAATTAATCATGTAAAGAGATGCAATGCAAGACATATGTGTGCAAAAAGCAAATAAAAAATGATGAAATTATAATCAAAAGATTTTGAAAACCATGATATGTAACAAGAATGGTACATGAAAACAAAATCAATTGATCATAAAGAAACAATGCATTAAAATAGATGTAACTATATAGAAACAAAATGCAAATGCAACATGACCAACAAAGTGATTTAACTATTAAAGAATATGTTGGTCAAGTAGGTTCAAGGCCCTAAGGTTTGGCTAGGTAAATAACTTTAGGAATCCACCTAAGGTCTTGAGAGGGTTGAACTTTGAGGTCTAGTTTGGAAGTTTCACCAACTATAGGAGATTTAACTTGATAAATTTTCAATTTAAACTTATCACCATGATATTTAGATTTGACTAAATTTAGCTTGGATTGGTGATTAGTCTTTTGATGTTGGTGAGTTTGTTTCTTTGGGGATTGATTCACTTTTCTTTTCTTCATATTTTCTCCCTTTACTTGACTTTTGAATTTTAAATTTAACTTGGTTACTTTATTCAAAAGTTCTTTCATAGGTTTATATAAGGGAGATAGGTTGAGAAGCTTTTTGTTCATAGATTCTTTCAAGCTTGGTTTAACTTGTTTAAACTTTTTAGAATCTATCTTAGGAGACTTCATTTTAAATGATTTACCTTGTTTAGTCTTTTTGGAGTCTTCTTTGATTTTTAGTGTCTTACCCTTCATAGATTTAGGTTTTACATTTTTGAGTTCAAAGATGGGTTTAGACACATGGCTTCTTTTTCTTAGTTTGCACTCAAACATAAAATGCCCTTCAATGCCACAATAATTACATTTAGTTTTGGACATTGGAGAAAGAGTGCTAGAGAAAGAGGACTCACCTTTCACAAAAGTGTTGGTGAATTTATGGTCATATGACATATTCCTATTAAATCCAAGACCCGTCCTATCTCCATGAGGTTTACCCAATTTAAATAATTTTTCAAGTCTTTCCTCACTTTGGGTAAACTTGCACTCATACTTTTGTTTATAAACTTCAAGTTGAGTGACTTTGGTTATAAGGATTGAATTTTCATTTTTGACTTTTGTAAGTTCATTTTCAATTTCCTTATATTTGCTTAGCTCTTCATTGGCAAGTTTTAATTCAAATTTAAGTTCATTAATGACATTAGATCCAAGTTCTAAAGTTTTTAATTTACTTTGAACATTTGACATGTTTTCCATGGAAATTGTCAACTTGGATTTTAAATTGATAAAGTCTTTGTCTTGCCTTTTTACTTGATCTCTTAGGTTTAAGTTTTCCTTTTTAACATCATCATAACTTATCTTAATCTCATTTTGTTCATCTTTGATATTGGATAAGTTATTTAAAGAGATCATGAACTTAGATTCCAAACATTTTATTACTTCTTCTTTTTCTCTAAGTTCATCTTTTCAAGAGACTAATTGTTTGTTTAGATTCATAGATTCTTCTCTTAAACTTTTGTTTTTCTTCTCAAGCTTTAAGGAAACTTTATATAATTCATTATAGGCTTGTTGAAGATCATCTTCATCATAATCATTTTCTTCTTCTTTTGACTCATATTGAGATTCATTAATTTGAGGGTTTGAATCTCCAATAGAAGGAAGAATGAGGGGTCTAGAAGAATCTACAAGGTCTAGCATAGTGGAGTCCATTCTAATGATTTTCATATAAGGACAACTCTAGGGTTTTTTACTCTAGGTTTTTACACCTAATCAAGAGTTCCAAACACTTGATCCTAAAATAGAGCACGAGGCTCTGATACCAATTGAAAGTCCTTGGGATCCTAACCCTAGAGGGGGGGGGGGTGAATAGGGTGTGCTACAAGTATGACCAATTTAGACCAATTTTAACTTCTTTAAAACAAACTAGTCAAATGTGATGATTTAGTCAAACAATATGCGGAAGCTAAACAAAAACAATCACCACATAGCAATCACCACAACACAATATTTATAGTGGTTCGGCCAACGTGCCTACATCCACTACCGGCTTGTGAATCCAACACCCCACCGGATTTCCACTATTTTTTTTTTTCAAAGGCTAAGCAATAACCTATACAATGTTGTTTTTCTAGGCTAAACAACAACCTCTCAATGTGCTTTTATAGGCTAAGCAATAACCTTTACAAAATGCTTTTCTTAGGCTAAGCAATAACCTTTACACAATGCTTTTCTTAGGCTAAGCAATAACCTTTACAAATTAAGATTTCTCTAAGAAGGTGTCTTCACAAAAGATCACTCTAAGAGATACAATTTAAAGCTCAATGAATTTGCCTCTAAGATAGGCGGATATTAAAATGAAAATCTAACTCACACAAACACTCAAAGAAATGCAAAGATGTATGCTTATGAAGTGTGTGTGTGAAAACTTCAATCAAGTTTAAAAGTAAGCTCAATCAATTTATGCTTAATGCAATTCGAAAGTTTAAGGCACAAAAAGATATGATTGAAGTTCTATGCAAATCACTTGAACAATTACACACTTGTGAATGATATGAAAATCTAAAGATCACAAGTTGTATGAAAGTGTTCAAGCCTAATCAAGTGATGCATGTGCAATGTTGTTTTCAAAACTAATTTGACTAAAGATTAAATGAATGAAAACAACAAGGGAAGTTTCAACCAAGTGAAATAATCATGCAATAAAAGAAATCAAAGATTTAGGCTAAGCATGATTAAGAAAGTGTAAAACAAAACTTAGGTTGAAATCAAAGTGATGAATCCAATCTTGAATATCAAAGATGAAGGGAAGAATGGATTCAACACATCATTGTTATCATGCTTGAAATCATTTTCCAAAGTTTCAAATAAAGCACATAACAAATGATTAATTAAAAGTAAAACTTACTTGGAGATTTAACTTAGTTGATCCAAGCTTAAGCTTCACTTAATGAACCCTTTGGTCTCTCTTAGTTCCTCCCCTTTGTCTTGTCTCAAAGCTCCTCAAAGAAGGCTTAAAAATCTCCAACTTTGGACAAAGGAAAGCACTCATTTTTATAGCCAAAAGTTGCCAACGGCTAGTCCCCGGTCGACCTAGACAAAGGTCTCGGTCGACCCAGAACACACAACGGTCAAAAAAGTGACCGTTTGAAAAACTGCTTTTAGCGGCGGACACAGAAACCGCCGGTAAAAGTGGTTTTTCCGCCGCTAAAGGTCCTGTTTTCCCAAAAATGTATTTTTTAAAGTAATTTTGGTTGGGAATTTTTTGGGCCATTAAATCAAGCTTGAAAACATTGTTTTAAATCATTCTAAGGGTTTTTAAAACATGAACCACACAAAGCCTAAAAAGATTTGAAAACTTTAGAAACAAAGGCTAGCTTGATTTCTTAAAATTCTTTTCTAAAAACCAATGCATCCAAGATTGAAAACAAAACATGCATAAATCAAAACTTTTACAACTCTTAAAAACCATGCATGTATAAAACAAGATTTCAAGATTTCTTTAAATCAAAGCAAGTGAGTAAATCAAATGATGCTTAAATGATTATGCATCCATCAAATTGCAATCTACAAAATTCCTAACATAACATGATTTACTTAGATTTACCAATTAAAGTACTACTTGGATTGAATCAAGGTGATGCATCCAAAACAATAGATCAATTCAAAACATAAACATGTTAAGGACACAACAAATCATAGTTTATCATGCTAGAAAAGATTTACCAATAATTAAGCAAAGCATGAAAACATATGATTAAGAAAAGTAAAGCTTACTTAGTAATTTAACTTAATGAAACTAGGCTTTAGCTTTCCAAATGACCCCTTTCATCCCTTAGCTCATTCCCCTTTGATTGGCCTCAAAACATCTCAAGGAGGGCCTCTTAATCCTCTACTTTTTCAAAGGAATGAACCACTATTTATACCCAAAAACAGCCCAACGGCTCTTCCTCGGTCGACCTGGACCCTTACCCGGTCGACCTGGTACACAATGATCATAAAACTGACCGTTTGACAGGAGCCCTAACGGCTCTTTCCCGGTCGACCGCGCAGTGTGGCCGGTCGACCGGGTCCCCTGGGCCGGTCGACCGAGCCCACTGCGGGTCGACCCAGGCCTGGGACCAAAATTCCCTGAAAATGTAAATTTCAAAGTATTTTCTTGAGGGAACTTTTGGGCCACTAAATCAAGCTTGGAAACATGTTTTAAATCAAACTAAGATGTTTAAAAACATGAAACACAAAAAGCCTAAAATGATTTGAAAGATATAAAGCATAGGCTTGCTTGATTTCTAAAACTCCTTTTCAAATAAGAATGCATCCTAGTTTAAAAACAAAACATGCATAAATCAATATTTTTACAAATCTTAAAAACAATGCATGTATAAATCAAGATTTCAAGTTTATCTAAATCAATGCATGTGTGTAAATTCAAATGATGCTAGAATGATAATGCATCCATCAAATTGCAATACACAAAATTCCTAACAACCGGTCATCTGACATGAATTTTGGTTGCTGACTTCTGGCGTCTTCTGGTTTTGCCAACCATATGGACAGCAACAACTTGGTCGGGCCTTTTTTTTTCAACCCATCTTTTAGAGACCTGAAGGGTAGAATGCTGGGTTCTTTGCTTCTCTAGTCTCTTTTGTCGATACGTCGCGCGGCGACGCATACGACGAGCAATTTCAGCTTCAGTCAGCTTTGGTTGTGCCTTGGCAATGAAGGATGTAGTCCCTTGTGCGCAGCAGCCGAGCTTGTCTTCTTTGAAGCTAGGCATGGACGGGATCTGGACGCGGTCCTTTGCCTGTCGCAGTGACGCTTTGAATTTTGCAAGTTCGGCCCCTGTTGAGATGAAGGGTCGACTCGTAGGAGTGTAGGTCTTAGTAGGTTCTTGCAGTGGCCTAGTGATGCATGACTTGATTTTGGGCTTGTAGGAGCAAGCCGGCTCATGCTGAGTTGATTTTTTTGTTTGGTGGAGGGTAGGTTTCTCTTCTTTCATGTGAAAGAGAGGGTAGAACCGGTTTTCCTTGAGAGGGGCCAAGTACGCTGGCTTTGCAGATGTTTGAGACCTCCTTTGTTTTAGGGAAGGTCTTGGGGCAGACTTGGTTTTTTGGAGGTTGAGGCTTCGTGGGACTGCCATGGGCTTCAGGTTTCTTGATTGGTACCCTTGGTGTCGGAGTAGCGACATGTGCAGGGGCAGTTTTCTGCTTCTTGGTAGGTGCAGTTTCTTCTGCAGGGAGTGGGAATGGTCCCAACGACTCGAAGACGATGGTCCAAGGAGTAGAGGTCGACCCGGTTTGAGAGTTGCCGAGGGAGATGTGGCTTCCGCAGCTGCTAGGGCGCTTGTGCGTGCGCTTGTTTTGCTTTTCTTGAAGCAGGAATTTGTACTTGTTCTCATCGAAAGTGATGGTCAATGAAGCTGCCATTATTAATTTGGAAAACTTCTGAAACAAGACCAGATCCATTAGTAATCACAAGAATGTAGTGATCATAAATGGAAAATGACTATGGTTTTGTCTTTTCAAATCGCTCGAGGGGACATGGCCCAGCCCAAGAGAGATGAAAGAGGCAAAAAGCCATAAAGGGTACAATTGTTCTAAATGCAAGTATGGTAGGCTTAGCGAGTGTTCCAATGACTACTAGAAGCAATTGTAAACCTTAATTCAAATTACCGAGAAGCAAGGCTCACTCGAGGTAAGATGATATAAAGTTGGAGATACAAATGTGTCGGTCGCAAATATAGTAGACCCGAAAGGGCGTACTAGCACCGCTAGGCACAAATGTTGTAAATCGCATCCTTGGGAAGGACACGAGATGGGATTTTTTTGAAATGTCAAGATTGGATTCATAAAGGAGGGCAAATGGTATGCCAATCCGAACAAGGCTCAAACATTTCTGTGAGCACTTAGTTCGAACAGGAAAGAACCAAAATTTCTCGAATCTGAACCCAAAAGTAACGGAAGTTTTTTTTTTGAAAGGTCAAGATTGAATTCACCAAAGAGAGCAAGTGGTGTTCCAATTTGAACATAGGCTCAAACATTTCTGCGAGCGCTAAATCCAAAAAAGAGAGAACCAAGATTTCTCAAATCTGAATTCAAAATGACGGAGTTTTTTTTTTATTAAAATTGAATTCATCAAAGAGTGCAAATGGTGTTCCAATCTGAATAAAGGCTCAAACATTTCTGCGAGCACTAAACCCGAAATGGAAGAAACCAAAGTTTCTCAAATCTGAACTGAAATGTGACGAAAGTTTTTTTTTTAAGGTTTTTTTTTTGAAGTTTTTTTTTAAAGAGCACACATAAGTCTCCAATTCGGTCTTATGAAACCTTACTAGATAGATCAACGCCCAGGTAACGGTAGGATTACTTAATGAATCAGTTTGGAGGACCCTTGCCTCGAACAGTCTAGCTGCCTCCACACTCTGGACAAGGCTTTTCTTAGATCCACTTTGGTCAAAGAACGCAATTGGTGCAACCTTAGTAGGTTTTGAACCTTTTTTTCTTTTACATTTCTAATGGATTCATCAAAGAGAACGAATGGTGTTCCAATCCGAATAAAGGCTCAAACATTTCTGCGGGCACTAAACCCGAAAACGAAGAAACCAAAGTTTCTCAAATTTGAATAAAAAAAAATAGATTTTGAAGGAGTTTTTTTTTAAAGAGTTGTTTTTTTGAAAGATTTTTTTTTTTTTGGAAAGTCCCTATTGGACTCATCAAAGAGAGCGAATGGTGTTCCCATCTGAATAAAGGCTCAAACATTTCTGCGAGCGCTAAATCCGAAAAGGAGAGAACCAAACTTTCTCAAATTTGAATCCAAAAAAGAGAAATCAGATTTCTTTTTTTCTTCTTGAAATGAGAAAGAATGGAAACAAATTCAAAGGTAGAAATTTCTAAAAATCCCATCTCATGTTTTTTTTTTTTTTTGGATGCAAGATCTAACATAGACCACCAACTAGAAAGGAGCCTAAGAATTAAAGCATCGCATTCTCAAATGAACGAGTCCCACTTGGTGTACTAACTTGATGGGGGCTTGACCTTTCGTCCTCTCCTTCCCACCCCTGGGGCTGCCGGGAGCATGGCGGAGGAGGAAAAGCGAGGTCATCAACATTTTTTGTACGAGTATGCCAGATTTTCTATTCTACTTAGAATTTGAAGTGGTGATCCGGAGATTCACCTTCACAAGTAGAAAGGAAATTAATTCTTCTTTCTAACTTTCCATTGCACATATATTTTTAGAAAGAGACATAATTTTTTAAATGTCGTGAGAGGCGATTTCATTTTCTTTGCTGTGAAACGCGATTTTGTGCCTTAGAAGGCGGTTTTGTGCCATGAAAGGCGATTTACAAATCTTATCAATGAAGAAAGACAAGAAATGTGCTTTTTGTCTCTTTACAAATAATACAAAATACAACAGAAAAGTAAGAAAATGTATCTAACTTCTCAAGAGATTGTGGGGACTCATTCAGATCGACGGTCGCAAGTCATGTATGGACTTCACCATCGTCCTTCAAATGAGAACGCTTGATGCTTTGATTCTTTGGCTTGGCTTAGACCTCAGTTTTTTAGAGGATAAAGACCAATGAGAGGTCCTATATCCAATAAAAAACTGAGTAAACGGGCTGAAGATCCGCGTTTAGGCCATGTTGGATAGAAGGAGAGAGGAGACCTTGGGGGGGGGGGGGTGGGTGGCCCCCCAAGAGACTTTGATCACCTTGTGGTGTCTCTTCCGCAGCAAAGTAGTAGAATTTCTTCGAAAATTCTCTGGAGTTTTCTGGACTTTTTCTTGGGCCTTGGGGATTCAAAGATTCTTTTTCCTTGGAATGACCCCCCTTTTATAGGCTTTTGGTGGCCATAAGGTGGGTTTATGAGCAATAATGGCATTGATGCTCCATGATGACAGGAGTTACAAGCTTTTATTTCTTGATTTTGTAACTCCTTTTTCTTGGCTTATGATTGGCCAGTGGGAGATGATGGGCATTTAATCGCCCTTAATCTCCATGATGAGGGGAGTTTCATGGTTTTAATGCCATGATTGCATGGATTTGTAACTCCCATTTGCTTGATTTTGATTGGGCCGTCCAAAATAATGGGTTAATGACCGCATTAAGTTGTCATAAAACGGGTCAATTAACGGCATTAAGTGGTTGTCAGGGCATTTGAAGGGTCGCGGGCCGTGCCGCGTCTTTTGGAATTCTTCTTATGATGATCGCCGATCGATCCGCATATTGTTTGATGTTGGATGGCGATGCAACTTTAGACATTGGTTGATACTAGCGAGCCGGTGACATCTGTCTTGTTGATTTCTCGATTGGTCGGACAGAAAGTGCACTTTCTTGGTCAGCCGGTCGGCGATCTTGGAATGACCAATAACGATTTCATGCTCTTGACGGCGGATCCAAGATGTTGGTGGAGATCAGTCGATTTCAAGCATAAAAATCAGATTTTCAAGAAACCACAGGGGCTGGAGCTTTCGAAAAAGGGCGGAAGACAGGCCAACAGGCGACAAATCCGGAGACTCAGATCTCCATGGTTGCCGGGCGACCATGCACCCACGGTTGCCGGTGACCATGGGGATTGTTCCCCTTTTGGTCGCTATTTCTCGGTTGTTTTTCTGTCTTTTTTGATGTCGTCTTCTCCTGCATTTTTCTTGACATTTCTCCTCATTTATTGTCTTGATTCTTCTGAAGAAAACCTGACAAGAAGCCGTGCAAATCAGAGCACAAAATTTCCTATTTTTTGGAAAAGCCGAAGACTTTATGGCCAATTTTCCGTCAAGAGTCGAAACTAGGTCAAACAATGTTAGAATGACCTGAAATTTGAGGTGAAGCCTCCTGAACAGTAGGTAGGACCAACCATGGGCTTTTGTTTGAGTTTTGAAGCCGTTTGGGGTCCCGTCGCCAGTAGGCTTGATTTTGTCGTGGGGAAGATACCGGGGGTTGATGTGCGGTCAATCGATGTCCGATTGACTTGAAATTTGATAGGGAGCCTATTGGAGTCATTTTGAGACGATCCGTTGGCTCCGATTTGGGTGTTGTGGTCCTGGGGTGCTCCACCGCCAGTAGCCTTGATTTTGTTTCGGAGCGTCAAAGTCGGGTCAAACGTTATCAGAATGACCTGAAATTTGATGTGCAACCCTTTTGAAGCATGTTCAAGTTGCCCATGTGCTCCATTTGATGAGTGATGGCCTCGATGGTTCTCGCTGCTGAGAGGCTTGATTTTACTGCTCGAGGGTTGATGGAGCTTCAAACGTTGTCAGTTTGACTTGAAATTTGGCATGGAGCCCTTTGGATGTATTTTGAGACCATCCGTAGGCTCTGATCGAAGTTTTGATGTCTTCGACGCCGTTGCCTCGAGGAGCGCCTGTTCAGCTCCCGGAGGAGTGAAGTAAGATCAAATGATGTTAGAATGACCCGAAACTTCATGTGAACCCCTCTTTTGGCCGCCTTGAAGGATCTTGCAGTTTTTGCTGAATTCTGACAAGATCTGATGCTTGAAGCAGCATTGTCTGTTTGTAGTAGGATGCGGCCTCATGTGGCTTCTTGATGTTGAAGAGGCAAAGTGACATTTTTGATGTCAGCAAAGAGAAATTGTCCGATGACACAGACATGCGGTCTTCTGATCCAGATGAAACATCATCTCCAAAAGAAGTACCCTACTTTGACCCGGTTTCAATAGGCAATTAGGACCATCTCATAGTAAGCCTTGAGAAGGTTACCGATCAAGAAGACTCATGGACAAAAACAAAGCCTTGGTTTGAAAATGCCCTTGATGAAAGTCCAGGATCCTTAACCGTAGAAGGAGGGGGGATGAATAGGGTGAGCTACAACTTAGTGACCAATTACGACCAATTTTAAATGCTATAAATCAATTAGTCGCTAGTAATGATAATAGAACTAAATGCAGAAGCTAACAAGAATAATCACCACAAGAATCGCCACAACACAAGGATTTATAGTGGTTTGGCCTCAATGCCTACATCCACTACCTACTTGCGATCCAACACCCCACCAGATTTCCATTATCTATGCTTTTAAATATGCTAAGCAATAACCTTAAAAATATGCTTTTCTATGCTAAACAATAACCTTCCATTGTGCTTTTCTAGGCTAACCAATAACCTTTACAAGATTGGATTTCTTAAATAAGTGTCAACACAACAACTTTAAGAGATACAATTAAAGCACAATACATTTGCCTCTAACATAGGCTGATATGAAAGTTAAAATAAGATACAGATGTTAGACCCCGACCCAGACCAATTCGATTAGAGTGCGATTAGTATGTGTTTAGTCCTAAGTGGGTTTAGCTGTTGTTGGGTTAGAAGTAATTAGTTTTAGTCTTGGACATAGCTTTGGGAATTTTGAGAACGTTTAGTATTAGTCAGACACACTCAGGAAGGCCTGAGTGCACGTGTGAGCTTGGGAAGATCGTATCGATTTCCGTGTGATTGTGATTTTAATTTCATTTGAATGATTTTTCTATGTGTTACAACTTTCGTTTTAAACCTAGTTGTGTTTGAAGCCCAAAAACCCATGTTTTGACCCAAAGAGGGTAAAATTGTCTTTCTGGCACAAATCTAGACACAATTTTCGAGATCTCAAAACCATGTCAAAAATATGCTTTTTCGAAACTAGATATTTCGACGATCGTTTTATCCTTCTTCGTCGAAGTCATCCGAAGCTCCCAAGATGGTGTTTTGATCACTTCAAGTTCAGCTAGTTGGGGCCCATTCTCATCACTTAAGCCCCATCTCCCTCTCTTTTCATTCACTTTACCAAAATCCTGCAACTTTCTTGACCTAGGGCTGAAATCCCTCTTTCCCTTCCATCTTCTCCATCTTGCATGACATAGCTAGAGATCACCAAAGGAAATTCTAAGGATACCATCTTCTTCATCTCCTTGCAAGCTTCCCTTTGGTACCAATTTCGTGGAGTTTCTTGTGGGACAAGCTCTTCATCTTCTTCATCTCTCCTTGTTTAGCCATTTTTAGGTAAGAGCTTCAACCCATGCTTTTCATAAAGTCTTTTAGTTCCTTAAATATCATGTTTTTCTCGTTTACAAACCCTTTTGTTAAAATGGGTTCTTTGTTACCATTTTGAGTGAGTTTGTGTGGTTTTCTCTTGGGTTTTCTTGTAGTGTTGGATTAGCTTGAGAGAAGTGCTTGAGAAGGATTGTGTAGCATTTGGGCAAGGCAAGAAATCTCTATAGGACCATTGTGCATGTGTATTTTAAGCTACATTGTTGTTTTGGAAATTTTGCATATGATTATATGAATATGTTCACAAGCTTCATGATCATGTTCTTTTCGGATTGAATGGTTAAGATTTTGGAAAAAATATGTGTTTTGTCCCTTGGAGAGCATGTAGTCTCAGGGAGTGTAAGTGGAATGAGAAACAAGAAGAAGGGAATAAGAAATGTGCAAAAATCTGCACTGGATTGCATTTCCCGTGCAGTTCGGTCAGCCGTCGGTCGGCTGGCGGCTAACCGAAATCCCCATTTCGGTTAACCGCGAGCTGACTGAGCTCGGCGGTTCCCTTTCCAGAAGCTGACATTTTGCCAGGGAGTTGCGGTCAGCTTGACGGTCAGCGAGCGGCTAGCCGCCATACCCCATTTCGGCTAACCGCTGGCCAACCGTGCATTGTCGGTTCCTTTTCCCGAGAGCTCCATTTCAGACTGGGTTTCAGCGGTCAGCCCTACGGTCAGCTCACGGCTAACCGCCAGGTCTCAGTTCGGCTAACCGTAAGCTAACCGTAGTCGTTTCGGTTCCTTTTCTAGAGGGCTGTGTTGGACCTGGATTTCCAGCGGTCAGCTCGTCAGTCAGCTGGCGGCTAGCCGCCAGACCTTAGTTCGGCTAGCCGACACCTGACCGCGAGGTGACCGAATTCGACAGATTTCCTATTTTGAAGAGTTGTTGCAAGAATGAAAAACTAGAACTTGTTTAGGGGCCTTTAGCCTGATATTATGCACTCGAAACCCTAGATGTCCTTGAACTTCTGGGGCACCAGTTCTGTTTGAATTCCAACATCTGGCTTCGGCTGCACAACGATCAACCCAAGGTCCTTGCATGAACTTGATAGGCTTTGTATTCGTGCTTTGGTTTCGATATAATGAATATCATCGTGTACTCGTTTTGAAGTTTAAGTACAAGCTCGTTTTGAAGATGTGTTTCAAGGAAAAGGGGATCACTTCCTAAGCGTGTTATGCATATTAATTATGCCTTGCTAGACGTGTTCATCGTGTGTTGATAAGTGATTTTCCCCTTTTTATCTCGACAAGTTTTATTAATATCTCGCGTGTTTTGTGCATTCATGAATTAAGTACTCATGCTAGTCGTGTATTTATTACACATCGTGCGTGTCCGGTTTTCCCGTCTTTGTGGGAAATCGTGTCGTGCTTATATTATGTATACCGTGCTTGTCATGCGTGCTTGCTCTTTTCATTATATAAATGATAGAGAAAGGATGGGCTCTTTGTGGATTGTAACTATTCATGATATATTATGTACTCATGTTTGCTTTAGTACCTCAGTCAATATAGTGTTTCAAATCAAGTATTGTTTATATGTTTTCTAAAACGTTATTGTCCATGCTTATGCCTAAATTG
Source organism: Cinnamomum chago (assembly GCA_038049695.1). Classification (NCBI taxonomy): domain Eukaryota; kingdom Viridiplantae; phylum Streptophyta; class Magnoliopsida; order Laurales; family Lauraceae; genus Cinnamomum; species Cinnamomum chago. Next base: position 88,951,903 of record CP142453.1, on the reverse strand, counting down.
ATTACATGCCAAACCGTCGTGTTTGACCCTTGTTTATTGGTGCCCAGGTGCAGGAGACGTTACCTTTGAGGAGGAGCGTTAGGAGGAGGCTTGTGAGCCAACCCCTGTGAGAGAGTGGCAGCCCAACGATGTCATTTAGACGTCGGGCGGGTTCTTGAGTCTCGTCATTTTGTCATGGGGTTTTTTTTTTGGTTATATTTTAGAGAAGTGTATTGGCCTCTGTTGGCCTCTTATGGATTGTACTAAAATCTTAATTTACTTTCGTGTTAGTTTTATAACTTGAACTATGATGGGAATGCCATGTTAGCTTCTTTCTTTGATACTATGTCATGGCACTTAAATGTTTTATGGGTGCTCATCTTGTTGTGTTTTGCTACACGCTTCCGCATACTTGATCGTGTGATTCAGATTCTGCGTGTCTTTGGGAATCCTCACCGCGGGAACCTGTGGGAAAGCAAAATCTTCAATAATAGTTGTAACAAATTACGTCGCGGGCCCGGGGATCCGTCCCGGGGTCGCGACAGGACTGGTATCAGAGCGAGACGTGTTTCAGGCACTTAAAAGAAACTAGAAAGGTCTTAGGAACGTGGCGAGGATTCGTGAGTTCGATAGATTCGTTGGTATAGGATCTTAGAAACCCTTGTACTATGTTATTGTGTTCTAACTCTTTGTTTTACAGCAATATGCCTCCAAGAAAAGCTCCAAATCATCATGCTTCAGGCAGTAACCAGAATGAGTTAGATGCATCTGATACACCAACAGCCACACAGTTTCAGGAACTTATGCAAGCCATGATAGCACAGCAAAGGCAAGCTAATGAGAACCAAGCCAGATTTCAAGAGCAGTTAGCTAAGAAGGATGATGAAATGGCACAAGTTCAAAGGCAGTTGTTGGAAGTACTTCAGAACAGGAATGTAGCACCACCCGTGGGTCCACAGATTGTCATTCAGAATAGGGATCCGGACCCTAATGCACTGTTTGAGAAGTTCAGGAAGAGGCACCGAAGGAATTTTCGAGCAATGAGGACCCGTTAGTGGCAGATGACTGGCTAGTCAATACGGAGAAGATCTTTGATGTCTTCATGTGCACGGGTATACAGAAAGTCAACCTCACAGCTTCATTATTTTATGGACTTGCAGACCGGTGGTGGCAAACAGTCAAGGATCCTTATGCAGTGATGGCAGATGAGGAGGCGTGGGCAGCTTTCAAGATACAGTTTCAGGACAAATACATCCCCTCTCATGTCAAGAGGCAGAAGGCTATTGAGTTTCAGCAACTCAAGCAAGGTAGCATGACGGTTTTAGTCTACGTCACCAAGTTCGAAAGATTGGCTAGGTATGTCACCGAGTTGATTGACATTGAGAGGAAGAAAATAACAAAGTTTTTGGAAGGGTTGAATCCGATCATCATGAGAGATGTCATAGGACTAGTTCCTCCAGCTACATATGATGAGGCGGTCAAGCGAGCTTATACATTTGAAGATATTAACAATATGATTGTTCAGGACAGAAAGCAGCAATATCAGCAGCAGAATCAGAGGCAACAGCAGGGCAAGAAGCCAAGGCAAGAACAAGGTCATGTGTGTAAGTCCTGAGGATCCGAACCCTAGAGGGGGGGTGAATAGGGTGAGCTTCATTTATGACCAATTATAAACAATTTTAACTTCTTAACATAAACTAGTCACATGTGATGATTTATCATACAAGATGCGGAAGCTAACAAAAGAATCACCACAAAGCAATCACCATCACACAAGGATTTATAGTGGTTCGGCCTCAATGCCTACATCCACTACCCGCTTGTGAACCAACACCCCACCGGATTTTCACTATTTATGCTTTTCAATAGGCTAAGCAATAACCTTTACAATATGCTTTTCAAGGCTTAGCAATAACCTTTACAATGATGTTTTTCAAGGCTCAACATCAACCTATACACTATGCTTTTATAGGCTAAGCAATAACCTCTTCAACCATAGGTTGGTTATCTCACTAAATTAGTGTCTAACAACACTTGATGGAGATTCAGTTAAGCTCATTACATTTGCCTCTAAAATAGGCGGATATGAAAATGAAAATCTAATACACACGCACACTATGAATGCAAAGATGAAAGTACATGATGTGTGTGTGCACTACACCAAAAATCGAAAATTGGAACGGAAAAGCGTTCCTAATCCTCCCGTTCCTAATTCGTTAAACCGTTCCAATTTCCGTTCCAATTTGGTACCAACCGTTCCTAATCCAAATTGGAACGGAAACTGGAACGGTTTAACGGATTAGGAACGGGAGGATTAGGAACGCTTTTCCGTTCCAATTTCCGATTTTTGGTGTAGTGGTGTGATGTCCTCAATCATTTTGAAAATGAAAGCTCATAAATGTATGCCTAAGGCTTTTGAAAGTTTTAGCTCATAAAACATTTATGATTGAGGATAGAATGCAAGTCACATGTTAAGAGTAACAACTTGTTAATGATGTCAAAGATACACAAGTTGTATGAAATGAATTAGCTCTAAACATGTGATGCATAGGGATGTCAATCAAATCAACAATGAAGCTCAAAACATAAAAATAGATTTGATTGAAAAGAGGGGACAAATCATATGTAATTATAAATACAACTTGAAAGTGATATACCTATCAAAGTAAGGCAAGTTGTGAAACTTTAAAACAATAATACACATGTGATTTGTAAAGATGTTGAATCCAAAACATAAGACACATTTGAAAGAGATTTTCTTATGATGGAAAAACAACACCCAAAGATTCAACCAAGTATATGAATCATGTTACATATTTCATTAACATGATCTACTTAGATTTACCAAAGATAAAGTACTACTTGGATTGAATCAAATGGTGATGCATCCAAAACAATAGATCTATTCAAAGTATAAAACATGCTAAGGATACAACACGTCATAGTTTATCATGTTACTAAAGATTTACCAATGATAAAACAAAACATGAAAACATATGATTTGTAAAGAAGTTGAGTCCAAAACATAAGATAGTTTTGAAAGTGATTTTCTTATGATGGAAAACAACAACCAAAGATTCAACCAAGTATAGGAATCATGTTACATATAATTTCAAAGGTTCTTTCATTAACATGATCTACTTCGATTTACCAAAGATTAAGTACTACTTGGATTGAATCAATGGTGATGTATCCAAAACAATAAATCAATTCAAAACATAAAACATGTTAAGGACACAACACAAACATAGTTTATCATGCTACAAATGATTTACCAAAAATAAAACAAAGCATGAAAACATATGATTAAGGAAAGTAAAGCCTACTTGGTGATTTAACTTCATTAATCCAAGCTTTAGCTTTCCTAATGCTCCCCTTCATCCCTTGGTTCTTTTCCCTTGAATATGCCTCAAAACCTCTCAAGGAGGGGCTTAAAATTCCCAACTTTTGGCAAAGGAAAGAACTCATATTTATAGCAAAAAGTGCCCAACGGCTAGTCCTCGGTCGACCTGCAAACAGGTCTCGGTCGGCCGGGATCACACAACGGTCAAAAAAATGACCGTTGGTGCGCCAGGCCACTTTCTGCCTGCAGTGTTCCCGGTCGTCCGGGACCTCTGCGCCGGTCGACCGGCGACACTGCCGGGATCCCAAATTCCAACTTTTGCAATTTCAAAGTTTTTCTTTGTGGAACTATTTGGGCCACTAAATCAAGCTTGAATACATGTTTTAAATCATTCTATGGGTTTCAAAACATGGACCATAAAAAGCCTAAAACATTTTGAAAGATTTAAAACTCATAGGCTAGCTTGATTTTCTAAAACTCTTTTCAAAACAAATGCATCCAAGATTAAAAAGCAAATCATGCATAAATCAAAACTTTTACAACTCTTAAAAACAATGCATGTTTAAAACAAGATTTCAAGTTTTTGTAAATCAATGCACATGTGTGTAAATCAAATGATGCTAGAATGATTATGCATCCATCAAATTGCAACCTACAAAATCCCTAACAATCTCCCCCTTTGCAATTTGATGGCAACAAACTCACCACTGAATTTACACACTAAGTCTTCAGCTCCCCCTCAGCTGGACAAGTCTTGAAATCTTCTTGGATGCTTCTCCTCTTAGCTTGGGCTCTTGGGCTCTTTTCTTCACTCTTCATGATACTTGGTGCTTGATCATTCTTCAACCTTTCTTTCTTTAGCCAAGCATCTTCTTTAGCTCCAAGCTTTCTTCTTTCATTAGCTCTCCCCCTTTGACCATGCCTTTCTCTTCCTTTGGCAAGATATGCATTCTCTCCCCTTGTAGAAGATCATACACAACTCTCCTTAGGAAGCTTGGACATTCTCTTCACCTTTAGAGAACTTGAAAGCTCTCTCCCCTTTTGAAGAGTAGGAGATCTTTGAGTACTTGAACTCTCTCCCCCTTTGACATTAAATTGCAAAGGTACCTACACACATGAAATAAGGAAAATACCTTTAGTAGCACCTGTTAACAAATGAAATCGAAAATGAAATACATAATAGGCTATCCTGTATGGAAGTTATCTCTAAGGGCTCAAAGGCAATCCAAGGGTGAATTTGATCAAAATTAATTCTTCCTATGAAGGTTTACACTCCCCCTCAATCCATTCTCTCCTTTTGTCAACATATTGACAAAGATTTAACTATTAGATGCAAGAAAAAGATGGTTTAACCAAATGAGGGTCAACTTCAAGGAAAGGATTAGATTCATTTAACTATAAGGCTCATATGATCAAATTGCCAAAAGAGAGCAAGGTCTAAAGAGAAAAGCAATCATGGATACCAATTGGAAAAACAAAGAATACCAATTGAGATTTAAAGATAAGTCTATTAAACACAATCACTCTAAAATGGATTTAAAAATATAACTATTAGGAAAAAATTCAAATTAGAGCTATCCATGAAGAAATGGGGTTTATTAATCATAGCCTCAAATAATCTAATTATGGAAAGCATATGCTATGAAGGTTTTGAAAATCATTTCATTCAATCAATAAATATGACTATTAAAGTGCAAGAATGAGTGAAATGAAATTCAAACATGAAGCCAACCTCAACTAATAACCAACCACTATTATGAACACATAAACATGGTGGTCATGAGATATACCTATATGAGCAAGGGAGGAGGCAATCGTGAAAATTATGATGCTAATGGTGTGTGACATGGAACAAATATATTACTATCAAGTTCAATCCAATGTACACAAGGTTTATCACATTCACAAGAAATCAAATCAATCAAAAATTTTACCAATTTGAAACCAATTGAATTTGACAACATGATAAAAAGCAAGAATGTGACAAACATAAAAATCCATCAAGCATCATAAATGCATATTCATCACTTTTAAAGATATGACTATTGAGCATAGTGATGAACAAGAGAAATTGCAATGCAAAAAGATATGACTTGGTAAAGCATGCAATTTCCAAAGTGTCAAAATCATATGAATTCAACATCTAAGATATCCATCAAACATATAGAAATATGAGAAATGGGTTTCAAAGAGTTTCATATGATTAAGAACACTACTATGAAGTTGAAACATGTATAAGGATGACATCATTTAGAAAATACACATGAATCAACATCATAACCATCCAAATAGAAATGACTAGAAAGCATAGAGGATGGATTTTAGTTCTAGTATGGTTTCTACAAATGTAATAAATAACACAACCATACATAGAACGATTTGACATTTGCATAGAGATGATTAATCAACATTCAAGATCTAACTCATACCAATCATCAAAAAGAAATATAACTATTTAAGCATAAGAAGGTATGAAGTTAAAATGATCAATCTATCATGGAGCATCTCCACTCTTAGCAAATGTACTAAGCTTACAATGCAATGGAAAATGGATATGAGGTTTAAACCAAATGAACTTAGCACATAAAATCACATATGTACTTATTAGGCTCAAATGATAATAAAACAAAAGATTTTACTATAAAGTACATAAACAATCATCAATTTGCATTAATGAAAATATATACCAAGTTAGGCACAAACATGCAAATCAAAGAAACCATATCCAACCAAGCAATGTAAGTCATCAAAATCAATTTGCATAAAAAGAATGTAACTAAAAGAGCAAAGATGCAAATTGTTTGTAAAAATTATTTCCTTTCAAATGATATAATCATAATTAAGCACAAGGAAATAAATTCAAGGAAAATGCTTCTAGAAATACAACTAATAAAGCTTAGAACATTTTCCAAAGTTTTTCAAATCACTACAATATTTAAAATTCCAACAAAGAATCATTTAGAGAATTATGAACAAGTGATTTTGAAAAACAAGAAGTGTACTATTGTAAATTTTCAATTTGTAAAACAATAGACAATCACAAATTTTCCATACCAAGAGATATAACTTGAAAATCAATGGAAAACTTAAATTGCTTCAAATCATTTGATTTACAAAAAGGATCTAATTATGACATACATCAAATGATTTTCCAACATCAATTGATCATGAAAAATCTAGCTATGAAAGCTTTTGTAATCACAATCAATTGATCATGAATAGATATGCACTACAAGAGATATAACTATATGAACACAATGCAAATCCATCATGAAAGTATTGCAATCAAAGGATTTTGAAAACCATGAGATATAACTTTAAAAGTTCATGAAGACAAAATCAAATGATCACAAAGAAACATTGCATTTTAAAAGATGTGACTATAAAGAAACAAAATGCAAATGTACTATGACCAACAAATAGATATAACTAAAAAGATTAGGTTGGTCTAGGGGGGATCAAGGCCTTAAGGTTAGTCTAAATGTGTACCAAAGAAGATTCACCTAAGGTCTTGAAAAGAATGTCCTTGAGAGAACACTTTGAGGACTCACCAACTCTTAAAGATATAACTTGAAAAAGTCTTAGAGTGGTGCAAAGAAGCTAGGGGAAAATTCATTTTCAAACATAGTGGAAATCTTTAAAAAGATATGCAATAAAACACAACACTAGGGTTCTAATCTAGCAAGGACCAACTCCGGGTTGTTAAGCCCTAAAATGGAGTAACCCGCTCTGATACCAATTGTAAGTCCTGAGGATCCGAACCCTAGAGGGGGGGTGAATAGGGTGAGCTTCATTTATGACCAATTATAAACAATTTTAACTTCTTAACATAAACTAGTCACATGTGATGATTTATCATACAAGATGCGGAAGCTAACAAAAGAATCACCACAAAGCAATCACCATCACACAAGGATTTATAGTGGTTCGGCCTCAATGCCTACATCCACTACCGGCTTGTGAACCAACACCCCACCGGATTTCCACTATTTATGCTTTTCAATAGGCTAAGCAATAACCTTTACAATATGCTTTTCAAGGCTTAGCAATAACCTTTACAATGATGTTTTTCAAGGCTCAACATCAACCTATACACTATGCTTTTATAGGCTAAGCAATAACCTCTTCAACCATAGGTTGGTTATCTCACTAAATTAGTGTCTAACAACACTTGATGGAGATTCAGTTAAGCTCATTACATTTGCCTCTAAAATAGGCGGATATGAAAATGAAAATCTAATACACACGCACACTATGAATGCAAAGATGAAAGTACATGATGTGTGTGTGTGATGTCCTCAATCATTTTGAAAATGAAAGCTCATAAATGTATGCCTAAGGCTTTTGAAAGTTTTAGCTCATAAAACATTTATGATTGAGGATAGAATGCAAGTCACATGTTAAAAGTAACAACTTGTTAATGATGTCAAAGATACACAAGTTGTATGAAATGAATTAGCTCTAAACATGTGATGCATAGGGATGTCAATCAAATCAACAATGAAGCTCAAAACATAAAAATAGATTTGATTGAAAAGAGGGGACAAATCATATGTAATTATAAATACAACTTGAAAGTGATATACCTATCAAAGTAAGGCAAGTTGTGAAACTTTAAAACAATAATACACATGTGATTTGTAAAGATGTTGAATCCAAAACATAAGACACATTTGAAAGAGATTTTCTTATGATGGAAAAATAACACCCAAAGATTCAACCAAGTATATGAATCATGTTACATATTTCATTAACATGATCTACTTAGATTTACCAAAGATAAAGTACTACTTGGATTGAATCAAATGGTGATGCATCCAAAACAATAGATCTATTCAAAGTATAAAACATGCTAATGATACAACACATCATAGTTTATCATGTTACTAAAGATTTACCAATGATAAAACAAAACATGAAAACATATGATTTGTAAAGAAGTTGAGTCCAAAACATAAGATAGTTTTGAAAGTGATTTTCTTATGATGGAAAACAACAACCAAAGATTCAACCAAGTATAGGAATCATGTTACATATAATTTCAAAAGTTCTTTCATTAACATGATCTACTTAGATTTACCAAAGATTAAGTACTACTTGGATTGAATCAATGGTGATGTATCCAAAACAATAAATCAATTCAAAACATAAAACATGTTAAGGACACAACACAAACATAGTTTATCATGCTACAAATGATTTACCAAAAACAAAACAAAGCATGAAAACATATGATTAAGGAAAGTAAAGCCTACTTGGTGATTTAACTTCATTAATCCAAGCTTTAGCTTTCCTAATGCTCCCCTTCATCCCTTGGTTCTTTTCCCTTGAATATGCCTCAAAACCTCTCAAGGAGGGGCTTAAAATTCCCAACTTTTGGCAAAGGAAAGAACTCATATTTATAGCAAAAAGTGCCCAACGGCTAGTCCTCGGTCGACCTGCAAACAGGTCTCGGTCGGCCGGGATCACACAACGGTCAGAAAAATGACCGTTGGTGCGCCAGGCCACTTTCTGCCTGCAGTGTTCCCGGTCGTCCGGGTCCTCTGCGCCGGTCGACCGGCGACAAAGCCGGGATCCCAAATTCCAACTTTTGCAATTTCAAAGTTTTTCTTTGTGGAACTATTTGGGCCACTAAATCAAGCTTGAATACATGTTTTAAATCATTCTATGGGTTTTAAAACATGGACCCTAAAAAGCCTAAAACATTTTGAAAGATTTAAAACTCATAGGCTAGCTTGATTTTCTAAAACTCTTTTCAAAACAAATGCATCCAAGATTAAAAAGAAAATCATGCATAAATCAAAACTTTTACAACTCTTAAAAACAATGCATGTTTAAAACAAGATTTCAAGTTTTTATAAATCAATGCATATGTGTGTAAATCAAATGATGCTAGAATGATTATGCATCCATCAAATTGCAACCTACAAAATCCCTAACAATGTGAGGCAAGCTTGTGGCCATTGTGGAAAGAATCATGAGACACACGAATGTCGTAAGGCCATGGGTGCCTGTTTCAAGTGTGGGGCCATGAACCATGCAATCAAGGATTGCCCACTACTTCAGAATCAAGGGAACAAAAACCAGCAGCAGAGACAAGTAGCTCCTCAGAACCAAGCACCAGCTCAGAATCAAATTAGGCCACCTCAGCAGCAGCAGCAGGCAAGGCAACCAGCACAGAATCAGAATGCTCGTCCTCCACAGCAGAATAGGCATGGCCAAGGAAGGCAGAACCAAGTACCGAACAGACTACAGATGCATGGGCGTTTGTATTATCTCAACCGTGCAGATGCTGAAGCTGCAGGAGACGTGGTAGAAGGTAAACTCATTGTCTGTGGGATAGAAGCCCAGATTTTATTTGATCCTGGATCCACACATTCCTTTGCATCTCCTAGTTTTGCTAAGTTAATTGATGCACCATGTAGTGAGTTGGATTATATTTTAGTAGTGACCACTCCAGTAGGGCAACAAGTTGTGTGTAGAACCCATTACCCTAGTTGTACAGTTTTGTTAGGAGATGTTAATCTACCGGCCAACCTCATAGTTTTGGACATGCATGATTTTGATGTCATTTTAGGCATGGATTGGTTAGAAGCATATCATGCCACCATGGATTGTTTTAGTAAGACCATCACATTCAGATTCCAAGGACCATAGGCAGAGTTGATATTTCAGGGGAACAGGAGAAAGTCTCAGGCAGGGTTTATTTCAGTGTTGAAAGCAAGCAGATTAGTTCAGAGTGGGTGTCAGGCATTTATTGCGTTTATCACGGAGGATAAACAGTCCCAAGGGGTGGAGGATATCCCCATTGTGTGTGAATTTCCAGACGTTTTTCCAGAAGAAATCTCGGGTTTACCACCAATTAGAGAAGTTGAGTTCACTATTGAGCTCCTTCAAGGGACAACTCTGATCTCGATTGCACCATACAGGATGGCTCCAGCAGAAATGGGTGAGCTAAAGCTCCAATTGCAAGATTTGTTGAGCAAAGGTTTTATTAGGCCAAGTGTTTCAACGTGGGGAGCACCGGTGTTATTTGTGAAGAAGAAGGATGGAAGTTTGAGAATGTGAATTGACTACAGGAAGTTGAACCATGTGACCGTGAAGAACAAGTACCCTTTGCCAAGGATAGATGAATTGTTTGACCAATTGCAAGGAGCAGCCTATTTTTCGAAGATAGACTTGAGGTCAGGGTACCATCAGTTGAGAGTTAGAGACTCAGATGTTCAGAAAACAGCCTTTAGAACAAGATATGGGCACTATGAGTTCTTGGTGATGCCCTTTGGTTTGACAAATGCACCCGCAATCTTTATGGCTCTGATGAACAAGGTCTTTGCACCCTATTTGGATCACTCCACAGTAGTGTTTATTGATGATGTCCTGGTATATTCCAAGAGTAAGAAGGAGCATGAAGAACATTTGAGGACAGCGTTGCAGCTCTTGAGGGACAACCAGTTATATGCGAAACTCAGTAAGTACGAATTCTGGTTAGAGCAAGTTGCTTTTCTAGGCCACATCATCTCTAGAGAAGGTTTAGCAGTTGATCCAGCTAAGATAGAGGCAGTTGTTAGTTGGGTGAGGCCAAGAAGTGTGACAGAAATTAGAAGCTTTTTGGGATTAGCAGGCTACTACAGAAGATTTGTCCAAGGTTTTTCATCCATTGCAGCCCCTTTGACAAAATTGACCAGGAAGAATGTCCCATTTGTGTGGACCGATCAGTGTGAAACCAGTTTCCAAGAGTTGAAAGGAAGGTTAACCACAGCTCCAATCCTCACATTACCCTCGAGCAACGGCGGATTTATTGTTTATACAGATGCTTCGAATGTGGGACTGGGTTGTGTATTGATGCAGGATGGCAAGGTGATTGCTTATGGCTCGAGACAGCTGAAGGACCATGAGAAGAATTATGCGACTCACGGTTTGGAGTTAGCAGCAGTTATTTTCCCATTGAAGATGTGGAGACACTATCTCTACGGAGAGAAATTTGAGGTCCATTCAGATCACAGAAGTTTACAATATTTGTTCTCGCAGAAGGATTTGAATATGATGCAGAGAAGGTGGATGGAGTATATCAAGGATTATGACTGTGAGAACCCGACCCCTAATCTCTTGGATTAGTGTTGTTTTATTTGTGGATTAGTTTCTTTTAGTGGGATTAGTATTTGTTGGGTTGAGTTGTGAGCTAGAATGGTTTTTCATTAGTTTTGGGGAGTTTCGAGTGCCTTGGTGATTGGTGGGGCCCTTTGGGAGTTCTTTTAGTGACTTTGCGCGAGATTGGGAGGTTATTCGAATTCCTGATAATTCTTGTTTTAGCCTCATTTGACTCATTTTGTTAACCTCTACAACTTTCGTGTTGACTCCGTACCCATTCGAAGCTCCGAAAATCAGTTTTTCCAGCCCGGAGGGCAAATCGGTCTTTTCACATTGAATCTGGACCCAAATTTCGAGATCTCAGAACCATGCCAAAATTATACTTTTTGAAAACTAGATTTTATGAGAAACACTTTTCTCTTCTTCGTCGATCGCATCCGAGGCCCACAAAGAGATGTTTTACCCTTGGCAACCTTTGAGTGTGGTGGGGCCCACACCCACCCATTATATAAGTGACTCCACTCTCTCTTTCTCCCTCATTTCTCCATTCCATCGACTGAAACCTCCCAGCTACAGTACCAGCAGCCCTTCTTCTCCATTTCTTCCATTTCTCTTGCTCTAATGGAGCCTCCAAGCCACCAAATCCGACGAGGGAGCTCCGGCAACTTCTTCTCCTTCATCTCCCCTCTTGTTTGACACCATTTTTGTGGGAAACCAAGGTGGGCAGCCCCTATTGCAAGCTTCTTCTTGTTGATTCATGACTCTAGAGGTAAAGACTCCTTCCCATTTTCCCTTTTTGTGCAATGGCTTTCCCTCAAGTTCTATTTCCTAGCTTGGTTTGAGCCCATCCATTGTCTTCCTTTGTTTAACCCATTTTAGGGTTTGTTTTGGGAGTTTTTGTAGAGATTGTTGATCTTGAGCTTGAGAGGTGATTAGAGGCTTGGTTTGCTAGCTTGGAGCCCAAGGCAAGTGGATGAATGGATGGTTTGAATGTTATCAAAGTTTTATGAGAAAATCCTAAATTTTATTACTTGTCCTTGATCATTGGATACATGTTTTCACATATGCTTCTTGCCATATATATATTGATTTCGAAATTGCATATCAATGGTTGTTTCTCTCTTGTTAATTTCTTGGAAAGATATGCTTTCAAATTGTCAAAGTTGCTCACATGGTCTTGAAATGAATGGGGTTGGTTTCCCCACCCATGTTTATGTTTACTAGCTTGTATGGATTTGAAATAGAAGCTCATTTAAAGAGTTTGGCCAACTAATCTATTGTCTTGGAAATGGGATCAATGGTTTTTAATTACCCCTTGATTATGGAAAATGGACCCTTGTATACAATGGGGATTCTTCCCTTTGGTTTGGTTTTAAGTGAGAAGAAAGGAGATGTTTAGTTTTACTTTTTCATTGGAGTTTTCATGAGGAATGTGGTTGGCTAAGTCATTTAATGTTTTGTAAACATATTGGTTTAGCATGTATTGTCCTTTGGTTATATCCTAAATGAATGCTTGTGAAATGGTTTCCTTCCTTCTTGGTATGGATGGGATGTGGAGGAATGAAGTGATGAATGATCACAAGTTGGGTTTTTGGAGAAGTGTAAATAGTTGCATTGAAGGGGCTTTTAGCTCAGTTATGTGGCAAAGATTAAGTGGAAGTGAGGAGGATGGTTTTGAGGAGGAAAATGACTCAAATATGAACACAGTGGGTGATTCCCGCACTGGCGGTCAGCCTGCGGTCACCCGGCGGCTAGCCTCCTGATGACTGGCGGCTAACCGCCAGGTAGCCGAAAGGTCACGGTTCCTTTTCCAGAGAGCATCATTTCCCACCTGAAAACACGGTCAGCCTCACGGTTAGCCAGCGGCTAACCGCGGACCACATCGGCGGCTAACCGCCAGCTAACCGCACTTGGCGGTCAGCTTTCCAGTAAGCTGCATTTCTGCAGCCCAGCCGCGGTCAGCTGTGCGGTCAGCCCGCGGCTAGCCGCCTGCCCCAACGGCGGCTAACCGCCAGCTGACCGCCAGGTAACCGAAATTCCCCAGATTTCGAAAAGCTCCCCGCTCGAACGAACTCTCCGGTTCGTTCGAGCGTTGAGCTTTGTCGATCAAATGAGATTCACTAAGCATTGTATGAGGCCATTCGAGAAAGAAACCATATCACAAGGATGTCATTCGAAGTTTTGAAAAGTGTAAAAGTGCATAAGGAGCCCGGAATGTCTTCAAACTCAAGGAGTACCAAGTCATTTCAATAATCGACATACGGGACCCCTATTCACTTATATAGATCTTGAAATCAATATTTTCCCGAAATTGTTATAGTTCATTGTTTCACCTCTTTTCCCGAGATTTGCATTACATGACTTGTTTTCCCGAAAGCATTGGAGTTACTCTAGTAACAGTTACTTGTCCCGAAGTGCATTGCACCACATGATATGTCAGTGTGCCCTTGAGCACCCCCGTCTTGCCCGTTTGATCATGTATTTATACTTGATTTACTTGCATTGTCTCGATTGGATTTGACCTATGAGTCGGCACCACTAAGCTTGGATAACCTTGTTGGTCTGATCCACCGACTTGGAGATCCCCCTCTTGTCCCGCCAGCTGCAGCTTGCATCCCGCTACCCGGTTATTACCGTGGTCCCGTCCCGATACCCGGTTATTACCGTGGTCTTGTCCCGATACCGCAGATTGCTACTGTGGTCCCCGATGCCCGGCTCGCTACCGTGATCATGTATAGTATATGTATATGCATTCATGAGATCCACTGTTTCTCCTCACCTCGAGTGACTGAGATCAGTGCCTAGTATATGTATTTATATGAGATCCCCTGTTTCTCCTCACCTCGAGTGACTGAGATCAGGGCCTAGTTATTGCTCTATCGCTTTAGTGATAGAGGACTTAGCTTCGTGTGGTTGCCATCTTGCCAGTTCCCGATTCCGTGAATACCCGACACGTTTTATATTGCTTACTTGCTTTCCGATAAATGATTCGTTTCCTTTATGAAAGTGTTAATATTCTCCAATGTAAATTCAGTTATTATTATATTGTCTTCTGTTCTTTGTACCCGCACATGTTTTAAATGGATGCCGGTTGGGCGAATACCCATGCTTTTACATATGTTTCAAACGCTCGATGGTTTTACTAGATTTATGTGATTACACATGTTTTAAATGAATACCCGAATTGTTAAATATCCGTGCTTTGTTTTAAATGACATTTGGCTTGTGAGATTCCTATGTTTATACCGTTTTAAATGATTACCCGATTTGTCAAATATCCATGCTTTGAAATATGTTTCAAATGACACTTGTTTGCCAGATCCCTACGTTTATACCTATTTTAAATGATACCCGACTTGTTTAAATATCCATGCTTTGAAATACGTTTAAATGAACACTAGTTTTGTCAGATTTCTTTGGTTACACCGGTTTTAAATGAACACCCGGTTTGTTAAATATCCGTATTTTCACATATGTTTCAAATGGACATTGGTTTTGCTAGACTGCTATGAATACCTGGGTTGTTGTATACTTGTGTTTTTACTTAAGTTTCAAATGAACGTTGTTTTGCCATACCGCTATGTTTATACATGTTTTAGACGAATACCCGATTGTCAAATATCTATGATTATAGATGATGTAAATGAACACATGTTTTATTAAACATTCATGTTTTATCCATGCTTGAAACGAATACAGGTTTTTCCCCGAGATTCCCTACTTTGCACCCGTTTAATTATATGCAGCATTTGATCGAATAGCATGATTTATCTTATGTTTTATTCTTCAGTATATTTGTTATCTTTTCATCCACCTGCCAAACCGTCGTGTCTGACTCACTACTTTTGGTACTCAGGTTCAGATTTCTTCGCCCTGAGTTGAGTGTTTTATTGGCTTTGGAGCCATGCCTTGCAGGTTGTTTTGTCGGCTATGTCATGTAGACATTGAGCCTGACATCGGAGCTACGTCACATTTGGGTAGTAGTTTATAGCTTTTTGTTGTATGGCTTTTATTAGCCTTTTCTTGGGATTCTTAATTAATGTACATTGAACATATTTGGGAATGTAATATCCTGTTACTATCAGCTCTGTAATTTATAGTGATAGTTACTCCGGTCTGATATGATTCTTGATATAATAGCTATATGCTAAAGGTTGAGTGCGACGCGGAATTCGATGGCCACGGACTTCAGGTCGCAACGCCACAAATGCTTCCGCAAAAATATTCAGAATGTGTTGTCTTCACACACACGCGGATCCTGGGAGAAGTAAAATACATTTATGCTTAATCCCATTTCCCGCCCCCGAGGTTTCGGTTCGGGGGCGTGACAATGACTTCCCAATCAAGTATCATCCAGGCAAAGTGAATGTGGTAGCAGATGCTTTGAGCAGGAAATCAATGGCCATGGCCAATTTGAGAGGAATAGGTGTCTTACAGCAGTTTGAAGAGTTGGGTGTAGAGGTACAAACCCTAAGATTGGGTGCGATGTTAGCGAATATGACAGTTTCAGAACCAACCTTCATCCAGAAGATCAAGGAAAATCAGTTGCAAGACCCAGACTTGGCCAAGATAGTAGAAGTTATTGCAGAACGTCCCGATTTCAAGATGGTGAATGGGATATTGTATTTTCGTGGCCGGTTGTATGTGCCGAATGTGGATGATTTGAAGAATGAGATAATGAATGAAGCTCACAGCACGAGATATTCTATGCATCCGGGTAGCACGAAGATGTACCACAATTTGAAGAATCGGTTTTGGTGGAACAACATGAAGAGAGAGATAGCAGCTTTTGTGTCTCGTTGTCTAACTTGTCAGTTGATCAAGGTAGAGCATCAGAACCCCCCAGGCTTGTTACAGCCTTTGGAAATTCCAGAATGGAAATGGGAGCACATCACCATGGATTTCGTCTCCGGTTTGCCTAATACTAAGAAGGGAAATAATGCAATTTGGATCATTGTGGATCGTCTGACAAAGTCTGCTTACTTCATTCCGATGAAGACAGGGAACATGATGCACATGGCACCTTTGGCGAAGTTGTTTGTTGATGAGATTGTTAGTAAACATGGTCAACCCGTCTCTATTACTTTAGACAGAGACAGTAGGTTTGTTTCAAAGTTTTGGAAAACTCTTCATGAGTCGATGGGTACCAAACTTCAGTTCAGCACAGCTTATCATCCTCAGACAGATGGTCAGTCAGAAAGGACAATACAGACTCTCGAAGACATGTTGCGTGCTTGTGTATTGGATTTTAAGATTCAGTGGGATGAGTACTTACCGCTTTGTGAATTTGCATATAATAACAGTTACCACTCTAGCATTGGTATGGAACCTTTCGAGGCACTTTATGGTAGAAGATGCAGAACTCCGGTTTGCTGGGAAGAAGTCGGTGAACGTAGTTTTCATGGACCAACGATAGTTGGAGAGACAAGTGACAAGGTCAAGTTAATTCAGGAATGGTTGAAGATAGCCCGAAGTAGGCAGAAGAGTTATGCAGATACTCGCCGAAGAGAATTGCAGTTTCGAGTGGGTGACAAGGTGTTCTTGAAGATCTCACTAGTTAGAGGGACTTTACGGTTTGGACAGAAGGGCAAATTGTCTAGAAGGTTTATTGGTCCGTATGAGATTTTGAGCAAGATTGGAGATGTTGCTTACAGACTTGCGTTACCACCAGAACTCTCCGGGGTACACAATGTTTTTCATGTTTCTATGCTCAAGAAATACGTCTCTAGTCCTGCACACATTCTACAACATGAGCCTTTAGAGATTCGGGAAGATGCCTCGTATGTGGAAAGACCGGTCAAGATCATTGACACCAAAAAGCAAGAATTGAGAAACCAGACTATTCATTGGGTCAAGGTACTTTGGGAAAATCACGAGCCAGAGAAAGCCACCTGGGAATTGAGAGAGCAAGTGCAAAGGAAGTATCCACAGCTTTTACCAGAGGTAATTGTTTAATTTATTTGGTGGACCAAATATCCTAAGGGGTGGAGGAAGTTAGACCCCGACCCAGACCAATTCGATTAGAGTGAGATTAGTATGTGTTTAGTCCTAAGTGGGTTTAGTTGTTGTTGGGTTAGAAGTAATCAGTTTTAGTCTTGGACATAGCTTTGGGAATTTTGAGAACGTTTAGTATTAGTCAGACACACTCAGGAAGGCCTGAGTGCACGTGTGAGCTTGGGAAGATCGTATCGATTTCCGTGTGATTGTGATTTTAATTTCATTTGAATGATTTTTCTATGTGTTACAACTTTCGTTTTAAACTCAGTTGTGTTTGAAGCCCAAAAACCCATGTTTTGACCCAAAGAGGGTAAAATTGTCTTTCTGGCACAAATCTGGACACAAATTTCGAGATCTCAAAACCATGTCAAAAATATGCTTTTTGGAAACTAGATATTTCGACGATCGTTTTATCCTTCTTCGTCGAAGTCATCTGAAGCTCCCAAGATCGTGTTTTGATCACTTCAAGTTCAACTAGTTGGGGCCCATTCTCATTACTTAAGCCCCATCTCCCTCTCTTTTCATTCACTTTACCAAAATCCTGCAACTTTCTTGACCTAGGGCTGAAATCCCTCTTTCCCTTCCATCTTCTCCATCTTGCATGACATAGCTAGAGATCACCAAAGGAAATTCTAAGGATACCATCTTCTTCATCTCCTTGCAAGCTTCCCGTTGGTACCAATTTCATGGAGTTTCTTGTGGGACAAGCTCTTCATCTTCTTCATCTCTCCTTGTTTAGCCATTGTTAGGTAAGAGCTTCAACCCATGCTTTTCATAAAGTCTTTTAGTTCCTTAAAGATCATGTTTTTCTCGTTTACAAACCCTTTTGTTAAAATGGGTTCTTTGTTACCATTTTGAGTGAGTTTGTGTGGTTTTCTCTTGGGTTTTCTTGTAGTGTTGGATTAGCTTGAGAGAAGTGCTTGAGAAGGATTGTGTAGCATTTGGGCAAGGCAAGTAATCTCTATAGGACCATTGTGCATGTGTATTTTAAGCTACATTGTTGTTTTGGAAATTTTGCATATGATTATATGAATATGTTTACAAGCTTCATGATCATGTTCTTTTCGGATTGAATGGTTAAGATTTTGGAAAAAATATGTGTTTTGTCCCTTGGAGAGCATGTAGTCTCAGGGAGTGTAAGTGGAATGAGAAACAAGAAGAAGGGAATAAGAAATGTGCAAAAATCTGCACTGGACTGCATTTCCCGTGCAGTTCGGTCAGCCGTCGGTCGGCTGGCGGCTAACCGAAATCCCCATTTCGGTTAACCGCGAGCTGACCGAGCTCGGCGGTTCCCTTTCCAGAAGCTGACATTTTGCCAGGGAGTTGCGGTCAGCTTGACGGTCAGCGAGCGGCTAGCCGCCATACCCCATTTCGGCTAACCGCTGGCCAACCGTGCATTGTCGGTTCCTTTTCCCGAGAGCTCCATTTCAGATTGGGTTTCAGCGGTCAGCCCTACGGTCAGCTCACGGCTAACCGCCAGGTCTCAGTTCGGCTAACCGTAAGCTAACCGTAGTCGTTTCGGTTCCTTTTTCGGAGGGCTGTGTTGGATTTCCAGCGGTCAGCTCGTCGGTCAGCTGGCGGCTAGCCGCCACACCTTAGTTCGGCTAGCCGACACCTGACCACGAGGTGACCGAATTCGACAGATTTCCTGTTTTGAAGAGTTGTTGCAAGAATGAAAAACTAGAACATGTTTAGGGGCCTTCAACCTGATATTATGCACTCGAAACCCTAGATGTCCTTGAACTTCTGGGCACCAATTCTGTTTTAATTCCAACATCTGGCTTCGGCTGCACAACGATCAACCAAAGGTCCTTGCATGAACTTGATAGGCTTTGTATTCGTGCTTTGGTTTCGATATAATGAATATCATCGTGTACTCGTTTTGAAGTTTAAGTACAAGCTCGTTTTGAAGACGTGTTTCAAGGAAAAGGGGATCACTTCCTAAGCGTGTTATGCATATTAATTATGCCCTTACTAGACGTGTTCATCGTGTGTTGATAAGTGATTTCCCCATTTTTATCTCGACAAGTTTTTTTAATATCTCGCGTGTTTTGTGCATTGATGAATTAAGTAAACACCACTGAGCTTAGACTGCCCTTTCAGTTTGATCCACTGTTTGGGGGTCTTTAAACATGTGGACTGTCTGCAGACTGGTCGTGTATTTATTACACATCGTGCGTGTCCGGTTCCGCGGCCGGAATTCCCGTCTTTGTGGGAAATCGTGTCGTGCTTATATTATGTATATCATACTTGTCGTGCGTGCTTGCTCTTTTCATTATATAAATGATAGAGAAAGGATGGGCTCTTTGTGGATTGTAACTATTCATGATATATTATGTACTCATGCTAGTTTGCTTTAGTACCTCAGTGAATATAGTGTTTCAAATCAAGTATTGTTTATTTGTTTTCTAAAACGTTATTGTCCATGCTTATGCCTAAATTGATTACATGCCAAACCGTCGTGTTTGACCCTTGTTTGTTGGTGCCCAGGTGTTGGGGACGTTACCTTTGAGGAGGAGCGTCAGGAGGAGGCTTGTGAGCCAACCCCTGTGAGAGAGTGGTAGCCCGACGATGTCATTTAGACGTCGGGCGGGTTCTTGAGTCTCGTCATTCTGTCATGGGGTTTTTTTTTTTGTTATATTTTAGAGAAGTGTATTGGCCTCTGTTGGCCTCTTATGGATTGTACTAAAAACTTAATTTACTTTCGTGTTAGTTTTATATCTTGAACTATGATGGGAATGCCATGTTAGCTTCTTTCTTTGATACTATGTCATGTTATTATTGTCATGGCACTTAAATGTTTTATGGGTGCTCATCTTGTTGTGTTTTGCTACACGCTTCCGCATACTTGATCGTGTGAGTCAGATTCTGCGTGTCTTTGGGAATCCTCACCGCGGGAACCTGTGGGAAAGCAAAATCTTCAATAGTAGTTGTAACAAATTACGTCGCGGGCCCGGGGATCCGTTCCAGGGTCGCGACAACAGACATACACTAACAAGTAGCTAAGGTGAGTGCTCAAAGTGTATGAATGTTTACTTCAATCAATTTCTAAAAAGAAGCTCTTAAAAGAATGCTTGATGCATTTGAAAATCTAAGCACAAAAATCTATGATTGAAGTGATGAGCTAATGATATGAATTAATCAAAACAACTTGGAAAGACATACTACACAAGTTGTATGAAAGTTTAAAGACAAAAACACATGTGATTGAGATATGAGTGTTTGCAGAAAAATCTAATATGATAAAGTGATTTGATGCTTGCAAAACAACTCAGTGAAAGCTAGAAATCATGCTAAATAGAGTTTCAAAGATTTGAACATGCATGGATTTCAAAAAGATGGAAATCAAAGCTTAACTTGGAAAGTGAGATGCCCCCAAACCAGAACCTTGGGGGCGCGAATGGGATAAAGGATAATTATATTTTTCTTTCTCCAGAGATCCGCGTGTGTGAAGACAGCACATACCAACACACTCTGAATATTTTGTGGAAGCTTTCGTGGCGTTGAGACCCGGAGTCCGTAGGATCGGATTCCGCGACGCACTCAACCTCTAGCACATAGCTATTATATCAAGAATCATATCAGACTGGAATAAACCATCACAACCAAGTATAAAGCTGACAGTAACAGGATATACATTCCCACATATGTTCAAGTTACAACTTACCACTGTATATTAATTAAGAATCCCAAGAAAAGGCTAATAAAAGCCATACAGCAACAAATTAATAACCACTACCCATATGTGACGCAACTCCGATGTCAAGCTCAATGTCTACATGACCTAGCCGACAAAACAACCTGCAACTCATGGCTCCACAGCCAACAAAAGCACTCAGCACGAGACAAAGAAGTCTGGACCTGAGTAACAAAAGTATTGGGTCAGACACGACGGTCTGGCAGGTGGATGAAAAGATAATAAATGTGCTGAAAAATAAAACATGTGATAATTCATATTATTTGATCAAGGGCTGCATATAATTAAAACGAGTGTAAAATCATGGATCTCTGGCAAAACCTGTATTCATTTAAAGCATGAGTAAAACATGGAGATCTAACTAAACCTGTGTTCATTTACAACATCTGTAAAACAATAGAGATTTGACAAATCGGGTGTTCATTTAAAACATGTGTGAACATAGAGATCTGGCAAAACAAGTGTCCATTTGAAACATATGTAAAAGCATGGATGTTCGACAAATCGGCTATTCATTTAAAGCGTATAAGTGTACCAAGGAACGGGAAACAATATAATAATAACTGACTTTATCTTGGAAAACATTAAAACCTATTTAAGCAATAACTTTCATAAAAGAAATGAATCATTTACTGGAAAAACAAATAAGCAATATAACACATGTAAGGTATCCAAGGAATCGGGAAAGAGCAAGATGGCAACCACACGAAGCTAAGTCCTCTACCACCGAAGTGACAAGAGCATATCGGGGCGTTGAACTTATTCACCGAAGTGAGGAGAATCAATGAAATACACATATACATATAATAAAAATACGGGATGGGGCCACGGTGGCAAGCAGGGCATCGAGAACCACGGTAGCGAGCCGGGTATTGGGACGAGACCAGGGTAATAAACCGGGCATCGGGATCCAAACTGCAGCTGGAGGGACGGGAGGGGGATCTCCAAGTCAGTGGATCAGACTGATAGGGTCATCCAAGCTTAGTGGTGCCGACTCATAGGTCCAATAATAGAAATCAATACATGTGTAAAATACATCAAGTGTGACTAAATAAACAGGCGGGACAGGGTGCTCAAAGGCATAACTGTCATTTCATGTCGGGCAATGCACTTCGAGACTAGGAATTATTGCAAGTATAATTTCAATGCTTTCGGGTATGATAAATCATAATTAATAAATTTTTGGGATAACAGAAACTACAATGGAACTTTCGAAATCTCAAGACAAGTACCGGGGTTCAAAACTAGTTCAAGGTGAATAGGGGTCCCGTATGTCGATTTCGATATTGATTTGATACTCTTTGAATATGAAGACATTCTGGGCTCCTTATACACTTTTGTGAATTCAAAACTTCAATGAATATTTGTGACATGGTTTCCTTCTCAAATGGGCTTCATACATATCTCTAGGTGAACAGTCCCCATCATTCTCTAAAAGGGTTCACGAATGATTGGGACAGAAATCCCTTCCATTTCTCTTCATTTCAGGGTTTCTGGGTGATTTCGGTCACCCAGCGGTCAGCTGGCGGTTAGCCGCCACTAGGTTCGGCGATTAGCCGCTAGCTGACCGTGCGGCTGACTGCAGTTGTCTATTGGAAAAGTAACCGAAATGGTTCGGTTGGCTAGCGGTTAGCCTCTGATGGGTTCGGCGGTGAGCCGCTGGCTGACCGCGTTTGTTTGAAAAAATGCAGGTTACTGGAAAAGTAACCAAAATGGTTTGGTTGGCTAGCGGTTAGCCGCTGGATAATCGTGAGGCTAACCGCGCCTTTGGGGAGAAAATACTGCTATCTGGAAATGGGACCGTGACTGTGCGGTTATCTGGAGGTTACCCGCCAGTCACCAGGCGGCCGCTAGCTGACCGCCAGGTGCGGAAAAACCCTTATGAGTTCATATCTGAGCCCATTTCTCCCTTAAACCATTTCCCTTCATTCCCATTCATCTTCATACAATAAAGTGAGCTAAAAGCTCCTCCCATACACAAATATCCATCCCAAACGTCTCCATCCTTTCACATTCAATCCCAAACACCTCCATCCTTTCACATTCAATCACCAAAGAGAGAAGAAACACACTAATCACAAGGATCCATTGAGCTATTAACAAGAAATAATGAAAACTATAAACCAAAGTTTTCAAGACATGAAATGTGCTAAAAAGCTCCTCAAATGCACCATTCAATACTTCCATTCTCCTCATTTCATATTTCTCCCTTTCCATTCTCCCCATTCACAATCAATCTCAATGTAGAGAAAAACCCATTTATGTGAAACCATTTGCAATTTTTGACAACATAATACATGCATTTCCAAGTTTGAACAAGAGAGAAATAGACTCATCAATAAGCACATTTCGAAATCAACAAATAGACTCATCAAAACCATTAATGAAATCAAGCTTTTCTCACAAAACATGTCAATAATCAAAACAATCCATTCATCCAGTTGCCTTGGGTCCAAGCTAGCAAATCAAGCTTCTAATCACATTCTCAAGCTCAAGAACAACAATCTACACAAAAACCCCCAAAATAAACCATTACAAACCCTAAAAATGGTGACTCAATAACGAGAAGGAATGGGTTCAAATAAGCTAAGAAATAAAACCTAAGGGGATGCCATAGCTCAACAATAGAAGATGGAAAGAAGTCATTACCTCTAGGGCCATTAATCAACAAGAAGGAGCTTGAAATAGGGGTTGCCCAGCTGAGATTTGTACAATAATGGTGTCCATGGGAAGCTAGAAGGATGGAGAAGAAGAAGTTGAGCTCCAATCTCCATTTTTGAAAGGTTTGGAGGTGGATTTGTGAGAGGAAGCAAGAAGAAGAAGAAGAAAAGGGCAAAGACCCTAAAGGAGCTGAAACTCCTCTCCCTCAACTGTGCTGGAACAAATGGGAGAAGAAGAGAGGGGTTGGTCCCTTTTATAGAAAATGGAGGTGGGTCCCACAACTAACAAGACTACATTGGCTAAGAACTGGGCTTTCTGGGCCTCGGATGGACTCGATGAAGAAGAGAAAAATGTTTCTCTTAAAATCTAGTTTTCAAAAAGTATAAGTTTGGCATGGTTCTGAGATCTCAAAATTTGTATCCAGATTTGGTGTAAAAAGACTGTTTTGTCCCTAACATTGGAAAAGTAGGGTTTCGGGGTCTCGAACGGGGACGAAGTCAATGCAAAAGTTGTAGAGCTTAATGAGATAAGTATAACGAGGCTAAAACAAGAATTATCGAAAATTTTGAATAATCTCCCAATCACGCGCAAAGTCACTAAAAGAACCCCCAAAGGGTTCCACTAATCACAAAGGCACTCAAAATTGCCCAAAACTAGTGAAAAACCATTCTAACTCACAAACTCAACCAAACAAACACTAAACCCACTTAGAGAAACTAATCCACAAATAAAACAACACTAATCCAGGAAATTAGGGGTCGGGGTCTCACATCCAACCCCCCTTAGAACATTTGGTCCTACGAATGAACTAAACAAATCCAAAAACAAGTGGGGACATTAATCCCACACTTCGAAAGGAAAACCTCAGATGGCTGCTCCAATCGGTCTTCTCGAAAGCATTTGGACTCGCCGGGTCTTCCTCGTTGTAGAACTCTTCGGTTAACTATCAACGGTCGTCAAACATTCCACCACTGGCTCGAATCTGTTGCTGCTCTGCCAATCTGACTACTCAAGAATTTTGCCAACTCTGACTCCTTCTAAGTTCGACGAAGTCTCTCGCTTCTAGCCACCCTGATACAGAAAATTCTTGGAACAATTCTGTCGACTTCATCACAACTGTCGAAGCTAGGGTCTCGTATCAGACGCACAATCTTCAATGTGAACTCTTTCTAGCTCTAACTCCTTTTGTTCGTTGCTCTTGATCCACTGCACAACAGTCAGTCTCTAACACTATCATTCTTGTCCCTTCACCATTCTTCAGCATTTCAAGCACTGCACTCACTCTTGCAACTGTTCTGCTAAGTCGGTTTCCCCCAACAAAACCAAAATAATGGACTTCCTGCTTCATGTATCTATGCGTTGTAATCCAATGTTCCTCATGTTCTATTAAAAATCTTCGTTATCAGGCATTCAAGTATAGATCCTTTCTGTAGTCAGCTGCTGAAATCTGACTTCCAATGCCTCATATCTTGCTGGGTCTACTTCACCACATGGCTACACTTGTTGAAAATTCCCGAATAGCTTTCTGACAAAACTCATCAAATTCCAGAAATCTCTAACACTTGACATATTGCCTTGTCCTTCTATCTGTCCATGGCTTCGGAAAATTGGTGACGTTGAGTACTACCAGATGTCTCTTACTTTAGGCAATGTCGTCCAGTCCTCGGTACTCTTCTGTTATCTCTGTCAAAGTTGTCGAAATTAAGTCTCCTGTCAATGCACAATCTTCGAGGTGAATGACTTGGAAATCTGCCACTCCTTCATATGCCAAGCTGATTCAATCAAACGTTTGGACGGTCCTCTGAACACTTCACTCATCTATATCTGCTCATTGAAAACACACGGTTCATAACTCTGTAGGTTTCCAACTCTAACTAGACCTGCTAACACTTTAACTGTCATGCTACTCCACATGTCCAAACTTCGTGAGGCGTGCTTCTATCAAATTTATTCTTCTGTGAATCTTTCAACTGCCATTGTCCATAGGTGATGATTCTCCTGCTCGTATCTGTACTCTGCCCAAACTGATGTTCTACAAGTCGGTAAAGTCTACTAAATCTTCTCTATCATGTTATCAGGTAACAATCAATTCCACATGCAACTCTCTCTACACTGCTGCTGAAAACTAATTTCCTATGCTTTTAACCATCCACTGACACATCCTGTTGAGTCGACTTCACCATCATTCTGTAATCATTGAAAATCATCTAAAACTTATCCGACAAAAGTTCATCAATATCTGTGAAATTTCTAACTTTTCACGTCTTCTTAGAGCTACACCACTGAAAATCACCTCAAACCTCATAAAGTCCACCACTTATTCGGCTTATGGAGTCTTCTGAGTTAGGAAAATAATCCAAGTTTATCCAAAAATCCACACTTACTTACCTGACGAACCATCTGACAGTACACGATCAATTGTAATTGGGTCTCGATATGCTGCTCACATTCCTTACTGACGAACAATTGGTCGCAAATTCCTTCTCTAGCTCCATCTGTGACATCGAAAAGATGAAAATTCTGCCAATGTCCTTCGAGATACACATGCTAAGTCAACAAAACTCTGACTCTCTAGCGCGAAAACAAGGAAAAAGGTACTAAATGTGGGTGCGGAGACATTAAATTCTCCCCCACTAGAAAGAATTTGGTCCCTCAAATTCTTTAACAACAAAGACAAGAAAACGAGACAAAGATAGTGTCCCCCACTAGAAGAAAACAGACCCGAACTCACAGAAACAATAACTCGACAAAAGAAAACGAGTCCTCACCACATGTCTTAAGGTTCCTAGAGTATTTTATTTCCTAGAAACCTGCCCGCTCTGATACCAGTTTGTCACGCCCCCAAACCAGAACCTCGGGGACACGAATGGTGTAAGACCCCGACCTGAGTGAATTCGATTAGTGTTAATTAAGTCGTGTGTTAGTTCTAAGCTTGATTAGTGATTTTGGCCAAAGTTGGGTTTGGAATAGCTTTTGTTATAGTTTTTGGGAATTTTGAGTGTTTTGGTGACTAGTGGGGTCCTTTAGGGGTTCCCTTTTCGACTTTACGTTTGCTTAGAGGATTTTTCGGAATTGTTTTGATTTATGTTTTTACCCCATTTCATTTGGCTCGTTAATCCCGACAACTTTCATGTTGATCCCGTTCCCATTCGAGACCCCGAAACCCGATTTCCTAGCCTTGAGGGCAAAACAATCTTTTTACACTAAACCTGTACCCAAAACTTGATATCCCCGAAACATATACTTTTTGGAAACTAGATATTTCGGCGATCATTTCTTCCTTCTTCATCGAATTCATTTGAAGTCCCGAAAGACATGATTCTGCCCAAAGAGCTCTTAAGTAGTGGGACCCATTCCCATTGCTTATATAAGGAGAAACCCATCTTCCATTTCCCTTTTCCAGCACAAAAGAGAACCTAGGGTTTGCTTTGGCAACTTTCCCTTCTTCTTGCTCTCTCCATCTCCAATCCACACCAAACTTGCATCAATCAAGAAATGGAGGTTATCATTCTCTTCCTCACCTTGCAAGCTTCCTTTTGATTCATTTGTAGAAAAATCCACCAACCTTGAGACTCGATTTGAGTTAACTCTTCCCATTTGAAGGCCATCCAAGTAAGCAATCTTCTCCATCTTCTAGATTTGTGTTCTTCTAGTCCTTGAGAAGCTCCATTTTCATTATTGTGAGTTTTATCTTCTCCATTCTTGGTTTGACCCATTTTAGGGTTTGTTTTGGGGGTTTTTGCTTGTAGCTTGGATTTTGAGCTTGAGAGGTTATTAGATGCTTGGTTTTGCTAGCTTGGACCTAAGGCAAGTGGATGATTAGGTGTTTTTGAGTTTTAAATGATTTGGTGAAATATTAATGATTTACTCATGCTTTTATTGATTTGCATTGTTGAAATAATGCTCATGATGCATCTTGCTAGCTCATTTAATGCCTTGGAAACATTGGTTTATTGCTTTCTTTATCTCTAGTCTTGTGTTGGTTGTATTAGTGTTGAAAGGAGGAAAATAAGAGAAGGACCCAGCTCACTGCAGAATAGAACCTGGGTTCTGTTCCGTAGTGCACGCGGTCGCCCGGCTCGGGGGCGCAGTCGACCGGCGACACAGGGTCAGGTTCTCTGGAACCTGACCAAAACATTATTTTCCCATTGCAGTTACAACTGCCGGTCGACTGGCCATGGGCTCGGTCGACCGGACACACAGGGACTAGGTCGACCTGACCTTCTCAGGTCGACTGGGGCTGCTGTGTACGGGGTCGACCGGGCCTTGACCAGGTCGACCGGGCCAACTGCAAATTCCTTGCTAGAAGGGATTTTTACCCTATTTTTGGATGGACTTAGGTGGGACTTTGGCTACCTTTTTTGGACTCGTTTGACTATATGTGAGGATGTCTTGAGCCGACGTTCTTCACGGTTAGTCCGGTTGCATCGGAATCCAATCTAATTGAATCTTGAACAGTACGGGATAATGCGATACCTTCCTTATATCTAAGCGTGAAGTCTTTTTCCTTGGGTATCGCGAATCCTATCCCTTTCGGTGACTGAGTAGGTTGTACGATGCTTCACGATTAACATTGTGCTTAGGGTTGGTTTGTTTATAGTTTTGATTTTTAATCGCACCGTCTAGTACTATCTATAAGCTCACTTAAAGTTTTGGAAATCCCAAAGTGTATAAGGAGCCCGGAATGTCTTCAAACTCAAGGAGTACCAAGTCATTATTACAATCGACATACGGGACCCCTATTCACCTTAAATAAATCTTGGAATCACTATTTTAACCGAAATTGTAATGGTTCATTGTATTTATTTATTTCCGAGATTTGCATTACATGACTTGTTTTCCCGAAAGCGTTGAAGTTACACTAGTAACAGTTACTTGTCCAGAAATGTATCGCACCACATGAAATGAAAATTATGCCTTGAGCATCCTTGCCCCGCATGTTCAGTTACTTGCACTTGATTTACTGGTTCATGTCTCGATTTGTTATTTAACCTATGAGTCGGCATCACTAAGCTTGGATAACCTTGTCGGTTTGATCCACCGACTTGGAGACCCCCCTCCCGTCCCTCCAGCTGCAGTTTGGATCCCGATGCGCGGTTTATTACCGTGGTCCCATCCCGATACCCAGTTCGCTACCGTGGTCCCGTCCCGTATATTTATATTGTACATATATGTTTCATTGAATCTCCTCACCTTGTGTGACTGAGACCAACGTCCCGTTAAACTCTTGTCACTTCGGTGATAGAGGATGTAGCTTTGTGTGATTGCCATTTTGCTAGTTTCCGACTCCTTGGATACCTTACATGTTTTATATTACTTATTTGATTTCCAGTAAATGATTTATCTCTTTTATGAAAGTTATTGCTTGAACAGATTTTTATGCTTTCCAAGGTATTTCGTTTATTATATGTTGTTGTATCTTTTCACCCTCTTGCCAGACCGTCGTCTCTGACCCATTTTCTTTGGTACTCAGGTCCCGTTGCCGATTACCTTGAGGAGGAGTCGGAGGAGGCGGTTGGTGAACCGCAGCCCCTAGTTAAGTGGCATGCTGATGATGTCATTTAGATATCTGGTTGCTATGAGAGACGTAACATTTTGGGAAACTGTTAACCATTTTTTGGGGGTTATTGTTTTGTTTATATTGGCCTTTGTTGGCCTCTATTTTTGGGGAATGTAACTAACGATCTTTTGTTTAAACTTTAACTTACTTTTGGGAAACATGTTAATGATCATTGCTCATTCTGATATAGTATTTTATACTTGTGATATTGTCCTTATGACTAGAGATAGTTTGACTATTTGATTTGCTACATGCTTCCGCACTTAAAAGAAATATTCATTTATGGTTGTGATATCCTCACCGCGGACACCTGTGGGAAATTAAATAAACGTGTACTACACTTCATCACCCTTAGTCCCGGTCCCGGTTTTGTTCGGTGGACCCGGTCCGGGTCGCGACAAATGGGATTAAGGATAATTATATTTTTCTTTCCCCCAAGATCCGCATGTGTGAAGACAACACATACCAACAGACTCTGAATATTTTACGGAAGCTTTCGTGGAGTTGAGACCCGGAGTCCATGGTCATCGGATTCTGCGACGCACTCAACCTCTAGCACATAGCTATTATATCAAGAATCATATCAGACTGGAATAAACCATCACAACCAAGTATAGAGCTGACAGTAACAGGATATACATTCCCACATATGTTCAAGTTACAACTTACCACTGTATATTAATTAAGAATCCTAAGAAAAGGCTAATAAAAGCCATATAACAACAAATTAATAACCACTACCCATATGTGATGCAACTCCGATGTCAAGCTCAATGTCTACATGACCTAGCCGACAAAACAACCTGCAACTCATGGCTCCACAGCCAACAAAAGCACTCAGCATGAGACAAAGAAGTCTGGACCTGAGTAACAAAAGTATTGGGTCAGACACGACGGTCTGGCAGGTGGATGAAAAGATAATAAATGTGCTGAAAAATAAAACATGTGATAATTCATATTATTTGATCAACGACTGCATATAATTAAAACCTGTATTCATTTAAAGCATGAGTAAAACATGGAGATCTAACAAAACATGTGTTCATTTACAACATCTGTAAAACAATAGACATTTGACAAATCGGGTGTTCATTTAAAACATGTGTAAACATAGAGATCTGGCAAAACAAGTGTCCATTTGAAACATATGTAAAAGCGTGGAAGTTCGACAAACTGGCTATTCATTTAAAGCGTATAAGTGTACCAAGGAACGGGAGACAATATAACAATAACTGAATTTATCTTGGAAAACATTAAAACATGTTTAAATAATAACTTTCATAAAAGAAATGAATCATTTATTGGAAAAAAAAAAAGCAATATAACACATGTAAGGTATCCAAGGAATCGGGAACGAGCAAGAAGGCAACCACACGAAGTTAAGTCCTCTATCACCTAAGTGATAAGAGCATACCGGGGTGTTGAACTCAGTCACCGAAGTGAGGAGAATCAATGAAATACACATATACATATAATAATAATACGGGACGGGGCCACGGTGGCAAGCTGGGCATCGGGAACCACGGTAGCGAGCCGGGTATCGGGACGAGACCATGGTAATAAACCGGGCATCGGGATCCAAACTACAGCTGGCGGGACAGGAGGAGGATCTCCATGTCAATGGATCTGACCGACAAGGTCATCCAAGCTTAGTGGTGCCGACTCATAGGTCAAATAACAGAAATAAATACATGTGTAAAATACATCAAGTGCAAGTAAATATACGGGCGGGACGGGGGTGCTCAAAGGCACAATTGTCATTTCATGTCGGGCAATGCACTTCGAGACTAGCAATTATTACAAGTACAATTTCAATGCTTTCGGGAATGATAAATCATAATTCAGAAATTTTCGGGATAACTGAAACCACAATGGAACTTTTGAAATCTCAAGACAAGTACTGGGGTTCAAAACTAGTTCAAGGTGAATAGGAATCCTGTATGTTAATTTCGATATAGACTTGGTACTCTTTGAATTTGAAGACATTCCGGGCTCCTTATACACTTTTGTGAATTCAAAACTTCAATGAATCTTTGTGACATAGTTTCATTTTCAAACAGGCTTCATACATATCTCCAGGTGAACAGTCCCCATCATTCTCTAAAAGGGTTCACGAATGACAAGGACAAAAACCCCTTCCATTTCTCTTCATTTCAGGGTTTCTGGGTGATTTCGGTCACCCAGTGATCAGCTGGCGGTTAGCCGCCGCTGGGTTCTGAAAGTCCACGAGGATCCTAACCCTAGAGGGGGGGGTGAATAGGGTGAGCTACAACTATGACCAATTTAGACCAATTTTAATTTCTCAAACTAAACTAGTCACATGTGATGAATTGTCATACAATATGCGGAAGCTAATACAAAAACAAACACCACATTGCAATCACCACAACACAATATTTATAGTGGTTCGGCCAACGTGCCTACATCCACTACCGGCTTGTGTATCCAACACCCCACCGGATTCCACTATTTATGCTTTTTACTAGGCTAAGCAATAACCCTTACAATGTTGCTTTTCAAGGCTAAACAACAACCTCTCAATGTGCTTTTAGAGGCTAAGCAATAACCTTTACAAAATGCTTTTCTTAGGCTAAGCAATAACCTTACACAATGTTTTTCTTAGGCTAAGCAATAACCTTTACAAATCAATATTTCTCTAAGAAAGTGTTTACTCAACACTCTAAGAGATTACAATTTAAGCTCAAAGAATTTGCCTCTAAATAGGCGGATATGAAAATGTAATACAAACTCACACAAACACTCTATGTATGCAAAAGTGTATGCTTATGAAGTGTGTGTGTGAAAACTTCAATCAAGTTTAAAAGTAAGCTCAATCAATTTATGCTTAATGCAATTTGAAAGTTTAAGGCACAAAAAGATATGATTGAAGTTCTATGCAAATCACTTGAACAATTACACACTTGTGAATGATATGAAAATCTAAAGATCACAAGTTGTATGAAAGTGTTTAAGCCTAATCAAGTGATGCATGTGCAATGTTGTTTTCAAAAACTAATTTGACTAAAGATTAAATGAATGAAAACAACAAGGGAAGTTTCAACCAAGTGAAGTAATCATGCAATAAAGGAAATCAAAGATTTATGGCTAAGCATGATTAAGAAAGTTTAAAACAAAACTTGGGTTGAAATCAAAGTGATGAATCCAATCTTGAATATTAAAGATGGAGGGAAGAAAGGATTCAACACATCATTGTTATCATGCTTGAAATCATTTTCCAAAGTTTCAAATAAAGCACATAACAAATGATTAATTAAAAGTAAAACTTACTTGGAGATTTAACTTAGTTGATCCAAGCTTAAGCTTTACTTAATGACCCCTTGATGTCTCTTAGATCATCCCCTTTGTCTTCTCTCAAAGCTCCTCCAAGAGGGTTTCAAAAATCTCCAACCAAAGACAAAGGAAAGAACTCATTTATATCCCCAAAACAGCCCAACGGCTATATCCCCGGTTGACCGGCCATGACAGGCCGGTTGACCGGCCAAGCACAACGGTCATAAAAATGCCCGTTTGAGCTTTAGAAACCCGGTTAACCGGCAGTCTGGCAGGTTGACCGGGCCTCTTGGCCGGTTGACCGGGCCTGCCCAGATTTTCCCATTTTTTGGGTTTCTTGAAGATTTTCTTTGGGGATCTCTTGGGCCATTAAAATCAAGCTTTTTCACATGTTTTAAATCATCCAAAGATGTATAAAAACATGAAACATCCAAAGCCTAAAATGATTTGAAACTATAAACCATAGGCTAGCTTGATTTCTAAAAACTCCTTTTTCAAAAACAATGCATACACATATGATTATGAAGGGATGAATGTATGCAAAGTTCAAACCTAAATTGTCAAGATGATTTTCCAAATATAATGCACAATGAATTAGGTTTTCAAAAGAGTTTGAGTTTCAAAACCAATGCATCCAAGTTTAAAACCAAAACATGCATAAAACAAAAGCTTTTCCAAATCTTAAAAGCTATGCATGAATAAAACTAGATTTCAAGGTTTCTAAAAACAATGCTAGTGTGTGAATTCAAATGATGCTAAAGTGCAAATGCATCCACCAAATTGCAAATACAAAATCCCTAACAATCTCCCCCTTTGCAATTTGATGGCAACTTACTCATCATTGACATTTCACACTTAGTCTTCAGCTCCCCCTAAGCTGGACAAGTCTTGAAATCTTCTTGGATGCTTCTTCTCTTAGCTTGGGCTCTTGGGCTCTTTTCTTCAATCTTCTTGATGCTTGGTGCTTGATCATTCTTCAAGCTTTCTTTCCATCTTCCTCTCTTTAGCCAAGCATCTTCTTTAGCTCCAAGCTTTCTTTCTTCTATTTGCTCTCCCCCTTTGACCATGCTTCTTTCTCCTCTTGAGAACTTGAAAGCTTTCTCCCCCTTTGATGGATAGGAGATCTTCGAGTACTTGAACTCTCGAACTCTCTCCCCCTTTGAAGAGTAGGAGATCTTTGAGTACTTAAACTCTCTCCCCCTTTGACATTAAATTGCAAAGGTACCTACACACATGAAACAAGGAAAATACCTTTAGTAGCACCTGTTAACAAATGAAATCGAAAATGAAATTCATAACAGGCTATCATGTATGGAAGTTATCTCTAAGGGCTCAAAGCAATCCAAGGGTCAATTTGATCAAAACTAATACTTCCTATGAAGATTTACACTCCCCCTCAATCCATTCTCTTCTTTTGTCAAGCTTTTGACAAGATATAACTATTAGATTCAAGAAGTAGATGGTTTAACCAAGTGAGGGTCAACTTCAAGGAAAGGATTAGATTCATATAACTATAAGGTTCATATGATCAAATTACCAAAAGAGAGCAAGGTCTAATGAGAGAAACGATCATGGATACCAATTGAAATAAACATATCAATTGAGATTAAAGGATGTGACTATTAACACAATCACTCTAAGATGGATTTAAGAATATTACTATTAGGAAAAATCCAAATAAGAGCTATCCATGATGCAATGGGGTTTACTCAAACATAGCATCAATCAATATAACTTATGAAAATCATATGCTATGCAAGTTTTGAACTCATTTCATTCAATCAATAAATATGACTATTAAAGTGCAAATGAGTGAAATGAAATTCAAGCATGAAGCCAACCTCAACTAATAACCAACCAATATTATGAACACATAAACATGGTGGTCATGAGATATACCTTTAAGAACAAAGGAGGTGGCAATCATGAACATTATGATGCTAATGGTGTGTGACATGGAACAATTATATAACTATGAAGTTCAATCCAATGTACACAAGGTTTATCACATTCTCAAGAAATCAAATCAATCAAAA
Organism: Cinnamomum chago; assembly: GCA_038049695.1. NCBI lineage: Eukaryota > Viridiplantae > Streptophyta > Magnoliopsida > Laurales > Lauraceae > Cinnamomum > Cinnamomum chago. The sequence continues at coordinate 88,917,251 of CP142453.1, read as the reverse complement.
AATTATATCAATAGAAACCAATTGAATTTGATAACATGATAAAGAGCAAGAATGTCGCAAACTCCATCAAGCATCATAAATGCATATTCATCACTTATATAGATATAACTATAGAGCATAGTGATGAACAAGGTAAATTGCAATGCAAAAGACTATTACTAGACAATGCATGCAATTTCCATAGTGTCTAGATCATATGAATTCAACACTAAGATATCCATCAACCAAGAGATATAACTATGAAATACAAGGAATGGATTTCAAAGAGGTTCATATGATCAAGAACACTATTATGAAGTTGAAACATGTATAAAAATGACAACATTAAGAAGGTATACATGAATCAACATCATAACCATCCATTAAAAGAAATGACTAGAAGGCATAGAGGATGGATTTGGGTTCTAGTATGGTTTCTACAAGTATAACCAAGATCACAACCATACATGGAACCAATAGTCATTTGCATATAAAAAGAATAACTAAATAAGCAAAGATGCAAACAACATACATTTCCAATTCTAAGATAATGAAACCAAAAGAAAAGGAAATGATAACATGGAACATGCTTAGAAGATTATAACTAATGATGTTAAAAAGCATTTCCATTCAACCAATCTTCAAATCATTTTGATAAACAAAATCCAACAATGAGCATAAAAAGAATGATTTGGAAGATCAATTTTCAACATTGTATTTGAAAAGATATAACTTAATTGAAGTACATACAAGTTGATTTTTCAAAACAATTTTCCATATAAAAGTTTAACTTATAAAACCATGGAAAATCTAATTGATTATGAAGAATCTAGCTATGAAAACATTTGAAATCACAATCAATTGATCATGTATAGAAATGCAATGCAAGGTTTATAACTTAATGTGTGCAAAAAGCAAATCAAACATGATGAGATTATAATCAAATGATTTTGAAAACCATGATATGTGACTAGAATGGTGCATGAAGACAAAATCAATTGATCATAAAGAAGCAATGCATTTTAATAAATGTAACTAAAAGAAACAAAATGCAAAGCAACATGACCAACAAAATGATATAACTTAAAAAGAATAGGTTGGTCATGAAGGTTCAAGGCCCTAAGGTTTGTCAAGGTAAATAACTTTAGGAATCCACCTAAGGTCTTGAGTGGGTTGAACTTTGAGGTCAAGTTTGGACTTCTCACCAACTAAAGGAGATTTGACTTGATAAATTTTCAAATTAAACTTATCACCATGATATTTAGATTTTACTAAATTTGGCTTAGAATGGTGATTAGTCTTTTGATGTTGGTGAGTTTGTTTCTTTGGGGATTGCTTCACTTTTCTTTTCTTCTTATTTTCTCCCTTTACTTGACTTTTGAATTTTAAATTTAACTTTGTAATATTCTTCAAAAGTTCTTTCATGTTTTGACTTAAGGGAGGTAGGTTGAGAAGCTTTTTGTTAATAGATTCTTTGATTTTTGGTTTAACTTGTTTAAGCCTTTTAGAATCTATCTTGGGAGACTCCTTGTTAATTTGTTTAACTTGTTTAAGCTTTATGGAGTCTTCCTTTGTTTTTAGTGTCTTACCCTTCAAGTTTGATTTTACTTTCTTGAGTTCAAAGATGGGTTTAGACACATAGCTTCTTTTCCTTAGTTTGCACTCAAATGTAAAATGCCCTTCAATGCCACAATAATTACATTTTGTTTTGGGCAAAGAAGTGTGAGTGCTAGAGAATGAGGACTCACCTTTCACAAAAGTGTTGGTGAATTTAGGGTCATAAGACATATTCCTATTGAATCCAATACCCGTCCTATCTCCATGAGGTTTACCCAATTTAAATAATTTTTCAAGTCTATCTTCACTTTGGGTAACCTTGCACTCATACTTTTGTTTATAGTTTTCAAGTTGAGTGACTTTGGTTATAAGGATTGAATTTTCATGTTTGACTTTTGAAAGTTCATTTTCAATTTCCTTATAATTGTTTAGCTCTTCATAGGCAAGTTTTAACTTAGAATTAAGCTCATTAACAACATTAGATCCAAGTTCTAAAGTTTTTGAATTACTTTGTGCATTAGACAAATTTTCATTTGAAATTGTCAACTTGGATTTTAAATAGTTAATGTTTTCATCTTGTCTTTTAATTGTATCTCTTAGGTTACAATTTTCCTTTTTAAGCTCATCACAATTTATCTTAGTCTCATTTAATTCATCTTGAGCATTAGATAAATTTTCCTTAGAGATAGTCAATTTAGATTCAAGATTGTTAAAGTCTTTACCTTGCCTTTGTAATTGATCTCTTAGTTTTAGATTTTCCTTATTGACATTTTCATAACCCATCTTTAATTCTTTTAGTTCATCTTGAATGTTGGATAGGTTATTTAAAGAGATCATGAACTTAGAGTCTAGACATTTTATAACTTCTTCTTTCTCTCTAAGTTCATCTTTTGAAGAGGCTAGCTCTTTGTTTAGTCTATTTGATTCTTCTTTTAGACTTTTATTTCTCTTATCAAGCTTTGAAGATAATGTATATAATTCATTATAGGCTTGTTGAAGATCATCTTCATCATAATCATTTTCTTCCTCTTTATTTAATTCAAATTGAGATTCTTTTAATTGAATGTTTGAATCTCCAATAGATGGAAGAATGAGAGGTCTAGGAGAATCTACCAAATCTAGCATAGTGGAGTCCATTCTAATGATTTTCATAAAAGAACAACTCTAGGGTTATAACTCTAGGTTTTTACACCTAATCAAGAGTTCCAAACACTTGATCCTAAAAGATAGAGCACTTGGCTCTGATACCAATTGAAAGTCCACGAGGATCCTAACCCTAGAGGGGGGGGGGGGGGGGGTGAATAGGGTGAGCTACAACTATGACCAATTTAGACCAATTTTAATTTCTCAAACTAAACTAGTCACATGTGATGAATTGTCATACAATATGCGGAAGCTAATACAAAAACAAACACCACATTGCAATCACCACAACACAATATTTATAGTGGTTCGGCCAACGTGCCTACATCCACTACCGGCTTGTGTATCCAACACCCCACCGGATTCCACTATTTATGCTTTTTACTAGGCTAAGCAATAACCCTTACAATGTTGCTTTTCAAGGCTAAACAACAACCTCTCAATGTGCTTTTAGAGGCTAAGCAATAACCTTTACAAAATGCTTTTCTTAGGCTAAGCAATAACCTTACACAATGCTTTTCTTAGGCTAAGCAATAACCTTTACAAATCAATATTTCTCTAAGAAAGTGTTTACTCAACACTCTAAGAGATTACAATTTAAGCTCAAAGAATTTGCCTCTAAATAGGCGGATATGAAAATGTAATACAAACTCACACAAACACTCTATGTATGCAAAAGTGTATGCTTATGAAGTGTGTGTGTGAAAACTTCAATCAAGTTTAAAAGTAAGCTCAATCAATTTATGCTTAATGCAATTTGAAAGTTTAAGGCACAAAAAGATATGATTGAAGTTCTATGCAAATCACTTGAACAATTACACACTTGTGAATGATATGAAAATCTAAAGATCACAAGTTGTATGAAAGTGTTTAAGCCTAATCAAGTGATGCATGTGCAATGTTGTTTTCAAAAACTAATTTGACTAAAGATTAAATGAATGAAAACAACAAGGGAAGTTTCAACCAAGTGAAGTAATCATGCAATAAAGGAAATCAAAGATTTATGGCTAAGCATGATTAAGAAAGTTTAAAACAAAACTTGGGTTGAAATCAAAGTGATGAATCCAATCTTGAATATCAAAGATGGAGGGAAGAAAGGATTCAACACATCATTGTTATCATGCTTGAAATCATTTTCCAAAGTTTCAAATAAAGCACATAACAAATGATTAATTAAAAGTAAAACTTACTTGGAGATTTAACTTAGTTGATCCAAGCTTAAGCTTTACTTAATGACCCCTTGATGTCTCTTAGATCATCCCCTTTGTCTTCTCTCAAAGCTCCTCCAAGAGGGTTTCAAAAATCTCCAACCAAAGACAAAGGAAAGAACTCATTTATATCCCCAAAACAGCCCAACGGCTATATCCCCGGTTAACCGGCCATGACAGGCCGGTTGACCGGCCAAGCACAACGGTCATAAAAATGCCCGTTTGAGCTTCAGAAACCCGGTTAACCGGCAGTCTGGCCGGTTGACCGGCCACACATGGCCGGTTGACCGGGCCTGCCCAGATTTTCCCATTTTTTGGGTTTCTTGAAGATTTTCTTTGGGGATCTCTTGGGCCATTAAAATCAAGCTTTTTCACATGTTTTAAATCATCCAAAGATGTATAAAAACATGAAACATCCAAAGCCTAAAATGATTTGAAACTATAAACCATAGGCTAGCTTGATTTCTAAAAACTCCTTTTTCAAAAACAATGCATACACATATGATTATGAAGGGATGAATGTATGCAAAGTTCAAACCTAAATTGTCAAGATGATTTTCCAAATATAATGCACAATGAATTAGGTTTTCAAAAGAGTTTGAGTTTCAAAACCAATGCATCCAAGTTTAAAACCAAAACATGCATAAAACAAAAGCTTTTCCAAATCTTAAAAGCTATGCATGAATAAAACTAGATTTCAAGGTTTCTAAAAACAATGCTAGTGTGTGAATTCAAATGATGCTAAAGTGCAAATGCATCCACCAAATTGCAAATACAAAATCCCTAACAGGTTCTACGGTTAGCCGCTGGCTGAACGCGCGGTTGACCGCGGTTCTCTGACAAAATGCAGGTTACTGGAAAAGTAACCGAAATGGTTCGGTTGGCTAGCGGTTAGCCACCGATGGGTTCGGCAGTTAGCCGTTGGATAACCGTGAGGCTGACCGCACCTTTGGGGAGAAAATACTGCTCTCTGGAAAAGGGACCGTGACTGTGCGGTTATTTAACGGTTAGCCGTCGGTCACCAGGCGACTAGTCAACAGGTGACCGCCAGGTGCGAAAAAAACCTTCTGAGTTCAGATTTGAGCCCATTTCTCCCTTAAACCATTTCCCTTCATTCCCATTCATCCTCATACAATAAAGTGAGCTAAAAGCTCCTCCCATACACAATCAAAATTTCACAAATATCCATCCCAAACATCTCCATCCTTTCACATTCAATCACCAAAGAGAGAAGAAACTCACAATCACAAGGATCCATCGAGCTATTAACAAGAAATAATGAAAACTATAAACCAATGTTTTTAAGACATGAAATGAGCTAAAAAGCTCCTCAAATGCATCATTCAACACTTCCATTCTCCTCATTTCATATTTCTCCCTTTCCATTCTCTCCATTCACAAATAGTCTCAAGGTAGAGAAAAACCCATTTACGTGAAACCATTTGTAATTTTTGACAACATAATACATGCATTTCCAAGTATGAACAAGAGAGAAATAGACTCATCAATAAGCACATTTTGAAATCAATATAAATCATGGAAAAAGACAAGTATTAAAATCAACAAAACCATTAATGAAATCATGTTTTTCTCACAAAACATGTCAATAATCAAAACAATCCATTCATCCACTTGCCTTGGGTCGAAGATAGCAAATAAAGCTTCTAATCACATTCTCAAGCTCAAGATCAACAATCTACACAAAAACCCCCAAAATAAACCATTACAAACTCTAAAAATGGTAACTCAACAAAGAGAAGGAATTGGTTCAAATAAGCTAAGAAATAGAACCTAAGGGGATGCCATAGCTCAACAATAGAAGATGGAAAGAAGTCCTTACCCCTAGGTCCATTAATCAACAAGAAGGAGCTTGAAATAGGGGCTGCCCAGTTGAGATTTGTACAATAATGGTGTCCATGGGAAGCTAGAAGGATGGAGAAGAAGAAGTTGAGCTCCAATCTCCATTTTTGCAAGGTTTGGAGGTGGATTTGTGAGAGGAAGCGAGAAAAAGAAGAAAAAAGGGCAAAATCCCTAAAGGAGCTGAAACTCCTCTCCCTCAACTGTGCTGGAACAAATGGGAGAAGAAGAGAGGGGTTGGTCCCTTTTTGTTAGACCCCGACCCAGACCAAGTCGATTAGTGTGCGATTAGTATGTGTTTAGTTCTAAGTGGGTTTAGTCGTGGTTGGGTTGGAAGTGATTAGTTAGTTTTGGACATAGCTTTGGGAATTTTGAGAACGTCTAGTATTAGTCAGACACACTCAGGAAGGCCTGAGTGCACGTGTAAGCTTGGGAAGATCGTATCGGTTTTCGTGTGAGTGTGAGTTTGATTTCATTTGAATGATGTTTCGACATGTTGCAACTTTCGTTTTAAGCACATTCATGTTTGAAGCCCAAAAACCTATGTTTTGGCCCAAAGAGGGTAAAGTTGTCTTTCTTGCACAAATCTGGACACAATTTTCGAGATCTCAAAATCATGTCAAAATTATACTTTTTGGAAACTAGATATTTCGACGATCATTTTATCCTTCTTCGTCGAAGTCATCCGAGGCCCACAAGACCATGTTTTAGTCACTTCAAGTTCAAGCCAAATGGGGCCCATGAGTCATCACTTAATCCCCCTTTCCCCTCCCTTTCATTCATTTCCCAATCTCTGCAACTTTTGAGTCTAGGGCAAGAGAGAAAACCTCTTTTCTCCTTCATCTTCCTCACTTGGTTTGATCTAGCTAGAGAGCTCCAAAGGAAATTCTAAGACTACCATTTTCTTCATCTCCTTGCAAGCTCTCCATTGATACAAGTTTCTTGAGTTTTCAAGTTGGGCAAGAGCTCCTGTTTCTTCCCTCTCTCTTGTTTGACCTTCTCTAGGTAAGAGCTTCAACCCATATTTTTCATGGAGTTATTTTAGTTCCTTAAGATCATGTTTTTCATGTTTTCAAACCCTATTTGGAAAATGGGTTCCTTGTTTCCATTTTGAGTGAGTTTTGTGTGTTTTCTTGTTTTTTGCTTGTAGTGTGAGATTAGCTTGTGTGAAGAGCTTGGAGGAGAGTGTTTAGCATTTGGGCAAGGCAAGTAATCTTTATAGGATCATTGTGCATATTTGTTTTAAGCTACATTGTTGTTCTTGGAAATTTTGCATATGAAAATGTTTATAAGCTTCATGATCATGTTTTCCTTGGATTGGATGTTTGGGATTGTGAGAAATGTGTATTTTATCCCTTGGAGAGCATGGAGGCTCAGGGAGTGCAGGTGGAATGAAAAACAAGAAGAAGAGAAGAAGGAAATATGGAAAATCTGCACTGAACTGTACTTCTCGTGCAGTTTCGGTCAGCTGGCGGCTAGCCGTAATTCCCATTTCAGCTAACCGCGAGCCAACCGAAATCAGCGGTCCCTTTTCCAGTAGCTGACTTTTGCTTCAGGGTCCTGCGGTCAGCCCTACGGTTAGCTCACGGCTAGCCGCCAGTTCCCTTGCGGCTAACCGTAAGCCAACCGAAATTATTACGGTTCCTTTTCCAGAGAGCGGCATCAGATCTGGGTTTTCAGCGGTCAGCCCTACGGTCAGCTTACGGCTAGCCGCCAGTTTCTAGTTCGGCTAGCCGCCAGCTGACCGCAAGCTGACCGAAATTGACCAATTCCTAGTTTTGAAGAAGTTTTGCAAGAGTGAAAACTAGAACATGTTAAGTGACCTTTAGCTTGATATTGTGTACTCGAAACTCGAGATGTCTTGAACTTCCGGGACACCAACTCTATTCCAAATTCCAACATTTGGGCTTCGAATACACAAAGATCAATCAAGGGTCCTCACATGTGCTTGATAGGCTTTGTGTTCGTACCTTAGTTTGATATAATGAATATCATCGTGTACTCGTTTTGAAGTTTAGTACAAGCTAGTTTTGAAAATGTGTTCCAAGAATAAGGAGATCACTTCCTAAGCGTGTTATGCATATTAATTATGCCCGTGCTAGTTGTGTTCATCGTGTTTCGATAAGTGATTTCCCCATTTTTATCTCGACGTGTTTTGATCGTGCCTTGCGTGTTTTGTGCATTCATGAATTAAGTAAACACCACTGAGCTTAGACTGCCCTTTCGGTTTGATCCGCTGTCTGGGGGTCTTTAAACATGTGGACTGTCTGCAGACTGGTCATGTATTTATTACACATCGTGCGTGTCCGGTTCCGCGGCCGGAATCCCCGTATATGTGGGAATCGTGTCGTGCTTATATTATGTATATCGTGCTTGTCGTGCGTGCTTGCTCTTTTCATCATATAGATGATAGAGAAAGGATGGGCTCTTTGTGGATTGTAACTTTTCATGATATATTTAGTACTCATGCTAGTTTGTTTTGATACCTCAGCTATTGTGACAGTTCAAATCAAGTATTCGATTTCAAGTGTTTTTCCAAAGTATTATTGTCATGTTCATGCCTATATTGATTACCTGCCAAACCGTCGTGTTTGACCCTTGTTTATTGGTGCCCAGGTGCAGGAGACGTTGCCTTTGAGGAGGAGCGTCAGGAGGAGGCTTGTGAGCCAACTCCCGTGAGAGAGTGGCAGCCCGACGATGTCATTTAGATGTCGGTCTGGTTCTCGAGTTTCGTCACCCTTAGTCTTGGGGTTCCTTTTGACTATTTTGAGATTGTATTGACCTTTATTGGTCTCTTATGGGTCGTACTAAACTTAACTTGTTTTTGTATTAGTTCTATAACTTGAATATTAATGGGAATGCTTGATAGCTTCTTTCTATGATACCATGCCTTGTGATCATTTGTTATGGCACCCAAATGTTTTGTTGGGCTCATCTTGATGTGTTTTGCTACACGCTTCCGCATACTTATACGTGTGAGCCAGATTCCGCGTGTCTTTGGGAATCCTCACCGCGGGAACCTGTGGGAAAACAATGATCAAATAAGAATAATCACAATCAACACCGTCGCGGGGCCTGGGATCCGTTCCGGGGTCGCGACACTTTTAGTGAAAATGAAGGTGGGTCCCACAACTAACAAGACTACATGGGCTAAGAACTGGGCTTTCTGGGCCTCGGATGGACTCGACGAAGAAGAGAAGAATGCTTCTCATAAAATCTAGTTTTCAAAAAGTATAATTTTGGCATGGTTCTGAGACCTCGAAATTTAGGTCCAGTTTTGGTGTAAAAAGACTGTTTTGCCCCTAACATTGGAAAAGTAGGGTTTCGGGGTCTCGAACGGAGACGAAGTCGGCACAAAAGTTGTAGAGCTTAACGAGATAAGTAAAACAAGGCAAAAAAAAAAGAATTATCGGGAATTTCGAATAATCTCCCAATCACGTGCGAAGTCACTAAAAGAACCCCTAAAGGGTCCCACTAATCACAAAGGCACTCAAAATTCCCCAAAACTAGTGAAAAATCATTCTAGCTCACAAACTCAACCAAACAAACACTAAACCCACTTAGAGAAACTAATCCACAAATAAAACAACACTAATCTAGGAAATTAGGGGTCGGGGTCTCATAGAAAGATATACCTTTAAATCTCAATATTTTGGATTTCCATTTTCCCTCTAGCCTTCTCAGCTCATTCCCCTTCCTTAGGCTTCAAAACAGTTCCAAAGATTCAACCAACAAGCCTCACAAAAGAAGGGAATGAAATGGACTCTTATAGAAAAAACAGTCCAACGGATAGTTGTCCCGGTCGACCCCATGAGCCTTTAGTCGACCGGGTCCAGCGTCTAGTTTCCTCGATTGACCTATTGCAGGGCTCGGTCGACAGGGTATACTGGCCGAGCTAAGTTTCCTTTCAACATTTAAGAATTCTGATTTATGAAAATGGAAACTCAAGGCCACTTGGTTCATGGAACACTTTAAGAATCTAAACATGAAAGTTGTATGCAAAATATGAACCTCAATGCCAAAGTTGATTTTACAAAAAACATGCATGATTTAACTATACTTTCAAAAGTTCATTTCATGTTCTAAAACATGTAGGATAAAATATTTGAAAATCAAATGCATCGCATGTCTAAGCTCCAGATTTCAACGCCCAAACTACGATGCATGAGTGTGTGATCAGTTGACGGTGAAAGTGATAGTGCATCCATCAAATTAGCCTCATACATAAACCCTAAAAATGTGCCCCTTTGCAATTTGATGGCAACTAAGAAGATCACAACACTTCTATGACTTCAGCTCTTCTAAACTGTTCTGTTGTTTGAAATTTCTTGAATGCAACTTTGACCGAACGACCGATTTGTCATGAGCTTTTACTCTTTCAAGTTCTCTCCCCCTTCGTTAGAGCTCTCCTCTTGCTTTAAGCTTTTCCTCTATTCTCTCTGAACTTTCGATTTGCATCCAAGAGCTCTCCCTCTTTGTTCCTTAGATAGATCTCCCCCTTAGTTAGATCTTCTCTCCCCCTTTGTTGGATCTTCTCTCCCCCTTTGTCATCGAATTGCGAAGGAACCTATATACATGAGAAAACAAATACCTTTTAGCAGCACCTGTTAACCAATGAAATTGAAAATGTAATGCAAAACAGGTTATCATGTATATTGGTTGTCTATGCAGTGTTTGAATCAAGCAAAGGCAAAACATATTGGTTGGGAGAATTTATAGCTCAAAGCAACATAATCATTCATCAATTGAGGAATAAATAAGAAGATAAGAGATGAACAAGTGAAATTGTAGATTCATTGATTTAAAAATAAAAGCTTTAGTACAGTTTTTACTAATTACTTGACTAATACAAAAATCAAAATATCATGGTCAGTAATCAAAGCAAAATAACAGTCAGTTGATAAAAAAAAATACATCAGAAAGTGACAGTCTATCACTACCCCCCACAAAAATGAATGCCCCCCCTAAGATCTAAGATGAATCTGTAGGAGATGGGGGCATCACATCATCATGACGCCTGCAGCTATTGGCGATGTTCGAGAGGTATTTCTAGGATTTCTTCATAAGCATCTTCATTCCTGATACCTCTTCTTTGAACTCCTAAAACTCTGTACGCATAGTAGAAACAACTTGCTCCACAGAGGTCATACGGTCCTCCAAACTGCGCCGTTGAGGGGGTTGAGAGGGCTTTGGTTGTGTGGAAGCTGACTGATGAGTAGGAGTATCATTTGCTAATGGATCTAGCGCCTCTGTCTCTGTAGCCTCTAACTCTGCATCTCTTTCTGCAACTAGGTTCACTCACTGTGGTGGAGGAAGCTTCATCAAGAGAACATTCATTTTGTTGAAGACAGTGGTAGGCTCAGGTCTCTCTGAAGCTGGAGTAATCACACCATAAGATCCGGCGAGCTATGTAATCAGAAACCCAAAAGGAGCTGCACATGGCTGAGAGCCAGTGTTAACTCGGATGATGCGGTGCATGATGATTAAAGGTAAGCACTTCGGAACACCTAAAATCACCTTGTGCAGGAGATTAGCCATATAGGGGGTCACTTCAGTCCCATTTCGTTTTCCTCGGATAGATGGAATGAATGAATATGATATGGGTGATATGAAGGGAAGGAATCATGGAAGATGCCTGAAGACAGTTCTTGGCTGACTAGTTTTCAGATTTTCCATAGAGAGCTCTAGTCACCGAACCTCTCTCATCAAGAGGCAGAACTTCAGAAATACATCTTGGCCCATCAGACCTAGGAATGCCCAAGATGGAGGAAATCTTCTCTCTGGTGACCACCACTTCGCCATGTCACGCCCCCGAACCGAAACCTCGGGGGCGGGAGATGGGATTAAGCATAATTGTATTTTACTTCTCCCAGGATCCGCGTGTGTGAAGACAACACATTCTGAATATTTTGCGGAAGCATTTGTGGTGTTGCGACCCGAAGTCCGTGGCCATCGGATTCCGCGTCGCACTCAACCTTTAGCGTATAGCTATTGTATCAAGAATCATATCAGACTGGAGTAACCATCACAATAAATTACAGAGCTGACAGTAACAGGATATTACATTCCCAAATATGTTCAAGTTACAATTATCAATGTACATTAATTAAGAATCCCAAGAAAAAGGCTAATAAAAGCCATACAACAAGAAGCTATAAACCACTACCCAAAAGTGACGTAGCTCCGATGTCAAGCTCAATGTCTACATGACATAGCCGACAAACTAACCTGCAAAGCATGGCTCTACAGCCAACAAAGGCACTCAACTCGGGGCGAAGAAATCTGAACCTGAGTACCAAAAGTAGTGGGTCAGACACGACGGTCTGGCAGGTGGATGAAAAGATAACAAATATACTGAAGAATAAAACATAAGATACATCATGCTATTCGATCAAATGCTACATATAATTAAACGGGTGCAAAGTCGGGAATCTCGGGGAAAACTTGTATTCATTTCAAGCACGGGTAAAACATGAACATCTAATAAAACATGTGTTCGTTTGCATCATCTATAATCTTAGATATTTGACAATCGGGTGTTCGTCTAAAACATGTATAAATGTAGTGGTTTGACAAAACAAACGTTCATTTGAAACTTAAGTAAAAACACAAGTATACAACAAATCGGGTATCCATAGCAGTCTGGCAAAACCAAAGTCCATTTGAAAGATATGTGAAAATACAGATATTTAATAAAACTGGGTGTTCATTTAAAACATATCTCAAAGCAGAGATATTTACGAATCGGATATTCATTTGAAACCGGTATAAACACAGTGATCTGGCAAAACAAGTGTCATTTGAAACATATTTCAAAGCATGGGTATTTGACAATTCGGGTGTTTATTTAAAACATGTGTAATCACATAAATCTAGTAAAACAATCGATCGTTAGAAACATATGTAAAAGCATGGGTATTCGCCCAACCGGTATCCATTTAAAACATATACGTGTGCAAAGGACATAAAACAATATAATAGTGACTGAATTTACAATAGAGAGCATTAACACTTATCTAAATAACAACTTTCATAAAAGCAATGAATCATTTATCTGAAAACAAGTAAGGAATATAAACCATGTCGGGTGTCCAAGGAATCGGGAACTGGCAAGATGGCAATCACAAGAAGCTAAGTCCTCTATCACCGAAGTCACAAGAGCGGGACGTTGGTCTCAGTCACACAAGGTGAGGAGACTCAACGTAAATCATATATACAATAGTAAATATACGGGAACGGGAACGGGACCACGGTAGCGAACCGGGTATCGGGACGGGACCACGGTAATAACCGGGTATCGGGATCCAAACTGCAGCTGGCGGGACGGGAGAGGGATCTCCAAGTCGGTGGATCAAACCGACAAGGTATCCAAGCTTAGTGATGCCGACTCATAGGTCAAAACCAATCGAGACATATGCAAGTAAATCAAGTACAGTAAATAAACGGGTAAACCGGGGGTGCTCAAGGGCACACAGTCACTTCATATCGGGAATACATCTCGGGACAAATAACTGTTACTAAAGTAACTTCAATGCTTTCGGGAAACAAGTCAATCAAGTACAATAAATAAACGGGTAAAACGGGGTGCTCAAGGGCACACTGTCATATCATATGATGCAATGCATTTCGGGACAAATGACTGTTACTAGAGTAACTTCAATGCTTTCGGGAAAACAAATCATGTAATGCAAATCTCGGGAAAAGAGGTGAAACAATGAACTATAACAATTTCGGGAAAAGTATTAATTTCAAGATCTATATGAGTGAATAGGGGTCCCGTATGTCGATTATTGAAATGACTTGGTACTCCTTGAGTTTCAAGACATTCCGGGCTCCTTATGCACTTTTGCACTTTTCAAAACTTCGAATGACATCCTTGTGATATGGTTCCTTTCTCGAATGGCCTCATACAATGCTTAGTGAATCTCCTTTGATCGACAAAGCTCAACGCTCGAACGAACCGGAGAGTTCGTTCGAGCGGGGAGCTTTTCGAAATCTGGGGAATTTCGGTTACCTGGCGGTTAGCTGGCGGTTAGCCGCCGATGCATTCGGCGGTTAGCCGCTGGGTAACCGTGGAGCTGACCGAATTTCAGGTGAGAATTCTGATGCTCTCGGGAAAAGGCACCGTGATTGTGCGGTTGGCTGGCGGTTAGCCGCCGATGGGTTCGGCGGTTAGCCGCTGGCTAACCGTGAGGCTGACCGCATTTTCAGGTGGAAAATGATGCTCTCTGGAAAAGCCACCGCGGTGCGCGGTTAGCTGGCGGTTAGCCGCCGATGCATTCGGCGGTTAGCCGCTGGATAACCGTGAGCTGACCGCCAGTTACGAAAATGCTCACTGAGTTCAGTTTTGAGTCATTTTCCTCCTCAAAACCATCTTCCTCACATCCACAAGGTCCTTACAATAACATTGAGCTAATAGTTCCTCCAATGCATCTCTTTATACTTCTCCAAATCCTCATTAAGAGTTCTCTCCATCACTTCTTCCATGTCAAGTCCAATGCAAAGAAAAAGGGAAGGAAACCATTTCACAACATTCATAAAGGCTATCACAAGGATGATAAGTACTCTACCAATATGTTTATAAAACATTGAATGACTTAGCCGACCCCATTCCTCATGAAAACTCCAATGAAAAAGTAAAACTAAATGTCTCCTTTCTTCTCACTTAAAACCAAACCAAAAGGGAAGAATCCCCATTGTATACAAGGGTCCATTTTCCATAATCAAGGGGTAATTAAAAGCCATTGATCCCATTTCCAAAACAATAGATGATTTAGCAAAACTCATCAAATGAGCATCTATTTCAATCAATGCAAGCTAGTAAACATAAACATGAACGGGAAACCAACCCCATTCATTTTAAAATCCTATGAGCAAACCTTGACCAAACGAAAGCACATTTTTCCAAGAGATTAACAAGAGATAAACCACCATTAATATGCCATTTCGAAATCAATAGAAATATGACAAGAAGCATGTGTAGAAACATATATCACATTATCAAGAACAAGTAGTAAAACTTAGGATTTTCTCATAAAACTTTGATAACATTAAAACCATCCATTCATCCACTTGCCTTGGGTCCCAAGCTAGCAAATCAAGCTTCTAATCACCTCTCAAGCTCAAGATCCACAATCTCTACAAAAACCCCCAAAACAAACCCTAAAATGGGTTAAACAAAGGAAGACAATGAATGGGCTCAAATCAAACAAGGAAATAGAACCTAAGGGAGAGCCATAGCACATACAAGGAAAATGGGAAGGATTCTTTACCTCTAAGGCCATGAATGAACAAGAAGAAGCTTGCAATAGGGGCTGCCCACCTTGGTTTCCCACGAAAATGGTGTCAAACAAGAGAGGAGATGAAGGAGAAGAAGTTGCCGGAGTTCCCTCGTCGGATTGGTGGCTTGGAAGCTCCATTAGAGCAAGAGAAAAGGAAGAAATGGAGAAGAGGGGCTGCTGGCACTGTAGCTATGGAGTTGCAGACGTTGGGGTGGAGGAAATGAGGGAGAAAGAGAGTGGAGTCACTTATATAATGGGTGGGTGTGGGCCCACCGCACTCAAAGCTTGCCAAGGGTAAAACATCTATTTGTGGGCCTCGGATGGATTCGACGAAGAAGGAAGAAATGATCGTCGAAATATCTAGTTTCCAAAAAGTATATGTTTCGCGGGTTTCGGGAATATCAAGTTTTGGGTACAGATTTGGTGTACAATGACTGTTTTGCCCTCAAGGCCAAGAAATCGGGTTTCGGGTTCTCAAATGGATACGGGATCAATATGAAAGTTGTAGGATTCCTCAAGATGAATGCAACGGGCCAAAAACACAATACGAAACAAATCGGGAAAATCTCACAAGTAAATGCAAAGCCGAAAAGGGAACCCCCAAAGGGCCCCACAAGCTACCAAAGCACTCAAAAGCCCAAAACTAGAAGAAAACCCATTCTAGCTCACAAACTCAACCCAACAAATACTAATCCCACTAAAAGAGACTAATCCACAAAAAAAAAACAACACTAATCCAAGAGATTAGGGGTCGGGTTCTCACACGCCATGCGAGAACCCGATCGTGAATGAATCTGCAGAGGAGGCATTGATGTACTTGTATAGGCCACGGATAGAAGATGCATATGTGTTGCCACTCCAAGTCAGAATACTACCCCAACCGATGGCTTCTAGGATAACAAGGACATCGTAGTCCACTAGATCTGCAACTATGCATTTCTTCTCCAGTATAATCCCTTTGTCCCGAAATGATTTGATAACAAAGGATGGCGAAGGGATAGGTTTGAATCGAACCACTCGAGGAGGAGAAACTTCGGGAGAGGTTGAAGGAGAAATATGGGCGAATGAAGCTTGACCTGTGCTAGGACGCCTGAAGGTTTGCTTGGTGCGAGCCACTCTTGAAGGTGCCAAGGATATAGGATGCTCAAAGCTAATATGTAAGTGCTTGACAGATTTGAGAGAAGAGGGTGATCACTCATAGCACTTGTATCAGCTGGGAAGGAGAGGGAGATGTAGACACCTCATTTTGACACTCTATGAGGGGTGATTCAATCCACCCTATTAAAAGATGTCCTGATTAGGTCTCGAGTTAAAGGTCACATGTCATTTCTGGACCTTTGATCACCCTAGAAGTTGGCTCATTATGATTTACACATCGAAAGCTTTTCGTCCATATAAAGAACTCTGAGATCCGATGGGCGGATCAAAAATCATAACAGTGGGTCCCACACCCCCGTGGTGCCCACGTGAAAAATCACCTATCATTTCTGGACCTTTGATTGCCCCCAAAATTCAGTTCATCATGACCTACTCCCCGAGAGCTTTTCGCCGATGTGTAGAACGTCGAAATCTGGCGAGTAGTTCAAAATCTACAAAGCCTGGGCCCCAGCAATCATAACCCGACCAATCTCCACCTTCTAGGCCCAAACCATTTTCTTTTGAATCCAAACTCAACCCAGACCCACCAGGCCTGGCCCAATGAACTCCAACCCATACTTAACCTGAACCCAATCCACCCTAACCGAAGACCCAACCTAGCCTAGACTTGGCCCAACCTCACCTGACCCACGACCTAGGACCTAGCCAAGTTTGCAAGGCCCATCACTTGGATAAGCAATGGAGAGTCCCAGATCAGGGGAAACTCTAAAACCTCCCTTAAACCTCATCTTCCTTTCCTATCTCCTGGCATATGAGCAGAACTCTCCATCTCTCCTCTCCCATCTCCCTCCATCTCTCCTCTCTCACTGCATCTCACGCACGTCCGTCTCCCTCCTCCATCAGAACGCATCTCAAAATTCTCACCGCCAATCATCCTCCATCTCACCATCCACCTTTCCATCGCCTTCCGTCCCTTGCGCCCATCTCTTCCATCTCTCTTTATCTCTTCTCCATTCTCCATCTCATCATCCTCTGCTCATGTTGGAAGTAGGTGGGCCTCGTGGATAGGTTTTCAAAACTCTTTGACCCACTTGACTCAGGGATCAACTATCCAGAAGGCTATAAAACCCAATCCAGGATCCATGTCCTCAATTTCAGCCATCATGATCAGTAAATAAACCTATCTATAAGATAGAACAGCAGCCAACAAGCATCCATAAAAATCTACAACATACAAGGAAATAGATTATACCTTTGGAGCTCGGTTGCGCTTTAATGGAGAAGTTGTTTCTTTCTTTGATGATGAAACACTTTCATGTATCAAATAAGAATCTTCAAGACATTTTGATCATCCACGCTATGACCCTCTTATCAGATCTCTTTTCCTATGAAGATAGGTGCAATCTCCAAGAGAAAGCTCTTAAGGAAACTAGAAGAGAACTAGAAGAGGGAAGAGAGGAGAAGGAGTATGTGCAACTCTTGCACAAACAAGGCTTGGGGGTGAATCCTTAGGTGGGGATTTTCATGGGGACGTCCAGCCCTATAATCTCCTCTATTTATAGCTTTTGTAAAACCTCCTCTTTGTTATCTAATTGAAATAGAAGTCTCACTTGTCTAACAATTAGTAACTCTCTTCTTTCTAATTTAAATAGAAGTCTTACTTCCATTATAATTAGTAACTTACTATTACCACTATTAGAAGTCTCACTTCAAATAGAAATAGTAACTTTCCGTTTCCTTTTAGAGTTCTACTATAATTAGTATCTTTCTAATAACTTGGGCTAGCGTGGGGACCACTAGGGATTCCTTAGAAAGTTGGCTCCAACTGGGACACCACGACCCCACATCTCATGTGCAATCCGGGCTCACAGTTAATTGCAAATAATACCACTATGTAAATGCAATTGCACTCCAGTCTTAGGAATAAATTACAATGAAGACCCTAAACTTCCAAACTACCACAAGTAGACCCCTCTATCAATATCCATGGATCAATTGGAATAAATTTGTCCCATCCAATCATAGATCCACATCTTATTATCCTTGAGCCCCAATTAATCACAGTGATCATCAGTACCATCCAATTAACTCTTATTCGAGATGGGTACGCACTTACTAATGATAAATCCATTAGTTGGTACAAGGGGATAATATAGATAGATTCCATCGTGACCATTGGATATTCCCACGGTCCTACTACCACGTACCTAAGATACCGAGGTGTTGACCTACAGTTCGCCTCACTCATTCGTGACTCAAAGCAAATGAATAGATAGCAACTTGAGTTCATCAATGTCTCAGGATTGAGAGCCTATTGCTAGGGAATTATGAGAGCAGTCCTTAAATCGAGACAGTATTTCATAAGGTGTTTCTCATGGTCCTTCAATACATCCAATGTACTGGCACTATGATCCAGAATCTTACATTCTGATATCGAGACAAATCACACTATCTCATAGTGACCAAAGTGCTGCAACCTTATCAGGTGAGATGCCCAGTCTCATCACTGATTGTGAAGATATTTTTAAGTATAAGATTTGTGACACATGTCTCCTGTATCTGATCTCATCCATATACATATATCACATCTAATATACTAATAGGACCCGATTCATCTCATGAATCATCATGTCATATGTATTGGTTATGTGCATTAAGTAATAAAACACCATTCATCTCATAAAAGGAAAGCATGATTTTATTGATAAATAAAGAAATTAATCAATTTATTATGTCAACTGATGGATTGAGACCACACAATCTAACAATCTCCCACTTGGGCTCAATGCCAGTCAAGGTTGCATCTCATGCACATTCCATCTACATGCTGCTCAAAGACTTTGGTAGTCAAAGGCCTAGTAAAGGGATCTCCCAGATTGTCTGCAGAGTCTATCTAGGTGATCGTAGTATCACCTCTCTGCATAATCTTTCTGACCATGTATTACTACCTCTGTACATGCTTTTGGCTACTGGGTTCCTTTGACTTATCGACTATAAATTGTGAACAGCTGTCCTGCCAAAGTACCACTCCAAGTTCCATATGGAATCTTTTGAGCCAATCTTCTTCTTTACTGCTTCTCAAGCAGCTACAGCATAAACACATACCCAGAAGTTGATTTCTTGAAATCCTTATCTAACATGAAGTCAAAATCTGTGTAATCGACTGGAATCAACTCATTATTGCCATAAATCAACATGTAATCTCTAGTCATTCTCAAGTATTTGAGAATACACTTTACAGCAGTCCAATGTTCGGGTCCTAGGTCAGACTGATAATTGCTGACTAGGCCTACTGAATGACTGATATCCGGTCTAGTATATAGCATAACATACATGAGGCCACCAACAGCCGAAGCATATGGTATCGACCTCATCTGCTCCTTTTGGAATCTTGCATAACAAACCGTACTAATACCTTATCTATGTATGCAGCTTTGGATAAGCCAATCATCCTATTTGTTCGGTCTCGATGGAGTTTGATCCCTAGGATGTAGCTAGCTTCTCCCAAGTCCTTCATATCAAAAGTCTTTGCTAACCAAACTTTTACTGTTGACAACATTCCCACATCTTTCCCAAGGAGTAGGTGTTAGATTGTGTGGTCTCAATCCATCAGTTGATATAATAAATTGATTAATTTCTTTATTTATCAAAAAAATCATGCTTTCCTTTCTTGAGATGAATGATATTTTATTACTTAACGCACATAACCAATACATATGACATAATGGTTCATGAGATGAACCGGGTCCCATTAGTATATTAGATGTGATATATGTATATGGATGAGATCCACATACGGGAGATATGTGTCACAAATCTATACTTAAAAATATCTTCACAACCATTGATGAGACTACGCATCTCATCTGATAAGGTTGCAGTACTTTGATCACTATGAGATAGTGTGATCTGTCTCGATCATCAGAACGTAAGATTCTGGATCATAGTGCTAGTACATAGGATGTATTGAAGGACCATGAGAAGCACCTTATGAATACTGTCTCGATTTAAGGACTGCTCTCATAATTCCCTAGCAATAGGCTCTCAATCCTGAGACATTGATGAACTCAAGTTTCTATCTATTCATTTTCTTTGAGTCACCAATGAGTGATGCCAACTGTAGGTCAACATCTCGGTGTCTTGGGTACGTGGTAGTAGGGCTGTGGGAACATGCAATGGTCAAGATGGGATCTATCTATATTATCCCCTTGTGCCAATTAATGGATTTATCATTAGTAAGTGCGCACCCATCTCGATTAAGAGTTAATTGGATGGTACTGATGATCACTGTGATTAATTGGGGCTCAAGGATAATAAGATGTAGATCTAAGATTGGATGGGACAAACTTATTCCAATTGATCCATGGATAATGATAGAGGGGCCTACTTGTGGTAATTGGGAAGTTTAGGGTCTTCATTGTAATTTATTCCGAAGACTGGAGTGCAATTGCATTCATATAGTGGTGTTATTTGCAATTAACTGTGGGCAGGATTGCACATGAGATGTGGGGTCGTGAGTCCCAGTTGGAGCCAGTATTCTATGGAACTCAAGTGGTCCCCACGCTAGCCCAAGTTATTAGAAAGATTCTATTCTTACTTAAACTCTAACAGGAAGGAATTAGAAAGTTACTATTTCTATTTGAAGTGAGACTTCTAATAGTGGTAATAGTAAGCTACTAATTTGTGTGGAAGTGTGACTTCTAATGCAATTAGTAAGAGAGTCATAAGAGGAGGTTTGTAGGCTATAAATATAGGAGAATATAGGGCTGGACATCTAATGAAAATCCCCACCTAGGGATTCACGCCCAAAACCCCTTTATGCAAGTTGTTGCACAATTCTTCTTCTCTTCTTTCTCTTCTAGTACCCTTCTAGTTCCTTGGAGTTTCTAGTAGAGTTTTCTCTTGGAGATTCCACCATCTTCTTGAGAAAAGAGATCTGATATACGGGTCATAGCTTGGAAGATCAAAAGGTCTTGGAGACTCTTGTTTGATACGTGAAAGTTTTTCATCATCAAAGAAAGACGCAAATTCTCCATTAGAGCACAACCGGGCTCCTAAGGTATAATCTACTTCCATGCATGTTGTAGATTTTTATGGATGCTTGTTGGTTGTTGTTCTATCTTCTAAATAGGTTTATTTTCTGATCATGATGGATGAGATTAAGGACATGCATCCTGGATTGGGTTTGATAGCCTTCTGGATACTGGATCCCTGAGTCAAGTGGGTTAAAAGCTTTTAAAACATATCCACGAGGCCCACCTATTTCCAACAATTGGTATCAGAGTCATTCCTCATCTCTAATCATGTTAGATCAGTAAACTTGTTCTAATATTTGCATGAGATGCCAAGAGGATAGAGGAAGGGCTATGTACGGGTCAGTTTTTTATGGAATTGCTTTGTTTATTAGTGAATCTATGTTTGGATAGTCACAAAAGGGTTTAATTATTATGGAAGGATGGTAGGATGCCATTGAGAGCCTTCAAAAGTGTTTGGGAGGTGTTTGGACTCGAATTGAGAAAAACTCAATTTTTTGCCTTCATCACGCGGGTCGACCTGGCCTCGTGCTCGGTCGACCGAGCCCTCTGGGCGGTCGACCGGGAATACAGGATCACTTTATTCTTTGATCCGAATTTTTTGGTCCAGGGGCGCTGCCCCCTAGGCCCCCGAGAGCTGACCGGTCAGCTCGACCCCCGCCAGGGGACACCCCCGAACCCTCTTTGCGAAGTGCATGTTTTAAAAGGGTGGCAACCTTTGGCATCTTATTTTTCCATTGTTATTTGGTAACCTGGTTTTGTGAGATGCTTTGTTGTATGAGATACTAACTTGCAGGTGATAGTGTCCTCTCCATGTGGCCTACAAGACTTTTACTTTCTTTCTATGGTTATTGGTTTATTTGAGGCTAAGTGTAAAGGGCATCATGGTTTCCTTGGTTTCCCGTGAAAGGGCAAGGCATGATTAAGTTCCCTATAGTCCTTTTATTTCCATGTTTAGATTGCCATGTAAGTCTCATAATAGAGACATAGGAATTTATGTAAAAAAATTTCTCAAATTTTGTAAATTCTAGAGATGTCTGAGACGAAGAAGGAAAGTGAAGATGGACTCCTAATCAAAGAGTTTGAAGATTACCAAAAGAATCTTGCAGATGCCCAAAGAGTTTAAGGAATTCCTAAGTTTTGGATAGTCTAGAAGTCCAAGAAGTCTATTCCGCATAGGCCATGTGGAGGAGAGGACTAGTTTTTAATTTTAGCACTTTTCTATTTATGGATGAATGCTTGATTTAGATAGTATCCAAATATGATCCAAACATAGCAAATTCCAAAATTGGTCAAATCAAATTAATTTTTGGAAAGAGTTCTAATTAGAGTTGGTGGGCCCATGAGACGGATCCATTGGTAACACTAATTTAAGAAACTATACTTTCCATAAAATAACTTGACTTGGAACCAATCATTGGACATATCATTAGATGATTTAATGTCTATATATGTGGGCCCAATATACCCAAAAGGAAATCTTCAATTCTAAAATATTAAGTGGGAGCGGGGCATTTATATTTAGAAATCCCCATAGTTTTCCACCATAGGTCCATTGTAAGGAAAGTATTAGCCTCGCGCCATATTGAGAATGGCCGTTCCCCACGGAGGGCTTTTACTTGTCTGGTTACTAGATATGGATCTCCTATGGATAGTGTTGGTGAGACGGGGCTGGGGCCCACTCCCCAAGGAGGAGCTGCTCGCAACGGTTGTCATGCAATGCTAGTTGGTGGGTCACACTTAACTAAAATAATGATGTAGTATCCCCAAGGATTTGCCTCATTTATTTTAGAAACCGAAGCTAATCGGGAGTCATTCATTATTTGGTATGAGATACCTAGATAATAATGAGTGATTGATCATGGATAGTTAGTCTTAATCCTAATTTTGACCAATTTTGATCCGCACCAATCTAGGTGGTATTTGCACTCCCCAAAGAGGCATACCCTTGGGATTGGGATTCCGATGTATTCTCAATTTAGTGGTTATGAGGATTCCCACATAAATTTGGTAGAATACTAAACCCTAATGTCATTTAAATTCATTAATTGAATGTATGGTTTTGTGCTACAGTATTTCAAGCATGAATTCAAATACTTTCAATCCACTTGCGACCAGCCTCAACCAGAATAAGTTGGTGGGATCCAACTATGTAGACTGGAAACGGAGCCTGGATATTGTCTTGACCGCCTCAGGTTATAAATATGTCCTTACCAAAACCCCCCCTTGATGAGCCTGACCCGGATGCACCGGAAGAAGAAAAGGAACTTTACACCAAATGGGCCAAAGACGTTGAGATGGCCAGATGCTACATTCTGGTATCAATGTCTAGTATTTTGCAACACCAACATCAATCCTATAAGACTGCATACGATTTTATATCGAACTTAAAGGAGATGTTTGCGGAATAGGGCAGGCCAACTATGCATGCAGCTATGAGGGTGCTCATCAGCACCAAGATGGCTGAAGGTACATCAGTACAGGAACATATGTTAAAAATGACGGACTCATTAAATGAGTTAGATGTATTGGGAGCTGTGATTGATGTAGAATCGTAGATTGACATAATCCTTGAGTCACTACCAGAGTCATTCAACAATTTCAAGGTTAATTATAATATGAATAAGATGAATCTGACTCTGGCAGAGCTATCTAGCCAGCTAGTGGTGACTGAAGGGATTATGAAGAAGAAGCCAACTGCCCTAGTGACAGAAAAGTCAGATGCCAAGTCCAAGCTGAAAGCCAAAGGGTGGAAAGGCAAAAAGAAATCAATTCCGAAAGGTCCTAAGGTGGAGAATGGTTTTACTTGTAGTATGGCCAAGGCTAAGGGTTCGGGAGTAAAAGGAAAGTGTTTCCATTGTGGTAAGAGAGGACATTGAAAAAGGAATTGTCCAGAATATCTGTCTAAGAAGAAAACCTTAGGTATGATTGAGTCACTTATTTCTGAAGTTAGTTTTGCAACTAGCACTTCAGAATCTTGGTGTATGGACTCCAGGGCAACTAATCACATATGTAATTCATTGCAGGGGTTCAGGGAAACCAGGAGTCTTAGTGACGGCGAAATCATTGTCAACTTAGGATCTGATGCTAAGGTGGAGGCTGTTTCAGTGGGAGTCATTACTTTATGTTTCTCAAATAATAAATTGGTTTTGTCAGACACATTATATGTACCGTCTTTACGGCGGAATTTAATTTCAGTTTCTAGTTTGGTGAATAAAAGTTATTCCGTTACTTTTGGTATTGAAGTTGTCATAAAGAGGAATTGTACTTTTGTATGTTCTAGCAAGGTAACCAATGGGCTTTATTTGTTAACTCCCACAATGTATGAGATACATGACACTGAAACAATTAATAGACTATCATTAAAGAGGAAATCTTCATCTAATCCAACAAAACTTTGGCACTTGAGGCTAGGTCATATAAACCTAAACAGGATTGACAGGCTCGTGAAAGATGATATCTTGCCTTCATTGGTTGTAGAACCAATGCATGTCTGCGAGTCCTATCTAGAAGGCAAAATGACCAAAAGACCCTTTTCATCTAAGGGCAATGGGGCCAAAGATTTATTGGAATTAGTGCATACTGATGTGTGTGGACCCATTAATGTCAGGGCCAGAGGAGGATATGAGTATTTCATCACTTTCACAGATGATTACTCAAGATATGGATACATATACCTTATGCACCGCAAGTCCGAGGCTTTTGAAAAGTTCAAAGAGTTTCGAGCGGAAGCGGAAAAATAATTAGGTAAGAGTACCAAGACTCTTCAATCAGATCGAAGAGGGGAATATCTCTCTGTTGATTTTATGAGATACTTATCAGAAAATGGGATTCTATCCTAGTTGTTTGCTCCTGGTATGCCTCAACAGAATGGAGTAGCATAAAGAAGGAACATGACTCTTTTAGATATGATCAGGTCTA
The DNA here is from genome assembly GCA_038049695.1 of Cinnamomum chago. Lineage (NCBI taxonomy): Eukaryota > Viridiplantae > Streptophyta > Magnoliopsida > Laurales > Lauraceae > Cinnamomum > Cinnamomum chago. Next base: position 88,892,174 of record CP142453.1, on the reverse strand, counting down.
TGCTGAGTTTCTCAGGATTACCTATATCCTTTTGGGGATACGCCTTGGATACTACAATGTACATACTAAACCCCGTACCATTTAAGTCTGTACCTAAGACTCCCTGGGAGTTATGGTCTGGGCGAAAGCCTAATCTACAACATTTACACATTTGGGGCTGTCCGGCACACGTGTTAATGGTTAAGACGGATAAGTTGGAAACGAAGTCGGAAGTGTGCACGTTTGTAGGATATCCTAAAGGAACTAAAGGTTGGTTATTCTATAGTCCCAAAGAGCAGAAAGTGCTGGTGAGCACTAATGCGGTTTTTTCTGGAGGAAGATTATATGATGGACCGAAAATCTTTAGAAAAGGTGATATTGGAAGAAATTCAAGAGCAAACAATTCCAAATCCAAGTATGACCGAACTTGAAGAAGAACCGCCCTTGCCAGACCCAGTAGTTACACCAGTGCCTCGTCGTGGTGGGAGGATTGTCAGAGCCCTTGACAGGTTCTCGTTCCTAGGAGAGTCTTACGAGGCAATCCCGGAAGAAGATCCATGTAACTATGATGAAGCAATTAATGACATAGATTTGGGACGTTGGTAAGATGCTATGAAAGCTGAGATGGAGTCTATGTACTCTAATCAGGTCTGGACAGTTGTGGACTTGCCTGCCAATATTATACCTATTGGGTGCAAGTTGGTCTACAAGAGAAAGAGAGGACCGAATGGTAGAGTGGAGACCTTTAAGGCCAGGCTTGTTGCGAAAGGATATACTTAGAAAAAGGTATCGATTATGAGGAAACCTTCTTGCCGGTAGCCATGCTCAAGTCCATCCGGATAATCTTATCCAATGCGGCTCATCTCGATTACGAGATTTGGCAAATGGATGTCAAGACGACGTTTCTCAACGGCCATCTTGAGGAAGACATCTATATGGTGTAGCCAGACGGTTTTGTAGTTACAAACCAAGAGCAAAGAGTTTGCAAGATGCAGAAGTCTATTTATGGACTGAAGCAGGCATCCCAAAGCTGGAACATCCGTTTTGACCATGCAATCAAGTCATTTGGTCTTTGTCAAAAATGGATGAGTCATGAGTGTATATGAAAAGTGAAAGGAGGCAGGGTAATTTTTCTGGTCGACAACATCCTTCTCCTAAAGAGTGATATAGGAATGTCGTCAACAGTAAAAGTTTAGTTGGCTAAGACTTTTGTTAGAAAGGACTTGGGAGAAGTTAGCTACATCCTAGGGATCAAACTCCATCCAGACCGGAAAAATAGGATGATTGGATTGTCCCAAGCTACATAAATGGATAAGATACTAGTACGGTTTGCTGTGCAAAACTCCAAAAGGAGCAGATGAGGTCGATACCATACGCTTCGGCTATTGGTAGCCTCATGTATGCAATGCTATGTACTAGACCGGATATCTGTCATGCAGTGGGCCTAGTCAGCAGATATCAGTCTAACCCAGGACCCAAACATTGGACTGTTGTAAAGTGTATTCTCAAATACTTGAGAAAGACGAGAGATTACATGTTGATTTATAGCAATGATGAACCGATTCCAATCGGTTACTCAGATTCTGACTTCATGTCAGATATGGATTCCAGGAAATCAACTTCTGGGTACGTGTTTATGCTGTAGTTGCTTGAGAAGCAGCTAAAGAAGCATATTGACTCAAAATATGCCTTAAGGAACTTGGAGTAGTACTTTTGGCAGGACAGCCGCTCACAGTTTATTGTGATAACAGCAGGGCAGTCAATAAGTCCAAGGAACCCAGGAGCCAAAAGCATGTACAGAGGTAGTAACACATGGTCAGAGAGATTGTGCAGAGAGGTGATACTGCTATCACCTAGATAAAATCTACAAATAATCTGGGAGATCCCTTTACTAAGCCTTTGACTGCCAAAGTCTTTGGGCAGCATGTAGATGGGATGCGCATGAGATGGAACCCTGACTGACATTGAGCCCAAGTGGGAGATTGTTAGATTGTGTGGTCTCAATCCATCAGTTGATATAATAAATAGATTAATTTCTTTATTTATCAATAAAATCATGCTTTCCTTTCATGAGATTAATGATATTTTATTACTTAACGCACATAACCAATACATATGACATAATGGTTCATGAGATGAACCGGGTCCCATTAGTATATTAGATGTGATATATGTATATGGATGAGATCCACATACGGGAGATATGTGTCACAAATCTTATACTTAAAAATATCTTCACAACCATTGATGAGACTAGGCATCTCATCTGATAAGGTTGCAGTACTTTGATCACTATGAGATAGTGTGATCTGTCTCGATCATCAGAACGTAAGATTCTGGATCATAGTGCTAGTACATAGGATGTATTGAAGGACCATGAGAAGCACCTTTTGAATATTGTCTAGATTTAAGGACTGCTCTCATAATTCCCTAGCAATAGGCTCTCAATCCTGGGACATTAATGAACTTGAGTTTCTATCTATTCATTTGCTTTGAGTCACCAATGAGTGAGGCCAACTGTAGGTCAACACCTCGGTGTCTTGGGTACGTGGTAGTAGGACTGTGCGAACATGCAATGGTCAAGATGGAATCTATCTATATTATCCCCTTGTGCCAATTAATGGATTTATCATTAGTAAGTGCGCACCCATCTCGATTAAGAGTTAATTGGATGGTACTGATGATCACTGTGATTAATTGGGGCTCAAGGATAATAAGATGTAGATCTACGATTGGATGGGACAAACTTATTCCAATTGATCTATGGATAATGATAGAGGGGCCTACTTGTGGTAATTGGAAAGTTTAGGGTCTTCATTGTAATTTATTCCCAAGACTGGAGTGCAATTGCATTCATATAGTGGTGTTATTTTCAACTAACTGTGGGCCGGATGGCACATGAGATGTGGGGTCGCGAGTCCTAGTTCGAGCCAGCATTCTAAGGAAACCTAGTGGTCCCCACGCTAGCCCAAGTTATTAGAAAGATTCTATTCTTACTTGAACTCTAACAGGAAGGAATTAGAAAGTTACTATTTCTATTTGCAGTGAGACTTCTAATAGTGGTAATAGTAAGCTACTAATTTGTGTGGAAGTATGACTTCTAATGCAATTAGTAAGAGAGTCATAAGAGGAGGTTTGTAGGCTATAAATATAGGAGAATATAGGGCTGGACATCTAATGAAAATCCCCACCTAGGGATTCACGCCCAAAACCCCTTTGTGCAAGTTGTTGCACAATTCTTCTTCTCCTCTTTCTCTCCTAATACCCTTCTAGTTCCTTAGAGTTTCTAGTAGAGTTTTCTCTTGGAGATTCCACCATCTTCTTGAGAAAAGAGATCTGATATACGGGTCATAGCGTGGAAGATCAAAAGGTCTTAGAGACTCTTGTTTGATACGTGAAAGTTTTTCATCATCAAAGAAAGACACAAATTCTCCATTAGAGCACAACCGGACTCCTAAGGTATAATCTACTTCCGTGCATGTTGTAGATTTTTATTGATGCTTGTTGGCTATTGTTCTATCTTCTAGATAGGTTTAGTTACTGATCATGATGGCTGAGATTGAGGATATGCATCCTGGATTGGGTTTGATAGCGTTCTGGATACTTGATCCTTGAGTCAAGTGGGTCAAAAGCTTTGAAAACCTATCCACGTGGCCCACCTATTTCCAACAGTAGGATGTCGTCGACATATAAAACCAGAAAGACTACCCTATCACCTTCACTTTTCGTGTACACACATGACTCATCCGTATTTTAACAAAAACCAAATGACTTGATTGCCTGGTCAAAACGGATGTTCCACCTTCGGGATGCCTGCTTCAGTCCATAAATAGACTTCTATAGCTTGCAAACTCTTTGCTCTTGGTTTGTATAGGTACGAAACCGTCTGGCTGCACCATATAGATGTCTTCCTCAAGATGGCCGTTGAGAAATGCCGTATTGACATCCATTTGCCAAATCTCGTAATCGAGATGAGCCACAATGGATAAGAGTATCTGGATGGACTTGAGGATGGCTACCGGCGAGAAGGTTTCCTCATAATCGATATCTTCTTTTTGAGTATATCCTTTCATAACAAGCCTGACCTTAAAGGTCTCCACTCTACCATCTGGTCCTCTTTTTCTCTTGTAAACCCACTTGCACCCAATAGGTTTAATATTGGCAGGAAAGTCCATAAGTGTCCGACCTAATTGGAGTACATAGACTCCATCTCAGTTTTCATAACATCTTGCCAACGTCCCGAATTTATGTCATTAATTGCTTCATCATAATTACACGGATCTTGTTCCGGTTCTTCCGGGATTGTCTCGTAAGACTCTCCCGAGAACAAGAACCTGTTAAGGGGTCTGACAATCCTCCCATTACGACGAGGCACTGGTGTAACTACTGGGTCCGGTAAGGGCGGTTCTTCCTCAAGTTCGGTCATACTTGGATTTGGAATTGTTTGCTCTTGAATTTCTTCCAAGATCACCTTTTTTTAAAGATTTCCGGTCCATCATATAATCTTCCTTCAGAAAAACCGCATTAGTGCTCACCAGTACTTTCTACTATCTGGGATTATAGAATAACCAACCTTTAGTTCCTTTAGGATATCCTACAAACATGCACACTTCCGACCTCGTTTCCAACTTATCCGTATTAACCTTTAGCATTTGTGCCGAACAACCCAAAATGTGTAAATGTTGTAGACTAGGCTTTCGCCTGGACCACAACTCCCGGGGAGTCTTAGGTACAGACTTAGATGGTACGAGGTTTAGTATGTACATTGCAGTATCCAAGGCGTATCCCCAAAAGGACATAGGTAATCCTGAGAAACTTAGCACAGACCTAATCATATCTAAAAGAGTCATATTCCTTCTTTCTACTACTCCATTCTGTTGAGGCATGCTCGGAGCAGACAACCGGGATAGAATCCCATTTTCTGATAAGTATCCCATAAAATCAGCAGAGAGATATTCCCCTCCTCGATCTGATCGAAGAGTCTTGATACTTTTACCTAATTGCTTCTCCACTTCTGCTCGAAACTCTTTGAATTTTTCAAAAGCCTTGGACTTGCGGTGCATAAGGTATATGTATCCATATCTTGAGTAATCATCTGTGAAAGTGATGAAATACTCATATCCTCCTATGACCCTGACATTACACACATTAGTATGTACTAATTCCAATAAATCTTTGGCCCGATTGCCCTTAGATGAAAAGGGTTTTTTGGTCATTTTGCCTTTCAGACAGGACTCGCAGACAGGCATTGGTTCAACCACCAATGAAGGAAAGATATTGTCTTTCACTAGCCTGCCAATCCTATTTAGGTTTACATGACCTAGCCTCAAGTGCCAAAGTTTTGTTGGATTAGATGAAGGTGACTTCTTCTTTAATGATGATCTATTAATTGTTTTAGCATCATGTATCTCATACATTGTAGGAGTTAACAAATAAAGCCCATTGGTTACCTTGCCAGACAACTTCAGTACCAAAAGTAATGGAATAACTTTTATTCGCCAAACTAGAAACTGAAAATAAATTCCGTCGTAAAGACGCTACATATAACGTGTCTGAAAAAACCAATTTATAATTTGAAAAACATAAAGTAATAACTCCTTCCTCACCAGGTACACCCTTCATCCCCTTCTCTGTCACCTACACCCACACGCACTAGCACTCTCTTCCCTCTCTTTTTCTTCTTCGTCTTCCCTCCCTCCCTCTCTCTCTCTCTCCCTATTTTTCCCTTCTTTCTTTCTTTCCTCTCTCCTCTTCTTCCTCCATCTCCCTGCACACCCCCCACAAAGCTATCCCTTTTCTCTTTCTTCTTTCCCACTCTCTTCCTCCCACTTCCCTACACATAGCACTCTCTTTCTTTTCCCCTTTCTTGCACACACCCACCTTCTTTTTCCCATATTCTCATTTTCTTTCCCTTCTTCTCCATCTTTTTCTTTCCCCCACCTGTGCACCCCCAGAACCCATCTCATTTTCTTTATTTCTTCTTCTGTCCTTCTCTTCTTCTTCTCCTCCCCTGCGCACACCTCCATCTCTGTGCATCTCACTTGTACTACACCCCACCTGCTGCACAACCTCGTTGCCTCCCTGTACTCATCCCCCTTGCACCAACCAACCATTCCACTGCACACCCACCTGCACTACATCCCCCTGCACTTTTTCTTCTTTCTCTCTTTCTCCCTTTACTTCCTTCTCTTTTCTTCTCTCCCCTCTCCATTACTCACTGTCTTAGTCCCCCTGTGCTACTCTACTGTACACACTGTACCACTCCATCCTTTCTGTGTGGGACGATTACCTAATAGCAGGATTGAGCTAGTCTCGGTAATAGTATCGACTAGGCTAATCCCGATCTTAGTGTCCAAGCTCGGCAATAGTGCCAAAACACATCCAGCTCGACAACAATGCTAGCTAGCACCAAGCTTGAGCTAGCTTCGGTAAGAGTACTGGCTAGGCTCGTCTCGGTCTTGGCATAAGACACCTCGGCAATAGTGCCAGGATGAGACCATATCTGGTCTCGGTATCGTCTTCAGCTTGGTACGACCAATAAAGATGAATACTAGACCATGATTGTACTTCCATGAAGCTACGGTTATGTTACAGAACGTACTGACAGACAAGATGGGCTCCGGATAATGATAAGGGGTAGTCCTTATCAGACGATCACATCCACATTGATACGAGAGGTCAGCTCATGATTCGACTAGACAGTATCTCCACCTACCCCCACTAAGGGAGCGCCAGGTGAGACTTCCACCTATGTATACAAGGGTAAAGATCCTAAAAAGGTACGCCATGCCATGCTACGCCACACAATGCATTACAACATAACTCATACTTTGTCTTCCTTTTCTATCATTTGTTTAGTGACAGCACTAACTCAGGCATCGGAGAGCCTTCGGCTGACTATAGCCAGGGTCTCTGATCTCTCTATCTTTCCTTCCATTTCAGGTTTTAAGGCAGTTCGTCCTTCCCAAAGAAGCTTAACAGCATTATTATGAGTTTCATACTCACCTAATCAAGTCCGTAAGATTTAGGCACTTACAATTGGCGTCGTCTGTTGGAAAGGGATATCAAGCCACGTTCACAAAAACCATGCCTCCAAAAACCAGAAATGGCAAAGGATGATCGATCAAAGCCCCATCACTATCACCAATGGTCCCCCATTAGAAGAGATCCGGGGAAAGTCTAGTGCGGCGGGCACAGAAGGACCTGTAACTCAGCTAGGTTCATCATCAAAGGGGGTGCAAGCACCTCCCCAGCAAAATGCTCCTCTATTGGAGCACCCCTAGCAGAGTACTGCCCTGTTGGAGCCTCCCACATGGAGCAAAGCTCCAGCAGTAACCAAGTCTTGTCATTTCCCCCACCAAGTGGACCGCGATAGCGATAATGACTAAGATCCATTCCTTATGGATATCAGGGCCCAAAAACTTGTCATCCAGGAACAAGATGAGTTGATCCACCAACTCAAATGTCTGCCCGAGGTTCGTCCTTTATGACGAAAACTCGGACCCTGCGGCACAAATCCAGCATTTCACCCAATGGGTGTCGATATGGGGCAACGTCAGTCACCCAAATTGTAGAGTCTTCTTTTCCAGTTTGGACGACCTCCCCTTAGGGTGGTTCTGCGCGCTCCCAGAGGGATCAACTTCGAGCTGGTGGTAGCTCCGAAACTCCTTCGTGGAAATGTTCCAGGCGCTCAGAGTCATCCTAGAAAGAAACGACGACCTCATGAAGATCAGAATGAGGCAAACTGAAAACACTACTCAGTTCGCCATGACATTCTACACTGTCTACAGCCAAACGGAGGACGCCACTGACAAAGCGGCCCTCACATCCTTCAAACAAGCTCTGCTGCTAGGCAACAAGCTTCGAAAAGACCTGGTTGGGTTCCCCATGGTCACGGTGAAGGCATTGATGGCCAGGGTGAACCTGTTTATCGAATAAGAAGAAGACGAAGCTCGAGCTCGGAGAGCCTCGGCCTCTAGCAGGATAAATCCTCCAGAAAAGAAATAGCAATCTTGGAAAGAGTTCCTTGACTCTCCATACAAAGTCTTCATCCTCAAGTCTCAACTCGGTGATAACACCAACTAGGTAGAAGCACAAGCTCGGTAGAAGCTCCATCTGCGGCCTTGGTGACGGCACAAGACTCAGCTCGATTCTTCAATCGTAACAGCTTTGGCAGTGGTCCAGGTGGCAGCACCAGCCTCGGCTGTACATCTCTAGTAGTGGCCTCGGTGATAGCACCAGCCATAGCTCAGACAATTTCAATTGTGACAACTCCAGCAGTGGCCTCAGTGATAGCACTAGCCAAGGCTCGGATAGCTTCAGTCATGACAGCTCCAGTTCTTGCCAAGTTGTGGACCTCGGCAATTACCTACCTACCTAACTAGTACAGAGCATTAGAGAACCTTAAAAAAACTTAAGGCACACCTTGTTACAGAACTCGGTGGTTTCGGCTCGGTTACAGAACCAGCTATACAGCACCGAGTTACGGAACTTGGCGGAAATCTCAGCTTGGTTACAGAACCAGCTATACAGCGCCAAGTTACAGAACTTGGTGGAGATCTCTGCTCGGTTACGAAACCAGCCAACTCGGTTACAGAATTGGTTATATACAACACCTTGTTACAGAACTCGGGGGTTTCAGTTCGGTTAAAGAACCAGCTATACAGCGCCAAGTTACGGAACTCGACGGAAATCTCAACTCGGTTGCGGAACTAGCCAGCTCGGTTACAAAACCAGCCATACAAAAGCACCATGTTTTACATAACCTGGTGTCTTCAGTTCGGTTATGGAACCAACTATACAAAACACCAAGTTATAGAACTCGGCGAAAATCTCGGCTTGGTTACGAAACCAGCCAGCTCGGTCACAGGACCAAATGTACAACGCGCCAGGCTATGGAACTCAGCGGCTATCCTAGTTTGGTTACGGAACCAACTCTGCAGTTGAAGAACTCGTTGGCTACTCCTGAAAACTAAGTTTGGTTACAGGACCAACTAAGGTTTTTCTATCTCCAAAGATACAAGTACTTCTTGAGTTACAGAACTTAAGAACAATTGGAATTCTGGTTGTTAAACCGAATTCAATTGGGTTAAGTTACTTCTGGTTGTGGAACCGAATGGTTACTCAGTTCTGGTTACTGAACTGAACTCCACTACTTGGTCAAAGAATAAGACGTTTATGTTAAAGGCCCAGTTATGGAATAGAGGTCAAACGCATGGATGTTATTTTAAAAAAGAAAAAATCGAAGGCAAGTATAAAAAAGAAGTTATATTCATTGATTGAAAAGAAGAAGTTACAAATTCTTTACATTTTTCCACCGTTACAAGAGAAAAAGAAAAAAATATACACAAAAAAGCTTCAAGGAGCAGAGGCCTCTGCATTGGCATCTAGGGGCTCAGTCGCAGCAGCTTGGGGAGTAACCTCGGGCAGAGGAGTCCAAACAACTTCTGGAGCGACCTCAGGAGTGGGGACAGAACTCGGCTTAGGCTCAGATTTAGAGAACTTGGGCAGATCCTGATAAACAGGGTGATCCTCGGGGACCCCTGCCTTCTTCAGTGCAGCTCGACACCCAAGCTCGAACAAAGCCGAGCTTATCTTCTCGACTAGGGCCTCATATTCTTTAGTCGCCGCGTCCACTCCATCCTGGAAAGCAGCATCAAGTTCAGCTTGGACTAAGGCTTGGATTCGGCCTTCTCTTTATGCGCCAATTCGAGCTCGGCATTCTGTTAAGCCAGCTCGGCCTCAAGTTCGAGTGCCCTCTTCGCCTTCACCTTGGCCACACCCCTCAGCTCGTGGGTATCGACCATTAGCTTGCAGATCTCATTAAGTGCAAACTCGAGCTCAGCCCCTTGGCTGGTACTCTTCTCCTCCGCCTCTTTCAGCTTCTGGTTACTTCCCTCCAAGGCCATCGTAAGTTTCTTTTTCTCTGCTTCCAGTTTTTCAACCTTGGAGCCATTTTCACGGGTCCTGTCCAGGACCACCTGAACCCTCTGCACAATCTGAGAAAAGAACGTGTCAGAGAAAAGCAGACAAGATCAAACACTACAGACGATCTATGATAAAGACTTACCAAGAAGATCGACTGCAGAGAGGAAATCAGCAACGATGCATCGTTTGCTCCCTTATGCCACTGCATGTCGAGTGGAAGAGCACATGCGTTGGCCAGAGCAGCGACAACTAAGGGGCTGCTGGATAGACGGTCCTCCACCGTCATCGGCCTCTCAGGCCCAAGAAGGAGGCCTGGCCTCCATGGGGCCGGCCCGTAGGTTTGACCAAGGCCATTCTCAGCTGAGCCCTCGGTCCTGGACCTCTTCTCCTTTGGAGCCCTCTCCCTCTCCTCTTCGGCAGAGCGCTGCTGAGCTCCCGTGCCTTGGCCCTCGGACCGAGGCCTTTTCTCTGCCCGACCTCCTTCCCTTGTGGTATCGGCGGAGCGCTGCCGAGCTGCGCCTGAAGCAATAGGAGAATGAGCTGCGCCTGAAGCAATAGGACCCGAGGCAGCAAAGGCGGGAGTGGGGTCGGTAGCAGAAGGCGTGGTAAGGGCTCGGCTGCCAAAAAGTTTTACCCGAAGGTCCTTTGTCTTCAAAACAGGGCGTCATCGCTCCATATCCTCTCCCCTTTCTTCTTCTTGGTTGGAAGGGGACGAATAGGCTTGGACGAGCTGGGACAGGTTGGCAACCTCTGAGCCAGTGGGCGATTTGGATGCCTCTGCACCCGAAGCTCTTTGGCACTCGGCGTCGGTCAGGGAAAGCACGGGCTTCTTCCTCTTGATGTATGTATGGTACCTTGGCTCGTACCCAAGCAAGGACCAAGCAGCTCGCCCGTGGTGGCCCTGGTAGTCGCGCACTGCTTTCAACCAACTGTCGTTTCTCTTCTAGCTGGCGCTCTGAGCCCCTTGCTTTCTCTGGTTGACCTATGCACGCCAAGATAAAGCGTCAGTTCTGCAAAACAAGAGCATTATGAGGAGATCGGTATTTACTTAGGGGAACCCCGAATTGACGAGAGATCTTATATAACCTCTCTGCCTCAGTCTCTGCCTCATCGAACTCCCAGTTACCGAAGACGAACATATGATCATCCCCGGCATGTCTGTTCTAGTCCTCTAGGTCATAGACAAAAGGCTCCAGTTTCGGCTTCCCCCGGAGGTAGTAGCTGTGACCGTCTCTTACGGACTTGCAGATGTCATATACATCCTCAATGTCATGGACACCAAGGTTAATGCCCAAAATCTTATTGAGCTCGACGGCACCCATTTTTACTTTGTAACTGTTGGGCATCAGCTAACAGGGGCTAAGGTGCCATGTCGCCAGGTAAGCTCTAAGAAGAGGGTGGACAAGAAATCTAACCCCTCCCTCAATTATTGAGACTAGAGAGAATGGCATCCAGCCATCGTGGAAAGAGTAGCCCTCGAAAGGGTTCTTTGGGTTGCCTAGTTTGGTCTGGACATTGTCTGGGATCCCATACATCTCCCTAAACCCAGCCATGGCCTCAGGGGTGTCCAGCCAATGCCTATAGGTTCCCATTGAGAATGGAGAAACTGAAAAGAGCAGGGGGCAAAAACCCTAAACCCTAAGGCAAAAACCCTAAGCCCTAAGGCAGAAACCCTAACAGAAATGGAAGGTGCGCAAAAGAATGAGATGAGGAAGAAGACTCACAGAAGGAAGAAAATGACGACTCCGGACTCAGATTGGCAGGGCTTATTCTCTCTTGCAGCAGGAACTCTCTATGATGAATGCCAAAGTAGAGAAACGTAGGAGGAAAAACCTATTTATAGAAAGAATGGCGTCCATTCGAATTCCGAAAAGCACACATCGCTTCGAATTCGCTAGACGACCAACCAGATGGAGACACGTGATACTGCCAGTTTATCTCCCACTATGATTCAGATGCTCTATTAATTTCCTCGGGCAGGCGAAGCAACAACAGCGTGCTATTTATCGCTTCGGGCAGACGAAGCGACACCGACGTGATATTTATTGTCTTGGGCATAAGAACAGACATCATGATAGAGATCAGACGTCATCAGCTGACACAAAGGCGAAGTTCAAATTGATACCCAAGAATCTCCTGACATAATACTTAGCTCTCGACCTCAAAGAGTTGGAGAACTCTAAGAGGTCACGAGCTAGGGCAATTGTGTGGGACAATTCCCGAATAGCAGGATTGAGCTAGTCTCGGTAACAATACCTACTAGGCTTATCCCGATCTCGGTGTCCAAGCTCGGCAATAGTGTTAAGACACATCCAGCTTGGCAACAGTGCCGGCTAGCACCAAGCTTAAGCTAGCTTCAGTAAGAGTACCAGCTAGGCTCGTCTCGGTCTCGGCATAAGACACATCGGCAACAGTGCCAAGATGCACCCGTATCTAGTCTCTGTTGACACCAAAAATTGCACTTTGTCGCTTCAACATCAAGAAGCTGCATGAAGTCGCATCCTACTACAAAATAGGCAATGCTGCTTCAAGCATCAGATCTTGTCAGAATCAAACAAAAAATGCAAGACCCTTAAAGACAGCCAAAAGAGGGGTTCACATGAAGTTTCGGGTCATTCCAACATCATTTGACCCTACTTCACTCATCCGGCAGCTGAACAGGCGCTCCTGTCGGCGACGGCATCGAAGACATCAAAACTTCGATCAAAGCCTACGGATGGTCTCAAAACTATCTCCAAAGGGCTCCATGTCAAATGTCAAGTCATACAGACAACGTTTGACCCTCCATCAACCCTCGAGCAGTAAAATCAAGCATCTCGGCGACGAGAACCACCGAGGCCATCACTCATCAAGCAGAGCACATGGGCGATTTCAACATGCTTCAAAAGGGCTACACGTCAAATTTCAGGTCATTCCGACGACGTTTGACCCTACTTTGACGCTCCGAAACAAAATCAAGGCTACCGGTTGTGGAGCACCCCGGGACCATGACATCCAAATCGGAGCCAACAGATCATCTCAAAATGACTCCAATAGGCTCTCTGACAAATTTCAAGTCAATCGGACATCAGTTGACCGCACATCAAAGCGCGGCATCTCCCTCGCGACAAAATCAAGCCTACAAGCGTCGGGACCCCAAACGGCTTCAAAACTCAAGAAAAAAAACACGGTTGGTCCTATTTACTGCTCAAGAGGCTTCGCCTCATATTTCAGGTCATTCCGACATCGTTTGACCTAGTTTGGACTCTTGACGGAATATCTGCTACAAAGTCTTCGGCTTTTCCAAAAAATAGGAAACTTTGTACTCTGATTTGCACCGCTTCTCGTCAGGTTTTCTTCAGGAGAATCAAGCCAATAAATGAGGAGAAAGGTCAAGAAAAATGCAGGAGAAAATGGCGGCGAAAAAGACCAAAAAACGGCCGAGAAAGGGCGACTGAAAGGGGGACAATCCCCATGTTCGCCGGGTGCATGGTCTCCTGGCGACCATGGAAATCCAGGTCATCGGATTTGTCGCCGGGTGACCCGTTTTCCACCCTTTTTCGCGTTTCGGAAGTTTGAACCCCTATGATTTCCTGAAAATCTGATTTTTTATGCTCGAAATTGACTGATCTCCATCGACATCTCGGATCCGCCGTCAAGAGCATGAAATCATCATTGATCACTCCAAGATCGCCAACCAGCTGACCAAGAAAATGCACTTTCTGTCTGACCGATGGAGAAATCGACAAGACAGATGTCACTGACCCGCTGGTTTCAACCAATGTTTGAAGTTGCATCGTCGTCCGACATCAAACAACATGCGGATCCATTGGCGATCATCACATGAAGAATTCCAAAAGACGTCGCACGGCCCGCGACTCTTCAAATGCCCTGGCGACCACTTAATGTCGTTAATTGACCCATTTTATGACAACTTAATACGGTCATTAACTCATTATTTTGGATGGCCCAATCAAAATCAAGCAAATGGGAGTTACAAATCCAAGTAATCATGGCATTAAAACCATGAAACTCCCCTCATCATGGAGATTAAAGGCGATTAAATACCCATCATCTTCCAATAGCCAATCACAAGATAAGAAAAAGGAGTTACAAAATCAAGAAATAAAAACTTGTAACTCCTCTCATCATGGAGCATCAATGCCATCAATGCCCATAAACCCACCTTATGGCCACCAAAAGCCTATAAAGGAGGGTCATTCAAAGAAGAAAAGAGCTGGCTACACACACAACCCTTGGACACATCTCCGATCTTCGATTCTTAGAATCTCCGATCCGTCCCGGAAGAAGCCAAGAAAACTCTGAAGAATTCTGGAAGAAACTCTGCTGAAACACCACAAGGTGATCGAAGTCCCTTGCCGGCCCCCACCCCCCCCCCTCCCCCCGTCAAGGCCACCTCTCTCCTTCTACCCAACATGGCCTAAACGTGGCTCTTCAGCCCATTTACTCAGTTTTTCATTGGATGTAGGACCTTCCTTTGGTCTTTATCCTCTAAAAAACTGAGTTCCAAGCCAAGCCAAAGAATCAAAGCATCAAGAATTCTAATCTGAAGGATGACGACGAAGTCCATACATGACTTGCGACCGTCAATCTGAACGAGTCCTCACAATCTCCTGAGAAGTCAGATATCTTTTCTTACTTTTCTTTGTATTTTGTATTATCTATAAAGAGATAAAAAAATCACATGTCTTGTCTTTCTTCATTGATAAGATTTGTAAATCACCTTTCACGGTACAAAATCGCCTTCTACGGCACAAATCGCCTTTCACAGCAAATAAAATGAAATTGCCTCTCACGGCATTTTAAAAATTTACTCTTTCTTAAAATATATGTGCAATGGAAAGTTAGGAAAAAGAATTGATTTCCTTTCTACTTGCGAAGGTGAATCTCCAGATCACCACTTCAAATTCCAAGTAGAACAGAAAACCTAGCATACCCGTACAAAAAAATGTTGATGACCTCGCTTTTCCTCCTCCGCCACGCTCCCGGCAGCCCCACGGGTGGGAAGGAGAGGACGAAAGGTCGGAGCCCCCATCAAGTTGGCATACCCGGTGGGACTCGTTCATTTGAGAACGCGATGCTTGAATTGTTAGGCTCCTTTCTAGTTGGTGGCCTATGTTGGATCTTGCATTAAAAAAAAAACATGAGATAGGATTTTTGGAAAATTTCTACCTTTGAACTAATTTCCATTCTTTCTCATTTCAAAAAAAAAAAAAAATAAATCCGATTTCTCGTTTTTGGATTCAATTTTGAGAAACTTTGATCCTCTCCTCTTTGAACTTGATAGCTCACAGAAATGTTCGCAGCTATCGTTCTTATTGGGGAATGGGCTATCTTTTCTCTTTGATAAGTTCGATAGGGATCTTTAAAAAAAAAACTCATTCAAATTTTTTTTCTTTTTTTTGGAATCAAATTTGAGAAAGATTGGTCCCCTCCTTTTCGGATTTAGTGCTCACAGTAATGTTTGAGCCCTTATTCGAATTGGGACACCATTCGTTCTCTTTGATGAATCCATTAGAAATTTCAAAAAAGAAAAAAAAAGGTTCAAAACCCACTAAGGTTGCACCAATTGCGTTCTTTGACCAAAGTAGATCTAAGAAAAGCCTTGTCCAGAGTGGTGACAGCTAGACTATTCGAGGCAAGGATCCTTCAAATGGGTTCATCAAGTAATCCTACATTTACCTGGGGGCTGATCTATCCACTAAGGTTTCATAAGACCGAATTGGAGGCCTATGTCTTCAAAAAAAAATCTTCAAAAAATACTTTTGAGTTCAGATATGGGAAACCTCGGTTCTTTCCTTTTTGGATTTAGTGCTTGCAGAAATGTCTGAGCCCTTGTTCGGATTGGAACACCATTTTCTCTCTTTGATTAATTCAATTTATAAAAAAAACTCCGTCATTTTGAACTCAGATTTGAGAAATCTTGGTTCTTTCTTTTTCAGATTTAGCGCTCGCAGAAATGTTTGAGCCGATGTTCGAATTGGAACGCCACTCACTCTCTTTGATGAATTCAATCTCGACCTTTCAAGAAAAAACATCCGTCATTTTTGGGTTCAAATTCGAGAAATTCTGGTCCCTTCCCATTCGGACTAAGTGCTCGCAGAATTGTTTGAGCCTTGTTCGGATTGGAATACCATTTGCTCTCCTTTATGAATCCAATCTTGACCTTTCAAAAATCCCATCTCGTGTCCCTTCCAAGGATGTGATTTACAACATTTGTGCCTAGCGGTGCTAGTACGCCCTTTCGGGTCTACTATATTCGCGACCGACACATTTGTATCTCCAACCATATATCATCTTACCTCGAGTGAGCCTTGCTTCTCGGTAATTTGAATTAAGGTTCACAATTGCTTCTAGCAGTCACTAGAACGCTCGCCCTAAGCCTACCATACTTGAATTTAGAACAATTGTACCCTCTATGGCTTTTTCCCTCTTTCATCTCTCTTAGGCCGGGCCATGTCCCCTCGAGCGATTTGAAAAGACAAAACCATAGTTACTTTCCATTTATGATCACTACATTCTTGCGATTACTAATGGATCTGGTCTTGTTTCAGAAGTTTTCCAAACTAACAATGGCAGCTTCATTAACCATCACTTTCAATGAGAACAAGTATCAACTCTTCCTTCAAGAAAAGCAAAACAAGCGCACTCACAAGTGCCCCAGTAGCTGCCGAAGCTTCACCTCCCTCGGCAACTCTCAAACCGGGTCGACCTTTACTCCCCGGACCATCATCTTCGGGTCGTTGGGACTATTCCCACTCCCCGCAGAATAAACCGCACCTGCCAAGAAGCAGAAAACCGCCCCTGAACATCTCGCTGCTCCGACACCAAGGGCAACAATAAAAAAGCCTGAAGCCCATGGCAACCCCACGAAGCCTCAACCTCCAAGAAACCAAGTATACCCCAAGACCTTCCCCAAAACAAAGGAGGTCCCGAACATCTGCAAAGCTAGCCTACCTGGCACCTCTCAAGGAGAACCGGTTATACCCTCTCTCTCACATGAAAGAGGAGAAACCAATCCTCCACCAAACAAAAAAATCAACTCAGCATGAGCGGGCTTGCTCCTAGTGTTGGGATTGGTGTATGCCCTAAAGCCCACTGACTGCACTCACATCTCTGTTACTGGATATTTATTGGTTATTTAATGGAATGACTTCTTTCATTTATTACTTGTGTATATGTATGGTTGTATAAGGCCCATTGTTTCTGGTAAATGACTTGGGTGTGTAGTGGCTACACACAGTTAGGTCTGAGTCATGGACACTTGAAACAATAAACTTGTTCATAACTGAGAGATGGAGTTGGGCACTTCATCTTGGTATAAGTTATAATGAGATACTCTCCTGTATTCAGGGTGACTTACCTAAGCCACAGAAGGCTTTTCCGGATTTATCTCATTAGTGCATGTGTCATGCATTGAACAGGACCACTTGAAGGTGTGATCTCTAAAATAGTACTATCACAGAGAGAGATCAACTCACCTCTTGCTACTGAGTGACCAGTGCTCTTAATCTTGAGCATTTGTGGATGAACTGACGAAGTCAAGTTCTTGTGCTTTAATTCACTATGGGTGAGATCCTGTTCATGGGTCAACAGCTCTGTGTTTTGGGTGCTTGGGCTTGATTAGTTGGGACGTGCAAATGCAATATGGAATCTATGCCATTGTGTAATGGAATGATTGTCCCCTTAGAATTATCCGATTAATCATCAGAATCTAAGATCTTAGTATATGGATGTTCCATATGGATATTGAACTTGTGGGTCGCTCCCTGGATCAAGAGAATGATATCCGGACGATGATTAAGTCAAGGGTATGAAGTTCTAAGGATGAGATGTAATCAAGAAGGTAGATAGTACATCGGTTAACCTACTTGATTATGGATGTTACATAGAGGGGCATTATGGTCATTGTACTTGGTAGGTCAAAGACAATCGTCTATTTATGATGAGCTTTATTTGCAATTTAATATTTGTCCCTGGAGTGCAACCATAACTCTCTAGTGGAATGAGTTAGGGTTAAAATGATCTTAATGTTGCTATGGGGTTAGCATGGACATTTTGGTCATTTTGGGAGCCAAGGGCAAATATGTCTTTTGGTCCCTCTTTTAGCCACTTTCCTAATTTAATTAGATGATATGTGGTTGAATTATTTTGTGGAAGAATAATTTTGAGTTTAAATTCTAATAGGCTCTTGATGGCATACATGAATTTAACTCTAGCTAAATTATTTACTAGTGGGCCATGGTGTGTTTAGCTATCTTGTGGGCCAGCCATAAGTGGAGCCCCTTGTGTGAGGTTTCCAAGTTTGATTAGGTATCTTTACTTGGAAGGAAAGACTCCTCTTTGGGTAAGAATTCCATTGATTAAAGGTTACAATTTTTAGTGTCTTTAATTAGTAAGTGTTGCACAACTAAAGGGGAAGGTTGCTATTCTTTTTAGGGATTGACATTCCTATTGGAAAGAGTATTCCTTAAAGGAATCAAATCTTTATAAATACTTGGGAGTCCCCTTGGGCGTGTAACACATGAAAAATAGTGGCTGGAATTAACCCTAGGGCGTGAGACATAGAGGCATCAGTTTGGAGTTCTTTTGGCCGCCCAAGACAAGAAGCAAGCACACATACACGCCCAGCCCATTGCTGCCCTCTTCTTCTTCATAGGAAAGGAGATCAGGTCTTGGGTTGTTTCCACAAAGAGTAGTTCAGAAAACCCTTCTTAGGATTCCATAGTTTGATCCCACCATCAAGACCAACTAGATTGGGAAGTGGAATAGGAGAGAAGATCAAAGGAGAGAAAAATTCTGCAACAAATTCCTGCACCTGTATTGCTGGTTGCAGGCTGGTTTCAGACCTTTGAAGTCTTTCTTTTCAGAGTTTAGAGGCACTCAAATCATCAAGGTAATAGTCCTCTATCATCTCCTTACATTATACACATGTTGATTATGATTTCATGGAGTTTTTATGCATGATTCATGGCTGGAAAATCAGATTAGTTTCAAGTTTTTAAAACTAGATCAGCCATGGACGTCCTCTTGAATCTGATTTCAGATCTATAATGCATTTACTTACACCTAGAAGCCCAAAATCAAGTCGTGCATCACCAGGCCACCGCAAAAACCTACTAAGGCCTACCCTCCTGCGAGTTGACCCTTTATCTCAACTGGGGCCGAACTTGCAAAATTCAAAGCTTCATTGACACAGGCAAAGGACCGCGTCCAGATCCTTTCCATGCCTAGCTTCAAAGAAGACAAGCTCGGCTGCTGTGCACGGGGGACTACATCCTTCATTGCCAGGGCACAACCAGAGCTGACTGAAGCTCAAATTGCCCCTCGTATACGTCGTCGCGTGACATATCGACAAAAGAGACTAGAGAAGCAAAGAACCCAGCATTCTACCCTTCAAGTCTCTAAAAAATGGGTCAAAAAAGAAAGACCCGGCCAAAATTCAGCAACCAAAATTCATGTCAGACGACCGGTGACTCGCAGCGTCTCCCGAACACGAAGACATTAGGAGGATTCTCCCACTCCTTCAAGCCAAGGACATCGGAGTAACCATTCCTCTGACTCTTCAGCTAAAAGAATGAGCTCCAGCTCAGTCAGCAAGACATTATCCTCATTCAACTCTCGAAGAATGAACGTCCTGGTTACAAATACTGCGCAGCCTCCACAGCATGATGACGTAACAACACGCATCCAGCAGTTGGAGCAAGGACAGCAAAGAATTGAGGCCCTGATGGAAAATCTCCTCCTCACTTTCCAGCGTCCACTAAACAATGAAGCACCTCCGAGTCATCAAGGTGACGAGGGTGACGAGGAAAACAATGAGTCACGCGCCCTTACTAAAAAGGACGTCGAAGATATTCTCGCTGAAGCCAAAGAAGAGGATACCCTAAAGGAACGTGAGATCAAGCCACCATATCCCTTATGGAAGGACTCAGTTCCGTTCCCTGCAAAATTCAAACAACATACTCTCCAAACATATATGGGGAAAGGTTCAGCTAGACAGCGCGTCATCGACTTCAAGATCTTGACGGGAGCTATCGCAGATCAAGATGCCCTCAAGATCCGTCTCTTTGCAAGTACCCTAAAAGGTATGGCGTTTGATTGGTACTCCACTCTGCCGGAGGACTCCATTCAAAACTGGGCCATGCTGGAGACACGCTTCCTTACCCACTTCAAAGGAGAAGATCACCCTGTTACTATGGCACAACTCTGTAGCCTAAAATAGGGAGAGAATGAGTCAGCTCTGCCCTGTTACTAGGGCACAGCTCTGCACCTTGTTCCTCACCATGTACTGCCACAAGCGTCGCTTGTCGACATCTACCGTAACAACATGAGAGAAAGGATCCGCTCCATGATTATAGGCAACAAATAAAAAAACCTGGGAGAACTCCTAGAAGCATCTATGGCGGCTGAAACGATGATCAAAGACCTCAACAGTCAGAAATCATCAAAGAAAGAGCCGACCGCCATTACGACCTCGAAACCAAAGAAAAAGGAAGTTCTTAATGTGTAAACCAAGTCAGCTCCTTAACAGCCAAAGAAAGCTGAAAACAAAATTGCAGGTACGAAACCTGAACTCTCTGAAGCCTTCAAAGAACGAGTAGAAAAGAATTACCCGTTCGATGAAGATGTTGAAAAAAAAATTTAGGCTCTGGTAGCAAATGGTAAACTCACATTACCTGAGCCCAAAAGATCGGGAGATGTTGGCAAAACCAATGATCCCCGGTATTGTCCATACCATCAGATGATCTCGCATCCTCTCAATCAATGTTTTGTTGTGAGAGAGAAGATCAACGAGATGTGGAAAAATGGAGTCATCACCTTTGACAAAAACTATGGGTCTGCCTCCGTCAACATAGTGTCATATGGACAAATTTCCAAGTCACCAAGGGAGAAGATCATTACTTCTTTCAAGGTGATAAAAATGACCTAGATGTCCCAAGAGTTGGTTCCTTTTCCAACATCAGACGGACAACCCATATGGGTACATCCCGATCTCCTAAAAGATGAAAATTAGGATCGTCAAAACCAAGCCTACCACTCAATAGCGAAGGCAAGTTTCGCGACCCCGGACCGGACCTGAAGGACTAATCCGGGATCGGGACACTAATGATGATGATAGTAGTGGGGAGAGTGAATGGTTAATATGTAGAGTGTGTCAACAAGGTGCACACACTTATTTAATTTCCCACAGGTGTCCGCGGGGAGGATATCACAACCATGTATGAACATTTCTATTAAGTGCGGAAGCGTGTAGCAAATGAAATTGATAATTCAAGTCATGCCACAAGATAATAATGCATGTATAACCAAGTATCAGAATGAGCAATGATCATTAGCATGTTACCCAAAAGTAAGTTAAAGTTTCTGCATAGATCATTTAATTACATTTCCCAAAATTAGAGGCCAACAAAGGCCAATATCAACAAAATACCAATCCTCAAAAGAATGGTTAAAAGTTCTCCCAAAATGTTATCTCTCTCTAGCAATCCAATGTCTAAATGACATCATCAGCACGCCACTCAACTAACTGATGCGGTTCTCCGACCGCCTCCTCGTGCTCCTCCTCGGGATAACCAACAACGGGACCTGAGTACCAAAAAGTGGGTCAAACACGATGGTTTGGCAAATGGGTAAAATACAATGACAATATGATAATAAATGAATTTACCTTCAAAAGCATTTAAACCTGTTTAAATGCTAATTTCTATAAACGAGATAAAACATTTATTCAAATACAAGTATGCGTTATAAAACATGTACAGGTAACCAAGGAAACGGGAAAATAAGCAAGATGGCAACCACACGAAGCTAAGTCCTCTATCACAAAAGTGACAGAGCAATAACTAGGCACTGATCTCAGTCACTCAAGGTGAGGAGAAACAGTGGATCTTATAAATACATATACATATACTATACATGACCACGGTAGCGAGCCGGGCATCGGGAACCACAGTAGCAATCTGTGGCATTGGGATAAGACCACGGTAATAACTGGGTAGTGGGATCCAAACTGCAGCTGGCGGGACAAGAGGGGGATCTCCAAGTCGATGGATCAGACCAACAGGGTTATCCAAGCTTAGTGGTGCCGACTAATAGGTCAAATAACAAATCGAGACATGTGCAAGTAAATCAAGTACAAATAAATAAACGGGCAGGACGGGGGTGCTCAAGGGTACACTTTCATTTCATGTGGTGCAATGCACTTCAAGACAAGTAACCATTGTAAGTGTAATTCAATACTTTTGGGAAAACAAGGTACGTAGTATAAATCTCGGGATCGATAAAGTACAATAAACAATTGACATTTCGGGTAAAGTATCGGCTTCAGGATTTGTTTGAAGTGAATAGGGATCCCGTATGTCAATCTAATAATAGTTTGGTACTCTTTGAGTTTGGGGACATTCCGGGATATCCTTATACACTTTGATTTTTCAAAACTTCAAATGAAATCTTCGTGATGTGGTTTCTTTCTCGAATGGCCTCATATAATGCCTAGTGAATCTCCTTTGACCGACAAAGCTCAACGCTCGAGCGAACCGGAGAGTTCGCTTGAGTAAGGAGCTCTCTGGAATGGTTGTTTGGGTAATTTTGGTTACCTTGCAGTCAGATGGTGGTTAGCCGCCGTTGGGTTCGGCGGTTAGCCACCGGCTGACCGCGCGACTGACAGCGGTTGGCCTAACAGAAAGACAGGTTACTGGAATTGTAACAGAAATGGTTCGGTTGGCTTGCGGTTAGCCGCCGATATGTTCGATGGTTAGCCGCTTGCTAACCGTGAGGTTGGCCGTACTTTTAGGAGAAAATGTTGCTCTCTGGAAAAGCAACCGAATGGGTCGGTTGGCTGGCGGTTAGCCGCTGATGGGTTCTGCGGTTAGCCAGCAGTCTAACTGTGTTTTCAGGAGAAAATGTTGCTCTCTGGAAAGGTAATCGCGACTGTTCAGCTAGCTGGTTGTTAGCCGCCAGTCACCAGACGGCTAGCTGACAGGTGACCGCTGGCTGACCGCCAGGTGCGGGAAACACCCACTATGTTCATATTTGAGCCCTTTTTCCTCCTCAAAACCACTCTCCTCACTTCCACTTAATCCTTGCAATAAAACTGAGCTAAAAGCTCCTCCAATGCAACTATCTACACTTCTCCATAACTCCATTATGTGTTCATTCCATCACCTCCTCCATCAACATCAAATCCAATACAAAGAAAGAAAGAAGGAAACCATTTCACAATAGAGTACATTTGGTACAAACAAGAATAAAATAAATGCCATTCACCAATACACTTCTAAGCCATAAATGCACTACCAAACTCTATCATGAACATTTATTTCAAACCAATGCAATAATTAGGCATGAGTGAAAAATACCAAAATCATTGAAAGCTTATAAAAATCAAATCATCCACTTGCCTTAGTTCTTCTAATAAGAAAATCAAGCTCTTATACTCTTCCAAGCTAAAGACTCAAGCTATGAACAAATCCCCACAACAAACAAACCCTAAAATGGTCAAACAATGAAATAGAAAGAGAAACCTTACAATAATGAAGATGAAGCTTCTCTAAGGCTAGAAGAATACAAATCTAGAAGAATGGAAGGATTACTTACTTGTAAGGTCCTCTAATGGCAAGAGTAAGCTCAATGAAGATCTTGGAATGGAGGGTTTTCTTCACAAATGGTATCAATAGAGAGCTATGGTGATGAGGAAGAAGATGATGATCTTCATTTTCATGTTGGTGCAAGATTAGTAGGAGATTGAGATGGAGAGAGCAAGAAGAAGAAGAAAAGTTGCCAAACAAACCCTAGACTCTCTTTTGTACTGGAAAAAGGAAAAATGAGGAAGATGGGTCTCCTTATATAAGCAATGGAAATGGGTCCCACTACTTAAGACATTCAAGGGCTGAAATCTTGGCTTTCGGGGCTTCTAATGAATTCGACGAAGAAGAGAAAAGTGATCATCGAAATATCTAGTTTCCAAAAAGTATATGTTTTGTGGGTTTCGGGAATATCAAGTTTTGGGTACAGATATTGTGCACAATGACTGTTTTGCCCTCAAGGCTACGAAATCGGGTTTTGGGGTCTCGAACGGGAACGGGATCAACATGAAAGTTGTAGGGATTAACAATACAAATAAAACGAGATTAAAACAATGAATGCAAAAATCTCCGATAAATCCTCAAGCACATGCAAAGTCATAAAAAGGAACCCCCAAAGGGCCCCACTATCACAAAGCAATCAAAATTCCCCAAAACTATTTCAAAAGCTATTTCAAACCCAACTTAGCCAAAAATCACTAATCAAGCTTAGAACTAACACACGACTTAATTAACATTAATCGGGATCACTCGGGACGAGGTCTGACATCCTCCACCCCTTAGGGCATTTGGTCCTCCAAATGAAATATAAAACTCACCTCAGGTAGTAGATGTGGATACTTCTTTTGTACTTGGTCTCGTAATTCCCATGTGGCCTCTTTCGGTCCATGATTCTCCCAAAGTACTTTCACCCACTGAATAGTCCATGTCCTCAACTCTTGTTCCTTCGTATCAACGATCTGCACGGGCTTCTCAACATAGGTAGCATCCTCTCTGATCTCCAATGGCTCGTGCCAGAGTACATGTGAAGGATCGGGGACATACTTCTTCAACATAGACACATGGAAGACGTTGTGTACGCCGGATAGCTCAGGTGGTAAAGCTAACCTATAAGCCACATCACCAATCTTGCTCACAATGTCATATGGTCCAATGTATGCCCGTGATAACTTGCCCTTCTGTCCAAATCTCAATGTTCCTCTCGTAGGTGACACCTTCAAGAAAACATTGTCTCCTTCTTTGAACTATAAATCCCTTCTATGAGAATCTGTTGGGATTGGTGTACGCCCTAAAGCCCACTGACTGCACTCTCATCTTTGTAACTGGATATTTATTGGTTATTTAATGGAATGACTTCTTTCTCTTTATACTTGTGTATATGTATGGTTGTGTAAGGCCCATTGTTTTCTAGTAATGACTTAGGTGTGTAGTGGCTACACACAGTTAGGTCTGAGTCATGGACACTTGAAACAATAAACTTGTTCATAACTGAGAGATGGAGTTGGGCACTTCATCTTGGTATAAGTTATAATGAGATACTCTCCTGTATTCAGGGTGACTTACCTTAGTCAAGGAGGTCTTTCCGGATTTATCTCATTAGTGCATGTGTCATGCATTGAACAGGACCACTTGTAGGTGTGATCTCTATAATAGTACTATCACAGAGAGAGATCAAATCACCTCTTGCTACTGAGTGACCAGTGCTCTTAATCTTGAGCATTTGTGGATGAACTGACGAAGTCAAGTTCTTGTGCTTTAATTCACTATGGGTGAGATCCTGTTCATGGGTCAACAGCTCTGTGTTTTGGGTGCTTGGGCTTGATTAGTTGGGACGTGCAAATGCAATATGGAATCTATGCCATCACATGATGGAATGATCGTCCCCTTAGAATTATCCGATTAATCATCAGAATCTAAGATCTTAGTATATGGATGTTCCATATGGATATTGAACTTGTGGGTCGCTCCCTGGATCAAGAGAATGATATCCGGATGATGATTAAGTCAAGGGTATGAAGTTCTAAGGTTTAGATGTAATCAAGAAGGTAGATAGTACATCGGTTAACCTACTTGATTATGGATGTTACATAGAGGGGCATTATGGTCATTGTACTTGGTAGGTCAAAGACAATCGTCAGTCTATGATGAGCTTTAATTGCAATTTAATATTTGTCCCTGGAGTGCAACCATAACTCTTTAGTGGAATGAGTTAAGGTTAAAATGATCCTAGTGTTGCTATGGGGTTAGCATGGACATTTTGGTCATTTTGGGAGCCAAGGGCAAATATGTCTTTTGGTCCCTTCTCTAGCCACTTTCCTAGATTGGCAAGGTTTCCTAAATTGTTTAAATGTGTGGAGAAATAATTTTGAGTGTAAATTCAAATAGGCCCATGATGGCATACATGAATTATAACTCTAGATAAATTATTTAGTGCATGGGCCATAGTATATGTGGGTCCCAAGTTTGTGTAGGTCCCATTAATTGGAAGGAGTTCTCTTTGTGCAAGCTTTCCTAAAGTTTAGTAGCTTTCTAATTCAATTTAGAAACTAAATGGAAAAAGGAAAGAGGGCTGGACGTCCATGAAGGAGTGTGGTTTCAATTTTGGAAAGTTCCTATTTTCTCTCCTTGGTTTCCTAGTTCTTTCAAGATACTTTCTCTCCAAGACATTCAGCATTATATATTGCTGGTTCCCTCTTTGGGCGTGGATTAACAAGAAAGAAAGAGAGGAGAGAAAACCCTCTTGGGGCGTGGGAGATCTATTAGAGAGAGGAGACCAGCTACACCTTTCCTGGTTGGACGTCCATTGCACATAAAAAGTCTTCTTGCTGGTGCACGTTTTTGCTCCTGGAGAAAGACCATATCAGGTCTGGTTTTCTCACATAAAATCAAGGGAAAACAGTTAGGAGGAAGCCTAGTTTGTTCCCACCAGCAATAGCCAATCAGATTGTAGAAAGGGGAATAGAGGAGAAGACTAGAAGGAGCATTGTTGCAGAAAATTCCTGCAACCAGCACTGTCTTCTGCTGGCTGATAGCAGACCTTTGCAGCGTCCTTCTCAGAGGTTTTAAGTCTTCAAAACATCAGGTATAAGTTCTTCTATGTTTCTTATATGATTTAAACACATGTTGATCATGGTTTCATGGATTTATATGCATGTATTCATGGCTGAAATCAGATCTGTTTTTCTAGTTTTTAAAACTTGAACAACCTCAAATCAGCCATGTTAGTCTCTCCCAAGATCTGATATGCATAAACTTTCAGAATCTGCATAGCTTTTCTGTCTACTCCGGGCTACTTTCAAAAGTTCTTGGATCAACTTCACTTTGTCGCTGGTTTCACTCACTATGGTTGGTCAGTGGAAACTGCGAATTCCGACCTCTTCCCAACAAACCGGTGTCCTACACCTTCTGCCATATAAAGCCTCAAAAGGAGCCATCCCAATGCTCGAGTGGTAACTATTGTTGTAAGTAAACTCACACAACGGTAGAGTCTCATCCCATTGAGTCTTGAAATCTAACACACAAGCACGGAGCATATCCTCTAGGGTCTGAATTGTCCTCTCTGATTGACCATCTGTCTGCGGGTGATAGGTTGTGCTAAACTGTAGTTTCGTGCCCATAGACTCATGCAATGTCTTCCAGAACCTCGAGACAAATCTGTTGTCTCTGTCAGAAGTGATAGAAACTGGCTGCCCATGTCAACTGACGATCTCGCTGACAAACAATTCTGCCAAAGGTAGCATGTGCATCTTCTTCCCTGTCCTCATAGGAATGAAATGAGCTGACTTGGTGAGACGGTCCACAATGACCCATATCGCATCATTGCCTCTGCTGGTCCTCGGTAGACCTGAAATAAAGTCCATGGTAATGTGCTCCCATTTCCATTCCGGGATCTCTAACGGTTGTAACAATCCTGGAGGCCTCTGATGTTCTGCCTTTATCAACTGACAAGTCATACAACGGGAGACAAATGCTGCAATTTCCCTCTTCATGTTATTCCACCAAAATCTGCCCTTCAAGTTCTGATACATCTTTGTGCTACCTGGATGCATAGAGTACTTCGTACTGTGAGCTTCGGTCATGATATCATTCCTCAAATCTTCAATATTTGGCACGCATAGACGGTCACGGTAGTACAAAACTCCATCCACAAACAAGAAGTCAGGACGTTCTGCTATGTGCTCTAAAATTTTGGCCAACTCTGGATCTTGCAACTGACTATCCTTGATCTTCTGAATAAAAGAAGGTTCCGACACTGACATGTTAGCTAACAAAACACCCTTCCTTAGTGGCTGCAGGTCTATACTTAACTCTTCAAATTGCTCAAAGATACAAGTGCTACTTAGGTTTGCCAAGCTTACTGATTTTCTGCTCAAGGCATCGGCAACTACATTAGCTTTCCCCGGGTGGCACTTGATTGGAAAATCATAGTCCTTGATATATTCCATTCATCTTCTCTGCCTCATGTTCAATTCCTTCTGAGAAAATAAAAATTGTAAGCTGCGGTGGTCGGAGTGGACTTCGAACTTCTCTCTATAGAGGTAATGTCTCCACATTTTCAATGCGAAAACAACCGCTGCTAACTCAAGATCATGGGTGGCATAGTTCTTTTCGTGATCTTTTAACTGTTGGGATCCATATGCAATCACTTTTCCTTCTTGCATCAACACACAACCAAGTCCAACATTCGAAGCATCGGTAAAAATGGTAAAACTGCCGCTTCCGGATGGTAAAGTAAGGACTGGTGCTGTAGTCAATCTCTTCTTCAACTCTTGAAAACTATCTTCACACTGATCTGTCCACACATATGGCACATTCTTCCTTGTCAACTTCGTCAAAGGTGACGCAATCGACGAAAATCCTTGCACAAACCTCCTGTAATAACCTACTAAACCCAGAAAACTTCTGATTTCTGACGCATTCTTCGGTCTTTCCCAACTCATAACTGCTTCAATCTTGGACGGATCCACTGATAATCCTTCTTTGGAGATGATGTGCCCCAAAAATGCTACTTGTTCCATCCAAAATTCACACTTGTTGAGCTTCGCATACAGCTGGTTCTCTCTCAAGAGTTGCAGTGCTATCCTCAAGTGCTCTTCATGCTTTTCTCTGGTCTTGGAGTACACCAAAATGTCATCTATGAATACTACAACAAACTGATCTAGATGCTCTGCAAATATCTGGTTCATCAATGCCATGAAACATAAAAAAGCCTAAAATGATTTGAAAGATTTAAAACATAGGCTAGCTTGATTTGGTAAAACTTCTTTTCAAATCTAATTGCATCCAAGTTTAAAACCAAAACATGCATAAATCAATATTTCTACAAGTCTAAAAACCAATGCATGTATAAATCAGGATTTCAAGTTTTTCTAAATCAATGCATATGTGTAAATTCAAATGATGCTAGAATGATAATGCATCCATCAAATTGCAATACACAAAATTCCTAACAATAACCCCCTTTGCAATTTGATGGCAACTCACTCACACTGAATTAACACACTAAGTCTTCAACTCCCCCTAAGCTGGACAAGTCTTGAAATCTCTTGGATACTTCTCCTCTTTGTCACGACCCCGGACCGGGAATCCCAATCCGGGATCGGGACCATTAATGTGTAATGATAATTGGTGATGAGGATTACCTACATCCTCAAAATACAGCTTATTTAATTTCCCACAGGTGTCCGCGGTGAGGATATCAAAACCTTGCATGAATGTTTCTTTTTTTTTTTAATGCGGAAGCGTGTAGCAAATCAAATAGTTAGACTATATCTAGTCATGCAAGCATTAACATCGATATCAAACTGTATCAGAAAGAGCAATGATCTATAGCATGTTTCCCAAAGGTTGTTTAAGTTAGACAAAATATCATTTAGTTACATTCCCCAAAATTAGAGGCCAACAAAGGCCAATATTACAAAATAATAACCCTAAGAATAGTTAACAAGTCCTTCCCAAAATGTTATGCCTCTTGGCAACCCGATGTCTACATGACATCGTCAGCACGCTACTCAACTAGAGGCTGCAGCTCACCTACCGCCTCCTCCGGCTCCTCCTCAAGGAAACCGGCAACGGGACCTGAGTACCAAAGCAAAGGATCAGACACGACGGTCTGGCAAGAGAGTGAGAAGATACAACAACATGTAATAGATGAAATATCTCGAAAAGTAAGAAAATCTGTTAAAGCAAGAACTCTCGTAAAATAGATAAATCATTTGTTAGAAAAACATGTAAACAAGATAAAACTCATAGGGTATCCAAGGAATCAGGAACAAGCAAGATGGCGACCACACGAAGCTAAGTCCTCTATCACTAAGGTGATAGAGTAATAACTAGGCCCTGGTCTCAGTCACTCGAGGTGAGGAGAAACAGGGGATCTCATATAAATACATATGCATATACAATACTATACATGACCACGGTAGCGAGCCGGGCATCGGGGACCACAGTAGCAATCTGCGGTATCGGGACAAGACCACGGTAATGACCGGGTAGCGGGATCCAAACTGCAGCTGGCGGGACAAGAGGGGGATCTCCAAGTCAGTGGATCAAACCAACGAGGTTATCCAAGCTTAGTGGTGCCGACTCATAGGTCAAATACAATCGAGACAATGCAAGTAAATCAAGTACAAGTATATAATCAAACGGGCAAGACGGGGGTGCTCAAGGGCACACTGACATATCATGTGGTGCAATGCACTTCGGGTCAAGTAACCATTTCAAGTGTACAACAATGCTTTCGGGGAAAACAAGTTATGTAATGTAACATCTTGGAAATGAAGAATATAATGAACTATACCAATCCGGGAAAGATAATGATTTTAAGATCTATTTGAGTGAATAGGGGTCCCGTATGTCGATTATTGAAATGACTTGGTACTCCTTGAGTTTGAAGACATTCCGGGCTCCTTATGCACTTTTACACTTTTCAAAACTTCGAATGACATCCTTGTGATATGGTTTCTTTCTCAAATGGCCTCATACAATGCCTAGTGAATCTCCTTTGATCGATAAAGTTCAACGCTCGAACGAACCGGAGAGTTCGTTCGAGCGGGGAGCTTTTCGAAATCTGGAGAATTTCGGTTACCTTGCGGTCAGCTGGCGGTTAGCCGCCGCTGGGACGGGCGGCTAGCCGCTGGCTGACCGCGCAGCTGACCGCGGCTGGGCTGCAGAAATGCAGCTCACTGGAAAGCTGACCGCCAATGCGCGGTTACCTGGCGGTTAGCCGCCGATGGGTTCCGCGGTTAGCCGCTGGCTAACCGTGAGGCTGGCCGCATTTTCAGGGGGAAAATGATGCTCTCTGGAAAAGGCACCGTGACATTTCGGTTACCTGGCGGTTAGCCGCCAGTCACCAGACGGCTAGCCGCCGGCTGACCGCCAGTGCGGGAAACACCCACTGTGTGCAGATTTGAGTCACTTTCCTCCTCAAAACCATCCTCCTCACTTTCACTTAATCCTTGACACAAAACTGAGCTAAAAGCTCCTCCAATGCATCTATTTTCACTTCTCCCAATACTCCAATATTTGTTCATTCATCCCTTCCTCCATCCACATCAAATCCAATACAAGAAAGAAGGAAACCATATCACCATAGAGTACATTGGATATAAACAAGAAAAGGATTAAATGCCATTCACTACTACACTTATAAGTCATAATTGCAATACCATAAATGCACTACTAAAGCTCCATTATGAACATTTATGTCAAACTAATGTAATAAATAGACATGAGTGAAAAACACCAAAAATCATGGAAAGCTTATAAAGATCAAAACCTCTACTTGCCTTGTGTCTCCTAACAATGCAATAAAGCTCTAATACTCTTCCAAGCAAGGAATCCAAGCTATGAACAAAAATCCCCAAAAACAAACCCTAAAAGAGTCAAACCAATGAAATAGAAAGGGGAACTTTACAATAATGGAAATGAAGCTTCTCAAGGGCTAGAGGAACACTAATCTAGGAGATGGGGAGAATCACTTACTTGGGTGGCCTTCAAATGAAGAGAACTAGTTCAAAGAAGATCTCTAGATTGATGGATTTCTCCAAAAATGGTGTCAAGATGAAGCTTGTGAGATGAGGAAGAAGAAGATGATCTCCATTTCTAGCTTGGTGCAAGTTTGGGTGTGGATTGGAGATGAAGAAACAAGAAGATGAAGAAAAGTTTCCAAAAGCAAACCCTAGACTCCTTTGTGCTGGAAAAAGGGAATGAAAGGAAAGGGTTCTCCTTAAATAGCAAATGGGAATGGGTCCCACTACTAAAGACACTTGCTTGGCTGAAATCATCTAATTCGGAACCTCGGATGGATTCGACGAAGAAGGAAGAAATGATCGTCGAAATATCTAGTTGCCAAAAAGTATATGTTTCGCGAGTTTCGGGAATCTCAAGTTTTGGGTACAGATTCGGTGTGAAATGACTGTTTTGCCCTCAAGGCCAAGAATTCGGGTTTCGGGGTCTCAAACGAAAACGGGATCAACATAAAAGTTGTTGGGGTTAACAATACCAATAAAACGAGATTAAAACCATGAATGTAAAAATCTCCGATAAATCCTCAAACATATGCAATGTCAAGAAAGGGAACCCCCAAAGGGCCCTACTGACACAAAGCCAATCAAAATCCCCAAACTATAACAGAAGCTATTCCAAACCCAACTTAGCCAAAAACACTAATCAAGCTTAGCACTAACACGCAACTTAATTAGCACTAATCGGGTTCACTCGGGTCGGGGTCTTACACTCTTAGCTTGGGCTCTTGGACTTTTTCTCCAATCTTCTTGATACTTGGAGCTTGATCATTCTTCAATCTTTCTTTCTTTAGCCAAGCATCTTCTTTAGCTCCCAAGCTTTCTTTCTTCTATCAACACTCCTCCTTTGACCATGCACTCTCTCCCTTTGGCAAGATATGCATTCTCTCCCCTGTAGAAGATCATACAAAATCTCCCATTAGAAAGCTTGGACATTCTCTTCCCCTTTAGAGAACTTGAATGCTCTCTCCCCCTTTGACATTAAATTGCAAAGGTACCTACATACATGAAATAAGGAAAATACCTTTTAGTAGCACCTGTTAACAAAAGAAATCGAAAATGAAATACATAACGGGTTATCATATATGGAAGTAGTCTCTAAGGGTTCAAATCCAATCCAATGGTCAATTTGATCAAAACTAATACTTCCTATGAAGGTTTACACTCCCCCTAAATCCATTCTCTCCTTTTGTCAAACTTTTGACAAAGATATAACTATTTGGTTCAAGAAGAAGATCGTTTAACCAATTGAGGGTCAACTTCAAGGAAAGCATTAGACACATTTAACTATAGAGCACAATATGATCAAATTACCAAAAGAGAGCAAGGTCAAAGAGAAAAGCGATCATGGATACCAATTGGAAAAACAAAGAATACCAATTGAGTTTCAAAGATAAGTCTATTAAAACAATCACTCTAAAATGGAGTTATAAAGGAAATAACTATTAAGATAAATCCAAATTA
Organism: Cinnamomum chago; assembly: GCA_038049695.1. Taxonomy (NCBI): domain Eukaryota; kingdom Viridiplantae; phylum Streptophyta; class Magnoliopsida; order Laurales; family Lauraceae; genus Cinnamomum; species Cinnamomum chago. The sequence goes on along the minus strand of CP142453.1, from coordinate 88,859,194 downwards.
AAGCCATCCATGATGAAATGGGGTTTACTAAACATAGCATCAATCAATTTAACTATGAAAAACATTTGCTATGAAAGTTTTTGAAATCATTTCATTCAATCATTAAATATGACTATTATGTGCAATATGAGTGAAATGAAATTCAAACATGAAGCCGACCTCAACTAATAACCAACCAAGATTATGAATACATAAACATGGTGGTCATGAGATATACCTATATGAGCAAGAAAGGTGGCAAACATGAAAATTATGATGCTAATGGAATGTGACATGGAAAAAATATATCACTATCAAGTTCAATCCAATGTACACAAGGTCTATCACATTCACAAGAAATCAAATCAATAAAAAATTATACCAATTGAAACCAATTGAATTTGACAACATGATAAATAGCAAGGATGTGACAAACACAAAATTCCATCAAGCATCATAAATGGATATTCATCACTTATAATGATATAACTAATTAGCATAATGATGAACAAGGTAAATTGCAATGCAAAAGGATATAACTTGGTAATGCATGCAATTTCCAAAGTGAAAAAATCATATGAATTCAACATCTAAGATGTCCATCAAACATATAGAAATACGAGGAATGGATTTCAAAGAGTTTCATATGATCAAGATCACTACTATGATGTTGAAACATGTATAAAGATGACATCACTTAGAGAATATACATGAATCAACATCATAACCATCCAAAAAGAAATGACTAGAAGGCATAAATGATGGATTTGAGTTCTAGTATGGTTTCTACAAATATAACTAATATCACAACCATACATGGAACGATTTGACATTTGCATAGAGAGGATCAATCAACACTCAAGTTCTAACTCATACCATATCATAAAAAAAAAATATAACTATGCATGCACAAGAAGGTATGGAGTTAGAAGGATATCATGGATCGCATATAGATGAAAATGGATCACATATATGGATATACCTATTAAGAACAATGGTTTAATTCCAATTCATCTAAAATGATCCATTAATATATCATGCAACATCTCCACTCTTACCAAATGTACTAAGCTTACAATGCAATGGAAAAAGGATATGAGGTTGATACCAAATGAACTTAGCACATTAAATCACATATGTACTTAATAAGCTCAAATACAAGATTTTACTATAAACCACATAAACAATCATCAATTTGCATTAATGAAAAAAATATATACGAAGTTAGGCACAAACGTGCAAATCAATGACACCATATCCAATCAAGCAATGTAAGACATCAAAATCAATTTGCATAAAAAGAATGTAACTAAATGTGCAAAGATGCAAATCAATCATGATAATATTGCAATCAACGGATTTTGAAAACCATGAGATATAACTTAAAAGTTCATGAAGACAAAATCAAATGATCACAAAGAAACATTGCATTTTAAGAGATATGACTATATAGAAACAAAATGCAAATGTAACAATGACCAACAAAAATATTTGACTATAAAGGATAGGTTGGTCTAGGGAGGTTCAAGGCCTTAAGGTTAGTCAAAATGTGTACCTTTGAAGATTCACCTAAGGTCTTGATAAGGTTGTCCTTGAGAGTTCACTAAGAGGACTCACCAACTCTTAGAGATATAACTCAAAAAAAAAAAAATCCTTAGAGTGGTGAAAAGATACTACGGGGAAATTTCATTTTCAATCATAGTGGAAATCATTAAAAAGATATGCAATAAAACACAACACTAGGGTTCTAATCAAGAAAGGATCAACTCCGGGTTGTTAAGCCCTAAAATGGAGTAACCTCGCTCTGATACCAATTGAAAGTCCTGGATTGGAACCCTAGAGGGGGGGGGGGGGGGTGAATAGGGTGAGCTTCAATAATGTCCAATTTTAACTTCTTTAAACTAAACTAGTCACAAGTGGTGATTAAGTAAATAAATGCGAAAGCTTACAAAAACAATCACCACAAAGCATGCACCATCACACAAGGATTTATAGTGGTTCGGTCTCAATGCCTACATCCACTACCGGCTTGTGATCCAATACCCCCACCGGATTTTCACTATTAATGCTTTTCAATAGGCTAAGCAATAACCTATACACTATGCTTTTCTTAGGCTAAGCAATAACCTCTTCAACCAAAAGGTTGGTTATCTCTCTAAGTGGTGTCTAGAATACACTTGATGGAGATACAATTTAGCTCATTACAATGCCTCTTAATTAGGCGGATATGAAAGTGAAAATCTAATTCACACACACACACTATGAATGCACAATGTCTATGTATGATGTCCTCAATCAATTTGAAAATGAAAGCTCATAAATGTATGCCTAAGGCTTTTGGAAGTTCTAGCTCATAAAAACATTTATGATTGAGGAAAGAATGCTAATCACATGTTAAAAATAACTTGTAAAAGATATACATTTGTATCCTAAACAAGTTGTGAAATTCTAAGAATAAAAACATGTGATGCATAGGGATGTCAATCAAATTAACAATGTAGCTTAATATGTGTATGCTATAAGTATAAAACATAAAAATAGATTTGATTGAAATTAGGGGACAAATCATATGTAATTATAAATTCAACTTGAAAATGATATACCTATCAAAGCAAGGCAAGTTGTGAAACTTTAAAACAAAAGTACATATGATTTGTGAAGTTGTTGAATCCAAAACATAAGATAGATTTGAAAGAGATTTTCTTATGATGAAAAACAACAACCATAGATTCAACCAAGTATAGGAATCATGTTACATATAATTTCAAAGATGTTTTCATTAACATGATTTACTTAGATATACCAATTTAAGTACTACTTGGATTGAATCAAGGTGATGCATCCAAAATAATAGATCAATTCAAAACATAAACATGTTAAGGACACAACAAATCATAGTTTATCATGCTAGAAAAGATTTACCAATAATTAAAGCAAAGCATGAAAACATATGATTAAGAAAAGTAAAGCTTACTTAGTGATTTAACTCAATGAAACCAAGCTTTAGCTTTCCAAATGACCCCTTTCATCCCTTAGTTCATTCCCCTTTGATTGGCCTCAAAACATCTCAAGGATGGCCTAAAAATCCCCAACTTTTGGCAAAGGAATGAACGAGTATTTATAGCCAAAAAGTGCCCAACGGCTCTTTCCCGGTCGACCTGGCCTTCAACGGTCATAAAACTGACCGTTTGAAAAAGGCACAACGGCTTTTTCCCGATCGACTGCGCAGTGTGGCCGGTTGACCGACCACACTGCGGGTCGACCCGGGCCTGGGACCAAAATTCCCTAAAAATGCATATTTCAAAGTGATTTCTTGTGGGAACTTTTGGGCCACTGAATCAAGCTTGGAATAATGTTTTAAATCAAACTAAGAGGTTTAAAAACATGAAACATAAAAAGCCTAAAATGATTTGAAAGATTTAAAACATAGGCTAGCTTGATTTGGTAAAACGTCTTTTCAAATCTAATTTCATCCAAGTTTAAAACCAAAACATGCATAAATCAATATTTCTACAAGTTTAAAAGCCAATGCATGTATAAATCAGGATTTCAAGTTTTTCTAAATCAATGCATATGTGTAAATTCAAATGATGCTAGAATGATAATGCATCCATCAAATTGCAATATACAAAATTCCTAACACTTCTCAATAGTCTATCAGCCTTCAATGCTGAGACAAACCCTGCACGAGGATTTCTCCTCTCTCCCTGAAATAACACCCCTGCTGGTTCTCATCTAACTTGAAAGTCAGGGTCTTATGGAAACAATCCATTGTGGCATGGTACCTTGCCAGCCAATCCATCCCTAGGATGACATCGAAATCAAACATCTCTAATAGAATGAGATCTGCGGTTAAAACCACTTCTCCTATCTGAACTGTGCAACTAGGGTAATATGTTCTACAAATAACTTGTTTGCCTACTGGGGTTGCCACAGTCAAAATGAACTCAAGTTCTCTAGCATGCATATCAATCAACTTAGAAAATTCATGGGATAAGAATGAATGTGTAGAGCCAGGGTCAAATAAAATCCAAGCTTTTATCCCACAAACAAGAAGTGTACCTTCCACTACATTTCCCGCTGCCTCTGCATCAACTCTATTGACCGAGTAGATTTATCCTTTATGTTGTGGCCTATTTGGAGCTTGTTGTGGCCTGCCTTGTTGTGCATTCCTATGCTGCTGCAGTGCACGCTGATTTTGGTTCTGTCCCTGCTGATGAGCATGTTGTTGTTGCTGCTGTGGTCTATGCTGCTGCTGTGGTGCCTGTTGCTGTAGTGACCTTGCCTGATTCTGGACAATGATAGCATTCTGTGGTGCTGCTGGACGTTGTGCCCCTTGCGGTTGCTGCTGATTCTGTCTATTCTGCCTTGGACAATCTCTCATCTGATGGGTCATGGAACCACATCTGAAGCACGCTCCTGTCAATGTACGACACTGTGCACTCTCATGGTTCTTCCCACAGTGGGTAAAAACCAACGGATTCTGAGTATTCGGTTCTGTCCTTTGCTTCTTGTTCTGATGATTCCTGTGCTGGTAGTTCTGCTGATGAGCTTGTCCCTTGCCTTGGACTCTAAGGATCTTGTTGTGAAAGTTCTCAAACTTATAGGCCCTCTTGACCGCTTCATCGAAAGTTGTAGGTGGCACTACTCCGATAACATCTCTCTCAATGAAGGGGTTAAGTCCCTCTAGGAACTTTGCAATCTTCTTCTCAACTGTATCCACTAACTCCGGAGCATATCTGGATAGCCACTCAAACTTGGTGAGGTATTCGAGGTCTGTCATACTCCCTTGCACAAGCTGCTGGAATTCTATGGCCTTCTGTCTCTTGATGTGAGCGGGTACATACTTATCATGGAATTGCCTCTTGAAGTTTTCCCAAACCTTTGCATCAGCCATAGTCCTGTATTCCTCCCTAACCGTCTTCCACCATCTGTTTGCTGTACCACTAAAGAGAGATGATGCTAGTTTTACTCTTTCTCCTCCGGTGCACTGGAAGATCTCAAAGATGTTCTCCGTATGCTCTAGCCAGTCATCTGCAGCCAATGGATCTTCTATCCCAAGAAACTCTTTCGGAGCCCTCTTCCGAAACTGCTCAAATAATGTATTTGGGTCATGTTGCCTCTGATTGATGACGATAGCGGGTTGGGGTTGAACCGGTTCGGGCCTTCTCTGTAATACTTCTAGCAATTGTCTCTGCATCTCTGCCAATTCTCTTGTATGATCTTCCTCTCTCTTAAGCATTTACTCTTGCAATCTAGCTTGATTCTCATTGGCCTGGCGCTATTGGTCAAGCATTGCTTGCATCATCTGTTGGAATTGACTTGGCGTGTTGTTATCAACCCTATCCTCTTCAAGTGGCCCTGTGTGATCACTATTGCTTGCACAAGGGTTGCCATTTATCGATCTCTTACGAGGTGGCATGATGATGCACAACAAATTGTTAGCATATAATAATCAAATAAAGGGTCACATATTGCTCACACGATACTAGCTAACGAAGAGTCTAACGAATCCTTGCCACATCCTTAGGATTTCTAGTTTCTTTTAGTTGCTTGAAACACGTCTCGCTCTGATACCAGTCTGTCACAACCTCGGACCAGACCTGAAGGACTAATCCGGGATCGGGACACTAATGATGATGATAGTAGTGGGGGGGAGTGAATGGTTAATATGTAGAGTGTGTCAACAAGGTGCACACACTTATTTAATTTCCCACAGGTGTCCTCGGCGAGGATATCACAACCATGTATGAACATTTTTATTAAGTGCAGAAGCGTGTAGCAAATCAAATTGATAACTCAAGTCATGCCACAAGATAATAATGCATGTATAACCAAGTATCAGAATGAGCAATGATCATTAGCATGTTACCCAAAAGTAAGTTAAAGTTTATACAAAGATCATTTAATTACATTTCCCAAAATTAAAGGCCAACAAAGGACAATATCAACAAAATACCAATCCCCAAAAGAATGGTTAAAAGTTCTCCCAAAATGTTATCTCTCTCTCTAGCAATCCAATGTCTAAATGACATCATCAGCACGCCACTCAACTGACTGCTGCGGTTCTCCTACCGTCTCCTCGTGCTCCTCCTCGGGATAACCAACAACTGGACCTGAGTACCAAAAAGTGGGTCAAACACGACGGTTTGGCAAATGGGTAAAATACAATGACATATGATAATAAATGAATTTACCTTCAAAAGCATTTAAACCTGTTTAAATGACAATTTCTATAAACGAGATAAAACATTTATTCAAATACAAGTATGCGTTATAAAACATGTACAGGTAACCAAGGAAACGGGGAAACAAGCAAGATGGCAACCACACGAAGCTAAGTCCTCTATCATAAAAGTGACAGAGCAATAACTAGGCACTGATCTCAGTCACTCAAGGTGAGGAGAAACAGTGGATCTTATAAATACATATACATATACTATACATGACCACGGTAGCGAGCCGGGCATCGGGAACCACAGTAGCAATCTGCGGCATCGGGACAAGACCACGGTAATAACCGGGTAGTGGGATCCAAACTGCAGCTGGCGGAAAAAGAGGGGGATCTCCAAGTCGGTGGATCAGACCAACAGGGTTATCCAAGGTTAGTGGTGCCGACTAATAGGTCAAATAATAAATCGAGACATGTGCAAGTAAATCAAGTACAAATAAATAAACGGGCAGGACGGGGGTGCTCAAGGGCTCACTGTCATTTCATGTGGTGCAATGCACTTCAAGACAAGTAACCATTGTAAGTGTAATTCAATACATTCGGGATAACAAGGCACGTAGTATTCACAATGCCTAGTGAATCTCCTTTGACCGACAAAGCTCATCACTCGAGCGAACCGGAGAGTTCGCTCGAGTGAGGAGCTCTCTGGAATGGTTGTCTGGGTAATTTCGGTTACCTTGCGGTCAAAAGGGGGTTAGCCGCTGTTGGGTTCCGTAGTTAGCTGCTGGCTGACCGCGGTCGGCCTGACAGAAAGACAGGTTACTGGAATTGTAACCGAAATGGTTCGGTTGGCTTGCGGTTAGCCGCCGATATGTTTGGCGATTAGCCGCCGATGGGTTCGGCGGTTAGCCGCTGGCTAACCATGAGGCTAACTGTGTTTTCAGGAGAAAATGTAGCTCTCTAGAAAGGTAACCATGACTATTCAGCTAGCTGGCGGTTAGCCGCCAGTCACCAGACGACTAGCTGACAGGTGACCGCTGGCTGACCGCCAGGTGCGGGAAACACCCACTGTGTTCAGATTTGAGCCATTTTTCCTCCTCAAAATCACTCTCCTCACTTCCACTTAATCCTTGCAATAAAACTGAGCTAAAAGCTCCTCCAATGCAACTATCTACACTTCTCCACAACTCCATTATGTGTTCATTCCATCACCACCTCCATCAACATCAAATCCAATACAAAGAACGAAAGAAGGAAACCATTTCACAATAGAGTACATTTGGTACAAACAAGAAGAAAATAAATGCCATTCACCAATACACTTCTAAGCCATAAATGTACTACCAAACTCTATCATGAACATTTATTTCAAACCAATGCAATAATTAGGCATGAGTGGAAAATACCAAAATCATTGAAAGCTTATAAAAATAAAATCATCCACTTGCCTTAGGTCTTCTAATAAGCAAATCAAGCTCTTATACTCTTCCAAGCCAAAGATTCAAGCTATGAACAAAATCCCCACAACAAACAAACCCTGAAATGGTCAAACAATGAAATAGAAAGGGAAACCTTACAATAATGAAGATGAAGCTTCTCTGAGGCTAGAAGAATACAAATCTAGAAGAATGGAAGGATTACTTACTTGTAAGGTCCTCTAATGGCAAGAGTAAGCTCAAGGAAGATCTTGGAATGGAGGGTTTTCTTCACAAATGGTATCAATAGAGAGCTATGGTGATGAGGAAGAAGATGATGATCTCCATTTTGATGTTGGTACAAGATTAGTAGGAGATTGGGATGGAGAGAGCAAGAAGAAGAAGAAAAGTTTCCAAACAAACCCTAGATCTCTTTTGTGCTGGAAAAAGGAAAAATGAGGAAGATGGGTCTCCTTATATAAGCAATGGAAATGGGTCCCACTACTTAAGACATTCAAGGGCTGAAATCTTGGCTTTCGAGGCTTCTAATGAATTCGACGAAGAAGAGAAAAGTGATCATCGAAATATCTAGTTTTCAAAAAGTATATGTTTCGCGGGTTTCGGGAATATCAAGTTTTGGGTACCGATTTGTGCACAATGACTGTTTTGCCCTCAAGGCTATGAAATCGCGTTTTGGGGTCTCGAACGAGAACGGGATCAACTTGAAAGTTGTAGGGATTAACAATTCAAATAAAACGAGATTAAAAAAATGAATGCAAAAATCTCTGATAAATCCTCAAGCACATGCAAAGTCATAAAAAGAAACCCCCAAAGGGCCCCACTATCACAAAGCAATCAAAATTCCCCAAAACTATTTCAAAAGCTTTTCCAAACCCAACTTGAAAGTCCTAGGATCCTAACCCTAGAGAGGGGGGGGGTGAATAGGGTGAGCTACAATTATGACCAATTTTATCCAAATTTAATTTCTTTAAAATAAACTAGTCACAAGTGATGATTTACCAAACAAGATGCGGAAGCTTACAAGAGAAATCACCACAAGCATACACCACAACACAAAGGTTTATAGTGGTTCGGCCTCAATGCCTACCTCCACTACCGGCTTGTGATCCAATCACCCCACCGGATTTCCACTATCTATGCTTTTCAATAGGCTAAGCAATAACCTTTACAATGTTATTTTTCTAGGCTAAACAACAACCTTTACAAGATGCCTTTTCTAGGCTAAGCAATAACCTCTACACTAATGCTTTTCTTAGGCTAAGCAATAACCTTTACAATAAAAAGTATTCTCTAAGAAGGTGTCTATACAAAAACACTCTAAGAGATACAATTTAAGCTCAATGAAGTTGCCTCTTAAATAGGTTAATATGAAAGGTTGAATCAATGTACAAACATACACAACAATTAGCTAAAGTGTGTGAACAAAGTGTATGAATGTTTACCTCAATCAAATTCTAAAATGAAGCTCTTAAATGAATGCTTGATGCATTTTAAAATCTAAGCTCAGAAAAATGATGATTGAAGTTATATGCTAATCACATGAAAGATTCAAGCAACTTGAAGAAAAGTACTAAACAAGTTGTATGAAGATTAACTACTAAGAGCACATTTGATTTAGACAAGGATGTTTGCAAAGCAATCTAATATTCCAAAGATGATAATGTGTTTGTAAAACATCTCTTTAAAAGGTAGAAATCATGCATTTATGAAAATACAAAGAGTTAAACATGCATTGATTTTAATTGGAATGGGAATCAAAATTAACTAGTAAGATATACCTTTTTAAAACTCAAACATTTGATTTCTAATAGCCTGCTAGCTCTCTTGGCTTATTCCCCTTCTTTTGGCTTCAATAGGGTTCCAAAAATTCAAAGATCAAGCTCTTCAAAAGTAGGGAATGGAATGGACTTTTAAGCAAAAAACAGTCCAACGGCTAGTTGGCCCGGTCGACCCCATGACCCCCGGGTCGACCTGGCCCAACGGTCATATTGGCCCAACGGCTAGTTACCCGATCGACCTGGGCCTGGCTCGGTCGACCGGGTACACTAGCTGTTTTCCCAGCAGTCAGTTGGGCCGGTCGACCGGGCACAGGGGTCGGTCGACCGACCAAACTGGCCTGGGATGAGTTCCTGCAGAGATTTCAAAATCCCAAAGATCCAACTTGGGACTCAAGGCCAGTGTGATTAAACATAATAAAATGATTCTAAAAATGAAGAATGTATGCAAATCACAAACCTAAATTCTTAATTTGATTTTCCAAAATAATGTAAGAAGAATTAGGTTTTTGAAAGAGTATTTGGATTCTAAAAACATGAATGAATAAATCATTTGAAAAACATATGTAAATGCAAGTTAGAATCTCAGATTCCAAAGTCAAAACTAAGAGCATGAGTGTGTGATCATTTGACAGTGAAGGTGAATGTGTATCCATCAAAATTGCAACAAACAAGAACCTAATAATCTCCCCTTTTGCAATTTGATGGCAACTACTAAGATCACGGCACTTAAAGGACTTTGGTTCTTCTTAACTGCTCTGATCTAGAAATCTCTTGAATGTAGGTTCGACGTATGACCGATTCGTCGAGAGCTTTTAACTTAATCTTTCCAAGATGATTTCTCCCCTTTGGTTAGAGCTCTCCCTTGCTCTTCTCATCCAAGCAATCTTCCCTTAAGCTTTTGAAGCAGATCTCCCCCTTTGTTTGATCTTCTTTGTATTTGATCATCAGATCTTCTACTCTTCTCTCCCCCTGTGTCATTAAATAGATCTGTTCTTTTTCTCCCCCTTTGACATCGAATTGCAAAGGAACCTGTATACATGAGAAAACATATGCCTTTCAGTAGCACCTGTTACCAAATGAGAATGCAATTGTAATGCGAAACAGGTTATCATGTATATAGATTTGTCTATGCATTGTTTGAATGAAGCTAAGATAACAAATATATTTTGATTTAACACTTTAAAAGCTTCAAAACAACATAAACATTCACCAAGAGAAATATAACACGAGGAAAAGAGATGAAAATTTGAAGATGTACTTTCATTGATATAACAAGTGAAGTTCAGTACAGAACACATTAATTACTTGAGCAATACATAAACAAAAAATCATGGTCAGTAAACAAAACAACAAGTCAGTTGATAGATAAATAATATATCATGTGAAAAACAATCTATCATTACCCAAAACAATCCACACAAAAAGAAAAGAAAACACTCCTAAAGGTCTAAGAAGAGTCTGAAGGAGACGGAGGCATAGTGTCATCATGGCGCCTGCAGCTCTTGGATATGTTCGAGAGGTACTTTAGGGTTTTCTTCATCATTCCTCTGAACTCTTGAAATTCTGTGCGAATGGAAACAACTGCTTGCTCCACAGATGTCATGCGCTCCTCCATAGTACGCTGAGGAGGGGGCTGAGGCTGACGCTCTGGCTGAACGGGCTGAGGCTGCTGCTGATCTGCAATCTCTGTCTCTGCAGCCTCTAACTCTGCATCTCCTTCTGCTACTGGGTTTGCTCGTGGTGGAGGAGGTAACCTCATCAAGAGAATGTTCATTTTGTTAAAAACAGTGGTTGGCTCAGGTCTCTCAGAAGTAGGAGGAATCACACCAATTGAATGGGCAATCTCAGTGATAAGAAACCCGAAAGGAGCAGCACACGGCTGGGAGCCAGTGATAACCCGGATGATATGGTGCATGATGATGGAAGGTAGACACATAGGCACCCCGGTAATCACATTATGAAGGATATTCGCCATGTACGAAGTTACTTCTGTTCGATTCCCTTTCCTCGGGTAAATGGAGTGAGTGAAGATAATGTGAATGATGCGAAGGGAGGGAATCATCGAAGAGGCTTGGAGACAGTTTTTGGCAGACCATTCTTCAGGGTGGCCACAGAGAGCACTGGTGACTGACTCTCTCTCATCAAGAGGTAGGACGTCTGAGATGAATCTGGGACCGTCAGACCTAGGGATGCCTAAGATGGAGGAGATCAAGTCTATGGTGACCACTTCTTCACCATGAAGAAATCTAATAGTAAATGAATTTGCAGTAGAGGCACGTATAGATTCATAAAAACCATGGACGGAGGAAGCATAAGATTTGCCACTCCAAGTAAGGATGCTATCCCATCCAGTGGCTTCTAGAATGGCCGGGACATTGTAGTCCACAAGATCTTTCACAACACAAAACTTCTCAACAATAATGCCTTTGCTTCGAAAAAATTTGACAACTGAAGACAGAGAACGAATTGGGTTGAATTTAATCTCTGGAGGAGGGCCAAGCTCAGGAGAAGTGGAGGGAGATCTATGGGAAGAAGAAGCATGTCTGGTCTTGGACATCTTGCTAGGCCTCCTAGATGTTTTCTTAGTTCAAGCCATTGTATGAAATCAAAGCAAGAAGTGCTCAAGACAATGAACAAAAGGCTGAAAGATAGGCACAACAACTGCTAATAGAAGAGAAATCTGGTTCAGGCAATTTGACAAACACTTGGTGTGCAGACTTTGGAGCTGAGAGAATTACAGCTGAATAATGCCAAGAGAGAGTCACACAAGACTACAAAAGATCCTAAAACAAAGAAGAAAACACAAACACCAAAAAAAAAATAGAAACAGTCAAACAGAGAAGGAAAAGACAAAGGTTGGGAGAGACAGTAGGAGGATGATGATGCACAGTGAATGGGACGCCTAAGAACTGGAGAAGATGATGATCACAAGAATAGAGAGAGCAATCCAGAGGAGAGAAGAGAAGATTTGATCCTGGAAGAAGGACTGAGGAGAAGAAAACAAAAGGAAGCACAAGCTCTGCTGCGGTCGACCTGCACAGAAGGAGAAGTGGTTCTGAATGAAACAGACACTACAACAAAATACAGTTTCTCCAACGCAGTCACCGCGTCTGGAAAAATCAGAATTGCGTCGGGATAGGCTTTACCGACGTAGTACAATGCGTCGGCACCACGTCGGCAACCTAATGTTGGAAACTAGGTGGGCCATTCAGATAGGTTTCAAAAACTTTTGACCCACTTGATGTAGGGATCAACTATATAGAAGGCAACAAACCCAATCCAGGATGTAATCCCTCAATCTCATAAACCATGTACAGCAACATAACCTATCTAGAAGATAGAAAATAGCACATAAACATGCAACCACGAAATCTACAACATACAAGGATGTAGATTATACCTTTGGAGCTTTGTAGTGCTCTAATGGAGAAGTTGAATCTTTCTTTGATGATGAACACCTTCACTAATCAAACTAGAATCTTCAACACCTTTTGATCTTCCACGCTATGACCCGTATCAGATTCTCTTTTCTCAAGAAGATGGTGGAATCTCCAAGAGAAAAACCCTAGAGGAAACTAGAAGAGGGAAGTGATGTGTAACAACTTGCACAAAGAGAGGAAGAGTGATATGGGCGTCAATCCCTAGGTGGAATTGCATTAGGGACGTCCAAGGGCTCTCCTCTTCTCCTTTTATATCATTCAAGCCAACTCCTCTTACTAATTGAAATAGAAGTCTTACTTCCACTACAATTAGTTGCTTAGTAAATCATAATTAGAAGTCTTACTTCAAATATGATTAGTAACTTCCTCTTTTCTAATTAAAATAGAAGTCTTACTTCCATTAATAATTAGTAACTTACTATTACCACTATTAGAAGTCTCACTTCAAATAGAAATAGTAACTTTCTATTTCCTTTTAGAGTTCTACTATAATTAGTATCTTTCTAATATCTTGGGCTAGCATGGGGACCACTAGGGATTCCTTAGAAAGCTGGCTCCAACAGGGACACGTGACCCCACATCTCATGTGTAATCCGGGCCCACAGTTAATTGCAAATAACTCCACTATATAAATGTAATTGCACTCCAGTCTTAGGAATATATTACAATGAAGACCCTAAACTTCCACATTACCACAAGTAGGCCCCTCCATCTATATCCATGGATCTAATGGACCTGTCCACCAAATTAGATCCATATCTTATTATCCTTGAGCCCCAATTAATTATAATGATCATTTGGTACCGATCCAATTAACTCTTAATTGGAATGGGTGTGCACTTACCAATGATAAATCCATTAATTGGCACAAGGGGATATGAAAGATAGATTCCATCTTGACCATTGAATGTTCCCACAGCTCTACTACCACGTACCCAAATCACCGAGGTATTGACCTACAATTGGCCTCACTCATTGGTGACTCAAAGCAAAGGAATAGATAGAAACTTGAGTTCATTAATGTCTCAGGATTATGAGCCTATTGCTAGGGAATTATGAGAGCAGACCTTACAGTAAAGACAGTGTATATAAGGTGCTTCTCATGGTCCTTCAATACATCCAATGTACCAGCACTATGATCCAGAATCTTACATTCTAATGATCGAGACAAATCACACTATCTCATAGTGATCAAAGCACTGCAACCTTGTCAGATGAGATGCCCAATCTCATCACTGGTTGTGAAGATATTTTAAGTATAAGATTTGTGACACATGCTTGTGGACTCCGGTTTATCTCATGAACCATTATGTCATTCGTATTAGTTATGTGCAAACAAGTAATAAAACACCATTCATCTCATGAAAGGAAAGCAATAATATATATTGATAAATAAAGAAATTAATCAATTTATTCATCATATACTGGTATTGAGACCATAAAACTAACACCTAATGCCTAGAAAACCATTCCCGACGTAATAATGTTTAGCGTCGGCTAAAAAGGCACATTCACCGATGCAATGGTGCGTCGTCCCAAACGTCGGCAATTCCAACAGCGTCGGCAAAAATTGAACTTTGTGGCCGACCTCACTTCACTGCCGACGCATAACAACGTCGGTTTTACATTTGTCGACGCTAATACCTATGTTGGAATACATATTTGACGACGCATACACAACGCCGGTAATACATATTCCGACGTATCGAAGCATCGGGAAATGCCTTCAATGACGCATGAAAATTACTTTTAGTGATGCATAGAATGCTTCGGGAAATAGATTTACCTAATTGCCGACACATAATAACGTCGGTTATACATTTGCCGACGCACATACTAGCGTCGGAATACATATTTGACGATGCATACACAACGCCGGTAATACATATCCCGACGTCTTGAAGCATCGGGAAATTTCTTCGGCGATGCAGGAAAATTAGTTTTAGAGACGCAGACAGTGCGTCGGGAAATAGATGTACTTAATTGTCAACGCATAATAACATCGGTTATACATTTGCCAACGGACATATTAGCGTCGGAATACATATGTGACGACGCAAACACAATGCCGGTAATACATATCCCGACATGTTGAAGCATCGGGTTATGTCTTTAACGATGCAGGAAAATTACTTTTGGCGACGCAGAGAGTGCGTGGGGAAATAGATTTACGTCATTGCCGACGCATAATAACGCTGGTTATACATTTGCCAACACACATACTAGCGTCGAAATACATATTTGACGACGCACGCATACCGCCGGTCATACATATTTCGACGTATTGACGCGTCAAGAAATGTCTCTAACGAGGTCAAGAAATTTACTGTTGGTGACGCGGAGAGTGCGTTGAGAAATAACTTTTCTTATCAATTAAGAAATTATTGAAAAAATTAGGAAAAACTCCAGTACAATATTTTCCTATTCAAATCTACATTTTTAACATTGCACAAGCATAAGCATTGATAAACAATAAATAATCCCACATTCATCATGTAACAATAAAAAATAATGAGTCATCAATAAACTAAAACTAATTATAAAACTTTTCCATGCCACATAAAATGTAATATCCCACGTCAAAAAAAGTCAAATATCTCAATAAAGTAAATCTCAACTAAAATCTATTCATCATCAAATATCCAAAGTACACCATGAAACACGGCCAGTAAGGAGCAAAATGAACTTGTTAGAGGGATGACCCATGCCAATTCATAAAACCATCAAATCCTTATCATTCGGAGGAGCCCGAACCATCCATATCGACTCGGGAAACCAACAACTGAATCTGACTCTGCATTTGAACCTGCATAGCTGTCTGATCTTGCATTTGCTTCTGCGAATCCTCATATTGTCGCCGCAACTCTTCTCTCAAATCTTCTTGTGCTTTCAACGAATCAGCTAGTTGCTACCGTAGGGTGCTTATCTCAGAAGACATCAAGATACCAGTAGAAGATGATGATGGGCCCCTCGAGCGGTAACCTTGCCTCCTTGTGACCCTCTTCCCTAGAAAATTCTCGATCACCTGTTGCTCAGCCACTGGAGAGTTAATTTCAGGCTGCGACAATGCCTCTTCCATTCTTCGCTGCATTATCAAAGCATTCAAATATGTCATGTAATTAATATATGTTAGGCAATTGAAATAAACTGTGATCTACAATACTAGCGAAGAGTGCCCCGTGCAACTCGGTGGTCTTCGTCCTATTAAGCTTAAAATCATAAGGACTACCCATAAACACTACTATATGGCCCATAAGATATATGTGCATCCCAAAAAAAATGCTATGTAAAATAAAGAAATCCCATCAAGAACACATAACATGATACATAATTTAGTGCTCAAAAGGTAAACATTAAGTGGGAGTAACTGTATAGGCATCATAGCTACTGAATCCATCACTGCCAATTTAACTAAGAAATGGAAACAACAAAGTTCAAACTACATTATATATACATACAATTATAAGTTTTTTTGTTCAAGAAAAAATACCAACTTTTGCTACATTATGAAACTTGTACATGAGGATGATGCACATGCAGAGTGGGATAACCTGAGCTGCTTCCAGCAAAGGGCTAATGCTCTCGAGTCTCTACTTGAGCTATGTGCACGGCTACTAGGGGTGTAACGGTTCGGTTAACGGTTTTCCCAACCGCGGTTTTCTATTTTTCAAAACTGTAACCGTAACCGTATCCACAAAAACCGTGGAAAACCGAACCGTGGTTAACCATTTTAGACGGTTCGGTTACGGTTAATAACCGTGGAAAAAAAGTATTAATTTATTCACTTTTTTTTTTTTTTTAAGGCCACAATTGATAAAAAAAAATTTAATATGCTGTTTTAGGTATTGAAGCAGTCTCCAACATTGTCGCATTATTAGCTACATTTTGTGGAGGCAGAGGTGTTTAATATGAGGTTATTTTGATTTTTTACTATTTAACACAAATATGGATGGTTGCTAGGGAACTTGTACACCAAATGAATTACAAAGCTGTAAAGATAGCCATATGAATTACATACAAATGAACGGCTGAAATTTGAATTACACATTAAAAAAAGGGTAGAGTTGAAGTTCCCCAATACATGACCAAATTGCCAACTTATTTAGCAAGACATGGGCCAGTCCCCAATACATGCAGCTGGTGCTGGAGAAGATGGAGTATTTGCTGGAGCATCAAATTTAATAAATTTAACTCCATTCTCCTGCAGTTGGTCATGTAGCTCCACTGTTGGTTCAGCATTCTTTTCAAAGCTTATATCACAATATGAAATGTATTTGTCTCCTCCCGTGCATGGTAACAACTTAGTTTGCAGGGATGAGCCATCACTTCGCCCCCTTTGCTGTTGAACCTCCTATAATATCCCAAATTCCTGTTCAAACTTTTGGGATGCAGCTTCCATTTTGTGAAGATCCTCACTCATGAAAAGAACACGATTTTTCCCGCATGGACAGTCACAAGCCTCAACCTTTGAAAATGTACAAAATAGAGATGCAATGGAACCAATCAGGAAAAACTTAGATCTATGACAATTAGACACAGCACCAATGAACAGATGAAGTGACAGTAAACCAGTGACAGATGCATATACCGTGGCGAAGGCAGATCGTTTTCCTATAACAGCTGCACTTGATGTATGCCACATAACAGTCACGTTTGCACATGCTGCACAATGCTCCCTCAAAAGTTGGAGAAAAGCTAGTGCATGCTTTTGATTTCATGAGCAACCATCGTGCTCGATGCTGGAAGCGCATAAGTTGGGCAAAAGAAACCATTATGCAGCGCTCAGTCGCATATGTGGACAGATGTCGAAGATCAGTGGATGGACTTGACACTCTTTCAAAAATAAGCATCGCCTCTTTACAGAGAAGTTCCTCGTGAGGTAGAAGGGGCGTCCTGTTAAGAAGTGCATATCGTTGGCTAGCCATTGCTCCTAGTGGAAACCAATAGCCAATAGCAAAATTCACCGCCTCGCCACAATTAAAACCTAAAGTTGTACAAAGATGGAAGATGGAATAAGTTTCACAAAATCTGGCATAGAAAAAGTTACTGAACAGGTAAAATAAGATATAATTGTGTACACAACAATTCATAGGCATATGGGGAACAGAGACTAAAACGAGACATTTTCAAGCAAAAAGCATCTTACCATGGCTGAATCCAGCATGATATGCTCTAGGAAAAGTGATAACAAACTCCACAGGTTTCTGTACCGCTTTATAGACAGGGACGCAATGTTCTAACAAAACATTTGGAGGGAACATCGTCGTCTTCCCCAAAAGTAAGTCAAATGCTGCATCATCCACTTCATTACACCAGTAGCCAATATCAAACAAACCATAAAATAAGTATCAAATGCTTACCTGAATTATAGGATTCAAATCTGTGATTCCTTTTGATCCCTCGCAACAGCCAATAGTAGTTAGCTTTAGAATGTTGCCTCAAGAAATAAGGCTACATAATACCTCAACACATAAAGGCCAACTTAATTCTTTGATTGCAAACAGGCCAATAAATAGAAGAAATATATGATAAGCATGATCAATCAAAAGTGATAGTCATGGTTCAACATATAATATCATGTAAAAAAATTCAGGAATGAGAAGGTGACTTGACAAGTAGTTGGGCAATAATTTTTTTCAAATTTGCTTTTGTGGATAACTTCTCCAAGTCCTATAAACATAAGAAATTGTGCAGCTTGCATATGAAAGGCATACCATTGAACAACTATCTCAAGTAGATCAATATCAGACCCAAAGTAAATTCATCACCATCAAGGCTGAAATACACCCAAATACTTCTAAATAAACCAAATATAAGAAGCTACTACAGATGCACTCGTTCAACTTGTCAGGTGAAAAAAAAGGTTGGCAAATAACAGAAACGGACCAAACCAACTGAAAGTGAATACTTATAAGTACATAACACATATAGAATGTTTATCATTGTTGATGCCCCAAATATCTGGAATCTTGGAAGCACATGCGTCTGCCTTCGATTCAACAGAGCTTCAATTCAAACCCCATCAAAATCAAATTCTGACAAAAAAAAAAAACATTATTAATCATTTGATCTAATTTAAATTCACAACAAATTTAAAATAACATGAAATCTCAAGAGAATTAAGGAATGTTTTACCTAACTCCTCGAAGGCTTGAAATTCCTCCCTGACATCTTCCAAATCAGCTGCTACATTTGAACCTCGAAACCAATCTTGGGCACAAATCAGGCCTTCTATTGTTTTGGGAGATAGAGAACTACGATATGGATCTAACACATGTCCTCCCGTACTAAAGGCAGATTCCGAAGCAACAGTAGAGACAGGAATAGCTAGAATATCTAGTGCAACTTGAGAAAGAACTGGATACCTTGAAGAATTTACTTTCCACCAACCCAAAATATCAAAATTAGAAGTGGCTTGAGCTTTTTCACGAGGAAAATCCAAGTATTGTTTAACTTCATTTTTGTCCACATCAGTTTCTACTTCTGCCATATGCTTTTGATATTCCTCCAGCTCATCATTTTCATTAAAAATGGGTTGGTCAACCTCCAATTCAAAATTTTGACTCGAAGATGAAGCATTAGAGCACTCAAGTTGTTGGTACTCCTTATACAAAGTATTAAGTGTATCCGTTATCTTTTCAGTAAGCTCAACCACCTTAGAAGATTCAAGTTTGAAATAAAATCCATAACACCATGTCACATATGCCAACTTGTAACGTGGATCCAACACAATAGCAATCAACAACATCATATTCATTTTCTCAATTGGTTCCCAATACTTCTGAAATTTCAATTTCATTTTGACAGCCATAGTTTTCAAACAAGGATCAAAACCAGACATCAAGGCATTCAATTTGTTCTCAATGGAAACAACTACAGGAAAATACAAATGAGAAGTCACATATGAAGTGCCAGACAACTTAGTTGTAACATCATAGAATTTCTGCAAAACAGTGGTCAAGAGCCTACAGTCTTCCCAATCCTCGAAGGTAGGAGGTCCACCTACATCCTCAAGTTCCTTCTTAAATTTATCATCATCATCAATCATTCGATCAAATGCCTTTTCAAATTTAGCTGTAGTTTCCAACATCAGAAATGTAGAATTCCACCTAGTTGTAACATCCAAACACAACATCCTATTACAATCTATTCCCTCCTTCTCCACACAAGACTTAAACATCTGTGCCCATTGTGGAGAGCTCCTAGCATATTTCACAGCAGCCCTAATTCGATTTATGGCACCATCCAACTCATTCAATCCATCTTTCACAATCAAATTCAACACATGTGCACAACATCTCATTTGAAAATATCGACCGCTTAAAATGAAACTGTCATTTCTCTTAAAGAACTTTCTCTTCAAATAAGTAATAGCAGTGTCATTTGATGTAGCGTTGTCAACAGTTAATGTGCAAAGTTTCTGAATTCCCCAATCAACTAAACATTCCTCAATCCTTCGACCTATTGCCTCACCTTTGTGACTAAAAATCACACAAAAGTTCAATATTTTTTTGTGCAAGTTCCAGTCTTTATCTATGAAATGAGACGTAAGGCACATATAAGAAAGGTTCTGATTTGATGTCCATGCATCAGTAGTAAGACATATCCTTTGTTTACTTTTCGAAAACATACTCTTCAATTTTTTTCTCTCCGCCACATACAAAGCCATAAAATCATTAGCAATCGTAACACGTGAAATAGGTTTGAATTGGGGTTGCATCATGCTACAAAAGCGCCTAAACCCCTTGTTCTCTACAAATTTGAAAGGCAATTCATCTGAGATGATCATTCTTGCAAGTTCCTCTCTACAAACATCCTGACTAAATTTCCAAAGTGCAATAGGATTCACATTTTTAGCTCCACTACCAGATCTCATTACTGAAGTAATTTTCTTTTGTCTTTGACTATTTGCATTTATATTTTCTGGAAACTTAAGACAGATTTTCAAATGATTCCTCATTGCACTAGTTCCATTAGCACTCAACCACTTAACCTGAGCATCACAATAGCTACAATGGAGTGTATACTGAATCTTAGGGTCATAATTTTCAGGTCTAGGAAAATGCTATCAAATATCTGATTATTTGTTATTTTTTCTTTTGAGAGAGGAAACTTGACTCTGACAGTGACTAACAGGCTGAGGAGCAACAGGCTGAGGAGCAACAGGTAGAGGAGCATCAGACTGAGGAGTATCAGACTAAGGAGCATCAAGCTGATGAAGTGGACTCTCGGCCATACTAGACATCAAAATCTGACAATGAAATTGAACAAAAAAATAATACAATAAAAAAAGATTAATGTGATTAATCTAATAGTAGGTCACATTTGATTAAAGTGGAATTTTGAATGGTGCCAAATTGCCAATGTACAGAGTGGGTATGATTTTGACCTGATAGAATTTCAATTGTCAAAAAGATTTACAGCACTTCAGAGGCTTACGACTGAAGAGAATATGGAGATTTTGTGTGTGTGTGTGAGAGAGAGAGAGAGAGAGGTTGTAGCCCCCACAAACTACACTCAAAAATCAAAACCATGTTTAAATTGTTAAAAAAAAAGAGAAGAAGTAATAATAATAATAACAAAGAAAAGTTGCACATCATGAGGGCAAGAAGTGGCCCCTTAAGAACCACCACCTTAGCCCATGGGCCTAAGAGATGTTATATATCCAAAACAAATGCAATCCAAAACAAGACAAATTTGAAAATTCCTCAACAAGTTTCTTAAAACAAAAAATATTGAATATTGTACTTTCATCATCACATCATCAATCAATCAATCTACTTACATTACAACAACGAAATTCACAAGAGCTTTTTAGTACTAACTAGTAAGTACTCTGGATTTGAGGAAGGGAGAAATGGAAGCGGAAGTAGCCATTGGGGTGCTATTGGAACTAGTGGTAGAGTGCACAGAGCAAGATAAATAGCTCCCTACCTCTTGCCATGTGGCATGCTGCATGTCCAGATAGAGCTGGAACCTGTGGCACTCTATTTGCTGGAAATGATGATAAGGGTTGTAGGACCCACTATTATTCCTTCTCCTCTCTTCTTACCATCAGGCTTTGGCGTGATGAATCCTGAGTTGCAGTGGGGCCCAACCAATGAAAACATGAGTCCCTCAAATAAACACCCTCAGGCTATTCTCAAGTTTTACTTCAAAATGCATATAGGGCAAATATGGGGCGGCTTTTGAGCACAAGATGGGGAGCAGGCCCTTGCCTTGCGTCACTCCAACTCCCAGGTGGATACGTGGGAATGAAATAAGTTCAGTTAAGGCCTGTAACAGGACCATCAAATTTTCAGAGAAAATGGTTGCTACATGTGTATAATAGAGTTGATGATTATTAGCCCAAAGGCACAGGCAAATTTGATCATGGAACAAGCTGGTTTAAAAAATTCTCAACAAGTTTCTGAAAACAAAAAATATGAAAATTTCATTTCTTAAAGAAGTGATGGCACATTTGATAACAGGGGAGCAAACCCTTTAGTAATCAATGAATTGAGTATTCCTCAATGGTTCCAGAATAAGGATTTCTTACCAAGGATTTATATAATTGAGAATTTCACATTGACATCGATGCATATAATTGAGAGAAACTGGTATTGGTGCATAAATTCAAAAAAGTTTAAGAGCTTTCAAATCCTATGAGGGAAGATTGGACCTAAAATTCCTAAAAACTTCCACTTGCCCAAATCATCACAGATTTATCATTACTAAAATGGGTTTTCCACCACTCTGTGGAAAATGGGTGAGAAATCTCAATTTTTCCCCAAGGGAGTTAAGATGTATGATCACACAATGACCATCAAAATGGGTTCGATCGAAAGCATTAAAATAGCCCCTCCCATTAAATGTAAAACTAAATCATCAAGAGAGAGACAGAGAGAGAGATACACGGGACAAATGGATTTGTGAATCCAGTGTACACATGACAAATGCATTTGTGAATCCGGTGGGACCACACAAAAAAGTGATGGATCTACTCAATAACAATCAAACACACAAAAACAAGAAATCAATGAGAGATGATGAAGAAGTGACCCTGAGGATCAGATCTTCTGGAGCTTGAACTACGTTTGCGAAGATGGAATCGCCATGGAAGGCGGCAGTTGGGGAAGAAGAGATCATCTGATCGTCGTTAGGGTTTTGAGACGTCATGGAAGATTCAGAAGGCTCAGAACTCAAAAGAGTGTGAAAGCAAATGACGAGTTTTTTCACTACAACGAAAGCATAAAAAATATATGGGATTGTACCTGTGACAGGGGAGGCTTCGCGTGAGGAAGAGGAGGAAGGTGAAGGCGCTGCGGGTGTCCGGGGGGCTGCTGCGTGCGTGTCCGGCAGAAAGATGAAGATGGAGGTTTGTCTGGTGGAGGAAGATGAAGATGGTGGTGCGTGAGATGGGTTGCAGGGAGAGGCGAGATGGGTTGCTCGACGAACGGAAGAGGAGATGGAGAGGGCGGAGAGATTCGATGGAGAACCAGAGATTCGATGGGAGATGAGAGATCGAAAGGGGCTGGCAGTGGCTAGGGTTTGGAACTTTGGATGTTTGGTCTTTGGTGTTTGTTGCTTATATGATAAGAAATTTCATTCAGCCCCCTGTTTTTTTCTTTTATTTGTAAACAGTACGGTTAACCGCATACGGTTAACCGAACCGTATTATACGGTTCGGTTCGGTTAATAACCGTGAATTATTACGGAAAACTGTAACCGAACCGAACCGTGCGGTTTTTGGATTTCATTAACCGTAACCGTAACCGAACCGTGAGATTCGGTTATTAACCGCGGTTTGGTTCGGATCGGTTCGGTTAGACGGTTTTCCGATTTTTTTTAACACCCCTAACGGCTACTTCAACAGGAGAAGTTCGATGAGCTAGCAGGAGTGCTCAGACCATTTGGTGAAGAAGTTGTTTCATCCAGAGAGACAGCGATCTGGTTGACTAAGAGTCTAATGGCTGCATCCAAAAAAAAAAAAAAAAAGACTTGCAGCTTTAAGTTTTGAATGAAAATTGACTTAAAAGGAGAGGTCAAATTGGATTTCTCAATAGTCAAAATCAAATTGGAATCAATCACTAATTTGTTCAATTGAGTTCACTTCACTTCATATATAATAATTGTAGCCATTGCCTTGCCACGAACAATATGAGTAAAGAGAAGTTGCTAAATGGTAATGCAATATGGGATGAGCTATTGCGTGGCTATTATATTGCAACATTGCATCACAACATGTTTAAATAGTGATAGACTTAAAATGACCTTAAGCATAGGCAAAAGAGAGTAAAATTGTAAACTCTTTTTGCTCCACCTGAAGTACTATATAATACAATCAATTGCTGGAGGAGGATGTTAAGCTGGGACTGTAACGCAGCTTGCACCTGAGCATGCACCTGTGTCTGTTGCAATTCTGACTGGGATTGGAGTACTGCCTGCACCTGAGCTTGCACTTGTGTTTGCTGCGAGGCTAGTTGGGACTCTAAGGACTCCATTCGCGAAGCCATCTCACTACTCTCCTTTTCCAACAACTCCAAGCGCCTTGTATCCGCCTCAACACGCCTCTCAAACTCCTCATTCTCTTTCTCTGGTTGCGCATGGATTCGCTGCCCAAATGTAGAGGTCTTGGGCTTTGGTCCAGCCCCACGACCACGTATATATCCTGATCTCTTTGGTCCGAGCACTGCGTTGAATCTCTGGTGTCCGAGCACTTCCTTAATTTATTTATTCATCAAGAATGATAATGAACATATTATATATACAAATTATATCAAGCTATTGGTCTCACTATCATTATCAGTGCTCATTTCATCTTCCTCATTATCATAATCAATGGAGGTATCATCCTCCTCACTTTCATCATTAATGAAAGTATCAACATCCTCATCTTCTACTTCCTCATGCACTAGAAGATTTGCATCAATAAGAGTTGGAGGAATATCATCTCTTTGCCACGCCACAAAGTCATCATCACTAACTCTCAATGTATCGCTACACTATATGACTAATTTTGTTGGTATGGCTCGTCATCGCCGATCAACTTTTGCAGACTGTTTTACAACTAAACTATTGACAAGAATATCAATCCCTGCAGGTGGGCCTTCTAAATAAATGACTACTCTTGAAACAACACTATTTAGAAGGAACTTCCCCTGCAACTGTACCCATTCCTTATCCGATGCCTACGAGCTTCAAGAACAATAGAATTCCTTCAGTATTTTGTAAAAGTCATAGATGAATGAAAATAATTATCAGCATATGCTCTTACAAATATAAGGGGATAAAAATCTTGGAATCATAATTGACAGAGAAGATGAAGATATTGAAATATAATTAAATAACCAAGAGTGACAATGGTCAAGTCTGGGTTAGCTCAAATCTGGCATGTCTACTTTGTAATGCCTGGCCATTTTATTTGTCCATCCTAAAATTGAGGCACTTGTACACCTTGTAATAGCCACAAATGGATAAAATCAGGGATTGTTCAAGGCCTCAATGAAAGCACAAGCTAAAGCTCTAGGCCATGGCCACCTAGGCCTTGAAGCACAACAGTCAATCTGAGCAACTGACCAATTGCCAATCATAAACATAAAATTCAATGGTATCTAAATAGGAAAGCACCACAAAAACTCACTTGGCAATTCCTATACATTGTTCACGTTGGTTTTGTGTTTGTACCCACAAAGTAGCTCGAACATCAGAACTAGTGGGGCTTCCAAATAACCGAACAACAGCAGTGACCTCATATGCAAGCTTTCGTTGTACCTTACCAGTGATTTCTTGCTGAATCCCATTCCAGCTTTGACTACGTTCTGTAGCAGAAGCAAAGAACTTTCCATTCAACGAAAGCACCTTCCCATCAGCCATGGAGTCATGTAGAAGAATCTTGCAGCCTCTACCAGACCAATTATTAAGGCCATCTTCAAACCGAGGGTTCAGTATGATGTTTTCATCTCCATCAGCAAAACACCATCTGTTTATTTCCTTTAAGAGAAAATAGACATATTTCCAGTGGAAGTGTTAAGATGATGAAGTAAAAATGATTAAATTTATACGAGAAACTAAAGTGCAATTTAGGATGTACTCCAAATCGCTTCTAATTGAGATACTTGCACAGAAACTATGGCTACCATACATTTGGACAATGCAAGTAGGAAGCCACATTGGATGAGACATTGTTTCAACATTTCCATCCCAATCATTATCAAGGCTGATTGCTGACATTGATTTGGAACTTGGTAGAAAATGCTCAGAAAAAGTATTATAACAACCTAATGTATCTAGTTGCCATGCAGCCTCAAATACAAAATTCAAATAATAAGCATCCTTCTCTGAAATTCATAAACCAAATGTGAATATGATTTCGTGTACAATCATATAGAACTACGTGTTGAGGGAAGATAGTTGAAGCATGCTTTGAAAAATCAGTTAAATGGGAGTGCTTTTATATGAGATTGTATATTGCTTTTCTGATAAAGAAGGGCCAAGCCCAACAACACTGAAAATCTTGAATATAGAAACGATTCAGTTCACGGTCATTTCTTGTCATTTTACAGCTTCAAGTTAACTGAAATAAAACTAGTAAAACCATTTTTTTAATCATGAGATGTAAGCTAAAATAGAAGCATATCATGAAAAAATAGGCACAATAAAAAATCTTCGCAGAACAGTGCTTTTGCTTTTTTCACAGTGGTATAAGAGTCATCTCTTTATGAAGATGATGACAACATCGACAACATAAAAAAAATCCTAATTGTAATGGCTCTTCTGGTTTATAAATATATTTTAACTAGCACCGAACTATTAAAGAACATAGTACATGCTAAATAAAATAAAGCAGCTTCCAATTGGAGTAAGCTAATTAATAGATTAGTCAGGTGCAGTCATAAGACTATGGTAAATGTTGCTCCAACCAAAACCACAAAGTAAGGAGAATTCGTGTAAAATAACAGAGTCCTAGCTCAGTCCAAAGATAAGAAAAGACAACCTACTATACAAAAGTAATGCTTGACCAACTACGCTGTGTTTTCATTCACTCAGGAATGGTCCAGATTGTGCTGACAATGAAATTTCAGTAATCTAACAAATTTTCCTATACACTCCAATCATGGAATGGGCCATTCCTTGATCACCCCTCCTTTACAGTGATCTAAATACTCAATATGGCTCATAAGAATGACTAGTTACAGCCAATTGCCTTCATTTCTTCATTTAATGAAGGCAAACTCAAGCAGTTTAGATACATAATGGGCAGATTTAAGGGTTATGTCCTGTCCTTTTAGGGTCCATGATATGAATGGTTTGGGGTCATAAAAAGATTAGTAAACGTTATGGCTGAACATGGATTGTTTGGTAAAAAAATAAATAGGGAGAAAACTTTTTTTTTTTTTAGAAACTTGGAATTTTACTACCTTCCCACAAATAAATAGCTAGTGGTTTCATTTGGTTACTCCAGTTTCAGTGTTGCTTGGACTCCAGTGGATCCCTGAAAAGCACCCGAAACACGAACAATAGCAGAGAGTGTGTAAGTAGAACCAGGGGATACTTTGCTTGTGATATCTTGTTCCAGGCCTTGCCAGCATTCTGTGCGATTTGAAACAACGGCATAACTTCCTCCTAAGTTTGTTGTCACACCTTCAAGATGACCACACTCCCCTGATGCAACATACCCATGACAGTCATTGGGATGCCATGATTGCAACCCTCCAGAAAAATCATGATTCAAGATTATGTTGACAGCAACACTTCTCTGTGAAACAAAAGGTAATGTGACAGTTCAAAATTGGTCTATCCATTAGATGAGAATAGATAATAAGTGACGGAGAGAGATCACTTTCAGAAATGAATTTTGTTAGTGCCACATTTTCATGTGCACTGTTGTTATTGTCAATTTCGTGCCAAAGAGTTCCGAAGACATTGTCTCTTAAGTACTTCAAAGAAGATTCAATTCAAGAGGATTGTCAAAGCTTTTTGGAAATGCCAGGATTCGTCAAAGATCAACATCAAAGCTGTGCCAACCAAGATCAGGTAATTGGGACCAAAACCATGCCCCTAAGTGACCCTAAAAACCCTAGGCTAAATTGTTATTTTGAAAGGTTTTAGATGATATTTTTGAGCTTGTTTAAAACTCAAAAATGACCCCAGATTTCAGCCAGCCGACCTCATGCGGTTAGCAGTTCACCCCCTAAGTCCACCTATCCTAAGGCATCCAACATGATCATAACACCAGGTCACATTGAGGCTTAGTAAACATGAGTATGTATAGAAACTTAACAATAAACAATGTTTTATAAATTAATAAAGAAATGTAAAGTTGTCAAAACCGTTGTGCTTTTCATTTCTTTAATAATTTTTCCTACAAAAGTTCCCTCATATTCATACTCATGATTCATATAAGGCCTCACCAAAACATTACTTATTCAGGGTCTTTATCAAATTTCAAACGTAGGAATAGTGTTCTTGTCAGGTGCACCCTACCATGTCTTAAGTTACCGTTGGAACTATCCGTTGGATTTTTTTTATAAATACCTGAAGCTCGTTTTCAACAAAGATGAGTCCAATTTTGAAGAGCTTTTGTTCTAAATTCTTGTAAACCTTTTTCAAGCTCTCAAAGCTTCTTCCAAACACACTTAGATCCTATCTTGGCAAATCCAAGGGCTTACTTAACTCTAAGGAGTGTGCTTTGAGAAGCCAAATCTAGGGTATCCTAATCCTTAAAGGTACCTTTCATTTCTGCCACTAGAAATCAAACCTCTACAACTTGGTTATGCATCTCAAAGGAGTTTCATCATCAACACCAAGCTAGCCGCAAGAGGTAAAAAGCTTCTTTGAACACTTTCGATCTTCATCAAAGGCAAGTGTTCGCCCTCCATTCAAATTTATATATTTGTGACAGTGGATTGAATATGTGTGTGTCAACTACTCTAAAAAAAATTGTGTGTGGGGATTAGATCTGTGTGATCGAACCTCAGTAACAAAACTGAGTTAGAATCAGTACTTGTGTAGTTTGATTCTTTATAGTGGAACCAAGGGACTGTGTGACCCTTGAGAGTAGATGTAGGTCTGTATGACTGAACCACTATAAATCTCTTGTGCCATTTTTATCTCTTGTGCTTATTATCTTGTTTCAAATTAGGAGTTTCTCTGATTATTTAAGCACACACACATTGAACTTATAATTCATACAAGTTATTTTGTTATGTGTGATTATTATTCCAAGTTGAGATTAAAAATTGGGCTAATAAGTTTAAGATTGGCATTAGAATTCCTTTTGTCCTATTCACCCCCCCCCCCCCCTCTTCTACAACTTATTCATTGAACCTAGTTGCACTTTTAAATTTTTCACTAGTTCAACAACCAAAAATAACTCCATATTTAAACTCCTTTGCCATTGAATAGGATTGTGCTGTAAACATGAGAGAGCTAGGATAGCACTGCGGGACTTAATTTTATAAATTGAGTTGTATCCCGAGTTATCTCCTTATGATCACCAATATATTCACTCGTTGATTTGAATTTGAGATTTCCATGAAAGCTGAACAAAAAAAGAATTAGAAAATAAATAGAAAATAAAAAGAAAAACCCATTTTGAGAAATGAAATTAAAACCAATAAAAAATCCATGAAAACCCAACTGCATGGGATCAACCCCAAACTGACCGTCCATAAGAACAAGCAAACAACCAAATAAAGTTCAAAGAAAAATAATATAACAAGAATTCTCCACACAAGAATGCTGAAATTCTAAACACCCGATATCAAATCTTCAACATAACAGGGGTTCTCTTCTCCACACATAAGTGCCAAATTGAGTTGAAAGGTGAAATCGTTGTTGTGAATTGAATGCAGTGTGATAAACTGAACTGAAAATAGCAGACATCGAGTTTGAGTTAAAAAGAAATAGTAATAAGTTGAAGGCAGAGGTCTATACTTGGATGAAAGTAAAAGGCAGAGAGCTACTTCGAGCTACAAGTAGTGTAATTCTTATAGGCAGAGGACTACTTTGAGTTAAACAAGTAGTAGCCTCTTTCTCCCCTATCATATCCCTTGACCAAATCACATATAAAATAAAATTTCTATCTCTTTTCTATATTATTCTCATGTTATTCAATCACTTTCTACAGTTCAATGCTATATAATTTAGTCCAAGTTCCTGTGTGGAACTCAAAACATGCTCCTAAATCCATAATGCATAGGTTTTTATCATACTTTTGTCCTGTTACTCATTCCTAAGGTTATGAACAAGTTGTCTACACTAACAATCATGAATGACAGAAACATATAGGCATGTAGACATATATATTTAAATTTCCTACAAGCATTATAACAAACACTTGATGTGCATATTTCAATTTCAAGTTACATACAATGTACACCAACAAATGGCAATCAATCAAGCAATACCTAGATGAAACTCATACCAGGATAAAGATTGATGGGGTATTAGCAGCGACGGAAAGGGTTGTGGGTAGGAGCAGCCAAATGAAACCCAGATCTGAAATCAATGCCCTAAATTAGTACCACAATCTCCAAATGAATTCCCCAATGAAAACCAAGTCTAAAATTAGTACATCAATCTAAAACCTAGTACCCAAATGGAAAACCAAATCTGAAATCAATGTCAATAGTTACTACCTCAATCTCCAAACCAATACACAAATCTGATTTCAGTACCCTCAAATGAGTGTCCAAATAAAACCCAAATCTGAAATTACTAAATCAATCTCCAGTACCTCAATCAATGCTCACCCCATCACGGATGGATGGGGGGAGAGGGGGAGAGAGAGAGAGAGGTATTACCTTGAGGGTGGATCGTTTCGAGCGAGAGAGGGAGAGAGACCGTTGAAGTTCGATGGCAGATCATTTGCATACGTATTAGAATACTATGAGGTGAGTTGGTAATCTAAATGGGCCATTTTTATATGTTGAGGGGATGAGACGAGAGGGATGAGATGAACCCGCTGGGTGTGGACAGAGACAGTGGTGACGATGGCGAGGTGATGGGCTTCTTGCGCTGGAATGGATGTTGGAGACGACGACTTGCAGCGCGAGGTGGAGGGCTGGTTTTCTGCCTTAGAAGTTCTGCGCTGGGACGAGGGATGATGGAGGGTTGACGGAAACTGTAGGAGGGGTCGTGCGATGGATGAGGGATGCGATGAGGACGAGATGAGAAGGCTGTTGGGCGCTGGTGATGCAGAGAGGAGGGAGTGAGGCTCTTACCTGTGAATGGGATGAGTTCTGCACGTGGAGAGAGAAAAGGCAGAGATGATGGGGCTCTGCGCTGCTGGTGGTGATGGTGCGGTCTGCGTGTGGAGGAAGAAGGATCGACGTTCCGCGGGCGTGACAGAGATGAATAGCAGAGAGAATGGAGAGGGGAGCTGCCTCTGAGATGGGTTTGCGCAAGGGGTTGCGAGATGGAGATCGAGAGGGAGAGGAGGGATCGTGAGGTGGAGCCGAGATCGAGAGGGAGAGGAGGGATCGTGAGATGGAGACTGATGAGAGGGCACATAAAGGGATTAACGATTGAGAATTACAAAGGGAAGATAGATGGGCCAGGGGTTTGGGCCTAAGTAGCAAAAATTATCTTGAGAAAAAACATTGCCCGACGCAATTGGTGCGCCAGCGAAAGAAAATTTTAGGCGCCTTCATTTGGGGGAGTTGGCGGGCTGACATTTGCCAGCGAAAAAAAAAGTGCAGGGAAAATATTGACCTTTGCCGGCGAAAAAGGCAAATCGCCGGAAAAAATATATCTTTGCCGGCGAAAATATGTCACCGGGAAAATCCTATCTTTTCTCGGTGAAATAGATAAGTTATACTTTCTCCTGCGTTTAATGATTGCGCCAGCAAAAAATGCTGGTAAAAGTACAAATTCTTGTAGTGCCTCAATTTCATTCATCAGTATATTTTTTAGCTCAAATGTCAACCCAACTTGATTTTAAGACTCATTGATTATGATAGAAGACTTTGTTTGCATCTTTGATAGTGTGTGATCAGTCGTGCAGTGGGACCCACTCCATTCAAAGTAAAATTTGACGTGCCCCATAAAAGGGTATAGCTAAAAGTAAGACTCCTAGACCACATTAGGGGTGAAAGACTAAAACTCGCCACTAATTCTCTTTCCCCTCCAAAATGATCTTCACCCACAACATATAAGTTGCCACTAACTGTGATCACTATAATACCTTCACTAAAGTGAGTCTTTTGTGGCAAAAATAACATTGTGGCTAGAAGTGTCGCCACTAAAAGCTGGCTTTCATATAATAAATTTTTAGTGGCAATAGAAAGTCGCCGCAAAAGGTGGCGAAAATAAGACAACCAATTAAGCATCTAGCCACGAAAATAAAAAGTTACCACTAAACTCCTAGACCATTAGTGGGACGAAAAGAAAACTTGTCACTAAATCTCCTTCGCCTCCAAAATGACCTTTAGCTACAACTTATAAGTTGTCATTAAATGTGATCACATAATACCTTTAGTGTCAACATCAAGCTTCACCACTAAATGTGAGTTTTTAGTGACGAAAATTAAATTATGGCAAAAAGTGTTATCATTAAAAGTCAACTTTCTTGTGGTATATCTTTAGTGGCAATATAAAGTAGCCACAAAAAATAAAACATATAGTGGCAAAAAATATACCGCGGCTACATGTAAGAATCTAAGAAATTAGTGGCGATCATAAAAAGTTGTCACTAAAACCGTACAACATTAGTGGCGATAAATTAAAACTTGCCACTAAATCTCTTTCCCTCCAAAATCCCATGGCGCCAAAAATTCCCGCCAAGGAATTAGTGGCGAAATTTAGCTACGACTTATAAGTTGCCACTAAATGTGGGCATTATAATGCCTTCAGTGGCAACATCAAATATTTGCCACTAAAGGTGGGTTTTTAGTGGCAAAAATTAGACCGCGTCAAAAAAATCACCACTAAAAGTCAACTTTCTTGTAGTGAGACCAGTGCATCGCCAGTAAGCAAAATAATTGTATGTTTTCCATAACTTTTGCCAACGTGGTCTTACTTGTGTTGGTTAAAGTAACAATTCTATGTGACTTTTGCAAATGTAGTCCAAATATGCATCGGAAATAAGACTTTTGCCAACGCCAATTTTCACTGTGTCGGCAAATAGTGTCGGGAAAGTTTTTACATGCTTTTTGCCGGCGCGGTATTACTTGGGTCGATAAAAACAACAATTCTCCATGACTTTTGCCAACGCAAGTTTTCACTGCGTCGGAAAATAGTGTCGGGAAAGGTAAGTTTGTCATAAATGGGGCTTTGGAGACGCAACTCATACGTTGGCAATGGTACGAATAAAAACTTAGACCTTTCCCAACGCAAACCTGTGCGTCACCAGTAGGCAAGATAATTGACAACGCATAATTGCGTCGCCATTAGAAAAAAAACGCGTTGGCAAAACTTTCCCTCTCTTTTGGTATTTTTTTTGTTAGCGCCAATGTGATTTCAATAGCTTTTGCCAACGTGGTCTTACTTGCGTCGATAAAACTAGCATTTTCCAACACTAATTGCCAACGCAATCCAAATATGCGTTGGAACTAAGACTTTTGCCAACGCAAATTTTCATTGCATCAGCAAATAGTGTCGGGAAATGTGCAGTTTGTTGTAGTGAGAACAGACCCAAGGCAACTGTTTTAAGTTGCTGGGTGCGCAGGCTCGGTCGACCTGCCACTTAGCCCGGTCGACCGGGCTAACTGGGGCTGCCTGATATTTCTGATCAGGTCCACAGAAGTCAGGGCTGAAAAGAGATGTGCTAATCTAAAAGCTATAAACCCTAAACCCCAGCTATCATACAAGCTAAAAAGATTTAGAAAAGATATTTTACAAAATCAATTCTAAATAATTCCTTTTGAAGAAAAGAAGACTTGTAAGAAAAAAAACAATTTTCAAAAACATTTAAATTTGACAAAACAAAGGTTTGACTATGAAATCATTAAAAAAATAATTTGAAAAACAAATCAATTGATTGAGAATGTATAACTTTTAAAAGATTTTTCAAATCAAATTGATCAAAATCATGCATTTAATCATAAAATCCCATTTTAAATTCAAAATGCATTTTCAACAAACAAGACTCAACCAAATGAATCTAAAAGCCTAAAGATATACTAAGAGAGTAGAAAGAACTAGAATCAAGACCAACTAAACATATGACTAAGAGAAAGGGTTGGTCCTATCTGTCGCGACCCCGGACCGGGCCCCACATGACTGATCCGAGATCGGGACTAAGTGAACATCAACATTTCATCTATTAAAATGATAACAACATACATTTATTTATTTAATTTCCCACAGGTGTCCGCGGTGAGGATATCACAACCATAACTGAACATTTCTATAGAGTGCGGAAGCGTGTAGCAAATCAAATAGTCAGACTATCTATAGTCGTGAAGACAATAACATCAAGTATAAATTACTGTATCAGAATGAGCAATGAACATTAGCATGTTACCCCAAAGTAGGTTAAAGTTATACACTTATCATTTAATTACATTTCCCAAAATTAGAGGCCAACAAAGGCCAATATAAACAAAACAATAACCTAATGAATGGTTAAATAGTTCCCCTCAAAATGTTACGCCTCTCTTAGCAACCCGATGTCTACATGACATCGTCAGCGCGCCACTCGACTAGAGGTTGCGGCTCACCTACCGCCTCCTCTGGCTCCTCCTCAAGGAAACCGGCAACGGGACCTGAGTACCAAAGCAAATGTATCAGACACGACGGTCTGGGAAGAGAGTGAAAGGATACAACAACATATAATGAATGAAATATCTTGAAAAGCATAGAAATCTGTTTAAACGAGAACTCTCATAGAGTAGATAAATCACTTGTTAGAAAACAGGTAAATAAGGTAAAACATATCAGGTAACCAAGGAACCGAGAACTAACAAGATGGCAATCACAAAGAGCTAAGTCCTTTGTCACTAAAGTGACAACAGTATAACGGGACGTTAATCTCAGTCACACAACGTGAGGAGATTCAACGTAAATCATATATACAATATAAATATACGGGACGGGACCACGGTAACGAACCGGGTATCGGGACGGGACCACGGTAATAGACCGGGTATCGGAATCCAAACTGCAGCTGGCGGGACGGGAGAGGGATCTCCAAGTCGGTGGATCAAACCGACAAGGTATCCAAGCTTAGTGATGCCGACTCATAGGTCAAATAACAAATCGGGACAAATGCAAGTAAATCAAGTACAATAAATAAATGAGCAAGACGGGGGTCCTCAAGGGCACACTGTCATTTCATGTCGGGCAATACATTTCGAGACAAATAACTGTTACTAGTGTAACTATCATGCTTTCGGGAAAACGAATCATATAATACAAATCTTGGAATGAAGTGAAACAATGAACTATAACAATTTCTGTAAAAGTACTGGTTTCAAGATTTGTTTAAGGTGAATAGGGGTCCCGTATGTCGATTGTAATAATAACTTGGTACTCCTTGAGTTAGAAGACATTCCGGGCTCCTTATTCATTTTGAACTTTCAAAACTTCGAATGACATCCTCGTGATATGGTTTCTTTCTCGAATGGCCTCATACAATGCCTAGTGAATCTCCTTTGGTTGAAATCATCTAATTCGGGACCTCGGATGGATTCGACGAAGAAGGAAGAAATGATCGTCGAAATATCTAGTTTCCAAAAAGTGTATGTTTCACGGATTTCGAGAATATCGAGTTTTGGGTACAGATTTGGTGTGAAAAGACTGTTTTGCCCTCGAGGCCAAGAAATCGGGTTTCGGGTTCTCAAATGGATACGGAATCAACATGAAAGTTGTAGGATTCCTCAAGATGAATGCAACGGGCCAAAAACAAAATACAAAACGAATCGGGAAAATCTCACAAGAAAATGCAAAGCCGAAAAAGGAACCCCCAAAGGGCCCCACAAGCTACCAAAGCACTCAAAAGCCCAAAACTAGAAGAAAAACCATTCTAGCTCACAAACTCAATCCAACAAATACTAATCCCACTAAAAGAACTAATCCACAAATAAAACAACACTAATCCAAGAGATTAGGGGTCGGGTTCTCACATCCTCCCCCCCTTAGAACATTTGGTCCTCCAAATGAACTAAACAAACTCAAAAACAAGTGGGGACATTAATCCCACACTCGAAAACAAACCTCAGACGACTGCTCCAAACTGGTCCTCTCGGAAGCACTGGACTCGCCGGATCATCCTCGTCGTAGAACTCTTCGGTCAACTATCAACAGTTGTTAGACATTCCACCACTGGCTCAAAACTGTTACTGCTCTACCAATCTGACTACTCCAGGAATTTGCCATCTCTGACTCCTTCTGAGTTCCACCAAGTCTCTCGCTTCTTGCCACTCTGATGCCGAAAATTCTTGGAACAATTCTGTCGACTTCATCACGACTGTCGAAGCTAGGGTCTCATATCAATTGCACAATCTTCAAGGAGAACTCTTGTTACCTCTAACTCTTTCTGCTCGGTGCTTTTGATCTATTGCACAACAATCAGTCTCTGACACTATCATGCTTATCCTTTCACCATTCTTCAACATTTGAAGCTCTAACTGTTTCTGTCCATTTCTCTTACTCCACTGCACAAAAGTCGGTCTCTGCCAGTCTTGGACATGCCTTTACCTTGAATTATTGCCTTATCCTTCTATCTGCCCTGACTTCGGAAAATTGGTGACGCTGAATATTACCTGATATCTCTTACTTTAGGCAATGTTGTCCAGTCCTCTGTACTCTTCTGTCATCTCTGTCGAAGTTGTCAAAGTTAAGTCTCCTGCCACTGCACGATCTTCGAGGTGAATGACTTGGAAATCTGTCACTCCTTCATATACCAAGCTGATTCAATCAAATATTTGAACGGTCCTCTGAACACTTCACTCATCTTTATCTGCTCGTTGAAAACACAATGTTCACAGCTCTATAAGTTTCCAACTCTAACTTTAACTATCATGCTACTCCACTTGTCCAAGCTTCGTGAGGCGTGCTTCTGTCAAATTCGTTCTTCCCTGAATCTTTCAACTGTCGTTGTCCATAGATGATGATTCTCCTGCTTGTATCTGTACTCTGCCCCAAACTGATGTTCTACAAGTCGGTAAGGTCCACTAAATCTTCTCATCATGTGATCAAGTAACAATCAATTCCACATGTAACTCTCTACACTGCTGCATAAAACTAACTTCCTATGCTTTTAATCATCCAATGATACATCCTGCTGAGCTGACTCACCATCATAACTGCAACTGTTAAACCTCCTCCAACAATTCCCTGTCACAAGCTCATCAATGCTCAAGAAATTTCTAACTTTTCACATCTTTTGAAGCTGCACCACTGAAAGTCACTTCAGATCTCATAAAGTCCACCACTTATCCGGCCTATGGAGTCTTCTGACTTAGGAAAATAATCCAAGTTTATCCAAAAATCCACACTTACTTGCCTGATGAATCCTCTGACGATACATGATCAACTGTAATCGGGTCTCCATATGCTGCTCACATTCCTTACTGACGAACAATTGGTCGCAAATTCCTCCTAAAGCTCCATCTGCGACATCCAAAAGCTGAAAATTCTGCCAAAGCCCTTCGAGAAACACATGCTAAGTCCACAAAACTCTGACTCTCTGGCGCGAAAACAAGGCAAAGGAACTAAATGTGGGTGCGGAGACACTAAATTCTCCCCCACTAGAAAGAATTTGGTCCCCCAAATTCACTAACAACAAGAACAAGAAAAGGAGACAAAGATAGTCTCCCCCACTAGAAGAAAAACAGACACAAACTCACAGAAACACTAACTAGACAAAAGAAAACGAGTCCTCACCACACGTCTTAAGGTTCCTAGAGTGTTTTATTTCCTAGAAACCTGCCCGCTCTGATACCAGTCTGTCACGCCCCCAAACCAGAACCTCGGGGGCGGGAATGGGATTAAGCATAAATGTAATTTACTTCTCCCAGGATCCGCGTGTGTGAAGACAACACATTCTGAATATTTTGCGGAAGCATTTGTGGCGTTGCGACCCGAAGTTCGTGGCCATCGGATTCCGCGTCGCACTCAACCTTTAGCACATAGCTATTATATCAAGAATCATATCAGACTGGAGTAACCATCGCAATAAATTGCAGAGCTGACGGTAACAGGATATTACATTCCCAAATATGTTCAAGTTACAATTATCAATGTACATTAATTAAGAATCCCAAGAAAAGACTAATAAAAGCCATACAACAATAAGCTATAAACTACTACCCAAATGTGACGTAGCTCCGATGTCAAGCTCAATGTCTACATGACATAGCCGACAAACTAACCTGCAAAGCATGGCTCTACAGCCAACAAAAGCACTCAACTCGGGGCGAAGAAATCTGAACCTGAGTACCAAAAGTAGTGGGTCAGACACGACGGTCTGGCAGGTGGATGAAAAGATAACAAATATACTGAAGAATTAAAACATAAGATAAATCATGCTATTCGATCAAATGCTGCATATAATTAAATGGGTACAAAAGTCGGGAATCTCGGGAAAACCTCTATTCATTTCAAACACGGGTAAAACATGAGTATCTAATAAAACATGTGTTCATTTACATCATCTATAATCATATATATTTGACAATCGGGTGTTCGTCTAAAACATGTATAAATATAGTGGTTTGACAAAACAAACGTTCATTTGAAACTTAAGTAAAAACACAAGTATGCAATAAATCAGGTATCCATAGCAGTCTGGCAAAACCAAAGTCCATTTGAAATATATGTGAAAATACAGATATTTAATAAAACCGGGTGTTCATTTAAAACATATCTCAAAGCAGGGATATTTAACAAATCGGATATTCATTTGAAACCGGTATAAACACAGTGATCTGGCAAAACAAGTGTCATTTGAAACATATTTCAAAGCATGGGTATTTGACAATTCGGGTATTCATTTAAAAACAGGTATGAACATAGATATCTGACAAACCAAATGTCATTTACAACAAAGCACGGATATTTAACAATTCGGGTATTCTTTTAAAACATGTGTAATCATATAAATCTAGCAAAATCATTGATCGTTTGAAACATATGTAAAAGCATGGGCATTCAACCAACCGGCATTCATTTAAAACATGTGCGGGTACAAAGAACAGAAGACAATATAATAATAACTGAATTTACATTGGAGAATATTAACACTTGTTTAAATAACAACTTTCATAAAGGAAACGAATCATTTATCGGAAAGCAAGTAAGCAATATAAAACATGTCGGGTATCCAAGGAATCGGGAACTGGCAAGATGGCAATCACAAGAAGCTAAGTCCTCTATCACCGAAGTGACAAGAGTATAACGGGACGTTGGTCTCAGTCACACTAGGTGAGGAGACTCAACGTAAATCATATATACAATATAAATATACGGGAACGGGACCACGGTAGCGAACCGGGTATCGGGACGGGACCACGGTAATAACCGGGTATCGGGATCCAAACTGCAGCTGGCAGGACGGGAGAGGGATTTCCAAGTCGGTGGATCAAACCGACAAGGTATCCAAACTTAGTGATGCCGACTCATAGGTCAAAACCAATCGAGACATATGCAAGTAAATCAAGTACAGTAAATAAACGGGTAAAACGGGGGTGCTCAAGGGCACACTGTCACTTCATATCGGGCAATACATTTAAGGACAAATAACTGTTACTAGTGTAACTTCAATGCTTTCGGGAAACAAGTCTTGTGATGCAAATCTCGGGAAATGAGGTGAAACCATAAACTATAACAATTTCGGGAAAAGCATTAATTTCAAGATCTATTTAAGTGAATAGGGGTCCCGTATGTCGATTATAGTCATTACTTGGTACTCCTTGAGTTCGAAGACATTCCGGGCTCCTTATGCACTTTTACTGTTTTCAAAACTTAACATGAGCTTATGGGTAGCACTAGATGTTACAATAGCAAAAATCAAGATTATCAACGGTCCATCCTAGGCATGACATTAATCCGGAAACATCGAGCAACCTATTCAGTTACCGAAAGGAATAGAATTCACGATAACCAAAGGAAAGACTTGTGTTTAGATATAAAGAAGATATCGCGTCGTTCCATCCCGTTCAAGATTGAAATGGATTGAACTTCGATGCCACCGAACCAACCGTGAGGCGTGTCGGCTCAAGACATTCTCACACATGGTCCAAACAGTCCAAATAGGGTAGTCAGGGTCCCACCTAAAACCACGAATTAGTGTCTAAATCAACACCATTCTTTTCTTTTAGTTCCCTAGTCTTAAAGACCTTAGATTAGGGCATAATTGGTCTTAACACTAAGGTATATACCCCTAGGACTCATAGAAAGCCCAAAGGTTTCCAAAAATAAACAATATCAAATTTCTGTACCAGCGTGACCTATGCCAGGCAGACCGCATCGCTCGAGCGAATCAAAGAGTTCGCTCGAGCGAACCCATCGGTCGAGCGGTTATTAAAATGCGTTCGAGCGACCAGGCTACTGGAAAACCCGTATCCCTTTCTGTCATGGTCGCTCGAGCGAACTGTCATGGTCGCTCGAGCGAACTGTCCAGAAACTGAATTCCGGGCAGTTCAGTTCCTCTTTTTCTCTTCCTTTTTCCTTTCCAACACTTATACAAATGAGTTTTTCCTTACTTCAACAACATCCTAATTACAATAAAACTCCCATCAAGACTTCAATGAATCATTAAATCCAACCTCTTTCTTCACATTCAATCCCCAAACAAGGAGAGGAGTTCCCATCATAGACAAGGGTTCATTTGAGTCAACATTTATAGATAAACAAGGTCTATTGATCACATTTCCATAACCAAAGATGTTTTAGCACAACTCTGTAAATGAGTATCAATTTCAAATCAATGTAGCTCATAGACATAACCATGAATAGCTAAACCAGTCCTATTCCTTATAAAACCATATGAGTAAACTTGATCAAATGAAATGCATACCTCTCCAAGAGATTAACAAGATAGAAACAACCATTAATGTGCAAATTTCGAAATCCATATATATGTGACAAGGAGCATATGTGCAACATGTATCCAATGATCAAAAATAAGAAATAAACTTGGGATTTTCTCATAAAACTTTGATAACATTAAAACCATCCATTCATCCACTTGCCTTGGGTTCCAATCTAGCAAAACAAGCTCCTAATCACCTCTCAAGCTCAAGATCCACAATCTCTACAA
The DNA here is from genome assembly GCA_038049695.1 of Cinnamomum chago. Lineage (NCBI taxonomy): Eukaryota > Viridiplantae > Streptophyta > Magnoliopsida > Laurales > Lauraceae > Cinnamomum > Cinnamomum chago. Next base: position 88,818,203 of record CP142453.1, on the reverse strand, counting down.
AAACCCCCAAAAAAGCCCTAAAATGGGTTAAACAATGAAATGACAAGGAAACCTCTCAATAATCAAGGTGGAGCTTCTCTAAGGCTAGAAGATTACAAATCTAGAAGATGAAGAAGAACACTTACTTGGATGACTTTCAAATGAGAAGAACAAGCTCAAGGAAGGTCTCAATGTTGATGGATTTCTCCAAAAATGCTATCAAGATGAAGCTTGCAAGGAGAGGAAGAGATTGATGATCTCCATTTCTAGTTTGGTGCAAGATTGGTGTGGCTTGGAGATGAAGAAGCAAGAAGAAGAGGAGAAAGCAAGAAAACCCTAGACTCAAAAGGGTTGTGCTGGAACAATGAAAAATGGAAGAGGAAGGGGATGGGTTCCTCTTATAAGCAAGGAGGTTTGGGTCCCACAACTTAAGGAACTTGGGTGGCTGAAATCATCTAATTCGGGACCTCGGATGGATTCGACGAAGAAGGAAGAAATGATCGTCGAAATATCTAGTTTCCAAAAAGTGTATGTTTCACGGATTTCGAGAATATCGAGTTTTGGGTACATATTTGGTGTGAAAAGACCGTTTTGCCCTCGAGGCCAAGAAATCGGGTTTCGGGTTCTCAAATGGATACGGAATCAACATGAAAGTTGTAGGATTCCTCAAGATGAATGCAACGGGCCAAAAACATAATACAAAACGAATCGGGAAAATCTCACAAGAAAATGCAAAGCCGAAAAAGGAACCCCCAAAGGGCCCCACAAGCTACCAAAGCACTCAAAAGCCCAAAACTAGAAGAAAAACCATTCTAGCTCACAAACTCAATCCAACAAATACTAATCCCACTAAAAGAACTAATCCACAAATAAAACAACACTAATCCAAGAGATTAGGGGTCGGGTTCTCACACATCTTATGCTAGTAATCTGGTATAACCCATTACAGCCACAAGGATCATGGTCTGACGATGAAGAAGACCAACGGGCTGTTCAAGAAAGTGTTGTTGATCCATCACAAGCAAGCGCTCTAGTGGAACCCAACACTGATGAACCACAAGGAGCAGATGACGAAGAAGATTTGGCCCCTATGCTCGATCTCGAAGAATATGCGAGAATCTTGCAACATCTTGCCATAGAGCAGGAGCAAGATCGCATTAATGAGCTTTGTCAAAATCAAAATCCAGGACCAGAAATCCCGAAAAATTCACAAACATCTCTGGCAACCCCGAAAAATGAAGAAAACTGCCGGATAGATGATCCCCTCACATCTGAAGACGACTCTGAATCTCAACAGTGAGTTGCTTGCAATGCAATAGTTCGAAACGATGATGCCTATGAACCTTCATCTGCCAAAGCCTCGGATTCTCAGACTACGTCAGGTAGCATATCCTCTGGAGCTACATCTCCTCAACCTTCGTCTCCTAAAATTGTGATGTCGGAACCCAAACCTCTTCCGGCTGATCACCTCGAAGAAACTCCTGCCAATGAAGTTTTCTTCAATGAAAGTCCAGTCAACTGGTCCCAGATACCCAACCTCATAGGCGATATCTGGACCGATAAACTGCTCAATGAAGAAGAAAAGTTGTTGGATGTTGTTCAGGACTTATTCCCGGAAAATGCTCCATGCAACACAATCACTGAAGACGGTAATACTGCTACAGAGACGTCTTCAGCAAATGACAAGGATCAACCCCTTGATCTTGGGAGTGATCTTCCAAAAAGAAGACCATTCTCCAAAAGCTCTTGAAGTTGGTAGAGGTACCTGCTCTGGCCGGGATTGCCACAAAAATTACAACCAACCTTCTTATTCCTATGAGAATCCTTCAGGAACACAAAATGTAAACGCCCCAATTGGCAACAATAATGAAAATGCAGGTTCGAAGGAGGCTTTCAAGTACGACTTGATTAAGCACTTCAAACACATACCTGCACGACTGCACATCCTTGACTTATTACAAATGTCTCCACAAACCCGTGATAGTCTCATTTCAGAACTGCAAAAGCCGAATGCGGATGTCAACAAACACGCCCCACAAGTCCTACAAATTGAAATGGACTATACGGTCAAAAAATCAAATACTTCCTCAAAGGGAGAAAGGAAGAAAACTGAGGGATCGGGCATCGAATGTCTCTCAGTCCAAAAAGCAGCAAGTGCAACAATTGCCTTTGATAAGGATGACCTCCTGTTAGGTGAGACAAAGCACAATCAGCCCCTGTACTTCACAGGGTACATCAAAGAAATGTCAATACACAGAGTCCAAATTGACCCAGGTTCTGCACTCAATCTCATCTCTACTTCGGCACTCGAAGAGCTGGGCATCCCACCTAGCAAGCAGAGTCGCACGTCTGCATCCATCTTTGGGTACGATGGGAGAGCTCAAAGGCCTATCAGCAAAATCAGGTTCAAGTTGCAAATCGGTGATCTTATTTCTGAAGTCACTGTGTACGCAATAAGAACCCCTTCACGCTACAACATCGTTCTTGGATGCCCCTGGATACATGAGAATGGTGTCGTCCCTTCAACTCTACATTAGTGCATCAAGTTCGTTGGCAACGACGGCTTAATACATCGAGTATTTGTAGACAAAAAGCCCTTCAAAGGCAAAGATGTCCATTTTGCATACGCTCAAATGTACAAAGATGAAGAAGAATGGAAGGAGGAAGAAACAACGCCCTTTGCCAAAAATCTCCTGAAAGATAAAGGCAATGCTCCTCAGCAATCACCAAAAGAAAACAAATCTTCCGGCAAAACCAAAAAGAGTATTCATTCTCCCTTCGTTGTCTCCCTCAAACCTTCAAAGCCTTTAGTAATCACTACCAAGGCAAAGAAGACAAAATAAAAGGCTGGGGGCAAGTTCACTGTCTCCTTCGCATCCATTGTGCATGATACGAATTCGGACTCAGAGAGCCAGAAGACGACACATCGTCAAGCCAAGCTGATACTCAGCAAGTTCAGCCTGCTCTCACTCCATTGGAGACACCTGCCGATGTAGAAGACTCTACGTTTGCTTCCTTCGTCGTGCCGGCAACTTCGGCAAAAGGAAAAACAATCTTCTTCCACAAATCGGAAGCCTCTTCACCAAAATCTTCGCTTGAACCTTTCCAAAATAAAGGTATGCCTCAACTATTCCTATATAGTCCAATGGCACAAGCTATCATGAAGAAAATGGGCTATGATGCTCAAAATCCAATCGGTTTGGGAGGTGGCTGTGGTATTCTCACACCATTGAAACCCACCCTGACCAAAAGTCAACTGGAGGACTGGAAACTCCGTCGTCGCATAGACAAGTCTTCATACGGGCTGGGGTATGATCCTGACACTCTTATGAGACAGTTGACACAAATGCTACAAAGTCATTTTGCCGACCAAGCCTCAACATCTCGTGTCCATGAAGACATTGATCTCCCTAGATATCTCTTTGAGGAGCCACCTGCCAAGGATCCAGGAAGCTCTTTCGATTGGTACGATTTCTCTGACGATGAAGAGGAATTGTCCGATGACATAGACGCATGGTTTTCTAGCTCAGAGGAACCATCGTCTCCAAAAGAAGTGCCTTACTTCGATCCAGTTTCAACAGGTGATTGGGATCATCTCATTGCTAGTCTTGAGAAGAATATCGATCAAGAAGACCCATGAACAAAAGCAAAGCATCGGTCTGTAAATGCCTTTCGAACTCCGGAAGCTCTTGCTAAGTCGGAAGCCTTCGAAAACATTGTGGAGGAACCATTTTCAAACCTTCCAACAGAAGATCTTGTTCGAAAGATAGACTTGGGAACACCTGATAACCCACGTCCTGTATTCATAAGTAAGAATATAAGGGATGATGAGTTACTCGAGTATATCGCTTTTGTTCATGAGTTCGTTGATTGTTTTGCATGGTCTTACCTTGAAATGCCTGGCTTAGACCCCAAAATAGCAGTCCACAAACTCAATCTGCAAAAAAGACATCAAGCCTGTCAAACAGGGCCAAAGAAGATTTTGTCCTGATGTGATGGACAAAATTGAACAAGAAGTTCAGAAACTCAAAAGCGTTGGCTTCATCCGCGAGGAACGGCATCCTGACTGGTTGGCCAACATCGTCCCCGTGACAAAGAAAAATGGGCAAATCAGGGTCTGTATTGACTATAGAGACTTGAATAATGCTTGCCCTAAAGATGAATTTCCACTCCCTATACCAGAGGTGATGATTAACAACACCTTCGAATTCGAGCGAATGACATTCATGGATGGATTCTCTGGCTACAATCAGATAAAGATGCATCCTGAAGATGAAAGACACATCATTTCAGACTCCGTTTGGGGTGTATTGCTACATAGTCATGCCATTTGGTCTGAAAAATGCTGGTGCAACATATCAAAGGGCTATGATGAAAATATTCCAAGATATGCAGCACAAGACGGTCGAATGTTATGTTGATGACCTCGCTGTCAAAAGCAGAAGAAAAGAAGACCATCTTAAAGATCTTCAATAAGTCTTCCTCCGACTTCGCAAACATAAACTGCGGATGAATCCACTAAAATGCTTTTTCGGTGTCTCATCGGGTAAGTTTCTTGGAATCATAGTTCAGAAAGGCTGAATATAACTTGACCCCACCAAAATCAAGGCTATCGTAGAAATGCCATCTCCAAGAACCCTAAGACAACTAAAAGGGCTTCAAGGGAGGTTGGCATACATTCGACGGTTCATCTCCAATCTGTCAGGAAATGTCGTCCATTCTCTCGCCTAATGAAGAAAGGTGTGGACTTTGTATGGGATGCTGAATGTGAAGCTGCATTTCAAGACATCAAGACATACCTGACCAAACCTCCAGTTTTGGCTGCCCCCACAACTGGAAAATCATTCAGCTTGTACACAAGAGCTCTCGATTACTCTTTGGGCACTCTATTAGCATAAGAAAACGACGAGGGAAAAGAAGCTGCTCTATATTACCTCAATCGCATGTTGGTAGGTGCAGAGCATCGCTACTCCCTAGTCGAAAAAGAATGTCTTGCAGTGATGTTTGTCGTACAAAAGCTGTGTCACTATCTGCTATCCAACACAGTATACCTGATTTCGAGGATCAATCTCCTAAAAGTCCTTGTCACAAAAATAGGTTCTCTCAATGCCCGATTGGCAAAATGGTCCATCCTTCTGTCGTAATTCAATATTAGGTATGTACCACAAAAGGCAATCAAAGGCCAAGCTCTAGCAGACTTTCTTGTAGAGCATCCATTGCCTAAAGATTCTCCACTAAGGGACGATCTCCCAGACAAATATGTCTACAATGTAGAAACTTCCTTACCAAATGCTTCCTGGGACATGTACTTTGATGGCGCAACCAGGACAAATGAAAACGGAAAACAAATATCGGGAATTGGCATCCTCTTTGTCAGTCTCGACAAATACATGATTCCACACGCTTTTTCGCTACAGGAACCATGTTCAACAATGCAGCTGAGTACCAAGCCCTGATTGTAGGATTGGAACTTGCCTTCGAATCTGGCATCACCATGATGGAAGCTTTTGGGGACACTCAACTGATCGTCAACCAGATGAATCAGAAATTTGAAGTCAGGAAGCCTGATCTGTTGCCTTACTACAACAAGGCGCAATTGCTTCGACAAAAGTTTGACAGCTGTCACATCGCCCACATCCCCAGAGGTGAAAATATCCATGCAGATGCCCTAGCTGGACTCACCGCATCTATGGTAATCCAAAAGGGGGAAAACTTGCAAATCACAGTGTGTCAAAGAAGGATTCTCCCTCCTCTTAACACACACCAAGCAATTGTTGAATGCCACCAAGTGGTTGGAAGCTTGATATCCATCCTCAAACCTCCGATTGGCGACTGGAGGGATCTGTTCATTGATTACATTATGTTCGGAATCCTACCTGAAGATCCAAAGGAATGGGTAAGCCTCCAAAGATGAGCCCCAAACTTTCATTTAGATATTCCTTCAAAAAATGCTTTACAGAAAATCCTTCAATGGAGTACTTATACGCTGCTTGTCACAACAAGAAGCCGAGGAAACTCTCAAAGAAGTACATGCTTGTCTTTGTGGAGCTCATCAGGCCGGTCCTAAGCTCTACGATTAGATAAAAAAGGTTAGGTTATTATTGGCCTACCATGGTAGCTGACGCTATGCAATTTGCTAAACGCTACCAACAATGCCAAGTTCATGGAGATTATGTCCACATACCTCCAGAATGGCTACATCCCACAGCGATCTCATGGCCTTTTGAAGCCTGGGGTGTGGACATCATAGGTCCTATCTCTCCCTCATCAGGCAAAGGCCATCGCTTCATCTTTGCCGCTACGGATTATTTCTCCAAGTGGTCAGAAGCATTTGCACTCAGTGAAATGAAGACCTCATCAGTCCTTCAATTCTTGCGCACCAACATTATTTGTTGCTTCGGCATACCTAAAAGATTCATCCATGATAACGGACCACAATTCCGGGATCACAGATTCTACAAGTTCTGCGACAAGTACAAAATTCAAAGTTGTCCTTCGACTCCATACAATCTGGCGGCAAATGGACTGGCAGAGGCCTTCAACAAGGCACTGCAAAATTCTTAAGAAAACGGTCTCTAGTCACAAAATAGACTGGGGAGACAAACTACCTGAAGCTTTGTGGGCTTATCGAACCACCATTCGAGGACCAACCCATAGCACACCATTCTCTTTGGTCTATGGATGCGAAGCTGTTATCCCTTTTGAAGTACAAATTCCTTCCTTAAGGGTATCTTTGCAAAACGACATGACGCAAGAAAGCAATGTCAAATTGAGACTCCAAGAACTGGATAATCTCGATGAAAGACGGCTTGAAGCTCTACAAAGTATTGAGCTGTACCAAGCACGCATGGTAGGATCTTTCGACAAGAATGTCAGGCAACGCGCCTATAAAAGGGGTGACTTGGTTCTTGTAATAAAAAGGCCAGTGGTTTTCGCCCACAAATCCAATGGCAAACTCGAACCAAAATGGGAGGGACCCTTCATCATCGACAAAGTCTTCTCCAACGGCGCATACGCTCTTCTAAACATGGAGGGCGACAGATGTATGCTGCCCATCAACGACAAATTCTTAAAGCGGTACTACCTTTGAAGATTTACGCCACTGGGTCAGAGCAATGCCTGCACGGTCAAAGCCGATTTCCAGGTACTTGCTCGTCAAACCCACTCCTTTTAGAATTTTCATCCTTATGTTGAAATTTCTTAAAAAAAAAAAAAACTCTCAAAACAATGCTTACTTTCATAGTTTCATTGTTCCAAAAAAAAATCCAAAAATCCAACTTTAGGAGTCTCTTTCCGAACTTGACCAAATTTTCAATCCTTGAACGCAAAATTCATGGTTTGAATCAAGATCAGGACTCAGGAATTTCCACCTTAGTCCACCTCGACTTTTACAACCAAAAATTGTTTCAAGTCAAAATTTACGACCCTCGTGTCTTTAAACAAAAATGGTTTTTTAAATCGCGGGGAAGCGACGCTCAGTTGATACTCGCAAAACCCAAAAATCGAAAGGATGTGAACCCCATTCGATACTTCCAAAATTTCAAAACCGCAAGGAAGCGACACCCTATTGATACTTGCAAAATTTCAAAAATCGTGGAGATGCAACATTCCAGTTGATATCCACAAACCCAAAATTTAAACAAAAACTGAGGTCCCAACAAAAAAAAGACCTCAAATTTCAAAAATTGTGGGGAAGCGACATTCAGTCGATACCCACAAAACCAAAAATTTTGAAAAAGCAAGGAAGCGACATCCAGTCGATACTTGCACCCCTATTCGCGAGGAGGCGACATTCCATCGATACTGGCAAACCAAATGAGTAAGGAAGTGACATTCCATCGATACTTGCAATACTAGTCAGCAGGGATGCGACTTTTAGTCGATACTTGCATTTTTGAAAACCAATACTTGGCTTCTACGCTAGAAACAAAAAATCGGCTTCAACGCCAAAAAAACCAAAACCTGGCTCCTACGACAAAAACAAAATCGGCTTCTACGCCAAAAACAAAATCTAGCCTCTATGCCAAAAACAAAACCAGCCTTTATGCCAAAAATCTAAAATTTTGTTTTCATGCCAACTAAACAAAACTCGATTTTCAAAAAAAAAATTTGGCTTTCACGCCAAAAGAAAAAAAAATCGGCTCTAATGCCACCCCAAAATTTCGGCTTTCACGCCAACAAACAAAATCGGCTCCTATGCCACAAAACATAGCTCTCATGCCAACCCAAAATCGGCTTTCAAGCCACTTCAAAAAAAAATTAAACGGCTTTCATGCCACTTCAAAAAAAAAAAAAAAAAAACAGCTTTCATGCCACCTCAAAAATTCGGCTCTCATGACATCTAAAAAAAAAATCGGCTTTCATGCCATCTCAAAAAAAAAAAAAAAAAACCTTGGCTTCCATGCCACAAACAAATTTTGGCTCTTACGCCATAAAATTCGGCTCTCATGCCATCTCAAGAAAAAAACTCGGCTTTCATGCCATCTAAAAAAAAAAAACTTTGGCTTCCATGCCACAAAATTTGGCTCCCATGCCATCTCAAAATCTAGCTTTCAAGCTATCAAAAAACCGGGCTTTCACCACAAAATTTGACTTTCATGCCCAAAACAACCCTTTGACAAAAGATTTTCACAAAATGACAACCTTTTGGTCAAATTTCCAAACAAACATCCTACTTTTGCTTATTTTCACCAAAAAGAATTTGAGCAAGGTATATAAAGTACCAAAAATGTTTTCTACATGGAGTTACCAAAAGAAAAGAAGAAAAAGAGCTTGTTACAAAAAAATCAGGAGCTTAGCCTAATATGGTATTCAACCAAAGATTTAACTCCTCAAGCAAACTCCTGGCCTTAGCCTCTAAAGCTTCCAGGCCACGCTTCTTCAAAATCTTTCCATAAAATGTGGCTGAACGCTATGACCCATCTGCAACATAGGAAAGCTCTTCCCAAAGAATCTATCATTGCTTGTACTCTTGAGTCTTCCTCCGGAGATTGCTCTTAGCCTCCTCGACTTGGCAAATCAGAGTCCCTTCTCTAGCACGAGCTTCCACAATGGTGGTCCATTTTGCAGCAGCTTGTTCCTCTAATAGCTCAAGACGCTGCCTGGTCTCAACGACCTCTCTATCAACACGGCGCAGATCTTCTATTAGCGCAGTGATAACTAACTCGGTGACGTTCCTCTCCCGAACGAATCGCTTTCGAGTTCACGAGATCTCGTTCAGCTCAGACTTGACCTCGCCAGAAGGCTTTAAAAACATCTCATTGAAGAAGTCACCACTTGGGAAGTTCTTGGTCTCATTCCACTTGTTGCCTAGAGCTATGACTTTATCAACGAAAGCCTTCGCACCTGCAATGTCCAGACCGACTTCTTCGCTATCAGCAAGGATGTCATGTACATGCTTAATCATGCCAAAGCCGATTTCCAAATGGCCAGAAGAAAGAGTTTCGACCCATGAGCTCAAAACGCTCTTCAACACTTTCTTCGCATACTCATGAGATGGCCCGGATGAAGGCTCGCCCCTCTCCATTGGTCGACTGCCTGTCTCCAAAATATATATATATATAAAACTAACAAATCAACCCCAAAAATATTTTCTACTCTTTTCTTCCACCTTCGGTACCAAATATTCATTTGAACTAAAAAATGAAAGGGAATAGAGGTTGATTTTGAGAACCTGAATTAACAAGAATGACGAGACCATATGAGTGATTTCACACACCCCAATGTTAGTTCATTTACCTTCGGCCCATCATCGGCCACCTTCAATCAATTATGGCCCATCGTCCGTCATGCCCTCTTATCACTTGCGTGTCGCACGCAAATTCATAGAAATCACAATTCAAAGTTTCGTCTCCATCGTTCTTTCGATTCGAAGAATCAGCCTTTAAACCCTAGGTCGTCAAAGGACATTGAAGGGGGTTGATCCTCTTCTAAATATTTGGCACCTTCCCCCTATTTTCTTAGTGTATTTCCATTTTATTTCATTTACCCCCTAGAATACTTGGATTTAACTTTAACTAGTCTGCGTGGCCCGCTGTGTGATTTAACCTGTAGTCTCACAAGTCATCCTACATTCAACTATGGTTACTCGGACCAAACCGTTCACCTCGACAGGCCACCAATATAGAATGCCTATTGATACATCCATTATGACCACCACTAGACAATCAAGGAAGATACCAATCCCAATTCCATATGAGAATAGGCATCTCTAGACAAGGCAAGAACAAGTGGGCCCAGCTCGACCACTTACATCAAGGGTTCCGCGGCAGAGGTCTGTTATTTATGCTAAAATCCGAGGCATGCCGAGAGTCCACCATCAATACCAACATGAGGTTGTCCAACCCCAACTCCAAGTGATGACCCCTCCAACTCTCCCTAGGAATCGCTCAACTCCAAATCCATCTGGAATTAGGTTAACCTATCGCCAACCAATGGGATATGAGATGTCACCTCCGACATATAAAAATCAGTTGACTCTGACCTACAAAGTATTAAATGAGGAGCAGAATCCCCCGCTCTATTATGATGAAGTTGTGAATGCCACAGATCCTCACAACTTTATGAAGAGCATCAATTGGATCGACCAGTCTACGAGCCATCCCATCAACTGACTTATGTGAGTTAGCGTCCAAGATTAGCACCTGGCCCGGTTAGTAGAACCAAACCCAAACTTAAGCCCTTGGGAGAACACAGGCCATGGAGAGTTATCAATATGCGCCTCTTGGACCCAACCGGACCTTCAATATGATTTTGTGGGGCCGATTTATTATCGAACCCTAGTTAAAGCCCCGAGACATGGCCATGCGCACGAAGATCAGCACCCTGACTCGTAGGATAGTAGGGAAATGAGAAAGGAAAACGAGGGGCTAAAGAGTGAGATTAGAAAGAAATCCCCGTCGCGACAAGGCAAAAGGTTAGGGTTCCTTGACTTTATAAAGAAATAAGAGACCAAGAAATCACATTTCCCCGCTAAAACCTCGAAGTTCATGGCATATGATGGGACTACGGACCCTCAACACCATTTGGTGTCCTTTCACAACAAGTGTCTTATGATCGTCGACGACGACACCCTCCTCATTAACTATTTTCAAGAGTCACTAACCGGAGAAGCGTTAACTTGGTACACATCCGTGCCCTCACATGAGATCAACACACTTGAGGATGTGATAGAAAAATTTCTAGCACGATACCAGCATTTGACCAAGAAGAAACCATTGTGGCATGACTTGGCTAACTTAAAGCAAAAGAACAATGAGGATTATGACAAATTCGCCGCGAGATGGCTGAGTCAATTCACGAGGTTCGACTACAATATGAAAGAAGAGGAACTAGTGAGGATGGTCATTTTGAACATGAAAGAACCGATGAGGACATTGATGACAATCAGGGAAGTCATGAACTGGAATGGCCTACACCATCGATTGTCGAGAATGAAACGAAATCTAGACGACAGGATGCTGAATAACCTAGGCATCTCCGATAAAAAAAAGGACCGTCCATCGCGTGACCAATCAAGTGGAAAATCGCGCGACCCCTGAAGTAAACTCGACCCAAGAAGTGGTTTATCACCTGTATAATCATAGTTAGGAAATGAATTTCAATCAACACCGAAATCAAGGGAAAAAACAGGATGTCAATTTTCAAGGGAATACTCAGAACTTCCGGAATGATCAGAACTACCGGGACCCTCCTAAGAATGATTAAAGATATGGTCAATAACCACATGACCAAGTGGTACTCGTTCATCCAAGACAAAACATAAATCCGGCACGACCACCTGTGAATTAGCTAGTGATGCCTCAAAATCCGAATTAGGATACTAATCCTCGACGGAGGTATAACGCAGTCTCATACAACTATAACAACTCAGGCCAAAACAATGACGGGAACAAGAGAAGGCTTGGACCGAAGAGGGCTAACTACCCACCCCTCCCTCAACCTTGGATCACTGTTTTCTGGTCACTCCTAAAACAAAACGCAATCTAGCTTCCACCAGAAAGACAACAGCAATGGCCGAACCACCTTGATCGGACGAGATTCTGTGCATATCACAGGATGCCGGGACATGATCTAACCTATTGTTATACAGCCAGAGACTTGATTTACGACCTCAGTGATGAGGAGGTGATTGATTGAAATTGCATCAAACCCATGGGAATCCACGGTCCACAGAGAATGCAACAAACCCAAGTTCCACCTGCCGGTATGACGTAGTGGACGCTTAACATGAAAATCTACACGAACCCGATGCCACAACACGCTGCGTCAACCTCAACACAACCGTTGCAAGGACCGTCGACAAATGTTGCTACCATGTGACATCAATCAACTGATTTCCCGATCCAGCCGACCATTAGTTAGAATCAACCCTATTATGACAACTTTTTTGAAGATTATGACTATTGGAAATACGTCAATTGGGATGGGAAGACTAAATTTAGACCAGATAATCCCATAATTGACATGGTAGTCGACTCCCCGGACCACTATAAGGTGTACTTCAATGATGATATCACACATGAGGGCTCTCAGATTGGTGCTTACCCCAGCCTGACCACTCCCGAAACGTAGGGCTATCACAAGCACACCTTCTATCAGGATGGATCCGCCCACACCCGATTACCTCCGATAACGAATACGCTGGATCCAAGCCTGTAATTCCCCAGTGCGTAGACCGAAGAAGTTATCGAGGAAAGAGCTCACAATCAGCTGGAGACTAGGATGGAATATGACCTCCTGGGGCACCTGACGAAGATACCCGCCTAAGTGTCAATCCTTTACATGATCAAGACTTCCCCAATGCATCAAAAGCAGCTGATGGATGCCATTACCCATTTACAAGTTCCGGAAAATATAACCCCGGAGCAACTAAGGACGTCCATCGCCTCCTTATCCCTAGAGACTTTCATGCCGACCCTCAACTTCACCGAGGAGGAATTAAAAGAGACACCACTTGAAGCAAGAACCTCGCCCCTACATCTCACGGTTAGGGTTGCAGTGAAAGAAATATCCGGTGCTCTAGTAGACATAGGGGCGTCTTTGAACATCTGTCCGCTGAAAAACATACAAGACGCTGGATTTGGCCGCTAATGACCTAACCCCAGCCTCGTTGGTGGTGATAGGGTATGATGGAAACAGGAAAAATATTTGCGGGAAGATCATGTTATTAGTACAAACGGGCCCAATTTCGATACCTGAAGAGTTCTACGTCATGGATATCCCGGTGACCTTTAACTTGATATTAGGCCGTCGCTGGTTGAATCACATGAAGGCGGTCATGTCCACCAGACACCAATGCATTAAGTTTCCCCACTTAGGAAAAATCGTAAAGCTAATGGAGGACCCACCTGTGATCGAACCAGAGGGACTTCAGATACTTTCCACCCTGCGGCCGGCTCCTATCCCGCCTAGAAGCAAAACCCATGGATACAAGATCGATCCTATCATTTCCCTAACCGACATCGATCCTGTTCGGGGTATGATACCAGATCCGGTCCCTCTACCTGAACCACCATTGAGAAGAGAATGCATACAAGGTTGGAGCTGCATGAGAAACTTCGGATATCAGCCCGGATTGGGATTAGGCAGGAACGAGGACGGGATCCTTGACCTCGTCATCTCGGAAGCAAGGATAGGGACGAAAGGGTTAGGATTCGACCCGTACAATCAGGTAACACTCTCCAGAAAGAATTGGAAACTAGAGGAATACTTCATCAGACATAACAAACTCCTAGACCCCAATGAACCTCCCGACAGAGGGGGATGCCATGTGGTTCGCCCTCAGTGGAAAGGGAAAGAACTTTTAATAGAAGGTATAATCGATTCATCTGATGGACCCAGATTTTTTCTCTCCTCTCCTCTCCAATCCGTCCCCAGGGTCGCCGAAAGGAAATCGAAATGGAGGGAGGAAAGGGGGAGAAAAAAAGGGCGTCTATATTTTGTACGGGTATGCCAGATTTTCTATTATACTTGGAATTTAGAAATGGTGATCCGGAGATCCACCTTCGCAAGTAAAAAGGAAATCAACATTTTTCTAACTTTCCATTGCACACATAAATTTAAGAAAAGAGACAGTTTTTTGGATGCCATTAGAGACGATTTTGTGCCATAGGAGGCAATTTGTGCCATGAAAGGCGATTTTTTCCGTGAAAGGCGATTTACAAATCTCATCAAAATTAAAGACAAGAATTGTGATTTTTTTTTCTCTTAGAAAAACAAAGTACAATAGAAAAGTAAGAAAGGGAATTTGACTTCTCAGGAGTTCGTGGGGACAAGTTCAGATCGACGGTCGCAAGTCATGTATGGACTTCGCCATCGTCCTGCAGGTGAGAACGCTTGATGCTTTGATTCTTTGGCTCGGCTTGGACTTCAGTTTTTTAGAGGATAAGGACCAAGGGGAGGTCCTATATCCAATGAAAAACGAAGAGACGGGCTGAAGAGCTGCGTCTTGACCATGTTGAGAAGGCTTTTTCTTTGGGGGGGAGGGGTGCCCCCCAAGGGACTTCAATCACCTTTTGGTGTTTGCTGCAGCAGAGTTTCTTTTAGTTTCTTCAGAGTAGCAGGGCTTCTGGATCTTGAGTTCGGAATTCCGGAATTCTGTGTGTGTCTCTTCTTGGAATCACCTCCTTTTATAGGCATTGGTAGCCTTTAGGAGACTTTATGGGCTTTAATGCATTTAAAACCACATAATGGGAGGAGTTACAAGTTTTAATTCCTTTATTTTGTAACTCCTTTTTCTTGGCTTCTGATTGGCCGGTGGAGATATGATCACACCCTGCAGGTTAGTGGAACCATTTTGAGGGAGGCAATGATATTCGACGTTGTTCGTGCTTTTCGGAAGACCGTGGTTTTCTCCAATGAGGCTTTCATGGCCATGCTAGAGTCATTCCTTCCACAAACCAACACCTTCATTGTGACGAATGGTGAGATTGATTTTACTTTGAAGGAATTAAGCGTCATCACCGGGCTACCTATCCTTGGCAAACTCTATGAGGAGTTCATGCCTATCGACAGCGTCCTTGAGGAGCAGTCTGAGGAGTTCAGGCTCTTGTACTTTCAGCTTGTCGCCTTTTATGACTTTTTGAAGGAGAAAGAGGGCTCGAAAGTCCGGTGCAGCAGTTGGAGGAATTGCAACTCCAACTTCTTTGACGGTGGAGAGTCTTTTGATGGCACGGCCTAAGATGCTAGGGCCAAGAACCCAGGTTTGAAGAAGATCTCCGTTATGCGAGAGGACTTGAAGAAGTTCTTCGGGAGTATAAACGCCATTTGTTCTTACATCACACTGCGAAGAGATCTCGCTATTTACCTCACTTATTGGTTAGGTGAGGCTGTTTTCGCTGGAGGAGATGGAACACACATCAGGCTGCATTGTGTTTTTCCGGCTTGTCAGATGGCGTTCGGAGAGCGGTTGGCTTTGGTGTCAGCTCTTTACTCCTACTTGTGTACCGAACTGTAGGCTGCTGCTTTCTTGGTTCGGCTTGGGCTCCCTATGAACAGGGTATTTTCAGCCCATATTTTCTATTCATGGTATGTTTACCACTGTCCCGGCTTCCATCGCTTAGGAGTTACACAGGATGATGACCCTTTCATGATTCGGTTGCCTAGAGGGACAGCCATTTCCGAGTCTTTTTTGTCTGCCCGTTTGAGGATCTGATGGTTCAAGGACGTCGAGATCGGGCTATCTTCAGTGAAGCTTTCTCCAGGTTTGCGGAAGAAGGCTTTCAACTTTGGTGCCTCCCGAGATTCCACCTGGGCGGGGTCGGGAAGACATTACTAAAAGATCATGCTATTCTGATCTGAACTTGGACTTCCATGGCTGATTTGTGTTTTTCAAATCGAAAACAGATCTGATTTGGCAGCCATGAAACACGCATAAAAACTCCATGAAATCATGATCAACATGTGTATAATGAAAGGAGATGAAAGAGGACTAATACCTTGATGATATGATGGCCTCAAATCTCTGAAAAGAAAACTCCAAAGGTCTGATCTCAGCCTGCAGTCAGCAATGCAAGTTGCAAGAATTTTCTGCAGCAGCTTTTCCTTTGATTTCTCTTCTATTCCACAACCCAATCTGATTGGCTTTGATTGTGGGATCAAACTATGGATTCCTAGAAGGGTTTTCTGAACTATACTTTGTGGAAAAAGAACCAGGACCTGATCTCCTCTCTTCAATGAATGAAGAATAAGAGAGCAATGGGCGTGAGTCTCTCTTTTTCACTTGGGCAGCCAATGGAGTTCCCTCTTGATTCACGCCTAGGGCAATTCTGATTGCATGTTGCACGCCTAGGGTAGTGTGGGGTACATATAACATGTTGTTCTCATTCCTTTTTAGTTCTCTCTAATAGGAATGAGTATCCCATAAAATAAGCAACCAGCCACCTTAGTAGTGCAACACTTTCTAATTAAATTTACTAAAAATTAGTAAACTTTAATTATAGGAATTCTTACCCAAAGAGGAATTCTTCCTTCCAAGTAAAGATACCTAGTTAAACTTGGAAACCTCACACAAGGGGCTCCCTTTATGGCTGGCCCACAAGATAGATAAACACACCATGGCCCACAAGTTAATAATTTAGCTACAGTTAAATTCATGTATGCCAACAAAAGCCTATTTGAATTTAAACTCAAAATTATTCTTCCACAAAATTAATTCAACCACATATCATCTAATTAAATTAGGAAACCATGACAATATAAGAAGATGGCAAGAAGAGGGACCAAAAGACATATTTGCCCTTGGATCCCAAAATGACCAAAATGTCCATGCTAACCCCATAGCAACATTAAGATCATTTTAACCCTAACTCATTCCACTAAAGAGTTACGGTTGCACTCCAGGGACAAATATTAAATATGAATTAAGCTCGTCAGGGAATGACATTTGTCTTCGACCTACCAAGTGAAATGACCAAAATGCCCCTCTATGTAACATCCATAATCAAGTCAGGTTATCCGATGTACTATCAACCTTCTTGATTATATCTCAACCTTAGAACTTCATATCCTTGACTTAATCATCATGCGGATATCATTCTCTTGGTCCAGGGAGCGACCCACAAGTTCAATATCCATATGGAACATCCATATACTAAGATCTTAGATTCTGATGATTAATCGGATAATTCTAAGGGGACGATCACTCCATCACAAGATGGCATAGATTCTTTATTGCATCTACACGTCCTAACTAATCAAGCTCGAGTACCCAAAACACAGAGCTGTTGACCTATGAACAGGATCTCACCCATAGTGAATTAAAGTACAAGAACTCGACTTCGTCAGTTCATCCACATATGCTCAAGATTAAGAGCACTGGTCACTCTGTAGCATAAGGTGATTTGATCTCTCTCAGTGATAGTACTATTTTAGAGATCACACCTACAAGTGGTCATGTTCAATGCATGACACATGCACTAATGAGATAAATCCGGAAAAGCCTCCCGTGACTTAGGTAAGTCACCCTGAATACAGGAGAGTATCTCACTATAACTTATACCAAGATGAAGTGCCCAACTCCATCTCTCAGTTATGAACAAGTTTATTGTTTCAAGTGTCCATGACTCAGACCTAACTGTGTGTAGCCACTACACACCCAAGTCATTTACTAGAAACAATGGGCCTTACACAACCATACATATATACAAGCAGTAAGAGAAAAGAGTCCTTCCATTAAATAACTAGTAAATATCCAGTAACAGAGAAGAGGGTGCAGTCAGTGGGCTTTAGGGCATACACAAATCCCAACAATTACTCCTTGACCAATGCAGAAAAGGGGTGGCTTTTTAACATACGTGTTGGTACGATAGTGTACCGGAGACATCTTTTTGTTGATATCCAGTCGTATGTTCCCTCGCGTTTCGCGCTGTAGTTGGGCTTTTCTCAAGGCGTTGTTGGAGCACCTTTGAGCATGGTGAAGCGCTTTGGAGGTTTGTAGGATGGGAGGAATGCATGGGCCTTTTATAGTGCGGAGGACACTACCGCCATGATTTCCTATCCTGAGTTGCCCACTTTCAGGACTGCTAGCTTCACGAAATGGTTCGCGGAATCCAAAAGACAACAAGGACTATAAACCAACATATTTCCAAAACATTAAATGAGCTAGCAAGGTTCATTCAAGAGCATTTATTTCAAAAATCAATGCAAGTCAATAAATATGAATAAAAGTGACAATTCAACCACATTTCTTATGAAAACCATACAAAGCTCAAATAACATTTCATCCACTTGCCTTAGGTCTCTAATCAAGGAAATCAAGCTTCTAAGCACACTCTTCCAAGACAAGAACAAAAGCTATACAAAAACCCCCAAAAACAAACCCTAAAGGATCAAAACAAGAATGAAGAAGAAGAAGCTTGCAATAGAAGAGGAAAAAGACTCTCTAGGGTTAGAAAAACCCAAATCTAGGAGGTAGAAAAAGGAACCTACTTGGAAGGTCTTCAAATGGACAAGGTGAGTTCAAAGGAGACTCCAATGTTGCCGAAATTCTTCACCAATGGTATCAATGAGGAGCATGCATGGTGGGGAAGAAGAAGATGAAGTTCATTTCTTGGTTGGTGTAAGATTGATGTGGAAGGGAGATAAAGAAGCAAGAAGAAGAAGAAGAAATGGTAAGAGAAACCCTAGGCAGCTCCCAACACTCCACTCCCACATTTTGAGCCAAGAAGGGTGAAAGTGGAAATGGGTTTTGTTTTTATAGCACAAGAGGGTGGGCTCCATTACTAGAAATCTTGTGGGGCTGAAAACATGTCTTTCGAGACCTCGGTTGAAATTGACAAAGAAGGGAAAAACGATCGTCGAAAAATCTAGTTTCTAAAAAGTATATGTTTCGCGGGTCTCGAGGATATCAATTTTTTGGTATAGATTTGGTGCACAATGACTGTTTTGCCCTTAATGCTAGGAAAGTCGGGTTTCGGGATCTCGAACGGGCACGGGATCAACATGAAAGTTGTGGGGGTTGATGAGATAAATAAAACAGGATAAAAACAATAAACACAAGAATCTCAGATAATCCCCCAAGTAAACGCAACGTCATAAAAGGAACCCCCAAAGGGTCCCACTGATCACAAAGGCACTCAAAATTTCCCAAAGCTATAACAAAAGCTATTATAATCCCAACTTAACCCAAAACACTCTAAACACACTTAGAACTAAAACACGACGTAATTAACACTAATCGAGGTCACTCGGGACGGGGTCTTACACGACCCTTCATCTCAATAGGGGTCGAACTCGTAAAATTCAAAGCCTCTTTGCGACAAGGAAAGGACCGCATCCGGATCCTATCCATTCCTAGCCTCAAAGAAAACAAACTCGGCTGTTGCGCACGGGGGACTACCTCCTTCGTTGCCAGAGCTGACTGAAGCTCAAATTGCTTGTCGTATACGTCATCACGCTGCATATCGACAATAGAGACTAGAGAAGCAAAGAACCCAGCATTCTACCCTTCAGGTCTCTAAAAAATGGTTCGAAAAAGAAAGACCCGACCAAGTTGTTGCTGTCTACATGGTTGGCAACACCAGAAGTCAGCAACCAAAATTCATGTCAAACAACCGGTGACTCGTAGCTTCTCCCGGACACAAAGACATCAGGAGGATTCTCCCGCTCTTTCAAACCAAGGACATCGGAGTAACCATTCCTTTTACTCTTCATCCAAAAGAATGAGCTCCAGCTCAGTCACCAAGACGATATCCTCATTCGATTCTCGAAGGATGAACGTCTGGTTACAAATGCTAAGCAGCCTCCGCCGCATGATGATGTAACAGCACGCATCTAGCAGTTTGAGCAAGGACAGCAGAGAATTGAGGTTCTGATGGAAAACCTCCTTCTCACTTTCCAGCATCCACCTAACAATGAACCTCCTCCGAGTCATCAAGATGACGAGGTTAATCGGGAAAACAATGAGTCATGCGCCCTTACCAAAAAGGATGTTGACGATATCCTCGCCAAAGCAAAAGAAGAGGATACACTGAAGGAACATGGGATCAAGCCACCATATCCCTTATGGATGAACTCGGTTCCGTTCCCTGCAAAATTTAAACAACCTGCTCTCCAGACATATATATGGAAAGGATCTGCCAGACAGTATGTCATCCACTTCAAGATCCTGACGGGAGCTATTGCGGATCAAGATGCCCTCAAGATTCGTCTCTTTGCAAGTACCCTGAAAGGTACGGCCTTTGATTGGCACTCCACTCTGCCGGAGGATGAAAGTCCTAGGATCCTAACCCTAGAGGGGGGGTGAATAGGGTGTGCTACAAATATGACCAATTTAGACAAATTTTAACTTCTTAACATAAACTAGTCACAAGTGATGATTAATCAAACAAGGTGCAGAAGCTAATATAAACAATCACCACAAGCAAACACCACAACACAAAGGTTTATAGTGGTTCGGCCTCAATGCCTACGTCCACTACCGGCTTGTGATCCAATCACCCCACCGGATTTCCACTATCTATGCTTTTCAATAGGCTAAGCAATAACCTTTACAATGTTGTTTTTCTAGGCTAAACAACAACCTTTACAAGATGCTTTTCTAGGCTAAGCAATAACCTTTACACAATGCTTTTCTTAGGCTAAGCAATAACCTTTACAAAAGAAAGATTTCTCTAAGAAGGTGTCTTCACAAAAGATCACTCTAAGAGATACAATTTAAGCTCAATGAAATTGCCTCTTAAATAGGCTAATATGAAAGTGAAAAAAAAACTCACACACACACACACACACTATATGAATGCAAATGTGTATGCTCATGATGTGTGTGTGTGTGTGATAACTTCAATCAAGTTAAAAACAAAACTCAATTAATATATTGCTTAAAGCAATTCAAAGTTTAAGGCTCATAAAAGATTTGATTGAAGTTTAATGCAAATCACATGTATGAATATCAACTTGTTAATGATATGAAAATCAAAGATTCACAAGTTGTATGAAAATGACTAACTTAGAACATGTGATGCATGTGCAATGTTGTTTTCAAAACTAAACAAGTTTAACTAAAGTTCAAACGAATGAAAACAACAAATAAAGATTCAATCAAGTAAAAGAATCATGCTCTAAAAGAAAACAAAGTTTTTGGCTAAGCATGATTAAGGAAGATTTTAAAACAACTTGAATTGAAATCAAAGTGAAGAATCCAATCTTAATTAGTTCAAAGATTAATAGAAGAATGGATTCAACACATCATAGTTAAATTCTAAAAATCATTTACCAATAATTTAAACAAAGCATATAACCTATGATTAAGAGAGGTAGAGCTTACTTAGAGATTTAACTTCATTAATCCAAGCTTTAGCTCTCCAAATGACTCTTTGGTCTCTCTTAGTTCATCCCCTTTTCTTTGTCTCAAAGCACCTCAAAAGAGTCTTCAAAATCTCCAACTTTTGAAAAGGAATGAACTTGGTTTTATACCCAAAAAGTGGGTTTCTACGAGTGCCCGGTCGACCTGGCCTTCAAACGGTCAGAAAAATGACCGTTGGAAGAGCCAATGGCACTTTGCCCCGGTCGACCTGCAGTGTGGCCAGTCGATCGGGTCCCCTGGACCCATAGTGTGACCGGTCGACCTGAAGATGTTGAAGAAATCTTTGAGGCTCCCGTAGTAAATGGTAAACTCACCTTGCCTGAGCCCAAAAGATCGGGAGATGTTGGCAAAACCAATGATCCTCGGTATTGTCCCTACCACCAGATGATCTCGCGTCCTCTCAATCAATGCTTCGTTGTGAGAGAGAAGATCAACGAGATGTGGAAAAATGGAGTCATCACCTTTGACAAAAACTATGGGTCTGCTCCGTCAACATGGTGTCGTACGGACAAACTTCAAAATCACCAAAGGAGAAGACCACCACTTCCTTTAAGGTGATAAAAATGACCCAAATGTCCCAAGAGTTGGTCCTTTATCCAACACCTGACGGACAACCTATATGGGTGCATCTCGATCTCCTTGAAGATGAAAATTGGGAGATCGTCAAAACAAAGCCTACCGCTCGACAACGAAGGCAAGACAAGAGACGACTCCGCAAGCTCAAACAGCAGGAGAAAGCTCAATCAAAACAAGAAGTCCTAGAAAAGGCAGAGACCTCTTCCACTACTTCGCTAGGGGCAACGGAAGAATCCAAGGCTTCAGAGGTGGAAAGAAAATTCACCCTTGGTGATTTCATGCCACCTCAATTCAGAAATGAAACTGCGCAGGGGGCATCATACTCTTGCAATTCAGTGATTGGATTCTTCATGGATGGATACGAGTCCAGTGACACCGCCAGTGACACCGTCGAGTGGGAGGAATCCCTCGAAACAGGAGAATACCTCTCCGATGAAGAATGGGTTCCCGAATCTCACCTTATGCCGGTAATCTAGTATAACCCATATGGGCAACAGGGATCCTGGTCCAATGATGAAGGAGACCAAGAGCCTATTCAAGAAAATGATGTTGACTCAGCACCCTTCAACGCTCCAGTGGAACCCGATTGTGTCGAACCACAAAGGGCAGATGAAGATGAAGATTTGGCTCCCATGCCTGATCTTGAAAAGTATGCGACGGTCTTACAACACCTTGCCTTAGAACAAGAGCAAGATCTTCGCGATCAAAATCCAGAACCGGAAGTCCCTGGAAATCAACAGATACCTCCTCCTTCAACTCCTGAAAATGGAGAAAGTTGCTAGATAGATGATCCTCTCACATCCGATGATGAGTCCGACTCCCAACAGTCCGCTATGGGGGGATCTCCCATCAGGGCACCTTGCAATGCGATAACTCAGGATGATAGCGCCTCTGAAGCATCATCTACAGAAGACACGTACTCTCCGGCTACACCTGATAGTATATCTTCTGGAGCCACATTTTCTCGGGTGACTTCCACTGAGATAACATCTTCTCAACCTTCGTCCCCGGAGACCGTGACGTCGCAACTCACAGCTCTTCTAACCGATCATCCTGAAGAAACTTCAGCCGATGGAGACCTAGTCAGTTGGTCCCAGATACCTGACCTCATAGGAGATGTCTGGACCGACAAATTACTCAATGAAGGAGAAAAGTTGCTGGATGTTGTTCAGGACCTGTTCCCAGAAAATACTCCATGTAACGCAATCACTGAGGATGGTGACTCTGCTGTAGACACATCTTCAGTAAATGAAAAGGATCAGCCCTTGGATCTCATGGATGATCTTCCAAATGAAGACCCTTCTCAAGAAGCTCTTGAAGTTGGTAGAGTTACCCATTCTGGCCGGGATTACCACAAAAATCATAACCAATCGTCTTCTTCTTATGTAAATCCTTCAGGAAAAGATGTTGTAAATGCCCCAAGTGGCAACAATAATGAACATGCAGGCCCGAAGGAGGCTTTCAAGTACGACTTGATTGAGCACTTCAAACACATACATGCACGACTGCACATCCTGAACTTATTACGAATGTGTCCACTAACTCGTGATAGTCTCATCTTAGAACTACAAAGGCTGAATGCGGATGTCGACAAACATGCCCCACAAGTCCTACAAATTGAAATGGACTATAGGGTCAAAAAATCAAATACTTCCTCAAAAGGAGAAAAGAAGAAAACCGAAGGATCATGCATTGAATGCCTCTCGGTACAGAAAGCAGCAAGTGCAATCATCGCCTTCGGTAAGGATGACCTCCTTTTAGGCGAGACAAAGCACAACCGACCCCTGTACTTCATAGGGTACATCAAAGAAATGTCGATACACAGATTCCAGATCGACCCAGGTTCTGCACTCAACCTCATCTCTACTTCGGCGCTTGAAGAGATGGGCATCCCACCTAGCAAGCTGAGTCACACGTCTGTATCCATCTTTGGGTACGATGGGAGCGCTCAAAGGCCTATCGGCAAAATCAGGTTCAAATTACAAATCGGTGATCTTATCTCTGAAGTCACTGTGTATGCAATAAGAACCCCCTCATGCTACAACATCCTTCTTGAACGTCCCTGAATACACGAGAATGGTGTCGTCCCTTCAACTCTACATCAATGCATCAAGTTCGTCGGCAATGACGGCTCGATACATCGAGTGTTTGCAGATAAAAAGCCCTTCAAAGGCAAAGAAGTCCATTTTGAAGATGCTCAAATGTACAAAGATGAAAAAGAAGAAAAGGAGGAAGAAATAGCACCCTTTGTCGAAAATCTCCGGAAAGATAAAGGCAAGGCTCCTCAGCGATCATCGGAAGAAAACAAACCTTCCAATAAACCTGAAGAGAGAGATCCATCTCCCTTCGTTGTCTCCCTCAAATCTTCAAAGCCTTTGGTCATCATAACCAAAGCAAAGAAGACAAAGCAAAAGTCTGGGGGCAAGTTTATCGTCTCCTTCGTGTCTATCATGCAAGACACGGATTCAAAGTCAGAGCCAAAAGACGACACACCGTCAAGCCAAGCTGACACTTAACAAGTTCAGCCTGCTCTACCCCCCAATAGAGATACCTGCTGACGTAGAAGCTCCTACGTCTGCTTCCTTTGTTGTTCCAGCAACCTCAGCAGAAGAGAAGCCAATCTTCTTCCACAGGTCAGAAGCTTCTTCATCAAATTCCATGCTTGAACCTTTCCAAAATGAAGATATACCTCAATTATTTCTATATAGTCCTGTGGCACAAGCTATTATGAAGAAAATGGGCTATGACACTCAAAACCCAATCGGTCTGGGGCAAGGTCGCAGTATTCTCACACCATTGCAGCCTGCCTTGACCAAAAGTCAACTGAAAGATTGGAGACTCTACGCTCGTCTAGAAAGATCTTCACATGGGTTGGGGTAGGATCCCGACGCTCTCATGAGACAGTTAACACAAATGCTGAGGAGTCGATTTACTGACCAAGCCTCAACATCTCATGACATCGATCTCCCTGGATATCTCTTTAAAGAGTCACCCGTCAAGGATCCAGGAAGCTCTACCAATTCGTACGGCTTCTCTAATGATGAAGAGGAATTGTCTGGTGATAAAGACATGTAGCATTCCGACCCAGAAAAACCATTGTCTCCAAAAGAAGTACCTTACTTCGACCCAGTTTCAACAGGCGATTGGGATCACCTCATAACAAGCCTTGAGAATATCACCAATCCTGAAGGCCCATGGCCAGAAACAAAGCCTTGGCCTGAAAATGCCCTTGAAACTCCAGAAGGTTTCATTGAGTTGGAAGCCTCCGAAAATATTGTGGAGGAACTACCATCGAACCTTCCAACAGAAGATCCTGTTCAAAAGATAGACTTGGGAACACCAGATAACCCAAGTCATGTATTCATAAGCAAGAATATAAAGGATGATAGTTACCCGAGTATATCTCTTTTCTTCGTGAGTTCGTTGATTGTTTTGCATGATCTTATGTTGAAATGCCTGGCTTAGACCCAAAGATAGCAATCCACAAACTCAATCTGCAAAAAGATATCAAGCCTATCAAACAAGGCCAAAGAAGATTCCATCTAGACGTGATGGGCAAAATTGAACAAGAGGTTCAAAAACTGAAAAGCGTCGGCCTCATCCTCGAGGAACAGCATCCTGAATGGTTGGCCAACATCGTCCCCGTGACAAAGAAAAATGGGCAGATCAGGGTCTGTATAGATTATAGAGACCTAAATGGCGCTTGCCCCAAAGATGAGTTCCCGCCCCCCATACCAGAGGTGATGATTGACAACACCTGTGGGTTTGAGCGAATGACATTCATGGATGGATTCTCTGGCTATAATCAGATAAAAATGCATCCTGAAGATGAAAAACACACATCATTTCGAACCCCATTTGGCGTGTATTGCGACATTGTCATGCCATTTGGTCTAAAAAATGCTGGTGCCACATATTAAAGGGCTATGATGAAGATATTCCAAGATATACAGCACAAGACGGTTGAATGTACGTTGATGACCTCGCCATCAAAAGCAGGAGAAAAGAAGACCATCTGAAAGACCTTCGGGAAGTCTTCCTCCGACTTCGCAAACACAAACTGCGAATGAATCCCCTGAAATGCTTCTTCGGTGTCTCATCGGATAAGTTTCTCGGATTCAAAGTCCGGAAAGCTGAATAGAACTTGACCCCATCAAAGTCAAGGCTATTCTAAAAATTCCCTCTCCAAGAACCTTAAGAGAACTTAAACGACTTCAAGGAAGATTGGCATACATCAGACGGTTCATCTCCAACCTGTCAGGAAAGTGTCGTCCATTCTCTCGCCTAATGAAGAAAGGTGTGAACTTTGTTTGAGATGCTGAATGTGAAGTAGCATTTCAAGATATCAAGTCATACCTAACCAAACCACCAGTGTTGGCTGCCCCTACCACTGGAAAACCATTCATCTTGTACACAAGAGCTCTTGACATTCCTTGGGCGCTCTGCTTGCACAAGAGATTGACGAAGGAAAAGAAGTTGCGCTATACTACCTCAGTCGTATGCTAGTAGGTACGGAGCATCGCTACTCTCCAGTCGAGAAAGAATACCTTACAGTGATGTTCGTTGTACAAAAGCTACGTCACTACCTTCTTTCGACCACAGTCTACCTGATTTTGAGGATCAACCTCTTAAAGGTCTTTGTCACAAAAGCAGGTTCTCTCAATGCCCGACTGGCAAAATGGTCCATCCTCCTATCACAATTTGATATCAGGTATGTACCACAAAAGGCAATCAAAGGCCAAGCCCTAGCAGATTTCCTTGCAGAGCATCCGTTGCCTAAAGATTCCCCCTACAACGTGGAGACCTTCTCACCAAATACCTCTTGGGACATGTACTTTGACGGTGCAACCAGGACAAATGAAAAAAGAAAGTTGATCTCGGGAGTTAGCATCCTCTTTGTTAGCCCCGACAAGCACATGATTCCACACGCTTTCTCGCTACTGGAACCATGCTCAAACAATGCAGCTGAGTACCAAGCCCTGATTCTAGGATTGGAACTCGCCCTAGAATCTGGCATCACCATGCTGGAAGCTTTTGGGGACTTTCAGCTGATCGCCAACCAAATGAATCAGAAATTTGAAGTCTGGAAGCCTGATCAGTTGCCTTACTACAACAAGGCACAATCACCTCGCCAAAGGTTTGACATCTGTCATATCACCCATATCCTCAGAGGTGAGAACATCCGTGCAGATGCCCTGGCCAGACTTGCCGCATCCATGATGATCCAGGAAGGGTAGAACATGCAAATTACAGTGTGTCAGAGAAGGATTCGCCCTCCTCTTAACACACACCAAGCAGTTGTTGAATGCCACCAATTGGCCGAAAGTCGGATCTCCATCCTTAAACCTCCAATCGGCGACTGGAGAGATTCATTCATTGATTACATCATGTCTGAAATCCTCCTTGAAGATCCAAAAGAATGGGTAAGCATTCAAAGACGAGCCCCAAACTTTCATTTGGATATACCTTCAAAAATCTTTACAGAAAATCCTTCGACGGAGTACTTCTGCGCTGCTTGTCACAACAAGAGGCCAGGGAAATCCTCAAAGAAGTTCATGCTGGTCTTTGTGGAGCTCATCAGACTGGTCCTAAGCTCTATGATCAGATAAAAAGGTTGGGATATTATTGGCCTACCATGGTAGTTGACGCCATGCAATTTGTTAAATACTGCCGCCAATGCCAAGTTCATGGAGACTATGTTCATATGCCTCCAGAATGGCTACACCCCACAGCAATCTCATGGTCGTTCGAAGCTTGGGGTATGGACATCATAGGTCCTATCTCTCCCCCGTCAAGCAAAGGTCATCGCTTCATCTTCGCCGCTACGGATTATTTCTCCAAGTGGTCAGAAGCATTTGCACTCAGTGAAATGAAGACCTCATCAGTTCTTCAATTCTTGCGCACCAACATCATTTGTCGCTTCGGCATACCTAAAAGATTCGTTCATGATAGCGGACCACAATTTCGGGATCACCGAGTCTACAGGTTTTGTGACAAATACAAAATCCAGAGTTGTCCTTCGACTCCGTACAATCCAGCAGTAAACGGACTAGCAGAAGCCTTCAACAAGACACTCTGCAAAATTCTCCAGAAAATGGTCTCTAGTCACAAAAGAGATTGGGGAGACAAACTACCTGAAGCTTTGTGGGCTTATCGAACTACCATTCGAGGACCAACTCGTAGCACACCGTTTTCTTTGGTCTATGGATGCGAAGCTGTTGTCCCTTTGGAAGTACAAATTTCTTCCCAAAGGGTATCTTTGCAAAATGACATGACACAAGAAAGCAATGTCAAACTGAGACTCCAAGAACTGGACAACCTCGATGAAAGACAGCTCGAAGCCTTACAAAGCATTGAGTTGTACCAAGCATGCATGGCAGAATCTTTCGACAAAAGGGTCCTGCAACGCGCCTATAAAAAGGGTGATTTGGTTCTTGCAATAAAAAGGTCAATGGTTTTCGCCCACAAATCCAAAGGCAAACTCAAATCAAAATGGGAGGGACCCTTCGTCATTGACAAAGTCTTCTCTAACTGCGCATACGCACTTCTAAACGTGGAGGGCAACAGATGTATGTTGCCCATCAACGGCAAGTTCTTGAAGCGGTATTACCCTTGAAGACTTTCGCCACTGGATAAGAGTAGTGCCTGCACGACCAAAACCTATTCTCAGGTACTCGCTCGTCAAACCCGCCTCTTTTAGATTTTTCACCCTTATGTTGAGATTTCTAAAATTTCAAAACAATGCTTACTTTCATAGTTTCATTGTTCAAAAAAAAATCCAAAAATTCAAGTTTAGGTGACTCTTCCCGGACTTAACCAAATTTTCGATCCTTGAACCCAAAATTCATGGTTTGAAACAAAATCAGGACTCAGGAATTTCCACCCTAGTCCACCCTGACTTTTACAACCAAAAATGGTTTTAAATCAAAATTTACAACCCTCGTGTCTTTAAACAAAAAAAAGGGTTTTTTTAGAAAACCGCGGGGAAGCAACGCTCAGTCGATACTCGCAAAACCCAAAAATGGAAGGATGCAAATCTCATTCGATACTTCCAAAATTTCAAAATCGCAAGGAATCGACACTTTGTCGATACTTGCAAAATTCCAAAACTCGTGGAGACGCAACATTCCAATTGATATCCACAAACCCAAAATTCAACATAAAAACCGAGGTCCAAAAAAAAATGACCTCAAATTTCAAAAATCGTGTGGAAGCGACATTCAATCGATACCCACAAAACCAAATTTTTTGAAAAAAGCAAGGAAGCGACGTTTAGTCGATACTTGCACCCAAATTCGAGAGGAGACGACATTCCATCGATACTCGCAACCGAATGAGCAAGGAGGCGACATTCCATCAATACTTGCAAGACCATTCAGCAGGGATGTGACTTTTCGTCGATAATTGCACTTTTGAAAACAAAAAAACTCGACTATAAACGCCACAAAAATCGGCTATAAATGCCAAAAACTCGGCTATAAATGCCACAAAAATAGGCTATAAATGCCAAAAACCAGGCTCTCACGCCAAAAATCGGCTATCAACGCCACAAAATCGGCTATAAATGCCACAAAACCTGGCTTTCACGCCAACAAAAGAAAACTTGGTTTTTAAAAAATCGGCTCTCATGCCAAAAATCGGCTATAAACGCCACAAAATCGGTTATAAACGCCACCAAAAAAATCGGCTATAAACGCCACAAAATCTCGGCTTCCATGCCAAAAAAATAACAAATTTTGGCTTCTATGCCAAAAACAAATTTCGGCTTCTATGCCAACAAAAAACAAATCGCGGCTATCAATGCCACAAACAAAAATTTTGGCTCCCATGCCACAAACAAAACCGGCTTCCATGCCATCCCAAACTTCGGCTCCTACGCCACAAAATTCCGCTCTCACGCCATCTCAAAATTGGCTTCCACGCCATCTCAAAAATTTTGGCTCCCATACCACAAACAAAACCTGGCTCTCATACCATTTTAAAAATTGGCTTTCATGCCATTTCAAAATTTTGGCTCCCACACAAACAAAATTCGGCTTCCATGCCATCCCAAATTTTGGCTTTTACGCCTCAAAATTCCGGCTTCCATGCCGACCCAAGTTTTGGCTTCCATGCCATCTCAAAATTCTGCTTTCATGCCATTTCAAAAGCAACCATTTGATAAAAGGTTTTTCACAAAATAACAAACTTTTGATCAAATTTCCAAACAAACATTCCCATTTAACTATTGCTTGAATTTATCACAAAAGAATTTGAGTGAAAAGAGGGAATACAAAAAAGGAGAAGTGCTAAAAAAAATGTCCACAAGCACTACAAGAAAAAGAGTACCAAAAAATTTGTGTGTATACACGAGTACCAAAAAAAAAGGTTTGTTACAAGAATCAGGAGCCCAGTCTCACATAGTCTTCAACCAAAGGCTCAACTCCTCAAGCAGACTCTTGGCCTTAGCCTCTAAAGCTTCCAAGCCACGCTTCTTCAAGATCTTCCCATAGAATGCGGTAGAACGCCGCGATCCGTCTACAGCACGGGGTAGCTCTTCCCAAAGAATCTGCCATTGCTCGTACTCTTGAGTCTTCCCTCGGAGATTGCTCTCAGCCTCCTCGACTTGGCAAATCAGAGTCCCTTCTCTGGCATTAGCTTCCACAATGGCAGCCCATTTTACAGCAGCTTGTTCCTCCAATAACTCAAGACGCTGCCTGGTCTCAGCAACCTCTCTATCAACACGGCGCAGGTCCTCTGTCAGCCCGATGATAGCCAACTCGGTAACGTTCCTCTCCCGAACGAATTGTTTCCAAGTCCGCGAAATCTCGTCCAGCTCAGACTTGACCTCGCCAGAAGGCTTCAAAAACATCTCATTGAAGAAGTCACCACTTGGGAAGCTCTTGGTTTCATTCCACTTGCTCCCTAAAGCTATGACTTCATCAACAAAAGCCTTCGCATCTGCAATGTCCAGGCCGACTTCTTCGCTATCAGCAAGGATGTCTTGTACATGCTTGACCATGCCAAAGCCAGCTTCTAAATGGCCAGAAGAAAGAGTTTTGATCCATGAGCTCAAAACGCTCTTCAGCACTTTCTTCGCATACTCAAGAGATGGCCCGGACGAAGGCTCACCCCTCTCCATTGGTCGATTGCCCGTGTCATGTCCTACTGGAGGAGTAATCATTAAGCCCTTTCTATTTAGACGATTTCATCTCTGCCGCATCAAAACTGGAAGAAGAAGTCCCTGCTTCTAGTTCAACTGCAGGCATCCCCTGCTCAGGCACTGAGAAGGACGGAGGAACTTCTTTTGTCGCCTCACAATCTACCAACAAAACAAAACAAAAGAGGTATGAATATGATCATGTTGAAAAAATCATTATCATCAGGGTTATTGCTACAAATACCTTCTTCGACGATTGGCGGAATACTTTCTGCCTCCATAAGTTCATCTGAAGTGTCGTCAAAGGACGCATCCATGGATGGCTCGAAATCGTCAGAATCCTGTGCCAAGTCAGCTGACAAGAAAACAAGCAACATGTTAGCAGATGACAGCATAGACAAAAAGGAAAGGAAAATACAAAGAAGTCATACCAGGAGAGGATTCTGGAATCATTCCAGAGCCCCTCGGTTCTTCTTCAGATGCTGCAACCGGATCCGTCACTGCCTCATCAGCTGGAACTTCAGGCATCATAAAATCCTCATCTTCCACTGAAAAAGGGAGAGAAGGCAAATCAAAATAAGAAAATCTCAAAGAAAGAAATGGAAAGAGAAAGAAGAGGAATCATACCTTCATCAACAGTTTCTTCCTCTCCGCTCCTCTTTTCCGAAGGCTCATCAGCATCCCCTGACATCTCTTCAGCAGTAGCGAGAGGGACTTCCAAATTAGGAGAGTCATCGTGTCGTCTCTTATTGCGGCGTTGCCCTCTCTTCCTCTTGCTTCTATGGGATGGTTTACTTAAAGTACCCGCGCCACTATCAAAGTCAGGAGTTTCGCTTGATTCCTCACCGGATGGTCTGCTCTTCCCAGTGGATTCCATGGAAGCCTTTGTTAGTTCCGCTTACATCCAAGCGTCGATCTCGACTTCCTCCTCTTCGAGTTGATCCAAGACCTCACTAGGTATCTCTTGTACAGCTCCTGGTCTGATGATGTCCTGCTCATTGAGAAAGCCGATCTTGTGCTTCTCTCCTGAAAGGAAAGCCAGAACTTCCTCTCGACGGACTCCATCTGATCTTCCAAGACCATTCGCAGGAGATTGCTTGACATCAAGTTCCTTCTTGGAAAGCCCTCGGTACACTGAAAAGCTTCCCACGAACCATTTCGTGAAGCCAGCTGTCCGGAAAGTGGGCAACTCAGGATAGGAAATCATGGCGGTTGTGTCTTCCACATTGTAAAAGGCCCATGCATTCCTTCCGTCCTGCAAACCTCCAAAACGCTTCACCATGCTCGAAGGCGCTCCAACAATGCCTTGAGAGAAGCCCAACTGCAGCGCAAAACGCGAGGGAACATACGGCTGGATATCAACAAAAAGATGTCTCCGGTACACCATCGTACCAACACCTATGTTAAAAAGCCATCCCTTTTCTACATTGGTCAAGGAGTGATGTCTTCTCGACCCCGCCCTATTGGAATCACGGGAGGCTCCAAAATCAAAAGCCTTCTTCCGCAAACCTGGAGAAAGCTTCATTGAAGATTGCCCAATCTCGACGTCCCTAAACCGTCGGATCCTCAAACGGGCAGACAAAAGGGATTCGGAAACGGTTGTCCCCCTAGCCAACCGAATCATGAAAGGGTCATCATCCTGTGCAACTCCTAAGCGATGGAACTCGAGACAGTGGTACACATACCATGAATAGAAAATATGGGCTAAAAATACCCTGTTCATAGGGAGCCCAAGCCGAACCAGAAAAGCAGCAGCCTGTAGTTCGGTACATAAGTAGGAGTAAAAAGCTGGCACCAAAGCCAACCGCTCTCCAAACGCCATCTGACAAGCCGGAAAAATACAATGCGGCCTGATGTGTGTTCCATCCCCTCCAGCAAAAATAGCCTCACCTAACTAGTAAGTGAGGTAAACAACGAGATCTCTTCATAGTGCAATGTCAGGACAAATGGCGTTTATACTCTCGAAGAACTTCTGCCAGTCATCTCGCATAACGGAGATCTTCTTCGAACTTGGGTTCTTGGCCCTATCATCTTAGGCCATACCTCCAGAAGACTCTCCGCCGTCAAAGAAGTTGGAGCTACAATTCTTCCAACTGTTGCACCAAACTTTCGAGCCCTCCTTGTCCTTCAAAAAATCATAGAAGGAGACAAGCTGAAAGTACAGGAGCCTGAACTCCTCAGACTGCTCCTCAAGAACGTTGTCGATAGGCATAAACTCCTCATAGAGTTTGCTAAGGATGGGCAGCCCGGTGATGACGCTTAATTCCTTCAAAGTAAAACCAATCTCACCATTCGTCACAATGAAGGTGTTGGTTTGTGGAAGGAATGACTCTAGCATGGCCATGAAGCCTCATCGGAGAAAACCACGATCTTCCGAAAAGCGCTAACCGCATCGAAGATCCCGGCCTCCTTTAAAACGGCTCCACCAACCTGCAGGGTGTGATCAGTCCATGATTCCTAGCTCGAATTAGCACTGAAACGGCCATGAAGTCGAAAAGGCTTCACCCAACTGCTGCCGTCACCCAGAAAAATGCCAAGGCCTACCGGTCTCAAATTGACAGCCGGATGGTCAGAACCGTGGTAGCCACTGGAGGGCATCAACATGTCCATACAGACAGGCGATTTCTCCACATATCCGGAAGGACCACCAACAAAAACCCCGGTCTTTATCACATTGGCCCTCTTCACCCAGCTTGGAGGATCCTCCCTCTTGGGACACATGGGAGAAAGACTCATGATCGATACAGTCCGATCAAAAGTCGATCGAGTAGAAATTGTTCTCTCCTCACCATCAACTGTGTAAGAGAACTGAAAGCATCTTCTTTGGTACGTCAAGTCATCAGGGACTGCATCGCCAAAGAAGATGGTAGGCTTGGGCACATCGCTCTGATCATCCATGACCCAAGGACGATTACTTACCACAATCCTGTAGAACTCCTCATCCTTGAGAGCGATTCATCGCTGTCTCATCTCATCGCGATTGAGGGAGTCACACTCTTTCAAGTTTTTCTCCACAAACTGGACCTTCTCCCAGGCCTGCTGTACAGCCACATTAGGAGACCTGGTAGACCGATGAGGTGCATCAGTAACAGGCTTTTTTCCCTTGTTTGTTCTGGAGGAACTACCTGCAAAAGGATAAAAAAAATCAATCATCAAAGTGATAGAATTTTGCTAAAGCAAAATTCTAGCGGAATTTTGGCATGATTCCAGGGACAATTCCGAAGAAAAGGAAGATGAGCTGAACATCGCTGCGAGCTCAATGAAGCATCATCAAAAAAGGTTTGAACTCAAACATTGCTGCGAGATCAAACCAATCTCATCAAATCTCCGCAAGCTTGAAGAAGGGCTCAACATCGCTACGAGCTCCAAACACCAAAACTTGCAAAACTCCTCAAAATCCGACAAGGTAAGGAAAGGGCTCAACATTACTGCGTGCTCCAAATCCCAAAACTTGCAAAAGATTTCCAGGTATGCATCATCATGCTCCCAATCAATTAATTAAAAAGCATGCATCCAAAAAATCATCATGCATTAGATGCTAGGAAAACTTTAACCAAAGTTTGACCAATTCCAACCCAACTTGGTCAAAACCAATCAAACTTTGTCAAAGTCAAAATTCATGTTGGCTTGACCTAGAGATTCTAGCCTCTTATCCTGATGCATCAAAAAAAACAAAAAGAGAAAGAGACAAATATGCATGAACATCTTGAAATGCATAAAACCTCATCATCATGGTGCATAAACCTCATTCTCATGGTGAGCAAAAAAGAGAAGCAAAAAAAAGGGGGGAGAGAAGTTTCAAAAAAAAATAAATCTTTGGACAGCAGGTCGTGGCCCACTGCCACGTGGCAGTATAGCCAGGTCCGTACGAACATGCCCGTACGGCCAAGAAAGAAAAAAAAACATGCAAAAGAAAGAAAAAAAAAGAAAAGAAGAAAAGAAAAGAAAAGAATTCTACTTCTACAATGGAAATTTCTTGTGAAGGAAGAAAACTTACTTGAAGCCATTGATGGAGAAGAAGAAAAAAAAACTTGAAGATCTTTGAAGAAGAAGAAGAATTCTTGATCTTGGAGCACTCTTGGAGACTCTTGCAAAGAAAGAGAGCAAAGAAGTAAAGATCCAATCTCCTCTTGCTTTTATAGAAGAAAGCAAACCAAAAGAGGAAACAAGGAGAAAAGAAAGGAGGTAAGTGTTAAAAATTAGCAACCTTCCCAAAAGAAAGGAGATTTGAGATATTCTCTCCCAAAGAGAAGATTCTTTGAGAAATTTTCTCCAAAAAGAAAGGGAATGAGAAATATTCTCTCCCAAAGAGAGATACTTTGAGAAAATCTCTCCCAAAGGAAAGGAAACTTGAGAGATTTTCTCCAAGTAGGAATATTTTTAGATATTCTCTATCCAAAAGAGATATTTTTAGATATTCTTTACAAAATGACACCATGTGAGATCTAAGCCATCTTTAAAAGCTTAAGGTCCCATGGGCTAGCCCACATGAGTCAGGTTTGACCACCTAGGCACTAAAGGGGCTTCCTTTCAAAAAAAATCCTCTTACCAAGAGCATACAAAATGGTTACATGCCTCTTTTTAGTCGATTGAACCATTCAAAAAAAAAAGAAGAAAAAGCTTCATCAGTTTCCAAAACAACAAACCATCCCTCCTCATATACCAAATTGAGCCAAAATCTTGAAATTGACAACCCACAAAAAACCAAACTCTGATCCCCTAACTTGCCACATAAAGCTTGTTAGGTCACAAGGCTAAAACCAAAAAAAAAAATCCCTGACCCACTGGCTCGCCACATACAGCTTGTTAGGTCACAACGTCAAAACCAAATATGACCCCCCAACTTGCAACATACTGCTTGTTGGGTCACAAGGTCAAAATCCAAAAATCAAATCTCGACCCCCTAACCTGCCACATACAGCTCGTTAGGTCACAAGGTCAAAAACCAAAAAATCCTTCTTGATCACCTAATGCGCCACATAAAGCCCATAGGTTCACAAGGTCAAAAGGAAAAACCAAAATCCAAAACCCAAATCCAACTCCCTCATGTCATTTTCAAAACTTTGCCTTGAGATGGTACGTGATCCCTCTCACTACCATAAAATCCCTCAGAAACTCAAAAGTCTATTAAAAAAAATGCTCAAAGACTCTTGGTTAAATCAGAAGCTCTCCTTCAAGATTCTCTTCGAGGCACATCGACTCCAAAAGCTATTCGTCGTTGTACCTCGAGGGGGCATTTGTTGACACCAAAAATGTCGCGTTGCCTCTTCAACATCAACAAGCCACATGAAGACGCATCCTACTACAAACAGGCAATGCCGCTTCAAGCATCAGATCTTGTCTGAATCACTTAAAAACTGATAGATCCTTCAAGACAGCCAAAAGAGGAGTTCACATGAAGTTTCGGGCCATTCCGACATCATTTGGCCTAACTTCACTCCTCCGGCAGCCAAACAGGTGCTCATGGCGGCGGCGAAGGCATCAAAACTTCGATCAGAGCCTACAGATGGTCTCAAAATACCTCCAAATGGCTCCACGTCAAATTTCAGGCCATTCGGGTGACGTTTGACCCGACTTCGACGCTCCGAAAGAAAATCAAGCCTCTCAGCGGTGAGAACCACCAGGACCATTACTCATCAAACAGAGCACATGGGCGACTTCAACATGCTTCAAGAGGGCTGCAAATCAAATTTCAGGTCATTCCGACAATGTTTGACCCGACTTTGACGCTCCGAAAGAAAATCAAGCTTACCGGCGGCGGAGCACCCCGGGACCATGACATCCAAATCGGAGCCAATGGATCATCTCAAAATGACACCAATAGGCTCCCTGTCAGATTTCAGGTCAATCGGACATCGGTTGACCGCACATCAAAGCGCGACATCTCCCTCACAGCGAAATCAAGCCTAGCAGCGACGGGACCCCAAACGGCTTCAAAACTCAACCAAAAGCCTATGGCTGGTCCTATTTGCTGCTCAGGAGGCTTCACGTCAAATTTCAGGTCATTCTAACATCGTTTGACCTAGTTTCGACTCTTGATGGAAAATCGACCACAAAGTCTTTGGCTTTTCCAAAAAATGGGAAACTTTGTGTTCATGTCAGGTTTTCTTCAGGAGAATCAAGCCAAAAAATAAGGAAAAATGTCAAGAAAAATCCAAGAGAAAACGGCGGCGAAAAAGACCAAAGAACGGCCGAGAAACTGCAACCAAAAGGGGACCAATCCCCTTGGTCGCCGCCAACGACCATGCACTGGATTTGTCGTCGGGTGACCCGTTTTCCGTCCTCTTTCGAGTTTCGGAAGTTCCAGCCCCTGTGATTTCCTGAAAATCTGATTTTTGATGCTCGAAATCGACTAACCTCCGTCTATATCTCGAATCCGCCGTCAAGAGCATAAAATCGTCATCGATCGCTCCAAGATCTCTAACCGGCCGACCAAGAAAGTACATTTTATGTCCGACCGATCGAGAAATCGACAACACAGATGTCACCGGCCCGTTGGTATCAACCAATGTCTAAAGTTGCATGATCATCCGACATCAATCAACATGAAGATCCATCATCGATCATCGCAAGAAGAATTCCAAACAACGTGGCACGGCCCACGACTCTTCAACTCCTCGGCGACCACTTAATGTTGTTAATTGACCCAACTAAATGCGGTCATTAACTCATTATTTTGGACGGCCCAATCAGATGTGAGGAAATGGGAGTTACAAGTCAAAGCCATCATGGCATTAAAGCCATGAAACTCCTCTCATCATGGAGATTGAAGGCGATTAAATGCCCATTATCTCCACTGGTCAATCAGAAGCCAAGAAAAAGGAGTTACAAAACAAAGGAATTAAAACTTGTAACTCCTCCCATTATGTGGTTTTAAATGCATTAAAGCCCATTATGTCACCTAAAGGCTACCAAATGCCTATAAAAGGAGGTGATTCTAAGAGGAGACAAGCCCGAATCCCGGAATCTCGACCTCAAGATCCAGAAATCCATCCAGAAACTCTGCTACTCTGAAGAAACTTTGCTGCAACAAACACCAAAAAGGTGATTGGTGATTGAAGTCCCTTGGGGGGCACTCCCCCCCCCCCCCAAGAAAAAACCTTCTCTTCTCCTATTCAACATGGCCAAGACGCGGCTCTTCAACGCGTCTCTTCGTTTCTTTTATTGGGTATAGGACCTTCCCTTGGTCCTTATCCTCTAAAAAATCGAAGTCCAAGCCAAGCCAAAGAACCAAAGCATCAAGCGTTGTCATTTGAAGGACGATGGCGAAGTCCATACATGACTTGCGACCGTCGATCTAAACTGGTCCCCACAATCTCCCGAGAAGTCAGATTCCTTTTCTTACTTTTCTGTTTTACTTTGTATTTTCTTTAAGAGATAAAAAAAACTCACAATTATTGTCTTTCATTTTGATGAGATTTGTAAATCGCCTTTCACGGCAAAATCGCCTTTCACGACAAACAAACTCGCCTTTCACGGCAAACAAAATCGCCTCTCACGGCATTCAAAAACTGTCTTTTTTCTTAAATATATGTGCAATGGAAAGTTAGAAAAAAAGGTTGATTTCCTTTCTACTTGCGAAGGTGAATCTCTGGATCACCATTTCTAAATTTCAAGTATAACAGAAAATCTGGCATACCCGTACAAAAATGTAGATGCCCTTTTTTCTCCCCCTTTCTTCCCTCCATTCGGATCCTCTCGGTGACCCCGGGGACGGATGGGAGAGGAAAGGAAGAAAAAATCGGGTCCATTAAACCCTAGGTTAAAGCTTGTGCTGGAAAAAGGGAAATGGAAGATGAGTTCTCCTTATATAAGCAATGAGAATGGGTCCCACCACTTAAAAAACTCTTTGGGCTGAAATCATGTCTTTCGGGGTCTTGACTGAATTCGACGAAGAAGGAAGAAATGATCGCCGAAATATCTAGTTTCCAAAAAGTATATGTTTCGCGGGCTTCGGGGATATCAAGTTTTGGATAAAGATTTAGTGTAAAAGACTGTTTTGCCCTCAAGGCTAGGAAATCGGGTTTCGGGGTCTCGAACGGGGATGGGATCAACATGAAAGTTGTCGAGATAAATGAGGAAAATGAAACGGGATTAAAATAATAAGTACAAGAATCTCCGATAAACCTCCTAGTAAACACAAAGTCACAAAAGGAACCCCCAAAGGGCCCCACTAGTCACCAAAGTACTCAAAATTCCCTAAAACTATTTCAAAAGCTATTCCAAACCCAACTTAGCCAAAATCACTAATCACGCTTAAGACTAACACACGACTTAATTCACACTAATCGGGTTCACTCGGTTTGGGGTCTTACATCCTCCATGTCACGCCCCCGAACCGAAACCTCGGGGGCGGGAAATGGGATTAAGCATAAATGTATTTTACTTCTCCCAGGATCCTCGTGTGTGAAGACAACACATCCCAACACATTCTGAATATTTTTGCGGAAGCATTTGTGGCGTTGCGACCCGAAGTTCGTGGCCATCGGATTCCGCGTCGCACTCAACCTTTAGCACATAGCTATTATATCAAGAATCATATCAGACTGGAGCAACCATCACAATAAATTACAGAGCTGACAGTAACAGGATATTACATTCCCAAATATGTTCAAGTTACAATTATCAATGTACATTAATTAAGAATCCCAAGAAAAAGGCTAATAAAAGCCATACAACAAAAGCTATAAACTACTACCCAAATGTGACGTAGCTCCGATGTCAAGCTCAATGTCTACATGACATAGCCGACAAACCAACCTGCAAGGCATGGCTCCACAGCCAATAAAACACTCAACTCGGGGTGAAGAAATCTGAACCTGAGTACCAAAAGTAGTGGGTCAGACACGACGGTCTGGCAGATGGATGAAAAGATAACAAATATACTGAAGAATAAAACATAAGATAAATCATGATACTCGATCAAATGCTGCATATAATTAAACGGGTGCAAAAGTCGGGAATCTCGGGGAAAGCCTGTATTCATTCCAAGCATGGGTAAAACATGACTATCTAATAAAACATGTGTTCATTTGAAACTTAAGTAAAAACATAAGTATACAACAAACCATGTATTCGTAGCAGTCTAGCAAAACCAATGTACATTTGAAACATATGTG
Source organism: Cinnamomum chago (assembly GCA_038049695.1). Taxonomy (NCBI): domain Eukaryota; kingdom Viridiplantae; phylum Streptophyta; class Magnoliopsida; order Laurales; family Lauraceae; genus Cinnamomum; species Cinnamomum chago. The sequence continues at coordinate 88,778,086 of CP142453.1, read as the reverse complement.
AAAATACAGATATTTAACAAACCGGGTGTTCATTTAAAACAGGTATAAACATAGATATCTGACAAACCAAATGTCCTTTAAAGCAGGCTCGGATATTTAACAATTCGGGTATTCCTTTAAAACATGTGTAATCATATAAATCTAGCAAAATCATTGATCGTTTGAAACATATGTAAAAGCATGGGTATTTAACAATTCGGGTATTCATTTAAAACATGTGAAATCACATAAACCTAGTAAAACCATCGATCGTGTGAAGCATATATAAAAGCATGGGTATTCGCCCAACCGGCATTCATTTAAAACATGTGCGGGTACAAAGAACAGAAGACAATATAATAATAACTGAATTTACATTGGAGAATATTAACACTTGTTTAAATAACAACTTTCATAAAGAAAACGAACCATTTATCGGAAAGCAAGTAAGCAATATAAAACATGTCGGGTATCCAAGGAATCGGGAACTGGCAAGATGGCAACCACACGAAGCTAAGTCCTCTATCACTAAAGCGATAGAGCAATAACTAGGCCCTGATCTCAGTCACTCGAGGTGAGGAGAAACAGGGGATCTCATATAAATACTTATACTAGGCACTGATCTCAGTCACTCGAGGTGAGGAGAAACAGTGGATCTCATGAATGGATATACATATACTATACATGACCACGGTAGCGAGCCGGGCATCGGGGACCACAGTAGCAATCTGCGGTATCGGGACAAGACCACGGTAATAACCGGGTAGCGGGATCCGAGCTGCAGCTGGCGGGACAAGAGGGGGATCTCCAAGTCGGTGGATCAGACCAACAGGGTTATCCAAGCTTAGTGGTGCCGACTCATAGGTCAAATACAATCGAGACAATGCAAGTAAATCAAGTACAAATACATAATCAAACGGGCAAGACGGGGGTGCTCAAGGGCACACTGAGATATCATGTGGTGCAATGCACTTCGGGACAATAACTGTTACCAGAGTAACTTCCATGCTTTCGGGAAACAAGTCATGTGATGCAAATCTCGGGAAGTGAGGAAATATAATGCACTATACCATTTCGGGAAGAATATTGATTTCAAGATCTATTTAAGTGAATAGGGGTCTCGTATGTCGATTATAATAATTACTTGGTACTCCTTGAGTTTGAAGACATTCCGGGCTCCTTATGCACTTTTCGATTTTCCAAACTTAAAATGAGCTTATGGGTAGTACTAGATGTTACAATAGAAAAGAATCAAGATTATAAACGGTCCATCCTAGGCATGACATTAATCCGGAAACATCGAGCAACCTATTCAGTCACCGAGAGGAATAGAATTCGCGATAACCAAGGGAAAGACTTGTGTTTAGATATAAAGAAGATATCGCGTCGTTCCATCCCGTTCAAGATTGAAATGGATTGAACTTCGATGTCACCGAACCCACCGTGAGGAGTGTCGGCTCAAGACATTCTCACACATGGTCCAAACAGTCCAAAGAGGGTAGCCAGGGTCCCACCTAAAACCAAGAATTAGTGTCTAAATCAACACCATTCTTTTCTTTCAGTTCCCTAGTCTTAGAGACCTTAGATTAGGGTACAATTGGTCTTAACACTAAGGTATACACCCCTAGGACTCATAGAAGGCCAAAGGTTTCCAAAAAAAACAAATATCAAATTTCACCGGACTCAAACTGATCGATCGGCCGATCGATCGGCCCAAAAAGCCTTACAGTTAAAAGGCAGGCCGATCGATCGGCCTGTAGGTCCGATCGATCGGACCTGGGCGTGCAGCAGGTCCGGGACACTGATTTTTCTTCCCTTTTTCCTTTCCTTTCCAACACTTAAACCACTAGCATTTCTCTTCCATAATCACTTCAAAACCTCATTAAAACTCCAATGAACAATTAAATTCAAACACCTCTTTAAACGGGTATCAATTTCAAGTCAATGTAACTTATAAACATAACCATGAATAGCCAATCCAACCTCATTCCTTTTAAAACCATATGAACAAACTTGACCAAATGAAAGCACATTTTTCCAAGAGATTAACAAGAGATAAACCACCATTAATATGCAATTTCGAAATCAATGGAAATATGACAAGAAGCATGTGTAGAAACATATATCACATTATCAAGAACAAGTAATAAAACTTAGGATTTTCTCCTAAAACTTTGATAACATTGAAACCATCCATTCATCCACTTGCCTTTGACTCTAATCAAGCAAATCAAGCTCCTAATCACCTCTCAAGCTCAAGATCCACAATCTCTACAAAAACCCCCAAAACAAACCCTAAAATGGGTTAAACAATGAAATGACAAGGAAACTTTTCAATAATCAAGGTGGAGCTTCTCTAAGGCTAGAAGATTACAAATCTAGAAGATGAAGAAGAACACTTACTTGCAAGGTCCTCTAATGGACAAGGTAAGCTCAAAAGAAGTCTTGTGATGGAGGGTTCTCTTCACAAATGGTATCAAGGGAAAGCTTGCAAGATGAGGAAGAAGAAGGTGGTCTCCATTGCTTGATTGATGAACTCTTGGTGTGGCTTGGAGATGAAGAAGCAAGAAGAAGGAGAGAAGCACAAGGGAAAAACCCTAGGTTCAGCTGGAACAATGGTGAATGAAATGAATGAAGGAGATGGGTTCCTCTTATAAGCAAGTGAGGTTTGGGTCCCACAACTTAAAGAACTTGGGTGGCTGAAATCATCTAATTCGGGACCTCGGATGGATTCGACGAAGAAGGAAGAAATGATCGTCGAAATATCTAGTTTCCAAAAAGTATATGTTTCGCGGGTTTCGGGAATATCGAGTTTTGGGTACAGATTTGGTGTGAAAAGACTGTTTTGCCCTCAAGGCCAAGAAATCGGGTTTCGGGTTCTCAAATGGATATGGGATCAACATGAAAGTTGTAGGATTCCTCAAGATGAATGCAACGGGCCAAAAACACAATACGAAACAAATCGGGAAAATCTCACAAGTAAAAGCAAAGCCGAAAAGGGAACCCCCAAAGGGCCCCACAAGCTACCAAAGCACTCAAAAGCTCAAAACTAGAAGAAAACCATTCTAGCTCACGAACTCAACCCAACAAATACTAATCCCACTAAAAGAAACTAATCCACAAATAAAACAACACTAATCCAAGAGATTAGGGGTCGGGTTCTCACACTCCACCCCTTAAGGCATTTGGTCCTCCAAATGAAATATAAAACTCACCTCAGGTAGTAGATGTGGATACTTCTTCTGCACTTGATCTCGTAATTCCTACGTTGCTTCTTCCGGTCCATGATTCTTCCAAAGTACTTTCACCCATTGAATAGTCCGTGTCCTCAACTCTTGTTTTTTTTTGTATCAATGATCTAAACGGGCCTCTCAACATAGGTAGCATCCTCTCGAATCTCCAATGGTTCATGTCGGAGTAGATGTGACGGATCGGGGACGTACTTCTTCAACATAGACACATGAAAGATGTTGTGTACGCCAGATAGCTCAGGTGGTAAGGCTAACCTATAAGCCACATGTCCGATCTTACTCACAATGTCATATGATCCAATGTATCTCCATGATAGCTTAGCCTTCTGTCCAAATCTCAATGTTCCCCTTGTAGGTGACACCTTCAAGAAAACCTTATCTCCTTCTTTGAACTGTAAGTCCCTTCGGTGAGAATTTGCATAACTTTTCTGTCTACTCTGGGACACTTTCAGACATTCTTGAATTAGCTTGACTTTGTCGCTGGTCTCACTTACTATGGTCGGTCCATGGAAACTGTGAATTCTGACTCCTTCCCAACATACAGGTGTCCTACACCTTCTACCATACAAAGCCTCAAAAGGCGCCATACCAATGCTCGAGTGGTAGCTATTGTTGTAAGCAAGCTCACACAACAGTAGAGTCTCATCCCATTAAGTCTTGAAATCCAACACACAAGCACGGAGCATATCTTCAAGAGTCTGAATTGTTCTCTCTAACTGGCCATCTGTTTGAAGGTGATAAGCCGTATTGAACTGTAGTCTCGTACCCATAGACTCATGTAGTGTCTTCTAGAACCTCGAGACGAATCTGTTGTCTCTGTCGAATGTGATAGAAACTGGTTGTCCATGTCGACTGACAATCTCGTTGACAAACTTGGTGAGACGGTCCACAATGACCCATAACGCATCGTTGCCTCTGCTGGTCCTCGGTAGTCTCAAAATAAAATCCATGGTAATATGCTCCCATTTCCATTCCGGGATCTCTAACGGCTGTAACAATCCTGGAGGCCTCTGATGTTCTGCCTTTATCAATTGACAAGTCATGCAATGGGAGACGAACGCTGCAATCTCTCTCTTCATGTTGTTCCACCAAAATCTGCCCTTCAAATTCTTATACATCTTCGTACTGTCTGGATGCATTGAATACTTCGTACGGTGGGCCTCGGTCACGATGTCATTCCTCAAATCTTCAATATTGTGTACACACAGACGGTCACGGTAGTATAGAACTCCATCAACGATACGAAAATCTAGACAGTCTTGCTATATGTTCTGAAATCTTAGCCAACTCTGGATCTTGCAACTGATTATCCTTGATCTTCTGAATGAAGGAAGGCTCTGACACTGACATGTTAGCTAACAAAACACCCTTCCTTAATGGCTGTAGATCTATGCTCAACTCTTCAAACTGCTCAAAAATGCAAGTGCCACTTAGATTTGCCAAGCCTACTGATTTTTTGTTCAAGGCATCGGCAACTACATTAGCTTTCCCTAGGTGATACTTAATTGGAAAATCGTAATCCTTGATGTATTCCATCCATCTTCTCTGCCTCATGTTCAATTCCTTCTGAGAAAACAAGTATTCTAAGTTGCGGTGATCGGAGTGGACTTCGAACATCTCTCCATAGAGGTAATGTCTCCACATTTTCAACGCGAAAACAATTGCTGCTAATTCAAGATCATGGGTGGCATAGTTCTTCTCGTGATCTTTCAACTGTCGGGATCCATATGCAACAACTTTTCCTTCCTGCATCAACACGCAACCGAGTCCAACATTCGAAGCGTCCGTAAAAATGGTGAAACCGCCGCTTCCGGATGGTAAAGTAAGGACTGGTGCTGTAGTCAATCTCTTTTTCAGCTCTTGGAAACTAATTTAACACTGACCTGTCCACACATACAGCACATTCTTCCTTGTCAACTTCGTCAATGGTGATGCAATCGACGAGAATCCTTGCACAAACCTCCGATAATAGCCTGTCAATCCCAGAAAACTTCTGATTTCGGTCACATTCTTCGGTCTTTCCCAATTCACTACTGCTTCAATCTGTAATTCCATGGGGATCCGAACCCTAGAGGGGGGGTGAATAGGGTGAGCTTCAATTATGACCAATTTTAACAATTTTAACTTCTTTAAAACAAACTAGTCACATGTGATGATTAAACATACAAGATGCGGAAGCTTAAAGAAAACAATCACCACAAAGCAATCACCATCACACAAGGATTTATAGTGGTTCGGCCTCAATGCCTACATCCACTACCGGCTTGTGAACCAACACCCCACCGGATTTCCACTATTTATGCTTTTCAATAGGCTAAGCAATAACCTTTACAATATGCTTTCCAAGGCTAAGCAATAACCTTTACATTGATGTTTTTCAAGGCTTAACATCAACCTATCCATTATGCTTTTATAGGCTAAGCAATAACCTCTTCAACCACAAGGTTGGTTATCTCACTAAGTTAGTGTCTTACATACACTTGATGGAGATTCTATTAAGCTCATTACAATGCCTCTTAATTAGGCGGATATGGAAGTGAAAAACTAATACACACTCACACTATGAATGCAAAGATGAAAACACATGAAGTGTGTGTGTGTGGTCCTCAATCATTTTGAAAATGAAAGTTCATAAATGTATGCCAAGGCTTTTGAAAATTTTAGCTCATAAAACATTTATGATTGAGGATATAATGCAATCACATGTTAAAAGTAACAACTTGTTAATGATATCAAAGTTACACAAGTTGTATGAAATGGATTAGCTCTAAACATGTGATGCATAGGGATGTCAATCAAATCAACATGAAGCTCAAAACATAAAAATAGATTTGATTGAAAAGAGGGGACAAATCATATGTAATTACAAATACAACTTGAAAATGATATACCTATCAAAGTAAGGCAAGTTGTGAAACATTAAAACAATATTACACATATGATTTGCAAAGATGTTGAATCCAAAACATAAGATACATTTGAAAGAGATTTTCTTATGATGGAAAAACAACAACCAAAGATTCAACAAAGTATATGAATCATGTTACATATTTCATTAACATGATCTACTTAGATTTACCAAAGATAAAGTACTACTTTGATGAATCAATGGTGATGTATCCAAAACAATAGATCTATTCAAAATATAAGACATGCTAAGGATACAACAAATCATAGATTAACATGCTACAAAAGATTTATCAAAGATAAAACAAAACATGAAAACATATGATTTGTAAAGAAGTTGAATCCAAAACATAAGTTAGTTTTGAAAGAGATGTTCTTATGATGGAAAACAACAACCAAAGATTCAACCAAGTATATGGATCATGTTACATATGATTTCAAAGATTTTTCCATTAACATGATCTACTTAGATTTACCAAAGTTAAGTACTACTTGGATTGAATCATATGGTGTTGTATCCAAAACAATAAATCAACTCAAAACATAACACATGTTAAGGACACAACACAAACATAGTTTAACATGCTATAAATGATTTACCAAAAATAAAACAAAAGCATGAAAACATATGATTAAGGAAGGAAGAGCCTACTTGGTGGTTTAACTTCATTAATCCAAGCTTTAGCTTTCCTAATCATCCCCTTCATCCCTTGGTTCTTTTCCCTTTTGATATGCCTCAATACCTCTCAAGGAGGGGCTTAAAATTCCCAACTTTTGGCAAGGGAAAGAACTCATATTTATAGCAAAAAGTTGCCAACGGCTAGTCCTCGGTCGACCAGGAAACAGGCCTCGGTCGACCGGGAACACACAACGGTCAGATTTCTGACCGTTGGGGCGCCAGGCAAATTTCTGCTGCAGTGTTCCTGGTCGACCGGGACCTCTGCGCCGGTCGACCGGCGACACTGCCGGGCCACCCCCCCCTTTTTGCAAAAATCCAACTTTTCACATTTTAAAGGTATTTCTTTGGGGGACCTTTTGGCCACTAAATCAAGCTTGGAAAACATGTTTTAAAGATTCTAATGGTTTTTAAAACATGACATAAAAAGCCTAAAAAGATTCAAAACTTTTAAAACAAAGGCTTGCTTGATTTCTTGAAAACTCTTTTCTAAATCAAATGCATCCAAGATAAAAAGACAAATCATGCATAAATCAATACTTTTACAAATCTTAAAAGCAATGCATGAATAAAACAAGATTTCAAGTTTATTTAAAACCAATGCAAGTGTGTAAATCAAATGATGCTAGAATGATTATGCATCCATCAAATTGCAATCTACAAAATTCCTAACACAATCTTGGACGGATCTACTGATAATCCTTCTTTGGAGATGATGTGCCCCAAAAATGCTACTTGTTCCAACCAAAATTCACACTTGTTGAGCTTCGCATACAGTTGGTTCTCTCTGAAGAGTTGCAGTGCTATCCTCAAATGCTCTTCATGCTCTTCTCTGGTCTTGGAGTACACCAAAATATCGTCAATGAATACTACCACAAACTAATCTAGATACTCTGCAAATATCTTGTTCATCAACGCCATTAACACTGCCGGTGCATTGGTCAACCCAAATGGCATCACTAAAAACTCATAGTGGCCATATCTTGTCCGGAAAGTTGTTTTCAACACATCTGATTCTCTGACACTCAGCTGATGGTAACCGGATCTCAAATCAATCTTCGAAATATACGAAGCACCTTGTAACTGATTAAACAATTCATCTATCCTTGGCAATGGGTATCTGTTCTTGATGGTCACTTGATTTAATCTTCTGTAATCAATGCACATCCTCATCGAACCATCTTTCTTCTTGACAAACAAGACTGGAGCTCCCCATGGTGAAATGCTCGGTCTAATAAAACCTTTGTCTAACAATTCTTGCAACTGGGTCTTCAATTCTCCCAACTCTACCGGAGCCATTCTATATGGTGCAATAGATATCGGAGCAGTCCCTGGTAACAACTCGATAGTGAAGTCAATCTCTCTGATGGGTGGTAAACCTGGAATCTCCTCCGGAAAAACATCCGGGAATTCCCAAACAATTGGGATCTCCTCCACCCCTTGGGACTGTTTATCCTCCGTGATAAACGCCAAATACACTTCACATCCACTTTTCAAAAGTCTATCAACCTTCAATGCTGAGACAAACCCTGCACGAGGATTTCTCCTCTCTCCCTAAAACAACACCCCTGATGGTGTCTCATCTAACTTGAAAGTGAGGGTCTTATGGAAATAATCCATTGTGGCATGGTATCCTACCAGCTAACCCATTCCTAGGATGACATCATAATATTGCATCTTCAATAAAATGAGATCTGCAGTTAAAACCACTTCTACTATCTGGACTGTACAACTAGGGTAAAAGGTTGTCCAAATAACTTGTTTACCTACTGGGCTTGCCACAGTCAAAATGAACTCAAGTTCTCTAGCATGCACATCAATCAACTTAGAAAATGCATGAGACAAAAACGAGTGTGTAGAGCCAGGGTCAAATAAGATCCTAGCTTTCATCCCACAAACAAGAAATGTACCTTCTACAACATTGTCTGCTGCCTCTGCATCAGCCCTATTGACCGCATAGATTTGCCCTCGATATTGTGGCCTATTCTGAGCTTGTTGTGGCCTGCCTTGATGTGCATTCCTATTCTGTTATGGGGGACGTTGATTCTGATTCTGTCCCTATTAATGGGCCTGCTGCTGTTGTGGTCTATACTGTTGTTGTGGCACTTGTTGCTGAAGTGGCCTTGCCTGATTCTAAACAATGATTGCATTTTGTGGTGGTGCTGGACGCTGTGCCCTTTGCTGCCGCTAATTCTGTCTATTCTGCCTTGGACAGTCTCTCATCTGATGGGTCATGGAACCACATCTGAAACATGCCCCTGTGAGTGTACGACACTGTGCACTCTCATGGTTCTTCCCACAATGGGTACAAACCAAGGGATTCTGAGTATTCTGTTTTGTCCTCTGCTTCTTGTTCTGATGATTCTTCTGCTGATGGGATTGTCCTTTTCCTTGAACTCTAAGGATCTTGTTATAAAATTCTCAAACTTGTAGGCTCTCTTGACAGCTTCCTCGAAAGTGACAGGTGGTACTACTCCCTTGGCATCTCTCTCAATGAAATGGTTAAGTCCCTCTAGGAACTTAGCAATATTCTTCTCTACTGTGTCCACCAATTCTGGAGCATATCTAGACAATCTCTCGAACTTAGTGAGATATTTGAGGACTGTCATGTTCCCTTGAACAAGCTGCTGGAATTCCACTGCCTTATGCCTCTTGATGTGAGTGGGTACATATTTGTCGTGGAACTCTCTTGAAGCTAACCCAAGCCACTGCATCTGCCATGGTTCTGTACTCATCCCTAACTGTTTTCCACCAAATGTCTGCTGCACCGATAAAGAGAGATGATGCAAGTTTCACTCTATCTATTCCTGTGCATTGGAAAATTTCAAAGATGTTCTCGGTATGCTCTAGCCAATCGTCTGCTGCTAATGGATCTTCTATTCCAAGAAACTCTTTCGGAGCTCTCTTCCGAAACCACTCAAACAAAGCGTTCGGGTCATGTTGCCTCTGATTGATGACAATAGCAGGCTTAGGTTGGACTAGTTCGGGCCGTCTCTGTAATACCTCTAGCAATTGTCTCTGCATCTCTGCCAAATCCCTGGGATGATCTTCATCTTTCTTAAGCATTTGTTCTTGTAGCCTAGTTTGATTTTTATTTGCCTGACGTTGTTGGTCAAGCTTTATCTGCATCATCTGCTGGAATTGGTTCTGCATGGTGTTATCGACCATATCTTCCTCAACTGGTCCTGTATGGTCATTGTTACTTACGGAGGGATTGCCATTTATCGGTCGCTTACGAGGTGGTATGATGCTGCAAAACAAGTTGTTAGCACATAATAATCAAGTAAATGGGTCACACACTGCTCACACGATACTAGCTAACGAAGAGTTTAACGAATCCTCGCCACGTCCTTAGGATTTCTAGTTTCTTTTAATTGCTTGAAACACATCTCGCTCTGATACCAGTCTGTCGCGACCCCAGACCGGGAATCCGGGATCGGGACGGTAATTGTAGTGTAAGTGAAGTGTCACATTTGTTTAATTTCCCACAGGTGTCCGTGGTGAGGATATCACAACCATATATGAACATTTCTATTAAGTGCGGAAGCGTGTAGCAAATCAAATATTCAAACCATCTCTAGTCATAAAGACGATAACACAAGTATAATATTGTATCAAAATGAGCAATGATCATTAGCATGTTTCCCAAAAGTAAGTTAAAGTTTATACAAAAGATCGTTTAATTACATTCCCAAAAATAGAGACCAACGAAGGCCAATATAAACAAAATGTCAATCCCCAAAAGAATGGTTAAACAGTTTTCCAAAATGTTACATCTCTCGTAGCAACCCAGTGTCTAAATGACATCATCAGCATGCCACTTAACTAGGCGTTGCAGTTCACCGACCGCATCCTCTGGCTCCTCCTTAAGGTAACCGGCAACGGGACCTGAGTACCAAAGAGTGGGTCAAACACAACGGTTTGGCAAATGGGTAAAATACAATGACCAAATAATAATAAATGAATTTACCTTCAAAAGCATTTAAACATGTTTAAATAACGATTTCTATAAACGAGATAAAACATTTATTCAAATACAAGTATGCATTGTAAAACACGTAAAGGTAACCAAGGAAACGGGAAACAAGCAAGATGGCAATCACACGAAGCTAAGTCCTTTATCACTAAAATGACAGAGCAATAACTAGGCACTGATCTCAGTCACTCGAGGTGAGGAGAAACAGTGGATCTTTTAAATACATATACATATACTATACATGACCATGGTAGCGAGCCGGGCATCAGGAACCACAGTAGCAATCTGCGGCATAGGGACAAGACCACTGTAATAACCGGGTAACGGGATCCAAACTGCAGTCGGCAGGACAAGAGGGGGATCTCCAAATCAGTGGATCAGACCGACAAGGTTATCTAAGCTTAGTGGTACCGACTCATAAGTCAAATAACAAATCGAGACGTGTGCAAATAAATAAACGAGCTGGGCGAGAATGCTCAAAGGCATAACTGTCATTTCATGTCGGGCAATACACTTCAGGACAAGTAACTGTTACTAGTATACTTTCAATACTTTCGGGAATAACAAGTCAAGTAGTGTAAATTCGGGAACTCTGAAATACTATAGAACTTTTGAAATATCAGGACTAGTATCGGAGTTCAAGACTAGTTCAAGGTGAATAGGGATCCCGTATGTCAATATTAATAAAACTTGGTACTCGTTGAGTTTGGGGACATTTCGGGGTCCTTATACACTTTGAGGTTTTCGAAACTTCAAACGAGTCTTTGTGATATGGTTTCTTTCTCAAACGGATTCCCCATCATTCTCAAAAAGGTTGAACAAATGATTGGGACGGAAATCCTCTTCATTTCTCTCTATTTCCAAATTTCTGGGCAATTTCGGTCACCTACCGGTCACCTGGCGGTTAGCCGCCACTGGGTTAAGAGGTTAGACCGCGCAACTGACCGCGGCTGGGATGCAAATTGCAGCTTACTGGAAAAGTAACCGCCATGGTGCTGTTTGCTGGCGGTTAGCCGCCGCTGGATTCGGCGGTTAGCCACTGGTTAACCGCAGGGCTGACCACTGGTTCGGGGGAGAGAGATGCTCTCTGGAAAAGTGACCGCGAAGGTTCGGTCCGCTGGCAGTTAGCCGCCGGTCGCCAGGCGGCTCGCCGACAGGTGATAGCTGGCTGACCGCCAGGTGTGGGAAAAGCCCCATTGTGTTCATATTTGAGCCTTTTTCTCCCTTAAACCAACTTCACATCATCCCCCCTACATCCCTGTAATAAAATGAGTCCAAGACTCCTCCAATTCATCATTCAACACTTCCACGCTTTCATTTTACATTTCTCCCTTCACTTTTCTTCCATTCTCAATCAATCACAAAAGAGGAGAAATCCACCAAATCACAAGCATTCATTTAAGTCACTTGAAAGCATTAAATGATAGGCCAATAAATGCTAACATTTAAAGGGGTTAGACAAGCTAACAAGATTCATTATGAGCATTTATTTCAAATCAATGCAACTCAGTAAAAGCATGAAAGAAATAATGAAATCATTGATACTTCTCATGAAAGCCATTCAAAACTCAAAACATCAATTCATCCACTTGCCTTGGGTCTTCTACTCAAGAAATCAAGCTACTAAACAAGCTCTCTCAAGAATCCTACAAGCACAAACAAAACCCCCAAAACAAACCTAGAATGGGTCAAACAATGAAATAGAAGGAGAGAACTTTCAATAATGGAGATGGAGCTTCTAAAGGATCACAAGAACACATATCTAGGAGATGAAGATGATCACTTACTTGTAAGGTCCTCTAGTGGCAAGAGTAAGCTCAATGAAGATCTCAATGTTGGTGGATTTCTCTACAAACGGTATCAAAAGGTAGCCTTCAAGATGAGGAAGAGAATGATAACCTCCATTTTGATGTTGGTGTAAGTTTGGTGTGGATTGGAGATGAAGAGAGCAAGAAGAAGAGGAGGAAGGTTGCAAGAAAACCCTAGGTTAAAGCTTGTGCTGGAAAAAGGGAAATGGAAGATGGGTTCTCCTTATATAAGCAACGAGAATGGGTCCCACCACTTAAAAAACTCTTTGGGCTGAAATCATGTCTTTCTGGGTCTCGAATGAATTCGACGAAGAAGGAAGAAATGATCGCCGAAATATCTAGTTTCCAAATCGTATATGTTTTCGCAAGTTTTGGGGATATCAAGTTTTGGGTACAAATTTAGTGTAAAAGACTGTTTTGCCCTCAAGGCTAGGAAATCGGGTTTCGGGATCTTGAACAGGGACGAGATCAACATGAAAGTTGTCGGGATAAACGAGGTGAATGAAATGGGATTAAAACAATAAGTACAAGAATCTCCGATAAACCTCCTAGTAAACACAAAGTCACAAAAGGAACCCCCAAAGGACCCACTAGTCACCAAAGTACTCAAAATTCCCTAAAACTATTTCAAAAGCTATTCCAAACCCAACTCGGCCAAAATCACTAATCACACTTAAGACTAACACACGACTTAATTAACGCTAATCGGGTTCACTCGGGTCGGGGTCTTACAGAACCCTTGGTGAGCATGGAGGCTCAAGGGATTGTTTGTGGTTCAAGGGCAGTTTTTGCACTCTACGAGCACAAGCAGAAGCCTATTCTCTCGAGCGACCCTTGGGTCCGCTCGAGAGACCTGGCCACTGTCTGGTCCGAGTGCAGGCAGAGAGCTGTTAGCTTGAGCGAATTGTCTCGCCTGAGCGAAGTGTCAATTCTGCTAGAGCGAACTGTCCACTACCTGGCCTGGAGCGAGACAGAGAGTTGTCCGCTTGAGTGATCCTTATGGTCCGTTCGAACGAACTGTCTCGCTCAAGCAAAGTGTCAATCTCACTCGAGCGAACCTGCCAGATTGAGAGAGGAGTTTGTTTCCATTTGTGTATTTTCTTGAGGATTGAAAACTAGACTATGTTAAGGGTTTTGGCTTGACATTGTGTAAATGGCACTTCGAGATGTAACCCAACTTCGGGGACACCAATTCAGGTTTATTTCCAACATTTGGGGTCCCAACTATACAAAGGTCAATTAATAGCCTTAACACACACTTAATGAATTTCATGTTTGAACTTCGGTTTTGGTGAGATAAGTACAATTGTGTAATTGTTTTGAATTTCAAGTATAAGCTCGTCTGAAGATTTATTTCAAGTATCAAAAAGGGGATCACTTCTTAAGTTCATGTGCATATAATTATGCCTTTTGCTAGTCGTGCCTAGTTTTGTTTTGACAAGTGATTTTCCCTTTTTTATCTCAACGTGTTTGGACCGTATTTTCGCGTGTTTTATGCATTCATGAATTCAAGTGAACACCACTGAGCTTAGACTGCCCCTTCAGTCTAATCCACTGTCCGGGGGTCCTTAAACATGTGGACTATCTGCAAATTGGTCGTATATTTTATTACACATCGTGCGTGTCCGATTCCGCGACCGAAATCCCTGTATATGTGGGAATCATGTCTTGTTTATATTATGTATATCGTACTTTTCATGCGTGCTTACTCTTGTTGTCACGTCCCCCGAACCCGATTAGAGAATAAATCGGATCCGAAGAGTGAAATTTTGGGCCAATTAAAAAAATTTGCCCTTTTTGGCCCAAGGATCGTAAGTCCGCTGTGAGGATAATGTATTTTAACCTCAAAACATAAAACAATAGCGGAATTCATACATTGATATCAACAATGGATAATAAATCTCAATTAAATTTAAAGTTGCAAGAAACAATTAAAGCTAAAAAGGAAGTTAATTTAGTTACAATGGCCATCCCAGAAACTAAGGCCATTAAACAACATAGAGTCAATGAAAGAAAAGTTCAACGAAGAATAACAATGAATTAAATAAAATCTAATGTTTGTCCCAAAGTGAGTCTCTCATGTGCCTGGTAATGATGACGCTACTCTACGTCATCGGCACTCCACTCCCGTGCCTCCTCTGGTAGTTGGAGATCCTCTGGGATCTCCTCACCTGCCTGCTCCTCGTAGTAGTACTCACCTGAGGAGTCTGCACACCAAGGAACAGAGTCAACGACTTGTTGAGCAATAGATAAGCAAGATATAATTAAAACATGACATGCATCAAATGTAAGAGTAATGACAAGTACAAGATCGTAGGAATACAAGGAACAATACTAGGCATGTAGCATGAGTAAATAACCATCAGAATCATAAACAGGAATCCTAGCAATACTAACAATCACCACTACCAATGTAATGCACTGCACAAGAGGGAGACTCCGTGGATGTCCAAGCCACCTCACGGGGTACCAATAACAATCCTATCCGGACTACTGATACCAAAGTCCGACTCAAAGGGGATCCAAGCCCCCGGTCCCGGGAATAGTAGCACGGTCCAAGCCCACTCCCAACTATTCAATGCCATGGACGCCGTCCAAAGCTGACTACCCACCCCGATGTCCGAGTAATCGGCGCATCAATAAACCCCAAACTGCAGCTGGTCATGATATGCAAATAATAATAATAATAATAAAGTGGTGTTGACATGCGGGGAAACCTGGCGTCCAGACGCCGAGAACCTGCAGGGCAATTAAAAAGGGGCTACTTGGAACGAAACCTGGTGTCCGGACGCCTGGAACCAGTAAGGGCGCCCGAAGCCTCTTTCTTCTGGCGTCCGGATGCCCGAACCCTGGCGTCCGAACGCCCGGAGGTAGAAACCTCCCGGGAATCCCCTGTTTTGCTGGTTTTCTGACCTCTTTCCTTCCAAACTATTCCCCACGAATTTCAAACATTTCCAAAGGTTGTCACTTGCACAAAACTAAGCCACCATGCTCTCCCAACCATCACATTCATCATTCCACACCCATTCTAACAATTTAAAAGATAAAAAGGGTTACCAATTACATCAATTAACAAACTAAGATTAACAATTAAATTAAATAAACCCAAATTCCCCAAAAAAACCTAATCTAGCATATTAATCCCAAATTAATAATAGAACCGGCTTGGAATTAGGGAAACCTAACAAGAAAACACATCGAATCAATGGAAGACATACACACATGCTTAATTATAAAATGCATATCTACTTGCCTCAACCAAGAAGAAGATTGGAATTGGGGAAATCTGAGGAAAAACTCTCCTACAGTTGAAACCTCAATCTACCCCGACCAAACGCAATCTATCACGCAAAGGAGAAGAAAAGAGAGGAAAAGATTAAGATCTAATCTAAATCTAAACCAAAGAGAATTGATTGAAAAGATGAAAGAGAGGGAAATCTTACCAAACTGATGTCAATGGAAAGAGGAGATCGCGAGGAAGAAGATGAGTGGCTCGGATCGCAGAAGTGATCTCTCAGGGAAGGAGTTCTGGAGCCTTAGAAGAATGAGGAAGAAGAAGAGGCTGCGGTAGGTCATCGTTCGTTGCAGAGAAAGAAAAGAGATTAGGGTTAATCTCTTGTTTAAGAAGAAAGGGAAGGGGAAAAGACTAAGATGCCCTTAAGTGGGTCCGGAGAAAAAATGAATTATTAGAAGGGTTTCTGGTCGTCGGATCACAACGAGCCAGAAGACAAAATTGATCGGCGCGACGAAACCTTTCCAATGAACCCAAAATCACGGCGATAGGAATTTTTCAAAAAAGCACTCAATTTTTTCCTAATTTGCAAACTACCCCCTACTAGGGTCAAACGAACTCAGAATCGCACGACACTCCGCAGGCACTATTCTAACACTAAAAGAAACTCGCTCACCATCTAAACCCACTTAAATATCTAATAAAACAATAATTATAATAATATCAAAATAAATGGGTCAACGGGCCGGTTATTGGGCCCAACTGACCCATTAAGGTCCAGACCTTACACTTGTCATCATGTATGATGGAGAAAGGATGGGCTCAATGTGGATTGTAACTATTCATGATAATATAAGTATTCATGCTAGCTTGTTTTAGTATTTTAGCTGAGTTTTGTATTTTTGATAATGTAGCTCAGTTAAGTAATTGTTTATTATGATTTTCTTAAAACATCTATTGTTCCACGCTCATACCTAAATTGATTACCTGCCAAACCGTCGTGTTTGACCCTTGTATTTTGGTGCCCAGGTGCAAGTGACGTTGCTTTTGAGGAGGAGCGTCTAGAGGAGGCTCTTGAGCCACCGCCAGTCAAAGAGTGGCAGCCCGACGATGTCAACTAGACGTCGGGCAGAATCTTGAGTTGCTTTTCTTTTTGTCATGGGTTATTTTGAGAATTGTGTTGGCCTTTGTTGGCCACTTATGGGATGTAACAAAAACTTAACCTACTTTTGTGTTACCCTTATAACTTGAATTTAATGGGAATGCTATGTTATGATTCCTACTTATGATACATTGTCTTGATATTGTTATTCTTGTATTTGGAAATTTTATTTATGCTTGTCTAGATGTGATTTGCTACACACTTCCGCAAACTTAATCGTGTGAGCTAGATTTCATGTTTCTCGGAATCCTCACCGCGGGAACCTGTGGGAAACACGTCGCGGGCCTGGGCCTCAGTCTGGGGTCGCGACCGGATTATTATCAGAGCGGGACTTGTTTCAAGCACTTAAAAGAAACTAGAAAATCCTAGGAACGTGGCGAGGATTCATGAGTTCGATAGATTTATTTGGTATAGAATCGTAGAAACCCTCAAACCATGTTTATTGTGTACTAACACCTTGTTTTACAACATCATGCCTCCAAGAAAAGTTCCAAACAATAATGCTTCAGGCAGTAATCAGAATAAGTCAGACACAACTACCCATGACCCTAAACCCAATTGGTCTGGACCCACTAGGCCAACAATCTCCCCCTCCAGACCATAGGGAAGACGCCTCTGAACCCCCTTACTAGGAGTCCAATCCTGCCAACTCTGAACACAATTCCATCTTTCCCTTAGACACGACCTTAGTCATCATGTCTGAGGGATTCTTGTCAGTATGAATCTTCTCCAGCTTCATGAGATTCTTTTCGATGACCTCACAAATCCAATGATATCTCACATCAACATGCTTCGTGCGGGCATGGTATGTAGCGTTCTTGCCAAGATCCATAGCACTCTGACTATCACAGTAGACCACATACTCTCCTTGCTTCAAATCCAGTTCTCGAAAAAATTTCTTCAACCAAATCATCTCCTTCCCTGCTTCATTAGCAGCTATGTATTCTGCTTCGGTTGTAGACAATGCTGTACACTTCTGCAACTTAGACTGCCAGGAAATAGCTCCCCCTGCAAAAGTAAATAAGTACCCAGAAGTAGACAACCGACAATCAAGATCGCCTGCAAAATCCGCATCTGTAAAGCCTTCAAGTATTGGTTTTGAGCCTCCGAAACACAAGCAAAAATCTGATGTACCTCTCAGGTATCTGAAGATCCACTTCACTGCTTCCCAATGCTCTTTCCCAGGGTTAGAAAGAAATCTACTCACTAAACCCACTGCATGAGCAATGTCTGGCCGTGTACACACCATGGCATACATAAGACTCCCAACTGCTGAGGAGTATGGAACAGACATCATCTGTTCCTTTTCTTCATCTGTAGTAGGACATAGTCTCTTACTGAGCTTAAAGTGACTGGCTAAAGGCATGCTAACTGGCTTAGCATTTTTCATGTTGAACTTTGCTAGCACCCGTTCAACATATTTCTCCTGTGACAACCACAGCTTTTTGGTATTCCTGTCACGACGTATTTGCATTCCCAAAATTTGTCGTGCAGGTCCCAAGTCTTTCATGTCAAAAGTCTTTGACATATCCATTTTCAGCCTGTCAATCATCTTACTATCATGTCCAACTATCAACATATCATCTACATATAAAAGAAGGATGATAAATTTGTCATTGCCAAATTTACGAACATAAACACAGTAATCTGCAGCTGTCCTCCGGTACCCATGACTCACCATGAATGAATCAAACTTCTTGTACCATTGCCTCGGTGCTTGCTTCAGCCCGTAGAGACTTTTCTTCAACCTGCAAACCATCTGTTCTTTTCCTTCTACCTCAAACCCCTCCGGCTGAGTCATGTAGATCTCTTCTTTCAGATCACCATGAAGAGATGCAGTCTTCACATCCATCTGTTCAAGCTCAAGGTCCATGCTGGCGACTAGACCTAAGACAACTCTGATAGAAGTCATCTTAACAACTGGAGAGAAGATTTCATCGAAGTCAATACCCTTCGTCTGCGCAAAGCCTTTGACCACTAGTCGTGCTTTGTGCTTTATCAGTTTTCCACTATCATCTCTCTTCAGTTTAAACACCCATTTGTTCTTCAAAACCTTCCTGCCTTTTGGAAGTTCCACCAGCTCATAAGTATTGTTCTTTTTCAAAGAACTCATCTCATCCTGCATAGCCTTCATCCACTCATCTTTATCTGCATGAGTTGTTGCTTCTGGGTAGCTCTCTGGCTCCCCCTCATCAGTAAGCAAGATATAATCTGATGCAGGATATCTTGTTGATGGTTGACGCTCTCGAGTAGACCTCCTAACTTGAGGTTCTGTGGTTTCTAGCTAAGGAGACTGCTCCCCCTGCTCAACACCTTGTTCATCTGGAAACCCCTGCGCCTCATCATGATCCGGATCGTTTTGTCCACCTTCTCCACCTGTAGTCTGCACTGGAGAAGGTGTCGGTGTGAGTTCAACCACTCCATCAACAACTTCTTTAGATTTTTCAGTATTCTCAATACCTCCAAAGAACAGGTCTTCATGAAACACCACATCCCTACTTCTGATAATTTTCCTCTTCTCTGGATCCCAAAATCTGTAACCAAACTCTGCTCCACCATACCCAAGGAAAATGCAACATACTGCCTTATCATCCAGCTTTGAACGCTGCTCCTTTGGTACATGTGCAAAAGCCTTGCACCCAAACACCTTCAAATGAGAATATGAAGCATCTTTACCTGTCCATTTTCTCTCCGGAATGTCAAAATCCAAAGGAACTGAGGGAGACCTATTAATCAGGTAAACAGCAGTCAGGACAGCTTCACCCCAAAATGGCTTGGGTAGCTGTGCCACTCTAATCATGCATCTCATCCTTTCAAGAATAGTGCGGTTCATTCTCTCTGCCACACCATTGTGCTGTGGAGTACCAGGAACTGTTCTTTCATGTCGAATACCATGCTTTGAGCAATAGCCTTTAAACTGATTAGATGTGTACTCTCCACCATTATCTGTGCGGAGACATTTCAAGAGCTTTCCTGTTTCTCTTTCAACCATGACATGAAACTGTTGAAATATCTGGAACACCTGTTCCTTCGATTTCAACGTATAAATCCAGACTTTCCTGGATGCATCATCAATAAATGTGACAAAAAACTTATTGCCACCTAATGACTCCACCTCCACGGGACCACAAACATCAGAATATATCAAATCCAACACATTAGATTTTATCGTTGATGTTTTAGAAAAAGATACCCTATGTTGTTTACCAAACAAGCAATAATCACAAGGGTCAAGGGATGTACCTTTGGAGTAATGAATACGATCTTTCTTTGCCAATAACTGCAGTCCTTTCTCACTCATATGTCCCAGTCTCTTGTGCCACAGATTTTGAGAGGATCTGTCTTCAATAGCATTCAACACACATTTGCATAGCTTCACATGTGTCTTGTACAGCGTATTACATGCCTTCCCTCTCGCAATAATAAGAGATCCCTTAGTAAGTTTCCACCTGCCATTTCCGAAGTAACTCTCATAACCTGCACGGTCCAATGAAGTTCCGGAAATCAGATTCAACCGCAGATCAGGAATATGTCGCACATCTTTCAGCGTCATTGTGCAACCAATATCGGTTTTAATGCAGACATCACCGATCCCAACAATATCCGAATGACTTGTGTTGCCCATCTTCACAATGCCAAAGTCCCCTGCTTTGTACGTTGTGAACATCTCCTTAGAAGGAGTAGCATGGTAGGATGCTGCTGTGTCAACAACCCACTCAACCTGATCATCTGCAACACTCAAACACCCTTCATCTTCACTGGCCAGTAGCGCTACTTCATTATCCAAAGTAGTTGTAGTGTTAGTGTCATTCTTCTGCTCATTGTTGGCTCCTTTCTTTTCCTTAAAGGCAAAGCAATTCTTCTTAATGTGACCCTCCTTACCACAGTGAAAGCATTTTCCAGACTTTTTCTTAGTCTGTGATTCACCTCTAGACTTGCCACGACCCCCCTTTGGTGCCCTACTCTTACTCCTCCCCCTTTTCTCTGTAACAAAGGCCTGTGCATTATCCGTCCCTGCAGTTTTTCTTCGTGTTTCTTCATTTAACAAGCTGCTAGTAACCTGACTCATTGATAACACACCATCTGGAGTAGAGTTGCTCACAGAAACAACCAATGTCTCCCATGTATCTGGCAAAGAACTTAGAAGCAATAAAGCTTGCATCTCATCATCAAGGACCATCTTCATTGTGGCTAATTCATTCACAACGCATTGGAATTCATTTATGTGCTCTTCAATTTTACCACCCTCCTTGAATTTCATATTCACAAGCTTTCTAATGAGAAAAGTTTTATTCACTGCAGTTTTCTTCTCATATCTTTCTTCTAACTTCTTCCAAAGGGTTCTCGCATTGGTTTCATTAGACACGTGATGAAATATGCTGTTATCCACCCACTGTCTAATGTGACCAATGGTCTTTCTATGCATCTTTTTCCAATCTGGATCAGACATCTCTTTTGGTCGGGCACTATCCCCCTCAATGGGATCATAGAGGTCTTTGCAATAGAGGATATCCTCCATCTTTGGTTTCCAAATTAACCAATTTGTATGGTTCAATTTGATCATGGTAGTGTTCACATTGTTGTTCTCCATCTCAATTGAATAATCAAGAAATATAAACAACTTTCACTAACCTCAATTTCTGCACCAATCTGTAGATCTCATCACCACGAGCACACTGGAAGAAACGGATCCAAAATCCGACTCTGGATGGCTCCGATATCGCGAGAATAGTTTTATGCGCTCCGATTAGTCAAACTTTCTTGTTGACCGTCAAACTACCAATCTTCTTCCACAGTTATGTAGATCTGCTCGCAATGAATCTGTAGGCGCAAACGGATCTCCGATCTGACCTCGGATGATCAAGATATCGCAAGAACAAGTTTCTACCGTCGATCCAAGTCAAACACCGTTGACCATACTGTTCTGCTGACGTGGAGCTGACGTCAGCGTCTGCTGGACTGGGCTTCCTGCTTCGCGGGTCAGGTCGAACTGGCCCAAAAACCAACCTGACTTGGACACTGGACTGGGCTGGGCTTCTTGGAGGGTCAGGTCAGAACCGACCCAAAACCAGAACTAGGCCCACCTGCACTTCTTCTTCAAACAGAAGTGGGTTCTGTTAATAGAAACGATCTGCAGCCAGAGACTATGGTGGTGCTGCTGCCTTCCGTCTTCCGCTTGTACCCCGGCCACGGCACGGTGGCGACTGAAGTTTTTTTTTTTCTCTGGCGAAGTGCGGCGACGAAGCGGTGACACGCTGACGACGATTGCAAGGCACCGATCTGAGCACAAAAAACAATGGAAAAACACGATTCAGAACCTGTTGATCTTCTGTTTCTTCCGGTTGAACTTTCTTCCCAAGTGATCAGTACCCGCGGTTGGGATTTCTACAACTGGAAAAAAACAACAACGAATCTCTGTGTGTTCTTCTTGGAGATCTCCCCTGAACGGAAAAAACCCCGATCAATGTGGCCCACTCGAGATCAGAAACGATCTCTCTTTCCTGCGACGAAGAATCCACGCATAGAAATCCGGACACCCTTGATCCGATCCGTCGATCGCAACGCAACACAATCCAACCCTAGAAACTCTAGGCTCTGATACCACTTGTTGTGCGCGTGTATGCGGAAACGTAAAACAGCGATCGAGCAATCAAGCAACCACACAAGAACAAGCAATCACACACAAAGAGATTTACGTGGTTCGGCAATCTTGCCTACGTCCACGGGAAAGAAACTCGACTCTCCTTTGGGTTCACTCTTTGTATGATATGCAGTACAGTTCCTCATGGGTTACACATTACATGAATATATAATGCTCTCTTTCTTATCCCCCAAGAAACTCTATCTTAGTAAATAAGAAAGTCCCGGTACAATTACCAAAATACCCATGACCCTAAACCCAATTGGTCTGGACCCACTAGGCCAACAATTACCAAAATTGTTTAGAGGAGAAGATTATCAACTGATCATGGCACTACAACAAAAATCATTTTTCGCGGCGAATATTTCGCGACGTTTTGAAAATTTGTCACTAAATGTTGCATGCTCAAGTCAGTCGAATAATATTTTTTAATCTAATAAATATGAGTTTCATATATAGATTGAAAACAAGGTTTTTGGAAATAACTTTCTGTAGAATTCTATTATTTGTACTACAATGCGAAAGAAGATGAGTGAAAAGAAAGTAATAATGAAATTTCATACTGCATTTAGAGCTTGCTAAAGAAGCTTAGGTAGGCCAGTCTATAGGATCCAGCCTCTGTGAAAGAGTACGTATCAAACTCACGACACGCTCCTCCCTAGCAGAGTTTGTATGGATATGAGCCGGTTTTCGTCTATATGAAGGCTTCAATAGTATATTTTTTGTCGGTTCCTCTTTTAGATTTGAATCTGTACCACTTGAGGACAAATCTTTCGCACTAGATAAAATGTCAACAGTGAATTGTAAGTCTAATAGAATTTGCAGAACTCCTTTTTCTGACACTTGAGGAAGACCAGCATCTAAACTCAAAATGATTTTTGGTACTGTGATAAAGAGACCTCATTGCAGTTATTGTTTTTGAAATGTTTTGAGTGTTGATTTTGGGTAAAAAATATGTAAATTGAATGACTGGGGAATGAGGGTTTTTGTTGAATTTTCATTCGGTTTGTGCCGGCCAATTTGGATGGGTTCTTTAAGCGCTTGTTCCGTGATTCACACATTCTTTATATAAGTTGATTGTTCTTCCTCATTCTAACAGTATAGCACATCTCATTGATTACTCACCTTCGAATCACACTACTTTCCTCATACTAATCTCATTGATTACTCACTTCAATTGAGGAGGAATTTTTGAGATTTCTAGAGTCCAGTTGGTGATATGGCCGCTGACAAGAAAATAAATTAAAGATTTTAGTATCCAAGGCTTGGTTCACTTATAATTCCTCTTGCAGTATGCATATAAAATCCTACTCTAAACTCACACCACAATGTAGGCACCATAAGTGAGATAAAAAGCGATGGTCTACTTATAATTGAAATTCCAAATAGACCTATTCCATGGCAAGCTGATCCTGTTTCCAAAATTAAATTGCCTTGCAATACCTGGCTTTGCCAAAGTATTACCATCCTCTTTCTGCACATTGACGGCAAAGATGTATCTCCATTGGAAAAGATGATTGAAGCAGGCCCAATGAGCTGGACCTCATAAACACATTCAATTTATTCAATATAGGTGAGTGGATTCTATTTCTAATTGCTAATTACTTGTGATTTGGTCAGATATGGACAGGAGTTGGATATTACATTATCGGAACCGATTTAGTGCGGAGTACATAGCTGGGGTAAACTCATTTATTGATTTTGCAAAGGCGAATTCGGGCGGGGCAGTGTTGATTAACTGCCCGTGTAACGATTGTTGTAACCATCGGAAGCATGACTATGTAACCGTGAGAAGTCATCTGCACATTAAGTTGATGAGTTGAAGGAGTTGTGGGATCATGGTGTATCTACTTATGATGCCTCCACTAAACAAACCTTTCAAATGCATGCGGCTGTGATGTGGACGATAAATGACTTTCCTGCGTATGGTAACGTGTCTGGGTGGAGTACAAAAGGTTATAACACATGCCCCTCGTGTAACGACACCTCGTTAGGGGTGAGGTTGAAAGATAAGATTGGGTACATTGGCCATCGAAAATACTTGGAAGTAAACCACCAATGGCGTAGAAGCAAGGCCTTCAACGGTCAGCCTGAGCGTGAAAAGAGGTCTTTGGATCTACCGGGGCAAAAGGTACTAGACCAGCTCGAAGAACTACATCCGGTCAGGTTTGGCAAGAATAACAAAAGACCGCGTGACTCTGGAGAGTTGAATTGGACAAAGAAAAGCATCCTATTTGAATGGCCCTACTGGAAGTGCAAAAAACTCCGACACAACCTTGATCATATGCACATTGAGAAGAACATCTGTGTAGCCTTGGTTGGAACAATGTTGGGCATAAAGGGCAAAAACAAGGACACCGAGAAAGCGCGTAAGGATTTGAAAAATATGGGCATCAGGCCAGAGTTGCATCTAGTGGAGAGGGGCGATGGATCCAGCTTGAAGCCGCATGCCTTTTACACTCTGGCACCAAAAGACAGAGATGGATTTTATGAATTCTTGAAGTCGATCAAATACCCAGACGGCTATGCCGCGAACCTCTCGAGGTGTGTAACCTCGAAAAATGATAAATTGGCTGGTTTAAAGAGCCATGATTGCCACATCCTTATCCAACGGATCCTTCCTATTGGCATGCGTGGCTTTGTGAATAAGGATATTTGTACAACATTGTTTGAGTTAGGCAGCTTTTTCCAAGACCTCTGCTCGAAAACACAGAGACACGATGATTTGAAAAAATCGGAGGAGCAGATTGTTTTAATATTGTGCAAGCTTGAGAGGATCTTTCCTACTGCTTTCTTTGATGTGATGGTTCATCTATCAGTTCACTTGCCACGCGAGGCCATTCTTGGTGGACCGGTGCAATATCGGTGGATGTACCCGATTGAAAGGTAATAGTTGATGACCATCGAAAAATTATTTATATATTAGTGCAATTGCCTTGCATTGGAAATCGTAATAGTTATCATTTGTTGTTTAAAGGTTTCTGAAGACCCTAAAGGGGTACGTTCGCAACAGTGCACGACCTGAAGGTTCGATCGTCGTGGCTTACATTGTCAAAGAGTGTCTCACTTTTTGCTCAATGTATTTAAGGCAGACTGATCGAGTAGAGCGTTATGATGATGGTGGCGAACGGGGTGCGGGGATGTCGGTCTTCACACAAACTGTCTGTCCCATCGGGCTGATGCAAAGGGCACATGATCCTTCTCAAAGGGAGCGTGACATGGCTCATTGGTCTGTGCTGAATAATTGCCCGGAAGTGGAGCCATATCTACAGTATGTGCTTCAATCTAGCCATATGTATGCATTGCTTGTTAACTCATTTATTCATTCTCGTCTCGGACTGATTCATTAAAAGCTATCTTGAGTAGGGAACACAAGAATTTAGTGCAAGACGAAAGAGGTGGAGACGTCAGGCAAATACAACGAAAAGAATTTGCAGAATGGTTCAAACAACGTGTAAGACATAAAATGAAGAACTTTTTAATTGCTTGATGTTATTTGAGTATATGCTTCAAATAACATTAGTCTAACACATTTGTCTTAATCTGCTTATGTAGATGAATCAATTGCGAACTATAGGGTCACCAGAAGCTCTTGATGAGATGTGGTCATTAGCAAATGGCCCCAGATCCCTAGTGAATCTTTACCAGGGGTGTGATTGCAATTGCGTCCGATACCACACTGTAGACCGTGAGAAATGTCGTAGGAGCCAGAGTAGCGGCTTGGTCGTGGAAGGGGAATACGAAGGGGTGAAACATGAATACTATGGCTACATCTGCAAAGTCTGGGAATTGTCCTATCGGCACGGGGGGAAGGTGGTCTTATTTGAATGTGAATGGTACAACACTAGTACCAAGAACAAGATAAACATCGAAGACCATCTTACAAGCATTGATATCACGGGTCGTTGGTGTAAGGATGATTCATTTGTCCTACCAAGTCAGGTGAAACAATCTTCTATGTCAATGACACCGGTAGAGGAAAAAAATGGAGAGTTGTAGAACGGGTCAAGACTCGGGGAGTATGGGATGTGCCCGCTAAGCGGGATGACGACGGTGATGATGATGATGTGCCGGTTGATGCATTTCAGCAGGACGAAACGACATTTGTTGTCCCAGTCCTCGTCGATGGTACTAGTGACCAATACTCTAGGGATGATATAGATCCTGAGATCGTTCTCAGTGATGAGTCAGCATACGAGGATGGCCAAGACGAGGATGAAACGCTGGCGGAATACGAAGATGATGAAGGGAATGATGGCCATAGTCAGGAAGATGATGACACGGAATATGACATGTAGTGTTTGCTTCAATTTTGCACATGTAACTATTAAGTAAATTAATGAAGAACTTTTCTTCCATAGAGTATGCTTAATTTCATTCGATTGTTGAAGGAATTTTCGTTCATGTTATTTTACCCTGCATATGAACAATTTTTGTTATGTTTATTTTAAAAGTATTATATGGTGTGTGCCATGTTATTACCTAGCTCGTTATATGACGTTCATGTTTGATTTATCCGTTGTTGCTTTCCTTTAAATTAAAATTGAAACGATTCAATTTTTCAACTCTAACACAGAACATGATGAATACACCTCTCAAATACTGTCGTGGCAAAGACTCTCAACGTGTTAGGGAATGGACAAATGAGTTTGAACATAAACCATTTGAAAATGAAACTCCAATAGTAAAGCATGGTTCCCGCAAAATACAACTGGCTCAGTGGCTGAGACTGTGTGGCAATTTCATCCCTGAAAGATATATAATGATAAAAATTGCTGAAACATTGCCACCGGCTTGGGATGCTGCAAAAATGAAGATATTTGAAGTCTTACGACCATGGCATGCAGTGGAGTTCGTCGACCTATTACAGTCATTTGAAAAATATATTCATCCCTTATGGATACAGTTCCGAAGAGAGAAAATGGTTGAAGGAATATCTGTTAGAGAACATTTGCTAAACAAGGAACAGTTGTTTTACGATCTCAAAAGAGGAGGATTTGAACCGAATATTGCAGATCTGGTGCGTTCAATAGTAAGCACTCTGTCACCTCCTTGGCCGGTACAAGAAATCCATGCTAAGCTCAAGATTAATTTCCTAGACTTGAGGGAATTAGGAGAAATGCTAGAAGAGATCGAGGTCGACATTAAATTTCAGGTTTTGCACATGTAACGATTAAGTAAATTAATAAAGATCTTTTCTTACATAATGACATGGTATTCAATCTCATTCTCTTATGATTTGTTCATTTATGGAGTAAGACATTTCTACATTTCACACATTATTCTTATCTTTATATATCATAGTTGCAAAGGATGCCAAACGGAGTGAAAAAATGGGTCAAACCAGGAGAGTTGTCCCGTCAAGTGCAAGCATCCAACTATCTATTAAAGAGAAAAAGAACAATTAAGAAGAATGATGAAAAACTAGCGGCTCTAGGGCTCCCTCCTACTACACGTACTATATCCGATTCGGCTAAAGGGACAAACGAGCAGGGAAAGAGGAATGTTAGTGGGAATGATAAGGATGAGAACTACATTCCCCCCCAAGATGATGATGTAGATGACGAGACATCATGGTCTCAATCGGATGAGGTAATCTTTCGTTTATAATGTCTATGACGTGTACTTGAAAATACTAGTAACTTGTATGTGACACTGAGGCTCGAAATGATTTTCATTTCCATTTAATGTAAATTGATGACATTCACTTTGCTAATATTATTTTTTTGTGTTAATAATTATTTAATTTCCTTGTCAATTTGCTTTAAGCCAGATTGCAGATATGCCTCGGGAAAACATGGCGAGACGTGCTCGGTAGGTTGCAGCTGCAGTCAGGTTAGATCCTGTGGAGAGCAGACCTGAGCCCTCGACGCAGCCCCCGCCAGCTGCTCTCGAGGTTACACGGGCCGGAGGATCAGGGAGCACCCCTGAATCGGCAGCCTCCTAGCCTCTGCTGATTGAGCCTTTGACCACACAGCCCTCGTCGACCCAGGCCCAGCCGTCCCAGCCTCCCGTGAGTCATCATACGACCGGGAGCAGCGTAGGTGAGAAAATCGGAAAACCTTTTAAAGTGTAGAATGGTTCACCTCATATTTAGATTTGTGTTCTATAACTTTTTTTTCTTCTGATTTGTTCACCTCAAATATCATTTGTGTTCACTAACTCATTTAGCACTGTCGTCCTAACAGCATCAGCCCCAGCCTCGGCTGAGACTCTTGGCCGTACCAGCGGTGCTACGCGAGGGAAGAATGAGGCAAAGCTGAGGAGACAGCTGGGTCATAACATCCCAGTCCCGATCCCTAGCTCCAGTCATAGGCTAGAGGGGGAACATGCCCCATCACTGGCTAACCATCTTGGGTTAGCCATTAGAGAGGTTGCCCCAGTCAGGCCTCATGGCTGGAAGAAGCTTGACAATGGGATCAAGCTTGCCGTCATCGCTGCAGTCAAGGTAAACTGAAACGAGAAACATCAACCAAAGTTATTATAGTTGTGCTCCTCATTACAATATCTGATTATATTTTGTTATTACTAATGACTACTATGGCTATCCCCTAATTGCAGCAACTCTTTGAGATCGGGGACTACGAGGGTGATATGCAGCTTAGGACGGACATTGACCGCCAGTGCGGGATCCTGTATAGGGGCTGGAAGTATGAGCTGCATACTCACTATCAGGTCCTCTTGGAGCAAGGGGTTCCCCGACCCCAGGACCACCCGGCAGAGGGTTGTACTCTAGCTGACTGGCAGCAGATGATCTCGCAGTGCTGGGAATCACCAGCCTGGAAGGTGACCTGGGGATGTTATCTAAATGTCTTAATTATAATCCAATGTAATTCTATTTGTAACGATTAAATACACTCATGCTATTGTATTATTGTTTTTCTATGTAGGCAAAGTCAAAGAAAGCTCAAGAGAGTCGAGCCCAGCTGCCATATAATCATACGAGTGGCTCCCGGTCATTTGCCTCGAGGATGTCTATGATGGTACTGATTATATTCATATGAAGAAACTTGATTAAGTTTATTAATTTATCAATATGTATCAGGGTTCATATCTAATATAAAGCTATTTCAAATCTTAGGCGGCACAGAATGCCGGTCAAGCGCCGCCCATTACTCAGTTCTTCCGCGACACCCACTACAAACGAAAGAGTAATGAGTGGGTAAATGAGGTGGCTCATCAGAGACATGTACATTTCCTAATAAATCAATACTGATTGTATAATGTCATAGAAGTATTCTAAATCCTTTATTGATTTAAATGGCAGGAGGCCTTGGTGCAGCGGACCGAGGTGCAGTCGCAGCCCTCTATCACCACTCCGATGACTGAGGAGCAGATTGTTGCTGATGTGCTTGGGAAGAGGTCGGGCTACGTAAAGGGGTATGGGATATACTCGAGGACCTCTTCCTCTTCCACACAGTCTCGGGCACCGGACCCTGAGGTGGTCGCCCTGCGCGAGCAGCTAGCTGAGCAGGGTAGGAGGCAGGCTGAGCAGCTAGCTCAGCAGGACCGGAGGACACGCCAGCTTGAGGCCCTCGTTCAAAGGCTGGCAGCTGTGGCAGGAATAGATCCTGTCGCCTTTCTTGACACCACGGGAGAGAGCACTTCTGCTGGGGATGGCACAGCTCCTGGAGGATCATGATGCGACTCTTTGGTTAGTAGAATACTTTCTTGAACAAATAACATATCATTTGTGTTATTAATTTATAAACACTCAAAATGTAGGATTTGAACAAATTTTAACTGCACAGTATGATTGCATTATCATAATCTTTCTCATCAACAAATACTCGTTCATCTATGTCATCCTTGATTGCATTATCATAATCTTTCTCATCAACAAATACTCGTTCATCTATGTCATCCTTGATTGCATTATCATAAAATTCGGGGACCGGCACGGGTGGTTCGCTCGGGGGTAGAGTAACCTGTAGGAACTGACGGCTCGCAGATTGGACTCACGGTTAGGGAATTAGAGCCGAAAACCGACTCTTTTCCGACACTTAGGCTCGAAAACGGCCCGCCGGGGGTCCGAAAAGCGAATCGGCGACCGGAAAAATCAGGGACCGGCACGGACGGTTCGCACGGGGGTAGAGTAACCTGTAGGAACTGACGGCTCGCAGATTGGACTCACGATTAGGGAATTAGAGCCGAAAACCGACTCTTTTCCGACACTTAGGCTCGAAAACGGCCCGCCGGGGGTCCGGAAAGCGAATCGGCGACCGGAAAAATCAGGGACTGGCACGGACGGTTCGTACGGAGGTAGAGTAACCTGTAGGAACTGACGGCTCGAAGATTGGACTCACGGTTAGGGAATTAGAGTCGGAAACCGACTCTTTTCCAACACTTAGGCTCGAAAACGGCCCCCTGGGGGTCCGGAACGGTAATCGGCGACCGGAAAATTCGGGGACCGGCACGGGTGGTTCGCTCGGGGGTAGAGTAACTGATGGACCGCGCCCCTCCATTCCTCCTCCGCTGCCATCCGCCCCGGGTCTGTCGGGGTCCGGAAGGAGGGAGAGGGAAGAAAGAAAGGCGGGTATCAACATTTTTGTGGGTATGCCAGATTTTCTTTTCTACTTGGAATTTAGAGTAGTGATCCGGAGATTCACCTTCACAAGTAGAAAGGAAATCAAACTTTTTCCTAACTTTCCATTGCACACATATTTTAAAGAAAAGAGACAAGTTTGTTTTGAATGCCGTGAGAGGCGATTTTGGTGCCGTGAAAGGCGATTTTGCCGTGAAAGGCGGTTTACAAATCTCATCAATAATGAAAAGACAAGAAATGTGAATTTTGTGTCTCTTTAAGAAAAAATACAATACAATAGAAAAGAAAGAAATGGAATCTAACTTCTCATGCGATTGTGGGGGACCCGTTCAGATCGACAGTCGAGAGTCATGTATGGACTCCGCCATCGTCCTTCAGATGAGAACTTTGATGCTTGATTTCTTGGCTTGGCTCCAACCTCAGATTTTTAGAGGATAAGGACCAAGATAAGGTCCTATATCCGGTAAAAAGCTAAGTAGACAGGCTGAAAAGCCGCATCTAGCCATGTTGGATAGAAGGAGAGGTGGCCTTGGGGGGGGCCGGCCCCCCAAGGGGCTTTGATCACCTTGTAGTGTTGGTTGCTGTAGAGTTTTCTTGAAGGAGCAGAGTTGTAGAGATTTCTCCGAGGATTTTTGAATGATTTTCTGGCGATTTTTCTCTGGATCTCTTTCCCTTGGAATGACCCTCCTATTTATAGGCCTTTGGTAGCCATTTAGGAGAGTTTATGAGCATTTATGGTATTAATGCTCATGATGGGAGGAGTTACAAGTTTTTATTTACTTGTTTTGTAACTCCTTTTTTCCTTGAATTTGATTGGTCGATGGAGAGTGATGGACATTTAATCGCCTTTAATCTCCATGATGATGGGAGTTTCATGATTTTAATGTCATGATTACTTGGACTTGTAACTCCCATTTGCTTGCTTCTGATTGGGCCGTTCAAAATAATGAGTTAATGACCGCACTAACTTGCCATAAACGGGTCATTTAACTTCATTAATTGATTGCCTGGGCGCTTGAAGAGTCGCGGGCCATGCCGCATCCTTTGGGATTCTTCTTGCGATGATCACCAATGGACCCACATACCATTTGATGTCGGATGGTGATCCAATTTCAGACATTGGTTGATGTCAGCGGGCCAGCAACATCTGTCCAGTCGATTTCGCGATCGGGCGGGCAGAAAGTGTACTTTCTTAGTTAGCCGTTTGACGATCTTGAGGCGTCCGATGATGATCTAATGATTCCAGTGATGGATCCGTGATGTTGATAAAGATCGACGGATATCATGCACAAAAAATCAGATTTTGGAAAAATCACAGGGGCCAATCAATTCGAAACGCGAAAAGTACCCGAAAAACGGGGTTTTTGGGCGAGGTCCGGCGGCCCGGACCTCCATGGTCGCCAGCGACCATGGTGCCATGGGGCCGGCGACCATGGGCCATGGTCGCCGGTGACCATGGGGTTTGTGCCCCATGGTCGCTGGCGACCATGGGGTTTGTTCCCCATGGTCGGCCGTCTTCCGGTCGCCTTTTCTTCGCCGTTTTTCGTCCGTTTTCACTTCTGTTTTCTCCTACATTTTTCTTGGAATTTCCTCTCATTTATTGGCTGGATTTCCCTCAAGAAAACCTGACGAGAAGCCGTGCAAATCGGATCGCAAAGTTTCCCATTTTCTGAAAAGCCGAAGACTTTGCTGTGGAGAACTGCCGATTTTTTTGTCAAGCGTCGAAACTAGGTCAAACGATGTCGGAATGACCTGAAATTCGACGTGTAGCTTCTTGAGCAGTAGACGAGACCAACCATAGGCTTTTGTTCAGGTTTTGAAGCCATTTTGGGTCCCGCAAACGCTTGACTTTGATTTCACTGCGAGGGAAATGCCGAGCTTTGACTTTCGGTCAAACAATGTCCGATTGACCTGAAATTTGATGGGTAGCTTCCCCATCAGTAGATAGGACCAACCATAGGCTTTCGTTTGAGTTTTGAAGCCATTTGGAGTCATGCAAACGCTTGCCTTTATTTCACCGCGAGGGAAATGCCGAGCTTTGACTTCTGGTCAAACGATATCCGATTGACCTGAAGTTCGACATGTGACTCCCCCATCAGTAGATAAGACCAACCATAGGCTTTCATTTGAGTTTTGAAGCCATTTGGAGTCATGCAAATGCTTGCCTTTATTTCACCGCGAGGGAAATGTCAAGCTTTGACTTTCGGTCAAACGATGTCCGATTGACCTGAAATTTGATGGGGAGCCTACTGGAGTCATTTTGAGATGATCCACAAGCTCCGAATTGGGTGCCATGGTCCCGGGGTGCTCCGCTGTCACGCCCCCGAACCGAAACCTCGGGGGCGGGAATGGGATTAAAGCATAAATGTATTTTACTTCTCCCAGGATCCGCATGTGTGAAGACAACACATTCCAACACATTCTGAATATTTTGCGGAAGCTTTTGTGGCGTTGCGACCCGAAGTCCGTGGCCATCGGATTCCGCGTCGCACTCAACCTTTAGCACATAGCTATTATATCAAGAATCATATCAGACTGGAGTAACCATCACAATAAAATACAGAGCTGACAGTAACAGGATATTACATTCCCAAATATGTTCAAGTTACAATTATCAATGTGCATTAATTAAGAATCCCGAGAAAAAGGCTAATAAAAGCCATACAACA
Organism: Cinnamomum chago; assembly: GCA_038049695.1. Classification (NCBI taxonomy): domain Eukaryota; kingdom Viridiplantae; phylum Streptophyta; class Magnoliopsida; order Laurales; family Lauraceae; genus Cinnamomum; species Cinnamomum chago. The sequence continues at coordinate 88,744,240 of CP142453.1, read as the reverse complement.
ATAAGCTATAATCACTACCCCAAATTTGACGTAGCTCCGATGTCAAGCTCAATGTCTACATGACATAGCCGACAAACCAACCTGCAAGGCATGGCTCCACAGCCAACAAAACACTCAACTCGGGGCAAAGAAATCTGAACCTGAGTACCAAAAGTAGTGGGTCAGACACGACGGTCTGGCAGGTGGATGAAAAGATAACAAATATACGGAAGAATAAAACATAAGATAAATCATGCTATTCGATCAAATGTTGCATATAATTAAACGGGTGCAAAGTCGGGGATCTCGGGGGAAAACATGTATTCATTTCAAGCATGGGTAAAACATGAATATCTAATAAAACATGTGTTCATTTACATCATCTATAAACATAGATATTTGACAATCGGGTGTTCGTCTAAAACATGTACAAATATAGTGGTATGGCAAAACAACGTTCATTTGGAACTTAAGTAAAAACATAAGTATACAACAAACCAGGTATTCATAGCAGTCTAGCAAAACCAATGTCCATTTGAAACCTATGTAGAAATACGGATATTTAACAAACCGGGTGTTCATGTAAACAGGTGTAACCAAAGAAATCTGACAAAACTAGTGTTCATTTAAACATATTTCAACGCATGGATATTTAACAAACCGGATATCGTTTAAAACAGGTATAAACGTAGGGATCTGGCAAACAAGTGTCATTTGAAACATATTTCAAAGCATGGATATTTAACAATCGGGAAATCGTTTAAAACATGAACAATCACATAAATCTAGTAAAATCATCGATCGTTTGAAACATATGTAGAAGCATGGGTATTCGCCCAACCGGCATTCATTTAAAACATGTGCGGGTACAAAGAACAGAAGACAATATAATAATAACTGAATTTACATTGGAGAATATTAACACTTGTTTAAATGACAACTTTCATAAAGGAAACGAATCATTTATCGGAAAGCAAGTAAGCAATATAAAACATGTCGGGTATCCAAGGAATTGGGAACTGGCAAGATGGCAACCACACGAAGCTAAGTCCTCTATCACTAAAGTGATAGAACAATAACTAGGCCCTGATCTCAGTCACTCGAGGTGAGGAGAAACAGGGGATCTCATATAAATACATATACTAGGCACTGATCTCAGTCACTCGAGGTGAGGAGAAACAGTGGATCTCATGAATGCATATACATATACTATACATGACCACGGTAGCGAGCCGGGCATCGGGGACCACAGTAGCAATCTGCGGTATCGGGACAAGACCACGGTAATAACCGGGTATCGGGATCCAAACTGCAGCTAGCGGGACAAGAGGGGGATCTCCAAGTCGGTGGATCAGACCAACAAGGTTATCCAAGCTTAGTGGTGCCGACTCATAGGTCAAATACAATCGAGACATATGCAAGTAAACCAAGTACCAATACATAATCAAACGGGCAAGACGGGGGTGCTCAAGGGCACACTGACATATCATGTGGTGCAATGCACCTCGGGACAAATAACTGTTACTAGAGTAACTTCAATGCTTTCGGGAAACAAGTCATGTGATGCAAATCTCGGGAAATGAGGAAATATCATGCACTATACCATTTCGGAAAGAATATTGATTTCAAGATCTATTTAAGTGAATAGGGGTCCCGTATGTCAATTATAATAATTACTTGGTACTCCTTGAGTTTGAAGACATTCCGGGCTCCTTATGCACTTTTCAATTTTCAAAACTTAAAATGAGCTTATGGGTAGTACTAGATGTTACAATAGCAAGAGTCAAGCTTATAAACGGTCCATCCTAGGCATGATATTAATCCGGAAACATCGAGCAACCGATTCAGTCATCGAAAGGAATAGAATTAGCGATAACAAGGAAATAGACTTGTGTTTAGATATAAAGAAGATATCGCGTCGTTCCATCCCGTTCAAGATTGAAATGGATTGAACTTCGATGCCACCGAACCAACCGTGAGGCGTGTCGGCTCAAGACATTCTCACACATGGTCCAAACAGTCTCAAAGGGGTAGCCAGGGACCCACCTAAAACCGAGAATTAGTGCCTAGATCATCACCATTCTTTCTTTTAGTTCCCTAGTCTTAGAGACCTTAGATTAGGGTATAATTGGTCTTAACACTAAGGTATATACCCCTAGGACTCATAGAAAGCCCAAAGGTTTCCAAAAAAAACAATATCAAATTTCACCGGACTCAAACTGAGTCCTCCGATCGATCGGACCGAAGGTTCGATCGATCGGTCGAAATTTCTGTACCAGAAATGCACAGGGTCCGATCGATCGGCTCAAAAAGACTTACAATTAAAAGACAGACCGATCGATCGGCCTGTAGGTCCGATCGATCGGACCTGGGCGTGCAGCAGGTCCGGGACACTGATTTTTCCTTCCTTTTTCCTTTCCTTCCAACACTTCAACAACCACATAGAACTACAATCAAGATGACTTAAACACATATTTTCCAAGACATTAATATGAGCTAAAGAGCTCCTCATTTCAAGTTTCTCCCTTTCCATTCTTTCCATTCACAACAAATCTCAAGGTGGAGAAAAACTCATTCATGTGAAACCATTTGAAACCTTGCCAATATGATGCATACATTTTCTAAGCATGAACAAGAAGGAAATAAACTCATCAATAAGCACATTTCGAAATCAATATTTATCATAGTAAAGACAACTACTAAAATCACCAAAACCCTTAATGAAACAAGATTTTTCTCACAAAACATGTTAATAATCAAAACGATCCAATCATCCACTTGCCTTTGACTCTAATCAAGCAAATCAAGCTCCTAATCACCTCTCAAGCTCAAGATCCACAATCTCTACAAAAACCCCCAAAACAAACCCTAAAATGGGTTAAACAATGCAATGACAAGGAAACCTTTCAATAATCAAGGTGGAGCTTCTCTAAGGCTAGAAGATTACAAATCTAGAAGATGAAGAAGAACACTTACTTGGATGACCTTCAAATGGAGAGAGCTAGCTCAAGAGAGGTCTCTAGGTTGGGAGATTTCTCCAAAAATGGTATCAATAGGGAGCCATGGTGAAGAGGAAGAAGAAGATGGTCTCCATTTCTTGATTGATGAACTCTTGGTGTGGCTTGGAGATGAAGAAGCAAGAAGAAGAAGAAGAAGTTGCAAGAAAAGCCCTAGGCTCAATAGTTGTGCTGGAACAATGGAGAATGGGATGCAATGAAGGGATGAGTTCCTCTTATAAGCAAGTGAAGTTTGGGTCCCACAACTTAAAGAACTTGGGTGGCTGAAATCATCTCTTTCGGGACCTCGGATGAATTCGACGAAGAAGGAAGAAATGATCGTCGAAATTTGTAGTTTCCAAAAAGTATATGTTTCGTGGGTTTCGGGAATATCAAGTTTTGGGTACAGATTTGGTGTGAAAAGACTGTTTTGCCCTCAAGGCCAAGAAATCGGGTTTCGGGTTCTCAAATGGATACAAGATCAACATGAAAGTTGTAGGATTCCTCATGATGAATGCAACGGGCCAAAAACACAATACGAAACAAATCGGGAAAATCTCACAAGTAAATGCAAAGCCGAAAATGGAACCCCCAAAGGGCCCCACAAGCTACCAAAGCACTCAAAAGCCCAAAACTAGAAGAAAAACCATTCTAGCTCACAATCTCAACCCAACAAATACTAATCCCACTTAAAGAAACTAATCTACAAATAAAACAACACTAATCCAAGAGATTAGGGGTCGGGTTCTCACATCCGCCGCCGGTAGGCTTTGATTTTGTTCCCGAGAATCGAAAGTGGGTCAAACGTTGTCAGAATAACCTGAAATTTGATGCGCAGCCCTTTTGTGGTATGCAGAAGCCGCCTATGTGCTCTGTTTGATGAGTGACGACCTCGGTAGTTCTCGCTACCTAAGGGCTTGATTTTGCTGCTCGAGAGTTGATGGAGGGTCAAACGGTGTCGGTTTGACTTGAAACTTGACATGTAGCCTTTCGGAGGTATTTTGAGACCATCCGTAGGCTCTGATCGAAGATTTGGGGTCTTCGACACTGTTGCCGCCGGGAGCTGCTGCTTAGCTGTTGGAGAAGTGAAGCTAGGCCAAATGATGTCAGAATGGCCCGAAACTTCATGTGTACCTCTCTTTTGGTTGTTTTGAATGACCTTGCAGTTTTTGTTTGATTCTGACAAGATCTGATGCTTGAAGTGGCGCCTGCCTATTTTTGGTAGGATGCGACTCAATGTAGCTTTTGGTATGAAGAGGCAAAGTGACATTTTTGGTGTCAACAAATGCCCCCTCGAGGTACAGCGACGATATAGCTTTTGCAGTCGATGTGCCTCGAAGAGAATCTTGAAGAAGAGCTTCTGACTTGACCAAGAGTCTTTGAGCATTTTTCTTTTTTTTTATGGAGTAGCCTTTTGAGCTTCCAGGGGGTTTTATGGTAGTGAGAGGGATCACGTACCATCTCAAGGCAAGATTTTGAGAATGACATTTGGATTTGGATTTGGGTTTTGGTTTTTTTGTTTTGATCTTGACCTTGTGACCTAACAAGCTGTATGTGGCAGGTTAGGGGGTCAGGTTTTTTGTTTTGGTTTTGACCTTGTGACCTAACAGGCTGTATGTGGCAAGTTAGGGGGTCAGGATTTGATTTTTTTTTTGTTTTGGTCTTGTGACCTAACAGGCTGTATGTGGCGAGTTAGGGGACCATGGTTTGGTTTTTTGGTTCACTCTTTGGTCACAAGGACCAGAACCTCGGGGGCAGGAATGGGATTTAAGCATAAATATATTTTTCTTCTCCCAGGATCCGCGTGTGTGAAGACAACACATTCTGAATATTTTGCGGAAGCATTTGTGGCGTTGCGACCCGAAGTCCGTGGCCATCGGATTCCGCATCGCACTCAACCTTTAGCACATAGCTATTATATCAAGAATCATATCAGACTGGAGTAACTATCACAATAAATTACAGAGCTGACAGTAACAGGATATTACATTCCCAAATATGTTCAAGTTACAATTATCAATGTACATTAATTAAGAATCCCCAAGAAAAAGGCTAATAGAAGCCATACAACAATAAGCTATTAACCACTACCCAAAATGTGACGTAGCTCCGATGTCAAGCTCAATGTCTACATGACATAGCCGACAAAACAACCTGCAAAACATGGCTCCACAGCCAACTCAAGCACTCAACTCGGGACGAAGAAGTCTGAACCTGAGTACCAAAAGTAGTGGGTCAGACACGACGGTCTGGCAGGTGGATGAAAAGATAACAAATATACTGAAGAATTAAAACATAAGATAAATCATGCTATTCGATCAAATGCTGCATATAATTAACCGGGTGTAAAGTCGGGAATCTCGGGAAAACCTGTATTCATTTCAAGCATGGGTAAAACATGGATATCTAATAAAACATGTGTTCATTTACATCATCTATAATCATAGATATTTGACAATCGGGTGTTCGTCTAAAACATGTATAAATATAGCGGTATGGCCAAAACAACGTTCATTTGAAACTTAAGTAAAAACATAAGTATACAACAAACCAGACATTCATAGCAGTCTAGCAAAACCAAAGTCCATTTGAAACATATGTGAAAATACGGATATTTAACAATCGGATGTTCATTTAAAACCGGTGTAACCAAAGAAATCTGACAAAACTAGTGTTCATTTAAACGTATTTCAAGCATGGATATTTAAACAAATCGGGTATCATTTAAAACAGGTATAAACGTAGGGATCTGGCGAACAAGTGTCATTTGAAACATATTTCAAAGCATGGATATTTAACAAATCGGGTAATCATTTAAAACAGGTATAAACATAGGAATCTCACAAGCCAAATGTCATTTAAAACAAAGCACGGATATTTAACAATTCGGGTATTCATTTAAAACATGTGTAATCACATACATCTAGTAAAACCATCGATCGTTTGAAACATATGTAAAAGCATGGTTATTCACCCAACCGGCATTCATTTAAAGCATGTGCGGGTACAAAGGACAGAAAACAATATAATAATAACTGAATTTACATTGGAGAATATTAGCACTTGTTTAAATAACAACTTTCATAAAGGAAACGAATCATTTATCGGAAAGCAAGTAAACAATATAAAACATGTCGGGTATCCAAGGAATCGGGAACTGGCAAGATGGCAATCACAAGAAGCTAAGTCCTCTATCACCGAAGTGACAAGAGTATAACGGGACGTTGGCCTCAGTCACACAAGGTGAGGAGACTCAACGTAAATCATATATACAATATAAATATACGGGAACGGGACCACGGTAGCGAACCGGGTATCGGGACGGGACCACGGCAATAACCGGGTATCGGGATCCAAACTGCAGCTGGCGGGACGGGAGGGGATCTCCAAGTCGGTGGATCAAACCGACAAGGTATCCAAGCTTAGTGATGCCGACTCATAGGTCAAAACCAATCGAGACATATGCAAGTAAATCAAGTACAGTAAATAAACGGGTAAAACGGGGGTGCTCAAGGGCACATTGTCACTTCATATCGGGCAATCCATTTCGGGACAAATAACTGTTACTAGTGCAACTTCAATGCTTTCGGGGAAACAAGTAAATCAAGTGCAATAAATAAACGGGTAAAACGGGGTGCTCAAGGGCACACTGTCGTATCATGTGATGCAATGCACTTCGGGACAAATGACTGTTACTAGAGTAACTCCAATGCTTTCGGGAAAACAAGTCATGTAATGCAAATCTCGGGAAAAGAGGTGAAACAATGAACTATAACAATTTCGGGTGAAAATATCGGTTTCAAGATCTATTTAAGTGAATAGGGGTCCCGTATGTCGATTATAACAATTACTTGGTACTCCTTGAGTTTGAAGACATTACGGGCTCCTTATGCACTTTTACTACTTTCAAAACTTAAAATGAGCTTATGAGTAGTACTAGATGTTACAATAGCAAGAGTCAAGCTTATAAACGGTCCATCCTAGGCATGACATTAATCCGGAAACATCGAGCAACCGATTCAGTCATCGAAAGGAATAGAATTAGCGATAACAAGGAAATAGACTTGTGTTTAGATATAAAGAAGATATCGCGTCGTTCCATCCCGTTCAAGATTGAAATGGATTGAACTTCGATGCCACCGAACCAACCGTGAGGCGTGTCAGCTCAAGACATTCTCACACTTGGTCCAAACAGTCCAAAAAGGGTAGTCAGGGTCCCACCTAAAACCAAGAATTAGTGTCTAATCAACACCATTCTTTTCTTTTAGTTCCCTAGTCTTAGAGACCTTAGATTAGGGTACAATTGGTCTTAACACTAAGGTATACACCCCTAGGACTCATAGAAAGCCCAAAGGTTTCCAAAAAAACACAATATCAAATTTCACCGGTCCGATCGATCGGCCGAGATTTCTGTACCAAAAATGCACAGGGTCCGATCGATCGGCCCAAAAAGCCTTACTGTTAAAAGACAGGCCGATCGATCGGCCTGTAGGTCCGATCGATCGGACCTGGGCGTGCAGCAGGTCCGGGACACTGATTTTTCCTCCTCTTTTTCCTTTCCTTTCCAACACTTACACAATCACATAGAACTATAAACAAGATGATTTAAACACATGATTCCAAGACATTAAAATGAGCTAAAGAGCTCCTCATTTCAAGTTTCTCCCTTTCCATTCTTTCCATTCTTTTCATTCTTTCCATTCACAATAAATCTCAAGGTGGAGAAAACTCATTCATGTGAAACCATTTGAAACCTTGACAATATGATGCATACATTTTCCAAGCATGAACAAGAGGGAAATAACTCATCAATAAGCACATTTCGAAATCAATATTAATCATAGTGAAGGCAACTACTAAAATCACCAAAACCCTTAATGAAACAAGACTTTTTTCTCACAAAACATGTTAATAATCAAAACAATCCATTCATCCACTTGCCTTTGACTCTAATCAAGCAAATCAAGCTCCTAATCACCTCTCAAGCTCAAGATCCACAATCTCTACAAAAACCCCCAAAACAAACCCTAAAATGGGTTAAACAATGAAATGACAAGGAAACTTTTCAATAATCAAGGTGGAGCTTCCCTAAGGCTAGAAGATTACAAATCTAGAAGATGAAGAAGAACACTTACTTGCAAGGTCCTCTAATGGACAAGGTAAGCTCAAAGGAAGTCTTGTGATGGAGGGTTCTCTTCACAAAACAAATGGTACCAAGGGAAAGCTTGCAAGATGAGGAAGAAGAAGGTGGTCTCCATTGCTTGATTGATGAACTCTTGGTGTGGCTTGGAGATGAAGAAGCAAGAAGAAGAAGAGAAACACAAGGGAAAAACCCTAGGTTCAGCTGGAACAATGGTGAATGAAATGAATGAAGGAGATGGGTTCCTCTTATAAGCAAGTGAGGTTTGGGTCCCACAACTTAAAGAACTTGGGTGGCTGAAATCATCTAATTCGGGACCTTGGATGGATTCGACGAAGAAGGAAGAAATGATCGTCGAAATATCTAGTTTCCAAAAAGTATATGTTTCACGGATTTTGAGAATATCGAGTTTTGGGTACAGATTTGGTGTGCAATGACTGTTTTGCCCTCAAGGCCAAGAAATCGGGTTTCGGGTTCTCAAATGGATACGAGATCAACATGAAAGTTGTAGGATTCCTCAAGATGAATGCAACGGGCCAAAAACACAATACGAAACAAATCGGGAAAATCTCACAAGTAAATGCAAAGCCGAAAAGGGAACCCCCAAAGGGCCCCACAAGCTACCAAAGCACTCAAAAGCCCAAAACTAGAAGAAAAACCATTCTAGCTCACAAACTCAACCCAACAACTACTAATCCCACTAAAAGAACTAATCCACAAATAAAACAACACTAATCCAAGAGATTAGGGGTCGGGTTCTCACATCCTCCCCCCCTTAGAACATTTGGTCCTCCAAATGAACTAAACAAACTCAAAAACAAGCGGGGACATCAATCCCACACTTCGAAAAGAAAACCTCAAACGACTGCTCCAAATTGGTCCTCTCAGAAGCACTGGACTCGCTAGGTCATCCTCGCTGTAGAACTCCTCGGACAACCATCAACAGTTGTCAGACATTCCACCACCGGCTCAAATCTGTTACTGCTCTACCAATCTGACTGCTCAAGGAATTTGTCATCTCCGACTCCTTCTAAGTTCCACCAAGTCTCTCGCTTCTAGCCACTCTGATGTAGAAAATTCTTGGAACAATTCTGTCGACTTCATCACAACTGTCGAAGCTAGGGTCTCATGTCAATTGCACCATCTTCAAGGAGAACTCTTGCTAACTCTAACTCTTGCTGCTCGGTGCTCTTGATCCATTGTACAGCAATCAGTCTCTGACACAATCATGCTTGTCCTTTCACCATTCTTCAACATTTGAAGCTCTAACTATTTCTATCCATTGCTCTCGATCCACTGCACAACAGTCGGTCTCTGCCAGTCTTGGACATGCCTTTACCTTGAAATATTGGCTCATCCTTCTATCTGTCCTGACTTCGGAAAATTGGTGACGCTGAGTATTACCAGATATCTTTTACTTTAGGCAATGTCGTCCAGTCCTCGGTGCTCTTCTGTCATCTCTGTCAAAGTTGTCGAAATTAGGTCTCCTGCCAATGCACAATCTTCGAGGTGAATGACTTGAAAATCTGTTACTTCTTCCTATGCCAAGCTGATCCAATCAAATGTTTGAACGGTCCTCTGAACACTTCACTCATCTATATCTGCTCGTCAAAACACAAGGTTCACAGCTCTGTAAGTTTCCAACTCTGACTAGACCCGTCAACACTTTAACTGTCATGCTACTCCACTTGTCCAAACTTCGTAAGGTGTGCTTCTGTCAAATTCATTCTTCTCTGAATCCTTCAACTGTCATTGTCCATAGGTGATGATTCTCCTGCTTGTATCTGTACTCTGCCCAAACTGATGTTCTACAAGTCGGTAAAGTCCACTAAATCTTCTCATCATGTGATCAAGTAACAATCAATTCCACATATAACTCTCTACACTGCTGCTGAAAACTAATTTCCTATGTTTTTAACCATCCACTGATACATCCTGCTGAGTTGACTCACCATCATAACTGCAACTTGTTAAACCTCATCCAACAATTCTCCGTCACAAGCTCATCAATACTCAAGAAATTTCTAACTTTTCACATCTTTTGAAGCTGCACCACTGAAAGTCACCTCAGATCTCATAACGTCCACCACTTATCCGGCCTATGGAGTCTTCTGACTTAGGAAAATAATCCAAGTTTATCCAAAAATCCACACTTACTTGCCTGATGAATCCTCTGACGGTACACGATCATCTGTAATTGGGTCTCCATATGCTGCTCACATTCCTTACTGACAAACAATTGGCCGCAAATTCCTTCTCTATCTCCATCTGTGACATCCAAAAGCTGAAAATTCTGCCAAAGTCCTTCGAGAAACACCTGCTAGGTCCACAAAACTCTGACTCTCTGGCGCGAAAACAAGGAAAAGGAACTAAATGTGGGTGCGGAGACACTAAATTCTCCCCCACTAGAAAGAATTTGGTCCCCCAAATTCACTAACAACAAGAACAAGAAAAGGAGACAAAAATAGTCTCCCCCACTAGGAGAAAAACAGGCACAAGCTCACAGAAACACTAACTAGACAAAAGAAAACGAGTCCTCACCACACGTCTTAAGGTTCCTAGAGTGTTTTTATTTCCTAGAAACCTGCCCGCTCTGATACCAGTATGTCACGCCCCCGAACCAGAACCTCGGGGGCGGGAATGGGATTTAAGCATAAATATATTTTTCTTCTCCCAGGATCCGCGTGTGTGAAGACAACACATTCTGAATATTTTGCGGAAGCATTTGTGGCGTTGCGACCCGAAGTCCGTGGCCATCGGATTCCGCGTCGCACTCAACCTTTAGCACATAGCTATTATATCAAGAATCATATCAGACTGGAGTAACTATCACAATAAATTACAGAGCTGACAGTAACAGGATATTACATTCCCAAATATGTTCAAGTTACAATTATCAATGTACATTAATTAAGAATCCCCAAGAAAAAGGCTAATAGAAGCCATACAACAATAAGCTATTAACCACTACCCAAAATGTGACGTAGCTCCGATGTCAAGCTCAATGTCTACATGACATAGCCGACAAAACAACCTGCAAAACATGGCTCCACAGCCAACTCAAGCACTCAACTCGGGACGAAGAAGTCTGAACCTGAGTACCAAAAGTAGTGGGTCAGACACGACGGTCTGGCAGGTGGATGAAAAGATAACAAATATACTGAAGAATTAAAACATAAGATAAATCATGCTATTCGATCAAATGCTGCATATAATTAACCGGGTGTAAAGTCGGGAATCTCGGGAAAACCTGTATTCATTTCAAGCATGGGTAAAACATGGATATCTAATAAAACATGTGTTCATTTACATCATCTATAATCATAGATATTTGACAATCGGGTGTTCGTCTAAAACATGTATAAATATAGCGGTATGGCCAAAACAACGTTCATTTGAAACTTAAGTAAAAACATAAGTATACAACAAACCAGACATTCATAGCAGTCTAGCAAAACCAAAGTCCATTTGAAACATATGTGAAAATACGGATATTTAACAATCGGATGTTCATTTAAAACCGGTGTAACCAAAGAAATCTGACAAAACTAGTGTTCATTTAAACGTATTTCAAGCATGGATATTTAAACAAATCGGGTATCATTTAAAACAGGTATAAACGTAGGGATCTGGCGAACAAGTGTCATTTGAAACATATTTCAAAGCATGGATATTTAACAAATCGGGTAATCATTTAAAACAGGTATAAACATAGGAATCTCACAAGCCAAATGTCATTTAAAACAAAGCACGGATATTTAACAATTCGGGTATTCATTTAAAACATGTGTAATCACATACATCTAGTAAAACCATCGATCGTTTGAAACATATGTAAAAGCATGGTTATTCACCCAACCGGCATTCATTTAAAGCATGTGCGGGTACAAAGGACAGAAAACAATATAATAATAACTGAATTTACATTGGAGAATATTGGCACTTGTTTAAATAACAACTTTCATAAAGGAAACGAATCATTTATCGGAAAGCAAGTAAACAATATAAAACATGTCGGGTATCCAAGGAATCGGGAACTGGCAAGATGGCAATCACAAGAAGCTAAGTCCTCTATCACCGAAGTGACAAGAGTATAACGGGACGTTGGCCTCAGTCACACAAGGTGAGGAGACTCAACGTAAATCATATATACAATATAAATATACGGGAACGGGACCACGGTAGCGAACCGGGTATCGGGACGGGACCACGGCAATAACCGGGTATCGGGATCCAAACTGCAGCTGGCGGGACGGGAGGGGATCTCCAAGTCGGTGGATCAAACCGACAAGGTATCCAAGCTTAGTGATGCCGACTCATAGGTCAAAACCAATCGAGACATATGCAAGTAAATCAAGTACAGTAAATAAACGGGTAAAACGGGGGTGCTCAAGGGCACACTGTCACTTCATATCGGGCAATCCATTTCGGGACAAATAACTGTTACTAGTGCAACTTCAATGCTTTCGGGGAAACAAGTAAATCAAGTGCAATAAATAAACGGGTAAAACGGGGTGCTCAAGGGCACACTGTCGTATCATGTGATGCAATGCACTTCGGGACAAATGACTGTTACTAGAGTAACTCCAATGCTTTCGGGAAAACAAGTCATGTAATGCAAATCTCGGGAAAAGAGGTGAAACAATGAACTATAACAATTTCGGGTGAAAATATCGGTTTCAAGATCTATTTAAGTGAATAGGGGTCCCGTATGTCGATTATAACAATTACTTGGTACTCCTTGAGTTTGAAGACATTCCGGGCTCCTTATGCACTTTTACTACTTTCAAAACTTAAAATGAGCTTATGAGTAGTACTAGATGTTACAATAGCAAGAGTCAAGCTTATAAACGGTCCATCCTAGGCATGACATTAATCCGGAAACATCGAGCAACCGATTCAGTCATCGAAAGGAATAGAATTAGCGATAACAAGGAAATAGACTTGTGTTTAGATATAAAGAAGATATCGCGTCGTTCCATCCCGTTCAAGATTGAAATGGATTGAACTTCGATGCCACCGAACCAACCGTGAGGCGTGTCGGCTCAAGACATTCTCACACTTGGTCCAAACAGTCCAAAAAGGGTAGTCAGGGTCCCACCTAAAACCAAGAATTAGTGTCTAATCAACACCATTCTTTTCTTTTAGTTCCCTAGTCTTAGAGACCTTAGATTAGGGTACAATTGGTCTTAACACTAAGGTATACACCCCTAGGACTCATAGAAAGCCCAAAGGTTTCCAAAAAAACACAATATCAAATTTCACCGGTCCGATCGATCGGCCGAGATTTCTGTACCAAAAATGCACAGGGTCCGATCGATCGGCCCAAAAAGCCTTACTGTTAAAAGACAGGCCGATCGATCGGCCTGTAGGTCCGATCGATCGGACCTGGGCGTGCAGCAGGTCCGGGACACTGATTTTTCCTCCTCTTTTTCCTTTCCTTTCCAACACTTACACAATCACATAGAACTATAAACAAGATGATTTAAACACATGATTCCAAGACATTAAAATGAGCTAAAGAGCTCCTCATTTCAAGTTTCTCCCTTTCCATTCTTTCCATTCTTTTCATTCTTTCCATTCACAATAAATCTCAAGGTGGAGAAAACTCATTCATGTGAAACCATTTGAAACCTTGACAATATGATGCATACATTTTCCAAGCATGAACAAGAGGGAAATAACTCATCAATAAGCACATTTCGAAATCAATATTAATCATAGTGAAGGCAACTACTAAAATCACCAAAACCCTTAATGAAACAAGACTTTTTTCTCACAAAACATGTTAATAATCAAAACAATCCATTCATCCACTTGCCTTTGACTCTAATCAAGCAAATCAAGCTCCTAATCACCTCTCAAGCTCAAGATCCACAATCTCTACAAAAACCCCCAAAACAAACCCTAAAATGGGTTAAACAATGAAATGACAAGGAAACTTTTCAATAATCAAGGTGGAGCTTCCCTAAGGCTAGAAGATTACAAATCTAGAAGATGAAGAAGAACACTTACTTGCAAGGTCCTCTAATGGACAAGGTAAGCTCAAAGGAAGTCTTGTGATGGAGGGTTCTCTTCACAAAACAAATGGTACCAAGGGAAAGCTTGCAAGATGAGGAAGAAGAAGGTGGTCTCCATTGCTTGATTGATGAACTCTTGGTGTGGCTTGGAGATGAAGAAGCAAGAAGAAGAAGAGAAACACAAGGGAAAAACCCTAGGTTCAGCTGGAACAATGGTGAATGAAATGAATGAAGGAGATGGGTTCCTCTTATAAGCAAGTGAGGTTTGGGTCCCACAACTTAAAGAACTTGGGTGGCTGAAATCATCTAATTCGGGACCTTGGATGGATTCGACGAAGAAGGAAGAAATGATCGTCGAAATATCTAGTTTCCAAAAAGTATATGTTTCACGGATTTTGAGAATATCGAGTTTTGGGTACAGATTTGGTGTGCAATGACTGTTTTGCCCTCAAGGCCAAGAAATCGGGTTTCGGGTTCTCAAATGGATACGAGATCAACATGAAAGTTGTAGGATTCCTCAAGATGAATGCAACGGGCCAAAAACACAATACGAAACAAATCGGGAAAATCTCACAAGTAAATGCAAAGCCGAAAAGGGAACCCCCAAAGGGCCCCACAAGCTACCAAAGCACTCAAAAGCCCAAAACTAGAAGAAAAACCATTCTAGCTCACAAACTCAACCCAACAACTACTAATCCCACTAAAAGAACTAATCCACAAATAAAACAACACTAATCCAAGAGATTAGGGGTCGGGTTCTCACACCCATGGGACCTTAAGCTTTGAAAGATGGCTTAGATCTCACATGGTGTCGTTTTTGTAGAGAATATCTAAAAGTATCTCCTTTGGGTGGAGAAAATCTAAAAATATCCTTACTTTGAGAGATTTTCTCAAGTTTCCTTGATTTTGGGAGAGATTCTCTCAAAATATCTTTCTTTGGGAGAGAATATCTATCATTCCCTTTCTTTTTGGAGAGAATTTCTCAAGGAATCTTTGTTTTGAGAGAGAATATCCCAAGTTTCCTTTTCTTTTGGGAAGGTTGCCAATTTTTAGCACTTACGTCCTTACTTTTCTCCTCTTTTGGTTTGCTCTCTTCTATAAAAGCAAGGGAGGTGGGATCTCTTGCTCCTATTGCTTTCTTTTTGCAAAAGTCTTCAAGAGAGCTCCAAGACCTTCTTTTCTTCAAAGATCTTCAAGCTTTTCTTCTTCTTCCGCCATGGCTTCAAGTAAGTTTTTTTTTTTTCTTAAGAAATTGCATGTAGGAGTAGAAAGAAAGTTTCTTTTCTTTTCTTTTCTTTTCTTTTTTCTTTTTCTTCTTCTTTTTTTTCACGCGTTTTTTTTCTTCTCTTCTTTTTTTTTTCTTCTTTCCTTTCTTTTTTTTTTTTTTTACCGTGTACTGTTTTTTTTTCTCTCTCTTTCTGCTGTACGGACATGTCCGTACAGCCTGGGCCGTACGGCCATGTGGCCCATGGGCCAGGGCCTGTGGGCCAGCCCAGAATTTTTCTTTTTCTTTTTTTTTCTTCTCTTTCTTTTTAAGAAAGAAAACTTTCTTTTCCCTCTCTTTTTGTTCACCATGATAATGAGGCTTATGCAATCCAAGATGCTCATGCACATACTTTTTTTTTTTTTTTATGAAGATAAAAAGTTAGAGTCTCTAGGTTAAGCCAACATGAATTTTGACTTAGACAAAGTTTGATTGGTTTTGACCAAGTTGGGTTGGAATTGGTCAAACTTTTTGTCAAGGTTTTCCTAGCATCTAGTGCATGATGATTTTCTTTTATGCATGATTTTTGGTAAATTGGATTGGGAGCATGATGATGATGCACACTTGAAAATCTTTTGCAAGTCTTGGGATTTGAAGCTCGCAGCAATGTTGAGCTCTTTCCTAGTCTTGCGGGATTTTTGAGGAGCTTTGCAAGTTCTGGAATTTGAAGCTCGCAGCAATGTTGAGCTCTTTTCCGATCTTGCGGAGATTTGAGAAGACTAACTTGATCTCGCAGCAATGTTTGAGTTCAAGCTTTCTTTGAGAATCCTTCGTTGATTATGAGCTCGTGGTGATGTTGAACTCATCTTCAGGCTTCCAATCTTTTTTTCGGGGTGTTTCCCTTTTCTTCGGAATTGCCCCGGAGCCATGCCAAAATTTTGCTAGGATTTTTTTTTAGCAAAATTCTGTCATTTTGGTGATTGATTTTCTTTCTTTTTCTTTCATTGCAGGTAGTTCCTCCAGAACGAACAAGGGTAAGGAGCCCGTTACCGATGCACCTCGTCGATTTGCCAGTTCTTCCAATGCGGCCGTACAGCAGGCCTGGGAGAAGGTCCAGTATGTGGAGAGAAACTTGGAAGAGTGACTCGCTCAACCGAGATGAGATGAGACAGCGACTGATCGCTCTCAAGGATGAGGAGTTTTACAAGATTATGGCAAGCAATCGTCCTTGGGTCATGGACGATCAGAGCGTTGTGCCCAAGCCTACCTTTTTCTTTGGTGATGCAGCCCCTGATGACTCGTCATACCAAAGGAGATGCTTTCGGTTTTCTTACACAGCTGATGGTGAGGAGAGAACCATTTCTACCCGATCGACTTTTGATCGTACTATTTCGATCATGAGTCTTTCTCCCACATGCTCTAAGAGAGAAGATCCTCCAAGCTGGGTGAAGAGGACCAATGTGGTCAAGACCGGGGTTTTTGTTGGCGGTCTTTCTGGTTATGCAGAGAAGTCGCCTGTCCGTCTGGAC
The DNA here is from genome assembly GCA_038049695.1 of Cinnamomum chago. Lineage (NCBI taxonomy): Eukaryota > Viridiplantae > Streptophyta > Magnoliopsida > Laurales > Lauraceae > Cinnamomum > Cinnamomum chago. The sequence goes on along the minus strand of CP142453.1, from coordinate 88,727,372 downwards.
ATGTTGATGCCGGCCAGCGGCTACCAAGGACCTGATCATCCATCGGTTGATTTGAGACCGGTGGGCCTTGGCATTTTCAGGGGTGATGGCAGCAATTGGGTGAAGCCTTTTCGACTTCGTCGTCGTTTCAGTGTTGACTCGAGCTAGGAGTCGTGGACTGATCATATCCTGCAGATTGGTGGTGCCATTCTGAAGGAGGCCGAGATTTTTGATGCGGTTCGCGCTTTTAGGCAAACCATGATTTTCTCCGATGAGGCTTTTATGGCTATGATGGAGTCCTTCCTTCCACAAACCAACACCTTCATTGTTACAAATGGTGAGATTGGTTTTTCTTTGAAGGAGCTGAGTGCCATTACCGGGCTGCCCATCCTCAGCAAACTCTATGAGGAATTTATGCTGATCGACAGCGTCCTTGAGGAGCAGTCTGAGGAGTTCAGGCTTTTGTACTTTCAGCTCGTCGCCTTCTACGATTTTTTGAAGGAGAAGGAGGGCCCGAAAGTCCGGTGCAGCAGTTGGAAGAATTTTGGCTCTTTATCTCCCAACTTCTTTGGCAGTGGAGAATCTTCTGAGAAGAATATGGCTTCGAAGAAGATCTCCGTTATGCGAGAAAATCTGAAAGAATTCTTCGCAAGTACAAACGCCATTTGTTCCGACATCGCGCTGCGAAGAGATCTCGCTATGTACCTCACTTACTGGCTAGGTGAGGCTGTCTTTGCTGGAGGAGATGGGACGCACATCAGGCCGCATTGTATTTTTCGGGCTTGTCAGATGACGTTTGGAGAGCAGCTAGCTTTGGTGCCGGCTCTTTACTCCTATTTATGTACCGAACTTCAGGCTGCTGCTTTCTTGGTCCGGCTTGGGCTCCCCATGAACAGAGTATTTTCAACCCATATTTTCTATTCGTGGTATGTGTACCACTGTCCTAGCTTTCACCGTTTAGGCGCCGCACAGGATGATGACCCTTTCATGATTCGGTTGGCTAGGGGAAAAGCCGTTTCCGATTCACTTTTGTCTGCCCGCTTGAGAATCCGACGATTCAGGGATGTCGAGATTGGGCAATCTTCAGTGAAGCTTTCTCCGGATTTGCGGAAGAAGGCTTTTGATTTTGGTGTCTCCCGTGATTCCACCAGGGCAGGATCAGGAAGACACTATTCTTTGACCAACGCAGAGAAGAGGTGTCTTTTAAACATGCGTGTTGGCACGATGGTGTACCGCAGACATCTTTTTGTTGACATCCAGCCGTATGTCCCTTCGCGTTTTGCGTTGCAGTTAGGCTTCTCACAAGGCGTTGTTGGAGCGCCTTCGAGCATGGTGAAGCGTTTTGGAGGTTTGCAGAACGGGAGAAATGCATGGGCTTTCTATAGTGCGGAGGACACTACTGCCATGATTTCCTATCCTGAGTTGCCCACTTTCCGGACTACTGGCTTCACGAAGTGGTTCGTGGAGAGCTTTGTTGTGTACCGAGGGCTTTCCAAGAAGGAGCTGAATGTCAAGCAATCTCCTGGGAAGGGTCTTGGTAGATCAGATGGCGTCCGTCGAGAGGAAGTTTTGTTCTTCCTTTCTGGAGAGAAGCATAGGATAGGCTTTCTCGAGGAACAGGATGTCATCAGATCCGGAGCCGCACAAGAGATACCTGTTGACGTCTTGAGACAGCTCGAGGAGGAGGAAGCCGAGATCGACGCTTGGATGCAAGCGGAGCAAATGAAGGCTTCCATAGGGTCCACTGGTAGGAGCGGGCCATCTGGTGAGGAGCCAAATGGAAGTCCTGACTTTGACAGTGAGGCAGGTACTTCAAGTAAACCAGCTCGTAGAAAAAAGAGGAGAGGACAGCGTCGCACTGAGAGACGCCACGAAGACTCTCCTGATCTGGAAGTCCCTCCTACCATTGCTGATGAGATATCAGGAGATGCTGATGAGCCTCCAGAGAAGAGGAGTCGTGAAGAAGAGACCGCCGATGATGGTATGATTCTCCTTCTTTTCCATTTCCGCTTCCTTTTTTTTTTTTTTAAAGAGATTTTTTTTTGACCTGCTGTTTTCTTTCTTTTGCAGAAGATGAAAACTTGGTGATGCCCGAAGTTCCTGTCGATGAAGGGGTGATGGATCCAGTTGCGGCATCTGAAGAAGAGTTGAGGGACTCTGGGGAGGACCCAGAATCTCCACCTGGTATGAGGATGATTTTTTTTTTTTTTTTGACAAGATCATATTCATACCTTTTCTTGTGTTTTTGCCAGCAGGTTGTGAAGCAACAAGAGAAGTTCCTTCGTCTTCCTCAGGGCCAGAGCAGGAGATGCCAGCAGCCGATCCAGAAGTAGGGGCTTCTTCTACCAGTCCCGTCACGGCGTCACGTCAGAGGCGGGACTTTGTGGTGATATTGCTTCTTCAGTGGCTCCGATTGGAAAGAGCCTTTTGATTTCTTCTCCACCACGGCCTGACATGGGCAGTCAGCCAACAGAGCGTGGTGAATCTCCATCCGGACCATCCCTTCAATATGCAAAGAAGGTGTTGAAGAGTGTGCTGAGCTCATGGGTTGAAACTCTCTCTTCCGGCCATTTGGAAGCTGGTTTTGGCATGGTCAAGCATGTACAGGACATCCTTGTTGACAGTGCAGAGGTCAGTCTAGACATTGCAAGTGCCAAGGCCTTTGTTGATGAAGTCATTGCTTTAGGTGACAAATGGACTGAGACCAAGAATTTCCCAAGCGGTGACTTCTTCAATGAGATGTTTTTGCAGCCATCCGGTAAGATCAAATCTGAAATGGATGAGATTTCACGAGCTCGGAAGCAATTTGTTCGGGAGAGGAACGTTACCGAGTTGGCTGTCATCGAGCTAACACAGGACCTGCACTGTCTTGATAAGGAGGTCACAGAAGCTAGGCAGCGCCTTGAGCAATTGCAAGAACAAAGTACTGCCAAACGGACTGCCATTGTAGAAGCCCGTGCTAAAGAGGGAACTCTGATTCGCCAGGTTGAAGAAGCCGGTAGCAGCCTCCAGAGAAAGACTCAGGAGTATGAGCAGTGGGAAATTCTCTGGGAAGAGCTTCCTCGTGCCGAAGATGGGTCGTGGCGTTCTGCCTCGTTTTATGGCAAGATCTTGAAGAAGCGCGGCCTGGAAGCTTTAGAGGTTAAGGCCAAGAGTCTGCTTGAGGAGCTGGATCTTTGGTTGAAGACCATGCTTGACTGAGCTCTTGATTTATAGCAAACTCTTTTCTTCTTTTCTCTCTTCTTCTTTTTTGGTACCTCTATGTAAAACCTTTTTGGTACTCTATGTACCTTTTACTTAAATTCTTTTTGGTGAAAATAAGCAAAGGTTGGGTGAGAATGTTTATTTGAGAATTTTGATCAAAAGGTTGTCATTTTGTGAAAATCTTTTGTCAAAAGGGTTGTTTTGGCATGAAAGCCAAATTTTGCGGAAAAAGCTAGGGTTTTTTTTTTTTGTGTGGTTTGAAAGCCGAATTTCGAGATGGCATGAAAACCGAAATTTGGGTTTATGGCATGAGAGCCAAAAATTTGGATGGCGTGGAAGCCGAAATTTTGAGGTGGCATGAAAGCCGATTTTGGTGGCGTGAAAGCCAAATTTTGGGATGGCATGAGAGCCAAAATTTTTTGAGATGGCATGAAAGCCGAATTTTGAGATGGCATGAAAGCCGAAATTTGGGTTTATGGATGAGAGCCAAAATTTTGGATGGCGTGGAAGCCGAAATTTTGAGGTGGCATGAAAGCCAATTTTGGTGGCGTGAAAACCAAATTTTGGGATGGCATGAGAGCCAAAAAAAATTTTGAGATGGCATGAAAGCCGAATTTTGAGGTGGCATGAAAGCCGATTTTTTTTTTTAAATGGCATGAAAGCCGAGTTTGAGATGGCATGGGAGCCAAAGATTTTTTGTGGCATGAGAGCCAAGATTTGGTTTGTGGCATGAGAGGCGGTTTTGTTTTTGGTGTAAGAACCAGATTTTGTTTTTGGCATGAAAGCTGAAATTTCTTTTTGGCATGGAAGCCAGATTTTTTGTTTTTGGCATGAAAGCCAGATTTTTTTTTTGAAAGCCGAGTTTTGTTTTGTTGGCATGGAAGCCGAATTTTGATTTTTGGCATGAAAGCCGGATTTTTTATTTCTTTGGCGTGAAAGCCGGATTTTTGGCATGGAAGCCGGGTTTTTTGGCATGAAAGCCAGGTTTTTTGTTTTCAAAAATGCAAGTATCGACTAAAAGTCGCCTCCCTGCTGAATGGTATTGCAAGTATCGATGGAATGTCGCCTCCTTGCTCATTCGGTTGCGAGTATCGATGGAATGCCGCCTCCCCGCGGATTTGGGTGCAAGTATCGACTAAGCGTCGCTTTCTTGCTTTTTTTCTTCAAAAATTTTGTTTTGTGGGTATCGATGGAATGTCGCTTCCCCACGATTTTTGAATTTTGAGGTTTTTTCGAACCTTTGTTTTGTTTTTTGTTTGTTTTGAAATTTGGGTTGTGGATATCAACTGGAACGTTGCGTCTCCACGATTTTTGAAATTTTGGGGTTTTCGAAGTATCGAATGGGGTTCGCATCCTTCCGATTTTGGGTTTTGCAAGTATCGACTGAACGTCGCTTCCCTGCGGTTTTTGAAAAACCATTTTTTGTTTAAAGACACGAGGGTCGTAAATTTTGACTCAAAACCATTTTGGTGGTAAAAGTCGGGGTGGACTAGGGCTAAATCCCTAGGTCCTAATTTTGTTTCAAACCATGAATTTTGGGTTCAAGGATCGAAAATTTTGGTCAAGTTTGGAAAGAGGCTCCTAAACTTGGATTTTTGGATTTGCTTTTTTTTTTTTGAACAATGAAACAATGAAAGAAACATTGTTTTGAGGGGGTTTTTTTTTTTTTTTTTTTAGAAATTTCAACAAGAGGATGAAAATTCCAAAAGGAGTGGGTTTGACGAGCAGATACCTAGGAATAGGCTTTGGCCGTGTAGACATTGCTCTGACCCGGTGGGGAAAGCCTTCAAGGGTAGTACCGCTTCAAGAACTTTCCATTGATGGGCAGCATACACCTGTCACCCTCCATATTTAGAAGAGCGTATGCGCCGTTGAAGAAGATTTTGTCGATGACGAAAGGTCCCTCCCATTTTGGTTCAAATTTGCCTTTGGATTTGTGAGCAAAAACCATAGGTCTTCTTACTGTAAGAACCAAGTCTCCCTTTTTGTAGGCGCGTTGCCTGACCTTCTTATCAAAAGATCCTGCCATGCGTGCTTGGTAGAGTTCAATGTTTTGTAGAGCTTCGAGCCGTCTCTCATCGAGATTATCCAGCTCTTGAAGTCTCAATTTGACATTACTTTCTTGCGTCATGTCATTTTGTAGAGATACCCTTAAGGAAGGAATTTGAACTTCCAAAGGGACAACAGCTTCGCATCCATAGACCAAGGAGAATGGTGTGCTATGGGTTGGTCCTCGAACGGTGGTTCGATAGGCCCACAAAGCTTCAGGCAGTTTGTCGCCCCAATCTCTTTTGTGACTAGAGACCATTTTCTTGAGGATTTTGCAGAGCGTCTTGTTGAAGGCCTCTGTTAGTCCATTTGCTGCCGGATTGTACGGAGTTGAAGGACAACTTTGGATTTTGTATTTGTCGCAGAACCTGTAGAATCGGTGATCGCGGAACTGTGGTCCGTTATCATGGACGAATCTTTTAGGTATGCCGTAGCGACAAATGATGTTGGTGCGCAAGAACTGAAGGACTGATGAGGTCTTCATTTCACTAAGCGAGAATGCTTCTGACCACTTGGAGAAATAATCCGTAGCGGCGAAGATGAAGCGATGACCTTTGCTCGATGGAGGGGAGATAGGACCTATGATGTCCATACCCCAGGCTTCAAAAGGCCATGAGATCACTGTAGGATGCAGCCATTCTGGAGGCATGTGGACATAGTCTCCATGAATTTGGCATTGTTGGCAGCGTTTAGCAAATTGCATTGCATCAGCCACCATGGTAGGCCAATAATAACCTAACATTTTTATCTGATCGTGGAGCTTAGGGCCAGCCTGATGGGCTCCACAAAGACCAGCATGTACTTCTTTGAGTGTTTCTTCAGCTTCTTGTTGTGACAAGCAGCGTAGAAGTACTCCGTTGTAGGATTTTCTATACAGCATTTTTGAAGGAATATCCAAATGAAAGTTCGGGGCTCGTCTTTGGATGCTTACCCGTTCTTTTGGATCTTCAGGTAGGATTCTGAACATTATGTAATCAATGAACGGATCCCTCCAGTCGCCGATCAGAGGTTTAAGGACGGAGATCCGACTTCCAACCACTTGGTGGCATTCAGCAACTGCTTGATGTGTGTTGAGAGGAGGGAGAATCCTTTTTTGACACACTGTAACTTGCATGTTTTCCCCTTCTTGGATTGCCATAGACGCAGCAAGTCCAGCCAGGGCATCTGCACGAATGTTTTCACCTCTGAGGATGTGGGTGATGTGACAGATGTCGAACTTTTGTCGAAGCAATTATGCCTTGTTGTAGTAAGGCAATAGGTCGGGCTTCCTGACTTCAAATTTCTGATTCATCTGGTTGACGATCAGTTGAGAGTCTCCAAAAGCTTCCAGCGTAGTGATACCGGATTCGAGGGCGAGTTCCAATCCTATGATCAGGGCTTGGTACTCAGCTGCATTGTTTGAACATGGTTCCAGTAGCGAGAATGCATGCGGAATCATGTATTTATCGGGACTAACAAAGAGAATGCCAATTCCCGATATTTGATTTCCCTTTTCATTCGTCCTGGTTGCGCCATCGAAGTACATGTGCCAGGAAGCATTTGATAAGGAAGTCTCCACACTGTAGACCGGTTCGTCTGGGAGGTCATCCCTGAGTAGAGAATCTTTAGGCAATGGATGCTCCGCGAGGAAGTCTGCTAGAGCTTGGCCTTTGATTGCTTTTTGTGGTACATACCTAATGTCAAATTGTGACAGGAGGATGGACCATTTTGCTAGTCGGCCATTGAGAGAACCTGCTTTTGTGACAAGGACCTTTAGGAGGTTGATCCTCGAAATCAGGTACACTGTGTTGGCTACCAGGTAGTGACGCAGTTTTTGTATGGCGAACATCACTGCCAAGCATTCTTTTTCGACTGGAGAGTAGCGATGCTCTGCACCTACCAATATGCGGCTAAGGTAATATAGAGCAGCTTCTTTTCCCTCGTCATTCTTTTGTGCGAGTAGAGCGCCTAAAGAACAGTCAAGGGCTCTTGTGTACAAGAGGAATGGTTTTCCAATTGTGGGGGCAGCCAACACTGGAGGTTTAGTCAAGTATGACTTGATGTCCTGGAACGCGGCTTCACATTCAGCATCCCAGACAAAATCGACACCTTTCTTCATTAACCGAGAGAATGGACGGCACTTCCCTGATAGGTTGGAGATGAACCGTCGAATGTATGCCAATCTTCCTTGGAGCCCTTTTAATTGTCTTAGGGTTCTTGGAGATGGCATTTCTAGGATAGCCTTGACTTTGGTGGGGTCAAGCTCTATGCCAGCTTTCCGTACTATGAATCTGAGAAACTTACCCGATGAAACACCGAAGAAGCATTTGAGGGGATTCATTCGCAGTTTGTGTTTGCGAAGTCGGAGGAAGACTTCTCGAAGATCTTTGAGATGGTCTTCTTTTCTTTTGCTTTTGACGGCGAGGTCATCGACATAACATTCGACCGTCTTGTGCTGCATATCTTGGAATATCTTCATCATAGCCCTCTGATATGTAGCGCCGGCATTCTTCAGACCGAATGGCATGACAGTGTAGCAATACACGCCAAACGGGGTCCGAAATGCTGTGTGTTTTTCATCTTCAGGATGCATCTTTATCTGATTGTAGCCAGAGAAGCCATCCATGAATGTCATTCGCTCGAACCCACAGGTGTTGTCGATCATCACCTCCGGTATAGGGAGCGGGAATTCATCTTTTGGGCATGCATTGTTTAGGTCTCTGTAATCAATGCAGACCCTGATTTGCCCATTTTTCTTTGTCACGGGGACGATGTTGGCTAACCATTCAGGATACTGTTCCTCACGGATGAAGCCAACGCTTTTGAGTTTTTGAGCTTCTTGTTCAATTTTGTCCATCACGTCAGGACGGAACCTTCTTTGGCCTTGTTTGACAGGCTTGATATCTTTTTGAAGATTGAGTTTGTGGACTGCTATTTTGGGGTCTAAGCCAAGCATCTCAGCGTAAGACCATGCAAAATAGTCAACGAACTCATGAAGAAATGCGATATACTCGGGTAACTCATCATCCTTTATATTCTTGCTTATGAATACAGGACGTGGGTTATCAGGTGTTCCCAAGTCTATCTTTTGAACAGAATCTTCAGTTGGAAGGTTTGAAGGTGGTTCCTCCACAATATTTTCGGAGGCTTCCAGCCCAACAAAGCCTTCTGGAGTTCCAAAGGTATCTACAAACCACGGCTCTGCTTTTGTCCATGGGTCTTCTTGATCGGTACTTTTCTCAAGATTTGCTATGAGATGATCCCAATCACCTGTTGAAACTAGGTCGAAGTAGGGCACTTCTTTTGGAGACAGTGGTTCTTCTGGGTCAGAGAACCGTGTGTCTGTATCATCGGACAATTCCTCTTCATCATCAGAGAAATCGTACCAATTGGATGAACTTCCTGGATCCTTGACGGTCAACTCTTCAAAGAGATATCCAAGGAGATCGATGTCTTCATTAATATGAGATGTTGAGGCTTGGTCGGCAAGATGACTTTGCAGCCTTTGTGTCAACTGTCTCAAGGGAGCGTCAGGATCATACCCCAGCCCATGTGAAGACTTTTCTATGTGGCGGTGGGGTTTCCATCCTTCCAGTTGACTTTTGGTCAGGGTTGGTTCCAATGGCGTGATAATACCACGGCCACCTCCCAAACCGATTGGGTTCTGAGCGTCGTAGCCCATTTTCTTCATGATAGCTTGTGCCATTGGACTATATAGGGATAGTTGAGGCATACCTTCATTTTGGAAAGGTTCAAGCGAAGAATTTGATGAAGAAACTCCCGATTTATGGAAGAAGATTGGCTTTTCTTCTGCTGATGTTGCTGGAACAACGAAGGAAGCAGATGCCGGATCTTCTATGTCAAAGGTTGTTTCCATCGGAGTGAGAGCGGGCTGGACTTGTTGATCATCAGCTTGGCTTGACGATGTGTCGTCTTCTGGCTCTGAGTCCGAATCCGTGTCTTACAAGATAGACACGAAGGAGACAGCAAACTTGCCCCTAGCCTTTTGTTTTGTCTTCTTTGCTTTGGTGGTGATCACCAGAGGCTTTGAAGACTTGAGGGAGACCATGAAGGGAGATTGATTATTCTCTTCGGTTTTGATAGAGGGTTTGTTTTCTTCCGGTGATTGCTGAGGAGCCTTGCCTTTGTCTTTCTGGAGATTTTCGGCAAAGGGTGTTATTTCTTCCTCCCTTTATTCTTTTTCATCTTTGTACATCTGAGCATCTGCGAAATAGACTTCTTTGCCTTTGAAGGGCTTTTTGTCTGCAACCACTCGATGTATCAAGCCGTCATTGCCAACGAACTTGATGCACTGATGTAAAGTCGAAGGGACAACACCATTCTCGTGTATCCAGGGGCGTCCGAGAAGGATGTTGTAGCATGAAGGGGTCTTTATTGCATAGACAGTGACCTCGGAGATAAGATCACCGATTTGCAACTTGAACCTGATTTTGTCGATCGGCCTTTGAGCGCTGCCATCATATCCAAAGATGGACACAGACGTGTAGCTCAGCTTGCTAGGCGGAATGCCCTGTTCTTCGAGTGCCGAAGTGGAGATGAGGTTGAGTGCAGAACCTGGATCGATCTGGATTCTGCGTACTGGCACCTCTTTGATGTACCCGGTGAAGTACAGGGGTCGGTTGTGCTTTGTCTCGCCTAGCAGGAGGTCTTCCTTGGTGAAGGCGATGGTTGCACTTGCTGCTTTTTGAACCGAGAGGCATTCGATGCAGGATCCCTCAGTTTTCTTCTTTTCTCCTTTTGAGGGAGTTTTTGATTTTTTAACCCTATAGTCCATTTCAATTTGTAGGACTTGTGGGGCATGTTTGTCGACATCCGCATCCAGCATTTGTAGTTCTGAAATGAGACTATCACGAGTCTGTGGTGACATTCGTAATAAGTCTAGGATGTGCAGACGTGCAGGTATGTGTTTGAAGTGCTGAATCAAGTCGTACTTGAAAGCCTCCTTGGGGCCTGCATTTTCATTATTCTTGCCACTAGGGGCGTTTACAGCTTGTTTTCCCGAAGGATTTACATAAGAAGCAGAAGGTTGGTTGCAGTTTTTGTGGTAATCCCGGCCAGAACGGGTACCTCTACCAACTTCAAGAGCTTCTGGAGAAGGGTCTTTGTTTGGAGATCACCCTCGAGATCGAGGGGTTGTTCCTTCTCATTTGCTGAAGATGTCTCTGTGTCAGCATTGCCATCTTCAGTAATTGTGTTGCATGGAGCATTTTCCGGGAGCAAGTCCTGAACAGCATCCAGCAACTTTCCTTCTTTATCGAATATTTTGTCGGTCCAGACATCACCGATGAGATCGGGCATTTGGGACCAATTGACCAGATTTTCTCTGAAGAAGATTTCACCGGCTGGAATTTCTTCAAGGTGATCAGTCGGAAGAGGTTTGAGTTCCGATGTCACTGTTCCAAGAGACGAAGCCTGAGAAGGTGTGGTTCCGGAGGAATTATCATCCTGAGCTATTGTATTGCAAGTAACTTTGACGGAAGATGCCTCCAAGATGAACTGTTGGGAATCAGATTCGTCCTCAGATGTAAGAGGATCATCGATCCAACAGCTTTCTTCGTTTTCCGGGGTTACCGGAGGAGATTCCTGTAGATTTTCAGGAACTTCCGCTGCTGGGTTGTGACGAAGCTGGTTGATGCGACCTTGTTCTTGCTCTATAGCAAGGTGCTGCAAGATCCTTGCGTATTCATCGAGATCAGGCATGGGGGCCAAATCTTCTTCTTCGTCTGCTCCTTGTGGTTCAACATGGTTGGGTTCTACTGGAGTATTTTCTTGGACAGCCTCTTGGTCTTCTTCATCATCAGACCAGGATCCTTGCGGCTGTAACGGGTTATACCAGATTACTGGCATAAGATGAGATTCAGGGATCCATTCCTCGTCGGAGAGATATTCTCCTATTTCGAGGGATTCCTCCCACTCATCGATGTCGCTAGCGGTGTCACTGGACTCGTATCCATCCATGGGGAATCCAACCACCGAGTTGCAAGAGTATGATGCCCCCTGCGTAGTTTCATCTTTGAGGTGCGGTGGCATGAAATCACCAAGAGTGAATCTTCTTGCCGCCTTTGAAGTCTTGGGAGGAGACTCTTCTGTTGCCCCCAGTGAAGAGGTAGAGGAGGTCTTTGCCTTTTCAGCGACTTCTTGCTTTTTCGGAGCTTTCTCCTGCTGTTTGAGTTTACGGAGTTGTCTCCTGGCTTGCCTTCGCTGTTGAGCGGTTGGCTTTGTTTTGACGACCTCCCAATTTTCATCTTCTAGGAGATCGGGGTGTACCCATATGGGCTGTCCGTCTGATGTTGGATATGGAACCAACTCTTGGGACGTTTGGGTCATCTTTATCACCTTGAAGGAAGTAGTGATCTTCTCTTTTGGTGATTTTTGTTTTTGTCCACACGACACCATGTTGACGGAGGCAGACCCATAGTTCTTGTCGAAGGTGATGACTCCGTTTTTCCACATCTCATTTATCTTCTCTCTCACAACAAAGCATTGATTGAGAGGATGCGAGACCATCTGATGGTATGCACAGTACCGAGGATCATTGGTTTTGCCAACATCGCCCGGTCTTTTGGGGTCAGGCAAGGTGAGTTTACCGTTTGCGAGAAGTGCCCCAAAAATTTCTTCAACATCTTCATCGAACGGGTATTTCTTCTCTACTCGTTCTTTGAAGGCATCAGAGAGTTCAGGCTTTTTACCTGCAGCTTTGTTTTCAGCTTTCTTTGGCGGCTGAGGAGCTAACTTGGTTTGCACATTGAGAACCTCTTTTTTCTTTAGCTTTGAGGTTGCAATGGTGATCGGCTCTTTCTTTGATGATTTCTGACTGTTGAGGTCTTTGATCACCGTTTCAGCCTCCATAAAAGCTTCTAGGATTTCACCTAGGTTTTTTGATTTGTTGCCGATGATCATGGAGCGGATTCTTGCTCTCATGTTGTTACGGCAGATGTAGACTAGCGACGCTTGTGGCAATACATCTGAGCATTTGTACGCCATTGCCTTCCACTTGTGAATGAAGTCATATGTTGACTCACTCTCTCCCTGTTTTAGGCTGCAGAGGTGCGCCATAGTAACAGGATGATCCTCACCTTTGAAGTGGGTTAGGAAGCGTGTCTCCAGCATGGCCCAATTTTGAATGGAGTCCTCCGGCAGAGTGGAGTACCAATCAAAGGCCGTACCTTTTAGGGTACTTGCAAAGAGGCGGATTTTGAGGGCATCTTGATCCACAATAGCTCCCGTCAGGATCTTGAAATGGATGACGTGTTGTCTGGCTGAACCTTTCCTCGTATATATTTGGAGAGTAGGTTGCTTGAATTTTGTAGGGAACGGGACCGAGTCCATCCACAAGGGATATGGTGGCTTGATCCCATGCTCCTTTAGTGTATCCTCTTATTTTGCTTTGGCGAGGATATCGTCAACGTCCTTTTTGGTAAGGGCGCGTGACTCACTGTTTTCCGCATTTTCCTCGTCGCCTTGATGGCTCGGAGGAGCTTCATTGTTTGGCTGATGTTGGATAGTGAGAAGGAGGTTTTCCATTAGGACCTCTATTCTCTACTGTCCTTGTTCCAGCTGCTAGATGCGTGCAGCTACGTCATCATGTGGCGGAGGTTGCTCAGCATTTGTGACCAGGACGTTCATTCCTCGAGAGTTGAATGAAGATATTGTCTTGGTGACTGAGCTAGAGCTCATTCTTTTAGATGAAGAGCTCGAAGAGTGGTCACTCCGATGTCCTTGGCTTGAAGGAGCGGGAGAGTTTTTTTTATGTCTTCGTGTCCGGGAGACGCTGCGAGTCACCGGACGCCTGACATGGATTTTTGTTGCTGACTTCTGACGTCTTCTGGTCTTGCCAACCATATGGACAGCAGCAACTTGGTCGGGTCTTTCTTTTTCGACCCATTTTTGGGAGACCTGAAGTGCAGAATCCTGGGTTCTTTGCTTCTCTAGTCTCTTTTATCGATATGCCGCACGGCGGCGCATACGACGAGCGATTTGAGCTTCGGTTAGCTCCGGTTGTGCTCTGGCAATGAAGGACGTAGTCCCTGGTGCGCAGCAGCCGAGCTTGTTTTCTTTGAAGACTGGCAGTGACAGGATCTGGACGCGGTCCTTTGCCTGTCGCAGCGAAGCTTTGAATTTGGCGAGTTCGGCTCCTGTTGAGAGGAAGGGTCGACTCGCAGGAGTGCAGGCCTTTGCAGGTTCTTGCGGAGGCCTTACGATGCATGATTTGATTTTGGGCTTGTAGGAGCAAGTCGGCTCGTGCTGAGTTGGTTTTGTTTGGCGGAGGGTAGGTTTCTCCTCTTTCATGTAAGCAAGAGGGTAGAACCGGTTCTCCTTGAGAGGGGCCAGGTATGCTGGCTTTGCAGGTGTTTGTGACCTTCTTTGTTTGGGTGAAGGTCTTGGGGACCAAATCTTTGAGCAGACCTGGTTTCTTGTAGGTTGAAGCTTCGTGATGATCGCCCTTGGTATCACTGTAGTGATACGTTGAGGGGCGGTTCTCTGCTTCTTGGCAGGTGCGGTTTCTTCTACGGGAAGTGGGAATGGTCTCAGCGACCCGAAGACGATGGTTCGGGGAGTTGAGGTCGACCCGGTGTTCTGGGAGTCGCCAAGGGTGGTGATGCTTTGGCAACTGGCGGGGCGCTTGTAGGTGCGCTTGGTTTGCTTCTCTTGAAGCATCAGCTGGTACTTGTTCTCATCAAAGGTGATGGTTAATGAAGCTGCTATTGTTAGTTTTTGGAAAACTTCATAAACAAGACCATATCCATTAGTAATCACAAGAATATGGTGATCATAAATGGAAAATACTATGGTTTCGCCTCTTCAAGTCGCCCGAGGGGACATGGCCCAGCCCAAGCAACATGAGGAAGGCAGAAAAGCCATAGAGGGCACAATTGTTCTAAACGCAGGTAGGGTCAGCTCAGAATGAGCGTCCCAGTGACTACTAGAAGCAATTGTGAACCTTAATTCAAATTACCGAGAAGCAAAGCTCACTCAAGGTAAAATGATATAAGGTTGAGATACAAATGTGTCGGTTGCGAATACAGTAGACCCGAAAGGGCGTACTAGCACCGCTAGGCACAAATGTTGCAAATCGCATCCTTGGAAAGGACACGAGATGGGATTTTCGAAAGGTCAAGATTGGATTCATAAAAGAGAGCAAATGGTATTCCAATCCGAAAATGAGCTCAACATTTCTACGAGCTCGAAAGTCCGAAAAGGAAGGAACCAGGATTTCTCAAATGTGAATCCAAAAGTGACGGAAGTTTTTTTTTGAAAGTGTCAAGATTGGAATTTATAGAAGAGAGCAAATGGTATTCCAATCCGAAAATAAGTTCAACATTTCTGCGATCTCGAAGTCCGAAAAGGAAGGAACCAGGATTTCTCAAATATGAATCTGCCACGCCCCCGAACCGAAACCTCGGGGGCGGGAAATGGGGATTTAGCATAATTATATTTTCCTCCCAAGATTCGCGTGTGTGAAGACAACACATTCTGAATATTTTGCGGAAGCATTTGTGGCGTTGCGACCCGAAGTCCGTGGCCATCGGATTCCGCGTCGCACTCAACCTTTAGCACATAGCTATTATATCAAGAATCATATCAGACTGGAGTAACCATCACAATAAATTACAGAGCTGACAGTAACAGGATATTACATTCCCAAATATGTTCAAGTTACAATTATCAATGTACATTAATTAAGAACCCCAAGAAAAAGGCTAATAAAAGTCATACAACAATAAGCTATAAACTACTCCCCAAATGTGACGTAGCTCCGATGTCAAGCTCAATGTTTACATGACATAGCCGACAAACCAACCTGTAAGGCATGGCTCCACAACCAACAAAACACTCAACTCGGGGCGAAGAAATCTGAACCTGAGTACCAAAAGTAGTGGGTCAGACACGACGGTCTGGCAGGTGGATGAAAAGATAATAATATACTGAAGAATAAAACATAAGATAAATCATGCTATTCGATCAAATGCTGCATATAATTAAACGGGTGCAAAAGTCGAAAATCTCGGGGAAAACCTGTATTCATTTCAAGCATGGGTAAAAACATGAATATCTAATAAAACATGTGTTCGTTTACATCATCTATAATCATAGATATTTGACAATCGGGTGTTAGTCTAAAACACGTATAAATATAGTGGTATGGCAAAACAACGTTCATTTGAAACTTAAGTAAAAACATAAGTATACAACAAACCAGGTATTCATAGCAGTCTAGCAAAACCAATGTCCATTTGAAACCTATGTAGAAATACGGATATTTAACAAACCGGATGTTCATGTAAACAGGTGTAACCAAAGAAATCTGACAAACAAGTGTCATTTAAAACAAAGCACGGATATTTAACAATTCGGGTAATCATTTAAAACATGTGTAATCACATAAATCTAGTAAAACCATCGATCGTGTGAAACATATGTAAAAGCATGGGTATTCGCCCTACCGGCATTCATTTAAAACATGTGCGGGTACAAAGAACAGAAGGCAATATAATAATAACTGAATTTTACATTGGAGAATATTAACACTTGTTTAAATAACAACTTTCATAAAGGAAACGAATCATTTATCGGAAAGCAAGTAAGCAATATAAAACATGTCGGGTATCCAAGGAATCGGGAACTGGCAAGATGGCAACCACACGAAGCTAAGTCCTCTATCACTAAAGCGATAGAGCAATAACTAGGCCCTGATCTCAGTCACTCGAGGTGAGGAGAAATAAGGGATCTCATATAAATACATATACTAGGCACTGATCTCAGTCACTCGAGGTGAGGAGAAACAGTGGATCTCATGAATGCATATACATATACTATACATGATCACGGTAGCGAGCCGGGCATCGGGGACCACAGTAGCAATCTACGGTATCGGGACAAGACCACGGTAATAACCAGGTAGCGGGATCCAAGCTACAGCTGGCGGGACAAGAGGGGGATCTCCAAGTCGGTGGATCAGACCAACAAGGTTATCCAAGCTTAGTGGTGCCGACTCATAGGTCAAATACAATCGAGACAATGCAAGTAAATCAAGTACAAATACATAATCAAACGGGCAAGACGGGGGTGCTCAAGGGCACACTGACATATCATGTGGTGCAATGCACTTCGGGACAATAACTGTTACCAGAGTAACTTCAATGCTTTCGGGAAACAAGTCATGTGATGCAAAATCTCGGGAAATGAGGAAATATAATGCACTATACCATTCGGGAAGAATATTGATTTCAAGATCTATTTAAGTAAATAGGGGTCCCATATGTCGATTATAATAATTACTTGGTACTCCTTGAGTTTGAAGACATTCCGGGCTCCTTATGCACTTTTTGATTTTCCAAACTTAAAATGAGCTTATGGGTAGTACTAGATGTCACAATAGAAAAGAATCAAGATCATAAACGGTCCATCCTAGGCATGACATTAATCTGGAAACATCGAGCAACCTATAAAGAAGATATCGCGTCGTTCCATCCCGTTCAAGATTGAAATGGATTGAACTCCGATGCCACTGAACCAACCGTGAGGCGTGTCGGCTCAAGACATTCTCACACATGGTCCAAACAGTCCAAAGAGGGTAGCCAGGGTCCCACCTAAAACCAAGAATTAGTGTCTAGATCATCACCATTCTTTCCTTTTTTTTCCCTAGTCTTAGAGACCTTAGATTAGGGTATGATTGGTCTTAACACTAAGGTATATACCCCTAGGACTCATAGAAAGCCCAAAGGTTTCCAAAAAAAACAATATCAAATTTCACCGGACTCAAACTGAGTCCTCCGAACGATCGGACCGAAGGTCCGATTGATCGGTCGAAATTTCTGTACCAGAAATGCACAGGGTCCGATCGATCGGCCGATCGATCGACCCAAAAAGCCTTACAGTTAAAAGACAGACCGATCGATCGGCTTGTAGGTCCGATCGATCGGACCTGGGCGTGCAGCAGGTCCGGGACACTGATTTTTCCTTCCTTTTTCCTTTCCTTTCCAACACTTAAACCACTAGCATCTCTCTTCCATAATCACTTCAAATCCTCATTAGAACTCCAATGAACAATTAAATTCAAACACCTCTTTAAATGAGTATCAATTCAAGTCAATGCAACTTATAACATAATCATGAATAGTCAATCCAACCTCATTCCTTATAAAACCATATGCACAAACTTGACCAAATAAAATGCATACCTTCCCAAGAGTTCCAAGAGATTTAACAAGAGAGAAAAACCCATTCATATGCATTTCAAAATCAATAGAAATGTGACAAGAAGCATATGTGCAAACATGTATCCAATGATCAAGAACAAGTAATAAAACTTAGGATTTTCTCATAAAACTTAATAACATTCAAACCATCCATTCATCCACTTGCCTTTGACTCTAATCAAGCAAATCAAGCTCCTAATCACCTCTCAAGCTCAAGATCCACAATCTCTACAAAAACCCCCAAAACAAACCCTAAAATGGGTTAAACAATGAAATGACAAGGAAAACATTCAATAATCAAGGTGGAGCTTCTCTAAGGCTAGAAGATTACAAATCTAGAAGATGAAGAAGAACACTTACTTGGATGACCCTCAAATGAGAAGAACAAGCTCAAGGGAGGTCTCTAGGTTGGGAGATTTCTCCAAAAATGGTATCAATAGGGAGCCATGGTGAAGAGGAAGAAGAAGATGGTCTCCATTTCTTGATTGATGAACTCTTGGTGTGGCTTGGAGATGAAGAAGCAAGAAGAAGAAGAAGAAGTTGCAAGAAAAGCCCTAGGCTCAATAGTTGTGCTGGAACAATGGAGAATGGAATGAATGAAGGAGATGGGTTCCTCTTATAAGCAAGTGAGGTTTGGGTCCCACAACTTAAAGAACTTGGGTGGCTGAAATCATCTAATTCGGGACCTCAGATGGATTCGACGAAGAAGGAAGAAATGATCGTCGAAATATCTAGTTTCCAAAAAGTATATGTTTCGTGGGTTTCGGGAATATCAAGTTTTGGGTACAGATTTGGTGTGCAATGACTGTTTTGCCCTCAAGGCCAAGAAATCGGGTTTCGGGTTCTCAAATGGATACGGGATCAACATGAAAGTTGTAGGATTCCTCAAGATGAATGCAACGGGCCAAAAACACAATACGAAACAAATCGGGAAAATCTCACAAGTAAATGCAAAGCCGAAAAGGGAACCCCCAAAGGGCCCCACAAGCTACCAAAGCACTCAAAAGCCCAAAACTAGAAGAAAACCCATTCTAGCTCACAAACTCAACCCAACAAATACTAATCCCACTAAAAGAACTAATCCACAAATAAAACAACACTAATCCAAGAGATTAGGGGTCGGGTTCTCACAGAATCCAAAAATGACAGAAGTTTTTTTTTTGTTCTTTTTTTTTTGAAGATTTTTTTTTTTTTAAGAGTTCACATAGATCTCCAATTCGATCTTATGAAACCTCAGTTGATAGATCAGCCCCCAGGTAAGGGTAGGATTACTTAATGAACCCGTTTGGAGGACCCTTGCCTAGAACAGTCTAGCTGTCTCCACACTCTGGACAAGGCTTTTCTTAGATCCACTTTGGTCAAAGAACGCAATTGGTGCAACCTTAGTGGTTTTTTTTTTGAAAGATTTTTTTTTATGGATTCATAGAAGAGAACGAATGGTGTTCCATTCCGAAAATGAGTTCAACATTTCTACGATCTCGAAGTCCGAAAAGGAAGAAGCCAAAGTTTCTCAACTGTGAATCCAAAAGGGGGAAATCTGAAAAAAAAAATTTAATCAGATTTTTTTTTGTGGATTCATAGAAGAGAGTGAATGGTGTTCCATTCCGAAAATGAGTTCAACATTTCTGCGACCTCGAAGTCCGAAAAGGAAGAAACCAAAGTTTCTCAACTTAAACCCAAAAGGGAGAAATCTGAAGTTTTTTTTTTTTAAATCAGATTTTTTTTTGTGGATTCATAGAAGAGAGCAAATGGTGTTCCATTCCGAAAATGAGTTCAACATTTCTGCGATCTCGAAGTCCGAAAAGGAAGAAACCAAAGTTTCTCAACTTAAACCCAAAAGGGAGAAATCTGAAGTTTTTTTTTTAAATCAGATTTTTTTTTTTGTGGATTCATAGAAGAGAGCAAATGGTGTTCCATTCCGAAAATGAGTTCAACATTTCTGCGATCTCGAAGTCCGAAAAGGAAGAAACCAAAGTTTCTCAACTTAAACCCAAAAGGGAGAAATCTGAAGTTTTTTTTTTTAAATCAGATTTTTTTTTTGTGGATTCATAGAAGAGAGCGAATGGTGTTCCATTCCGAAAATGAGTTCAACATTTCTGCAATCTCGAAGTCCGAAAAGGAAGAAACCAAAGTTTCTCAACTGTGAATCCAAAAGAGGGAAATTTGAAATTTTTATAAATCAGATTTTGTTTCTTTTTGAGAATTTTTTTTTTTTTGAAACAAGAAAGACTGGAAATAAACTCAAAAGAAGAAATTTCCAAGAATCCCATCTCATGTGTTTTTTTTTTTTTTTGATGCAAGATCCAACATAGGCCACCAACTAAAAGGAGCCAAAGAATCCAAACATTGTGTTCTCAAATGAACAGGGTCCCACCGGGTGTGCCAACTTGATGGACCGCGCCCCTCCGTTCTCCTCCGCTGCCATCCGCCCCGGGTCTGTCGGGGTCCGGAAGGAGGGAGAGGGAAGAAAGAAAGGCGGGTATCAACATTTTTGTGGGTATTCCAGATTTTCTTTTCTACTTGGAATTTAGAGTAGTGATCCGGAGATTCACCTTCACAAGTAGAAAGGAAATCAAACTTTTTCCTAACTTTCCATTGCACACATATTTTAAAGAAAAGAGACAAGTTTGTTTTGAATGCCGTGAGAGGCGATTTTGGTGCCGTGAAAGGCGATTTTGCCGTGAAAGGCGGTTTACAAATCTCATCAATAATGAAAAGACAAGAAATGTGAATTTTGTGTCTCTTTAAGAAAAAATACAATACAATAGAAAAGAAAGAAATGGAATCTAACTTCTCATGCGATTGTGGGGGACCCGTTCAGATCGACAGTCGTGAGTCATGTATGGACTCCGCCATCGTCCTTCAGATGAGAACTTTGATGCTTGATTTCTTGGCTTGGCTCCAACCTCAGATTTTTTAGAGGATAAGGACTAAGATAGGGTCCTATATCCGGTAAAAAGCTGAGTAGACGGGCTGAAAAGCCGCATCTAGCCATGTTGGATAGAAGGAGAGGTGGCCTTGGGGGGGTGGCCCCCCAAGGGGCTTTGATCACCTTGTAGTGTTGGTTGCTGCAGAGTTTTCTTGAAGGAGCAGAGTTGTAGAGATTTCTCCAAGGATTTTTGAATGATTTTCTGGAGATTTTTCTCTGGATCTCTTTCCCTTGGCATGACCCTCCTATTTATAGGCCTTTGGTAGCCATTTAGGAGAGTTTATGAGCATTTATGGTATTAATGCTCATGATGGGAGGAGTTACAAGTTTTTATTTACTTGTTTTGTAACTCCTTTTTTCCTTGAATTTGATTGGCCGATGGAGAGTGATGGACATTTAATCGCCTTTAATCTCCATGATGATGGGAGTTTCATGATTTTAATGTCATGATTACTTGGACTTGTAACTCCCATTTGCTTGCTTCTGATTGGGCCGTTCAAAATAATGAGTTAATGACCGCACTAACTTGCCATAAACGGGTCATTTAACTTCATTAATTGATTGCCTGGGCGCTTGAAGAGTCGCGGGCCATGCCGCATCCTTTGGGATTCTTCTTGCGATGATCACCAATGGACCCACATACCATTTGATGTCGGATGGTGATCCAATTTCAGACATTGGTTGATGTCAGCGGGCCAGCAACATCTGTCCAGTCGATTTCGCGATCGGGCGGGCAGAAAGTGTACTTTCTTGGTTAGCCGTTTGACGATCTTGAGGCGTCCGATGATGATCTAATGATTCCAGTGATGGATCCGTGATGTTGATGAAG
Source organism: Cinnamomum chago (assembly GCA_038049695.1). Lineage (NCBI taxonomy): Eukaryota > Viridiplantae > Streptophyta > Magnoliopsida > Laurales > Lauraceae > Cinnamomum > Cinnamomum chago. The sequence continues at coordinate 88,706,182 of CP142453.1, read as the reverse complement.
ATCGACGGATATCATGCACAAAAAATCAGATTTTGGAAAAATCACAGGGGCCAATCAATTCGAAACGCGAAAAGTACCCGAAAAACGGGGTTTTTGGGCGAGGTCCGGCGGCCCGGCGACCATGGGGTTTGTGCCCCATGGTCGGCCGTCTTCCGGTCGCCTTTTCTTCGCCGTTTTTCGTCCGTTTTCGCTTCTGTTTTCTCCTGCATTTTTCTTGGAATTTCCTCTCATTTATTGGCTGGATTTCCCTCAAGAAAACCTGATGAGAATCCGTGCAAATCGGATCGCAAAGTTTCCCATTTTCTGAAAAGCCGAAGACTTTGCTGTGAAGAATTGCCGATTTTTTTGTCAAGCGTCGAAACTAGGTCAAACGATGTCGGAATGACCTAAAATTCGACGTGTAGCTTCTTGAGCAGTAGATGAGACCAACCATAAGCTTTTGTTCATGTTTTGAAGCCGTTTTGGGTCCCGCAAACGCTTGACTTTGATTTCACTGCGAGGGAAATGCCGAGCTTTGACTTTCGGTCAAACGATGTCCGATTGACCTGAAATTTGATGGGTAGCTTCCTCATCAGTAGAGAGGAACAACCATAGGCTTTCGTTTGAGTTTTGAAGCCATTTGGAATTATGCAAACGCTTGCCTTTATTTCACCGCGAGGGAAATGCCGAGCTTTGACTTCTGGTCAAAACATGTCCGATTGACCTGAAATTCGACGTGTGACTCCCCCATCAGTAGATAAGACCAACCATAGGCTTTCATTTGAGTTTTGAAGCCATTTGGAGTCATGCAAACACTTGCCTTTATTTCACCGCGAGGGAAATGTCAAGCTTTGACTTTCGGTCAAACGATGTCCGATTGACCTGAAATTTGATGGGGAGCCTACTGGAGTCATTTTGAGATGATCCACAACCTCCGAATTGGGTGCCATGGTCCCGGGGTGCTCCGCCGCCGGTAGGCTTTGATTTTGTTCCCGAGCATCAAAAGTGGGTCAAACGTTGTCAGAATGACCTGAAATTTGATGCGCAGCCCTTTTGAGGTATGCAGAAGCCGCTTATGTGCTCTGTTTGATGAGTGACGACCTCGGTAGTTCTCGCTACCTAAGGGCTTGATTTTGCTGCTCGAGAGTAGATGGAGGGTCAAACGGTGTCGGTTTGACTTGAAACTTGACATGTAGCCTTTCGGAGGTATTTTGAGACCATCCGTAGGCTTTGATCGAAGATTTGGGGTCTTCGACACTGTTGCCGCCGGGAGCTGCTGCTTAGCTGTTGGAGAAGTGAAGTTAGGCCAAATGATGTCGGAATGGCCCGAAACTTCATGTGTACCTCTCTTTTGGTTGTTTTGAATGACCTTGCAGTTTTTGTTTGATTCTGACAAGATCTGATGCTTGAAGTGGCGCCTGCCTATTTTTGGTAGGATGCGGCTCAATGTAGCTTTTGGTATGAAGAGGCAAAGTGACATTTTTGGTGTCAACAGTAACATGTAGGAATTGACGGCTCGCAGATTGGACTCACGGTTAGGGAATTAGAGCCGAAAACGGACTCTTTTCCAACACTCAAGCTCGAAAACGGCCCCCCGGGGGTCCGGAACGGAAATCGGCGACCAGAAAAATCGGGGACTGGCACGGACGGTTCGCACGGGGGTAGAGTAACCTGTAGGAACTGACGGCTCGCAGATTGGACTCACGGTTAGGGAATTAGAGCCGGAAACCGACTCTTTTCCAACACTTAGGCTCGAAAACGGCCTCCCGAGGGTCCGGAACACGAATCGGCGACCGAAAAAATCGGGGACCGGTACAGACGGTTCGCACGTGGGTAGAGTAACCTGTAGGAACTGACGGCTCGCAGATTGGACTCACGGTTAGGGAATTCGAGCCGGAAACCGACTCTTTTCCAACACTTAGGCTCGAAAACAGCCTCCCGGGGATCCGAAACGCGAATCGGCGACTGAAAAAATCAGGGACCGGCACGGACGGTTCGCACGGGGGTAGAGTAACCTGTAGGAACTGACGGCTCGCAGATTGGACTCACGGTTAGGGAATTAGAGCCAGAAACCGACTCTTTTCCAACACTGAGGCTCGAAAACGGCCCCCCGGGGGTCCGGAACGGGAATCGGCGACCGGAAAATTCGGGGACCGGCACAGGCGGTTCGCACGGGGGTAGAGTAACCTGTAGGAATTGACGGCTCGCAGATTGGACTCACGGTTAGGGAATTAGAGCCGAAAACCGATTCTTTTCCAACACTCAAGCTCGAAAACGGCCCCCTGGGGGTCCGAAACGGGAATCGGCGACCGGAAAAATCGGGGACCGGCACGGACGGTTCGCACGGGGGTAGAGTAACCTGTAGGAACTGACGGCTCGCAGATTGGACTCACGGTTAGGGAATTAGAGCCGGAAACCGACTCTTTTCCAACACTTAGGCTCGAAAACGGTCTCCCGGGGGTCCGGAACGGGAATCCGCGTTTGGAAAATTCGGGGACCGGCACGGGAGGTTCGCCCGGGGGTAGAGTAACATGTAGGAACTGACCGCTCGCAGATTGGACTCACGGTTAGGGAATTAGAGCCGATTTTGCTGACGATTTTTATAATTTATGTATATATATACATGTATATCTTTCGTTTATAATTTCATTAATTCAAGAGGTACTAATTTTGTTTTTGTTTTTGTCATTGCAGATTGATGGACACTTTCTGATCTGATGCACACTTTGGTGTTGTTTTGTTGTTTTTAGTTTATTTGTATATGTATATTGGACATTTTTATTCGACTGTATTTTTATTAATTTAGACATTTTTATTCGACTGTATGTTTATTAATTATACTGTTTATTTAAGGAGATGAATGATTTGATGAAGAATGGAGATGATTTTGTTTGGATGTATTATTGATTATAGTATGAGTAGTTTTATTTTTTATTACAGGTGTATAGGCAGGTTTACAGGAAAATTTAAACGAAAAACAAAAAAGTCGATTTTAAAAAAATAATATACTTTCACCAACGAAAATGAAAATTTCGTCGGTAATTGTATTTTGATTTTTTTTTATTTTTCTTTTATTTTTACCGACGAACAATAAACGTCGGTAAAAAATTTTTATCTCGTTTTTATTTTTCTTTTTAATATTACCGACGCACAATAAAACGTCGGTAAAATATTTTTAATTTTATTTTTTTAATATTACCGATGAAAAAAAACGTCGGTAAAGTATTTTAATTTATTTTTTATTTTTCTTATTAATTCTGCCGACGAAAAAAAGTGTCGGTAAAAAATAAAAAAGCATCGGTGAAAATGATAATTTTACCGACGAAAAATTAATTCGTCGGTAAGGTATTTTCTTGACATTTTTTTGCCGACGACTGCCCGACGAAAAAAAAAACGTCGGTAAAACCTTTACCGACGTTTTTTGGACTTTTAGCGACGAAAAAAAACGTCGCTGAAGGTGTAATCTGTTGTAGTGAATGCATATGTGTGTAAATCAAATGATGCTAGAATGATAATGCATCCATCAAATTGCAATCTACAAAATTCCTAACAACATCATGCACGGGACCCGCATGAGATCAAGCACATGAATGCACCACTGGATGATTTTCTATGAACTAATTGATGATGCAATAATCAAAAAGCTAATTGGTGTGACACTAAGATGATGTAAACCAATGATTTCATAAAATTCATGCAAGATTGATGAAGTAAGAAGCTCTAACCCCTAAAATCCTCTTATATAGGTTTTATTAGAAATGCCAGCAACTTTCCTAAAACAAGAAAGACACTCTAATAAAAAATTAACAAAAATATATATTGAGTCAGGATTCCTTTTTCACTGAAAGAAGGAAATACTGTTTTATCGCAACAAATTATGCCAACTGTATAAAAAATTTCTTTTCTTTTGTCTTTTATTCAAAAGAGGGTGTATTAATTGGCATGGACAATAACGTCAATATCAAAGAGGCAACCCCAAAATCTTAGGGGTGCACGGCGGGCGGCTTGGGCGGTTTAGTTTTATGGCGGTTTGTAAAAAGTAGAAACTGTAACTGCCCAAAGTATAGGCGGTTTAGGCCATTTTTTTAGTTGGCGACTTGGGCGGCATGTTGGGCGGTTTGGTATTTGTACTTATATCTCTCTTTTTTATTTTTTTATTTTTAATAGAATGTAACTAAAGTTTCAAAGTACTTAACATAAAGAATAAAAATTAAACATGATTTTTAATAAAAGTCAATAATTAGTAATAAACAAAATTTTCAACTAAGTATATGAATATAAAATTAAAGTCCAAAGGCATCACCAAAATTAAAAAATACAATCACTTATATAATATAACGTCCAAAAGTCAAAAATCTAATAAAGAAACATCTAAATTCGAAAATTCAATGTCTAAGTTTCAATAAATAAACCTCTAAATTTCAAAATTCAATGTCCAAATGCTAAAAGAAATTCAAAATCTAAACTTCAAGTTCGTAAAGATCGATATATAATTTGAAGCAATCCTGCAAAAAAAAAAAATCATAATTAGAATAATAATTGATAAAAGATAATAAACATCAATGTTTATTTTAGTGATAAAATTATAAGGTCGTCAAACTTCATACAATATAATCTAGACTTGTATTGGAGTTGCACTAGGATCATGAGGAGTGGAGGGACCCATTCGAGTAGAAGTACTATCTGTTAAGGAATATAACTCTTCTCAGTTTATAATTTTTAATATAAAATATAATAAAAATTTATAAAAATTAAAAGTAGGCGGGCAGGGCTGTTTGAAACTGCCTACTCAAATGTCAAACTGTAACCGCCCGCTCATTAGTACGGATTGAAACCGCGCCGCCTGTCTAAAGACGGTTTTGACGTATACCCACTTATAGCTGGGCGGGGCGAAGTGGGCTGATTGACGGGCTACGGTTATTTGTGTTTAGCCCTACAAAATCTAACAAAAAAGGGAATGCGGGCTGGTTACTTTTCCACGCAACAAGGATTTCCTCAAACGGGTCCTAAATTATCGGGTCGAGTCCGTTTGCTTTGAGGAACCCATTGCCCTCAGCTTACGGCACGGCACGGCACGGCACGGCACTATCCCTGCTCCCGCGGTGTACGTATCCGTCTTTGTTGATTACGCAATTGAGTTGAGTTGTGGAAACCTGGCTAGTTTCATTGGATGCGGAAGATTACTATTTTAGCCCTGCTGCTATAAAGCTAATAAGATCCTTCTCCTTCTGTTGATGATGCAAAAAATCTCTCGATCTCCTTCTCTACACAAGAATCGTGCTCTAGTTTCATCGGTTCATGCATATTGAGAGATCTCTTGATTCTGATCATAAAAACATAGAGGGCAACTTTTTTTTTGCATCTGCGTACTCGGTTTTTGGATTTTTATCATCTAAAGGTACTTTGATACTTATGGTTTCTTCTTAATTTCATCTTTGAAAGGCCTTTATCCATCTGGGTTCTTGTTGTTTTGATCTCTGAGAGATTTTTTATCCTCTTTTTCTTTCTGGGTTCTTGCTGCTTTCATCTTGTAGGTTTTTTTTTTTCTTTTTCGTCTGGTTTGTGCTCGATTGCACATCTGATAGCCTTTTGCATATCGTTTCTTTCTGTTTCGATCTGAATATGAGACTTACAATCTGGGGTTTTCTTATTTTAATCTCAGAAGGCCTTTTTCCAATCTTTTTTTTTTCTAGTGTTATTAATATTTTTTTAGTAACTAGCTTGCTGTTCTTATCTGATAGGTCCTCCTTGTCGATCACGATTCTTGCTACTTTGGTCTGAAGGGGGCTTTCCTTTTGATATCAATAACTGGGTCTTTTTTATTTAATCTTTTGAGTTGAATTCTCTCGGGTATCATGAGGAAGAGGGAGAGGGAGAATCCTTGTGTTGTTTGTGGGCATTATCACAAGTATGAAGAAGGGGAGGTTTGTGCGACCTGCGGCCACCGGATTCCAGCTTCTTTCGAGAAATCAAGCGCGCAAAGCAGCGCTTTTCCATCGGAGATCTTGCCTGATTTCCTCTACTTGGGCAGTTATGACAATGCTTCACGTGCTGAGCTTCTTAAGACTCAAGGGATTTCTCGAGTTCTAAATGTAAGTAAGCATAATTGTTGTTGTTGGGTTGTTGTTATTGTTTCTTTTAAAACATGCAATGGGTCAATGGGTATATCTCCAATGACTGCTTTCAGATTCATGGTTGTGAATATATTAATTTGTTTGTTACGGCAAGGGTTCCACAATCTTTATGCATGTTGAAAATTGGTGTATTTAAATAGTAATTCTTGGTTGGGATGGAATTCGATACGCTCTTGGTTGGGAATGCAGACCATGAAGAAACTCTTCTTGGGTGCTAGCAGAAGAAGGTCAAGACAAGAAAAAAAGAGAGAGATTAATCATTGCTGATTTCCTCTGGTTTGGTCTTTTGTTTTCGTTCTCTTTTTGTTATTGTCCACCCTCAATTTGAATCCAGCACTACTTTTCCATCTATTTTCCACTGAGTTTCCTCGTGGCTGAAAACAATCCACTTAACATGATCTAAGTCGAGATTGCGTACAAAGTTCACCAATGCTGGAGCTTTCATATGAATAATTGTGCAGTTGTATTGCCATGGCCAGATAATTCCTACAGAATGTGAAGATCATTTCTTGTATCTGTAAATAAGTTGATCCATCCCTAAGGAACCAGTTACACATGATTGAACTTGTCAAGAGAGTAAAGGATTATGTAGAGAGTTTATCTCTAGAGACTACATTCCAAAAAAAAAAAAAGTTTATCTCTAGAGATAAATCACCAAAGATACAGTTGACATGAAAATAAAATCTGTACAGCCAAGGATTTCTTCTCTTCAGGTGTTACCTGCATAAAAGTCCCAATTTCAGCTTATCCCACTCTCATGGAACTCAATCTTAAAATATTTTCGCTAAACATAGGGATGTAAGTAAGTGTTGTGTGTTTATGATGGCCTTAAGGATGAAGGGTTTGTCTGAATTGGCTCACTACTTCTGACTCCCCACCCTTAACGGAAGAAGCACTAAATACCTAGCATCCCATGGAAATGCAAAATGGACTCAAGAAAGGAAGACTGAAGTTACCAATGAAAAAAAAGGGATGATTGAAGTTGATGGTATTTTTGTATGTGCTCCTTTGACATTCCAGTCTTTTGTTGCCTCAGTGATGAATGCTAGACCACTAGGCCCCGCCTAAAGGTCTATGCCTGAAGGCTCAAGTCCAACAAGGCCCAGTAAAGAGGGATCTCTGACAACATCTTTCCTATTTTGCGGATTTCCTGGTTTTTAGTATTAGCTTTTTTTTTTTTTTTTTTTGAAAAAAGAGAGGAGTCATAGACTCTGTACAGTATAAGGGCACTATACTGAACCAAAAAAAGACTCATCAACAAAAACAAGCTGGGTCATGAAAAAAAAAAGCGCCTATACAAGATTGAAAGAAACCAAAAATCAAGACGACATGGCAGAAGTAGAAGGATCAAGTCTTGCTTCCCAATTCCTTCTTTAGCTAGATGATCTACATCCCCGTTAGCACTGCGATTAATATGATTGAAGGAAGCCCTTACTCTTATAGATAGCTCCTTTACTTCTTCAAAAGTGTCCGCCAACTGCCATAAAGGATTTGCCTTTCCGGAATCCCACCGAATAGTACAAGAAGAATCACCTTCCACCCTCAAGCGAAGTAAGCTGCAGCGAGAGGCTTCTTTGAGGCCGGTCAAGAGAGCTAGCAACTCATGATGTGGAGTGGGGTACCAGATGCGGGGTGGGTAGAGATGGAGAGATAAAGAGATGGAAGGTAGAAGGGATAGGTCAAGCTTTCGCTTAAAAATTGGCCTCATGCCAAACCCCCCATCGTGGGCAAGGAAGAAGAGAGAACTCCGGAAGACCCAAAATCGCTCGAGAAACTTTTCATTAATCATTAACTAAAGCCAAATGAGGCATTACAATGCTTAAATAGATAAAAGACTAACCATAAAACTAATCCCAACCATCTAACAATCTTACAGCTGAGATTAAAACATCTCAACTTAGATAAGTGAAAGACATAAAACATTAAAAATAGTTCTATATAAGATAGTGATATGTGGGTTAGGCCCAAAGGCGGGTTGACCCATGGGGACCATGGGTCTGTCCTACATCACGTCACCATCTCTCTCCTCCGTTTCCAAGCAACTGGAAGAGTCGTCTCTACAAGACTCTTCTTCTTCCTGAACAGCCACAGGATGCTTAGTGGCCAACACAATCTCCCTGTTCCTGACCTCCCACCTGTCGTCAGATATTGGGGCTGCTTCGTGCTTTAGACTCAGAGAAACCTTCAATCTCCACTTCAGTGGGCAAACAGAGGTCCTCCAACCAGAGATCAACTCTACTTGGGAAGCCATGGTGGATATCACTTTTGACTTTCACCCTCCTAAAAAGAAGCATCTCTTGATTGGAAGTTACCGGGTCTACCTCCACAGTTGAACCCACACAATCCCCCAAAAAACGGAAAGACTTCTTCATGCCAGACATGGAGGGCTACTCCTTTGAATCTAATTCTAACCCAGCAGATTTGGGGTAGACTTCCCGTGATTTCCATCCATCTCTTGAGTGCAAAAAATGGTGACCGGGCATCATCAACTGCACATTGTAGCACCTCCAGCACCTTTTTTTCAGAGATCAGTTGAATCCAAACCAGAGTTGCTAATCAACTTGACACCTTCTGCCATTTTGCCCCATACAAGCTTTAGCCATGATATTGTATTCTGAACTCCATTCTCATTAGATTTCAACAATCCTACTAGGCTATTGCTTATGGCCTTTTCCCCTTCCTGAATGATAGTGGGGGACACTCTCACATCTCTCTGCAGCTTCTTTAGAATCCATCCACCTCTTCCTGAATCACCAGAAACCTGATGGGAGCCCAAAAACTGCAGTGAGCCATTCCAGATTTCGACTCCGGAAGCATTATCCTGCCCGGTACCCATATTACCTTGGTCCATTCCTGAACTTGACACCACACGCCTTCATTTGGCTTATACTTGGAAATCTGCACTTGAATCTTTCTTCCTCTCCAAGATTGGCCCTGAGCCAAATCAATAGCCCGGCTTCTTGAATCGAACCAAATCTAACAAAGGCAAAACCGCTTCTCTTACCAGATTGCTTATCAATAGGGATGAAACAGTCCAAAATCTTACTTGCTCTGCAAAACATGGCTTCAATCTCAGCTTTGGACATATCATCATGAATGTTGGCCACAAAGAGATATAGACCTCTCTCTAAGCAGCACAATTCTCCGGGGGAGAGGAGGATCACCCACGCCCATAGTGCTCACCATGCTTACCACATTATAGAAACATCAAATGCAAACAAAGTATTAGCTAATATTTAGATATAATTATTAGAATGTTTATGTTAGAGTCTATCATGACTTGTTTCCTAAATTAGTTGGTATGGAGTCTTTATAAGGATTGTAATACTTTTCAATAGACAGATTGAAATCTCTCTCTTGTGATACTTTTCAATAGACAGATTGAAATCTCTCTCTCTCTCTCTCTCCCTCCCTCCTTCCTTTGGTGTGAGACCTAGACGACCTTATCCTAAGCCATTAGCTTGGAGAATAACCCATTGGTTATTCTTCCCTACCCGCATTGCGTCAATTGGTATCAAAGTGAAGATTTGTTCTCTGATTGCTGTTCCGATCGCCGGTTGAGGTAACCCACGCACTCATTCCTGATTTGAATTTATGGCTCCTTGATCTCATCATCCATTATCATCACCATCGTCATCCATTTTCATCACCGTCGTCAGCCATTATCATCACCTGATCACCATCATCATCAATTATCATCATCATCGTCCTCAATTATCATCACCATCATCTAACCATCCATCCTCCATCATACCTGTTCAACCATCATCACAGCCGAATCATCCATTCATCTTACCATAGTTGAACCCTTTCACAGTGACCAAATTCCCCAAAAAACCAGAACCTACCCCCATCGAATCCCTGTGCCCACCATCAATCTGGCCCATCTCTCTCTCTCTCTCTCTCTCTCTCTCGTTCTTGTCTTTGGTGTGAAACCTAGACGACCTTATTCTAAGCCTTTGGCTGTTGGTTATTCTTCCCCACCTGCGTTGCGTCACTCAGGCCCTAATGTATAGAATGTTAATGATTCACGAAATACTAGTTTTCACTATCTCTTCTGTTGGGTCAAATTAACTCTCTCTCCTGTTGGGTCTATTATGGTAAGTTCTTGCATATATGCATGCTAATTGTTTGATGCTCATCATGTGTCAGAGTTTAGCAATATAGATGTGGTCCTTCAGATAGTCATCGAGTCATTGATTATGGACTCCTAAGAAGCTTTTCTACCTGTAGTTGTCATATATTTGATCGACAATTCTTGAGGATGACTAGGATTGGTCATAGAGTTTTGCATTTTACGTTGTCAATGAGTTTCAATTATGCCCATCCAGTCCCTCAGCTTTCTCATCTTTGTGGAAAATAAGAACTTTTCATTAGTGTAAATGAGTACTGTACCTAAGAGAAGGAATACCTTAGATAAATGCTCATGAGGAGTATCACTCGAAGGAGATATCTGTATTATCTTCTTGATTAGGATTTGATCGATTGGGAGCTTATCTGAATTTTGCACACTTCAAAATAAAGTGTGATTTGTATTGTATACACAATATACATATGGAATTACTCCATCTATAGGCAAACTCATTCAAATCGACAAACAGTTCTATCTGTTTGATTCTATGGCTTCTTCTATATGACCGCACAACTGATAACAATGACCTTACATTTTAGTTTTTTGTCCGAAAATCACACAAATGAATTTGACCATCATTTAAAAGGTTTTCTGCATCTTTCGTTTGGAGTTTTGTGCATGAAAACATTTCTATAGAAGCCTTGAAGCAGAGTAAAGTTTTTTGTTGTTTATTTTTGTTCAGTATCAACAAAGAACACCAAATACTGTGTCAAAATCTTGAAAAAGTAACAAAGAACTTCTATTCAATATGGCGGGCGATTCAGTCCATAAAGGTTCCTCCTTGAATCTCTAGCCAACTGCAATAGAATGGTTCTAAAAATTGGCTGAGTCTGAATTGACTTGGACTTGGCACCTGTTGAGTCAAGTCACCCCGAGTCTCCCTTCTCTCCAGTTTGTAAAACAAAAAAGGCTTTTAACATATCTGTTTTCCCAATTTTCCTGTTGGAAGAAGCTTTGTAGGCTTTTAAGATATTTTACACTAATTTTGGAAGATTAGTACAACATTTTGTGGAAGATCTAAGTATTCAAAGATCATATACATTGTTCATTGATGGACTGAAAAATAATTGATCAGACCTATTTATTCCTAAATTTTTTCATACTAACCAAAACATGATGTTTCTTAAAATTCTGTATTTATATGACATTATTTTTCAAGTAATTAGATTTTTCATCATATTTTTTTTTCCATATCTTTATGGGTTTTGGACCATGGTTATTAATTTTGTTCCAGACTGCATTTTGGGTTGGCTCCAAACTAAAATGTTTTTAGTTGATTTGAAATTTCGGTGATTTTTATTTTGAGAGAGAGAGAGAGAGAGAGAGAGAGAGAGAGAGAGAGAGAGAGGATTCTTTCTAAAAAACAATTTGCAACAAAATATTACTTATAAAATAAAAGGTTTTATACAGAAAAGGCCATATATTTTCCTTTAACCTCAAGAAGCCCTCATATTTTGTGGCTTTACTAAAACCTCCCTTTACAGTTAATCTTGGAAAAAGCAAGCCAATCACACAATTTAATGATGAGAATTTGGTTGAAAATTGTGTAATGGTCCAAGGCTTTATCACAAGTCCTACAGTAGTGATCCATTTATTAAGAAGAGATGGATCCAATGGAAGATAGAACATCCGCTTGCTTAGGGATGAGCCGATTCAATCAGATTAATCATTCCCTTACCCAGGATTTGAAACAAGGCTTTGGTCCAAATGGGTTCAAACTAATCAATATGTGTTGTGGGAGTAAGAGATGAAATTCAGAAATGGAATGTAATTACCACATCAATACTAATGCTCAAAGTAGATAAGAAATAACCATAATTATTAAATAATCAAGAAAGGAAGGCTAAATGGATCTAAAACCCCATGAATAGGATTCGGCCAGGTATACACAGTGGCTGGTTTAGGTTCACTTGGGCAGCGGTCCACTAATGCAGAAGGGAGGGGGGATCTAGGCGGACGACTGGGGAAAATTGGCCTCATCCCAAACTCCAATCCAAGAGGCAAAGAGATCTTGGAGAGAACTCGAAGAGAACTTGGGGAAGATCCCAAAACCACTCAAAACTCAATTTCATTATCAACCATCATTGATGAGCCAAAGAGGCTGTACATCGCTATATAGGAAATGAAACAACCATAGAACTAATCTGGACCATCCAAATAGATTGATGGTCAAGATTAAAACAACCAACTATTTAAAACATAAACCATAACATAGCTTAAAATAAAACTATAAATAGGCTAAAACATGAAAATAGATGGGTTGGGCCCAAAACTTTAGTTGATCCATGGGAGAGCATGGGTTTGTCCTGCATCAAATTCTCCCCATCTTGTTTTTTTTTTTGGGGGGGGGGGGGGGGGGGGGGGGGGGGATCGAAAGTCACTTATAGCTTCTTGTTGTGCTTGTACTGCTTGATCTCCATACTCTTTGCATGGCTTGGAGGCTTGACTCAATATTTTCAACTTCAATTTGGGCTTTTATGTAGAAGTAGAATGGGAATACTGCTACTTCTAAAATATGCTTGGATGTGAGATCTAATTATTAGATGCTTCAAACCAATTAATGCAGAATGGAGGGGAGATGTTGGGTAGGCAAGGATAGAGAGGGGGAGTTGACCACACGCCAAACTCCAATCCAAGAGGCGAAGAGACCTTGGAGAGAACTCAAAGTGAACTTGGGGAATATCCCAAAAGCACTCAGAGCTCAATTTAATTATCAACCATCATTAATGAGCCAAAGAGGCTTTATATCATTGTATAGGAAAAGAAATAACCCTAGAACTAATCTGGGACATCCAAACATATTGATGACCAAGATTAAAGCATCCAATTGCTTAAAACATAAACCATAAAATAGCTTAAAATAAAGTTATAAATACGTTAAAACATGAAAATAGATGGGCTAGACCCAAAGGCTTGGTCAACCCATGTGGGACCATGGGTCTGACTTGCATCATCCATAAAGATTCTGTGGGTCTGATTTGGCCTTATGAGTGGTTCAGGTTTGTGGGCACATAGGTTGTTGGCTATTATGGGGAAGGTCTAAAGTAGGAAGTGATAAGTGGTAATGGGGCACTTGTATAAGCGACAATAAGATTGGGTTTTAGTCAAGTTACCTAGTTGGAATTTTGGGGAAAAGGTTGGTTGACTGATGGCATGGTGTTATCAAGTTGTTCAACAATATGGCTCTTAGTTTTGGAATGAGGTCATCATTCATTATTAAGAAAAGAGAAGTACAATCTCATATAAATAAAACCTTAAAACTAATGATATCATCATAAAAATAATACATAATCATAAAAATAATAAACCCTAGGCTCTTTTCGATTTAAGTTGTGGGTCCTCTCTTGGGACCTCTTCATATTTCTTCAAATTCTACTTTTATTTCCCTTGGGCCCCTCTGAAATCTCTTTAAACCTTTTGACTTCCTCCCACGTGTCACTTTCCAAAGTGGGGTGTTATTCTGACTATAACCAACAATTGGGTCTCTTTGGATCATGCAACTGATGGACAGAAAATGGTGGATTCTCGCCATCACAACAATCAAAGGTTGGATAAACATCATTCATCCACAGATTAGGTTGATCTGCAACCTTATGCCTCCGGTGATGGATTTTGAAGGAATTGGGGGTCATATGCCCCTTAATCCCCCTCGGTTGAAAAGGTCTCACCTTTGGTGAGGTAAACTTGTCATATCTCTCAAGTAGATCCAGATTATGACATTGCAACTCATCTCTGGCTATCCATGTGCTTTCATGTTGGGCCTATCTTTTCATTTAACAAGGAACCTTTAAATGCCTCCTTGTCTGGTAAAAACCAATGGTCATCCAAAATATCTTTTACAATTTTCTTCATTTGTGTTTTAGGTGGTGGAGGTGGGGAAAGTTGTGGAAATTGGTTAGGCGAATAGGATGGCTCAAAATTCTAATTAGGTCCATTGGCCACATTGGTAGTATGGGTTTTTAATTGATGTTGTGGGACCTCGAAAAGAAACGATGGAAATTGGTTAGGTGAATAGGATGGGTCAAAATTTTGGTCAAGTCCATTGGCCACATTGGTAGTTGTAGTGATAGGATATCGGTTATTAGGTGATGTTGTGGGACCTCGAAAAGGAACGAGGTCCTCTACATTGAAGATCATACTTATGCCCATATCAGGCGGAAGGTCTAACTAATACATGTTAGGGCCCATCCTCTTCAAAGTACTAAGGCATAAACAATGGGATCCTCTGGTTCTTACCAGTTTGGTCCTATAGATCCTATTGGAACTCTCGAGCGCTCAAAATATGTAAGCTGTTAGACTTGGTCCTCACATGCCTAATATTGGCATAAGTCAGATCTTCAATGTGGAGGACCTTGTTCCTTTTGAGGTCCAACAACATGACCTAATGATCCATATCCTATCACTACACCTACCAATGTGGCCAATGGACCTAACCAGAAATTTGATTCATCCTATTTACCTAACCAATTTTCACAACTTTCCACATCTCCACCACCTAAAACTTAAAAGGAAATTATGGAAGATATTTTGGATGACCAATTGGTTTCCACCAGACAAGGAGACATTCAAAGGTTCCTTGTTAAATGGAAAGATAGGCCACAACATGACAACACATGGATAACCAGAGATGAGTTGCAGTGTCTTAATCTGGATCTACTTGAGGGATATGACAGCTTTACCTCGCTAGAGGTGAGATCTTTTCAACCGAGGGGAATTAATGGGGACATCACCCCTAATCCTTTTAAAGTCTATCAACAATGGAGGTGTTGGGTTGCAAATCAACCTAATCTATGGATGGATGATGTTTTTATCTAGCTTCGATCATCACGGTAGTGAGAATCTACCGTTGGATTGTTATTTTGACAATAATCAATAGTTGGATCCCTTCAGACCATGTAACTAATGGATCGAAGACCCAAGTGAGCAATCACATCGAAGGCCCCACCTTGGGAAGTGTCAAAGGGGAGGAAAGTTAAAGAGATTTCAAAGGGGCCCAAGGGAATTAGAAGAGAATTTAAAGAAATATGAAGAGGGACCCACAACATAAGTCGAAAAAAGCCTAGGGGTTCATGTGCATGTCCTTTGTGCACGAAATCCCATGTGCAGCTCCTCCCTTTTCTCTTTTCTTGTCTTTTTATTTATTATTTTTTTATGATGTCATTAATTTTAAGGTTTTATTTATATGAGACTATACTTCTCTTTTCTTGTTGATGAATGTTAATGGAAACAAAAGCTTTTGTGTTCTTCTTTAAGTGCTCATGAGAGCTTCTTCCTCTTCTATTGGAGTTTGGCCCATGGCCAATTATGGGCATTCCTCTTTATCTTCTTACTTCCTTCCATCATATTTTGTCTTTCTTCCCAAACCGCAAGATCTCATAGCTGACCAGCCATTCCCATTCTCCCAACAAACCGCCAGCCATAAAACATCACAACCAGTGGCCGACCACGCAACAACCAAAATCCAACTACTGCCTCATTCCAAAACCAAGAGACATATGACCAAACAACTCCCTAACACCATGCCATCTATCAACCAACCTTTTCTCCAAAATTCCAAATAGGTAACTTGAATAAAACCCAATCTTCTTGTTGCCTATACAAGTACCCCATAACCACTCGTTGTTTCCTACCTTAGGCTTGCCCCATAATAGCCGACAACCCAAACTTGTGTACTACAATTTTCAATACAATGAGTATCTATAACAAAACACTTCTGGCATGCAACGTATGTAAATTACAGAATTCTCATGTTAAAAATTTGGTTTCACTTGTTTCAGGTTAAAAAAATCAGCTAGTACTGACTCTTTGCAGTGAGTCTGACCTACACAAGTACGCCTATGATGGCGACAAATTCATATCTTATTCTCGAAATTTCTGAAATAATGAAAACAAGAGAAGGGTGTAATTAGCATGGTTGAAAATAGCTGGTATCGGCCAGACATCAATATTTTGATGGGGAACCGGTATCGGTATCGCCCATCAAAATATCACCAAAATATCGGGAAATATCGGTTGAGTCCGATATATCGGCCGTTACGGATGAAGAAAGCCTTCTTCCCAAATCTTTTTCGTTTGAGCAAATTGAAAATAATGAAAATAAATAAATATAGAAACAAAAACGGAAGATAACAGAGAAAAGAGAGGGAGGAGGAGAGGAATAGAGGCGTACATCAATGGCGGGCTGGGAGCTGCTACATGTCAGCGTGTTTGACTCCATCGCCTCATCGCCGCCGGCCACTGGACCTGGGTGACACCATCGCCCTCTTCCTCCTTCCTCCCCCTCCTTTCCCTTTTCTTCTCGTATTTTTCTTTCTTCTCCCTTAGCCGCTGCTGCTTTCTGTTTCAGTTTCGGAAGGCAGAAAGGCAAATGAGCCTTTTAGGGAAAATGCCCTTTTACACGTTTTTTATTTATTTATTTATTTTTCTTCATGTATGTAACTTTCAATAGTGATGGTCTCTAGGGCTCCACAGTATGGCCCACCTATAGAAAATCTAACCTGCTCAAAATAATTACCTCTTTTATATTGGTACTGGAAAAGTTTCATTGTAATAGGAGATTTACCCACTGTCAGGTTTATCAATTGATCAATTTTAGAAAAAAATGTGCCAATAATCTCAATGGGCCCTAAAGAAATTTTACTCAAGAGTTATGCCCACTTCTATAATAATTACTTGTAAAATTGTTGACAGAATTTTAATAAAAACTAAGTGTGGTCAATCCAATAATGGGATTAGTCCTACTAATAAAGCGCTTGTAATCAATTAACATGTCCAATTCAATTGTGGGCCCAGGTCTAATTGGAGTGAATTTTTCAAAGCTACTATAAGAGGTCATAGCTATTGTTAATGGTTTAGATTTTAGATATGAACTAGTTTAATGAATTTGTAACTTATAAAGATAGACACAAAGATTAAACATTAATACTTGGCATACTTAACATTTTCAGATTAGATAGTGATACAGTTATAAATAATGAAGACCGATATTTTTCTCTAAAGTTGTTACTAATGGGTAAAAA
This sequence comes from Cinnamomum chago, assembly GCA_038049695.1. Classification (NCBI taxonomy): domain Eukaryota; kingdom Viridiplantae; phylum Streptophyta; class Magnoliopsida; order Laurales; family Lauraceae; genus Cinnamomum; species Cinnamomum chago. The sequence continues at coordinate 88,688,918 of CP142453.1, read as the reverse complement.
CATTGTTTTCCAGTATTTTACAATATTTTTTATTTTCTTGGATATTTTTTTCAAATTTTTTGTAGTAAAAAAAAATTCACGCCGCGATGACAGCGAACCTCGACCGATACTGTATCGGTTTTTGGGGTAGGCCGATACTGCGATTTTAAACGATGGTAATTAGAAATGTGCCCACAAACATGTCATCTGAACCACTCTTAAGGCCAAATCAGATCCATCAAATCTGCGGACCATACTGTTGCCCGGGTGAGGCTATACCTAGCCGAACCCTATTCATGGGGTTTTAGACACATTCAGCCTTTCTTTCTTGATTATTTAATAATTGTGGTTATTTTTTTTTATCTATTTTGAGCATTAATATTGCTGTTGGAATTAAACTTCAGTTCTGAATTTCATCTCTTATTCTCACATAACGCACATTGATTAGTTGAACTCATTTGGACCAAAGCCTTATTTCAAATCCTCAATAAGGGAACGATTAATCTGATTGAATCGGCTCCTCGTAAGCAAGTGGAAGTTCTATCTTCTATTGGATCCATCCCTTCTTACTTAAGGGATTGCTACTGCAGGACTTGTGATGATAAGTTTTGGGCCATTACATAATTTTCCATCAAATTCTCAACATTAAATTGTGTGTGATCGGCCTGATTTATGATTTAATTGGACTATCAATTCTTAAATTGATCTCACAATTTCATATTAGTCTAGGGTCATATTGCCTTTGCATCAATTTCATAAATATCACCCTTCCCTTTTTAGTGAAAAGTTAGTTAAAACATATTTGCCCCCTTTTATATTCTAGAAATAACCACTTATATTCTAGAATACATGCATCTTATATTCTAGAAATAATCACCACTCACTGTAATTTTTTTCTATGCAATGTTACATATGATTTTAGTATAGGCCAAAATCGAGGATTTGGGGGAGAAGAGATAACACCTATTAAAGTACTATTACCAAAATGAATAGGAAACATAGAGATAGTAGCTTGCCACCTCCCGAACCAGATCATTGTTTTTTTTAGTCTAAGCATTTATTTTATTCATATTATATATGAATTTTATTTGTTTTACGTTTTTTTATTTCTCTTAGCTTTCTACCACTCACAAGTTATCATATTTAAGAAATTATTTATCTACAATTTTATGCTATGGAGGCCAACTATGGAAGCCATCTTCTCACTTAGGTAACTAATGGAAAGATACCGATAGAAGAGGAAAAATCTTCATATGGTCTTCATTTATCTAGAGAAAGCCTATGGTATGGCAAGGTGCCTAGAGATTTGATTTGGTGAGTTTTAAATAAAAAGAGTGTCCCAAGAGGTTATATTGGCTTCATTGAAGAGATGTATGAGGGAATAGTAATGAATGTGAGATTTACTTGTTAAGAGATTAGTGAGTTTCCCGTAGGTTTGCTTCAGGGGTCAACTTTAAGCCCTTATCCTTTTACACTGATTATGGACGAGTTAATTGCTTCTATATAAGGTACATTAGTGTATGTTGTTTGAAGATGATATAATCATAATTTAAAATATCAGCCGATACATACCAGTATCGGTCAGTATTGAAATGATAATTATGTGTACCGCTCTCGGACTTGGTCTGGCAAAAAATCGTCAAAATATTGGCCGACCCCATTTATGGGTGTCGCAATGGCTCTATTTGCAATATTACTATCTGTTATTTTAGAGATTTATAATTCTTCCATTTTACTAGATGGAATTTCAATGAATTAGGTCCATAAGAACCAGAAGCCCTAGCTTTTCAATAAAAAATGAATCACTTAGGACTCAGATTTATAGTCCATTCTGGTAGTTTGACCGTGGAATTCCGTTGTTTCGGTAAAATATTGGTCGTATTGGCCGATATTTCAAATAAAAAGGAAGAAGAAGAGAGAAAAAAGATCCAAAAACCTATTCTCATACCTCAATTGTCTTGCATGCAGGTTGCAGAAACAGGAAAAAAAAAAAAAAGGAAAACATAAACGGGGAGAGCATGCAGATTGTAGGGGAAAAAAACAAAAGAATGAGTGGAGGAAGAGGATGGTGGGGGAGGGAGAGCATACCTGGAGATGGCTGCTCTTCAGGTTCGTTGTTCCAGAACTGATGCTGCCCGGACTCCTGAATTGTTGCTATTGTAGCAGCCAATAACGCAGCCTTCTCCTTCCCTGAGTTTTCTCTCTCTTTTCTCCTCCTTTCTCTCCTTTCCTCATTCCTCTTCTTCTTTCCTTTCATTCTCTCTTTCCCTCCACTTTTTTTCCCTTTTCCCGTGATGAGCAAATGAAATGGGTGAAACAAGAACCCTACATTTCCTTTTCTATCTTCTTTGTTCTTTTATTTTCATCTGGAACCATCTTATGTTTGCAACCTTGGGTAAATGCAACTTATTAAAGATCTACATCAAGGCCCACTTATTAAAGATCTAAATCAATAGAAATAAACGCTCCCTTATTATATGGGCCTTGACTTAATTTGACCCTAATAAGACATGGGCCAACTAATAATTTAACCCTCATGAGAGATGGGCCCATTGTTAATTTGACCCTAATAAGAGATGGATCCTAACTTGATTCTACTTCTTCTTGAATGGGCCCCAAATTAATTTTAATCAAAGAGGAGTTGGGCCTCAACAAATTTTAGTCAAATTAAAGTTGGGCATGCTATTTGATTAATCGACAATAAAAATATGCGAATAAAATTTTAAGAAAAGTTCAGATTTTATAGTTGTCAATCAAACAATGGGCTAAGTGATATAGGAGTCAAATTGGTCATGTCAAATTGATAGTTATTTTGAGTGGTTTGAATTTTAGATTTGAACTACAATAATTGATTTATAAACTATATAAGGATGGGACCAAAGATTACACACTAAACATAATATAATTAATTATCAAAAACTAAAAAGCGATACATGATTTATTCACTTAGAGGGACCAATATTTTGTTTTAAAGTGTTTACTAATGAAGAAAAAAGACATTGTTTTCTAGCATTTTCCAATATTTTGGATATTTTGGATATTTTTTTCAATTTTGTTGGTTTTAAAAAAGAGATTTACGCCGCGATGGACTATAAACTGCGGTCGATCGATACTGATGTCGTATTGGTTTTTGGGGTCGATTGATACTGTGACCGATACCGCAATTTTAAACTGTGAATATAATGTTGGTGGATTAATCCAGAGATGATGTGAATGCAAAACTTGAGTGATATGTTTTTTTTTTTTCCTTGGGGTGGTGTGGGGTTGGATTAGAATCCAAGGGCTTTAAAATAAGTCGTATAAAGACAGAATATATGATTTGTCACTTTAATGGGAATCTGTAAAGAGGTTCATTTCGATACCTTGGCTCGATAATTAGTTAGATGGAGAGAATGAGGAAGATGTAGAACAAAGTCGTATACCACCAATATTGAAGGGAAAATTTCACTGCACAACAATTAGACCCGCTATGATTTATGGAGTAGAATGTTAGCCAATCAAGAAGCAACACATGCACAAAATGAGTTAGCTGAGATGAGAATGTTGAGATGAATGTGGTAAAATTAGGAAAGATAGAATTAGTAATGAGTACTTGTGGGAACATTTAAGGGTAGCATCAATAGAGAATAAATGAAGAGAGACTTGTTTGAGATGGTTCGAGAATGTCCAATGCAGGCCAACAATGGCACTGTTAAGGAAAATGTTTTTTATGCAGATTGATGGCCCACCAAGGAAAAGGGGTAGGCCAAAGGGGACATGGATGGAAGTAGTAAGGATAGATATGAAGAAGTGCAACTTATCTGATGATTTGGCTGAGGATAGATCATAATGGAGAAACAATATTCATGTAGCCGACCCTAACATAGTTGGGACATGCCTTTGATGATGACAGACTTATCTATAATTGCAATCATTATATAAATATGTGTATTTGTTAGAGAGCATTGCCTAAGTCGCAAACCTTAGGGTGGGAATTATTATGTGTTATGTAGATTTAGATTGTTTAAAAAAAATATATTTTCTATTTATGAGTAGGGATGCTACAAAACACTATTTATCCAACTTTTTTTTTTCTATTACAAGTAGACATATCCTACAAAATGCCTTTTTAGTGGGGCCCACTATAATGCATGAGGAGCCATGGCGATGGAAAGGCTTGGATCTGTATACTAGGAAAACCTGTAATTTCAAGCTGATTAAACGATCCTATCACTTCCTTTTAGTCCCTCAAAATGATATACATTCTGTAAACTTCTTGTGATAAGATCCAATGGTGAATACGGACCAAAATCGTGTGAAATGGAATTCGTTCCGATCAAGGGCCTTGTCTGTGTGAATGGATTGAATTTTGTTGAGAGTTACAAGATGGGTTAAGATCCTCATTAAGTCATAATCAATCACATTTCCATTTGGTGGACCTTTATCCTGAGTTTTAAAGAAGTGAATGCCAAGGCAACCCTTGGGCCTTGATAATAAAAGGGAACATGTCTTTTGAACTTTTCACTTAAAGGGAATGGGTGAGGTGCTTTTTCTAAGCTTGACTGTTAGTTAGGTGATGTTCGAATAATTTACCTAGACACTAATGTAAAGTAAATGACAAATTAGTGGGAAAGATAGTGGTTGTGTAAAAGAGAAGTATACGTTCTGGTAAACTATAGGTGTTTGTTTTCATGGGGTAAAGTACTTTGAAGTGAGATGAGAAATTAACAACTAATAAATTAACCAATTTACTTATGCTTTATGAAATTAAATGTTTTGGCGGTTGGAAAAGTAAAATTAAAATGTTTTGGCGGCTTGGACTTTATTTTCCCACTTGTTGTCACGAACCAAACATGGATAAACTAAAAGAACCGACCTCGTTGAGATTATTTTCCCACAATTTTCCCTTTACCCCTTGAAAAAACAGACATTGCCTTTAGGGAAATTTTGGTAAAAGCACAAAAATACAGGGGCTTTTTTGAGATTATGGAAAAATATAGGGCATTTTTATTAAAAAAAAACTCTTAAAAAAAACTAGAAAAGACATGACACTAGGCTTATCTAAACTAATGGTTTCTTGATGGACGTATACGTTAAACAAATTGTTCTATCAGAATTAGAGATGTAAGGAGCTTTTACTAGAAAATGACCATTATTATTTTGGGCATTTGATCTTCTATATTGATTTGCATAGAAAATGAACTTGTTGCTTACTATTGTTGAGAGAGAGAGAGAGAGAGAGAGAGAGAGAGAGAGAGAGAGAGGAATATCTAAGCTGATGATTTCTTGTTGGGCATATCTTGTAAAGAAATTGTTCTGTTTGAATTAGGGGATGCAAGGGGTTGTTACTAGAAAATTATTATTATTATTAATTAGGCACTTAATCTTCATACAAAATGAACTTGCTGTTTACTATTGTTTGTATTTTTTTTTAATATGCAGATTGTACCCACTTTTTAGAAGATTTCTTGTTGGGCATATCTTGTAAAGAAATTGTTCTGTTTGAATTAGGGGATGCAAGGGGTTGTTACTAGAAAATTATTATTATTATTATTTAGGCACTTAATCTTCATACAAAATGAACTTGTTGTTTACTATTGTTTGTATTTTTTTTTAATATGCAGATTGTACCCACTTTTTAAAATCTCTATAAGAACTCTTTCACGTATCATTGCCTTGAAGATGAGAAGAATTTACAATATGAACTTTGCAACAAAATAGCACTTATAAAATAAAACTAGGAAAGACGTGACAATAGGCATGTAAAGAAATTGTAATATCTGAATTAGGGGATGTACGGAGCTGTTACTAGACAATAATAATCACTATTCTCTATTATGTTAGGCATTATTTAATCTTCTATATTGATCTTCGTACAAAATGAACTTGATGTTTACTTTTCTTTGTTATTTTTTTAATATGCAGACTGTTCCCGCTTGTCAGAATCTATATAAGAACTCTTTCACTTATCATTGCCTTCAGGATGAGAAGAATTTACCATTTGATGATGCAATCCAGTTTTTGGGTAAGTACAAAACAGTATATGTTTTTCCAAGATAATATCTTTTGAGTTCTTCTGGCCATACCTTTGTTTGCATGACATGTATATTACTGGTATAATCAATTCACAAGGTTTCTTTCATTTTTATGTGGCATGTGCATGCATTTATGTACAGGGAGATGAAATTATTGAATTATATAGATCTTCTGAGGATTATTTCATTGATATATATGTTTGAACTTGTGCTTGCTTTTGTGGTGATACTCGGAACAAATTTCTTTGATTGCTGGAAACTAGATCTGTAATTGTGTTTCATCACCTTCGCCTTTTAGGAGAGGGCGAAATTCTCCAGTAGCTTTTATGTTCTTTTCCAAATCAATAGAAATTCTCCAGTAGCTTTTATGTTCTTTTCCAAATCAATAGATTTTTCTATTTTTTCATGTAGCAGGGTTCCAAACTCTGTTGAAGTAAGTTATTTTGATCTTTAAACAATTAAAGTCTCATAATCTTCCGTTCCATAGTAATAAATAACTATATTTAGTAAGAAAAGAACTCAGTGTGGGAAATGGTGAGCTAAGAACTACGAGGATCCCAGTTAGATTGCTTAAGTTCGTTCAGCCACAGTGGTTATCTCATCTCCCTTGAATTCACTTCACTGTGGATAGATGAGCTTAACGTTTACTGAAAATTTTGCCATATATGTTATATTTGTTGGAATGATCTTTTGAGACATTTGAAGTAACAAGAAGGCTGAAACATGGGGTTCTTCGTAACCCATCTCATTTGAGCAAGGCCTGCATCACCCAATGACAATTCATGGGGTGGGTAGTGTGTGTGAAACTCTATGGCCTAAAAAAGTAGGGAAGCAAAAAAGGGGAGTTAACACACACACACCCCTTCGATGAGCATTTTTTCTTTAGTCATGTACATTGGAAACAACCTTCTATGCATGGGCAAACTAAAACTAGAATGGCCCATGCAAACTTTGAGATCATGATGCTTCCACCAAATGATGTAATATGATTGTATCACATGCCCTGTAGATTGCTAGAGGACTCAATTTGTTGATGGAAATTTTGGTAATGACCACCTTATGATGCAACTATGAGCAAGACCCATCTAGTGTTATAATCAAGGTGTGTCTCTCCAATGAAGTAATATGGAGTGTTCTCAAATGAAAAACTCACAAGACTCAATCCACTGTTGAAACATAGTGGGGGCAATAAATGGTAAGAATCATGGCAGGCTTCTCCCAATGATGAAAATCACAATCGTACCCAGTGGTGAGTCCTAAGTGGTTGCCATTGTGATTCTATTATTGACCGATTACCTTTCTTGCTGTTTAGCTGCTCCAAGGAGATTTCAATCATTGACTATATTCCTTGTGCTTGATTATTAAAGAAAAAAGAGATATAATGTTACGTGAGTTTTTAGTGACCATTGGTTTGCATTAAGGGTCAGCCTTAAGCCCTTGTCTATTTACACTAATCATGGATGAGTTAACTACTTATTCAAGAGGAGGTAACTTGGTGTATGTTGTTTGCAAATGATATATTGTTGGTGGATAAATTGAGGGATTATTTGCATGTGAAACTTGAGAGATGGTAGGAGGCTTTAGAATCCAAGGGCTTTAAAATAAGTCGTAGAAAGATTGAATATATGAATTGCAACTTCAATGGGGATATACAAAGAATTGAAATTACTGTGAGAATTGAAGCTCAAGAGATGCCACAAAAAGATTCATTTCGATACCTTGGCTCGATAATTAGTGAGGATGGAGAGACCGAGGAAGATGAAAAATGTATGATAAGGAGCGAGATGGTTGAAGTGGAGACTTGCTTTTCAAGTTATTGGTGATTGGTGCATGCCAATAAGACTGACGGGAAAATTTTATAAGGGACCTATTGAGCCTAATGTTGGCCAATTAAGAATGAACACGTGCACAAAATGAGTGTAGTAGAGATGAGAATGTTGAGGTAAAGGGTGAAATTGGGAAAGATGGAATCAGAAATGAGAGCTTTTGAGAGCATTTAGGGGTAATTGTAGTAGGTGATAAAATAAGAGAAACTTGTTTGAGATGTGGTTTGAACATGTTCAATGCAGGTCAGCAACAACACTGATGAGGATTAGTTTTTCTTTGGCAGTTGATGACCCCTACTAAGGGAAGGAAGGGGTAGGCCTAAGAGGACATGAATGGAAGTAGTGAGAATAGATGTGAAGAAGTGCAACCTATATAAGGATTTGGCTCAAGATAGATTGGAATGGAGAAACAAATTTCATGTATCCGAACCCTAGCATAGTTGGGACAATGCTTTGATGATGATGATAAATGTTAGGTTAATGACCATGTGGTAACCTGTGAGTTTATTAGGGAAAGGACGACTTAGTGTTAAATTTCTTCCTGTCATTAAATTACTTCAAAGATGGATATCACCGAGTTCCAGAATAGTAAATAGAAATTGGATCAACAAATTTAGTGCCAATTACTTTATGGAACCTATGGATTGGCGTTTATCTCACTGTTATAGTATATCAAGAGGAAAATCTTGTCTAGAAAAAATAAATAAATCACATAACAGGCAATGCCATTCATAGTTTGGCATAGTTTATCTAAAAGATTTTTGCAACTGTTAAATTGTATCACGTGTCTTTGTGGGGACATATATCTTTGGCATGCCAGTTTGCAATTTGGGCAGGCTCAACTTGAGTGACTAACCAGACAAGCCAAAGCCATTCAAAAAAGAAAGAAAGAAAGAAAAAAAAGTTGGGCATTTTAGTTCAGGTCAACTTGGGCTTGAGAATGAACCTCAAAGTAAATGTGTGGGTTTCGGTTTAGGTTGCTGCCATCATTTGAGCATATTTTAGAATTGTAATATAAACTAAAGTGTAACATGGGTCAAGTCTAAATCTGTTGGGTCTTCTAGAATTTAGGTTGAGTTTGGTAAGTTCAGTGGAGTCAGTTTTGGATAAGGTTGGAGGTGGCTGAAAACCTGTTGCAGCCACACCAAGTTGCATCTCTAATACCGGATTTTTAATTTGTAATCAACTTTAAATCTTTATCCCATATATTTTATTACTTCCAGTTGTTAAGTTCTATTCATTGGGCTGAGTTTTATTTTGCACTTCTCTTTCCTGCAGAGCAATGTGAAAGGGACAAGGCACGTGTTCTCGTTCATTGCATGTCAGGAAAAAATAGGTCTGTACTGACATTTGAAAACACATTCTAGTGAAACGTTCAAGTTTGATTAATTTTAATTGTAACATATTTTCTTTTGTCAAAATTTGAAAATCTCTTAAAGTAATATACCACCTAGTCGATTTGAGGTTTGGGAGAATTTTCTCCTACGAGCGGACTGCATGTGCAGCCCAGTTCTCTATGGGGCCTAATTGGGCTCATATTTGATCAATGCTGCTCTTTTCACACTTTTATTTTCCCATGATCTTGCACCATGCCCCCAGTCTTATTCTGATCAAACCTTTACTCATCGTTGGGTCGAATGTCGAAAAGATCTATATGGTTAAAAGACCATATTTTAAGGCTGTTAAAAGACACGAGCTTGGATAAACTGATGGGGCTGGTTTTTTGCATGGCTTTTATTGGTAATGAGACATTTCCATCCAACCTAATCCGAGCTAGACTCGATAAGTAAATATACAGTCTGCTCGTAGGTGAATATTCCCCTTGAGATATGTCCAATTCCTAACCTCCTGTATATATTATTTTCTAAGAGAACGAGATGGAGGGAGATTTTGTGATCCTGGCCCATCTGTTACAGCTTACTATAAATTGACCCTTAGTTATAAAATCTTTATAGTAGAATTGTTACTTAGTTGGGACTACTTTCTTTGTTATGGAGTTATCATGTTATAGTGTTTGAACAGGTCGCCGGCTATTGTGATTGCATACTTGATGAAATGCAAAGGGTGGAGACTTGCACAGAGTTACCAGTGGGTGAAGGACCGAAGGCCATCAGTGGAGATATCTCCAGGTCTTTGTTCTGATATTGAATATGTATTTGAGCTTGTTTTCATTCTTGTTTGGGTCTGGTTCGTGTTGGAAGTAGGTGGGCCTTGTGGATAGATTTTCAAAACTTTTTGACCCACTTGACTCAGGAATCAAGTACCTATAAGGCCATAAACCACATCCAGGATGCAATCCCTCCATCTCATCAATCATGTACAGCAATAAAACTTATTTAAAAGATAGAAATCAACAACACCATGTATCCAAAAACAATCCACAACAAATAAAGAAGTAGATTATTCCTTTGGAGCCCGGTAGTGCTCTAATGGAGAAGAAGACTTGCTAGTTGAAGAAACTCTTTCTTTAAGCAAACTTAGGATCTCAAAGACCTCGTTGTCTTCCATGCTATGACTCACTATCAAATCTCTTTTCTCAAGAAGATTGGTGGAAATTTCAAGAGAAAACCCTACTAGAAACTTCAAGGAACTAGAAGAGAAAGAGAGAGAAGAAAAAAATGTGCAACTCTTGCATAAATGTGGGGTTGGAGTGAATTCTAAGGTGGGATGTCCAGCCCCCTTTTTCTCCTTTTATAGCCCTTAAGCAACCTCTCTTTTACTAATTGAAACAGAAGTCCAACCTCCATTAAGAATTAGTAACTTTCTCCTTTCTAATTATTATAGAAGTCTCACTTTCACAACAATTAGTAACTTACTACTACCACTATCAGAATTCCCACTTCAAATAGAAATAGTGGAAGTCTCACTTCCACAACAATTAGTAACTTACTATTACCACTATCTCTGTTAATTGCAAATAACACCACTATATAAATGCAATTGCACTCCAATATTTGGAATAAATTACAATAAAGACCCTAAACTTCTTAATTACCACAAATAGGCCCCTCTATCAATATCCATGGATCAATTGGATTAAACCTGTCATTTCCAATCTTAGATACACATCTTATTATCCTTGAGCCCCAGTTAATCACAACGATCATCAGTACCATCCAATTAACTCTTAATCGAGATGGGTGCACACTTACTAATAACAAATCCATTAATTGGCACAAGGGGATAATATAGGTAGATTTCATCTCGACCATTGAATGTTCCCACAGTTTTACTACCACGTACCCAAGATACCGAGGTGTTAATCTACAATTGGCTTCACTCATTGATGACTCAAAGCAAATGAATAGACAGAAATTTGAGTTCATCAATGTCTCAGGATTAAGAGCCTATTGCTAGGGAATTATGAGAGCAGACCTTAAAATCGAGATAGTATTCCAGAAGGTGCTTTTCATAGTCCTTCAATACATCCAATGTACCAGCACCATGATCCAGAATCTTACATTCTGATGATCGAGACAAATCTCACTATCTCATAGCGATCAAAGTGCTGCAACCTTATCAGATGAGATGCCCAGTCTCATCACTGGTTGTGAAGATATTTAAGTATAAGATTTGTGACACATGTCCCCCGTATGTCGATCTCATCCATATACATATATCACATCTAATATATGAATGAGACACAGTTTATCTCATGAACCATCATGTCATATGTATTGGTCAAGTGCATTAAGTAATAAAACACCATTCATCTTATGAAAGGAAAGTATGATTTTATTGATAAATAAAGAAATTAATCAATTTATTACATCATCTGATGGATTGAGACCACATAAACTAACAATTTCCCACTTGGGCTCAATTCTAGTCTGGGTTGCATCTCATGCCCATCCCATCTTCATGCTGCTCAAAGACTTTGGTAGTCAAAGGCTTAGTAAAGGGATCTGCCAGATTGTCCGTAGAGGCTATCTTGGTAATAACAATCACTTCTCTGCACAATCTCTCTGACTAAATGATATTTCCTCTGTACATGCTTTTGGCTTTTATGGCTCTGGGCTCCTTGGACTGAGCGACTGCCCCACTGCTGTCACAGTAAACTGTGAGTGACTGTCGTGCCAAAGGTACAACTCCAAGTTCCATAAGGAATCTCTTGAGCCATACTGCTTCCTTAGCTGTTTCACAAGCCGCTACATATTTAGCATCTGAGGTGGAATCAGTGGTACATTCCTTTTTAATACTCCTTCAGCTGATAGTTCCGCCACGAAGCATAAATACATAACTAGAGTTTGATTTCCTGGAATCCTTATCTGACATGAAGTCAGAATCTGTGTAAACGATTGGAATCAGTTCATCACTGCCATAAATCAACATGTAATCTCTAGTACTTCTCAAGTATTTAAGAATACATTTCATAGCAGTCCAATGTTAAGGTCCTGAGTTAGACTGATATTTGTTGACTAGGCCCACTGCATGATAGATATCCGGTCTAGTACATAGTATAGCATACATAAGGCTACCAACAGTCGAAGCGTATGATATCGACCTCATCTGCTCCTTTTCCTCAAGTGTCTTGGGACACTGATCATTGGAAAGGTGCACTCCATGCCTGAAAGGTGTAATACCCTTTTTGGAGTTTTGCATAGCAAACCGTACCAGTACCTTATCTATGTATGCAGTTTGGGATAAACCAATCATCCTATTTTTCCGGTCTCGATGGAGTTTGATCCCTAGGATGTAGCTAGTTTCTCCCAAGTCCTTCATATCAAAAGTCTTGGCTAACCAAACTTTCACTGTTGACAACATTCCTATATCTTTCCCAATGAGTAGGATGTTGTCGACATATAAAACCAGAAAGACTAACCTGTCACCTTCACTTTTCATGTACACACATGACTCATCCGGATTTTGACACAAACCAAATGACTTGATTGCCTGGTCAAAACGGATGTTCCAGTTTCGGGATGCCTGCTTCAGTCCATAAATAGACTTTTTCAACTTGTAAACTTTTTTCTCTTGGTTTTAACTACAAAACCGTCTGGCTCCACCATGTAGATGTCTTCCTCAACATTGCCGTTGAGAAACACCGTCTTGACATCCATTTGCCAAATCTCGTAATCGAGATGAGCCGCAATGGATAAGAATATCCGAATGGACTTGAGCATGGCTATCGGTGAGAATGTTTCCTCATAATCGATACCATCTTTTTGAGTATACTCTTTCGCAACAAGCCTGGCCTTAAAGGTCTCCACTCTTCCATCTGGTCCTCTTTTTTTTTTATAGACCCACTTGCACCCAATATGTTTAATATTGGCAGGCAAGTCCACAAGTGTCCAGACCTAATTGAAGTACATAGACTCCATCTCAGCTTTCATAGCATCTTGCCAACGTTCCGAATCTATGTCATTAATTGTTTCATCATCGTTACAGGGATCTTGTTCTGGTTATTCCGAGATTGCCTCATAAGACTCCCAAGAATGAGAACCGGTTAGGGGGGTCTGACAATCCTCCCACTACGACAAGGCACTGGTGTAACTATTGGGTCTGGTAAGTGTGGTTTTTCTTCAAGTTCGGTAATACTTGGATTTGGAATTGATTGCTCTTGAATTTCTTCTAAGATCACATTATCTAAAGATTTTCGGTCTATTATATAATCTTCCTCCAGAAAAACCGCATTAGTGCTCACCAGCACTTTCTGCTCTTTGGGATTATAGAATAACCAACCTTTAGTTCCTTCAGGATATCCTGCAAATGTGCATACTTCCGACTTCGTTTCCAACTTATCCGTCTTAACTTTTAGCACGTGTGCCGGACAACCCAAAATGTGTAAATGTTGTAGACTAAGCTTTCGTTCGGACCACAACTCTCGGGGAGTCTTAGGTATAGACTTAGATGGTACGGGGTTTAGTATGTACATCGCAGTATCCAAGGCGTATCCCCAAAAGGATATGAGTAATCCTAAGAATCTCATCATAGACCTAATCATATCTAAAAGAGTCGTTCCTTCTTTTTGCTACTCCATTCTGTTGAGGCATACCAGGAACAGACAACTGTGAAAATGGTCTTTTGGTCATTTTGCCTTCCAGACAGGACTCGCGGATAGACATTGGTTCTACCACTAACGAAGGCAAGATACCATCTTTCACTAGCCTATCAATCCTATCTAGGTTTATATGACCTAGCCTCAAGTGCTAAAGTTTTGTTGGATTAGATGAAGGTAACTTCCTCTTTAATGATGATCTATTAATTGTTTCGGTATCATGTATCTCATACATTGTGGGAGTTAACAAATAAAGCTCATTGGTTACCTTGCAAGGACATATAAAAGGACCATTCCTTTTTATGACAATTTCAGTACCAAAAGTAATAGAATAACTTTTTTTCACCAAAATAGAAACTGAAATTAAATTCCGCCGTAAAGACGGTACATATAATGTGTCTGACAAAACTAATTTATTATTTGAGAAACATAAAGTAATGACTCCCACTGAAACAGCCTCCGCCTTAGCATCGGATCTTAGGTTGACAATGATTTCTTCGTCACTAAGCCTCCTGATTTCCCTGAACCCCTGCAACGAATTACATATGTAATTAGCTGCCTCGGAGTTAACACACCAGGATTTTGAAGTATCAGTTGTAAAACTAACTTCAGAAATAAGTGACTCAATCATATCTGAGGTCTTCTTCTTAGACAGATAATCTGGACAATTCTTTTTCCAATGTCTTGTTTTACCACAATGAAAACACTTTCCTTTTGTCCCTAATTCCTTAGCCTTGGCCACGCCACCATTAGGACCATTATCCACCTTAGGACCCTTCGGAACTGATTTCTTTCTGCCTTTTGCCTTTCGGCTTGGACTTGGCATCTGACTTCTCTGTCATCGGGGCAATTGGCTTCTTCTTCATAATCCCTTTAGTCACCACCAGCTGACTAGACAGTTCAGCCAGAGTCAGATTCATCTTATTAATATTATAATTAACCTTGAAATTGTTGAATGACTCTGGTAGTGACTCAAGGATTATGTCAATCTGCGATTCTGCATCAATCGCAGCCCCCATTACATCTAACTCATTCAATGAGTCTATCATTTTCAACTTGTGTTCCTGTACTGATGTACCTTCAGCCATCTTGGTGCTAATGAGCACCCTCCCTGTTCCGCAAACATCTCCTTTAAGTTTGATATAATATCATATGCAGTCTTATAGGATTGATGTTAGTGTTGCAAAATACTAGACATGGATGTCAGAATGTGACATCTGGCCATCTCAATGCCAGAATATGACATCTGGCCATCTCATCGTCTTTGGCCCATTTGGTGTAAAGTTTCTTTTCTTCTTCTGATGCATCCGGGCCAGGCTCATCAATGGGGGTTTTGGTAAGGACATATTTATATCCTGAAGCAGTCAAGACAATATCCGGGTTCCATTTCCAGTCTACATAGTTGGATCCCACCAACTTGTTCTTGTTGAGGATGGTCGCAAGTGGATTGAAAGTATTTGAATTCATGCTTGAAATACTGTAGCACATAACCATACATTCAATTAATGAATATAAATGACATTAGGGTTTAGTATTCTACCAAATTTATATGAAAATCCTCATAAGCACTAAATTCAGAATACATCGGAATCCTAATCCCCGGGGTATGCCTCCTTGGAGAGTGCGAATACCACATAGATTGGTACAGATCAAAGTTGATCAAAATTAGGATTAAGACTAACTATCCATAGTCCCCATCATTCATTATTATCTAGGTATCTCATACGAAATATTGTATGACTCCCGATTAGCTTCGGTTTCTAAAATACATGAGGCAAATCCTTGGGGATACTACATTATTTTAGTAAGTGTGACCCACCAACTAGCATTGCATGACAACCGTTGCGAGCAGCTCCTCATTGGGAAGTGGGGCCGCGCCCCGCCCCGTCTCACCAACACTTTCCATAGGAGATCCATATCTAGTAACCAAACAAGTAAAAGCCCTCCGTGGGGAAGGGCCATTCTCAAGATGGCGCGAGGCTATAATACTTTCTTTACAATGGACCTATTGTGGAAAACCATGAGGATTTCTAAATGTAAATGCCCCGCTCCCACTTAATATTTTAGATTTGAGGATTTTCTTATAGGTATATGGGCCCACATATATAGACATCAAATTATCTCATGATATAACCAATGACTGGTTCCAAGTTAAGTTATTTTATGGAAAGTCCAGTTTTTAAGACTAGTGTTACCAATGGATCCATCTCATGGGTCCACCAATACTAATTAGAACTCTTTCCAAAAATTAATTTGATTTGACCAATTTTGGAAATTGCTATGTTCGGATAAGATTTGGAAACTTTTTAAAACAAGCATTCATCCATAAATAGAAAGTGCTAAAATTAGAAACTAGTCCTCTCCTCCAAATTGGCCCAAGCGGAATAGACTTCTTGGACTTCTAGACTTTCCAAAACTTTGAGATTCCTCAAACTCTTTGGGCATCTCCAAAACGCTTTTGGTAATCTTCAAACTCTTTGATTAGGAGTCCAACTTCACTTTCATTCTTCCTCTTAGACATCGCCAGAATTTACAAATTTAGAAAAAATTACATAAATTCATATGTCTCAATTATGAGACTTACATGATAATCTAAACATGGAAATAAAATGGCTGTAAGGAAATTCACCATGCCTTGCCCTTTCACGGAAAACCAAGGAAACCATGATGCCCTTTACAAGTTGCCCAAAATAACCATCAACCATATAAAGAAGGTAAAAGACTTGTGGGCCATATGGAGATGACAAAATCACCTACAAGTTAGTATCACATATAACCAAGCAACTCACAAAACCAGGCTGCCAAACCATAGTGGAAATATAGGATCCCAAAAGAAAATTCGGATTAAAAAATTAGAAATTTTCTATTTGCAATCGGCTGGCCGACCTGACGAAGACCCAAAATTTGAGTTTTTTCAAGTTTTAGCCAAATGATCCCAAACTCTCTCTAATGATTCCAAATACCATCTAATGGCTTCCTACCATCATAGTTAAACCCTTTTGTGACATTCCAAATATGGATCTACTACAAAAAGTAAGCAAACCCAATTATAACTGATCCTTATATAGCCCTAGGTCTATCTTCTTCGCATCTCATGCAAAGATTAGATCTAGATTGCTGATCTAACATGATTAGAGATGAGGTATGGCTTTGATACCAATTGTTGGAAGTAGATGAGCCTCGTTGATAGGTTTTCAAAACTTTTTGACCCTCTTGACTCAGGGATCAAGTACCCATAAGGTCATAAACCACATCCAAGATGCAATCCCTCCATCTCAGCAATCTTGTATAGCAATAAAACCTATCTAAAAGATAGAAATCAGCAACACCATGTATCCAAAAATAATCTACAACAAATAGAGAAGTAGATTATACCTTTGGAGCCCGGTAGTGCTCTAATGGAGAAGAAGACTTGCTAGTTGAAGAAACTTTCTTTAAGCAAATTTAGGATCTCCAAGACCTTGTTGTCTTCCACGTTATGACCTACTATCAGATCTCTTTTCTCAAGAAGATTGGAGGAAACTTCAAGAGAAAACCCTGCTAGAAATTTCAAGGAACTAACATCTCTTTTACTAATTGAAATAGAAGTCCAACCTCCATTAAGAATCAGTAACTTTCTCCTTTCTAATTATTATAGAAGTCTCACTTCCACAATAATTAGTAACTTACTATTACCACTATTAGAAGTCCCATTTCAAATAGAAATAGTAACTTCCTAATTCATTCATTTTAGAGTTCAAGTAGGATTAGTATCTTTCTAATAACTTGGGCTAGTGTGGGGACTACTAGGGATTCCATAGAAAGATGGCTCCAATTGGGACACCGCGACCTCACATCTCATGTGCAATCCGTGCCGACAGTTAATTGCAAATAACACCACTATATAAATACAATTGCACTCCAGTCTTTGGAATAAATTACAATGAAGACCCTAAACTTCCCAATTACCACAAATAAGCCCCTCTATCAATATCTTCTGTCCTTTCCAATCTTAGATCCACATCTTATTATCCTTGGGCCCTAATTAATCACAGCGATCATCAGTACCATCCAATTAACTCTTAATCGAGATGGGTGCGCACTTACTAATGACAAATCCATTAATTGATACAAGGGGATAATATAGGTAGATTCCATCTTGACCATTGATTGTTCCCACAGTTCTACTACCACGTACCCAAGACACCAATGTGTTGACCTACAGTTGGCCTCACTCATTGGTGACTCAAAGCAAATGAATAGACGGAAACTTGAGTTCATCAATGTCTCATGATTAAGAGCTTATTGCTAGGGAATTATGGGAGCAAACCTTAAAATCAAGACAGTATTCCATAAGGTGCTTCTCATGGTCCTTCAATACATGCAATGTACCAGCACCATGATTCAGAATCTTACATTTTGATGATCGAGACAAATCACACTATCTCATAGTGATCAAAGTGCTGCAACTTTATCAGATGAGATGCCCAGTCTCATCACTGGTTGTGAAGATATTTAAGTATAAGATTTGCGACACATGTCTCCTGTATGGGGATCTCATCCATATACATATATCATATCTAATATACTAATGGGATCCGGTTTATCTCATGAACCATCATGTCATATGTGTTGGTCATGTGCATTAAGTAATAAAACATCATTCATCTCATGAAAGGAAAGCATGATTTTATTGATAAATAAAGAAATTAATCAATTTATTGGATTGAGACCACATAAATTAACAGTTGGTGGTTTCACATTTCCGTAGCTGTGCACTTTATGTTGTCACGGTTCCAACACATGCTTCATTTTGTGTCTTTTGTTTTTTTTTTAATTTCTTTTATGAACTGCAGCTGTCTACCAGCAGTTGCAGGAGTATGAGATGAAAGTATTTGGATCAAATGGGTGTGCTCCGAGCCAGACCTTCCCTCCATCAGACTTGCAGTCATTCAACTTTGGATTCCCAAAACCTAATTATACTGTTGGGCTGCCGACTTTTAATCAGCCTCCTGCAGCTTCAATCTTCAGCCATCCTGGCCTAAACATCTCCCCGCATGAGTTCACATTTGGAGCTGGGACCACTGATAGGAAAGTTGCAGATAACACTTTCAACATTGCACCTCAAAATGTGACCGACACTCCAATGGATAGTTCATGAGATTCTCCCGTTAGCATTACCTGTTAATCCATGTGGGTTTATCATCGTCTTTAATTCTAGATGCAAATTGGAGCGATGTGGTCGAGACATCCTCAGGGTTCATTACCAGGACGTCGTGTGTTCTGCGCAGTTTTATGGAGTCTGTCAGTTCATTTTGAAGTTTGACTTGATCTTATTTCACTAATAGTTTCTTGTTCATATGAGAATGGATTTTTTTTTTTTCATAGATAGGACTTGTTCTTTTTTCTATCGCTGTAAGTACACTTTATTTTGTCTTGCTTTATTGTGGTGTATCGACTTGTTCTTTTTTCTATCGCTGTAAGTACACTTTATTTTGTCTTGCTTTATTGTGGTGTATCCTAACCTCGGACTGGTTTTCACATCATGGGCTCTTCCATTGGATGTGAGACTCTAGAAGTGTGAACATCATCAATTGCTTCTCTACCTCACCAACAGGTAAGAAGAATGTAGTAGTCCGAAGGACTTGGAATAATCGCATGTTTTGAATTATGAATGTCCTGACTTCAAATTCTGGACTTGCCGACCCAAACTGGTAATGCAGGGTTAAGGTTGCTCTTCCAAATTGGGTTGGGTTGACCTCTAATTTGATTAATAAATGGATCGAACCTGACTCAACTTGAGTCATTCCGCTTTAAAACTGCCTACCCAACACCAACTTGACTTTTTAGTTCCAGGTTTGGATTAAACCTCTTAGCTTCCATGTTGGGTGTAGACTGATGTTTCGAAACTGATTAATAAATGATCAGGTTTGTGTAGGTTGAGTCCTTGCACAACCTACATTGTTATCTATTGCCTACGCTAGATGCACCAGCCCCCAAATTCCTTGGCACATAATTAGAGGTTTACCAAACACTTTAATATGTAAATATGCTCTAAATTATAAAGAGGTTATTTTTAGAGCTTCCAAGGGGCAGCCCAGAGCAGGCAGTTCTCCCTTGTTCCATACTCCCTCCCTCCCTGTGATCATTTTTCATGAGGTAAGTCACGTTTATTATTGTTTACTTAGGCGCGTCTGTCGAGTTGCTCTACCACTGGAGAGAGTGAAAAAGATATCTTAGACTTAGAAATGAGTCCTGATCCACTGGGCTCTTACAGAAATCATGAGTTAAAAGGAGTGGAGCTTCATATTAGGGCAAACCTATTGAAATCCGATCAACTTGAAATAAACATGGCCCAAACCAAATTTTGCCTAATTCAAAGTTAGATCAAATAGATCAAATGATAATGAATATGATTAAAATTATGTTAGTCACTTTTTCAATTAAACTATCAATCCTACAGTGGGACCAACTCCGATTAATGGTAAAATTTGAAAATGCCTAAAAATATTGGAGGAGTTTATTTTGAGTTGTTGAATTTTTAATTCTTGGGCTCCACTATTAAGTTTCAAACTTCTCCAAGTTAAAGAATAAGACGATCTGAATTCCTTAGAAAGGGAAATAAAAGAGGGCCATTTAAATATCAACCGCCTCCCTCCGCCACCCACCGGATACGAAAGAGTGTGCAGGCTTGGACTGGTCTGAGGTTTACAAAATTTATGACCTTTTTGGATCATTGTCAAATTTCGCTTTGATATGAGCTGGACAAATAATAATCAGACAATTAATTATAAATATAAATAAAACAATTATAAGAAACTGTAAGTGTTTAATAGATAAGTTTCCTCTCATCTCGTCTCAACTATGAAACTTTCCACAAATCCCAATAAAATTATTGTGGGCGTTTGAGAGTTTGCATGAGTTACTTAAGTAAATCGATAATAGTAACCATCCAATCAAAGGGTCAAAAAACGGATAGATTATATTACTTTGATGAAACTTGTCTCAATAAAAACTACAACTATAGTATCCTCAAGCAACTAATTAATAAGAGGGTACCTGAGTTTTGAGAGAGAGAGAGAGAGGAGGTTGTCCACCAGATACTCTTACAGCCACTTTGTTTGCATAGTATTACATAGAAATTGAATGCATATAATTTACAAAAATTAGTGTTTATAAATTGTAATCGAATGTGAATTGTTAAAAAAAGGGGCATCAAATAGTGTTCCTTTTATAGAAATAGATTCAAATGATGATCCAAATGATTAACTAAGGTCATGGTTGGTTATTCATTTTCGATTTATTTATCTTTGATTCTATTTTCATAAAAGCAAAGGTTATCCGATGCTTATTTTTTTAAAATCAACTAATGGTTTTTTTTTTCTAACTCCTTATGGCATAAATTCATATAAATTTACATCAACATTCTTTTTCTGCTATCATATATGGATTTTCCACTTTTGTACATAAATGTTTTCAATTATGTAAGTGTCTCTCACCCTATGGTGAGGGATAGATAAACATGAATATTCTCCATATATATATATTAATGCAAACAAACATGCCCTTAAGCATATTGGATTGAATGGTATCCAGTGATGGAAGCTTAGTGGATACTCAAGCAATTGAAATATGAAAGGTTTGCGTAAAATAGTAAAAGAATGATTAAAAACACGATAGTTTCTTCAAGAAAGGTCTTCATTCTCGTAGAGTCTCCATTTGATCGGCGGATTCCCCTCATCGAAAGAGGAACGAGACTCTTTAATACCACTACTAGCCAAAGGAGGCTCGCGCCCAACCTAGGCCTAAAAACTATTATTCATTAATTAAAAAATTTCTGAAAAAAATAAGTAAATTTTCAAATCAACTACAAAATAAAAAAAAAAAAATCATAACTTATCTCCAAAACTCTCTCAGCGAGTTATCCTATATGGTAAATAAGATTAAAATGCTCCCGGCAAAGTAGGGCCGAGCTAAGCCCAGACCCTCATGAAAGGACAATTCCTATTTAGAGGCACATGCCTAGACTGGGCCAAAAAGTAAAGATTTAAGCAAATTAAAATTTTCTTTGAGAAATCATTATGAAGAGAAAATATATATAATGAACGAATATATAATATTTATCAATTTTAAAAAAACTTCAAACATATTTGCATCAGGAATATTCATATTGAAGAAAAGCAAGGGGAGAAAGAAGTTAAGATTTACAAAAGAACCCTAGTCATTGGTGTGCGTGCATTGCGTGCGGTTGTTATTAAAATGGAAGTATTAATTTGTATTTAAATATAGTATTTTTATTCATCTTTGAAATTCTTACTTCACAAAATCTCTCTTTTGATGGAAGATTAAATGAGGTTAGATAGTAATGACAGCCCAATTGTTATCTAAAAAATTAAAGTTTCAAGAAAATTAGCTTTCTAACTCCATCTCTTCCTTATACCTTTCACCGTTTACACGTTGGGTTAGATCCCATATTACCTTGAATTAATTCTTATAATAATTGTAAGTGCCTAAAAATTACGGACTTAGGTAATGGAGGATCAAGCTCCTGATTTGTGGTTTTAAAGGGGATAAAGGGAAAGGATCGAGTCTCCAGTGACCTGAAAGGAAGAAAACAACGGTCAGAGACCCTGGCTAAGGGTAGCCGAAGGCCCTCCGACGATCAAGTCAGTGTATGGACTGGAAGAGAGTGGAGAAAGCAAGCTTTTGGAGGGGAGGATTATGCGTACCTCGTAAGGCTTTCCTTCATGTAATATATAGACGTGAGGGTCATCATGGTACTGTCCACATGAAGGGATGGGAGTCCCGTCAGCGTGTATTCGTACCCTCGAGTGGGGGTAGGTGAAAAAGGGGGTGTCCCATCGGATCATCATCCCATACCTATGGCCCTGAGATAAGGCGTGCTTCTTATCTAGGTTTGGCGCCCACTCCGTCTGTCAGCTTGCCGTCCCCGTCGTGGCAGTGCATTTATGGCCGCATTTATGACTGAGTGACAGGAGCCGAGGTCGGGCAGAGGCTGAGACCGAGATTGGAGCCTGTGACGTGGCCGCCGAGACTCGATTCATGATTCCTCCGAGATGGCGCTACGGCCGACCTCATGTGGTTTCCGAGACCAAGGTTAAACCGAGACTGGGGATGGGCCCCGTCCGAATTAGTGAGCACAAAACGACCCCACACAATTGCCCCCTATCTCTTGACCTCTTGGGGCTCACCCGAGGTCGGGAGATAAGACTTGGAAGTGATGGGGCTGTCTTTTCGTATCCTGCTCTTATGGGGTCCTCATCATGATGCCCTTTCGCCTGCCCTAGGCAACGAATAGGGTGTCATAATTGCCCTGCTAGGGTAGGCACGTGGGACACCGTTTCGTATGACCGAGGTGATAAATATCGTACCAGAGGCGTGGTGAGAGACGAACCGTCGTTGCCACGTGGAGCTGTTCGAATGGCTGCTCACCGGGATCGAAGTAATGCGCTGGCAAGGTAATTAAGAAGGTGCGTCCCTCTATAAAACGAAAACGCCCCTTGCCCCTTCCTCTTTTACCCTAACTATTTGTCTGAGGAGGAGACCTTGCTGAAGTGCTGGAGAACGTATTACTGAATACCTTGCTGCAACTTCGCCCAAGCCAGAGGACCACCGAACTTGGAGATCTCCTCCTCTGCTTCCTACTTCCTGTCTTCTTGTCTTCCGCAGTCCCTCTTGCCCTTTCTGTGAGTTCCTCTCTTTGTCTCTGCTACTCCCTCGCACCCCTCCTTTTCTTTGTTTTCAGAGGGTTTTGGCCCTTTAGGGTTTTATTTCCAGTTTTTCGCCTCTTTTTTCTTGCTCCTTAACCTTCTAGGAAAGATGGGGGTTTATAGCCATTGGCTAGAGAGTCCCGCGGCCCTGGAGGCTTTCAGGTCGTCGTTTAAGATCCCGGCCGACATCTTGGTTAAACCTGACGATGTCGGGGACCTCCCATATGGCCTTTCCCGGTACAAGAACTGGATGCCTTTCCCCTTGGTGTCAGTGTGCGAAGGCGGGGTCAGATTTCCCATTCATCCGCTCCTCCGTTCTTGCTTCCATGCATGGCACATCTGTCCCTCCCAGTTAATGCCAAACGGCTTCAAGATTATAATGGGTGTGGCGGAGCTGAACTGGATTCTCGACATCGGTCTCGGGGTGCATGACATAGAGGATGTCTACGACATCTGCAGGGCTGCAGGGGGCGAAGACCTCTACTACCTCCGGGTGAAAGCCAGACGCCATCCCTTGGTGAACGCCCTGGAGGACTCCAGTAAATACGCTGGGGATGAACGCATTTTGGTCTCGGGGAACTGGGAGTTCGAGGGGACCGAGACCGAGGAGGATCGGAGAATCCAGGTTCCGCGGAAGCCTGGGACCCCCCCTGTAAATGCCCATCCCCCTAGGTTTTGTTTGTACCGCCCTTGCTTGTCCTTATGCCGAGCTGACGTCCTTGCCTTTTTCTTGTGCAGGCATTCAGAAAAGGAGGAGGGAGGCCGGCTTCGATAAGTGGAAGCGGAACGACGCGTGGTTAGAGAAAATCGACCGCTACCACGGCCATCACGACCGAGCTGCCTTTTCGCTGCTGGGGTACAAGCCGAGGTACCAGTCTTATACCAGAAAGACTGCCGAGATCCCCTCTCAGCCGGTCGGGGAAATTGTTCTGGCCCTTGCTGAGACGAGCAGCCCAGCCACGGACCCTCAAGACCCGATCGTGATTGCTGACAGCCCTCCCTCCCGAGGCCAGAGAGGAGGAGAAGGAGAAGAGATGGAAGGACAGCGCCCTTCTCTGAAGAATTTGGGGGCCGTGCTCTTCGCGGGCCGAGCCCCTCCTGTCTCCACACGTGCCCCCAGTGGGTCAGGCGCCTCCCAGGGCTCTGTAGCGGCTGCTTCCTCCCCCTCGTCGGGAGCAGCGTCAGGAGCGGCTGGGGCCGCTTCTGCCAAGGCCAAGAAGGGGAGATCGGCGGAACCCTCCAAGGAGGTCCGGGTGCCCAAGGAACCACGTCCGCTAAAGGACAGCAGGCCACGGGTGGTCGAGCCCCCGAAGGAGGTTTTGCCACCTCCGCCGCAGCAGCAGAAGGAGAGCCGGTCTCGGTCCGCAGAGGCCGGAAAGGGGGGTGAGGGGCCCCCTCCCGAGAAGAGGCCTCGCTTGGTGGGCCAAGAGGGGAGTCTCCAGGAGGCGGAGCAGCTGGCCGAGCCGTCCGTGCCGGCCCCATGGAGGCCCAACTTCGATCTCAACCCCAACGAACCCATGACCATGGGGGATTGGCTGGGCTCCAGCTGGGAGTCGGTCGCGGCCATTGCTCGGGGTTGTGCCCTCCCCCTGGACATGGAGAAACATAAGAAGGTCGCGTCGGCTGGTCTACTCCACCAGACGCTGAGGGCGTCGCTTGAGGTAGCTCCCCACCCCTTTGGTTTCAGATTTCGGCCTCTTGGCTGACATGATCGATTCCCTTACTATCTTTCTACCCTTTTGCAGAATGCACAGAGGATTCAAGTGCTGGTGGACAGGCAGACAGAAAGGACTGCCTACCTCGCCGTTCTGGAGAAGGAGAAGAAGAAGATGGGGGACGCGCTGGAGGCCAGCGCGGCCGAAATAAAGAAGGTGGGGGAGAAACTCGCCCAGTCCGTAACTGAGCAACAAGTGGCAAAGGCCGAAATTATCAAGTTGCGGGGCGAGAACAAGGACCTGAGGGGTGCCGTCGATGACAAGGCAAAGAGGGCGGTCCAACTGGAGGCCGAGCTTACTGCGAAGGGGGCCGAGCTCGGTAAGAAGGAGGCCGAGCTCGCCCAGAAGCAAAACGAACTGGCTTTAAAGGAGGCCGAGCTCGAGGCCTCCCGGAAGGAGAGGGCCGATGTCGAGTCCACCCTGCGCGACCAAGCCGCCAGGGCATACAAAGATGGGGTGGACTGGGCGTCTGGAGAGTATACGACTCAAATCCTGGATCTGGGCCCGGTGCTGTTCGAGATGGGATGTAAGGCGGCTCTTCGCAAATATGGGGTTTCCGAGGATGACCCCATATTCGCGGATCTTCCCGAGTTCCGGCCTGCAGCACTGGGTTCAGAATCAGAGCCTAGCTCTGTCCCCCCGGGGACCCCTTCCGAAGCTCTGGACGTACCTCCCCCTCCTCCGACCCCTGTCGAGGCCGAAGCAGCCTAGGCTCCCCCTCCTCCGGCTCCTCCGTCCGACGCCCCCGCGCCATCAGATCCTCCAGCCCCAGAAGATAAAGAGGCGGCGCCCGAGAAGCCATAGGCATATTTTTTCTTTTTTCTTTGATGTAATTTTCTCTTTCTTCTTCTGAATGTAGAGAAACCTTGTAATCACATTTTCTGATCAATGAAGAAAGTTTTTTCATCCTGCTGTTCTCCTCTTCTTACTCTTTCTTCCTTTCTCTGTAATGGTGTGTGCAAATTTACAAGCCATGGTACGTGGATGCTCTGATGTGAAAATTTGCAAGTCCTGGAGGCCGGTAAAGCGTCCGACCTCTTAACCCACCTCTCTGCTCCGTGGTGATGAACCCCTTTGACGAGTCCACTAGGTTGCCCCAGACCAATGGCTAGATTTTGAAGATGACGATCCGGGAGGAATGCCTTAGGAAAGAATTTGCGATTAGTTTGGACTCATACCCCGAGACGAGGGCCTATTCGCGGGGGAGCCGGGGTCGCGTCTTTATTTTTAGGGGGTACTCCATGGCGTTTCAAGAGGTTTGGACCAAACTTGTGAGCGGGCCGAACTCTGAGCCTTGGGGAGTTGGTCCTGCGACCGAACTCAAGCAGGCTGGCGCGAGGGCCGTAGCCTTGGGGAGTTGGTCCTGCGACCGAACTCAAGCAGGCTGGCGCGAGGGCCGGGGCCTTGGGGAGTTGGTCCTGCGACCGAACTCAAGCAGGCTGGCGCGAGGGCCGGGGCCTTGTTTGCAACAACTGGAAAGTCATAAGGCAGATCTTTGTCAAAAGGTTCTTCTTTATTGATCAATCATTTTGAATACAACTCAGAAGTAATATTTCTTTAGATGGGCAGCGTTCCATGGTCGCGGCAACTCCTTGCCATCCATCCCTTCAAGCTTGTAGGCCGACCTTCCTGAGACGGAGACCACCTTGTAGGGGCCGAGCCAGTTTGGCGCAAGTTTGCCTTCATTAGGATCTTTATCTGCTGGGAGTGCTTTTTTCAAGACCAACTCTCCAACCAAGAACCTTCTTTCTTTTACCCTCTGATTGTATCCTCGGGACAGCTGCCGCTGGTAGGCGGCCAGACGCACGGATGCTGCTTCCCTTCGTTCCTCGGCCAGGTCGAGCTCTCTGGCGAGGTTTATTTCGTTCTGCCCTAGATCGAAGAGATTTGTTCTTAAGGTCGGGAGGCCAACCTCAAGAGGGATTACAACTTCCATCCCGTAGGCTAATGAAAAAGGGGTTGCCGAGGTGGATCGTCTCGGGGTGGTTCTGTATGCCCAGAGGACACTCGGCAATTCTTCCGTCCATCTGCCTTTAGCTTTATCAAGCCTTTTCTTCAGCCCCTCCAGAACCACTTTGTTCGAGATCTCTGCTTGCCCATTGCTCTGCGGATAGGCCGGAGTCGCATAGAGGTTTCTGATGCCGAGTTCCTGACAGAAGCTTTTGAAGAATTTTGAATCGAATTGGGTTCCGTTGTCCGAGACCAGAGCTCTGGGGATCCCGAACCGTGTGACGATGTTTTTCCACACAAAATTCTTTGTGTCAAGCTCGGTGATGGAGGATAAGGACTCTGCCTCAATCCACTTTGTGAAGTAATCGGTGCCCACCATTAGCCATCTTTTGTTTCCCGGAGTTCGGTGGAGAGGTCCGACGATGTCCAGCCCCCACTGAGCAAAGGGCCATGGACTGGAGAGAGGGCTCAGGTCCCGAGCTGGCTGGTGAAGGGAATGGGAGAACTTCTGGCATTTTTCGCATTTCCTTGCGTAGATCTGTGCATCTTTCTGCATGTAGGGCCACCAATAGCCCTGGCTAATAGCTCTGTACGCCAGGGACCTTCCTCCGATGTGGCTTCCGCAGATTCCTTCGTGGATCTCAAATAGAAAATCTTCTACCTTGCTCGGATGAACGCATTGGAGATATGGCCCGGAGTAGGATTTTCTGTAGAGTTTTTCATCTGGAGATAGCCAGAAGTGAGCCGCCTTCATCCTGACCTTGTAGGCTTCGTTCTTATCTTCGGGGAGCTTGTCCTCTCTGAGGAACGTCATGATTGGGTCCATCCAGCTCGGACCGAGGTCAGTGCACAGAACTGGCCGAGCTGGGAGGAGCTCTACGCTGGGTTTCTCCAACGTCCCTACATCAACTGTCCTCCTTTTCCCAGCTTCTATGGCCGAGGCCAAGCTTGCTAGGGCGTCTGCATGGCGATTGGACTCCCTACCGACTTGCCTGACTTCAACTTTTTCAAACTGGGAGAGGAGCTGCCTGGTGTGGGCTAGATAGGCCACCATTCTTTCATCTCTGGCTTGGTAGTCTCCGCTCAGCTGGCTCGTCACCAACTGGGAGTCACTGAAGACCGCCACCCGCCGTGCCCCCAGTATTCTCGCACTGCCGAGACCGGCGATCGGTGCTTCATATTCCGCTTCATTGTTTGATGCTTTGAAGTCGAGGGTTAGTGCCTGTTCTATGACTAGTCCTTCTGGAGATTGAAGGACGACGCCGGCGCCTGCTCTCTTGGATGTCGACGATCCGTCAACGAAGACTTTCCAGGCCGACTCAAGGAATTTTTTCCAGGACTGGTCTTCCTCAGGCTCGGTGTTACCTTCATTTCGGCCCTTGGAGTCCCCCAGTTCGGTATCGAGCGAGATCGGTACCGAACTAGGTGAGGTGAATTCGACGACGAAGTCCGCCAGGACCTGCGCCTTGATTGCTGTTCTGGGTTGATAATGGATGTCGAACTGTCCCAACTCCACAGCCCACTTGGAAATTCGACCAGAGAAGTCTGCCCTTCTGAAAAGCGACTTAAGTGGGTGCTCGGTGACAACCACTACCGTGTGTGTCTGGAAGTAGTGGGAGAGCTTGCGGGAGGCACTGACCAGTGCCAGTGCTAGCTTTTCAAGCGGCAGATACCTGGTTTCGGCATCGAGTAGGGTTTTGCTGGTGTAATAGATGGGGTACTGTTGCTTGTCGCTTTCTCGAACCAGCACCGAGCTCACCGCATGGTCCGAGACTGCAAGGTAAAGATAGAGAAAATCGTCTTGCGACGGAGTGGACAATAGGGGTGGTGAGGAGAGGTACCTTTTAAGCGTCTCCAGTGCCAAGTCGCATTCTGGAGTCCATTGGAACTTAGAACTCTTCTTCAGGAGCTGAAAGAACGGACGACACTTGTCCGAGGCGCGGCTGATGAAGCGGTTGAGTGCAGCAGCCATCCCTGTAAGTCTCTGGACCTGCTTGGCCGAGGTCGGGCTCTGGATAGCCCGTATGGTTGCGATCTGCTTCGGATCGGCCTCGATCCCTCTCCGAGTCACCAAGGTCCCCAGGAATTTGCCGGAGCCGACACCAAATGCACACTTCAAGGCATTCAGTTTGAGCTGGAACGCTCGGAGGATGGCAAATGTTTGACGTAGGTCTGTCAGGTGGTTCTGCGACTCCTTGGACTTGACTACCATGTCGTCAATATAGACCTCAATCGTCTTTCCGAGTTGGTCCCGAAACATCCTCGTGACCAGCCTCTGATATGTCGCTCCGGCGTTCTTCAGCCCGAAGGGCATCACCTTGTAACAATAGATGCCTCGAGGTGTGATAAACGCAGTTTTTTCCTCATCAGGTCTGTGCAGAGGGATCTGATGGTAACCTCGGTAGGCGTCTAAGAAGCTCATCCTGCCATGCCCCGAGGTGGCGTCGATCATTTGATCGATCTTTGGGAGGGGGAAGCTGTCCTTGGGGCAGGCTTTGTTGAGGTCGGTGAAATCCACACAGACCCTCCACTTGCCGCTCTTCTTCTTTACTACCACCGTGTTCGCTAGCCACCTGGGGTAGTGTACTTCGCGGATTGCCCCGGCCTCGAGGAGCTTATCCACCTCTTCCACTATTGCTTCTGTCTGGGGGACCCCCGTTCTACGAGCCTTTTGCACAACGGGCTTGTGTCCGGGATCCACATTCAGCTTGTGACATATGACCTCGGGGTCGATTCCCGGCATCTCATATGGAGTCCATGCAAAGACATCTTTATTCAGAAGTAGGAAGTCTAGCAACTCGGCCCTCTCAGTGTCGGGGAGCTGGCTACCCAGCAGGAAGTATCGCTCCGGATCTTCAAGATCAATCCTGACCTCGGTGAGGTCCTCTATGCTTTTCTGTCCGGCTGTTCGCCCAACATTCTCAATTTCGGCTTCGAGCTCGGCCATGTGCACTTGCTGCGGCTCATCCTCCCCGGGGGTTACGGCCACGAGGCATTCTCTGGCCATCTGCTGGTTCCCCCACACTGTCACAATCTCGACCACCCCACCAGGCTTCTTTAATGGAAACTTGAGTTTTTGATAGAGGGTGGAGGGTATTGCTTCCATGGCGTGCAGCCAACTTCGTCCCATTATCACATTGTAGGGGGATGGCGCGTCTACAACCATGAAGTCTGCCATCTTCGTCGCGCCTCCTACCCGGACTTCAAGTGAGATCTTCCCCTTGGGGTACACTGGTTCAGCGCTGAACCCTATCAAAGGGATGTGGGCTTCCTGTAGATCAGATTCGGGTAAGCAAAGCTGCTTGAAGCAGCTGTTGTAGATGACTTCGGAGGAGCTCCCTGGATCTATGAGGACGCGCTTGGTGGTGTAATTGTTGAGCCGCAAAGTGAGGATGAGGGCATCATTATGGGGGAGCTGGACTCCCTTTAGGTCTTCATCTGAGAACCAAATCCTGGGCCTCTCCTTCTTAGCCCTCTTCGGGGCGTTTTCTAGCTCTGCCGACATCACTTGCTTGCCATGGGCAGCCCTTCTGGCCTCTGACCGAGCTCGGGTACTCTGCTTACCCGGGGCGGGGGCCAGGTGGATGACGTGGATGATACCTGCCGGTTCGTCACTGTCCTGGTCATCGCTGGGTTGGTTGCTCCGCTGAGCTCGGTTGACTCTTTCTTCCCCCTTGATGTACTCCTGGAGGTGCCCATCCTTGACGAGCTTTTCGAGATGGGACTTTAGTGCAAAGTAGTCTTCAGTCATGTGCCCGTGCTGCTTGTGATAGGAGCAGTGTTTTTGCCTGTCTCGGGTGGATGGGTCGCCTGGCATCGGCCTCGGCCATTGGAAGTATGGTTCTGCCTTGATTTTGCTCAGGATTCTGTAAATGGGCTCCTTGAATACAACACTGATGGCTCTGTAAGGATCGCTGGCAGGCTTGGTGGGCTGAGACCTCTGCCTCTTGCTGTTGTCCGAGGAGATTGAGAAAGAGCGGGCAGGCTTTCTCTTATCCGACCTCGGCCTGGAGGACGTCCCCTCCCTGGTGGAGGCTTGGTGCTTTTTTGGGAGTCCAAACCGCTCCGTGCCGTGGGCCTCGTCCTCCTCTTGCTCGACATATTGTTTCACCCTTGCCATCAATGCTTTCATCGTAGCCACGGGGTTCCGGACCAGGTCCCTACGGAGTTCGTTTCCTGGGAGTAAGCCTTCCCTAAAGCACATGATGGCGACTTCGTCGTTGGCGTCGGTAATCTGGCTGTATATCGTCCAGAACCTTCTGGCGAAGGCAGTGATGCTCTCACCGTCTTTCATTCGGATCGCCATGAGATTGCTACCCGTCTTCGGGATGACGCGGTGTGTTTGAAACTTTTCAAGGAAAGAACTTCGGAGCTGCCGCCAGCTCGAGACCGACCCGGGGGGGGAGCGCGCAGAACCACCGGAGGGGGAGGTCTCCCAGACTGGATGAGAAGACTCTGCAGTTTAGGAGACTGACGTCCCCCCAGACCGACATCCGCTGAGTGAAATGTCGCAGATGCGCCTCTGGGTCCGAGGCTCCGTCATAAAGGACGAACCTTGGGACGCTAAATCTCTCAGGGAGAGAGAGATTTTTAATCTCCAGTGAAAAGGGGGACATGCCCTGATCGTCCTCTTCATATTCACCAGTCTGGTCTCGGGCGAGACCGATCTCGGCCAAACGGGCCTGGACCTCCTGCTTGACATAGTGGTCCAACTGCGCCTTGAGGTTCGTCTGGTCATCGAGTCTCGGGGATTCCGGCTCACGCCGTGCTCCCCCGAGACCACTAGGCAGATGA
Source organism: Cinnamomum chago (assembly GCA_038049695.1). NCBI lineage: Eukaryota > Viridiplantae > Streptophyta > Magnoliopsida > Laurales > Lauraceae > Cinnamomum > Cinnamomum chago. Next base: position 88,656,932 of record CP142453.1, on the reverse strand, counting down.
CTGCTGCTCGAGCCTTCCTCCTCGCAGCGAGACCTCCTTCTGTGGTAGAGGATATGCCTCAGATCTTGGTTACCCGGGTGGGTCCGCTTCCGCCGGGGAGGCGGACCATGAGACTTCCTCTCATTCATCTCGAGCCGCTCCTCTTGACGACGAATCACCTCGTCTTTATCTTGGAGAGCCTGGTCCTGGGCATCGAGCTCTTTAAGCAGGGGGTCGTCATTTCTCGTTTCACGGATATGATGAAGAGATTGGTCGTCGTCGCGAGAGCGACGGTGGGACTGATGGGACGTCGCCCTGATAGGGGTTTTGCCCCGTCGCCGAAGATCCGACGTGGGGGCGTTCTGTTCCGGACCCCTTTGTGACCGACCATCAGGATGGAGAGGGATCCCCCGACGGTCATCATGGTGGGGGCACGCAGTCGTGGGCCGAGACGAGGAGGCCGATTGGACTATGCCTTCCATGTACGTGGCTCCCGACTTTCCCCCAGACCTCCTCTGGCGCGGGGCCTCCGGTTCATCCAGCCTGACGGGAGGAACCGCCATCGGCCCCGGAGGGGGAAGAAGAGCGGAATGAAGGTCGGGGGTAAGTTCTGGAAGTGCGGACTGCGGCTGCAAGAATGGGGGAAATGAAGGTTGTTCTGGCAGTGGGAAGGACGACGCCTTCCGAGACTTCGACGGTCCTCCGCCACCGTTTCTGGTCTTTGGAGGCATGGCTTCTTCAGAAGCTTTGGCACAGATCCTATTCCCACAGACGGCGCCAACTGTAAGTGCCTAAAAATTACGGACTTAGGTAATGGAGGATCAAGCTCCTGATTTGTGGTTTTAAAGGGGATAAAGGGAAAGGATCGAGTCTCCAGTGACCTGAAAGGAAGAAAACAACGGTCAGAGACCCTGGCTAAGGGTAGCCGAAGGCCCTCCGACGATCAAGTCAGTGTATGGACTGGAAGAGAGTGGAGAAAGCGAGCTTTTGGAGGGGAGGATTATGCGTACCTCGTAAGGCTTTCCTTCATGTAATATATAGACGTGAGGGTCATCATGGTACTGTCCACATGAAGGGATGGGAGTCCCGTCAGCGTGTATTCGTACCCTCGAGTGGGGGTAGGTGAAAAAGGGGGTGTCCCATCGGATCATCATCCCATACCTATGGCCCTGAGATAAGGCGTGCTTCTTATCTAGGTTTGGCGCCCACTCCGTCTGTCAGCTTGCCGTCCCCGTCGTGGCAGTGCATTTATGGCCGCATTTATGACTGAGTGACAGGAGCCGAGGTCCGGCAGAGGCTGAGACCGAGATTGGAGCCTGTGACGTGGCCGCCGAGACTCGATTCATGATTCCTCCGAGATGGCGCTATGGCTGACCTCATGTGGTTTCCGAGACCAAGGTTAAACCGAGACTGGGGATGGGCCCCGTCCGAATTAGTGAGCACAAAACGACCCCACACAATAATAACCTTTTGAAATAGCTTATATTGAAGTAGAGTTCATAATCAAATATTCACCGGTGTGATTAGTTAGACTGTAACATGGGTTGGGATGGCCTGACTCTGAAAGTTTGCCCCCCACGGAAATTCCAATAGGTCATGTCATGTTTACTCTAGACGTGTACTCAGGACCGCGTTTTGAAGTTCAGGTTAAAATTACGTCAAGCTGGGGCTGAGTCCTTGGTAACCCAAATTGGGCTTGAGAGGTGAGAATTAGTTCTCACATATTATATGAGTATTTTTTGTAGGGTCCAACTGTGGGCCCCATTTGGGGATGGGACCAAGGGGATGAAAAAATCTACGTGAGACCACTCCAAGTATCAAGTTTAAAACCAAACCCATACCCCTAACCCCTTCATCCGTGGCCCATAAGTTTAATGGCTTCATATTCAAAAAAAATATTCAACCCTCGATCTAATGGTTTAGTCCATCCAGATCTGTACCAATCATTGAGATTAATGACTATCAGGGGATTCCCTATTGGTTGCTAGGTTTGGATGGGTTGCTAGTTGAGCCTAGTAAAAAAGTTCTCATATAATATGTGACTGAAATATTTCCTATATATATATATTCAGGTGGAAACTGTTCTCACATATTATGTGAGAACTTTTTTGTGGGGCCTAATTGTGGGCTCCATTTGGGGATGAGACCAAGTGGGATGGAAAGATCTATATGAGACCACCACAAATATCAAGTTTGACCCCAAACCCATGCCTCTAGCTCCTTCATCCGTGGCCCATAAATTTAATTGCTTCATATTCAAAAAAACATTCAACCCTCGTTCCAACGGTTCAGTCTATTCGGATGTGCGTCATTCATTGGGATTAACTATCAGGGGGTTCCCTATTGGTTGCTAGGTTTGGATGAGTTGCTAGTTGGGCTCCGCAAAAAAGTTATAATATAATAGGTGAGAAATAATTTTCGCTTGAATATTTCTCATATATATATATAAAGTTCTAAAAAACGCACCACTTTAAAAATGCCCCCTTTTGCACCTTTCTTTTTTTTTGGTCATAGGGCCCATGTTAGGTCAATCAAGTCTTTTCACACACACTACCTCTCAATGAATAGTCACAAGTCCAAGTTTGACATTCATCAATCTTTTCCTCATTGTTGCATTGAAATCTTAACAAAATGATGCTTCTAAACTATTAAATTTTAGGGCCATGGATCAAAAAATTAGGATGATCTTTTGGGCTTGAGATTTTGCATGTTTGTACACCTCATATGGATCTTTCCATCCAATGTACTTTCATGATCATCATGGATCCTAATCAGCCAAACTAGGAGGGGCATTTTTTAGAAAAAAAACGTTCGGGCGCTGTGTAGTGCTCCCCATATATGAGCAGGGCTTTCCTAAGCTGGAATACTATTGGTCACACAAATCAAAGTTGATTAAATCTGTTTTTTGCATGATGGAACTGAAAAATCTAGTTCTGATTGGATTCATTTTGGTTTTGGAGATGATTATCATGCAAAAAACAACGATAATAAAATTTGATTTGTGGGACCAACAATGTTTCAGCTTGGGATAAAATAAGCTTCAGCTTAGGAGAGTTGATCCCTATACTCCTAAGCTGGAATACTGCTGGTCCCACAAATTAAAATTGATTATATCTGTTTTTTGCATGATGTAACTGAAAAATCTAGTTCTAATTGGATTTATCTTGAGAGTAAGGGGTGGGGGCCCTTGCCTGTAGGTTGTTGGCTTAAACTTGAGTACCATTTGGGTTCAAGTTGGGGCTTAGACTTGGGTGATTTTATTTGAGCTCAATCGCGGGCTTTTAGTTTTGGTTTAATCCAGGTCTCGGATTAGGTTTATCGACATCAAATTCAAGCCAAGGCTTAACTAGGTTCATACCTGGATTGCCAACTCCTATGGACTCAACTAGTACCATTAAGATTCATTAAGGGATTGAGAGATGGACTTAAATAATATATAGTGAACACCTGGACCTGGACCTGGCCCGAGAGGAGTATAAAAGCCGGTCCCAACTCCTATGGGCTCTATTGGGCCTAAACCTAACTCAAACCTAAATATATTATTATGTATTACATTTTTGCTTGTCCAAACCAAGAGATTTGGTTTGTTAGTCCTAATATTCAGGCCAAAAACCCAATTACAAGTATCAAAATAGTTGCACTCAAGCTGGGCCCATTTAGAAATTCTATATATGTCATTATGCTAAATGTATCGGGCTGGGTCAAAACTTGCACTAGTTGGAGTTGGGCCCACCAACAGAATGGATGTGTTTTACATATTGATGAATTTTCCATTATGCCCCAACTCTGATTGGATGAAAATCTGGCCACGTAAAAACATGGCCTGAATGCTCTGTATTAATTAATAAAGGTAGGGCCCAAGACGTGCAAATCCATCCTCCTCACAGTTAATCGATTTGGATTAAAAAGATGGGCGCCATTATCATGGATTGAGAGGGCCAATCCATCAAACAAACATTCGTGGTGAGGCACACCTTGGTCAACGGGATCAGATCTGCACTCGTCGTCCAGGTAAAAATGTAAATAAATCAACGCATTAACGAAACAGGCCCAAGTCCACTCAAAGTCTCCATTCTCCACCAAGGAACAACTATTTTCTTTGTGTTTCGTCCTCGCTTAGCAATTTCTTTTAGTATGATTTAAACAAATCATAATCTACGAATTTAAGTAACATCCCAAATGAAGTAGCACCTTTTTTTTAACCATTTTGCTTTATTAAAAGAAAGGAAAAATGATAAGTGATACTATAAGAGTGGTCATTGTAACGCCCCAATTCCGTATACCGAGAAAACCGTCAATGTTTCGAAGTTGGCGCGCTACTTCCCTGAAAATTTGAGAACTTCCAAGATCGTAGGTCCGCAGTGAGGTCCAATTTAAAACTTTTTAACAATATAATATCAATGGTTAAATTGCGAAAGCGTAAGAAGTAAAACGGAAACAATAGGTATCATGATATATCAAATGTAAACGGGACTGAAGTCTAGTCTAAAAGTGTCAATTGATAAGAACAAGGATTTATTACATATTTGACTGCTACCTAGCTCACTACAATAATTACTCAAAAACCCAAACAAAGATAGACGTTCAAACCCCAGGTGCTGGCTCTCCAACCTCCGGCTCGACCTCTTGGCCTGCCGGTCCCCATCCGTAGTCTCCAGCTACGGGTGCCTTTACGAGTGCGAACGCATGGTCCTCGTATTCGAGGTCAAGACCTAAACACCAAGAATGGATCAGATCTAAAGATCTGGTAAGTCACAGTATGCAAGTAATATAGGATAATGCATCAATAATAAAGTTAAGAAAGTGACAATAATATGGGTTATAGGCAATTGAGCAGGATAAGCATTTAGAATCAGAATAAATAAGATATCTAATCTAAACAATGTGGCACATTCACACAAGTTGGATACTGCGAGATATTATGCCGCGGCCCTCTCATACTGAACACAGTCGTGGCGGCGAAACCTCACCAATGCTGGGGAATAACAAGCCCCCCCAAACAACATCCTCACCACACTCATCACCTAGAGACCGGAGCCGGTATCACACCGTTCGTCTACAACAATGCTCATCATGATAGCTCACTCAACACCCACAACAGCTCCTATCAATGATGATCAGTCCAAAGGCTGAGCTTAGAACAACCGAGTGAATGTCTGTGCCAACTCAGGAAACAATAAAGGTCTGTGTTTGTCTAGGCTTTGCCTTACATGAACAAGGTCCTAACAAAGTCCCTAAGAGGTCCAAGTACCCAGTACATTCCATGGATCATAATCCAGGTCCAAGTCCAATCGTTGGGTCCATACCGAGGCCCACCAATACATGGCCCGGTCTATAACAGTCCATATGAGGTAACAGGTCCATTTCCAATGATATACAGTCCATTCTCATTCATAATGAGTTATAATTCTAATACAATACAACCTCTCCATCCTAGGGTATTCAACGTCCAATCTTAGGCAAAAAAAAAGGGCCCGCCTAGCCACAAACACAGGTTAGTGTTCACCCATTCATATCACCAGGTCACCTCTAAGTAGTCTTAGGTTCAGGTCATTCATTTTCCATTTAATTAACAAATATGAGTAATAGTAAGGACAATAGAGTGATAGTGATAACATAATGAGAATAATCTCCAAGTATATGAATCAACGGGGGATATCAACAGTCCAACCTAAGTATTGGTCCACTTTCAGGTCCAGGCACATCTCAGGTAATTCGATCTCTAAATTGTCGCGACGCCGGACCTGGAATCCAGGATTGGGACACATTGATGATGTGTATGAACATTTATTTAATTTCCCACAGGTGTCCGCGGTGAGGATATCACATTAATATAATAAATGTTTCTGTTTAAATGCGGAAGCGTGTAGCAAATCAAATGACAATTCATTTCTAACCACAAGATAAATCACATATATAATCAAGTATCAGAATGAACAATGATTATTAATGCTTTCCCAAAAGTAAGTTAAAGTTTATACAAAGATCATTTAATTACATTCCCCAAAATAGAGGCAAACAAAGGCCATTATAAACAAAATACCAATCCCCAAAAGAATGGTTAAAAGTTTTCCCAAAATGTTATCTCTCTCTAGCAATCCAATGTCTAAATGACATCATCAGCATGCCACTAAACTAACTGCTGTGGTTCTCCGACCGCCTCCTCGTGCTCCTCCTCGGGATAACCAACAATGGGACCTGAGTACCAAAGAGTGGGTCAAACACGACGGCTTGACAAATGGGTAAAATACTATGACAATATAATAATAAATGAATTTACATTCAAAAGCATTTAAACCTGTTTAAATAACAATTTCTATAAACAATATAAAACATTTATTCAAAAACAAGTAGGCATTGTAAAACATGTAAAGGTAACCAAGGAAGTCGGGAAACAAGCAAGATGGCAACCATACGAAGCTAAGTCCTCTATCACTAAAGTGACAGAGTAATAACCAGGCACTGATCTCAGTCACTCGAGGTGAGGAGAAACAGTGGATCTTATGAATACATATACATATACTCTACATGACCACGGTAGCGAGCCGGGCATCGGGAACCACAATAGCAATCTGCGGCATCGGGACAAGACCACGGCAATGACCGGGTAGCGGGATCCAAACTGCAGCTGGCGGGACAAGAGGGGGATCTCCAAGTCGGTGGATCAGACCAACGAGGTTATCCAAGCTTAGTGGTGCCGACTCATAGGTCAAATCACAAATTGAGACATGTGCAAGTAAATCAAGTATAAGTAAATAAACGGGCAGGACGGGGGTGCTCAAGGGCACACTGTCATTTCATGTGGTGCAATGCACTTCAAGACAAGTAACTATTTCAAGTGTAATTCAATGTTTTCGAGAAAACAAGACATGTAGTATAAATCTCGGGAACAGTGAAATATAACAAACAATTGAAATTTCGGGTAAAGTATCGGGTTCAAGATTTATTTGAAGTGAATAGAGATCCCGTATGTCGATCTAATAATAATTTGGTACTCTTTGAGTTTTGGGGACATTCTGGGCTCCTTATACACTTTGAATTTTCAAAACCTCAAATGAAATCTTCGTGACGTGGTTGTAAGTCCATGGGGATCCGAACCCTAGAGGGGGGGTGAATAGGGTGTGCTTCAATTATGACCAATTTTAATCAATTTTAACTTCTTTAAAACAAACTAGTCACATGTGATGATTAATCATACAAGATGCGGAAGCTAACAAAAGAATCACCACAAAGCAATCACCATCACACAAGTATTTATAGTGGTTCGGCCTCAATGCCTACATCCACTACCGGCTTGTGATCCAACACCCCACCGGATTTCCACTATTTATGCTTTTCAATAGGCTAAGCAATAACCTTTACAATATGCTTTCCAAGGCTAAGCAATAACCTTTACATTGATGTTTTTCAAGGCTTAACATCAACCTATACAATATGCTTTTATAGGCTAAGCAATAACCTCTTCAACCACAAGGTTGGTTATCTCTCTAATTTAGTGTCTATAATACACTTGATGGAGATTCAATTTAGCTCATTACAATGCCTCTTAATTAGGCGGATATGGAAGTGAAAATCTAATACACACTCACACTATGAATGCAAAGATGAAAGTACATGAAGTGTGTATGTGTGGTCCTCAATCATTTTGAAAATGAAAGCTCATAAATGTATGCCTAAGGCTTTTGAAAGTTTTAGCTCATAAAAACATTTATGATTGATGATAGAATGCAATCACATGTTAAAAGTAACAACTTGTTAATGATATCAAAGTTACACAAGTTGTATGAAATTAATTAGCTTTAAACATGTGATGCATAGGGATGTCAATCAAATCAACAATGTAGCTCAAAACATAAAAATAGATTTGATTGAAAAGAGGGGACAAATCATATGTAATTATAAATACAACTTGAAAGTGATATACCTATCAAAGTAAGGCAAGTTGTGAAACTTTAAAACAATAATACACATATGATTTGTAAAGATGTTGAATCCAAAACATAAGATACATTTGAAAGAGATTTTCTTATGATGGAAAAACAACAACCAAAGATTCAACCAAGTATATGAATCATGTTACATATTTCATTAACATGATCTACTTAGATTTACCAAAGATAAAGTACTACTTGGATTGAATCAAATGGTGATGCATCCAAAACAATAGATCTATTCAAAGTATAAAACATGCTAAGGATACAACACATCATAGGTTAACATGTTACTAAAGATTTACCAATGATAAAACAAAACATGAAAACATATGATTTGTAAAGAAGTTGAGTCCAAAACATAAGATAGTTTTGAAAGTGATTTTCTTATGATGGAAAACAACAACCAAAGATTCAACCAAGTATAGGAATCATGTTACATATAATTTCAAAGGTTCTTTCATTAACATGATCTACTTAGATTTACCAATTCAAGTACTACTTGGATTGAATCATTTGGTGTTGTATCCAAAACAATAAATTAACTCAAAACATAAAACATGTTAAGGACACAACACAAACATAGTTTAACATGCTAGAAATGATTTACCAAAAATAAAACAAAGCATGAAAACATATGATTAAGGAAAGTAGAGCCTACTTGGAGATTTAACTTCATTAATCCAAGCTTTACCTTTCCTAATGCTCCCCTTCATCCCTTGGTTCTTTTCCCTTGTATATGCCTCAAAACCTCTCAAGGAGGGGCTTAAAATTCCCAACTTTTGGCAAAGGAAAGAACTCATATATATAGCAAAAAGTGCCCAACGGCTAGTCCTCGGTCGACCTACACACAGGCCTCGGTCGACCGGGAAGGCACAACGGTCAAATTTCTGACCGTTGGAGCACTTTTGGCCCTGACGGCCTGCAGTGTTCCCGGTCGACCGGGACCTCTGCGCTGGTCGACCGGCGACACTGCAGGGATCCCAAATTCCACTTTTTCAATTTCAAACTTATTCTTTGTGGAACTTAATGGGCCATACAATCAAGCTTTAAAAACATGTTTTAAATCATTCTAAGGGTTTTAAAACATGAAACACACAAAGCCTAAAAATGATTCAAAACTATAAAACAAAGGCTAGCTTGATTTCTAAAACTTTTTCCAAAAACAAATGCATCCAAGATTGAAAAGAAAACATGCATAAATCAATGCTTTTTCAAGTCTAAAAACCATGCATGTATAAAACAAGATTTCAAGTTTATTTAAAACAATGCAAGTGTGTAAATCAAATGATGCTAGAATGATAATGTATCCATCAAATTGCAATCAATAAAATTCCTAACAGTGGTTTCTTTCTCAAATGGCGTCATACATTGCTTAGTAAATCCCCCTGACATAGAGGGGTTCTCAATGAATAGTCCCAAAACATTTAAACAACTCATCACTGTCCCAACCATAGCCTTTGACCGACAAAACTCATCGCTCGAGCGAACCAGAGAGTACGCTCAAGCGAGGAGCTCTCTGGAATGGATGTCTACGTGGGTTCGCTAGAGCGTAGTTGAGGTCGCTCTAGCGAAATCATCCAGTAGGTGGTTGGCTTGAGCGAAGTATTGGTTCGCTCGAACTAACCTGTCGTGACCCCGGAACGGATTCCCCGGGCCCGCGACGCGTTTAATTAAAGATAGTTTATGTTTATTGTTTTCCCACAGGTTCCCGCGGTGAGGATTCCCAAAGACACGCGGAATCTGACTCACACGATCAAATATGCGGAAGCGTGTAGCAAAACACATCAAGATAAGCACCAATAAAATATTTAAGTGCTATCACAATTAATAACAAGACATAGTATCAAAGGAAGAAATTAAAATGGCATTCCCCACATAGTTCAAGTTACAAGATTTACACAAAAGTAAGTTAAGTTTTTGGTTACAACCCTTAAGAGGCCAACAGAGGCCAATACACAACTCAAAATAAATAAGGGAATCCCAAGACAAAATAAGGTGACGAGACTTAAGGAACCCGCCCGACGTCTAAATGACATCGTCGGGCTGCCACTCTCTCACAGGGGTTGGCTCACAAGCCTCCTCCTGACGCTCCTCCTCAAAGGTAACGTCTCCTGCACCTGGGCACCAACAAACAAAGGTCAAACACAACGGTTTGGCAGGTAATCAAATTAGGAGCAAGCATGAACAATAATGTTTAAGAAAATATGTAAGCAATACTTGATTTGAAATACTATCATGACTGAGGTACATTTGTAGAACTAAATAATTGAGCTGAGGTACTAAAACAAACTTGCATGAGTACATAATATATCATGAATAGTTACAATCCACATAGAGCCCATCCTTTCTCTATCATTTATATAATGAAAAGAGCAAGCACGCACGACAAACACGATATACATAATATAAGCACGACACGATTCCCACATATACAGGGATTTCCGGCCGCGGACCCGGACACGCACGATGTGTAATAAATACACGACCAGTCTGCAGACAATCCACATGTTTAAAGACCCTCAGACAGTGGATCAAACTGAAAGGGCAGTCTAAGCTCAGTGGTGTTTACTTAATTCATGAATGCACAAAACACGCGAGATATTATCAAAACTTGTCGAGATAAAAAAGGGGGAAATCACTTATCAAAACACGATGAACACGACTAGCAAGGGCATAATTAATATGCATAACACGCTTAGGAAGTGATCCCCTTTTTTCTTGAAACACGTCTTCAAAACTAGCTTGTACTTAACTTCAAAACGAGTACACAATGATATTCATTATATCGAAACCAAAGTACGAATACAAAGCCTATCAAGCTCACGTAAGGACCTTTGGTTGATCGTTATGCAGCCGAAGCCCAGATGTTGGCATTAAAGCAGAATTGGTGCTCCAGAAGTTCAAGGACATCTCGGGTTTCGAGTGCATAATATCAGGCTAAAGGCCACTAAACATGTTCTAGTTTTTCATTCTAGCAAAGGCTCTTCAAAACATGAAATTTGTCAATTTCAGTCACCTCGCGGTCAGGTGTCGGCTAGCCGAACTAAGGTCTGGCGGCTAGCCGCCAGCTGACCGACGAGCTGACCGCTGGAAATCCAGGTCCAACACAGCCCTCTGGAAAAGGAACCGAACTGACTGCGGTTAGCTTACGGTTAGCCGAACTGAGACTTGGCGGTTAGCCGTAAGCTGACCGTAGGGCTGACCGCGGAAACCCAGTTTGAAATGTAGCTCTCGGGAAAAGGAACCGACAATGCGCGGTTGGCCAGCGGTTAGCCGACATGGGGTATGGCGGCTAGCCGCTTGCTAACCGACAAGCTGACCGTAATCCATTGTCGGAATGTCAGCTTCTGGAAAGGGAACCGCCGAGCTCGGTCAGCTCGCGGTTAACCGAAATGAGGATTTCGGTTAGCCGCCAGACGACCGACGGCTGACCGAACTGCACGGGAAATGCAGTCCAGTTCAGATTTTTTTGCATTTTCTTCATCCCTTCTTCTTGTTTCTCATTCCACTTGCACTCCCTGAGCCTACGTGCTCTCCAAGGGACAAAACACACATTTTTCCCAATCTTAAACATTCAATCCGAAGAAAATATGATCATGAAGCTTGTAAACATATTCATATGCAACTTTCTAAAACAACAATGAAGCTTACAAAACACATGCACAATGGTCCTATAGAGATTACTTGCCTTGCCCAAATGCTAAACACTCTTCTCCAAGCACTTCACTCAAGCCAATCCAAAGAACTACAAAAACCCAAGAAAACCACACAAAACTCACTCAATCTTGAAAACAAGAAACCCATTTTACCAAAAGGGTTTGTAACATGAAAAACAAGATCTTTAAGGAACTAAAAAGACTTTATGAAGAGCATGGGTTGAAGCTCTTACCTAGAGAAAGTCAAACAAGAGAGGAGAAAGAAAATGAAGAGCTTGTCCCACAAGAAACTCCACGAAATTGGTACCAACGGAAAGCTTGCAAGGAGATGAAGAAGATGGTATTCTTAGAATTTCCTTTGGTGATCTCTAGCTATGTCATGCAAGGTGAGGAAGATGGAAGAGAAAGAGGGGTTTTCAACCCTAGGTTAAGAAAGTTGCAGAGATTTGGTAAAGTGAATGAAAAGAGAGGGAGATGGGGCTTAAGTGAATACAATGGGCCCCAATCAACATGAACTTTGAAACGACGAAAACATGATTTTGTGGACCTCGGATGACTTCGACGAAGAAGGATAAAACGATCGTCGAAAAATATAGTTTCCAAAAAGTATATTTTTGACATGGTTTTGAGATCTCGAAAATTATGTCCAGATTTGTGCATAAAAGACAATTTTACCCTCTTTTGGCCAAAACATGGGTTTTTGGGCTTCAAACATGAATGTGCTTAAGACGAAAGTTGTAACACATCGGAAAATCATTCAAATGAAATCAAAATCACAATCACACGGAAACCGATACGATCTTCCCAAACTTACACCTGCACTCAGGCCTTCCTGAGTGTGTCTGACTAGTACTACACGTTCTCAAAAATCCCCAAAGCTATGTCCAAGACTAAACTAATTACTTCTAACCCAACGATCACTAAACCCACTTAGGACTAAACACATACTAATCGACTTGGTCTGGGTCGGGATCTAACATCCTCCACCCCTTAGGATATTTGGTCCACCAAATAAATCAAACAATTGCCTCTGGTAAAAGCTGTGGATACTTCCTCTGCACTTGCTCTCTCAATTCCCAGGTGGCTTCCTCTGGCTCATGATTTTTCCAAAGTACCTTGACCCAATGAACAGTCCGGTTCCTCAATTCCTGTTCCTTGGTATCAATGATCTTGATCGGTCTTTCCACGTATGAGGCATCTTCCCGAATCTCTAAAGGTTCATGCTGTAGAATGTGTGCAGGACTAGAGACGTATTTCTTGAGCATAGAAACATGAAATACATTGTGCACCCCGGAGAGTTCCGGCGGTAACGCAAGTCTATAAGCAACATCTCCAATCTTGCTCAAAATCTCATACGGACCAATAAATCTTCTAGATAATTTGCCCTTCTGTCCAAACCTCAAAGTCCCTCTAACTGGTGAGATATTCAAAAACACCTTGTCACCCACTTGAAACTGCAATTCTCTTCGGCGAGTATCTGCATAACTCTTCTGCTGACTTCGGGCTATCTTTAACCTTTCCTGAATCAGCTTGACTTTGTCACTTGTCTCTCCAACTATCGTCGATCCATGAAAACTACGTTCACCGACTTCTTCCCAGCAAACCGGAGTTCTGCATCTTCTACCATAAAGTGCCTCAAAAGGTGCCATACCGATGCTAGAGTGGTAACTATTGTTATAAGCAAATTCACATAGAGGTAAGCACTCATCCCATTGAATCTTGAAATCCAATACACAAGCACGCAACATGTCTTCGAGAGTCTGTATCGTCCTTTCTGACTGACCATCAGTCTGAGGATGATAAGCTGTGCTGAACTGAAGCTTGGTACCCGTCGACTCATGAAGAGTTTTCCAAAACTTTGAAACAAACCTACTGTCTCTGTCTGAAGTAATGGAGATGGGCTGACCATGCTTACTAACAATCTCATCCACGAATAACTTCGCAAGTGGTGCCATATGCATCATATTCCCTGTCTTCATCGGAATGCTCCGAACCCTTTTGTGGACACTTCGCTCGAGCGAAGTGTCATGTTCGCTAGAGCGAACTGTCCAGAAACTGATTCCGGGACAGTTCAACTCCTCTCAATCTCTTCCTTCTATAACCTCTTTCTAGCCACTTTTATACATCCAATGAGGAGTCCAAAACTTCATTCAAACAACATCAAATCTCTTACAATTATCCATTCCATTCTCCTCCATCAACATCAAATCTAATACAAGGAAAGAAGGAAGGAAACCATTTCACAATAGAGTACATTTGGGACCAATCAAGAAGAAATTAAATGCCATTCACCAATACACTTCTATGATATAAATGCACCATTAATACTCTATCATGAACATTTATTTCAAAGCAAAGCAATAAGTAAGCATGAGTGGAAAATACCAAAACTATTGAAAGCTTATAAAAAAAATCAAATCATCCACTTGCCTTGGGTTTCCAAATCAAGAAATCAAACTCTTATACTCTTCCAAGCCAAAGATCCAAGCTATAAACAAAATCCCCAAAACAAACCCTAAAAGGGTCAAACAATGAAATAGAAAAGGAAACCTTACAATAATGAAAATGGAACCTCTTCAAGATCAAAGAAACACAAATCTAAGAGATGGGGAAGGCTGCTTACTTGTAGGTTCTCCAAATGGACAAGGTGAGTTCAAAGAGAGTCTTGGAATGAGGAGTTTTCTCTAAAAAGGATATCAATGGAGAGCTTTGGTGATGAGGAAGAGGATGATGACAAACACTATCCCTAAAGCAAAGGTTTGGTAGTGGATTGGGAGATGGAAAGCAAGGAAAGAGAGAAAAGGGAAAAACCCTAGTTTGAGAGATTGTAGTTTGCTAGCAAAAAGGAAAATGAGGAAGATGGGTTCTCTTATAAGCAAATGGGGAGTGGGCTCCACTACTAATCAATCTAATTGGGCTAAAATCATGGCTTTCGGGACTTCTAATGAATTCGACAAAGAAAAGAAAAGTGATCGTCGAAATATCTAGTTTCTAAAAAGTATATGTTTCACGGGTTTCAGGGATATCAAATTTTGGGTACAGATTTAGTGCACAATGACTGTTTTGCCCTCAAGGCTATGAAATCGGGTTTCGGGATTTCGAACGGGCACAGGATCAACATAAAAGTTGTAGGGATTAACAATACAAATAAAACGAGATTAAAACAATGAATGCAAAATCTCCGATAAATCCCCAAGCACATGCAAGGTCATAAAAAGGAACCCACAAAGGGCCCCACTAATTACTAAGCAATAAAAATTCCCCAAAGCTATATCAAAATCTATTCTATTCCCAACTTAACCAAAATCCACTAAACACGCTTAGAACTAAAACACAACTTAATTAATGCTAATCGAGGTCACTCGGGACAAGGTCTTACATAAATGGAGTCTCAGAAGCCAAAGGATACTGTATTCGGTGCTCCATAAGTTACGGGCATCATTGACAACATTTAAGCACCGAATCATCGTTGAATATACAACCTAGACCTTACTTGGTGGTCCCCACTATAGACACCTCATTTTGGCCCCCTATGATAGCCTTAAACACTTATCATATATAACGATGCCCCCATTTCACCCATAATTGAATGGTTAATGGCATAATTCAAATTAATTAATGATGATGAAGATGCTTGTTGATAATTTTAGACTTAGTTCGACGATTCATAGAAATTGTGAGAGAAAAGGCCAAATCACGTTGAGATCTTGAGTTCAGCCCACCACTCATACCAGACATGGACTACAACACTATCCAAGCCCCTTCCAGACTATATAGAACACACTCATAGTGTTCCTAAAGAGATTACATATAGTTTGCCTAAGTACAATGCGATTAACACGAGTTAAGAGGTTAGAATCATTGATCCAGGTATCCCTTATTTTCCTGATCTCTGACCATTAGGATCTATAGACCAAAAGATTCTACGTTCCAAGGGCTTTCCGATGATATATAGAACGTCCAATTCCGACCAACGGATCAAAAGATATGGCCCTCGGAAGACTACGCAAGTTGTCCCGCACCAGGGACACACTTGGGCGCAAATATAGATGCGCCTAAGTTCCAAGCTGCACTTGGACGCACACACAGGCGCGCCCAGGTTCCAAGGTCACACTTGGGCGCACACACAGGTGCGTCCAAGTCTCTAGTTACCCTAGAACACACTTTAGTGCACATTTAGGTTGGTTCCGCTCCACTCTTCATAGTTCCGACCCAATCTCAATCCGAAAACAATCCAAAACCAAACCCCAAGCCCATTCGACCCAGGAGATAACATGGGCGCACTTGTGTGTGCGCCCAAGTTCTAAAATCCACTTGGGCGCCCCCACAAGTGCGCCCAAGTCCATTTTCCTTTGTTTTGGTCCAAATTTAACCCGAAGACAACCAGAACCAAACCCTAGGTCAACTTAACCCCAAGTCCCTACCATTTCCCGACCTGTGATCATTATGATGTATGGACCAACAGATTCTACATTCCAAGAGCTTTCCGACGATATATAGAACGTCCAATTCCGACCAACAGTCCAAGAGTTATGGACCACGGAAGATTGCCCTAACGGCCCCCCACAAGAGACAACTTGGGCGCCACGGGTCCCTAGTTTCCCTACAAAAGTGCTTGAATACATACTTAGGTGGGTTTCGCTCTATCCTTCGTAGTCCCGACCTAACCTCGACCCAAAAACAGTCCGAAATCGAACTCAAAGCCCACTTAGCCCCAAAATAGAACATGGACGCACCTGTGTGTGCGCCCAAGTTCCCAGGCCAACATGGGCACACCTATGTGTGCGCCCAAGTTCCCAGAACCCTAAACCTACCTTGGTTTGCATGAAGTCTCTAGAAACTCGTGCACATAGCAACCCTAAACCCCTCCTCCACGCAAAAACCCTTATATAAGGATCTCTTATATCATTTTACAAATGAGGCTACCAAAAAAAAAAAAAGAATAGAAAAACTACAAGAAAAGAGAGAAGAAGAGAGTAGCCACCATAACCATAGAGAGAACTTTAGATCTAGAAGGAAGAAGAAGAAGAGGAGCTTTCTGGTTTCTCAAGATTAGCAATGGAGAAAGCTTCCCAAAGCCATGGATCTGCGCGAAAGCTTCGACCTTGGACTTGAAAGATACGATTCAAACCGGTATTTCTAGATTAGGTTCTCTTTAATCAATATTCAGTATCACTAATACTTAGAAATATGCTTAGGATCATGCATGCATTGTAGATCTGCATTAATAATAGTATTTTTCAGTAGATCTAATAC
Organism: Cinnamomum chago; assembly: GCA_038049695.1. Classification (NCBI taxonomy): domain Eukaryota; kingdom Viridiplantae; phylum Streptophyta; class Magnoliopsida; order Laurales; family Lauraceae; genus Cinnamomum; species Cinnamomum chago. The sequence continues at coordinate 88,640,107 of CP142453.1, read as the reverse complement.
TTAGCAATCATCTATCATTAGTAACATGCTTAGGATCATCTCTACTCTGTAGATCTGCATTATTTCTAGCATTCTGAACTCGTGATTGGGGTAGACTTTGCATCCATCTTGTCTTCATTAAGGAAAATCAGAAAAAAAGTGCAACAGAACACTTGGGCGCAACTATCTGTGCGCCCAAGTGTCTGCATCAGGTTTCAACCCCGAGTTTCATATTAAGCATAGTTTATTTCTTAGATTCGAACTCGTTTTTCATACATATTGATATTGGGACCTTCGGATCTGTTGTTTTGCATTTCAAATCGCGTGAAAAGTATTGAGAAAAGAAACAAAAGAAGAAGAAAAGTGCAGGAACACACTTGGGAGCAATTGTGTGTGCGCCCAAGTTTCTGGATAGGGCTTTGGCCCCGATTTCCCATTTCGCGCGTATTCTGGTTCTTAGATCCGAGTCTACCCTCATAAAAGTTAATATTAAAGTCTTCGGATTTGAGAAAAGTATTAAAAGAATTAGAAGAAAAACCAAATATATCGCTAAAGAGGAAGAAAGGTGCAGGAAAACACTTGGGAGCAACTGTGTGTGCGCCCAAGTTTCTGGATAGGGCTTTGGCCCCGATTTCCCTTTTCGCGTGCATCTTGGTTCTTAGATCCGAGTCTATCTTCATATATTTTGATATTAAAACCTTCGGATTCACAAAAGGCATTGAAAGAATTGAAGAAATATCGGAATATAATACCAAAAGGTAAAGAAAAAAGGGATAGTGAACTTGGGAGCAACTGTGAGTGCGCCCAAGTTCCTGCCAAAGGGATCCGCCTCTTGGACTTTGGTCCTCGTGTCATTACTTTCGAATCCGAAGGTTATTATATCAATAATTCTGTCAGGCCCCGACCCAGGTTTAGTATATATTATTATTGTTTTAACTGTGATTAGTCTCTAAGTGGGATTAGGGGACGATTAGCTTGGATTTTTAGTTAGATTAGACTTTTAGATAACATTGGGGAATTTTGAGCGCGTTGAGTTTGGTTTGACCGGGCCCGGGGTGGCCCGTGTGTCACGTGTTAGTATGGGAATTTGATTTATTAGATTTATTTGATTTATGAAAAATATGGATTTCGACATTTTTGAATTTGTTATTTTGATCCCAATAACTTTCATGTTTGCTCCGTTTGCATTTGAAACCTAGAAATCACATTTTTCGAGAAAAAAGGGTAAAACAGTCATTTCACACCCAAATCAATGCATAAATTTTGAAATTTGAAAATCATGAGGAAAATATACTTTTTGAAAACAAGATTTTTCAACGATCATTTTTGTCTTCTTCGTCATTTCCATTCGGGACCCATAAAAGAGAGTTTTAAAGCCTTGGAATTTGATGGCCAATGGGACCCACGTTTTGACTCAAACCCATTTATGGAAACAAGTTCCACGTTGATTGTTCTTCTTCTTCATTCTCTTTCCTGCACAAACTGAACCAAAGAGTTCCAACCTCTGCCTGTCTTCTCTCCCTTCTTGCATGTCAAGGAAACAAACCCAAATTGATAAACAAATTATACCACCCTCTTCTTCATCTTCCAAGCTATCCATTGGTGCCATTTTTTTGAGATTCCAGCTGGGTTCATCATCTTCTCCAAGCTCTTCTTCTTGTTTGAACCACCTAAAGGTAAGCCATTGCTACCTTGTTGATACCATGTGTCCTTTTAAGCCTATAGAAGCCTCTTAACATTCATGCAAGGTGTTCTCTTGGAGGACTCCATAAATTTCGAATTTTCATGGATTTTAAGCTAGTTTTCATGGGGCTTTTGGTGTAGGCTTTCAGCTGAGTTGGGTGGGAGTTCTTGGACTGTTTTTGAGATCCATTTCAGTTGAGGCAAGTGAATAACTCAGTTTGTAATGCATGCCATTGAATTGATGATTCTTTTCAAAAGATGAATATGAAAATGCTACTCTATTTGCTTTATTATTCTGGGTATAAATGGTTGATTTCAGAAGACTTTGGATTCAAGATTTGTACAATTTTCTGCAGGGTTTTATGACTTTGTTAGCTGGAAACATTATATTTATGGATGGTTTTATGAGATGGATTTCCTACTTAAAGTTGGAGGGTATTATTTCTTGAATTGGAAGGGCTGTTTTCTCAATGTTTGGAATCAGGTTATACCCGATTTTTTTGTGTGCAGGGAATGGTTCAACGCTAGTTCATTTCAAGGGGTATTTCACTGTTTGAGATTTCAGTTTTGTTTTAAAAAAAGATAAATTCTGTGTTATCTACTTGAACTCTGAAATTCTGTTTTCATTCTCTTTGATATGTGATTGAATGAATGAATATTGGTGATTGAAGGGAGTTTAATGGAAGCTAATGAGAGTTCAACATGCTGTAAAAAAAAAGAGTGGGAATGTGATGAATGTGATGAAAGACAAATGAAGTTTGTAGGAAGGAAGAGAACAAAACAGAACAGTCAGCATTCAGCTGACTGTTTCGGGCTAGGCAGCAGGGCAGGCCTGGCCCCTATTTCAGGCCCATTTATGGGCAGTTTTCAAGCTGATTTCAGGCCCAATTTCAGGCATGTTTTCATCCCAATTCCAGCCCAACTTCTGGGCTGTTTTCCAGCCCAATTCAGCCCAATTTCTGGGTTGTTTTACAGCCCATTCCAGCCCCTTTTCCAGCCCATTTTCCCCATTATTTTAAGCCCATTTAAACCCCATTGAAGCATAGTAGTATGAGATGTATATATCGAATCAAATTACCTTAAACAAGTGGATTTAAATGGGAAAAATGATGGAATTGTTTGATGTTAGAAATACCCGGGAAATTTAATTAAGTCTTAATACACACTTTATATCCTTAATTGTCGGAGATCTTCAGTGGCACCAAGCTCCGCATATATTATCGACATTAAGGGACAAAGTGTATGTCAAGACGACCCGTGGTAAGCCATTAAACCACTATACATTAATTCATTCCAAGTTATGAAAATTTGTATACTTTCTACAAATTGTTTTGAAATAGATTTGAGTGGTTTACCACATTTGGAAACATCGGTAAGGCTACTCATCTGATTTGTTCGAATTTGTCAGTATGTATTTGTCTGGAGTAGTTCCTTTTATCGATTTTGAAAATGTATTACTATGATTTGATTTGCATCGATTCAGGTTTTGGTTTTGAATGGCACCACTAAGCTTAGGTCACCTAGTTGGGCCGATCACCCGGCTTGGGATCTTAAAATTATTTGCCAACTGCAGTTCGGATTCTGTTTGTTTGCTCCGGCCATGGCAATGGTTCTGTATTCCGATCCCACGAGTAGTGGCAACGGCTTCTGTCTGTCTGTTCCGGCCATTTTATATGGCAACGGCTATTTGTCTGTGTGCTCTTGTTACTTCGGTAATAGGAGAATATAGCTATATGTGGTTTGCCAATATTTTGATTATTTGTCAGTTAGTTTGAAACATTTAAACTATAAAATTCTTTCATTTGTATAGATTTGATTCTTTTGGTTTACTCTTTACATATGTTTCGTTCAATTGTATTTTTATGATTTTAAACATGACATTTATAAAACTTGTATATCTTATCTGCTTTATTCACTTGCCAGACCGTCGTGTCTGATACTCTTTTGTTTGGTGTCAGATGTCGGACCCGCAGATTTTGAGACGGAGCACGCGGTTGAGGCGGTAGAGCCGCCAACGGAGCGCGAGTGGCAGCCCAACGATGTCATGTAGACGTCGTGTTGGAATTTGAGCTGGGATAACATTTTGGGAACTTAGTTTATGACCTCATCGGTCTTCTTTTGGGATGTATAAATTAAATATACTTTTGTGATCATCACAACTTTAACTAACTTTGGGTTATACCTTTTATATATTTCTCTTTTGATACAGAGTTTGTGCAATTATCTTATATCTCATTTGGTTTTTATTTTGCTACAAGCTTCCGCATATTATTATTTGTTGTGAATTCGATTAATTGGTTCTGATGGATCGTCTGGAATCCTCACCGCAGAATCCTGTGGGAAAATAAATAGCGTGTGCGGGCAGAATTTTCTGACCCGTCGCGCCACGTCCCCCGGATTAAGGACTTGATTATCAGGGCCTCGGTCCCGGGGCGTGACAAATTCATATTAGGACCTTATATTTAGTCGTAAAGTGTCGAAAATCGAATTGGAATATCGTAGAAAATTTCAAGTATATCACAACCCGTAGGGGAAACAATGACGCCCAAGTTGTGCAGAGAAACTTGGGAGCAACTGTGTGTGCGCCCAAGTTCCCAATTCGATCTTTGGCCCGCATTTTCATACCTTTGCATTCCATTTAGCTTGCTGCTTTATCTTTGTGGTAATTCCAATTGACTACTGAACGTCTAGACTTCGAATCATTGAATCATCATCATTTTAGGTTAAGATAAATTGCATAAAATACCAAAAAAAAAAAGAAGCATAAAATCATAAAACACTTCCCTTCTCATCTTACTCTCTAGTAATTAGAGAAGAGAACACAGAAAAAAAAGATAAGTAATTAAAAGAAGTAGTATGATTAGAACAATAGACATTGAGTAGAGGATCATAAGTTGTTCTTTAGGTTAGGTTGCATTGCTTTCGCATAAAAAACCAAAAAAAAAATAAAATCATAAAATATTTCTCCTCTCATCTTACTCTCTAGTAATTAGAGAAGAGAACACCAAAAAAAAGAAAGTAATTAAAAGGAAGTATTAGAATTATAGAAGTAGACATTAAGTAGCTGATTTTAGGATATCTCATTCGTGCCTAAGTAAATCAATAAATTCGATCAACTCCTAATCTAAAACACTTAATAAACTCAAAACACCTAATTAAAACATCCAATTAAAATCCATAGAATTAATTAACTAAATCCCTGAAATTGATTAACAACTCTTAGTAAAACTCTAATTAACAAACCTTATTTAAAATTCTGATTAATAAGCCTATATAAACCAAAACCCCTAATTAATCAAACCCTAACAAACAAAACCCTAGCCACCAATCCCTAATTAAGACCCAAATCGCAACCTAATTAAAGACGATAAGACTAAGCCACACCCAGAGAATAAAGACATTCCCCAACCGAGATACAAATCCGACTTAGAAACACCGTAGAATCGAACGAACTAGTAGCTCCACAATAGGCGGACACTTGGGCGCCCCTACAGGTGCGCCCAAGTTACCCCAGAAACTTGGGCGCACTTATAACTTCTTGTTCCGACCCTGAGACGCGCATTGATTGCGTTTCAACTCCTGAATTTAAACCACAATCACATTTAAGGTTTATAAACTTAAAACCAGCTCGGGATACATAATTATTGACATAGAACTCCTCAAGCTCCAATCCTAAGTGAACGAATCTCAGAGAAAACCAAAACACACGAACCCGACACTTGGGCGCCACCACAGGTGCGCCCAAGTCGCCCAGGAAACATAGGCGCAACCACAGGTGCGCCCAAGTTCATCTCCATTCCCTAAGACCACCGAGTCCCTATTCACTTCCAACATTGACCTCAGAAACTCCCCGAATTCCAAAATCAACATCGATACCTCGTCACCAGCCTAAGGACACAGAACTTGGCACTTGGGCGCCACTATCTGTGCGCCCAAGTTACCTGAGCAACCTAGGCGCAACCACAAGTGCGCCCAAGTTCTCTGTCAGTCATATTTCGCCGATTCTGACATCTTTCCATCATTTGGAACAAATCTTGAAACTCCAGAACCGTAATATATTTAAAAACATTTTAATCAAAACCTTAATCCATCCTTAAATCACTCTTAACCAACCTTCAACATAAATCAACTTTTAATTTAAAACAAACCAACCCAATTAAGACAATACTTAAGCAAATTCCTTAGGCATAGAAATTGCCAAGCTTAGGCTATTTGTACCCTAGGATTATATCAGATTCCTCCATTAGATAGATTAGAGCATTAGGCTTCGTCCCATCACTTTTCTTATTCCATTAGGGGACCGGGAAAGCCGATGTGGGCGGTCTAGGACCTTAGGTTAGGGCTGAAGGTTTATGCATTACAGATCTGAATGTTGACTGCCATGGCTGATTTTTGGTTTTTCAAGTTTTAAAACAAGAAACCCAGATCTGATTTTCCAGCCATGAAAACATGCATAGAAATCCATGAAATCATGATCAACATGTGTCTAAAGAAAGGAGAAGATAGAGGACTATTACCTTGATGATTTGAATGCCTCAAATCTCTGAAAAGAAAGCCTTCAAAGGTCTGAAACCAGCCTGCAACCAGCAATACAGGTGCAGGAATTTGTTGCAGGAATTTCTCCTTTGATCTTCTCTTCTATTCCACTTCCCAATCTAATTGGTCTTGATTGTGGGATCAAACTATGGAATCCTAAGAAGGGTTTTCAGAATTACTCTTTGTGGAAAAGGCCTGAACCGGATCTCAGCCTCTTCAATGAAGAAGAAGAAGGCAACAAGGGCTGGGCGTGTATTCTCTCCTTGTTGTCTTGGGCGGCCAATGGGTTTCCTTGGTGTTTCTTCCTTGCTTTCTATGTTGCACGTCCAAGGGTAGTGCTATCTCTATTTATAAAGATCACATTCCTTTTTAAGAGTTCTCTTTCTAATAGGAATGTCAATCCCATAAAATAAGCAACCAGCCCCTTTAGTGTGCAACACTTTCTAATTAAAGATACTAAAATTAGTAAGTTTCAATCATAGGAATTCTTACCCAAAGAGGAGTTCTTCCTTCCAAGTAAAGATACCTAATCAAACTTGGAAACCTCACATAAGGTGCACCCCACATGGCTGGCCCACAAGATAGATAAACACACCATGGCCCACTAGTCAATAATTTAGCTAGAGTTAAATTCATGTATGCCATAAAAAGCCTATTTGAATTTAAGCTCAAAATTATTCTTCCACGTAATTAATTCAACCACATATCATATAATTAAATTAGGAAACCATGCCAATATAGGAAAGTGGCTAGAAGAGGGACCAAAAGACATATTTACCCTTGGCTCCCAAAATGACCAAAATGTCCATGCTAACCCCATAGCAACATTAAGATCATTTTAACCCTAACTCATTCCACTAGAGAGTTATGGTTGCACTCCAGGGACAAATATTAAATTGCAAATAAAGCTCATCATAAATAGACGATTGTCTTTGACCTACCAAGTACAATGACCACAATGCCCCTCTATGTAACATCCATAATCAAGTAGGTTAACCGATGTACTATCTACCTTCTTGATTACATCTTATCCTTAGAACTTCATACCCTTGACTTAATCATCATCCGGATATCATTCTCTTGATCCAGGGAGCGACCCATAAGTTCAATATCCATATGGAACATCCATATACTAAGATCTTAGATTCTGATGATTAATCGGATAATTCTAAGGGGACGATCATTCCATCATATGATGGCATAGATTCCATATTGCATTTGCACGTCCCAACTAATCAAGCCCGAGCACCCAAAACACAAAGTTGTTGACCCATGAACAGGATCTCACCCATAGTGAATTAAAGCACAAGAACTTGACTTCGTCAGTTCATCCACAAATGCTCAAGATTAAGAGCACTGGTCACTCAGTAGCAAGAGGTGAGTTGATCTCTCTCTGTGATAGTACTATTTTAGAGATCACACCTACAAGTGGTCCTGTTCAATGCATGACACATGCACTAATGAGATAAATCCGGAAAGCCCTCCGTGACTAAGGTAAGTCACCCTGAATACAGGAGAGTATCTCATTATAACTTATACCAAGATGAAGTGCCCAACTCCATCTCTCAGTTATGAACAAGTTTATTGTTTCAAGTGTCCATGACTCAGACCTTACTGTGTGTAGCCACTACACACCCAAGTCATTTACTAGAAAACAATGGGCCTTACACAACCATACATATACACAAGTATAAAGAGAAAGATGTCATTCCATTAAATAACCAATAAATATCCAGTAACAGAGATGTGAGTGCAGTTAGTGGGCTTTAGGGCATACACCAATCCCAACAAGGGCTAATCCGATGATCAGTAATAAAGCACTAATCACGTAAATCCAAGTAAAATCCCCTAGTTAGGCCCTTCTAGCCCCAATATCAAAAATCCATAAAAACTATAAAACCAACAAAATAAACCCAAAAAGACTTTTCCTTTTATTTCTTCCTCCACCTCATGTGCCAAATATTTAATCGAACTTAATGATAAAAGGGAATAAAGAACTGATTTCTAAAATTCAATAAATGAGAATAATAAGATGAGATGAGTGATTTCACACACTTCCCATATTTTTGTTTCGGCCCATCGGCCACCCTCAAACAATTTCGGCCCATTGGCCTCTCTAAAACAAACATCGGCCCATTGGCCACCTTCAATCAATTACAACCCATTGGCTTTTCACTTTTTTTCACTTGTGTATCGCACACGAAAAACACAGAAATCACAAGTTAAAGTCTCATTTACATCATCATTTTGATTTAAAAAGTCAGCCTTCAAACTCTATTTTGCCAAGGGATTAGAAGGGGGTACCCGGGAACGGGACTGATCCTCTTCTTAAATATTTGGCACCTCCCCCTTTTATTTTCTTTATTTTAATTATTTTATTTTACTTGGATACACTATGATTTTGCTATGTGAGGATTAACCTTATTTGGACTTTGACTCATAACCCTGAATTGACCCTTTATTAAAGAGACCCAAATTAATGTGACAGGAAAACCGTCGTGTGTTGCTGGCAGCACATTAGACGAGAGGAAGAACCCACCCATTTATTTTCTCCCATTCTTCTTTAGCTTTTGTCGAAGAACGGTGTTATGGCCGTTACCGTAGTTGGCGATCGTGATCTGTCGATTTTGAGGGTAGTCGGAATCCTCATTTTCGATGTAAAATTTAAATAGCACATATAGATGAATGGGGATTTCCCTCCCCTGGGGGGATCAAAATTTACATCCGACAGCCTGGCGATTGTGATGGGACGACTTTTGTTTTCTTGTCACTTATTTAGGTTTTTCTGGGATTTTTTTTCTAGGACACGAACGTCCAATCAATGATCAGATGTCCATGTCCTATTCAGTTTAGGGTTGTTAGAAGTATAGTCTGAAATTAAACCTAAGGTCCGATTAGACCGCCCACTAAGCCTTCCCTAATTATAACATAATAAAAAACCATCATTAAAACTTTCCCCTTTCATCAATAAAAAAAAAACAAGACAAAAAAAAACCTTCTCTCCTCTTCCCTCCTATTTTGAACCAAAAAATTCTCTTGGTGTTACATGACATTGTTTGATAATTGCTTTGGAAATCAAATATAAGATGGCCTATCAAAATCCATATCGAACAATTGCATCCCAAACATCATACATGCTCGATTCAAATTACCAATCTTACACGAACCACACGACTCAAGATTTTCAGAACTTAAACAACTCATACACTAATATAAACCAACACTACCTCAAGGAAACACAAAATTATCGATACCTGTCCAATCAAACTATAACAGCTCAAGCTTCTTCCCTAGATCTAGACGACACTTTTACGCAAATCAAGACTTAAACAATCACACCTCTTACGAACACGCGAGACCAAACCATGGCCCAATCCCTCATCCCCAATCATGTCAAACTACCCAACCAACTCGACAATATTACACCCAATCAAGCCAAAACACAATGCACACAAATTTAAACAATCAAAACATTGATCATGACATAAATCAAAATTTGAACATTAATAATCAACGAATCTACATCCAAAATACACAGTATATAACGACAAACTAAATCCTAATCCATCATGATCAAACCAACCAATCCATCCCAACCATCTCACACAATCAAATTCCTTCACCAATCCAAACCATCCAACCTCCCATGACCATCTCACCCAATCAAACTCCCTTACCAATCCAAATCATCCGATCAAACCAACCTTACCAACTTATCCAACCTTCCATAACCATGCATTCGTATCCGACCTGTCAACCATTCCAATCCACGCCATCCAATGAAAGCCATCACCCCACCCAACCCTCACCATTTAACCAAACAACACCACCTACCATGATCGTTGACCCATTCCAGCCACACCCAACCATGCCATCCAACTCAGTCCATCCACCAACCCAATCTCCAACGATCATATATTAACAATCCACTCACGCTCCGACCGACCAACTTAGTCAAACATCCAATTAGAACCGCGACAGAAACTCAACCACAGATGCTAGAACACAAAACCCATTTTTACCACGCAAAACCAAAGTATCTCGAAAACAGATCCAGGAAGAGTTTGCTAGGATGGTGGACATAAGTGAGCTAGAGTTGCCCAACCTAGACTGGTTTAAGAGTATCACTCCAAAGAATGATCCATATGCAAACACAGGCAAGCCCCTAGGAGAACAATTTATAGGTGGTGAATATCTAGAATGGGAACTTGGATTAATCTCAGAAACTCTAAGAAGACTTATGACCGAAGAGATCAAGATCCCAACATTATGGAAAGGCTACGAGGTAGAAGAGGGGATACAAATTCTTAGAACATATTTTGCTCCCTTCCATCAAGTCGAAAACGAAGAAACCATAGACACGCCATATACCATAATTAATCCCCCAATAGATCATGTTCTCAAGAATTGGACCTATGATCCTCCATATTTGACAACTTTAGCCCCTAAAGTAACCTATGATCCACCAAATGACGAAACTTCTGAATCTTCCGATGAGATTTACGACCCCATCTTTAAAGACATGCCTCCTGAGGACTTTTATGATATGCTTAATGAAGATTGTGAACAACATGAAACACCTTGGGGCGGTAAAACCCAGATCACTACGCATCAAATGAACGAACTAGATTAATTACAAACAATCATCCAATCAAAAATACCAACACCACAAATGCTACCCCAAACACAACCCAATGAAGATCATTCGACACAACAAATAAAAGACATAACGATTCAATCGAAGACACACAAGACAGTACAACCTAATGACTCACATGAAGAACTCGAATTCATGACGACAATGAAGATACCTGACCTTCAAATGGATCGAGTGGATGAATTAATTAAAGATTTTGATGTCACAAGACCTGAAACATACGAACCAGTCAGGTTTGAATCGAATGACTTAGAATCAAGTGTGGAAACTCATAGACTGGTTAAACCATCTTCATTTAAATAAAATACCAAACCCATATGAACAAAATCATACAAGATCCAGAATCTCAATCTAAGACGAATACCACTAAAAGACATAACCGCGTTATAAACGAAAGAACTTGAATTCCAGACCGTCATGCAAAACCCAAATCATGATCCAAAGACAAATAAACATGCAACCAAATGATGAACAAGACTTTCCTAAACCCAAACCAATGCATCTTGACCCCATTCCAATACCAGCTGAACCAAGAAAGGTTGACAAAGAGTCTGGATTTGAATTTCTAGATATGAACATGTTTTAGGAATTACAAGAGGACATAGAGAAACTCAAATCCGAGATTAGAAAGATGCCAATTAGGTCGAGCATGCCATTAGAACGAATAAAGCCATCCGAATCTATCATAGAAACCAAAGCACCACCTAAGAATCAACACCAAGAGACTGTTAGGTCTACCATTGAAATCCAACAAGGAAGCCCTCAACTAGACCCTAACCACTTAGTAGAAAAGACTCTAGAGGAGGAACCACAATCAAATGATGTCTTGACTAGTGAGCCTCATAGGTCAAACCCTCTTAGAAGATCAAATGATAACAATATAATTAAACCGATCTTAGAGGACAAACATGATTTCCATAATGAGATAGAGCCTAGTCCTGTATTTGCCTTGATCTTGCCCATCTAAATGTGAGACTAAGAGTTCAGAGTATTCTAAAAGGTTTACCATGCCCGCCCTTGACCAATCCAATAATCATGAGCCAAGATTACATAAAATACTTTGAGAAGAGACAACTACCAAGAGTTGATCCAACTTCGATCCTTCATGTCACGACCCCGGACCGGCCCCCCTAAAGAGCCAAGTCCGGGATCGGGACTAAACGATGATCCACATCGGTTTAATAGTAACATACGTTTATTTAATTTCCCACAGGTGTCCGCGGTGAGGATATCACAACCATAAATGAATATTTCTGTTTAAGTGCGGAAGCATGCAGCAAATCAAATAGTCAAACTATCCCTAGTCATGAAGATAACATCAAGTATAAAATACTCTATCAGAATGAGCAATGATCTATAGCATGTTCCCCAAAAGTAGTTAAAGTTTAACAAAAGATCATTTAGTTACATTTCCCCAAAATTAGAGGCCAACAAAGGCCAATATAACAAAACAGTAATCCAAGAATGGTTAAATAGTTTTCCCCAAAATGTCACGTCTCTCGTAGCAATCCCGATGTCTACATGACATCGTCAGCACGCCACTCGACTAAGGGCTGCGGTTCACCTACCGCCTCCTCCGGCTCCTCCTCAAGGTAGCCGGCAACGGGACCTGAGTACCAAAGCAAATGGGTCAGACACGACAGTCTGGCAAGAGAGTGAAAAGATACAACAACATATAATAAAGGAAATATCTTGAAAAGCATAGAAATCTGTTTAAGCAAGAACTCTCATAAATGAGATAAATCATTTACTAGAAAATAACTAAATAAGATAAAACATGTAAGGTAACCAAGGAATCGGGAACTAACAAAATGGCAATCACATAAGCTAAGTCCTCTATCACTAAAGTGATAAAAGTATAACGGGACGTTGGTCTCAGTCACACAAGGTGAGGAGATTCAACGCAAAGCATATAAACAATATAAATATACGGGACGGGACCACGGTAGCGAACCGGGTATCGGGATGGGACCACGGTAATAAACCGGGTATCGGGATCCAAACTGCAGCTGGCGGGACGGGAGAGGGATCTCCAAGTCGGTGGATCAAACTGCAAAGGTTATCCAAGCTTAGTGATGCCGACTCGTAGGTCAATTAACAAATCAAGACATGAACAAGTAAATCAAGTGCAAGTAAATAAATGGACGGGACAAGAACGCTCAAAGACATACTTTCATTTCATGTCGGGCAATGCATTTCGGGACAAGTAAATGTTACTAGTGTAACTATCATGCTTTCGGGAAAACAAGTCGTGTAATGCAAATCTTGGAAATGATGTGAAACATTGAACTATTACAATTTCAGTAAAATATTGGTTTCAAGATTTATTTAAGGTGAATAGGGGTCCCGTATGTCGATTATAATAATGACTTGGTACTCCTTGAGTTTGAAGACATTCCGGGCTCCTTATGCACTTTACGATTTTCAAAACTTTAAACGAGCTTATGGATAATACTAGATGCTATGATAGAAAAATCCAACTATAAACAGTCCATCCTAAGTATGGTGTTAGTCCCGAAGCATCGTACAATCTACTCAGTCACCGAAAGGGATAGGGTTCGCGATAACCAAGGAAATAAACCTCGCGTATAGATATAAGAAGGATATCGCGTTGTCCCATCCCGTTCAAGATTGAAATGGATTGGACTTCGATGCAACCGAGCCAACCGTGAGGAGTGTCGGCTCAAGACATCCTCACATATAGTCCAATGAGTCCAAATAGGGTAGCCAATGTCCCACCTAAATCCATCTTAAAACAGGTTGAAAATTCATTCCAGCAGAAATTTCCCACTTGACTAGGTCGACCTGGCCCAGGCCCGGTCGACCTGGTCCCTATGTACCCGGTTGACCAGCCATGGGCTAGGTCGACCGGGAGTTGTAAATTAAATGGGGCTGTGTTTTTTCGTCAGTGTGTCCCAGGTCGACCTGGCACACTGCGGAACAAAACCCAGGTTCTGTTCTGCAGTGGCCTTGGTCCTCCTCTTTTTCCCTCCTTCCAACACAAAAACAACCACACAATTCTAGAGACAAGAAGACTTTAAACTCATGTTTCCAAGACATTAAATGAAGCTAGCAAGATGTATTAAGAGCATTTATTTCAACAATGTAAATCAATAAAAGCATGAGAAATCCATTAATGTTTCACCAAACCATTTAAAACTCAAAACACCTAATCATTCACTTGCCTCAAGTCCAAGCTAGTAGTACCAAGCTACTAATCACCTCTTAAGCTCAATTCCAAGCTACAATAAAAAAACCCCCAAAAACAAACCCTAAAATGGGTCAAACAAAGATTGAAAAGCATAGAACTTTTAATAATACAAATGAAGCTTCTCAAAGGCTAGAGGAATACTAATCTAGGAGATGAAGAAGATTACTTACTTGGATGACCTTCAAATGAGAAGAGCAAGCTCAAAGGAAGTCTCAAAGTTGATGGATTCCTCTACAAAAGGTATCAAAAGGAAGCTTGAAAGATGAGGAAAAGGATGGTGATCTCCATTTCGATGTTGGTGTAAGATTAGTGTGGATTGGAGATGGAGAGAGCAAGAAGAAGAAGAAGAAGAAGAAGAAGTTGCAAGAAAACCCTAGGTTCAGTTGTTGTGCTAGAACAATGGAGAATGAAATGAAAAGGGAGAGTGGGTTACCCTTTGTTAACAAATGGAGTTGGGTCCCACAACTTAGGAAGCTTCTTTGACTGAAATCATCTCTTTCGGGATCTCGGATGAATTCGACGAAGAAGGAAGAATTGATCGTCGAAATATCTAGTTTCCAAAAAGTATATGTTTCGTGGGTTTCGGGGATATCAAGTTTTGGGTACACGTTTAATGTGAAAAGACTGTTTTGCCCTCAAGGCTAGTAAATCGGGTTTCGGGGCCTCGAATGGACACGGGATCAACATGAAAGTTGTAGGGATCACTAAGATAATTGAAACGGGATAAGAACGCGATTCCCAAAGATTCCAAAAAATCCTCTAAGTAGATGCCAAGTCAGAAGGGGAACCCCCAAAGGGCCCCACTAGTTATCAAAGCATTCAAAGTTGCCCCAAAACTAACATAGAAGCTATTCCAAGCACAACTTAGCTAAAATCACTAATCAAGCTTAGCACTAACACACGACTTAATTAACACTAATCGGGTTCACTCGGGTCGGGGTCTTACATCCTCCACCCCTTAGGGCATTTGGTCCTCCAAATGAAATATAAGACTCACCTCAGGTAGAAGATGTGGGAACTTCTTCTGTACTAGGTCTCGTAATTCCCACGTTGCCTCTTCCGGTCCATGATTCTCCCATAGTACCTTTACCCATTGAATAGTCCGTGTCCTCAACTCTTGTTCCTTTGTATCGATGATCTGAACGGGCTTCTCAACGTAGGTGGCATCCTCTCGAATCTCCAACGGCTCATGCAGAAGCACATGGGACGGATCGTGGACATACTTCTTCAACATAGACACATGGAAGACGTTGTGCACGCCGGATAGCTCGGGTGGTAAGGCTAATCTATAAGCCACGTCACCGATCTTACTCAGAATGTCATAGGGTCCAATGTATCTCCGTGATAGCTTGCCCTTTTGTCCAAATCTCAATGTTCCCCTTGTAGGTGACACTTTCAAGAAGTCCTTGTGTCCTTCTTTGAATTGTAAATCTCTACGGTGGGAGTCTGCATAGCTCTTCTGTCTACTCCTGGACACTTTCAGACGTTCTTGAATCAACTTGATTTTGTTGCTGGTCTCACTTACAATAGTCGGTCCATGGAAACTGTGAATGCCAACTTCTTCCCAACATACAGGTGTCCTACACCTTCTGCCATACAAAGCCTCAAAAGGCGCCATCCCAATGCTCGAATGGTAGTTGTTGTTGGAAGCGAACTCACACAACGGTAGAGTCTCATCCCATTGAGTCTTGAAGTCTAACACACAAGCACGGAGCATATCCTAAGAGTCTGAATCGTTCTATCTGACTGACCATCTGTCTGAGGGTGATAAGCCGTGCTGAACTGTAATCTCCTACCCATAGACTCATGTAGCGTCTTCCAGAACCTCGAGACGAATCTGCTGTCTTTGTCGGATGTGATAGAAACTGGTTGTCCGAGACCACTGACAATCTCGTTGACAAACAACTCTGCCAAAGGTACCATGTGCATCTTCTTCCCTGGCTTCATAGCAAGGAAATGCGCTAACTTGGTGAGACGGTCCGCAATGACCCATATCGCATCGTTGCCTCTGCTAGTCCCGAAATAAAGTCCATGGTAATGTGCTCCCACTTCCATTCCGGGATCTCTAACGGTTGTAACAACCCTGGAGGCCTTTGATGCTCTGCCTTAATCAACTGACAGGTCATGCAACGTGAGACAAACGCTGCAATCTCTCTCTTCATATTGTTCCACCAAAATCTGCCCTTCAAATTCTGATACATCTTTGTGCTGCCTGGATGCATTGAATACTTCGTGCTGTGAGCCTCGGTCATGATGTCATTTCTCAAATCTTCGATGTTAGGCACACATAGACGGTCACGGTAGTACAAAACTCCATCAACAATACAGAAGTCAGGACGTTCTGCCATATGCTCTGAAATCTTGGCCAACTCTGGATCTTGCAACTGACTATCCTTGATTTTCTGAATGAAAGAAGGCTCTGAAACTGACATGTTTGCTAACAAAACACCCTTCCTTAGTGGCTGCATGTCTATACTCAACTCTTCAAATTGCTCAAAGATACAAGTGCCACTTAGGTTTGCCAAGCCCACTGATTTCCTGCTCAAGGCATCGGCAACTACATTAGCTTTCCCCGGGTGATACTTGATTGGAAAATCGTAATCCTTTAAGTATTCCATCCATCTTCTCTGCCTCATGTTCAATTCTTTCTGTGAAAACAAGTACTGTAAGCTGCGGTGATCGGAGTGGACTTCGAACTGCTCTCCATAGAGGTAATGTCTCCACATTTTCAACGCGAACACAACCGCTGCGAACTCAAGATCATGGTTGGCATAGTTCTTCTCGTGATCTTTCGACTGTCTAGATCCATAAGCAATCACTTTTCCTTCTTGCATCAAAACACAACCAAGTCCATGGAATTGTTAGAGCTTGATTTGCTTGAATAGAGACCTAAGGCAAGTGGATGATTGATTTTTATAAGTTTTCAATGATTTTAGTATTTTCCACTTATGCCTATTTATTGCTTTGCTCTGAAATAAATGTTCATGATGGTAGTATTAATGGTGCATTCATGGCCATAAAGATGTGTTGGTTCATAGCATTTAATTTCCTCTTACATTATCACAAATGCACTCTCATGTGAAATGGTTTCCTTCTTTCTTTCCTTGTATTGAATGTGATGATGGTAGAGGAGAATGGGATGGGTGTTGTGTGAGATTTGATGTGATTTGAATGAAGTTTTAGACTCCTCATTGGATGTATAAAAGTGGCTGGAAAGTGGTTGTAGAAGGAAGAGTTAGAGAGGAGCTGAACTGCCCCGGATTCAGTTTCTGGACAGTTCGCTCGAGCGAACATGACACTTCGCTCGAGCGACCAGTCCAGAAAAGGGTTCTGAGCATTCCAGTAGCTTGGTCGCTCGAGCGGAACCTTGGTCGCTCGAGCGGACATCCCAGAACCTGTTCCAGAGAGTTGTTCGTTCGAACGCACTAAAAACTCCGCTCAGCCTAATGAGTTCGCTTGAGCGACCTCAACTTCGCGCGAGCGAACACACCCAGACAACCATTCTAGAAAGCTCCTCGTTCGAGCGAACTCTCCGGTTCGCTCGAGCGATGAGGTTTGTCTGTCATAGACTATGTTTGGGATGAAGATGAGTTGTTTAAATGTTTTGGGACTATCCATTGAGAACCCCGCTATGTCGAGGAGGCTTATTAAGCATTGTATGAGGTCATTTGAGGAAGAAACCATATCACGAAGATTTCATTCGGAGTTTTTGGAACTTCAAAGTGTATAAGGAGCCCGGAATGTCCCCAAACTCAAAGAGTACCAAATTGTTATTAGATGGACATACGCGGTCCCTATTCACTTCAAATAGATCTTGAACTCGAAATTCGAATTGTTTATTGTACCTTATCGATCCCGAGATTTATACTACATGTCTTGTTTTCCCGAAAGCATTGATGTACACTTGAAATGGTTACATGACCCGAAGTGCATTGCACGACTTGAAACGACAATGTGCCCTTGAGCACCCCGTCTTGCCCGTTTATTTATTTGTACTTGATTTACTTGCATATGTCTCGATTGATATTTGACCTATGAGTCGGCACCACTAAGCTTGGATAACCCTGTTGGTCTGATCCACCGACTTGGAGATCCCCCTCTTGTCCCGCAAGTTGCAGTTTGGATCCCACTACCCGGTTATTACCGTGGTCTTGTCCCGATACCGCAGATTGCTACTGTGGTCCCCGATGCCCGGTTCGCTACCGTGGTCATGTATAGTATATGTATATGTATTTAAAAGATCCACTGTTTCTCCTCACCTCGAGTGACTGAGATCAGTGCCTAGTTATTGCTCTATCACTTTAGTGATAGAGGACTTAGCTTCGTGTGGTTGCCATCTTGATTGTTACCCGTTTCCTTGGTTACCTTGACATGTTTTATGATGCATACTCGTATTTTGAATAAATGTTTTATCTTGTTTAGAGAAATTGTTATTTAAACAGGGTCAAATGTTTTCGGAGTTGAATTCATGTATTTTCATATTGTCATTGTGTTTTACCATTTTGCCAAACCGTCGTGTTTGACCTACTCTTTGGTACTCAGGTCCCGTTGTTGGTTATCCCAAGGAGGAGCACGAGGAGGCGGTCGTAGAACCGCAACCGTTAGTTGAGTGGCGTGCTGATGACGTCATTTAGACGTTTGGTTGCTAGAGAGAGAGATAACATTTTGGGAAACTTTTAACCATTCTTTTGATAGGTATTTTGTTATATGGGCCTTTGTTGGCCTCTATTTTTGGGAAATGTAATTAAATGATATTTGTT
Source organism: Cinnamomum chago (assembly GCA_038049695.1). NCBI lineage: Eukaryota > Viridiplantae > Streptophyta > Magnoliopsida > Laurales > Lauraceae > Cinnamomum > Cinnamomum chago. The sequence continues at coordinate 88,621,281 of CP142453.1, read as the reverse complement.
TAAACTGTAACCTTATTTTGGGTAACATGCTAATGTTTATTGCTCACTCTGATACTTGATTATACATGTGAGTTATATTGTGATTAGATGTGACTTCTCAGTTGATTTGCTACACGCTTCCGCACTTAATAGAAATGTTCATATATGGTTGTGATATCCTCACCGCGGACACCAGTAAATGTATGGTATCATTTAACCGATATGGCATCATCATCTTATCATTAAATGTCCCGATCCTAGATCAGTCATGTGGGGGCCCGGTCCGGGGTCGCGACAGGTGGTATGCCTGGAATCTCCTCCGGAAAAACATCCGGGAATTCCCAAACAATTGGGATCTCCTCCACCCCTTGGGACCGTTTATCCTCCGTGATAAACGCTAAATAGGCTTCACAACCACTTCTCAAAAGTCTGTCAGCTTTCAACGCTGAAACAAACCCTGCACTAGAATTCCTCCTCTCTCCCTGAAACAACACTCCTTCTGGTGTCTCAACTAACTTGAAAGTAAGGGTCTTATGGAAACAATCCATCGTGGCATGGTATCCTGGCAGCCAATCCATCCCGAGGATGACATCATAATCAAATATCTCCAAAGAAATGAGATCTGCGGTTAAAACCACTTCTCCTAACTGGACTGTGCAACTAGGGTAATATGTTCTACAAATAATTTGTTTGCCTACTGGGGTTGCCACAGTCAAAATAAACTCAAGTTCTCAAATATGCATATCAATCAACTTAGAAAATTCATGGGATAAGAATGAATGTGTAGAGCCAGGGTCAAATAAAATCTTAGCTTTTAACCCTCAAACAAGAAGTGTACCTTCCATTACATTTCCCACTGCCTCTGCTTCAACTCTATTGACCCCATAGATTTTCCCTCGATGCTGTGGCCTAATCTGAGCTTGTTGTGGCCTGCCTTGCTGTGCATTCCTATTCTGCTGCGGTGCACGCTGATTCTGGTTCAGTCCCTGCTGATAACGGGCCTGCTGCTGTGGCTGCTGCTGTCTATACTGTTGTTGCTGTGGTGCTTGTTGCTGGAGTGGCCTTGCCTGGTTTTGGACAACCAATGCATTCTGTGGTGGTGCTGGACGTTGTGGTCCTTGCTGCTGCTGCTGATTCTGCCCATTCGGTCTAGGACAATCCCTCATTTGGTGGTCCATCAAACCGTACCTGAAGCATGCTCCTGTAATGGTACGACATTCAGCACTGGCATGGTTCTTCCCACAATGGATACAAACCACTGGATTATGAACATTTGGCCCCGTCCTTTGCTTCTTGTTCTGATGATTTCTCTGGGGTTGGTAGTTCTGCTGCTGAGCTGGACTCTTGCCTTGCACTCTAAGGATCTTGTTATGGAAGTTCTCAAACTTGTAAGCCCTTTGACCACTTCATCGAAGGTAGCAGGTGGCACCACTCCGGTGGCATCCCTCTCAATGAAAGGGTTAAGTCCCTCAAAGAAATTGGATGACCTTCAAATGATAAGAGCTAGCTCAAAGGAAGTCTCAAAGTTGATGGATTCCTCTACAAAAGGTATCAAAAGGAAGCTTGCAAGATGAGGAAGAGGATGGTGATCTCCATTTCGATGTTGGTGCAAGATTAGTGTGGATTGGAGATGGAGAGAGCAAGAAGAAGAAGAAGAAGTTGCAGGAAAACCCTAGGTTCAGTTGTTGTGCTAGAACAATGGAGAATGAAATGAAAAGGGAGAGTGGGTTACCCTTTGTTAACAAATGGAGTTGGGTCCCACAACTTAGGAAGCTTGTTTGACTGAAATCATCTCTTTCGGGATCTCGAATGAATTCGACGAAGAAGGAAGAATTGATCGTCGAAATATCTAGTTTCCAAAAAGTATATGTTTCGTGGGTTTCGGGGATATCCAGTTTTGGGTACAGGTTTAATCTGAAAAGACTGTTTTGCCCTCAAGGCTAGTAAATTGGGTTTCGGGGCCTCGAATGGACACGGGATCAACATGAAAGTTGTAGGGATCACTAAGATAATTGAAACGGGATAAGAACGCGATTCCCAAAGATTCCAAAAAATCCTCTAAGTAAATGCCAAGTCAGAAGGGGAACCCCCAAAGGGCCCCACTAGTTATCAAAGCATTCAAAGTTGCCCCAAAACTAACACAGAAGCTATTCCAAGCCCAACTTAGTTAAAATCACTAATCAAGCTTAGCACTAACACTCGACTTAATTAACACTAATCGGGTTCACTCGGGTCGGGGTCTTACATCCTCCACCCCTTAGGGCATTTGGACCTCCAAATGAAACAAAAGACTCACCTCAGGTAGAAGATGTGGGAACTTCTTCTGTACTAGGTCTCGTAATTTCCACGTTGCCTCTTCCGGTCCATGATTCTCCCATAGTACCTTTACCCATTGAATAGTCCGTGTCCTCAACTCTTATTCCTTTGTATCGATGATTTGAACGGGCTTCTCAACGTAGGTGGCATCCTCTCGAATCTCCAACGGCTCATGCTGAAGCACATGGGACGTATCGTGGACATACTTCTTCAACATAGACACATGGAAGACGTTGTGCACGCCGGATAGCTCGGGTGGTAAGGCTAATCTATAAGCCACGTCACCGATCTTACTCACAATGTCATAGGGTCCAATGTATCTCCGTGATAGCTTGCCCTTCTGTCCAAATCTCAATGTTCCTCTAGTAGGTGACACTTGGAAGAAGACCTTGTGTCCTTCTTTGAATTGTAAATCTCTGCAGTGGGAGTCTGCGTAGCTCTTCTGTCTACTCCTGGACACTTTCAGACGTTCTTGAATCAACTTGATTTTGTTGCTGGTCTCACTTACAATAGTCGGTCCATGGAAACTGTGAATGCCGACTTCTTCCCAACATACAGGTGTCCTACACCTTCTGCCATACAAAGCCTCAAAAGGCGCCATCCCAATGCTCGAATGGTAGCTGTTGTTGGAAGCGAACTCACACAACGGTAGAGTCTCATCCCATTGAGTCTTGAAGTCTAACACATAAGCACGGAGCATATCCTCAAGAGTCTGAATCGTTCTCTCTGACTGACCATCTGTCTGAGGGTGATAAGCCGTGCTGAACTGTAATCTCGTACCCATAGACTCTTGTAGCGTCTTCCAGAACCTCGAGACGAATCTGCTGTCTTTGTCGGATGTGATAGAAACTGGCTGTCCGTGACGACTGACAATCTCGTTGACAAACAACTCTGCCAAAGGTACCATGTGCATCTTCTTCCCTGTCTTCATAGCAAGGAAATGCGCTGACTTGGTGAGACGGTCCACAATGACCCATATCGCATCGTTGCCTCTGCTAGTCCCGAAATAAAGTCCATGGTAATATGCTCCCACTTCCATTCCGGGATCTCTAACGGTTGTAACAACCCTGGAGGCCTTTGATGCTCTGCCTTAATGAACTGACAAGTCATGCAACGTGAGACAAACGCTGCAATCTCTCTCTTCATATTGTTCCACCAAAATCTGCCCTTCAAATTCTGATACATCTTTGTGTTGCCAGGATGCATTGAATACTTCGTGCTGTGAGCCTCGGTCATGATGTCATTTCTCAAATCTTCGATGTTAGGCACACATAGACGGTCACGGTAGTACAAAACTCCACCAACAATACGGAAGTCAGGACGTTCTGCCATATGCTCTGAAATCTTGGCCAACTCTGGATCTTGCAACTGACTGTCCTTGATCTTCTGAACGAAAGAAGGCTCTGAAACTGACATGTTTGCTAACAAAACACCCTTCCTTAGTGGCTGCAGGTCTGTACTCAACTCTTCAAATTGCTCAAAGATACAAGTGCCACTTAGGTTTGCCAAGCCCACTGATTTCCTGCTCAAGGCATCGGCAACTACATTAGCTTACCCCGGGTGATACTTGATTGGAAAATCGTAATCCTTTATGTATTCCATCCATCTTCTCTGCCTCATGTTCAATTCTTTCTGTGAAAACAAGTACTGTAAGCTGCGGTGGTCGGAGTGGACTTCGAACTGCTCTCCATAGAGGTAATGTCTCCACATTTTCAACGCGAACACAACCGCTGCGAACTCAAGATCGTGGGTGGCATAGTTCTTCTCGTGATCTTTCGACTGTCTAGATCCATAAGCAATCACTTTTCCTTCTTGCATCAAAACACAACCAAGTCCATGGAATTGTTAGAGCTTGATTTGCTTGAATAGAGACCTAAGGCAAGTGGATGATTGATTTTTATAAGTTTTCAATGATTTTAGTATTTTCCACTTACGCCTATTTATTGCTTTGCTCTGAAATAAATGTTGTTGATGGTAGTATTAATGGTGCATTCATGGCCATAAAGATGTGTTGGTTCATAGCATTTAATTTCCTCTTACATTGTCACAAATGCACTCTCATGTGAAATGGTTTCCTTCTTTCTTTCCTTGTATTGAATGTGATGATGGTAGAGGAGAATGGGATGGGTGTTGTGTGAGATTTGATGTGATTTGAATGAAGTTTTAGACTCCTCATTGGATGTATAAAAGTAGCTGGAAAGTGGTTGTAGAAGGAAGAGTTAGAGAGGAGCTGAACTGCCCCGGATTCAGTTTCTGGACAGTTCGCTCGATCGAACATGACACTTCGCTCTAGCGACCTGTCCAGAAAAGGGTTCTGAGCATTCCAGTAGCTTGGTCGCTCGAGCGAAACCTTGGTCGCTCGAGCGGACATCCCAGAACCTGTTCCAGAGAGTTGTTCGTTTGAACGCACTAAAAACTCTGTTCGACCTAATGAGTTCGCTTGAGCGACCTCAACTTCGCTCGAGCGAACCCACCCAGACAACCATTCCAGAAAGCTCCTCGCTCGAGCGAGCTCTCCGGTTCGCTCGAGCGATGAGGTTTGTCTGTCATAGGCTATGTATGGGATGAAGATGAGTTGTTTAAATGTTTTGGGACTATCCATTGAGAACCCCGCTATGTCGAGGAGGCTTATTAAGCATTGTATGAGGCCATTTGAGGAAGAAACCATATCACGAAGATTTCATTCGGAGTTTTTGGAACTTCAAAGTGTATAAGGAGCCCGGAATGTCCCCAAACTCAAAGAGTACCAAATTGTTATTAGATGGACATACGCGGTCCCTATTTACTTCAAATAGATCTTGAACCCGAAATTCGAATTGTTTATTGTACCTTATCGATCCCGAGATTTATACTACATGTCTTGTTTTCCCGAAAGCATTGATGTACACTTGAAATGGTTACTTGACCCGAAGTGCATTGCACGACTTGAAACGACAATGTGCCCTTGAGCACCCCGTCTTGCCCGTTTATTTATTTGTACTTGATTTACTTGCATATGTCTCGATTGATATTTGACCTATGAGTCGGCACCACTAAGCTTGGATAACCCTGTTGGTCTGATCCACCGACTTGGAGATCCCCCTCTTGTCCCGCAAGTTGCAGTTTGGATCCCGCTACCCGGTTATTACCGTGGTCTTGTCCCGATACCGCAGATTGCTACTGTGGTCCCCGATGCCCGGTTCGCTACCGTGGTCATGTATAGTATATGTATATGTATTTAAAAGATCCACTGTTTCTCCTCACCTCGAGTGACTGAGATCAGTGCCTAGTTATTGCTCTATCACTTTAGTGATAGAGAACTTAGCTTCGTGTGGTTGCCATCTTGATTGTTACCCGTTTCCTTGGTTACCTTGACATGTTTTATGATGCATACTCGTATTTTGAATAAATGTTTTATCTTGTTTAGAGAAATTGTTATTTAAACAGGTTCAACTGTTTTCGGAAGTGAATTCATGTATTTTTATATTGTCATTGTGGTTTACCATTTTGCCAAACCGTCGTGTTTGACCTACTCTTTGGTACTCAGGTCCCGTTGTTGGTTATCCCAAGGAGGAGCACGAGGAGGCGGTCGTAGAACCGCAAAAGTTAGTTGAGTGGCGTGCTGATGACGTCATTTAGACGTTTGGTTGCTAGAGAGAGAGATAACATTTTGGGAAACTTTTAACCATTCTTTGGATTGGTATTTTGTTATATTGGCCTTTGTTGCCCTCTATTTTTGGGAAATGTAATTAAATGATATTTATTTAAACTGTAACCTTATTTTGGGTAACATGCTAATGTTCATTGCTCACTCTGATACTTGATTATACATGTGAGTTATATTGTGATTAGATGTGACTTCTCAGTTGATTTGCTACATGCTTCCGCACTTAATAGAAATGTTCATATATGGTTGTGATATCCTCACCGCGGACACCAGTAAATGTATGGTATCATTTAACCGATATGGCATCATTATCTCATCATTAAATGTCCCGATCCCGGATCAGTCATGTGGGGGCCCGGTCCGGGGTCGCAACAGGTGGTAAGCCAGAAATCTCCTCTGGAAAAACATCCAGGAATTCCCAAACAATTGGGATCTCCTCCACCCCTTGGGACCGATTATCCTCCGTGATAAACACTAAATAGGCTTCACAACCACTTCTCAAAAGTCTGTCAGCTTTCAACGTTGAAACAAACCCTGCACTAGAATTCCTCCTCTCTCCCTGAAACAACACTCCTTCTGGTGTCTCAACTAACTTGAAAGTAAGGGTCTTATGGAAACAATCCATCGTGGCATGGTATCCTGCCAGCCAATCCATCCCTAGGATGACATCATAATCAAACATCTCCAAAGAAATGAGATTTGCGGTTAAAACCACTTCTCCTAACTGGACTGTGCAACTAGGGTAATATGTTCTACAAATAATTTGTTTGCCTACTGGGGTTGCCACAGTCAAAATAAACTCAAGTTCTCTAGCATGCATATCAATCAACTTAGAAAATTCATGGGATAAGAATGAATGTGTAGAGCCAGGGTCAAATAAAATCTTAGCTTTTATCCCACAAACAAGAAGTGTACCTTCCATTACATTCCTCGCTTCCTCTGCATCAACTCTATTGACCCCGTAGATTTTCCCTCGATGCTATGGTCTATTCTGAGCTTGTTATGGCCTGCCTTGCTGTGCATTCCTATTCTGCTGCGGTGCATGCTGATTCTGGTTCAGTCCTTGCTGATAACGGGCCTGCTGCTGTGACTGCTGCTGTCTATACTGTTGTTGCTGTGGTGCTTGTTGCTGGAGTGGCCTTGCCTGGTTTTGGACAACCAATGCATTCTGTGGTGGTGCTGGACGTTGTGGTCCTTGCTGCTGCTGCTGATTCTGCCGATTCGGTCTAGGACAATCCCTCATTTGGTGGTCCATCAAACCGTACCTGAAGCATGCTCCTGTAATGGTACGACATTCAGCACTGGCATGGTTCTTCCCACAATGGATACAAACCACTGGATTATGAACATTTGGCCCCGTCCTTTGCTTCTTGTTCTGATGATTTCTCTGGGGTTGGTAGTTCTGCTGCTGAGCTGGACTCTTGCCTTGCACTCTAAGGATCTTGTTATGGAAGTTCTCAAACTTGTAAGCCCTTTGACCACTTCATCGAAGGTAGCAGGTGGCACCACTCCGGTGGCATCCCTCTCAATGAAAGGGTTAAGTCCCTCAAAGAAATTGGATGACCTTCAAATGATAAGAGCTAGCTCAAAGGAAGTCTCAAAGTTGATGGATTCCTCTACAAAAGGTATCAAAAGGAAGCTTGCAAGATGAGGAAGAGGATGGTGATCTCCATTTCGATGTTGGTGCAAGATTAGTGTGGATTGGAGATGGAGAGAGCAAGAAGAAGAAGAAGAAGTTGCAGGAAAACCCTAGGTTCAGTTGTTGTGCTAGAACAATGGAGAATGAAATGAAAAGGGAGAGTGGGTTACCCTTTGTTAACAAATGGAGTTGGGTCCCACAACTTAGGAAGCTTGTTTGACTGAAATCATCTCTTTCGGGATCTCGAATGAATTCGACGAAGAAGGAAGAATTGATCGTCGAAATATCTAGTTTCCAAAAAGTATATGTTTCATGGGTTTCGGGGATATCGAGTTTTTACAGGTTTAATGTGAAAAGACTGTTTTGCCCTCAAGGCTAGTAAATCGGGTTTCGGGGCCTCGAATGGACACGGGATCAACATGAAAGTTGTAGGGATCACTAAGATAATTGAAACGGGATAAGAACGCGATTCCCAAAGATTCCAAAAAATCCTCTAAGTAAATGCCAAGTCAGAAGGGGAACCCCCAAAGGGCCCCACTAGTTATCAAAGCATTCAAAGTTGCCCCAAAACTAACACAGAAGCTATTCCAAGCCCAACTTAGTTAAAATCACTAATCAAGCTTAGCACTAACACTCGACTTAATTAACACTAATCGGGTTCACTCGGGTCGGGGTCTTACATCCTCCACCCCTTAGGGCATTTGGACCTCCAAATGAAACAAAAGACTCACCTCAGGTAGAAGATGTGGGTACTTCTTCTGTACTTGGTCTCGCAATTCCCACGTTGCCTCTTTCGGTCCATGATTCTCCCATAGTACCTTTACCCATTGAATAGTCCGTGTCCTCAACTCTTGTTCCTTTGTATCGATGATCTGAACGGGTTTCTCAACGTAGGTGGCATCCTCTCGAATCTCTAACGGCTCATGCTGAAGCACATGGGACGGATCGTGGACATACTTCTTCAACATAGACACATGGAAGACGTTGTGACCGCCGGATAGCTCGGGTGGTAAGGCTAATTTATAAGCCACGCCACCGATCTTAATCACAATGTCATAGGGTCCAATGTATCTCCGTGATAACTTGCCCTTCTGTCCAAATCTCAATGTTCCCTTTGTAGGTGACACTTTGAAGAAGACCTTGTGTCCTTCTTTGAACTGTAAATCTCTGCAGTGGGAGTTTGCGTAGCTCTTCTGTCTACTCCTGGACACTTTCAGACGTTCTTGAATCAACTTGATTTTGTTGCTGGTCTCACTTACAATAGTCGGTCCATGGAAACTGTGAATGCCGACTTCTTCCCAACATACAGGTAACCTACACCTTTTGCCATACAAAGCCTCGAAAGGCGCCATCCCAATGCTCGAATGGTAGCTGTTGTTGTAAGCGAACTCACACAACGGTAGAGTCTCATCCCATTGAGTCTTGAAGTCTAACACATAAGCACGGAGCATATCCTCAAGAGTCTGAATCGTTCTCTCTGACTGACCATCTGTCTGAGGGTGATTAAACCGTGCTGAACTGTAATCTCGTACCCATAGACTCTTGTAGCGTCTTCCAGAACCTCGAGACGAATCTGCTGTCTTTGTCGGATGTGATAGAAACTGGCTGTCTGTGACGACTGACAATCTCGTTGACAAACAACTTTGCCAAAGGTACCATGTGCATCTTCTTCCCTGTCTTCATAGCAAGGAAATGCGCTGACTTGGTGAGACGGTTCAGAATGACCCATATCGCATTGTTGCCTTTGCTAGTCCCGAAATAAAGTCCATGGTAATGTGCTCCCACTTCCATTCCGGGATCTCTAACGGTTGTAACAACCCTGGAGGCCTTTGATGCTTTGCTTTAATCAACTGACAGGTCATGCAACGTGAGACAAACGCTGCAATCTCTCTCTTCATATTGTTCCACCAAAATCTGCCCTTCAAATTCTGATACATCTTTGTGCTGCCAGGATGCATTGAATACTTCGTGCTGTGAGCCTCGGTCATGATGTCATTTCTCAAATCTTCGATGTTAGGCACACATAGACGGTCACGGTAGTACAAAACTCCATCAACAATACGGAAGTCAGGACGTTCTGCCATAAGCTCTGAAATCTTGGCCAACTCTGGATCTTGCAACTGACTATCCTTGATCTTCTAAACGAAAGAAGGCTCTGAAACTGACATGTTTGCTAACAAAACACCCTTCCTTAGTGGCTGCAGGTCTATACTCAACTCTTCAAATTGCTCAAAGATACAAGTGCCACTTAGGTTTGCCAAGCCCACTGATTTCCTGCTCAAGGCATCGGCAACTACATTAGCTTTCCCCGGGTGATACTTGATTGGAAAATCGTAATCCTTTATGTATTCCATCCATCTTCTTTGCCTAATGTTCAATTCTTTCTGTGAAAACAAGTACTGTAAGCTGCGGTGGTCGGAGTGGACTTCGAACTGCTCTCCATAGAGGTAATGTCTCCACATTTTCAGCGTGAACACAACCTCTGCTAACTCAAGATCATGGGTGGCATAGTTCTTCTCGTGATCTTTCAACTGTCTAGATCCATAAGCAATCACTTTTCCTTCTTGTATCAAAACACAACCAAGTCCAACATTCGAAGCATCGGTAAAAATGGTAAAACCGCCGCTTCCGGATGGCAAAGTAAGGACTGGTGCTGTAGTCAATCTCTTCTTTAGCTCTTGGAAACTCTCTTCACACTGATCTGTCCATACATATGGTGCATTCTTTCTTGTCAACTTCGTCAATGGTGATGCAATCGACGAAAATCCTTGCACAAACCTCCGATAATAGCCTGCCAATCCCAGAAAACTTCTAATTTCTGTCACATTCTTCGGTCTTTCCCAATTCACTACCGCTTCAATCTTGGACGGATCCACTGACAATCCTTCCTTGGAGATAATGTGCCCCAAGAATGCTACTTGGTCTAGCCAAAATTTACACTTGTTGAGCTTCGCATACAGCTGATTCTCTCTCAAGAGTTGTAATGCTATCCTCAAATGCTTTTCATGCTCTTCCTTGGTCTTGGAGTACACCAAAATCACTAATCAAACTTAGCACTAACACACGACTTAATTAACACTAATCGGGTTCACTCGGGTCGGGGTCTTACACTTCACCTAGAATGGTACCCTGCCCATAAAGAGCAAAATCCAAACAGAACAACAGAGATCGCTCCCAAATTAGAAAACCAAAGAGAGTTTGGTCCAATTAGTTTCCACGAAAGAATTGAGACCACTCCCAGAGCACTAGGAAAGACTTCCGGAGATTTGACTATAGAAGAACTTTCAGGTGTTAACCCAAACATGCCACCTAAGATTCCGATAGTCCCAAAGATCAATGTAAAAATCCACACAACTGAAGAAATTCTTATCCCACATGACCATCCAATAGTGACACAACCAAAACTTCAAGATTACACCCTTGCTCAAAGACTTTCACGATGTAAGTCTGCTAGGTTACAAAGAAAATTTAGAGCACACCTTCCAAAACATGGACGGACTACATTTAAGGAAGCTAGACGAACTACAACAAAACCTAGAGCCCAAAGAAAAAGGAAAAATCATGCGGTTCACACAAAAGATGAGGGTCGAACAATTAGGAAAACAAAAGACCGGGGATCATCAAGTAAAAATAGGGAATCATCATTCATTGATCACAAATCTCCTAATTGTTCAAACTCTTTAAGACCGAGGCCCAAATGGCGGAGGTCCAAAACATTTCAAAGCTCTCGTTTTCGGCGAGAGCAAACTAAATGTCCCAAATATAAGAGCCTTATTTGAATGCATCAACAAGCGAAGTCATATTCACGTTCTCAAAGAAATCAACATAATGAGACACATATGAAACTCTTTAATATGAGACCAAGGCCCAAATGGCGGAGGTCTAAAATATTTCAACGGTCTCGTTTTCGGATGAACCAAGATAAAAACTTATGGACTAAATACATCATTTTAGGACCTGAACTACAAATAACGAATCATAGGTTTCAAAGAAGACACCATAATAAAATACAAGTGAGATATGTTGTCATCAGACCAAAGCCTAAATGGCGGAGGTCCAAAACATTTCAACGCTCTCGTTCCCGAAGAGAGCAAAATGATAAGACCCAGACCAGATATTCACTAATAAAAACACGTAGGTCAAGAGGTCTTAAACGCGCACGTTTTCGAATAGTCAAAATATTCAAAATGCGCAACACATCACTAGCACACACAATGGAAAATCACAATCATGCTAGGCCGACCCTAGGCTTCATGCCAATGAAGGGATGCAAATTCAAGCAAACCCGAATAATTAGTTACTACGTAGGATTATGCAAAAAAAAAAACCCATAAAAAACCCTAAAAACCCAAAAAAATAAAAAAATACAAAAAAAGAAGTATAAACAATATAAAAACACAATTGTCTGATCATCATAAAAGGCATGGGCGAGCCAAAGCGGTGGAAAATCCCTCTAGTAGAACAATCGTGAATAGAAAAGGTCACGAGTAGAATTAGTGAGATCGGTTGCAAATTTTACCTATTACTTGAAAACCGGGATTGCCCTATGAACCACAATTATTAATGATGATTGGATGTTTCAAAATTAGTGGGTACTAAAGAGGGTAGCTTGGTTGACCACATTAGGAGATTTAAGAACTGCCTGAGGCATTCATATCAACAACAACAACTAAGGCATATGTCAATATTAAAAAAGCTACCTCTGTAGTCAAATTCATTAAAAAGAACATAATAGTTTGACTTGGCATCCCCAAGGTATTCATAACAGACAATGGTCCACAATTCATATCCCAACAAATAAACGAGTTGTGCACAAAATATGACATAGATCCGCATCGTCCAACACCATATTACCCCTAAAGATAGTAACTGGCCAGACCATTTGGTCAAAGCATTGTGGGTGTACCAAGCTTCTATAAAAACTCCTACAGGAGAAACCCCATACTCTTTAACCTACGAAACAGAAGCAGTCCTTCCACTCGAAGTCATTCACCCGTCACTGCGTGTCCAGTTAAATGAAGATATAATAGAAGACCAGAGGAGAGAAGCACTACTACTTCAGCTAGACCTACTCGATGAGAAAAGAATGAAGGCAACAGAGCATGCACAAGTATACTAGAAGCGAATCGCTAGAGCCTTCGACAAACATGTCAAAGAAAGAAAGCTCAAAGTTGGTGATTTCGTGCTAAAGTGCATCACTCCATCCCAGCTTCCGCATCCCAAAGGTAAATTACGACCCAATTGGGAAGGCCCTTATGTAATTAAAGAAGTATATTCTAGAAATGCATATAGACTAGTAAATGCAGACGAGGAAGGGCTTCTCGATCCATGGAACGCTATGTACCTGAAAAGGTACATAGTCGACCCTTCCCTACTTCTTGCGGAGTATGACCCTCCTTGCTCTTTAGCGTAGTTATAGAAACCCCGTAGGAGGACCGAAGAGATACACACACAAGCACCTAAAAACACACAAAATGGTGAGTCTACCCCACACAAATTTTGCACGGTTAAAGTCACCCAATGTAAAGGTTTGAAGGTGAGATCGCCTGTGTCATGAAAGCTTTTTGATTCCCCCCCCAAAAAAAGAGACAAAAAGAGTTTGTCCAGTTAGGAGCCCTTTAAAAAAAATCGTGACTAGTTTGGGTTTGTAGCCTTTTTAACCCGAGCCAGTAAGCCCGTAGAGTTATTTACATACCTAGTGCCCTAAAGCCACCTGGTTTGGGAGTCATTGGCTGAATGCTCGTTACATGGGTTAATTAGAAAGCTTAAGAGACCTAGGCATTGCACAGTCACATGTTAAAAAAAAAAAGAAAGAGAGAAAAAAAAATTTAGTTAGAAGTCTTGAAAAGAATAAAAGTTTTTTGACTAGTCTGGGTTTGTAGCCTTTTTAACTAGAGCCAGTAAGCCCGTAGGGGTATTTACATGCCAAGTGCCCTAAAGCCACTTGGTTTGGGAGTCATTGACCGAATGCTCGTTACATGGGTTGATTAGAAAGCTTAAGAGACCTAGGCATTGCATAGTCACATGTTAAAAAAAAAAGAAAGAGAAAAAAAAAATATTTAGTTAGAAGTCTTGAAAAGAATAAAAGTTTTTTGACTAGTCTGGGTTTGTAGCCTTTTTAACTAGAGCCAGTAAGCCCGTAGGGGTATTTACATGCCAAGTGCCCTAAAGCCACTTGGTTTGGGAGTCATTGACCGAATGCTCGTTACATGGGTTGATTAGAAAGCTTAAGGGGCCCGGGCATTGCACAGTCACATGTGAAAAAAAAAAAGGAGAGAAGAAAAAATTCTATTAGAATTAGACTCGCTGAAGTGACATGGGTACTCATCTGGCGAACCAAGTAGAAGGTGGTCAAAAACCACAACACTAAGGTTGCACAGTGATTCACCACCCCACATACGAACATTACTCACGAATGAGCCCTGAAGGCAGTCAGATGCTCTCCAAAGTTCAACCGAAAAGACTAAGCAGCTACAAAAAGGGCCCCCTGAGGGTTCGACCTCCTAAGGAAAGTTAGGGAGGATCACATTACCACCAGAGTGAAAATCATGGATCGAGAGGCTAATCTACCTTCACTCCCTCGCCCACAGCCAAAATGAACACTAGTCTTATGCTGGGGCATTTTTTTTTCATACGAATATATGTTTTTTTTCACACGGCTTCCCAATCTGGGTCCTCATCGCATACACAATTGCCACGAGCACTCACTAGCCCCCACACACGCACCTCATGCATGCTTTTACTACTAATCACTTTTGGTTGGACGCAGGGAAGACATATCCCCTAAGGTATGAATTCAATCTTGTTATTCTCAAAGCTTGAGTGCCGAAATGCCCCCCTGACATTTTTACCGAGAAAGAAAAAATGCTACCTTAGCCAGACTATGCAGGGGGCCTAAAAATATTAAACTAACTAGCTTGTTTTGAGACCTTGCAGGGAACCCAACCCCGATCACATCCAAAACATCCCACAAGCTGGGGCATTTTATTTTACAAGCATTATTTTGTGCAGAACTCCTCCTAATTTGAAAAGGACAAAGTGATGATAACCAAACTTGGGATATATAAATTATGTTTGTTATGATATCCTATGATGAATTTGATTATAGTTGTATGCTATGCACATCCTTTTATGATATCACATGTTGTGCGATTCCAAATGCTGTTATCTTGAGCCTCTGGCTTCATATATATAGCTGATATTGTGAATGCCTCGAAACATAGAATTACCTAGGTCATAAATGCCACACACTCAGGCACTCCTTGTCGTTTGAGAACTCAATTCTATATTTCTTATCAAGTTTAGACTGATGTGAGATTGTGGTTATTTGATTTTTATCATATAAACCTCACTTTATTTGTCCTGAACTACTAATGCTCCCTTTGTGAGACTCACATGCCTAGGGACGAATTTCGAGATTCTAGAAAAATTTCGGCACTCTCCCCCTTGTTTTTTTTTTTGACCCTGAAAAATCATCGGGTATTAAACCTGTCGCCTTTTAAAAAAAAACACACACTTCACATGATCCCTCAGTGTCCGTCAGGGAGTCCATTCCATCATCATCATACACATAACCAAGGCATTTCTAAGTCAAACTACAAAGCATCCACTCACATTATAAATGCTACATGCGCTTGCACACATCTTATACGTCATAATACATACATCTAAATGAAAGATGAGCCTAAAAATAACATCCCTCTATCATATATACAACACCAATGTTCAACAACTAATAATCAGCATCAAAAGATAACAAACAGCAATCATAACTGCAACAACAACAATATAGGGCCTCGATCGTCTCTGCACAATTTTCAATAGAATTGGAGGCCTCGCAAGAGTATAACTCTGAGAGTATGTACCATTATGGAAAATCCCTCCAATGTCTCATGTAATTCCCCGATGCTCCGAATTCGCGTCTAAATCCTTTAGGGATCCATCCTGGGTATAACCAGCTCATGGTAGCCTCATCGATTAGGATAGTGTAATGACGATCTAGTTGTGACACAATGCCGCAAACGACAAGCCTATCTGTGATCTTTGGAACATGGAATCATATATTCTTTCAAATAAATAACGTTCTCCTACACCGCAATCAACTCTTCCTTCGAGCCATCTTAATCGGGGAGCCAAGAGACCTGCCATATTAAATTCCATAAAAGAAATCAACTCATTAAATGAAGAACTAAAACCAAACTCAAATTTAAAATTAAAACCAAACTTGAACTTAAAACTAAAATACTTAAAATTAAAATTAAACTTAAACTTAAACATAAATTAAAGACTTAACCCAACAAAGTAGAGAAAAAGGATGCGTACCTTAATTGTGGTTTCTCAGCTCATTCAAGATGAAATGGTAGCTCCATTGCACTCCTCCTTGCCTCTCCATGCCAAAATCAATCGAGGTTGTCGTAGAACACCCTCCACCCTCCTTTTGGTTTTCTCTACAAAAACAACAGATTAACCATCAATAAAATCCACCAACCAACCAATAACAACGAATTTAATTTAAAAAAAAATAGACACAAAAAAATAATAATAAAAACCAACTCACCAATGATAAAAAAAAAACCCAACTAAAAAAAAGCAACGAATAAACATAAACAAAACAAACCAACCAACAAAAGCAAATTAAAACTGAACAAAACCAATTTTAAAATTCAATTAATCCACAACTAAGCTAAAAGACAAAGTTAAAACACACCTCATAACCACAATCAACAAGAAATGATAATAAAACACACATTTTCAATGGTTTGCATGCATACATCATTCATAGGAAATAGAACTTTACCACTCCACACATCACTTTATTCCATACTCCTTCAGGTCTTTACCTCCGCACCTCACTCCATTTCACTTCACCTCATTACACCATGACCACATCTATAATACATCACTAATCCATCACCACACATCACATATAAACACACCAAAAAAAAAAAAAAGAATCAATACTGCCCCCTTAAGTCCATAACAATAAAACACATAAAAAATTCACCAGAAACTGAATCTTAATTAACTAAAATACTCAACAAACCCAATCACACCAACTAATTCATTAATTTCCACGAATTGCACAAAATCCCCTTTTCCCCCAAATTTTGCCTAAATCCTGTTAGGCATTGATCTCCACATCAACATGTCCATTTTTAATTTAATCAAAGGCTAGGACCTTCATCCCCAGGTTGAAGTGGACATGCCCCACCATTTCAATGAAGACCCATCACCTGTATGGCCATCACAGCTAATGGTCGAACCTCATCCCACATCTTAGAACTTCATTTAAGGAAATAGAAAGAAGATAGAAAACTTGGAGGTATATGCCATAGAATTTGAACAAACCTAATCCATGGTCTACTCCTAAAGCTATCTTTGATCAATAATTATCCTCTTTGCAAAATTAGGACCAGACCACTTGGTTCGAGATTTTTGGGTAAAAATAATAAAAAGTGAAAGAAAGGGGACCATGTCCAATTCAAGAACAAAAACACAAACAGCCTAAAAATCACAAACCGATTCAAATCAACGCTAAAATGAATGAAAAGTCTAAGGAACTTAAACCTAAACATAAATATGATAAAACCCACCAACAACACATGATCAAACAACATAATTAAAACAATTAATCTAAAAACAAACAAACTAATCAAACTTGAACAACTGACTTAAACAAAAGAAACAACAATCACTTGGAAAAAGGATGAGTTGAAGGCTTTGCCATTTAGAGTCTGGAGTTACTGAAATGGGTGCAAAAGAGAATAGAGGGACTCCTTCTACATACAAAATGTGAAAAAACATTGTTTCAAGAGATTGGGCACTAACTACACATGTACTTATGTCCTCATCCATGCATGGAAGCCTAAAAAAAATAGAAAAAATAATGATCAGACAAAAAAAAAGAAAAAAAGAGTAGGAGATCACTTGGGCGCACCCGAGGTGACGCCCAAGTCCATCTCAGGGATTTCATCCCATGTGGGTTTGGTTTAGCCCAAAATTATTCATCATGACCCCTGAGATCCGTGAGGCAAGTTCCCCAAGGGTACTGACAGATCACTTTAAGGTCATTAGGAAGCCAAAAACATGATTTTTTGCTCAAGCAAGTATCAATATTGCAATGCAACATATTAACAACAAACAAACAACATTAAGAACTACAAAAGAGAAATCTAAAAGATATGAGGAATAAATCAAAAACCTATTGGTGTTCATTCGAATAATGAAACTCCAATCTTAAAACTACAATCCAAGTTTAGACTAAAACAAAAAATCACCATTCAATGATGAGTAAAACAAAGAACTACAAATCTGAAATAAAAGAAAGACATCATAAATCTTTTAGTAGTTCATAGGACATGACATAAACACCAAAAGAGTATCATAACATTATCAAAAAAATAAAATAAAAAGAAGAGAAGAGAAAGAGAAAAAAGAATGAAGAAGATGATCTAATCTAAGAAAGAAACAAGAGCATAGCATTGCTAGAATCAAAACCAATCTAAGATTGAAACATAAAAAAGAACATCCCATCATGTCTCAAGGAAAAGCAAAACAACTAGAAAGCATGTTGCATACTTCAAGACCAAAAGAGTGAAAAGAGTGCTTACTTGAAGACAAAAGGGAGACCAAAGACCCTGGAACTCGAAGTTTGATGAGTAGAAAACTTGGAGAAACCCATAGGCAGCCCCTCCTTATATGGGTTAGTGTCCTAGTTTCAAAAGAGGACGGAATGCCACTTGGGCTTACTCCTAGTGGTGCCCAAGTTCGCCGCTTTTCAATTCTATCCCGCAAAGGACACCTCGCATAACCACCTCACGAGAATTCCAAACCAAGAAGAAGAATGCCACTTGGGCGCACTCCTAGTGGTGCCCAAGTTCTTCACTTTTCAATTCTACCCCATGAAGGACACCTCGCATAACCACCTCGCGAGAATTCTAAACCAAGAAGAAGAATACCACTTGGGCGCACTCCTAGTGGCACCCAAGTTCCCCACTTTTCAATTCTATCCCACAAAGGGCACCTCGCATAACTGCCTCACAAGAATCCTGAACTAAGTAGGAAAGACTACTCTATGTGCGCCCAAGTGCACAGGAACACATGGGCGCCCCTCCATGTGCGCCCAACCCTATATTTTAATCCGGAGAACCCTGCAATGCATGAACTCAAAACCAAAATGGTTCTCTGATGATTAGTAATCGAGTCAAACAAAGGCAACAACAAATAACAACCAAAAGAGAGTAATGAAAGCATCTTAGTGGCCGAAAAAAAAATGCCCACTGGACATCACCCCTTCACGTGGAGACTCATTGCATACACTCTAGTCCCATCACGCATACATCTAACATTGTGCATTGCATTCTATGTCATCACCATCAATAGAAATTAAAATTGTTATTTCTGCAAATTATAAGATTGAGTATTGACAGGCAAGAGTGCATAATCTTTTAGTGTTTATCCACTGTAGATTTACAACCCAAAAATGAGAACAACAAAAGTGATTCAAACACACTGATGGGGATGAATGACACAAACTTCTGCAAATGGACAACGAAAGAAAGCGGCAATGAGCCCCATCGTCGGAATTATGAAAAGCACTTGAGGTAAGTATCCCTAACTATGGATTTTCATGATTTTATCTCACGTCTAGAAACTGAGTCGCCGTAGGCCTCCCTTAAGCGCTTATAATCGGTACGGCAACCATAATACCGTGTTATCACGAATTGTGGTGTTTGCCGACTCAAGTCTTGACGTTGGAGAATGGAATCCGTGTAACTTGAAGCTCTCCGTGATAAGCACAAAATGATGATTGAATCAATCCCAGGTTCTCATCCAAGCTTGGGTGAAGACCAAGATCCCTAGAGAGTGACGGTTATTCCGGTGGACATTTTCCATTGATTTAGCTTTTTCGATGCATACCTGAGTTTCAAAATAAAAATCTCTTTTAAAAAAAAAATGCATCTCATTCTCACATGCACCTCACACCATTGCTTGAACTATGTTTGTGATTGCCTTCGAGATCTCCATTATTGCTAGTGAGTTTCAACTATGCCTTGAGCATTCAACTATGGATGAAAGTCAAAAGACATTATATATGACAAACTGGATAAAACTCTATTGTAAGAACAAATGAAATTCTAATAGTGACTTAGCCAATCGAAAGATCGACTTTTGATTCAGACCACCGGGACACAGTTCCCACCATCAACTCAAATTAAACAACCGGGGCACAGTTCCCAACCCGCCACGTGGCAATACCACGGGCACCGAGGCACAGATCTCGGGTTTTCAATCAAATCAGTAGGCACGTAACTTTTTTTTTTCCCCCCTGAATCAGGATCGATCCTAGAAAAGTGAACCTCACCTTTAGAACAAGTTTTCAATTGCATACATCCATAGGCGGCCACTCCTGCGAGCTCAAAAGCTCCTGTGAGTCATGAGTGGTGTGTCTACTTTCTTTGGAGCACAACTCTCCACGTGTTGTTCTCCAAAGAGGGGCATACTGTAGACACCTCATTTTGGCCCCCTATGATAGCCTTAAACACTTATCATATATAACGATGCCCCCATTTCACCCATAATTGAATGGTTAATGGCATAATTCAAATTAATTAATGACGATGAAGATGGTTGTTGATAATTTTAGACTTAGTTCGACGATTCATAGAAATTGTGAGAGAAAATGCCAAATCACGTTGAGATCTCGAGTTCAACACACCACTCATACTAGACATGGACTACAACACTATCCAAGCTCCTTCCAGACTATATAGAACACACTCATAGTGTTCCTAAAAAGATTACACATAGTTTGCCTAAGTACAATGCGATTAACACGAGTTAAGAGGTTAGAATCATTGATCCAAGCATCCCTTATTTTCCCGATCTCTGACCATTAGGAGCTATAGACCAAAAGATTCTACGTTCCGAGGGCTTTCCAATGATATATAGAACGTCCAATTCCGACGAACGGATCAAAAGATATGGCCCTCGGAAGACTACGCAAGTGGTCCCGCACCAGGGACACACTTGGGCGCCAATATAGATGCGCCCAAGTTCCAAGCTGCACTTGGGCGCACACACAGGCGCTCCCAGGTTCCAAGGTCACACTGGGGCGCACACACAGGTGCGCCCAAGTCTTTAGTTACCCTAGAACACACTTTAGTGCACATTTAGGTTGGTTCCGCTCCACTCTTCATAGTTCCGACCCAATCTCAATTCGAAAACAATCCAAAACCAAACCCCAAGCCCATTCGACCCAGAAGATAACAAGGGCACATACCCATGTGCGTCCAAGTTCTAAAATCCACTTGGGCGCCCCCACAAGTGCGCCCAAGTCCAATTTCCTTTGTTTTGGTCCAATTCAACCCGAAGACAACTTGAACCAAACCCTAGGTCAACTTAACCCCAAGTCCCTGCCATTTCCTGACCTCTGATCATTATGATGTATGGACCAACGGATTCTACATTCCAAGAGCTTTCCGACGATATATAGAACGTCCAATTCCGACCAACGGTCCAAGAGTTATGGCCCACGGAAGATTGCCTTAACAGCCCCCCACTAGAGACAACTTGGGTGCCACCCTAGGTGCGCCCAAGTCTTAGCCTGTGCTTGGGCGCACACACAGGTGCGCCCAGGTCCCCAGTTTCCCCACAAAAGTGCTTGAATACATACTTAGGTGGGTTTCACTCTATCCTTCGTAGTCCCGACCTAACCTCGACCCAAAAACAGTCCGAAATCGAACTCAAAGCCCACTTAGCCCCAAAACAGAACATGGGTGCACCTGTGTGTGCGCCCAAGTTCCCAGGCCAACATGGGTGCACCTATGTGTGCGCCCAAGTTCCCGGAACCCTAAACCTACCTTGGTTTGCGTGAAGTCTCTAGAAACTCGTGCACATAGCAACCCTAAACCCCTCCTCCACGCAAAAACCCTTATATAAGGATCTCTTATATCATTTTACAAAGGAGGCTACCAAAAAAAAAGAATAGAAAAACTAGAAGAAAAGAGAGAAGAAGAGAGTAGCCACCATAACCATAGAGAGAACTTTAGATCTAGAAGGAAGAAGAAGAAGAGGAGCTTTCTGGTTTCTCAAGATTAGCAATGGAGAAAGCTTCCCAAAGCCATGGATCTGCGCGAAAGCTTCGACCTAGGAGTTGAAAGATACGATTCAAACCGGTATTTCTAGATTAGGTTCTCTTCAATCAATATTCAGTATCACTAATACTTAGAAATATGCTTAGGATCATGCATATATTGTAGATCTGCATTAATAATAGTATTTTTCAGTAGATCTAATACTTAGCAATCATCTATCATTAGTAACATGTTAGGATCATCCCTACTCTGTAGATCTGCATTATTTCTAGCATTCTGAACTCGTGATTAGGGTAGACTTTGCATCCATCTTGTCTTCATTAAGGAAAATTCAAAAAAAAAAGTGCAACAGAACACTTGGGCGTAACTATCTGTGCGCCCCCAGTGTCTGCATCAGGTTTCAACCCCGAGTTTCATATTAAGCATAGTTTATTTCTTAGATCCGAACTCGTTTTTCATACATATTGATATTGGGATCTTCGGATCTGTAGTTTTGCATTTCAAATCGCGCGAAAAGTATTGAGAAAAGATACAAAAGAAGAAGAAAAGTGCAGGAAAACACTTGGCAGCAATTGTGTGTGCGCCCAAGTTTCTGGATAGGGCTTTGGCCTCGATTTCCCATTTCGCGCGTATTCTGGTTCTTAGATCCGAGTCTACCCTCATAATAGTTAATATTAAAGTCTTCGGATTTGAGAAAAGTGTTAAAAGAATTAGAAGAAAAACCAAATATATCGCTAAAGAGGAAGAAAGGTGCAGGAAAACACTTGGGAGCAACTGTGTGTGCGCCCAAGTTTCTGGATAGGGCTTTGGCCCCGATTTCCCATTTCGCATGCATCTTGGTTCTTAGATCCGAGTCTATCTTCATATATATTGATATGAAAACCTTCGGATCCATAAAAGGCATTGAAAGAATCGAAGAAATACCGGAATATAATACTAAAAGGTAAAGAAAAAAGAGACAGTGAACTTGGGAGCAACTGTGAGTGCGCCCAAGTTCCTGCCAAAGGGATCTGCCTCTTGGACTTTGGTCCTCGAGTCATTACTTTCGAATCCGAAGGTTATTATATCAATAATTCATATTAGGACCTTATATTTAGTCGTAAAGTGTCGAAAATCGAATTAGACTATCGTAGAAAATTGCAAGTATATCACAACCCGCAGGGGAAACACCACAGTGGCGCCCAAGTTGTGCAGAGAAACTTGGGAGCAACTGTGTGTGCGCCCAAGTTCCCAATTCGTTCTCCGGTCCGCATTTTCATACCTTTGCATTCCATTTAGTTTGCTGCTTTATCTTTGTGGTAATTCCAATTGACTACTGAACGTCTAGACTTCGAATCATCGAATCATCATCATTTTAGGTTAAGATAAATTGCATAAAATACCAAAAAACAAAAGCATAAAATCATAAAACACTTCCCTTCTCATCTTACTCTCTAGTAAGTAGAGAAGAGAACACAGAAAAAAAAGATACGTAATTAAAAGAAGTAGTAGAATTAGAACAACAGATATTGAGTAGAGGATCATAAGTTGTTCTTTAGGTTAGGTTGCATAGCTTTCGCATAAAAAACCAAAAAAAATAAAAAAAAATCATAAAATACTTCTCCTCTCATCTTACTCTCTAGTAATTAGAGAAGAGAACACAAAAAAGAAGAAGAAAGTAATTAAAAGGAAGTATTAGAATTATAGAAGTAGACATTAAGTAGCTGATTTTTAGGATATCTCATTCGTGCCTAAGTAAATCAATAAATTCGATCAACTCCTAATCTAAAACACTTAATAAACTCAAAACACCTAATTAAAACACCCAATTAAAATCCATAGAACTAATTAACTAAATCCCTGAAATTGATTAACAGCTCTTAGTAAACTCTAATTAACAAACCTTAATTAAAATTCTGATTAATAAGCCTATATAAACCAAAACCCCTAATTAATCAAACCCTAACAAACAAAACCCTAGCGACCAATCCCTAATTAAGACTCCAATCGCAACCTAATTAAAGACGATAAGACTAAGCCACACCCAGAGAATAAAGACATTCCCCAACCGAGATACAAATCCGACTTAGAAAAACCCTAGAATCGAACGAACCAGTATCTCCACAATAGGCGGACACTGTAGGGGCGCCCAAGTTACCCCAGAAACTTGGGCGCACATATAAGTGCGCCCAACTTCTTGTTCCGACCCTGAGACACGCATTGGTTGCGTTTCAACTCCTGAATTTAAACCACATTCACATTTAAGGTTTATAAACTTAAAACCAGCCCGGGATACATAATTATTGACATAGAACTCCTCAAGCTCCAAGCCTAAGTGAACGAATCTCAAAGAGAACCAAAACACAAGAACCCGACACTTGGGCGCCACCACAGGTGCGCCTAAGTCGCCCAGGAAACATAGGCGCAACCACATGTGCGACCAAGTTCATCTCCATTCCCTAAGACGACTGAGTCTCTATTCACTTCCAACATTGACCTCAGTTAACATCTCAAAATCCTTACCGAACCAGCAACAACCCATAAATTAAAGATTTAATTAACTTAAACCCATCCGAAACCTCGAACCGAAGTCGGACGGGCGAACAACATCAAGGCACCACTTGGGCGCCCATATAGGTGTGCCCAAGTTTACAGCAATGCCTAGGCGCACACACAGGTGTACCCAGGTTTCCTGTCTAGCCCAAGTTGCGAACCTCGGTTACATTTCGAGTTTCGGACTGAAGTCATTAAGATAAAAATCAATCCAGAACATAAAACAATATTAAAACAAAGACTTGCATCAAATAGAAACTCCCCGAATTCCAAAATCAACATCGATACCTCGTCACCAGCCTAAGCACACAGAACTTAGCACTTGGGCGCCACTATCTGTGCGCCCAAGTTACCTGAGCAACCTAAGCGCAACCACAAGTGCGCCTAAGTTCTCCGTCAGTCATATTTCGCCGATTCTGACATCTTTCCATCATTTGGAACAAACCTTGAAACTCCAGAACCTTAAGCAACTAAAACAAAACCTTAATATATTTAAAAACATATTAATCAAAACCTTAATCCATCCTTAAATCACTCTTACCCAACCTTCAACATAAATCAACTTTTAATTTAAAACAAACCAACCCAATTAAGACAATACTTAACCAAATTCCTTAGGCATAGAAATTGCCAAGCTTAGGCTAGCCGACAGGTGACCGCTGGCTAACCGCCAGGTGTGGGAAAAGCCCCACTGTGTTTAGATTTGAGTCCCTTTCTCCCTTAAACCATTCTTCACATAACTCCCCCTACATTCCTGCAATAAAATGAGTCCAAGATTCCTCCAATTCATCATTAAAATTTCCACAAAC
Organism: Cinnamomum chago; assembly: GCA_038049695.1. Taxonomy (NCBI): domain Eukaryota; kingdom Viridiplantae; phylum Streptophyta; class Magnoliopsida; order Laurales; family Lauraceae; genus Cinnamomum; species Cinnamomum chago. Next base: position 88,596,264 of record CP142453.1, on the reverse strand, counting down.
ATCCACCACAAACACCTCCATTCTCTTCACATTCAATCACCAAAGAGAGAGAAACCATAATCCATAAGATTCATCTACACTTGATAATATAATAGATACATTCATCAAGATGTATAATAGTGAAATCAACTCATCAATATGCATTTCAAAAGTGATAAAAAAATCAAGACAAGAAAGACTATGAAAACATATGTAAAAATCATTAAGAACCATTAATGCCAAAAACAAGAAATTTCCATGAAACATGTAAGTGTTCAAAACTTATCCATTCATCCACTTGCCTTGGGTCTTCTAATCAAGAAATCAAGCCTAAACACTCTTCCAAATCCAAGCTCCAAAGCTACAAGCGAAACCCCTAAAACAAACCCTAAAATGGGTCAAACAATGAAATAGAAGGAGAGAACTTTCAATAATGGAGATGGAGCTTCTCTAGGGTCACAAGAACACATATCTAGGAAATGGAGATGATCACTTACTTGTAAGGTCCTCTAATGGCAAGATTTAGCTCAATGAAGATCTTGGAATAGGAGGTTTTCTCTCAAAATGACATCAATGGGTAGCCTTCAAGAGAGCAAGTTTGGTGGGAGATTGAGATGAAGAGAGCAAGAAGAAGAAGGAAAAAGGGGAAAAGAAACCCTAGGCTGAAGTTGTGCTGGAAAATGGAGAAGAGAAGATGGGTTTTCCTCTTATAAGCAATTGAAGTTGGGTCCCACCACTTAAGAAACTTGTTGGGCTGAAATCATGTCTTTCGGGACTTCGAATGAGTTCGACGAAGAAGGAAGAAATGATCACCGAAATATTTAGTTTCCAAAAAGTATATGTTTCACGGGTCTTGGGGATATCGACAATTGTGTCCAGGTAATCAATTTAGGCATGAGCATGTAATAAGTAAATGTTTAAAGAAACATATTAAGACATTTTGCTGAATTGGTAACAGTTACATGACTAAGGTACATTTCAAAATACGAGCAAAGCTTGCATGAATACTTAGAATATCACGAATAGTTACAATCCACAATGAGCCCATCCTTTCTCTATCATTTATAATGAAAACAACAAGCATGCACGACGAGCACGATATACATAATATAATCACGACACGATTCCCACATATACGGGGATTCTGGCCGCGGAACTGGACACGCACGATGTGTAATAAATACACGACCAATCTGCAGATAGTCCATATGTTTAAGGACCCCAAGACAGTGGATCAAACTGAAAGGGTAGTCCAAGCTCAGTGGTGTTCACTTAAATTCATGAATGCACAAAACACGGCGATACACGTCTTAAACCAAATCAAGCTTGAAGGGAGAAATCACTTATCAGAACTAAACAAGATACGGCTAGCAAGAGGCATAAGTATATATATGCAAAACACGCTTAAGAAGTGACCCCCTTTTTATCCTTGAAACCATTGTCAAACGAGCTTATACTTAGCTTCAAAACGACTACATGATAATACTTGTTGCATCAAAACTAAAGTTCGAAAGAAAAGTCTATCAAGCGTATGTAAGGACCTTTGGTTGACCCTTGTGTAATTGAAACCCAAATGTTGGAATTGTAAAGAGAATTGGGTGCCCCTGAAGTTAAAGACATTTCAGATTTCAATCACACAATGTCAGGCTAAAAGCCCCATAACATATTCCAGTTTTCATTCATGTTGAAATCCTTCTAAAACAACTCATATTGAAGTTTCGGTTACCTCTCGGTCACCTGTCGGTCGACCGAGACAGGATATGTTGGTTAGCCGACAGCTGACCGACGAGCTGACCGACAGATTTACCCAGAAAATCTCAGCTCTCGAAAAATGGAACCAAATTGATTTCGGTTGGCTGTCGGTCGACCGAGGTGAGAAACGTCGGTTAGCTGACAGCTGACCGAAATCTCCCTAGCGAAATGCAGGTCTCGAGAAAAGGAGCCGAACTGAGTTCGGTTGGTTGTCGGTCGACCGAAGTGGAAATTTTGGTTAGCCGACAGCTGACCGACGACTGACCGACACTGCGCGAACAGTGCATTTCAAGTCAGATTTTTACATTTCTTCTTCCCTTCTTCTTATTTCTCCTTCAACCCGCACTTCCCTGAGCCTACAAGCTCTCCAAGGGATTAAACATACATATACAAGCACAATTTAAAACATCTCATTCCCATTCTCCAATCTAAAACAAAATCCCCAAAATCTCCATTCAAGACATAGATTTCCAATGAAATGAAGAGAATGAAAAGAAAACAAACCAAATGCACACAAGCTAACATCCATCCTAGATTGTTTACTTGCCTTAGTCCAAGATGCCACAAACCTTCTTCAAGTACTTCCACTCAAGCTAATCCAAAGACTACAAAAAACCCCATGAAAATCATTCAAAACTCACTCAAACTTGAAAACAAGAAACCCATTTTCACAAAAGGGTTTGCAAACATGTAAAACAAGATCTTTAGGTGTTAGGTTCTTGTCTGTTGCAATTTTGATGGATGCTCTTTCACCTTCTTTGTCAAATGATCACACACTCATGCTCTTAGTTTTTGACTTTGGAATCTAGGATTCTATCTTGCATGTGCATATGTTTGTGAAATGAATTTCTCATGCATGTTTTTAGAATTCAAATTCGCTTTTGAAAACCTAATTCTTTGTGCATGATTTTGGAAAATCAAATTGAGAATTTAGGTTTGTGATTTGCATACGTTCACTATTTTTAGAATCATTTTAGTATGCATGAATCACACTGTCCTTGAGTTCCAAGTTGCAACTTTGGGATTTTGAAAAATCTGCAGGAACTCTTCCCAGGTCAGTTTGGTCGGTCGACCGACCCCTGTGCCCGATCGACCGGCCCAATTGGCCTGCTGGAAAATCAGGCAGTGTACCCGGTCGACTGAGCCAGGCCCAGGTCGACCGGGTAACTAGCCATTGGGCCAATATGACTATTGGGCCAAGTGTACCCGGGGGTCATGGGGTCGACCGGGCCAACTAGCCATTGGACTGTTTTTTGCTTTAAAGTCCATTCCTTACCCTACTTTTGAGGGGCTTGTTGGATGAACTTTTGGAACTATTTTGAAGCCTAAGAAAGGGGAATGAGTTGATAAGGCTAGAAGGTGATTGGAAATCAAATGTTTGAGTTTTTAAAAGGTATATCTTACTAGTTATTTAGATTTCCATTCGAAATGAAATCCATGCATGTTCAACTCTTTGTATTTTCATGTATGCATGTTTTCTAGCTTTTAAAGAGATGTTTTTCAAACACATTATCATCTTTGGAATATTAGAATGGTTTGCAAACATCCTTGTCTAAATCACATGTGCACTTATTAGTTAATCTTCATACAACTTGTTTAGTTCTTTTCTTCAAGTTGCTTGAATCATTCATGTGATTAGCATCTATCTTCAATCATCATTTCCTGAGCTTAGATTTTAAAATGCATTAAGCATTCATTTAAGAGATTCTTTTTAGAATTTGATTGAAGTAAAACACTCATACACTTTGTTCACACACTTTAGTAAATTGTTGTGTATGTTTGTACATTGATTTACACTTTAATATCAGCCTATTTAAGAGGCATTTTAATTGAGCTTAAATTGTATCTCTTAGAGTGCTCTTTTTGTGAAGACACCTTCTTAGAGAAATCCTTCATTTGTAAAGGTTATTGCTTAGCCTAAGAAAAGCATTGTGTAATGGTTATTGCTTAGCCTAGAAAAGCAATTTGTAAAGGTTGTTGTTGAGCCTAGAAAAACAACATTGTAAAGGTTATTGCTTAGCCTAGTAAAAAGCATAGTTAGTGGAAATCCGGTGGGGTGTTGGATCACAAGCCGGTAGTGGATGTAGGCATTGAGGCCGAACCACTATAAATCCTTGTGTGATGGTGCATGCTTTGTGGTGATTGTTTGTGTAAACTTCCTCATTTATTTACTTAATCACCACTTGTGACTAGTTTATTTTATAGAAATTAAAATTGGTCATAATTGAAGCTCACCCTATTCACCCCCCCTCTAGGGTTCGGATCCCCGGACTTTCATTAGGAACCAAAAAGGCTTCATTAAAAAAGATGGGTTGGAGCTCTTACCTAGAGATGCACAAACAAGAGAGAAGGAAGAAAATGGAGATCTTGCCCAACTAGAAACTTCAAGAAACTTGTAACAATGGAAAGCTTGGGATGAGAGGAAGAAGATGATGGTCTTGGAATTTCATTTGGAGTCTTCTAGCTTGTGCTTTCAAGAGGAATGAAGTGGAAGGAAAAAGGGCTTTCTCTTCTTGGTGCTCTAGGGTTAGAGTTTGGGAATGAAAAGAGGGAAGGAGAAAGGGTTGACTTTAAACACTTGCAAATGGGCCCCAATGAGCCTAAACCTTGCATTGACAAAAACATGATCTTGCGGGCCTCGAATGAACTCAACGAAGAAGGATAAAATGATTCTCGAAATATCTAGTTTCCAAAAAGTATATTTTTGACATGGTTTTGAGATTTCGAAATTTGTGTCCAGATTTGTGCATAAAAGACAATTTTACCCTTTTTGGGCCAAAACTTGGATTTTTGGGCTTCAAACACGGACGGGCTGAAAACGAAAGTTATAACAAATAATAAAACCATTCAAATGAAATAAAATATCACAATTAAAAATGAAAAACCAATACGATCCTCCTAAGCTTACACGTGCACTCAGGCCTTCCTGAGCGTGTCTGACTAATACTAAACGTTCTCAAAATTCCCAAAGCTATATCCAGGAGTAAAACTAATTATTTCTAACCCAACAATAACTAAACCCACTTAAGACAAAACACACACTAATCACACACTAATCGAATTAGTCTGGGTCGACGTCTAACATCCTCCACCCCTTAGGATATTTGGTCCACCAAATAAAATGAACATTTACCTCGGGTAAAAGCTGTGGATATTTCTTCTGCACTTGATCTCTCAATTCCCGTGCGGCTTCCTTTGGCTCGTGATTTTCCCAAAGTACCTTGACCCAATGAATTAGGGGTGAGCGTCTGTCTAACGAATCGAAGTTTCGAACCGAACCGAACCGAAATTTTTTATTTGGTTCGGTTATACGGTTAAATTGGTTAGGTTCGGTTAAGATTTACAGCAAATTTGGATAATATAGTTCGGTTCGGTTTTGGATTTTTTTTCACCAAATTAACTGAATTAACCGAATTTATTAATATACATATAAAAGTTTGTATTTTAGATATATAAAATATATAAACTCTTAAGGCTGATAAACTGTTGAATACTTGGCTTTAATATCTTTTTTATTTTGAATATTTAGAATTTGCTAGTTGTCTATACCTTGGGTTTTTTTATTATAAAAATGTTCCCAACAAATTTGGGCCCCATAACAAAGCCCAACATATGGCCTTTCGACCGAATTGACCGAAATTTAACCAAAATATTTTCGGTTCGGTCGAATTTGGTTACAACTCATAATTTGGTCGGTTCGATTAAGAATTTCTTCGACCGAAATATTTCGGTTCGGTCAAAATTTCAACCAAACCGACCAAACCGACCGAATACTCACCCCTACAATGAACAGTCCGATTTCTCAAATCTTGCTCTTTGGTATCAATGATCTTGATCGGTTTTTCCACGTACGAGGCATCATCTCGAATCTCCAAAGGCTCGTGCTGTAGTATATGTGAAGGGTTAGAGACGTATTTCTTGAGCATGGAAACATGAAATACATTGTGCACCCCGGAGAGTTCCGGCGGTAACACAAGTCTATATGTGACATCCCCAAGCTTGCTCAAATTTCATACAGACCAATAAATCTTCTTGACAATTTGTCTTTCTGTTCGAATCTCAAAGTTCTTCTAACTGGTGAGATTTTCAAGAACACTTTGTCACCCACTTGAAATTGCAATTCTCTTCGGCGAGTGTCTGCATAACTCTTCTGCCTACATCGGGCGATCTTTAAACGTTCCTGAATCAGCTTGACCTTGTCACTTGTCACTCCAACTATTGTCGGTCCATGAAAACTACGCTCACCGACTTCTTCCCAGCAAACCAGAGTTCTGCATCTTCTGCCATAGAGTGCGTCGAAAGGTGCCATACCGATGCTAGAGTGGTACCTATTGTTATAAGCAAATTCACAAAGCGGTATGCACTCATCCCACTGAACCTTGAAATCCAATACACAAGCATGCAACATGTCTTCAAGAGTCTGTATCGTCCTTTCTGACTGACCATCTGTTTGAGGATGATATGCTGTGCTGAACTGGAGTTTGGTACCCATAGACTCATGAAGAGTTTTCCAAAACTTTGAAACAAACTTGCTGTCTCTGTCTAAAGTGATGGAGACGGGCTGACCATGTTTACTAACGATCTCATCAACGAATAGTTTTGCCAGTGGTGCCATATGCATCACACTCCCTGTCTTCATTGGAATGAAATGACTAGACTTTGTCAGACGATCTACAATAATTCAAATTGCATTATTTCCCTTCTTGGTATTCGGCAAACCGGATTTGAAATCCATGGTGATGCGCTCCCATTTCCACTCCAGAATCTCCAACGGTTGTAGCAACCCTGGGGGCTTCTGATGTCCTGCTTTAATCAACTGACAAGTCAGACAACGGGACACAAAAACTACTATCTCTCTCTTCATGTTGTTCCACCAAAATCTATTCTTCAAATTATGGTACATCTTCGTGCTACCCAAATGTAGGGAATATCTTGTGCTGTGAGCTTCATTCATTATATCGTTCTTCAAGCCATCCACATTTGGTACACACAGCCGGTCACGAAAATACAGTATCCCATTCACCATCTTGAAATTTGGACGTTCTGCGATATGGTCTACTATCTTTGCCAAGTCCGGGTCTTGCAACTGACTTTCCTTGATCTTCTGGATGAAGGTAGGTTCTGATATTGTCATGTTTGCTAACATTGCACCCAGCTTTAGGGTGGCCACTTCTGTTAGACCCCAACCCAGACCAATTCGATTAGTGTAGGATTAGTGTGTGTTTAGTCCTAAGTGGGTTCTGTAGTCGTTGGGTTAGAAATAATTAGTTTTAGTCTTGGACATAGCTTTGGGAATTTTGAGAACGTTTAGTATTAGTCAGACACACTCAGGAAGGCCTGAGTGCACGTGTAAGCTTGGGAAGATCGTATCAGTTTCCGTGTGATTGTGATTTTGATTTCATTTGAATGATTTTTCCATGTGTTACAGCTTTCGTCTTAAGCCCATTCATGTTTGAAGCCCAAAAACCCAAGTTCTGGCCCAAAGAGGGTAAAATTGTCTTTTATGCACAAATCTGGACACAATTTTCGAGATCTCAAAACCATGTCAAAGGTATACTTTTTGGAAACTAGATATTTCGAGGATCGTTTTATCCTTCTTCGTCGAGTTCATTCGAGACCCACAAGATCATGTTTTGGTCATTTCAAGGTTCAAGTTAATTGGGGCCCATTGTCATCACTTAAACCCCATCTCCCTCTCTTTTCATTCATTTCCCCGAATTTATGCAACTTCCTTGACCTAGGGCTGAAAAACCCTCTTCCCTTTCCATCTTCCTCATCTTGCATGATCTAGCTAAAGAGTCCCAAATAAAATTCTAAGGCTATCATCTTCTTCCTCTCATCCTAAGCTTTCCATTGATGCAATTTTCTTGAAGTTCCAAGTTGGGCAAGAGCTCCATTTCCTTCCTTCCCTCTTGTTTGACCATTTCTAGGTAAGAGCTTCAACTCATGTTTTTCATGAAGTCTTTTTAGTTCTTAAAAATCTTTTTTTTCATGTTACAAACCCCTTTGGTAAAATGGGTTTCCTGTTTTCAAGATTGAGTGAGTTTTGTGTGGTTTTCTTGGGTTTTGTTGTTCCTTGGATTAGTGAGTGAAGTGTTTGGAGAAGTGTTTAGCATTTGGGCAAGACAAGTAATCTCTATAGGAAATGATGCATATGTATTTTGATTACATTGTTATTTTAGAAATTGTGCATATAAACTTGTTATAAATTTCATGATCTTGATTTTATTGGATTGAATGTTTGAAAGTGTGAAAATGAACCCTTGGAGAGCATGAAGGCTCAAGGGATTATATGTGGCTTAAGGAGGAGAAGAAGGAGTGAAATGTGTTGGAAGTGTACAAGAGAAAGGCATTTTCTGCACTCAGCGAGCACAGGCAGAAGCTTGTCCGCTAGAGCGACCATCGGGTCCGCTCGAGCGACCAAGCCTCTGTTTGTTCCAAGCACAGACAGAGAGCTGTCCGCTCGAGAGACCTTATTGTCCGCTCGAGCGAACTGTCTCGCTCGAGCGAAGTGTCAATACCTTACAAGTTCCGCTCGAGCGAACTTGCCAGATTCAGGAAGAAGAATTATTTCGTTTGTGTATTTTCTTGAAGGTGGAAAAACTAGACTATGTTAAGGGTTTTGACTTGACATTGTGTAAATGGAACTTCGAAATGCAACCCAACTTCGGGGACACCAATTCTTGTATATTCCGACATTTGGGGTCCCAATTTCACAAAGGTCAATTAATAGCCTTAACACATGCTTGACAGATTTCGTATTTGAATTTCCGTCTTGGTACGATAAGTACCATCGTGCACTCGTTTTGGATTTCAAGCATAAGCTCGTTTTGAAGATTTGTCTCAAGAAAAAGGGGATCACTTCCTAAGCGTGTTATGCATATTAATTATGCCTTTTGCTAGTCGTGTTCGTTGTGTTTTAATAAGTGATTTTTCCCCTTTTTATCTCGACGTGTTTGACCGTGCTTCGCGTGTTTTGTGCATTCATGAATTAAGTGAACACCACTGAGCTTGGACTGCCCTTTCAGTTTGATCCACTATCTGGGGGTCCTTAAACATGTGGACTGTCTGCAGACTGGTCGTGTATTTTATTACACATTGTGCATGTCCGGTTCCGCGGCCGGAAATCCCCGTATATGTGGGAATCGTGTCGTGATTATATTATGTATATCGTGCTTGTCGTGCGTGCTTGCTCTTTTCATTATATATATGATAGAGAAAGGATGACCTCTTTGTGGATTGTAGCTATTCATGATATTATATGTACTCATGCTAGTTTGTTTTAGTATCCCAGCTTTGTATGTATTCTCGAAAATGTATCTCAGTCCGTGTAGTATTTCAAATAAGGGATTTGCTTATATGTTTGCTAAAACGTTTATTGTTTCATGCTTGCACCTAAATTGATTACCTGCCAAACCGTTGTGTTTGACCCTTGTTTGTTGGTGCCCAGGTGCAGGAGACGCTGCCTTTGAGGAGGAGCGTCAGGAGGAGGTTCTTGAGCCACCCCCAGTGAGAGAGTGGCAGCCCGACGATGTCATTTAGACGTCGGGCGGGTTTCTTGAGTTTCGTCATTTTGTTTTGGGGTTTCCTTTATTATTTTGAGCATTGTATTGGCCTGTGTTGGCCTCTTATGGGATGTAACTAAAACTTAACTTACTTTCGTGTTAGTCTCATAACTTGAATTATAATGGGAATGCCATGTTAACTCCTTTCTTTGGATACTATGTCTTGTTATTATTTCGTCATTACACTTAAAGATTTATTGGTGCTTACCTTAATGTGTTTTGCTACACGCTTCCGCAAACTTGATCGTGTGAGTCAGATTCCGCGTGTCCTTGGGAATCCTCACCGCGGGAACCTGTGGGAAACATAAACAATCGTAAATTCAAAACTCGCGCGCCCGGGATCCCATTCCGGGGTCGCGACAGGACTGGTATCAGAGCGAGACATGTTTCTGGCACTTAAAAGAAACTAGAAAGGTCTTAGGAACTTGGCGAGGATTCGTGAGTTCGATAGATTCGTTGGTATAGGACCTTAGAAACCCTTATCCGTGAATATTGTGTACTAACTCCTTGTTTTATAGCAATATACCTCCAAGAAAAGCTCCAAATCATCATTCTTCAGGCAGTCAGCAGAATGAGTCAGACACATCTAATACACCAACAACTACACAGTTTCAGGAACTAATGCAAGCAATGATAGCACAACAAAGGCAGGCTAATGAGAACCAAGCCAGATTTTAAGAACAATTAGCAAAGAAAGACGATGAAATGGCTCAGGTCCAGAGGCAACTTTTGGAAGTACTTCAGAACAGGAATGTAGCTCCACCCGTGGGTCCGCAGATTGTTATTCAAAATAAGGATCTTGACCCTATTGTGGCAAGAATCATGAAACACATGAATGTCGTGAGGCCATGGGTACCTGTTTCAAATGTGGGGCTATGAATCATGCAATCAAGGATTGCCCACTACTTCAGAATCAAGGGAACAAAAATCAACAGCAGAGACAAGTAGCTCCTCAGAACCAAGCACCAGTGCAGAATCAGATTAGACCACCTCAGCAGCAGCAGCAGGCTAGGCCACCGGCACAGAATCAGAATGCTCGTCCTCCACAACAGAACAGACATGGCCAAGGATGGCAGAACCAAGCACCGAACAGACTACAGATGCATGGACGTTTATATTATCTCAGCCGTGCAGATGCTGAAGCTGCAGGAGACGTGGTAGAAGGTAAACTTCTTGTTTGTGGGGTAGAAGCCCAGATTTTGTTTGACCCTGGATCCACGCATTCCTTTTCATCCCCTAGTTTTGCTAAGTTGATTGATGCACCATGTAGTGATTTGGATTACATACTAGTAGTTACCACACCAGTAGGGAAACAAGTTGTGTGTAGAACCCATTACCCTAGTTATACAGTTTTGTTAGGAGATGTTAATTTACCGGCCAACCTCATTGTTTTAGACATGCATGATTTTGATGTCATCTTAGGCATGGATTGGTTAGAAGCATATCATGCCACCATGGATTGTTTTAGTAAGACCATCACATTCAGATTCCAAGGACCACAGGCAGAATTGATATTTCAAGGGATTAGGAGAAAAACTCAGGCTGTGTTTATTTCAGTTTTGAAGGCAAGCAGATTAGTGCAGAGTGGATGTCAGGCATTTATTGCGTTTATCACGGAGGATAAACAGTCCCAAGGGGTGGAGGATATCCCCATTGTTTGTGAATTTTCGGATGTTTTTCCAGAAGAAATCCCGGGTTTACCACCAATTAGAGAAGTCGAGTTCACAATTGAGCTCCTTCCAGGGACAGCTCCGATCTTGATTGCACCATACAGGATGGCTTTAGCAGAAATGGGTGAGCTAAAGCTCCAATTGCAGGATTTGTTGAGCAAAGGTTTTATTAGGCCAAGTGTTTCACCGTGGGGAGCACCGGTGTTGTTTGTGAAAAAGAAGGATGGGAGTTTGAGAATGTGCATTGACTATAGGAAGTTGAACCATGTGACCGTGAAGAACAAGTATCCATTGCCAAGGATAGACGAATTGTTTGACCAATTGCAAAGAGCAGCCTATTTTTCCAAGATAGACTTGAGGTCAGGGTGCCATCAGTTGAGAGTTAGAGACTCAGATGTTCAGAAGACAGCCTTTAGAACAAGATATGGGCACTATGAGTTCTTAGTGATGCCCTTTGGTTTGACAAATGCACCCGCAGTCTTTATGGCTCTTATGAACAAAGTCTTTGCACCCTATTTGGATCACTCTACGGTAGTATTCATTGATGATGCCCTTGTGTATTCCAAGAGTAAGAAGGAGCACGAAGAACATTTGAGGACAGCGTTGCAGCTTTTAAGGGACAACCAGCTTTATGCAAAACTCAGTAAGTGCGAATTCTGGTTAGAGCAAGTTGCTTTTCTAGGCCACATCATCTCCAGAGAAGGTTTAGCAGTTGATCCAGCCAAGATAGAGGCAATTGTTAATTGGGTTAGGCCAAGCAGTGTGACAGAAATTAGAAGCTTTTTGGGGTTAGCAGGCTATTACAGAAGATTTGTCCAAGGTTTTTCGTCCATTGCAGCCCCGTTGACAAAATTGACTAGGAAGAATGTCCCATTTGTTTGGACCGATCAGTGTGAAACGAGTTTTCAGGAGTTGAAAGGAAGGTTAACCACAGCCCCAATCCTTACATTACCTTCGAACAATGGCGGATTTATTGTTTACACGGATGCTTCGAATGTGGGACTAGGTTGTGTATTGATGCAAGATGGCAAGGTGATTGCTTATGGCTCGAGACAGTTGAAGGACCATTAGAAGAATTATGCGACTCACGACTAGGAATTGGCAGCAGTTGTTTTTGCTTTGAAGATGTGGAGACACTACCTCTACGGAGAGAAATTTGAAGTCCATTCAGATCACCGAAGTTTACAGTATTTGTTCTCGCAGAAGGATTTGAACATGAGACAGAGAAGGTGGACAGAGTATATCAAAGATTATGACTTTCCAATCAAATATCATCCAGGCAAAGTGAATGTTGTAGCTGATGCATTGAGCAGAAAATCAGTAGCCATGGCCAGTTTGAGAGAAATGGGTGTCTTACAGCAGTTTGAAGAGTTGGGTGTAGAGGTGCAAACCCTGAGATTGGGTGCAATGTTAGAAAACATGACAGTATCAGAACCTACCTTCATCCAAAAGATCAAGGAAAGTCAGTTGCAAGACACAGACTTGGCAAAGATAGTGGAACATATCACAGAACGTCCAGATTTCCAGATGGTGAATGGAATATTGTATTTTCGGGACCGGTTGTGTGTGCCAAATGTGGATGATTTGAAGAGTGAAATAATGAATGAAGCTCACAGCACGAGATGTTCTATGCATCCGGGTAGCACGAAGATGTACCACAATTTGAAGAATAGATTTTGGTGGAACAACATGAAGAGAGAGATAACAACTTTTGTGTTTCGTTGTCTAACTTGTCAGTTGATTAAGGCAGAGCATCAGAAGCCCCCAGGTTTGTTACAACCGTTGGAGATTCCAGAGTGGAAATGGGAGCACATCACCATGGATTTCGTTTCCGGTTTGCCGAATACCAAGAAGGGAAATAATGCAATTTGGATTATTGTAGATCGTCTGACAAAGTCTGCTCACTTCATTCCGATGAAGACAGGGAACATGATGCACATGGCACCACTTGCGAAGTTGTTTGTTGATGAAATTGTTAGTAAACATGGCCAGCCCGTCTCCATTACTTCAGACAGAGACAGTAGGTTTGTTTCAAAGTTTTGAAAAACTCTTCATGAGTCAATGGGTACCAAACTCCAGTTCAGTACAGCTTATCATCCTCAGACCGATGGTTAGTCAGAAAGGACGATACAGACTCTCGAAGACATGTTGCGTGCTTGTGTATTGGATTTCAAGGTTCAGTGGGATGAATGCTTACCTCTTTGTAAATTTTCTTATAACAATAGTTAGCACTCTAGCATCGGTATGGCACCTTTCGAGGCACTTTATGGTAGAAGATGCAGAACTCCGATTTGCTAGGAAGAAGTCGGTGAGCGTAGTTTTCATGGACCGACGATAGTTGGAGAGACAAGTGACAAGGTCAAGTTGATTCAGGAACAGTTGAAGATCGCCCGAAGTAGACAGAAGAGTTATGCAGATACTCGCAGAAGAGAATTGCAGTTCCAGCTGGGTGACAAAGTGTTCTTGAAGATCTCACCAGTTAGAGGGACTTTGAGATTCGGACAGAAGGGCAAATTGTCTAGAAGGTTTATTGGTCCGTATGAGATTTTGAGCAAGATTGGAGATTTCGCTTATAGGCTTGCATTACCGCCGGAACTCTCCGGGGTACACAATGTTTTTCATGTCACTATGCTCAAGAAATATGTTTCTAGTCCTTCACATATACTACAGCACGAACCTTTGGAGATTCGGGAAGATGCCTCCTATGTGGAAAGGCCGATCAAGATCATTGATATCAAAGAGCAAGAATTGAGAAACCGGACTATTCATTGGGTCAAGGTACTTTGGGAAAATCACGAGCCAGAGGAAGCCACGTGAGAATTGAAAGAGCAAGTACAGAGGAAGTATCCACAGCTTTTACTAGAGGTAATTGTTTGATTTATTTGGTGGACCAAATATCCTAACGGGTGGAGGATGTTAGACCCTGACCCAGACCAATTCGATTAGTGTGCGAATAGTGTGTGTTTAGTCCTAAGTGGGTTCAGTAGTCGTTGGGTTAGAAATACTTAGTTTTAGTCTTGGACAGAGCTTTGGGAATTTTGAGAACGTTTAGTATTAGTCAGACACACTCAGGAAGGCCTGAGTGCACTTGTAAGCTTGGGAAGATCGTATCGGTTTCCGTGTGATTGTGATTTTGATTTCATTTAAATGATTTTTCTATGTGTTACAACTTTCGTCTTAATCCCATTCATTTTTGAAGCCCAAAAACCCAAGTTCTGGCCCAAAGAGGGTAAAATTGTCTTTTATGCACAAATCTGGACACAATTTTTGAGATCTCAAAACCATGTCAAAGGTATACTTTTTGGAAACTAGATATTTCGAGGATCGTTTTATCCTTCTTCGTCGAGTTCATTCGAGACCCACAAGATCATGTTTTGGTCATTTCAAGGTTCAAGTTAATTGAGGCCCATTGTCATCACTTAAACCCCATCTCCCTCTCTTTTCATTCATTTCCCCCAATTTCTGCAACTTCCTTGACCTAGGGCTGAAAAACCCTTTTCCCTTTCCATCTTCCTCATCTTTCATGATCTAGCTAGAGATCCCCAAATAAAATTCTAAGGCTATCATCTTCTTCCTCTCATCCTAAGCTTTCCATTGATCCAGTTTTCTTGAAGTTCCAAGTTGGGCAAGAGCTCCATTTCCTTCCTTCCCTCTTGTTTGACCATTTCTAGGTAAGAGCTTCAACTCATGTTTTTCATGAAGTCCTTTTAGTTCTTAAAAATCTTGTTTTTCATGTTACAAACCCCTTTGGTAAAATGGGTTTCCTGTTTTCAAGATTGAGTGAGTTTTGTGTGGTTTTCTTGGGTTTTGTAGTTCCTTGGATTAGTGAGTGAAGTGTTTGGAGAAGTGTTTAGCATTTGGGCAAGGCAAGTAATCTCTATAGGAAATGATGCATATGTATTTTGATTACATTGTTATTTTAGAAATTGTGCATATAAACTTGTTATAAATTTCATGATCTTGATTTTATTGGATTGAATGTTTGAAAGTGTGAAAATGAACCCTTGGTGAGCATGAAGGCTCAAGGGATTATATGTGGCTTAAGGAGGAGAAGAAGGAGTGAAATGTGTTGGAAGTTGTACAAGAGAAAGGCATTTTCTGCACTCAGCGAGCACAGGCAGAAGCTTGTCCGCTCGAGCGACCAAGCCTCTGTTTGTTCCGAGTGCAGACAGAGAGCTGTCCGTTCGAGCGACCTTATTGTCTGCTCGAGCGAACTGTCTCGCTCGAGCGAAGTGTCAAAACCTTACAAGTTCTGCTCGAGCGAACTTGCTAGATTCAGGAAGAATAATTATTTCGTTTGTGTATTTTCTTGAAGGTGGAAAAACTAGACTATGTTAAGGCTTTTGACTTGACATTGTGTAAATGGAACTTCGAAATGCAACCCAACTTCGGGGACACCAATTCTTGTGTATTCCGACATTTGGGGTCCCAATTTCACAAAGGTCAATTAATAGCCTTAACACATGCTTGACAGATTTCGTATTTGAATTTTCGTCTTGGTACGATAAGTACCATCGTGCACTCGTTTTGGATTTCAAGCATAAGCTCGTTTTGAAGATTTGTCTCAAGAAAAAGGGGATCACTTCCTAAGCGTGTTATGCATATTAATTATGCCTTTTGCTAGTCGTGTTCGTTGTGTTTTAATAAGTGATTTTTCCCCTTTTTATCTCGACGTGTTTGACCGTGCTTCGCGTGTTTTGTGCATTCATGAATTAAGTGAACACCCCTGAGCTTGGACTGCCCTTTCAGTTTGATCCACTATCTGGGGGTCCTTAAACATGTGGACTGTCTGCAGACTGGTCGTGTATTTTATTACACATTGTGCATGTCCGGTTCCGCGGCCGGAAATCCCCGTATATGTGGGAATCGTGTCGTGATTATATTATGTATATCGTGCTTGTCGTGCGTGCTTGCTCTTTTCATTATATATATGATAGAGAAAGGATGAGCTCTTTGTGGATTGTAGTTATTCATGATATTATATGTACTCATGCTAGTTTGTTTTAGTATCCCAGCTTTGTATGTATTCTCGAAAATGTATCTCAGTCAGTGTAGTATTTCAAATCAGGGATTTGCTTATATGTTTTCTAAAACGTTTATTGTTTCATGCTTGCACCTAAATTGATTACCTGCCAAACCGTTGTGTTTGACCCTTGTTTGTTGGTGCCCAGGTGCAGGAGACGCTGCCTTTGAGGAGGAGCGTCAGGAGGAGGTTCTTGAGCCACCCCCAGTGAGAGAGTGGCAGCCCGACGATGTTATTTAGACGTCGGGCGGGTTTCTTGAGTTTCGTCATTTTGTCTTGGGGTTTCCTTTATTATTTTGAGCATTGTATTGGCCTGTGTTGGCGTCTTATGGGATGTAACTAAAACTTAACTTACTTTCGTGTTAGTCTCATAACTTGAATTATAATGGGAATGCCATGTTAACTCCTTTGTTTGGATACTATGTCTTGTTATTATTTCGTCAAAGCACTTAAAGATTTATTGGTGCTTACCTTGATGTGTTTTGCTACACGTTTCCTTAAACTTGATCGTGTGAGTCAGATTCCGCGTGTCCTTGGGAATCCTCACCGCGGGAACCTGTGGGAAACATAAACAATCGTAAATTTAAAACGTCGCGGGCCCGGGATCCCGTTCCGGGGTCGCGACAACTTCCACACCCAATTCTTCAAACTGCTGTAAAACACCAATTCCCCTCAAACTGGCCATGACTACTAATTTTCTGCTAAATGCATCACCTACAACATTCGCTTTGCCTGGATGATATTTGATTGGAAAGTCATAATCTTTGATATACTCCATCCACCTTCTTTGTCTCATGTTCAAATCCTTCTGCGAGAACAAATACTGTAAACTTCGGTGATCTGAATGGACTTCAAATTTCTCTCCGTAGAGGTAGTGTCTCCACATCTTCAAAGCAAAAACAACTGCTGCCAATTCCAAGTCGCGAGTCGCATAATTCTTCTAATGGTCCTTCAACTGTCTCGAGCCATAAGTAATCACCTTGCCATCTTGCATCAATACACAACCTAGTCCCACATTCGAAGCATCTGTGTAAACAATAAATCCGCCATTGTTCGAAGGTAATGTAAGGATTGGGGCTGTGGTTAACCTTCCTTTCAACTCCTGAAAACTCGTTTCACACTGATCGGTCCAAACAAATGGGACATTCTTCCTAGTCAATTTTGTCAACGGGGCTGCAATGGACGAAAAACCTTGGACAAATCTTCTGTAATAGCCTGCTAACCCCAAAAAGCTTCTAATTTATGTCACACTGCTTGGCCTAACCCAATTAACAACTGCCTCTATCTTGGCTGGATCAACTGCTAAACCTTCTCTGGGGATGATGTGGCCTAGAGAAGCAACTTGCTGTAACCAGAATTCGCACTTACTGAGTTTTCCATAAAGCTGATTGTCCCTCAAAAGCTGTAACACTATCCTCAAATGTTCTTCATGCTCCTTCTTACTCTTGGAATACACAAGGATGTTATCAATGAAAACTACTGTAGAGTGATCCAAATATGGTGCAAAGACTTTGTTCATAAGAGTCATAAAGACTGCGGGTGCATTTGTCAAACCAAAGGGCATCACTAAGAACTCGTAATGCCCATATCTTGTTCTAAAAGCAGTTTTTTGAACATCTGAGTCTCTAATTCTCAACTGATGGCACCCTGATCTTCGGTCTATCTTGAAAAAATAGGCTGCTCTTTGTAATTGATCAAATAATTCGTCTATCCTTGGCAATGGATACTTGTTCTTCACGGTTACATGGTTCAATTTTCTATAGTCAATGCACATTCTTAGACTTCCATCTTTCTTTTTCACAAATAACACTGGTGCTCCCCAAGGTAAAACACTTGGCCTAATGAAGCCTTTACTCAACAATTCCTGCAACTAGACTTTTAATTCACCCATTTTTGCTGGAGCCATTCTGTATGGTGCAATAGAGATCGAAGCTGTCCCTGGAAGAAGTTCAATTGTGAACTCAACTTCTCTGAGTGGTGCTAATCCTGGGATTTCTTCTGGAAAAAACATCCGGAAATTCACACACAATGGGGATTTCCTCCACCCCTTGGGACTGTTTATCCTCCGTGATAAACGCAATAAATGCTTGACACCCACTCTGAACTAATCTGCTTGCCTTCAACACTGAAATAAATCTTGCCTGAGTTTTCCTCTTGTTCCCCTGAAATATCAATTCTGCTTGTGGTCCTTGGAATCTGAATGTTATGGTTTTACTAAAACAATCCATGGTGGCATGATATGCATATAACCAATCCATGCCTAAGATGACGTCAAAATCATGCATGTCCAAAACAATGAGGTTGGCCAGTAAATTAACATCTCCAAACAAAACTGTACATCTAGGGTAATAGGTTCTACAGTCAACTTGTTTCCTTATTGGTGTGGTGACGATCAGAATATAATCCAATTCATTACGTGGTATATCAATCAATTTAACAAAAGTAGGAGATAAAAACAATGTGTGGATCCATGATCAAATAAAATCTGAGCTTCTACCCCACAAACAAGAAGTTTACCTTCCACCACGTCTCCTGCAACTTCAGTATCCGCACGGTTGAGATAATATAAACGTCCATGCATCTGTAGTCTATTCGGTGCTTGATTTTGCCTTCCTTGGGCATGTCTGTTCTGTTGTGGAGGACGAGCATTCTGATTCTGTGCTGGTGGCCTAGCCTGTTGCTGCTGTTGAGGTGGTCTAACTTGATTCTGAACTGGTGCTTGATTCTGAGGAGCTGCTTGTCTCTGTTGTTGGTTTCTGTTTCCTTGATTCTGAAGTTGTGGGCAATCCTTGATTGCATGATTCATAGCCCCACATTTGAAACATGCACCTGTGGCCTTACGACATTCATGTGTTTCGTGGTTCTTGCCACAATGGCCACAACCCTGCCTCACTTGACTGTGCTCTTGTTTTGGTTTCTTGTTATGGTGCTGCTTCTGATTCTGTTGTTGATAGTGCTGCTTCCTGTCTTGAACGATCAGGTTGTTAATATCTTCAAACTTATATGCCCGTTTGGCAGCCTCATCATATGTAGCTGGTGGAACTACTCCTATGGTATCTCTCATGATAATCAGGTTCAATCCTTCTAAGAACTTTGTTATTTTCTTCTGCTCAATGTCAATTAAGTCGGTAGCATATCTAGCCAATCTCTCAAACTTGGTGACATAGTCTAGCACAGTCATGCTGCCCTGCTTGAGCTGCTGTAATTCAATAGCCTTCTGCCTCTTAACATGGGAGTGAATGTACTTATCCTGGAATTGTATCTTGAATGCTGCCCATGCATCTTCGTTAGCCATTACTGTGTATGGGTCCTTGACCATTTGCCACCACTGATCTGTAGGCACATAGAATAGTTTAGCTGTGAGGTTGACCTTCTGTCTCCCCGTGCACGTAAAGACATCAAAGATTTTATCGGTGTTAGCCAGCCAATCATCTGCAACTAACGGGTCCTTATTGCCTGAGAATTCCTTTGGTGCTCTTTTCCTGAACATCTCAAATAGCGCGTTAGGGTCATGATCCCTATTACGGATAACAATCTGTAGACCCAAAGGTTGAGGTTGTGGAGCTTGATGTCTATTTTGAAGAACTTCCAAGAGTTGTCTCTGAACTTGAGCCATTTCCTCATCTTTCTTTGCTATCTGTTCTTGAAATTTTGCTTGAGTCTCATTTGCCTGTCGTTGTTGCTTTATCATAGCTTGCATGAGTTCTTGGAACTGTGTAGCTGTTGGCGTATTAGTCGTGTCTGACTCATTCTGATTACTGCCTGAAGCATTATTGTTTGGAACTTTTCTTGGAGGCATGATGCTATAAAACAAGATGTTAGTACATAATAAACATGGTATAAATGTTTCTAAGGTCCTATACCAAATGAATCTACCGAACTCACGAATCCTCGCCACGTTCCTAGGGTTTTCTAGTTTTTTTAAGTGCATGAAACAAGTCCCGCTCTGATACCAGTCCTGTCGTGACCCCAGAATGGATCCCGGGCCCGCGACATAGTTTTTGTTGTTTTCTCACAGGTTTTCGCGGTGAGGATTCCCGAAACACGCGGAATCAGTTTCACATGATCAAGTTTACGGAAGCGTGTAGCAAATCACATCAAGATAAGCACTAATAAAATTTTAAGTGCCATAACAAATTAATATCAAGACATAGTATCACAAGAAAGGAGTTAACATGGCATTCCCATTATAATTCAAGTTATGAGACTAACACAAAAGGTAGTTAAGTTTAGTTACATCTCATAAGAGGCCAATAAAATTCTCAAAATGACAAAATAACCCATGACAAAATGAAGCGCAACTCAAGAACCCGCCCGACGTCTAGTTGACATCGTTGGGTTGCCACTCTCTGACTGGGGGTGGCTCAAGAGCCTCCTCTGGATGCTCCTCCTCAAAGGCAACGTCATCTGCACCTGGGCACCAACATACAAGGGTCAAACACGATAGTTTGGCAGGTAATCAATTTAGGCATGAGCATGTAATAAGTAAATGTTTAAAGAAATATATTAAGACATTTTCTTGAATTGGAAACAGTTACATGACTAAGGGACATTTCAAAATATGAGCAAAGCTAGCCTGGATACTTATAATATCATGAATAGTTACAATCCACAATGAGCCCATCCTTTCTCTTGTTGGAAGTAGACGGGCCTCGTGGATAGGTTTTCAAAATTTTTTGACCCACTTGACTCAGGGATCAACTATCCAGAAGGCTATAACCCAATCCAGGATGCAATCCCTCATTCTCATCAATCATGTACAACAATATAACCTATCTAGAAGGTAAAAATCAGCAACTACATGCAACAAAATAATCTACAACAAGTAGAGAAACAGATTATACCTTTGGAGCCCGGTAGTGCTCTAATCGAGGAGAAGATAACCGACTAGAACAATAACTCTTCTTGCAGCAATTAGAGATCTCCAAGACCTTGTTTTCTTCCATGCTATGACCCTCTATCAGATCGCTTTTCTCAAAAAGATGTGTGGGATCTCCAAGAGAAAACCCTACTAGAAACTTTAAGGAACTAGAAGGCAACTAGAAGAGAGAGAAAAGAAGAAAATTGTGCAACACTTGCACAAATAAAGAGGGTTGGGCGTGCACTCTTATGGCTGGACGTCCAAGGGGTGTATTCCCCTTTAAACAGCCCTCAAGTCTCCTTTCTTATCTCTCTTACTAATTTGTATTAGAAGTCACACTTCTACACAAATTAGTAGCTTACTATTACCACTATTAGAAGTCCTACTTCAAATAGAAATAGTAACTTTCAAATTCCTTCCTTTTAGAGTTTAAGTAAGAATAGAATATTTCTAATACTTGGGCTAGCATGGGGACCACTAGGGATTCCTTAGAAAGCTGGCTCGAACTGGGACACGCGACCCCACATCTCATGTGTAATCTGGGCCCACAGTTAATTACAAATAACACCACTATATAAATGCAATTGCACTCCAGTCTTAGGAATAAATTATAATGAAGACCCTAAACTTCCTAATTACCACAAGTAGGCCCCTCTATCATTATCCATGGATCAATTGGAATAAATCTGTCCCATCCAATCTTAGATCCACATCTTATTATCCTTGAGCCCCAATTAATTACAGTGATCATCAGTACCATCCAATTAACTCTTAAACGAGATGGGTGCGCACTTACTAATGATAAATCCATTAATTGGCACAAGGGGATAATGTAGATAGATTCCATCTTGATCATTGCATGTTCCCACGGTCCTACTACCACGTACCCAAGACACCGAGGTGTTGACCTACAGTTGGCCTCACTCATTGGTGACTGAAAGCAAATGAATAGACAGAAACTTGAGTTCATCAATGTCTCAAGATTGAGAGCCTATTGCTAGGGAATTATGAGAGCAGTCCTTAAATCGAGACAGGTATTTCATAAGGTGCTTCTCATGGTCCTTCAATACATCCAATGTACCAGTACTATGATCAAGAATCTTATATTCTGATGATCTAGACAGATCACACTATCTCATAGTGATCAAAGTGCTGCAACCTTGTCAGATGAGATGCCCAGTCTCATCACTGGTTGTGAAGATATTTTAAGTATAAGATTTGTGACACATATCTCCCGTATGTGGATCTCATCCATATACATATATCACATCTAATATACTAATGGGACCCGGTTCATCTCATGAACCATTATGTCATATGTATTGGTCATGTGAATTAAGTAATAAATCACCATTCATCTCATGAAAGGAAATGATGATTATATTGATAGATAAAGAAATTAATCAATTTATTACATCAACTGTTGGATTGACCATACAATCTAACAATCTCCCACTTGGGCTCAATGCCAGTCAGGGATGCATCTCATGCCCATCCCATCTACATGTTGCTCAAAGACTTTGGTAGTCAAAAGCTTAGTAAAGGGATCTCCCAGATTGTCTGCAGAGTCTATCTAGGTGATAGCAGTGTCACCTCTCTACACAATCTCTCTGACCATGTGTTACTACCTCTGTACATGTTTTTGGCTCCTCGGTTCCTAGGACTTATCGACTACCCTGCTGTTATCATAGTAAACTGTGAGCGACTGTCTTGCCAAAAGTACCACTCCAAGTTCCATAAGGAATCTTTTGAGCCAATCTGCTTCTTTAGCTGCTTCTCAAGCAGCTATAGCATAAACACATACCCAGAAGTTGATTTCCTGGAATCCTTATTTGACATGAAGTCAGAATCTGTGTAACCGACTGGAATCAGTTCATCACTGCTATAAATTAACATGTAATCTCTAGTCCTTCTCAAGTATTTGAGAATACACTTTACAACAGTCCAATGTTCGGGTCCTGGGTTAAACTGATATCTGCTGACTAAGCCCACTGCATGACAGATATCCATTCTAGTAGATAGCATAGCATACATGAGGCTACCAACAGCTGAAGCGTATGTTATCGACCTCATCTGCTCCTTTTCCTCAGGTGTCTTAGGAAAATGATCTTTGGAAAGGTGCACTCCATGCCTGGAAGGTATAATACCCTCCTTGGAGTCTTGAATAGCAAATCGTACCAGTACCTTATCTATGTATACAGCTTGGGATAAGCCAATCGTCCTATTTTTTCGGTCTCAATGTAGTTTGATCCCTAGGATGTGGTTGGCTTCTTCCAAGTCCTTCATATCAAAAGTCTTTGCCAACCAAACTTTCACTGTTGACACCATCCCTATATCACTCTCTAGGGGAAGGATGTCATCGACCCGAAAAATTATCCTGCCTCCTTTACTTTTCATATACACTCATAACTCATATGGGTTTGACAAAAATCAAATGACATGACTGCTTGTTCAAAACAGATGTTCAGTTTCAGGATGACTGCTTCAGTCCATAAATAGACTTCTGTATCTTGCAAACTCTTTCCTCTTGGTTTGTAGCTACAAAACCGCCTGACTGCACTATATAGATGTCTTCCTCAAGATGGCCGTTGAGAAACGTCGTCTTGACATCCATTAGCCAAAACTCGTAATTGAGATGAGCCTAAATGGATAAGAGTATCCGGATGGACTTGAGCATGGCTACCGGCGAAAAGGTTTCCTCATAATCGAAATCTTCTTTTTGAGTATATCCTTTTGCAACAAGCCTGACCTTTAAAGGTCTCAACTCTTCCATCTGGTCCTCTGTTTCTCTTGTAGACTCACTTGCACCTAATAAGTTTGATATTGGCAGGCAAGTCCACAAGTGTCTAGACCTGATTAGAGTACATAGACTCCATCTCAGCTTTCATAGCATCTTGCCAACGTCCCGAATCTATGTCATTAATTGCTTCATCATAGTTACAGGGATCCTGTTCCAGTTCTTCCAGGATTGCCTCGTAAGACTCTCCCAAGAACAGGAACCTGTCAGGGGTCCTGACTATTCTCTCACTACGACGAGGCACTGGTGTAACTACTGGGTGTGGTAAGGGCGGTTCTTCCTCAAGTTTGGTCATACTTGGATTTGGAATTGTCTGCTCTTGAATTTCTTTCAAGATCTCCTTTTCTAAAGATTTTCGGTCTATCATATAATCTTCCTCCAGAAAAACCGCATTAGTGCTCACCAGCACTTTCTGCTTTCTGGGATTATAGAATAACCAACCTTTAGTTCCTTTAGGATATCCTACAAACGTGCACACTTCCGACTCTGTTTCCAACTTATCTGTCTTAACCTTTAGCACGTGTGCCGGACAACCCCAAATGTGTAAATGTTGTAGACTAGGCTTTCGCTCGGACCACAACTCCCGGGGAGTCTTAGGTACAGACTTAGATGGTACGAGGTTTAGTATGTACATTGCAGTATCCAAGGCGTATCCCCAAAAGGATATAGGTAATCCTGAGAAACTCAGCATAGACCTAATCATATCTAAAAGAGTCATGTTCCTTCTTTCTGCTACTCCATTCTATTGAGGCATATCAGGAGCAGACAACTGGGATAGAATCCCATTTTCTGATAAGTATCCCATAAATCAGCAGAGAGATCTTCCCCTCCTCGATCTAATCGAAGAGTCTTGATACTCATGCCTAATTGCTTTTCCGCTTCTGCTCGAAACTCTTTGAACTTTTCAAAAGCCTCGGACTTGCGGTGCATAAGGTATATGTATCCATATTTTGAGTAATCATCTGTGAAAGTGATGAAATACTCATATCCTCCTCTGGCCCTGACATTAATGGGTCCACACACATCAATATGCACTAATTCCAATAAACCTTTGGCCCTATTGCCCTTAGATGAAAAGGGCCTTTTGGTAGTTTTGCCTTCCAGACAGGACTCGCAGACAGGCATTGGTTCTACCACCAATGAAGGCAAGATACCATCTTTCACTAGCCTGTCAATCTTGTTTAGGTTTATATGACCTAGCCTTAAGTGCCAAAGTTTTGTTGGATTAGATGAAGGTGACTTTCTCTTCAATGATGGTCTATTAATTGTTTCAGTATCATGTATCTCATACATTATGGGAATTAACAAATAAAGCCCATTGGTTACCTTGCCAGAACATATAAAAGTACCATTCCTCTTTATGACAACTTCAGTACCAAAAGTAATGGAATAACTTTTATTCACCAAACTAGACATTGAAATTAAATTCCGCCGTAAAGACGGTACATATAATGTGTCTGACAAAATCAATTTATTATTTGAAAAACATAATGTAATAACTCACACTGAAACAACCTCTGCCTTAGCATCAGATCCTAGGTTGACAATGATTTCTCCGTCACTGAACCTCCTAGTTTCCCTGAACCCACGTAACGAATTACATATGTGATCAGTTGCCCTGGAGTCCATACACCAAGATTCTAAAGTACCAGTTGCAAAACTAACTTCAGAAATAAGTGACTCAATCATACCTGAGGTCTTCTTCTTAGACAGATATTCTGGACAATTTCTTTTCTAATGTCCTATCTTACCACAATGGAAACACTTTCCTTTTGACCCTGAACCCTTAGCCTTGGTCACGCCACCATTAGGACAATTCTCCACCTTAGGACCTTTCGGAACTGATTTCTTTTTGCCTTTCCGCCCTTTGCCTTTCAGCTTGGACTTGGCATCTGACTTTTCTGTCACTAGGGCAGTTGGCTTCTTCTTCATAATCCCTTCAGTCACCACCAGCTGGCTAGACAGCTCAGCTAGAATTAGATTCATCTTATTCATATTGTAATTAACCTTGAAATTGTTGAATGACTCTGGTAGTGACTCAAGGATTATGTCTATCTGCAATTTTGCATCAATCGTAACCCCCAGTACGTCTAACTCATTCAATGAGTCCATCATTTTCAACATATGGTCCTGTACTGGTGTGCCTTTAGCCATCTTGGTGCTTATAAGCACCCTCATAGCAGCCTGTCTAGCAGGCCAGCCTTGTTCTGCAAACATCTCCTTTAAGTTCGATATAATATCGTATGCAGTCTTATATGATTGATGTTGGTGTTGCAAAACACTAGACATGGATGCCAGAATGTAACATCTGGCCATCTCATCATCTTTGGCCCATTGGGTGTAAAGTTCATTTTCTTCTTCCGGTGTGTTAGACCCCGACCCAGACCAATTCGATTTGTGTGCGATTAGTATGTGTTTAGTCCTAAGTGGGTTTAGTTGTCGTTGGGTTCGAAGTAATTAGTTTTAGTCTTGGACATAGCTTTGGGAATTTTGAGAACGTTTAGTATTAGTCAGACACACTCAGGAAGGCCTGAGTGCACGTGAAAGCTTGGGAGGATCGTATCGGTTTCCGTGTAATTGTGATTTTGATTTCATTTGAATGATTTTTTTATGTGTTACAACTTTCGTCTTAAGCCCATTCATGTTTGAATCCCAAAAACCCAAGTTCTGGCCCAAAGAGGGTAAAATTGTCTTTTATGCACAAATTTGGACACAATTTTCGAGGTCTCAAAACCATGTCAAAAATATACTTTTTGGAAACTAGATATTTCGAGGATCGTTTTGTCCTTCTTCGTCGAGTTCATTCGAGGCCCGCATGATCATGTTTTGGTCATTCCAAGGTTCAAGTTAATTGGGGCCCATTGCCATCACTTAAACCCCATCTCCCTCTCTTTTCATTCATTTCCCCCAATTTCTGCAACTTCCTTGACCTAGCGCTGAAAAACCCTCTTCCCTTTCCATCTTCCTCATCTTGCATGATCTAGCTAGAGTTCTCCAAATAAAATTCTAAGGCTATCACCTTCTTCCTCTCATCCTAAGCTTTCCATTGATGCAAATTGCTTGAAGTTCCAAGTTGGGCAAGAGCTCCATTTCCTTCCCTCTCTCTTGTTTGACCATTTCTAGGTAAGAGCTTCAACCCATGTTTTTTCATGAAGTCTTTTTAGTTCTTAAAAATCTTGTTTTTCATGTTTACAAACCCTTTTGTAAAAATGGGTTCTTTGTTTTCATTTGTGTGGAGTTTGAGTGGATTTCCCTTGGGATTGTTATAGTGTTGGAATAGCTTGAGTGAAGTGCTTGAAGAGGATTGTTTAGCATTTGGACAGGGCAAGTAATCTCTATAGGTTCAATGTGGCATGTGTATTTTGATTTCATTGTATTTTAGGAATTGTACATATAAACTTGTTTATGAACTTCATGATCTTGTTTTCATTGGATTGAATGTTGAAATTGTGAAAAATGAACCCTTGGTGAGCATGAAGGCTCAAGGGATTGTATGTGGTTTAAGGATGAGAAGAAGAAGATGAATGTGTGGGAAGTTGTACAAGAGAAAGGCATTTTCTGCACTCAGCGAGCACAGGCAGAAGCTTGTCCGCTCGAGCGACCCTTGGGTCCGCTCGAGCGACCAAGCCTCTGTTTGTTCCGAGCGCAAACAGAGAGCTGTCCGTTCGAGCGACCTTATTGTTCGCTCGAGCGAAGTGTCAACGTCTTACAAGATCCGCTCGAGCAAACCTGCCAGATTCAGGAAGAAGAATTATTTTGTTCGTGCATTTTCTTGAAGGTTGAAAAACTAGACTATGTTAAGGGTTTTGACTTGACATTGTGTAAATGGAACTTCGAAATGCAACCCAACTTCGGGGACACCAATTCTTGTATATTCCGACATTTGGGGTCCCAATTACACAAAGGTCAATTAGTAGCCTTAACACATGCTTGTCAGATTTCTTATTTGAATTCCGTTTTGGTACGATAAGTACCATAGTGTACTCGTTTTGGATTTCAAGTATAAGCTTGTTTTGAAGATTTGTTTCAAGAAAAAGGGGTCACTTCCTAAGCGTGTTATGCATATTAATTATGCCTTTTGCTAGTCGTGTTCATCGTGTTTTGATAAGTGACTTTCCCTTTTCATCTCGTCAGGTTTTGATAGTGTTCCGCATGTTTTGTGCATTCATGGGTTAAGTGAACACCACTGAGCTTGGACTGCCCTTTCAATTTGATCCACTGTCTGGGGGTCCTTAAACATGTGGATGGTCTGCAGACTGGTCGTGTTTTTATTACACATCTTGCGTGTCCGGTTCCGCGGCCGGAAATCCCCGTATATGTGGGAATCGTGTCGTGATTATATTATGTACATCGTGCTTGTCGTGCGTGCTTGAGAAAGGATGGGCTCTTTGTGGATTGTAACTATTCATGATATTATATGTACTCATGCTAGTTTGTTTTAGTATCCCAGCTTTATATGTAATCTCGAAAATGTATCTCAGTCATTGTAGTATTTCAAATCAGGGATTTTCCTATATGTTTTCTAAAACGTTATTGTTTCATGCTTGCACCTAAATTGATTAGCTGCCAAACCGTTGTGTTTGACCCTTGTTTGTTGGTGCCCAGGTGCAGGAGACGTTGCCTT
This sequence comes from Cinnamomum chago, assembly GCA_038049695.1. Classification (NCBI taxonomy): domain Eukaryota; kingdom Viridiplantae; phylum Streptophyta; class Magnoliopsida; order Laurales; family Lauraceae; genus Cinnamomum; species Cinnamomum chago. The sequence continues at coordinate 88,567,993 of CP142453.1, read as the reverse complement.
TGAGGAGGAGCATCAGGAGGAGGCTCTTGAGCCACCCCCAGTGAGAGAGTGGCAGCCTGACGATGTCAATTAGATGTCGGGCGGGTCTCTTGAGTTCGTCATTTTGTCTTGGGGTTTCCTTTATTATTTTGAGAAGTGTATTGGCCTCTGTTGGCCTCTTATGGGATGTAACAAAAACTTAACTTACTTTGTGTAGTCACATAACTTGAATTATGTTGGGAAGGCCATGTTAGCTTTTTTCTTTGATACTATGTCTTGTTATTATTGCTATAGCACTTAAAGATTTTATTGGTGCTTATCTTGATGTGATTTGCTACACGCTTCCGCAACTTGATCGTGTGAGTCAGATTCCGCGTGTCTTTGGGAATCCTCATCGCGGGAACCTGTGGGAAAGTATATCTTCAATGTACACAACAACATCGCGGGCCCGGGGTTCCGTTCCGGGGTCGCGACACGGTGCATCCAGGCTAGGCTCATCAAGGGGAACACTAAACATGAATGCCAGAATGTAACATCTGGCCATCACATCATCTTTGGCCCATTGGGTGTAAAGTTCATTTTCTTCTTCCGGTGCATCCGGGTTAGGCTCATCAAGGGGGTTTTGGTAAGGACATATTTATATCCTGAAGCAGCCAGGACAATATCCAGGTTCGGTTTCCAGTCTACATAGTTGGATCCCACCAATTTATTCTGGTTGAGGATGGTCACAAGTGGATTGAAAGTATTTGAATTCCTGCTTGAAAAACTGTAGCACATAACCATACATTCAATTAATGAATTTAAATGACATTAGGGTTTACTATTCTACCAAATTTTTGTGGGAGTCCTCATAACCACTAAATTCAGAATACATCGGAATCCCAATCTCCGGGGTATGCCTCCTTGGGGAGTGCGAATACCACCTAGATTGGTGCGGATCAAAGTTGGTCAAAATTAGGATTAAGACTAACTTTCCATAATCCCCTTCATTCATTATTATCTAGGTATCTCATACCAAATAATGAATGACTCCCGACTAGCTTCGGTTTCTAAAATAAATGAGGCAAATCCTTGGGGATACTACATTATTTTAGTTAAGTGTGACCCACCAACTAGCATTGCATGACAACCGTTGCGAGCAGCTCCTCCCCCCGCCCCGTCTCACCAACACTATCCATAGGAGATTCATATCTAGTAACCAGACAAGTAAAAGCCCTTCGTGGGGAACGACCATTCTCAAGATGGCGCGAGGCTAATACTTTCCTTATAATGGACCTATGGTGGAAAGCCATGGGGATTTCTAAATATAAATGCCTTGCTCCCACTTAATATTTTAGAATTGAGGATTTCCCTTAAGGTACATGGGCCTGTTGGAAAATAGGTGGGCCTTTCAGATAGGTTTCAAAACTTTTGACCCACTTGATGCAGGGATCAACTATCTAGAAGGCAACAAACCCAATCCAGGATGCAATCCCTCAATCTCATAAACCATGTACAGCAACATAACCTATCTAGAAGATAGAAAATAGCATCTAAACATGCAACCACGAAATCTACAACATACAAGGATGTAGATTATACCTTTGGAGCTTTGTAGTGCTCTAATGGAGAAGTTGAATTCTTTCTTTGATGATGAACGCCTTCACTAATCAAACTAGAATCTCCAACACCTTTTGATCTTCCACGCTATGACCCGTATCAGATTCTCTTTTCTCAAGAAGATGGTGGAATCTCCAAGAGAAAAACCCTAAAGGAAACTAGAAGAGAAACTAGAAGAGGGAGAGGAAGAGGAGTATGCAACACTTGCACAAGAGGTGTTTGGGCGTGAATTCCAAGATGGAATTGCATTAGGGACGTCCAAGGGCTCTCCTCTTCTCCTTTTATAGCATTCAAGCCACCTCCTCTTACTAATTGAAATAGAAGTCTTACTTCCACTACAATTAATTGCTTACTAAATCAGAATTAGAAGTCTTACTTCAAATATGATTAGTAACTTCCTCTTTTCTAATTAAAATAGAAATCTCACTTCCATTAATAATTAGTAACTTACTATTACCACTATTAGAAGTCTCACTTCAAATAGAAATAGTAACTTTCTATTTCCTTTTAGAGTTCTACTATAATTAGTATCTTTCTAATATCTTGGACTAGAGTGGGGACCACTAGGGATTCCTTAGAAAGCTGGCTCCAACTGGGACACGCGACCCCACATCTTATGTGCAATCCGGGCCCACAGTTAATTGCAAATCACTCCACTATATAAATGCAATTGCACTCCAGTCTTAGAATATATTACAATGAAGACCCTAAACTTCCACATTACCACAAGTAGGCCCCTCCATCTATATCCATGGATCAATTGGACATGTCCACCAAATTAGATCCATATCTTATTATCCTTGAGCCCCAATCAATTATAATGATCATTTGGTACCGATCCAATTAACTCTTAATTGGAATGGGTGCGCACTTACCAATGAGAAATCCATTAATTGGCACAAGGGGATATTAAAGATAGATTCCATCTTGACCATTGAATGTTCCCACAACTCTACTACCACATACCCAAATCACCGAGGTGTTGACTTACAATTGGCCTCACTCATTTGTGACTCAAAGCAAATGCATAGATTGAAACTTGAGTTCATTAATGTCTCAGGATTATGAGCCTATTGCTAGGGAATTATGAGAGCAGACCTTAAAGTAAAGACAGTGTATATAAGGTGCTTCTCATGGTCCTTCAATACATCCAATGTACCAGCACCATGATCCAAAATCTTACATTCCGATGATTGAGACAAATCACACTATCTCATAGTGATCAAAGTGCTTGTCAGATGAGATGCCCAATCTCATCACTGGTTGTGAAGATATTTAAGTATAAGATTTGTAATACATGTCTCCTGTATGTGGATCTCATCCATACACATGTATTACATCTAGTATACTTGTGGAACTCAGGTTCATCTCATGAACCATTATGTCATTCGTATTAGTTATGTGCAAACAAGTAATAAAACACCATTCATCTCATGGAAGGAAAACAATAATATATATTGATAAATAAAGAAATTAATCAATTTATTTATCATATACTGGTATTGAGACCATAAAACTAACAATCTCCCACTTGGGCTCAATGCCAGTCAGGGTTGCATCTCATGCAGATCCCATCTACTTACTGCCCAAAGACTTTGGTACTCGAAAGCTTAGTAAAGGGATCTTCCAGATTGTCTGCAGAGTCTATCAAGGTGATAGCAGTATCACCTCTCTGCACAATCTCTCCGACCATGTGTAACTACCTCTGTACATGTTTTTGGCTCCTGGGTTCCTTGGACTTATCGACTGTCCTGCTGTTATCACAGTAAACTGTGAGCGGCTGTCTTGCCAAAAATACCACTCCAAGTTCCATAAGGAATCTTTTGAGCCAATCTACTTCTTTAATTGCTTCTCAAGCAGCTATAGCATAAACACATACCCAGAAGTTGATATCTTGGAATCCTTATCTGACATGAAGTCAGAATATGTGTAACCGACTGGAATCAACTCATTATTGCCATAAAACAACATGTAATCTCTAGTCCTTCTCAAGGATTTGAGAACACATCTTACAGCAGTCCATTGGTTAGGATTTGGGTTAGACTGATATCTGCTGACTAAGCCCAATGCATGACAGATATCCGGTATAGTATATAGCATAGCATACATGAGGCTACCAACACCCGAAGCGTATGGTATCGACCTCATCTGCTCCTTTTCCTCAGATGTCTTGTGACACTGATCCTTGGAAAGGTGCACTCCATGCCTGAAAGGTATAATACCCTTCTTGGAGTCTTGCATAGCAAACCGTACCAGTACCTTATTTATGTATTCATATTTGGATAAGCCTATCATCCTATTTATCCGGTCTCAATGGAGTCTGATCCCTAGGATGCGACTGGCTTCTCCCAAGTCCTTCATATCAAAGTTCTTAGCCAACTAAACCTTTTACTGTTGACAACATCCATATACCACTCTCTAGGAGAAGGATGTCGTCGACTAGAAAAATTACCCTGCCTCCTTCAGTTTTCATGTACACCCATGACTTATCCGGATTTTGACAAAAATCAACTGACTTGATTGCTTAGTCAAAATGAATGTTCTAGGTTCGGGATACCTGCTTCAGTCCATAAATGGACTTCTGCAGCTTGCAAACTCTTTGCTTTTGGTTACTCACTATAAAACCATCTGGCTGCATCATATAGATGTCTTCCTCAAGATGGCCGTTCAGAAACGCCGTCTTGACATCCATTTGCTAAATCTCGTAATCGAGATGAGCTGCTATGGATAAGAGTATCCGGATAGACTTGAGCATGACTACCGGCGAGAAGGTTTCCTCATAATCGATATCTTCTTTCTAAGTATATCCTTTCGCAACAAGCCTGACCTTTAAAGGTCTCAACTCTTCCATCCGGTCCTCTGTTTCTCTTGTAGACTCACTTGCACCCAATAAGTTTGATATTGGCAGGCAAGTCCATTAATGTCCAGACTTGATTAGAGTACATAGACTCTGATGGACCAGGCCCAAATGACTCGGTCCATAATGACGGGTCAGGCCCAAACTACTCGGTCCACGATGGTGGGTCAGGTTAAAGTGACCCAAGTCAGTGATGAGCCCAGGTCTAAATCCATCCATTAAGGGCCGGGTCTAGATCTATTGAATGATAAAGTCAGCGCGTCGTTCAATCTACCTGCTTTTACCAAGTCCTGCGGAGGAGATCTTACCTGCTCGTCTGTTGAGGGCGGTTCGGAAGACTCCACCAGAATGGAGCGTACTCGCTGAAGAATCGTCCCCATCCGTTAGGGGATGGATATAAAAAGAGAGTCCCACCAACACTAGGAAGGGCAAGCAATTCTTCTCCATTTTTACGTTATCATTGTATTCCTCTGACTTGTAATCTCTACATCGGAGAATAGTAAAATCACCAATTTGAAGTGGACGTAGGTCACACTGACCGAACCACTATAAACTCTCTCTCTCTCTCTATTAATTTTTCACATTAATTTCTTATCACTTGACCGGTGGTGCCCGAAACACTTTTTGGCATCATCAGTTTGGCGCCATCTGTGGGAAACGAACAAAATTTCCTTTTTTCAAAAAGCTATGCCGATCACCACAAGGTCAACAAGGCGACAAGATGGTAATTCCTCGAGGGAGGGCGAGGGTAATCCTCCACCGACTAACCCTGCACTGAATGCTCCCACTCCCTCTCCTCAACAGATGCTGGAGACCATGTAGCAGCTGGTGACTCAGAACCAGCAAATATTGTAGCTCATGCTGGCAGGGCAGGGAGGAGCACTAGCTGGTGCAGGACCGTAGGAAGTACCGCGCCTAGAGCAACTTGTTGCTCCACGCAGAGGGGCACCTCACCCGGGCGCCCGTCCACATGGGGCCTGGGGCCGAGGTGCCGTCCGACACCACCCTCACCTGGGCGCCCATTCCCAAGGCGCCCAGGGTCGAGGAATACACTTGGGCGCCCATCCTCATGGCGCCCACGCCCAGGGCACATCTGCTGGAGCTCCCCCTATCGTCCCACACAGAAGACTCCTGGTCGACCCTCAAGGTCATGCTCATCTCGACGTGCCTCCACCCCCGGGTGGAGCCCCAGGAGGGTCAAATCGCAGTGGACTTCCACCTCCTCCCTCTGCTTCCAATGATGAGGATCCTTCTTTCCAGGAGGGGGGAAGTGAAAACCATAGCCTGGAAGATGAGAGTTATCTCCAAGGCCAGTCCAGAGAGGCCCCCAATTGTTGGGATGAAAAGATCAAGGAAATGCAAAATCAGATTAGCAATGTCTTCAATGCCATGAAGGCACAGGTACCAGAATCAATAGACTACCTGGTGCAACGAACGGACACATCGTTCAAACCCAGCGTGGCGAACTACCCACTTCCAAAAAAGTTCAAGATGCCAACCATGGAAACCTTTGATAGGACAAAGGATCCACTGGACCACCTGGAGACTTACAAAACTCTAATGCAACTACACAACATCTCCGACGAGATCATGTGTAGAGCATTCCCTACCACGTTGAAGGGTTCCGCAGGGCAATGGTTCTCTAGTCTCGCCCCAACCTCTATTTCCACCTTTGCAGAGTTGAGTAAGTCCTTCGTGTCACATTTCATTGGATGACGCCGCCACCAGAAGCCCGCCACACACCTGCTCAGCATAAAGCAGGATAAAAATGAAAGCCTCAGGAGCTATCTCACTCGTTTTAACGAGGAGGTACTCCAAGTCGAAGAGCCCGACGACAAGGTCTCTATGACAACCTTCCTGGGAGGCCTTCGTTCTTTAAGCTTCCTCTTCTCGGTGATGAAGCGCCCGCCAAAGAGCTTTCCTGAACTGCTGGCAAAAGCCCAGAAGTACATGAATGCTGAGGACATCACCAGGGCTAGGCGAGGGGAGTCCTCCAGACCAGAAGGCAAGGGGAAGGAGCGAGACAGAGAGGACAGGAAGGAGAACAACAACAAGTGATGTAGGACGGAGCGGATACCTGTCAAAGAGAGACTCGGTCCAGCTCTTCAGAGAGATAGACAAGCCTTCACCCTTCTCAATGCAGCAGTCGGACACATCTTGTTACAGATCCAAGATGATCCCGCTGTCAAATGGCCAGGGAAGATGAAGTCTCCCCCAAATCGCAGAAATCCTAACAAGTATTGTCGCTTTCATCGCGACCATGGCCATGACACCGAGGACTGCTATGAACTCAAGAAGCAGATTGAGGACCTCATCCAGCGTGGACACCTGCGCCAGTATGTCACTGGAAGGGCCCAAGCACCGTCATCACCTCGTCACCAAGAGAATCAACAACCCTTCGGAGAAATTCAAACTATCTCTGGGGGATCGGTGGAGTCGCTTTCAGCAATGAAGGCCCATGCTAGAAAGGCCAGACACGCTGATGAAGCACGCACATCCAGTCCGACCCCGGAACGGATCCTGGGCCCGCGACGTTGTTTGTTACATTAAATTTTTGGAGATATATTTTCCCACAGGTTCCCGCGGTGAGGATTCCCAAAGACACGCGGAATCTGACTCACACGATCAAATATGCGGAAGCGTGTATCAAAACACATCAAGATGAGCACTGATAAATCCTTTTGTGCTATGACAAAATAATACAAGACATAGTATCAAAGGAAGAAATTAAACTGGCATTCCCATCATAGTTCAAGTTATAAAACTAACACGAAAGTAAGTTAAGTTTTGTTACAACCCATAAGAGGCCAACAGAGGCCAATACACTTCTCCAAAATAATAAAAGGAAACCCCAACAAAATGATGATGAGACTCAAGAACCCGCCCGACGTCTAGATGACATCGTCGGGCTGCCACTCTCTCACAGGGGTTGGCTCACAAGCCTCCTCCTGACGCTCCTCCTCAAAGGTAACGTCTCCTGCACCTGGGTACCAACAAGCAAGGGTCAAACACAACGGTTTGGCAGGTAATCAATTTAGGTGCAAGCATGAAACAAGAAACATTTTAGAAACATATAATAAGTCCTTGATTTGAAATACTATAATGACTGAGATACATTTGCAGAAATATTTAACTGAGCTGAGATACTGAAACAAACTAGCATGAGTACTTATAATAGCATGAATAGTTACAAACCACAAAGAGCCCATCCTTTCTCTATCATTTATATAATGAAAAGAGCAAGCACACACGACAAGCACGATATACATAATATAATCACGACACGATTTCCCACAAAGACGGGAATTCCGGCCGCGGAACCGGACACGCACGATGTGTAATAAATACACGACCAGTCTGCAGACAGTCCACATGTTTAAGGATCCCCAGACAGTGGATCAAACTGAAAGGGCAGTCCAAGCTCAGTGGTGTTACTTAATTTATGAATGCACAAAACACGCGAAACACTATCAAAACATGTCGAGATAAAAAGGGGAAAATCACTTATCAAAACACGATGAACATGACTAGCAAGGGCATAATTAATATCCATAACACGCTTAGGAAGTGATCCCCTTTTTCTTGAAACACATCTTCAAAACGAGCTTGTATTTAACTTCAAAACGAGTACACGATGATATTCATTATATCGAAACTAAAGTACGAATACAAAGCCTATCAAGCTCATGCAAGGACCTTTGGTTGATCATTGTGCAGCCGAAGCCCAGATGTTGGAATTAAAACAGAATTGGTGCCCCAGAAGTTCAAGGAAATCTCGGGTTTCGAGTGCATAATATCAGGCTAAAGGCCACTAAACATGTTCAAGTTTTTCATTCTTGCAAAGGCTCTTCAAAACAGGAAATTTGTCAAATTCGGTCACCTCGCGGTCAGGTGTCGGCTAGCCAAACTAAGGTCTGGCGGCTAGCCGCCAGCTGACCGACGAGCTGACCGCTGGAAATCCAAGTCCAACACAGCCCTCTGGAAAAGGAACCGAACTGACTGCAGTTAGCTTACGGTTAGCCGAACTGAGACTTGGCGGTTAGCCGTAAGCTGACCGTAGGGCTGACCGCGGGAAATCTAGTCTGAGATATAGCTCTCAGGAAAAGGAACCGACAACGCTCGGTTGGCCAGTGGTTAACCGACATGGGGTATGGCGGCTAGCCGCTTGCTAACCGTCCAGCTGACCAAGACCCACTGTCGAAATGTCAGCTTCTGGAACGGGAACCGCCGAGCTCGGTCAGCTCGCGGTTAACCGAAATGAGGATATCGGCTAGCCGCCAGCCGACCGACGGCTGACCGAAACTGCACAGGAAATGCAGTTCAGTTCAGATTTTCACATTTCCTTCTTCCCTTCTTCTTGTTTCTCATCCCACTTGCACTCCTTGAGCCTACATGCTCTCCAAGGGACAAAACACACATTTTTCCCAATTTCAAACATCCAATCCAAGGAAAACATGAGCAATGAAGGTTATAAACATAGTTATATGCAAAGTTTCCAAAACAACAATGAAGCTTAAAATACACATGCACAATGGTCCTATAGAGATTACTTGCCTTGCCCAAATGCTAAACACTCCTCTCCAAGCACTTCACTCAAGCCAATCCAAAGAACTACAAAAACCCAAGAAAACCACACAAAACTCACTCAAAGTTGAAAACAAGAAACCCATTTTACCAAAAGGGTTTGTAACATGAAAAACAAGATCTTTAAGGAACTAAAAAGACTTTATGAAAAGCATGGGTTGAAGCTCTTACCTAGAGAAGGTCAAACAAGAGAGGAGGAAGAAAATGAAGAGCTTGTCCAACAAGAAACTCCAAGAAATTTGTACCAATAGAAAGCTGGCAAGGAGAGGAAGAAGATGATGGTCTTGGAATTCTATTTGGAGATCTCTAGCTAGATCATGCAAGGTGAGGAAGATGGAAAGGAAAAAGGGGTTTTCCAGCCCTAGGTCAAGAGATTGCAGAGATTTGGTAAAGTGAATGAAAAGAGAGGGAGATGGGGCTTAAGTGGTGCTAATGGGCCCCAATTAGCTTGAACCTTGAAACGACGAAAACATGATCTTGTGGACCTCGAATGACTTCGACGAAGAAGGATAAAACGATCCTCGAAATATCTAGTTTCCAAAAAGAATGATTAAACGTTCTCAAAATTCCCAAAGCTATGTCCACGACTAAAGCTATTTAATTTTAACCCAACGACAACTAATCCCACTTAGGACTAAACACATACTAATCACACACTAATCGACTTGGTCTGGGTCGGGGTCTAACACATCCAAAGCACCCAGGCATGGTGACGGCGAGGTCATATCCTTCTCGGATAGGGACTTGGAAGGAATACAGCTCCCCCACGACGACCCACTGGTAATCACCCTGACCGTCGCCAATTTCCAGGTGCGGAGGATCCTAGTGGATAGTGGCAGTTCTGCTGATATTCTGTACGCAGACGCTTATGACAAGTTGAGCCTAGGCAGGGAAAGGCTACGACCTGTCAAGTCACCTCTCATCGGATTCTCAGGGGAGAAAATGTACCCCCTGGGAGCAATTACACTACCAGTCACCGCCAGAGTAGCACCTCGAAGCCCACGATCATGGTCAATTTCCTGGTGATAGATTGCCCGTCAGCTTATAATATCATATTGGGGCGACCTGCCCTCAATACATTAAAAGCTGTCCCCTCCACCTATCACCTCATCCTCCGCTTTCCAACCTCAAATGGAATCAGAGAGGTCAGGGGGAACCAGGTGGCCGCCAGGGAGTGCTATGTCTCCTCAATAAAGGACAAAAAACCACAGGAAGCATTGCAGATTGAGACCCTTGATCCAAGGGATGACGCCACCATTAAGAGAGGAGAGCCAGTGGAGAAGCTCACCCCTGTAGTCTTGGACGAGGAGCATCCAGACAGAAAAGTGTACCTTGGCTCTACTCTCCCAGAAGATCTTGGTCGCCAGCTAGTAGAGTTGCTGAAGCACAGCATGGACGTCTTCGCGTGGTCTCATGTGGACTTAGAAGGAATTGACCCTAGTATCGCCACCCACCGCCTCAATATCGATACTAGCCACAAGCCCGTTCATCAGAAGCTGAGGAGCTCTTCCACTGACTCAAGCAATGGGTGAGGAGGTGAGAAAGCTGGTTGAAAATGGGGCAATCAGGGAAGTGGCGTATCCTGAGTGGCTCTCCAATGTTGTGATGGTAGCCAAAGCAAATGGAAGATGGCGCCTTTGTGTTGACTTCACTGAGCTCAACAAGGCGTGCCCGAAAGACAGCTACCCGCTACCGAGGATTGACCTGCTTATTGATGCCACAGCAGGACACGAACTGCTCACTTTCTTGGATGCATATTCTGGGTACAACCAGATCAGCATACACCCTCCAGACCAAGAGAAGACGTCATTCATCACCCCAGGGGGAACCTACCGCTACAGAGTCATGCCCTTCGGGCTAAAGAATGCAGGCGCAACCTATCAGCGGTTGGTAAACAAGATGTTTCAGTCCCAGATAGGGCAAACGATGGAGGTTTATGTCGACGACATGCTGGTGAAGAGCCTTGATGCGGCAGATCACATGAAGTTGAACCTGGAAAAGTGAAGAGCCTTTTAGTGTTCTCAGGTCATACCGCATGAAGTTGAACCTGGAAAAGTGCGCCTTTGGCGTGGGATCAGGAAAATTCCTGCGTTTCATGGTCAACCAGAGGGGAATTGAAGCAAACCCCGATAAAATCAAGGCCATCCTCGACATGAAGTCGCCCTCCTCTACCAAACAGCTCCAGCGACTAAATGGAAGAATCGCAGGACTGAAAAGATTCATCTCCAAGTCTGCAGACAGATGCCTACCTTTCTTCAAAGCCCATCGGGAAGCCTTTGAATGGGGACCAGAGGCAGAGGAGGCCTTCCAAGGACTCAAAACCTACTTGACCACGCCTCCCCTCCTCTCTCATGCTGTGCCAGGTGAAACCCTGTACTTGTACCTCTCTGCTTCCTCGACAGCAGTTAGCTCCGTCCTCATCAGAGAGCATGGTGGGATACAAAAGCCATTTATTATGTGAGCAGGGCATACAAGGGGGCATAAGTTCGGTACTCGAGGCTGGAAAAACTGGCGCTTGCCCTCGTTTCGACGGCAAGGCGCCTAAGGCATTATTTCCAGAGTCATACAGTTGTGGTGGTTACTGATCAACCTTTGAAGGGAGTCTTGTGAAAGCCGGATGTGTCCGGGAGACTCCTCAAGTGGGCAGTCGAATTGGGCGAATTCGATGTCCAATACAAGTCGAGGGTCGCCATCAAAGCGCAAGTCTTGGCAGACCTTGTAGCGGAGTTCACACAAGCAGAAAAGGAAACGGATGAACTCGCCTCGCCTACAACTCCAGATCTCCAGGCCTCCACGGGGGACCAGACACCCCTGGGCGCCCAAGACCTGGGCGCCCAGGCACTGCAAGCACCCCTGGGCGCCTAGGCACTGCCAGCCTCCCTGGGAGCCCAAGCCCTGGGTGCCCAGGCACTCCCAGCACCCCTGGGCGCCCAGACACTCTCAGCCAAGGGCGCCCAAGCAATTTCTACCTCGGGCGCCCCGTTGCTCCCTGTTTCTCAGCCTAGCGTCCAGAGTCCCTTAGTACCACTATGGAAACTTTATGTTGACGGCTCCGCGACCAATAACGGAGGTGGAGTGGGTCTCGTTTTGATCAACCCCAATGGCACATCTCTCAAATATGCAGTGAAGTTCCACTTTACAGCTTCCAACAACGAAGCCGAGTACGAGGCTCTCCTCTCTGGTTTGAAGTTGGCACTCGAAATGAACGCCCGATGCCTCATTGCTTACAGCGACTCTCAGCTGATAGTCAATCAAGTAAAGGGCGAGTTCGAAGCAAAGGAAGCAAGAATGCAGGATTATCTCAGCATAGTGAAAAAGTTGATCCCGCAATTCCAGCACTTCCAAATCAGTCATATCCCTCGGGAGAGTAACATTGCTGCCGATGCACTTGCTCGGCTCGCCTCATCCATAGAGACCTCACCAGGCGAACCAACATTCCTTGGGCACCAACTCGAACCAGGCCAGTTGAATGAAAGAACGGCAAACATCAACTGTGCTACAGCTGAAACGAGCTGGATGGCCCCATAAGGGCGTACCTTTAAGAGGGTACACTGCCAGAGGACCCCCTTGAGGCGAGGAAGCTGAGGATGAGAGCTTCCAAGTTCACACTCTTACAAGGTATCCTCTACAAGAAAGGCCACTCTTTACCACTGTTGAGGTGCTTCTCTCCCGAAGAAGCTGATTATGCCCTGCGGGAAATCTACAAGGGAATTTATGGGAACCACTCTGGCGGACGCTCCCTTGCTCACAAAGCACTTAGGCAAGGTTTCTTTTGGCCCAGCATGCTAGCGGACGCCAAAGAATTTGCCAGAAAATGTGACAAGTGCCAGCGCTTTGCCACTGTGTCAAGGCAGCCCCCAGAGGAACTCACTACTATCATGAGCCCATGGCCTTTCTCCAAGTGGGGAATCGACATCATAGGTCCCCTTCTTGTGGGCAAAGGACAATGCAAATTTGTGGTGGTCGCCATCGACTACTTTACAAAGTGGGCGGAGGCGGAACCCTTGGCGAGGATCACAGACTCCAAAGTGAAGGACTTTGTCTGGAAAAACATAGTCTGCCGCTTTGGGATCCCACATGCGATCGTCAGCGACAATGCAAAACAATTCGACAATAGACTTTTCAATTCGTTTTGCTCCGATCTTCAGATAAAGCAACCCCATTCTAGCCCGGCACATCCACAGGCAAACGGGCAGGCAGAGGTCATGGTGAGAACGGTCCTGTGTAACCTGAAGACAAGGCTCGAAAGGGCGAAGGGACTTTGGGTCGACGAGCTTCTGGGAGTATTGTGGGCCTATCGGACCACGCCAAGAGCTCCAACCGGGGAAACCCCTTTCTCTCTCGCCTTTGGGACTGAGGCAGTCATCCCAGTTGAGATTGGAGTCCACTCTCTTAGGGTCCAGCACCACGACCCCGACACCAATGAGGAGGGACTTCGCATCAACCTAGACTTGATGGAGGAAGCAAGGGAGATGGCCAACGTCCGCAATGCAGAATATAAGCGGCGCATGGCAAAATATTATAACTCAAGAGTAAAGCCTCGCCCCCTCCAACCCAGAGATCTGGTCCTTAAAAAGGTAATCCTCGCCACGAAGGATTCTCGCAAAGGCAAACTGGGCCCAAATTGGGAAGGTCCTTACCTCATAACAGAAGTGGTAAGACCAGGCACTTATAGGATTTAGAATTCGGAAGGGAAAGTCCTACCTCATCCATGGAATGCAGAGCACCTGAAGAAATATTACCAGTGACACATGAAGGGAAAAAAGCAGTAAAAAGGGGGAGTTCAATTTTTTTAGCACTTTGTAAAATGTTCTTTTATCATGAGCAGTGTATAAATAAAGTTCTATATTTTATTCATTCCAATAGTTAGGCCACAAAATTGCCTTCTCAAAAAAAAGAAAAAAAACTACATGTAATGAAACGTATCAAAGTCTCCTATACCCCAGTCACTCTCATGGCTCCCCTCCTCCTCGCCATCCTCCTCATCCTCCTCGCCATCCTCTGTGTCATCAGAACCTCCATCAGGCTCCTCGGTTGGCAAAAAGACTGAAAGGTCGAGGTCAGGGAAAGCATCAGAAATCTTCCCTCGAAGCTCCTCATACCCATCAATGAAGGCATAGGCGACGCCCTCCGCTAGCTCCCTCTCAGCCTGAGAAGCTTTATCACGCGCGGCCTTCATCTCTGTGGCCACGACAGTCTCTCTGAGCGACGCCCTCTCGCGGGTCTGTGCAAGCTCAGCCTCCATGAGCGAAGCCCTCTCGAGGGCCTTCACCAGCCCAGTCTCTGCCCTTGTCACCCTCTCGCGGGATGACAAGAGATCAGCCTCTGCCCTGGTCGCCCTCTCGTGGGCTAACGAGAGATTAGCCTCTGCCCTGGTCGCCCTCTCGTGGGCTGACGAGAGCTCGGTCTCGAACCTGGTCGCCCTCTCACGGGCCATCGCAAGATCAACCTCGGAAGCTCCCCTAGCAGCTTCTAGAGCAGCAATTTTCCTCTGAGCAATGGAGAGCTCCTTTTGCATGCTCTCATTCTCCTGCTTCAGCTGAGTGTTGTGTCGGGCCCTTGACAATAAGCAGACGGACGCAGTGGAAGTCTGGAGCCATAAGAAACAAAGAAAATGAGAGTACACACATAAAAGTCTGGAGAAAAGGAAACAAAAAGCCTTTACCTGAGCCAGACCCTCTAAGAATGTATCAATGACGAGACATTGAGGGGCAAATGATGGGCCAGGCCCAAATGACTCGGTCCATAATGACGGGTCAGGCCCAAACGACTCGGTCCACGATGGTGGGTCAGGTTAAAGTGACCCAAGTCAGTGATGAGCCCAGGTCTAAATCCATCCATTAAGGGCCAGGTCCAGATCTATTGAATGATAAAGTGAGCGCGTCGTTCAATCCACCTGCTTTTACCAAGTCCTGCGGAGGAGATCTTACCTGCTCGTCTATTGAGGGCGGTTCGGAAGACTCCACCAGAATGGAGCGTACTCGCTGAAGAATCGTCCCCATCCGTTAGGGGATGGATATAAAAAGAGAGTCCCACCAACACTAGGAAGGGCAAGCAATTCTTCTCTATTTTTTAGTTATCATTGTATTCCTCTGACTTGTAATCTCTACATCGGAGAATAGTAAAATCACCAATTTGAATTGGACGTAGGTCACACTGACCGAACCACTATAAACTCTCTCTCTATTAATTTTTCACATTAATTGCTTATCACTTGACCGGTGGTGCCCGAAACACTTTTTGGCATCATCAGACTCCATCTCAGCTTTCATAGCATCTTACCAACATCCCGAATCTATGTCATTAATTGCTTCATCATAGTTACAGGGATCTTGTTCCGGTTCTTCCGGGACTGCCTCGTAAGACTCTCCCAAGAACGAGAACCTGTCAGGGGGCCTGACTATGCTCCCACTATGACAAGGCACTGGTGTAATTACTGGGTTAGGTAAGGGCGCT
Organism: Cinnamomum chago; assembly: GCA_038049695.1. Classification (NCBI taxonomy): domain Eukaryota; kingdom Viridiplantae; phylum Streptophyta; class Magnoliopsida; order Laurales; family Lauraceae; genus Cinnamomum; species Cinnamomum chago. The sequence goes on along the minus strand of CP142453.1, from coordinate 88,552,518 downwards.
TCTTCCTTAGGTTCGGTCATACTAGGATTTAGAATTGTTTGCTCTTGAATTTCTTCCAAAATCCCCTTTTTCTAAAGGTTTCCGGTCTATCATATAATCTTCCACCAGAAAAACCGCATTAGTGCTCACCATCACTTTCTGCTCTCTGGGATTATAGAATAACCAACCTTTAGTTCATTTAGGATATCCTACAAACGTGCATACTTCCGACTTCGTTTCCAACTTATCCGTCTTAACCTTTAGCACATGTGCCAGACAACCCCAAATGTGTAAATGTTGTAGACTAGGCTTTCGCCCGGACCACAACTCCCGGGGAGTCTTAGGTATAGACTTAAATGGTACGAGGTTTAGTATGTACATCGCAGTATCCAAGGTGTATCCCTAAAATGATATAGGTAATCCTGAGAAACTCAGTATAGATCTGATCATATCTAAAAGAGTCTGGTTCCTTCTTTCTGCTACTTCGTTTTGTTGAGGCATACTAGGAGCAGACAACTGGGATAAAATCCCATTTTCTGATAAGTGTCCCATAAAATCAGCAGAGAGATATCCTCCCACTCCTCTGACATTAATGGGTCTACACACATCAGTATACACTAATTCCATTAAATCTTTGGCCCCATTGCCATTTGATAAAAAAGGGCCTTTTGGTCATTTTACCTTCCAGACAGGACTCGCAGACAGGCATTGGCTCTACCACCAATGAAGGCAAGATACCATCTTTCACTAGCCTGTCAATCCTATTTAGGTTTATATGACCTAGCCTCAAGTGTCAAAGTTTTGTTGGATCAGATGAAGGTGATTTCCTCTTTAATGATGGTCTATTAATTGTTTTAGTATCATGTATCTCATACATTGTGGGATTAGCAAATAAATTCCATTGATTACCTTGTCAGAATACATAAAAGTACCGTATCTCTTTATGAAAATTTCAATACCAAGAGTAATAGAATAACTCTTATTCACCATACTAGAAAATGAAATTGAATTCCGCCGTAAAGACGGTACATATAACGTGTCTAACAAAACCAATTTATCATTTGAAAAAAAAACATAATGTAATAACTCCCACTGAAACAACCTCTGCCTTAGCATCAGATCCTAGGTTGACAATGATTTCTCCGTCACTGAACCTCCTGGTTTCCTTGAACCCCTACAACGAATTACATATGTGATCAGTTGCCCTGGAGTCCAAACACCAAGATTCTGAAGTACCAGTTGCAAAACTTACTTCAGAAATAAGTGACTCAATCATACCTGAGGTCTTCTTCTTAGACAGATATTCTGGACAACTCCTTTTCCAATGTCCTGTCTTACCACAATGGAAACACTTTCCTTTTACTCCCGTACCCTTAGCCTCGGCCATACTGCAAGTAGAACCATTCTCCACCTTAGACCCTTGATGACTGATTTCTTCTTGCTATCTCGGTCTTTGCCTTTTGGCTTCGTCCTAGCAAATGACTTTTCTGTCATGAGGGAATTTTTCTCTTTCTTCATGATTTCCTCAGTCACTACCAGCTGGCAAGACAGCTCAGCTATAGTCATTTCCAATTTATTATAATTGATCTTGAAATGATTGAAAGCATCCGGTAGTGATTGAAGGATCATGTCGATCTGTGATTCTTTATCAATCGTAACACCCAGTACATCTAACTCATTTAGTGCGAAACTTGAAAGTCCGGGGATCCGAACCCTAGAGGGGGGGGTGAATAGGGTGAGCTTCATTTATGACCAATTTTAATCAATTTTGACTTCTTTAAAACAAACTAGTCACAAGTGATGATTATCAAACAAAATGCGGAAGCTTAATGAAAACAATCACCACAAAGCAAGCACCATCACACAAGGATTTATAATGGTTCGGCCTCAATGCCTACATCCACTACCGGCTTGTGATCCAACACCCCATCGGATTTCCACTATTTATGCTTTTCAATAGGCTAAGCAATAACCTTTACAATATGCTTTTCAAGGCTAAGCAATAACCTTTACAATGATGTTTTTCAAGGCTTAACATCAACCTATACATTATGCTTTTATAAGCTAAGCAATAACCTCTTCAACCAAATGGTTGGTGTCACGCCCCTGAACCAAAACATCGGGGGCGCGAATGGGATAAGGATAGTTATATTTTTCTCTCCCAAGATCCGCGTGTGTGAAGACAATACATTCCAACATGTTCTGAATATTTCACGGAAGCTTTCGTGGCGTTGCAACCCGGAGTCCGTGGCCATCGGATTCCACGTCGCACTCAACCTTTAGCATATAGCTATGATATCAAGAATCATATCAGACTGGAGTAGACCATCACAACAAAGTACAGAGCTGACAGTAACATGATATTTCATTCCCAATATGTTCCAGTTACAATTACCAATGTACGTTAATTAAGAAACCCAAGAAAAGGCTAATAAAAGCCATATAAAAAAAGCTATTAACCACTACCCCAAATATGACGTAGCTCCGATGTCAAGCTCAATGTCTACATGACATAGCCGACAAAACAACCTGCAAAACATGGCTCCACAGCCAACAAAAGCACTCATCTCGGGACGAAGAAGTCTGGACCTGAGTGCCAAAAGTAGTGGGTCAGACACGACGGTCTGGCAGGTGGATGAAAAGATAACAAATATACTGAAGAATAAACATATGATAAATCATGCTATTTGATCAAATGCTGCATATAATTAAACGGTTGCAAAATCATAGATCTCTGACAAAACATGTATTCGTTTCAAGCATGGGTAAGACATGAAGATCTAATAAAACATATGTTCATTTACACCATCTATAAAAGCATAGATATTTGACAATCGGGTGTTCGTCTAAAACATGCATGACTATAGTGGTATGGCAAAACAACGCTCATTTGAAACTTAGGTAAAAGCATAAGTATTCAACAAATCGGGTATTCATTTAAAATAATGTGTAACCAAAGAATTCTGACAAAACTAATGTTCATTTAAACATATTTCAAGTATGGATATTTAACATATCGGGTATTCATTTAAAACAGGTATAAACATAGGAATCTGGCAAAACACGTGTCATTTACAACATATTTCAAAGCATGGATATTTAACAATTCGGGTATTCATTTAAAACATGTGTAAACCTAGGGATCTGACAAACCAAATGTCATCTAAAACAAAGCACGGATATTTAACAATTCGGGTATTCATTTAAAACATGTGTAATCATATAAATCTAGCAAAACCATTGATCGTTTGAAACATATGTAAAAGCATGGGTATTCACCCAACCGGCATTTATTTAAAACATGTGCGTGTACAAAGAACAAAAAAACAATATAATAATAACAACTGAATTCACCTTGAAGAATATTAACACTTGTTTAAATAATAACTTTCATAAAGGAAATGAATCATTTATCGGAAACAAATAAGCAATATAAAACATGTCGGGTATCCAAGGAATCGGGAACTGGCAAGATGGCAATCACAAAAAGCTAAGTCCTCTATCACCGAAGTGACAAGAGTATAACGGGACGTTGGTCTCAGTCACACAAGGTGAGGAGACTCAACGCAAATCATATATACAATATAAATATATGGGAACGGGACCACGGTAGCGAACCGGGTATCGGGACGGGACCACGGTAATAACCGGGTTTCGGGATCCAAACTGCAGCTGGCGGGACGGGAGGGGGATCTCCAAGTCGGTGGATCAAACCGACAAGGTTATCCAAGCTTAGTGATGCCGACTCATAGGTCAAATAACAAATCAGGACATATGCAAGTAAATCAAGTACAATAAATAAACGGGTAAAACGAGGGTGCTCAAGGGCACACTGTCATATCAAGTGGTGCAATGCACTTCGGGTCAAGTAACCATTTCAAGTGTACATCAATACTTTCGGGAAAATAAGGCATGTAGTATAAATCTCGGGATCGATAAAGTACCATAAACAATCAAAATTTCGGGTAAAGCATCGGTTCAAGATTTATTTGAAATGAATAGGGATCCCGTATGTCAATCTAATAATAATTTGGTACTCTTGAGTTTGGGGACATCCCGGGCTCCTTATACACTTTGAATTTTCAAAACTTCGAATGACATCTTTGTGATATGGTTTCTTTCTCGGATGGCCTCATGAAATGCCTAGTGAATCTCCTTCGACCAACAAAGCTCAGCGCTCGAGAGAACCGGAGAGTTCGCTCGAGCGAGGAGTTCTCCGGAACCTGGGAAATTTTGGTCACCTGGCGGTTAGCTAGCGGTTAGCCGCCGCTGGGATGGGCGGCTAGCCGCTGGCCGACCGCGGATGGGCTGCCAAAAATACAGCTTACTGGAAAGCTAACCGCCAAGGTGCGGTTAGCTGGCGGTTAGCCGCTGGCTAACCGTGGAGCTGACCGAGTTTTCAGGTGGAGAAGGGTGCTCTCTGGAAAAGTAACCGTGACATTTCGGCTAGCTAGCGTGACTGGCGGCTAGCCGCCGGGTGACAGCAGGCTTACCGCCAGGTGCGGGAATCACCCACTGTGTTCAGATTTAAGCCATTTCTCCTCCTCAAAACCATTCTCCTCACTTCCACTTAATCCTTGCCACAAAACTGAGCTAAAAGCTCCTCCAATGCAACTATCTACACTTCTCCACAACTCCAATATGGGTTCATTCCATCACCTCATCCATCAACATCAAATCCAATGCAATTAAAGAAAGAAGGAAACCATTTCACAATAGGGTACATTGGATATAAGCAAGAAGAAATTAAATGACATTCACCAATACACTTATAAGACATAAATGCACTACCATAAATGCACTACCGAAGCTCTATCATGGGCATTTATTTCAAACCAATGTAATAAATAGGCATGAGTGGAAAATACCAAAATCATTGAAAGCTTATAAAAATCAAACATCCACTTGCCTTAAGTCCAAGCTAGCCAAAAATCTAGAGATAAATAAGGACTATTGGTTACATTTCCATAACAATAGATGAGTTAGCAGAACTCTTTAAATGAGCATCTACTTCCAATCAATGTAAGCTAATAAACATAAATATGAATGGAAAAACCAACCCCATTCATTATAAAACCATATGAGCAAACTTTGACCAAATGAAATGCATAATTTCCAAGAGATTTAACAAGAGAGCAAGACCCATTAATATGCATTTTCGAGATCAATAGAAATGTGGCAAGAACATATGTGAAAACATATATCAAATTATCAAGAACAAGTAATAACATTTAGGATTTCTCATAAAACTTTGATAACATTCAAATCATCCATTCATCCACTTGCCTTGGGTTCCAATTAGCTAGACCAAGCCTCTAATCACCTCTCAAGCTCAAGATCAACAATCTCTACAAAAACCCCCAAAACAAACCCTAAAATGGGTTAAACAAAGGAAGACAAGGAATGGGCCCAAACCCAACTAGAAAATAGAACCTAAGGGAAAGCCATTGCACATCAAAGGAAAATGGGAAAGAGTCCTTACCTCTAGAGTCATGAATCAACAAGAAGAAGCTTGCAATAGGGGCTGCCCACCTTGGTTTCCCACGAAAATGATGTCAAACAAGAGAGGAGGTGAAGGGGAAGAAGTTGCCGGAGTTCCCTCGTCGGATTGGTGGCTTGGAGGCTCCATTAGAGCAAGAGAAATGGAAGAAAAGAAGAAGAATGGCTGCTGGTACTGTAGCTGGGGAGTTGCAGTCGATGGAGAGTGGAAAATGAGGGAGAAAGAGAGGGTGGAGTCATATTTTATAATGGGTGGGTGTGGGCCCTACTACACTTAAAACTTGCCAAGGGTAAAACATCTATTCGTAGGCCTCGGATGTGATCGACGAAGAAGAGAAAAATGCTTCTCATAAAATCTAGTTTTCAAAAAGTATAATTTTGGCATGGTTCTGAGATCTCGAAATTTGGGTCCAGATTCAATGTGAAAAGACCGATTTTGCCCTCCGGGCTGGAAAAACTGATTTTTGGAGCGTCGAATGGGTACGGAGTGAACACGAAAGTTGTAGAGATTAACAAAATAAGTCAAATAAAGCTAAAACCAGAATTATCAGGAATTACAAATAATCTCCCAATCTCGCGCAAAGTCACTAAAAGAACCCCCAAAGGGTCCCACTAATCACAAAGGCACTCAAAATTCCCCAAAACTAGAGAAAGACCATTCTAACTCACAAACTCAACCCAACAAACACAAATCCCAATAAAAGAAACTAATCCACCAATAAAACAACACTAATCCAGGAAATTAGGGGTCGGGTTCTCACAGTTGGTTATCTCTCTAAGTAGTGTCTAAATTACACTTGATGGAGATTCAATTAAGCTCATTACAATGCCTCTTAATTAGGCGGATATGGAAGTGAAAAACTAACTCACACACACACACTAAATGAATGCAAAGAATTATGCTCATGATGTGTGTATGATGTCCTCAATCATTTTTAAAAAGAAAGCTCATAAATGTATGCCTAAGGCTTTTGAAAGTTTTAGCTCATAAAACATTTATGATTGAGGAAAGAATGCAAGTCACATGTTAAAAGTAACAACTTGTTAATGATGTCAAAGATTCACAAGTTGTATGAAATTAATTAGCTCTAAACATGTGATGCATAGGGATGTCAATCAAATCAACAATGTAGCTCATAAAACATAAAAATAGATTTGATTGAAATTAGGGGACAAATCATATGTAATTATAAATACAACTTGAATATGATATACCAATCAAAGAAAGGCAAGTTGTGAAACTTTAAAACAAAACTACATATGATTTGTAAAGATGTTGAATCCAAAACATAAGATATATTTGAAAGAGATTTTCTTATGATGGAAAACAACACCCAAAGATTCAACCAAGTATATGAATCATGTTACATATAATTTCAAAGATTCTTTCATTAACATGATCTACTTAGATTTACCAAATAAAGTACTACTTGGATTGAATCAAATGGTGATGCATCCAAAACAATTGATCAATTCAAAACATAAAACATGTTAAGGATACAACAAATCATATTTTAACATGCTACTAAAGATTTACCAAAGATAAAACAAAAACATGAAAACATATGATTTGTAACGATGTTGAGTCTAAAACATAAGATAGTTTTGAAAGTGATTTTCTTATGTTGAAAAACAACAGCCATAGATTCAACCAAGTATAGGAATCATGTTACATTTAATTTCAAAGGTTCTTTCATTAACATGATCTACTTAGATTTACCAAAGATAAAGTACTACTTGGATTGAATCAAATGGTGTTGTATCCAAAACAATAAATCAACTCAAAACATAAAACATGTTAAGGACACAACACTTCATACATAGTTTATCGTGCTACAAAAGATTTACCAAAAGTAAAACAGAGCATGAAAACATATGATTAAGGAAAGTAGAGCCTACTTGGTGATTTGACTTCATTAATCCAAGCTTTAGCTTTCCTAATGATCCCCTTCATCCGTTAGTTCATTTCCCTTTGATTTGCCTCAAAATCCCTCAAGGAGGGCCATATAACTCCCAACTTTTGGCAAAGGAAAGAACTCATATTTATAGCCAAAATAGCCCAACGGCTAGTCCCTGGTCGACCTGGTAACAGTGCCCGGTCGACCGGCTATAAACGGTCAAAAAAGTGACCGTTGGAAGAGCAACGGCTCTTAGCCCCAGTCAACCTGCACAGTGTGGCCGGTCGACCGGCCATACTGCTGGTCGACTGCCTGGGACTAAAAATTCCCAAAAAACTATTTTTCAAAGTATTTCTTGGGGGAACTTTTGGGCCACTAAATCAAGCTTGAATACATGTTTTAAATCATTGTAATGGTTTTTAAAACATGAATCATAGAAAGCCTAAAATGATTCAAAACTTTAAAACCAAAGGCTTGCTTGATTTCTAAAACTCTTTTCTAAAACAAATGCATCCAAGTTTTAAAAGCAAATCATGCATGAATTGAAACTTTTACAAATCTTAAAAGCAATGCATGAATAAAACAAGATTTCAAGATTTCTTAAAACAATGCATATGTGTGTAAATCAAATGTTGCTTGAATGATAATGCATCCATCAAATTGCAATCTACAAAAATCCTAACAATCCCCCCCTTTGCAATTTGATGGCAACTCACTCACCACACTCACCACTGAATAAACACACTTCGTCTTCAGCTCCCCCTCAACTGGACAAGTCTTGAAATCTCCTTGGATGCTCCTCCTCTTAGCTTGGGCTCTTTTCTACATTCTTCATGATGCTTGGTACTTGATCATTCTTCAAGCTTTCTTTTCTTCTTTTAGCCAAGCATCTTCTGTAGCTCCAAGCTTTCTTCTTTCACCTCTCCCCCTTTGACCATGCCTCTCTCTCCCTTTGGCAAGATATGCATTCTCTCCCCCTGTAGAAGATCATACAATATCTCCCCTTAGGAAGCTTGGACATTCTCTTCACCCTTTTGAGAACTTGAATGCTCTCTCCCCCTTTGACATTAAATTGCAAAGGTACCTACACACATGTAATAAGGAAAATACCTTTAGTAGCACCTGTTAACAAAAGAAATCGAAAATGAAAAACATAATAGGCTATCATGTATGGAAGTTATCTCTAAGGGTTGAAAGGCAATCCAAGGGTTAATTTGATCAAAACTAATACTTCCTATGAAGGTTTACACTCCCCCTCAATCCATTCTCTCCTTTTGTCAACATATTGACAAAGATTTAACTATTAGATGCAAGAAGAAGATGGTTTAACCAAATGAGGGTCAACTTCAAGGAAAGGATTAGATTCATTTAACTATAAGGCTCAATATGATCAAATTACCAAAAGAGAGCAAGGTCAAGGAGAAAAGCAATCATGGATACCAATTGGAAAAACAAAGGATACCAATTGAGATTCAAAGATAAGTCTATTAAAACAATCAATCTAAAATAGATTTAAAAATATGACTATTAGGAAAAATCCAAATTAGAGCTATCCATGATGAAATGGGGTTTATTAATCATAGCATCAAATAATTTAACTATGGAAAACATATGCTATGAAGGTTTTGAAATCATTTCAATCAATCAATAAATATGACTTATTAAAGTGCAAGATGAGTGAAATGAAATTCAAACATGAAGCCTACCTCAACAATTAACCAACCAATATTATGAACACATAAACATGGTGGTAATGAGATTTACCTATATGAACAAGGGAGGAGGCAACCATGAAAATTATGATGCTAATGGAGTGTGACATGGAATGAAAACATATAACTAGCAAGTTCAATCCAATGTACACAAGGTCTATCACATTCACAAGAAATCAAATCAATCGAAAATTTACCAATTGAAACCAGTTGAATTTGACAACATGATTAAGAGCAAGAATGTGACAAACACAAAAATCCATCAAGCAACATAAATGCATATTCATCACTTTTAAAGATATGACTAATGAGCATAGTGATGAACAAGGTAAATTGCTATGCAAAAGGATATAACTTTGAAATGCATGCAATTTCCAAAGTGACTAAATCATATGAATTCAACAACTAAGATATCCATCAAACATATAGATATATGAGGGATGGAAATCAAAGAGTTTCATATGATCAAGATCACTACTATGATGTTGAAACATGTATAAGGATGACATCTTTTAGAGAAAACACATGAATCAACATCATAACCATCCAAAAAAATGACTAGAAAGCATAGAGGATGGATTTTAGTTCTAGGATGGTTTCTACAAATATAACTAAGATCACAACCATACATAGAACGAATTGACATTTGCATAGAGAGGATCAATCAACATTCAAGATCTAACTCATACCATATCATCAAAAAGGAATATAACTATGTGAGCACAAGAAGGTATGAAGTTAAAGGTAGCAATCTATCATGCAACATCTCCACTCTTAGCAAATGTTCTAAGCTTACAATGCAATTGAAAAGGATATGAGGTCTAAACCAAATGAACTTAGCACATAAAATCACATATGTACTTAAAAAGCTCAAATACAAGATTTTACAATAAAGCACATAAACAATCATCAATTTGCATTAATGAAAAAAATATACCAAGTTAGGCACAAACATGCAAATCAATGAAACCATATCCAACCAAGCAATGTAAGACATCAAAATCAATTTGCATAAAAGGAATGTAACTAAATGAGCAAAGATGCAAATTGTTTGTAAAAATTATTTCCTTCCAAATGATATAATCATAATTAGGCACAAGGAAATAGATTCAAGGAAAATGCTTCTATAAATACCACCAATAAAGCTTAGAACATTTTCCAAAGTTTTTCAAATCACTTCAATATTTGAAATTCCAACAAAGAATCATTTATAGAGTTATGAGCAAGTGATTTTGAAAAACAAGAAGTGTACTATTGTAAATTTTCAATTTGTAAAGCAATAGACACTCACAATTTTTCCATACCAAGAGATATAACTTGAAAATCAATGGAAAACTTAAATTGCTTCAAATCATTTGATTTACAAAAAGGATCTAACTATAACAATCATCAAATGATTTTCCAACATCAATTGATCATGAAAAAACTAGCTATGAAAGCATTTGTAATCACAATCAATTGATGTTGAATAGATATGCATTACAAGAGATATGACTATATGAACAAAATGCAAATCCATCATGAAATTATTGCAATCAAAGGATTTTGAGAACCATGAGATATAACTTAAAAGTTCATGAAGACAAAATCAAATGATCACAAAGAAACATTGCATTTTAAAAGATGTGACTATAAAGAAACAAAATGCAAATGTAACATGACCAACAATTAGATATAACTAAAAAGAATAGGTTGGTCTAGAGAGGATCAAGGCCTTAAGGTTAGTCTAAATATGTACCAATAAAGTATCACCTAAGGTCTTGATAAGGATGTCCTTGAGAGTTCATATAGAGGACTCACCAACTCTTGGAGATATAACTTGAAAAAGTCTTAGAGTGGTGCAAAAAAACTTGGGGAAATTTCATTTTCAATCATAGTGGAAATCATCACAAAGATATGCAATAAATCATAACACTAGGGTTCAAATCTAGCAAGGATCAACTCCGGGTTGTTAAGCCCTAAAATGGAGTAACCCGCTCTGATACCAATTGAAAGTCCGGGGATCCGAACCCTAGAGGGGGGGGGGGGGGTGAATACGGTGAGCTTCATTTATGACCAATTTTAATCAATTTTAACTTCTTTAAAACAAACTAGTCACAAGTGATGATTATCAAACACAATGCGGAAGCTTAATGAAAACAATCACCATAAAGCAAGCACCATCACACAAGGATTTATAGTGGTTCGGCCTCAATGCCTACATCCACTACCGGCTTGTGATCCAACACCCCACCGGATTTCCACTATTTATGCTTTTCAATAGGCTAAGCAATAACCTTTACAATAAGCTTTTCAAGGCTAAGCAATAACCTTTACAATGATGTTTTTCAAGGCTTAACATCAACCTATACATTATGCTTTTATAGGCTAAGGAATAACCTCTTCAACCAAATGGTTGGTTATCTCTCTAAGTAGTGTCTAAATTACACATGATGGAGATTCAATTAAGCTCATTACAATGCCTCTTAATTAGGCGGATATGGAAGTGAACAACTAACTCACACACACACTAAATGAATGCAAAGATGTATGCTCATGATGTGTGTATGATGTCCTCAATCATTTTTAAAAAGAAAGCTCATAAATGTATGCCTAAGGCTTTTGAAAGTTTTAGCTCATAAAACATTTATGATTGAGGAAAGAATGCAAGTCACATGTTAAAAGTAACAACTTGTTAATGATGTCAAAGATTCACAAGTTGTATGAAATTAATTAGCTCTAAACATGTGATGCATAGGGATGTCAATCAAATCAACAATGTAGCTCATAAAACATAAAAATAGATTTGATTGAAATTAGGGGACAAATCATATGTAATTATAAATACAACTTGAATATGATATACCAATCAAAGAAAGGCAAGTTGTGAAACTTTAAAACAAAACTACATATGATTTGTAAAGATGTTGAATCCAAAACATAAGATATATTTGAAAGAGATTTTCTTATGATGGAAAACAACACCCAAAGATTCAACCAAGTATATGAATCATGTTACATATAATTTCAAAGATTCTTTCATTAACATGATCTACTTAGATTTACCAAATAAAGTACTACTTGGATTGAATCAAATGGTGATGCATCCAAAACAATAGATCAATTCAAAACATAAAACATGTTAAGGATACAACAAATCATATTTTAACATGCTACTAAAGATTTACCAAAGATAAAACAAAAACATGAAAACATATGATTTGTAAAGATGTTGAGTCTAAAACATAAGATAGTTTTGAAAGTGATTTTCTTATGTTGAAAAACAACAGCTATAGATTCAACCAAGTATAGGAATCATGTTACATTTAATTTCAAAGGTTCTTTCATTAACATGATCTACTTAGATTTACCAAAGATAAAGTACTACTTGGATTGAATCAAATGGTGTTGTATCCAAAACAATAAATCAACTCAAAACATAAAACATGTTAAGGACACAACACTTCATACATAGTTTATCGTGCTACAAAAGATTTACCAAAAGTAAAACAGAGCATGAAAACATATGATTAAGGAAAGTAGAGCCTACTTGGTGATTTGACTTCATTAATCCAAGCTTTAGCTTTCCTAATGATCCCCTTCATCCGTTAGTTCATTTCCCTTTGATTTGCCTCAAAACCCCTCAAGGAGGGCCTTAAAATTCCCAACTTTTGGCAAAGGAAAGAACTCATATTTATAGGCAAAATAGCCCAACGGCTAGTCCCTGGTCGACCTGGTAACAGTGCCCGGTCGACCGGCTATAAACGGTCAAAAAAGTGACCGTTGGAAGAGCAACGGCTCTTAGCCCCAGTCAACCTGCACAGTGTGGCCGGTCGACCGGGTCCCCTGGGCCGGTCGACCGGCCATACTGCTGGTCGACTACCTGGGACCAAAAATTCCCAAAAAACTATTTTTCAAAGTATTTCTTGGGGGAACTTTTGGGCCACTAAATCAAGCTTGAATACATGTTTTAAATCATTGTAAGGGTTTTTAAAACATGAATCATAGAAAGCCTAAAATGATTCAAAACTTTAAAACCAAAGGCTTGCTTGATTTCTAAAACTCTTTTCTAAAACAAATGCATCCAAGTTTTAAAAGCAAATCATGCATGAATTGAAACTTTTACAAATCTTAAAAGCAATGCATGAATAAAACAAGATTTCAAGATTTCTTAAAACAATGCATATGTGTGTAAATCAAATGATGCTTGAATGGTAATGCATTCATCAAATTGCAATCTACAAAAATCCTAACAAAACTCATTTTCAACAAATGTTTTTGTACTGGGGTTCCCTCAGTCATCTTAGTGTTTATCAGCACCTTCATAGCAGCTTGCCTAGCAGGTCTAACCTGGTCCGCAAACATCTCCTTTAAGTTCGATATAATATCGTATGCTGACTTATAGGATTGATGTTGGTGTTGTAAAACGCTAGACATGGATGCCTGTATAAAACATCTGGCTACCTGATTGTCTTTTGTCCATTCGGCATAAAGGTCCTTTTCATACTGAGGTGCATGAAGCTCAGGCTCAGGAAAGGGGGGGTATGGTAAGGACATATCTGCATCCTGAAGCTGTTAGGATAATATCCAGGGTTCTTTTCCAGTCTATAAAGTTGGATTCCATCAACTTATTCTGGTTGAGGATGGTCGCAAGTGGATTGAAAGTATTTGAATTCATGCTTGAAATACTGTAGCACATAACCATACATTCAAGTAATGAATGTAAATGATATTAGGGTTTAGTATTCTACCAAATATATGTGGAATCCTCATAACCACTAAATTCAGAATACATCGGAATCCCAATCCCCGGGGTATGCCTCCTTGGGGAGTGTGAATACCACCTAGATTGGTGCGGATCAAAGTTGTTCAAAATTAGGATTAAGACTAACTTTCCATGATCCCCTTCATTCATTATTATCTAGGTATCTCATACCAAATAATGAATGACTCCCGATTATCTTCGGTTTCTAAAATACTTGAGGCAAATCCTTGGGGATACTACATCATTATTTTAGTTAAGTGTGACCCACCAACTAGCATTGCATGACAACCGTTGCTAGCAGCTCCTCCTTGGGGAGTGGACCCCCGCCCCGTCTCACCAACACTATCCATAGGAGATCCATATCTAGTAGCCAGACAAGTAAAAGCCCTCCATGGGGAACGGCCATTCTCAAGAAAGTGTGAGGCTAATACTTTCCTTACAATGAACCTATGGTGGAAAACCATGGGGATTTTTAAAAAATAAACGCCCCGCTCCCACTTAATATTTTAGAATTGAGGATTTCTTTGTAAGGTATTAGGGCCCACATGTATACATATGAACTTCAAATCATCTCATCATATGATCTAACATTGGTTCCAAGTCAAGTTATTTTAAGGAAAGTCCAGTTTCTAAATTAGTGTTACCAATGTGTCCATCTCATGGGCCATCAACACTTATTAGAATTCTTTCCAAAAATTAATTTGATTTGACCAATTTTAGTAACTTGCTATGTTTGGATTATATTTGGAAACATTCTAAATTAAGCATTCATCCATAAATAGAAAGTGCTAAAAAATAGAAACTAGTCCTCTCCTCCACATGGCCCTAGCGGAATAGACTTCTTGGACTTCTAGACTTTCCAAAACTTTGAAATTCCTCAAACTCGTTGGGCAACTCCAAAACTCTTTTGGTAATCTTTAAACTCTTTGATTAGGAGTCCAACATCGCTTTCTTTCTTCGTCTCGGACATTGCCAGAATTTACAAATTTATAAAAATTACATAAATTCCTATGCCTCGATTATGAGACTTACATGGTAATCTAAACATGGAAATAAAAAGGCTATAGGGAAATTCATCATGCCTTGCCCTTTCACGGGAAACCAAGGAAACCATGACGCCCTTTACATTTAGCCTTAAACAAACCATTAACCATAAATAGAAAGCAAAAGACTTGTGGGCCATATGGAGAGGACATGATCATCTGCAAGTTAGTATCTCATACAACAAAGCATCTCACAAAACCAGGTTACCAAACCATAATGGAAAAACAAGATGCCAAAAGTAACCACCCCTTTAATACATGCACTTCGCAGAGGGGGTCCGGGGGTGTCCCCAGGCGGTGGTCGAGCGAGCACGAGGCCAGGTCGACCCGCCTGACGAAGGCAGAAAATTTGGTTTTTCTAACTCGAGTCCAAACACCTCCAAAACACTTTTGAAGGCTCTCAATGGCATCCTACCATCCTTCCATCATA
The DNA here is from genome assembly GCA_038049695.1 of Cinnamomum chago. Lineage (NCBI taxonomy): Eukaryota > Viridiplantae > Streptophyta > Magnoliopsida > Laurales > Lauraceae > Cinnamomum > Cinnamomum chago. The sequence continues at coordinate 88,537,213 of CP142453.1, read as the reverse complement.
ATTAAACCCTTTTGTGACTATCCAAACATGGATTTACTACATAAAGTAAACAAACCCAATCATAACTAATCCTTACATAGCCCTTGCTTCATCTTCTTCGCATCTCATGCAAAGATTGGAGCAAGCTTGCTGATCTAACATGATTAGAGATGAGGTATGTCTCTGATACCAATTGTTGGAAAATAGGTGGGCTTTTCAGATAGGTTTCAAAACTTTTGACCCACTTGATGCAGGGATCAACTATCTAGAAGGCAACAAACCCAATCCAGGATGCAATCCCTCAATCTTATAAACCATGTACAGCAACATAACCTATCTAGAAGATAGAAAATAGCATCTAAACATGCAACCACGAAATCTACAACATACAAGGATGTAGATTATACCTTTGGAGCTTTGTAGTGCTTTAATGGAGAAGTTGAATTCTTTCTTTGATGATGAACGCCTTCACTAATCAAACTAGAATCTCCAATACCTTTTGGTCTTCCACGCTATGACCCGTATAAGATTCTCTTTTCTCAAGAAGATGGTGGAATCTCCAAGAGAAAAACCCTCAAGGAAACTAGAAGAGGGAGAGGAAGAGGAGTATGCAACACTTGCACAAGAGGTGTTTGGGCGTGGATTCCAAGATGGAATTGCATTAGGGACGTCCAAGGGCTCTCCTCTTCTCCTTTTATAGCATTCAAGCCACCTCCTCTTACTAATTGAAATAGAAGTCTTACTTCCACTACAATTAGTTGCTTACTAAATCAGAATTAGAAGTCTTACTTCAAATATGATTAGTAACTTCCTCTTTTCTAATTAAAATAGAAGTCTCACTTCCATTAATAATTAGTAACTTACTATTACCACTATTAGAAGTCTCACTTCAAATAGAAATAGTAACTTTCTATTTCCTTTTAGAGTTCTACTATAATTAGTATCTTTCTAATTGTAAGACCCCGACCCGAGTGAACCCGATTAGTGCTAATTAAGTTGCGTGTTAGTGCTAAGCTTGATTAGTGTTTTTGGCTAAGTTGGGTTTGGAATAGCTTTTGATATAGTTTTGGGGATTTTGATTTGCTTTGTGTTAGTAGGGCCCTTTGGGGGTTCTTTTTCATGACATTGCATATGTTTGAGAATTTGTCGGAGGTTTTTACATTCACGATTTTAATCCCGTTTTACTCGTTTTGATGATCCCTACAGCTTTCATGTTGATCCCGATTCCGTTTGAGATCCCGAAACCCGATTTCATAGCCTTGAGGGCAAAACAGTCATTGCACACAAAATCTGTACCCAAAATTTGATATTCCCGAAACCCGTGAAATATATACTTTTTGAAAACTAGATATTTCGACGATCATTTCTTCCTTCTTCGTCGAATTCATTAGAAGCCCCGAAAGAGATGATTTAAGTCAAACAAGTTCCTTTAGTAGTGGGACCCAACTCATTTGTTAACAAAGGGAAGCCCATTCTCATTCCCACTCACTCTCCATGTTCCAGCACAAACCAACTGAACCTAGGGTTTCTTGCTTTTCTCTTCTTCTTCTTGCTTCTCCATCTCCAATCCACACCAAGAGTTCATCAATCAAGAGAGGAAGATCACCAACCTCTTCCTCAACTTGCAAGCTTCATCTTGATGTTAGGAATTTTGTATTTGCAATTTGATGGATGCATTTGCACTTTAGCATCATTTGATTTACACACACTTGCATTGTTTTAGAATTTCTTGAAATCTGGTTTTATACATGCATAGCTTTTAAAATTTGGAAAAGTATTTGGTTTATGCATGTTTTGGTTCTAAACTTGGATGCATTGGTTTTAGAATCCAAACTCTTTTGAAAACCTAATTCTTTGTGCATTACATTTGGAAAATCATTTTGAGAATTTAGGTTTGAGCCTTGCATACATTCATCACTTTCAGAATCAGTTTTGTATGCATTTTCATTTGAAAAGAGTTTTTAGAAATCAAGCTAGCCTTTGGTTTTAAAGTTTCAAATCATTTTAGGCTCCTTGTGTTTCATGTTTTTTAAACTTCTTAGAATGACTTAAAACATGTTATTCAAGCTTGATTTAGTGGCCAAAAAGTTTCCCAAAGAAATACCTTCAAATATGTAAAAATTGGATTTTTGGTCAACAGGGCAGTCACCCGGCAGTGTCGCCGGTCAACCGAGACCTGTATCTCGGTCGACCGAGGACACTGCAGCTTGACTGCACCTGAAGCTCCAACGGTCACTTTTTTGACCGTTGTGTGGTCTAGGTCGACCGAGAGACTAGCCGTTGGACTGTTTTTTGTTATAAAGTCCATTCATTTCCAACCTTTTTCAAGGCTTGACACATGAACTTTTGAGAGCATTTTGGAGCCAAAGAAAGGGGAAGAAGTTGGAAAGGCTAGAGGGCCATTTGGAAATCAAATACATGAGTTTTTAAAAAGGTACACTTTAGTTGTATTTTGATTTTCATTAAAATGAAATCCATGCATGCTTAAATCTTTGTATTTTCACTTATGCATGATTTCTAGAGTTGTGTTGCAAACTCTATATCATCTTTGGTAAATTAGTTTGGTTTGCAAACTCTCTCATTCTAATCACATGTGTTCTTAGACTTTAACATTCATACAACTTGTTTAGTTCATTTCTTCAAAGTTGTTTGAATATTTTATGTGATTAGTTTTATCTTCAATCATCATTTTATAAGCTTTGATTTTAAAATGCATCATGCATTCATTTAGGAGCGTCATTGTAGAAATTGATTGAAGAAAAGCATTCATACACTTGTGCACACACTTTAACTTGTTTTAGTGTATGTTTGTAATTTGAATTAAACTTTCATATTAGCCTATGTAGAGGCAATTCAATTGAGCTTAAATTGTAATCTCTTAGAGTGATCTTTTGTGAAGACACTTTCTTAGAGAAATCTTTCTTTGTAAAGGTTATTGCTTAGCCTAAGAAAAGCATTGTGTAAGGTTATTGCTTAGCCTAAGAAAAACATCTTGTAAAGGTTATTGCTAAGCCTATAAAAGCACATTGAGAGGTTGTTGTTTAGCCTAGAAAAACAACTTTGTAAGGGTTATTGCTTAGCCTAGTAAAAAGCATACATAGTGGAAATCCGGTGGGGTGTTGGATGCACAAGCCGATAGTGGATGTAGGCACGTTGGCCGAACCACTATAAATATTGTGTTGTGGTGATTACTATGTGGTGATTGTTTTTGTTTTAGCTTCCGCATATTGATTGAATTATCATCACATGTGACTAGTTTAGTTTAAGAAATTAAAATTGGTCTAAATTGGTCATACTTGTAGCACACCCTATTCACCCCCCCCCCCCCCCCCCTCTAGGGTTAGGATCCCAAGGACTTTCACTTGATACCATTTTTGGAGAAATCTCCCAACCTTGAGATCTTCTTTGAACTAGTTCTCTTCTTTTGAAGGTCATCCAAGTAAGTAATCTTCCCCATCTCCTATATTAGTGTTCCTCTAACCCTTGAGAAGCAACATTTGCATTATTGAAAGGTTTCCTTGTTATTTCATTGTTTGACCCATTTTAGGGTTTGTTTTGGGGGTTTTTTTATTGTAGCTTGGAAGTGAGCTTAAGAAGTGAGTAGAGGCTTGATTTTGGCTAGCTTGGACTTGAGGCAAGTGAATGATGAAGTGTTTTAAGTTTCAAATGGTTTGGTGAAGCATTTATGGATTTTCATGCTTTCATTAATGTGTTTATGGTTGAAATAAATGCCCTTTTTGCATCTTGATAGCCTCATTTAATGTTTTGTAAACATGTTGGTTTAGCATTTATTGTCTTTTGGGTATATCCTAAATGAATGTTTGTGAAATGGTTTCCTTCCTCTTTACTTTGTATTAGACTTGATATGGAAGAAGTGATGGAGTGAACATATGATGGGGCTTTGGATAAGTGTAGATAGAGGCATTGGAGGAGCTCTTAGCTCAATGTTATTATAGGGATTAAGTGGAAGTGGAGAGAATGGTTTTGAGGAGGAGAAAGGGCTCAAATCTGAACACAGTGGGTGTTTCCCGCACCTGGCGGTCAGCCTGCGGTCACCCAGCGGCTAGCCGCCTGGTGACTGGCAGCTAACCACCAGCTAGCCGAAATGTCACGGTTACTTTTCCAGAGAGCACACTTCTCCACCTGAAAACTCGGTCAGCTCCACGGTTAGCTAGCGGCTAACCGCCAGCTAACTGCACTTGGCGGTTAGCTTTCCAGTAAGCTGCATTTCTGCAGCCCAAGCGTGGTCAGCCAGCGGCGGCTAACCGCCAGTTGACCGCCAGGTAACCGAAATTCCCCAGGTTTCGAAAAGCTCCTCGCTCGAGCGAACTCGGAGAGTTCGCTCGAGCGCTGAGCTTTGTCGATCAAAGGAGATTCACTAGGCATTGTACGAGGCCATTCAAGAAAGAAACCATATCACAAGGATGTCATTCGAAGTTCTGAAAATCCAAAGTGTATAAGGAGCCCGGGATGTCTTCAAACTTAAGGAGTACCAAGTCATTTCAATAATCGACATACGGGACCCCTATCCACTTAAATAGATCTCGAAATCAACAGTTTTCCCGAAATGGTATAGTTCATTATATTTCTTCATTTTCCCAGGTCTACTTAAATGATTTGTTTTCCCGAAAGCATGATAGTTACACTAGTAACAGTTAATTATCCCGAAATGTATTGCCCGACATGAAATGACAGTGTGCCCTTTAGCACCCCCGTCTTGCTCGTTTATTTATTGTACTTGTTTTACTTGCATATGTCCCGATTTGTTATTTGACCTATGAGTCGGCATCACTAAGCTTGGATACCTTGTCGGTTTGATCCACCGACTTGGAGATCCCTCTCCTGTCCCGCCAGCTGCAGTTTGGATCCCGATACCCGGTCATTACCGTGATCCCGTCCCGATAACCGGTTCGCTACCGTGGTCCCGTCCCGTATAATTATATTGTTTATATGATTTGCGTTGATTCTCATCACCTTGTGTGACTGAGATCAACGTCCCGTGATACTGTTGTCACTTTAGTGACAGAGGACTTAGCTTTATGTGATTGCCATCTCGTGAGTTCCCTATCCCTTGGTTACCTCATATGTTTATCTTGTTTATAGGTTTTCTAGCAAATGATTTATCTATTTTGTGAGAGTTCTTGCTTAAACAGATTTCCTTGCTTTTCGAGATATTTCATCTATTATATGTTGTTGTATCTTTTCACTCTCTTGCCAGACCGTCGTGTCTGATCCTTTGCTTTGGTACTCAGGTCCTGTCGCGACCCCGGAACGGATCCTCGGGCCCGCGACGCGATTTGGTGATGATTACTACTGAAGATTTTGTTTTCCCACAGGTTCCCGCGGTGAGGATTCCCAAAGACACGCGGAATCTGACTCACACGTACACGATTGCGGAAGCGTGTAGCAAAACACATCACGATAAGCACAATCAAATCTTTAAGTGCTATAACATTTAATAACAAGACACAACATCAAAGAAAAAGGGTTATCAAGGCATTCCCAAACATAGTTCAAGTTATAAGTTTAACACGAAAGTGAGTTAAGTTTAGTACAACCCATAAGAAACCAATAAAGGTCAATACAATCTCAAAATAACCAAAAGAAACCCCAAGACTAAAGGTGACGAAACTCGAGAACCAGACCGACATCTAAATGACATCGTCGGGCTGCCACTCTCTCACGGGAGTTGGCTCACAAGCCTCCTCCTGACGCTCCTCCTCAAAGGCAACGTCTCCTGCACCTGGGCACCAACAAACAAGGGTCAAACACGACGGTTTGGCAGGTAATCAATTTAGGCATGAACATGAACAATAACATTTAGAGAAAACATGTAAGCAAATCTTTGGTATGAAGTACTATCAAAGCTGAGATACATTTTCAAGAATACGAGCAAAGCTGATATACCAAAACAAACTAGCATGAGTACATAATATATCATGAATAGTTACAATCCACAAAGAGCCCATCCTTTCTCTATCATTTATATAATGAAAAGAGCAAGCACGCACGACAAGCACGATATACATAATATAAGCACGACACGATTTCCCACAAAGACGGGAATTCCGGCCGCGTAACCGGACACGCACGATGTGTAATAAATACACGACCAGTCTGCAGACAGTCCACATGTTTAAAGACCCCAGACAGTGGATCAAACTGAAAGGGCAGTCTAAGCTCAGTGGTGTTTACTTAATTCATGAATGCACAAAACACGCGAAGCACGATCAAAGCACGTCGAGATAGAAAGGGGGAAATCACTTATCAAAACACGACGAGCACGACTAGCACGGGCATAATAATTATGCATAACACGCTTAGGAAGAGATCCCCTTTTCTCTTGAAACAAAACTCCCAAAACAAGCTTGTACTAACACTTCAAAACAAGTTCACGATGATATTCATTTTATCAAAACTAAAGCACGAACACAAGGCTTATCAAGCACACGTAATGACCTTTGGATGGTCGTTGTGAAATCGAAGCCCCGATGTTGGAAATTAAATAAAATTGGTGCCCCAGAAGTTTACAGAAATCTTGGGTTTCGAGTGCACAATATCAAGCTAAAGGTCACTTAACATGTTCTAGTTTTTCATTCTTGCAAAACTCTTCAAAATACACAAACAGTGAATTTCGGTCACCTCGCGGTCAGGTGTCGGCTAGCCGAACTGGGACATGGCGGCTAGCCGCAAGGTGACCGCCAAGCTGACCGCTGGAAAGCAAATCGAACTTAGCTCTCGGGAAAAGGAACCGCATTGCGCGGTTGGCTTGCGGTTAACCGCGAGTGGGACTGGCGGTTAGCCGTGAGCTGACCGCGGAGCTGACCGTGAACCACAATCGAAATGCCAGCTTCTGGAGAAGAAACCGCAGTCCACGGTTGGCTTGCGGTTAACCGCGAGTGAGACTGGCGGTTAGCCGTGAGCTGACCGTGGTGCTGACCGTTGATCCCAGATGAAAATGCTAGCTTCTGGAAAAGTAACCGCTGAGTTCGGTCAGCCTGCGGTTAGCCGCAGTGGACACAGACGGCTAGCCGCGAGCTGACCGTGGAGCTGACCGCCAATGCACGGGTGTGCGGGTCAGTGCAGATTTTCACACTTTTCCTTCCTCCTTTCCATTCATTCTCATTCCTCTTGTATTCCCTGAGCATATAGGCTCTTCAAGGGTAGAACACACATCCAAAACCAACAAAACACAATCATGAAGCTTGTAAACACATTCATATGCAAAGTTTCCAAAACAACAACGTAGCTTAGAATAACATGCACAATGATCCTATAGAGATTACTTGCCTTGCCCAAATGCTAAACACTCCTCCTCAAGCACTTCACACAAGTTTATCCCACACTACAAGCAAAACCAAGAAAACACACAAAACTCACTCAAAAATGGAAACAAGGAACCCATTTACCAAGTAGGGTTTGAAAACATGAAAAACATACTCTCAAGGAACTAAAATGACTCAATGGAGAGTATGAGTGGAAACCCTTACCTAGAAATGGCCAAACAAGAGGGAGGGAAAGAAATGGAGTTCTTGCCCAACTTGAAAACTCAAGAAACTTGTATCAATGGAGAGCTTGCAAGGAGATGAAGAAAATGGTAGTCTTAGAATCTTCTTTGGAGCTCCCTAGCTAGATCAAACAAGGTGGGGAAGATGGAGAAGAAAAGAGGTTTTCCTTGCCCTAGATTCAGAAATTGCAGAGATTTGGTAAAGTGAGTGGAAGAAGAGGGAAAGGGGGATTAAGTGATGACTCATGGGCCCCATGTGACCTGAACTTGAAATGGCTAAAACATGATCTTGTGGGCCTCGGATGACTTCGACGAAGAAGGATAAAACGATCGTCGAAATATCTAGTTTCCAAAAAGTATATTTTTGACATGGTTTTGAGATTTCGAAAATTGTGTCCAGATTTGTGCATAAAGGACAATTTTACCCTCTTTGGGCCAAAACATGGGTTTTTGGGCTTCAAACATGAATGTGCTTAAAACGAAAGTTGCAACATGTCGAAACATCATTCAAATGAAATCAAAATCACACTCACACGGAAAACGACACGATCTTCCCAAGCTTACACGTGCACTCAGGCCTTCCTGAGTGTGTCTGACTAATACTAGACGTTCTCAAAATTCCCAAAGCTATGTCCAAAACTAACTAATCACTTCCAACCCAACCACGACTAAACCCACTTAGAACTAAACACATACTAATCGCACACTAATCGAATTGGTCTGGGTCGGGGTCTAACAGGTCCCGTTGCCGGTTTCCTTGAGGAGGAGCCGGAGGAGGCGGTAGGTGAGCCGCAACCTCTAGTCGAGTGGCGTGCTGATGATGTCATGTAGACATCGGGTTGCTACGAGAGGCGTTTCATTTTGAGGAGGACTTATTAACCATTCTTTTGGGTTATTATTTTGTCATATTGGCCTTTGTTGGCCTCTAATTTTGGGAATGTAATTAAATGATGTTTTGTCCAACTTTAACAACTTTTGGGAAACATGCTATAGATCATTGCTCATTCTGATACAGTTTTGACATTTGATGTTAATGCTTGCATGACTAGAGATAGTTGTCTATTTGATTTGTTACACGCTTCCGCACTCAAAAGAAATATTCATGCAAGGTTGTGATATCCTCACCGCGGACACCTGTGGGAAATTAAATAAGTTGTATATAGTTGATGTAGATAATCATCATTAATCATTGTTCACTAATGTCCCGATCCCGGATTCCCGGTCCGGGGTCGCGACACTAATATCTTGGGCTAGCGTGGGGACCACTAGGGATTCCTTAGAAAGCTGGCTCCAACTGGGACACGCGACCCCACATCTCATATGCAATCCGGGCCCACAGTTAATTGCAAATAATTCCACTATATAAATGCAATTGCACTCCAGTCTTAGGAATATTTTACAATGAAGACCCTAAACTTCCACATTACCACAAGTAGGCCCCTCCATCTATATCCATGGATCAATTGGACCTGTCCACCAAATTAGATCCATATCTTATTATCCTTGAGCCCCAATCAATTATAATGATCATTTGGTACCGATCCAATTAACTCTTAATTGGAATGGGTGCGCACTTACCAATGATAAATCCAATAATTGGCACAAGGGGATATTGAAGATAGATTCCATCTTGTCCATTGAATGTTCCCACATCTCTACTACCACATACCCAAATCACCGAGGTGTTGACCAACAATTGGCCTCACTCATTGGTGACTCAAAGCAAATGCTTAGATAGAAACTTGAGTTCATTAATGTCTCAGGAGTATGAGCCTATTGCTAGGGAATTGTGAGAGTAGACCTTAAAGTAAAGATAGTGTATATAAGGTGTTTCTCATGGTCCTTCAATACATCCAATGTACCAGCACCATGATCCAGAATCTTACATTCCGATGATCGAGACAAATCACACTATCTCATAGTGATCAAAGTGTTTGTCAGATGAGATGCCCAATCTCATCACTGGTTGTGAAGATATTTAAGTATAAGATTTGTAATACATGTCTCTTGTATGTGGATCTCATCCATACACATGTATTACATCTAGTATACTTGTGGAACTCCGGTTCATCTCATGAACCATTATGTCATTCGTATTAGTTATGTGCAAACAAGTAATAAAACAACATTCATCTCATGAAAGGAAAGCAATAATATATATTGATAAATAAAGAAATTAATCAATTTATTTATCATATACTGGTATTGAGACCATAAAACTAACAGGGCCCACATATACACACATCAAATCATGTCATGATATGACCAATGATTGGTTCCAAGTCAAGTTATTTTAAGGAAAGTCCAGTTTCTAAATTAGTGTTACCAATGGATCCATCTCATGGGCCTATCAACTCTAATTAGAACTCTCTCCAAAAATTAATTTGATTTGACCAATTTTGGTAACTTGCTATGTTTGGATCAGATATGGAAACATTCTAAATTAAGCATTCATCCATAAATAGAAAAAGCTAAAATTAGAAACTAGTCCTCTCCTCCACATGGCCCAAGCGGAATAGACTTTTTGGACTTCTAGACTTTCCAAAACTTTGGGATTCCTCAAACTCTTTGGGCATCCCCAAAAGGCTTTTGGTAATCTTCAAACTCTTTGATTAGGAGTCCAACTTTACTTTCCTTATTCGTCCCGGACATCGCGAGAATTTACAAATTTAGAAAAATTACATAAATTCCTATGCCTCAATTATGAGACTTACCTGGTAATCTAAACATGGAAATAAAAGGGCTATAGGGAAATTCACCATGCCTTGCCCTTTCACGAGAAACCAAGGAATCCATGATGCCCTTTACACTTAGCCTCAAATAAACCAATAACCATAAGAAGAAAGTAAAAGACTTGTGGGCCATATGGAGAGGACATTATCACATACAAGTAAGTATCTCATAGAACAAAGCATCTCACAAAACTAGGTTACCAAAACACAATGGAAAAACAAGATGCCAAAAGTAGTCACCCTTTTAATACATGCACTTCGCAGAGGGGGTCTGGGGGTGTCCCCCGGCGAGGTTCGAGCTGACCGATCAGCTCGTGGGGGCTCTGCCCCCGGACCAAAAAATTCAGATCAAAGAATAAAGTGATCCTGTGTTCCCGGTCGACCGACCCTATAGGTACCCGGTCAACTAAGCGTGGGGTCAGGTCGACCCACCTGACGAAGGCAGAAAAATGGGTTTTTTCAATTCGAGTCCAAACACCTCCGAAACACTTTTGAAGGCTCTCAATGGCATCCTACCATCCTTCCATCGTAATTAAACCCTTTTGTGACTATCCAAACTTGGATTTACTACATAAAGTAAACAAACTCAATCATAACTGAACCTTACATAGCCCTAGGTCTATATCCTCTTCGCATCTCATGCAAAGATTAGATCTACATCGCTGATCTAACATGATTAGAGATGAGGTATGGCTCTGATACCAATTGTTGGAAGTAGATGGGCCTCATGGATAGATTTTCAAAACTTTTTGACCCACTTGACTTCGGGATCAACTATCCAGAAGGCTATAACCCAATTCAGGATGCAATCCCTCATTCTCATCAATCATGTATAGCAATATAACCTATCTAGAAGATAGAAATCAGCAACTACATGCAACAAAATAATCTACAACAAGTAGAGAAACAAATTATACCTTTGGAGCCCGGTAGTGCTCTAATCGAGGAGAAGACAACCAACTACAATAAGAACTCTTCTTGCAGCAATTCGGGATCTCCAAGACCATGTTGTCTTCCACGCTATGACCCTCTATCAGATCTCTTTTCTCAAGAAGATGTGTGGGATCTCCAAGAGAAAACCTTACTAGAAACTCTAAGGAACTAGAAGGCAACTGGAAGAGAGAGAAGAGAAGAAAATATTGCAACACTTGCACAAATAAAGAGGGTTGGGCGTGCACTCTTATGGCTGGACGTCCAAGGGGTGTATTCCCCTTTAAATAGCCCTCAAGTCTCCTCTCTTATCTTTCTTACTAATTTGTATTAGAAGTCACACTTCCACACAAATTAGTAGCTTACTATTACCACTATTAGAAGTCCCACTTCAAATAGAAATAGTAACTTTCTAATTCCTTCCTTTTAGAGTTTAAGTAAGAATAGAATCTTTCTAATACTTGGGCTAGCGTGGGGACCACTAGGGATTCCTTAGAAAGCTGGCTCCAACTGGGACACGCAACCCCACATCTCATGTGTAATCCGGGCCCACAGTTAATTGCAAATAACACCACAATATAATGCAATTGCACTCCAGTCTTAGGAATAAATTATAATGAAGACCCTAAACTTCCCAATTACCACAAGTAGGCCCCTCTATCATTATCCATTGACAATTGGAATAAATCTGATCCATCCAATCTTAGATCCACATCTTATTATCCTTGAGCCCTAATTAATTACCGTGATCATCAGTACCATCCAATTAACTCTTAATCGAGATGGGTGCGCACTTACTAATGATAAAACCATTAATTGGCACACGGGGATAATGTAGATAGATTCCATCTTGATCATTGCATGTTCCCACAGTCCTACTACCACGTACCCAAGACACCGAGGTGTTCACCTACAGTTGGCCTCACTCATTGGTGACTGAAAGCAAATGAATAGACAGAAACTTGAGTCCATCAATGTCTCAGGATTGAGAGCCTATTGCTAGGGGATTATGAGAGCGGTCCTTAAATCGAGATAGTATTTCATAAGGTGCTTCTCATGGTCCTTTAATACATCCAATGTACCAGCACTATGATCAAGAATCTAACATTATGATGATCTAGACAGATCACACTATCTCATAGTGATCAAAGTGCTGCAACCTTGTCAGATGAGATGCCCAGTCTCATCACTGGTTGTGAAGATATTTTAAGTATAAGATTTGTGACACATATCTCTCATATGTAGATCTCATCCATATACATATATCACATCTAATATACTAATGGGACCCGGTTTATCTCATGAACCATTATGTCATATGTATTGGTCATGTGCATTAAGTAATAAATCACCATTCATCTCATGAAAGGAAAGCATGATTATATTGATAAATAAAGAAATTAATTAATTAATCTAACATCTCTATCATTTATAATGAAAAGAGTAAGCACGCACGACAAGCACGATATACATAATATAATCATGACACGATTCCCACATATACAGGGATTCCGGCCGTTGAACCGAACACGCACGATGTGTAATAAATACACGACCAATCTGCAGATAGTCCACATGTTTAAGGACCCCCAGACAGTGGATCAAATTGAAAGGGTAGTCTAAGCTCAGTGGTGTTCACTTAAATTCATGAATGCACAAAACACGGCGAAACACGTCTTAAACCAAATCAAGCTTGAAGGGAGAAATCACTTATCAGAACTAAACAAGACACGGCTAGCAAGAGGCATAAGTATATATATGCAAAACACGCTTAAGAAGTGACCCCCTTTTTATCCTTGAAACCATTGTCAAACGAGCTTATACTTAGCTTCAAAACGACTACATGATAATACTTGTTGCATCAAAACTAAAGTTCGAAAGCAAAGTCTATCAAGCGTATGTAAGGACCTTTGGTTGACCCTTGTGTAATTGAAACCCAAATGCTAGAATTGTTAGATAGCGTGGTCTCAATCCATCAGTTGATGTAATAAATTGATTAATTTCTTTATTTATCAATAAAATCATGCTTTCCTTTCATGAGATGAATGGTGTTTATTACTTAATGCACATGACCAATACATATGACATAATGGTTCATGAGATGAACTGGGTCCCATTAGTATATTAGATGTGATATATGTATATGGATGAGATCCACATACGGGAGATATGTGTCGCAAATCTTATACTTAAAAATATCTTCGCAACCATTGATTAGACTGGGCATCTCATCTGATAAAGTTGCAGCACTTTGATCCCTATGAGATAGCGTGATTTGTCTCGATCATCAGGATGTAAGATTCTGGATCATAGTGCTGGTACATTGGATGTATTGAAGGACCATGAGAAGCACCTTATGAAATACTGTCTCGATTTAATGACTGCTCTCATAATTCCTAGCAATATGCTCTCAATCCCGAGACATTGATGAACTCAAGTTTCTGTCTATTCATTTGCTTTGAGTCACCAATGAGTGAGGCCACCTGTTGGTCAACACCTCGGTGTCTTGGGTACGTTGTAGTAGGACTGTGGGAACATACAATGATCAAGATGAAATCTATTTATATTATCCCCTTGTGCCAATTAATGGATTTATCATTAGTAAGTGCGCACCCATCTCGATTAAGAGTTAATTGGATGATACTAATGATCACTGTGATTAATTGGGGCTCAAGGATAATAAGATGTGGATGGGATAGATTTATTCTAATTGATCCATGGATATTGATAGAGGGGCCTACTTGTGATAATTGGGAAGTTTAGGGTCTTTAATGTAATTTATTCCTAAGACTAGAGTGCAATTGCATTTATATAGTGGTGTTATTTGCAATTAACTGTGGGCCTGGATTGTACATGAGATGTGGGGTCGCGTGTCCCAGTTGGAGCCAGCTTTCTAAGGAATCCCTAGTGGTCCCCACGCTGGCCCAAGATATTAGAAAGTTACTAATCTTGAACTCTAAAAGGAAGGAATTAGAAAGTTACTATTTCTATTTGAAGTGGGACTTTTAATAGTGGTAATAGTAGGCTACTAATTTGTGTGAAGTGTGACTTCTAATGCAATTAGTAAAAGAGTCTTAAGAGGAGATTTGAGGCTATATAAAGGGGAAGAATCCCCCTTGGACGTCCATCCTTAGTATTCACGCCCAAAACATCTCTTGTGTAAGAGTTGCACATCTCTCCTCCTTCTCTCTCTCTTCTAGTTCTCTTTTAGTTTCCTTAGAGTTTCTAGTAGGGTTTTCTCTTGGAGATCCCACCCATCTTCTTGAGAAAAGAGATCTGATAGAGGGTCATAGCGTGGAAGACAACAAGGTCTTAGAGATCTCTAATTGCTTCAAGAAGAGTTCTTGTTCTAGTTGATTGTCTTCTCCTCGATTAGAGAACTACCGGGCTCTAAAGGTATAATATGCTTCTCCTCTTGTGGTAGATTATTTTGTTGCAAGTAGTTGTTGATTGCTATCTTCTAGATAGGTTATATTGTTGTACATGATTGATGAGAAGGAGGAATTGCATCCTAGATTGGGTTATAGCCTTCTGGATAGTTGATCCCTGAGTCAAGTGGGTAAAAAAGTTTTGAAAACCTATCCACGAGGCCCACCTACTTCCAACAAGAATTGCAAAGAGAATTGGGTGCCCCTGAAGTTAAAGACATTTCAGATTTCAATCACAAAATGTCAGGCTAAAAGCCCCATAACATATTCTAATTTTCATTCATGTAGAATGTAAGTCCGGGGGATCCGAACCCTAGAGGGGGGGTGAATAGGGTGGGCTTCAATTATGACCAATTTTAACCAAATTTAACTTCTTTAACTTAAACTAGTCACAAGTGATGATTACAAATAAAATGCGGAAGCTTAATAAAAAAATCACCACAAAGCAATCACCATCACACAAGGATTTATAGTGGTTCGGCCTCAATGCCTACATCCACTACCGGCTTGTGAACCAACACCCCACCGGATTTCCACTATTTATGCTTTTCAATAGGCTAAGTAATAACCTTTACAATATGCTTTTCAAGGCTTAGCAATAACCTTTACAATGATGTTTTTCAAGGCTCAACATCAACCTATACACTATGCTTTTATAGGCTAAGCAATAACCTCTTCAACCACAAGGTTGGTTATCTCACAAAGTTAGTGTCTAACATACACTTGATGGAGATTCAATTAAGCTCATTACATTTGCCTCTAAAATAGGCGGATATGAAAATGAAAATCTTATACACACACACACTATGAATGCAAAGATGAAAGTATATGATGTGTGTGTGTGATGTCCTCAATCATTTTGAAAATGAAAGCTCATAAATGTATGCCTAAGGCTTTTGAAAGTTTTAGCTCATAAAACATTTATGATTGAGGAAATGCTAATCACATGTTAAAACTAACTTGTAAAAGATATACATTTGAATCCTAAACAAGTTGTGAAAATTCAAAGACCAAAACATGTGAAGCATAGGGATGTCAATCAAATCAACATGTAGCTCGTAAAACATAAAATTAGATTTGATTGAAAATTAGGGGACAAATCATATGTGATTATAAATACAACTTGAATATGATATACCAATCAATGCAAAGCAAGTTGTAAAACTTTAAAACAAATTCACATATGATTTGTAAAGATGTTGAATCCACAACATAAGATATATTTTGAAAGAGATTTTCTTATGATGAAAAACAACACCCAAAGATTCAACCAAGTATATGAATCATGTTACATATAATTTCAAAGATTCTTTCATTAACATGATCTACTTAGATTTACCAAATAAAGTACTACTTGGATTGAATCAATGGTGATGCATCCAAAACAATAGATCAATTCAAAATATAAAACATGCTAAGGATACAACACATCATAGGTTAACATGCTACTAAAGATTTATCAAAGATAAAACAAAACATGAAAACATATGATTTGTAAAGAAGTTGAATCCAAAACATAAGATAGTTTTGAAAGTGATTTTCTTATGTTGGAAAACAACAACCAAAGATTCAACCAAGTATATGGATCATGTTACATCTAATTTCAAAGATGTTTCCATTAACATGATCTACTTAGATTTACCAAAGATAAAGTACTACTTGGATTGAATCAATGGTGATGTATCCAAAACAATAAATTAATTCAAAACATAAAACATGTTAAGGATACAACACAACATAGTTTATCATGCTACAAATGATTTACCAAAAATAAAATAAAGCATGAAAACATATGATTAAGGAAAGTAGAGCCTACTTGGTGATTTAACTTCATTAATCTAAGCTTTAGCTTTCCTAAGGATCCCCTTCATCCCTTAGTTCATTTCCCTTCTATTTGCCTCAAAACCCCTCAAGGAGGGCCTTCAAATTCCCAACTATTGGCAAAGGAAAGAACTCATATTTATAGCAAAAAGTACCCAACGGCTAGTCCCCGGTCGACCTGGAAACAGGTCTCGGTCGACCGAGAACACACAACGGTCAGAAATATGACCGTTGGTGCCCCAGGGCATTTTCTGCCTGCAGTGTTCCCGGTCGACCGGGACCCCTGGGCCGGTCGACCGGCCACACTGCTGGGACCAAAAATTCCAACTTTGCATATTTCAAAGATTTTCTTGGTGGAACTTTATGGGCCATTTAATCAAGCTTAAAAACATGTTTTAAATCATTCTAAGGGTTTTAAAACATGAACCATAAAAAGCCTAAAAAGATTCAAAACTTTAAAACCAAAGGCTAGCTTGATTTCTAAAACTCTTTTCAAAAACAAATGCATCCAAGTTTTAAAAGCAAATCATGCATAAATTGATACTTTTACAAATCTTAAAAGCCATGCATGTTTAAAACAAGATTTCAAGTTTATCTAAATCAATGCAAGTGTGTAAATCAAATGATGCTAGAATGATTATGCATCCATCAAATTGCAATCTACAAAATTCCTAACATAGAAATCCTTCTAAAACAACTCATATTGAAGTTTCGGTTACCTCTCGGTCACCTGTCGGTCGACCGAGACGGGGTATGTCGGTTAGCCGACAGCTGACCGACGAGCTGACCAACAGATTTACCCAAAAAATCTCAGCTCTCGGAGAATGGAACCGAACTGATTTCGGTTGGCTGTCGGTCGACCGAGGTGAGAAACGTCGGTTAGCCGACAACTGACCGAAATCTCCCTGGCGAAATGCAGGTCTCGGGAAAAGGAGCCGAACTGAGTTCGGTTGGCTGTCGGTCGACCGAAATGGAAATTTCGGTTAGCCAACAGCTTACCGACACTGCGCGAACAGTGCATTTCAAGTCAGATTTTTACATTTCTTCTTCCCTTCTTCTTATTTCTCCTTCAACCCGCACTTCCCTGAGCCTACAATATCTCCAAGGGATTAAACATACATATACAAGCACAATTTAAAACAACTCATTCCCATTCTCCAATCTAAAACAAAATCCCCAAAATTTCCATTTAAGACATAGATTTCCAATGAAATGAAAAGAATGAAAAGAAAACAAACCAAATGCACACAAGCTAACATCCATCCTAGATTGTTTACTTGCCTTAGTCCAAGATGCCACAAACCTTCTTCAAGCACTTCCACTCAAGCTAAGCCAAAGACTACAAAAAAACCCAATGAAAACCATTCAAAACTCACTCAAACTTGAAAACAAGAAACTCATTTTCACAAAAGGGTTTGCAAACATGAAAAACAAGATCTTTGGGAACCAAAGAGGCTCCATTAAAAAGATGGGTTGGAGCTCTTACCTAGAGATGCACAAACAAGAGAGAAGGAAGAAAATGGAGATCTTGCCCAACTAGAAACTTCAAGAAACTTGTATCAATGGAAAGCTTGGGATGAGAGGAAGAAGATGATGGTCTTGGATTTTCATTTCGAGTCTTCTAGCTTGTGCATTCAAGAGGAATGAAGTGGAAGGAAAAAGGGCTTTCTCTTCTTGGTGCTCTAGGGTTAGGGTTTGGGAATGAAAAGAGGGAAGGAGAAAGGGTTGACTTTAAACACTTGCAAATGGGCCCCAATGAGCCTAAACCTTGCATTGACAAAAACATGATCTTGCGGGCCTCGAATGAACTCGATGAAGAAGGATAAATTGATCCTCTAAATATCTAGTTTCCAAAAATTATATCTTTGACATGGTTTTGAGATTTCAAAATTTGTGTCCAGATTTGTGCATAAAAGACAATTTTACCCTTTTTGGGCCAAAACTTGGATTTTGGGCTTCAAACACGGACGGGCTGAAAACGAAAGTTATAACAAATAATAAAACCATTGAAATGAAATAAAAATCACAATTAAAAATGGAAAACCAATACGATCCTCCCAAGCTTACACGTGCACTCAGGCCTTTCTGAGCGTGTCTGACTAACACTAAACGTTCTCAAAATTCCCAAAGCTATATCTAGGACTAAAACTAATTATTTCTAACCCAACAATAACTAAACCCACTTAAGACTAAACACACACTAATCACACACTAATCAAATTAGTCTGGGTCGGGGTCTAACAAAACTTCAAGGAACTAGAAGAGAACTAGAAGAGAGAGGAGAAGAAGAGTTGTGCAACACTTGCGCTTAAGAGGGCTGGGCGTGGACTTCAATGTGTTGGACGTCTAACCCTCTCTCCTCATCTATATATATCTTTTGCAATCCTCCTTTTACAAATTAATTAGAAGTCCTACTTCCAAAATAATTAACAACTTTCTCCTTTTCTAATTATTATAGAGGTCTCACATCTACAACAATTAGTAACTTACTATTACCACTATTAGAAGTCCTACTTCAAATAGAAATAGTAACTTTCTAATTTCTTCCTTTTGGAGTTCAAGTAGGATTAATATCTTTCTAATAACTTGAACTAGCGTGGGGACCACTAGGGATTCCATAGAAAGCTGGCTCCAACTGAGACACCGCGACCCCACATCTCATGTGTAATCTAGGCCTACAGTTAATTACAAATAACACCACTATATAAATGCAATTGCACTCCAGTCTTAGGAATAAATTACAATGAAGACCCTAAACTTCCCAATTACCATAAGTAGGCCCCCTATCAATATCCATGGATCAGTTGGAATAAATCTGTTCCATCATTTCTTAGATCCACATCTTATTATCCTTGAGCCCCAATTAATCACAATGATCATCAATACCATCCAATCAACTCTTAATCGAGATAGAAGACAACAAACTAGTAGGCTGACACTTGGTGGCACAGAACAAACCTGGGCGCCCCCACAGGTGCGCCCAGGTCCTTGGTTTAATCTCGACACACGCTTTGGTTGCATTTCGACTCCCCAACCCTAACTATTATCACCTTTAAGGTTTAGAGACTCAGACCAGTTCTGGATTCGAAATTTATTAATATAGATCACCTAAAACTCCAAACCCAAGTGAACGAATTCCCAAAGACCATTAAAACCCATGAACCATGCACTTGGGCGCCACCACAGGTGCGCCCAAGTACACCAGAGAGACTTAGGCTCCACCATAGGTGCGCCTAAGTCATATTTTAGCTTGGAGAGCACCGAATCCCTATTAATTTCAAATCTCGACCTAAATCAACACACCAAAACACCCTTACGATTTGAAACAACTGAAGCCAGAAGCCTGAACTAACCTAAAATATTGAACCGATTCAAACTACGAAAACACCCACCTAAGTACCAACCTTTTGGCACCCAGCCTCTCCCAATCACCATGAAACATAATTAATTGAAACCTAACTTAGTTCTACTCGTGTAAGACCCCGACCCGAGTGAACCCGATTAGTGCTAATTAAGTTGCGTGTTAGTGCTAAGCTTGATTAGTGTTTTTGGCTAAGTTGGGTTTGGAATAGCTTTTGATATAGTTTTGGGGATTTTGATTTGCCCTGTGTTAGCAGGGCCCTTTAGGGATTCCTTTTCATGACATTGCACATGTTTGGGGATTTATCGGAGATTTTTGCATTCATGGTTTTAATCCCATTTTATTGCTATTGTTATTTCATTCAACTTTCATGTTGATCCCGTGTTCATTTGAGATCCCGAAACCCGATTTCATAGCCTTGAGGGTAAAACAGTCATTGCACACCAAATCTGTACCCAAAACTTGATATTCCCGAAACCCGCGAAACATATACTTTTTGGAAACTAGATATTTCGACGATCATTCCTTCCTTCTTCGTCGACTTCGTCCGAGGTATCGAAATAGATGATTTTAGCCAAACTAGTTCCTCAAGTTGTGGGACCCAACCTCTCATTGTTAACAAAGGAGACCCTTCCCCTTCTTTTTCCATTTTCATTTTTCCAGCACAAGAGAGAGGCCTAGGGTTTTCTAGCAACTTTCCTTTCTTCTTCTTGCTTCTCCTTCTCCAATCCTCACCAATCTTGCACCAAACTCGAAATGGAGATCATCAACCTCTTCCCCACCTTGCAGGCTTCATCTTGATACCATTTTGGAGAAATCTCCCAACCTTGAGATCTTCCATGAACTAGTTCTCTTCTTTTGAAGGTCATCCAAGTAAGTAATCTTCCCCATCTCCTAGATTAGTGTTCATCTAACCCTTGAGAAGCTACATTTGCATTATTGAAAGTTCTATCATTTTCATGCTTTGTGTAACCCATTTTAGGGTTGTTTTGGGAGTTTTTTTTATTGTAGCTTGGATTTGAGCTATAGAGGTGACTTGAGGCTTGGTATAGCTAGCTTGGACTTGAGGCAAGTGAATGATGAAGTGTTTTAAATTTCAAATGGTTTGGTGAAGCATTTATGGATTTTCATGCTTTCATTAATGTGTTTATGGTTGAAATAAATGCCTTTTTGCATCTTGATAGCCTCATTTAATGTTTTGTAAACATGTTGGTTTAGCATTTATTGTCTTTTGGGTATATCCTAAATGAATGTTTGTGAAATGGTTTCCTTCCTCTTTACTTTGTATTAGACTTAATATGGAAGAAGTGATGGAGTGAACATATGATGGGGCTTTGGAGAAGTGTAGATAGGGGCATTGGAGGAGCTCTTAGCTCAATGTTATTACAGGGATTAAGTGGAGGTGGGGAGAATGGTTTTGAGGAGGAGAAGGGCTCAAATCTGAACATAGTGGGTGATTCCCGCACCTGACGGTCAGCCTGCGGTCACCCGGCGGCTAGCCGCCCCGCCAGGTAGCCGAAATGTCACGGTTGCTTTTCCAGAGAGCACACTTCTCCACCTGAAAACTCGGTCAGCTCCACGGTTAGCCAGCGGCTAACCGCCGAACACATCGGCTGCTAACCGCCAGCTAACTGCACTTGGCGGTCAGCTTTCCAGTAAGCTACATTTCTGCAGCCCAGCCGCGGTCAGCCAGCGGTCAGCCAGTGGCTAGCCGCCCATCCCAGCGGCGGCTAACCGCCAGGTGACCGCGAGGTGACCGAAATTTCCCAGGTTTCACAGAGCTCCTCGCTCGAACGAACTCTCCGGTTCGTTCGATCGCTGAGCTTTGTCAATCGAAGGAGATTCACTGGGCATTGAATGAGGCCATCCGAGAAAGAAACCATATCACAAGGATGTCATTCAAAGTTTTGAAAATCCAAAGTGTATAAGGAGCCCGGGATGTCTTCAAACTCAAGGAGTACCAAGTCATTTCAATAATCGACATACGGGACCCCTATCCACTTAAATAAATCTCGAAATCAACAGTTTTCCCGAAATGGTATGGTTCATTATATTTCTTCATTTTCCCAGGTCTACTTAAATGATTTGTTTTCCCGAAAGCAAGAGAGTTACACTAGTAACATTGACTTGTCTCGAAGTGCATTGCCCGATATGAAATGAAGGTTACACATTTGAGTATTCTTGCCCCGTTCATTTATTTACTTGGACTCGATGTATTTTGCATATGTCCCGATTTGTTGTTTAACCTATGAGTCAGCATCACTAAGCTTGGATACCTTGTCGGTTTGATCCACCGACTTGGAAATCCCTCTCCCGTCCCGCCAGCTGCTGTTTGGATCCCGATACCCGGTCATTACCGTGGTCCCATCCCGATACCCGGTTCGCTACCGTGGTCCCGTCCCATATATTTATATTGTATATATGATTTGCGTTGATTCTCCTCACCTTGTGTGACTGAGATTAACATCCCGTGATACCGTTGTCACTTTAGTGACAGAGGACTTAGCTCTATGTGATTACCATCTTGTTAGTTCCCGATTCCTTGGTTACCTTATATGGTTTTACATTATTTACCTGTTTTCTAACAAGTGATTTATCCACTCTATGAGAGTTCTCGTTTAAACAGATCTCTATGCTTTTCGAGGTATTCCCTTTATTATTATATGTTGTTGTATCTTCTCATCCTCTTGCCAGACCGTTGTGTCTGACTCATTGCTTTGGTACTCAGGTCCCGTTCCCGGTTTCCTTGAGGAGGAGCCAGAGGAGGTGGTAAGTGAGCCGCAACCTCTAGTCGAGTGGCACGCTGACGATGTTATGTAGACATCGGGTTGCTAAGAGAGGCGTAACATTTTGAGGGGAACTATTTAACCATTCATTGGGTTATTGTTTTGTTTATATTGGCCTTTGTTGGCCTCTAATTTTGGGAAATGTAAGTAAATGATAAGTGTATAACCTTAACCTACTTTGGGTAACATGCTAATGTTCATTGCTCATTCTGATACAGTAATTTATACTTGATGTTATTGTCTTCACGACTATAGATAGTCTGACTATTTGATTTGCTACACGCTTCCGCACTCTATAGAAGTGTTCAGTTATGGTTATGATTTCCTCACCGTGGACACCTGTGGGAAATTAAATAAATAAATGTATGTATGTATGTTCCAAATAAACTGTTGATGTTCACTTAGTCCCGATCCCAGATCAGTCACGTGGGGCCCGGTCCATGGTCGCGACAACTCGATACAACACGGAAAAAACATTCAATTTAAAGAACATCAAACCATAAAAGTTCATCCTCAAATCAATCCAAAGAGCACTAAACCGATTCGAATCAACAACTCAGAACCTTTACCGAACCAACAATTGCCTTGAAATTAAAAGTTCAATTAACTTAAGCCCATCTGGAACCTCGAACCGAAGTCAGAACACTAAAAAGCATAAAATTGAGACTTGGGCGCCACTGCTGGTGCGCCCAAGTCCATTTTCAATCCTTGGGACCACCGACTCCTTATTCATATCCAGTCTCGATCCAAATCACTACGCCAGAACCATCACAAACCAATAACAGCCTTAAAATCAAAACCTTAATCAACTTAGACTGTAAGACCCCGACCTGAGGGAATTCGATTAGTACTAATTAAGTTGTGTGTTAGTTCTAAGCATGATTAGTGATTTTGGCTAAGTTGGGTTTGGAATAGCTTTTGAAATAGTATTGGGGAATCTTGATTTGCTTTGTGATTAGTGGGGCCTTTTGGAGGTTCCTTTTATATGACCTAGCATGCGCTTGAGGATTTATCAGAGATTTTACATTTATTGTTTTAATTTCATTTTATTTGTATTGTTAATTCCTACAACTTTCATGTTGATCCCGTCCCCGTTCGAGACCCCGAAACCCGATTTCATAGCCTTGAGGGCAAAACAGTCATTGTACACAAAATCTGTACCCAAAACTTGATATTCCCGAAACCCGCGAAACATATACTTTTTAGAAACTAGATATTTCGGCGATCATTTCTTCCTTCTTCGTCGAATTCATTCGAAATCCCGAAAGCCAAGATTTCAGCCCTTGAATGTCTTAAGTAGTGGGACCCATCTCCATTTGCTTATATAAAGAGACCCATCTTCCTCATTTTTCCCTTTTTCCAGCACAAAAGGCAGCTTAGGGTTTGTTTGGCAACTTTTCTTCTTCTTCTTGCTCTCTCCATCTCAATCTCCTACTAATCTTGCACCAACATAAAAATGGAGATCATTATCTTCTTCCTCATCACCATAGCTCTCTATTGATACCATTTGTAAAGAAAACCCTCCATTCCAAGATCTTCATTGAGCTTACTCTTGCCATTAGAGGACCTTACAAGTAAGTAATCCTTTCCCTTCTTCTAGATTTGTATTCTTCTAGCCCTAGAGAAGCTTCATCTTCATTATTGTAAGGTTTCCCTTTCTATTTCATTGTTTGACCATTCTAGGGTTTGTTTTTGGGGATTTTGTTCATAGCTTGGAGCTTTGGCTTGGAAGAGTATTAGAGCTTGATTTCCTTGATTAGAAGACCCAAGGCAAGTGGATGAATGGATAAGTTTTGAACACTTACATGTTTCATGGAAATTTCTTATTTTTGGCATTAATGGTTCTTAATGATTTTTACATATGTTTTCATAGTCTTCTTGTCTTGATTTTATCACATTTGAAATGCATATTTACGAGTTGAATTCTCTATTATACATCTTGATGAATGCATCTATTATGTTGTTAAGTGTAGATGAATCTTATGAATTGTGGTTTCTCTCTCTCTCTCTCTCTCTCTCTCTCTCTCTTTGGTGATTGAGTGTGAAGAGAAGGGAGGTGTTTGTGGTGGAAGTTTGGGAAAATTTTAATGATGAATTGGAGGAGTCTTGGACTCATTTTATTGCAGGAACGTAGGGGGAGTTATGTGAGGAATGGTTTAAAGGAGAAAGGGCTTAAATCTAAATATAGTGGGGCTTTTCCCACACCTCGCGGTCAGCCAACGGTGGTGACCGGCGGCCAACCGCACCAGGGCGGTCACTTTTCCAGAGAGCACCTTTTTCCCCTGAACCCAGCGGTCATCCCCGCGGTTACCCAGTGGCTAACCGCCGAATCCAGTGGTGGCTAACCGCACCAGGGCGGTTACTTTTCCAGTGAGCTGCAATTTGCAGCCCAGCCGCGGTCACCTGTGCGGTCAGCTAGCGGCTAGCGGTCTATCCCAGCGGCGGCTAACCGCCAGGTGACTGAAATTACCCAGAAACATGGAAATGGAGAAGAATGAATAGAGTTTCTGTCACAATCATTTGTGAACCCTTTTAGAGAATGATGGGGACCGTTCACCTGGAGATGCGCATGGAGCCCGTTTGAGAAAGAAACCATACTATGAAGATTCATTTGAAGTTTCGAAAACCCCAAAGTGTATAAGGACCCCGAAATGTCCCCAACCTCAAGAGTACCAAGTTATATATATATATATATATATATTGACATACGGGATCCCTATTCACCTTGAACTAGTTTTAAACCCCGATACTTGTCCTGAGATTTCAAAAGTTCTATAGTATTTCACTGTTCCCGAATTTACACTACTTGACTTTTTATTCCGAAAGTATTGAAAGTGTACTTGTAATAATTGCTAGCCCCGAAATGTATTGCCCGACATGAACCGACAGTGTGCCCTTGAGCACCCCCGTTTTGCCCGTTTATTTAATTGTACGTGATTTACTTGCACATGTCTCGATTTTTCATTTGACCTATTAGTCGGCACCACTAAGCTTGGATAACCCTGTTGGTCTGATCCACCGACTTGGAGATCCCCCTCTTGTCCCGCCAGCTGCAGTTTGGATCCTGCTACCCGGTTATTACCGTGGTCTTGTCTCGATGCCGCAGGGTGCTACTGTGGTTCCCGATGCCCAGCTCGCTACCGTGGTCATGTATAGTATATGTATATGTAATTATAAGATCCGTTGTTTCTCCTCACCTCGAGTGACTGAGATCAGTGCCTAGTTATTGCTCTATCGCTTTAGTGATAGAGGACTTAGCTTCGTGTGGTTGCTATCTTGCTTGTTTCCCGTTTCCTTGGTTACCGGTACATGTTTTACATTGCATACTTGTATTTGAATAAATGTTTCATCTTTTCATAAATTTTTTTATTTAAACGGGTTTAAATGCTTTTGAAGGTAAATTCATTTATTATCATATTGTCATTGTATTTTACCATTTGCCAAATTCATTTATTATCATACTCTCGTTTTGCAATCTGAAATCCAAGCGAGGGAAGATAATGAATGGCTGGTCTGATGGTGGATCGACGGTAGCAACAACGGTGGCGTAGAAATCCAAGTGGTGGTGTGACTTAGGGAAGGCCTTGGATGAAGTAGTAATGGAAGTAGGGAGAGATGGAGGAAAATAATGAAAATGAGGGAATTTTTTTGTGTTCTTTTTTTTTTTTGGTTTTTTGTTGTGCTGGTCGTGCAAGGGAAAGGGGGGATTTTTTAAAAATTCCTCCTCCACGTCCAGGGGCTCTTTTTTTTTATAATCCTATGATGGCTTGTGGTCCATATGAGATGGGCATGATTTGAATAATTACTTGGATAAGAACAAGCAATAGATGTGCATATTGATAGATTTCTTTTCCTGAATTTTTTTTTCTTCTTATCTCCTTACTTCTCTTCTTTCCTTTCTTTCTTTACTCAAGTTTCCAACTTGCAATGGAGATGGGCCCATGTGTGGGTGCTGTAGGTGGCTGTTGGACGTCCAACACAAAAGATTTTTTTGGATTTTTTTTTGTATGGCTTGGGTTTTCCCTTTTGGTTTGAAAGGTTCTTATCTTAATCTCCAAGTTAGGATAGGATTTTTGGTAGATTTAGGAGACTTTTGTGGGAATTTCATATTGGAAACAAATTTTGAAACTCATTGGAGAGCCCATTTTTTTTTGTTTTGGACGTGTGAAGTCTTAATATGGAGGCTTTGGACGTCTGATAGCTTCCTTGGAGAAGTGTTGGACGTGTGAACTTGTTGGAAGAATCTTGGGTTGAAAAATTCAAATCTTGGAAGCCTATCTTTTTGGAGATCTTAGTGCTAAAATCTAGCACTCTTTTGGAGTTAGTTTCTATCTTGGATTACTTTGGCTAACATGAGTCTTGTAAATCTCCTTGCATGGTCCCACCTTGGTTTTCCCTCTTTAGTTATTTATTTGATCTATCTCTTCCGTGGGTCCCAATTTTTGAAATTCCCTACAAAAATAAAAACAAATGTCAAAGAATAATCTATTCATATAGGGAAGGAATGATGCAAGATGCGGGCCCAATTCACACTAAATAGATGCATAAAATGTCACCATTTTATCAATTTTTTCCTTAATTAAATCAATGGTGCAAAGACAATTCATCATTTCATGTGTAAATAAAAAAAGTAATGAGAAACATGTGACTTTCAATACCAAAAATAGAGACATTCATGATCTTATGTGAAAATGAAAATTTTCAATGAGTTTTGACTCGAATTCAAACTTTGATACCCATAAACATAAATCATGATTTTTATACTAAAATGGTGCATGATTTGATGATTAAGTCCTTAAATAATTCTAAAATAATGAGGAAATTGTGCATTTTTAATGACTTATCACACCCCCCAACCAGCATTTTGCTAGTTCCGAGCAAAATATGCGAACCATGGTTGGTCTTCTAGCCTAATATAATCTAAATGCAAAGACAAAATGGAAAACACCACTTTCGCTGGTAGCGTATGCAGCAAGCCCTTAAACCCCTAGGTTACCCCTAGTGGACGAGTTAGTCCTCGTGAGGGTTTGTAGTGAATATGCCCACAAAATTCATTTACCTAAAAATAAAATAAAATAAATCAACGAAAAGTTTTTCAAAAGACGATTGAGTCAAATTGGATGCCTTGAATCCTCGAATAATCAAGATTTCAGACTTTTCAAAATCTGGTTCACGTTTTTCTTTTCAAATCTTTTCAAAAATTATAGCAAAACTTTGGGTGCCCTGGGCATGTGTATACATTAAATCAAAAATTTTAAATGTTCTATGATAATGCCATTAAAACAAAATTCTCCCTCAGGATTTCCAACTTTCCTAGATTCGGGGTAAATACAAGTCTCCTCTCAAAGCTACTATGACGGCTTTCGCACTACTGTTTTTTCAAAGACCGCGAGTTGCATCTTTTTTTTTTTTTTTGAAGACTATCATGTGACTGTGCATTGCCTAGGTTCCTTAAGCTTTCTAATTAACCCATGTAATGAGCGTTAGGCCAATGACTCCCAAAACAGATGTCTTTAAGGCACTAGGAATCTAAATACCCCTACAGGCTTACTAGCTCGGGTTAAAAAGGCTACGAACCCAAACTAGTCACACAACTTTTTATTCTTTTCAACACTTTCTATTTTTTAATTTTGTTTTTTTGTAAACACCTATTTGTGCATCCCTTGATACCTTTTTTTTAAACGGTCCCCAACAATAGGCAACCTTTTTCAATTCGCCCGAATTAATTCACTGGTTTTGGTTGGCCTAACCTTACCAATGAACCAGGAGAACTCATATGACCAAATTTCATAAAGTCGTCTCTTTTTCCTCTCTTGAAAGAATTCTGAAAATGACACTTAAATCTTTTTATCCAAGACGTTTGAAATGATGTGCATGTGTTACAGTGAAAATAAAAGTTCGGTATTCTATTTTTCTTTCAAAAATTTGTGAACCTTCATTTTACTTCCTTCCAAAAATTTTGAAATTCCAAATTTCTAGACATCTTCGAATCGTCAAGTTCTTTTGAAAACCTCCTTCTTCTTGTGTTTTTTTTTTTTTTTGGTTTTTTTTGTTTTTTTTTTTTTTTGAAAAACTACCCAAAAACGAAAAAAAAATTTGTCTAAAATTGGACAAGTGTGCTTGTTCCACCCCCCAACCTAAACTAGACAACGTCCTCGATGTCATACATGAAATGCAAAATGGAATGTAACATGAGGTGAAAATGTAAAGGGAGGAAAGGGGTAGAAAGCACCTGGAGTAATGAAGCTTTCACGTAGAAACCTGTCCAATGTGAGACAAAGAACACAAAAAGAAAAAGCAAGAAAAGAAAAGAAAAGAAATATATATATGCATAATGTACAAAGTTGTGGGCCACTGTCAGATCCAGTGCCCTTCAATCCTGATAGACAGGATCGATCAGAGGAATTTCATTTTCCTCTGGAGGAACAATCTCCAAGAATGGTTTTAAACGTTGTCCATTAACTTTAAAAGAGGAACAATTCGATGGATCAATGAGGGTCACTGCTCCATATGGAAATACTTCTTGAACAATGTAAGGGCCTGTCCAACGAGATCTTAACTTTCCAGGGAAAAGATGAAGTCGAGAATTGTACAATAGGACTTTTTGAGACGGATGGAATGACTTCCTTAATATCTGTTTATCATGAAAGGCCTTAGTCCTCTCTTTGTAAATTCTTGAGTTCATATAAGCCTCGTTTCTCAATTCTTCTAATTCATTCAAATCAAGGGCTCTTTTCTCCCCAGCCTTGTCTAGGTCAAGGTTCAATTGTTTTATGGCCCAATAAGCTTTATGTTCCAGCTCCACCGGAAGGTGGCAAGCTTTCCCATATATAAGCCGGTACGGAGACATCCCAATTGAGGTCTTATAAGCAGTTTTATAAGCCCACAAAGCATCATTTAGCCGCATTGACCAATCCTTACGATTTGGTTTTACCGTGGTCTCCAAAATTCTTTTGATTTCCCTATTTGAGACCTCTACCTGCCCACTTGTTTGAGGGTGATAGGGGGTAGCCACTTTATGTGTAACATCGTAATTTTTAAACAAACTCTCAATGATGCGGTTACAAAAGTGAGTGCCCCCATCACTAATGATGGCACGTGGAATTCCAAAACAGGAAAAGATATTATCCAAGATAAACTTTTTGACCGTTTTAGCATCATTATTCCTACATGGGACTGCTTCAATCCATTTGGACACATAATCGACTGCGACGAGGATATAATGAAAACCAAAGCTCGGGGGAAAAGGTCCCATAAAGTCTATACCCCAAACATCGAATAACTCGACGACCAAAATTGAGTTTAAAGGCATCATATTCCTTCTTGGAAATGGAACCCAATTTTTGGCACCGCTCACATGCCTTACAGAATTCATGTGCGTCTTTAAATAACGTGGGCCAGTAAAATCCAGATTGTAAAATTTTGTAAGCGGTCTTTTTAGCAGAAAAATGGCCACCACAAGCATGTGAGTGACAGAATGATATTACACTGTTTACTTCATGGTCAGGAATGCATCTCCTAATGATTTGGTCTGGGCAGTATTTAAAAAGGTATGGTTCATCCCAGAAAAATGGTTTCACCTCAGTGAAAAACTTATTTTTATCTTGCTGCGTCCATTCTTTTGGAAATTCACCCGAAGCTAGATAATTAGCAATGTCAGTATACCATGGAGAATGGGCAAATGTGGCAAATAATTGCTCCTTAGGGAAAGTGTCCTGGATTGGCAAGGGTTCTAAAGTGTTGGAAAGGACAAGCCTAGAAAGATGATCAGCCACCACATTTTCTACTCCTTTCTTATCCTTGATTTCAATATCAAACTCTTGGAGTAAAAGGATCCATTTCATCAGTCTGGGCTTGGCATCTTTCTTAGAAGATACTTCAGCGCAGAATGGTCAGTAAATATCACAATTTTGGATCCAATTAAGTAGGAACGAAATTTATCCAGTGCATAGACCACAACCAATAGTTCTTTCTCTGTTGTAGAATAATTAATCTGTGCACTGTTTAAAGTCCTGCTAGCATAGTAAATCACATATGGCTTTTTGTCCCTACGTTGCCCAAGAACTGCCCCAACCGCATAATCACTAGCATCGCACATGATTTCAAAGGGCAGGCTCCAATCTGGAGGTTACATAATTGAAGCAATCGTTAACATGTCCTTAAGCTTGGTAAAAGCCGCTTGACATGCCTCCGTCCACTCAAATTCTGCTTCCTTTAACAGAAGGTTACATAATGGTCTAGAAATGACACTGAAATCTTTTATGAATCTTCTGTAGAATCCGGCATGCCCTAAGAAAGATCTTACATCTCTTATGGTTTTTGGGGAGGGCAAATTGGAAATTAAATCTATTTTGGCATTGTCCACTTCCAATCCTCTAGATGATACAATGTGACCAAGGACAATCCCTTGTCGTACCATAAAATGACATTTTTCCCAATTCAGTACTAAGTTCTTTTCTTCACACCTAGAAAGGACCTTAGTTAAGTTGCTCAAACAATCTTGGAATGAATCTCTAAAAACTGAAAAATTGTCCATGAAGACTTAGAGAAAACGTTCCACCATATCACTAAAAATACTCAGCATGCACCTTTGAAAGGTTGCAGGAGCATTGCACAGCCCAAAGGGCATCCGTCGGTAAGCAAAGGTGCCAAAGGGGCATGTGAAAGTTGTTTTCTCTTGGTCTTCTGAGGCGATCTCTATTTGATTGTATCCAAAATATCCATCTAAGAAACAATAATACTCGTGGCCAGCTACCCGTTCTAAAATTTGGTCCAAGAAGGGTAGGGGGAAATGGTCCTTTCATGTGACAGCATTTAATTTTCTGTAGTCGATACAAACTCGCCAACCTGTGGGTACGCGGGTTGGGACGAGCTCATCATTAGCATTACGGACTACAGTGACGCCGCCCTTTTTAGGTACAACTTGGGTAGGGCTGACCCATTGGCTATCCGAAATTGGATAGATGATACCCACATCTAGAAGTTTCAAAACTTCAGCCCTAACCACTTCCTGCATGGTGGGGTTTAACCGGCGTTGCATCTGACGGGAGGGTTTTGCATTCTCCTCCAAATAGATATGATGTGTACACACGAGGGGATTAATTCCCTTAATGTCAGCCACGGTCCAATCAATTGCACCTTTGTGTAGTTTGAGCACTTCTAAGAGTTGGACTTCTTGGTCCATGTCAAGGTGTGCAGAAATGACTATAGGAAATGTTTCATTTTCTCCAAGGTATACATATTTTAGGTGAGAGGGCAAGGGTTTCAACTCAGGTTTGGGCGGCCTCACCTAAGATGGAAGAGACGGAGTGCCAGTCGGTACCAGCTCTTCAAAAGAGGATTTGCCTACAGTGTTGACCAGTTCAACAGTGCTATCATGTTTTTCTTCGCAGAGGGTCAAGTCCTCAATTGACTTAATAGAATCGGAGATCGTTTTTCAAAAGTTTCTGCTGTAAGAACACCGATCAAATCTACTTCTTCAAGGTCAATGTTATCATCTCGTGGTTGTTTGCAAAGGTCAAAAATATTTAGCTCTAATGTCATGTTACCAAAAGATAGCATCATTTTTCCATTCCAGCAATTGATTAATGCATTGGATGTGGCTAAAAATGGTCACCCCAAAATTACCGGAATCTGAGCATGAGGATCTGCCACAAGATGAGTATCTAGCATAATAAAGTCTACTAGAAAGTAGAACTTGTCAACCTGCACAAGCACATCCTCTACTATCCCTCTCGGTCTTTTGATTGATCGATCTGCTAGCTGCAAAGTAACCTGGGTGGGTTTGAGTTCGCCCAGTCCCAATTTTACATAGACCGAGTAAGGTAGTAAGTTGACACTTGCCCCAAGATCAAGCAATGCTTGTTCAATTTGATAATTTCCAATAATGCACGAAATTGTGGGGCATCCTGGGTCTTTGAATTTAGGGGGAGTGTCGTGCTTTAGAATTGCACTAGCTTGCTCAGTGAGAAACACTTTCTTTTGTACATGTATCTTACGCTTCAATGTGCATAACTCTTTAAGAAACTTTGCATAAGATGAGACTTGTTTGATTGCATCTAACAACGGGATTTTAATTTTGACTTCTTTAAACACATCCAAGATTTCCTAGTTCTGTATAGATGGCTTGGGAGGAGCTAATCGGTTGGGAAAAGGCGGTAAGAGTTTGAATCCTGGAGGAATTGGGCTTTTCTCCTTGATAGGAGGGACTTCATTTTCTGTCCCTTCCTGATCTGAGGATGCGGGTTGTTTATCTTTTTCCAGATCAGGCTTTTCAATCTCTTTACCACTACGTAGAGTAGTAACAGCTTGAACCTGCTCCTTTGAATTTGACGGACCACCTTGATGAACCTCATATTGCCCTTTTGGATTGGGCTGTGGTTGGGCTGGAAAAGCCCCTTTATTTTGTGCTTCAATTAACTTGCAAAGGTTTTGCATGGTGTTCTATAAATTCTCAAAGTTCCTATCATGTTTCTTATTGATGGACTCTTGATTCACCATAAACTTAGCCACAAGTTCATCCCAGGGCATCGTTTGAGTTGTAGGGGGTGCCATTTGTTGTGTGTTTTGAGCATATATACCAGAAGTACCCCCAAACTGATTTGACATTTGGTTGAAAGTAGGCGGAGTAGCATTTGGACCATTCCTCCAACTAAAGTTGGGGTGATTCCTCCAATTAGGGTTATACGTGTTACCCAAAGAATTGTTAAACTGTTGGTTGTATGTGTTGGTGGCATTTGCTTGCTCGTGAAACACTTCTTGAAAAGCAGGGAGTGTTGGGCACTCTGAAGAAATGTTTTTATCACTAGCGCAGATGCCACAAACTATAGCAGGTTCCTTATTCTTCACAAATTTCAAGGACTCAACTTCTCTTGTAAGATAGGCAATTTTTTCTTGAAGATCATCATTTTCTTTCAATACATATAACCCCTAATGACGGGGAGGGTTTCGGTTGGGCCCAAAAACACATACTTGAGGGTGTTAGGTAGTGGTTTTAGGTCGAGCTTGGGCGGTTCTTCAATTGATGGAACAGGTGGGGCAGCCGATGGGGTCAAGATCTCTGGCTTAGGTTGCCATTGACTCCTCTCAAAAGCAGGGGTAGAATCCAGTAACGAATTTACTTGTTTAATGCTTTTCTCAACATCAATGTTACCTCCAAAATGTGCAAGACAGGCCTCTAGTGGGTCCTCACAAACTAATTGTGATCCAACACTCTCAATAAACTCCTCTAGGTAACTCACCTCACAAATTTCATAATCACTCTCATCTCTGGGTTGTTTGCCAACATTAAAAATGTTTATCTGGACTGTCATATTCCCAAACGATAGGTGCATCACACCATTTCGACAATTAATCAGGGCATTGGAAGTGGCAAGGAATGGCCTCCCTAAAATTACCGGGATTTTCACGATATTTCCGATTGGTGGTCGGGTATCAAGGACTACAAAATCCACCGGGAAAATAAACTCACCTACCCTGATCAAAACATATTCAACAACACCTTTGAGGCACCTAACTGAAGCATCAGTTAGTTGTAAGGTCACCTTTGTTGGTTTCAGCTCCCCCAAACCTAACTCCTCGTATATCGAATACGGGAGCGGATTGACACTCGCACCCAAGTCCAGCAAAGCCTGTTCTATGTGATGATCCCCTATTTGACAAGAAATTGTAGGACACCCAGGGTCCTTGTATTTGATTGGGGTCGAAGTGGTAATGATGGAACTGCATTGTTGGGCTAAAAAGGCCTTTTTGGGTACATTGGCTGCTCTCTTGAATGTGCATAAATCTTTGAGGACTTTGGCATAAGTCGGGATCTGTTGGATGGCTTCTAACAGTGGGATGTTAATTCTCACTTGCTTGAACACTTCAAGGATTTTATCCAACTGGACATTATTTTTCATTTGACCTAGCCTCTGAGGATATGGGGCCTTGGGAACAAAGGTTTTAGGTGGGGGCTCACTCGGTGAGGCAGCTCCTATTGGTTTCTCAAGTTCCTTAGTAGGCTCTGGGTCCTTCTTTGGTTCCTCAAGTTCTTTTTCCAAAACTACATGCTCCCTCCTCACTTGAGTCCGTTCAGTTTTCCTAGGGTCCTCTTCTGGTGTGTCAACCTCCTTTGCAGCCATTCTACGGGTGGTAACTGCATGCACTGCATTGACTTGCTCATGGACTTTGCCCTTGTCATCACGGACAACAAATTGGCCCGTTGAAGTTTGGCATTTGGGGTTGGCTTCGGGCTGACTTGGAAAGGTACCCTTGTCTCTTTGAGCTATTGACCTGGCCAACTGGCTGACAGTGTATTCCAACTTGGCAATGGACTGGGTATTGGCATTCAAATTCTGAGTAGTGCTTTGCTAGAATTGGAGGGTATTTTGGGCCAACATTTTCATTGTGTCCTCTAGAGAACTTATCTACTGATTCTGGGAATTAAGATTTTGATAACCCTGGACCATGGGTGGTCCTTGTGACACTTGGGGTACTTGAGGCTTTTGGTATCCCGGAGGTGGCATATGCTGGGCCATTGGCTGAGAAGGGTTTCCTTGGTGTTGTCCTTTGGTCCATGAGAAATTAGGATTATCCTTCCAACCAGGATTGTATGTATTCGAATACGGATCATACCTCGGCCGCTCATATCTAGTATTTTGGTAAAGTGCACTCACCTCCTCCATACTCTCACTTTGACTTTGACCAAAGAATGCTCTACATTGGGATCCATGATGGGTAAACTCACCACAATTGGTGCAGGGTGGGGCAATAGGGTCACTGACTGCTTGACTCATCTTTAATGATTCCAGGGTCTTTGGGGTGGTTTGTGTTAGTTTTATGGTCTCAGTACCAGTATATGATAAATAAATTGATTAATTTCTTTATTTATCAATATATATTATTGCTTTCCTTTCATGAGATGTATGGTGTTTTATTACTTGTTTGCACATAACTAATACGAATGACATAATGGTTCATGAGATGAACCGGAGTCCACAAGTATACTAGATGTAATACATGTGTATGGATGAGATCCACATACAGGAGATATGTATTGCAAATCTTATACTTAAGTATCTTCACAACCAGTGATGAGATTGTAAGTCCATGGGGATCCGAACCCTAGAGGGGGGGGGGGGTGAATAGGGTGAGCTTCTTTTATGACCAATTTTAACAATTTTAACTTCTTTAAAACAAACTAGTCACAAGTGATGATTATCAAACAAAATGCGGAAGCTTAAAGAAAACAATCACCACAAAGCAAGCACCATCACACAAGTATTTATAGTGGTTCGGCCTCAATGCCTACATCCACTACCGGCTTGTGATCCAACACCCCACCGGATTTCCACTATTTATGCTTTTCAATAGGCTAAGCAATAACCTTTACAATATGCTTTCCAAGGCTAAGCAATAACCTTACATTGATGTTTTTCAAGGCTTAACATCAACCTATACACTATGCTTTTATAGGCTAAGCAATAACCTCTTCAACCATAGGTTGGTTATCTCACTAAGAAAGTGTCTAACATACACTAGATGGAGATTCAATTAAGCTCATTACATTGCCTCTTAATTAGGCGGATATGGAAGTGAAAATCTAATACACACTCACACTATGAATGCAAAGATGAAAGTACATGAAGTGTGTGTGTGTGGTCCTCAATCATTTTGAAAATGAAAGCTCATAAATGTATGCCTGAGGCTTTTGAAAGTTTTAGCTCAAAAACATTTATGATTGAGGAAGTAATGCAATCACATGTTAAAAGTAACAACTTGTTAATGATATCAAAGTTACACAAGTTGTATGAAATAGATTAGCTCTAAACATGTGATGCATAGGGATGTCAATCAAATCACCAATGAAGCTCAAAACATAAAAATAGATTTGATTGAAAAGAGGGGACAAATCATATGTAATTATAAATACAACTTGAAAATGATTTACCTATCAAAGTGATGCAAGTTGTGAAACTTTAAAACAATAATACACATATGATTTGTAAAGATGTTGAATCCAAAACATAAGATACATTTGATAGAGATTTTCTTATGATGGAAAACAACAACCAAAGATTCAACAAAGTATATGAATCATGTTACATATTTCATTAACATGATCTACTTAGATTTACCAAAGATAAAGTACTACTTTGATGAATCAATGGTGATGTATCCAAAACAATAGATCTATTCAAAATATAGAACATGCTAAGGATACAACAAATCATAGATTAACATGTTACAAAGATTTACCAATGATAAAACAAAACATGAAAACATATGATTTGTAAAGAAGTTGAATCCAAAACATAAGATAATTTTGAAAGTGATTTTCTTATGATGGAAAACAACAACCAAAGATTCAACCAAGTATATGGATCATGTTACATATGATTTCAAAGATTTTTCCATTAACATGATCTACTTAGATTTACCAAAGTTAAGTACTACTTGGATTGAATCATATGGTGTTGTATCCAAAACAATAAATCAACTCAAAACATAAAATATGTTAAGGACACAACACAAACATAGTTTAACATGCTAGAGATGATTTACCAAAAATAAAACAAAAGCATGAAAACATATGATTAAGGAATGAAGAGCCTACTTGGTGGTTTAACTTCATTAATCCAAGCTTTAGCTTTCCTAATCATCCCCTTCATCCCTTGGTTCTTTTCCCTTTTGATATGCCTCAATACCTCTCAAGGAGGGGCTTAAAATTCCCAACTTTTGGCAAGGGAAAGAACTCATATTTATAGCAAAAAGTTGCCAACGGCTAGTTCTCGGTCGACCTAGACACAGGTCTCGGTCGACCGAGAACACACAACGGTCATATTTCTGACCGTTGGTGCTCCCAGGCAAATTTTGCCTGCAGTTGTCTCGGTCGACCGAGACCTGTATCTCGGTCGACCGGCGACACTGCCGGGACACCCCCTTTTTGCAAAAAATGCAACTTTTGCATTTTAAAGGTATTTCTTTGGGGGACCTTTTGGCCACTAAATCAAGCTTGGAAAACATGTTTTAAAGATTCTAATGGATTTTAAAACATGACATAAAAAGCCTAAAAAGATTCAAAACTTTTAAAACAAAGGCTTGCTTGATTTCTTGAAAACTCTTTTCTAAAACAAATGCATCCAAGATAACAATACAAATCATGCATAAATCAATACTTTTACAAATCTTAAAAGCAATGCATGAATAAAACAAGATTTCAAGTTTATTTAAAACCAATGCAAGTGTGTAAATCAAATGATGCTTGAATGATAATGCATCCATCAAATTGCAATCTATAAAAACCCTAACAGAGATTGGGCATCTCATCTGACAAGGTTGCAGCACTTTGATCAATATGAGATAGTGTGATTTGTCTCAATCATCAGAATGTAAGATTATGGATCATGGTGCTGGTACATTGGATGTATTGAAGGACCATGAGAAGCACCTTATATACACTGTCTTTACATTATAGTCTGCTCTCATAATTCCCTAGCAATAGGCTCATAATCCTGAGACATTAATGAACTCAAGTTTCTATCTATACATTTGCTTTGAGTCACCAATGAGTGAGGCCAATTGTAGGTCAACACCTCGGTGATTTGGGTACGTGGTAGTAGAGCTGTGGGAACATTCAATGGTCAAGATGGAATCTATCTTTAATATCCCCTTGTGCCAATTAATGGATTTATCATTGGTAAGTGCGCACCCATTCCAATTAAGAGTTAATTAGATCGGTACCAAATGATCATTATAATTAATTGGGGCTCAAGGATAATAAGATATAGATCTAATTTGGTGGACATGTCCATTTGATCCAGGGATATAGATGGAGGGGCCTACTTGTGGTACTGAGGAAGTTTCGGGTCTTCATTGTATTTTATTCCTAAGACTGGAGTGCAATTGCATTTATATAGTGGAGTTATTTGCAATTAACTGTGGGCCCGGATTACACATGAGATGTGGGGTCGCGTGTCCCAGTTGGAGCCAGCTTTCTAAGGAATCCCTAGTGGTCCCCACGTTAGCCCAAGATATTAGAAAGATACTAATTATAGTAGAACTCTAAAAAGAAATAGAAAGTTACTATTTCTATTTGAAGTGAGACTTCAAATAGTGGTAATAGTAAGTTACTAATTATTAATGGAAGTAAGACTTCTATTTTAATTAGTAAAAGAGGAAGTTACTAATCATATTTGAAGTAAGACTTCTAATTGTGATTTAGTAAGCAACTAATTGTTATGGAAGTAAGACTTCTATTTCAATTAGAAAGAGGAGGTTGCTTAAGTGCTATAAAAGGAGATAGGGAGGAGGCTTGGACGTCCTCTATGCAATTCCACCTAGGGATTCACGCCCATATCACTCTTCCTCTCTTTGTGCAAGTTGTTGCACATCACTTCCCTCTTCTAGTTTCCTCTAGGGTTTTTCTCTTGGAGATTCCACCATCTTCTTGAGAAAAGAGAATCTGATACGGGTCATAGCGTGGAAGATCAAAAGGTGTTGGAGATTCTAGTTTGATTAGTGAAGGTGTTCATCATCAAAGAAAGAATTCAAATTCTCCATTAGAGCACTACAAAGCTCCAAAGGTATAATCTACATCCTTGTATGTTGTAGATTTCATGGTTGCATGTTTAGATGCTATTTTCTATCTTCTAGATAGGTTATGTTGCTGTACATGGTTTATGAGCTTGAGGGATTGCATCCTGGATTGGGTTTGTTGCCTTCTAGATAGTTGATCTCTGCATCAAGTGGGTCAAAAGTTTCTGAAACCTATCCGGAAGGCCCATCTATTTTCCAACAGTTTGCTGATAGGTTTGGTTCATTTCAAGGGCTTTTAATCTCCTTGTCAGCGTGGCCAACTTGGCCTCGGCCTCGAATTTGGGTTCCACTCCATGCATGCCCCTTCTTTCTGCAACAATGGGTCTTTTGGGATCCTCTCTGATAGGTTCCCATTGGAGAGTGTCCTCAGCGACCTCTTCAAGGTATGTCCAAGCTTGGTCAGCTGTCTTTTGAGTGAATACTCCATTGCAGAAAGACTCCACCATGGTCTTGGTGGGATAGTCCAGTCCTTCATGAAGGCTTTGGACTAACCGGATCTTTTCGAATCCGTGATGCGGGCATTGTAACAATGAGTCTTTGAACCTTTCCATGTACTCATACATGGTTTCTCCCTCCAGTTGGTGGAAACTGTTCAGGGTATGTCTAATGAAGGCCGTTTTCTGTTTTGAATAAAACTTTTTTATAAAAGGCCTCAACTAGTCCCTCCCATGTGTTTATGGAATTAGCCTGTAGGGCGTAAAGCCATGCTTTCGCCTTCTCCTTCAGCGAGAACGGGAACAACCTAAGCTTAAGGGCCTCTTCAGACATATGGTTATATTTCATAGTCCCACAGATTTCCTCAAACTCTCTCACATGCTGATATGGGTTCTTATTTTCCACCCCTCGGAAAATTGGTAACATCAGGATTAAGCCGGATTTCAGCTCAAATGAGGCATTTGTGGCGGGTATGACAATGCATGAGGGTTGGGTAGATCGGGTAGGGTACATGTACTCCCTAAGAGTCATGGGTTGGGTTTGTGGGTTTCCGTCAGCCATTTCCTCTATGGCAATGGGGTCCGCAAAATTCTCAACAGGGATATCGAATTAATCAAAGCTCTCTAAATGACCCTGCACACGTAACCAATTGTGCATAAACTACCCCTCAACTTCGAAAGTGATGGTCCACTCAAGTGATGATGAACGAGGATTAATGCTTAAACACAAACAAGAAAAACAAAATGATTTTGAAAAACAAACTAAACTATGCTCGACTAAGGCTACCTAAGATTAAACTAGACAGCTCCTAACTATGAATAGTACACCTAGGCCTCCAATCTGGTCCTATGAAACGTAATCGGCCAGACAAGCCCCCAGGGGATTGGTGGGATCACGATGCGCGTGGCAAAGGTTCCGCTTAAGTACTAAACTCCTAGAACAGATGAACTGTCTCCCTTAAAGGGACAAGGCTATTCTAGGCACCGATTTCCGTCAAGGAGCGCAAATGGTACAACCTTTGATGGTCCTCTCCTAATGAGCTCGTGTCTTATGGTCACCTTTCTACTCAAATTTTATTAAAGGTTAAGGATTCCTAAGTAGTGAGGAAAATGAGTTCCTATGGGCAAGGAAATGGTGATGAAATCCAATCCTTGTCTTTTTGGGGGTATGATTGCCTTTACTAAGTGTGTGCTTTCCAAATTACTTTGTGTATTTTAAAATGATTAAGCACTACAAAGCAATTAAACAATCAAACAACCAAAAAAATTGACCCACTAACAGGGGATGCGTGGGTGTATTGAAATACGCACCTCCCAAACTAAATTGGGGGAAGATCGGTTGAAGTCGACCCAAGCCACCGACACCAATTTCAGTGTACGAACTTCGAGGGTATCGTCCAACCGTCCTCCTTCCTTAATTATTACAGTGCTTTGAAAACTTAAATGAACTTAAAAAAAATTATTACAAACTTGAAATGAATCCTAATACAAGATTTTTCTAAGAAAGCAAATTAAATTCCTAAGTTAGAGTTCTTTGGTTGCTCTTTTCCTCTTTCCTTGCTCCAACCGCAGAATCTCTGAAAATACAAACAAAGAAAATGTATAGAATCCACAATGAAAACTAAAAGAAAGAATAAAAATGCAACTAAGCTATATGAGAGTTGAAAATCCTTAAAATCAAGGATTCCTCTATACGCCGATCCCCGGCAACGGCGCCAAAAACTTGTATTTGGGAATTTTCTGCAAGTATACGGTTGTCTCAAGTAATATAGACTATGAAAGTCCGAATATCGTTCCCACGAGGATCGTTACAAGAGAAATAACAATGATTAATGAAAATGAGTATCAACTCAAATATAGCTAACAAATGCAAATGGAGATAACAAAAACAAGAAACAAGAAACAAGATAATAATAAGGAAAAAAAGAAAAAAAATGCAAACTAAAAGAAAACAAGAAACTAGATAACAAAGAGATGTAAGTAGAAATAGAAGAACTCAAAGAAGAACAAGGTTAGTAACAAAGTTAATGACAAAAGAAAAATAACAAGGTTAATAATAAGAACAAATAAACAATGTTAGATATGTAAAATGAGTAAGTGTGTGAAAATAAGCGAAAGATCAAGATATAAATAAACTAAAAGCATCCATGAAAACTAACTAATAAGGAGAACAAGATAGAAAATGAGTGGATGGAGATAAAAACAAATGTGCTAAAAGTGTAAAATCAAAGGAGGAATAAAAACAAACACATAGAAGGTATGAACAAATAAGCTAATGGATATGATGGTGTGGATAGAGAAATGGAGTGTGAGAATAAAAACAAGAGAATAAGTGTGTGGGCATGTGAATACAATCAAGCTAAAGTAAGTAAAATAAGGAACAAACAATACTAATGGATAGATTGAACCATCTAAAATCTACTAAGTGACACTAATCCAACATTAATGCTCTTCTCTTTTCCCTAAGAAACACTCAAATCTAATGACAAATCAATGCTTAGATTTGGAAAATATAACTTTAAAGCTCTAAGATAGAAATTAACAATCTAATAGCCAAGATTTTCTTCCCTTCATAAAAGAAAAGATTCCTAATAACTATCTATCAAAAGTAAGCATAAACCATCAAAAGATATTTACTCCTAAGCATGATTTATCAAACCTAAGCATAGATAGTAAAAGGAATGCTAAGATAAAAAAAATAAGCATGAAAGGTTGCACAATGCAATGAAGACAAATCTATTCTAACATATTAAGCACATAAACAAGGGAATTAAAATAAAGAGCATAAGCAAAAGGAATAGGATCAACTTAGCTTCATCTAGAAGATCAAATCAAAGGGATTAGCCACCCATTGGAGAAGACAAAGCTTTCATTACAAATCTTCAAATTTTACAAAGCTTTCCTCACTTTCTCTCTACAATTGCTCTCAATTTACATGAATAACTTAAGTAAAGAGGAGGAGGCTCTCCTTGCTTGTGTGTCTAATGCCTAAAGCTCCCTTCCTTATATAGAGACATTTGCCTTGCTCTTTTTGGTTTCTTTCCAATGTGGGACTTCACAAGAATGGAAATATGAACATATGAATGTAATTCTCGTGTTAGAGAACAGTCCCCAGATTGATGTGCGATTTTGACCCCCGAAACGTCCGAATTGGGGAAAATGTTGTGTAATATGATTTGTAGATCTTAGAACAAGCTTTCCAATGCTTCTGAGATCACCTCAATCGGATATCCGAGTGAAAAGATATGGTCAAAATACCAACCCAGGTCTTTCATTTTTCTTCTTATTGTTGGCCTATCTTTGTCATTTCTTCATCCAATTGTCTTCCAAACTTATCCTTACTCTCTTTAACTCTTGAATCTCAACTTTAATCTTCAAATTAATCTTCAATTAACACCTACAAAGAGAAATTAACATAATTGAGAGTATTTTTAAACATATTTTGTATGGAGGCCATTGGAACTCATATAAATGCATACAAATGGCTATCTATAATGGAAAGATATGAGCAAAGCATGATGGGGAGGAAATTTATTATTTTATTCTAAAAATAGTGTTTTGAGTTCTTTTATCTTTGAAACCTCATAAAATAATGCTATGAAAGTGTATTTTTTGTGAACTCATCACACCCACAAACCTACATTTTGCTAGTCCCGAGCAAAATAAAAGAAAACTAACTATATGCAGAAAATGATAAAAAAAATCCTAACTCACTTTCGCAGGAATCGCATCTGCACTTAGCTCATGCAACAAGCCATTTAAACCCCTAAGTTTCCCTTAGTGGACGAGTTTTGCTTCGTGAGGGTTTTCAGCGAATAAATCCCACAAAATTCTTTTTATTTATATCCTCGGGTTTTTAATAAGCTAATAAAAATGAGAGCAAGTTTAGAACACTATCCAATTGCTAAAAATCTTTCAAGGATGCTCAAGTCCCGGAGTGTATTTGAGTGAGTTTAGCCAACACTTGTGCGGTTTTGGGATATGAGAAAACACAAATTTGATCACCTTCTAAATCCATTCGTTTTGACTTCAGCCTCACAGTCATACTCTCGGAAGTAAAATCGCTTAGATTTTCTGACTTATCACTCTATATGTGAGTATTGGAAAGGCAATAGGACTCACATATCTTTTGAGAATGAAGAATTTTTGGTGAAGTTACCTCATGGAAAGAACAACCATTTAATTGAGAGTAAAAATGCTCACTCAACTTCTCACTTGTTTAACATCCTAACTTTCCCTGAAATCCAATAGGTCTTTTATTGGTTGTAATGGGGTTAGGGGAAAGGGTTTGGTAAAATATGGAAAATGAGGTTTTAGGGTTTTTGAGAAGG
This sequence comes from Cinnamomum chago, assembly GCA_038049695.1. Classification (NCBI taxonomy): domain Eukaryota; kingdom Viridiplantae; phylum Streptophyta; class Magnoliopsida; order Laurales; family Lauraceae; genus Cinnamomum; species Cinnamomum chago. Next base: position 88,493,326 of record CP142453.1, on the reverse strand, counting down.
TAGGGTCTTGAGTTTTCTTTGAAGGAATTTTCTTCGATTCGACTTCACTTTTTCTTTTTTCTTTTTTTTCTTTTGTTTTTTTCTCTCTTTTTTTTTAATTTTTTTCGAGAAGACTTTTTCCTTGGATAGATCATGTGAAGTATCAACAATGCACACTTCCTTCTTTCTTTATCTTTTCCTTCCACTTCTCAAAAACAATCGGTTGAAGGCTTTTTATTTGGGTGGAGAGGCTTTGGGAATTTTTAAGGAAAAATGTATAAAGGATAATGGCTAAAAAAGGGTTACTATGGGAATGTTTTTATGGGTAGGTTTTTTAATGGCCATGAGGTTTTAATTTTAGATTGCCTATCATCACTTTACCAGGTCTAGAAAGGTGCTCACAAGCTACAAGTCAAGGTTAGTTCGCAATTTTGATGACACCCTCAATGGTTGGAAAGAAATAGGCACTAATGAGATAAAAAGAAATGTGCCGAAAACTACGAGTTTGAGTAGCTCTTCATTCTACTCGGAATTAGCGCAGAAGAGTCCTTACCCTGAATGAATAGAAAGGCTCTACACTCAATTGCTTTAGTCTCCACTAGTGATTTGTCAGGGTCACTCAGATGTGCCCACTCTTCACTTGGACTACACTCATGTGGCTAAATGTGCAAGAATTTTTCCAAGACTTGGTTTTGTGACATTCTTTTTAGGATTTGGATAGTATGGTAAACTAAGATTTCGAAACTTATTAACAAGCTAAAATCCCACGGATTTTTATTTTTTTATTTTTGGAGAAATTTTTTTTTACTGACTATTTACGGGCAAATACATGTGTGCAATGGAGTACCACACCCCCAAACCTAAATCAAACATTGTCCTCAATGATATGCAGTGCGAAATGATAAATGGACAAGGGAGAAAGAAAAAAAAATTGGAACGCCTTTCCATGGGTTGATGCAAAAAAATGAATATTGGGTTGCCTACCAACTAGCACTAAGTTTCACTTTGTCAGCCCGACGTGACCCTGAAAATTACTTATGCAACATACACAGGGTTCTGAACAAGGGTTTCTTCGACATCCTTGTTCTTAAGCTCCAGAAAAGGTTTCATCCTTTGACCATTGACTTTGAAAACATCCCCATCCTTAGGGTTCTCAATCTCAACTGCCCCATGAAAATAGACAATGCGCACATGGAAGGGTCCAGTCCAGCGAGATCTTAGTTTTCCTGGAAAAAGATGCAGGCGAGAATTATACAGAAGAACTTTCATGCCTGGTTCAAAGGATTTCCTCAAGATAGATTGATCATGGTTTCTCTTCATCCAATCCTTATAAATCTTGGCATTCTCGTAGGCGTCATTTCTAAGTTCCTCTAGCTCATTGAGATGCAACTTCCGTAGGTTACCGACTTTAGTTAAATAAAAATTGATCATTTTGATGGCCCAGTAAGCATTATGCTCCAATTCTACCGGCAAGTGACATGCTTTCCCAAAGACCAATCAATATGGAGACATGCCGTTCGAGGTCTTATAGGCAGTCCGATAGGCCCATAAAGTGTCTGTCAATCTTAAAGACCAATCTTTCCGGGTAGGATTGACTGTCTTTTCCAAAATTTGCTTTATTTGCCTATTAGACACTTCCACCTGTCCGCTAGTTTGTGGGTGATACGGAGTAGCAACCTTATTAGTAATAGAATATTTTTTCATCAGATTCTCGAAGGTGCTATTACAAAAATGACTCCCACCATCACTGATAATCGCCCTGGGGGTACCAAATCTAGAAAAGATGTTTTCTTTAATAAATTTGATAACCACGTGACGATCATCTGTTCTAGTTGGAATCGCCTCTATCCATTTGGAGACATAATCTACAACAATCAAAATGTATAAGTTGCCAAAGGAACTCGGAAATGGACCCATGAAGTCTATGCCCCAAACATAAAAAATTTCCACAATAAGCATCGGATTTAAAGGCATCATGTTCCTCCGCATAATTCTGCCTAATTTCTGACAACGTTCACAGTGCAAACAAAAGGTGTGACAATCCTTGAAAAGGGAGGGCCAGTAAAATCCGCATTGCAACACCTTTGCTGCGGTCTTTCTAGAACTAAAATGCCCACCACATGCGTGGTCATGGCAGAAGAATATCACACTTAAATAGTCCTCTTCTGAAATGCATCTCCTAATGATCTGGTCTGGACAGTACTTGAACAGGTATGGGTCATCAAAGAAGAAATGCTTAACCTCAGACAAAAACTTGGACCTATCCTGTTTGGACCAGTGATCGGGCATCTGTCCAGTGACCAGGTAGTTAACGATATCCGCAAACCAAGGGAAACGAGAGACACTCAGCAACTGTTCATCCGGGAAACTCTCACTCAATGAGATGACTTCATTCTCGAGGTCTGTAGGTAATCGGGAGAGATGGTCAGCTACAACATTTTCAGAACCTTTCTTGTCTCGAGTCTCAAGGTCAAATTCTTGTAACAAGAGAATCCACCTAATCAGACGGGCTTTCGCATCTTTTTTCATCAACAGGCACCTAAGGGCCGAATGATTGGTGTAAACTATGACCTTAGACCCAATCAGGTAGGGTCTAAACTTCTCCAGGGCAAAGACGACATCTAACAGCTCTTTCTCCGTGGTTGTGTAATTCAGCTGAGCATCATTCAAGGTCCTACTGGCATAATATATGACATGGGGCTATTTGTTCACTCTCTTTCCTAGCACAACCCCAAGAGCATGGTCAGAAGCGTCACACATGAGTTCGAAGGGAATTGTCCATTCAGGTGGCTTTATTATCGGGGTAGAGGTTAACTCCTTTTTCAATTGTTCAAATGCTTGTAGGTAAGGTTCATTGAAGACAAAAGGCATATCCTTAGATAGCAGATTGCACAAGGGTGCAGCTATCTTGCTAAAACTCTTAATGAACCGTCTATAAAAACCTGCATGGCCTAAGAAAGATCTGATATTCTTCACCGTTTTTGGCGGTGGCAGGTTGGAAATGAGTTCAATTTTGACCTTGTCAACCTTAATGCCATTCTCAGAAATAACATGGCCAAAGACAATTCCTCTTTTCACCATGAAATGACACTTCTCCCAATTCAAAACAAGATTCTTCTCTTGACATCTCACTAAAACAAGGTTCATGTGATGCAAACATTCATGAAAACTACTCCCATGGATCGAAAAATCGTCCATAAACACCTCTAAGAATCGTTCGACCATGTCCGAAAATATGCTCATCATACACTTTTGAAATGTCGCAGGTGCATTGCACAACCCAAAAGGCATGCGCCGGTAGGCAAATGTACCGAAAGGGCATGTAAAAGTTGTCTTGTCCTGATCTTCGGGTGCTATGGGTATCTGATTATAGCCGGAGTATCCATCAAGGAAACAATAAAAGGCATGACCAGCTAGTCTCTCAAGCATCTGGTCCATAAATGGGAGGGGAAAATGGTCTTTACGGGTAGCTGAGTTCAACTTTCTATAGTCAATGCACACTCGCCAGCCCGTCTGGGTCCTTGTGGGCACTAACTCGTTCCCCTCATTCTTTACAACAGTTATCCCAGACTTTTTTGGCACAACATGGACTGGGCTCACCCATGAGCTGTCCGAAATAGGGTAAATGATACCTGAATCCAACAGTTTCAGAACCTCCACTCTTACGACATCCTTCATTGATGGATTAAGACGCCTCTGTGGTTCTCTAGAAGTTTTTGCATTTTCTTCCAAATGGATCCGATGTTGAACCACAGATGGGCTTATTCCTTTTATATCTGCAATTGTCCAGCCTATAGCCTCTTTGTGATCCTTTAGGATTTCAATCAATTGTTGTTCCTGGACTTCTTCTAGGTCCGAGTGAAAAGATCTGGTCAAAATACCAACCCAGGTCTTTCATTTTTCTTCTTATTGTTGGCCTATCTTTGTCATTTCTTCATCCAATTGTCTTCCAAACTTATCCTTACTCTCTTTAACTCTTGAATCTCAACTTTAATCTTCAAATTAATCTTCAATTAACACCTACAAAGAGAAATTAACATAATTGAGAGTATTTTTTAACATATTTTGTATGGAGGCCATTAGAAAACATATAAATGCATACAAATGACTATCTATAATGGAAAGATATGAGCAAAGCATGATGGGGAAGAAATTTATTATTTTTATGCTAAAAATAATGTTTTGAGTTCTTTTATCTTTGAAACCTCATAAAATAATGCTATGAGAGTGTATTTTTTGTGAACTCATCAACCCCCCTCCTTTGGCCTGATTCGATTGCTTTACGGGGTCTATACCTTCATATGTGCCCCAATTTTGTGCACTATCTGCCAAAAACTGAAGGTAGGTCCATGCTTGGTTTGGGTTCTTTGCCATGAATTCCCCATTGCACATCATCTCCACGAATTGACGTGTTTCTGGACTAAGTCCATCATAGAAGTGACCAATTGTATTGTGCAATTCAAATCCGTGGTGGGGACATGCAAGGAGTAGTTCATTAAAGCATTCCTAACACCTATAATAAGACTCCTTGTCTTTTTGTTTAAAATTCATAATATTTCTCCGTAAGGTGTTGGTCTAATCTAATGGGAAAAATTTCTTTAAAAATTCCCGGACCATGTCGGACCATAGAGCAATCAAATTGGGCTGTAAGGAGTGAAGCCATGCCTTAGCCTTATCTTTGAGGGAAAATGGAAATAAACAAAATTTGATAAGGTCTTCCCTCACATTATTGAAGTGTAGTGTTGCACACACTTCTTCAAACTCTTTTATGTGCAAATATGCACTTTCCGATTCAAGTCCATGAAATTTGGGGAGAAGTTGAATTACTCCCGGTTTGATATCAAACTGACCCACACTTGCGGGTATAGCCATGCACGACGGTGTTGCTTGTCATGTAGGATGAAGGTAATCACGTAGACTCCTAAGTGGTTGATTCACCTCCCCATTATTATTGGGTCCATTCCCATTACCGTTCTCATTCCTCATTTCATCATTATCACTATGCTCATCAGCCATATTGGAATTCCTAAGAGAACCAGGAGATCTAGATTCGTAGAATTTAATCAAGCTCTTGATAGGTGATTCATTCCTTTCTAATCGATTTGAGGAGTCCCTCTGCTAAGAAGATGGGGGTCTTTCCTTCTTTTTTGGAATTTTGAAAAGTTTTTTTTTTTTTTTGAAGAAACCTAGAAAGAAAAACTACCTAAGGACTGTTTTTAGATTTAAAAGAAAATTCCCAAATTCTTGCAAAGTATTAATCTTAGAGAATTTGATATCTCTAAGGAAAGTTCCCAAACTCAAGTCTATGAAACTGGCCCGACCAGGTAAGCCCCCAGATCAGTGGTGGGGTCACGATGCGTTGCAAGGGTCCCGCTTAAAAACTACTTTCTAGAACAAGAGACTCGTCTCCCTAATCTAATGGGACAAGGCTTGCCTAGACATCGAACCAATCAAGAAAGGCAGTTTATTCGGCTTTCCAAAGAAATAACTAACATTCTTAGAAAAAATTCCAGCAAGTTTTTAACAGTTCCTTTAAATTTAAAAACAACTAAAACAACTGAGTTTCCAATTAAAGTTCTGAAATTTTCAGATCTTGGCAAGTTTGGTGGCCAAAAAACCGAATTTGCGCGATTTAAGACTTGCCTTTGTGAGGGAAAGTTCCAGAATTTTTTTTGGAAACTTTAAAAACCTAAAAATATGAAAGAAAACCTGATTTCAACACACCTTAATTAATCCTAACCAGCAACTAAAAAAAATCGACCTAAACTAGTCCAAATTAGAACAAGTAAACTAGGCAATTTTCCGAAATTGATGTGATTTTTTAAAAATCAGAAAAAATAATTTTTCAGATCTGAAATAGTCCCAATTTTATCAAAAATCAGAGATTAAAAATCCAATTTTTAATGCAATAGGGCTGGTCCAAACATTCCATGCATGCTACCCTTAGATCAAGAATGATTGCGGAATAGTAAAGGCACACCCACAAAGCAATTAAAAAGATAGGTTGGAAAAATTACCTCAAATGAAGAAAAACTCCCCGGCAATGGCACCAAAAACTTGATCGTAGCCTCAAGTGCAAGGCCGCGATTGTAGTAATAACTCGGTGAAGTCCGAGGTCGATCCACATGGAGTAATTAATTGTACAAAACCTGTCCTATTGAAAACTAATTCTAGCCTAAAAAAAACTATACAAATCAAATGTCCTACTATAATTAAAAATTAATTACAAGTCTGAAAAATAAAATTAATTACAACCAAAGAAAAAAAATCCTAATCTAGAAACCTAATCTAAGTACTGCATCACCATAAGAATTATTAGTCCAACCAATTGCAACAATTATTAAGATGCATGAAAATAAAATAAAATCAGAGAATAAAAAAAATGGATTTTAATTCTAAAACTTTGCAATAATTACTTTGCTAAATGCCATCAATAAAAATCAAGACCATCGCACCAAGTGTGCACTGTCACTACGCACAAAAATTCGATGTTGACCCATTGGTGAAGACCAAGACCCCATAAACTTGATTTATTAATGAAAGACCCATTACAAGCAAATAACCTTTACAAAATCATTTGAATCAAAATAAAATGCATCCAACCTTACCTTAGACACATGAAACACTAAACAGAGGAGAGGGACTCGTGGTCTTGAATGGCGATTCAACCGGCTCTCGTTTTGCAATTTGAAATCCAAGCGAGGGAAGATAATGAATGGCTGGTCTGATGGTGGATCGACGGTAGCAACAACGGTGGCGTAGAAATCCAAGTGGTGGTGTGACTTAGGGAAGGCCTTGGATGAAGTAGTAATGGAAGTAGGGAGAGATGGAGGAAAATAATGAAAATGAGGGAATTTTTTTTTCTGTTCTTTTTTTTTTTTGGTTTTTTGTTGTGCTGGTCGTGCAAGGGAAAGGGGGGATCTTTTAAAAATTCCTCCTCCACGTCCAGGGGCTCTTTTTTATTTATTTATAATCCTATGATGGCTTGTGGTCCATATGAGATGGGCATGATTTGAATAATTACTTGGATAAGAACAAGCAATAGATGTGCATATTGATAGATATCTTTTCTTAAATTTTTTTTCTTCTTATCTCCTTACTTCTCTTCTTTCCTTTCTTTCTTTACTCAAGTTTCCAACTTGCAATGGAGATGGGCCCATGTGTGGGTGCTGTAGGTGGCTGTTGGACGTCCAACACAAAAGATTTTTTTGAATTTTTTTTTTTTTGTATGGCTTGGGTTTTCCCTTTTGGTTTGAAAGGTTCTTATCTTAATGTCCAAGTTAGGATAGGATTTTTGGTAGATTTAGGAGACTTTTGTGGGAATTTCAGATTGGAAACAAATTTTGAAACTCATTGGAGAGCCCATTTTTTTTTGTTTTGGACGTGTGAAGTCTTAATATGGAGGCTTTGGACGTCTGATAGCTTCCTTGGAGAAGTGTTGGACGTGTGAACTTGTTGGAAGAATCTTGGGTTGTAAAATTCAAATCTTGGAAGCCTATCTTTTTGGAGATCTTAGTGCTAAAATCTTGCACTCTTTTGGAGTTAGTTTCTATCTTGGATTACTTTGGCTAACATGAGTCTTGTAAACCTCCTTGCATGCTCCCACCTTGGTTTTCCCTCTTTAGTTCTTTATTTGATCTATCTCTTCCGTGGGTCCCAATTTTTGAAATTCCCTACAAAAATAAAAACAAATGTCAAAGAATAATCTATTCATATGGGGAAGGAATGATGCAAGATGCGGGCCCAATTTACACTACATAGATGCATAAAATGTCACCATTTTATCAATTTTTTCCTTAATTAAATCAATGGTGCAAAGACAATTCATCATTTCATGTGTAAATAAAAAAAGTAATGAGAAACTTGTGACTTCCAATACCAAAAATAGAGACATTCATGATCTTATGTGAAAATGAAAATTTTCAATGAGTTTTGAGTCGAATTCAAACTTCGATATCCATAAACATAAATCATGATTTTTATACTAAAATGGTGCATGATTTGATGATTAAGTCCTTAATTAATTCTAAAATAATGAGGAAATTGTGCATTTTTAATGACTTATCAAACATTAGAACAGAAGCTTACACCTAGCAAAGCCCCTCTCCCCCCCCCCCCCCCCCCCAATTCCGAAATTAACATTGATACCGTCGTCATTAGTGTAAGACCCCGACCCGAGCGAACCCGATTAGTGCTAATTAAGTTGCGTGTTAGTGCTAAGCTTGATTAGTGATTTCTGGTTAAGTTGGGTTTGGATTAGCTTTGATTATGGTTTCGGGCTAATTCGATTGTCTTGATTTGCTTTGGTAGCTTGTGGGGCCCTTTGGGGGTTCCCTTTTCGGCTTTGTATTTCCTCGAGGAATTTCCCGATTTATTGTGGATTATGTTTTTGGCCCGTTGCATGCATCTTGTAGATCTCAACAACTTTCATGTTGATCCCGTATTCATTCGAGATCCCGAAACCCGATTTTTCATAGCCTAAAGGGCAAAACAGTCATTGCACACCAAGTCTGTACCCAAAACTTAATATTCTCGAAACCCGCGAAACATGTACTTTTTGGAAACTAGATATTTCGACGATCATTTCTTCCTTCTTCGTCGAACCCATTCGAGGTCCCGAAGTAGATGATTTCAGCTAATTTAGTTCCTTAAGTTGTGGGACCCAAGCCTCCCTTGTTAACAAAGAGAACCCATCTCTTTCCTTCTCATTCACTCTCCATTGCTCCAGCACAACTGAACCTAGGGTTTCTTGTGACTCTTCTTTTCTTCTTCTTGCTTCTTCATCTCCAAGCCATACCTAGAGCTCATCAACCAAGCAATGGAAGTCACCAATCACTCCCCCATCTCTCAAGCTTTCCATTGGTACCATTTGTGAGGAGAACCCTCCATTCCAAGACCTTCATTGAGCTTACCATTGCCATTAGAGGACCTTCAAGGTAAGTGATCATTCTCATCTTCTAGATTTGTTGTCTCCTAGGCCATGAGGTACTACATTTGCATTATTGTTGGTTTGTTCATTGTCATTCCTTGTGTAACCCATTTTAGGGTTGTTTTTGGGATTTTTGATGTGTAGCTTGGCTTTGAGCAATAGAGGTGATAAAAGGCTTGATTTCAACTAGCTTGGACTAGAGGCAAGTGAATGTTTGGATGTTTTTAAGTTTGAAATGGGTTGGTGAAGTAATTATGGATTTTCCATACTTTCATTTAATGAGGTTTGTTTGAAATAAATGCTCATAATGTATCTTGATGGTTCCATTCAATGTTTTGTAATCATGTTGGTCGAGTATTTATTGTCCTTGTGTTAGCTTAAATGAATGTTTGTGAAATGGTTTACTTCCCGTCTTCTTTGCATTGGACTCGACATGGAAGAAGTGATGGAGAGCACTCATAATGGGGATTTGGAGAAGTGTAAAGAGGTGCATTGGAGGAGCTATTAGCTCAATGTTATTGTAAGGACCTTGTGATGTGAGGAAGATGCTTTTGAGGAGGAAAATGACTCAAAAACTGAACACAGTGAGCATTTTCGTAACTGGCGGTCAGCTCACGGTTAGCCAGCGGCTAACCGCCGAACACATCGGCGGCTAACCGCCAGCTAACCGCGCACCGCGGTGACTTTTCCAGAGAGCATCATTTTCCCCCTTAAAACACGGTCAGCCTCATGGTTAGCCAGCGGCTAACCGCCGAACACATCGGCGGCTAACCGCCAGCTAACCGCACTTGGCGGTCAGCTTTCCAGTAAGCTGCATTTCTGCAGCCCAGCCGCGGTCAGCTGTGCGGTCAGCCAGCGGCTAGCCGCCCATCCCAGCGGCGGCTAACCGCCAGCTGACCGCCAGGTAACCGAAATTCCCCAGATTTCGAAAAGCTCCGGTTCGTTCGAGCGTTGAGCTTTGTCAATCGAAGGGGATTCACTAGGCATTGCTTGATGCCATCCGAGAAAGAAACCATATCACAAATATGTCATTCGAAATTTTGGAAAAAATCGTAGGAGTGCATAAGGAGCCCGGAATGTCTCAAAACTCAAAGAGTACCAAGTAAGGGCTATCATAGACATACGGGACCCCTATTCACTTAATTGGATTTCTAAATTGATATTTTAACCGAATTTCATTATAGTGTATTGTTTCACCTCATTCCCAGGAATTTCATCGCATGACTTGTTTTCTCGAAAGCTTTGGAGCTACAATAGTAACAGTGAATTGCCCCGAAATGTATTGCCCGATATGGAAAGACAGTGTGCCCTTGAGCACCCCCGTTTTACCGTTTATTTACTGTACTTCAATACTTGATATGCCTCGATTGGTTTTATCCTATGAGTCGGCATCACTAAGCTTGGATACCTTGTCAGTCTGATCCACTGACTTGGAAATCCCTCTCCCGTCCCGCCAGCTGCAGTTTGGATCCCGATACCCGGTCTAATACCGTGGTCCCGTCCCGATACCCGGTTCGCTACCGTGGTCCCGTTCCCGTATAATTATATTGTATATATGTATACATTGTTTCTCCTCACCTTGTGTGACAGAGATCAACGTCCCGTGATACTGTTGTCACTTTAGTGACAGAGGACTTAGCTTTATGTGATTGCCACCTTGTTAGTTCCCGAATCCTTGGATACCTGATATGTTTTATATTGTTTACTTGTTCATCGCAAATGATTTATCTAGTTTATGAGAGTTCTTGCTTAACTCAGATTTATACGCTTTGCCAGAGATTTTCTTGTATTAGATATTGTTGTATCCTTGCTTTCTCTTGCCAGACCGTCGTGTCTGACCCTTTGCTTTGGTACTCAGGTCCCGTTGTCGGCTTCCTTAAGGAGGAGCCGGAGGAGGCGGTAGGCGCGCCGCAACCTCTAGTCGAGTGGCGTGCTGACGATGTCATGTAGACATCAGATTGCTTTGAGAAGCGTAACATTTTGAGGGGAACTATTTAACCATTCTTTTGGGTTGTTGTTTTGTGTACATTGGCCTTTGTTGGCCTCTTTTTTTGGGAATGTAATTAAATGATATTTTGTCTAACTTTAACAACCATTGGGAAACATGCTATAAATCATTGCTCATTCTGATACAATATTTTAGTCTGGTGTTATTGTTTTTATGACCAAGGATGGTTTGACTATTTGATTTGCTACATGCTTCCGCATTTAACAGAAATATTCAATTATGGTTATGATATCCTCACCGCGGACACCTGTGGGAAATTAAATAAATCATATGGTATCATTAAGCAGTTGTGGATCATCCTAACATCAATATTAGTCCCGATCCCAGATCTCTCGGTCCGGGGTCGCGACAGACTGGTATCAGAGCGAGACGTGTTTCAAGCATTTAAAAGAAACTAGAAATCCTAAGGACGTGGCGAGGATCCGTTAGATCTTTCGTTAGCTAGTATCGTGTGAGCAATGTGTGACCCTTTATATTATTATGTGCTAACCATTTGTTTTGCAGCATCATGCCTCCACGTAAGAGACCGTTGAATGACAACCCTATTGCAAGCAATAGTAATCATACAGGGCCTCTAGAAGAGGATATAGTAGAGAACCATGGTCATCCCCCCAACCAATTCCAAGACATGATGAGGGCAATGCTTGAGAAACAGCGTCAAGCTAATGAAAACCAAGCCAGACTTCAAGAACAAATGCTAAAGAGAGAGGAAGACCATGCTAGAGAGATGCAAGAAATGCAGAGGCAATTGCTAGAGGTTTTGCAAAGAAGGCCAGATCCGGTTCAATCCCAACCAGCTATAGTCATAAACCAAAGGCAACATGATCCAAATGCCTTGTTTGAACGGTTCAGGAAGAGGGCTCCAAAGGAGTTTCTTGGGGAAGAGGACCCCATAGCTGCAGATGACTGGCTAGAGCACACCGAGAACATATTTGAGATCTTCCAGTGCACAGGAGCAGATAGAGTAAAGCTAGCATCATCCCTTTTTGTTGGTACAACTGATAGATGGTGGAAGACAGTCAGGGAGGAGTACAGAGCTATGCCTAATGCTGAGATTTGGGCAAATTTCAAGAGACAGTTTCATGACAAATATGTACCCGCTCACGTCAAGAAGCAAAAGGCTATAGAGTTTCAACAGTTGGTGCAAGGGAGCATGACAGTCCTTGAATACCTTACCAAGTTCGAGAGATTGTCTAGGTATGCCCCGGAGTTGGTGGATACCGTGGAGAAGAAGATTGCCAAATTCTTTGAGGGGCTCAATCCCTTCATTGAGAGAGATGCCACTGGAGTGGTACCACCGGTAACTTTTGATGAAGCTGTGAAGAGAGCCTACAAGTTCGAAAACTTCCACAACAAGATCCTCAAGGTGCAAGGCAAGAGTTCAGCCCAACAGCAGCAGAACTATCAGCATCAAAGGAATCATCAAAATAAAAGGCAGAGGACAGGGCCTAATGTGCAGAATCCAGTGGTTTGCATCCACTGTGGGAAGAACCATGCTAGTGCTGAGTGTCGTACCATAACAGGAGCGTGCTTCAGGTGTGGTTCGATGGACCATAGGATGAGGGATTGCCCTAGGCCAAATAGACAGAATCTACAGCAGCAGCAACAAGGGCCACAACGTCCACCACCACCACCACCACAGCATGCATTGGTTGTCCAAAACCAGCCTAGGCCACTTCAGCAGCAAGCACCACAGCAGCAACAGTTCAGACAACAGCAGCAGCCACAACAGCAGGCCCGTCATCAGCAGGGACAGCAGCGTCCACCGCAACAGAATAGGAATGCACCCCAAGGCAGGCCACAGCAGGCACAGAATAGGCCCCAACAGCGAGGCCAAATCTACGGAGTCAACAGAGTGGATGCAGAGGCAGCGGGTAATGTAGTGGAAGGTACACTTCTTGTTTGTGGGATTAAAGCTATGATTTTGTTTGACCCCGGCTCTACACATTCTTTCGTGTCCCATAAGTTTGCTAAGTTGATTGATATGCATGCTATAGAACTGGAGTTCATTTTGACTGTGGCAACCCCAGTAGGTAAACAAGTTGTTTGTAGAACCTTTTATCCTAGTTGCACAGTCCAGATAGGAGAAGTGGTTTTGACCGCAGATCTCATTTCTTTGGAGATGTTTGATTATGATGTCATCCTAGGGATGGATTGGCTGGCAGGGTACCATGCCACAATGGATTGTTTCCATAAGACCCTCACTTTCAAGTTGGTTGAGACACCGGCAGGAGTGTCGTTTCAAGGAGAGAGGAGGAATCCTCGTGCAGGGTTTGTTTCAGCGTTGAAGGCTGACAGACTTTTGAGAAGTGGATGTGAAGCTTATTTAGCGTTTATCACGGAGGATAAACGGTCCCAAGGGGTGGAGGAGATCCCAATTGTTTGGGAATTCCCGGATGTTTTTCCGGAGGAGATTCCAGGTTTGCCACCCATGAGAGAGATTGACTTTACTATCGAATTGTTACCCGGGACCGCTCCGATATCTATTGCACCATATAGAATGGCTCCGGCGGAGTTGGGAGAATTGAAGAACCAGTTGCAAGAGTTGTTGGACAAAGGTTTTGTGAGACCGAGTGTTTCACCATGGGGAGCTCCAGTGTTGTTTGTTAAGAAGAAGGATGGTTCGATGAGGATGTGTATTGATTACAGAAGATTGAACCAAGTGACCATCAAGAACAAATATCCATTACCAAGAATAGATGAATTGTTTGATCAGTTGCAAGGTGCATCATTCTTTTCGAAGATTGACTTGAGATCCGGTTACCATCAGCTGAGAGTTAGAGAATCGGATGTGTTGAAAACAGCTTTCCGGACTAGATATGGCCACTATGAGTTTCTAGTGATGCCATTGGGGTTGACTAATGCACCGACAGTGTTCATGGCTTTGATGAACAAGATATTTGCAGAATATCTGGATCAGTTTGTTGTAGTATTCATAGATGATATTTTGGTGTACTCCAAGACCAAGGAAGAGCATGAAGAGCATTTGAGGATTGCATTGCAGCGCTTGAGGGAGAACCAGTTGTATGCGAAGCTTAACAAGTGTGAATTTTGGCTAGACCAAGTAGCATTTTTGGGGCACATTATCTCAAGAGAAGGTTTATCAGTGGATCCGTCCAAGATTGAAGCAGTAGTGGATTGGGAAAGACCGAAGAATGTGACAGAAATCAGGAGTTTTCTGGGATTGGCAGGCTATTACAGGAGGTTTGTGCAAGGTTTTTCGTCGATTGCGTCACCCTTGACGAAGTTGACAAGGAAAAATGCACCATATGTGTGGACAGAACAGTGTGAAGAGAGTTTCCAAGAGCTAAAGAAGAGATTGACTACAGCACCAGTCCTTACTTTGCCATCTGGAAGCGGTGGTTTCACCATTTTTACCGATGCTTCTAATGTTGGACTTGGTTGTGTGTTGATGCAAGAAGGAAAAGTGATTGCTTATGGATCCCGGCAGTTGAAAGAGCACGAGAAAAACTATGCCACCCATGATTTGGAGTTAGCAGCGGTTGTGTTCGCGTTGAAAATGTGGAGACATTACCTCTATGGAGAGCAGTTCGAAGTCCACTCCGACCACCGCAGCTTACAGTATCTGTTTTCACAGAAAGATTTGAACATGAGGCAGAGAAGATGGATGGAATATATCAAGGACTACGATTTTCCAATCAAGTACCACCCGGGGAAGGCTAATGTAGTCGCAGACGCCTTGAGCAGAAAGTCAGTAGGCTTGGCTAATCTTAGTGGCACTTGTATTTTTGAGCAGTTTGAAGAGTTGAGTCTAGACGTGCAACCTCTAAGGAAGGGTGTCGTGTTGGCTAGCATGACAGTGTTAGAACCTTCTTTCATTCAGAAGATCAAGGTTAGTCAGTTGCAAGATCCGGAGTTGGCTAAGATTTTAGAGCATATAGCAGAACGTCCTGATTTTCGTGTTGTTGATGGAGTTTTGTATTACCGTGGCCGTTTGTGTGTACCTAATATCGAAGATTTGAGAAATGACATTATGGCCGAGGCTCATAGCACGAAGTACTCTATGCATCCAGGTAGCACGAAGATGTATCAGAACTTGAAGGGCAGATTTTGGTGGAACAACATGAAGAGAGAGATTGCAGCGTTTGTCTCCCGTTGCATGACCTGTCAGTTGATTAAGGCAGAGCATCAGAGGCCTCCAGGGTTGTTACAACCGTTAGAGATCCCGGAATGGAAGTGGGAGCACATTACCATGGACTTTATTTCGGGATTATCGAGGACTAGTAGGGGTAACGATGCGATTTGGGTCATTGTGGACCGTCTCACCAAGTCAGCGCATTTCCTTGCTATGAAGACAGGGAAGAAGATGCACATGCTACCTTTGGCAGAGTTGTTTGTCAACGAGATTGTCAGTTGACATGGGCAGCCAATTTCGATCACTTCGGACAGAGACAGCAGATTCGTCTCGAGGTTCTGGAAGACATTGCATGAGTCTATGGGCACGAGATTACAGTTTAGCACTGCTTATCACCCTCAGACAGATGGTCAGTCAGAGAGGACGATTCAGACTCTTGAGGATATGCTCCGTGCTTGTGTGTTGGACTTCAAGACTCAGTGGGATGAGACTCTACAGTTGTGTGAATTCGCTTACAATAACAGTTACCACTCAAGCATTGGAATGGCTCCTTTTGAAGCTTTGTATGGCAGAAGGTGTAGGACACCTATTTGTTGGGAAGAAGTTGGCACTCGCAGTTTTCATGGGCCGACTATGGTTAGTGAGACCAGTGACAAGATCAAGTTGATTCAAGAGCGTCTGAAAGTGTCCAAGAGTAGACAGAAGAGCTATGCAGACTCCCATCGCAGAGATCTACAGTTCAAGGAAGGAGATAAGGTTTTCCTGAAAGTGTCACCTACGAGGGGGACATTGAGATTTGGACAGAAGGGCAAGCTATCAAGGAGATACATTGGACCGTATGACATTGTGAGCAAGATCGGTGACGTGGCCTATAGGTTGGCCTTACCACCTGAGCTATCTGGTGTACACAATGTCTTCCATGTGTCTATGTTGAAGAAGTATGTCCCCGATCCTTCTCACGTGCTCCGGCATGAGCCATTGGAGATTCGAGAGGATGCTACCTATGTAGAGAAGCCCGTCGAGATCATCGATACAAAGGAACAAGAGTTGAGGACTCGGACTATTCAGTGGGTAAAAGTATTGTGGGAGAATCATGGACCGGAAGAGGCCACATGGGAATTACGAGATCAGGTGCAGAAGAAGTACCCACATCTTCTACCAGAGGTGAGTCTTACGTTTCATTTGGAGGACCAAATGCCCTAAGGGGTGGAGGATGTAAGACCCCGACCCGAGCGAACCCGATTAGTGCTAATTAAGTTGCGTGTTAGTGCTAAGCTTGATTAGTGATTTCTTGTTAAGTTGGGTTTGGATTAGCTTTGATTATGGTTTCGGGCTAATTCGATTGTCTTGATTTGCTTTGGTAGCTTGTGGGGCCCTTTGGGGGTTCCCTTTTCGGCTTTGTATTTCCTCGAGGAATTTCCCGATTTATTGTGGATTATGTTTTTGGCCCGTTGCATGCATCTTGTAGATCTCAACAACTTTCATGTTGATCCCGTATTCATTCGAGATCCCGAAACCCGATTTTTCATAGCCTAAAGGGCAAAACAGTCATTGCACACCAAGTCTGTACCCAAAACTTAATATTCTCGAAACACGCGAAACATGTACTTTTTGAAAACTAGATATTTCGACGATCATTTCTTCCTTCTTCGTCGAACCCATCCGAGGTCCCGAAGTAGATGATTTCAGCTAATTTAGTTCCTTAAGTTGTGGGACCCAAGCCTCCCTTGTTAACAAAGAGAACCCATCTCTTTCCTTCTCATTCACTCTCCATTGCTCCAGCACAACTGAACCTAGGGTTTCTTGTGACTCTTCTTTTCTTCTTCTTGCTTCTTCATCTCCAAGCCATACCTAGAGCTCATCAACCAAGCAATGGAAGTCACCAATCACTCCCCCATCTCTCAAGCTTTCCATTGGTACCATTTGTGAGGAGAACCCTCCATTCCAAGACCTTCATTGAGCTTACCATTGCCATTAGAGGACCTTCAAGGTAAGTGATCATTTTCATCTTCTAGATTTGTTGTCTCCTAGGCCATGAGGTACTACATTTGCATTATTGTTGGTTTGTTCATTGTCATTCCTTGTGTAACCCATTTTAGGGTTGTTTTTGGGATTTTTGATGTGTAGCTTGGCTTTGAGCAATAGAGGTGATAAAAGGCTTGATTTCAACTAGCTTGGACTAGAGGCAAGTGAATGTTTGGATGTTTTTAAGTTTGAAATGGGTTGGTGAAGTAATTATGGATTTTCCATACTTTCATTTAATGAGGTTTGTTTGAAATAAATGCTCATAATGTATCTTGATAGTTCCATTCAATGTTTTGTAATCATGTTGGTCGAGTATTTATTGTCCTTGTGTTAGCTTAAATGAATGTTTGTGAAATGGTTTACTTCCCGTCTTCTTTGCATTGGACTCGACATGGAAGAAGTGATGGAGAGCACTCATAATGGGGATTTGGAGAAGTGTAAAGAGGTGCATTGGAGGAGCTATTAGCTCAATGTTATTGTAAGGACCTTGTGATGTGAGGAAGATGCTTTTGAGGAGGAAAATGACTCAAAAACTGAACACAGTGAGCATTTTCGTAACTGGCGGTCAGCTCACGGTTAGCCAGCGGCTAACCGCCGAACACATCGGCGGCTAACCGCCAGCTAACCGCGCACCGCGGTGACTTTTCCAGAGAGCATCGTTTTCCCCCTTAAAACACGGTCAGCCTCACGGTTAGCCAGCGGCTAACCGCCGAACACATCGGCGGCTAACCACCAGCTAACCGCACTTGGCGGTCAGCTTTCCAGTAAGCTGCATTTCTGCAGCCCAGCCGCGGTCAGCTGTGCGGTCAGCCAGCGGCTAGCCGCCCATCCCAGCGGCGGCTAACCGCCAGCTGACCGCCAGCTAACCGAAATTCCCCAGATTTCGAAAAGCTCCGGTTCGTTCGAGCGTTGAGCTTTGTCAATCGAAGGGGATTCACTAGGCATTGCTTGATGCCATCCGAGAAAGAAACCATATCACAAATATGTCATTCGAAATTTTGGAAAAAATCGTAGGAGTGCATAAGGAGCCCGGAATGTCTCAAAACTCAAAGAGTACCAAGTAAGGGCTATAATAGACATACGGGACCCCTATTCACTTAATTGGATTTCTAAATTGATATTTTAACCGAATTTCATTATAGTGTATTGTTTCACCTCATTCCTAGGAATTTCATCGCATGACTTGTTTTCTCGAAAGCTTTGGAGCTACAATAGTAACAGTGAATTGCCCCGAAATGTATTGCCCGATATGGAAAGACAGTGTGCCCTTGAGCACCCCCGTTTTACCGTTTATTTACTGTACTTCAATACTTGATATGCCTCGATTGGTTTTATCCTATGAGTCGGCATCACTAAGCTTGGATACCTTGTCAGTCTGATCCACTGACTTGGAAATCCCTCTCCCGTCCCGCCAGCTGCAGTTTGGATCCCGATACCCGGTCTAATACCGTGGTCCCGTCCCGATACCCGGTTCGCTACCGTGGTCCCGTTCCCGTATAATTATATTGTATATATGTATACGTTGTTTCTCCTCACCTTGTGTGACAGAGATCAACGTCTTGTGATACTGTTGTCACTTTAGTGACAGAGGACTTAGCTTTATGTGATTGCCACCTTGTTAGTTCCCGAATCCTTGGATACCTGATATGTTTTATATTGTTTACTTGTTCATCGCAAATGATTTATCTAGTTTATGAGAGTTCTTGCTTAACTCAGATTTATACGCTTTGCCAGAGATTTTCTTGTATTAGATATTGTTGTATCCTTGCTTTCTCTTGCCAGACCGTCGTGTCTGACCCTTTGCTTTGGTACTCAGGTCCCGTTGTCGGCTTCCTAGAGGAGGAGCCGGAGGAGGCGGTAGGCGCGCCGCAACCTCTAGTCGAGTGGCGTGCTGACGATGTCATGTAGACATCAGATTGCTTTGAGAAGCGTAACATTTTGAGGGGAACTATTTAACCATTCTTTTGGGTTGTTGTTTTGTGTACATTGGCCTTTGTTGGCCTCTATTTTTGGGAATGTAATTAAATGATATTTTGTCTAACTTTAACAACCATTGGGAAACATGCTATAAATCATTGCTCATTCTGATACAGTATTTTAGTCTGGTGTTATTGTTTTTATGACCAAGGATGGTTTGACTATTTGATTTGCTACATGCTTCCGCATTTAACAGAAATATTCAATTATGGTTATGATATCCTCACCGCGGACACCTGTGAGAAATTAAATAAATCATATGGTATCATTAAGCAGTTGTGGATCATCCTAACATCAATATTAGTCCCGATCCCGGATCTCTCGGTCCGGGGTCGCGACAATTAGCCAAACAACACAGAACCTGTCACTTGGATGCCATTGCCTGTGCGCCCAAGTCACCCAGAGGACCTAGGCACCTCCATAGGTGCGCCCAAGTCCTCCGTCACCCCCGTTTCGTTGATTTTGACATCTTTTCACCTCTTGAAGTTAAACTTGAAACTCCAGAACTTTCAACAACCAAAATAGAACCTTAATATATTTAAAATACATTAATAAAAACCTTAAAACATCCCTAAATCATTCTTAATTAACTTTTAATTTAAAAAAACCCGAACCAATCAGAACCTTACTCAACAAATTGCTTAGGCGCAAGAACTATCGAAGTTAGGCTATTTGCACCTTAGGATTATATCAGATTTCTCTATTAGATAGATTAGAGCATTAGGCTTCATTCCATCACTTTTCCTGTTCCGTTAGGGGACCGGGATAGCTGATGTGGTCGGTCTAGGACCTTAGGTTAGGGTCAATCTGATGATAAGTAATAAAGCACTAATCCCGTAAATCCAAGTAAAATTCCCTAGGTAGGCCCTTCTAGCCCAATATAAAAAATCCATAAAAACTATAAAACCAACAAAATCAACCCAAAAAGATTTCCTTTTATTTCTTCCTCCACCTCAGGTGCCAGAAATTTAATCAAACTTAATGATAAAAGGGAATAAAGAACTGATTTCTGAAATTGAATAAATGAGAATGATGAGATGAGATGAGTGATTTCACACACTTTGCATATTTTTATTTCGGCCCATCGGCCACCCTCAAACAAACACTGGCCCATCGGCCTCTCTAAAACAAACACCGGCCCATCGGCCACCTCCAATGAATTACGGCCCATCGGCCTTTCACTTTTATCACTCGTGTATCGCACACGAAAAACATAGAAATCACAAGTCAAAGTCTCATTTGCATCATCAATTTGATTTGAAAAGTCAGCCTTTAAACCCTATTTTGCCAAGGGATTAGAAGAAGGTACCCGGGAACGGGGCCGATCCTCTTCTTAAATATTTGGTACCTCCTTCTTTTATTTTCTTTATTTTAATTATTTTATTTTACTTGATACACTATGATTTTGCTATGTGAGGATTAACCTTATTCGGACTTTGACTCATAACCCTGAATTGACCCAGTATTAAAGAGACCCAAAGAGACCTAAATTAATGTGACAGGAAAACCGTCGTGTGTTGCCGGCAACACATTAGACGAGAGGAAGAACCCATCCATTTATTTTCTCCCATTCTTCTTCGGCTTTTGTCGAAGAATGGTGTTACGGCCGTTACCGTAGCTGGCGATCGTGATCCTTCGACTTTGAGGGTAGTCAGAATCCTCATTTTCGATGTAAAATTTAAATAGCACATATAGATGAATGGCGATTTCCCTCCCCGGGGGGATCTAAATTCACATCCGACATGGTTTAATGCGATGTTTATGGCTGACTTGTAACTCCCATTTGTTCGCTTTTGATTGGGCCGTCCAAAATAATGAGTTAATGACCGCATTAACTTGTCATAAAATGGGTCATTTAACTGCATTAAGTGGTCGTTTTGGTGCTTGAAGAGTCCTGGGCCGTGCCGCGTCTTTTGGAATTCTCCTTGTGATGGTCGCCGATGGCTCTTCGTGCTGATCGATGTCGAATGACGATGCAACTTCAGACAATGATTGCGACCAGTGGGCCGGTACCATCTGTCTTGTCGATTTCTCGATCAATCGGGCAGAAAGTGTGCTTTCTTGGTTGGCCGATTGGCGATTTTGAAGCGATCAATGACGATTTCATGCTTTTTACGGCGGATCCGTGATGTTGACGAAGATTTTGACAGATTTTGTGCCTTAAAAGTAAGAATTTTGGAAAACCACAAGGGCCAAACATCTCGAAACTTGAAAAAGGACAAAAAAGGGTCTTTCGGTGAAAACCCGGCGACATGGATTTCCAGGGTTGCCGACGACCATGTGGATTTTTATCCCTTTTGGTCGTCGATTTTCGGCTGTTTCTCGGGTTTTCCTGATTCTTTCTTTTTCGGTATTTTTTTTGACATATTTGTACATATTTTGGCCTGATTTCCTTACTGAAAACTTGACGTGAAGCCTTGCATATCGGAGAGCAAAGTTTTTGATTTTCTGGGAAAGCCGAAGACTTTGTAGCGTAGAATTGCTGATTTGTCGTCAGAAGACAAAACTGAGTCAAATGATGTCGGAATGACCTGAAACTTAAGGTGAAGCCTCCTGAGCAATAAATGAGACTGACCAACATAGACTTTTGTTTGAGTTTTGAAACCGTGTGGGGTCGTGTCGCCAGTAGACTTGATTTTATCGCGAGGAAGATGCCGCGCTTTGATGAACGATCAACTGATGTCCGATTGACCTGAAATTTGATAGGGAGCATATTGGAGTCATTTTGAGATGATCCATTAGCTCTGATTTGGAAATCATGGTCCAGGGGAGCTCGGCCTATAAGAGGCCTGATTTGGCTTCTGAGGTCAAAGTCTGGTAAAAAATTATCGAAATGACCTAAAATTTGATATGTAGTCCTTTGGAAGCATTTTGAAATCACCCATGTGCTCTGTTTGATAAGTGATGACCTCGGTACTTCTCGCCGCCGAGAGGCTTGATTTTGCTACTTGAGGGTTGATGTAGGGTCAAATGTTGTCGGTTCGACCTGAAACTTGACATGAAGCCTTTGGAGGAATTTTGAGACCATTCATAGGCTCAGATCAAAGATCTGATGTCTTCGACGCTGTCTCCGCCGTGAGCTCCTATTCAGCCGCTGGAAGAGTGAAGTTAGGCCAAATAATGTTGAAGTGGCCCGAAACTTCATGTGTACTCTTCTTTCGACTGTTTTGAAGAATCTTGCAGTTTTTGTTTGATTCTGACAAGATTTGATGCTTAAAGTAGCATTGCCTATTTTTGGTAGGATGCTGCTTCATGTAGCTATTGGATGTTGAAGAGGCAAAGTGACATTTTTGGTGTCAACATCTCTGGCAGCGACCAACACAGAAAACATCGATGTTGCAACCAGTTTACCTCTTGCAACAGGTCTCAGACTGTCACGCCCCCAATTGTGAAGCCAGGGATTTTATGTGAGATTATGGCCAGTTAAAAATTTTCAACATTAATAAACAACACGTGGCCCCAATCATGTCCCATATGGATCGAAGACCGCTGTGAGGTGTATGCATTTCCTCATATGCAAAAAAAGTATAACAGAAGCTTCATTAATGCAAGTGTTATCTCAAGGTGTATAGTTAAGAGCAAATACTGAAATATATTAACTAGAGTTCAAGTTTGAAATAGTTTAAACAAAAGTATTATTTACAATAAAAGGCCACACTATTACTCAAGCCTAATCAAAAGACAAAAGAACCAAAAGATGAATCTAGTCAAGATAGAACGTGAATGCTCTCGTTACGAGGACTGTACGACTATACAACGTTGTCCGTACAATAGTTTAGGAGGTCATCAGGCTGATCGCCTGAACTTCTTCCATCGTCTACTCCTCGGGATAGAAGGGCTCAATACCTATGCAACAAGAATAGCATCTTCAGACACAATGGTCGTCAAGCCATATATATAAATATATATATATATAGGGAGATGCTCCTATAAGTGATATCTCTCATCTTATATGAGAGATTGGGGTGGGGGCCCTCACATTTAAGTTGCTGGCATTTGATATGGATGTGAGGGCCCCACTCAATCTCTCATTTCAGGTGAGAGATATCTCTCATTGGAGCATCTCCCATATATATATAACATCAAGTGATATGCAGTACTAATAAGAGTAAACAATAGACAAGATCATAGAAAATGCATAACATTTTAATCAAAACAATCTAACATAAATATTTAGCAAAATAGGCGATCCACAAATGCTAATTACCACGACATAGTGTCATTGCCCTCCCTACTCTTGTAGAGTTATGGTAGAGCTATATTAATGCGGGATAATAGCATGGTCAATCAAAATGCCAATCAAAGTCGATACCAGGAGACAAATCTCAAAAGTCTAAATCCCTATCATTATCTGATGGTGTGCATCCATAGTTCAATATTCGTACTGCAGATGACCAAAGTTCAAAGCCCTAACATAGGTGTTGCCCCAACTGTGTCAAACGTTAATTAATAGCTGAGTGATGCCTGACACAAAGAATCCTAAACAAACATTAGTGAGGGCTAGGTTTTCTTGCGTGAACAAGATTCGTTAGACGAAAGAGAGAGACTACCCCATTTCATCAAATCCAATCAATCAAAACTTCCATCCAAACAATCCAAGTAGTCATCTGCGAAGCTTTTACATCAAAGCCACATGGCCCAACACTTCAATCAAACCTTGAGACAATCGAACCATAAAAAGGGATCCTAAATCCATCATCTAAATTCTTCAAGTAATTCCAAACAAGACAAAGCACTACTATAATTTTGCTTTTTTGCGACGCCAAAAAAGCGTCGCAGATAATAAAAAAAGTGTCACAATAAGTATTTGCGACGCAAAAAACTTAGCGTCGCAAATAATGGGATCGCAGAAAGATTAACGGCACTAAAGACTGCAGTGTAGCAATTAGAGAGAGTATTTGTGACGATTTCAAAGAGTTGCTAATTACATATCAATTGCGACGTATTATAAGTGTCGCAGATAATGATTTATTTGCAACGGCAAAATTGCGTCACCAATATTTTATATTTGCGACAATTCAAAAAAGTTGTTAATAAATCATTAAGGGCGACGCTCTTATAACGTTGCAAAAAATATTTTTTTGCAACACTTCTGTGGTGTCGTAAATAATCTTCATATTGTTACATTTGATTATTTGCAACACAATAAAAGTGCCGCAAATAATAATTTTTCAAAAAAAAATATTTTTTAATATTTTCAAAAAAAAAATATTTTTCCTGTTTTTGATACCCAATCAATATAAATATAATCTCATCATCCATTCACAATACATCCATTCACAAATCTATAATGCAAAGTCATCCTTAGGTGATCATCACAATCATATATATCTCTAGGTAGCAATTCAGATACGAAAATGACACTCCATCGATGCAAAAACATAAACTAAATTAATTCATTGAATTTGAGTGCAATAAAACAGTTGTCCTCATCACAAATTATTACTGAAGATATTGAAAATTTTATGTTAAACATAAATCTATATAATAGTTGGTCTCAATATAACATATAAACAATAACTGAAATGTAGTCTTCGATATATATGTATCACGGAGAGACAACGAATAATTTCCACGATAAAATATAGCATCCTTAAATTGATCTGCACCATCCAAACCGGTCCAAAAAATGTTGATTGTTCTTATTTTCTCTTCATCTCCCATTTCGATCTGTAATAAATAAAACAAGATATATGTTAAAATCTATAAAGCAGGATAGATGTTAAAACTGAAATTTGAAATCTCAAGTTGAAATCTTATTTGTTCATGTTGATTGTAGCCTATGCACAAAGTCACCACATGTACATCGATCCATATCATTCAAATCATGACCCTTGATGTATATGGGGCATGGAAAAAACCAGATTGACTTGATGATACGGCTACTTATTTCTCATTTTAAACATTTCTTCACTGTATAATATGCCTTTCGGGTATGTGACATTTGTGAAGAGAGATTCAACATGGTAACTGCAACTAAGAAAATAAAGCACCTGATATCTCAAAATTCTAGATGAAATTTTATTCATTTTTATTTGCCTTCTATTTGAAATGAACATGCACCTGATGATATATAGAAGCAATGAATAAATGTTTTACCATGGACGAGCGCCCATCTTTTGCGCCATTATAGATTGCATCATAGCCTCCATATTCTTTTGCCAAGACCTCATTTCATTAATCCGATCCTCCATCTCTTGTTTTTGACCCTCCATCTGAACCTCCATCTGAGCCTCCATCTGTTGTTTTTGACCCACCATTTGAGCCTCCATTTGTTGCTTCTGAGCCTCAATCTGAGCTTCCATCCGCTGTAACTGCTCAGCCAACTCTTGAACTTGTCTTTCAGCTGCCGCGGCCTTCTTAGTAAGCTTTTCCACCCGTTGATTATTGTGAAGGCCTGTTGAAGAGGATGGAGGGGCCACGACGCCATGCCCAAGACCTCGAACATATCCGGGCCTTGTACCCAACACTCGTTTGCATATCTCATCATCTGTCAATGGGGGAGAATCCTCTTCTGTGGGCTGCGACTGGGGTGTAATCATTTTATCCTAAAAAAGAAAAAAATTCACATAAATATTTAGACATGTATAGAAAAACTGAAGAACAAAAGAAATAATTAATTAGATGAAACTTTTAAAAAAGTGTCCTTACATAGAGCAGCTAACACTCGGGAGTAGACCAACCCTTCTCTTGACTATAGTGTGTCTTGTGCCACAATTCTATCCTACCGATTGGAGCATCACGCTATATACATTTGAACACAATATTAAATTAAAAAAAGCTAATAAATCAATACTTATTAAAATATTAGAATTACTAATACTGTCTCATGAAGATATTCGACAAATGATTTGAACCCGCACAATGGTTCACTTTAAGCAGCTGTCGGTTTTCAGAATTCTTTTTACTAACTTTCTGCATTCAAGTTAATGAATTAGAAATGCCGTCAAGATTTTCTAAAAAAAATCATTTCTATGCAGGTAATACAGTTAAAAATAAATTTCACCTGAAACTCTTCTGAACAAAACCTATTACAGCACAGCTCCCAATCTTCTTGTGACACACCCTCATAAGGTTTCTAACATGCCACCTCGTGATTGCCAGCCCTCTTATAATGGAAGTGCAATCTGTTCCTATAGTTTTTGAATGTTGATGCTAAATAACTGTTAATAGCTTTTTTCAAACGTGGATCATGAAGATCATAAAATATTTGCCTATGTTCCTGTTTAACCGTTGGCCAAGTGGAACATGCAAGAGGAGCATACGTTCGACAAATTATGCCAACTTCAGTCTTAAATTGTTTTGCATACTTGCCAACGGGTCTAGACAGCCCTTCAGGGATTTCAATCTTTAGCTTTTGACTCATATCCTTAATAAGCCTGGTAAGGGAGACATTTTTTGACCAACCACGTCCTCTTCTAGTGGATGTGACGTGGTAGGTCGAAGCTAAAAGGAAAAAGAAAATAGTTAATAAAAAAATACATGAAATTTAAAATTTTTATAAAATATATAACTAATAGTATTGATCTTACCAACGCTTTGTGCCTCTGGCTCAATCGTTGAATCAAATATTGAAGCATCCCATTCTTGTGCACTCGTTTGCATCCTTCCTGTTGTCATAACTAGAAACAAAAGCACATAGAAATATTTCCAATGAAAATAGCAACAACCCCAACTGTTGAAAGATTATGAGTTTCTTTCTTTTATAATTTAACATGACAAACATGAACAATATTGACATGCGATGAAGAAAATCCTATAAACTAGACAATGCTGAAATCTTTACAATGAATGCAACAAATAATTCAGAGTACTGAAAATCTCAAAGTATAACCTTGAATAGAGTATTATCACATGTCAACTTGAGTATATTCTCTTTTTTGTTTTTGTTTTTCTTTTTCTTTTTTGGATGGTAGAGTAAATCATCTTTTGTTTACGCATGATCACTATCGCGACCCCGGACCGAGATCCCAGGGCCCGGGTCAGCGACGCGCGAATGATCATCCATCTGATTGATAATTTTATCCTTTAGTTAATTTCCCACAGGTTCCTGTGGTGAGGATTCCTTGACACTTGAAATCTAGCTCACACGTTCAAGCATGCGGAAACGTGTAGCAAATCACATCAAGACAAGCACAAGTAATATCTCAAGTGCAAGTATAACATTAACAAGACAAGGTATCAAAAGGAGGAATTATAACATACAATCCCAACATAATTGAAGTTTGAAAGCTAAGCAAAAGTAAGTTAAGTTGTTACATCCCAAAATAAGAGGCCAACAACGGCCAATACAAAACTAAAAGTTCAACAACAATCCAAAACATATGAAACGAATCTCAAGACTCCGCCCGACGTCTGGTTGACATCATCGGGCTGCCACTCACGAGCTGGGGGTGGCTCAAAAGCCTAGTCCTGACGCTCCTCCTTAGAGGGAACGTCGCCTGCACCTGGGCACCAAAATAGTAAGAGTCAAACACAACAGTTTAGCAGGCAATCAATTTAGGCATGAGCATGAACAAGTACATGTTTAAAGAAAACATACCAAAATATTTGCTGCATTTGAAACAATTACATGACTGAAATACATTTAAAAAATAAGGACAAAACTAGGATACAAAACAAGCTAGTATGAATACTTATATATCATGAATAGTAAATCCACAAAGAGCCCATCCTTTCTCTATCATTAATATAATGAAAAGAGCAAGCACGCATGACAAGCAATATATACATAATATAAACACGACACGATTCCCACATATATGGGGATTCCGGCCGCGGAACCGGACACGCACAATGTGTAATAAAATACACGACCAATCTGCAAATAGTCCACATGTTTAAGGATCCCCAGACAGTGGATCAAGCTGAAAGGGTAGTCCAAACTCAGTGGTGTTCACTTAAATTCATGATTGCACAAAACACAGCGAAACACGTCTTAAACCAAATCAAGCTTGAAGGGGGAAATCACTTATCAGAACTAAACAAGACACGGCTAGCAAAAGGCATAAGTATATATATGCATAACATGCTTAAGAAGTGATCCCCTTTTTATCCTTAAAATAATTTTCAGACAAGCATATACTTAACTTCAAAATGAGTACACGATAATACTTGTTGTATCAAAACTAAAGTTCGAAAGCAAAGTCTATCAGGCATATGTAAGGACCCTTCATTGACCCTTGTGTAATTGAAACCAGAATGTCTAAAATTAAAATGGATTGGTGCCCCTGAAGTTAGATTTCATTTTGTATTTCAATTGCACAATGTCAGGCTAAAAGCCCCATAAAATATTCCAGTTTTCATTCCTGTAGAAATCCTTCTAAAACAACTCATATTGAAATTTCGGTTACCTCTCGGTCACCTGTCGGTCGACCGAGGCGAGGTATGTCGGCTAGCCGACAGCTGACCGACTAGTTGATCGACAGATCTATCCAGGAAATGGAACCGAACTGATTTCGGTTGGCTGTTGGTCGACCGAAGTGAAAATGTCGATTAGCCGACAGTTGACCGAAATCTTTCATGAAAAAATGCATGTCTTGGGAAATGGAGCCGAACTGAGTTCGGTTGGCTGTCGGTCGACTGAAGTGGGAATTTCGTTTAGCCGACAGCTGACCGATGGCTGGCCGACGCTGCACGGACAGTGCATTTCAAGTCAGATTTTTCCGCAATGTTTCCTCCCTTGTTCTTACAACTGATCACCTGCACTTCCCTGAGCCTTCATTCTCTCCAAGGGTCCATTCCACACATTTAACATCATTCAATCCACAATCTAAACAAGAAATTTCCTCCATTCTCCATAAAAACTCAAATTAGATTTCTAGATAAAACACATGCTTATAATTCAAAAATAGAATTTCAAAAGATTGGAGAATGATTAACATACTTGCATGAAGATAAATGAAATCCACTTAATGAGTCTATAACATGTTGTATGAAAGATCAAAACATGGTTAAAAGAATACTTAGAGCAAAGATGAAATCCAAAGCAACATGCATTCACATTTCCTATAAAGATTACTTGCCTTTGCCCAAATGCTAACAAACTCTTCCTCAAGCAAATCCTATTCAAGAGCTGAGCCAAGAAGCTACAAAAACCCCATGAAAATCCATTCAAAACTCATCCAAATTTGAAAAACAAGAACCCATTTCGAAATGGGAGTTGCATGTTAGAAAAATAAGCTCATTAGGAGTTAAAAAGACTCCATTGAAAAGATAGGTTGAAGCACTTACCTAGAGGTGTTCCAACAAGAAGCAAGGAAGAAAATGAAAAGGGTTGCCCAGCTGAAACTTCAAGAAAATTACAGTTTTGGAAAGCTTGGAAGAAGAGGAAGAAGGTGATGGTCTTAGATTTCCATTTGGAGATCTCTAGCTAAGGCATGCAAGAGGAGAAAGATGGAGAGAAAAGAGGTTTTCTCTCCCAGGTCTAGTTTTCTCTTGAAACAATTGCAAAAATGAACTGAACGAAGGGGAGGGAGAAGAGGTTTTTGAGTTAAGTGGAAAGTGGGCCCCACAATGCACTGAAACTTGCAAGGGCTAAAACATGGTCTTGCGGGCCCCGAATGAAATCGACGAAGAAGGGTAAAATGATCATCAAAAAATCTAGTTTCCAAAAAGTATAACTTTGACATGGTTTTGAGATTTTGAAGTTTATGTCCAGATTTGGGTGTGAAAAGTCAATTTTACCCTTTTGGGCCAAAACTTGGGTTTTTGGGCTTCAAACACAAACGAGCTGAAAACGAAAGTTATCAAGAATAATAAAATCATCCAAATGAAGTCAAAATCACAATCAAAACGGAAATCCTCACGATCCTCCCACTCTTGCACGTACACTCAGGTCATCCTGAGTGTGTCTTACTAACATTAAATGCTCTCAAAATTCCTAAAGCTATGTCCAAGACTAGAACTAATTATATTCTAAATCCATTTAAGACTAAGCACTCACTAAGTACGCACTAATCGGGCTAACCTGGGTCGGGGTCTAACATCCTCCACCCCTTAGGGTATTTGGTCCACCAAATAAAACAAATATTTACCTCTGGTAACAACTATGGATATTTCTTCTGAACTTGCTCTCTCAATTCCCATGTGGCTTCTTCTGGCTCGTGATTTTCCCAAAGCACCTTGACCCAATGAATAGTCTGATTCCTTAACTCTTGCTCCTTATTATCAATGATTCTGATCAGTTTTTCCACATACAAGGCATCCTCTTGAATCTCGAAAGGCTCGTGCTGTAGTACATGAGAAGGACTATGGACATATTTCTTGAGCATAGAAACATGAAATATGTTGTGTACCCTGGAGAGTTCTGGCGGTAACGCAAGTTTGTATGCAACATCTCCAATCTTGCTCAAAATCTCATACGGAACAATAAATCTTCTTAACAATTTGTCCTTCTATCCGAACCTCAGAGTTCCTCTAATCGGTGAAACTTTCAAGAACACTTTGTCACCTACTTGAAATTGCAATTCTCTGCGGTGAGTGTCTGCATAACTCTTCTGTCTACTTCGGGTAATCTTCAAACGTTCTTGAATTAATCTGACCTTATCACTTGTCTCTCCAACCATCGTCGGTCCATGAAAACTACGCATACCGACTTCTTCCCAGCAAAAAGGAGTTCTGCATCTTCTGCCATAGAGTGCCACAAAATGTGCCATACCAATTCTAGAATAGTAGCTATTGTTGTGAGCAAAGTCACAAAGCGGTAAGTACTCATCCCACTGAACCTTGAAATCTAAGACACAAGCACGTAGCATGTCTTCAAGAGTCTGTATCGTCCGTTCCGACTGTCCATCAGTTTGAGGGTGATACGCTGTGCTGAACTGAAGTTTGGTACCCATGGACTCGTGAAGAGTCTTCCAGAACCTCGAAATAAATATGTTATCTCTGTCCGAAGTGATGGACACCGGCTGACCATGCTTACTAACAATCTCATCAACAAACAATTTTGCAAGTGGTGCCATATGCATCATATTCCTTGTCTTCATCGGAATGAAATGAACAACTTTGTAAGATGATCTACAATGATCCAAATTGGATTATTCCCCTTCTTAGTATTTGGCAAACCGGAAACGAAGTCCATGGCTATGTGCTCTCATTTCCACTCTGGAATCTCCAATGGTTGTAGCAAACCTGGGGACTTCTGATGTTCTGGTTTAATCAACTGGCAAGTTAAGCAATGGGACACAAAAGTTGCTATTTCCCTCTTCATGTTGTTCCACCAAAATCTATTCTTTAAATTGTGATACATCTTCGTACTACCCGGATGCATGGAATATTTTGCACTATGAGCTTCAGTCATTATTTCATTCTTCAAGTCGTCCACATTTGGTACACACAACCAATCACGAAAATACAACACCCCATTCACCATCTTGAAATCTGGGCGTTCTGCGATATGCTCAACAATCTTTACTAAATTTGGATCTTGTAATTGACTGTCCTTGATCTTCTGGATGAAGATAGGTTCAGCTACTGTCATATTTGCCAACATTACACCCAACTCTAGGGTTTGCATTTCCACACCTAACTCTTCAAACTGCTGCAAAACACTAACTCCTCTCAAACTAGCCATGGCCACTGATTTTCTACTCAATGCATCAGCTACTACATTCACTTTGCCTGGGTAATACTTGATTAGGAAGTGATAATCCATGATATACTCCATCTACCGTCTCTGTCTCATATTTAAATCCTTCTGCGAGAATAAGTATTGCAAACTCCAGTGGTCTGAATGGACTTCGAACTTTTTTTCGTAGAGGTAGTGTCTCCACATTTTCAGGGCAAATACAATTGCTGCCAGTGTAAGTCTGGGATCCTAACCCTAGAGGGAGGGGGGAGGGGTGAATAGGGTGAGCTACAATATGTGACCAATTATGTCAAATTTTAATTTCTTTAAAATAAACTAGTCACAAGTGATGATTTACCAAACAAGATGCGGAAGCTAACAAAAGAAATCGCCACAAGCATACACCATCACACAAAGATTTATAGTGGTTCGGCCTCAATGCCTACATCCACTACCGGCTTGTGATCCAATCACCCCACCGGATTTCCACTATCTATGCTTTTTAATAGGCTAAGCAATAACCTTTACAGTGTTGTTTTTCTAGGCTAAACAACAACCTATCTATCAATGTGCTTTTCTAGGCTAAGCAATAACCTTTACAAGATGCTTTTCAAAGGCTAAGCAACAACCTTTACAATGTAAAGATTTCTCTCAAGGAAGTGTCTACACAAACACTCTAAGAGATACACTTTAAGCTCAATACAATTGCCTCTTAAATAGGCTGATATGAAAGTTTAAAACAAGATACAAACATACACTAACAAATAGCTAAGGTGTGTGCTCTAAGTGTATGAATGTTTACTTCAATCAACTTCTAAAATGAAACTCTTAAATAAATGCAAAAAGCAATTGAAAATCTAAGTACAGAAATAGATGATTGAAGTGATGAGCTAATCACATGAAATATTCAAAACAACTTGGAAAGACATAATACACAAGTTGTATGAAGTTTAAAGATTAAAACACATGTGATTGAGACATGAGTGTTTGCAAATCAATCTAATATGCTAAAGTGATTTGATGTTTGCAAAACAACTTAGTCAAAGCTAGAAATCATGCTGAAATCAAGTTTCAAAGATTTGAACAAGTATGGATTTCAAAATGGAATGGAAACGAAGACTTAACTTGAAAGATATACCTTTATCTCAAGCATTTTTGGATTTCCATTGATCCTCTAGCCTTCTCAGCTCATTCATTTTCCTTAGGCTTCAAAACAGTTCCAAAGATTCACCCAACAAGCCCCCTAAAAGAAGGGAATGAAATGGACTTATGTACAAAAAACAGTCTAACGGCTAGTTGGCCCGGTCGACCCCATGAGCCTGCGGTCGACCGGGACAACGGTCATATTGCCCAACGGCTAGTTGCTCGGTCGACCGGGTGCAGGGGTCGGTCGACCGAGCACACTGGCCTAGGAAGAGTTCTATCAAAATCTTGAGAAAATGTTTTATGAAAACATGAACTCTAGGCCAATGAGTTTCATGCATACTAAAAGATTCTAGAAAAAAGGAAAGATGTATGCAGGACATGAATCTTGATGCCTAACTTGATTTTTCAAAACCATGCATGAAGAACTAGTTTTTTCAATGAGCATTTTAAGTTCTAAAACATGCAGGATGAAGTCTTTGAAAATCAAATGCATATGTAAGTTTAAGTTTTAGATTACAAGGTCCAAACTATGATGTATGAGTGTGTGATCAGATGACGGTGAAAGTGATAGTGCATCCATCAAATTAGCAACAACAAAAATCCTAACAATCTCCCCCTTTGCAATTTGATGGCAACTAAGATGATCACATCACTTCTAGGTTCTTTCTCCCCCTTGGTTAGAGCTCTCCCTTGCTCTTCATATACAAGCGATCTTTCTATTTAGATCTTGAAACAGTTCTCCCCCTTAGTTAGATATGTTCTTCTTTCCCCCTTTGTTTGATCTTTTCTGTGTCTGATGTCTGATCTTCAGATATTCTAATCTTCTCTCTCTCTTCATCATTAAGTAGATCTGTTGTTTTTCTCCCCCTTTGACATCGAATTGCAAAGGAAACTGTATACATGAGAAAACAAATACCTTTCAGTAGCACCTGTTAGCAAATGACAATGGAAATGAAATGCTGAACATGTTATCATGTATATAGATTTGTCTATGAATTGTTTGAATGAAGCTTAGATAACAAATATGAATTGATTTAACACTATAAAGCTTCAAAGCAACATAAACATTCATCAAGAGAAATATAAGAACATAGGAGATGAACAAGTGAACCTGTAATTTCATTGATTTAACAATAAAAGTTCAGTACAGAAATCACTAAATACTTGACCTTTACATAAACAAAATATCATGGTCAGTTATCAAAAAGTCGTGTCAGTTGATAGATAAGAAAATACATTAAGAAAATCAATCTATCACTTCCCAACTCTATCCCCACAAAAAGTGAAAAACACCCTCCTATGGTCTAAGATGAATCTGGAGGAGACGGGGGCATAACATCATCATGGCGTCTGCAGCTTTTGGAGATGTTTGAGAGGTACTTTAAAGTCTTATTCATCTTTCCTAAAACCTCTTGCCTATAAACTCCTGAAACTCAGTGCGCAAGGTAGCAGCCACTTGTTCCACAGACGACATGCGTTCCTCCATGGTACGGTGATAAGGGGGCTGGGGCTGATGTCGCTGAAGCTCCGGCTGAACAGGCTGGGGCTACTGCTAATCTGCAATCTCTGTCTATGCAGCCTCAATCTCAGCATCTCCTTCTGCAACTGGGTTTGCTCGAGGTGGTGGAGGTAGCTTCATGAAGAGAACAGTGGTGGATTCAAATCTCTCAGAAGTAGGAGGGATCACACCAAAAGATCTGGCAATCTCAGTAATGAGAAACCCGAAGGGAGTAGCACAAGGCTGGGAGCTAGTGATAACCGGGATGATGTGATGCATGATAATGGAAGGAAGACACATAGGCACTCCGGTAATCACATTATAAAGAATATTTGCCATGTAAGGAGTCACTTCAGTTCGATTCCCTTTCCTAGGATAAATGGAATGAGTGAAGATAATGTGAATGATACGAAGGGAGAGAATCATAGAAGAGGCTTGAAGACTATTCTTGGCAGACCATGTTAGAGTTTTTATTTTGTTGCAATTTGATAGGATGCATTCATTTTCATAGCTTGACCTCTCATTCTTACATGTTCTTATTCTTAGGATCTTCATGCATATTTCTCTTTCATAATCTTTGTTTTTATCATATGTTATGCATGGTTTTCAAATCAGTTTTGTCTCTTAAGTTCATGGAGTTTTGAGTTAAGATTTTCAAGCCTCTAAGTGTTTAATCTTTAAGTTCAAAAATCATTCAAGCTTTCCAAAGTTTCCGTCTTTAAATCCATATTTTGATTTGGAGTTTCATGTCTTTAGAAAATCAGTTTTCATCCTTTTTTCAGTCATGAATCCATGCTTGAGAAATGTGCCTCAAAATCCCCTGGAAAGATGCCCTCTAAGTTGCAAGTTTCTAAAAGTTCAGAAATTCTGGGCAGTCTTCAGGTTGACCTGCCTGTGTGGCCGGTCGACCGGGCCAAGGGACCCGGTCGACCGAGCACAGTGCTGGTCGATAGGGATTTTGAGCTGTTAGCTTCTCCAACGGGCATTTTTATAGCCGTTGTGTGTACCCGGTCGACCCGGCCCTATACCAGGTCAACCGGGCACTAGCCGTTGGGAACTTTTTCTTTATAAAAAGTGGTTTTTTGTTTGGAAAAAGTTGCTGAACTTTCAAGGACTTTTGAGGCCAAGATCTTACAACTTTTCTAGAGCATTATTGAAGGGATTATGAAGCCATTCCATTGATTCAACCTTTGATCTTCTAAATGGGTGTGCTTCCTTTATCCTAAGACTTTTAAAATCAAGCTTTGTTTCTTTATCTTTGTTTTCCTTCAATGCATGATTAAATAGTTGCTTATCTATTGAAGTGTTGTCTTTCATAACATGCTTTGAACTTTGAAATATCTTAGCTTTATGAAGTCAACATATGATTGGTCATTCACATGAGTTATGAATCTTTGTTTTCAAATCTAACTTGTTAATCTTAAGATTATACTTTTGCTATTCAAGTTTGATCTTTTTGGAAAACCATGTGTTTGTCAAACAACTCTTTCTCATACATATGATTATCATCTTTGCATCATTCAAAGTTTCATCTTTTTAAAAAGAGAAAGAGTGATTTCTAGTATATGCATTATTCATAGACTTTGTCATTCATATGCATGTTTCTAGAAGTTGAGATTTCATTTTCTATTTAGCCTATTTAGAGGCACTCAATTGCACTTACATTGTTCTCTTAATCCATGCATTCATAGGCAATTTTCTTAAGAGAAAACCTCTTGTTGTTAAGGTTGGTGCTTAGCCTTGAAAAACATAGTTAATGTTGTAAAGGTTTATACTTAGCCTTGAAAAGCATAGTGATGAATTTGTAAGGTTTGAGGTGATCCTAAACCTGAATTTGAGTTAGTGAAATCTGGTAGGTGTACCGGGAGTGGATGTAGGCAATTTGGCCGAACCACTATAAATATGTGTGTTATGGTGATTTATCTTTTACTTTCTTTATATGAATGATGTACTTATGTTTGAATGAAGATTGTAGTTGGTTATTCATTGTGTATGCTTATCTTAGAGACTCATCTCTATCACAAGATAATTAATCTTCATCAAAGCTTAATTGACTTAAAAGCTAAAAGAATTCAAATTGGTCTAGGTTCTTAGAGCTCACCCTATTCACCCCCCTCCCCCCCTCTAGGATTCATTCTTGGACTTTCAATTGGTATCAAAGCAAGGTTGCTCTTGTTTAGGTTTAACCACCTAGAGTTAGAATCCTAGTGAGTGTTTTTCTTTTGTTGCCGCCATGCAAACTCATTTGGGTGAAGGCAATGGCACCAATAGACCTCCTTTGTTTAATGGAACACACTATCGTTATTGGAAAATTAGAATGCAAGTGTTCTTAGAATCCCAAAGCTTAGATGTGTAGAACATCATAGAAGATGGCTATCATCCCCCCACTACCACAGAAAAGGACTCTGAGGGGAATGTCATATCCATACAAATCAAACCCAAAAGTACCTGGACTCAAGGGGAAAATGATAGAGCAAATTTAAATGCCAAGGCAAAAAACTCCCTATATTGTGCTCTATCTCAAGAAGAATTTAATAGAGTTGTAAATTGCAACTCTGCTAAGGAAGTCTGGGATACCCTAGAGACCACCCATGAAGGCACAGATCAGGTTAAGATAGTCAAAATTCAAATGTTGACCTCTAAATTAGAAGATATTAAAATGCTTGAAGAAGAAACATTTGACGAGTTCTACTCAAAATTCATGGAAATTGTCAACTCTCTTATAGGTCTAGGAGAAAAGATGGATGAATCTAAAGCTGTTAGAAAGATTTTAAGATCTCTCCCAAAAAGATTCAAGCCTAAGATTGTAGCCATAACGGAAAGCAAAGATGTTGACAAAATTAAAATTGAAGAACTAAGAGGAAATCTCCTTACATATGAATTAGACTTTGAAGTTCAAGACAAAAAGAAAGGAGTAGCTTTTTCCTCTCAATCTAAAGAAAATGAAAGTGAGGATGATAGTGATGAGGATAATGCTTTATTTGTTAAGAAATTTAAAAGTTCTTTAGGAACAACAAGAACAATAGAAATTTTGATGAAAGCAAAAGTCCTAGATTCCAAAGAAATCCCAAAGGATCATCTATTAAAAAGGATGTGCAATTTTACAATTGCAAGGGGTTTGGACACATTGCCCAAAATTGTTCCACCCCTAAAGAATTTGAAAAAGGAGATAAGAAAGGAAAGAAGGCATTAAAGATAACTTGGGATGAGGAAGATGAAGATTGTGACAAAAATGAATCCTCTAATGATGAAGATGAAAATTTTCTTAATTGGCTTCTACTTTCATCTATTGAAGATACCAATGAGCATAATACATTAATAGATGACACATTAGGGCAAGAAGAAACAA
This sequence comes from Cinnamomum chago, assembly GCA_038049695.1. Taxonomy (NCBI): domain Eukaryota; kingdom Viridiplantae; phylum Streptophyta; class Magnoliopsida; order Laurales; family Lauraceae; genus Cinnamomum; species Cinnamomum chago. Next base: position 88,455,751 of record CP142453.1, on the reverse strand, counting down.
ATGAAGAAGCTGAAGATAATGGAATTCAACAAGCTTATGATGAACTATATGAAAATTGGGAAATCTTAATTAAGAAAAATAAAATTTTAAAAGAAGATTCCAAAAAGCTTGTAAATGAAGTAAGTATCATAAAAGATGAATTGAAATTAACAATCAATGAGAAAATCAACTTGGAACATAAAATCACCACCCTAAATTAAGATTTAGTTCATGCTAAAAAAAAAATTCATAATTTACAATCCAAGCTTGAATCTAGTCAACTTGAAACAAACTCTCTACAAATGAAACTCAATAAAGGAAAATTCATTGTTGATAAATTCACCTTGGGAAATGACAAATTTTATCAAATGTTGGGCATGCATAAAATTTATGGTGATAAGAATGGAATAGGTTTTGAAGGTTCCCCTAGTGACATGAAGAATAGTTTTCAAATATCTACTAAGAGTCTCCACAAACCTATAGTTGAGAGAAATTATACCCCTAGATGGACTTGTCATTTTTGCAATCGTAGTGGACATTTGGTCCCTAATTGCCCATACAAAATTAGGTTCTCCCTCAAAAATCCCTCTAGAATACCTTTCAAATTTGTCCCCAAGACCGTTCCCTATAAATCTCCTTTATCTAGTTGGATGGTAAAAGGAGCAAACTTTGAGAGTCTCCTAGTTCAAACCGCCTTAAAAGCAAAGGAAAACCCTACCAGGTTCTTAGATAGTGGTTGTTCAAAACACATGACAGGAGACCGATCTAGATTCAGCTCTATAGTAGAATATGATGGAGGAAATGTTTATTTTGGAGATAATAGTAAAGCTCGAATCATTGGCAAGGGAAGTGTGAAAGGAGATCAAATACCAACTCTAAATGATGTATTTCTTGTGGAAGGATTGAAACATAATCTTCTTAGCATTAGCCAATTATGTGACAAAGGAAACAAGGTAGCCTTTGACAGTCAATCATACAAAGTGGTAAATGATAAAACCCATCAAGTTATTCTTACTAGATCAAGGACAAAAGGAAACATTTACTTTATAGAAGAATGTGATGAAAATGAATCTAGGTGCTTGATAACTAAAGATCAAGAGAATTACCTATGGCACCAAAGGATGGGTCACATAAATCTTAAATTGATGAAAACCTTATCGAAGAATGAAATTGTGAAAGGAATTCCCAAGTTAAGTGATGAAAAATCTGAACTATGTAAGGCTTGCCAACTGGGTAAACAAATCAAGAAGAGCTTCAAAGGTTTAAAGGATATATCGTCTTCCCGTCCTCTTGAATTAATCCACATGGACTTGATTGGACCTACACCAGTGCAAAGTATTGGAGGAAAGAAATTTATTCTGGTTATGGTTGATGATTATTCTCGTTTTGGATGGGTTGCTTTTCTTCATGCTAAATCGGATGCTGTAGACAATATCATAAGAATTTGCAATAAGATACAAGTGGAAAAGGATTGTAAAATTCGGAAGATTAGAAGTGATCATGGGGGAGAGTTTGAAAATGAAAAATTTGCTAAATTTTGCGAGAGTCATGGAATTAATCATCAATATTCTGCTCCTAAAACTCCTCAACAAAATGGAGTGGCTTAAAGGAGAAATAGAGTTATTCAAGAAATGGCTAGGATCATGCTTAATGAAAAGAATCTCTCTCGTAATCTATGGGCTGAAGCTGTGAATATTGCTTGTTATCTCATAAACAGAGTCTATCTCACTAAGAATACCAACAAAACCCCCTACGAACTTTATTTTGAAAGAAAACCTAATTTGGGGTATTTGAAAGTGTTTGGAAGCAAATGTTATATTCTAAGAGATAGGGAGCAGTTGGAAAAATTTGAGCCTAAATCTGATGAAGGAATTTTCCTAGGCTATTCTGAAAGGAGCAAAGCATACAGAGTATTTAATCATAGAACCATGACCATAATGGAATCAACTCATGTTGCCATTGATGACATAAATCAAATTGGAAGAAAGCTTCAAGATGATGATGAAGTTGAAATTGATATTGAACAACCAAGTCCTAAAGATAAAAGTGATATCATTCCATCCAAAGCTACTGTACCAACCAAAATGATGAGAAATCATACCTTGGATAACATTATTGGAGATATCAGTAGTGGGGTCATGACCCGGAAACAAGTTCAAAATCTATGTGCTCATTACTCATTTGTCTCTCAAATCGAGCCCAATAAATTTTTCTGAGGCTGAATCAAAATCTGAATGGATGGAAGCTATGCAAGAAGAATTGAATCAATTTAAGAAAAATGATGTCTGGGATCTTGTTCCATTACCTGCAGAGAAAAATCCCATTGGCACTAAGTGGATTTTCAAGAACAAGTCAGATGAATCTGGATATGTTGTGAGAAACAAGGCAAGACTAGTAGCAAAAGGATATGCTCAAGTAGAAGGAATTGATTTTGAAGAAACTTTTGCTCCTGTAGCCCGTTTGGAGTCCATAAGAATCCTATTGAGTTATGCGAGTAGCATGAGAATCAAACTGTTTTAGATGGATGTCAAAAGTGCCTTCTTGAATGGAGAAATTGAAGAAGATGTTTATGTTACTCAACCAGAAGGCTTTGAAGACCCTCATCATCCTGAGTATGTATACAAACTCAAGAAAGTTCTCTATGGATTAAAACAAGCACCAAGGGCTTGGTATGAAAAGCTTACAAATCATCTGATTGAAAATGATTTTGACTGTGGGAAAGTTGATAAGACCCTGTTTATCAAGAAAATTGATCAAGACATTCTTGTAGCTCAAATCTATGTTGATGATATAGTGTTTGGATCTACTTCAGAGAAACTAGCTCAAGGATTTTCAGAATTGATGAGCTCCACTTTTCAGAATTTCAGTCCCCTGCAATTCTTCCTTGGACTTTAAGTTAATCAAACCGAGAAAGGGATTTTTCTTAGCCAACCCAAATTTGCCTTAGAAATCATTAAGAAGTTTGGTCTAGAAAACTCTAAGTCTAGTTGCAACCCCATGGCTTCTACTTCAAAGCTCTTTAGTGACCCAGGTGGTGTTAAAGTAGACCAAAAACTCTATCGTAGTATGATAGGAAGTCTTCTCTACCTCACAGCTAGTAGAACGGATCTATCCTTTAGTGTTGGAATTTGTGCTAGGTATCAATCAGATCCTCGTGAGTCCCATCTTGAAGCTGTCAAACGTATCATCAAATATGTCAATGGGACAACTCATTATGGCATCTGGTATCCTTGTGACTCCTCATTACAATTGATTGGATATAGTGATGCAGATTGGGCAGGATCTATAGATGATAGGAAGAGCACCAGTGTATGCTGTTATTTCATAGGAAATTGGTTAGTAACTTGGCATAGTAAAAAGCAAAATTATGTATCCTTGTCTACTGCAGAAGCTGAGTACATTGCTGCAGGTAGCTGTTGTGCTCAATTGTTGTGGATGAAACAAACTTTGTTAGATTATAATGTTCCACAACATTGTATGCCTATCATGTGTGACAACTCAAGTGCCTTTAGCATTTCAAAAAATCCTGTTCAGCATTCTCGCACTAAACACATTGACATCCGCTATCATTTCTTGCGTGATCATGCTCATCAAGGTTATATTGGCTTACTTTACATTCCAACTGATTCTCAATTGGCTGACTTATTTACTAAACCCCTTGGAAATGAGCGGTTCATGAAATTGAGACATCAATTGGGCATTGGCCCTTGCCCCGAATTCTAAATTTTTGTTGGCTAATCACCTGTTACCACACTTTATTTTTATCATATCTCTTATAAACAGGTGCTACTAACAAGGTTGTATGTTTTATCTTTGATGGGCAGGCTCCTTTGCAATTAGATGTCAAAGGGGGAGAGAAATATCAAGTGTTCACCAATTGAGGGGGAGAAGATTCAAGGGTTGCTAATGTTGAAGGGGAGTAGGAGTAGCTTTGCCTAGAGTGTTATTTGTGTAGCTTCTAAGTTTGTCATCTAAGGTCGTCGCTCTCGCAAGGAAAATCCAAAGCTCTAAAATATCCAAATGCTCTCGGATATCCAAAAGCTCCTTAAATATCCAAAGAAGTTGTTGTTCAAGAATCAAAGGAAATTAAGAGAGAGTTCAAGCTTCTAGAGTTGTCATCAAATTGTAAAGGGGGAGATTGTTAGAGTTTTTATTTTGTTGCAATTTGATAGCATGCATTCATTTTCATAGCTTGACCTCTCATTCTTTCATGTTCTTATTCTTAGGATCTTCATGCATATTTCTCTTTCATAATCTTTGTTTTTATCATATGTTATGCATGGTTTTCAAATCAGTTTTGTCTCTTAAGTTCATGGAGTTTTGAGTTAAGATTTTTAAGCCTCTGAGTGTTTAATCTTTAAGTTCAAAAATCATTCAAGCTTTCCAAAGTTTCCTTCTTTAAATCCATATTTTGATTTGGAGTTTCATGTCTTTAGAAAATCAGTTTTCATCCTTTTTTCAGTCATGAATCCATGCTTGAGAAATGTGCCTCAAAGTCCCCAGGAAAGATGCCCTCTAAGTTACAAGTTTCTAAAATTTCAGAAATTCTGGGCAGTCTTCAGGTCGACCTGCTTGTGTGGCCGGTCGACCGGGCACACTGTGGGTCGATAGCGATTTTGAGTTGTTAGCTTCTCCAACGGGCATTTTTATAGCCATTGTGTGTACCCGGTCGACCCGGCCCTGTACCAGGTCGACCGGGCACTAGCCGTTGGGAACTTTTTCTTTATAAAAAGTGGTTTTTTGTTTGGAAAAAGTTGCTGAACTTTCAAGGACTTTTGAGGCCAAGATCTTACAACTTTTCTAGAGCATTATTGAAGGGATTACATTGATTCAACCTTTGATCTTCTAAATGGGTGTGCTTCCTTTATCCTAAGACTTTTAAAATCATGCTTTGTTTCTTTATCTTTGTTTTTCTTCAATGCATGATTAAATAGTTGCTTATCTATTGAAGTGTTGTCTTTCATAACATGCTTTGAACTTTGAAATATCTTAGCTTTATGAAATCAACATATGCTTGGTCATTCACATGAGTTATGAATCTTTGTTTTCAAATCTAACTTGTTAATCTTAAGATTATACTTTTGCTATTCAAGTTTGATCTTTTTGGAAAACCATGTGTTTGTCAAACAACTATTTCTCATACATATGATTATCATCTTTGCATCATTCAAAGTTTCATCTTTTTAAAAAGAGAAAGAGTGATTTCTAGTATATGCATTATTCATAGACTTTGTCATTCATATGCATGTTTCTAGAAGTTGAGATTTCATTTTCTATTTAGCCTATTTAGAGGCACTCAATTGCACTTACATTGTTCTCTTAATCCATGCATTCTTAGACATTTTTCTTAAGAGAAAACCTCTTGTTGTTAAGGTTGGTGCTTAGCCTTGAAAAGCATAGTTAATGTTGTAAAGGTTTATGCTTAGCCTTGAAAAGCATAGTGATGAATTTGTAAGGTTTGAGGTGATTCTAAACCTTAATTTGAGTTAGTGAAATCTGGTAGGTGTACCGGGAGTGGTTGTAGGCAATTTGGCCGAACCACTATAAATATGTGTGTTATGGTGATTGATCTTTTACTTTCTTTATATGAATGATGTACTTATGTTTGAATGAAGATTGTAGTTGGTTATTCATTGTGTATGCTTATCTTAGAGACTCCTCTCTATCACAAGATAATTAATCTTCATCAAAGCTTAATTGACTTAAACGCTAAAAGAACTCAAATTGGTCTAGGTTCTTAGAGCTCACCCTATTCACCTCCCCCCCTCCCTCTAGGATTCGTTCTTGGACCTTCAGACTAATCCTCAAGCTTGCCACAAATAGTATTAGTGACCGACTGTCTCTCATCAAGAGGTAGGACTTCTGAGATGAATTTGGGGCCATCAGACCTAGGGATGCCTAAGATGGAGGAAATCTTGTCAATGGTGACCACCTCTTCACCATGAAGGAATCTAATGGAAAATGAATTTGCAGTAGAGGCACAGATAGATTCATATAGACCATGGACGGAGGAAGCATAAGTTTTGCCACTCCAAGTAAGGATGATATCCCATCCAATGGCTTCAAGTATAGCCGGGACATTATAGTCCACAAGGTCTTTAACAATGCACATATTTTCAACTATAATCCCTTTGCTCCGGAAGGATTTCACAACAGAGGATGGAGAGGGAATTGGATTGAATCTAATCACTAGAGGAGGACCAGCTTTAGGAAAAGTAGAAGGGGATCTATGAGATGAGGAAGCTTGTCCGGTTTTGGACCTTTTGCTTTCCCTCCTAAAAGTTTGCTTTGTGCGAGCCATTTTTGAAAATATTAAAGAGAAGGATGCTCAAGAATGAAGACAAGAGCTGAAAATGGCCACAACAGTTGCTAGTTGAATACAGAAATGGTTCAGACAATTTGTCAAACACTTGGAGTGCAGGATTTGAAGCTAAGAAGATCACATATGAATGAAGCCAAGAGATGTCAACACATGACTACAAATATTCCTAAAACAAAGTAGAAGGCATAAGCTCCACAAAATTTAGCAAACACAGTCAGTTAGAAACTGAAAAATAGAGGTTGGGAACGGTCAGATAGAGAGCAATGGAAGCACAGTGAGAAGGACGCCCCAACAGAGATGAAGATGATGATCAAGAGGAATTAGAGATCAATCCAATGAAGAAAAGATTTGTTCCAGGTAGAAAGACTAAGGAGAAAGGAAAAATGGAAGCCCGGGCTCTCGCTGCTGTTATCCTGCACAAGGGGAAGAAGTTCTGTTTGAAACAGAACAGGCTCAGTGCAACAAATTTTGTTGCTGTAAGCGCAGGCTCGGTCGACCGGCCACTACACGCGGTCGACCTGGCAAACTGGGGCAGACTGAATTTCTGAACAGGTTCAGAGAAAAAGTCCTGGAAGAAGATGGGTCAAACTAAAAGCTAGTTACCCTTAACCCCAGCTATCATACAAGCTTAAAAGATTTTAGAATCGAGATTTTATAAAATCAATTCTAAATAATTCCTTTTGAAGAAAAGAAGAGTTGTAAGTTAAAGGACATTTTTCAAAATCATTTAATTTTGAAAAAACAATGGTTTGACTATGAATTCATTCAAAAATAAACAATTTGAAAAGAAAATCAATTGATTGAGAATGTATAACTTATAAAAGCTTTTTCAAATCAAATTGATTATAAACATGCATTTAATCATAAAATACCTTTTTAAATTCAAAATGCATTTTCAACAAACAAGAATCAACCAAATGAAATCTGAAACCTAAAGAGATCCTAGATTCATGACCAACTAGACATATGACTATGAGAAAAGGTTGGTCCTATCTATCTAAGAATCCTTAGTATTTTTCTAAAGGTCTAACCTTAGGTATCCATCTAAGGTCTTGAACTTTGGAGTCTATTTTTGAAGTTCCACCAACTAAAGGAGATAAGGATTGAATTCTTTTAGATTTGACATCAATTCTTTGAGGTTTGACTATTTTATATTGATGATTAGTCTTTGGAAGTTGGTGTTTCATTTTCTTTTTATTCTTCTTATTCCTTTTAGCTTTTCCTCCCTCTTTTTGTCTTTTGAACTTTAATTTTAACTTTTCAACCTTTTTTCAAGAATTCTGTCATTTCCAAGGTTAAAGGAGGTAACGTGAGAAGTTTCTTTTTGATAGATTTATTTTGACTATTAGTCTTTTTAAAGTCTATCTTGGATGACTCTTTTTGAATTGTTTTAACTTGTTTGAACTTCTTAGAGTCTTCCTTGGAATTCAAAGTCTTACCCTTCATAGAGTTAGATTTAATTTTCTTAGGTTCAAAGATGGGTTTAGACATATGACTTTTCCTGACTTTGCACTCAAATTTGAAATGCCCTTCCTTACCACAATAATGACATTTAGTTTTGGGCATAGGAGAGAGAGTGCTTAAGAAGGAGGACTCACCTTTCACAAAAGTGTTGGTGAATTTAGGGCCATGTGAAGTATACTTATCAAATCCAAGACCCGTCCTGTCTCTTTGAGATTTACCCAATCTAAATAATTTTTCAAATTTCTCTTCACCTTGGGTAAATTTGCACTCATACTTTTGTTTGTAACTTTCAAGTTGAGTGACTTTGTTTATAAGGATTGAATTTTCATTTTTGACTTTTAATAAATCATTTTCAATTTCCTTATAGTTGTTTAGTTCTTCATGGGCAAGTTTTAACTCAATTTTAAGTTCATTAACAACATTAGATTCAAGTTCTAAAGTTTTTAAATTACTTTGAGCATTAGACAAGTTTTCCTTGGAAATTGTCAACTTGGATTCTAAATTGATAATGTCTTTCTCTTGCCCTTGTAATTGATCTCTTAGATTTAAATTTTCTTTATTAAGCTCATCATAACTTATCTTAATTTCATTTAGTTCATCTTTGATATTAGATAGGTTATGTAAAGAGATCATAAACTTAGAGTCTAAACAATGTATGACTTCTTCTTTCTCTCTAAGTTCATCTTTTGAAGAAACTAATTCTTTGTTTAGCCTTTTTTATTCTTCTCTTAATTTTTTTTTTATCAAGCTCTAAAGATAATGTATATAATTCTTCATAGGCTTGTTGAAGATCATCTTCATTTTCATCATATTCTTCTTCTTTTAAGTCACATTGAGATTCATTAATTTGAAGGTTTGAATCTCCAATAGATGGAAGAAAGAGAGGTCTAGAAGAGTCTACACAAAAGTCTAAACAATCTAACTTAGTGGAATCCATTTTAATAGTATTCAATCAAACACAAAACTAGGGTTATGACTCAAGGTTTATACACCTAATCAAAAGTTCCAAACACTTGATCCTATAATATAGAGCACGAGGCTCTGATACCAATTGTAAGTCCATAATCCTAACCCTAGAGGTGGGGGTGAATAGGGTCAGCTACAATATGTGACCAATTATATATGTCAAATTTTAATTTCTTTAAAATAAACTAGTCACAAGTGGTGCTTTACCAAACAAGATGCGGAAGCTAACAAAAGAAATCACCACAAGCATACACCATCACACAAAGATTTATAGTGGGTCAGCCTCAATGCCTACATCCACTACCGGCTTGTGATCCAATCACCCCACCGGATTTCCACTATCTATGCTTTTTAATAGGCTAAGCAATAACCTTTACAGTGTTGTTTTTCTAGGCTAAACAACAACCTATCTATCAATGTGCTTTTCTAGGCTAAGCAATAACCTTTACAAGATGCTTTTCAAAGGCTAAGCAATAACCTTTACAATGTAAAGATTTCTCTCAAGGAAGTGTCTACACAAACACTCTAAGAGATACACTTTAAGCTCAATACAATTGCCTCTTAAATAGGCTGATATGAAAGTTTAAAACAAGATACAAATATACACTAACAAATAGCTAAGGTGTGTGCTCTAAGTGTATGAATGTTTACTTCAATCAACTTCTAAAATGAAACTCTTAAATGAATGCAAAAAGCAATTGAAAATCTAAGTACAGAAATAGATGATTGAAGTGATGAGCTAATCACATGAAATATTCAAAACAACTTGGAAAGACATAATACACAAGTTGTATGAAGTTTAAAGATTAAAACACATGTGATTGAGACATGAGTGTTTGCAAATCAATCTAATATGCTAAAGTGATTTGATGTTTGCAAAACAACTTAGTCAAAGCTAGAAATCATGCTGAAATCAAGTTTCAAAGATTTGAACAAGCATGGATTTCAAAATGGAATGGAAACCAAGACTTAACTTGAAAGATATATCTTTGTCTCAAGCATTTTTGGATTTCCATTGACCCTCTAGCCTTCTCAGCTCATTCCTTTTCCTTAGGCTTCAAAACAGTTCCAAAGATTCACCCAACAAGCCCCCTAAAAGAAGGGAATGAAATGGACTTATATACAAAAAACAGTCCAACGGCTAGTTGGCCCGGTCGACCCCATGACCCTGCGGTCGACCGGGTCCAATGGTCATAATGGCCAACGGTTAGTTGCTCGGTCGACCGGGTGCAGGGGTTGGTCGACCGAGCACACTGGCCTGGGAAGAGTTCTTTCAAAATCTTGAGAAAATGTTTTGTGAAAACATGAACTCTAGGCCAATGAGTTTCATGCATACTAAAAAGATTTAAAAAAAAGGAAAGATGTATGCAAGACATGAACCTTGATGCCTAACTTGATTTTTCAAAACCATGCATGAAGAACTAGTTTTTTCAATGAGCATTTTGAGTTCTAAAACATGCAGGATGAAGTCTTTGAAAATCAAATGCATATGTAAGTCTAAGTTTCAGATTACAAGGTCCAAACTATGATGTATGAGTGTGTGATCAGATGACAGTGAAAGTGATAGTGCATCCATCAAATTAGCAACAACAAAAATCCTAACAACCAGTTCTGTAAGACCCCGACCCGAGTGAACCCGATTAGTGTTAATTAAGTTGCGTGTTAGTGCTAAGCTTGATTAGTATTTTTGGCTAAGTTGGGTTTGGAATAGCTTTTGATATAGTTTTGGGGATTTTGATTTGCCTTGTGTTAGTAGGGCCCTTTGGGGGTTCCTTTTCATGACATTGCATATGTTTGAGGATTTATCGGAGGTTTTTACATTCATGATTTTAATCCCGTTTTACTCGTTTTGATGATCCCTACAACTTTCATATTGATCCCGTCCCCGTTTGAGATCCCGAAACCCGATTTCATAACCTTGAGGGTAAAACAGTCATTGCACACCAAATCTGTACCCAAAACTTGATATTCCCGAAACCCACGAAACATATACTTTTTGGAAACTAGATATTTCGACGATCATTTCTTCCTTCTTCGTCGACTTCGTCCGAGGTACCAAAATAGATGATTTCAGCCAAACTAGTTCCTTAAGTTGTGGGACCCAACCTCTCATTGTTAACAAAGGAGACCCTTCCCCTTCTTTTTCCATTTTCATTTTCCAGCACAAGAGAGAGACCTAGGGTTTTCTAGCAACTTTCCTTTCTTCTTCTTGCTTCTCCTTCTCCAATCCTCACCAATCTTGCACCAAACTCGAAATGGAGATCATCAACCTCTTCCCCACCTTGCAAGCTTCATCTTGATACCATTTTTGGAGAAATCTCCCAACCTTGAGATCTTCCTTGAACTAGTTCTCTTCTTTTGAAGGTCATCCAAGTAAGTAATCTTCCCCATCTCCTAGATTAGTGTTCCTCTAACCCTTGAGAAGCTACATTTGCATTATTGAAAGTTCTATCATTTTCATTCTTTGTGTAACCTATTTTAGGGTTGTTTTGGGGGTTTTTTATTGTAGCTTGGATTTGAGCTATAGAGGTGACTTGAGGCTTGGTATAGCTAGCTTGGACTTGAGGCAAGTGAATGATGAAGTGTTTTAAGTTTCAAATGGTTTGGTAAAGCATTTAAGGATTTTCATGCTTTCATTAATGTGTTTATGGTTGAAATAAATGCCCTTTTTGCATCTTGATAGCCTCATTTAATGTTTTGTAAACATGTTGGTTTAGCATTTATTGTCTTTTGGGTATATCCTAAATGAATGTTTGTGAAATGGTTTCCTTCCTCTTTACTTTGTATTAGACTTGATATGGAATAAGTGATGGAGTGAACATATGATGGGGCTTTGGAGAAGTGTAGATAGAGGCATTGGAGGAGCTCTTAGCTCAATGTTATTACAGGGATTAAGTGGAAGTGGGGAGAATGGTTTTTAGGAGGAGAAGGGCTCAAATCTGAACACAGTGGGTGATTCCCGCACCTGATGGTCAGCCTGCTGTCACCCGGCGGCTAGCCGCCTGGTGACTGGCGGCTAACCGCCAGGTAGCCGAAATGTCAAGGTTGCTTTTCCAGAGAGCACACTTCTCCACCTGAAAACTCGGTCAGCTCCACGGTTAGCCAGTGGCTAACCGCCAGCTAACCGCACTTGGCGGTCAGCTTTCCAGTAAGCTGCATTTCTGCAGCCCAGCCGCGGTCAGCCAGCGGCTAGCCGCCCGTCCCAGCGGCGGCTGACCGCCAGGTGACCGAAATTTCCCAGGTTTCGCATAACTCCTCGCTCGAACGTACTCTCCGGTTCGTTCGAGCGCTGAGCTTTGTCAATCGAAGGAGATTCACTAGGCATTTCATGAGGCCATCTGAGGAAGAAACCATATCACAAGGATGTCATTCGAAGTTTTGAAAATCCAAAGTGTATAAGGAGCCCGGGATGTCTTCAAACTCAAGGAGTACCAAGTCATTTCAATAATCGACATACGGGACCCCTATCCACTTAAATAGATCTCGAAATCAACAGTTTTCCAGAAATGGTAATGTTCATTATATTTCTTCATTTTCCCAGGTCTACTTAAATGATTTGTTTTCCCGAAAGCATGAGAGTTACACTAGTAACATTGACTTGTCCCGAAGTGCATTGCCCGATATGAAATGAAGGTTACACATTTGAGTATTCTTGCCCTGTTCATTTATTTACTTGGACTTGATGTATTTTGCATATGTCCCGATTTGTTGTTTAACCTATGAATCGGCATCACTAAGCTTGGATACCTTGTCGGTTTGATCCACCGACTTGGAAATCCCTCTCCCTTCCCGCCAACTGCAGTTTGAATCCCGATACCCGGTCATTACCGTGGTCCCGTCCCGATACCCGATTCGCTACCGTGGCCCCGTCCCGTATATTTATATTGTATATATGATTTGCGTTGAATCTCCTCACCTTGTGTGACTGAGATCAACGTCCCGTGATACTGTTGTCACTTTAGTGACAGAGGACTTAGATGTGATTGCCATCTCGTGAGTTCCCAATCCCTTGGTTACCTCATATGTTTTATCTTGTTTACATATTTTCTAGCAAATGATTTATCTATTTTGTGAGAGTTCTTGCTTAAACAGATTTCTTTGCTTTTCGAGATATTTCATCTATTATATGTTGTTGTATCTTTTCACTCTCTTGCCAGACCGTCGTGTCTGATACATTTGCTTTGGTACTCAGGTCCCGTTGCCGGTTTCCTTGAGGAGGCGGTAGGTGAGCCGCAACCTCTAGTTGAGTGGCGCGCCGACGATGTCATGTAGATATCAGACTGCTATGAGAAGCGTAACATCTTGGGAGAACTAATTAACCATTCTTTTGGGTTATTGTTTTGTTCATATTGGCCTATGTTGGCCTCTATTCTTGGGAATGTAACTAAATGATATTTTGTCTAACTTTAACAGCTTTTGGGAAACATGTTATAGATCATTGCTCATTCTGATACAGTTTTGATATTTGATGTTAATGCTTGCATGACTAGAGATAGTTGTCTATTTGAATTGCTACATGCTTCCGCACTTAAAAAGAAATATTCCTTGATGGTTGTGATACCCTCACCGCGGACACCTGTGGGAAATTAAATAAATTGTATCTTCTTGATGTAGATAATCATCATTAATCATTGTTCACTAATGTCCCGATCCTGGATTCCCGGTCCGGGGTCGCGACAAGTTCTAAGTCATGAGTTGTATAGTTCCTCTCATGATCCTTCAACTGTCTTGATCCGTAAGCAATCACTTTGCCATCCTACATCAATACACAACCCAGTCCTACATTCAAAGCATCTGTGTAAACAATAAATCCACTGCTGCTCGATGGTAATGTGAGGATTGGAGCTGTGGTTAACCTTCTTTTCAACTCTTGAAAATTTGCTTCACACTATTCTGTCCAAATAAAAGGAATATTCTTCCGGGTCAATTTCGTCAATGGTGCTGCAATAGACAAAAAACCTTGGACAAATCTTCGATAGTGGTCGCTAACCCCAAAAAGCTTTTGATTTCTGTCACACTGCTCTATCTCTTCCAATCAACAACCGCCTCTATCTTGGCTGGATCAACCGCTAAGCCTTCCCTCGAGATGATGTGGCCTAGAAAAGCAACTTGCTCTAGCCAAAATTCACACTTGCTAAGTTTTGCATAAAGCTGGTTGTCCCTCAAAAGCTGTAATGATGTCCTCAAATGTTTTTCATGGTCCTCCTTACTCTTAGAAAACACGAGAACGTCATCAATAAATACCACTGTAGAGTGATCCAAGTATTGTGCGAGGACTTTGTTCATGAGAGCCATAAAGACTACGGGTGCATTTGTCAAACCAAAGGGCATCACTAAGAACTCGTAATGCCCATACCTTGTTCGAAAAGCTGTTCTCTGCAGATCAGAGTCTCTGACTCTCAACTGATGATACCCTTACCTCAAGTCTATCTTGGAAAAATACTCTGCTCCTTGCAACTGGTCAAACAACTCGTCTATCCTTGGCAACGGATACTGAAAGTCCTTGGGATCCTAACCCTAGAGGGGGGGGGGGTGAATAGGGTGTGCTACAAATATGACCAATTTTAGACCAATTTAATTTCTTAACATAAACTAGTCACATGTGATGATTAACCATACAATATGCGGAAGCTAAAATAAACAATCACCACAAAAGCAAGCACCACAACACAAAGGTTTATAGTGGTTCGGCCTCAATGCCTACGTCCACTACCGGCTTGTGATCCAATCACCCCACCGGATTTCCACTATTTATGCTTTTTACTAGGCTAAGCAATAACCCTTACAATGTTGTTTTTCTAGGCTAAACAACAACCTCTCAATGTGCTTTTCTAGGCTAAGCAATAACCTTTACAAAATGCTTTTCTTAGGCTAAGCAATAACCTTTACAAGATGCTTTTCTTAGGCTAAGCAATAACCTTTACAAATAAAGATTTCTCTAAGAAGGTGTCTTCACAAAAGAACACTCTAAGAGATACAAATTAAGCACATATAAATTGCCTCTAAATAGGCTAATGTGAAAGTGTAATACAAATTACAAACATACACCAAAACAAGCTAAAGTGTGTGCACAAGTGTATGAATGCTTTACTTCAATCAAATTCTACAATGAAGCTCCTAAAAGAATGCTTGATGCATTTTAAAAACAAAGCTTAGAAAATGATGATTGAAGATAAAACTAATCACATAAAAGATTCAAACAACTTTGAAGAAATGAAACAAACAAGTTGTATGAATGTTAAAGTCTAAGAACACATGTGATTAGGATAAGAGAGTTTGCAAACCAAACTAATTTACCAAAGATGATATTGAGTTTGCAACACAACTCTAGAAATCATGCATAAGTGAAAATACAAAGATTTAAGCATGCATGGATTTCATTTTAATGGAAATCAAAATACAAGTAAAGTGTACCTTTTTAAAACTCAAGTATTTGATTTCCAAATAGCCCTCTAGCCTTTCCAACTTCTTCCCCTTTCTTTGGCTCCAATATGGTCTCAAAAGTTCATGGTTCAAGCCTTTTGAAAGTTGGAAAATGAATGGACTTTATAATGAAAAACAGTCCAACGGCTAGTCCTCGGTCGACCGGGATCACACAACGGTCAGAAAAATGACCGTTGGGGCTCCAGGGGCCCTTTCTGCCTGCAGTGTTCCCGGTCGACCGGCCACACTGGCAGTAGACCCCCTGGACCAAAAATCCCAAAAAAATGCAAATTTGAAGGTGTTTCTTTGTGGGGATTTTTGGGCCACTAAACCAAGCTTGGTAACATGTTTTAGATCAATCTAAGATGTTTAAAAACATGAAACACAAAGAGCCTAAAATGATTCGAAACTTTAAAACCAAAGGCTAGCTTGATTTCTAAAAACTCTTTTCTCAAAAAAATGCATACAAAAATGATTCTGAAAGAGATGAATGTATGCAAGGCACAAACCTAAATTCTCAATATGATTTCTCAAAAGTAATGCACAAAGAATTAGGTTTTCAAAAGAGTTTGGATTCTAAAACCAATGCATCCAAGTTTAGAAACAAAACATGCATAAAACAAGATTTCTTCAAGTCTAAAACCAATGCATGTAAAAATCAAGATTTCAAGATATTTTAAATCAATGCAAGTGTGTGTAAATCAAATGATGTAAAGTGAAAATGCATCCATCAAATTGCAAATACAAAATCCCTAACAATCTCCCCCTTTGCAATTTGATGGCAACTTACTCATCATTGAATTACACACTTAGTCTTCAGCTCCCCCTAAGCTGGACAAGTCTTGAAATCTTCTTGGATGCTCCTCCTCTTAACTTGGGCTCTTGGGCTCTTTTCTTCAATCTTCTTGATGCTTGGAGCTTGATCATTCTTCAAGCTTTCTTTTCATCTTCCTCTCTATGGCCAAGCATCTTCTTTAGCTCCAAGCTTTCTTTCTTCTATTAGCTCTCCCCCTTTGACCATGCCTCTCTCTCCCTTTGGCAAGATATGCATTCTCTCCCCTTGTAGAAGATCATACACAACTCTCCCCTTAGGAAGCTTGGACATTCTCTTCACCCTTTTTGAGAACTTGAATGCTCTCTCCCCTTTTGAAGAATAGGAGATCTTTGAGTACTTGAATGCTCTCTCCCCCTTTGACATTAAATTGCAAAGGTACCTACACACATGAAATAAGGAAAATACCTTTAATAGCACATGTTAACAAATGAAATCGAAAATGAAATACATAACAGGCTATCATGTATGGAAGTTATCTCTAAGGGCTCAAAGGCAATCCAAGGGTCAATTTGATCAAAACTAATACTTCCTATGAAGGTTTACACTCCCCCTCAATCCATTCTCTTCTTTTGTCAAACATTTGACAAGATATAACTATTTGGTTCAAGAAGTAGATGGTTTTACCAATTGAGGGTCAACTTCAAGGAAAGGATTAGATTCATTTAACTATAAGGCTCAATATGATCAAATTACCAAAAGAAAGTAAGGTCTAAAGAGAAAAGCAATCATGGATACCAATTGGAAAAACAAAGAATACCAATTGAGATTTAAAGATAAGTCTATTAAACACAATCACTCTAAAAGGGATTTTAAAATATAACTATTAGGAAAAATCCAAATTAGAGCTATCCATGATGCAATGGGGTTTACTAAACATAGCATTAAATAATTTAACTTATGAAAATCATATGCTATGTAAGTTTTGAAATCATTTCATTCAATCAAAAAATATGACTATCATGTGCAAGATGAGTGAAATGAAATTCAAGCATGAAGCCTACCTCAACTATTAACCAACCAATATTATGAACACATAAACATGGTGGTAATGAGATATACCTATATGAGCAAGAGAGGTGGCAAACATGAACATTATGATGCTAATGGTGTGTGACATGGAACAAATATATAACTATCAAGCTCAATCCAATGTACACAAAGTCTATCACATTCACAAGAAATCAAATCAATCGAAAATTTTACCAATTGAAACCAATTGAAATTGACAACATGATAAAGAGCAAGGATGTGACAAACACAAAATTCCATCAAGCATCATAAATGGATATTCATCACTTTTAAAGATATGACTAATGAGCATAGTGATGAACAAGATAAATTGCAATGCAAAATGATATAACTTTGTAAAGCATGCAATTTCCAAAGTGTCAAAATCATATGAATTCAACATCTAAGATATCCATCAAACATATAGAAATACGAGGAATGGTTTTCAAAGAGTTTCATATGATTAAGATCACTACTTATGAAGTTGAAACATGTATAAGGAAGATATCACTTAGAGAATTCTCATGAATCAACATCATAACCATCCTAAAAGAAATGACTAGAAAGCATAGAGGATGGATTTGGGTTCTAGTATGGTTTCTACAAATATAACTAAGATCACAACCATACATGGAACCAATAGTCATTTGCATATAAAAAGAATAACTAAATAAGCAAAGATGCAAACAACAAACATTTCCATTTCTAAGATAATGAAACCAAAAGAAAAGGAAATGAGAACATGGAACATGCTTAGATGAATATAACTAATGATGTTATAGAGCATTTCCATTCAAACAATTTTCAAATCATTTTGAAAAACAAAATCCAACAATGAGCATAAAAGGAATGATTTTGAAGATCAATTTTCAACATTGTATTTTAAAAGATATAACTTAAATGAAAACACATACAAGTTGATTTTTCAAGACAATGATTTTCCATATAAAAGTATAACTTAGGAATCCATGGAAAAACTTGAATTGATTCAAATCATTTGTTCAAAAAAAATCTTACTATGACATCTACACAAATGATTCAACAACAATTGATCATGAATAAATTAGCTATGAAAGCTTTTAAAAACACAATCAATTAATCATGTAAAGAAATGCAATGCAAGACATATGTGTGCAAAAAGCAAATCAAACATGATGAAATTATAATCAAAAGATTTTGAAAACCATGATATGTAACAAGAATGGAGCATGAAAACAAAATCAATTGATCATAAAGAAACAATGCATTTTAATAAATGTATCTAAGAAAGAACAAAATGCAAAGCAACATGACCAACAAAGTGATTTAACTATTAAAGAATAGGTTGGTCAAGTAGGTTCAAGGCCTTAAGGTTTGTCTAAGTAAATAACTTTAGGAATCCACCTAAGGTCTTGAGAGGGTTGAACTTTGAGGTCTATTTTGGACTTCTCACCAACTAAAGGAGATTTAACTTGATAAATTTTCAATTTGAACTTATCACCATGATATTTAGATTTCACTAAATTTAGCTTAGATTGGTGATTAGTCTTTTGATGTTGGTGAGTTTGTTTCTTAGGGGATTTGTTCATTTTTCTCTTCTTCTTATATTCTCCCTTCATTTGACTTTTGAATTTTAGATTTAACTTTGTTACTTTATTCAAAAGTTCTTTCATGGGTTGATATAAGGGAGATAGGTTGAGAAGGTTTTTGTTTATAGATTCTTTTAAACTAGGTTTGACTTGTTTAACCTTTTTAGAATCTATCTTTGGAGACTCCATTTTAATAGATTTAACTTGTTTAGTCTTTTTGGAGTCTTTCTTGATTTTTAGTGTCTTACCCATCATAGATTTAGATTCTACCTTTTTGGGTTCAAGGAGGGGTTTAGACACATGGCTTCTTCTTAGTTTGCACTCAAACCTAAAATGCCCTTCAATGCCACAATAATTACATTTGGTTTTGGGCAAAGGAGAAAGAGTGCTAGAGAAAGAGGACTCACCTTTCACAAAAGTGTTGGTGAATTTAGGGTCATATGACATATTCCTATTAAATCCAAGACCCGTCCTATCTCCATGAGATTTACCCAATTTAAATAATTTTTCAAGTCTTTCTTCACTTTGGGTAAACTTGCACTCATACTTTTGTTTATAA
Organism: Cinnamomum chago; assembly: GCA_038049695.1. NCBI lineage: Eukaryota > Viridiplantae > Streptophyta > Magnoliopsida > Laurales > Lauraceae > Cinnamomum > Cinnamomum chago. The sequence continues at coordinate 88,436,627 of CP142453.1, read as the reverse complement.
ACTTCAAGTTGAGTGACTTTGGTTATAAGGATTGAATTTTCATTTTTGACTTGTGAAAGTTCATTTTCAATTTCCTTATATTTGCTTAGCTCGTCATTGGCAAGTTTTAATTCAAGTTTTAGTTCATTAACAACATTAGATCCAAGTTCTTTGGTTTTTAACTTACTTTTAATCAACTTGGCTTCTAAATTGCTAAAGTCTTTGTCTTGCCTTTTTATTTGATCTCTTAGATTTAAATTTTCCTTATTGACATTATCATAATCCATCTTTAATTCTTTTAGTTCATCTTGAATGTTAGATAGGTTATTTAAAGAGATCATGAACTTAGATTCTAAACAATTAATGACTTCTTCTTTCTCTCTAAGTTCATCTTTAGAAGAGACTAGTTCTTTGTTTAGTCTTTTAGATTCTTCTCTTAATTTTTTGTTTTTCTTTTCAGTCTTTAAGGATAATTCATATAATTCCTCAAAGGCTTGTTGAAGATCTTCTTCATTTTCATTAAAAACTTCTTGTTTTATGTCACATTGAGATTCATTAGATTGAGGGTTTGAATCTCCAATAGAAGGAAGAATGAGAGGTCTAGAAGAATCTACAAAGTCTAGCATAGTGGAGTCCATTCTAATGATTTTCATATAAGGACAACTCTAGGGTTTTTTACTCTAGGTTTTTACACCTAATCAAGAGTTCCAAACACTTGATCCTATAAGATAGAGCACGAGGCTCTGATACCAATTGAAATTCCTTGGGATCCTAACCCTAGAGGGGGGGTGAATAGGGTGTGCTACAAATATGACCAATTTTAGACCAATTTAATTTCTTAACATAAACTAGTCACATGTGATGATTAACCATACAATATGCGGAAGCTAAAATAAACAATCACCACAAAAGCAAGCACCACAACACAAAGGTTTATAGTGGTTCGGCCTCAATGCCTACGTCCACTACCGGCTTGTGATCCAATCACCGCACCGGATTTCCACTATTTATGCTTTTTACTAGGCTAAGCAATAACCCTTACAATGTTGTTTTTCTAGGCTAAACAACAACCTCTCAATGTGCTTTTCTAGGCTAAGCAATAACCTTTACAAAATGCTTTTCTTAGGCTAAGCAATAACCTTTACAAGATGTTTTTCTTAGGCTAAGCAATAACCTTTACAAATAAAGATTTCTCTAAGAAGGTGTCTTCACAAAAGAACACTCTAAGAGATACAAATTAAGCACATATAAATTGCCTCTAAATAGGCTAATGCGAAAGTGTAATACAAATTACAAACATACACCAAAACAAGCTAAAGTGTGTGCACAAGTGTATGAATGCTTTACTTCAATCAAATTTTACAATGAAGCTCCTAAAAGAATGCTTGATGCATTTTAAAAACAAAGCTTAGAAAATGATGATTGAAGATAAAACTAATCACATAAAAGATTCAAACAACTTTGAAGAAATGAAACAAACAAGTTGTATGAATGTTAAAGTCTAAGAACACATGTGATTAGGATAAGAGAGTTTGCAAACCAAACTAATTTACCAAAGATGATATTGAGTTTGCAACACAACTCTAGAAATCATGCATAAGTGAAAATACAAAGATTTAAGCATGCATGGATTTTATTTTAATGGAAATCAAAATACAAGTAAAGTGTACCTTTTTAAAACTCAAGTATTTGATTTCCAAATAGCCCTCTAGCCTTTCCAACTTCTTCCCCTTTCTTTGGCTCCAATATGGTCTCAAAAGTTCATGGTTCAAGCCTTTTGAAAGTTGGAAAATGAATGGACTTTATAATGAAAAACAGTCCAACGGCTAGTCCTCGGTCGACCTGGAAACAGGTCTCGGTCGACCGGGATCACACAACGGTCAGAAAAATGACCGTTGGGGCTCCAGGGGCCCTTTCTGCCTGCAGTGTTCCCGGTCGACCGGGACCTCTGGGCCGGTCGACCGGCCACACTGGCAGCAGACCCCCTGGACCAAAAATCCCAAAAAAATGCAAATTTGAAGGTGTTTCTTTGTGGGGATTTTTGGGCCACTAAACCAAGCTTGGTAACATGTTTTAGATCAATCTAAGATGTTTAAAAACATGAAACACAAAGAGCCTAAAATGATTCGAAACTTTAAAACCAAAGGCTAGCTTGATTTCTAAAAACTCTTTTCTCAAAAAAATGCATACAAAAATGATTCTGAAAGAGATGAATGTATGCAAGGCACAAACCTAAATTCTCAATATGATTTCTCAAAAGTAATGCACAAAGAATTAGGTTTTCAAAAGAGTTTGGATTCTAAAACCAATGCATCCAAGTTTAGAAACAAAACATGCATAAAACAAGATTTCTTCAAGTCTAAAACCAATGCATGTAAAAATCAAGATTTCAAGATATTTTAAATCAATGCAAGTGTGTGTAAATCAAATGATGCTAAAGTGAAAATGCATCCATCAAATTGCAAATACAAAATCCCTAACAGATACTTGTTTTGACGGTCACGTTGTTCAATCTTCTGTAGTCAATGCACATTCTCAAGCTTCCATCTTTCTTCTTCACAAATAAAACTGGTGCTCCCCATGGTGAAATACTTGGTCTGATGAAACCTTTTCTCAATAATTCTTGCAATTGAAGTTTTAATTCACCCATTTCTGATGGAGCCATTCTGTATGGTGCAATAGAGATAGGAGTTGTCCTTGGGAGAAGCTCAATTGTGAACTCAACTTCTCTAATTGGTGGTTATCCCGGGATTTCTTCTGGAAAAACATCTAGAAATTCACACACAACGGGGATATCCTCCACCCCTTGGGACCGTTTATCCTTCGTGATAAACGCAATAAATGCATCACACCCATTCTGAACTAATCTGTTAGCTTTCAATACTGAGATGAATCATGCTCTAGATTTCTTCTTGTTTCCCTGAAACATCAACTCTGCCTGTTCTCCTTGCAATCTGAATGTTATGGTTTTGCTAAAACAATCCATGGTAGCATGATATGTTTCTAAGCAATCCATGCGTAAGTTGATATCAAAATCATGCATGTCCAGAACAATAAGATTTGCTGGAAATTTAACATCTCCTAACAAAACTGAACAGCTAGGATAATAGGTGCTACAAACAACCTGCTTACCTACTGGTGTGGTGACAATCAGGGTGTAATCCAATTCACTATAGGGTGCATCAATCATCAGGCTGTAAGATTGACCTTCTGTCGTCCTGTGCATATAAAGACATCAAATATTTTCTCGGTATTTGCCAACCAATCATCTGCCACTAGTGGGTCCTCATTGCCTGAGAATTCCTTTGGTCCTCTCTTCCTGAACCTTTCAAAGAGCACATTAGGGTCATGATCCCTATTGTTGATAACAATCTGTGGACCCAAAGGTTGAGCTTGTGGAGCTTGAGGCATGTTCTGTAGAGCGTCCAATAGTTGCCTCTGAACTTGGGCCATTTCCTCATCTTTCTTTGCCATTTGTTCTTGGAACCTTGCCTGAGTCTCATTTGCTTGCCTCTGCTGTTCTAACATGGCTTGCATGAGTTCTTGAAACTGAGTAGTTGTGGGTGCATTGATCGGGTCCGACTCATTCTGATTACTGCCAGAAGCATTGTTATTTGGAGCTTTTCTTGGAGGCATGATGCTGTAAAACAAAATGTTAGTACATAATAAGCATGGTTTGAGGGTTCTCTCTATGTCTCACACTAAACGATTCTAACGAATTCACGAATCCTCGCCACGATCCTCAGATCTTTCTAGTTTCTTTTAAGTGTCTGAAACAAGTCCCGCTCTAATACCAGTCCTGTCTCGACCCCGGACCGAGATCCCTGGGCCCCGGCCCGCGACGCGCAAATGATCATCCATCTAATTGATAATTTTATCCTTTAGTTAATTTCCCACAGGTTCCCGCGATGAGGATTCCCTGACACGTGGAATCTAGTTTACACGATCAAGTATGCGGAAGCGTGTAGCAAATCACATCAAGACAAGCACAAGTAATATCTCAAGTGCAAGTATAACATTAACAAGACAAGGTATCAAAAGGAGGAATTATATCATACAATCCCAACATAATTCAAGTTTGAAAGTTAAGCAAAAGTAAGTTAAGTTGTTATATCCCAAAATAAGAGGCCAACAAAGGCCAATACAAAACTAAAAGTTCAACAACAATCCAAAACATATGAAACGAAACTCAAGACTCCGTCCGACATCTAGTTGACGTCATCGGGTTGCCACTCACGAGCTGGGGGTGGCTCAAAAGCCTCCTCCTGACGCTCCTCCTCAAAGGGAACGTCGCCTGCACCTAGGCACCAAAATAGCAAGAGTCAAACACGACGGTTTGATAGGTAATCAATTTAGGCATGAGCATGAACAAGTATAGGTTTAAAGAAAACATACTAAAATATTTGCTACAATTGAAACAATTGCATGACTGAAATACATTTAAAAAATAAGGACAAAACTAGGATACAAAACAAGCTAATATGAATACTTATATATCATGAATTGTAAATCCACAAAGAGACCATCCTTTCTCTCTCATTAATATAATGAAAAGAGCAAGCACGCACGACAAGCACGATATACATAATATAAACACGACACGATTCCCACATATACGGGGATTCCGGCCGCGGAACCTGACACGTACGATGCGTAATAAAATACACGACCAATCTGCAGATAGTCCACATGTTTAAAGACCCCCGACAGTGGATCAAACTGAAAAGGGCAGTCCAAGCTCAGTGATGTTCACTTAAATTCATGAATGCACAAAACACGGCGAAACACGTCTTAAACCAAATCAAACTTGAAGGGGGAAATCACTTATCAGAACTAAACAAGACACGGCTAGCAAGAGGCATAAGTATATATATGCATAACACGCTTAAGAAGTGATTCCCTTTTTATCCTTGAAACAATCTTCAGACGAGCTTATACTTAACTTCAAAACGAGTACACGATAATACTTGTTGCATCAGGCATATGTAAGGACCATTCATTGACCCTTGTGTAATTGAAACCCGAATGTCTGAAAATAAAACGGATTGGTGCCCCCAAAGTTAGATTTCATTTTGTATTTCAATTGCACATTGTCAGGCTAAAAGCCCCATAAAATATTCCAGTTTTCATTCCTATAGAAATCCTTCTAAAACAACTCATATTGGAATTTCGGTTACCTCTCGATCACCTATCGGTCGACCGAGGTGGGGTATGTCGGCTAGCCGACAACTGACTGACTAGTTGACCGACAGATTTATCTAGGAAATCTCAGCTCTCGGGAAATGGAACCGAACTGATTTAGGTTGGCTGTCGGTCGACCGAAGTGAAAATGTCGGTTAGCCGACAGCTGACTGAAATCTTTCATGAAGAAAAGCAGGTATCAGGAAATGGAGCTGAACTGAGTTCGGTTGGCTGTCGGTCGACCGAAGTGGGAATTTCGGTTAGCCGATGGCTGAACGACGCTGCACGGACAGTGCATTTCAAGTCAGATTTTTCCACAATGTTTCCTCCTTTCTTCTCACAACTGATCACCTGCACTTCCCTGAGCCTTCATGCTCTCCAAGGGTCCATTCCACACATTTAACATCATTCAATCCACAATCTAAACAAGAAATTTCCTCCATTCTCCATAAAAAAACTCAAATTAGATTTCTAGATAAAACACATGCTTATAATTCAAAAACAAAATTTCAGAAGCTTGGAGAATGATTAACATACTTGCATGAAGATAAATGAAATCCACTTAATGAGTTTATAACATGTTGAATGAAAGATCAAAACATGGTTAAAGAATATTTAGAGCAAAGATGAAATCCAAATCAACATGCATTCACATTTCCTATAAAGATTACTTGCCTTTGCCCAAATGCTAACAAACTCTTCCTCAAGCAAATCCTATTCAAGAGCTAAGCCAAGAAGGTACAAAAACCCCATGAAAATCCATTCAAAACTCATCCAAATTTGAAAAACAAGAACCCATTTTGAAATGGGAGTTGCATGTTAGAAAAACAAGCTCTTTAGGAGTTAAAAAGACTCCATTGAAAAGATGGGTTGAAGCACTTACCTAGAGGTGTTCCAACAAGAAGCAAGGAAGAAAATGAAAAGGGTTGCCCAGCTGAAACTTCAAGAAAATTACAGTTTTGGAAAGCTTGGAAGAAGAGGAAGAAGGTGATGGTCTTAGATTTCCATTTGGAGATCTCTAGCGAAGGCATGCAAGAGGAGAAAGATGGAGAGAAAAGAGGTTTTCTCTCCCATGTCTGGTTTTTCTCTTGAAACAGTTGCAGAAATGAACTGAACGAAGGGGAGGGAGAAGCAGTTTTGAGTTAAGTGGAAAGTGGGCCCCACAATGCACTGAGACTTGCAAGGGCTAAAACATGGTCTTACGGGCCCCGAATGAAATCGACGAAGAAGGGTAAAATGATCCTCAAAGAATCTAGTTTTCCAAAAAGTATAACTTTGACATGGTTTTGAGATTTTGAGATTTGGGTGTGAAAAGTCAATTTTACCCTTTTGGGCCAAAACTTGGGTTTTTGGGCTTCAAACACAAACGAGCTAAAAGCGAAAGTTATAAAGAATAATAAAATCATCCAAAAGAAGTCAAAATCACAATCAAAATGGAAATCCACACGATCCTCCCACTCTTACACATACACTCAGGCCATCTTGAGTGTGTCTTACTAACATTAAACGCTCTCAAAATTCCCAAAGCTTTGTCCAAGACTAGAACTAATTATATTCTAAACCAACGATCAGTAGACCCACTTAAGACTAAGCACTCACTAAGTACGCACTAATCGGGCTAGGTCTAACAATCACCACTTGTTCGGTGCCTATTTTCTATTTGGCTCCAAAGTTCTATATAGACCTTTTTTTGCATGAGGCAGTAGGCCAAAGCTTGTCCAAGTCCATCCTGTACCATATCGGCTTTGAAACTGTAGCCTATATCTGGTGCAACACCCTTGAGGTCAAGCTAAGGGCCAACCCTTTAGTAAGGTATTATATGTTCAATTCGTTTTAAGATAGGGTAAGGCCATCTAGTTGGGCTTCTGAATGGTGTTGGACCTGAATAGGTGGCCATATCCCATGCCAAGGTAGCTAGCCCTAGATGCTCTGACCAATTTGAAGACTTAAGTTTGTTGTAACTGTATTTATAATAAGGGTGGTTGGCTGGCCAAGCGATTTCCATACCATCTGATTTTACACTTCAAAGTATATGCAAGCTAGGAACTGGCATGGGTCAATGTTAGTTTTATTGTCTCAATACCAGTATATGATGAATAGATTGATTAATTTCTTTATTTATCAATATAATCATGCTTTCCTTTCATGAGATGAATGGTGATTTATTACTTAATGCACATGACCAATATATATGACATAATGGTTCATGAGATGAACCGGGTCCCATTAGTATATTATATGTGATATATGTATATGGATGAGATCCACATACGGGAGATATGTGTCACAAATCTTATATTTAAAATATCTTCACAACCAGTGATGAGATTGGACATCTCATCTGACAAGGTTGCAACACTTTGATCACTATGAGATAGTGTGATTTGTCTCGATCATCAGAATGTAAGATTCTGGATCACGGTGCTGGTACATTAGATGTATTGAAGGACCATGAGAAGCACCTTATCAAATACTGTCTCGATTTAAGGATTGCTCTCATAATTCCCTAGCAATAGGCTCTCAATCCTGAGACATTGATGAACTCAAGTTTCTGTCTATTCATTTGCTTTGAGTCACCAATGAGTGAGGCCAACTGTAGGTCAACACCTCGGTGTCTTGGGTACATGGTAGTAGGACTGTGGGAACATGCAATGATCAAGATGGAATCTATCTACATTATCCTCTTGTGCCAATTAATGGATTTATCATTGGTAAGTGCGCACCCATTCCGATTAAGAGTTAATTGGATCGGTACCAAATGATTACTATAATTAATTGGGGCTCAAGGATAATAAGATGTGGATCTAATATTGGATGAGACAAATTTATTCCAATTGATCCATGGATAATGATGGAGGGGCCTACTTGTGGTAATTGAGAAGTTTAGGGTCTTCATTGAAATATATTCCTAAGACTGGAGTGAAATTGCATTTATATAGTGGAGTTATTTGCAATTAACTGTGGACCCGGATTGCACATGAGATGTGGGGTCGCGTGTCCCAGTTGGAGCCAGCTTTCTAAGGAATCCCTAGCAGTCCCCACGCTAGCCCAATATATTAGAAAGATACTAATTCTACTTGAACTCTAAAAGGAAGGTTACTATTTCTATTTGAAGTGAGACTTCTAATAGTGGTAATGGTAAGCTACTAATTATTAATGGAAGTAGGACTTCTATTTTAATTAGAAAGGAGAAAGTTACTAATAGTTGTGGAAGTGAGACTTCTATGGCAATTAGTAAGGGAGATGTTTACTAATTTGTAATGGGAGTTAAGAAAGTTACTAATAGTTGTGGAAGTGAGACTTCTATGGCAATTAGTAAGGGAGATGTTTACTAATTTGTAATGGGAGTTAATGTCACGCCCCCGAACCGAAACCTCGGGGGCGGGAATGGGATTAAAGCATAAATGTATTTTACTTCTCCCAAGATCCGCGTGTGTGAAGACAATACATTCTGAATATTTTGCGGAAGCATTTGTGGCGTTGCGACCCGAAGTCCGTGGCCATCGGATTCAGCGTCGCACTCAACCTGTAGCACATAACTATTATATCAAGAATCATATCAGACTGGAGTAACCATCACAATAAAATACAGAGCTGACAGTAACAGGATATTACATTCCCAAATATGTTCAAGTTACAATTATCAATGTGCATTAATTAAGAATCCCGAGAAAAAGGCTAATAAAAGCCATACAACAATAAGCTATAATCACTACCCCAAATTGACGTAGCTCCGATGTCAAGCTCAATGTCTACATGACATAGCCGACAAACCAACCTGCAAGGCATGGCTCCACAGCCAACAAAAACACTCAACTCGGGGCGAAGAAATCTGAACCTGAGTACCAACAGTAGTGGGTCAGACACGACGGTCTGGCAGGTGGATGAAAAGATAACAAATATACTGAAGAATAAAACATAAGATAAATCATGCTATTCGATCAAATGCTGCATATAATTAAACGGGTGCAAAATCGTGGATTCGGGCAAAACATGTATCCGTTCCAAGCATGGGTAAAACATGAATATCTACTAAAATGTCTGTTCATTTACATCATCCATAAGGGCATAGATATTTGACAATCGGGTGTTCATCTAAAACATGTGTAAATATAGTGGTTTGACAAAACAAGCGTTCATTTGAGACTTAGGTCAAAACATAAGTATACAACAAACCAGGTATTCATAGCAGTCTAGCAAAACCAATGTCCATTTGAAACCTATGTAGAAATACGGATATTTAACAAACCGGGTGTTCATGTAAACAGGTGTAACCAAAGAAATCTGACAAAACTAGTGTTCATTTAAACATATTTCAACGCATGGATTTTTAACAAACCGGGTATCGTTTAAAACAGGTATAAACGTAGGAATCTGGCAAACAAGTGTCATTTAAAACAAAGCACGGATATTTAACAATTCGGGTAATCATTTAAAACATGTGTAATCACATAAATCTAGTAAAACCATCGATCGTGTGAAACATATGTAAAAGCATGGGTATTCGCCCTACCGGCATTCATTTAAAACATGTGCGGGTACAAAGAACAGAAGGCAATATAATAATAACTGAATTTACATTGGAGAATATTAACACTTGTTTAAATAACAACTTTCATAAAGGAAACGAATCATTTATCGGAAAGCAAGTAAGCAATATAAAACATGTCGGGTATCCAAGGAATCGGGAACTGGCAAGATGGCAATCACAAGAAGCTAAGTCCTCTATCACCGAAGTGACAAGAGTATAACAGGACGTTGGTCTCAGTCACACAAGGTGAGGAGACTCAACGCAAATCATATATACAATATAAATATACGGGAACGGGACCATGGTAGTGAACCGGGTATCGGGACGGGACCACGGCAATAACCGGGTATTGGGATCCAAACTGCAGATGGCGGGACGGGAGGGGGATCTCCAAGTCAGTGGATCAGACTGACAAGGTTATCCAAGCTTAGTGATGCCGACTCATAGGTCAAATACCAAATCGGGACATATGCAAGTAAATCAAGTACAATAAATAAATGGGTAAAACGGGGGTGCTCAAGGGCACACTGTCACTTCATATCGGGCAATACATTTCGGGACAAATAACTGTTACTAGTGTAACTTCAATGTTTTCGGGAGAACAAGTCATGTGATGCAAATCTCGGGAAATGAGGAAATATAATGCACTATACCATTTCAGGAAGAATATTGATTTCAAGATCTATTTAAGTGAATAGGGGTCCCGTATGTCGATTATAATAATTACTTGGTACTCCTTGAGTTTGAAGACATTCCGGGCTTCTTATGCACTTTTCGATTTTCAAAACTTAAAATGAGCTTATGGGTAGTACTAGATGTTACAATAGAAAAGAATCAAGATTATAGACGGTCCATCCTAGGCATGACATTAATCCAGAAACATCGAGCAACCTATTCAGTCACCGAAAGGAATAGAATTCGCGATAACCAAGGGAAAGACTTGTGTTTAGATATAAAGAAGATATCGCGTCGTTCCATCCCGTTCAAGATTGAAATTGATTGAACTTCGATGTCACCAAACTAACCGTGACGCGTGTCGGCTCAAGACATTCTCACACATGGTCCAAACAGTCCAAGAAGGGTAGCCAGGGTCCCACCTAAAACCAAGAATTAGTGCCTAGATCATCACCATTCTTTCCTTTTAGTTCCCTAGTCTTAGAGACCTTAGATTATGGTACAGTTGGTCTTAACACTAAGGTATATACCCCTAGGACTCATAGAAAACCCAAAGGTTTCCAAAAAAAACAAAAATCAAATTTCACTTCGGTTCGATCGATCGGCCGAAATTTCTGTACCAGTTATACACAGAGTCCGATCGATCGGCTCAAAAAGCCTTACAGTTAAAGACAGGCCGATAGGTCCGATCGATCGGACCTGGGCGTGCAGCAGGTCCGGGAACTGATTCTTTCCTTCCTTTTTCCTTTCCTTTCCAACACTTAAACAATCACATAGAACTATAAACAAGATGATTTAAACACATGATTCCAAGACATTAAAATGAGCTAAAGAGCTCCTCATTTCAAGTTTCTCCCTTTCCATTCTTTCCATTCTTTCCATTCACAATAAATCTCAAGGTGGAGAAAACTCATTCATGTGAAACCATTTGAAACCTTGACAATATGATGCATACATTTTCCAAGCATGAACAAGAGGGAAATAACTCATCAATAAGCACATTTCGAAATCAATATTAATCATAGTGAAGACAACTACTAAAATCACCAAAACCCTTAATGAAACAAGATTTTTCTCACAAAACATGTTAATAATCAAAACAATCCATTCATCCACTTGCCTTTGACTCTAATCAAGCAAATCAAACTCCTAATCACCTCTCAAGCTCAAGATCCACAATCTCTACAAAAACCCCCAAAACAAACCCTAAAATGGGTTAGACAATGCAATGACAAGGAAACCTTTCAATAATCAAGATGGAGCTTCTCTAAGGCTAGAAGATTACAAATCTAGAAGATGAAGAAGAACACTTACTTGCAAGGTCCTCTAATGGACAAGGTAAGCTCAAAGGAAGTCTTGTGATGGAGGGTTCTCTTCACAAATGGTATCAATGGAAAGCTTGCAAGATGAGGAAGAGGTTGGTGATCTCCATTTCTTGATTGATGAACTCTTGGTGTAGCTTGGAGATGAAGAAGCAAGAAGAAGAAGAGAAACACAAGAGAAACCCTAGGTTGCTGGTTTGTGCTGGAAAAGGAAGGGTGAAATGAATGAAGGAGATGGGTTCCTCTTATAAGCAAGTGAGGTTTGGGTCCCACAACTTAAAGAACTTGGGTGGCTGAAATCATCTAATTCGGGACCTCGGATGGATTCGACGAAGAAGGAAGAAATGATCGTCGAAATATCTAGTTTTCAAAAAGTATATGTTTCGTGGGTTTCGGGAATATCGAGTTTTGGGTACAGATTTGGTGTGAAATGACTGTTTTGCCCTCAAGGCCAAGAAATCGGGTTTCGGGTTCTCAAATGGATACGGGATCAACATGAAAGTTGTAGGATTCCTCAAGATGAATGCAACGGGCCAAAACACAATACGAAACAAATCGGGAAAATCTCACAAGTAAATGCAAAGCCGAAAAGGGAACCCCCAAAGGGCCCCACAAGCTACCAAAGCACTCAAAAGCCCAAAACTAGAAGAAAAACCATTCTAGCTCACAAACTCAACCCAACAAATACTAATCCCACTAAAAGAAACTAATCCACAAATAAAACAACACTAATCCAAGAGATTAGGGGTCGGGTTCTCACAGTTAAACTTCTATTTCAAATAGGAAAAGAGGATTTATGGAGGGCTATAAGTAGAGGAATACTCCTCTCAAATTCGTGCATAATCATAAGAGCACTTTCAGCCCCCTTGTGCAAGAGTTGTACAAGTCATCTTCCTCTCAAAGTTCCCCTCTCTTTCACCTTTGGTTCCTTAGAGTTACTAGTAGGGTTTTCTCTTGAGGATTCCACCATCTTCTTGAGAAAAGAGATCTAATACGGGACATAGCGTGGAAGATCAAAAGGAGTTGAAGATTCTGAATTGGATTGTGAAGTTGTTCATCATCAAAGTAAAGAAATCAAATCCTCCATTAGAGCACAACAAAGCTCCAAAGGTATATCTACATCCTTGTATGTTGTGGATTTCGTGGTAGCATGTTTATGTGCTGTTTTCTATCTTATAGATAGTATATGTTGCTGTACATGGCTATGAGATTGAGGGAATTGCATCCTGGATTGGGTTTGTTGCATTCTAGACAATTGATCCCTGCATCAAGTGGGTCAAAAGTTTTTGAAACCTGTCTGGAAAGCCCACCTATTTTCCAACAGTCAAGCCATCTAAGGTCTGATCAAAACCCATATTGCATTGGGCTGAATTCAATCCGTTTTCTTCTTTTTTATGCAGGGGCTTCTGTTATTTTATGATTCAATGCATAGGCTTGATATTGGACGCAATAAAACAGGCCGGGGAATCATTCTATGCACCACAAAGTGTCACCAGTGTTTACAGTATATAATTGAATAAAAAAATGCATGAACTTCATTTCTGAAACTTCATAGCAAATCAAGGTAACAAAATCTTCAATGATAATAATAATAATAATGCTAACAATGACCAATTAAAAGTCCTGCAGAAATAGGATAGGTGTGACAAATTTTAATCGCTTCTAACTCAAAAGGGTAATAAGTGTAGAGAGACTTTTCTATGTTCTAATCCTACGATTCAATAATATAAACACACATACACAAAAAAAGTCCTTACTTGAACTCGTTGCAGCCGTTATTCAGAGTTGATAGTTGTAGAGGAAGGAGAAGAGACTTGGACCTTGTTTATAGCTTCTTTTCTAGCTTTCCCTTCATCACATAAACATTATCTTATTAGGTTTCAAAACCCTTTGATCAAGCCAAATAAATCTTGCAACCAGCTGGATCTATCATTTGGATCAAGTTAATTTTCAAATTCAAAAGTAAAGAACACAACAACCGGTTGGATCCATCATTTGGATCAAGTTAATTTTCAAATTGAAAAGTAAAGAACATTGCAACCTGTGGTCATGCATGGCGTCTTAAATGGAAAAAGATAATATAGTAAATGCAAAAAGGTTAGAGAAACCAAATATTCTTTCTCCATACCGATCATGAAAAATCGGAAATTGGAATGATCAAAGAAGAAACATCTAATAGAATGGACTCTATGAGGACGTGAAAAATTTTAGAACAAAACCTATTACATTTACAGAGAGAAGAAAAAAAGTTGCATCATTAAATCAATTTACACGCACATTTTTTTTGTTGATGACCCTTTCTACAAATGTCAACAAAGCAAAATATCAGTCGGATTGTTCAAATTATGAATGAGAGAAAAAGAAGAGTATGGAAATCAAATGGATTGGACAACACATGCAGAAAAGAGAATAATTACACAACCTAATTACTCAAACAATTACCAAAACAATTATTACAAAAAACATCATAACAACACGATTAAGGCATGGTCACTATCAGGCCCATATTTTTATGGTGTAAATTGTCGCTTGCATGGGCCATTGGATGCGGCTTTTGTTCAAAATCAGGAGTGCCGACTTTAGAGGTTATGCTCCGAGTTAGAACGTTAGAACATACTGATTCATGTAACATATTAATGGCATTCTAGTAACAGAGTTGAACGAAGAAAATTATTCATGTAGTTGCATGTAATTGTTGAAAGATAATGCTTTATTGTAGAATGCATCTGGGGTGAGCCCCATACAACAACATTAAATTCAGAAACTAATCCGGTTCGTTCTAATTTGAAAACTTGAGTTAATTGTCACTGCCATGCCTATAAGAGCTTGGCTTGAACCTGCCTCAACAACACAACTACTCTAAATGGCCAGTGAATTTAAGAGATTGGTCACATGATAGTCCAACCACCAAACATAAAGATCTGGGTCCGACCATCGATGTGGATAACTGCAAGATGGGTCCCACCCACATAAAATGGGGTTAGACCATTCTTCACTCTCAAAATTACAAAACAATACCATCTGTACACCCCTTTGTTATTTTGTCAGAAGCATGAGAGTACCCTGAACATGGGCGCGCGCGCGCACAGAGAGAGAGAGAGAGAGACACTTATGCGGCCAAAACAATAAGATTCTCAGATTGCATGAAGTTGACTGGCAGCAGAACAACACCCTAACCCTGCTTCAAACCATGCCTCCATAATTAGTTGTTGCTGCTTTGTTACTTGTTAGTGAAAAGTAAAAGGGTTGTGGGTTTTTTCATGTAATGGGTTATGGGTGTGCTGGCAAGAAATGCTCTTGTTGTTTCGATTTATGGTTATACACTTATATGATTGAATGATTTTTTTTATGCAAAGAAAGTACTCTTTTTTTTTTTGTTAAGATGGTATTTGGTGAGAAAGACAGAGAGATGCTCTCTTGGGGATTTAGTAGCTAATGGTATATGCTAATTAACAGCAGCATTCAATCCCAAGTCATGTACAGTTCCTATGGATGGAATGATGGAAGCCGTGATCAGTCATGATCAGGAACTTGGAATCAGGTGGCCCAGTGCACAACGCCATGGCAACATGTATAAATAAATCCAAAAAATAAAAAATCGAATTAGTGCACATATGGTTTTCAATAGGACTATCTAAAGATTTGGCCCAGGATAACCCGAAATGACAACAAAGTTCATGCAGTGGATCCAAAATGGGATGATGATGAACAAGATGAAGACAGCATATACTACTCCTGATTGCAAGCTTCCATATGCCTCAAGTATCTGCATGCAGCCACTCTAAAACAGCTAGAGAGGAGGCAGATTTTCCAGTAGGATAGAAATGAGCTTTTGCCATTGGATGGGTATCCAAAATCTGAAAGTCCAAGATCGAATCCTGGGGGGGGGGGGGGGGGGGTGAGCGCAAATAACTAGACCAATTTTAATTCTCTTTGCTTTTAACTCTCTTATGCTTTGAGGAAGAATAGTAGAATCAAACAAGAGAGCAACATCCATGAAAAGTAAGCAAAAAGACAATTATCATAACACAAGCATTTATAGTGGTTCGGCTAACATACCTACATCCACTCCCGGTGCCCTACCGGATTTTCACTAACTCAAATTAAGGTTTAGGTTTACCTTCAACCTTACAAATACATCACTATGCTTTTCAAAGGCTAAGCATAAACCTTTACAACACTATTCATGCTTTTCAAGGCTAAGCACCAACCTTTACAACAAGAAGATTTTCTCTTAGGAAAAATGCCTATGAATGCATGGATTAAGAGAACAATGTAAGTGCAAATGATTGCCTCTAAAAAGGCTGAATATTAAATGAAATCTCAACTTCTAGAAACATGCATATGAATGACAAAGTCTATGAATAATGCATATACTAGAAAACACTCTTTCTCTTTTTACAAGGATGAAACTTTGAATGATGCAAAGTTGATAATCATATGTATGAGAAAGAGTTGTTTGACAAACACATGGTTTTCCAAAAAGATCAAACTTGAATAGCAAAAGTATAACCTTAAGAATTAACAAGTTAGATTTGAAAACAAAGATTCATAACTCATGTGAATGATAAATCATATGTTGATTTCATAAAGCTAAGATATTCAATAGTTCAAAGCATGTTATGAAAGACAACACTTCAAAAGATAAGCATCTATTTAATCATGCATTGTGGAAAAACAAAGATAAAGAACCAAAGCATGATTTTAAAAGACTTAGGATAAAGAAAGCACACCCATTAGAAGATCAAAGGTTGAATCAATGGAATGGCTTCATAATCCCTTCAATAATGCTCTAGAAAAGTTGTAAGTCCTTGGCCTCAAAAGTCCTTGGAAGTTCATAAACTTTTTCCAAACAAAAAGCCACTTTTTATAAAGAAAAAGTTCCCAACGGCTAGTGCCCGGTCGACCTCGTACAGGGCCGGGTCGACCGGGTACACACAACGGCTATAAAAATGCCCGTTGGAGAAGCTAACAGCTCAAAATCCCTGTCGACCCGCAGTGTCCTTAGCCAGGCAGGTCGACCTGAAGACTGCCCATAATTTCTGAAATTTTAGAAACTTGCAACTTAGAGGGCATCTTTCTAGGGGACTTTGAGGCACATTTCTCAAGCATGGATTCATGACTGAAAAAGGATGAAAATTGATTTTCTAAAGACATGAAACTCCAAATCAAAATATGGATTTAAAGAAGAAAATTTTGGAAAGCTTGAATGATTTTTTAACTTAAAGATTTAAACACTTAGAGGCTTGAAAATCTGAACTCAAAACTTCATGAACTTAAGAGACAAAACTGATTTGAAAATCATGCATAACATATGATAAAAACAAAGATTATGAAAGAGAAATATGCATGAAGATCCTAAGAATAAGAACATGAAAGAATGAGAGATCAAGCTATGAAAATGAATGCATCCTATCAAATTGCAACAAAATAAAGACTCTAACAATCCCCCCCTTTGCAATTTGATGGCAACTCTAGAAGCTTGAACTCTCTCTCAATTTCCTTGAAATCTTGAACAACAACTTCTTTGGATATTTAAGGAGATTTGGATATACGGGAGCATTTGGATATTTTGGAGCTTTGGATCTTCCTTGCGAGAGCGACAACCTTAGACGACAAACGTAGAAGCTACACAAATAACACTCTAGGCAAAGCTACTCCCCCTCAACATTAACAACCCTTGAATCTTCTCCCCCTCAATTGGTGAACACCTTGAGGAACACTTGATATTTCTCTCCCCATTTGACATCTAATTGCATAGGAGCCTGCCCATCAAAGATAAAACATACAACCTTGTTAGTAGCACTTGTTTATAAGATATATGATAAAAATAAAGTGTGGTAACAGGTGATTAGCAAACAAAAATTTAGAATTCAGGGCAAGGGCCAATGCCCAATTGATGTCTCAATTTTATGAACCGATCATTTCCAAGGGGTTCAGTAAATAAGTCAGCCAATTGGGTATCTGTAGGAACAAAAATTAACTCAATAGAGCCTTTGTCGGCATGATCACGCAAGAAATGATAGCGAATGTCAATGTGCTTAGTGCGAGAGTGCTGAACAGGATTTTTAGAAATACTAATGGCACTAGAGTTGTCACACATGATAGGCATGCATTGTTGTGGAACATTATAATCTAACAAAGTTTGTTTCATCCACAACAGTTGGGCACAACAGCTACCTGCAACAATATATTCAGCTTCTGCAGTAGACAAGGATACATAATTTTACTTTCTGCTATGCCAGGCTACTAAGCAGTTCCCTATGAAATAGCAGCAGCCACTAGTGCTTTTCCTATCGTCTATTGATCCTGCCCAATCTGCATCACTATATCCAATTAATTGCCGAGTTGAGTCATGAGGATACCAGATACCATAATGAGAAGTCCCATTAATATATTTTATGATACGTTTAACAACTTTAATGTGAGACTCTCGGGGATCAGATTGATACCTAGCACATATTCCAACACTAAAAGAGATATCAGGCCGGTTAGCAGTGAGATAGAGAAGGCTTCCTATCATGCTCCTATAAAGTTTCTGGTCAGCTTTCTTACCCTGAAGATCACTAGAGATTTTAGTAGTAGAGCCCATGGGATTGCAGCTAGTCTTAGATTCTCCTAAGCCAAGTTTTTTCACTATTTCTAGAGCAAACTTGGATTGACTAAGAAAGATACCATGATCAGTCTGACTAACTTGTAATCCTAGAAAGAATTGTAGGGGTCCTACCAGACTCATTTCAAAAGTGGAGCTCATCAATTTAGAAAATCCTTGAGTAAGTTAATTAGATGTGGATCCAAAAACAATGTTGTCAACATATATCTGAGCAATGAGAATATCTTTATAAACCTTTTTAATGAAGAGATTCTTGTCCACATTTCCACACTCATATTCATTTTCAAGTAAGTGACTTGTAAGCTTTTCATACCAGGCTCTTGGGGCTTGTTTCAATCCATAGAGAGCCTTCTTCAACTTAAAAACATATTCCGGGTGATGAAGATCCTCGAAGCCTTGAGGTTGAGTAACATACACATCTTCCTCAATTTCACCATTTAAAAAGGCACTCTTCACATCCATTTGAAACATTTTAATCTTCATGCTACTGGCATAAGCCAATAAAATTCGAATAGACTCCAAACGAGAGCTACAGGAGCAAAGGTTTCCTCAAAATCAATTCCTTCAACTTGAGCACACCCTTTGGCTACAAGTCTAGCTTTGTTCCTTATCACATTTCCTGATTCATCCAGCTTGTTCTTGATCTTGAGAATCCATTTGGTGCCAATTTGACTTTTGCCTTCAGGAAGAGGTACAAGATCCCACACATCATTCTTTTTAAACTGATTTAATTCTTCTTGCATGGCATCAATCCATTCAAACTTGGTTTCTGCTTCAGAGAAGTTCTTGGGCTCAATTTGTGAAAAGAAAGAATAGTGAGCACACAGATTATGAACCTGTCTTCTTTTCATCACTCCTTTTGTGATGTCTCCAATGACATTATCCAAGTTGTGATCTCTTAATAACTTTGTGGGCATAGTAGGGACTGAGGGGATTTTTTCTTCAATTTCAGATGGAATAGGCTGCTAAACTAAGGTCTCTTCTTCATCATGAAGAGCTTTCTTAATTTGATTAGTCTCGTCAATGACAACATGAGCTGATTCCATAACAACCATCGATCTGAGGTTGAACACTCTATATGCCTTGCTTTTACCAGAATACCCTAAGAAGATCCCTTCATCATATTTGGAATCGAACTTTTCAAGCCGCTCTCTATCTCTTAAAATATAGCACTTACTACCAAACACTTTTAGATATCCCAGATTTGGTTTTCTTCCAAAATACAGTTCATAAGGGGTTTTGTTAGTGTTCTTTGTCAAATAAACACGATTAATAAGATAACAAGCAGTATTGATAGCTTCAGCCCATAAGTTGCGAGGGAGATTTTTCTCATTAAGTAGGGTTCTAGCCATTTCTTGAATAACTTTATTTCTTCTTTCAGCTACTCCATTTTGCTGGGGAGTTTTTGGAGCAGAAAATTGATGACTGATCCCATGGCTTTCACAGAAATCTGCAAATCTTTCATTTTCAAATTCGCCTCTATGATCACTTCTTATCTTCTTAATTTTGCAGTCCTTCTCAACTTGAATTTTCTTCCAAATCCTTATAATATTATCTACTGCATCAGTTTTTGCATGAAGAAAGGCTACCCATCCAAATCTAGAATAATCATCAACCATAACTACGATATACTTTCTCCCACCAATACTTTGTACAGGTGCAGGTCCAATGAGGTCCATATGAATGAGTTCAAGAGGATGAGAAGAGGATATATCTTTTATACCTTAAAACTTTTCTTGATTTGTTTACCCATTTGACAAGCTTTGCACAATTCAGATTTGTAATCATCTAATTTGGGTATTCCTCTAACAATTTCTTTCTTGGATAAGATCTTCATCAGTTTGTAATTTATATGACCCATTCTTTGATGTCATAACTGATTTTATTGAACTTTTGTCATTAAACACATGGATTCATTTTCACAACATTCTTCTATGGTGTAGATGTTATCTTTAGTACGTAATCCAGCGAGTAGAACTTTGTGGGATTTCTCATCCAAAACTTTGCAAGATTTGCTATAAAAAACAACTTTGTTTCCTTTATCACATAACTGACTTATACTCAAGAGATTATGCTTTAAGCCATCCACAAGGAAAACATCTTTTAAAGTAGGCATTTGATCTCCTCCAACACACCCTTTTCCAATAATCTAAGCTTTCCGATTATCTCCAAATGACACATTTCCTCCATCATAGTTCTCAAGTGTGATAAATCTAGAACGATCTCTAGTCATATGTTTGGAGCAAGCACTATCCAAAAACCATCTAGAATTTTCCTTAACTTTAAGAGCGGTTTGAACTAGAAAGTTCTTGACACTTTTCTCTTTTTCAATCCAAGTAGCCTTAATGAAGGTAGAGGTAGTGGTCTTGGGAACAAACTTAAAAGGAGCTCTAGAAAGATGATTTTGAGACAGCCTAAACTCAAAGGGACAATTTGGAACTAGATGACCTATTTGATTGCAAAAGTGACAAGTCCATTTAGAGGAAAAGAAGATTTTATCTATAGGTTTGAGATGAGTCCTAGTAATATGTTGAAAGTTATTCTTCTTGCTACTAGAGGAGCATTCAAAACCTATACCATTCTTGTTACCAAAAATTTTGTTCATACCTAGCATTTGATAGAATTTGTCATTTCCCAAGGTAAGTTTATCAACAACATGTTTTCCCTTTTAAGTTTCATTTGTAGAGATTCTGATTCTTGTTGACTAGATTCTAGCAGACATTGTAATTTATGAATTTCTTTTTCAGCTTTAGCTAGATTGTCATTAGAGGTAGTCAACTTAGATTGAACTTTACTTATCTCATTGTCTTTCAAGATTAACTGATCTTTTAAAACATTTAGATCATTCACAAGCCTTTTAGATTCAATTTTTAAACTTTTATTCTTCTTGGTTATGACTTCATATAGTTCATCATAGGCTTGATGAATATCATTTTCACTATTCTCATCATTTACTTCTTCTATTACAACATTATGATCATTGTTTTCTTCAATGGGAGTAAATAGAAGCCAAGAAGTGGAGTTTATCATTATCTTTATCATTTTGAAGTTCATTATTGTCACTACTTTCATCGTCGTCATCATCCCAAGTTATGTTCAAAACTTTCTTTCCTTTCTTATCTTTCTTTTCAGATTCTTTAGGGGAGGGACAATTTAGAGTGATGTGACCAAATCCTTTACAGTTGTAACATTGTACATCCTTCTTGGTAAAAGATCCCCTTGAGTTCCTTTGAAAATTTTCTAGAATCCTCAGAATTTTTATAGTTCTTTTTGTTTTTTAGGAAATTCTTAAACTTCTTAGCAAGCAAGATTGTGTTTTCATCATCACTCTCACTCTCATTATCATTTTCTTTATGTTGGGAGCTAAGAGCTACACCTTTCTTCTTGCTAGAGACTTCAAAATCTAATTCATAAGTGAGAAGATTTCCTCTAAGTTCTTCAATTTTGATCTTGTCAACATCTTTACTCTCAGTTATAGCTACAATCTTGGGTTTGAACCTTTTGGGGAGAGATCTTAAGATTTTTCTAACAGCTTTTGATTCATCCATCTTTTCTCCTAGACCTATGAGGGAATTAACATTCTCCATGAACTTTGTATAGAACTCGTCAAAGGTTTCTTCCTCTTGCATTTTGAGCTCTTCATACTTTGTTGTTAACATTTGGATTTTAGCTACCTTGACTAGTGGTCTCTAAGGTATCCCAAACTTCCTTAGCAGTATTACAATTAACTACCCTGTTGAACTCTTCTTGAGACAAGGCACAATACAAGGCATTTTTAGCTTTAGCATTTAGATTTGTCCTATCTTTCTCTCCTTGAGTCCAGTCTTTCTTAGGCTTAGGCTTGATAGTTATAATGTTAGGAATTTTGTGCATTGCAATTTGATGGATGCATTATCATTCTAGCATCATTTGAATTTTCACAGTTGCATTGATTTAGAAAATCTTGAAATCTTGATTGTAAACATGCATTGTTTTTAAACTGGTAGAAATATTGATTTATGCATGTTTTTTTTTTTTAACTTGGGTGCATTCTTATTTGAAAAGAAGTTTTAGAAATCAAGCAAGCCTATGTTTTAAATCTTTCAAATCATTTTAGGCTTTTTGTGTTTCATGATTTTAAGCCTCTTAGTTTGATTTAAATCATGATTCCAAGCTTGATTTAATGGCCCATAAGTTCCCTTTAAGAAATACTTTGAAAAACACATTTTAAGGGAATTTTGGTCCCAGACCCGGGTCGGCCCATAGTGGGCTCGGTCGACCGGCCCAGGGGACCCGGTCGACCGGCCACACTGCGCGGTCGACCGGGAAAGAGTCGTTGGCTCCTTTTTCAAACAGACAAATTTTTGACCGTTGAAGGCCAGGTCGACCGGGGACACGCAGGAACTCAATTTTTGAGTATAAATACAAGTTCATTCCTTTGAAAAAGTTGTTGAAAAAGAGAGGAACCAAGAGCCACTCTTGAGGTGTTTTGAGACAAAGAAAAGGGGATGAACTAAGAGAGATCAAGGGGTCATTAGTGAAGCTAAAGCTTGGATTAATGAAGTTAAATCTCTAAGTAAGCTTTACTTTTTATTAATCATATGTTATATGCTTTGCTTAATTTATTGGTAAATGATTTTTAGCATTATAACTATGATGTGTTGAATCCATTCTTCTTTTAATCTTTGACCTAGGTTGGATTGGATTCTTCACCCTTGATTTCAAACCAAGTTGTTTCAAAATCTTCATTAATCATGCTTAGCCAAAATCTTTGCTTTCTTTTATAGCATGATTCATTTTCTTGGTTGAATCTTTATTTGTTGCTTTCATTCATTTAAACCTTTGTTAAATTTATTTGGTTTTGAAAACAACATTACAGATGCATCACATGTTTTAAGTTAATCATTTTCATACAACTTGTGAGTCTTTGATTTTCATATCATTAACAAGTTGATATTCATACATGTGATTTGCATTAAACTTCAATCAAATCTTTTATGTGCCTTAAACTTTGAAATGCTTTAAGCATATATTAATTGGGCTTTGTTTTTAACTTGATTGAAGTTATCACACACACACACATCATGAGCATACATCTTTGCATTCATTTAGTGTTTGTGTGAGTTAGTTTTTCAATTTCATATCCGCCTATTTTAGAGGCAAATATATTGAGCTTAAATTGTATCTCTTTGAGTGTTTTTGTAGACACTTCTTTAAGAGAGATTTTTTTCTTGTAAAGGTTATTGCTTAGCCTAAGAAAAGCATTGTGTAAAGGTTATTGCTTAGCCTAGAAAAGTATCTTGTAAAGGTTGTTGTTTAGCCTAGAAAAACAACTTTGTAAAGGTTATTGCTTAGCCTATTGAAAAGCATAGTTAGTGGAAATCCGGTGGGGTGATTGGATCACAAGCCGGTAGTGGATGTAGGCATTGAGGCTGAACCACTATAAATCTTTGTGTGGTGGTGAATGCTTGTGGTGATTTCTTTTTAGCTTCCGCATTTTGTTTGTTTATCATCACTTGTGACTAGTTTATTTTTAAGAAGTTAAAATTTGTCATAATTGGTCACATATTGTAGCTCACCTTATTCACCCCCCCCCCCTCTAGGGTTAGGATCCAGGACTTTCATATAACATGTCCTTCTGAATCTTGTTAAATGATAGTGGGTTCATGATACCCTTCTTCAATGATATTCCAAACATCTAGACTTTGAGACTCTAGAAAGACTTGCATCCTAATCTTCCAATACCGGTAATGAGAACCATTAAACAAGGGTGGTCTATTAGTGGCATGACCTTCTCCTAATTGGGCTTGCATTGTGACCACAAAAGCAAAAACTCACTCTAAGGATTCTAACTCTAGGTTGTTAGACCTAAACAAGAGCACCTAGGCTCTGATACCAATTGAAAGTCCAAGATCGAATCCTAGAGGGGCGGGGGGGGGGGGTGTGTTGAATAGGGTGAGCTCAAATAACTAGACCAATTTTAATTCTCTTTGCTTTTAACTCTCTTATGCTTTGAGGAAGAATAGTAGAATCAAACAAGAGAGCAACATCCATGAAAAGTAAGCAAAAAGACAATTACCATAACACAAGCATTTATAGTGGTTCGGCCAACATGCCTACATCCACTCCCGGTGTCCCTACCGGATTTTCACTAACTCAAATTAAGGTTTAGGTTTACCTTCAACCTTACAAATACATCACTATGCTTTTCAAAGGCTAAGCATAAACCTTTACAACACTATTCATGCTTTTCAAGGCTAAGCACCAACCTTTACAACAAGAAGATTTTCTCTTAGGAAAAATGCCTATGAATGCATGGATTAAGAGAACAATGTAAGTGCAAATGATTGCCTCTAAAAAGGCTGAATATTAAATGAAATCTCAACTTCTAGAAACATGCATATGAATGACAAAGTCTATGAATAATGCATATACTAGAAAACACTCTTTCTCTTTTTACAAGGATGAAACTTTGAATGATGCAAATATGATAATCATATGTATGAGAAAGAGTTGTTTGACAAACACATGGTTTTCCAAAAAGATCAAACTTGAATAGCAAAAGTATAACCTTAAGATTAACAAGTTAGATTTGAAAACAAAGATTCATAACTCATGTGAATGATAAATCATATGTTGATTTCATAAAGCTAAGATATTCCAAAGTTCAAAGCATGTTATGAAAGACAACACTTCAAAAGATAAGCATCTATTTAATCATGCATTGTGGAAAAACAAAGATAAAGAACCAAAGCATGATTTTAAAAGACTTAGGATAAAGAAAGCACACCCATTAGAAGATCAAAGGTTGAATCAATGGAATGGCTTCATAATCCCTTCAATAATGCTCTAGAAAAGTTGTAAGTCCTTGGCCTCAAAAGTCCTTGGAAGTTCATAAACTTTTTCCAAACAAAAAGCCACTTTTTATAAAGAAAAAGTTCCCAACGGCTAGTGCCCGGTCGACCTCGTACAGGGCCGGGTCGACCGGGTACACACAACGACTATAAAAATGCCCGTTGGAGAAGCTAACAGCTCAAAATCCCTGTCGATCCGCAGTGTCCTTGGCCCGGTCGACCGGCCACACAGGCAGGTCGACCTGAAGACTGCCCATAATTTCTGAAATTTTAGAAACTTGCAACTTAGAGGGCATCTTTCTAGGGGACTTTGAGGCACATTTCTCAAGCATGGATTCATGACTGAAAAAGGATGAAAATTGATTTTCTAAAGACATGAAACTCCAAATCAAAATATGGATTTAAAGAAGGAAATTTTGGAAAGCTTGAATGATTTATTAACTTAAAGATTTAAACACTTAGAGGGTTGAAAATCTGAACTCAAAACTTCATGAACTTAAGAGACAAAACTGATTTGAAAATCATGCATAACATATGATAAAAACAAAGATTATGAAAGAGAAATATGCATGAAGATCCTAAGAATAAGAACATGAAAGAATGAGAGATCAAGCTATGAAAATGAATGCATCCTATCAAATTGCAACAAAATAAAGACTCTAACAAAATCTTCCCAAAATGAAAACTCACAAATCATATGATGTGCCAATAGGAGAATTTTTCACCTAGAGGACCTTTCAGTGGCAAATATATCTAGAGATAGCCAGAGGCCTGGAAGCAATAGCATTGCAACCCTCCTCAAGATCATGTCACCATTTTCTGCAAATGGTTTAAGTATGTATTCATTAACATATGCTCTTATTGTTTTACCATTATTGTTCCCTATATGAAAAATAAATGATCTTAAGGACTGGGTGTTTTTTCCTTTGGGTCACTATTTTTTTATCGATTGTGTGATTGGGTGAGTTCTCAGGTGCTTACATAATCTATTGTTTGGGTGCACGAGTACACACGAGTACATTGTATGTTTAAGGATTTATTCCTTGTTATTCTGCAGTGGCAAAGAGGACATCAGTTTTTTATGATCCAACAGTTGAGATACAAAAGCCAACAGCTGTTATCAAGCATGATATTACTGCATTGAATTCAGCAATGGTGGACCTGCAACTGCTCTGCAATTCATAGAAGTGCATGATTTTAGTAGTAGTAGCTATTTCATAGCGGCAAATGAGAAGAGCTTACAATAAGAACAAGGGAGACCACATCCTCCAAGAGAAGCAAAGATAGGGCAAGCACACAACAACAGAAAAGAAAAGAAAAGCAGGGGGAAGAGAAAAGGCTCCAAAATTGCCTCCAAAGAAAACAAAAAAGAAGAGACACTCCAGCAGAGAAGAAACAGGGGAAGAAGGCAGAACCTCTAAAGAGCTTGAGCTGAGCTAAGAAGAATCTCTAACTAAGTAGTTAGGGAAAGTAACCTTATAATGAAAAGGGAGACACAGCTGCAGAGACTGGAAAAGCGAGCCAAGCAAATGGGCTCACTGGCGATCTTGCAAGGAAGGTGTACATGGGGATCCTTTTTTTATTTTCATCATGCTTACTTTTAAATGTATCTCTACTAGTTTCTATACCTGTGGCAGCTATGTGAACTCATGGTTTTTCCTATTTTATTACCAAAGTGATTACTGACATAGCAATGAAGACAGAAATTTCAAGCAAGGAAAAATAAAATACGTGAGAATTGAACTAGCAGCCCCTCAACAATACCAAGAAGTACTCACCCAAAAAATCAACTCTGAACTTTAGTCCCTTGAAGCTTCTGAATTGTTATGACTATAATCAATTTTTCTACATTACAAACATGAGCAATCTTGACATGCGATGAAGAAAATAGTATAAACCAGACAGTGCTGAAATCTTTACAATGAATGCAACAAATAATTCAAAGCACTGAAAATCTCAAATAAATTATAGCCTTGAATAGAGCATTATCAATCATCTCATGCACCACAAAACGTCACCTGTGATTCCTAAATTCCTGCACTAATCCAATCGATCAAGGACAATGTTCATAAATACCAAAGCAGAGATAGGAATTAATTTTATGTTCATTTTTGGAAACTCACTTACAACGAACATGACTACAATCTGCAATCTCGTTGTGACAAGAAACACCTTATGGGGTACATTCATTGCAAAAATTCTCCAAGGAAACTGCAATCCAGCTCTTCTACAGGTAGTGAAGTCAATTTGAACACAAAGTTTAAAAAGGGCTCTTGACTCTGGTGACATCTTGGCAGCATGTTTTGCTGTCTAATGTGGCTTCTGTTTGGCTGTTGTTGCTTGGAGTTTTCTTCCATCGTACTTCTATTTTATTAAAGAGAAATAGATTTCACTTAAACATGGTTCCATAGTTACTAATTTCTTGTCCAAGCTATGATGCCCAAATATGGCATGGATACGGCGAAGACATGCCATAGCCACAACATGGACATGGATTTTTCATGTAAAAGTGAAGTATCGGAAATGACACAACAAGACATGAAACTATACGTTGGCCCATTTTGAAGTATCCATGCATCATAGTGTTCAAGCATTTTAGGTTTCAGCAATATAATGCTTTAGATGAATTGGGTTTATGAGATGAATGTGTCTTTTAGGGTTAAATAATCATTGAAAGTTACCAATAGTGATAAAAAAAGAAAATCCTTGAGACTCATATTGCCTTGCCTTTAGTTTCAATAAATATAATTTTCTCTAATTGGTTATCACAAAGAACAAAACAATTGCAAGT
Source organism: Cinnamomum chago (assembly GCA_038049695.1). NCBI lineage: Eukaryota > Viridiplantae > Streptophyta > Magnoliopsida > Laurales > Lauraceae > Cinnamomum > Cinnamomum chago. Next base: position 88,408,702 of record CP142453.1, on the reverse strand, counting down.
AACTCAGGTTGTCTAACTGCATAACCTCATGTCAAATTTTAATCGCTTCTAAATCAATATCATGACAGAAAACACGTTAACCCAAAAATGGAGAACACTCCAAAAAACCAACCTGCAGATAGATGAAAAAAAAGGCTTTTTAATGAAAGAAAGGGCTTGTATTTAGTGAGGACCTAATTGGAGGAGGGAGGAGGCCAATCCAATTTCATCTCCTCTCTCTTTCCTGCCATCCAATCCACCAAAAGGTCATATGACTACAAAGAACCCTAATAAACACTGTTTAGGACTTGACATTTCTACTACAGGAATAGAAATTCTCAGATTAATGATAAATCAAACAACCGCAAAAGCATCCACACAACATAATATATCTTCAAGCCATATATCAAAATGCCCAACATAGTAAGGCATCAGTTATACTTGTTAATATACTCACAGACTTTTCATGGCACTTTATACCATGCAATTGTTGGAAAATAATGCTTTACTGTGGAGAAAATAAAATGAAATAAAAATTAAGAATCTATATTAGTATCATCGTCAGTCAGCATTTGTTCTTCTTCATCAGTGCAATAGTCCATCAAAGTATCATCTTCTGCATCACTTTCATCATCATTAATGAAACTGGCATTTGTCTGATCTGACTCCACGTTGATGACCACAACATTAGCATCAACTTCATATGCATTAACGTCCGTCCTATTTAGAGACAATGGTTCAACTTCCTCATCATTTTCTTCATTATCCATTAATTCAGGAGTTTGATGATGTCGAACAATCCCATCAACTTCTAATTGCTCCTCTTGTTGGAATGCATCACCCCCAATCGAATCTGTCTCTTCCTCCTCAACCTCTTAAACATCATAGACATTTCTCTACTTTATCAGTTGGACAATTTGCCAATCACCTCCAAATTTGGCATCCTTGAGATAAAAGACTTGTATGGCTTGAGATGATAGTACATAAGGGTCATTTTTATAGCACATTCGAGATACATTAATGCTAGTGAAGTATGCGTCCATATGAATTCCTGTCTTTTTATTACCAACATCCCACCAATCACACTTGAACAATATAACTCGTTTTTTAAAGCAATAATCCAATTCAATAATGTTTGTTAATACACCATAATATTGGATCTCCTTATCACTTTCATACCCTTTCACAACAACACCACTATTTTGAGTTCGACGATACTTTTCACATTCCTTTGAGTGAAACCTAATCCCATTAACGATGCAGCCAGTATACTGTGTCACTCGATTATCGGGCCCACATGCTAATGAATATAAATCATCAGTAGCTTCGGGTGATTTTTGTTGGTGCAAGAGTTGCATCTATATATTGATAAAAAGTACGGAATACTAAAAGTTAGTAAATAGTTTGAATTACATATAATCTAAGCACCTTATATGTATGAACACTTACATGTTTTTGAAACCATTTAGCAAATTGGTTTTGATGTCTCTGTTGGACATTGTGTATGCTTTCCCCTTGAAGCTCTGACTTGTGCTCCCTATATAAGAAGTATATACCATTATAATACGAATGCAAGATTTAATATACAAATGCCTCATATGCAATTATATTATAAATACATAGTTCATTACTCACGATATGACGCAATTTCCTCGGAATTATTTAGCACGTAATATCAAATTTTGTTATACTCCACTATATCCAATATCTCATATGATCGAGACCCTAATGGTCGGACAATTTGTCCAAAAACATGAAGCCCTTCACATGATTGCCGCTGACCTCCATCATAATTCCGTTTTTCACAGTTGAATTTTGTTTCTATGCCTTCGAAATACACAGAACAAAATGAGAGGCATTCACCGTGAATATATGATTATGCAATTGAGCCTTCTGGACGTGCTTTGTTGCGCACATATTGCTTTAGAGTGTGCAAGAATCTGTTTATAATTTTATAATTAGTAAATAAAAAAGTAATAAATTACATTCATAAAGACATCATATAAAAATTAATAACTTATACAAATCACCTTTCAATAGGATACATCCATCGGTATTGCATAGGTCCACCAATTTTTGCCTCATATGGCAAATGAAATGCTAAGTGAACCATGACATCAAAGAATACCGGTGGAAATATCCGTTCTAGCTTACAAAGTATAATGCCAACGTCCCTTTCCATCTTGTCTAACACTTGCAACTTTAATGTCTTGCTGCACAACTCGTTAAAGAAAATACCCAATTCAATCAATGGGATACAAACATCATCATTCAAATATCCATGTATTACAACCGGGAGAAGCCATTGTAAAAGGACGTGACAATCATGACTTTTCAATCCTGATATTTCACCATCTGTAATTTTCACACATCAAAATATATTAGATGCATATCCATCTGGGAACTTAACCAATTTAAACCATTCACAAAACCTCTTTTTCTCTACACCAGAAAGTGTATAGCATGCAGGTGGCACCATTACTTTATCACCGTTCGGGATTAAGAGTAATTCCTTTCGTATACCCATTGCCTCTAAATCCATGCGAGCTTTCACGGTGTCTTTTGTTTTCCCATCTAGATTCAACAATGTTCCTAACACATTATGACAAATGTTCTTTTCTATGTGCATCACATCCAGATTATGTCAAAGCTTTAGTGCTTGCCAATACGATAGTTCAAAAAATATGCTCTTCTTTGTCCAATTCAACTCCATCTATGTACGTTTCCTCTTCTTATTGTTTGGTGCCTTGCAAAATTTGTTAGGTTGGACACGTCCTAATTGTGCGAAAACTTCATCCCCATATAACATCTTAGGTTTCGACCGGCGCTCAATATTACCATCAAAGTGATCCTTGTAACGGCTTCGCCAAGCATGCCTGGGCAGCAAGAAAAGACGGTGGCACATAAAACATAGCTTTTGTCCATGCTTCAAATACATTGAACATGCATCCTTGATGTAAATTGGACATGCCATGTACCCCTTCATACTCCAACCAGACAAGTTTCCATGTGCAGGAAAATCATTAATAGTCCATAAAAGTGTTGCATGCAAATTGAATTTCTTTCTTGTCACTATATCAAAAGTCTCTACGCCATTTTCCCATAGTTCCTTCAATTCATCGATCAATGGCCTTAGGTACATATCGATGTCATTTCCGGGTGCTTTTGGTCCAGGAATAAGTAATGATATGAAAAGGAATGGTTCTTTCATACAATTCCAAGGTAGCAAATTATATGGGATAAGCATCACAGGCCACATGCTATAGGAAGTGCTCATGTCCCAAAAGAGATTGAACCCGTCGCTCGAGAGGCCAAGACGAACATTACGAGGATCTTTTGCAAACCACGAATAGCCCTTGTCAAATTCCTCCCAAGATTGATTATCTGTCGGATGCCTATATACATTATCCTCCCCAACTTGCTTTTCCTTATGCCATCTCATATCTTTGGCTGTCTTTCTAGATATAAACAACCTCTGCAGTCTAGGCTTCAAAGGAAAATACCAGAAAACTTTTTGAGGAATCTTCTTACCCTTACCTTCATTAAGTTTATACCTTGGCTCACCACATTCTGGACAACTAGTTTTATGTTCGTACTCCCTCCAAAAGAGTGCACAATCATATTTGCATGCATGTATAGGAACATAGCCAAGACCCAAGTCCCGCATATACTTCTTAGCCTCGTAATATGATTTAGGTGTTGGACGTAGGTGGGGCCTCGTGGATAGATTTTCAAAACTTTTGACCCACTTGACTCAGGGATCAACTATCCATAAGGCTACAAAACCCAATTACGGATGTAATCCCTCATTTTCATCAATCATGTACAGCAATATAACCTATCTAGAAGATAGAAATCAGCAACTACATGCAACAAAATAATCTACTGCAAGTAGAGAAGTAGATTATACCTTTGGAGCCCGGTAGTGCTCTAATGGAGGAGAAGATAATTAACTTGAGCAAGAAGTCTTCTTGAAACAATTAGAGATCTCCAAGACCTTGTTGTCTTCCACGCTATGACCCTCTATCAGATATCTCTTCTCAAAAAGATGGGTGGAATCTCCAAGAGAAAATCCTACTAGAAACTCCAAGGAACTAGAAGAGAGAGAGGAAGAAGAGAGATGTGCAACTTTTGCACAAAGGCTATTTTGGGCGTGGATAAAGGTGTTAGACGTCCAATGGTGTTTCTCCCTTATTTATATCCCTCAAATCTCCTATTAAGACTCTCTTACTAATTGCATTAGAAGTCACACTTCCACACAAATTAGTAGCTTACTATTACCGCTATTAGAAGTCTCACTTCAAATAGAAATAATAACTTTGTAATTCCTTCCTTTTAGAGTTCAAGTAAGATTAGTAACTTTCTAATATCTTGGGCTAGCGTGGGAACCACTAGGGATTCCTTAGAAAGCTGGCTCCAACTGGGACCCGAGACCCCACATCTCATGTGCAATACAGGCCCACAGTTAATTGTAAATAACACCACTATATAAATACAATTGCACTCTAGTCTTAGGAATAAATTACAATGAAGACCCTAAACTTCCCAATTACCACAAGTAGGCCCCTCTATCATTATCCATGGATCAGTTGGAATAAGTCTGTCCCATCCAATCTTAGATCTATATCTTATTATCCTTGAGCCCCAATTAATCACAGTGATCTTCAGTACCATCCAATTAACTCTTAATCGAGATGGGTGCGCACTTACTAACGATAAATCCATTAATTGGCACAAGGGGATAATATAGATAGATTCTATCTTGATCATTGGATGTTCCCACAGTCCTACTACCATGTACCCAAGACACCGAGGTGTTGACCTACAATTGACCTCACTCATTGGTGACTCAAAGCAAATGAATAGATAGAAACTTGAGTTCATCAATGTCTTAGGATTGAGAGCCTATAGCTAGGTAATTATGAGAGCAGACCTTAAAATCGAGACAGTATCTCATAAGGTGCTTCTCATGGTCCTTCAATACATTCAATGTACCAGCACTATGATCCAGAATCTTACATTCTGATGATCGAGACAAATCACACTATCTCATAGTGATTAAAGTGCTGTAACCTTATCAGATGAGATGCTCGGTCTCATCAATGGTTGTGAAGAGATTTTAAGTATAAGATTTGTGACACATATCTCCCGTATGTAGATCTCATCCATATACATATATCACATCTAATATACTAATGGGACCCGGTTCATCTCATGAACCATTATGTCATATGTATTGGTTATGTGCGTTAAGTAATAAAATACCATTCATCTCATGAAAGGAAAGCATGATTTCATTGATAAATCAATTTATTACATCAACTGATGGATTGAGTCCATACAATCTAAGAATCTCCCACTTTGGCTTAATTCCAGTCAGGGTTGCATCTCATGTCCATCCCGTCTACATGATGTTCAAAAACTTTGGTAGTCAAAGGCTTAGTATAGGGATCTGCCAAATTGTCCGTAGAGGCTATCTTAGTAATGGCAATATCACATCTCTGCACAATCTCTCTGACTAAATGATATTTCCTTTGTACATGCTTTTGGCTTTTATGGCTTCTGGGCTCCTTGGACTGAGCGACTGTCCCGCTGCTGTCACAGTAAACTGTGAGCAGCTGGCGTGCAAAAGGTACCACCCCAAGTTCCATAAGGAATCTCTTGAGCCATACTATTTCCTTAGCTGCTTCACAAGCCGCTACATATTCAGCCTCCGAGGTGGAATCAACGGACATTCCTGTTTTATACTCCTCCAGCTGATCGCTCCGCCACCAAGCATAAATACATAACCAGAGGTGGATTTTTTGGAATCCTTATCTGAAATGAAGTCAAAATCTGTGTATCCGACTGGAATCAGTTCATCACTGCCATAAATTAACATGTAATCTCTAATCCTTCTCAAGTATTTGATAATACACTTTACAGCAGTCTAATGTTCGGGTCCTGGGTTAGACCGATATCTATTGACTAGGCCCACTGCATGACAGATATCCGGTCTTGTACATAGTATAGCATACATGAGGCTACCAACAGCAAAAGCGTATGGTATAGACCTCATTTGCTCCTTTTCCTCAGGTGTCTTAGGACACTGATCCTTGGAAATGTGTACTCCATGCCTGCAAGGTGTAATACCCTTCTTGGAGTCTTGTATAGCAAACCGTACTAGTACCTTATCTATGTATGCAGCTTGGGATAAGCCAATCATCCTATTTTTTAGGTCTCGATGGAGTTTGATCCCTAGGATGTATCTAGCTTCTCCTAAGTCCTTCATATCAAAAGTCTTTGCCAACCAAACTTTCACTGTTGACAACATTCCCACATCTTTCCCAAGGAGTAGGATGTTGTCGACATATAAAACCAGAAAGACTACCCTGTCACCTTCACTTTTCGTGTACACACATGACTCATCCGGATTTTGACAAAAACCAAATGACTTGATTGCCTGATCAAAACGGATGTTCTAACTTCGGGATGCCTGCTTCAGTCCATAAATAGACCTCTGCAGCTTGCAAACTTTTTGCTCTTGGTTTTTAGCTACAAAACCGTCTGGCTGCACCATATAGATGTCTTCCTTAAGATGGTCGTTGAGAAACGCCGTCTTGACATCCATTTGCCAAATCTCATAATCGAGATGACCCGCAATGGATAAGAGTATCCAGATGGACTTGAGCATGGCTACCGGCAAGAAGGTTTTCTCATAATCGATACCCTCTTTCTGAGTATACCCTTTCGCAACAAGCTGGCCTTAAAGGTCTCCACTCTACCATCTGGCCCTCTCTTTCTCTTATAGACCCACTTGCACCCAATAGGTTTAATATTGGTTAGCAAGTCCACAAGTGTCCAAACCTGATTGGAGTACATAGACTCCATCTCAGCTTTCGTAGCATCTTGCCAACGTCCCGAATCTCTGTCATTAATTGCTTCATCATAGTTACAGGGATCTTGTTCCGGTTCTTCCGGGATTGCCTCATAAGACTCTCCCAACAACGAGAACCTGTTAGGGGCTCTGACAATCGTCCCACTACGACGAGGCACTGGTGTAACTATTGGGTCCGGTAATGGCGGTTTTTCCTCAAGTTCGGTCATACTTGGATTTGGAATTGTTTGTTCTTGAATTTCTTCCAAGATCACCTTTTCTAAAGATTTTCGGTCCATCATATAATCTTCCTCCAGCAAAACCACATTAGCGTTCACCAGCACTTTCTGCTCTCTGGGATTATAGAATAACAACCCTTTAGTTCCTTTAGGATATCCTACAAATGTGCATACTTCCGACTTCGTTTCCAACTTATCCATCTTAACCTTCAACACATGTGCTGGACAACCCCATATGTGTAAATGTTGTAGACTAGGCTTTCGCCCGGACCACAACTCCCTGGGAGTCTTAGGTATAGACTTAGATGGTACGAGATTTAGTATGTACATTGTAGTATCCAAGGCGTATCCCCAAAAGGATATAGGTAATCCTGAGAAACTCAGCATAGACCTAATCATATCTAAAAGAGTACGGTTCCTTCTTTCCGCTACTCCATTCTGTTGAGGCATACCAGGGGCAGACAACTGGGATAAAATCCCATTTTCTGATAAGTATCCCATAAAATCAACAGAGAGATATTCCCCTCCTCGATCTGATCGAAGAGTCTTGATACTCTTACCTAATTGCTTTTCCGCTTCCGCCCAAAAGTCTTTGAACTTTTCAAAAGACTCGGACTTGCGGTGCATAATGTATATGTATCCATATCTTGAGTAATCATCTGTGAAAGTGATGAAATACTCGTATCCTCCTCTGACCCTGACATTAATGGTTCCACACACATCAGTTTGCACTAATTCCAACAAATCTTTGGCCCTATTGCCCTTAGAGGAAAAAGGTCTTTTGGTCATTTTGCCTTCCAGACAGGACTCGTAGACAGACATTGGTTCTACCACCAATGAAGGCAAGATACCATCTTTCACGAGCCTGTCAATCCTGTTTAGTTTTATATGACCTAACCTCAAGTGCCAAAGTTTTGTTGGATTAGATGAAGGTGACTTTCTCTTTAATGATGGTCTATTAATTGTTTCAGTATCATGTATCTCATACATTGTGGGAGTTAATAAATAAAGCTCATTGGTTACTTTGCCAGAACATATAAAAGTACCATTCCTCTTTATGACAACTTCAGTACCAAAAGTAATGGAATAATTATTATTCACCAAACTAGAAACTGAAATTAAATTCCACCGTAATGATGGTATATATAATGTGTCTAACAAAACCAATTTATTGTTCGAAAAACATAAAGTAATAACTCTCATTGAAACAGCCTCTGCCCTACCGTCAGATCCTAGGTTGACAATGATTTCTCCGTCACTGAGCCTCCTGATTTCCCTGAACCCCTGCAACAAATTACATATGTGATTAGTTGCCCTAGAGTCCACACACCAAGATTCTGAAGTACCAGTTGCAAAACTAACTTCATAAATAAGTGACTCGATCATACCTGAGGTCTTCTTCTTAGACAGATATTCTGGACAATTCCTTTTCCAATGTCCTGTCTTGCCACAATGGAAACACTTTCCTTTAGAACCTGAACCCTTAGCCTTGGTCACGCCACCATTAGGACCATTCTTCACCTTAGGACCTTTCGGAACTGATTTCTTTTTGCCTTTCCGCCCTTTGCCTTTCGGCTTGGACTTGGCATTTGACTTTTCTGACACTAGGGCAGTTGGCTTCTTCTTCATAATCCCTTCAGTCACCACCAGCTGGCTAGACAGCTCAGCCAGAGTCAGATTCATCTTATTCATATTGTAATTAACCTTGAAATTGTTGAATGACTCTGGTAGTGACTCAAGGATTATGTCGATCTGCGATTCTGCATCAATCGCAGCTCCCAGTACATCTACCTCATTTAATGAGTCCATCATTTTCAACATGTGTTCCTGTACTGATGTACCTTCAGCCATCTTGGTGCTAATGAGCACCCTCATGGCTGCCTGCCTAGCAGGCCTACCCTATTCCGTAAACATCTCCTTTAAGTTTGATATAATATCGTATGCAGTCTTAAAGGATTGATGTTGGTGTTGCAAAACACTAGACATGGATGCCAGAATGTAGCATCTAGCCATCCCATCGTCCTTGGCCCACTTGGTGTAAAGTTCCTTTTCTTCCTGTGATGCTTTCGGCAATGGCTCATCTAGGGGGGGTTTGGTAAGGACATATTTATATCCTGAAGCTGTCAGGACTACATCCAGGTTCCGTTTCCAGTCTACATAATTGGATCCAACCAACTTATTCTGGTTGAGGATGGTCGCAAGTGGATTGAAAGTATTTGAATTCATGCTGGAAATACTGTAACACATAACCATACATTCAATTAATGAATTTAAATGACATTAGGGTTTAGTATTCTACCAAATTTATATGGAATCCTCATAACCACTAAATTTAGAATACATCGGAATCCCAATCCCCGGGGTATGCCTCCTTGGGGAGTGCGAATACGACCTAGATTGGTGGGATCAAAGTTGGTCAAAACTAGGATTAAGACAAACTATCCATGATCCCCTTCATTCATTATTATCTGGGTATCTCATACCAAATAATGAATGACTCCCGATTAGCTTCGGTTTCTAAAGTACATGAGGCAAATCCTTGGGGATACTACATCATTATTTTAGTTAAGTGTGACCCACCAACTAACATTGCATTACAACCGTTGCGGGCAACTCCTCCTTGGGGAGTGGGCCCCCACCCCGTCTCACCAACACTATCCATAGGAGATCCGTATCTAGTAACCGGACAAGTAAAAGCCCTCCGTGGGGAACGACCATTCTCAGGATGGCGCGAGGCTAATACTTTCCTTACAATGGACCTATGGTGGAAAACCATGGGGATTTCTAAATATAAACGCCCCGCTCCCACTTAATGTTTTAAAATTAAGGATTTCCTTTTATGTATTTGGGCCCACAAATATAGATATGAAATCATCTCATGATATGACCAATGATTGGTTCCAAGTAGGTGGGCCTCGTGGATAGATTTTCAAAACTTTTGACCCACTTGACTCAGGGATCAACTATCCATAAGGCTACAAAACCCAATTACGGATGTAATCCCTCATTTTCATCAATCATGTACAGCAATATAACCTATCTAGAAGATAGAAATCAGCAACTACATGCAACAAAATAATCTACTGCAAGTAGAGAAGTAGATTATACCTTTGAAGCCCGGTAGTGCTCTAATGGAGGAGAAGATAATTAACTTGAGCAAGAAGTCTTCTTGAAACAATTAGAGATCTCCAAGACCTTGTTGTCTTCCACGCTATGACCCTCTATCAGATATCTCTTCTCAAAAAGATGGGTGGAATCTCCAAGAGAAAATCCTACTAGAAACTCCAAGGAACTAGAAGAGAGAGAGGAAGAGGAGAGATGTGCAACTTTTGCACAAAGGCTGTTTTGGGCGTGGATAAAGGTGTTAGACGTCCAAGGGTGTTTCTCCCTTATTTATATCCCTCAAACCTCCTATTAAGACTCTCTTACTAATTGCATTAGAAGTCACACTTCCACACAAATTAGTAGCTTACTATTACCGCTATTAGAAGTCTCACTTCAAATAGAAATAATAACTTTGTAATTCCTTCCTTTTAGAGTTCAAGTAAGATTAGTAACTTTCTAATATCTTGGGCTAGCGTGGGAACCACTAGGGATTCCTTAGAAAGCTGGCTCCAACTGGGACCCGCGACCCCACATCTCATGTGCAATACGGGCCCACAATTAATTACAAATAACACCACTATATAAATGCAATTGCACTCCAGTCTTAGGAATAAATTACAATGAAGACCCTAAACTTCCCAATTACCACAAGTAGGCCCCTCTATCATTATCCATGGATCAGTTGGAATAAGTCTGTTCCATCCAATCTTAGATTTACATCTTATTATCCTTGAGCCCCAATTAATCACAGTGATCTTCAGTACCATCCAATTAACTCTTAATCGAGATGGGTGCACACTTACTAACGATAAATCCATTAATTTGCACAAGGGGATAATATAGATAGATTCTATCTTGATCATTGGATGTTCCCACAGTCCTACTACCATGTAACCAAGACACCGAGGTGTTGACCTATAATTGGCCTCACTCATTGGTGATTCGAAGCAAATGAATAGATAGAAACTTGAGTTCATCAATGTCTCTGGATTGAGAGCCTATTGCTAGGGAATTACGAGAGCAGACCTTAAAATCGAGATAGTATTTCATAAGGTGCTTCTCATGGTCCTTCAATACATTCAATGTACCGCACTATGATCCAGAATCTTACATTCTGATGATCGAGACAAATCACACTATCTCATAGTGATTAAAGTGCTGCAACCTTATCAGATGAGATGCTCAGTCTCATCAACGGTTGTGAAGATATTTTAAGTATAAGATTTGTGACACTTATCTTCCATATGTGGATCTCATCCATATACATATATCAGATCCAATATACTAATGGGACCCGGTTCATCTCATGAACCATTATATCATATGTATTGGTTATGTGCGTTAAGTAATAAAACACCATTCATCTCATGAAAGGAAAGCATGATTTTATTGATAAATCAATATATGACATGAACTGATGGATTGAGTCCATACAATCTAACATTAGGAAGCGTCTCACCGGTAGGCAATGCCGCTTTAATCAATTGGAGATTCATATAAAATGATTTGTTACTCCAACGGTTGATTATTTTTATATGCATCAACTTCACAAGGAATTCCAATTTTGAAAACTTCCCACACCCTGGATATAGTGGAAGGCGCAAATCATTTAACATTGAATCAAATGGTTGTGGAACCAAGTCATTTGACATTGGATCAGATGGTTGTGGATCCTCATCTGCTGCAATAGGACCATGACTACTAGATGCTTCCCCTTGTGGTATATTTTCCACATTAATATTCATCTCATACCTTCCCGCACATACGTCTACTAACATGTCCTGCAACCCATCACAATGTTGCTCTACACCACCATCACCATATTGTCTTCATCCTCACTCATCTCCTCAAAATCTTCGCCATGAAATACCCATCGGGTATAAGTCTTATCCATTCCATTTTCCTCCAAATGTGCTTTAACCATATTGATGGGTTTGAAATATCTATTGTTGCACTTGTTACATGGACATTTTATTCTATCGCCTTTATCTTCATAATCACGTGCATACTCAATAAAGTCTTTAATTCCTTTCATGTAAGCAGGTAGATGTATACCCCGAAGCTGCATCCAACTTTTATCCATATCTAACTCCCTACCACAAGAAGTACAAATATGAGTATTATGTATTGATGAGAAATTACTTGATTCCCTACCACAAGTTTATGTTGTTACTGACACTAAAATGTCCCTTGGTAGTATTCCCAAAGAGGACCAAAAAAAAAATTAAAAATTCAAGAACTTGGAATTAACCAGATTAAGTTTTCAGTAAGTGCAGAATCCATGGTAATCAGAATTTTAGTTGATTATTGTTGATGACTGATAAACTATGGTAATAGTTACTTGGAGTAGATGTATTAACAATGATGCTTATTGCTTACACCTAAAGGTGGCCCCTCAATTCCCTCAGAAGTACTTGAGCGCATACATAATAATGATAGAAGTTGATGAGTGCCAACAGTTCATAAGTATTGTAAACCAAAAATAAAAATAAAAACCATAAACCTTGGAAAATATATAGCATGGTAATCTCTAGAAGTAAATGAATTCAGGAAGTATGAAGAGTTGTACATTAGAGTTGGTAATAGAGTTGGACAAAGCATGTTGGTCTAGCATAAATGTCAAGGTGATGATACCTTTACTATAAAGGTGATGATACATTAGTATCATTCTAGCATAAATACATGAACATAGTCTACTTCTTGATGCGAGTCAGTTTTCCATTCAACATTAATTCTTACACTAATCATAAATTGCCATTCATCATCTTATTGAACCAAACCAAGGCAACACAAATGAAACTGTAGAAATGAACCATGAACAAAACAAGGAAGATCAAGTTGTCAGAGAGTCAACTTTGTTTATGCTTTCTGGTGCTACAGATGTGTACAATTTCAGTAGATTTGACCCGACTATGTTCCAAAAGTACACGAGTTGAAAACTAGAAAAACATAATTATATTGTCTTGAGAAATAGAAGATTTAAAGTGTGTAATAAGGACTTTGAGACCCCCAAATTTCAGCCAGAAAAAACCTCAGGAAGTGGGTCAAACACTGGCACAAACAGAGGTACACGAACTGCAATGGTCAGATTTCAGCAGCACTGCATGTTCAACTAGGCAATTTTAGATGATCATATCCTTTTCATTTTAACTCCTTTTTCAATTCTACTTTTTTTTATTGTGTTCTTTAATCATCAAGGTTTAAATGCAAGTAATTAGATTCAGGTTTAGTGCATGTTAGCTAGGTCGTGCAGTCCAGCAAAGTTGGGCCTGTGCAATAGTCTCTATACTTGGAATTTTTACAGCGTTCATCAGATTTTTAGAAACTTGCATAGATTTGCATTGTTTGCATTTAGGGCCTCGCAAATTATCCATATTTACATTGTAATTTATTTTGGTAAGAAGGATCTAATTTAGGGAATTTTATTTTGATTTTTCATATTAAATTGGTTGTTATCTATTAAGGTGCCCCTCCTATTGACAGTTCTAAGGAACTCAAATGACAAACTAAACTAAATCAAGACTGTTAATTATTGGTGACTATATGAAATTTATAAATTATCCAATCCCAAAATCACGAAATTAAAAAAAAGAAGAAAGCAGAACAATACAAAATGAAAATCGAAACCCAAAACCTTTAGTTTGAGAGACTTTACTAGCAAATAAAACCCCAGGCCTGATTGAGCATAAGAAGGGGAATTAGGCCCCCACAGGCTTGAGCATTCAGGCTTGCCCATTTCTTAAAAACTAGTTGTTGGAAAATAGGTGGGCCATTCAGATAGGTTTCAAAAACTTTTGATCCACTTAATGCAAGAATCAACTATCTAGAAGGCAATAAACCCAATCCAGGATGCAATCCCTCAAACTCATAAATCATGTACAACAATATAACCTATCTAGAAGATAGAAAACAACACCTAAACATGCAACCATGAAATCCACAACATACAAGGATGTAGATTATACCTTTGGAGCTTAGTTGTGCTCTAATGGAGAATTTGAGTTCTTTCTTTGATGATGAACACCTTCACTAATCAAATCAGAATCTCCAACACCTTTTGATCTTCCATGCTATGACCCGTATCAGATTCTCTTTTCCCAAGAAGATGGTGGAATCTCCAAGAGAAAAACCTTAGAGGAAACTAGAAGAGAAACTAGAAGAGGGAAGTGATGTGCAACAACTTGCACAAAAGAGGAAGATGACGATGGGCGTGAATCCCTAGGTGGAATCAATGCATGGGACGTCCAAGCCTCCTCTGTTAGACCCCGACCCAGACCAACTCGATTAGTGTGCAATTAGTATGTGTTTAGTTCTAAGTGGGTTTAGTGGTCGTTGGGTTAGAAGTAATTAGTTTAGTCTTGGACATAGCTTTGGGAATTTTGAGAACGTTTAGTGTTAGTCTGACACACTCAGGAAGGCCTGAGTGCACGTGTAAGCTTGGGAGGATCGTATCGGTTTCCGTGTGATTGTGATCTTGATTTCATCTGAATGATTTTTCTATGTGTTACAACTTTCGTTTTAAGCACATTCATGTTTGAAGCCCAAAAACCCATGTTTTGGCCCAAAGAGGGTAAAATTGTCTTCTATGCACAAATCTGGACACAATTTTCGAGATCTCAAAACCATGTCAAAAATATACTTTTTGGAAACTAGATATTTCGAGGATCGTTTTATTCTTCTTTGTCGAAGTCATTCGAGGTCCACAAGATCATGTTTTTGTCATTTCAAGGTTCAAGTTCATTGGGACCCATTTGTTAAGGTTTTAAGCCTAACCCTCATCTTTTTCATTCACTTTACAAAAATCCTGCAACTTTCTTAACCTAGGGTTGAAAAAACCCCTCTTTCCTTTCCATTTTCCTCACCTTGCATGATCTAGCTAGAGATCTCCAAATAGAATTCCAAGACCATCATCTTCTTCATCTCCTTGCAAGCTTTCTATTGGTACAAATTTCTTGGATTTTCTTGTGGGACAAGCTCTTCATTTTCTTCCTCCTCTCTTGTTTGACCTTCTCTAGGTAAGAGCTTCAACCCATGCTTTTCATAAAGTCTTTTTAGTTCCTTAAAGATCTTGTTTTCCATGTTACAAACCCTTTTGGTAAAATGGGTTTCCTGTTTTCAAGATTGAGTGAGTTTTGTGTGGTTTTCTTGGGTTTTTGTAGTTCTTTCGATTGGCTTGAGTGAAGTGCTTGGAGAGGAGTGTTTAGCATTTGGGCAAGGCAAGTAATCTCTATAGGACCATTGTGCATGTGTATTTTAAGTTTCATTGTTGTTTTAGAAATTTTGCATATAAATATGTTTATAAGCTTCATGATCATGTTTTCCTTGGATTGAATGTTTGAAATTGGGAAAAATGTGTGTTTTGTCCCTTGGAGAGCATGTAGGCTCGGGGAGTGCAAGTGGAATGAGAAACAAGAAGAAGGGAAGAAGGAAATGTGAAAATCTGAACTGAACTGCATTTCCCGTGCAGTTTCGATCAGCCGTCGGTCGGTTGGCGGCTAGCCGAAATCCTCATTTCGGTTAACCGCGAGCTGATCGAGATCGGCGGTTCCTTTTCCAGAAGCTGATTTTTCGACAGGGGGTTTCGGTCAGTTTGACGGTTAGCAAGCGGCTAGCCGCCATACCCCATGTTGGCTAACCGCTGGCCAACTGCGCGTTGTCGGCTCCTTTTCCCAAGAGCTATATTTCAGACTGGATCTCCCGCGGTTAGCCCTACGGTCAGCTTACGGCTAACCGCCAAGTCTCAGTTCGGCTAACCGTAAGCTAACCGCAGTCAGTTCGGTTTCTTTTCCAGAGGGCTGTGTTGGACTTGGATTTC
The DNA here is from genome assembly GCA_038049695.1 of Cinnamomum chago. Classification (NCBI taxonomy): domain Eukaryota; kingdom Viridiplantae; phylum Streptophyta; class Magnoliopsida; order Laurales; family Lauraceae; genus Cinnamomum; species Cinnamomum chago. Next base: position 88,392,708 of record CP142453.1, on the reverse strand, counting down.
CAGCGGTCAGCCTGTCAGTTAGCTGGCGGCTAGTTGCCAGACCCTAGTTCGGCTAGCCGACACCTGACCGCGAGGTGACCGAAATTGACAAATTACCTGTTTTGAAGAGTCTTTGCAAGAATGAAAACTAGAACATGTTAAGTGGCCTTTAGCCTGATATTATGCACTCGAAACCCGAGATGTCCTTGAACTTCTGGGGCACCAATTCTGTTTTTAATTCCAACATCTGGGCTTCGGCTGCACAATGATCAACCAAAGGTCCTTGCATGAGCTTGATAGGCTTTGTATTCGTACTTTGGTTTCGATATAATGAATATCATCGTGTACTCGTTTTGAAGTTAAGTACAAGCTCGTTTTGAAGATGTGTTTCAAGAAAAATGGGATCACTGTAAGACCCCGACCCGAGTGAACCCGATTAGTGCTAATTAAGTTGCGTGTTAGTGCGAAGCTTGATTAGTGTTTTTGGCTAAGTTGGGTTTGGAATAGCTTTTGATATAGTTTTGGGGATTTTGATTTGCCTTGTGTTAGTAAGGCCCTTTAGGGGTTCCTTTTCATGACATTGCATATGTTTGAGGATTTATCGGAGGTTTTTAAATTCATGATTTTAATCCCATTTTACTCGTTTTGATGATCCCTACCACTTTCATGTTGATCCCGATTCCATTTGAGGTCCCGAAACCAGATTTCATAGCCTTGAGGGTAAAACAGTCATTGCACACAAAATCTGTACCCAAAACTTGATATTCCCGAAACCCGTGAAACATATACTTTTTGAAAACTAGATATTTCGACGATCATTTCTTCCTTCTTCGTCGACTTCGTCCGAGGTACCGAAATAGATGATTTCAGCCAAACTAGTCCCTTAAGTTGTGGGACCCAACCTCTCATTGTTAACAAAGGAGACCCTTCCCCTTCTTTTTCCATTTTCATTTTCCAGCACAAGAGAGAGACCTAGGGTTTTCTAGCAACTTTCCTTTCTTCTTCTTGCTTCTCCTTCTCCAATCCTCACCAATCTTGTACCAAACTCGAAATGGAGATCATCAACCTCTTCCCCACCTTGCAAGCTTCATCTTGATACCATTTTTGAAGAAATCTCCCAACCTTGAGATCTTCCTTGAACTAGTTCTCTTCTTTTGAAGGTCATCCAAGTAAGTAATCTTCCCCATCTCCTAGATTAGTGTTCCTCTAACCCTTGAGAAGCTACATTTGCATTATTGAAAGTTCTATCATTTTCATTCCTTGTGTTACCCATTTTAGGGTTGTTTTGGGGGTTTTTTTTATTGTAGCTTGGATTTGAGCTATAGAGGTGACTTGAGGCTTGGTATAGCTAGCTTGGACTTGAGGCAAGTGAATGATGAAGTGTTTTAAGTTTCAAATGGTTTGGTGAAGCATTTATGGATTTTCATGCTTTCATTAATGTGTTTATGGTTGAACTAAATGCCCTTTTTGCATATTTGTTAGAACCCGACCCCTAATCTCTTGGATTAGTGTTGTTTTATTTGTGGATTAGTTTCTTTTAGTGGGATTAGTATTTGTTGGGTTGAGTTTGTGAGCTAGAATGGTTTTTCTCTAGTTTTGGGGAATTTTGAGGGCCTTTGTGATTAGTGGGACCCTTTGGGGGTTCTTGTAGTGACTTTGCGCGTGATTGGGAGGTTATTCGAAATTCCCGATAATTCTTGTTTTAGCCTCATTTGACTTATTTTGCTAACCTCTACAACTTTCGTGTTCACTCCGTACCCATTCAAAGCTCCGAAAATCAGTTTTTCCAGCCCGGAGGGCAAAACAGTCTTTTCACACCAAATCTGTACCCAAAACTTAATATTCCCAAAACCCGCGAAACATACACTTTTTGGAAACTAGATATTTCGACGATCATTTCTTCCTTCTTCGTCGAATCCATTCGAGGTCCCGAATTAGATGATTTCAGTCAAACTAGTCCCTTAAGTTGTGGGACCCAAACCTCACTTGTTAACAAAAGAGAACCCACCTCCTTCATTCATTTCATTCTCCATTTTTCCAGCACAGCCAGCTGAACCTAGGGTTCCTTGTGCTTCTCTTCTTCTTCTTGCTTCTTCATCTCCAAGCCACACCAATAGTTCATCAATCAAGAAATGGAGACTATCTTCTTCTTCATCTTCACCATGGCTCCCTATTGATACCATTTTTGGAGAAATCTCCCAACCTAGAGACCTCCCTTGAGCTAGCTCTCTTCATTTGAAGGTCATCCAAGTAAGTGTTCTTCTTCATCTTCTAGATTTGTGTTCCTATAGCCTTAGAGAAGTGGAGCCTTTATTATTGAAAGGTTTCCTTGTCATTTTATGGTTTAACCCATTTTAGGGTTTGTTTTAGGGGTTTTTGTAGAGATTGCGGATCTTGAGCTTGAGAGGTGATTAGGAGCTTGATTTGCTAGATTGGAACCCAAGGCAAGTGGATGATTGGATCGTTTTGATTATTAACATGTTTTGTGAGAAAAATCTTGTTTCATTAAGGGTTTTGGTGATTTTAGTAGTTGTCTTTACTATGATTAATATTGATTTTGAAATGTGCTTATTGATGAGTTTATTTCCATCTTGTTCATGCTTGGAAAATGTATGCCTCATATTGTCAAGGTTTCAAATGGTTTCACATGAATGAGTTTTCTCCGCCTTGAGATTTGTTGTGAATGGAAAGAATGGAAAGGGAGAAACTTGAAATGAGGAGCTCTTTAGCTCATATTATTGTCTTGGAAACATGTATTTTAGTCTTCTTGTTTATAGTTCTATGTGATTGTTTAAGTGTTGGAAAGGAAAGGAAAAATGAAAGAAAAATCAAGTGTTTCCCGGACCTGCACGCCCAGGTCCGATCGATCGGCCGATCGATCAGTTTGAGTCCAGTGAAATTTGATATTGTTTTTTTTTTGGAAACCTTTGGGCTTTCTATGAGTCCTAGGGGTATATACCTTAGTGTTGAGACTAACTGTGCCCTAATCTAAAGTCTCCAAGACTAGGGAACTAAAAGAAAGAATGGTGATGATCTAGGCACTAATTCTTGGTTTTAGGTGGGACCCTGGCTACCCTTTTTGGACTGTTTGGACCATGGGTGAGAATGTCTTGAGCCGACACGCCTCACGGTTGGTTCGGTGGCATCGAAGTTCAATCCATTTCAATCTCGAACGGGATGGAACGACGTAATATCTTCTTTATATCTAAACACAAGTCTTTCCCTTGGTTATCGCGAATTTTATTCCTTTCGGTGACTGAATAGGTTGCTCGATGTTTCCGGATTAATGTCATGCCTAGGATGGACTGTTTATAATCTTGATTTTTGCTATTGTAACATCTAGTACTACCCATAAGCTCATTTTAAGTTTTGAAAATAGTAAAAGTGCATAAGGAGCCCGGAATGTCTTCAAACTCAAGGAGTACCAAGTAATGACTATAATCGACATACGGGACCCCTATTCACTTAAATAGATCTTGAAATTTATACTTTTCTTGAAATTGTTATAGTTTATTGTTTCACCTCATCTCCAAGAGTTGCATTACATGACTTGTTTCCCCGAAAACATGAAGTTACTCTAGTAACAGTTATTTGTCCCGAAGTGCATTGCACCACATGATATGTCAGTGTGCCCTTGAGCACCCCCGTCTTGCCCGTTTGATTATGTATCTGTACTTGGTTTACTTGCATATGTCTCGATTGTATTTGACCTATGAGTCGGCACCACTAAGCTTGGATAACCCTGTTGGTCTGATCCACCGACTTGGAGATCCCCCTCTTGTCCTGCCAGCTGCAGTTTGGATCCCGCTACCCGGTCATTACCGTGGTCTTGTCCCGATACCGCAGATTGCTACTGTGGTCCCCGATGCCCGGCTCGCTACCGTGGTCATGTATAGTATATGTATATGCATTCATGAGATCCACTGTTTCTCCTCACCTCGAGTGACTGAGATCAGGGCCTAGTTATTGCTCTATCGCTTTAGTGATAGAGGACTTAGCTTCGTGTGGTTGCCATCTTGCCAGTTCCCGATTCCTTGGATACCCGACACGTTTTATATTGCTTAAGTGCTTTCTGATAAATGATTCGTTTCCTTTATGAAAGTTGTTATTTAAACAAGTGTTCATATTCTCCAATGTAAATTCAGTTATTATTATATTGTTTTCTGTCCTTTGTACACGCACATGTTTTAAATGAATGCCGGTTGGGCGAATACCCATGCTTTTACATATGTTTCAAACGATCGATGGTTTTACTAGATTTATGTGATTACACATGTTTTAAATGAATACCCGAATTGTTAAATATCCGTGCTTTGTTTTAAATGACATTTGGCTTGTGAGATTCCTACGTTTATACCTGTTTTAAACGATACCCGGTTTGTTAAATATCCATGCGTTGAAATATGTTTAAATGAATACTAGTTTTGTCAGATTTCTTTGGTTACACCTATTTAAATGAACACCCGGTTTGTTAAATATCCGTATTTTTACATATGTTTCAAATGGACATTGGTTTTGCCAGACTGCTATGAATACCTGGTTTGTTGTATACTTATGTTTTTACCTAAGTCTCAAATGAACGTTTGTTTTGTCAAACCACTATATTTATACATGTATTAGACGAACACCCGATTGTCAAATATCTATGATTATAGATGATGTAAATGAACACATGTTTTATTAGATCTTCATGTTTTACCCATGCTTGAAACGAATACATGTTTTGTCGGAGATCCACGATTTTGCACCCGTTTAATTATATGCAGCATTTGATTGAATAGCATGATTTATCATATGTTTTATTCTTCAGTATATTATTATCTTTTCATCCACCTGCCAGACCGTCGTGTCTGACCCACTACTTTTGGTACTCAGGTTCAGATTTCTTCGTCCCGAGTTGAGTGCTCTTGTTGGCTGTGAAGCCATGTCTTACAGGTTGTTTTGTCGGCTATGTCATGTAGACATTGAGCTTGACATCGGAGCTACGTCATATTTGGGGTAGTGTTTATAGCTTATTGTTGTATGGCTTTTATTAGCCTTTTTCTTGGGATTCTTAATTAATGTACATTGATAATTGTAACTTGAACATATTTAGGAATGTAATATCCTGTTACTGTCAGCTCTGTATTTTGTTGTGATGGTTTACTCCAGTCTGATATGATTCTTGATATGATAGCTATATGCTAAAGGTTGAGTGCGATGCGGAATCCGATGGCCACGGACTCCGGGTCGCAACGCCACGAAAGCTTCCGCAAAATATTCAGAATGTGTTGGAATGTGTTGTCTTCACACACGCTGATCTTGGGAGAAAAATACATTTATGCTTTAAAATCCCATTCCCGCCCCCGAGGTTCCGGTTCGGGGGCGTGACAATATTGATAGCCTCATTTAATGTTTTGTAAACATGTTGGTTTAGCATTTATTGTCTTTTGGGTATATCCTAAATGAATGTTTGTGAAATGGTTTCCTTCCTCTTTACTTTGTATTAGACTTGATATGGAAGAAGTAATGGAGTGAACATATGATGGGGCTTTGGAGAAGTGTAGATAGAGGCATTGGAGGAGCTCTTAGCTCAATGTTATTACAGAGATTAAGTGGAAGTGGGGAGAATGGTTTTGAGGAGGAGAAAGGGCTCAAATCTAAACACAGTGGGTGATTCCCGCACCTGGCGGTCAACCTGCGGTCACCCTGCGGCCAGCCGCCTGGTGACTGGCGGCTAACCGCCAGCTAGCCGAAATGTCATGGTTGCTTTTCCAGAGAGCACACTTCTCAACCTGAAAACTCGGTCAGCTCCACAGTTAGCTAGCGGCTAACCGCCGAACCCATCGGTGGCTAACCGCCAGCTAACCGCACTTGGCAGTTAGCTTTCCAGTAAGCTGTATTTCTGCAGCCCAACCGCGGTCAGCCAGCGGCTAGCCGGCCATCCCAGCGGCGGCTAACCGCCAGCTGACCGCCAGGTAACCGAAATTCCCCAGATTTCGAAAAGCTCCTCTCTCGAACGAACTCTCCGGTTCGTTCGAGCGCTGAGCTTTGTCGATCAAAGGAGATTCACTAGGCATTGTATGAGGCCATTCGAGAAAGAAACCATATCACGAGGATGTCATTCGAAGTTTTGAAAATTCAAAGTGTATAAGGAGCCCGGAATGTCTTCAAACTCAAGGAGTACCAAGTCATTTCAATAATCGACATACGGGACCCCTATCCACTTAAATAGATCTCGAAATCAACAGTTTTCCCGAAATGGTATAGTTCATTATATTTCTTCATTTTCCCAGGTCTACTTAAATGATTTGTTTTCCCGAAAGCATGATAGTTACACTAGTAACCGTTAATTGTCCCGAAATGTATTGCCCGACATGAAATGACAGTGTGCCCTTGAGCACCCCCGTCTTGCTCGTTTATTTATTGTACTTGTTTTACTTGCATATGTCCCGATTTGTTATTTGACCTATGAGTCGGCATCACTAAGCTTGGATACCTTGTCGGATTGATCCACCGACTTGGAGATCCCTCTTCCGTCCCGCCAGCTGCAGTTTGGATCCCGATACCCGGTCATTACCATGGTCCTGTCCCGATACCCGGTTCGCTACCGTGGTCCCGTCCCGTATATTTATATTGTATATATGATTTGCGTTGAATCTCCTCACCTTGTGTGACTGAGATCAACGTCCCGTGATACTGTTGTCACTTTAGTGACAGAGGACTTAGCTTTATGTGATTGCCATCTTGTGAGTTCCCGATCCCTTGGTTACCTCATATGTCTTATCTTGTTTACCTGTTTTCTAGCAAATGATTTATCTATTTTGTGAGAGTTCTTGTTTAAACAGATTTCCTTGCTTTTCGAGATATTTCATCTATTATATGTTGTTGTATCTTTTCACTCTCTTGCCAGACCGTCGTGTCTGATCCTTTGCTTGGGTACTCAGGTCCCGTTGCCGGTTTCCTTGAGGAGGAGCCGGAGGAGGCGGTAGGTGAGCCGCAACCTCTAGTTGAGTGGCGTGCCGACGATGTCATCTAGACATCGGGTTGCTACAAGAGGCGTAACATTTTGGGGAGAACTTATTAACCATTCTTTTGGGTTATTATTTTGTAATATTGGCCTTTGTTGGCCTCTAATTTTGGGAATGTAACTAAATGATATTTTGTCTAACTTTAACAACTTTTGGGAAACATGCTATAGATCATTGCTCATTCTGATACAGTTTTGATATTTGATGTTAATGCTTGCATGATTAGAGATAGTCTACTATTTGATTTGCTACATGCTTCCGCACTTAAAAAGAAATATTCCTTGATGGTTGTGATATCCTCACCGCGGACACCTGTGGGAAATTAAATAAATGTATGTATGTATGTTTTAAATAAACTGTTGATGTTCACTTAGTCCCGATCCCGGATCAGTCACGTGGGGCCCGGTCCGGGGTCGCGACAATCACTTCCTAGCGTGTAATGAATATTAATTATGCCCTTGCTAGTCGTGTTCATCGTGTTTGGATAAGTGATTTCCCCCTTTTTATCTCGACATGTTTTGATAGTGTTTCGCGTGTTTTGTGCATTCATGAATTAAGTAACACCACTGAGCTTGGACTGCCCTTTCAGTTTGATCCACTGTCTGGGGGTCCTTAAACATGTGGACTGTCTGCAGACTGGTCGTGTATTTATTACACATCGTGCGTGTCCGGTTCCGCGGCCGGAATTCCCGTCTTTGTGGGAAATCGTGTCGTGATTATATTATGTATATCGTGCTTGTCGTGCGTGCTTGCTATTTTCATTATATAAATGATAGAGAAAGGATGGGCTCTTTGTGGATTGTAACTATTCATGCTATTATAAGTACTCATGCTAGTTTGTCTTAGTATCTCAGCTCAGTTAAATATTTCTGCAAATGTATCTCAGTTATTATAGTATTTCAAATCAAGGATTTGCTTATATGTTTTCTTAAACGTTATTGTTTCATGCTTGCACCTAAATTGATTACCTGCCAAACCGTTGTGTTTGACCCTTGTTTGTTGGTGCCCAGGTGCAAGAGACGTTGCCTTTGAGGAGGAGCGTCAGGAGGAGGCTTGTGAGCAAACCCCTGTGAGAGAGTGGCAGCCTGACGATGTCATCTAGACGTCGGGCGGGTTCTTGAGTCTCGGCGTCATTTTGTTGGGGTTTCCTTTAATTACTTTGGAGAAGTGTATTGGCCTCTGTTGGCCTCTTATGGGTTGTAATTAAACTTAAATTACTTTTGAGTCAGTCTTACAACTTGAACTATGTTGGGAATGCCAGTTTAACTTCTTCCTTTGATACTATGTCTTGTTACTATTTGTCATGGCACTTAAACATTTTATTGGTGCTCATCTTGTTGTGTTTTGTTATACGCTTCCGCATACTTGATCGTGTGAGTCAGATTCCGCGTGGTTTTGGGAATCCTCACCGCGGGAACCTGTGGGAAAGAATATCTCCAAATCTCTGATGTACACAACGCACGTCGCGGGCCCGGGATCTGTTCCGGGGTCGCGACATCCTCTCTCTCCTTTTATAACACTTAAGTAACCTCCTCTTACTGATTGAAATAGAAGTCTTACTTCCATAACAATTAGTTGCTTACCAAATCACAATTAGAAGTCTTACTTCAAATATGATTAGTAACTACCTCTTTTACTAATTAAAATTGAAGTCTCACTTCCATTAATAATTAGTAACTTACTATTACCACTATTAGAAGTCTCACTTCAAATAGAAATAGTAACTTTCTATTTCCTTTTAGAGTTCTACTATAATTAGTATCTTTCTAATATCTTGGGCTAGCGTGGGGACCACTAGGGATTCCTTAGAAAGCTGGCTCCAACTGGGACACGTGACCCCACATCTCATGTGCAAACCGGGCCCACAGTTAATTGCAAATAACTCCACTATATAAATGCAATTGCACTCCAATCTTAGGAATAAATTACAATGAAGACCCTAAACTTCCACATTACCACAAGTAGGCCCCTCCATCTATATCCATGGATTAATTGGACATGTCCACCAAATTAGATCCATATCTTATTATCCTTAAGCCCCAATTAATTATAATGATCATTTGGTACCAATCCAATTAACTCTTAATTAGAATGGGTGCGCATTTACCAATGATAAATCCATTAATTGGCACAAGGGGATATTAAAGATAGATTCCATCTTGACCATTGAATGTTCCCACAACTCTACTATCACGTACCCAAATCACCGAGGTGTCGACCTACAATTGGCCTCACTCATTGGTGACTCAAAGCAAATGAATAGATAGAAACTTGAGTTCATTAATGTCTCAGGATTGTGAGCCTATTGCTAGGGAATTATAAGAGCATACCTTAAAGTAAAGACAGTGTATATAAGGTGCATCTCATGGTCCTTCAATACATCCAATGTACCAGCACCATGATCCAGAATCTTACATTCTGATGATCAAGACAAATCACACTATCTCATAGTGATCAAAGTGCTGCAACCTTGTCAGATGAGATGCCCAATCTCATCACTGGTTGTGAAGATATTTAAGTATAAGATTTGCAATACATGTCTCCTGTATGCGGATCTCATCCACACACATATATTACATCTAGTATACTTGTGGACTCCGATTCATCTCATGAATCATTATGTCATTCGTATTGGTTATGTGTAAGTATATAATTAAACACCATTCATCTCATGAAAAGAAAACATTATTGTATTGATAAATAAAGAAATTAATCAATTTATTACATCATATACTTGGTATTGAGACCATAAAACTAACACTAGTGTCTATTGAGAATTGTCTGTACATGAGAACGGACTGACATGTAACTCTCAACAGTTACAGAGTGTCACTCCTATGGGTTCCACCTTTGGTCTAGCTTGTGTTCCCCTGCCCTGAATCGCCAGCAACCTAATTTGAGCCCCCATACAAACCAACTCACCGTTGGATTCAAGCCCAAGGAATTTTCTAACTTTTAACTAGTTTTTATGAGTCCCATCTCAATCACAATAGATTTGTTGGATCATAAAATCCTAATTTAAAACTGCACTAATTTGTTGGTTCCAATCCCAATCCATCAGGTAGACCCAGCTAGAATTGCAGGTGCTCATAATATCTAAACTACACGTCTCTCTCTCTCTATTTATATATTCTGAAAACCATATGATTCTCCTTCACTTTCAAACATTCTGTGCATCACCATAAAAGTGTTTGATAAAAGATTTGAAGATCAACCTTTTCTTCACTTCTTTTAGTGGATGTTTGAATGTTGGATTCTCCGTGCACTAATCATTTCATCTTTTCTTAATTGTAAAGCTACCTAGTTCTTGTGGGGGAACATGGAGATCTACTCATTTCCAAGTAAAGTTGGTTTTGTGTGGTGCTTATTCACCAAGTTCATTTACATTGAAAACAAAACAAATTAAAAAACCTCCAATCATCCAAATGAAAGGTGCACACAATAAAAACCTAAAACCTCCATCTCCGAAAGTGGGTCTTGATATTCCCATCTTAACTGAGTCTCAACCCCACAACAGTGATGCTGTCTCTCCCCTTCATTTTCAGATTCAACTCAGCCGAAGATAAAGCTTACATCCTCAGTGCCTCTCCCTTCCAAATAGAGAAGAAAAAAAATTTCTTGCCCTGGTCCCTTGGACAAGAAGAAACAGAGTGGCCTTCCTTTGCTCCTGTCTGGATTAGACTAATAGGGTTGCCCTATCACTGTTGGAGTCAAAACATCATCTTCTCTTTGGCTAACACCATTGGTCAACCAATCAAGCTAGATGAAATAACCAAAGCTCAAAGAATACTTACATTTGCAAGGGTGCTGGTCAACATAGATCTCTCAAAGCCAAAACCTTCTTCTATCCAAGTGGAACTTCAAGGGGAAAGAGATCTGGTTCTAGAAGTAGCCTATGAAAACATCCCTTGTTCACTCTGTCTCTCCTCAGGTCACACCAACCACTCTTGTCCATCCTCCAATCTCTCTAAACCTGCAAACACAACCAAACCAGTAGCTCCTTCCTTCCTTATCACCCCTGTCCCTGCATCTACAAGCCAGATTAACTTACCTCCCCTTGCTCAAACTCAACCCCTGAACAACCACTCTAACATCCATAGCACCATAAACCTAAACTCAGGCCAAACCCCCATCCTTACCTTGATAGCCCAACACCCTCAATCAACCCAAAGGCCCCCCAGACCAATAGTATAAGACCCAGATTTATCAGTCATACCTCAAAGACAAGCTCAAAACATTGTTCCTCCCCAACATCCCCCCTCACAGCCAACAAAAACCAACAACCAGATGGACCACCAGCCCAGGCTCCTTTCCAAAAAAGAACCTGCCACTAAACCCAAATCTTCAAGGGCCAAGGAAGTTCCCCCCTCTCTCAATGATCTGTCATATGATATCAATACCTCAAATCCTTTCTCCATACTAGAGAACTGCTCTTTGGCAGACCTCCCCCCCCCCCCCCCACAACCAACAACCCCTATCTATATTGCAAAAACTTATAGTCCATCTCAGAAGGGAACTCTTCAACAGGCCCCCCTCCAGGTTTTGAGCAGCACCCAGAAGTATTAGATTCAATGGATTCCCAAGTTGTAGGTGAAATTGATGCTTAGACCATCACTCCATAAACAACACCCATAGAAACTCACCTATGACCTTCAGCAACTATGGAGGCTACTTCATGCACTGCTTCATTACTTCTTCAAGATACCTCAGGTGCAAGGAAAAATCAAAAAACAGGGAAAGGGAAAAAATCTCAGATGGTTCAAGATAGTGGCCCGGTTTCAAGGAGGTCTAGAGGCAAGATCACCTCCTCCAGCTTTCCCCCATGATAAAAGTCCTCTACTGGAATTGTAGGGGTATTGCCAACAACCCTACTAAAAGAGCCTTGGCAAATATGGTCCGTAAGCATTCCCCAGATCTAATTCTCATATCAGAGCCAATGACAACCTTTTCCTCCTCTCAATTCTTGAAACTTAGTTCCTTTGGGTTTGATTCCTTCCACTCCAATGCTTCCCATTTGGCTCGCGCAAACCTCTGGTGCATATCCAGATCCTCTCACCATCTATCAACCACTATCTCTGACTCTTCCTCACAGCACTTAACAATGCTTCTCCAAAACCCAATCTCAGGTCTATCCACTCTCATTACAGGTGTTTAAGGAGCCAACAACCCAACCCTCAAGAAAGATCTATGGAATCAGCTCATTGCCATTTCCTCAACCACCATTCCTTGGTGTGTACTAGGGGACTTTAATGCCATCCTTAATCATGAAAAAAGTTGAGCCTTAGTCTCTCCAACCCATCCTCCCTCAAAGATTTCCAATCCACTGTCTTGCAAACTGGACTTCAAGAAACTCAATTCTCAGGGAGCATATTTACTTGGTCAAATAATAGATAAGGCCTCTCTTATGTCACAACAAGGCTGGACCGAGCCTTAGTCAATGCTCATTGGCTTCACCACTACAGAGATCATATAACTCATCACCTTGCCAGAATATCCTTTGACCACAACCCAATCCTTTTGGATCATAAAAAATCTTCCCCTGCATCCACTGCCCCCTTCAAGTTCGAAAACAAATGGCTCCTCCATCCTCCAGCCAACACTCATCAACAATAACAACCATACCAATAAAAAAAACAGAACTTCAAAACAGGAAAAAGAAAAAAAAACAGAACTTAAAATTGTGAGCCTCTTTGTCTATGGATCATTAAACCAACATCACATTCACATCACAACCAATAAGGTCTTCATGTGAACCGGTACAGGGGTTGAAATAGTTGGAAAACACCCATCAACATTGATAATAATGATAATAGTTTTTTTTTATCAAGAAGACGACGGTACCAATCCCTGATTTCAGATAATAAAGAGAACATATTCCAATCGCATACTTTTTTATAATATAGAAATCTGGTTTGAAAGCATCAATTAAATATAAGCATACATGGAAAGAAATTTCAACAAATAAAGAAAAGAAGAGGAAGAGAACCTCTCCAATGAGCGCTACTTTGAAGAAGACATCGAATGAAGATTCCTCCACAAGTAGCAGCCGCTAACCACGTCGAGATCTTGGATTTCGGTTGGATTTAGGGCAGAGAGATAGTAAGAGAGAATGAACAGAGAGCTAGCGAGGCACTACTTCTCCGTTTGAAGGACTATCAAAGGCAGAAGAGAGGCTGAACATATAAGAATAGGGCGCGACTTTCGTTTATAGAAGAGACTCTTAACGAAGGTGCGGGCGATGAATTAAAAACAAAAAAATAAAAGGCAGGAGATGGGAATAATTGGGAGAACTTTTTTTTTTTTTTTTGTAACGCTATAAAATAATGTCACTAATAAAATTACTATCTACGACGCATTTTAAGCCACGTTGCAAAAAAACTCATTATCTGTGACGCAGCAGGTATACTGTTGCAATTAAATATTTTTTTGTGACGTCAAAATTGTGTCCCAAATAAATAGTTATTTTTTATGCTTAAATTTTTTATGACACCATATGATGGAGGCCGCTAATACTAATTATTTGCGACGCAAATAATTCAGTGTCGCGAATAAGATATTATGTGCGGCGCAAAAAGGAAACTGTTACAAAAACCTTAACTTTTCTATGACATAGCTCAGACTAAAAATTATTTGCGACACGGGGATTGCGTCGCAAATAGAGACACTTATTTACGATAGAAGATTATGTCGCAAATGACTATCTGGCGTCGCGAATAATTTTACCGCCATTTGGTGCCAATGATTTTATGACGCATTTGTTTGCGACGCACTATATTCATTGCTGAAAGTATCTATTTGTGACGTATGGAGTCTTGTGTCGCAAATACTTAACTTGTTGCGACGGGTCTAATTTTATGTTGCAAAAAATTTATTTTTTCTGACGCTTTGGGTTGCGTCGCAAATATTTTTGTCGCTTAAAATCCCATTTGTTGTAGTGAAGCAAATATATCTAATGAACATGTACATCAAATGTAGCCAAGTACCAGACAATACAATTCGGAATAAGAAGTGATAAACAATCAAACCCTAAGTTCAATGTCATTCCTGAAGCATCGTACATCCCTACTCCATTAACGAAATGAATTAGGTTTCACGATACCCAAACAATCATCTTCGTGCATAGATATAAAGAAGGGTATCCCGTTGCCCCCACACCACCCACGATTGAGTTAGGTTGAATTCCCATACAACCAGAATAACCGTGAAGAACGTCGGCTCAAAACATCCACACACATAGTCAAATGAGTAAAAAAGGGTAGCCAAAGTTCCACCTAAGTCCATCCAAGCTAGGTTTAGAAAGGCCATTCCCAGAAGGTGCCCACAGTTCACCTGGTCGACCTGATCCAGACCCAGTTGACATCCTTCTAGAGAACCCGATTGACCGAAAGTTGTAAGTGAAATGGGTGAACAATGTTTTCGTCAGGCGCCCAGAACCTGACTCTGTGTGGCCGGTTGATCGCATACACTGTGGAAACAGAACACATTGCGAAAGTTGGAAGCGAAATGGGCAAACAATGTTTTTGTTAGGCGCCCAGAACCTATCTCTGTGTAGCTGGTCGACCGCATACATTGCGGAAACAAAACACAGTTATGTAACTGTTAGACCCCGACCCAGACTAACCCGATTAGTGTGTGCTTAGTCTTAAGTCGGTTTAGTTACCGTTGGGTTAGAATATAATTAGTTTTAGTCATGGATATAGCTTTGGAAATTTTGAGAGCGTTTAATGTTGTCAGACACATTCAGAGAGGCCTGAGTGTACGTGTAAGCATGGGAGGATCACTTTGATTTCCGTTTAAATTGTGATTTTGATTTTCTTTGAATGGTTTTATTATTCTACACAACTTTCGTTTTCAGCCTGTTTGTGTTTGAAGCCCAAAAAGGCAAAGTTTGGGAACTAGATTTTTTTAGGATCATTTTATCCTTCTTTGTCGAGTTCGTCCGGGGCCTGCAAGATCATGTTTTTGTCGACACAAGAATTAGACCTAATGGGCCCCATTTGCAAAGTACTTAAGTCACACTCTCCTTCTTTCTCTTGTGCATTCTCATTTCCTGCAACCCTAGAGAACCAAAGCTCAAGGAGAAAACCCTATTTTCTTCAACCTTTCCCCATCTTGCATTCCCTAGTTATGAGTTTTCAAATGAAATTATAAGGCCACTATTCTCTTCCCCTCATCCCAAGCTTTCTATTAATACTATTTTCTTGAAAATTATAGTTGGGCAAGCTCTCCATTTTCTTGATCTCTTCTTGCTTGGGCATCTCTAGGTTAGGGCTTCAACCCAACTCTTCAATGCAGTCTTTTTAGCTCCAAAATAACTTATTTTTCTAGCATGCAACACCCATTTCGAAATGGGTTTCTTGTTTTCAAATTAGGTTGAGTTTTGAATGAATTTTCATAGGATTTTTGTAGTTTTTGGCTTAGCTCTTGAGTAGGAGTGCTTGAAGAGGATTTGTTTGGCATTTGGGCTAAGGCAAGTAAGCTCTATAGGTTGAATGTTGCATGTGTGTTTGTGGATTGCATTGTTACTCTTGAAATTTGCATATAAGTTGTTATTAATCTTCATTGTTATGTTTTCTTTAGATTCTTCTTATGTGATTTCCATTCAAGTATATGTATTAATGTCAAGTGCTTTTTCAAACTTCTAGATTTCTATTTGATTGCAAGCCCTTGTTTCATCAGGAAATTTTGATTTGTTTTGATAGAGTGTGGATATTGAATGTTTTAGATTGTGGATTGAATGGTATGGAAATCTGAAATTGACCCCTTGGAGAGCATGGAGGCTCAGATTTCAGGTGGTCTAAGGATGTGAAGAAGGGAAGAAGGAAATAAAAAATGTGTACAAGGGAGTGCATTTTCTGCACCCAGCGAGCACAGGCATAAGCCTGTTCACTCGAGTGACCAGGCCACTGCCTGGGGCGGAGTAGGCCAGAGACCTATTCGCTCAAGCGACCCTTGGGTCCGCTCGAGCGAACAATCATCTGTCTGGCCTGGTTCAGGACGGAGACATGTCCCCTCGAGCGACCCTTATGGTCCGCTCGAGCAAATAGTTTCACTCGAGCGAAGTGTCAAAACCGCTCGAGCGAACATGCCAGATTTCAGGACTGAGTTTTGTTTTTCATTCGTGTATTTTTGGGGATTGAAAAAAACTAGTCTATGTTGAGGGTTTTCAGTTGACATTGTGCCATTGGGAATCCGAAATGTATTCTAACTTCGGGGACACCAATTTATGTTTATTTCTGACATTTGGGTCTCAATTATATAAAGGTCAATGAATAGCCTCAACATATGCTCGATAGACCTCGCGTTCAAACTTTAGTTTTGGTATGATAAGTACCATCGTGTACTCATTTTAAATTTCAAGTATAAGCTAGCTCGTTTGAAGACTTGTACTAAGAATCAAGGGGATCACTTCCTAAGCTTGTTATGCATATAAATTATGCCTTTTTGCTAGTCGTGTCTTGTCTCGTTTCAAAAAGTGATTTCCCCATTTTATTTCGACTTGTTTAGAACGTGTTTCGCCGTGTTTTTGTGCATTCATAAATTTAAGTGAACACCACTGAGCTTGGACTGCCCTTTCAGTCTGATCCACTGTCTGGGGGTCCTTAAACATGTGGACTATCTGCAGATTGGTCTTGTATTTTATTACACCTCGTGCATGTCCGGTCCCGCGGCCAGAAATCCCCGTCTACCTCAATGTGGTGTTGGAATCGTGTTTTGTTTATTGTCCTTATCGTGCTTGTCGTGCGTGCTTGCTCTTTTCATTATATTTGATAGAGAAATGATGGGCTCTTTTTGGATTTACTATTCATGATATATTATACGTATTCATGCTAGTTTTATTTTCATATATTTTTGAAATGTACCTCAGTCAAGTAATTATTTCAAGTTCAGTAAATTGTTTTAATATGTTTCCCTAAAAACAATTATTGTTCCATCCTCATACCTAATTGATTACCTGCCAAACCGTCATGTTTGACCCTTGTATTTTGGTGCCCAGGTGTAGGTGACATTGCCCTTGAGGAGGAGCATCAAGAGGAGGCTCTTGAGCCACCCCCAGCTCGTGAGTGGCAGCCTGACGACGTCAACTAGTCGTCACGTGGGATCTTGAGTTTCGCTCCATTATGTCTTCGGTTCTTTTGTCATATTTTGGGAATTGTATTGGCCTTGTTGGACTCTTGGGATGTATCAAAACTTAACTTACTTTTGTGTTAACTTTATGACTTGAATTATGATGGGAGTGTCATGTTATAATTCCTTCTTTTGATATCTTGGTCTTGATGCTATTTTACTCATGCACTTGACAATTTTATTCATGTTTTGTCGAGATGTGATTTGCTACACGCTTCCACAAACTTGATTGTGTGAGTTAGTCTCCCGTTTCTCGGGATCCTCACCGCGGGAACCTGTGGGAAATTCTAAATTAACTCCAAACCAACTGACACGTAGCGGGCCCGGGACCGGTTCTCGGTCTTGAGTAGCGACAGGATTGGTATCAGAGCGGGACTTGTTTCAGACACTTAAAGGAAACTAGAAAATCTTAGGAACGTGGCGAGGATTCATGAGTTTGTTAGATTTGTCTAAGTCTCATACTAACCTAGAAGACTATTAAACCATATTTGTTGTGTACTAACGCTTTGTTTTACAGCATCATGCCTCCAAGAAAAGCTCCAAGTAATAATGCTTTGGGTAGTAATCAGACTGAGACAAACCCAATTAATACACCCACCGCTACACAGTTCCAAGAACTCATGCAAGCCATGCTAGAGCAGCAGAGGCAAGAAAATAAAACTCAAACAAGATTCCAAGAACAAATGGCTAATTAAAAAGGATGAGGAAATGGCTCAAGTTCAGAGGCAACTATCAGAGGTTTTACAGAATAGGCCACAAGCTCCACCTATGCAAGCTATGGGTCCAAATATTCTTATCACCAGTAGCGACCATGACCCTAATATGTTATTTGAGAGGTTCAGGAAGAGAGCACCAAAGGAATTTTCAGGTCACGAGAACCCGTTAGCTGCAGACGACTGGTTGGCAAACACTGAGAATATCTTTGATGTCTTCACATGCACAGGAAGACAGAAGGTCAACCTCACCGCTTCGTTGTTCTATGGGCTCACAAATCAATGGTGGCAAACGGTCAAGGAACTGTATATGACAATGGCTAATGAGGGTGCATGGGTAGCATTCAAGACACAATTTTAGGACAAGTACATTCCATCCCATGTCAAAAGACATAAATCTATTGAATTTCAACAACTCAAGCAAGGCAATATGATCGTTCTAGAGTATGTCTCCAAATTTGAGAGACTAGCCAGATACCGAACTTATTGACACCGAACAGAAGAAGATAAACAAGTTTTGGGAAGGATTGAATCCAATCATCATGAGAGATGCCATAGGAGTAGTTCCACCAGCTACCTATGATGAAGTTGTAAAACGGGCCTATAAATTTGAAGATATTAACAACATGATCATCCAAGACAGGAAACAACACTACTAGCAACAGAATCAGATACAGCACCATAACAAGAAACCAAAGCAGGAGCAAAATCAAGTGAGCCAAGGTTGTGCTCACTGTGGTAAAAATCACGAAACTCATGAATGTCGTAAGGTCGTAGATGCTTATTTCAAGTGTGGGGCCATGAACCATGCAATCAAGAATTGCCCACAACTTCATAACCAAGGCAATAGGGACCAACCTCAGAGACAAGCAACTCCACAAAATCAGGCACCGGTTCATAATCTAGCTAGACCACCTCAGCCGCAACAGCAACAACAACAAGGCAGACCACAAGCACAAAATCAGAATGCTCGTCCTCCATAACAGAACAGAAATGCCCAAGGAAGGCAAAATCAAGCACCGAATAGGCTACAAATGCATGGACGCATATACTACCTCAATCGTGTGGATGTTGAAGCTGCAGGAGATGTGATAGAAGGTAAACTTCTAGTTTGTAGAATAGAAGCACAAATTTTATTTGATCCTGGATCCACACATTCCTTTTTATCTCCTATATTTTCCAAAATGATTGATACACCACATAGTGAATTGGATTATATTTTGATTGTCACCACACCAGTAGGTAAACAGGTTGTTTGTAAAACCTATTACCCTAGTTGTTTAGTTTTGTTAGGAGATGTTAATTTAATAGCGAATCTTATTGTTCTGGATATGCATGATTTTGATATCATCTTAGGCATGAATTGGTTAAAAGCATATCATGCTACCATGGATTGTTTTACCAAAACCATAACATTCAGAATGCATGAAGCACAAGCAGAATTGGTATTTCAGAGAAACAAGAGGAAAACTCAAGCAGGATTTTTTTCAGTGTTGAAAGCAAGCAGATTAGTACATAGCGGGTGTGAGGCATTTATTGCATTTATCACGGAGGATAAACAGCTTCAAGGGGTGCGAATTTGTTGATGTTTTCCAATCAGGATACGTCACATCTAAACAGTTTCAAGGGGTGGAGGATATCCCCGTTCAAGAAAGACAAACATATCCAAACATAGCTATAGATATCCACTTGCCTTTTGATGAAGATTTTCTAACACAAAATAAATTTGGGGAAAAACAACCCACTTGAGCTCAAACTTGGGAGAAGATCACTCAACCCAAAATCAAACCTACAAATGCATGCAATAGGTTGGGGTGAGCTCCTCTAATCCATTTCTAACCAAAAGAAGGAGGGAGGCCTAAC
This sequence comes from Cinnamomum chago, assembly GCA_038049695.1. NCBI lineage: Eukaryota > Viridiplantae > Streptophyta > Magnoliopsida > Laurales > Lauraceae > Cinnamomum > Cinnamomum chago. Next base: position 88,373,015 of record CP142453.1, on the reverse strand, counting down.
CCTAGAAGCTTTGGAAGCTTACCTTGAAGTGAGTATTGAATGAGAGGTTCCAAAAGAGAGATGGGTGAGTTTACAAGAACTTGGGAAGGCTTTCATGGAGTTCGCCCGGCGAGAACGGAGCTCTAGTGGTCGTCGACGGCAAGGAGGCAGTGATGGAGATGAGTGAATGAGAGAAATGAGAGAAAGAATGAAGGATTAAGGGATCGTTATTTTTATTTAGATTAGGATAGTTGGAACTTACAGTTTAGTCCTCCGGTCCATTAAAGCAATCATTTGAGCCCCTTTGACGTGTCATATCGAAACATGACAGAAGACTAAAATTCGTTAAATGTTGAGACCTACTCGATACACCCAAACTCCCAAAAAATCATAATCTCATAAAAACCCCTGAAAACTTTCCAAAATTACAAACCAACCCCCTACTCTGCCCATACACGCTCGAAATTGTGTGGGACTTCGCACCATGATCCACACATCAAACCTGACTCACTAAGACTCTAAACACAATTAATTAGCTAGCAGACAATTAATTATAATTAATATAGTATTAGGGGTTGGGGTGTTACACAGACGACGGAGGGAGAAGCTTTCCCGTGGCGGCGAGGGCAATGGTATCATTCCGAAGCTAGGGTGAAACGATGGTGAAAGGGTACAGAATACGATGATGTTATGAGTGGGTATATGTCTAGATGATGATGACGTTGTCCTAATGGATGAAGGGTAAACTTGTCCAAAAAAGTTGTACGAGCGACAATTTGGATGTTTTTATGTGTTTATAAATGATTCTATCTAATCTAGGTTTAGAAACAATTATTTGGTAAAAATCTCATAATTATTATGTAATTTTTACTTTTATAACATTTGAAAATAAAACTAAAGTTAGATTTGTCATTATTGAAATTGAGGCAGTCGAAGTCATTGGTTTCATATATAATAATTAGCTTGACCACTTGTACTTAAAGCATGGGCATGTATATACATAAAAAAGGAATAAAAGTTAGTCATATATAGTATTAGTAGTAGGGCGTCAAGGACTCAAGATTATAAAATATAATTAATAATTAAAAACTACTTAGAAATTTGAGTTGAAACCAATACAAAATTCAATTAAACTTTTGTGCAAAAGAAAATATGCACAAACTGCACAAGTTGATTAGATGGTGAGGGGGAGAAAGGGCAACAGTACGGATTGATCAGGTGGGGCCCCAAGTTGGCCCCTCAGACTGTCGCACGGGCAAGACATCTGCACTTGAAGACTGGTCATATAATTTGACATGAGAATGCAAAAATGGACCATACATATAAATGCATATTATGTCATTGAAATTATCATTTGATCCTTGACTCAAATGGTTTGCATAATAACATCAATTGGGGGACACTGACTTGCTGAGTCAAATAGTAGATAGCTCCAAAGCCTCATCTATCATGAAATCCTCTCGACGCCTCATCTATCATGAAATCTTCTTGACAGACAACTGTCCAAATCTTATGGTAAATCGAAAACGCAACATAGGTAGGTTGTTCATGGCGGGCTGAAGAACATCCCGGCCTGGCCCAATTTCTAGAAACTTGGCACAAAGCTCGGCCATAATTGACTGGCCCGAGCACAGCCTGCCTCAAGCACAGCAAGCCCGAGCCCAGCCCAAGATAACATTATAACAAAAAAATTAAGCCACTTGTAAATGCCAAAAGCCTTATCTCAAATAACTTGGTTCCTTGTGCCTTAAGGAGATGTCATGTGTTTGAATCCTGTCTCCCTATATTTTTCTACAATTACTTTTATGGTCAGGTGGGCCAGGCTTGGGCTCTCGACTAATAAATCCTACCCTAGCCCGTTTATTAAATGGGCCCAAAAAATCATTCAAGCCTGGCTTGATTGGTAAGACTTAAGGTTCAGACCTGAGACAAAGTGAGATGGGCTGGAATCGAGCTTAGGGTGACCTGGTCCATGAACACCCTTAAACATAGCCTAAATTGTCTCAATTGGAAGAAACAAATTGCGAATTGGGAGAAAATTTAGCAAGTAACAGTGTATAAAAGTGGAAACACACTTGCACCTCTTGGCAAGTACAGGTGCACATGGGCTGTTCGGATCGGTTTAGAGGGGAGACTCAACCAAACCGATCTCATCGGTTTTCTATTTTCCCAAATCGAACCGAACCACCCATGTACTCAAACTGAATCGAACCAAACTGAAAGGAACCGGTTCCATTCCGATTTATTTTTTTTTCACAAGAAAATGGCAGTTCAATTGGTGAGAGACGTTGGACTTCAAGTAACGGAGTGAGTGTTCGAGTCTTCTTCAAGTAATTTTTCATATTCCTTTAGATATATTTTATAAATTATATATATATATATATATATATTTATATGATTGGTTTGGTTCAGTTTGGTTGGTTTGAATGGTTTAACTGCACCTTCAAACCAAAAACCGAACCGAATGGAATGGCTTGAAGAAAATCCGAGCCGGTCTACTACAAAACCGATCCTAACCACCCGGTTCGGATTGGTTTCCGCGGTTTTTTTGTGCACCCGTATTGGCAAATCAATTCCACTAACGTTCAAAAGACTAGACCAAAAGATTGAGAAGCCTAGGCTCCATTATGAATAAACTAATAGTAAAACTTAGTCCAAATTAGGAAAAACTCCTTTTTTTATGGACGTATGTTATTAGAACTAGTTTTCGTCTACACAGCTGAAGCAACGTTGCCTAATATTTGGCCCAACTCATTAAACTTTTGGGTTAAGTTGAATTGTTGAGCTTTTCAAGTACCTTCATTGTATGAAAGGATTAAATTTACTTTTATTGTCATAATGTCACATTTGTAGTTTATAATGATCTCCTTGTTGGAAGTAGGTGGGCCTCGTGGATAGGTTTCAAAAACTTTTGACCCACTTGACTTAGGGATCAACTGTCCATAAGGCAACAAAACCCAATCCACGATCCAAGAACCATATACTCATGATCAAGATCAGTAAAACACTATATTTAAGATAGAATATAGCTGCCAACAAGCAACCATAAAATCCACAACATACAAAGAAGTAGATTATACCTTGGGAGCTCGGTTGTGCTTTAATGGAGAAGTTAACAACTTGTTGGATGAAGAACTCTTTCTTTCTAACAAATTAGAATCTCCGAAACCTAATTGTCTTCCACGCTATATCCGGCATCAGATCTCTTTTCTCAAGAAGAAATGTGGGATCTCCAAGAGAAATCAACTAGAAACTCTAAGGAGATCGGAATAGAATGTAGGAAGTAGGTGGGCCTCGTAGATAGGTTTTCAAAACTTTTTGACCCACTTGACTCAGGGATCAAGTACCTATAAGGACATAAACCAAATCCAGGATGAAATCCCTTAAACTCATCAATCATATACATCAATATACTCTATTTAAAAGATAGAAATCAGCAACAAACAAGCAACCAACCAAAAATCCACAACAAATAGAGAAGTAGATTATACCTTTGGAGCCCGACAGTGCTCTAATTGAGAAGAATATTTGCTAGATGAAGAAACTCTTTCTTTGTAGCAAACTCGGGATCTCCAAGACCTCTTAGCCTTCCACGCTATGACTCATATCAGATCTCTTTTCTCAAGAAGATTGGTGGAAACTCCAAGAGAAAACCAATTAGGAATTCTAAGGAAACTAGAAGAGAACTAGAAGAGAGAGAGAAATGTGCAACTCTTGCACAAAGGGGGCTGGGCGAGGATTCCTATGCATGGACGTCCAAGGGGTTTGTTCCTTTTATATAGCCCTTAAGCAACAACTCTTTACTAATTGAAATAGAAGTCCAACCTCCATTAAGAATTAGTAACTTCTTTCTAATTATTCTAGAAGTCTCACTTCCACAACAATTAGTAACTTACTATTACTACTATTAGAAGTCTCACTTCAAATAGAAATAGTAACTTTCTAATTCCTTTCTTTTAGAGTTCAAGCAGGATTAGTATCTTTCTAATAACTTGGGCTAGTTTGGGGACCACTAGGGATTCCATAGAAAGCTAGCTCCAACTAGGACACCGCAACCCCACATCTCATGTGCAATCTGAGCCCACAGTTAATTGCAAATAACACCACTATATAAATGCAATTGCACTCCAGTCTTAGGAATAAATTACAATGAAGACCCTAAACTTTCCAACTACCACAAGTAGGCCCCTTTATCAATATCCATGGATCAATTGGATTAAACCTACCCCTTCCAATTTTTTATCCACATCTTATTTTCCTTGAACCCCAATTAATCACAGTGATCATCAGTACCATCCAATTAACTCTTAATCGAGACGGGTGCGCACTTACTAATGAAAAATCCATCAATTGGCAGAAGGGGATAATATAGATAGATTCCATCTTAACCATTAGATGTTCCCATAGTTCTTTTACCATCTACCCAAGACACCGAGGTGTTGACCTACAGTTGGCCTCACTCATTGGTGACTCAAAGCAAATGAAAAGACAAAAAACTTGAGTTCATCAATGTGTAATGATTGAGAGCCTACTGCTAAGGAATTATGAGAGCAAACCTTAAAATTGAGACAGTATTCCATAAGGTGCTTCTCATGGTCCTTTAATACATCCAATGTACCATCACCATGATCAAGAATCTTGTATTCTGATGATCGAGACAAATCACACTTTCTCATAGTGGTCAAACTGTTGCAACCTTATCAGATGAGATGCCCGGTCTCATCACTGGTTGTGAAGATATTTAAGTATAAGATTTGTGACACATGTCTCCCATATATGGATCTCATCCATACACATACATCACATCGATCTAATATACTAAAGGGATCCGGTTCATCTCATGAACTATCATGTCATATATATTGGTCATGTGCATTAAGTAATAAAATACCATTCATCTCATTAAAGGAAATCATGATTTTATTGATAAATAAAGAAATTAATCAATTTATTACATCAATTGATGGATTGAGACCATACAAACTAACAAAGAAACTAGAAGAGGAAGGAGATGAGAGAGGGGCATGCAACTCTTGCACTAGGGCTGGACGTCCAACTCTTGGGCGTGTATCTCTATGGGCGTGCAAGACTCTTGGTTATTAGGTTATGTACGTCCAAGGGTGCTCCCTTATTTATAGCTTTAGAAAACCTCCTTCACTTACTAATTATTAGAAGTCCTACTTCCAAAGTAATTAGTAACTTCCTCCTTTCTAATTATTATAGGAGTCTCACTTCTATAACAATTAGTAACTTGCTATTACCACTATTAGAGGCCTCACTTCAAATAGAAATAGTAACTTTTTATTTCCTTTCCTTTTAGAGTTCAAGTAGAATTAGTAACCATCTAATAAGAGACCACTAGGGATTTCATAGAAAGCTGGTTCTAACTGGGACACCCAGACCCCACATCTCATGTGCAATCCGGGCCCACAGTTAATTGCAAATAACTCCACTATATAAATGCAACATAACTCCTAGGAATAAATTACAAGAAGACCTTAAACTTCCCTATGACCATAAAGTAGGCCCCTCCATCTATATCCATGGATCAATTGGTCAGGTCCACCAAATTGGATCCACAGATTATTATCCTTGAAAGCCAATCAATCACAATGATCATTAGTACGTATCTAATTAACTCTTAATTGTGATGGGTGCGCACTTACAAATGATAAATCCATTAAATGGCACAACGGGATAATAAAGATAGATTCCATGTTGACCATTGAATGTTTCCACAGTCCTACTACCACGTACCCAAGACACCGAGGTGTTGACCTACATTTGGCCTCAAAAGAGTGATACACTTCTTGGAGTCTTGCATAGCAAACCGTACTAGTACTTTATCGATTTAAGCAGCTTGGGATAAGCCTAACATCATATTCTTCCGATCTCAATGGAGTTTGATTCCTAGGATGTAGCTAGCTTCTCCCAAGTTCTTCATATCAATGTTGACACCAAAAAAAGTCACTTTGCCTCTTCAACATCAAGAAGCCACATGAAGCCGCATCCTACTACAAAATAGGCAATGTTGCTTCCAGCATCAGATCTTGTCAGAATCAAACAAAAACTGCAAGATCCTTCAAGAAAGCCAAAAGAGGGGTTCACATGAAGTTTCGGGCCATTCCAACATCATTTGACCCTACTTCACTCCTCCGATAGCTGAACAGGCGCTCTTGGCGGCGACAACGTCAAAGACATCAAAACTTCGATTAGAGCCTACGGATGGTCTCAAAATACCTCCAAAGGACTCCATGTCAAATTTCAAGTCAAACTGACAACGTTTGACCCTCCATCAACCCTCGAGCAGTAAAATCAAGCCTCTCGACGGTGAGAACCACTGAGGCCATTACTCATGAAACGGAGCAAATCGGCTTTAACATGCTTTAAAAGGGCTGCACGTCAAATTTCAGGTCATTTCGACAACGTTTGACCCAACTTTGATGCTTCAAAACAAAATCAAGGCTACTGGCGGCGGTGCACCCCGAGACCATGACATCCAAATCGGAGCCAATGGATCATCTCAAAATGACTCCAATAGGCTCCCTGTTAAATTTCAGGTCAATCGGATATCGGTTGACCGCACATCAAAGCGCGGCATCTTCCTCGCGACAAAATCAAGCCTACCGGCGACGGGACCATAAACGGCTTCAAAACTCAGACAAAAGCCCATGGTTGGTCCTATCTACTGCTCAACAAACTTCATGCCAAATTTCAGGTCATTCCGACATCGTTTGACCTAGTTTCGACTCTTGACGAAAAATCGGCTACAATGTCTTCGGTTCTTCCAAAAAATAGGAAACTTTGTGCTCCGATTTGTACGGCTTCTTGTCAGGTTCTCTTCAGGAAAATCAAGACAATAAATGAGGAGAAATGTCAAGAAAAATCCAGGAGAAAATGGCGGCGAAAAAGACCAAAAAACAGCTGAGAAACGGTGATCGAGGGGGGGATAATCCCCATGGTCGCCGGCGGCGACCATAGACCTTGGCCCGGTCTAGCCCCCGCGGAGACCCTAGCCCATGGTCGCCAGCGACCATGGAGATCCGAGTCACCGGATTTGTCGCCGAGTGACCAGTTTTCCGCCCTTTTTCGCGTTTCGGGTGTTCCAGCCCCTGTGATTTTTTGAAAATCTGATTTTTGATGCTCGAAATCAACTGATCTCCATCAACATCTCGGATCTACCGTCAAGAGTATGAAATCATCGTTGATCGTCCCAAGATCGCCAACCGGCTGACCAAGAAAGTGCACTTTCTGTCCGACCAATCGAGAAATCGACAAGACAGATGTCACCGGCCCGCTAGTATCAACTAATGTCTGAAGTTGCATCGCCATCCGACATCAAACAACATGCGAATCTATCAGCGATCATCACAAGAAGAATTCCAGAAGACGCGGCACGGCCCGCGACTCTTCAAATGCCCTGGCGACCACTTAATGCCGTTAATTGACCCGTTTTATGACAACTTAATATGGTCATTAACTCATTATTTTGGATGGCCCAATCATAATCAAGCAGATGGGAGTTACAAATCCAAGTAACCATGGCATTAAAACCATGAAATTCCCCTCATGATGGAGATTAAAGGTGATTAAATGCCCATCATCTTCCACCGGCTAATCATAAGCCAAGAAAAAGGAGTTACAAAATCAAGAAATAAAAACTTGTAACTCCTATCATCATGGAGCATCAATTCCATCAATGCTCATAAACCCACCTTATGGCCACCAAAAGCCTATAAAAGGAGGGTCATTCCCAGGAAAAAGAACCTTTGGACACATCTCCGATCTTCGAATCTCTGACTCGCCCCGGAAAAAGCCAAGAATACACTAAAGAATTCTCGAAGAAACTCTGCCACACCCCTGCGGAAGAGACCCCACAAGGTGATCGAAGTCCTTTGGGGGGGCCAACACCCCCCCCCTAAGGCCACCTCTTTCCTTCTATCCAACATGGGCTAAACGTGGCTCTTCAGCAAGTTTACTCGGATTTTTATTGGATGTAGGACCTCCCGTTGGTCTTTATCCTCTAAAAAACTGAGGTCCAAGCCAAGCCAAAGAATCAAAGCATCAAGCATTCTCATATGAAGGACGATGGCGAAGTCCGTACATGACTTACGACCGTCGATCTGAACGAGTCCCCACAATCTCCTGAGAAGTCAGATACCTTTTCTTACTTTTCTTTGTATTTTGTATTATTTGTAAAGAGACAAAAAATCACATTTCTTGTCTTTCATTATTGATGAGATTTGTAAATCGCATTTCACGGCACAAATCGCCTTCTACAACACAAAACCGCCTTTCACGGCAAACAAAATGAAATCGCCTCTCATGACATTTTAAAATTATGTCTCTTTCTTAAAATATATGTGCAATGGAAAGTTAAAAAAAAAAAGAATTGATTTCCTTTCTACTTGTGAAGGTGAATCTCCGGATCAAGACTTCAAATTCCAAGTAGAATAGAAAATCTGGCATACTCGTACAAAAAATATTGATGACTTGTTTTTCCTCCTCCGCCATACTCCTGGCGGCCCCAAGGGTGGGAAGGAGATGACAAAAGGTCGGGGCCCCCATCAAGTTGGCATACCCGGTGGGACTCTTTCATTCGAGAACGTGATGCTTGAATTCTTAGGCTCCTTTCTAGTTGGTGGCCTATGTTGGATCTGGCATAAAAAAAAAACATGAGATGGTATTTTTGGAAATTTCTAACTTTGAATTTATTTCCACTCTTTCTCATTTCAAAAACAAAAAAACAAGAAATCTGATTTCTCTTTTTTGGATTAAATTTTGAGAAACTTTGATCCTCTCCTCTTTGAACTTGATAGCTCACAGAAATGTTCGCAGCTATTGTTCTTATCGGGAAATAGACCATCTTTTCTCGTTGATGAGTCCGATAGGGATCTTTAAAAAAAAGTCTTTTTTTGGATTCAGGTTTGAGAAACTTTGGCTTCTTCCTTTTCGGGTTTAGTGCTCGTAGAAATGTTTGAGCCCTTATTCGGATTGGAACACCATTCGCTCTCTTTGATGAATCCATTAGAAATCTAAAAAAAAAAAAAATTCAAAACCCACTAAGGTTGCACCAATTGCGTTCTTTGACCAGAGTGGATCTAAGAAAAGCCTTGTCCAGAGTGTGGAGGGAGCCAGAATGTTCGAGGCAAGGGTCCTTCAAACGGGTTCATTAAGTAATCCTACCCTTACCCGGGGGCTGATCTATTTACTAAGGTTTCATAAGACCGAATTGGAGACCTATGTGTACTCTTAAAAAAATCTTTAAAAAAAAACTTCAAAAAGTCTTTAAAAAAATCTTCAAAAAAAAATCTTCATAAAAAAAAAACTTTCGTCACATTTGACTTCAAATTTGAGAACTTTGGTTTCTTCCTTTTCGGGTTTACTGCTCGCAAAAATGTTTGAGCCTTTTTTCGGATTGGAACACCATTTGCTCTCTTTGATGAATTCAATTTTGATAAAAATAAAAAATAAAATAAAAACCTCTGTCATTTTGAATTTAGATTTGAGAAATCTTGGTTCTCTCCTTTTCGGATTTAGCGCTCGCAGAAATGTTTGAGCCTATGTTCGAATTGGAACACCACTTGCTCTCTTTGATGAATTCAATTTTGACCTTTCAAAAAAAAAAAACTTCCGTCACTTTTGGGTTCAGATTTGAGAAATTCTGGTTCCTTCCCGTTTGAACTAAGTGCTCGCAAAAATGTTTGAGCCTTGTTCGGATTGGAATACCATTTGCTCTCCTTTAGGAATCCAATCTTGACCTTTCAAAAAATCCCATCTCGTGTCCGTCCCAAGGATGCGATTTACAACATTTGTGCCTAGCGGTGCTAGTACGCCCTTTTGGGTCTACTGTATTCGCAACCGACACATTTGTATCTCCAACCTTATATCATCTTACCTCGAGTGAGTCTTGCTTCTCGGTAATTTGAATTAAGGTTCACAATTGCTTCTAGCAGTCACTGGAACGCTAGCCCTGAGCCTACCATACTTGCATTTAGAACAACTGTACCCTCTATGGCTTTTTGCCTCATTCATTTTGCTTGGGCTGGGCCATGTCCCCTCGAGCGATTTGAAGAGGTAAAACCATAGTCATTTTCCATTTATGATCACTACATTCTTGTGATTACTAATGGATCTAGTCTTGTTTCAGAAGTTTTCCAAACTAACAATGGCAGCTTCATTGACCATCACTTTCGATGAGAACAAGTACCAACTCCTGCTTCGAGAAAAGCAAAACAAGCTCACTCACAAGCGCCCCAGCAGCTGCTGAAGCATCACCTCCCTCGGCAACTCTCAAACCGGGTCTACCTCTACTCCCCGGACCATCGCCTTCGGGTCGTTGGGACCATTCTCACTCCCCGTAGAAGAAACTGCACCTGCCAAGAAGCAGAAAACCGCCCTTGAACATGTATCCGCTCCGACTCCAAGGACAACAATCAAGAAGTCTGAAGCCCGTGGCAACTCCACGAAGCCTCAACCTACAAGAAGCCAGGTCTGCCCCAAGACTTGGTCCTCGAGACCTTCCCCAAAACAAAGGAGGTCTCAAACATCTTCAAAGCCAGCGTACTTGGCCCCTCTCAAGGAGAACCGGTTCTACCCTCTCTCACATGAAAAAGGAGAAACCTACCCTCCACCAAACAAACAAATCAACTCAGCATGAGCCGGCTTACTCCTACAAGCCTAAAATCAAGTCATGCATCACCAGGCCACCGCAAGAACCTATTAAGGACTACACTCCTGTGAGTCGACCCTTCATCTCAACAAGGGCCGAACTCACAAAATTCAAAGCTTCACTACGACAGGCAAAGGACCGCGTCCAGATCCTGTCCATGCCCAGCTTCAAAGAAGACAAGCTCAGCTGCTGCGCGCAAGGGACTACATCCTTCATTGCCAGGGCACAGCCAGAGCTCACTGAAGCTCAAATTGCTCGTCGTATGTGTCGCCGCACGGCATATCAACAAAAGAGACTAGAGAAGCAAAGAACCCAGCATTCTACCCTCTAAGTCTCCAAAAAATGGGTCGAAAAAGAAAGACCCGACCAAGTTGTTGCTGTCTATATGGTTGGCAAAACCAGAAAATGCCAGAAGTCAGCAACCAAAATTCATGTCAGACGATCGGTGACTCGCAGCGTCTCCCGGATGAGAAGACTTCAGGAGGATTCTCCCGCTCCTTCAAGCCAAGGACATCGGAGTAACCATTCCTCCGACTCTTCATCCAAAAGAATGAGATCCAGCTCAGTCACCAAGACAGTATCCTTATTCGACTCTTGAAGGATGAACGTCCTGGAAACAAATGCTGAGCAACGTCCACAGCATGATGACGTAACTGTTTGATTGTATGGACTCAATCCATCAGTTTTTGTAACAAATTGATTTATCAATGAAATCATGATTTCCTTTCATGAGATGAATGGTATTTTATTACTTAACGCACATAACCAATACATATGACATAATGGTTCATGAGATGAACCGGGTCCCATTAGTATATTAGATGTGATATATGTATATGGATGAGATCCACATACGAGAGATATGTGTCACAAATCTTATACTTAAAATATCTTCACAACAATAGATGAGACTGGGCCTCTCATCTGATAAGGTTGCAGCACTTTGATCACTATGAGATAGTGTGATTCGACTCGATCATCAGAATGTAAGATTTTGGATCATAGTGCTGGTACATTGAATGTATTGAAGGACCATGAGAAACACCTTATGAAATACTGTCTCGATTTTAAGGTCTGCTCTCATAATTCCCTAGCAATAGGCTCTCAATCCTGAGACATTGATGAACTCAAGTTTCTATCTATTCATTTACTTTGAGTCACCAATGAGTGAGGCAAACTGTAGGTCAACACCTCGGTGTCTTGGGTACGTGGTAGTAGGACTGTGAGAACATTCAATGATCAAGATGGAATCTATCTATATTATCCCCTTGTGTCAATTAATGGATTTGTCATTAGTAAGTGCGCACCCATCTCGATTAAGAGTTAATTAGATTGTACTGATGATCACTGTGATTAATTAGGGCTCAAGGATAATAAGATGTAGATCTAAGATTGGATGGGACAGACTTATTCCAATTGATCCATTGATAATGATAGAGGGGCCTACTTGTGGTAATTGGGAAGTTTAGGGTCTTCATTGTAATTTAATCCTAAGACTGGAGTGCAATTGCATTTATATAGTGGTGTTATTTGCAATTGACTGTGGGCCCGGATTGCACATGAGATATGGGGTCGCGAGTCCCAGTTGGAGCCAGCTTTCTAAGGAATCCCCAGTGGTCCCCACGCTAGGCCAAGATATTAGAAAGTTACTATTCTTACTTGAACTCTAAAAGGAAGGAATTAGAAAGTTATTATTTCTATTTGAAGTGGGACTTCTAATAGTGGTAACAGTAAGCTACTAATTAGAACTTTTGAAATTCGGGACTAGTATCGGGGTTCAAGACTAGTTCAAGGTGAATAGGGATCCCATATGTCAATATTAATAAAACTTGGTACTCCTTGAGTTTCTGGACAGTTCGGGGTCCTTATACACTTTGGGGTTTTCAAAACTTCAAACGAGTCTTTGTGATATGATTTTTTTCTCAAACGGATGTCAAATCATATGAACGGTTCTTCTCAATACAATGGAGTTCCCAACAAACCTCTCTCAAATATATAAACATTTTATTTATGCTCCTAAAACAGTCCGAGGTGAACAATACCCATCGCTCGAGCAAACTGGAGGTTCGCTCAAGCGGTTAGCTCTCTGGAATGGTTGTCTGGGTGGGTTCGCTCGAGCGAAGTTGAGGTTGCTCGAGCGAACTCATCCAGTAGTTGGTTGGCTCGAGCGAAGCATTGGTTCGCTCGAACTAACCACTCTCTGGAACGAGTTCTGGGAGGTTCGCTCGAGCGACCAAGGGGTCCACTCGAGCGAATTGCCTACTGGAATGCTCCGAACCCTTTTCAGGACACTTTGCTCGAGCGAAGTGTCAAGTTCGCTCAAGCGAACTATCCAGAAACTAATTCCAGGACAGTTCAGCTCCTCTCTATCTCTTCCTTTTACAACCTCTTTCTAGCCTCTTTTATACATCCAATAAGGAGTCCAAAACTTCATTCAAACCACATCAAATCTCTTACAATATCCATTCCATTCTCCTCCATCAACATCACATCCAATACAAAGCAAGAAAGAAGGAAACCATTACAAATAAGAGTACATTTGGGAAAAAACAAGCGGAAATTAAATGCCATGCACCAATACATTTCTTTGACATAAATGCACTATCAATGCTCTATCATGAACATTTATTTCAATCAATGCAATAAATAGGCATGAGTGAAAATACCAAAACCATTGAAAGTTCATAAAAATCAAATCATCCACTTGCCTTGGGTCCAAGCTAATCAAGCAAATCAAACTCTTATACTCCTCCAAGCCAAAGATCCAAGCTATGAACAAAATCCCCCAAAAAACAAACCCTAAAAGGGTCAATACAAGAAATAGAAAGAGAGAACTCTCAATAAAGGAGATGGAGCTTCTCTAGGACTGGAAGAATAGAAATATAAAAGATGGAGATGATCACTTACTTGTAAGGTCCTCTAATGGCAAGAGTAAGCTCAATGAAGATCTTGGAATGGGAGGTTTTCTCTCAAAATGGCATCAATGGGTAGCCTTCAAGATGAGGAAGAGAATGGTGAAGTCCATTTTGATGTTGGTGCAAGTTTGGTAGCAGATTGAGATGGAGAGAGTAAGAAGAAGAAGAAGAAAGGAAAAGGGAAACCCTAGCTAAAGCTTGTGCTGGGAAAGGGAAATGAGGGAGAAGGGTTTTCTTATAAATGAGTGGGAGTGGGCTCCACTACTAGTAATCTAATTGGGCTGAAATCATGGCTTTTGGGGCTTCTAATAAATTTGACGAAGAAGAGAAAAGTGATCGTCGAAATATCTAGTTTCCAAAAAGTATATGTTTCGTGGGTTTCGGGGATATCAAATTTTGGGTACAAATTTAGTGCACAATGACTGTTTTGCCCTCAATGCTAGAAAAGTCGGGTTTCGAGATTTTGAACGGGCACGGGATCAACATAAAAGTTGTAGGGATTAACAATACAAATAAAATGGGATTAAAACAATGAATGCAAGAATCTCCAATAAATCCCTAAGCATATGCAAGGTCATAAAAAGGAATCAAAATTCCCCAAAGCTATATCAAAAGCTATTCCAAACCCAACTTAGTCAAAGACTACTAATCACGCTTAAGACTAACACACGACTTAATTAACACTAATCGGGTTCACTCGGGTCGGAGGTTTCTTTCCAGGGGACCAGGAGGCACATTGATCAAGCTTGGATCATGTCTTAAAAAGGATGAAAATAGAATTTTAAAGACATGAAACATTCAAACCAAAATATGGATTTAAAGAGAAAACATTTGGAAAGCTTGAAAAGATTTTCTAAGATAGAATATTTTGAGACTTGAAAATCCAAATTAAAAACTTCATGAACTTAAGATAAATAAGATTTGAAAACCACGCATATCATATAATAAAAAGAAAGACGAGAAATATGCATGAAGATCCTAAGATTAAGAAGTACATGAAAGAATGAGAGGTCAAGCTATGAAAATGAATGCATCCTATCAAGTTGCAACAAAAGAAAAGCTCTAACAGGTCCCATTAGTATATTAGATGTGATATATGTATATGGATGAGATCCACATATGGGAGACATGTGTCACAAGTTTTATACTTAAATATCTTCACAACCAGTGATGAGACTGGGCATCTCATCTGATAAGGTTGCAGCACTTTAATCACTATGAGATAGTGTGATTTGCCTCAATCATCAACATGTAAGATTCTGGATCACAATGCTGGTACATTGGATGTATTGAAGGACTAGGAGAAGCACCTTATTGAATACTGTCTCGATTTTTAAGGTTTGCTCTCATAATTCCCTAGCAATTGGCTCTCAATCCTGAGACATTGATGAACTCAAGTTTCTATCTATTCATTTGGTTTGAGTCACCAATGAGTGAGGCCAACTGTAGGTCAACACCTCAGTGTCTTGGGTATGTGGTAGTAGGACTGTGGGAACATCCAATGGTCAAAATGAAATCTATCTATATTATCCCCTTGTGCCAATTAATGGATTTGTCATTAGTAAGTGCGCGCCCATCTCAATTAAGAGTTAATTGGATGGTACTGATGATCACTGTGATTAATTGGGGCTCAATGATAAGATGTGGATGTAAGATTGGAAGGGACATAACTTATGGTAATTGGGAAGTTTAGGGTCTTCATTGTAATTTATTCCAAAGACTGGAGTGCAATTGCATTTATATAGTGGTGTTATTTGCAATTAACTGTGGGCCCAGATTGGACATGAGATATGGGGTCGTGGTGTCCCAGTTGGAGCAGGCTTTCTATGGAATCCCTAGTGGTCCCCACGCTAGCCTAAGTTATTAGAAAGATACTAATCCTAATTGAACTCTAAAAGGAAGGAATTAGAAAGTTATTATTTCTATTTGAAGTAGGACTTCTAATAGTGGTAATAGTAAGTTACTAATTGTTGTGGAAGTAAGACTTCTATAATAATTAAAAAGGAGAAAGTTGCTAATTGTTTTGGAAGTAGGACTTCTAATTAATTAGTAAGAAGAGGAGTTGCCTAACGGCTATAAATAGGGAAGAAATCCCTTTGGACGTCCAACATTGACATCCATGCCTAGCCCCTTTTGTGCAAGAGTTGTACATCTCTCCTTTCTCTCTTCTAGTTCTCTTTTAGTTTCTTGGAGTTTCTTGTAGGGTTTTCTCTTAGAGTTTCCACCAATCTTCTTGAGAAAAGAGATCTGATACGGGTCATAGCGTGGAAGGCTAAAAGGTCTTGGAGATTCTAATTTGCTTCAAAAAGAGTTCTTATTCAAGCTAATTGTCTTCTCCATTAGAGCACAACCGAGCTCCAAAGGTATAATCTATTTCATTGGATGTTGTGGAATTATGGTTGCTTGTTTGTTGCTGATTTCTATCTTCTAGATAGAACTTATTGCTGTACATGATTAATGAGACGGAGGGATTCCATCCTAGATGTGGTTTATAGCCTTATGGGTTCTTGATCCTTGAGTCAAGTGGGTCAAAAGTTTTGAAAACCTATCCACGAGGCCCACCAACTTCCAACATCTAGGAGTTCTCCTAGGTTTTTTTTATTTGTTGCCGATGATCATGGAGCGGATCCTTGCTCTCATGTAGTTACTGTTGGAAGTAGGTGGGCCTCGTGGACAGATTTTCAAGACTTTTGACCCACTCGACTCAGGGATTAAGTGCCCATAAAGCCATAAATCATTCAGGACGCAATCCCTCCATCTCATCAATCATGTACAGCAATAAAACCTTTCTAAAAGATAGAAATCATGAAACTAAAATAATCCACAACAAGTAGAGAAGCAGATTATACCTTTGGAGCCCGGTAGTGCTTTAATCGTGATCAAGAACTCTTCTTGAAGCAATTTGGGATCTCCAATACCTTGCTGTCTTCCACGCTATGACCCGCTATCAGATCTCTTTTCTCAAGAAGATTGGTGGAAACTTCAAGAGAAAACCCAACTAGAAACTCCAAGGAACTAGAAGAGAAAGAGATGAGAGAAAATTGTGCAACAATTGCACAAAAGAAGGCCTTGGACGTGTTCTCCAAGTATGGACGTCCAATAGGGGTGTGCTCCCCTTTTTATAGCCTTTCAATCTTTCTTTTACTAATTGAAATAGAAGTCCAACTCCCGTTAAGAATTAGCAACTTTCTCCCTTTCTAATTGTTAAAGAAGTCTAACTTCCACAACAATTAGTAAGTATACTATTTACTACTATTAGAAGTCCTACTTCAAATAGAAATAGTGACTTTCTAATTCATTTCTTTTAGAGTTTAAGTAGGATTAGTATCTTTCTAATAACTTGGGCTAGCGTAGTGTAAGACCCCGACCCGAGTGAACCCGATTAGTGTTAATTAAGTCGTGTGTTGGTTCTAAGCCTGATTAGCGATTTTGACTAAGTTGGGTTTGTAATAGCTTTTGTTATAGTTTTGGGGAATTTTGAGTGCGTTGGTGACTAGTAGGGCCCTTTGGGGGTTCCCCTCTCGACTTGCGTTTGCTTAGAGGATTTTCAAGAATTGTCTTGATTTGTGTTCTTATCCCGTTTCATTTATCTTATTGATCCTTACAACTTTCATGTTGATTCGAGACCTCGAAACCCGATTTCCTAGCCTTGAGGGCAAAACAGTCTTTTCACACTAAACTTGTACCCAAAACTTGATATCCCCGAAACCCGCGAAACATATACTTTTTAGAATCTAGATGTTTCGGCGATCATTTCTTCATTCTTCGTCAAATTCATTTGAAGTCCCGAAAGACATGATTTCACCCCAAAGAGTTCTTAAGTAGTGGTACCCATCCTCATTGCTTATATAAGGAGAAACCCATCTTCCATCTCCATTTTCCAGCACAAAAAGGCAGCCTAGGGTTTCTTGCAACCTTTCTCTTCTTCTTCTTGCTCTCCCCATCTCAATCTCATACTAATCTTGCACCAACATCAAAATGGAGGTCATTATTCTCTTCCTCATCTTGAAGGCTATCTTTTGATACCATTTGTTGAGAAACCTATCAACTTTGAGACTTCCTTTGGGCTAGCTCTTGCCATTTGAAGTTCATCAAAGTAAGCAATCTTCTCCATCTTTTAGATTTGTATTCTTCTAGCCCTTGAGAAGCTCCATTTCCATTATTGAAAGTTCTATCGTTTTCATTCTTTGTTTGACCCATTTTAGGGTTTGTTTTGGGGGTTTTTGCTTGTAGCTTGGAATTGAGCTTAAGGGGTGATTAGAGGCTTGGTCTTTCTAGCTTGGACCTAAGGCAAGTGGATGATTAGGTGTTTTGAGTTTTAAATGATTTGGTGAAACATTAATGATTTACTCATGCTTTTATTGATTTGCATTGTTGAAATAAATGCTCATAATGCATCTTACTAGCTCATTTAATGTCTTGGAAACATGGGTTTATAATTTTCTTATCTCTAGTCTTGTGGTGATTGTATAAGTGTTGAAAGGAGGGAAAAAGAGAAGGACCCAGCCCACTGCAGAACAGAACCTGGGTTCTGTTCTGCAGTGTACGTGGTCGACCCCACGGGGGCTCGGTCGACCGGCAACACAGGGTCAGGTTCCCTGGGAGCCTGACCAAAATACTGTTTACCCATTTCAGTTACAACTGCCGGTCGACCGGCCATGGGCTCGGTCGATCGGGCACACAGGGACCAGGTCGACCTAATTTTCTCAGGTCAACCGGGGCTGCTGTGTACGGGGTCGACCGGGCCTTGACCAGTTCCCGTTGCCGGTTACCTTGAGGAGGAGCCGGAGGAGGCGGTCGGTGAACCACAGCCCCTAGTCGAGTGGCATGCTGATGATGTCATTTAGATATCTGGTTGCTACGAGAGACCTAACATTTTGGGGAAATTGTTTAACCATTCTTTGGGTTATTGTTTTGTTTATATTGGCTTTTGTTGGCCTCTATTTTTGGGGAATGTAACTAAATGATCTTTTGTTTAAACTTTAACTTACTTTTGAGAAACATGCTAATGATCATTGCTCATTCTGATACAGTATTTTATACTTCTGATATTGTCTTCATGACTAGGGATAGTTTGACTATTTGACTTGCTACATGCTTCTGCACTTAAAAAAAGTATTCATTTATGGTTGTGATATCCTCACCGCGGACACCTGTGGGAAATTAAATAAATGTATGGTGTTATTAAACCGATGTGGTACATTATTAGTCCCGATCCAGGATTAGTTCGGTGGACCCGGTCCGGGGTCGCGATGGACTAGTATCAGAGTGAGACGTGTTTCAAGCAATTAAAAGAAACTAGAAATCCTAAGGACGTGGCGAGGATTCGTTAGATCTTTCGTTTGCTAGAATCGTGTGAGCAATGTGTGACCCTTTATTTGATTATTATGTGCTAACAACTTGTTTTGCAGCATCATGCCACCTCGTAAGCGACCGATTAACGGCAATCCTTCCGAAAGTAACAGTGATCATACATGGCCAGTTGAAGAAGATATAGTTGAAAACGTCATGCCCAATCAATTCCAACAGATGATGCAGACAATGCTTGACCAACAACGTCAGGCCAATGAGAATCAAACTAGGCTACAAGAATAGATGCTTAAGAAAGATGAGGACCATGCTAGAGAATTGGCAGATATGCAAAGGCAACTGTTAGAAGTGTTACAGAGAAGGCCCGAGCCAGTTCAACCTCAACCTGCTATTGTCATCAATCAGAGGCAACATGACCCGAACGCTTTGTTTGAGCGGTTCCGGAAGAGAGCTCCAAAGGAATTCCTAGGCACAGAGGATCCATTAGCGGTAGATGATTGGTTGGACCATACAGAGAACATCTTTGAGATTTTCCAATGCACCAGAGGAGAAAGAGTGAAACTAGAATCATCCCTCTTTAGCGGTACAACGGACAGATGGTGGAAAACAGTTAGGGAGGAATACAGGACTATGGTTGATGCAGAGGTTTGGACAAACTTCAAGAGGCAGTTCCATGATAAATATGTACCCACTCACATCAAGGACAAAAAGCAGTGGAATTCCAGCAGCTTGTTCAAGGGAACATGACAATCCTCGAATACCTCACAAAATTCGAGAGATTGTTTAGATATGCTCCAGAACTAGTGGACACGGTGGAGAAGAAGATTGCTAAGTTCCTAGAGGGACTTAACCCTTTCATTGAGAGGGATGCTACCGGAGTAGTACCACCTGCCACTTTCGAAGAAGCTGTCAAGAGGGCCTATAAGTTTGAAAACTTACATAACAAGATCCTCAGAGTTCAGGGAAAGGGTCCAGCTAACCAACAGAACCAACAGCACCAGAGAAATCAGCAGAACAAGAGGCAGAGGCCAGAGCAGAATGTTCAGAATCCAGTGGTTTGTATCCACTGTGGAAAGAATCATGTGAGTGCTGAATGTCGTACCATTACAGGAGCATGCTTTAGGTGTGGTGCGATGAACCATCAAATGAGAGATTATCCAAGACCGAATAGGCAGAATTAGCAACAGCAAGGACCACAGTGTCCATGACCACCACAAAATGCAATGGTTGTCCAAAACAGGCAAGGCCACTCCAGCAACAAGCAGCACAGTAACAACAGTATAGACAGCAGCAACCACAGCAGCAGGCCCGTTCTCAGCAGGGACATAACCAAAATTAGCGTACACTGCAACCGAATAGGAATGTACAACAAGGCAAGCCACAACAAGCTCAGAATAGGCTACAGCATCGAGGACAAATCTATGCGGTTAATAGAGTGATGCAGAGGCAGCAGGCAATGTCGTGGAAGGTACACTCCTTGTTTGTGGGATTAAAGCTAAAATTTTATATGACCCTGGCTCTACACATTCATTCGTATCCCATCAATTTTCTGAGTTGATTGAAATGCATGCTAGAGAACTTGAGTTCATTTTGACTGTGGCAACCCTAGTAGGTAAACAAGTTATTTGTAGAACCTTTTATCCTAGTTGCACAGTCCAGATAGGAGAAGTCATTTTAACCGTAGATCTCATTTCATTGGAGATGTATGATTATGATGTCATCCTAGGGATGGATTGGCCGGTAGGGTACCATGCCACGATGGATTGTTTCCATAAGACCCTTACTTTCAAGTTAGTTGAGACACCAGCAGGGGTGTTGTTTCAGGGAGAGAGGAGGAATCCTCGTGCAGGGTTTGTCTCAGCATTGAAGGCTGACAAACTTTTGAGAAGTGGATGTGAAACCTATTTAGCGTTTATCACGGAGGATAAACGGTCCCAAGGGGTGGAGGAGATCCCAATTGTTTGGGAATTCCCGGATGTTTTTCCGGAGGAGATTCCAGGTTTACCACCATCAGAGAGATTAATTTCACTATTAAGTTGTTACCAGGGATCGCTCCGATATCTATCACACCATATAGAATGACTCCAGCAGAGTTGGGGGAATTGAAGACTCAATTACAAGAATTGTTGGATAAAGGTTTTGTGAGACCGAGTATTTCACCATGGGGAGCTCCAGTCTTGTTTGTCAAGAAGAAGGATGGTTCAATGAGAATGTGTATAGATTACAGAAGATTGAATCAAGTGACCTTCAAGAACAAATATCCATTACCAAGGATAGATGAATTGTTTGATCAGTTACAAGGTACTTCATACTTTTGAAAATTGACTTGAGATCCGGTTACCATCAGCCGAGAGTCAGAGAATTAGATGTGTTGAGAATAACTTTCCGGACAAGATATGGCCACTATGAGTTCCTAGTGATGCCATTTGGGTTGACAAATGCACTAGCAGTGTTCATGGCATTGATGAACAAGATATTTGCAGAGTACCTAGATCAGTTTGTGGTAGTATTCATTGACGACATCTTAGTGTACTCCAAGACCAAGGAAGAGCATGAAAAGCACTTGAGAATAGCACTGCAACTTTTGAGAGAGAACCAACTGTATGCGAAGCTCAACAAGTGTGAATTTTGGCTAGACCAAGTAGCATTCTTGGGGCACATCATCTCCAAAGAAGGATTGTCAGTGGATCCGTCCAAGATTGTAGCAGTAGTGAATTGGGAAAGACCGAAGAATGTGACAGAAATTAGAAGTTTTCTAGGATTGGCAGGCTATTATTGGAGGTCTGTACAAGGATTTTCGTCCATTGCGTCACCATTGACGAAGTTGACAAGGAAGAATGCACCATATGTTGGACAGATCAATGTGAAGAGAGTTTCCAAGAGCTAAAGAAGAGATTGACTATAGCACCAGTCCTTACTTTGCCATCCGGAAGCGGCGGTTTCACCATTTTTACCGATGCTTCGAATGTGGGACTTGGATGTGTATTGATGCAAGAAGGAAAATTGATTGCTTATGGATCTCGACAATTGAAAGAGCACGAGAAGAATTATGCCACCCATGATCTCGAGTTAGCAGCGGTTGTTTTCGCGTTGAAAATGTGGAGAATTACCTCTACGGAGAGCAGCTCGAAGTCCACTCCGACCACCGCCACATACAGTACTTGTTTTCGTAGAAAGAATTGAACATGGGGCAGAGAAGATGGATGGAATATATAAAGGATTATGATTTTCCAATCAAGTACCACCCAGGGAAAGCTAATGTAGTTGCCGATGCCTTGAGTAGAAAATCATTAGGCTTGGCAAATTTAAGTGGCACTTGTATTTTCGAGCAATTTGAAGAGTTGAGTATAAACCTGCAGCCACTAAGGAAGGGTGTACTATTAGCTAACATGTCAATGTCAGAGCCTTCTTTCATTCAAAAGATCAAGGATAGTCAGTTGCAAGATCTAGAGTTGGCCAAGATTTCAGAGCATATAGCAGAACGTCCTGACTTCCGTATTGTTGATGGAGTTTCGTACTACCGTGACCGTCTGTGTGTGCCTAACATCGAAGATTTGAGAAATGACATCATGACTGAGGCTCACAGTGTCACGCCCCCGAACCGAAACCTCGGGGGCGGGAAATGGGATTTAAGCATAAATGTATTTTACTTCTCCCAGGATTCGCGTGTGTGAAGACAACACATCTCAACACATTCTGAATATTTTGCGGAAGCATTTGTGGCGTTGCGACCCGAAGTCCGTGGCCATCGGATTCCGCGTCGCACTCAACCTTTAGCACATAGCTATTATATCAAGAATCATATCAGACTGGAGTAACCATCACAATAAATTACAGAGCTGACAGTAACAGGATATTACATTCCCAAATATGTTCAAGTTACAATTATCAATGTACATTACTTAAGAATCCCAAGAAAAAGGCTAATAAAAGCCATACAACAATAAGCTATAATCACTACCCCAAATTTGACGTAGCTCCGATGTCCAGCTCAATGTCTACATGACATAGCCGACAAAACAACCTGCAAAACATGGCTCCACAGCCAACTCAAGCACTCAACTAGGGACGAAGAAATCTGAACCTGAGTACCAAAAGTAGTGGGTCAGACACGACGGTCTGGCAGGTGGATGAAAAGATAACAAATATACTGAAGAATAAAACATAAGATAAATCATGCTATTCGATCAAATGTTGCATATAATTAAACGGGTGCAAAAGTCGAAAATCTCGGGGAAAACCTGTATTCATTTCAAGCATGGGTAAAACATGAATATCAAATAAAACATGTGTTCATTTACATCATCTATAAACATAGATATTTGACAATCGGGTGTTCGTCTAAAACACGTATAAATATAGTGGTATGGCAAAACAACGTTCATTTGAAACTTAAGTAAAAACATAAGTATACAACAAACCAGGTATTCACAGCAGTCTAGCAAAACCAATGTCCATTTGAAACCTATGTAGAAATACGGATATTTAACAAACCGGGTGTTCATGTAAACAGGTGTAACCAAAGAAATCTGACAAAACTAGTGTTCATTTAAACATATTTCAACGCATGGATTTTTAACAAACCGGGTATCGTTTAAAACAGGTATAAACGTAGGGATCTGGCAAACGAGTGTCATTTGAAACATATTTCAAAGCATGGATATTTAACAATCGGGTAATCATTTAAAACAGGTATAAACATAGGAATCTCACAAGCCAAATGTCATTTAAAATAAAGCATGGATATTTAACAATTCGGGTAATCATTTAAAACAGGTATAAACATAGGAATCTCACAAGCCAAATGTCATTTAAAACAAAGCACGAATATTTAACAATTCGGGTATTCATTTAAAACATGTGTAATCACATAAATCTAGTAAAACCATCGATCGTGTGAAACATATGTAAAAGCATGGGTATTCGCCCTACCGACATTCATTTAAAACATGTGCGGGTACAAAGAACAGAAGGCAATATAATAATAACTGAATTTACATTGGAGAATATTAACACTTGTTTAAATAACAACTTTCATAAGGGAAATGAATCACTTATCGGAAAGCAAGTAAGCAATATAAAACATGTCGGGTATCTAAGGAATCGGGAACTGGCAAGATGACAATCACAAGAAGCTAAGTCCTCTATCACCGAAGTGACAAGAGTATAACGGGACGTTGGTCTCAGTCACACAAGGTGAGGAGACTCAACGTAAATCATATATACAATATAAATATACGGGAACGAGACCACGGTAGCGAACCGGGTATCAGGACGGGACCACGGTAATAACCGGGTATCGGGATCCAAACTGCAGCTGGCGGGACGGGAGAGGGATTTCCAAGTCGGTGGATCAAACCGACAAGGCATCCAAGCTTAGTGATGCCGACTCAAAGGTCAAATAACAAAGCGGGACATATGCAAGTAAATCAAGTACAATAAATAAACGTGTAAAACGGGGGTGCTCAAGGGCACACTGTCACTTCATATCGGGCAATACATTTCGGGACTAATAACTGTTATTAGTGTAACTTCAATGCTTTCGGGAAACAAGTCATGTGATGCAAATCTCGGGAAAAGAGGTGAAACAATGAACTATAACAATTTCGGGTAAAAATATCGGTTTCAAGATCTATTTAAGTGAATAGGGGTCCCGTATGTCGATTATAATAATTACTTGGTACTCCTTGAGTTTGAAGACATTCCGGCCTCCTTATGCACTTTTCGATTTTCCAAACTTAAAATGAGCTTATGGGTAGTACTAGATGTTACAATAGCAAGAGTCAAGATTATAAACGGTCCATCCTAGGCATGACATTAATCCGAAAACATCGAGCAACCTATTCAGTCACCGAAAGGAATAGAATTCGCGATAACCAAGGGAAGGACTTGTGTTTAGATATAAAGAAGATATCGCGTCGTTCCATCCCGTTTGAGATTGAAATGGATTGAACTTCGATGCCACCGAACCAACCGTGAGGCGTGTCGGCTCAAGACATTCTCACACATGGTCCAATCAGTCCAAAAAGGGTAGCCAGGGTCCCACCTAAAACCGAGAATTAGTGCCTAGATCATCACCATTCTTTCCTTTTAGTTCCCTAGTCTTAGAGACCTTAGATTAGGGTATAATTGGTCTTAACACTAAGGTATATACCCCTAGTACTCATAGAAAGCCCAAAGGTTTCAAAAAAAAAAAAACAATATCAAATTTCACTGGACTCGTTATACACAGAGTCCGATCGATCGGTCGATCGATCGGCTCAAAAAGCCTTACAGTTAAAGACAGACCGATCGATCGGCCTGTAGGTCCGATCGATCGGACCTGGGCGTGCAGCAGGTCCGGGACACTGATTTTTCCTTTCCTTTTTCCTTTCCTTTCCAACACTTAAATAATCACATAGAACTATAAACAAGAAGACTAAAATACATGTTTCCAAGACAATAATATGAGCTAAAGGGCTCCTCATTTCAAGTTTCTCCCTTTCCATTCTTTCCATTCACAACAAATCTCAAGGTGGAGAAAAACTCATTCATGTGAAACCATTTGAAACCTTGCCAATATGATGCATACATTTTCCAAGCATGAACAAGAAGGAAATAAACTCATCAATAAGCACATTTCGAAATCAATATTAATCATAGTAAAGACAACTACTAAAATCACCAAAACCCTTAATGAAACAAGATTTTTCTCACAAAACATGTTAATAATCAAAACGATCCAATCATCCACTTGCCTTTGACTCTAATCAAGCAAATCAAGCTCCTAATCACCTCTCAAGCTCAAGATCCACAATCTCTACAAAAACCCCCAAAACAAACCCTAAAATGGGTTAAACAATGAAATGACAAGGAAACCTTTCAATAATCAAGGTGGAGCTTCTCTAAGGCTAGAAGATTACAAATCTAGAAGATGAAGAAGAACACTTACTTGGAAGGTCCTCTAA
The DNA here is from genome assembly GCA_038049695.1 of Cinnamomum chago. Classification (NCBI taxonomy): domain Eukaryota; kingdom Viridiplantae; phylum Streptophyta; class Magnoliopsida; order Laurales; family Lauraceae; genus Cinnamomum; species Cinnamomum chago. The sequence continues at coordinate 88,347,192 of CP142453.1, read as the reverse complement.
TGGACAAGGTAAGCTCAAAGGAAGTCTTGTGATGGAGGGTTCTCTTCACAAATGGTATCAATGGAAAGCTTGCAAGATGAGGAAGAGGTTGGTGATCTCCATTGCTTGATTGATGAACTATTGGTGTGGCTTGGAGATTGTCACGCCCCCGAACAGGAACCTCGGGGGCGGGAAAGGGATTAAGCATAAAATATATTTACTTCTCCCAGGATGCGCGTGTGTGAAGACAACACATTCTGAATATTTTTGCGGAAGCATTTGTGGCGTTGCGACCCGAAGTCCGTGGCCATCGGATTCCGCGTCGCACTCAACCTTTAGCACATAGCTATTATATCAAGAATCATATCAGACTGGAGTCACCATCACAATAAATTACAGAGCTGACAGTAACAGGATGTTACATTCACATATATGTTCAAGTTACAATTATCAATGTACATTAATTAAGAATCCCAAGAAAAAGGCTAACAAAAGCCATACAACAATAAGCTATAAACTACTACCCAAATGTGACGTAGCTCCGATGTCAAGCTCAATGTCTACATGACATAGCCGATAAAACAACCTGCAAGGCATGGCTCCACAGCCAACAAAAACACTCAACTCGGGGCGGAGAAATCTGAACCTGAGTACCAAAAGTAGTGGGTCAGACACGACGGTCTGGCAGGTGGATGAAAAGATAACAAATATACTGAAGAATTAAAACATAAGATAAATCATGCTATTCGATCAAATGCTGCATATAATTAAACGGGTGTAAAGTCGGGAATCTCGGGAAAACCTGTATTCATTTCAAGCATGGGTAAAACATGAATATCTAATAAAACATGTGTTCATTTACATCATCTATAATCATAGATATTTGACAATCGGGTGTTCGTCTAAAACATGTATAAACATAGCGGTATGGCAAAACAACGTTCATTTAAAACTTAAGTAAAAACACAAGTATACAACAAACCAGGTATTCATAGCAGTCTAGCAAAACCAATGTCCATTTGAAACATATGTGAAAATACGGATATTTAACAAACCGGGTGTTCATTTAAACAGGTGTAACCAAAGAAATCTGACAAAACTAGTGTTCATTTAAACAGGTGTAACCAAAGAAATCTGACAAAACTAGCGTTCAGTTAAACATATTTCAACGCATGGATATTTCACAAACCGGATATCGTTTAAAACAGGTATAAACGTAGGGATCTGGCAAAAAAGTGTCATTTGAAACATATTTCAAAGCATGGATATTTAACAAATCGGGTATCATTTAAAAACAGGTATAAACATAGATATCTGACAAACAAATGTCCTTTAAAGCAAGCTCGGATATTTAACAATTCGGGTATTCCTTTAAAACATGTGTAATCATATAAATCTAGCAAAATCATTGATCGTTTGAAACATATGTAAAAGCATGGGTATTCGCCCAACCGGCATTCATTTAAAACATGTGCGGGTACAAAGAACATAAGGCAATATAATAATAACTGAATTCACATTGGAGAATATTAACACTTGTTTAAATAACAACTTTCATAAAGGAAATGAATCATTTATCGGAAAGCAAGTAAACAATATAAAACATGTCGGGTATCCAAGGAATTGGGAACTGGCAAGATGGCAATCACAAGAAGCTAAGTCCTCTATCACCGAAGTGACAAGAGTATAACAGGACGTTGGTCTCAGTCACACAAGGTGAGGAGACTCAACGTAAATCATATATACAATATAAATATACGGGAACGGGACCACGGTAGCGAACCGGGTATCAGGACGGGACCACGGTAATAACCGGGTATCGGGATCCAAACTGCAGCTGGCGGGACGGGAGAGGGATTTCCAAGTCGGTGGATCAAACCGACAAGGTATCCAAGCTTAGTGATGCCGACTCATAGGTCAAAACCAATCGAAACATATGAAAGTAAATCAAGTACAGTAAATAAACGGGTAAAACGGGGGTACTCAAGGGCACACTGTCACTTCATATCGGGCAGTACATTTCGGGACAAATAACTGTTACTAGTGTAACTTCAATGCTTTCGGGGAAACAAGTAAATCAAGTACAATAAATAAACGGGTAAAACGGGGTGCTCAAGGGCACACTGTCGTATCATGTGATGCAATGCACTTCGGGACAAATGACTGTTACTAGAGTAACTCCAATGCTTTCGGGAAAACAAGTCATGTAATGCAAATCTCGGGAAAAGAGGTGAAACAATGAACTATAACAATTTCGGGTAAAAATATCGGTTTCAAGATCTATTTAAGTGAATAGGGGTCCCGTATGTCGATTATAATAATTACTTGGTACTCCTTGAGTTTGAAGACATTCCGGGCTCCTTATGCACTTTTCGATTTTCCAAACTTAAAATGAGCTTATGGGTAGTACTAGATGTTACAATAGCAAGAATCAAGGTTATAAACGGTCCATCCTAGGCATGACATTAATCCGGAAACATCGAGCAACCGATTCAGTCACCGAAAGGAATAGAATCCGCGATAACCAAGGGAAAGACTTATGTTTAGATATAAAGAAGATATCGCGTCGTTCCATCCCGTTCAAGATTGAAATGGATTGAACTTCGATGCCACCAAACCAACCGTGAGGTGTGTCGGCTCAAGACATTCTCACACATGGTCCAAACAGTCCAAAGAGGGTAGCCAGAGTCCCACCTAAAACCAAGAATTAGTGTCTAGATCATCACCATTCTTTCATTTTAGTTCTCTAGTCTTAGAGACCTTAGATTAGGGTATAATTGGTCTTAACACTAAGGTATATACCCCTAGGACTCATAGAAAGCCCAAAGGTTTCCAAAAAACACAATACCAGAAATGCACAGGGTCCGATCGATCGGCCCAAAAAGCCTTACAGTTAAAAGACAGACCGATCGATCGGCCTGTAGGTCCGATCGATCGGCACTGGGCGTGAAGCATGCCCGGGAACTTGATTTTTCTCCTTTTTGTTTCCTTTCCTTCCAACACCTCAACAACCACAAATAACTATGAACAAGGTGACTTAAACACATGATTCCAAGACATTAAATGAGGCTATCAAGATATGTAAAGATCATTTATTTCAACCATGGAAAAATCAATGAAAGCAATCAATGAAAGCATGAAAACCATAAATGCTTCACCAAACCATTTCAAACTTAAAAACATCCAAACATTCACTTGCCTTGAGTTCCAATCTAGCAAATCAAGCTCCTAATCACCTCTCAAGCTCAAGATCCACAATCTCTACAAAAACCCCCAAAACAAACCCTAAAATGGGTTAAACAATGAAATGACAAGGAAACCTTTCAATAATCAAGGTGGAGCTTCTCTAAGGCTAGAAGATTACAAATCTAGAAGATGAAGAAGAACACTTACTTGCAAGGTCCTCTAATGGACAAGGTAAGCTCAAAGGAAGTCTTGTGATGGAGGGTTCTCTTCACAAATGGAATCAATGGAAAGCTTGCAAGATGAGGAAGAAGAAGGTGGTCTCCATTGCTTGATTGATGAACTATTGGTGTGGCTTGGAGATGAAGAAGCAAGAAGAAGAAGAGAAACACAAGGGAAAAACCCTAGGTTCAGCTGGAACAATGGTGAATGAAATGAATGAAGGAGATGGGTTCCTCTTATAAGCAAGTGAGGTTTGGGTCCCACAACTTAAAGAACTTGGGTGGCTGAAATCATCTAATTCGGGACCTCGGATAGATTCGACGAAGAAGGAAGAAATGATCGTCGAAATATCTAGTTTCCAAAAAGTATATGTTTCGCGGGTTTCGGGAATATCGAGTTTTGGGTACAGATTTGGTGTGAAATGACTGTTTTGCCCTCAAGGCCAAGAAATCGGGTTTTGGGTTCTCAAATGGATACGGGATCAACATGAAAGTTGTAAGAATCCACAAGATGAATGCAACGGGCCAAAAACACAAAACGAAACAAATCGGGAAAATCTCGCAAGTGAAAGCAAAGCCGAAAAGGGAACCCCCAAAGGGCCCCACAAGCTACCAAAGCACTCAAAAGCCCAAAACTAGAAGAAAACTCATTCTAGCTCACAAACTCAACCCAACAAATACTAATCCCTCTAAAAGAAACTAATCCTCAAATAAAACAACACTAATCCAAGAGATTAGGGGTCGGGTTCTCACAGAGATGGAGAAGCAAGAAGAAGAAGAGAAACACAAGAGAAACCCTAGGTTGTTGGTTTGTGCTGGAAAATGAAGAATGGAATGAATGAAGGAGATGGGTTCCTCTTATAAGCAAGTGAGGTTTGGGTCCCACAACTTAAAGAACTTGGGTGGCTGAAATCATCTCTTTCGAGACCTCGGATGAATTCGATGAAGAAGGAAGAAATGATCGTCGAAATATCTATTTTCCAAAAAGTATATGTTTCATGGGTTTCGGGAATATCATGTTTTGGGTACAGATTTGGTGTGCAATGACTGTTTTGCCCTCAAGGCCAAGAAATCGGGTTTCGGGTTCTCAAATGGATACGGGATCAACATGAAAGTTGTAGGATTCCTCAAAATGAATGCAACGGGCCAAAAACACAATACAAAACAAATCGGGAAAATCTCACAAGTAAAAGCAAAGCCGAAAAGGGAACCCACAAAGGGCCCCACAAGCTACCAAAGCACTCAAAAGCCCAAAACTAGAAGAAAAACCATTCTAGCTCACAAACTCAACCCAACAAATACTAATCCCTCTAAAAGAAACTATTCCACAAATAAACAACACAAATCCAAGAGATTAGGGGTCGGGTTCTCACACACAGCACGAAGTATTCAATGCATCCAGGCAGCACAAAGATGTATCAGAATTTGAAGGGTAGATTTTCGTGGAACAATATGAAGAGAGAGAGATTGCAGTGTTTGCCTCCCATTGCATGACCTGTCAGTTGATTAAGGCAAAACATCAGAGGCCTCCAGGGTTGTTACAACCGTTAGAGATCCCGGAATGGAAGTGGGAGCATATTACCATGGATTTTATTTCGGGATTACCGAGGACCAGCAGAGGCAACAATGCGATATGGGTCATTGTGGACCGTCTCACCAAGTCAGCTCATTTCATTGCTATGAAGACATGGAAGAAGATGCACATGCTACCTTTGGCAGAGTTGTTTGTCAACGAGATTGTCAGTCGTCATGGGCAGCCAGTTTCTATCACATCCGACAGAGACAGTAGATTTGTCTCGAGGTTCTGGAAGACACTACATGAGTCTATGGGAATGAGATTACAGTTCAGCACGACTTATCACCCTCAGACAGATGGCAAGTCAGAGAGAACAATTCAAGCTCTTGAGGATATGCTCCGTGCTTGTGTGTTAGACTTCAAGACTCAATGGGATGAGACATTACCGTTGTGTGAGTTTGCTTACAACAACAACTACCATTCGAGCATTGGCATGACCCCTTTCGAGGCATTGTATGGCAGAAGGTGTAGGACACCTGTATGTTGGGAAGAAGTCGGCATTCGCAGTTTCCATGGACTGACTATTGTAAGTGAGACCAACGACAAAGTCAAGTTGATTTAAGAACATCTGAAAGTGTCCCGGAATAGACAGAAGAGCTATGCAGACTCCCACCGCAGAGATTTACAGTTCAAAGAAGGAGACAAGGTCTTCTTGAAAGTGTCACCTACGAAAGGAACATTGAGATTTGGACAAAATGGCAAGTTATCACGGAGATACATTGGACCATATGACATTGTGAGCAAGATCGGTGACATGGCTTATAGATTAGCCTTACCGAGGTATCGGGCGTACACAACAGCTTTCATGTGTCTATGTTGAAGAAGTATGTCCATGATCCGTCACATGTGCTCCGGCATGAGCCATTGGAGATTTGAGAGGATGCTACCTATGTTGAGAAGCCCATTCAAATCATCAATACAAAGGAACAAGAGTTGAGGACTCGTTTTATTCACTGGGTAAAGGTACTATGGGAGAATCATGGACCGGAAGAGGCAACGTGGGAATTACGAGATCAAGTGCAGAAGAAATACACACATCTTCTACCAGAGGTGAGTCTTATATTTCATTTGGAGGACCAAATGCCCTAAGGGGTGAAGGATGTAAGACCCCGACCCGAGTGAACCCGATTAGTGTTAATTAAGTCAAGTGTTAGTTCTAAGCTTGATTAGCGATTTTGACTAAGTTGGGTTTGGATTAGCTTTTGTTATAGTTTTGGGGAATTTTGAGTGCGCTGGTGACTAGTAGGGCCCTTTGGGGGTTCCCCTCTCGACTTGCGTTTGCTTAGAGGATTTTCCAGAATTTTTTTGATTTGCGTTCTTATCCCGTTTCATTTATCTTATTGATCCTTACAACTTTCATGTTGATTCCGTTCCCATTCGAGACCTCGAAACCCGATTTCCTAGCCTTGAGGGCAAAACAGTCTTTTCACACTAAACTTGTACCCAAAACTTGATATCCCCGAAACCCGCGAAACATATACTTTTTAGAATCTAGATGTTTCGGCGATCATTTCTTCCTTCTTCGTCGAATTCATTTGAAGTCCCGAAAGACATGATTTCACCCCAAAGAGTTCTTAAGTAGTGGTACCCATCCTCATTGCTTATATAAGGAGAAACCCATCTTCCATCTCCATTTTCCAGCACAAAAAGGCAGCCTAGGGTTTCTTGCAACCTTTCTCTTCTTCTTCTTGCTCTCCCCATCTCAATCTCATACTAATCTTGCACCAACATCAAAATGGAGGTCATCATTCTCTTCCTCATCTTGAAGGCTATCTTTTGATACCATTTGTTGAGAAACCTATCAACTTTGAGACTTCCTTTGGGCTATCTCTTGCCATTTGAAGGTCATCAAAGTAAGCAATCTTCTCCATCTTCTAGATTTGTATTCTTCTAGCCCTTGAGAAGCTCCATTTTCATTATTGAAAGTTCTATCCTTTTCATTCTTTGTTTGACCCATTTTAGGGTTTGTTTTGGGGGTTTTTGCTTATAGCTTGGAATTGAGCTTAAGAGGTGATTAGAGGCTTGGTCTTTCTAGCTTGGACCTAAGGCAAGTGGATGATTAGGTGTTTTGAGTTTTAAATGATTTGGTGAAACATTAATGATTTACTCATGCTTTTATTGATTTGCATTGTTGAAATAAATGCTCATAATGCATCTTGCTAGCTCATTTAATGTCTTGGAAACATGGGTTTATAGTTTTCTTATCTCTAGTCTTGTGGTGATTGTATAAGTGTTGAAAGGAGGGAAAAAGAGAAGGACCCAGCCCACTGCAGAACAGAACCTGGGTTCTGTTCCGCAGTGTACGTGGTCGACCCCACGGGGGCTCGGTCGACCGGCGACACAGGGTCAGGTTCCCTGGGAGCCTGACCAAAATACTGTTTACCCATTTCAGTTACAACTGCCGGTCGACCGACCGAGCACACAGGGACCAGGTCGACCTGATTTTCTCAGGTCAACCGGGGCTGCTGTGTACGGGGTCGACCAGGCCTTGACCAGGTCAACCGGGCCAACTGGGAAATCCTTGCTGGAGGGGATTTTTACCCTATTTTTGGATGGACTTAGGTGGGACTTTGGCTACCCTTTTTGGACTCATTTGACTATATGTGAGTATGTCTTGAGCCGACGTTCTTCATGGTTATTCCGGTTGCATCGGAATCCAATCTAATTCAATCTTAAACGGTACGGGACAACGCGATACCTTCTTTATGCACGAAGTTTATTTGTTTATGTATCGCGAATCCTATCCCTTTCGGTGACTGAGTGGGTTGTTCGATGCTTCAGGATTCACATCATACTTAGGATGGACTCTATATAGTTTGATTTTTAATCGTACCGTCTAGTAATATCCATAAGCTCATTTAAAGTTTTGAAAATCGTAAAGTGTATAAGGAGCCCGGAATGTCTTTAAATTCAAGGAGTATCAAGTCATTATTACAATCGACATACAGGACCCCTATTCACCCTCGATAAATCTTGAAACCGATATTTTACCCGAAATTGTAATAGTTCATTGTATTTCCTCATTTCTGAGATTTACATTACATGACTTGTTTTCCCGAAAACAGTGAAGTTACACTAGTAACAGTTACTTGTCCCGAAATGTATTGCACCACATGTGTAACATCCCGACCCCTAATGGCCTATTAATTATGATTAATTGTTTGATTAGTTAGTAAGCTAGTTTAGAGTCTAAGTAGTCTGGGATAACGACGAATCGTGTGTACGAAGTTTTGTACGATTCGGAGTGCGTTTGGGTAGGACAGAGAGTCGTTTTAATAATTTGGTAGGGTTTTTAAGGGATTTATGAGAATATGAGTTTTTGTGAGTTTGGGTGCATTGGGTAGGTTTCGTCGTTTCATGAACTTTAGCCTTCGGTCGCGTTTCGATTCGACACGTCGAAGAGGCCCGAAATCAATTAATTGTATACGTGGGCCGACTCGGAACTTGACCCATCAAACCCATCAGCCCAAAGCCCAAAGCCCAAGCCCAATAACCATTACTTAAGTATCCTACCAACCCATCTTCTTATCTTCTTTCATTCAATCCCATTTACTTAACTCAACAACCATCCCAGCACAGCAGCCGACCTCTCTTCCTCTCTTTTCTTCTTCTCCGTTGACGATCACCGGAGCTCCGGCGAAGCAAGCCAATCCACTCATCTTCTTCCTCAAGCACTCAAGATCACAAATATCCACTTTTCTCCTTGTTTCAACCACAACCCATTTAGAGGTAAGCTCTTTAAGCTTGGAAACCGTCTCACCTTCTTCTTCCTTGGTTAGAAATGGAGTAGGGAGACTTACCTTGACCATTGGCATGCATGTGTAGGAGCTTCTTGGGTTTGGAAGAGTGTTTCACCTCTTTGGAGCTTTTAAAGTGTTTTCTTTCTTCACTTTCTTCTTGAATTTGAGTTCATCACATCACCAAGGCAAGTGAATAGTTATATTATTGCTTGATATGTTTGTTTACCTTGATTTGGATGATTAAATCATGTTTTAGATAGGTTTGGCTCAATTGATACATAAATAGAGTGAAAACATGATAAAATGGTCTATAGATTGAAGGGAATGGATTTAGAGTCTAATGGCTTGATTAGTAGTTTTATAGGTTGTATTTAAGTTGCTTTTAATTATACATATGCTGCTCATTAGGTTCCAGAAGAGAGAAATGGGAAAAAGTCCCATTTCAGCTCAGAACAGAGCTCTGCCCAAATTTCCGCAGGCTTCTCGGTCGACCGACCCTGCAGATCTCGGTCGACCGAGACAACAGGGGCCAGTCGACCTAGACTCAACCGAGCATGTGCAGATTCTTGCCAAATTTCCTTTTTAAGGGATTTTACCCTGTTTTAAGGTGGTCTTTGGTGGACCTTTGGATACCCCTTTTGAGGACTCATTTGACTCATTATGATGACGTCTTGAGCCGGCGTTCGTCATTGTTGATTCGGTCGTATCGAGAGTCAACTTAATTCAATCTTGAATGGTACGGGACAACGGGATACTCTTCTATAAATCCATGCACGAAGATTGTTCGTCCGAGTATCTCGAACCCTAACCCCTTCGTTGACTGAATAGGTTGTGCGATGCTTCAGGGTTTACACTTTACTTAGGATTGGATTGTTTATTCGCTTTGAATCCAAATGGTACCTTTGAGTACTATCTTCTACATGTGATGAGCATGTTCTTTAGTTCTATTTGCTTCGTTTTATTAGAGGATTGCTTTGAGAACTTAGAGGTTGGACTTAGGGTCCCCTTGTATTGTTTCGTTCGTTCCGTTATTTCGTTTGAAGTGTTGTGGCTAGGGAGTTTGATTGTCAGGCTTAAAGAGGACTACTATTGGTATTTGTTTTGGAGATTGATTTGATTTGGAATAAAGTAGTTCTCTATTGGTATTGAATCTTGTTCGCACAAGAGCCTAGCCCTTCACCGATATTGTTAGGATTCTTTGTGTCAGGCACCACTCAGCTGTTAACGTTCAACACAGTTGGGGCACCATCTGTGAGAGGACTGCTACTATCCTCGAGTTGTTTGTTCCTCGAAGCAAGATAGAGCCAGAGCTCACGAAGCCCGAGCTACTTGAGCTGAGAGTTGTTTGTTCCTCGAGTTGTTTGTTCCTCTAAGCAAGATAGAGCCAGAGCTCACGGAGCCAGAGCTACTTGAGCTAGGGTTGTTTGATCCTCGCAGCGAGATAGTGCCAGAGCTCACGGAGCCTGAGCACTTGAACTACGGGTTGTTTGGATATTGGATACTGGGATTTATCCCAATTGATGATATAGATTAGCTTATGTGGATCGCCTACTTTGATGGTTTGTATATGATTCGAATGCAATGCATCTCATACGATCAGAGTGCTATGCATATCTTATAATCATGGTTATCGTTTACTCTCTTTAGTACTGCATATCTATGTGATTTTTATATCTATTGCTTTGCCATCCGTCGTGTTGATGATGCTACTCTTGGTGCATAGGTACCGAGCTCTTCTACCCCGAGGCGGAGGAAACGACGGAAGAAGTTCAGGCAGATCAGCCTGATGACTTCCTAGAGTATAGTACGGACGGCATTGTATAGCCGTGACGACCCCGTACGCGAGAGCTTCACGATAATCCTCTTAGCTTCATCTTTTGGTTTCTTTATACTTTTGTTTAGGCCTAGTTTTAGTTTGGCCATTTTACTTGTAATTAATATTTTGTTATAGTCTTAAACTTCAACCTTAACTTTGATACTCAGTAAATTGCTCTTAAACTATACCTTTATGAGATACCTCTTGTTTTATGAAGCTTTCGCTATTGTTTAATATATTCGAGGAAAATGTTTATACCTCACAGCGGTCTTCGATCCAGATGGGACACGATTAGGGCAAGTGATATGTTATTATCATTGGAAAAGTTTTAAATTGGCCCTAATCTCACGCATAACCCCGGTTTCACTTTTGGGGGCGTGACAAGTTGGTATCAGAGCTTTGTACTGGTTTCTAGATTAAAAACAAGTAGAAACTTAAGACGTGTCAGGATTGAGTTTCGTTGGGTATCTTAGCTTGAGTAGATTGTATAGTTTGTATGCTAGATTGAGTCCCATAGGACTAACATGTCTTTTCATGCAGGATGGCTGGGGGACACACTCGTTCTACTAAGAACAATGATCAGGCAGGGTCTAGTGGAGATGGATCAGCAGAGGCTAGATTCAATCAGCTCATGCAAGCCTTTGTGGATTCTCAGACAGCACAGACTCAGGCTCAGACTGCCTTTCAAACTCAGATGATGCAAGTGTTAGAAAGGCCAGCTCCGGTACCTCAAGTCATCATCCCTCCTAGGGTGATTGACTTGAATGATATCTATGATAAGTTCAAGAAGAGGAACCCGCCAGCGTACTATGGGAATGAAGACCCCCTTGATGCTGATGAGTGGGTGGTTCAGATGGAGAAGATCTTCAAGGTCTTCCAGTGCACTGGACGGGAGCGTGTGCAGTTAGCATCGTACATGTTCCGCGGTGTAGCAGAGTTATGGTGGAAATCGGTCATGACACCTTATGACACGATTGAGGATGCTGAGGCTTGGGTGTCTTTTCAGACACTCTTTCGAGCCAAATATATTCCACCTCACGTTCAGGCTCAGAAGTTGATAGAGTTTGAAGCGTTAGTCCAGGGAATGGACCCAGTGTAGATCTACGAGCAGAAATTCACGAACCTTTCGAGATTTGCACCGTCTTTGGTTAGGGTTGAGGCTGACAAGGTGATGAGATTTATTCGGGGACTGAGGCCCGATATTCAGATGGAGGTGACATCTGTTACCTTAGTCACCTATGAGGAGAACCTCAAGCGTGCATATTGGGCTGAGGAGTCCATTCGGAAGAAGATCCTTTTTGCACGGCAGTTTCCGGAAGTACTTGCACCAGTTAGGAGCCCAAGTTTGGGGCAGTATCAGCAGCAGTATCAGCAGCGTCCACAGCAGTACCCTCAGTACCAGCAGCGTTCTCCGCAGCATTATCAGCAGCAGCAAGGCAAGAGGCCTAAATTTGATCAGACACGCAGGACCTACTGCGAGCGTTGTGGCAAGGATTCGCATGCGACGGCGAACTGCAGATGGAATACCGGGGCATGCTTTGAGTGTGGTGCGATGGACCATCAGAGGAAGGATTGCCCTCATGTACAGGGGCAGGGTGTGAGGAATGCAGCTCCTCGACCACCATTAGCAGTACAGCCTTTGAGGCAGGCACCACAGCAGCCACAGCAACCACAGTAGCCTAGATTGCCAGTACCACAGGCTAGAGGACAGTTCAGACCCCAGGGACTGCAGCGACCCCAGGGCCAGTAGTATGCACAGTATAGACAGCAGGGTCAGCAGCAGCACCAGAGACCTCAGCAGTATGGCAGACTACAGGCCCTTGACCTGCAGGAGGGTGAAGAAGCTGGAGGAGTGGTGGAAGGTACACTCTCTATCTCAGATGTACCTGCTAGAGTCTTATTTGATTCTGGTTCCACACATTCTTTCGTATCACCTGTTTTTGCTGCATGTTTGGTGGGAGATATAGCTCCATTGCATTGTATATTGTTTGTTAGTACTCCCTTAGGGAAGACTGTGCAGTGTGAGTCCTATTATCCAGCTTGCAAAGTGCAGGTGAGGAGTTTTATCCTTTTAGCAGACTTAATCATCCTAGGGATGAGGGACTTCGATGTGATCCTAGGTATGGATTGGTTATCTACCTGCAGAGCGGTTATGGATTGCTTCAACAAGACAGTTAGATTGCAAGTGCTAGCAGATAGTGTGGAGATTGTTGGGGAGAGGAAACCCATGTCCACTAGAGTCATCTCAGCTTTGAGAGCTGATCGATTGATTAGGAGTGGATGTGAGGGCTATGTAGCCTTCATCACGGAGGATGAAGTGTTCAAGGCGGTGGAGGATATTCTAGTTGTGTGCGAATTCCCGGATGTCTTTCCGGAGGAGATACCTGGATTACCACCGGTTAGGGAGATTGACTTCACCATTGAGCTAAAGCCTGGGACAGCACCGATATCGAAGGCTCCTTATCGCATGGCTCCAGCAGAGCTAAGAGAGCTGAAAGCTCAATTGCAGGACCTTTTGGATAAAGGGTTTGTGAGACCCAGTTTATCACCGTGGGGTGCACCGGTGCTCTTCGTGAAGAAGAAAGATGGATCAATGCGTATGTGCATCGACTACAGGCAGCTGAATCAGGTCACGATCAAGAACAAGTATCCTTTGCCTCGGATAGACGAGTTGTTTGATCAGTTGCAGGGAGCACAGCATTTTTCCAAGATAGATTTGAGATCTGGTTATCACCAGATACGTGTCAGAGATCAAGACGTGCAGAGAACATCCTTCAGGACTAGATATGGACATTATGAGTTCTTGGTTATGCCATTTGGGCTGACCAACGCGCAAGGAGTATTTATGGCCTTGATGAACAGAGTCTTTGCACCATGCTTAGATAAGTTCACGGTCGTATTTATAGATGATGTCCTAGTCTACTCGAAGTCCAGAGATGATCATGCAGAGCATTTGAGGAGTTCATTGCAGATCTTGAGGGAGAATCAACTCTATGCTAAGCTCAGTAAATGTGAGTTTTGGCTGGAGCAAGTGTCTTTTCTAGGACACATCATCTCTAGAGAGGGTTTGGCAGTAGATCCCGCGAAGATTGAGGCAGTGGTTAGTTGGCAGAGTCCGAAGTCAGTGTCAGAGATCAGGAGTTTTCTCGGCCTAGCAGGATATTACAGGAGATTCGTGAAGGGATTCTCCAGCATTGCAGCTCCACTGACTAAATTGACAAGGAAAGATGTTCCTTTTGTTTGGATGGAGCAATGTGAAGAGAAATTCCAGGAGCTGAAGACCAGATTGACCACAGCACCTATTCTCTCGTTACCTACGGGAACTGGAGGATTCGTGATTTTTACAGACGCTTCAGGTATTGGATTGGGTTGCGTGCTCATGCAGGAGGGAAAGGTCATAGCCTACGGATCTAGACAATTGAAAGAGCATGAGAAGAGGTACGCTACTCATGACTTGGAGCTAGCAGCAGTGGTGATGGCACTGAAGATGTGGAGACACTACTTGTATGGGGAGAAATTCGAGGTTCACTCGGATCACAGGAGTCTCCAGTATCTATTTGGGCAGAAAGATCTGAACATGAGGCATACTAGATGGATGGAGTACATCAAAGACTACGACTTTCCGATAAAGTATCACCCGGGAAAGCGAACGTGGTTGCAGATGCATTGAGCAGGAAGGTAGCGACTACCGGATGTTTGCAGACAGAGTGGTCTTTGACAGAACTATTCAGAGATTTAGCCATAGAGTTTCAGCCTCAGAGTGAGAGAGTCATGGTTGCCAATATGCATATTTGGGAGCCAGAGATTCTTAGCAGAATCAAGAGCAGTCAGTCAGAGGACCCAGAGTTGGTCAGATTGATAGGGAGCATAGCAGAGAGGCCAGAGTTTAGACTCATCGATGGAGTGTTGTACTGCCAGGATAGGCTATGCGTGCCAGGTGTACATGATTTAAGGAACGAGATTATGGTTGAGACACACCATTCTCGTTATGCTATTCACCTAGGGAGCACCAAAATGTACCAGAACTTGAAGAGCTTTTACTGGTGGAGCAACATGAAGAAGGACATTGCAGGATTTGTATCGAGATGTCTCGTGTGTCAACAAGTGAAGATTGAACATCAGAAACCTCCAGGATTACTCCAGCCACTGAAGGTTCCGGAGTGGAAGTGGGAGCACATCACCATGGACTTCGTCGCAGGATTGCCACCCATGAGGGACAATGACAGCATTTGGGTGGTTGTTGACAGACTTACGAAGTCAGCACACTTCATTCCGATGAAGATGAGAGGATCCATGGATGTATTGGCACACAAGTACATTGACAATGTTGTCAAGTTGCATGGGATTCCAGATTCCATTGTTTCAGACAGAGATATGAGGTTTGTGGGCAGATTTTGGGTTAGTTTGCAAGCAGCCTTGGGCACTACATTGAATTTTAGCACAGCGTATCACCCTCAGACCGACGGACAGACAGAGAGGACCAATCAGACTATGGAGGATATGTTGCGGGCATGTGTTCTAGATTTCGGGAAAGACTGGGAGAAGAGTCTTCCTTTGTGTGAATTTGCCTACAACAACAGTTATCACTCCAGTATCGGGATGGAACCGTTCGAGGCATTGTACGGACGGAAGTGTAAGACCCCGATTTGTTGGGAGGAGATTGGTGTTCGGAGCTTTCATGGACCGTCGATTATCAGTGATACCAGCGAGAAGGTGAAGCAGATCATTGATAGGCTGAAGATTGCAAGAGACCGTCAGAAGAGCTACGCAGACCTGAGGAGAAGGGATTTGGAGTTTCAGGTTGGAGATAAAGTGTTTCTCAAAGTCTCACCGACTAGAGGAACTATGAGATTCGGTCAGAAAGGGAAACTGGCTCGGAGATACATTGGACCGTTTGAGATAGATATGCGCGTGAGTGAAGTGGCTTACAGATTGATACTACCAGCAGAGTTAGCAGGAGTTCACAGAGTTTTCCACATTTCGATGCTGAGGATGTACATTCCAGACCCTTCACACGTGCTACATATGAGCCTTTGGATGTTCAGCCAGATGTTTCATACGTTGAGAGACCGAAGAAGATCATCGATACGAAGGAGCAAGTCCTGAGGACAAGGACCATTCATTGGGTCAAAGTGCAGTGGGAGCATCACAGTCCAAGGGAAGCGACATGGGAGCTTAGGGAGCAGATTCAGGAGAAGTATCCAGAGTTATTGCCAGATTCAGAGTTATTGTCAGAGGTGTGTTAGGGATTTGGAGGACCAAATAGCCTAAGTGGGGGAGGATGTAACATCCAGACCCCTAATGGCCTATTAATTATGATTAATTGTTTGATTAGTTAGTAAGCTAGTTTAGAGTCTAAGTAGTCTGGGATAACGACGAATCGTGTGTACGAAGTTTTGTACGATTCGGAGTGCGTTTGGGTAGGACAGAGAGTCGTTTTAATAATTGGGTAGGGTTTTTAAGGGATTTATGAGAATATGAGTTTTTGTGAGTTTGGGTGCATTGGGTAGGTTTCGTCGTTTCATGAACTTTAGCATTCGGTCGCGTTTCGATTCGACACGTCGAAGAGGCCCGAAATCAATTAATTGTATACGTGGGCCGACTCGGAACTTGACCCATCAAACCCATCAGCCCAAAGCCCAAAGCCCAAGCCCAATAACCATTACTTAAGTATCCTACCAACCCATCTTCTTATCTTCTTTCATTCAATCCCATTTACTTAACTCAACAACCATCCCAGCACAGCAGCCGACCTCTCTTCCTCTCTTTTCTTCTTCTCCGTTGACGATCACCGGAGCTCCGGCGAAGCAAGCCAATCCACTCATCTTCTTCCTCAAGCACTCAAGATCACAAATATCCACTTTTCTCCTTGTTTCAACCACAACCCATTTAGAGGTAAGCTCTTTAAGCTTGGAAACCGTCTCACCTTCTTCTTCCTTGGTTAGAAATGGAGTAGGGAGACTTACCTTGACCATTGGCATGCATGTGTAGGAGCTTCTTGGGTTTGGAAGAGTGTTTCACCTCTTTGGAGCTTTTAAAGTGTTTTCTTTCTTCACTTTCTTCTTGAATTTGAGTTCATCACATCACCAAGGCAAGTGAATAGTTATATTATTGCTTGATATGTTTGTTTACCTTGATTTGGATGATTAAATCATGTTTTAGATAGGTTTGGCTCAATTGATACATAAATAGAGTGAAAACATGATAAAATGGTCTATAGATTGAAGGGAATGGATTTAGAGTCTAATGGCTTGATTAGTAGTTTTATAGGTTGTATTTAAGTTGCTTTTAATTATACATATGCTGCTCATTAGGTTCCAGAAGAGAGAAATGGGAAAAAGTCCCATTTCAGCTCAGAACAGAGCTCTGCCCAAATTTCCGCAGGCTTCTCGGTCGACCGACCCTGCAGATCTCGGTCGACCGAGACAACAGGGGCCAGTCGACCTAGACTCAACCGAGCATGTGCAGATTCTTGCCAAATTTCCTTTTTAAGGGATTTTACCCTGTTTTAAGGTGGTCTTTGGTGGACCTTTGGATACCCCTTTTGAGGACTCATTTGACTCATTATGATGACGTCTTGAGCCGGCGTTCGTCATTGTTGATTCGGTCGTATCGAGAGTCAACTTAATTCAATCTTGAATGGTACGGGACAACGGGATACTCTTCTATAAATCTATGCACGAAGATTGTTCGTCCGAGTATCTCGAACCCTAACCCCTTCGTTGACTGAATAGGTTGTGCGATGCTTCAGGGTTTACACTTTACTTAGGATTGGATTGTTTATTCGCTTTGAATCCAAATGGTACCTTTGAGTACTATCTTCTACATGTGATGAGCATGTTCTTTAGTTCTATTTGCTTCGTTTTATTAGAGGATTGCTTTGAGAACTTAGAGGTTGGACTTAGGGTCCCCTTGTATTGTTTCGTTCGTTCCGTTATTTCGTTTGAAGTGTTGTGGCTAGGGAGTTTGATTGTCAGGCTTAAAGAGGACTACTATTGGTATTTGTTTTGGAGATTGATTTGATTTGGAATAAAGTAGTTCTCTATTGGTATTGAATCTTGTTCGCACAAGAGCCTAGCCCTTCACCGATATTATTAGGATTCTTTGTGTCAGGCACCACTCAGCTGTTAACGTTCAACACAGTTGGGGCACCATCTGTGAGAGGACTGCTACTATCCTCGAGTTGTTTGTTCCTCGAAGCAAGATAGAGCCAGAGCTCACGAAGCCCGAGCTACTTGAGCTGAGAGTTGTTTGTTCCTCGAGTTGTTTGTTCCTCTAAGCAAGATAGAGCCAGAGCTCACGGAGCCAGAGCTACTTGAGCTAGGGTTGTTTGATCCTTGCAGCGAGATAGTGCCAGAGCTCACGGAGCCTGAGCACTTGAGCTACGGGTTGTTTGGATATTGGATACTGGGATTTATCCCAATTGATGATATAGATTAGCTTATGTGGATCGCCTACTTTGATGGTTTGTATATGATTCGAATGCAATGCATCTCATACGATCAGAGTGCTATGCATATCTTATAATCATGGTTATCGTTTACTCTCTTTAGTACTGCATATCTATGTGATTTCTATATCTATTGCTTTGCCATCCGTCGTGTTGATGATGCTACTCTTGGTGCATAGGTACCGAGCTCTTCTACCCCGAGGCGGAGGAAACGACGGAAGAAGTTCAGGCAGATCAGCCTGATGACTTCCTAGAGTATAGTACGGACGGCATTGTATAGCCGTGACGACCCCGTACGCGAGAGCTTCACGATAATCCTCTTAGCTTCATCTTTTGGTTTCTTTATACTTTTGTTTAGGCCTAGTTTTAGTTTGGCCATTTTACTTGTAATTAATATTTTGTTATAGTCTTAAACTTCAACCTTAACTTTGATACTCAGTAAATTGCTCTTAAACTATACCTCTATGAGATACCTCTTGTTTTATGAAGCTTCCGCTATTGTTTAATATATTCGAGGAAAATGTTTATACCTCACAGCAGTCTTCGATCCAGATGGGACACGATTAGGGCAAGTGATATGTTATTATCATTGGAAAAGTTTTAAATTGGCCCTAATCTCACGCATAACCCCGGTTTCACTTTTGGGGGCGTGACAACATGAAATGGAAATTATTCCTTGAACATCCTTGCCCTGCCTATTCATTTACTTGCACTTGATTTACTTGTTCATTTCTCGATTTGTTATTTGACCTATGAGTCGGCATCACTAAGCTTGGATAACCTTGTTGGTTTGATCCACCAACTTGGAGATCCCCCTCCCGTCCCGCCAGCTGCAGTTTGGATCCCGATGCTCGCTTTATTACCGTGGTCGCGTCCCGATACCCGGTTAGCTACCATGGTCCCGTCCTGTATATTTATATTGTATATATATATGTTTTGTTGAATCTCCTCACCTTGTGTGACTGAGACCAACGTCCCGTTCGACTCCTGTCACTTCGGTAATAGAGGACTTAGCTTTATGTGATTGCCATCTTGTTAGTTCCCGTTTCCTTGGATACCATACATGTTTTATATTGCTTATTTGTTTTCGAGTAAATGATTTATCTCCTTTATGAAAGTTATTGCTTAAACAGATTTTTTTGCTTTCCAAGATATTTCGTTTATTATATATTGTTGTATCTTTTCACCTTCTCGCCAGACCATCGTGTCTGACCCATTTTCTTTGGTACTCAAGTCCCGTTGCCGGTTACCTTGAGGAGGAGCTGGAGGAGGCGGTCAGTGAACCGCAGCCCCTAGTCGAGTGGCATGCTGATGATGTCATTTAGATATCCGGTTGCTACGAGATACGTAACTTTTTGGGAAAACTGTTTAACCTTTCTTTGGGTTATTGTTTTGTTTATATTGGCCTTTGTTGGCCTCTATTTTTGGGGAATGTAACTAAATGATCTTTTGTTTAAACTTTAACTTACTTTTGGGAAACATGTTAATGATCATTGCTCATTCTGATACAGAATTTTATACTTCTGATATTGTCTTCATGACTAGGGATAGTTTGACTATTTGTTTTGCTACATGCTTCCGCACTTAAAAGAAATATTCATTTTTTGTTGTAATATCCTCACCGCGGACACCTGTGGGAAATTAAATAAATGTATGGTGTTATTAAACCGATGTGGTATATTATTAGTCCCGATCCCGATTAGTTCGGTGGACCCGGTCCGGGGTCGTGACATGTGGGTGTTAGTTTTGATGGTCTCAATACCAAGTATATCATGTAATAAATTGATTCATTTCTTTATTTATCAGTACAATCCTGCTTTCCTTTCATGAGATGAATGGTGTTCAATTATATACTTGCACATAACCAATACAAATGACATAATGGTTCATGAGATGAACCAGAGTCCACAAGTATACTAGATGTAATACATGTGTATGGATGAGATCCACATACAGGAGATATGTATTGCAAATCTTATACTTAAATATCTTCACAACTAGTGATGAGATTGGACATCTCATCAGATAAGGTTGCAACACTTTGATCACTATGAAATAGTGTGATTTGTCTCTATCATCGGAATGTAAGATTCTGGATCATGGTGCTGGTACATTGGATGTATTGAAGGACCATGAGAAGCATCTTATATACATTGTCTTTATTTTAAGTTCTGCTCTCATAATTCCCTAGCAATAGGCTCGTAATCCTGAGACATTAATGAACTCAAGTTTCTATCTATTCATTTGCTTTGAGTCACCAATGAGTGAGGCCAATTGTAGGTCAACACCTCGGTGATTTAGGTACGTAGTAGTAGAGTTGTGGGAACATTCAATGGTCAAGATGGAATCTATCTTTAATATCCCCTTGTGCCAATTAATGGATTTATCAATGGTAAGTGCGCACCCATTCCAATTAAGAGTTAATTGGATCAGTACCAAATGATCATTATAATTAATTGGAGCTTAAGGATAGTAAGATATGGATATAATTTGGTGGACAGGTCCAATTGATCCATGGATATAGATGGAGGGACCTACTTGTGGTAATGTGGAAGTTTAGGGTCTTCATTGTAATTTATTCCTAAGACTGGAGTGCAATTGCATTTATATAGTGGAGTTATTTGCAATTAACTGTGGGCCCGGATTACACATGAGATGTGGGGTCGCGTGTCCTAATTGGAGCCAGCTTTCTAAGGAATCCATAGTGGTCCCCACGCTAGCCCAAGATATTAGAAATATACTAATTATAGTAGAACTCTAATTGGAAATAGAAAGTTACTATTTCTATTTGAAGTGAGACTTCTATTAGTGGTAATAGTAAGTTACTAATTATTAATGGAAGTAAGACTTCTATTTTAATTAGTAAAAGAGGAAGTTACTAATCATATTTGAAGTAAGACTTCTAATTGTGATTTGGTAAGCAACTAATTGTAGTGGAAGTAAGACTTCTATTTCAATTAGTAAGAGGAGGTAGCTTGAATGCTATAAAAGGAGAAAGAGGAGCCCTTGGACGTCCCAATGCATGATCCCATCTTGGAATTCACGCCCAAGATCCCTAGTGCAAGTGTTGCACACTCTTCTTCCTCTCCCTCTTCTAGTTTCTCTTCTAGTTTCCTTTAGGGTTTTCTCTTGGAGATTCCACCATCTTCTTGAGAAAAGAGAATCTGATACGGGTCATAGCGTGGAAGATCAAAAGGTGTTGGAGATTCTGATTTGTTTAGTGAAGGTGTTCATCATCAAAGAAAGAATTCAAATTCTCCATTAGAGCACCACTAAGCTCCAAAGGTATAATCTACATCCTTGTATGTTGTGGATTTCGTGGTTGCATGTTTAGGTGCTGTTTTCTATCTTCTAGATAGGTTATGTTGCTATACATGGTTTATGAGTTTGAGGGATTGCATCCTGGATTAGGTTTATTACCTTCTAGATAGTTGATCCCTGCATTAAGTGGATCAAAAGTTTTTGAAACCTATTTGAATGGCCCACCTATATTCCAACAGTGGGGACCACTAGGGATTCTATAGAAAGCTGGCTCCAACTTGGACACCGCGACCCCACATCTCATGTGCAATCCGGGCCCATAGTTAGTTGCAAATAACACCACTATATAAACGCAATTGCACTCCAGTCTTTGGAATAAATTACAAAGAAGACCCTAAACTTTCCAATTACCACAAGTAGGCCACTCTATCTGTTGGAAAAAGGTGGGCCGCATGGCTAGGTTTTCAAAACTTTTTTGACCCACTTGACTCAGGGATCAACTATCCAGAAGGCTATAAAACCTAATCCAGGATCCATGTTCTCAATCTCAGCCATCATGATCAGTAAATAAACCTATCAAGACGATAGGACAGCAACCAACGAGCATCCATAAAAAATTTACAACATGCAAGGAAGTAGATTATACCTTTGGAGCTCAGTTGCGCTCTAATGGAGATGGTGCGTCTTTCTTTGATGATGAAACTATTTCACGTATCAAACAAGAATCTCCAAGACCTATTGATCTTCCATGCTATGATCCTCTAATCAGAGCTCTTTTCTTAAGAAGATGGGTTGGATCTCCAAGAGAAATCCCTACTAGAAACTCCAAGGAAACTAGAAGAGAGAAAAAAGGAAGAAAAGATGTGCAACTCTTGCACACAATGAGCTGGGCATGTACTTCTTAATGTATGGACGTCCAAGGGTGTTTATTCCCTTATTTATAGCCCACATGACTCCTCTTTTAACTCTCTAAATAATTTGTATTGGAAGTCACAATTCCACACAACTTAGTAGCTTACTATTACCACTATTAGAAGTCCCACTTCAAATAGAAATAGTAACTTTCTAATTCCTTCCTTTTAGAGTTCAAGTAAGATTAGTAACTTTCTAATATCTTGGGTCAGCGTGGGGACCACTAGGGATTCCTTAGAAAGTTGGCTCCAACTGGGACTCACGACCCCACATCTTATGTGCAATCCAGGCCCACAGTTAACAGCAAATAATACCACTATATAAATGCAATTGCACTCCAGTCTTTAGAATATATTACAATGAAGACCCTAAACTTCCCAATTACCACAAGTAGGCCCCTCTATGAATATTCATGGATCAATTGGAATAAATCTGCCTCATCCAATCATAGATCCACATCTTATTATCCTTGAGCCCCAATTAATCACAGTGATCATCAGTACCATCCAATTAACTCTTAATCGAGATGGGTGCGCACTTACTAATGATAAATCCATTAATTGGCACAAGGGGATAATATAGATAGATTCCATCTTGATCATTGGATGTTCCCACAGTCCTACTACCACATACTCAAGACACCGAGGTGTTGACCTACAATTGCCCTCACTCATTGGTGACTCAAAGTAAATGAATAGATAGAAACTTGAGTTCATCAATGTCTCAGGATTGAGAGCCTATTGCTAGGGAATTATGAGAGGAGTCTTTAAATCGAGACAGTATATCATAAGTTGCTTCTCATAGTCCTTCAGTACATCTAATGTACCAGCACTATGATCCAGAATCTTACATTCAGATGATCGAGACAAATGACACTATCTCATAGTGATCAAAGTGCTGCAACCTTATCAGATGAGATAACCACAACACTGGTTGTGAAGATATTTTTCAGTATAAGATTTTTGACACATGTCTCCTGTATGTGGATCTCATCCATATACATATATCATATCTACTATACTAATGGGACCCGGTTCATCTCATGAACCATTATGTCATATGTATTGGTCATGTGCATTAAGTAATAAATCACCATTCACCTCATGAAAGGAAAGCATGATTTTATTGATAAATAAAGAAATTAATCAATTTGTTACATCAACTGATGGATTGAGACCATACAATCTAACACTATCAATATCCATGGATCAATTAAAATAAATCTATCTCTTCCAATCCTAGATCCACATCTTATTATCCTTGAGCCCCAATTAATCACAGTGATCATCAGTACCATCCAATTAACTCTTAATCAAAATGGGTACGCACTTACTATTGACAAATCCTTTAATTGGCACAAGGGGATAATATAGATAGATTTCATCTTAACTATTGGATGTTCCCACAGTCCTACTACCAAGTACCCAAGACACCAAGATGTTGACCTATAGTTGGCCTCACTCATTGGTGACTCAAAGCAAATGAATAGATAGAAACTTGAGTTCATCAATGCCTATGGATTGAGATCCTATTGCTAGGGAATTATGAGAGCAAACCTTAAAATCGAGACAGTATTCCATAAGGTGCTTCTCATGGTCTTTCAATACATCCAATGTACCGGCACCATGATCCAGAATCTTACATTCTGATGATCGAGAAAATCACACTATCTCATTGTGATCAAAGTGTTGAACCCTTATCATATGAGATGCCCAGTCTCATCACTGGTTGTGGAGATATTTAAGTATAAGATTTGTGACACATGTCTCCTATATGTGGATCTCATCCATATACATATATCACATCTAATATACTAATGGGACTTGATTCATCTCATGAATCATTATGTCATATGTATTGGTCATGTGCATTAAGTAATAAAAGACCATTTATCTCATGAAAGGAAAGCATGATTTAATTGATAAATAAAGAAATTAATCAATTTATTACATCATCTGATGGATTGAGACAACACAATCTAACAGTTACGGCAGATGTAGACTAGCGACGCTTGTGGCAGCACATCCGAGCATTTGTACGCCATAGCTTTCCACTTGTTAACGAAGTCGTAAGTTAACTGATTCTCCCCCTACAGAGCTGAGCCATAGTAGCAGGATGGTCCTCATCTTCGAAATGACTCAGGAAACGTGTCTCTAGCATGGCCCAGTTTTGGCTGGAGTCCTCGGGCAAAGTGGAGAAACAATCAAAGGTCATACCTTTTAGGGTACTTGCAAAGAGATGGATCTTGAGGGCATCTTGATCCACAATAGATCCCGTCAGAATCTTGAAGTGGATGATGTGCTGTCTGGCTGATCCTCTCCCCGTATATGTTTGGAGAGTAGGATGCTTAAAATTTGTAGGAAATGGGACCGAGTCCATCCATAACTGATATGGTGGCTTAATCCCATGTCCCTTGAGTGTATCCTCTTCTCTTGCTTTGGCGAGGATGTCGTCCACGTCCTTTTTGGTAAGGGCACAAGACTCATTGTCTTCTCCATTTACCTCGTTATCTTGATGATTTGGAGGAGGTTCATTATTTTCTTGACTCTGAAAGGCGAAAAGAAGGTTCTCCATCAGAGTCTCAATCCTTTGCTGACCTTGCTTTAATTGTTGGATGCATGCGATCGTGTCATCAGGAGGTGGATTGCGAGGTGGCTCAGAATTTGTAACCAGAATGTTCATCCCTCGGAATTCGAATGAAGAAATTCTCTTGGTGACTGAGCTAGAGCTCATTCTTTAGAAGAAGAGCTCGAGGAAGGATTAGTCCATTATCCTTGGCATGAAGGAGCAAGGGACTCTTCTGAATGTCTTCGTGTCTGGGTGACGCTGTGAGTCACCGGCCGTCGGACATGAATTTTGGTTGCTGACTTCTAGCGTCTTCTAGTTTTTACAACCATATGGACAGTAACAACTTGGTCAGGTCTTTCTTTTTCAATCCATTTTTTAGAGACTTGAAGTGTAAGATGCTAGGTCCTTTGCTTCTCTAGTCTCTTTTGTCGATATGACGCACGGCGACATATATAACGAGCAATTTGAGCTTCGGTCAGCTATAACTGGGCTTTGTCAATGAAGAATGTGCTCCTTTGAACACAATATCCGAGCTTGTCTTCTTTGAAGCTAGGCATGGACAGGATCCAGACCCGGTCCTTTGGCAGTAGAGATGAAGGGTCGAATTGAAGGAGTGTAGGACTTGGCAAATTCTTGTAGACGCCTTATGATGCACGATTTGATCTTGGACTTTGTAAGACCCCGACCCAGTGACCTCGATTAGTATTGATTAAGTCATGTTTTAGTTCTAAGCATGGTTAGTGAATATTGTTTAAGTTGGGATTATTATTGCTCTTTTATAGCTTTGGGAATTTTGAGTGCCTTTTTACTTAGTGGGACCCTTTGGGGATTCCTTTTGTGACTTTTCATTTGCTTGGGGGATTTTTTGAGATTCCTGTCATTTTTATTTTAACCTCATTTTACTCATCTCGTTAATCTCTACAACTTTTATGATGATCCCGTTCCCATCCGGAACCCCGAAACCCGACTTTCCTAGCATTGAGGGCAAAACAGTCTTTTTACACTAAATCTATACCTAGAATTTGATATTCCCAAAACCCTTGAAATATATACTTTTTGGAAACTAGAAATTTCGTCGATCGTTTTTTCCTTTCTTGTCGAACTCATCCGAGGTCCCGAAAGTCGTGATTTCAGCCCCATAAGAATTCTAGGGGTGGAGCCCATCTTCACTTGCTATTTAAAGAGAACCATTCTCTTCTTTCTTCCTTTTCTAGCACAAAGAACTCTAACCTAGGGTTTTCTTGTTCTTCCCTTCTTCTCCTTACTCTCTTTCCCTAAATCACCACAAACCTTGCATCACTTGATAAATGGATGTCATCATCCTCTTCACCATCTTGAAAGCTACCTCTTGATACTATTCTTGGTGGAAACCTCCCATTCCAAGATCCCTATTGAGCTATTCTTGCCCACTTGGAGATTTTACAAGTAAGTAATCCCTTTCAATCTCTTTGATAAGTGTTTTCCTATCCTTTGGGAGTCTTTATTCTCATTATTGAAGCTTCTTCTTCCCCATTTATTTTTTGATCATTTTAGGGTTTTGTTTTGGGGGTTTTTGTGTAACTTGGAGTTTTGGCTTGGGAGAGTTACGAGAGACTTGACTTGCTTGATTAGAGACCTAAGGCAAGTGGATGATTTGATATTTTGAGCATTAAATAGCTTTTATGAGAAATATGTTGATTTTGTTATTTCTACTGTTATTATCCTTGAATTGCATTGATTTGAAATAAATACACATGAATGAGTCTTGTGGATGGTTTAACTCTTGAAACATTGCATTTATAGCCTTTCATTTATTACTTGTTTGTGGAATAAATGAATCATTGTGATTGTGGATTTTCTATCCTCTTTTGTGGTTGAATGTGATTGAGAATAAGGCATTTGATTTGATGTTTATGGAAGTATTGATGGGGATTTGAATGGTGTTTAAATGGGTGTTGAGCCGCTCATTTTTTGTGTAAGAATGAGGCCCAAAAATGGATTATAAAAGTGTCACGCCCCCAAAACAAGAACATCGGGGGCGCGAAATGGGATTAAGCATAAATGTATTTTACTTCTCCCAAGATCCGCGTGTGTGAAGACAACACATCCTGAATATTTTGCGGAAGCATTTGTGGCGTTGCGACCCGAAGTCCGTGGCCATCGGATTCCGCGTCGCACTCAACCTTTAGCCCATAGCTATTATATCAAGAATCATATCAGACTGGAGTAACCATCACAATAAATTACAGAGCTGACGGTAACCGGATATTACATTCCCAAATATGTTCAAGTTACAATTATCAATGTACATTAATTAAGAATCCCAAGAAAAAGGCTAACAAAAGCCATACAACAAGAAGCTATAAACCACTACCCAAATGTGACGTAGCTCCGATGTCAAGCTCAATGTCTACATGACATAGCCGACAAACAACCTGCAAGGCATGGCTCCAAAGCCAACAAAACACTCAACTCGGGGCGAAGAAATCTGAACCTGAGTACCAAAAGTAGTGGGTCAGACACGACGGTCTGGCAGGTGGATGAAAAGATCACAATTATACTAAAGAATAAAACATATAATAAATCATGCTAATCGATCAAGTACTGCATATAATTAAACGGGTGCAAAGTCGGGAATCTCGGGGAAAACTTGTATTCATTTCAAGCACGGTTAAAACATGAACATCTAATAAAACATGTATTCATTTATATCATCTGTAATCATAGATATTTGACAATCGGGTATTCGTCTAAAACATGTATAAATATAGTAGTTTGACAAAACAAACGTTCATTTGAAACTCAAGTAAAACACAAGTATACAACAAATCAGGTATCCATAACGGTCTAGCAAAACCAATGTCCATTTGAAACATATGTGAAAGGACGGATATTTAACAAACCGGGTGTTCATTTAAAACCGGTGTAACCAAAGCAATCTGTCAAAACTAGTGTTCATTTAAAACATATCTCAAAGCATGGGTATTTAACAATTCGGGTATTCATTTAAAAACAGGTATAAATATAGATATCTGACAAACCAAATGTCCTTTAAAACAAGGCACGGGTATTTAACAATTCGGGTATTCCCTTAAAACACGTGTAATCATATAAATCTAGCAAAATCATTTATCGTTTGAAACATATGTAAAAGCACGGGTATTTACCCAACCGGCATTCTTGTAAAACATGTACGTGTGCAAAGGACATAAAACAATATAATAGTGACTGAATTTACAATAGAGAGCATTAACACTTATCTAAATAACAACTTTCATAAAAGCAATGAATCATTTAACTGCAAACAAGTAAGCAATATAAACCATGTCGGGTGTCCAAGGAATCGGGAACTGGCAAGATGGCAATCACAAGAAGCTAAGTCCTCTATCACCGAAGTGACAAGAGCGGGACGTTGGTCTCAGTCACACAAGGTGAGGAGACTCAACGTAAATCATATACAATAATAAATATACGGGAACGGGACCACGGTAGCGAACTGGGTATCGGGACGGGACCACGGCAATAACCGGGTATCGGGATCCAAACTGCAGCTGGCGGGACGGGAGAGGGATCTCCAAGTCAGTGGATCAGACTGACAAGGTATCCAAGCTTAGTGATGCCGACTCATAGGTTAAAACCAATCGAGACATATGCAAGTAATCAAGTACAGTAAATAAACGGGTAACGAGGGTGCTCAAGGGCACGTAAATAAACGGGTAAACGGGGGTGCTCAAGGGCACACTGTCATTTCATCTCGGGCAATGCATTTCGGGACAATAACTGTTACTAAAGTAACTCCAATGCTTTCAGGGAAACAAGTAAATCAAGTACAATAAATAAACGGGTAAAACGGGGTGCTCAAGGGCACACTTTCATTTCATATCATGTGATGCAAATCTCGGGAAATGAGGAAATATAATGCACTATACCATTTCGGGAAGAATATTGATTGCAAGATCTACTTAAGTGAATAGGGGTCCCGTATGTCGATTATGATAATTACTTGGTACTCCTTGAGTTTGAAGACATTCCGGGCTCCTTATGCACTTTTACTATTTTCACAACTTAAAATGAGCTTACGGGTAGTACTAGATTCCATACTAGGAAAAATCAAGGTTATAGACGGTCCATCCTAGGCATGACGTTAATTCGGAAACATCGACCAACCTATTCAGTCATCGAAAGGAATGGAATTCGCGATAACCAAGGCAAAAGACTTATATTTGGATATAAAGGAGTTATCGCGTCATTCCATCCCGTTCAAGATTGAAACGGATTGAACTTCGATGCCACTAAACTAACCGTGAGAAGCGTCGGCACAAGACATCTCACCCATAGTCCAATTAGTCCAAAAAGGGTAGCCAAGGTCCCACCTAGCACTAAGGAAAAAAATAAAAATCTCAAAATCCACCGGACTCAAACTGGGACCGATCGATCGGTCGAAATTTCTACACAGGGCCCGATCGATCGGTCCAAAAACCCTTACAGTTACTGACAGACCGATCGATCGGTCTGCACGTCCGATCGATCGGTCCTGGGCGCAGTGCAGGTCCGGGACTTCTGATTTTTTCTCTTTTTCTTTCCTTTCCTTCCAACATATAATCAATCACATAAAACTATAAACAAGGGGACTTAATCACATGTTTCCAAGACATTAAAATGAGCTAAAGGCTCCTCATTCCAAGTTCCTCCATTTCCATCCTTTCCATCTATTCCATCCACCATAAAACTCAAAGTGGAGAAAACTCATTCATGTGAAACCATTTGAAATTCTTGACAATAGGATGCATGCACTTTCAAGAGCTTAACAAGAAAGAATAACTCATCAATAAGCACATCTCATAATCAATATTTATCATAAAAAAAACAACTATTAAAATTACCAAAACCATCAATGAAATCAAGATTTTCACCAAAACATGTTAATAATCAAAACGATCCAATCAACCACTTGCCTTTGACTCTAATCAAGCAAATCAAGCTCCTAATCACCTCTCAAGCTCAAGATCCACAATCTCTACAAAAACCCCCAAAACAACCCTAAAATGGGTTAAACAATGAAATGACAATGAAACCTTTCAAAAATCAAGGTGGAGCTTCTCTAAGGCTAGAAGATTACAAATCTAGAAGATGGGAAGAATCACTTACTTGGATGACTTTCAAATGAGAAGAACAAGCTCAAGGGAAGTCTTGTGATGGAGGGTTCTCTTCACAAATGGTACCAATGGAAAGCTTGTAAGATGAGGAAGAAGAAGACGGTCTCCATTTCGAGTTTGGTGAACTATTGGTGTGGCTTGGAGATGAAGAAGCAAGAAGAAGAAGAGAGCACAAGGAACCCTAGGCTCAATAGTTGCTGATTTGTGCTGGAAATGAAGATGGGGAAGAAGGGAGGTGGGTTCTCTTATAGCAAGTGAGAAGGGGTCCCACAACTTAAAGAACTTGGGTGGCTGAAATCATCTAATTCGGGACCTCGGATGGATTCGACGAAGAAGGAAGAAATGATCGTCGAAATATCTAGTTTCCAAAAAGTATATGTTTCACGGATTTCGAGAATATCGAGTTTTGGGTACAGATTTGGTGTGAAAAGACTGTTTTGCCCTCAAGGCCAGGAAATCGGTTTTCGGGTTCTCAAATGGATACGAGATCAACATGAAAGTTGTAGGATTCCTCAAGATGAATGCAACGGGCCAAAAACACAATACGAAACAAATCGGGAAAATCTCACAAGAGAAGCAAAGCCGAAAAGGGAACCCCCAAAGGGCCCCACAAGCTACCAAAGCACTCAAAAGCCCAAAACTAGAAGAAAACCCATTCTAGCTCACAAACTCAACCCAACAACTACTAATCCCACTAAAAGAACTAATCCACAAATAAAACAACACTAATCCAAGAGATTAGGGGTCGGGTTCTCACAAAAAGGGTGAAGAATAGAGAAGCAGAAATGTCCCAAAACCAGTTTCTGGACAGTTCGCTCGAGTGAACCGTCCAGAGAAGGGATTTGTTCCATCCAGTGGACAGTTTTGTTGACACCAAAAATGTCACTTTGCCTCTTCAACATTAAGAAGCCACATAAAGCTGCATCCTACTACAAACAGGCAATGCTACTTCAAGCATCAGATCTTGTCAAAATCAAACAAAAACTGCAAGATCCTTCAAGACAATCAAAAAAGGGGTTCACATGAAGTTTCGGGCCGTTCCAACAACATTTGGTCTAACTTCACTCCTTCGGCAGCTGAACAGGCGCTCCTGGCGGCGACGGCGTCGAAGACATCAAAACTTCGATCAGAGCCTACGGATGGTCTCAAAATACCACCAAAAGGCTTCATGCCAAATTTCAAGTCAAACCTACAACATTTGACCCTCCATAAACCCTCAAGTAGTAAAACCAAGCCTCTCGGCTGCAAGAACTATCAAGGCCATCAGTCATCAAATAGAGCACATGGGTGGCTTCAACATGCTTCAAAAGGGTTGCATGTCAAATTTCAGGTCATTCCGACAACGTTTGACCCGACTTTGACGCTCCGAAACGTGACATCCAAAACGGAGCCAATGGATCGTCTCAAAATGACTCCAAGCGGCTCCCTGTTGAATTCCAAGTCAATCGGACATCGGTTGACCGTACATCAAAGAACAACATCTTCCCCACGGCAAAATCAAGCCTACTGGCGACGGGACCCCAAATGGCTTCAAAACTCAAACAAAAGCCTATGGTTGGCCCATCTACTGCTCAGGAGGTGTCACCTCAAATTTTAGGTCATTCCGACATCATTTGACCTAGTGTCGACTCTTGACGGAGAATCGGCTACAAAGTCTTTGACTTTTCCAAAAAATAGGAAACTTTGTGCTCCGATTTCTATGGTTTCTCTCAGGTTTTCTTCAGAAGAATCAAGCCAGTAAATGAGGAGAAATGTCAAGAAAAATACAGGAGAAAAAAGCATTGAAAAAAAATGAAAAACGGTCTAGAAACGGCGACCGGAAGGGGAAGAATCCCCATGGTCACCAGCGGCGACCATGGGTGCATGGTCGCCAGCGTACATGGAAATCTGGGTCACCGGATTTGTCGTCGGGTGACCCGTTTTTCGCCCTTTCAACGTTTCGGGAGTTCCAGCCTCTGTGGTTTTCCGAAAAACTGATTTTTTATGCTTGAAATCAACTGATCTTCATCAACATCTCAGATCCGCTGTCAAGAGCATGAAATCATCATTGATCGCTCCAAGAATGCCAAGCGGCTGACCAAGAAAGTACACTTTATGTCCAATCGATCTAGAAATCGACAAAACAGATATCACCGGCCCACTGATACCAATCAATGCCTGAAGTTGCATCGCCATCCGACATCAAATAACATGCGGATCCATCGGCGATCATCACAAGAAGAACTCCAAAAGATGCGGCACGGCCCGCGACTCTTCAAATGCCCTGGTGACCACTTAATGTCGTTAATTGACCCGTTTTATGACAACTTAATGCAGTCATTAACTCATCATTTTGGACGACCCAACCAAATCAAGCAAATGGGAGTTACAAATTCAAGTAACCATGGCATTAAAACCATGAAACTCCCCTCATCATGGAGATTAAGGGCGATTAAATGCCCATCATTCTCCACCGGCCAATCACAAGCCAAGAAAAAAGAGTTATAAAATCAAAGAATTAAAACTTTTTACTCCTCTCATCATGGAGCATCAACGCCATCAATGCTCATAAACCCACCTTATGGCCACCAAAAGCCTATAACAGGGGGGTCATTCCAAGGTAAAGGAACCTTTGATCCGCCCAGAAAAAGTCCAGAAAATTTCGAAGAATTCTCGAAGAAGCCCTGCTACTCTGCTGCATGTCGCGACCCCGGACCGGAAATCCGGGATCGGGACTAATGAATAATGATTAATGATGAATATCTACATCAAGAAGATACGATTTATTTAATTTCCCACAGGTGTCCGCGGTGAGGATATCACAACTTTGCATGAATATTTCTTTTTAAGTGCGGAAGCGTGTAGCAAATCAAATAGTTAGACTCTCTCTAGTCATGAAAGCAATAGCATCAAGTATAGAGTACTGTATCAGAATGAGCAATGATTTATAACATGTTTCCCAAAAGTTGTTAAAGTTATACAAAATATCATTTAGTTACATTCCCCAAAATTAGAGGCCAACAAAGGCCAATATAGACAAAACAATAACCCAAAAGAATGGTTAAATAGTTCTCCCCAAAATGTTACGCCGCTTGTAGCAACCCGATGTCTACATGACATCGTCAGCACGCCACTCAACTAGAGGTTGCGGCTCACCTACCGCCTCCTCTGGCTCCTCCTCAAGGAAACCGGCAACGGGACCTGAGTATCAAAGCAATGGGTCAGACACGACGGTCTGGCAAGAGAGTGAAGAGATATAACAATGTATAATAGATGAAAAATCTTGAAAAGCATAGAAATCTGTTTAAGCAAGAACTCTCATAAAATAGATAAATCATTTGTTAGAAAACAAGTAGACAAGATAAAACTCATAAGGTATCCAAGGAATCGAGAAACAAGCAAGATAGCGACCACACGAAGCTAAGTCCTCTATCACTAAAGCGATAGAGCAATAACTAGGCACTGATCTCAATCACTCGAGGTGAGGAGAAACAGTGGATCTTTAAATACATATACAATACTATACATGACCACGGTAGCGAGCCAGGCATCGGGGACCACAGTAGCAATCTGCGGCATCGGGACAAGACCACGGTAATGACCGGGTAACGGGATCCAAACTGCAGCTGGCGGGACAAGAGGGGGATCTCCAAGTCGGTGGATCAGACCAACAGGGTTATCCAAGCTTAGTGGTGCCGACTCATAGGTCAAATACAATCGAGACAATGCAAGTAAATCAAGTACAAATACATAATCAGACGGGCAAGACGGGGGTGCTCAAGGGCACACTGACATATCATGTGGTGCAATGCACTTTAGGTCAAGTAACCATTTCAAGTGTACATCAATGCTTTCGGGGAAAACAATTCATGTAATGTAAATCTTGGAAATGAAGAATATAATGAACTATACCAATTCGGGGAAAGATAATGAATTTAAGATCTATTTGAGTGAATAGGGGGCCCGTATGTCGATTATGGAAATGACTTGGTACTCCTTGAGTTTGAAGACATTCTGGGCTCCTTATCCACTTTTACGATTTTCAAAACTTAAATTGAGCTTATGGTTATAACTAGATGTTATGGTAGAAAAATCAAGACTAATAACGGTCCATCCTAAGTATGATGTTAACCCGGAACCATCGAGCAACCTACTCTGTCACCGAAAGGAATAGAATTCGCGATACCCAAGGAAATAGACCTTGCGTTTAGGTATGAAGAAAATATCGTGTCGTTCCATCCCGTTCAAGATTGAAATGGATTGAACTCCGATGCCTCCGAACCAACCGTGAAGAGCATCGGCTCAAGACGCCCTCACGTATGGTCAAATGAGTCCAAGGAGGGTAGCCAAGGTCCAAAAAGAACAATATCAAATTTCTGTCCCAGTTACGGACAGGTCCGATCGATCGGCTCGAAAAGCCTTACAGTTAGCGACAGTCCGATCGATCGGCTTGCATGTCCGATCGATCGGACCTGGGCGTACAGCAGGTCCGAGAACTTGATTTTTTTCTGCCTTTCTCTTTTCCTTCCAACACATAAACAACCACATAGAACTATAAACAAGATGACTTAAACACATGTTTCCAAGACATTAAATGAGGCTATCAAGATGCATTAAGATCATTTATTTCAACCATAAAAGAAATCAATGAAAGCATGAAAATCCATAAATGCTTCACCAAACCATTTAAAAACTTAAAAACACTTCATCATTCACTTGCCTCAAGTCCAAGCTAGCCCAAAATCAAGCCTCTACTCACTTCTTAAGCTCACTTCCAAGCTACAATAAAAAAACCCCCACAACAAACCCTAAAATGGGTCAAACAATGAAATGACAAGGAAACCTTTCAATAATAAAGGTGGAGCTTCTCAAGGGCTAGGAGATAACAAATCTAGAAGATGAAGGGGAATACTTACTTGGATGACCTTCAAATGAAGAGAGCTATCTCAAAGGGAGTCTCAAAGTTAATGGATTCTTTTACAAAAGGTATCAAAATGAAGCTTGCTAGATGAGGAAGAGGGCGGTGAGTTCCATTTAGATGTTGGTGCAAGATTGGTGAGGATTGGAGAAGGAGAAGCAAGAAGAAGAAAGAGTTGCTCACAAAACCCTAGTTCTCTCTCTTGTGCTGGAAAATGAAAATGGAAAAGGAAGGGGAATGGTCTCCTTTGTTAACAATTGAGGGGTTGGGTCCCACAACTAATGGAGCTTGTTTGGCTAAAATCATCTCTCTCGGGTCCTCGGATGAATTCGGCGAAGAAGGAAGAAATGTTCGTCGAAATATCTAGTTTCCAAAAAGTATATGTCTCGCAGATTTCGGGAATATCAAGTTTTGGGTACAGATTTTGTGTGCAATGACTGTTTTGCCCTCAAGGCTATGAAATCGGGTTTCGGGACCTCAAACGAAATCGGGATCAACATGAAAGTTGTAGGGATCATCAAAACGAGTAAAACGGGATTAAAATCATGAATGTAAAAACTTCCGATAAATCCTCAAACATATGCAATGTCATGAAAAAGGAACCCCCAAAGGGCCCTACTAACACAAAGCAAATCAAAATCCCCAAAACTATATCAAAAGCTATTCCAAACCCAACTTAACCAAAAACACTAATCAAGCTTAGCACTAACACGCAACTTAATTAGCACTAATCGGGTTCACTCGGGTCAGGGTCTTACACTGCAGAAACACCACAAGGTGATCGAAATCCCTTGGGGGGCCACCCCCCAAGGTCTGCTCTCTCCTTCTATCCAACATGGCCTAAACGTGGCTCTTTAGCCTGTTTACTCGCTTTTTTATTGGTTATAGGACCTCCCCTTGGTCTTTGTCCTCTAAAAAAATGAGGTCCAAGCCAAGCCAAACAATCAAAGCATCAAGCGTTCTCATTTGAAGGACGATGGCGAAGTCCATACATGACTTGCGACCGTCGATCTGAACGAGTCCCCACAATCTCTTGAGAAGTCAGATACCTTTTCTTACTTTTCTATTGTATTTTGTATTCTTTGTAAATAGACAACAACCACATTTCTTGTCTTTCATTATTGATGAGATTTGTAAATCACCTTCTACGGCACAAACCGCCTTTCACGTCACATACCGCCTTTCACGGCAAACAAAAATTGCCTTTCACGGCAAACAAATGAAATCACCTCTTATGGCATTTAAAAATTGTGTCTCTTTCTTAAAATATATGTGCAATGGAAAGTTAGAAAGAAGAATTGATTTCCTTTCTACTTGTGAAGGTGAATCCCCGGATCACCACTTCAAATTCCAAGTAGAATAGAAAATCTGGCATACCAGTACAAAAAATGTTGATGACTCGCTTTTCCTCCTCCGCCATACTCCCGCAGCCCTAGGGGTGGGAAGAAGAGGACGAAAGGTCGGAGCCACCATCAAGTTGGCATACCTGGTGGGACTCGTTCATTTGAGAGCGCGATGCTTGAATTCTTTGGCTCCTTTCTAGTTGGTGGCCTATGTTGGATCTTGCATACCAAAAAAACATGAGATAGGATTTTTGGAAAATTTCTATCTTTGAATTTTTTTCCACTCTTTCTCATTTCAAAAAAAAAAATCTGATTTCTCTTTTTTGGATTCAATTTTGAGAAACTTTGATAATCTCCTTTTCGAATTTGATAGCTCACAGAAATGTTTGCAGTTATTGTTCGTATCGGGGAGTGGGCCATCTTTTCTGTTTGATGATTCCGATAGGGATTTTCAGAAAAAGAAAAAAGAAACTCTTTAAAAAAAATCTTTTTTATTCAAATTTGAGAAACTTTGGTTCTCTCCTTTTCGGATTTAGCGCTAGCAGAAATGTTTGAGCCTTTATTCGGATTGGAACACCATTCGCACTCTTTGATGAATCCATTAGAAATCTTCCAAAACAAATCTTCAAAAAAAAAAAAAGAGTTCAAAACCCACTAAGGTTGCACCAATTGCGATCTTTGACCAAAGTGGATTAAGAAAAGCCTTGTCTAGAGTGTGGAGGCAGCTAGACTGCTCGAGGCAAGGGTCCTTCAAACTGGTTCATTAAGTAATCCTACCCTTACCTGGGGGCTGATCTATCTACTAAGGTTTCATAAGACCGAATTGGAGACCTATGTCTTAAAAAAAAAACAAAATCTTCAAAAAAAAAAAAAAACCGTTCAAAAAAAAAAACTTTCAAGTTCAGATTCGAGAAATTTTGGTTCTCTCCTTTTCGGATTTAGTGCTCGCAGAAATGTTTGAGCCTTTATTCGAATTGGAACACCATTTGCTCTCTTTGATGAATTCAATCTTGATCGTAAAAAAAAAAAAAAAAAAAACTCCGTGATTTTGAATTCAGATTTATGAAATCTTGGTTCTCTCCTTTTTGGATTTAGCGCTCGTAAAAATGTTTGAGCCTATGTTCGGATTGGAACACCTCTTGCTCTCTTTGATGAATTCAATCTTGACCTTTCAAAAAATAAAACACTTCCGTCACTTTTGGGTTTAAACTCAAGAAATTCTGGTTCCTTCCCGTTCAGACTAAGTGCTCGCAGAAATGTCTGAACCTTGTTCAGATTGGAATACCATTTGCTCTCCTTTATGAATCCAATCTTAACCTTTCAAAAAATCCCATCTCGTGTCCTTTCCAAGGATGCGATTTACAACATCTGTGCCTAGCGGTGCTAGTACGCCCTTTCGGGTCTACTGTATTTGCGATTGACACATTTGTATCTCAAACCTAATATCATCTTACCTCGAGCGAGCTTTGCTTCTCGGTATTCGAATTAAGGTTTACAATTGCTTCTAGCAGTCACTGGAATGCTCACCCTGAGCCTACCATACTTGCATTTAGAACAATTGCACCTTCTATGGCTTTTTGCCTCTTTCATCTAGCTTGGGCTGGGCCATGTACCCTCGAGCGATTTGAAAAGACAAAACCATAGTTATTTTCCATTTATAATCACTATATTCTTGTGATTACTAATGGATCTGGTCTTGTTTTAGAAGTTTTCCAAACTAACAATGGCAGCTTCATTGACCATCACTTTTGATGAGAACAAGTACAAACTCTTGCTTCGAGAAAAGCAAAGCAAGCATACTCACAAGCGCCCTAGTAGTAGCCGAAGCGTCATCTCCCTCGGCAACTCTCAAACCGGGTCGACCTCTACTCCCCGGACCATCATCTTTGGGTTGTTGGGACCATTCTCACTCCCCGCAGAAGAAATTGTACCGGCCAAGAAGTAGAAAACCGCCCCTGAACATGTCGTTGCTTCGACACCAAGGGCAACAATCAAGAAGCCTGAAGCCCGTGGCACTCCTACGAAGCCTCAACCTGCAAGAAACCAGGTCTGCCCCAAGACTTGGTCCCCAAGACCTTCCCCAAAGCAAAGGGGGTCCCGAACATCTGCAAAGTCAGCGTACTTGGCCCCTCTCAAGGAGAACCTGTTCTACCCTCTCTCTCACATGAAAAAGGAGAAACCTACCCTCCACCAAACAAACAAATCAACTCAGCATGAGCCAGCTTCCTCCTACAAGCCCAAAATCAAGTCATGCATCACCAGGCCACCGCAAGAACCTACTAAGGACTACACTCCTGCGAGTCGACCCTTCATCTCAACAGGGGCCGAACTCGTAAAATTCAAAGCTTCACTGCGACAGGCAAAGGACCGCGTCCAGATCTTATCCATGTCTGTCTTCAAAGAAGACAAACTCGACTGCTACGCATGGGGGATTACATCCTTCGTTGTCAGAGCACAGCCAGAGCTGACTGAAGCTTCAAATTGCTCGTCGTATGCGTCATCGCGCGACATATCGACAAAAGAGACTAGAGAAGCAAAAAAACCTAACATCCTACCCTTCAGGTCTCTAAAAAATGGGTCGAAAAAGAAAGACCCGACCAAGTTGTTGCTATCTATATGGTTGGCAAAAGCAGAAGACACTAGAAGTCAGCAACCAAAATTCATGTCAGACGACGAGTGACTCACAGCATCTCCTGGACATGAAGACATCAGGAGGATTCTCCCGCTCCTTCAAGCCAAGGACATCAGAGTAACCACTCCTCGGACTCTTCATCCAAAAGAATGAGCTCCAGCTCAGTCACCAAGATGATATCCTCATTCGACTCTCGAAGGATGAACGTCCTAGTTACAAATGCTGAGCAGCCTCCACCGCATGATGAAGTAACAGCACACATCCAGTAGTTAGAGCAAGGACAGTAGGGAATTGAGGCCCTGATGGAAAACCTCCTCCTCACTTTCTAGCGTCCACCAAACAATGAAGCTCCTCCTAGTCATCAAGATGACGAGGAAAACAACGAATCTCGCGCCCTCACCAAAAAGGACGTTGATGATATCCTCGCCAAAGCAAAAGAAGAGGATACACTAAAAGAACACGGGATCAAGCAACCACATCCCTTATGGATGGACTCGGTTCCGTTCCCGGCAAAATTCAAACAACCTACTCTCCAAACATATACGGGGAAAGGTTCAGCCAGACAACACGTCATCCACTTCAAGATCCTGACGGGAGCTATTGCAGATCAAGATGCCCTCAAGATCTGTCTCTTTACAATTACCCTAAAAGGTATGGCCTTCGATTGGTACTCCACTCTACTGGAGGACTCCATCCAAAACTGGGTCATGCTGGAGGTACACTTCCTGACCCACTTCAAAGGTGAAGATCACCCTGTTACTTTGGCACAACTCTGCAGCCTAAAACAGGGAGAGAATGAGTCAACATACAACTTCATTCACAAGTGGAAGGCAATGGCGTACAAATACTCAGATGTACTGCCACAAGCGTCGCTGGTCGATATCTGCCATAACAACATGAGAGCAAGGATCAGCTCAATGATTATCGGCAACAAATCAAAAAGCCTGGGAGAACTCCTAGAAGCAGCTATGGAAGCTGAAATGATGATCAAAGACCTAAACAGTCAGAAATCATTAAAGAAAGAGCCGACCTCCATTAGACCTCGAAACCAAAGAAAAAGGATGTTATTAATGTGCAAACCAAGTCAGCTCCTCAGTAGCTAAAGAAAGTTGAAAAAAAAACTGCTGGTAAGAAACCTGAACTCTCTGAAGCCTTCAAAGAATGAGTAAAGAAGAAATACCCGTTCAATGATGATGTTGAAGAAATCTTCAAGGCTCTCGTAGCAAATGGTAAACTCACTTTACCTGAGCCCAAAAGACCGGGAGATGTTGGCAAAACCAATGACCCTCGGTATTGTCCATACCACCAGATGGTCTCGCATCGTCTCAATCAATGCTTCGTTGTGAGAGAGAAGATCAACGAGATGTGGAAAAATGGAGTCATCACATTTGACAAAAACTATGGGTCTGCCTCCATCAACATGGTGTCATATGGACAAACTTCCAAGTCACCAAAAGAGAAGATCACTACTTCCTTCAAGGTGATAAAAATGACTCAGACGTCCCAAGAGTTGGTTCCTTATCCAACATCAGACGAACAACCCATATGGGTGCATCCCGATCTTCTTGAAGATGAAAATTAGGAGATCGTCAAAACAAAGCCTACCGCTCAACAACGAAGGCAAGCAAAGAGACAACTCCGCAAGCTCAAACAGCAGGAGAAAGCTCAATCAAAGCAAGAAGTCCCTGAAAAGGCAGAGACCTCTTCCACTGATTCAATGGGGGCAACGAAAGAATCCAAAACTGCAAAGGTGGTAAGAAAATTCACCCTTGGTGATTTCATGCCACCTCAATACAGAAATGAAACTATGCAGGGGGCATCATACTCTTGCAACTCAGTAATTGGATTCTCCATAGATGGGTACGAGTCCAATAATACTGCCAGTGATATCGATCAGTGGGAAGAACCCCTTGAAATAGGAGAATACCTCTCCGATGAGGAATGGATTCCCGAATCTCATCTAATGCCAGTAAACTCGTATAACCCATATCAACCATAAGGATCCTGGTCTGATAATGAAAAAGACCAAGATACTGTTCAAGAAAATGTTATTGATCCAGCACAAGCAAGCGCTCTAGTGGAACCCAACATTGATGAACCACAAGGAGCGGATGACGAAGAAGATTTGGCCCTAATGCCCGATCTTGAAGAATATGCAAGAATCTTGCAACGTCTTGCCATAGAGCGGGAGCAAGATCACATTGATGAGCTTCGTTAAAATCAAAACGAAAATCCCAGAAGATTCACAGACATTTCCTCTGGTAACCCCGGAAAATGAAGAAAACTGCTGGATTGATGATCCCCTCATGTCTGAAGACGTGTCTGAATCTCAACAGTGCGTCGCTTGCAATGCGATAGATCGAGACGATCATTCCTTGGAAGCTTCGTCTGCTGAGGCCTCAGATTCTTAGACTACATCCTGTAGCATATCTTCTGGAGCTACATCTCCTCAGGTGATTTCCACAGAAATATCATCTTCTCAGCCTTTGTCTTCTGAAACTGTGACGTCGGAACCCAAACCTCTTCCGACGAATCATCTCGAAGAAGCTCCTGCCAATGAAGTCTTCTTCAATGAAAATCTGGTCAACTGGTCCCAGATACCCGACCTCATAGGCGATGTCTGGACCGGTAAAGTACCCGCTCTGGCCGGGATTACCATAAAAACTACAACCAATCTTCTTCTTCCTATGTAAATCTTTCTAGAAAACAAGTTGTAAATGCCCTAAGTGGCAACAATAATGAAAATGCAGGCCCGAATGAGGCTTTCAAGTACGACTTGATTGAGCACTTCAAACACATACCTGCACGACTACACATCCTTGACTTATTACTAATGTCTCCACAAACTCGTGATAGTCTCATTTCCGAACTGCAAAGGCTTAATGCGGATGTCGACAAACATGCCCCACAAGTCCTACAAATTGAAATGGACTATAGGGTCAAAAAATCAAATACTTCCTCAAACGGAGAAAAGAAGAAAATTGAGAGATCAGGCATCGAATGCCTCTCAGTTCGAAAAACAACAAGTGCAACAATTGCCTTTGATAAGGATGACCTCCTGCAAGGTGAGACAAAGCACAACCAACCCCTGTACTTCACAGGGCACGTCAAAGAAATGCCGATACACAGAGTCCAGATCGACCCAGGTTCTGCGCTCAATCTCATCTCTACTTCGGC
The DNA here is from genome assembly GCA_038049695.1 of Cinnamomum chago. NCBI lineage: Eukaryota > Viridiplantae > Streptophyta > Magnoliopsida > Laurales > Lauraceae > Cinnamomum > Cinnamomum chago. The sequence goes on along the minus strand of CP142453.1, from coordinate 88,305,302 downwards.
ACTCAAAGAGCTAGGCATCCCACCTAGCAAGCTGAGTCACATGTCTGTATCCATCTTTGGATACGATGGGAGCGCTCAAAGGCTTATCGGCAAAATTAGGTTCAAATTGCAAATCGGTGATCTTATCTCTGAAGTCACTGTGTACGCAATAAGAACCCCTTCATGCTACAATATCCTCCTTGGGCGCCCCTGAATACATGAGAATGATGTCGTCCCCTCAACTCTACATCAGTGCATCAAGTTCGTTGGCAACGACGACTTAATACATCGAGTGTTTGCAGATAAAAAGTCCTTCGAAGGCAAAGATGTCCATCTTGCAAATGCTGAGATGTACAAGGATGAAGAAGAAGGAAAGGAGGAAGAAACAACACCCTTTCCCAAAAATCTCCAGAAAGATAAAGGCAATGCTCCTCAGCAATCATTGGAAGAAAACAAACCTTCCGGCAAAATCGAGGAAAGCATTCATTCTTCCTTCGTTGTCTCCCTCAAACCTTCAAAGCCTTTGGTAATCACCACCAAAGCAAAGAAGACAAAACAAAAGTCTGGGGGCAAGTTCATTATCTCCTTCATGTCCATTATGCAAGAAACATATTCGGATTCAGAGCCAGAAGAAGATACACCGTCAAGTCAAGCTGATATTGTCGCAGCCCTGGACCGGGCCCCAACTGAGCCAATCCGGGATCGGGACTAATGATGTACCACATCAATTTAATGATACCATACATTTATTTAATTTCCCACAGGTGTCCGCGGTGAGGATATCACTACCATAAACGAATTTTCTTTTAAGCACGGAAGCATGTAGCAAATCAAATAGTCAAACTATCCCTAGTCATGAAGATAACATCATAAGTGTAAGATGTTAGGGATTTTGTATTTGAAATTTGATGGATGCATTTTCACTTTAGCATCATTTGAATTTTCACACATGTTTTGTTTTAGAAAATCTTGAAATCTGGTTTTATACATGCATTGGTTTTTAGTCTTGTAGAATTAATGATTTATGCATGTTTTGTTTTTAAACTTGGATGCATTTGTTTTAGAATCCAAACTCTTTTGAAAACCTAATTCTTTGTGCATTACTTTTGAGAAATCAAATTGAGGATTTAGGTTTGTGCCTTGCATACATTCATCATTTTTCAGAATCATTTTTGTATGCATTTAAATGTGAAAAGAGTTTTATCAAATCAAGCAAGCCATTGGTTTTATAGTTTCGAATCATTTTAGGCTTTTTGTGTTTCATGTTTTTAAACATCTTAGTTTGATTTAAAACATGTTATTCAAGCTTGGTTTAGTGGCCCAAAAATCCCCACAAAGAAATACTTTAAAAATATGATTTTTTGGGAATTTTGGTCCTACGTGGTCGACCAGCAGTGTGGCCGGTCGATCGGCCCAGGGGACCCGGTCGACCGGCCACACTGCAGGCCGACTGGGTACCTGAAGCACCAACGGTCATAAATATGACCGTTGTGTGTACCCGGTCGACCGAGACATGTTTCCAGGTCGACCGGGGACTAGCCGTTGGACTGTTTTCTTGTATAAAGCCCATTCATTTCCCATCTTTCAAGGGGCTTGATTGATGAACTTTTGAGACCATTTTGGAGCCAAAGAAAGGGGAAGAAGTTGGAAAGGCTAGAGGGCTTTTTGGAAATCAAATGCTTGAGTTTTAAAAAGGTAGATCTTACTTGTCATTTTGATTTCTATTAAAATTAGAATCAATGCATGTTTAAATCTTTGTATTTTCATTTATGCATGATTTCTAGTTTTTAAAGAGTTGTTTTGCAAACTCAATATCATCTTTGGAATATTAAGAATGGTTTGCAAACTCTCTTGACTAATTCACATGCTCTTAGACTTTAATATTCATACAACTTGTTTAGTTCATTTCTTCAAAGTTGTTTGAATCTTTTATGTGATTAGTTTAATCTTCAATCATCATTTTCTAAGCTTTGATTTTAAAATGCATCAAACATTCATTTAGGAGCTTCATTGTAGAAATTGATTGAAGTAAAGCATTCATACACTTTGTGCACACACTTTAGTTTAATTTAGTGTATGTTTGTAATTTGATTTAAACTTTCATATTAGCCTATTTTAGAGGCAATTACATTGAGTTTTAATTGTATCTCATAGAGTGTTCTTGCATAGACACCTTCTTTGAGAAATCTCTCATTTGTAAAGGTTATTGCTTAGCCTAAGAAAAGCATCTTGTAAAGGTTATTGCTTAGCCTAAGAAAAGCATCTTGTAAAGGTTATTGCTTAGCCTATAAAAGCACATTGAGAGGTTGTTGTTTAGCCTAGAAAAACAACATTGTAAGGGTTATTGCTTAGCCTATTGAAAAGCATAAATAGTGGAAATCCGGTGGGGTGATTGGATCACAAGCCGGTAGTGGACGTAGGCATTGAGGCCGAACCACTATAAACCTTTGTGTTGTGGTGCTTGCTTTTGTGGTGATTGTTTGTATTAGCTTCCGAATTTTGTTTCATTAAATCATCACATGTGACTAGTTTATGTTAAGAAATTAAAATTGGTCTAAATTGGTCATATTTGTAGCACACCCTATTCACCCCCCCCCCCCCTCTAGGGTTAGGATCCCGGACTTTCAATTGGTATTAGAGCCTCGTGCTCTATCTTATAGGATCAAGTGTTTGGAACTCTTGATTAGGTGTAAAAACCTAGAGTCAAAACCCTAGAGTTGTGCTTACATGAAAATCATAAGGATGGATTCCACTATGATAGATAGTTTAGATTCTTTTGTCGATTCTCCTAGACCCCTCATTCTTCCTTCTATTGGAGATTCAAACCCTCAATTAAATGAATCTCAATTTGATTCAAAAGAGGAAGAAAATTATTATAATGAAGATGACCTTCAACAAGCCTTTGAAGAATTATAGGATTTATCCTTAAAGCTTGAGAAGAAAAATAAAAAGTTAAGAGAAGAATCTATAAATCTAAACAAACAATTAGTTTCTTCAAAAGATGAACTTAGAGAAAAAGAAGAAGTAATAAAATGTTTGGACTCTAAGTTCATGATCTCTTTAAATAACTTATCCAATATCAAAGATGAACAAAATGAGATTAAGATAAGTTATGATGATCTTAAAAAGGAAAACTTAAACCTAAGAGATCAATTAAAAAGGCAAGACAAAGACTTTATCAATTTAGAATCCAAGTTGACAATGTCCATGGAAAACATGACTAATGTTCAAAGTAAGTTAAAAACCTTAGAACTTGGATCTAATGTTGTTAATGAACTTAATTTCAAATTAAAACTTGCCAATGAAGAGTTAATCAAATATAAGGAAATTGAAAATGATCTTTTAAAAGTCAAAAATGAAAATTCAATCCTTATAACCAAAGTCACTCAACTTGAAGGATATAAACAAAAGTATGAGTGCAAGTTTACCCAAAGTGAAGAGAGACTTGAAAAGTTGTTTAAATTGGGTAAACCCATGGAGATAGGACGGGTCTTGGTTTTAATAAGCATACTTCACATGACCCTAAATTCACCAACACTTTTGTGAAAGGTGAGTCCTCATTCTCTAGCACTCTCTCTCTAATGTCCAAAAATAAATGTCATTATTGTGGTAAAGAAGGACATTTCAAATTTAAGTGCAAATTAAGGAAAAATCATATGTCTAAACCCATCTTTGAACCTAAGTAAGTTAAATCTAATCCTATGAAGGGTAAGACTTTGAATAACAAGGAAGACTCTAAGAAGTTCAAACAAGTTAAAACAATTCACAAAGAGTCATCCAAGATAGATTTTAAAAAGACTAAACATCAAAGTAAATCTATCAAAAAGAATCTTCTCACTTTCCCTCCTTTAACCTTAGAAATGAAAGAACTCTTGGAAAAGGTTGAAAATTTAAAAAGGCAAAAAGATGGAGGAAAAGCTAAAAGAAATGAAAAGAATAAAAAGAAAATAAATCAATCCCCTATGAAACAAACACACCAACTTTCTAACACTAATCATCAATCTAAAATAGTCAAACCTCAAAGATTTGATGTTAAGTCTAAAAGAATTCAATCTCTATCTCCTTTAGTTGGTGGAATTTCCAAAATAGTCTCCAAAGCCCAGGACCTTAGGTGGATTCCTAAAGTTATTTACTTAGACAAACCTTAAGGCCTTGAACCTCCTTGACCAACCTATTCTTTAATAGTTAAATCATATTGTTGGTCATGTTGCATTTGCATTTTGTTTCTATATAGTTACATCTATTAAAATGCATTGTTTCTTTATGATCAATTGATTTTGTTTTCATGCACCATTCTAAGTTACATGTCATGGTTTTCAAAATCATTTGACTATAATTTCATCATGTTAGATTTGCTTTTTGCTCATATTTAGTTGTATGACTTGCATTGTATTTCTTTACATGATCAATTGATTGTGAGTTCAAAAGCTTTCATAGCTAGACTCTTCATGATCAATTGTTGTTGAATCATTTGTGTAGATGTCTTGGTAAGTTTATTTGAACAAATAATTTTAATCAATTCAAGTTTTTCCATGGATTTCTAAGTTATACTTTAATATGGAAAATCATTGTTTTGAAAAATCAACTTGTATGTGTTTCAATTAAGTTATATCTTTTAAAATACAATGTTGAAAATTGATCTTCAAAGTCATTCTTTTTATGCTTATTGTTGGATTTTGTTTATTGAAATGATTTGAAGATTGTATGAATGGAAATGCTCTATAACCTCATTAGTTATAATCACCTAAGCATGTTCCATGTTCTCATTTCCTTTTCTTTTGGTTTCATTATCTCAGAAATGGAAATGTATGTTGTTTGCATCTTTGCTTATTTGTTCACATTCTTTCTATATGCAAATGTCATTTGGTTCCATGTATGGTTGTGATCTTAGTAATATTTGTAGAAACCATACTAGAACCCAAATCCATCCTCTATGCCTTCTAGTCATTTCTTTTTGGATGGTTATGATGTTGATTCATGTGTATTCTCTAAGTGATATCTTCCTTATACATGTTTCAACTTCATAGTAGTGATCTTAATCATATGAAACTCTTTGAAATCCATTCCTCGTATTTCATTATGTTTGATGGATATCTTAGATGTTGAACTCATATGATTTTGACACTTTGAAAATTGCATGCATTACCAAGTAATATTCTCTTGCATTGCAATTTACCTTGTTCATCACTATGCTTATTAGTTATATCATTAAAAGTGATGAATATGCATTTATGATGCTTGATGGAATTTTGTGTTTGTCACATCCTTGCTTTTAATCATGTTGTCAAATTCAATTGGTTTCAATTGGTAAGATTTTCGATTGATTTGATTTCTTGTGAATGTGATAGACCATGTGTACATTGGTTTGAACTTGATAGTTATATATTTGTTCCATGTCACACACCATTAGCATCATAATTTTCATGATTGCCTCCTCACTTGCTCATACAGGTAAATCTCATGATCACCATGTTTATGTATTCATAATCTTGGTTGATTATTAGTTGAGGTTGGCTTCATGTTTGAATTTCATTTCACTCATCTTGCACTTTAATAAGTCATATTTATTGATTGAATGAAATGATTTCAAAACTTACATAGCATATGATTTTCATAGTTAAATTGATTGATGCTATGTTTAGTAAACCCCATTGCATCATGGATAGCTCTAATTTGGATTTATCTTAATAGTTATATTCTTTATAACTCCATTTTAGAGTGATTGTTTTAATAGACTTATCTTTGAATCTCAATTGGTATTCCTTGTTTTTCCAATTGGTATCCATGATTGCTTTTCTCTTTAGACCTTGCTCTCTTTTGGTAATTTGATCATATTGTGCTCTATAGTTAAATGAATCTAATCCTTTCCTTGAAGTTGACCCTCATTTGGTTAAACCATCTTCTTCTTGCATCTAATAGTTAAATCTTTGTCAATATGTTGACAAAAGGAGAGAATGGATTGAGGGGGAGTGTAAACCTTCATAGGAAGTATTAGTTTTGATCAAATTCACCCTTAGATTGCCTTTGAACCCTTAGAGATAACTTCCATACATGGTAACCTGTTATGAATTTCATTTTCGATTTCTTTTGTTAACAGGTGCTACTAAAGGTATTTTCCTTGTTTCATGTAGGTACCTTTGCAATTTAATTTCAAAGGGGGAGAGAGCATTCAAGTTCTCAAAAGGGTGAAGAGAATGTCCAAGCTTCCTAAGGGGAGGTTTTGTATGATCTTCTACAGGGGGAGAGAATACATACCTTGCCAAAGGGAGAGAGAGGCATGGTCAAAGGGGGAGAGCTAATAGAAGGAAGAAAGCTTAGGAGCTAAAGAAGATGCTTGGCTAAAGAAAGAAAGATTGAAGAATGATCAAGTTCCAAGCATCAAGATCAATGAAGAAAAGAGCCCAAGCTAAGAGAAGAGCATCCAAGAAGATTTCAAGACTTGTCCAGCTTAGGGGGAGCTGAAGACTTAGTGTGTAATTTCAACGATGAGTAAGTTGCCATCAAATTGCAAAGGGGGAGATTGTTAGGGATTTTGTATTTGCAATTTGATGGATGCATTTTCACTTTAGCATCATTTGAATTTTCACACATGTTTTGTTTTAGAAAATCTTGAAATCTGGTTTTATACATGCATTGGTTTTTAGTCTTGTAGAATTAATGATTTATGCATGTTTTGTTTTTAAACTTGGATGCATTTGTTTTAGAATCCAAACTCTTTTGAAAACCTAATTCTTTATGCATTACTTTTGAGAAATCAAATTGAGGATTTAGGTTTGTGCCTTGCATACATTCATCATTTTTCAGAATCATTTTCGTATGCATTTAAATGTGAAAAGAGTTTTATCAAATCAAGCAAGCCATTGGTTTTATAGTTTCGAATCATTTTAGGCCTTTTGTGTTTCATGTTTTTAAACATCTTAGTTTGATTTAAAACATGTTATCCAAGCTTGGTTTAGTGGCCCAAAAATCCCCACAAAGAAATACTTTGAAAATATGAATTTTTGGGATTTTTGGTCCCAGGTGGTTGACCAGTAGTGTGGCCGGTCGACCGGCCCAGGGGACCCGGTCGACCGGCCAAACTGCAGGCCGACTGGGTACCTGAAGCATCAACGGTCATAAATATGACCGTTGTGTGTACCCGGTCGACCGGGACCTGTTTCCAGGTCGACCGGGGACTAGCCGTTGGACTGTTTTCTTGTATAAAGTCCATTCATTTCCCATCTTTCAAGGGGCTTGATTCATGAACTATTGAGACCATTTTGGAGCCAAAGAAAGGGGAAGAAGTTGGAAAGGCTAGAGGGCTTTTTGGAAATCAAATGCTTGAGTTTTAAAAAGGTAGATCTTACTTGTCATTTTGATTTCCATTAAAATTAGAATCAATGCATGTTTAAATCTTTGTATTTTCATTTATGTATGATTTCTAGTTTTTAAAGAGTTTTTTGCAAACTCATTATCATCTTTGGAATATTAAGAATGGTTTGCAAACTCCCTTGACTAATTCACATGCTCTTAGACTTTAATATTCATACAACTTGTTTAGTTCATTTCTTCAAAGTTGTTTGAATCTTTTATGTGATTAGTTTAATCTTCAATCATCATTTTCTAAGCTTTGATTTTAAAATGCATCAAGCATTCATTTAGGAGCTTCATTGTAGAAATTGATTGAAGTAAAGCATTCATACACTTTGTGCACACACTTTAGTTTAATTTAGTGTATGTTTGTAATTTGATTTAAACTTTCATATGAGCCTATTTTAGAGGCAATTACATTGAGTTTTAATTGTATCTCATAGAGTGTTCTTGCATAGACACCTTCTTTGAGAAATCTCTCATTTGTAAAGGTTATTGCTTAGCCTAAGAAAAGCATCTTGTAAAGGTTATTGCTTAGCCTAAGAAAAGCATCTTGTAAAGGTTATTGCTTAGTCTAAGAAAAGCATCTTGTAAAGGTTATTGCATAGCCTATAAAAGCACATTGAGAGGTTGTTGTTTAGCCTAGAAAAACAACATTGTAAGGGTTATTGCTTAGCCTATTGAAAAGCATAAATAGTGGAAATCCGGTGGGGTGATTGGATCACAAGCCGGTAGTGGACGTAGGCATTGAGGCCGAACCACTATAAACCTTTGTGTTGTGGTGCTTGCTTTTATGGTGATTGTTTGTATTAGCTTCCGCATTTTGTTTGATTAAATCATCACATGTGACTAGTTTATGTTAAGAAATTAAAATTGGTCTAAATTGGTCATATTTGTAGCACACCCTATTCACCCCCCCTCTAGGGTTAGGATCCCAGGACTTTCAATTGGTATCAGAGCCTCGTGCTCTATCTTATAGGATCAAGTGTTTGGAACTCTTGATTAGGTGTAAAAACCTAGAGTCAAAACCCTAGAGTTGTGCTTACATGAAAATCATAAGGATGGATTCCACTATGATAGATAGTTTAGATTCTTTTGTAGATCCTCCTAGACCCCTCATTCTTCCTTCTATTGGAGATTCAAACCCTCAATTAAATGAATCTCAATTTGATTCAAAAGAGGAAGAAAATGATTATAATGAAGATGACCTTCAACAAGCCTTTGAAGAATTATATGAATTATCCTTAAAGCTTGAGAAGAAAAATAAAAAGTTAAGAGAAGAATCTATAAATCTAAACAAACAATTAGTTTCTTCAAAAGATGAACTTAGAGAAAAAGAAGAAGTAATAAAATGTTTGGACTCTAAGTTCATGATCTCTTTAAATAACTTATCCAATATCAAAGATGAACAAAATGAGATTAAGATAAGTTATGATGATCTTAAAAAGGAAAACTTAAACCTAAGAGATCAATTAAAAAGGCGAGACAAAGACTTTATCAATTTAGAATCCAAGTTGACAATGTCCATGGAAAACATGACCAATGTTCAAAGTAAGTTAAAAACCTTAGAACTTGGATCTAATGTTGTTAATGAACTTAATTTCAAATTAAAACTTGCCAATGAAGAGTTAATCAAATATAAGGAAATTGAAAATGATCTTTTAAAAGTCAAAAATGAAAATTCAATCCTTATAACCAAAGTCACTCAACTTGAAGGATATAAACAAAAGTATGAGTGCAAGTTTACCCAAAGTGAAGAGAGACTTGAAAAGTTGTTTAAATTGGGTAAACCTCATGGAGATAGGACGGGTCTTGGTTTTAATAAGCATACTTCACATGACCCTAAATTCACCAACACTTTTGTGAAAGGTGAGTCCTCATTCTCTAGCACTCTCTCTCTAATGTCCAAAAGTAAATGTCATTATTGTGGTAAAGAAGGACATTTCAAATTTGAGTGCAAATTAAGGAAAAATCATATGTCTAAACCCATCTTTGAACCTAAGAAAGTTAAATCTAATTCTATGAAGGGTAAGACTTTGAATAACAAGGAAGACTCTAAGAAGTTCAAACAAGTTAAAACAATTCACAAAGAGTCATCCAAGATAGCTTTTAAAAAGACTAAACATCAAAGTAAATCTATCAAAAAGAATCTTCTCACTTTCCCTCCTTTAACCTTAGAAATGAAAGAACTCTTGGAAAAGGTTGAAAAGTTAAAAAGGCAAAAAGATGGAGGAAAAACTAAAAGATATGAGAAGAATAAAAAGAAAATAAATCAATCCCCTATGAAACAAACACACCAACTTTCTAAGACTAATCATCAATCTAAAATAGTCAAACCTCAAAGATTTGATGTTAAGTCTAAAAGAATTCAATCTCTATCTTCTTTAGTTGGTGGAATTTCCAAAATGGTCTCCAAAGCCCAAGACCTTAGGTGGATTCCTAAAGTTATTTACTTGGACAAACCTTAAGGCCTTGAACCTCTTTGACCAACCTACTCTAAATGACATCATCAGCATGCCACTCAACTAGGGGCTGCAGTTCACCTACCGCCTCCTCCGGCTCCTCCTCAAGGTAACCGGCAACGGGACCTGAGTACCAAAGAAAATGGGTCAGACACGACGGTCCGGCAAGAGAGTGAAAAGATACAACAACATATAATAAAAGAAATATCTTGGAAAGCCTAAAAATCTATTTAAGTAAGAACTTTTATAAAGGAGATAAATCATTTACCAGAAAACAATTAAACAAGATAAATCATGTAAGGTATCCAAGGAAGTCGGGAACTAACAAGATGGCAATCACACAAAGCTAAGTCCTCCATCACCAAAGTGACAAGAGTATAGCGGGACGTTGGTCTCAGTCACACAAGGTGAGGAGATTCAACGAAAAACATATATACAATATAAATATACGGGACGGGACCACGGTAGAGAACCGGGTATCGGGACGGGACCACGGTAATAAACCGGGCATCGGGATCCAAACTGCAGCTGGCGGGACGGGAGGGGGATCTCCAAGTCGGTGGATCAAACCGACAAGGTTATCTAAGCTTAGTGATGCCGACTCATAGGTCAATTAACAAATCGAGACATGTACAAGTAAATCAAGTGCAAGTAAATGAACATGCGGGGCAAGGATGTTCTAGGAATAATTTCCATTTCATGTGGTGCAATACATTTCAGGACAAGTAACTGTTACTAGTGTAACTTCAATGCTTTCGGGAAAACAAGTCGTGTAATGTAAATCTTGGAAATGAGGGGATACAATGAACTATTATAATTTCGAGTAAAATATTGGTTTCAAGATTTATTTAAGGTGAATAGGGGTCCCGTATGTCGATTATAATAATGAGTTGGTACTCCTTGAGTTTGAAGGCATTCCGGGCTCCTTATACACTTTACGATTTTCAAAACTTTAAATGAGCTTATAGGTAGTACTAGATGGTACGATTAAAAATCAAAACCATTAACAGTCTATCCTTAGTATGATGTTAATCCTGAAGCGTTGTACAACCTACTCAGTCACCGAAAGGGATATGATTCGCGATACCCAAGGAAATAGACTTCGCGTATAGATAAAAGGAGAATATCGCGTTGTCCCATACCGTTCAAGATTGAATTGGATTGGGTTCCGAAGCAACCGAACTAACTGTGAGGAATGTCGGCTTAAGACATCCTCGCATATAGTCCAATGAGTCCAAAAAGGGTAGCCAAAGTCCCACCTAAGCCCATCCGAAAACAGGGTAAAAATCCCTTCCAGCAAGGATTTCTTAGTTGGCCCGGTCGACCTGGTCAATGCCCGGTCGACCCCTTACACAGCTGCCCCGGTCGACCTGAGAAAATCAGGTCAACCTGGTCCCTGTGTGCCCGGTCGACTGAGCCCATGGCCGGTCCACCGGGAGTTGTAACTGAAATGGGTGCACAGTGTTTTGGTCAGGCTCCCAGGGAGCCTGACCCTGTGTCGCCGGTCGACCGAGCCCCCGTGGGGTCGACCGCGTACACTGCGGAACAGTTCTGTTCTGCAGTGAGCTGGGTCCTTCTCTTTTTCCCTCCTTTCAACACTTATATTACCACCACAAGACTAGAGATAAGAAAGCTATAAACTCAAGTTTCCAAGACATTAAATGAACTAGCAAGATGCATTATGAGTATTTATTTCAACAATGCAAATCAACAAAAGCATGAGAAATTCATTAATGTTTCACCAAATCATTTAAAACTCAAAACACCTAATCACCCACTTGCCTTAGGTCCAAGCTAGCAAAAACCAAGCCTCTAATCTCCTCTTAAGCTCAATTCCAAGCTACAAGCAAAAACCCCCAAAACAAACCCCAAAATGGGTCAAACAAAGAATGAAAAGGATAGAACTTTCAATAATGAAAATGGGGCTTCTCAAGGGCTAAAAGAATACAAATCTAGAAGATGGAGAAGATTGCTTACTTGGATGACCTTCAAATGGCAAGAGCTAGCTCAAAGAAAGTCTGAAAATTGATAGGTTTCTCAACAAATGGTATCAAAAGATAGCCTTCAAGACGAGGAAGAGAATGGTGATCTCCATTTTGATGTTGGTGCAAGATTAGTAGGAGATTGAGATGGAGAGAGCAAGAAGAAGAAGAGAAAGTTGCAAGAAACCCTAGGTTGAAGTGTTGTGCTGGAAAATGGAGAATGAGATGAAAGGGGAGAGTGGGTTTCCCTTTGATAACAAATGGGTTTGGGTTCCACTACTAAAAAAGCTTGTTTGACTGAAATCATGACTTTCGGGATCTTGGATGAATTCGACGAAGAAGGAAGAAATGATCGCCGAAATATCTAGTTTTCAAAAAGTATATGTTTCGCGGGTTTCGAGGATATCAAGTTTTGGGTACAGGTTTAGTGTAAAAGGACTGTTTTGCCCTCGACGCTAGTAAATCAGGTTTCAGGGCCTCGACTGGAAACGGGATCAACATGAAAGTTGTAGGGATCAATAAGATAGATGAAACGGGATAAGAACGCAATTCAAAATGATTCCGAAAAATCCTCTAAGTAAAAGCAAAGTCGTAAGGGGAACCCCCAAAGGGCCCCACTAGCTAACAAAGCACTCAAAGTTGCCCAAAACTAAAACAAAAGCTATTCCAAACCCTGAAAGTCCTTGGGATCCTAACCCTAGAGGGGTGGGGGGTGAATAGGGTGAGCTACAATTGTGACCAATTTAAATCAATATTAATTTCTTAACACAGACTAGTCACATGTAATGATTAACCATACAATATGCGGAAGCTAATAAAAGAATCACAAGTTGTATGAAAATGACTAACTTAGAACATGTGATGCATGTGCAATGTTGTTTTCAAAACCAAATTAATTTTACTAAAGTTCAAATGAATGAAAACAACAAATTAGGTCTCAACCAAGAAAATGAATCATGCCATAAAAAGGAAATCAAAGATTTATACTAAGCATGATTAAGAAGGTTTTAGAAACTACTTGGATTGAAACCAAAGTGAAGAATCCAATCTTAATTAGATCAAAGATTAGGAGAAGAATGGATTCAACACATCATAGTTATCATGTACAAAATCATTTACCAATAGCTTAAATAAAACATGAAAACTATGATTAACAAAGGTAGAGCTTACTTGGTGGTTTAACTCATTGATCCAAGCTTTAGCTCTCCTAATGACCTTCTAGCCTTTCCAACTTCATCCCCTTTCAATGGCTCCAAAATGCTCTCAAAGGTTCATGAGTCAAGCCTTGAAAAAGGTTGGAAAAGAAAGGATTTTATAGCCAAAAAGTGTCCAACGGCTAGTCCTCGGTCGACCGGCAAAGGGGTCTCGGTCGACCGGGATCACACAACGGGAAAAAAAATGACCGTTTGAAAAACTGCTTTTAGCGGCGGACACAGAAACCGCCGCTAAAAGTGGTTTTTCCGCCGCTAAAGGTCCTGTTTTCCCATACATGTATATTTCTAAAGTAATTTTGGTTGGGAATTTTTTGGGCCATTAAACCAAGTTAGAATACATGTTTTAAGACATTCTAAGATGTTTAAAAACATGAAACACCCAAAGCCTAAAATGATTCAAAAGATTAAAACCAAAGGCTAGCTTGATTTGACAAAACTCTTTTCAAATGAAAATGCATACAAAAATGATTCTTTTTGTGAAGAATGTATGTAAGGCTCAAACCTAAATTCTCAACATGATTTTCCAAATGTAATGCATAAAGAATTAGGTTTTCAAAAGAGTTTGTATTCTAAAACCAATGCATCCAAGTTTAGAAACAAAACATGCATAAAACAAGTACTTTTCCAAATTTAAAAACCAATGCATGTAAAAATCAATATTTCAAGATTTTCTAAATCAATGCAAGTGTGTGAATCAAATGATGCTAGAATGATAATGCATCCATCAAATTGCAATCTACAAAATTCCTAACAATCTCCCCCTTTGCAATTTGATGGCAACTCACTCAACACACTCACCACTGAATAAACACACTTAGTCTTCAGCTCCCCCTAAGCTGGACAAGTCTTGAAATCTTCTTGGATGCTCCTTCTCTTAGCTTGAGCTCTTGAGCTCTTTTCTTCAATCTTCTTGATGCTTGGAGCTTGATTATTCTTCAAGCTTTCTCTTCTTCTTTCCTTTCTATGACCAAGCATCTTCTTTAGCTCCAAGCTTTCTTTCTTCTATTTGCTCTCCCCCTTTGACCATGCCTCTCTCTTCCTTTGGCAAGATATGCATTCACTCCCTTTGTAGAAGATCATACACAACTCTCCTTAGGAAGCTTGGACATTCTCTTCACCCTTTGAGAACTTGAATTCTTTCTCCCCCTTTGATGGATAGGAGATCTTCGAGTACTTGAACTCTCGAACTCTCTCCCCCTTTGACATTAAATTGCAAAGGTACCTACACACATGAAATAAGGAAAATACCTTTAGTAGCACCTGTTAACAAATGAAATCGAAAATGAAATACATAACAGGCTATCATGTATGGAAGATATCTCTAAGGGCTCAAAGGCAATCCAAGGGTCAATTTGATCAAAACTAATACTTCCTATGAAGGTTTACACTCCCCCTCAATCCATTCTCTCCTTTTGTCAAACTTTTGACAAAGATTTAACTATTAGGTGCAAGAAGAAGATGGTATAACCAATTGAGGGTCAACTTCAAGGAAATGATTAGATTCATTTAACTATAGAGCACAATATGATCAAATTGCCAAAAGAGATCTAGGTCTAAAGAGAAAAGCAATCATGGATACCAATTGGAAAAACAAAGAATACCAATTGAGATTTAAGGATATGACTTATTAAATCAATCACTCTAAAAAGGATTTAAAAATATAACTATTAGGAAAAATCCAAATTAGAGCTATCCATGATGCAATGGGGTTTACTCAAACATAGCATCAATCAATATAACTATGAAAATCATATGCTATGAAAGTTTTGAAATCATTTCATTCAAACATTAAGTGTGACTATTATATGCAAGAATGAGTGAAATGAATTTCAAGCATGAAGCCAACCTCAACTAATAACCAACCAATATTATGAACACATAAACATGGTGGTCATGAGATATACCTATAAGAGCAAAAGAGGTGGCAAACATGAACATTATGATGCTAATGGAATGTGACACGGAATGAAAATATATAACTATCAAGATCAATCCAATGAACACGAGGTCTATCACATACACAAGATAAGATATCAATTGGATATGAAATCAATGGAAAGTTATACCAAATGAAACCAATTGAATATGATAACATGATTAAAAGCAAGGATGTGACAAACCCAAAATCCCAACAAGCATCATAAATGCATATTCATCACTTTTAAGGATATAACTATTGAGCATAGTGATGAACAAGGTAAATTGCAATGCAAAATTATATGACTTGATAAAGCATGCAATTTCCAAAGTGTCAAAATCATATGAATTCAACTACTAAGATATCCATTAACCAACATAAATGCAAGGAATGGATTTCAAAGAGTTTCATATGATTAAGATCACTACTTGTGAAGTTGAGAAATGTATAACGATGACACCAAGAGAATCTACATGAATCAACATCATAACCATCCAAAAAGAATATGACTAGAAAGCATAGAGGATGGATTTGGGTTTTAGTATGGTTTCTACAAATGAAACTTAGATCACAACCATACATGGAACCAATTGTCATTTGCATATAAAAAGAATGTAAATAAACAAGCAAGGATGCAAACAACAAACATTTCCATTTCTAAGATAATGAAACCAAAAGAAAAGGAAATGAAAACATGGAACATGCTTTAGATGGATATAACTAATGATGTTATAGAGCATTTCCATTCAAACAATCTTCAAATCATTTTGAAAAACAAAATCCAACAATGAGCATACAAAGAAAGAATTTGAAGATCAATTTTCAACAATGTATTTGAAAAGATATAACTTAAATGAAACACATACAAGATGATTTTTCAAGACAATGATTTTCCATATAAAAATATAACTTAGAAATCCATGGAAAAACTTAAGTTGATTCAAATCATTTGTTAAAAAAAAATCTTACTAAGACATCTACACAAATGATTCAACAACAATTGATCATGAATAAATTAGCTATGAAAGCTTTTAAAATCACAATCAATTAATCATGTAGAAATGCAATGCAAGACATATGAGTGCAAAAAGCAAATCAAACATGATGAAGTTATAATCAAAAGATTTTGAAAACCATGAAGTGTAACTTAGAATGGTATATGAAAACAAAATCAATTGATCATAAAGAAACAATGCATTTTAAAAGATGTAACTATGAAAGAACAAAATGCAAATGCAATCATGACCAACAAAAGGTTTAACTTATAAAGCATAGATTGGTCAATGAGGGTTCAAGGCCCTAAGGTTTGTTTAGGTAAATAACTTTAGGAATCCACCTAAGGTCTTGAGAGGGTTGTGTAAGTCCATGGGGATCCGAACCCTAGAGGGGGGGTGAATAGGGTGAGCTTCTTTTATGACCAATTTTAACAATTTTAACTTCTTTAAAACAAACTAGTCATAAGTGATGATTATCAAACAACATGCGGAAGCTTAAAGAAAACAATCACCACAAAGCAAGCACCATCACACAAGTATTTATAGTGGTTCGGCCTCAATGCCTACATCCACTACCGGCTTGTGATCCAACACCCCACCGGATTTCCACTATTTATGCTTTTCAATAGGCTAAGCAATAACCTTTACACTATGCTTTCCAAGGCTTAGCAATAACCTTTACAATGATGTTTTTCCAAGGCTAAACATCAACCTATACACTATGCTTTTAAAGGCTAAGCAATAACCTCTTCAACCACAAGGTTGGTTATCTCACTAATTAGTGTCTATCGTACACTTGATGGAGATTCTATTAAGCTCATTACAATGCCTCTTAAATAGGCGGATATGGAAGTGAAAAGCTAATACACACTCACACTATGAATGCAAAGATGAAAACAAATGAAGTGTGTGTGTGTGTGGTCCTCAATCATTTAGAAAATGAAAGTTCATAAATGTATGCCTAAGGCTTTTGAAAGTTTTAGCTCAAAAACATTTATGATTGAGGAAGGAATGCAATCACATGTTAAAAGTAACAACTTGTTAATGATATCAAAGTTACACAAGTTGTATGAAATTAATTAGCTCTAAACATGTGAAGCATAGGGATGTCAATCAAATCAACATGAAGCTCAAAACATAAAAATAGATTTGATTGAAAAGAGGGGACAAATCATATGTGATTATAAATACAACTTGAATAAGATATACCAATCAAAGTAAGGCAAGTTGTGAAACTTTAAAACAATAATACACATATGATTTGTAAAGATGTTGAATCCAAAACATAAGATACATTTGAAAGAGATTTTCTTATGATGGAAAACAACAACCAAAGATTCAACAAAGTATATGAATCATGTTACATATTTCATTAACATGATCTACTTAGATTTACCAAAGATAAAGTACTACTTTGATGAATCAATGGTGATGTATCCATAACAATAGATCTATTCAAAATATAACACATGCTAAGGATACAACAAATCATAGATTAACATGTTACAAAGATTTACAATGATAAAACAAAACATGAAAACATATGATTTGTAAAGAAGTTGAATCCAAAACATAAGTTAGTTTTGAGAGAGATGTTCTTATGATGGAAAACAACAATCAAAGATTCAACCAAGTATATGGATCATGTTACATATGATTTACCAAAGTTCTTTCATTAACATGATCTACTTAGATTTACCAAAGTTAAGTACTACTTGGATTGAATCATGTGATGTTGTATCCAAAATAATAAATCAACTCAAAACATAAAATATGTTAAGGACACAACACAAACATAGTTTAACATGCTAGAAATGATTTACCAAAAATAAAACAAAGCATGAAAACATATGATTAAGGAAGGAAGAGCCTACTTGGTGGTTTAACTTCATTAATCCAAGCTTTAGCTTTCCTAATCATCCCCTTCATCCCTTGGTTCTTTTCCCTTTTGATATGCCTCAATTCCTCTCAAGGAGGGGTTAAAAATTCCCTACTTTTGGCAAGGGAAAGAACTCATATTTATAGCAAAAAGTGGCCAACGGCTAGTCCTCGGTCGACCGGCAAACAGGCCTCGGTCGACCGAGAACACACAACGGTCATATTTCTGACCGTTGGTGCTCCCAGGCAATTTTTGCCTGCAGTTGTCTCGGTCGACCGAGACCTGCCTCTCGGTCGACCGGCGACACTGCCGGGACAACCCCCCTTTGACAAAAAATCCAACTTTTGCCATTTCAAAGTTATTTCTTTGGGGGACCTTTTGGCCACTAAATCAAGCTTGGAAAACATGTTTTAAAGATTCTAATGGTTTTTAAAACATGAACATAAAAAGCCTAAAAAGTTTATGAAAACTTTAAAACCATAGGCTAGCTTGATTTCTAAAACTTTTTCCAAAAACTAATGCATCCAAGTTTTAAAAACAAATCATGCATAAATAGAAACTTTTACTAATCTTAAAACCAATGCATGAATAAATCAAGATTTCAAGTTTAACTAAAACAATGCAAGTGTGTGAGAATCAAATGATGCTAGAATGAAATGCATCCATCAAATTGCAATCTACAAAATTCCTAACAATCTCCCCCTTTGCAATTTGATGGCAACACACTCACCACTGAACATACACACTTAGTCTTCAGCTCCCCCTCAGCTGGACAAGGCTTGAAATCTTCTTGGATGCTCCTTCTCATAGCTTGGGCTCTTGGGCTTCAATCTTCATGATGCTTGGTGCTTGATCATTCTTCAATCTTTCTTTCTTTATGGGCAAGCATCTTCTTTAGCTCCAAGCTTTCTTTCTTCTAGTTGCTCTCCCCCTTTGACCATGCCTCTTTCTCCCTTTGGCAAGGTATGTATTCTCTCCCCTTGTAGAAGATCATACAAAAACCTCCCCTTAGGAAGCTTGGACATTCTCTTCACCCTTTTGAGAACTTGCATAATTTCTCCCCCTTTGCCATTAAATTGCAAAGGTACCTACACACATGAAATAAGGAAAATACCTTTAGTAGCACCTGTTAACAAATGAAATCGAAAATGAAATACATAACAGGCTATCATGTGAGGTAGTAGTCTCTAAGGGCTCAAAGGCAATCCTAGGGTCAATTTGATCAAAACTAATACTTCCTATGAAGGTTTACACTCCCCCTCAATCCATTCTCTTCTTTTGTCAAACTCTTGACAAAGATTTAACTATTAGGTACAAGAAGAAGATGGTTTAACCAAGTGAGGGTCAACTTCAAAGAAAGGATTAGATTCATTTAACTATAAAGCACAATATGATCAAATTACCAAAAGAGAGCTAGGTCAAATGGGAAAAGCAATCATGGATATCAATTGGAAAAACAAAGAATACCAATTGAGATTTAAGGATATGACTATTAACACAATCACTCTAAAATGGATGTAAGAATATACCTATTAGGAAGAATCCAAATTAGAGCTATCCATGATGCAATGGGGTTAAATAATCATAGCATCAAATAATTTAACTAAGAAAAACATATGCTATGAAGGTTTTGAAAATCATTTCATTCAATCATTAAATATGACTTATTAAAGTGCAAATTGAGTGAAATGACATTCAAACATGAAGCCAACCTCAACTAATAACCAACCAATATTATGAACACATAAACATGGTGGTCATGAGATATACCTATTAGAGCAAAAGAGGTGGCAACATGAACATTATGATGCTAATGGTGTGTGACATGGAACAATCATATTACTTATCAAGTTCAATCCAATGCACACAAGATTTATCACATTCACAAGAAATCAAATCAATCAAACATTATACCAATTGAAACTAATTGAATTTGATAACATGATAAAGAGCAAGAATGTGACAAAATTCCATCAAGCATCATAAATGCATATTCATCACTTTTAAAGATATGACTATTGAGCATAGTGATGAACAAGATAAATTGCAATGCAAAAGAATATGACTTGGTAAAGCATGCAATTTACAAAGTGACTAAATCATATGAATTCAACATCTAAGATATCCATCAAACATATAGAAATATGAGAAATGGGTTTCAAAGAGTTTCATATGATTAAGAACACTACTATGAAGTTGAAACATGTATAAGAATGACATCACTTAGAGTAAATACATGAATCAACATCATAACCATCCAAAAAGAATATGACTAGAAAGCATAGAGGATGGATTTTAGTTCTAGTATGGTTTCAACAAATATAAGAAATACCACAACCATACAAAGAACCATTTGACATTTGCATAGAGAGGATCAATCAACACTCAAGATCTAACTCATACCAATCATAAAAAAGAATATAACTATTTAAGCACAAGAAGGTATGAAGTTAAAAGAATCAATCTATCATGTAACATCTCCACTCTTAGCAAATGTACAAAGCTTACAATGCAATGGAAAATGGATATGAGGTCTATACCAAATGAACTTAGCACATAAAATCACATATGTACTTAAAAAGCTCAAATACAAGATTTTACTATAAAGCACATAAACAATCATCAAAATGCATTAATGAGAATATACCAAGTTAGGCACAAACATGCAAATCAATGAAACATATCCAACCATGCAATGTAAGTCAACAAAATCAATTTGCATAAAGAATGTAACTAATAGAGCAAAGATGCAAATAGATTGAAAAAATTATTTCCTCTCAAATGATAAAAACATAATAAAGCACAAGGAAATAACTTCAAGGAAAATGCTTCTATAAATATAACTAATAAAGCTTAGAACATTTTCCAAAGTTTTTCAAATCACTTCAATGTATGAAATTCCAACAAAGAATCATTTATAGAATTATGAGCAAGTGAATTTGAAAAACAAGAAGTGTACTATTGTAAATTTTCAAATTGTAAAACAATAGACACTCACAAATTTTCCATACAAAGAGATATAACTTTGAAAACTCAATGGAAAACTTAAATTTGCTTCAAATCATTTGATTTCCAAAAAGGATATAACTATGACAATCATCAAATGATTTTACAACATCAATTGATCATGAAAAAACTAGCTAAGAAAGCTTATGTAATCACAATCAATTTATCATGACTAGATATGCACTACAAGAGATATAACTATATGATCAAAATGCAAATCCATCATGAAAAGGTTGCAATCAAAGGATTTTGAAAACCATGAGATATAACTATAAAAGTTCATGAAGACAAAATCAAATGATCACAAAGAAACATTGCATTTTAAAAGATGTGACTATAAAGCAACAAAATGCAAATGTACAAAGACCAACAAATAGATATAACTAAAAAGAGTAGGTTGGTCTAGGGGTATCAAGGCCTAAAGGTTACTCCAAATGAGTACCAATGAAGATTCACCTAAGGTCTTGAAAAGGATGTCCTTGAGAGAACACTTTGAGGACTCACCAACTCTAGAAGATATAACTTGGAAAAGTCTTAGAGTGGTGCAATGAGGCTAGGGAAATATCAATTTCAAACATAGTGGAAATCTTTAAAAAGATATGCAATAAATCACAACACTAGGGTTCAAATCTAGCAAGGATCAACTCCGGGTTGTTAAGCCCTAAAATGGAGTAACCCGCTCTGATACCACTTGTAAGTCCATGGGGATCCGAACCCTAGAGGGGGGGTGAATAGGGTGAGCTTCTTTTATGACCAATTTTAACAATTTTAACTTCTTTAAAACAAACTAGTCATAAGTGATGATTATCAAACAACATGCGGAAGCTTAAAGAAAACAATCACCACAAAGCAAGCACCATCACACAAGTATTTATAGTGGTTCGGCCTCAATGCCTACATCCACTACCGGCTTGTGATCCAACACCCCACCGGATTTCCACTATTTATGCTTTTCAATAGGCTAAGCAATAACCTTTACACTATGCTTTCCAAGGCTTAGCAATAACCTTTACAATGATGTTTTTCCAAGGCTAAACATCAACCTATACACTATGCTTTTAAAGGCTAAGCAATAACCTCTTCAACCACAAGGTTGGTTATCTCACTAATTAGTGTCTATCGTACACTTGATGGAGATTCTATTAAGCTCATTACAATGCCTCTTAAATAGGCGGATATGGAAGTGAAAAGCTAATACACACTCACACTATGAATGCAAAGATGAAAACAAATGAAGTGTGTGTGTGTGTGGTCCTCAATCATTTAGAAAATGAAAGTTCATAAATGTATGCCTAAGGCTTTTGAAAGTTTTAGCTCAAAAACATTTATGATTGAGGAAGGAATGCAATCACATGTTAAAAGTAACAACTTGTTAATGATATCAAAGTTACACAAGTTGTATGAAATTAATTAGCTCTAAACATGTGAAGCATAGGGATGTCAATCAAATCAACATGAAGCTCAAAACATAAAAATAGATTTGATTGAAAAGAGGGGACAAATCATATGTGATTATAAATACAACTTGAATAAGATATACCAATCAAAGTAAGGCAAGTTGTGAAACTTTAAAACAATAATACACATATGATTTGTAAAGATGTTGAATCCAAAACATAAGATACATTTGAAAGAGATTTTCTTATGATGGAAAACAACAACCAAAGATTCAACAAAGTATATGAATCATGTTACATATTTCATTAACATGATCTACTTAGATTTACCAAAGATAAAGTACTACTTTGATGAATCAATGGTGATGTATCCATAACAATAGATCTATTCAAAATATAACACATGCTAAGGATACAACAAATCATAGATTAACATGTTACAAAGATTTACAATGATAAAACAAAACATGAAAACATATGATTTGTAAAGAAGTTGAATCCAAAACATAAGTTAGTTTTGAGAGAGATGTTCTTATGATGGAAAACAACAATCAAAGATTCAACCAAGTATATGGATCATGTTACATATGATTTACCAAAGTTCTTTCATTAACATGATCTACTTAGATTTACCAAAGTTAAGTACTACTTGGATTGAATCATGTGATGTTGTATCCAAAACAATAAATCAACTCAAAACATAAAATATGTTAAGGACACAACACAAACATAGTTTAACATGCTAGAAATGATTTACCAAAAATAAAACAAAGCATGAAAACATATGATTAAGGAAGGAAGAGCCTACTTGGTGGTTTAACTTCATTAATCCAAGCTTTAGCTTTCCTAATCATCCCCTTCATCCCTTGGTTCTTTTCCCTTTTGATATGCCTCAATTCCTCTCAAGGAGGGGTTAAAAATTCCCTACTTTTGGCAAGGGAAAGAACTCATATTTATAGCAAAAAGTGGCCAACGGCTAGTCCTCGGTCGACCGGCAAATAGGCCTCGGTCGACCGAGAACACACAACGGTCATATTTCTGACCGTTGGTGCTCCCAGGCAATTTTTGCCTGCAGTTGTCTCGGTCGACCGAGACCTGCCTCTCGGTCGACCGGCGACACTGCCGGGACAACCCCCCTTTGACAAAAAATCCAACTTTTGCCATTTCAAAGTTATTTCTTTGGGGGACCTTTTGGCCACTAAATCAAGCTTGGAAAACATGTTTTAAAGATTCTAATGGTTTTTAAAACATGAACATAAAAAGCCTAAAAAGTTTATGAAAACTTTAAAACCATAGGCTAGCTTGATTTCTAAAACTTTTTCCAAAAACTAATGCATCCAAGTTTTAAAAACAAATCATGCATAAATAGAAACTTTTACTAATCTTAAAACCAATGCATGAATAAATCAAGATTTCAAGTTTAACTAAAACAATGCAAGTGTGTGAGAATCAAATGATGCTAGAATGAAATGCATCCATCAAATTGCAATCTACAAAATTCCTAACAGGTTGAACTTTGAGGTCTTGATTGGAATTCTCACCAACTAAAGGAGATTTAACTTGATAAATTTTCAATTTGAACTTATCACCATGATATTTAGATTTCACTAAATTTAGCTTAGATTGGTGATTAGTCTTTTGATGTTGGTGAGTTTTCTTCTTAGGGGATTGCTTCACTTTTCTTTTCTTGTTATTTTCTCCCTTTACTTGACTTTTGAAATTTAGATTTAACTTAGTAACTTTCTTCAAAAGTTCTTTCATGGGTTGATATAAGGGAGATAGGTTGAGAAGCTTTTTATTCATAGATTCTTTTAAGCTTGGTTTAACTTGTTTAAACTTCTTAGAATCTATCTTAGGAGACTCCATTTTAATAGATTTAACTTGTTTAGTCTTTTTGGAGTCTTTCTTCATTTTTAGTGTCTTACCCTTCATAGGTTTTGATTCTCCATTCTTTAGTTCAAAGATGGGCTTAGACACATAGCTTCTTTTTCTTAGTTTGCACTCAAATTTTAGATGTCCTTCTTTACCACAATAATGACATTTAATTTTGGACATTTGAGAGAGAGTGCTAGAGAATGAGGACTCACCTTTCACAAAAGTGTTGGTGAATTTAGGGTCATGTGACATATTCCTATTAAATCCAAGACCCGTCCTATCTCCATGAGATTTACCCAATTTAAATAATTTTTCAAGTCTTTCTTCACTTTGGGTAAACTTGCACTCATACTTTTGTTTATAACTTTCAAGTTGAGTGACTTGGGTTTTAAGGGTTGAATTTTCATTTTTAACTTTAGTTAGTTCATTTTCAATTCCCTTAAAATTGTTTAGCTCTTCATGGGCAAGTTTTAACTTAGATTTAAGCTCATTAACAACATTAGATCCAAGTTCTAAAGTTTTTAAATTACTTTTAGCATTAGACAAATTTTCATTGGAAATTGTCAACTTGGAATTTAAATAGTTAATGTTTTCATCTTGTCTTTTAATTGTATCTCTTAGGTTCAAATTTTCATTTTTAAGCTCATTACAATTTATCTTAATCTCATTTAATTCATCTTGAGCATTAGATAAATTTTCCTTAGAGATAGTCAATTTAGATTCAAGATTGTTAAAGTCTTTATCTTGCCTTTGTAATTGATCTCTTAAATTTAAATTTTCCTCATTGACTTTATCATAACCCATCTTTAATTCTTTTAGTTCATCTTGAATGTTAGATAGGTTATTTAAAGAGATCATGAACTTAGAGTCTAGACATTTTATTACTTCTTCTTTCTCTCTAAGTTCATCTTTTGAAGAGACTAGCTCTTTGTTTAGTTTCATAGATTCTTCTCTTAAACTTCTATTTCTCTTATCAAGCTTGGAAGATAATGTATATAATTCATTATAGGCTTGTTGAAGATCATCTTCATCATAATCATTTTCTTCCTCTTTTATGTCACATTGAGATTCATTAGATTGAATGTTTGAATCTCCAATAGAAGGAGGAATGAGGGGTCTAGAAGAATCTACAAGATCTAGCATAGTGGAGTCCATTCTAATGATTTTCAAGGAAGCACAACACTAGGGTTTAAACTCTAGGTTTTTACACCTAATCAAGAGTTCCAAACACTTGATCCTATAAGATAGAGCACGAGGCTCTGATACCAATTGAAAGTCCTTGGGATCCTAACCCTAGAGGGGTGGGGGGGGGTGAATAGGGTGAGCTACAATTGTGACCAATTTAAATCAATATTAATTTCTTAACACAGACTAGTCACATGTAATGATTAACCATACAATATGCGGAAGCTAATAAAAGAATCACAAGTTGTATGAAAATGACTAACTTAGAACATGTGAT
The DNA here is from genome assembly GCA_038049695.1 of Cinnamomum chago. NCBI lineage: Eukaryota > Viridiplantae > Streptophyta > Magnoliopsida > Laurales > Lauraceae > Cinnamomum > Cinnamomum chago. Next base: position 88,279,783 of record CP142453.1, on the reverse strand, counting down.
GCATGTGCAATGTTGTTTTCAAAACCAAATTAATTTTACTAAAGTTCAAATGAATGAAAACAACAAATTAGGTCTCAACCAAGAAAATGAATCATGCCATAAAAAGGAAATCAAAGATTTATACTAAGCATGATTAAGAAGGTTTTAGAAACTACTTGGATTGAAACCAAAGTGAAGAATCCAATCTTAATTAGATCAAAGATTAGGAGAAGAATGGATTCAACACATCATAGTTATCATGTACAAAATCATTTACCAATAGCTTAAATAAAACATGAAAACTATGATTAACAAAGGTAGAGCTTACTTGGTGGTTTAACTCATTGATCCAAGCTTTAGGTCTCCTAATGACCTTCTAGCCTTTCCAACTTCATCCCCTTTCAATGGCTCCAAAATGCTCTCAAAGGTTCATGAGTCAAGCCTTGAAAAAGGTTGGAAAAGAAAGGATTTTATAGCCAAAAAGTGTCCAACGGCTAGTCCTCGGTCGACCGGCAAAGGGGTCTCGGTCGACCGGGATCACACAACGGGCAAAAAAATGATCGTTTGAAAAACTGCTTTTAGCGGCGGACACAGAAACCGCCGCTAAAAGTGGTTTTTCCGCCGCTAAAGGTCCTGTTTTCCCATACATGTATATTTCTAAAGTAATTTTGGTTGGGAATTTTTTGGGCCATTAAACCAAGTTAGAATACATGTTTTAAGACATTCTAAGATGTTTAAAAACATGAAACACCCAAAGCCTAAAATGATTCAAAAGATTAAAACCAAAGGCTAGCTTGATTTGACAAAACTCTTTTCAAATGAAAATGCATACAAAAATGATTCTTTTTGTGAAGAATGTATGCAAGGCTCAAACCTAAATTCTCAACATGATTTTCCAAATGTAATGCATAAAGAATTAGGTTTTCAAAAGAGTTTGTATTCTAAAACCAATGCATCCAAGTTTAGAAACAAAACATGCATAAAACAAGTACTTTTCCAATTTTAAAAACCAATGCATGTAAAAATCAATATTTCAAGATTTTCTAAATCAATGCAAGTGTGTGAATCAAATGATGCTAGAATGATAATGCATCCATCAAATTGCAATATACAAAATTCCTAACAAACCCAACTTAGCCAAAATCACTAATCAAGCTTAGAACTAACACACGACTCAACTAGCACTAATCGGGTTCACTCGGGTCGGGGTCTTACAGATACTCAGTAAGTTCAGCCTGCCCTCACTCCGTTGGAGGCATCTTCCGACATAGAAGACCCTATGTCTGCTTCCTTCGTCGTTCCGGCAACTTCGGCAAAAGAAAAGACGATCTTCTTCCACAAATCGGAAGCCACTTCACCAAATTCTTCGCTTGAACCTTTCCAAAAAGAAGGTATGCCTCAACTATTCCTATATAGTCAAATGGCACAAGCTATCATGAAGAAAATGGGCTATGACGCTCAGAATCCAATCGGTTCGGGAGGTGGCCGTGGTATTCTCACACCATTAGAACCCACCCTGACCAAAAGTCAACTAGAGGATTGGAAACTCTGCCGTCACATAGACAAGTCTTCATACGGGTTAGGGTATGATCTTGTCACTCCCATGAGACAGTTGACACAAGGGCTACAAAGTCGTTTCGCCGACATTGATCTCCCTGGATATCTCTTTGAGGAGTCACCCGTCAAGGATCCAAGAAGCTCCTCCAATTGGTATGATTTCTCAGTCAATGAAGAGAAATTGTCCGATGACGCAGATGTGCGGTTTTCTGACCCAGAAGAACCATCGTCTCCAAAAGAAGTACCTTACTTCGACCTAGTTTCAACAGGTGATTGGGATAATCTCATTGCCAGTCTTGAGAAGAGTACTGATCAAGAAGACCCATGGACAAAAGCAAAGCCTTGGTCTGTAAATGCCTTTGGAACTCCAGAAGGTCTTGTTAAGTTGGAAGCCTCCGAAAACAGTGTGGAGGAACCGCTTTCAAACCTTCCAACAAAAGATCCTGTTCAAAAGATAGACTTGGGGACACCTAATAACCCACGTCCTGATTTCATAAGTAAGAATATAATGGATGATGAGTTATCCGAGTATATCACTTTTCTTCGTGAGTTCGTTGATTGTTTTGCATGATCTTACGCTAAAATGCCTGGTTTAGAACCCAAAATAGCAGTCCACAATCTTAATCTGCAAAAAGACATCAAGCTTGTCAAACAGGGCCAAAGAAGATTTCGTCCTGATGTGATGGATAAAATTGAACAAGAAGTTCAAAAACTCAAAAGCGTTGACTTCATCCACGAGGAACAGCATCCTGAATGGTTGGCCAACATCGTCCCCATGACAAAGAAAAATGGGTAGATCAGGGTTTGTATTGACTATAGAGACCTGAATAATGCATGCCCTAAAGATGAATTTCCACTCCCCATACCAGAGGTAATGATCAACAACACCTACGGATTCGAGCGAATGACATTCATGGATGGCTTCTCTAGCTACAATCAGATAAAGATGCATCCTGAAGATGAAAGACACCACACATCATTTCGGACTCCATTTGGCGTGTATTACTACACAGTCATGCCATTCGGTCTAAAAAAAGGGTGCAACATATCAGAGGGCTATGATGAAAATATTCCAAGATATGCAGCACAAGACGGTCAAATGTTATGTTGATGACCTCGCCGTCAAAAGCAAAAGAAAAGAAGACCATCTCAAAGATCTTCGAGAAGTCTTCCTCCGCCTTCGGAAACACGAACTGTGGATGAATCCACTAAAAATGCTTCTTTGGTGTCTCATCGGGTAAGTTTATCGGATTCATGGTTCGGAAAGGCGGAATAGAACTTGACCCCACCAAAGTCAAGGCTATCCTAGAAATGCCATCTCCAAGAACCCTAAGAGAATTAAAAGGGCTTCAAGGAAAGTTGGCATACATTCGACGGTTCATCTTCAATCTGTCAGGAAAGTGCCGTCCATTCTCTCGCCTGATGAAGAATGGTGTAGACTTTGTTTGGGATGCTAAATGTCAAGCCACATTTCAAGACATCAAGACATACCTGACCAAACCTCCAGTGTTGGCTGCACCCATAATTGGAAAACCCTTCATCTTGTACATAAGAACTCTCGATTACTCTTTGGGCGCTCTACCAACACAAGAAAATGACGAGGGAAAAGAAGCTACTCTATATTACCTCAGCCGCATCTTGGTAGGTGTAGAGCATCGCTACTCCCCAGTCAAAAAAGAATGCCTTGCACTGATGTTCGCCGTATAAAAGCTGCGTCACTATCTGTTGTCCAAAGTGTACCTGATTTCAAGGATCCATCTCTTAAAGGTCCTTGTCACAAAAACAGGTTCTCTTAATGCCCGATTCGAAAAATGGTCCATCCTTCTGTCGCAATTCGATATTAGGTATGTACCATAAAAGGCGATCAAAGGCCAAGCTCTGGCAGACTTTTTCGCAGAGCATCCATTGCCTAAGGAATCTCCACTGAGGGACGATCTCCCAGACGAATCTGTCTACAATGTGGGAACTTCCTTACCAAATGCTTCCTGGGACATGTACTTTGATGTCGCAACCAGGACAAATGAAAAAGGAAAGCAAATATCGGGAATTGACATCCTTTTTGTTAGTCCCGACAAATACATGATTCCACACGCTTTCTCGTTATTGGAACCATGTTCAAACAATGCAGTTGAGTATCAAACCCTGATTGTGGGATTGGCACTCGCCTTCGAATTTGGCATCACCATGCTGGAAGCTTTTGGACACTCTCAACTAATCGTCAACCAGATGAATCAGAAATTTGAAGTCAGGAAGCCTGATCTGTTGCCTTACTACAACAAGGCATAATCGCTTCGACAAAAGTTTGACATCTGTTACATACCCACATCCTCAGAGGTGAAAACATCCGTGCAGATGCCCTGGCCGGACTCGCCGCATCTATGGCAATCCAATAACGGGAAAACATGCAAATCATAGTGTGTCAAAGAAGGATTCTCCCTCCTCTTAACACACACCAAGTAGTCACTGGATGCCACAAAGTGGTTGGAAGTCGGATGTCCATCCTCAAACCTCCGATCGGCGATTGGAGGGATCCGTTCATTGATTGCATTATGCTCAGAATCCTACCTGAAGATCCAAAAGAGTGGGTAAGCCTTCAAAGACGAGCCCCAAACTTTCATTTGGATATTCCTTCAAAAATGTTTTACAGAAGATCCTTCAACAGAGTACTTCTTCGCTACTTGTCACAACAAGAAGCTGAGGAAACTCTCAAAGAAGTACATGCTTGTCTTTGTGGGGCTCATCAGGCTGGTCCTAAGCTCTATGATCAGATAAAAAAGTTAGGTTATTATTGGCCTACCATGGCAGCAGACGCTATGCAATTTGCTAAACAGTGCCAAATTCATGGAGATTATGTCCACATGCCTCCAGAATGGCTGCATCCCACATCGATCTCATGGCCTTTTGAAGCCTGGGGTATGGACATCATAGGTTTTATCTCTCCCTCATCAAGCAAAGGTCATCGCTTCATCTTCGCCGCTACAGATTATATCTCCAAGTGGTCAGAAGCATTTGCGCTCAGCGAAATGAAAACAACATCAGTCCTTCAATTCTTGCGCACCAACATTATTTGTCGCTTCGGCATACCTAAAATTTTCATCCATGATAACGGACCACTGTTAGGGATTTTGTATTTGCAATTTGATGGATGCATTAACATATTCACATCATTTGAATTTACACTCATGCATTGTTTTAGAAAACCTTGAAATCTGGTTTTATACATGCATTGCTTTTAAGATTTGTAAAAGTATTGGTTTATGCATGTTTTGGTTTTAAACTTGGATGCATTGATATTAGAATCCAAACTCTTTTGAAAACCTAATTTGTTGTGCATTACTTTTGAGAAATCTTATTGAGAATTTAGGTTTGTGTTTTGCATACATTCATCACTTTCAGAATCATCTTTGTATGCATTTTTATGTGAAAAGAGTTTTTAGAAATCAAGCTAGCCTTTGGATTTAAAGTTTCGAATCATTTTAGGCTCTTTGTGTTTCATGTTTTTAATCATCTTAGATTGATCTAAAACATGTTATTCAAGCTTGATTTAGTGGCCAAAAGTTCCCCCAAGAAATACTTTGAAAAGTTGCATTTTTGGGAAAACAGGACTTTTACCGGCGGACAAAACCACTTTTACCGGCGGTCTCTGTGTCCGCCGCTAAAAGCAGTTTTTCAAACGGTCATTTTTTTGACCGTTGTGTGTTCATGGTCGACCGAGGCCTCTTTGCAGGTCGACCGAGGACTAGCCGTTGGGCACTTTTTGGCTATAAAGTCCATTCATTTCCAACCTTTTTCAAGGCTTGACACATGAACTTTTGAGAGCATTTTGGAGCCAAAGAAAGGGGAAGAAGTTGGAAAGGCTAGAGGGCTTTTTGGAAATCAAATTCATGACTTTTTAAAAGGTACATCTTTATAGTTATTTTGATTTCCATTCAAATGAAATCCATGCATGTTCAAATCCTTTGTATTTTCATTTATGCATGATTTCAAGCCTTTAAAGAGTTGTGTTGCAAACTCAATATCATCTTTGGTAAATTAGATTGGTTTGCAAACTCTCTTATCCTAATCACATGTGTTCTTAGACTTTAACATTCATACAACTTGTTTGTTTCATTTCTTCAAAGTTGTTTGAATCTTTTATGTGATTAGTTTTATCTTCAATCATCATTTTATAAACCTTGATTTTAAAATGCATCATGCATTCATTTAAGAGCTTTATTGTTAAAATTGATTGAAGAAAAGCATTCATACACTTGTGCACACACTTTAGCTTGTTTTAGTGTATGTTTGTAAGTTGAATTAAACTTTCATATTAGCCTATTTAAGAGGCAATTTCATAGAGCTTAAATTGTATCTCTTGGAGTGATCTTTTGTGAAGACACCTTCTTAGAGAAATCTTTATTTGTAAAGGTTATTGCTTAGCCTAAGAAAAGCATAGTGTAAAGGTTATTGCTAAGCCTAAGAAAAGAATCTTGTAAAGGTTATTGCTTAGCCTATAAAAGCACATTGAGAGGTTGTTGTTTAGCCTAGAAAAACAACATTGTAAGGGTTATTGCTTAGCCTAGTAAAAAGCATAAATAGTGGAAATCCGGTGGGGTGATTAGATCACAAGCCGGTAGTGGATGTAGGCATTGAGGCCGAACCACTATAAACCTTGGTGTTGTGGTGTATGCTTGTGGTGATTCATGTATTAGATTCCGCATATTGTATGGTTAATCATCACATGTGACTAGTTTATGTTAAGAAGTTAGAATTGGTTTAAATTGGTCACAATTGTAGCTCACCCTATTCACCCCCCCCCCCCCCTCTAGGGTTAGGATCCCAAGGACTTCAACAAGCCTTTGAGGAATTATATGAATTATCCTTGAAGACTGAAAAGAGAAACAAAAAGTTAAGAGAAGAATCTAAAAGACTAAACAAAGAATTAGCTTCTTCAAAAGATGAACTTAGAGAGAAAGAAGAAGTAATAAATTGTGTAGAATCTAAGTTCATGATCTCTTTAAATAATCTATCTAACATTCAAGATGAACTAAAAGAATTAAAGATGGATTATGAAAATGTCAATATGGAAAATTTAAAACTAAGAGATCAAATAAAAAGGCGAGACAAAGACTTTATCAATTTAGAAGCCAAGTTGATTAAGAGTAAGTTAAAAACTCAAGAACTTGGATCTAGTGTCATCAATGAAGTTAAACTTGAATTAAAACTTGCCAATGAAGAGCTAAGCAAATTTAAGGGAATTGAAAATGAACTAACAAAAGTTAAAAATGAGAATTCAACCCTTAAAAACCAAGTCACTCAACTTGAAACCTATAAACAAAAGTATGAGTGCAAATTTACCCAAAGTGATGAGAAATTTGTAAAATTATTTAAATTGGGTAAATCTCAAAGAGATAGGACGGGTCTTGGATTTGATAGGAATATTTCACATGACCCTAAATTCACCAACACTTTTGTGAAAGGTGAGTCCTCTTTCTCTAGCACTCTTTCTTCTTTGCCCAAAACCAAATGTATTTATTGTGGCATTGAAGGGCATTTTAGGTTTGAGTGCAAACTAAGAAGAAGCCATGTGTCTAAACCCATCTTTGAACTCAAGAAGGTAGAATCTAAATCTATGAAGGGTAAGACACTAAAAATCAAGGAAGACTCCAAAAAGATTAAACATGTTAAACCATTTAAAATGGAGTCTCCTAAGATAGATTCTAAGAAGTTTAAACAAGTCAAACCAAGTTTAAAAGAATCTATGAACAAAAAGCTTCTCAACCTATCTCCCTTATATCAACCCATGAAAGAACTTTTGAATAAAGTAACAAAGTTAAATCTAAAATTCAAAAGTCAAATGAAGGGAGAATATAAGAAGAAGAGAAAAATGAAACAATCCCCTAAGAAACAAACTCACCAACATCAAAAGACTAATCACCAATCTAAGCTAAATTTAGTCAAATCTAAATATCATGGTGATAAGTTGAAATTGAAAATTTATCAAGTCAAATCTCCTTTAGTTGGTGAGAAGTCCAAACTAGACCTCAAAGTTCAACCCTCTCAAGACCTTAGGTGGATTCCTAAAGTTATTTACCTAGCCAAACCTTAGGGTCTTGAACCTACTTGACCAACCTATTCTTTATAGTTAAATTATTTTGTTGGTCATGTTGCATTTGCATTTTGTTTCCCTATAGTTACATCTTTTAAAATGCATTGTTTCTTTATGATCATTTGATTTTGTTTACATGCACCTTTCTAAGTTACATATCATGGTTTTCAAAATCTTTTGATTATAATTTCATCATGTTTGATTTGCTTTTTGCACACATATGTCTTGCATTGCATTTCTTTACATGATTAATTGATTGTGTTTTTAAAAGCTTTCATAGCTAGATTTTTCATGATCAATTGTTTTTGAATCATTTGTGTAGATGTCATAGTAAGATTATTTGAACAAATGATTTGAATCAATTCAAGTTTTTCCATGGATTCCAAAGTTATACTTTTATATGGAAAATCATTGTTTTGAAAAATCAACTTGTATGTGTTTCATTTAAGGTATATCTTTTAAAATACAATGTTGAAAATTGTTCTTCCAAGTCATTCTTTTTATGCCTATTGTTGGATTTTGTTTATTGAAATGATTTGAAGATTGTTTGATTGGAAATGCTCTATAACATCATTAGTTATATTCATCTAAGCATGTTCCATGTTCTCATTTCCTTTTCTTTTGGTTTCATTATCTTAGAATTGGAAATGAATGTTGTTTGCATCTTTGCTTATTTAGTTATTCTTTTTATATGCGAATGACGATTGGTTCCATGTATGGTTGTGATCTTAGTAATATTTGTAGAAACCATACTAGAACCCAAATCCATCCTCTATGCCTTCTAGTCATCTCTTTTTGGATGGTTATGATGTTGATTCATGTAGATTCTCTTGGTGTCATCCTTATACATGTTTCAACTTCATAAGTAGTGATCTTAATCATATGAAACTCTTTGAAATCCATTCCTTGCATTTATGATGGTTGATGGATATCTTAGTAGTTGAATTCATATGATTTAGTCACTTTGGAAATTGCATGCATTACCAAGTCATATCCTTTTGCATTGCAATTTGCCTTGTTCATCACTATGCTTATTAGTTATATCCTTAAAAGTGATGAATATGCATTTATGATGCTTGTTGGGATTTTGAGTTTGTCACATCCTTGCTTTTAATCATGTTATCATATTCAATTGGTTTCATTTGGTATAATTTTCCATTGATTTAATATCCAATTGATGACTTATCTTGTGTATGTGATAGACCTTGTGTGCATTGGACTAAACTTGATAGTAATATATTTGTTCCATGTCACACACCATTAGCATCATAATGTTCATGTTTGCCACCTCTCTTGCTTTTATAGGTATATCTCATGACCACCATGTTTATGTGTTCATAATATTGGTTGGTTATTAGTTGAGGTTGGCTTCATGCTTGAAATTCATTTCACTCATCTTGCACATGATAGTCATATTTTTTGATTGAATGAAATGATTTCAAAGCTCACATAGCATATGATTTTCTTAAGTTATATTGATTGATGCTATGTTTAGTAAACCCCATTTCATCATGGATAGCTCTATTTTGGATGTTTCCTAATAGTTATACTTTTAAATCCATTTTAGAGTGATTGATTTAATAGTCTTATCCTTAAATCTCAATTGGTATTCTTTGTTTTTCCAATTGATATCCATGATTGCTTTTCCCATTAGACCTTGCTTTCTTTTGGTAATTTGATCATACTGTGCTCTATAGTTAAATGAATCTAATCCTTTCCTTGAAGTTGACCCTCATTTGGTTAAACCATCTTCTTCTTGCACCTAATAGTTAAATCTTTGTCAAAAAGTTTGACAAAAGGAGAGAATGGATTGAGGGGGAGTGTAAACCTTCATAGGAAGTATTAGTTTTGATCAAATTGACCCTTGGATTGCCTTTGAGCCCTTAGAGATAACTTCCATACATGATAGCCTGTTATGTATTTCATTTTCGATTTCATTTGTTAACAGGTGCTACTAAAAGGTATTTTCCTTATTTCATGTGTGTAGGTACCTTTGCAATTTAATGGCAAAGGGGGAGAAAGTATTCAAGTTCTCAAAAGGGTGAAGAGAATGTCCAAGCTTCCTAAGGAGAGTTGTGTATGATCTTCTACAAGGGGAGAGAATGCATACCTTGCCAAAGGGAGAGAGAGGCATGGTCAAAGGGGGAGAGCAAATAGAAGAAAGAGAGCTTGGAGCTAAAGAAGATGCTTGGCCAAAGAGAGGAAGATGAATAGAAAGCTTGAAGATTGATCAAGCACCAAGCATCAAGAAGATTGAAGAAGAGAGCCCAAGAGCCCAAGCTAAGAGGAAGAGCATCCAAGAAGATTTCAAGACTTGTCCAGCTTAGGGGGAGCTGAAGACTTGTTGTGTTAATTCAATGATAAGTAAGTTGCCATCAAATTGCAAAGGGGGAGATTATTAGGGATTTTGTATTTGCAATTTGATGGATGCATTAACATATTCACATCATTTGAATTTACACTCATGCATTGTTTTAGAAAACCTTGAAATCTGGTTTTATACATGCATTGCTTTTAAGATTTGTAAAAGTATTGGTTTATGCATGTTTTGGTTTTAAACTTGGATGCATTGATATTAGAATCCAAACTCTTTTGAAAACCTAATTCTTTGTGCATTACTTTTGAGAAATCTTATTGAGAATTTAGGTTTGTGTTTTGCATACATTCATCACTTTCAGAATCATCTTTGTATGCATTTTTATGTGAAAAGAGTTTTTAGAAATCAAGCTAGCCTTTGGATTTAAAGTTTTGAATCATTTTAGGCTCTTTGTGTTTCATGTTTTTAATCATCTTAGATTGATCTAAAACATGTTATTCAAGCTTGATTTAGTGGCCAAAAGTTCCCCCAAGAAATACTTTGAAAAGTTGCATTTTTGGGAAAACAGGACTTTTACCGGCGGACAAAACCACTTTTACCGGCGGTCTCTGTGTCCGCCGCTAAAAGCAGTTTTTCAAACGGTCATTTTTTTGACCGTTGTGTGTTCATGGTCGACCGAGGCCTCTTTGCAGGTCGACCGAGGACTAGCCGTTGGGCACTTTTTGGCTATAAAGTCCATTCATTTCCAACCTTTTTCAAGGCTTGACACATGAACTTTTGAGAGCATTTTGGAGCCAAAGAATGGGGAAGAAGTTGGAAAGGCTAGAGGGCTTTTTGGAAATCAAATTCATGACTTTTTAAAAGGTACATCTTTATAGTTATTTTGATTTCCATTCAAATGAAATCCATGCATGTTCAAATCCTTTGTATTTTCATTTATGCATGATTTCAAGCCTTTAAAGAGTTGTGTTGCAAACTCAATATCATCTTTGGTAAATTAGATTGGTTTGCAAACTCTCTTATCCTAATCACATGTGTTCTTAGACTTTAACATTCATACAACTTGTTTGTTTCATTTCTTCAAAGTTGTTTGAATCTTTTATGTGATTAGTTTTATCTTCAATCATCATTTTATAAACCTTGATTTTAAAATGCATCATGCATTCATTTAAGAGCTTTATTGTTAAAATTGATTGAAGAAAAGCATTCATACACTTGTGCACACACTTTAGCTTGTTTTAGTGTATGTTTGTAAGTTGAATTAAACTTTCATATTAGCCTATTTAAGAGGCAATTTCATAGAGCTTAAATTGTATCTCTTGGAGTGATCTTTTGTGAAGACACCTTCTTAGAGAAATCTTTATTTGTAAAGGTTATTGCTTAGCCTAAGAAAAGCATAGTGTAAAGGTTATTGCTAAGCCTAAGAAAAGAATCTTGTAAAGGTTATTGCTTAGCCTATAAAAGCACATTGAGAGGTTGTTGTTTAGCCTAGAAAAACAACATTGTAAGGGTTATTGCTTAGCCTAGTAAAAAGCATAAATAGTGGAAATCCGGTGGGGTGATTAGATCACAAGCCGGTAGTGGATGTAGGCATTGAGGCCGAACCACTATAAACCTTGGTGTTGTGGTGTATGCTTGTGGTGATTCATGTATTAGCTTCCGCATATTGTATGGTTAATCATCACATGTGACTAGTTTATGTTAAGAAGTTAGAATTGGTTTAAATTGGTCACAATTGTAGCTCACCCTATTCACCCCCCCCCCCCTCTAGGGTTAGGATCCCAAGGACTTCAACAAGCCTTTGAGGAATTATATGAATTATCCTTAAAGACTGAAAAGAGAAACAAAAAGTTAAGAGAAGAATCTAAAAGACTAAACAAAGAATTAGCTTCTTCAAAAGATGAACTTAGAGAGAAAGAAGAAGTAATAAATTGTGTAGAATCTAAGTTCATGATCTCTTTAAATAATCTATCTAACATTCAAGATGAACTAAAAGAATTAAAGATGGATTATGAAAATGTCAATATGGAAAATTTAAAACTAAGAGATCAAATAAAAAGGCGAGACAAAGACTTTATCAATTTAGAAGCCAAGTTGATTAAGAGTAAGTTAAAAACTCAAGAACTTGGATCTAGTGTCATCAATGAAGTTAAACTTGAATTAAAACTTGCCAATGAAGAGCTAAGTAAATTTAAGGGAATTGAAAATGAACTAACAAAAGTTAAAAATGAGAATTCAACCCTTAAAAACCAAGTCACTCAACTTGAAACCTATAAACAAAAGTATGAGTGCAAATTTACCCAAAGTGATGAGAAATTTGTAAAATTATTTAAATTGGGTAAATCTCAAAGAGATAGGACGGGTCTTGGATTTGATAGGAATATTTCACATGACCCTAAATTCACCAACACTTTTGTGAAAGGTGAGTCCTCTTTCTCTAGCACTCTTTCTTCTTTGCCCAAAACCAAATGTATTTATTGTGGCATTGAAGGGCATTTTAGGTTTGAGTGCAAACTAAGAAGAAGCCATGTGTCTAAACCCATCTTTGAACTCAAGAAGGTAGAATCTAAATCTATGAAGGGTAAGACACTAAAAATCAAGGAAGACTCCAAAAAGATTAAACATGTTAAACCATTTAAAATGGAGTCTCCTAAGATAGATTCTAAGAAGTTTAAACAAGTCAAACCAAGTTTAAAAGAATCTATGAACAAAAAGCTTCTCAACCTATCTCCCTTATATCAACCCATGAAAGAACTTTTGAATAAAGTAACAAAGTTAAATCTAAAATTCAAAAGTCAAATGAAGGGAGAATATAAGAAGAAGAGAAAAATGAAACAATCCCCTAAGAAACAAACTCACCAACATCAAAAGACTAATCACCAATCTAAGCTAAATTTAGTCAAATCTAAATATCATGGTGATAAGTTGAAATTGAAAATTTATCAAGTCAAATCTCCTTTAGTTGGTGAGAAGTCCAAACTAGACCTCAAAGTTCAACCCTCTCAAGACCTTAGGTGGATTCCTAAAGTTATTTACCTAGCCAAACCTTAGGGTCTTGAACCTACTTGACCAACCTATTCTTTATAGTTAAATTATTTTGTTGGTCATGTTGCATTTGCATTTTGTTTCCCTATAGTTACATCTTTTAAAATGCATTGTTTCTTTATGATCATTTGATTTTGTTTACATGCACCTTTCTAAGTTACATATCATGGTTTTCAAAATCTTTTGATTATAATTTCATCATGTTTGATTTGCTTTTTGCACACATATGTCTTGCATTGCATTTCTTTACATGATTAATTGATTGTGTTTTTAAAAGCTTTCATAGCTAGATTTTTCATGATCAATTGTTTTTGAATCATTTGTGTAGATGTCATAGTAAGATTATTTGAACAAATGATTTGAATCAATTCAAGTTTTTCCATGGATTCCAAAGTTATACTTTTATATGGAAAATCATTGTTTTGAAAAATCAACTTGTATGTGTTTCATTTAAGGTATATCTTTTAAAATACAATGTTGAAAATTGTTCTTCCAAGTCATTCTTTTTATGCCTATTGTTGGATTTTGTTTATTGAAATGATTTGAAGATTGTTTGATTGGAAATGCTCTATAACATCATTAGTTATATTCATCTAAGCATGTTCCATGTTCTCATTTCCTTTTCTTTTGGTTTCATTATCTTAGAATTGGAAATGAATGTTGTTTGCATCTTTGCTTATTTAGTTATTCTTTTTATATGCGAATGACGATTGGTTCCATGTATGGTTGTGATCTTAGTAATATTTGTAGAAACCATACTAGAACCCAAATCCATCCTCTATGCCTTCTAGTCATCTCTTTTTGGATGGTTATGATGTTGATTCATGTAGATTCTCTTGGTGTCATCCTTATACATGTTTCAACTTCATAAGTAGTGATCTTAATCATATGAAACTCTTTGAAATCCATTCCTTGCATTTATGATGGTTGATGGATATCTTAGTAGTTGAATTCATATGATTTAGTCACTTTGGAAATTGCATGCATTACCAAGTCATATCCTTTTGCATTGCAATTTGCCTTGTTCATCACTATGCTTATTAGTTATATCCTTAAAAGTGATGAATATGCATTTATGATGCTTGTTGGGATTTTGAGTTTGTCACATCCTTGCTTTTAATCATGTTATCATATTCAATTGGTTTCATTTGGTATAATTTTCCATTGATTTAATATCCAATTGATGACTTATCTTGTGTATGTGATAGACCTTGTGTGCATTGGACTAAACTTGATAGTAATATATTTGTTCCATGTCACACACCATTAGCATCATAATGTTCATGTTTGCCACCTCTCTTGCTTTTATAGGTATATCTCATGACCACCATGTTTATGTGTTCATAATATTGGTTGGTTATTAGTTGAGGTTGGCTTCATGCTTGAAATTCATTTCACTCATCTTGCACATGATAGTCATATTTTTTGATTGAATGAAATGATTTCAAAGCTCACATAGCATATGATTTTCTTAAGTTATATTGATTGATGCTATGTTTAGTAAACCCCATTTCATCATGGATAGCTCTATTTTGGATGTTTCCTAATAGTTATACTTTTAAATCCATTTTAGAGTGATTGATTTAATAGTCTTATCCTTAAATCTCAATTGGTATTCTTTGTTTTTCCAATTGATATCCATGATTGCTTTTCCCATTAGACCTTGCTTTCTTTTGGTAATTTGATCATACTGTGCTCTATAGTTAAATGAATCTAATCCTTTCCTTGAAGTTGACCCTCATTTGGTTAAACCATCTTCTTCTTGCACCTAATAGTTAAATCTTTGTCAAAAAGTTTGACAAAAGGAGAGAATGGATTGAGGGGGAGTGTAAACCTTCATAGGAAGTATTAGTTTTGATCAAATTGACCCTTGGATTGCCTTTGAGCCCTTAGAGATAACTTCCATACATGATAGCCTGTTATGTATTTCATTTTCGATTTCATTTGTTAACAGGTGCTACTAAAAGGTATTTTCCTTATTTCATGTGTGTAGGTACCTTTGCAATTTAATGGCAAAGGGGGAGAAAGTATTCAAGTTCTCAAAAGGGTGAAGAGAATGTCCAAGCTTCCTAAGGAGAGTTGTGTATGATCTTCTACAAGGGGAGAGAATGCATACCTTGCCAAAGGGAGAGAGAGGCATGGTCAAAGGGGGAGAGCAAATAGAAGAAAGAGAGCTTGGAGCTAAAGAAGATGCTTGGCCAAAGAGAGGAAGATGAATAGAAAGCTTGAAGATTGATCAAGCACCAAGCATCAAGAAGATTGAAGAAGAGAGCCCAAGAGCCCAAGCTAAGAGGAAGAGCATCCAAGAAGATTTCAAGACTTGTCCAGCTTAGGGGGAGCTGAAGACTTGTTGTGTTAATTCAATGATAAGTAAGTTGCCATCAAATTGCAAAGGGGGAGATTATTAGGGATTTTGTATTTGCAATTTGATGGATGCATTAACATATTCACATCATTTGAATTTACACTCATGCATTGTTTTAGAAAACCTTGAAATCTGGTTTTATACATGCATTGCTTTTAAGATTTGTAAAAGTATTGGTTTATGCATGTTTTGGTTTTAAACTTGGATGCATTGATATTAGAATCCAAACTCTTTTGAAAACCTAATTCTTTGTGCATTACTTTTGAGAAATCTTATTGAGAATTTAGGTTTGTGTTTTGCATACATTCATCACTTTCAGAATCATCTTTGTATGCATTTTTATGTGAAAAGAGTTTTTAGAAATCAAGCTAGCCTTTGGATTTAAAGTTTTGAATCATTTTAGGCTCTTTGTGTTTCATGTTTTTAATCATCTTAGATTGATCTAAAACATGTTATTCAAGCTTGATTTAGTGGCCAAAAGTTCCCCCAAGAAATACTTTGAAAAGTTGCATTTTTGGGAAAACAGGACTTTTACCGGCGGACAAAACCACTTTTACCGGCGGTCTCTGTGTCCGCCGCTAAAAGCAGTTTTTCAAACGGTCATTTTTTTGACCGTTGTGTGTTCATGGTCGACCGAGGCCTCTTTGCAGGTCGACCGAGGACTAGCCGTTGGGCACTTTTTGGCTATAAAGTCCATTCATTTCCAACCTTTTTCAAGGCTTGACACATGAACTTTTGAGAGCATTTTGGAGCCAAAGAATGGGGAAGAAGTTGGAAAGGCTAGAGGGCTTTTTGGAAATCAAATTCATGACTTTTTAAAAGGTACATCTTTATAGTTATTTTGATTTCCATTCAAATGAAATCCATGCATGTTCAAATCCTTTGTATTTTCATTTATGCATGATTTCAAGCCTTTAAAGAGTTGTGTTGCAAACTCAATATCATCTTTGGTAAATTAGATTGGTTTGCAAACTCTCTTATCCTAATCACATGTGTTCTTAGACTTTAACATTCATACAACTTGTTTGTTTCATTTCTTCAAAGTTGTTTGAATCTTTTATGTGATTAGTTTTATCTTCAATCATCATTTTATAAACCTTGATTTTAAAATGCATCATGCATTCATTTAAGAGCTTTATTGTTAAAATTGATTGAAGAAAAGCATTCATACACTTGTGCACACACTTTAGCTTGTTTTAGTGTATGTTTGTAAGTTGAATTAAACTTTCATATTAGCCTATTTAAGAGGCAATTTCATAGAGCTTAAATTGTATCTCTTGGAGTGATCTTTTGTGAAGACACCTTCTTAGAGAAATCTTTATTTGTAAAGGTTATTGCTTAGCCTAAGAAAAGCATAGTGTAAAGGTTATTGCTAAGCCTAAGAAAAGAATCTTGTAAAGGTTATTGCTTAGCCTATAAAAGCACATTGAGAGGTTGTTGTTTAGCCTAGAAAAACAACATTGTAAGGGTTATTGCTTAGCCTAGTAAAAAGCATAAATAGTGGAAATCCGGTGGGGTGATTAGATCACAAGCCGGTAGTGGATGTAGGCATTGAGGCCGAACCACTATAAACCTTGGTGTTGTGGTGTATGCTTGTGGTGATTCATGTATTAGCTTCCGCATATTGTATGGTTAATCATCACATGTGACTAGTTTATGTTAAGAAGTTAGAATTGGTTTAAATTGGTCACAATTGTAGCTCACCCTATTCACCCCCCCCCCCTCTGAGGTTAGGATCCCAAGGACTTTCAACCACAATTCTGGGATCATAGATTCTACAGGTTCTGCGACAAGTACAAAAACCAAAGTCTTCCTTCGACTCCATACAATCCAGCAGCGAACGGACTAGCAGAAGCCTTCAACAAAACACTGCAAAATTCTCAAGAAAATGGTCTCTAGTCACAAAAAGGACTGGGGAGATAAACTACCTGAAGCTTTGTGGGCTTATTGAACCACCGTTCGAGGACCAACTGTCGCGACCCCGGAACGAGTTCCCCGGGCCCGCGACGTCATTTTGTTACATCTACTATTGAAGATTTTGCTTTCCCACAGGTTCCCGCGGTGAGGATTCCTAAAGACACGCAGAATCTGACTCACACGATCAAGTATGAGGAAACGTGTAGCAAAACACACCAAGATAAGCATCAATAAAATATTTAAGTGCCATGACAAATAATAACACGACATAGTATCAAAGAAAGAAACTAACATGGCATTCCCATTAATATCCAAGTTATGAGACTAATCCAAAGTCCGTTAAGTTTTGTTACAATTCCATAAGAGGCCAACAGAGGCCAATACACTTCTAAAAAATAATCAAAAGAAACCCCAACGAAAAGATGACGAGACTCAAGGACCCGCCCGACGTCTAGATGACGTCGTCAGGCTGCCACTCTCTCACAGGGATTGGCTCACAAGCCTCCTCCTGACGCTCCTCCTCAAAGGTAACGTCTCCTGCACCTGGGCACCAACAAACAAGGGTCAAACACAACGGTTTGGCAGGTAATCTATTTAGGCATAAGCATGAACAATAACGTTTTAGAAGACATGTAAATAAATCCTTGATTTGAAACACTATATTGACTGAGGTACTAAAGCAAACTAGCATGAGTACATAATATATCATGAATAGTTATCAACCACAAAGAGCTCATCCTTTCTCTATCATTTATATAATGAGAAGAGCAAGCACGCACGACAAGCACGATATACATAATATAAGCACGACACGATTTCCCACAAGGACGGGAATTCCGGCTGCGGAACCGGACACGCACGATCTGTAATAAATACACGACCAGTCTGCAGACAGTCCACATGTTTAAAGACCCCCAGACAGTGGATCAAACCGAAAGGGCAATCTAAGCTCAGTGGTGTTTACTTAATTCATGAATGCACAAAACACGCGAAACACTATCAAAACTTGTCGAGATAAAAAGGGGGAAATCACTTATCAACACACGATGAACACGACTAGCAAGGGCATAATTAATATGCATAACACGCTTAGGAAGTGATCCCCTTTTTCTTGAAACACATCTTCAAAACTAGCTTGTACTTAAACTTCAAAACGAGTACACGATGATATTCATTATATCGAAACCACAGCACGAATACAAAGCCTATCAAGTTCATGCAAGGACCTTTGGTTGATCGTTGTGCAGCCGAAACCCAGATGTTGGAATTACAACAGAATTGGTGCCCCAGAAGTTCAAGGACATCTAGGGTTTCGAGTGCATAATACCAGGATAAAGGCCCCTAAACATGTTCTAGTTCTCATTCTTGCAAAAACTCTTCAAAACAGGAAATCTGTCAAATTCGGTCACCTCGCGGTCAGGTGTCGGCTAGCCGCCAGCTGACCGACGAGCTGACCGCTGGAAATCCAGGTCCTACACAGCCCTCTGGAAAAGGAACCGAAATGACTACGGTTAGCTTACGGTTAGCCGAATTGAGACCTGGCGGTTAGCCGTGAGCTGACCGTAGGACTGACCGCTGAAACCCAGTCTTAAATGGAGCTCTCGGGAAAAGGAACCGACAATCCACGGTTGGCCAGCGGTTAGCCGAAATGGGGTATGGCGGCTAGCCGCTCACTGACCGTCAAGCTGACCACAACTCCCTGGCGAAATGTCAGCTTCTGGAAAAGGAACCGCCGAGTTTGGTCAGCTCGCGGTTAACCGAAATGGGGATTTCGGTTAGCCGCCAGCCGACCGACGGCTGACCGAACTGCACGGGAAATGCAGTCCAGCGCAGATTTTTGCACATTTCTTCTTCCCTTCTTCTTGTTTCTCATTCCACTTACAATCCCTGAGACTACATGCTCTCCAAGGGACAAAACACATATTTTCTCCAAAATCTTAAACATTCAATCCGAAGAGAACATGATCATGAAGCTTGTAAACATATCCATATGCAAAATTTCCAAAACAACAATGTAGCTTAAAATACACATGCACAATGATCCTATAGAGATTACTTGCCTTGCCCAAATGCTAAACAATCCTTCTCAAGCACTTCTCTCAAGCTAAGCCAACACTACAAGAAAACCTAAGAGAAAACCACACAACTTACTCAAAATGGAACCAAGGAACCCATTTTAACCAAAGGGTTTGCAACATGAAAAACGTAATCTTGAGGAACCAAAATAACTCCATGAAAGATATGAGTGGAAGCTCTTACCTAGAGAAGGTCAAACAAGAGAAATGAAGACAAATGGAGGGCTTTCTCAACCTTAGCTTTCAAGAAGAAGATATCAATAGGAAGCTTGAGATGAGGGGAAGAAAATGGTAGCCTTGGAATCTTCTTTGGAGTCTTCTAACTAGCTCATGCAAGGTGAGGAAGATGGAAGAGAAAAGGGGTTTTTCAACCTTAGGTCAAGAGAGTTGCAGAGATTGGTAAAGTGAATGAAAAGAGAGGGAGATGGGGCTTAAATGATGAGAATGGGCCCCAACTAGTTGAACTTGAAGTGATCAAACACGATCTTGAGAGCCTCGGATGACTTCGACGAAGAAGGATAAAACGATCGTCGAAAAATCTAGTTTCCAAAAAGTATATTTTTGACATGGTTTTGAGATCTCGAAAATTGTGTCCAGATTTGTGCATAAAAGACAATTTTACCCTCTTTGGGCCAAAACATGGGTTTTCGGGCTTCAAACATGAATGGACTTAAAACGAAAGTTGTAACACATGGAGAAATCATTCAAATGAAATCAAGATCACAATCACACAGAAACCGATACGATCCCCCAAAGCTTACACGCGCACTCAGGCCTTCCTGAGTGTGTCTGACTAATATTAAACGTTCTCAAAATTTCCAAAGCTATGTCCAAGACTAAAAACTAATTACTTCTAACCCAACGCCAACTAAACCCACTTAGGACTAAACACCTACTAATCGCACACTAATCGCATAGGTCTGGGTCGGGGTCTAACACCAACCCATAGCACACCATTCTCTTTGGTCTATGGATGCGAAGCTGTTGTCCCTTTGGAAGTACAAATTCCTTCCTTAAGGGTATCTTTGCAAAATGACATGATGCAAGAAAGAAATGTCAAATTAAGACTCCAAGAGCTGGACAATCTCGATGAAAGACAGCTTGAAGCTCTACAAAGCATTGAGCTATACCAAGCACGCATGGCGGGATCTTTCGACAAGAAGGTCAGGCAACGCGCCTATGAAAAGGGTGACTTGGTTCTTACAGTAAAAAGACCAGTGATTTTCTCCCACAAAACCAAAGGCAAATTCGAACCAAAATGGGAGGGACCCTTCGTCATCGACAAAGTCTTCTCCAATGGCGCATATGCTCTCCTAAACATGGAAGGTGACAGATGTATGCTGCCCATCAATGGCAAATTCTTGAAGCGGTACTACCCTTGAAGACTTATGCCACTGAGTTAGAGCAATGCCGGCATGGTCAAGCCCTATTCCCAGGTACTTGCTCCTCAAACCCACTCCTTTTGGAATTTTCATCCTTATGTTGAAATTTCTAAAAACAACTCTCAAAACAATGCTTACTTTCGTAGTTTCATTGTTAAAAAAAAGAGATCCAAAAATCCAAGTTTAGGAGCCTTTTCCCGGACTTGACCAAAACTTTCGATCCTTGAACCCAAAATTCATGGTTTGAAACAAAAATCAGGACTCAGGAATTTCCACCCTAGTCTACCCCGACTTTTACAACCAAAAAACAGTTTTAAGTCAAAATTTACGACCCTCGTGTCTTTAAACAAAAAAATGGTTTTTAAGAAACCGTGAGGAAGCGACGCTCAGTCGTTACTCGCAAAGCCCAAAAATTAGAAGGATGCGAACCCCATTCGATACTTCCAAAACCCCAAAACCGCAAGGAAGTTACACCTTGTCGATACTTGCAAAATTTCAAAAATCGTGGAGACACAACATTCCAGTTGATATCCACAACCCAAATTTAAAAAAAAAAACAAAAAAAGAAAAAAATCATGGGGAAGCGACACTCAATCGATACCCGCAAAATCAAATTTTTTTGAAAAAAGCAAGGAAGCGACGTTCAGTCGATACTTGTACCCTAATTCGCGAGGAGGCGACATTCCATCGATACTTGCAATACCATTCAGCAGGGAGGCGACTTTTAGTCGATACTTTCAGTTTTGAAAACCCAAACCTGGCTTTCACGCCAAAAAAAAAAAAACAAAAATCAGCTTTTACGCCAAAAACAAATTTCGGCTTTCACTTCATGCCAACACAACAAAACTTGGTTTTCAAAAAAATCTGGTTTCACGCTAGCAAAAAATTTGGCTTCCATGCCATCCCAAAATTTCGGCTTCTATGCCAAAAACAAACTTTGGCTTCCATGCCACAAACAAAACCGGCTTTTAGGCCACAAAATTCGGTTTCTATGCCAAAAAAAAACTTTGGCTTCCATGCCACAAACAAAATCGGCTCCCACGCCACAAAAACGTGGCTCTCATGCCAATTCAAAAATCGGCTTTCATGCCATCTCAAAAAAACCGGCTCTCGTGCCAATTCAAAAATCGGCTTTCATGCCATCCTAATTCAAAACCCGACTTTCATGCCATCTAAAAAATAAAAAAAAACCCGGCTTTCATGCCTTCTCAAAAATTCGGCTTTCATGCCA
The DNA here is from genome assembly GCA_038049695.1 of Cinnamomum chago. Classification (NCBI taxonomy): domain Eukaryota; kingdom Viridiplantae; phylum Streptophyta; class Magnoliopsida; order Laurales; family Lauraceae; genus Cinnamomum; species Cinnamomum chago. Next base: position 88,257,827 of record CP142453.1, on the reverse strand, counting down.
TCTCAAAAACCTTGGCTTCCATGCCACAAACAAATTTTGGCTCTTACGCCACAAAATTTGGCGCCCATGCCATCTCAAAATCTAGTTTTCAAGCTATAAAAAAAAAAAAAAAAAAAAAACAGCCTTTCGCCACAAAATTTGGCTTTCATGCCCAAAACAACCCCTTGAAAAAAGATTTTCACAAAATGACAACCTTTTGGTCAAACTTTCAAACAAACATTCTCATCCAACTTTTGCTTATTTTCACCAAAAAGAATTTGAGCAAGAGGTATATAAAGTACCAAAAATGTTTTTACATGGAGGTACCAAAAGAAGAGAAGAAAAGGAGTTGTTACAAAAATCAGGAGCTCAGTCTAACATGGTATTCAACCAAAGATTCAACTCCTCAAGCAGACTCTTGGCCTTAGCCTCTAAAGCTTCCAGGCCACGCTTCTTCAAAATCTTTCTATAAAATGCGGCAGAAAGCCACGACCCATCTGCAGCACGAGGAAGCTCTTCCCAAAGAATTTGCCATTGCTCGTACTCTTGAGTCTTCCTCCGGAGATTGCTCTCAACCTCCTCGACCTGGCGAATCAGAGTCCCTTCTCTAGCACGAGCTTCCACAATGGTGGTCCATTTTGCAGCCTCCAATAGCTCAAGACGCCGCCTGGTCTCAATGACCTCCCTATCAACACGGCGCATGTCTTTTGTTAGCTCAATGATAGTCAACTCGGTAATGTTCCTCTCCTGAACGAATTGCTTCTGAGTCCGCGAGATCTCGTTCAGTTCTGACTTGACCTCGCCAGAAGGATTCAAAAACATCTCATTGAAGAAGTCACCACTTAGGAAGTTATTGGTCTCATTCCACTTGTTGCCTAGAGCTATGACTTCATCGACAAAAGCCTTCGCACTTGCAATGTCCAGACCGACCTCTTCGCTATCGGCAAGGATGTCCTGTACATGCTTGATCATGCCAAAGTCGGCTTCCAAATGGCTAGAAGAAAGAGTTTCAACCCATGAGCTCAAAACGCTCTTCAACACTTTCTTCGCATACTCAAGAGGTGGCCCGAATGAAGGCTCGCCCCTCTCCATTAGTCGACTGCCCATGTCATGCCCTGTTGGAGGAGTGATCATCAAACTCTTTTTAATCGGAGACACTGGCGAAGGAATCTGCTCAGAAGATTTCACCCCTACCGCATTGAAACTGGAAGAAGAAGTCCCTACTTCTGGTTCAACTGCAGGCATCTCCTGCTCTAGCCCTGAAAAAGATGGGGGAACTTCTCCTGTTACTTCACAACCTGCCAGCGAAACAAAACAAAAGAAGAGGAAGGTATGAATATGATCCCATTGAAAAAAAATCATTATCTTGGAAAGCCCCCGGTACACTAAAAAGCTCTCTACGAACCATTTCGTAAAGCCAGTAGTCCAGAAAGTGGGGAACTCAGGATAGGAAATCATGGCGATAGTGTCCTCCGTACTGTAAAAAGCCCATGCATTCCTCCCATCCTGCAAACCTTCAAAACGCTTCACCATGCTCGAAGGCACTCCAATAACGCCTTGAGAGAAGCCCAATTGCAATACGAAACTCGAGGGAACATACGGTTGGATGTCAACAAAAAGATGTCTCCGACACACCATTGTACCAACACGTATGTTAAAAAGCCACCTCTTTTCTGCGTTGGTCAAAGAATAGTGTCTTCCCGACCCTGCCCTAGTGGAATCACGGGAGACGCCAAAGTCAAAACTTTCTTCTGCAAACCTGGAGAAAGCTTCACTGAAGATTACCCAATCTCGACGTCCCTGAACCGTTGGATCCTCAAACGGGTAGACAAAAGTTATTCGGAAACGGCTGTCCCTCTAACCAACCGAATCATAAAAGGATCATCATCCTGTGCAATTCCTAATCAATGGAAGCCGAGACAGTGGTATACATACCACGAATAGAAAATATGGGCTGAAAACACCATGTTCATAGGGAGCTCAAGCCGAACAAGAAAAGCAGCAACCTGCAGTTCGGTACACAGGTAGGAGTAAAGAATAGGCACCAAAGCAAGCCGCTCTCCAAATGCCATTTGACAAGCTGAGAAAATACAATGCGGCCTGATGTGAGTACCATCTCCTCCAGCAAAAACAACCTCACTCAGCCAATAGGTGAGGTAAAACAGCGAGATCCCTCCGCAGCGCAATGTCCGAGTAAATGGCATCTGTGCTCATGAAGAAGTCCTTCAAGTCTCCTTGCGTGATAGAAGTCTTCTTCAAACTTGGAGTCTTAGCGCTGGCCTCCAAGGTTGTGCTATCAGAAAACTCTCTGCTGTCAAAGAAGTAGGGGGAACAAGGAGCCAAAACTCCTCCAACTGCTGGACCTTACTTTAGAGCCCTCCTTCTCCTTCAAAAAATTATAGAAGGCAACGAGCTGAAAGTATAACAGCCTGAACTCCTCAGACTGCTCCTCAAGGACGCTGTCAGTAGGCATAAACTCCTCATAAAGTTTGCCGAGGACAGGCAGCCAGGTGATGGCGCTCAATTCCTTCAAAGTAAAACCAATCTCACCATTCGTGACAATGAAGGTGTTGGTTTGTGGAAGGAATGACTCCAACATGGCCATGAAGGCTTCATCGGAGAAAACCACGGTTTGCCGAATCCCGCATCAAAAATCTCGGCCTCCTTCAAAATGGCCCTGCCAACCTGCAGGATGTGATCAGTCTATCACTCCCAGCTTGAGTTAGCGTTGAAACGGCCACGAAGTCGAAAAGGCTTCACCCAATTGCTGCCATCACCCTGAAAAATGCCAACGCCCACCGGTCTCAAATCAACCGATGGATGATCAGAACCTTGGTATGTTAGATTGTGTGGTCTCAATCCATTAGTTGATATAATAAATTGATTAATTTCTTTATTTATCAATAAAATCATGCTTTCCTTTCATGAGATGAATGGTGTTTTATCACTTAATGCACATAACCAGCACATATGACATGATGGTTCATGAGATGAATCGGGTCCCATTAGTATATTAGATGTGATATATGTATATGGATGAGATCCACATACAGGAGACATGTGTCACAAATCTTATACTTAATAATATCTTCACAACCAGTGATGAGACTGGGCATCTCATCTGATAAGGTTGCAGCACTTTGATCACTATGAGATAATGTGATTTGTCTTGATCATCAGAATGTAAGATTCTGGATCATAGTGCTGGTACATTGGATGTATTGAAGGACCATGAGAAACACCTTATGAAATACTGTCCCGATTTAATGATTGCTCTCATAATTCCCTAGCAATAGACTCTCAATCCTGAGGAATTGATGAACTCAAGTTTCTATCTATTCATTTGTTTTGAGTCACCAATAAGTGAGGCCAACTGTAGGTCAACACCTCGGTGTCTTGGGTACGTGGTAGTAAGGACTGTGGGAACATCCAATGATCAAGATGAAATCTATTTATATTATCCCCTTGTGCCAATTAATGGATTTATCATTAGTAAGTGCGCACCCATCTCAATTAAAAGTTAATTGGATGGTATTGATGATCACTGTGATTAATTGGGGCTCAAGGATAATAAGATATGGATCTAAGATTGGATGGGATAGATTTATTCCAATTGATCCATGGATATTGATAGAGAGGCCTATTTGTGGTACTGTGGAAGTTTAGGGTCTTCATTATAATTTATTCCTAAGACTGGAGTGCAATTGCATTTATATAGTGGTATTATTTGCAATTAACTATGGGTCCGGATTGCACATGAGATGTGGGGTCGCGAGTCCCAGTTGGAGCCACCTTTCTAAGGAATCCCTAGTGGTCCCCACGCTAGCCCAAGTTATTAGATACTAATCCTACTTGAACTCTAAAAGGAATTAGAAAGTTATTATTTCTATTTGAAGTTGGACTTCTAATAGTGGTAATAGTAAGCTACTAATAAGTCTCGAAGTGTGACTTCTAATACAATTAGTAAGAGAGTTATAAAAGGAGGCTCCAGGGATATAAATATAGGAGACTATTAGGGTTGGACGTCCAATGAAAAATCCACCTAGGGATTCACGCCCAGCCCTTCTCAAGTGCAAGAGTTGCACGTCTCTCATTCCTCTCTTCTCTCTTCTAGTTCTCTTCTAGTTCCTTGGAGATTCTAGTAGGGTTTTCTCTTGGAGATCCCATCCATCTTCTTGAGAAGAGAGATTCTGGTTAGAGGGTCATAGCGTGGAAGATCAATAGGTCTTGGAGATTCTTGTTTAATACGTGAAAGAGTTTCATCATCAAAGAAAGACACAACTTCTCCATTAGAGCACAATCGGGCCCCTAAGGTATAATCTACTTCCGTGCATGTTGTAGATTTTTATGGATGCTTGTTGGCTGCTGCTCTATCTTCTAGATAGGTTTATTTACTAATCATGATGGCTGAGATTGAGGACATGGATCCTGGATTGGGTTTTATAGCCTTCTGGATAGTTGATCCCTGAGTCAAGTGGGTCAAAAGTTTTGAAAACCTATCCACGAGGTCCACCACTTTCCAACATGGTAACCACTGGTTGGCATCAACATGTCCATGCGGACAGGAGACTTCTCTATATAACAGGAAAGGCCGCCAACAAAAACCCCGGTCTTGATCACATTAGTCCTCTTCACCCAGCTTGGAGGATCTTCCCTCTTGGGACATGTGGGAAAAAGACTCATGTTCGAGATAATACGATCAAAGATCGACCGGGTAGAAATACTTCTCTCCTCACCATCTACCGTGTAAGAGAACTGAAAACATCTCCTTTGGTACGCCAAGTCATCAGGAACTGCATCACCAAAGAAAAAGGTAGGCTTGGGCACAATGCTCTGATCGTCCATGACCCAAGGACGACTGCTTATCATAATCCTGTAAAACTCCTCATCCTTGAGGGCAATCAATTGCGGTCTCATCTCATCATGGTTGAGGGAGTCGCACTCTTCCAAGCTTCTCTCCATAAACTGGACCTTCTCCCAAGCCTACGTACAGCCACATTAGGAGACCTGGTAGACCGACGAGGTGCATCAGTAATAGGCTCTTTGCCCTTGTTCGTTCTGGAGGAACTACCCGCAAAGGATGGAAAAGAAAAAAAATCAATCATCAAAGTGACAGAATTTTGCTAAAAATCCTAGCGAAATTTTGGCATAGTTCCGGGGCAATTCCGAAGAAATGGGAAACACCCTGAAAAAGATAGGAAGCTTGAAGATGAGCTCAACACCATTGCAAGTTGATGGTCAAAGAAGGTTTGAACTGAAACACTGTTGCGAGATCAAACAAGTCTTATCAAATCTCCACAAGCTTGAAGAAGAGCTCAACATTGCTGCGAGCTCCAAACTCCAAGACTTTCAAAGCTCCTCAAAATCCAGCAAGATTAAGACAGGGCTCAACATTGCTGCGAGCTCCAAATCCCAAAACTTGCAAAAGATTTTCCAGGTATGCATCATCATGCTCCCAATCAATTTACTAAAAATCATGCATCAAAGAAAATCATCATGCATTAGATGCTAGGAAAACCTTAACCAAAGTTTGACCAATTCCAACCCAACTTCGTCCGAGTCAAAAATCATGTTGGCTTGACCTAGAGATTCTAGCCTTCTATCTTGATGCATCAAAAAAAAGAAAAAAGAAAAAAAATGCATGAACATCTTGGATCGCATAAACCTCATTATCATGGTGAGCAAAAGAGGGAAAGCAAAAAAAAAAAAAAAAAAAAGGAGAGAAAGAAGAGAGAAATCTCTTAAAAAAAATTTGGACTGGCCAGGTCCGTACAACCAAGAAAAACAAAAAAAAAACGTGAAAAAAAATAGAGGGAAAAAGCACGCATGTGTAAAAAAAAAAGAGAAGAAAAGAATACACGTGGAAAGAAAAAAAATGAGAAAAAAAGAGAATGAAAAGAAAAGAAAAGAAAAGAAAGAAGTTTCTACTTCTACATGGAGTTTCTTGTGAAGGAAGAAACTTACTTGAAGCCATGGATGGAGAAGAAGAAAAAGGACTTGAAGATTCTTAAAGAAGAAGAGGAGCTCTTGATCTTGGAGCACTCTTGGAGAATTTTGTAAAAAGAAAGCAATAAGGGCAAGAGATCCAACCTCCTTCGCTTTTATAGAGGAGTGCAAACCAAAAGAGGAAGCAAGGAGAAAACTAAGGAGGTAAGTGCTAAAAACTAGCAACTTTCCCAAAAGAAAAGCTTCTTTGAGAAATTCACTCCAAAAAAGGGCAATGAGAAATATTCTCTCCAAAGAAAGGTACTTTGAGAAATTCTCTCCCAAAAACAAGGAAACATGAGAGATTCTCTCCAAGTCAGGATATTTTTAGATATTCTCTACCCACAAGAGATATTTTTAGATATTCTTTACAAAATGACACCGCATGAGATCTAAGCCATCTTCTAAAGCTTAAGATCCCTTGGGTTATCCCACATGAGCTAGGTTTGATCGCCTAGGCACTAAAAGGGGCTTCCTATAATAAATCTCCTTTACCAAGAGCATACAAAATGGTTTCATGCCTCTCTTGAGTCGATTAGACCATCCAAAAAAAAAAAAAGCTTAAGCCAAAATCTTGAAATTGAAATTCCACAAAAAACCAAACTCTGGTCCCCTAACTTGCCACGTATAGCTTGTTAGGTCACAAGGCCGAAACCAAAAAAAAATAAAAAATAACAACAAATCCTGACCCCCTAGCTAGCCACATACAGCTTGTTAGGTCACAAGGTCAAAACCAAATCCGACCCTCCAATTTGCCACACACAGCTTGTTGGGTCACAAGGTCAAAATAAAAAACCAAACCCCGACCCCCTAACCTGCCACATACAGCTTGTTAGGTCACAAGGTCAAAAACCAAAAAACCTCTTGACCGCCTAATGTGCCACATACAGCCCTTAGGTCCACAAGGTCAAAAACAAAATCCAACTCCCTCATGTCATTTTCAAAACTTTGCCTTAAGATGGTACGTGATCCCTCTCACTACCATAAAATTCCCTTGGAAACTCAAAAGGCCATTAAGAAAAAAAATGCTCAAAGACTCTTGGTCAAGTCAGAAGCTCTCCTTCAAGTTTCTCTTCGAGGCACATCGACTCCGAAAGCTACTCGTCGTTGTACCTCGAGGGGGCATTTGTTGACACCAAAAATGTCACTTTGTCTCTTCAACATCAAGAAGCCACATGAAGTTGCATCCTACTACAAACAGGCAATGCTACTTCAAGCATCAGATCTTGTCAAAATAAAAAAAAATTACAAGATCCTTCAAGACAACCAAAAGAGGGGTTCACATGAAGTTTCGGGCCATTCCAACATCATTTAGCCTAACTTCACTCCTCCGGCAGCTGAACAGGCGCTCCTGGCGGCGACGGCATCGTAGACATCAAAACTTCGATCAGAGCCTACGGATGGTCTCAAAATACCTCCAAAAGGCTTCATGCCAAATTTCAAGTCAAACCGACACCGTTTGACCCTCCATCAACCCTCGAGCAGTAAAACCAAGCCTCTCAACGGCGAGAACTATCAAGGCCATCACTCATCAAACAGAGGACAAGGGTGGCTTCAACATGCTTCAAAAGGGTTGCACGTCAAATTTCAAGTCATTCCGACAACGTTTGACCAGACTTTGATGCTCCGAAACAAAATCAAGGCTACCGGCGGTGGAGCACCCCGGGACCGTGACATCCAAAACGGAGCCAACGGATCATCTCAAAATGACTCCAATAGGCTCCCGGTCAAATTCCAAGTCAATCGGACATCGGTTGACCGTACATCAAAGTGCGACATCTTCCCCGCGACAAAATCAAGCCTACTGGCGACGGGAGCTCAAACGTCTTCAAAACTCAAAAAAAAGCCCATGGTTGGTCCTATCTACTGCTCAGGAGGCTTCACCTCAAATTTCAGGTCATTCTGACATCATTTGACCTAGTTTCGTCTCTTGATGGAGAATAGGCTACAAAGTCTTCGACTTTTCCAAAAAATAAGAAACTTTGTGCTCTGATTTGTAGGCTTCTTGTCAGATTTTCTTCAGGAGAATCAAGCCAGTAAATGAGGAGAAATGTGAAGAAAAATATAAGAGAAAAAAGCATCGAAAAAGATTGAAAAACGGTCGAGAAACAGTGACCGGAAGGGGAAGAATCCCCATGGTCACTGGCGACCTAGGCCCATGGTTGTCGGCGGTGACCCCAGCCCATGGTCGCCAGCGACCATGGAAATCTTGGTCACTGGATTTGTCGCCGGGTGGCCCGTTTTTCACCTTTTCCGCGTTTCGGGAGTTCTAGCCTCTGGTTTTCTGAAAAGATGACTTTTTAATGCTTGAAATCGATTGATCTTCATCAACATCTCAGATCCGCCATCAAGAGCATGAAATCATCATTGATCGTTCCAAGATCGCCAACCAGCTGACCAAGACAAATATCACCGGACCACTGATACCAATCAATGCCTAAAGTTGCATCGCCATCCGACATCAAATAACATGCGGATCCATCAGCGATTATCACAAGAAGAATTCCAAAATATGCGGCACGGCCTGCGACTCTTCAAATGCCCTAGCGACCACTTAATGTCGTTAATTGACCCATTTTATGACAACTTAATGCGGTCATTAACCCATTATTTTAGACGGCCCAATCAAAATCAAGCAAATGGGAGTTACAAATTCAAGTAATATGGCATTAAAACCATGAAACTCCCCTCATCATGGAGATTAAGGGCGATTAAATGCCCATCATTCTCCACCGGCCAGTCACAAGCCAAGAAAAAGGAGTTACAAAATCAAAGAATTAAAACTTGTAACTCTCATCACGGAGCATCAATGCCCATCAATGCTCATAAACCCACCTTATGGCGACCAAAACCCTATAAAAGGGGGGTCATTCGAAGGAAAAAGAACCTTCGATCTGCCCCAGGAAAATTCGAAGAATTCTCGAAGAAACCCTGCTACTCTGCTGCAGAAACACCAGAAGGTGATCGAAGTCCCTTGGGGGGCCACCCCCCCCAAGGTCTCCTCTCTCCTTCTATCCAACATGGCCTAAACGCGGCTCTTCAGTCCATTTACTCATTTTTTTATTGGGTATAGGACCTCCCCTTGGTCTTTGTCCTCTAAAAAACTGAGGGCCAAGCCAAGCCAAAGAATCAAAGCATCAAGCATTCTCATCTGAAGGATGATGGCGAAGTCCATAAATGACTTGCGACCGTCGATCTGAACGAGTCCCCACAATCTCCTGAGAAGTCAAATACCTTTTCTTACGTTTCTATTATAATTTGTATTCTTTGTAAAGAGAGAAAAACCACATTTCTTGTCTTTCATTATTGATGAGATTTATAAATCACCTTCTACGGCACAAACCGCCTTTCACGGCACAAAACCGCCTTTCACGACACAAACTGCCTTTCACGGCAAACAAATGAAATCGCCTCTTACGGCATTTAAAAATTGTGTCTCTTTCTTAAAATATATGTGCAATGGAAAGTTAGAAAGAAGAATTGATTTCCTTTCTACTTGTGAAGGTGAATCCCCGGATCACCACTTCAAATTCCAAGTAGAATAGAAAATATGGCATACCCGTACAAAAATTTTTAATGACTCGATTTTCCTCCTCCGCCATACTCCCGGCAGCCCCTATCAAGTTCGTTCGAGCGAACCTTCACTCGCTCAAGCGAACCCTCGCAGAACTCATCCAGAATGTTGTTAGCTTGAACGAACTGAAACTTCACTCGAGCCAACCTGAACTGTACGAGGTCACTCGAGCGAACCCAACATCGCTCAAGTGAACCCTCCCTGAAAGCCATTGCAGAGACCACTTCGCTCGAGCGAACTCCTGGATCCGCTCGAGCGACGGGTACTGTTCACCTAGGGCTATCTGGGGAACAAAAATAAAATGTTTAGAGATTTGGGAGAGTTTTGTTGGGAGTCCCAATGAAATGGAGATATGTAGAAATAATGCATGATGCCCGTTTGAGAAAGAAACCACATCACATAGATCCATTGATATTGACATACGGGATCCCTATTCACCTTGAACTAATCTTGAACCCCGATACTTGTCCTGAGATTTCGAAAGTTCAATAGTATTTTATTGTTTCCGAATTTTATATGCCCTCCCATAAATATTGAAATTGCAATTGTAGAATTTTTGCTAGCCCCGATGTGCATTCTCGAAATGTAATGATAATTGTGCTTTTGAGCACCCCCGTCCCACTTTTTGTACTTACACTTGACAGATTTTAGTCATGTCCCGATTTCTACTACTTGACCTATGAGTCGGCACCACTAAGCTTGGATAACCTTGTCGGTTTGATCCACCGACTTGGAGATCCCCCTCTTGTCCCGCCAGCTGCAGTTTGGATCCCACTACCCGGTTTATTACCATGGTCTTGTCCCAATACCCCGGCTTGCTACCGTGGTTCCTGATGCCTGGCTCGCTACCGTTGTCATGTCCCGTATTATTATATGTATGTGTATATTTCATTGAATCTCCTCACCTTGTGTGACTCAGATCAATGCCCAGATATGCTCTTGTCACTTCGGTGATAAAGGACTTAGCTTTGTGTAGTTGCCATCTTGCCCGTTTCCCGATTCCTTGGATACCTTACATGTTTTATACTGCATATTTGTTTTCCAGTAAATGATTCTTCTCTTTTATGGAAATTATTGTTTAAACAGGTTTTAATGTTTTCCAATGTAAATTCACTTATTATTGTATTGTTATATCCTTTCACCCACCTGCTAAACCATTGTGTTTGACCCATTCTTTGGTACTCAGGTCCAGACATTGTCTATCCCAAGACGGAGCCTAAGGAGGCGGTCGGTGAACCACAATGCTTAGTTGAGTGGCATGCCGATGATGTCATGTAGACATTTGGTTGCCTCAAGATGCTATACATTTTGGGGATTGTGGCTAACCATTCTCTTGGAAATTATACTTTGGGTTGTAATAGCCTTTGTTGGCCTCTATTTTTGGGCATGTAATTAAATGAACTTTTGTATAAACTTTAACATTTCTTTTGGGAAAGCACTAATGATCATTGCTCATTCTTGTACTTTGTTTATACATGTGTTATTATCTTATGACTAGAGTTGGATTGAATGTTTGATTTACTACACGCTTCCGCACTTAAACAAATGTTATATTGATGTGATATCCTTACTGCGAACACCTGTGGGGAATTAAATAAATGTAAGCATCTTATCATCACCATCATCATCCTTAGTCCCAATCCCAAATTAGGCCGCGGGCCCGGCCTGTTGGAAAATAAGTGGGCCTTTCGGATAGGTTTCAAAAACTTTTGACCCACTTGATGCAGGGATCAACTATCTAGAAGGCAACAAACCCAATCCAGGATACAATCCCTCAAACTCATAAACCATGTACAACAACATAACCTATCTAGAAGATAGAAAATAGCACAGAAACATACAACCACGAAATCTACAGCATACAAGGATGTAGATATACCTTTGGAGGTTCGTAGTGCTCTAATGGAGAAGTTGATCTCTTTTTTTGATGATTAACACCTTCACTAATCAAATTAAGATCTCCAACACCCTTTGATCTTCCACGCTATGACCCGTATCAAATTCTCTTTTCTCAAGAAGATGGTGGGCTCTCCAAGATAAAAACCCTAAAGGGAACTAGAAGAGAAACTAGAAGAGGGAGAGGAAGAGAGGAGTGCAACTCTTGCACATTAATTGGGCTGGGCGTGAATCCCCATATGGAGTAACATTAGGAGTGTCCAAACACTCTCTTCTCCTTTTATAGCATTGAAGCCACCTCTTCTTACTAATTGAAATAGAAGTCTTACTTCCACTACAATTAGTTGCTTACTACATCACAATTAGAAGTCTTACTTCAAATATGATTAGTAACCTCCTCTTTTACTAATTAAAATAGAAGTCCTACTTCCATTAATAATTAGTGACTTACTATTACCACTATTAGAAGTCTCACTTCAAATAGAAATAGTAACTTTCTATTTCCTTTTAGAGTTCTACTATAATTAGTATCTTTCTAATATCTTGGGCTAGCGTGGGGACCACTAGGGATTCCTTAGAAAGCTGGCTCCAACTGGGACACGCGACCCCACATCTCATGTGCAATCCGGGCCCACAGTTAATTGCAAATAACTCCACTATATAAATGCAATTGCACTCCAGTCTTAGGAATAAATTACAATGAAGACCCTAAACTTCCCAATTACCACAAGTAGGCCCCTCTATCATTATCCATGGATCAATTGGAATAAATCTGTCCCATCCAATCTTAGATCCACATCTTAGTATACTTGAGACCCAATTAATTATAGTAATCATTTGGTACCGATCCAATTAACTCTTAATCGGAATGGGTGCGCACTTACCAATGATAAATCCATTAATTGGCACAAGGGGATTGTGAAGATAGATTCCATCTTGATCATTGCATGTCCCCACAGTCCTACTACCACGTACCCAAGACACCGAGGTGTTGACCTACAGTTGACCTCACTCATTGGTGACTCAAAGCAAATGAATAGACAGAAACTTGAGTTCATCAATGTCTCAGGATTGAGAGCCTATTGCTAGTGAATTATGAGAGTAGTCCTTAAATCGATACAGTATTTCATAAGGTGCTTCTCATGATCCTTCAATACATCCAATGTACCAGCACTATGATCCAGAATCTTACATTCTAATGATCGAGACAAATCACACTATCTCATAGTGATCAAAGTGCTGCAACCTTGTCAGATGAGATGCCCAATCTCATCACTGGTTGTGAAGATATTTTAAGTATAAGATTTGTGACACATATCTCCCGTATGTGGATCTCATCCATATACATATATCACATATAATATACTAATGGGACCCGGTTCATCTCATGAACCATTATGTCATATATATTGGTCATGTGCATTAAGTAATAAATCACCATTCATCTCATGAAAGGAAAGCATGATTATATTGATAAATAAGGAAATTAATCAATCTATTCATCATATACTGGTATTGAGACCATACTATCTAAGACGGCCCGGGGTCGCTACAGACTGGTACCAAAGCGAGATGTGTTTCAAGCAATTAAGAGAAACTAGAAATCCTAAGGATGTGGTGAGGATTCGTTAGACTTTTCGTTAGCTAGTATTGTGTGAGCAATGTGTGACCTTTAATTGATTACTATGTGCTAACAACTTGTTTTGCAGCATCATGCCACCCCATAAGAGACCGATAAACAAAAATCCCACCGCGAGTAATAGTGACCATACGGGGCTATTTGAGGAAGATATTATTGATAACACCATACAGAATCAATTCCAACAGATGCAGACAATGCTTGACCAACAACGTCACATAAATGAAAATCAAGCTAGATTACAAGAGCAGATATTTAAGAAGGATGAAGATCATGCCAGAGAGTTGGCAGAAATGCAGAGGCAATTGCTAAAGGTATTGCAAAGAAGGCCCGAACCGGTTCAAGCTCAACCCGCAATTGTCATCAATCAAAGGCAGCATGACCCGAATGCGTTGTTTGAGCGGTTTAGGAAAAGAGGTCCAAAAGAGTTTCTTGGAAAAAAAGATCCATTAGTTGCAGACGATTGGTTAGAGCATACAGAGAACATCTTCGAGGTCTTCCAATGCACCGGAGGAGAATGAGTAAAACTTGTAACATCTCTCTTTACCGGTTTAGCGAATATCTGGTGGAAGACAATCAGGGAAGAATAAAGTGTTAGGGATTTTGTATTTGCAATTTGATGGATGCATTATCATTCTAGCATCATTTGATTTACACACATATGCATTGATTTAGAACAACTTGAAATCTTGATTTATACATGCATTGTTTTTAAGATTTGTAAAAGTATTGATTTATGCATGTTTTGTTTTTAAACTTGGATGCAATTGTTTTAGAAAAAGAATTTCTTAGAAATCAAGCAAGCCATTGGTTTTAAAGTTTCGAATCTTTTTTGGTTTTTTATGTTTCATGTTTTAAAACCCTTAGAATGATTTAAAACATGTTTTCAAGCTTGATTTAATGGCCCAAAAATTCCCAACCAAAATTACTTTAAAAAATACATTTTTGGGAAAACAGGACTTATACCGGCGGCCAAAACCACTTTTACCGGCGGTCTCTGGCCCCCGCTAAAAGCAGTTTTTCAAATGGTCATTTTTATAGCCGTTGTGCGTACCCGGTCGACCGGGCCCTGTCATGGGGTCGACCGGGGACTAGCCGTTGGGCAATTTTGGGCTATAAAATGAAGTTCTTTCCTTTGTCAAATGTGGGGATTTTTAAGCCTTCCTTGAGAGGTTTTGAGGCAAATCAAAGGAGAATGAACTAAGGGATGAAGGGGATCATTAGGAAAGCTAAAGCTTGGATTAATGAAGTTAAATCACCAAGTAGGCTCTACTTTCCTTAATCATATGTTTTCATGCTTTGTTTTATTTTTGGTAAATCTTTTGTAGCATGATAAACTTTGAGGTGTTGTGTCCTTAACATGTTTTATGTTTTGAATTGATTTATTGTTTTGGATACATCACCATTGATTCAATCCAAGTAGTACTTTATTTGGTAAATCTAAGTAGATCATGTTAATGAAAGAATCTTTGAAATTATATGTAACATGATTCCTATACTTGGTTGAATCTATGGTTGTTGTTTTTCAACATAAGAAAATCACTTTCAAAACTATCTTATGTTTTGGATTCAACATCTTTACAAATCATATGTTTTCATGTTTTGTTTTATCTTTGGTAAATCTTTAGTAGCATGTTAAACTATGATTTGTTGTGTCCTTAACATATTTATGTTTTGAATTGATCTATTGTTTTGGATGCATCACCATTTGATTCAATCCAAGTAGTACTTTATTTGGTAAATCTAAGTAGATCATGTTAATGAAAGAATCTTTGAAATCATATGTAACATGATTCATATACTTGATTGAATCTTTGGTTGTTCTTTTTCATCATAAGAAAATCTCTTTCAAATATATCTTATGTTTTGGATTCAACATCTTTACAAATCATATGTAACTTTGTTTTAAAGTTTCACAACTTGCTTTGCATTGATTGGTATATCATATTCAAGTTGTATTTATAACTACATATGATTTGTCCCCTAATTTCATTCAAATCTATTTTTATGTTTTATGAGCTACATTGTTGATTTGATTGACATCCCTATGCATCACATGTTTGGAGCTAATTAATTTCGTACAACTTGTGAGTCTTTGATTTTCTTATCATTAACAAGTTGTTACTTTTAACATGTGACTTGCATTCTTTCCTCAATCATAAATGTTTTCATGAGCTAAAAGTTTCAAAAGCCTTAGGCATACATTTGTGAGCTTTCATTTTAAAAATGATTGAGGACATCACACACACACACATCATGTGCTTTCATCTTTGCATTCATAGTGTGTGTGTGTATTAGATTTTCATTTTCATATCCGCCTATTTTAGAGGCAAATGTAATGAGCTAAATTGAATCTCCAATCTCCATCAAGTGTATGATAGACACTAATTTGAGAGATAACCAACCTTGTGGTTGAAGAGGTTATTGCTTAGCCTAAGAAAAGCATAATGTAGAGGTTATTGCTTAGCCTTGAAAAGCATAATGTAAAGGTTATTGCTTAGCCTATTGAAAAGCATAAATAGTGGAAATCCGGTGGGGTGTTGGATCACAAGCCGGTAGTGGATGTAGGCATTGAGGCCGAACCACTATAAATCCTTGTGTGATGGTGCTTGCTTTGTGGTGATTGTTTTTTATTAAGCTTCCGCATTTTATTTGTAATCATCACTTGTGACTAGTTGGATTTAAAGAAGTTAAAATTGATTAAAATTGGTCATAATTGAAGCTCACCCTATTCACCCCCCCTCTAGGGTTCGGATCCCCGGACTTTCATAAAGGACCATGGCAGATGTAGTTGCTTGGGCAAACTTCAAGAAATAGTTTGGAGACAAAATCTACTCACTCACGTCAAGAGGCGAAAAGAAGTGGAGTTCCAACAGTTGGTGCAAGGGAACATGACAATCCTAGAGTACCTAACAAAGTTCGAAAGATTGTCAAGATATGCTCCAGAGTGAGTGGACACGGTAAAAAAAAAGATTGCCAAGTTCATTGAAGGACTTCATCTCATCATTGAAAGAGATACTACAGGGGTAGTGCCATCTATAACCTTCGAAGAGGCTGTCAAGAGAGCTTACAAGTTTGAGAACTTTCACCACAAAATTCTCAAAGTTCAGGGAAAAGGGCAACCCTAGCAGGAGAACTACCAACAGAAGAATCAGCAGCACAAGAGACATAGGCCAGAACAGAATGTACAGAATCAAGCAGTCTGTATCCACTGTGGGGAGAATCATGAGAGAACCCAGTGCCGTACCATTTCAGGAGCATGCTTTCGATGTGGTTCGATGAATGTAAGACCCCGACCTGAGTGAACCCGATTAGTGCTAATTAAGTTGCGTGTTAGTGCTAAGCTTGATTAGTGATTTCTGGTTAAGTTGGGTTTGGATTAGCTTTGATTATGGTTTCGGGCTAATTCAATTGTCTTGATTTGCTTTGGTAGCTTGTGGGGCCCTTTGGGGGTTCCCTTTTCGGCTTTGTATTTTCTCGAGGAATTTCCCGATTTATTGTGGATTATGTTTTTGGCCCGTTGCATGCATCTTGTAGATCTCAACAACTTTCATGTTAATCCCGTATTCATTCGAGATCCCAAAACCCGATTTTCATAGCCTAGAGGGCAAAACAGTCATTGCACACCAAGTCTGTACCCAAAACTCGATATCCCCGAAACCCGCGAAACATGTACTTTTTGGAAACTAGATATTTCGACGATCATTTCTTCCTTCTTCGTCGAACCCATCCGAGGTCCCGAAGTAGATGATTTCAGCTAATATAGTTCCTTAAGTTGTGGAACCCAAGCTCCCTTTGTTAACAAAAGAGAACCCATCTCTTCTTTCTCATTCACTCTCCATTCTTGTTCCAGCACAACTGAGCCTAGGGTTCGCTCTTGTGCTTTTCTTCTTCTTCTTCTTGTTTCTTCATCCCCAAGCCACACCTAGGGCTCATCAATCAAACATTGGAGATCACCAATCACTCCCTCATCTCTCAAGCTTTCCATTGGTACCATTTGTGAGGAGAACCCTCCATTCCAAGACCTTCATTGAGCTTACCATTGCCATTAGAGGACCTTCAAGGTAAGTGATCATTCTCATCTTCTAGATTTGTTGTCTCCTAGGCCATGAGGGACTACTTTTGCATTATTGTTGGTTTGTTCATTGTCATTCCTTGTGTAACCCATTTTAGGGTTGTTTTTGGGATTTTTGATTTGTAGCTTGGCTTTGAGCAATAGAGGTGATAAAAGGCTTGATTTCAACTAGCTTGGACTAGAGGCAAGTGGATGTTTTGATCTTTATAAGTTCCATGATTTTTTTGGTGTTTTTCACTCATGTCTATTTATTACCTTGCTTTGACATAAATGTTCATAATGGAGCTTTGGTAGTGCATTCATGGTATTGCATTTATGACTTATAAGTGTAGTAATGAATGGCATTTAATTCTTCTCTTGTTTATACCCAAAGTACTCTATGGTGAAATGATTTCCTTCTTTCTTTGTATGGAATGGGATGTTGATGAAGGAAGTGATGCATGAACAATTATGGGAGCCTTGGGAGAAGTGAAATTAGATGCATTGGAGGAGCTTTTAGCTCAGTTTTGTGTCAAGGATTAAGTAAAAGTGAGGAGGATGGTTTTGAGGAGGAAAGTGACTCAAAATCTGAACACAGTGGGTGATTCCCGCACTGGCGGTCAGCCTGCGGTCACCCGGCGGTTAGCCGCTTGGTGACTGGCGGCTAACCGCCAGCTAGCCGAAATGTCACGGTGGCTTTTCCAGAGAGCACACTTCTTCTCCTCAAAACTCAATCAGCTCCACGGTTGGCCAGCGGCTAACCGCCGAACACATCGGCGGCTAACCGCCAGCTAACCGCACTTGGCGGTCAGCTTTCCAGTAAGCTGCATTTCTGCAGCCCAGCCGCGGTCAGCTGTGCAGTCAGCCAGCGGCTAGCCGCCCATCCCAGCGGCGGCTAACCGCCAGCTGACCGCCAGGTAACCGAAATTCCCCAGATTTCGAAAAGCTCCCCGCTCGAACGAACTCTCCGGTTCGTTCGAGTGTTGAGCTTTGTCAATCGAAGGGGATTCACTAGGCATTGCTTGATGCCATCCGAGAAAGAAACCATATCACAAATATGTCATTCGAAATTTTGGAAAAATCGTAGGAGTGCATGAGGAGCCCGGAATGTCTCAAAACTCAAAGAGTACCAAGTAAGGACTATAATAGACATACGGGGCCCTATTCACTTAATTGGATTTCTAAATTGATATTTACCCGAATTTCATTATAGTGTATTGTTTCACCTCATTCCCAGGAATTTCATCGCATGACTTGTTTTCTCGAAAGTTTTGGAGCTACAATAGTAACAGTGAATTGCCCCGAAATGTATTGCCCGATATGGAAAGACAGTGTGCCCTTGAGCACCCCCTGTTTTACCGTTTATTTACTGTACTTGAATACTTGATATGCCTCGATTGGTTTTATCCTATGAGTCGGCATCACTAAGCTTGGATACCTTGTCAGTCTGATCCACTGACTTGGAAATCCCTCTCCCGTCCCGCCAGCTGCAGTTTGGATCCCGATACCCGGTCATTACCGTGGTCCCTTCCCGATACCCGGTTCGCTACCGTGGTCCCGTTCCCGTATATTTATATTGTATATATGTTTACGTTGCTTCTCCTCACCTTGTGTGACTGAGATCAACGTCCCGTGATACTGTTGTCACTTTAGTGACAGAGGACTTAGCTTTATGTGATTGCCACCTTGTTAGTTCCCGAATCCTTGGATACCTGATATGTTTTATATTGTTTACTTGTTCATCGCAAATGATTTATCTATTTTATGAGAGTTCTTGCTTAACTCAGATTTATACGCTTTGCCAGAGATTTTCTTGTATTAGATATTGTTGTATCCTTGCTTTCTCTTGCCAGACCGTCGTGTCTGACCCTTTGCTTTGGTACTCAGGTCCCGTTGTCGGCTTCCTTGAGGAGGAGCCGGAGGAGGCGGTAGGCGCGCCGCAACCTCTAGTCGAGTGGCGTGCTGACGATGTCATGTAGACATCAGATTGCTTTGAGAAGCGTAACATTTTGAGGGGAACTATTTAACCATTCTTTTGGGTTGTTGTTTTGTGTACATTGGCCTTTGTTGGCCTCTAATTTTGGGGAATGTAACTAAATGATATTTTGTCTAACTTTAACAACCTTTGGGAAACATGCTATAAATCATTGCTCATTCTGATACAGTATTTTAGTCTGGTGTTATTGTTTTTATGACCAAGGATGGTTTGACTATTTGATTTGCTACATGCTTCCGCATTTAACAGAAATATTCAATTATGGTTATGATATCCTCACCGCGGACACCTGTGGGAAATTAAATAAATCATATGGTATTATTAAGCAGTTGTGGATCATCCTAACATCAATATTAGTCCCGATCCCGGATCTCTCGGTCCGGGGTCGCGACAATGAACCATCGATGAGGGACTATCGGAGACAAAACAGGCAGAATCAGCAGCAGGGAGCACAATGTCCAGCACCACCACAGAATGTGATGGTTGTCCAAAATCAGGCAAGGCCACTTTAGCAACAGGCACCGCAGCACCAGTATAGACAGCAACAATAGCAGCAGGCCCGTCAACAGGGACAGAATCAGAATCATCGTCCCCACCAACAGAACAGAAATGTCCCACAAGGCAGGTAGCAGCAAGCTCCAGTCAAGCCACAATAGCGAGGACAAGTATATGTAGTCAATAGGGCTGATGCAGAGGCGGCAGGTAATATAGTAGAAGGTACACTCCTCATTTTTGGGATTAAAGTTAGGATTTTATTTGACCCTGGCTCTACACACTCGTTTTTATCCCATGCGTTTTCTAAGTTGATAGATGTGCATGCTAGCAAACTTGACTACATTTTGAGTGTGGCTGTTGACACCAAAAAATGTCACTTTGCCTCTTCAATATCAAGAAGCTGCATCCTACTACAAGCAGGCAATGCTACCTCAAGCATCAGATCTTGTCAGAACCAAACAAAAATTGCAAGATCCTTCAAGACAGCCAAAAGAGGGGTACATCTGAAGTTTCGGACCATTCCAACATCATTTGGCCTAACTTCACTCCTCCAACAGCTGAGCAGGCGCTCCCGGTGGCCGTGAAGCCAGAGACCCTGACACAAAAAATAGAGCACACAGCTGGCCCCAAGATACCACTAGGAGGCTCTACATCAAGTTTCAGGCCATTCTGACATCATTTGGCCTAACTTCACTCCTCTGGTAGCCAAATAGGCGCTTTTGGCCGCGACGGCGTCAAAGACATCAAAACTTCGATCAGAGCCTACGGATGGTCTCAAAATACCTCTGAAAGGCTCCATACCAAATTTCAAGTCAAACCAACAACATTTGACCCTCCATCAACCCTTGAGTAGTAAAATCAAGTTTCTCGGCGGCGAGAACAACCGAGGCCATTGCTCATCAAACAAAGCACATAAGTGGCTTCAACATGCTTCTAAAGGGCTGCACGTCAAATTTCAGGTCATTCCGACAACGTTTGAGCCGACTTTGACGCTCCAAAACAAAATCAAGGCTACCGGCGACGGAGCACCCCGGGACCATGGCATCCAAATCAAAGCTAATGGATCATCTCTAAATGATTCCAATAGGTTCCCTGTCAAAATTCAAGTCAATCGGACATCAGTTGACTATACATCAAAGCGCGGCATCTTCCCCGTGACAAAATTAAGTCTATTGGCGACGGGACCCCACGTGGCTTCAAAACTCAGATAAAAACCCATGGCTGGTCCTATCTACTGCTCAGAAGGCTTCATCTCAAATTTCGGGTCATTCTGACACCGTTTGACCTGGTTTTGACTCTTAACGGAAAATCGGTTACAAAGTCTTTGGCTCTTCCAAAACATAGGAAATTTTGTGCTCCGATTTGCACGGCTTCTCGTTAGGTTTTCTTTAGGACAACCAAGCCAGTAAATGGGGAGAAATATCACAAAAAATACAGGAGAAAAAAGGTTTCAAAAACTGGCGAGAAACGGCGACCGGAAGGGGAAGAATCCCCATGGTCTCCGGAGGTTACCCCAGCCCGGGTGGCCCATTTCCCGACCCTTTCGCGTTTTGCAAATTCCAGCCTCTGTAGTTTTTCAAAAATCTGATTTTTTATGCTCGAAATCGACTGATCTTCATCAACATCTCGGATCCGCCGTTAAAAGCATGAAATCAGATTGATTGCTCCAAGATCGCCAACCGGCTGACCAAGAAAGTACACCTTCTGTCCGACCAATCGAGAAATCGACAAGACAGATGTCACCGGTTCACTGATATCAACCAATGTCTGAAGTTGCATCGCCATCCGACATCAAACAACATGTGGATCCTGTTAGGGATTTTGTATTTGCAATTTGATGGATGCATTTTCACTTTAGCATCATTTGAATTTTCACACATACATTGTTTTAGAAAATCTTGAAATCTGGTTTTATACATGCATTGGATTTTAGACTTGTAGAATTAATGATTTATGCATGTTTTGTTGTTAAACTTGGATGCATTTGTTTTAGAATCCAAACTCTTTTGAAAACCTAATTCTTTGTGCATTACTTTTGAGAAATCAAATTGAGGATTTAGGTTTGTGCCTTGCATACATTCATCTCTTTCAGAATCATTTTTTGTATGCATTTAAATGTGAAAAGAGTTTTTAGAAACCAAGCAAGCCATTGGTTTTAAAGTTTCGAATCATTTTAAGGCTTTTTGTGTTTCATGTTTTTAATCATCTTAGTTTGATTTAAAACATGTTTTTCAAGCTTGATTTAGTGGCCAAAAGTTCCCCCAAGAAGTACTTTGAAATGTGAGATTTTTGGGATTTTTGGTCCCAGGTGGTCGACCAGCAGTGTGGCAGGTCGACCTGGCCAGGGACCCGGGTTGACCTGGCACACTGCAGGCCGACTGGGTTCCTGAAGCTCCAACGGTAAGAAATAGAGCCGTTGTGAAGGTCAGGTCGACCGGGCCCTGTTTCCAGGTCGACCCGGGACTAGCCGTTGGACTGTTTTTTGGTTTAAAGTCCATTCTTTTCCCATCTTTCAAGAGGCTTGATTCATGAACTTTTGAGACCATTTTGGAGCCAAAGAAAGGGGATGAAGTTGTAAAGGCTAGAGGGCTTTTTGGAAATCAAATGCTTGAGTTTTTAAAAGGTACATCTTACTAGTATTTTGATTTCCATTAAAATGAAATTCATGCATGCTTAAATCTTTGTATTTTCACTTATGCATGATTTCTAGAGATGTTTTGCAAACTCATTATCATCTTTGGAATATTAAGAATGGTTTGCAAACTCTCTTGACTAATTCACATGCTCTTAGACTTTAATACTCATACAACTTGTTTTAGCTCATGTCTTTAAGTTGTTTGAATCTTTCATGTGATTAGTATGAATCTTCAATCATCATTTTCTAAGCTTTGATTTTAAAATGCATCAAGCATTCATTTAGGAGCTTCATTGTAGAAATTGATTGAAGTAAAGCATTCATACACTTGTGCACACACTTTACTTTCTTTAGTGTATGTTTTTAATTTGATTTACACTTTCATATTCGCCTATTTTAGAGGCAAATACATTGTGCTTAAATTGTATCTCTTAGAGTGATCTTTTGTGAAGACACTTTCTTAGAGAAATATTTATTTGTAAAGGTTATTGCTTAGCCTAGGAAAAGGATTGTGTAAAGGTTATTGCTTAGCCTTGAAAAGCATCTTGTAAAGGTTGTTGTTGAGCCTAGTAAAAACAACATTGTAAGGGTTATTGCTTAGCCTATTGAAAAGCATAAATAGTGGAAATCCGGTGGGGACGTAGGCATTGAGGCCGAACCACTATAAACCTTTGTGTTGTGGTGTATGCTTGTGGTGATTGTTTATATTAGCTTCCGCATATTGTTTGATTAATCATCACATGTGACTAGTTTATGTTAAGAAATTAAAATTGGTCTATATTGGTCATAGTTGTAGCACACCCTATTCACCCCCCCCCCCCCCCCTCTAGGGTTAGGATCCCAGGACTTTCAGATCCATCGGCGATCATCATAGGAAGAATTCCAAAAGATGCAGCACGGCCCGTGACTCTTCAAATGCCCTAGTGACCACTTAATGCAGTTAATTGACCGATTTTATGACAACTTAATGCTGTCATTAACCCATTATTTTGGACGACCCAATCAAAATCAAGCAAATGGGAGTTACAAATCCAAGAAATCATGGTATTAAAATCATGAAACTCCCCTCATCATGGAGATTAAGGGCAATTAAATTCCCATCATTCTCTATCGGTCAATCATATTCAAGGAAAAATGAGTTACAAAATCAAAGAATTAAAACTTGTAACTCCTCTCATCATGGAGCATCAATGCCATCAACTCTCTCATCATGGGTCATCAATCCCATAAATCACCCCATGGCCAATAAAAATGGGTCATTCCAAGAGATCCACACACATATAGAGAGATATACACGGACACAGAGAGAGAGAGAGATCCATACTCACAAGCAAGAATGAAAAACTCTGAAGAAATCCTGCTACTTTGCTGCAGAAACACCACAAGGTGATCGAAGTCCCTTGGGGGGCTACCCCCCTAAGGTCCGCTCTCCTTCTACCCAACATGGCCTAAACGCGGCTCTTCAGCCCGTTTACTCGTTTTTTATTGGATATAGGAGCTCCCCTTGGTCTTTATCCTCTAAAAAACTGAGGTCCAAGCCAAGTCAAAGAATCAAAGCATCAAGCGTTCTCATCTGAAGGACGATGGCGAAGTCCATACATGACTTGTGACTGTCGGTCTGAACGAGTCCCCGCAATCTCCTGAGAAGTCAGATTCCTTTTCTCACTTTTCTATTGTATTTTGTATTCTTTGTAAAGAGACGAAAAAATCACATTTCTTGTCTTTCTTTATTGATGAGATTTGTAAATCACTTTCTATGGCAAAATCGCCTTTCACGGCAAAAAAATGAAATCGCCTATCACGGCATTAAAAAAAATTGTCTTTCTTAAAATATATGTGCAATGGAAAGTTAGAAAGAAGAAACAATTTTCTTTCTACTTGTGAAGGTGAATCTTTGGATCACCACTTCAAATTCCAAGTAGAATACAAAATCTGGCATACCCGTACAAAAATGTTGATGACTCGCTTTTCTTCCTCCGCGGGACCCCGGTAGGCCCCGGGGCGGAAGGAGAGGATGAAAGGCCGGGCCCCCATCAGTGGCCACCCCAGTAGGTAAACAAGTTGTGTGTACCACTTATCACACAGTTAAGATAGGAGAAGTGGTTTTAACCGCAAATCTCATTTTATTAGAGATGCATGATTTCGTTATCATCCTAAGGATGGGTTGGTTGGCAGGGTACCATGCTACAATGGATTGTTTCCATAAAACCCTCACCTTCAAGTTAAATGAGACACCTACTGGAGTGTTGTTTCAAGGAGAGAGGAGAAATCCTCGTGCAAGGTTTGTCTCAGCATTGAAAGCTGATAAACTTTTAAAAAGTGGATGTGAAGCCTATTTGGCGTTTATCACAGAGGATAAACGTTCCCAAGGGGTGGCCCGATTGTTTGGGAATTCTCGGATGTTTTTCCAGAAGAAATTCCAAGAATACCACCCATCAGAGAAATTGATTGCACCATTGAGTTGTTACCAAGGACTGCTCCGCTATCTATTGCACCATATCGAATGGCTCCGGTGGAATTGGGAGAGTTGAAAATACAATTGCAAGAATTATTAGACAAAGGTTTTGTGAGACCGAGCATTTCACCATGGGGAGCTCCAGTTTTGTTCATCAAAAAGAAAAATGGTTCGATCAGAATGTGTATTGATTACCGAAGATTGAATCAAGTGACCATCAAGAACAAATACTCGTTGCCAATAATAGATGAATTGTTTGATGAATTACAAGGTGCTTCATATTTCTTGAAGATTGACTTGAGATCCGGTTACCATCAGCTGAGAGTCAGAGAATCGGATGTACTAAAGACAACTTTCTAGATGAGATATGGTCACTATGAGTTCCTTATGATGCCATTTGGGTTGACTAATGCACCGGCAGTGTTCATGGCATTGATGAAAAGATATTTACACAGTACCTGGATCAATTTGTGGTAGTGTTTATTGATGACATTTTGGTGTACTCCAAGACCAATGAAGAGCATGAAGAGCACTTAAGGATAGCATTACAACTTCTAAGAAAGAACCAGTTGTAAGCGAAGCTCAACAAATTTGAATTCTGGCTAGAGATAGTAGCATTTTTAGGACACATCATTTCCATAGAAGGATTGTTAGTAGATCCGTCCAAGATTGAGGCGGTAGTGAAGTGGGAAAGACCGAAGAATGTGACAGAAATCAGAAGTTTTCTGGGATTGGCAGGCTACTACCGAAGGTTTGTGCAAGGATTTTCATCGATTGCGTCACTATTGATGAAGTTGACAAGAAAGAATGTGCCGTATGTGTGGACAGATCAGTGTGAAGCTAGTTTCCAAGAGCTGAAAACGAGATTGACTACAGCACCAGTCCTTACTTAACCATCTAGAAGCGGCAGTTTTACCATTTTCACTGATGCTTTGAATGTTGTACTTGGTTGCATGTTGATGTAAGTGGGAAAAGTTGTTGCTTATGGATCCTGACAGTTGAAGGGCCACGAGAAGAATTATGCCACCCATGATCTTGAATTTGCAGCGGTTGCCTTCGCGTTGAAAATGTGGAGACATTACCTCTATGGAGAGAAGTTTGAATCCACTCCGACCATCGCAACTTACAATATTTGTTTCTTTAGAAGGAACTGAACATGAGGCAGAGAAGATGGATGGAATATATCAAGGACTATGATTTTCCAATCAAATATCACCCGGGGAAAGCAAATGTAGTTGCTGATGCCTTGAGCAGAAAATCAGTAGGCTTGGCAAATTTAAGTGGCACTTGTATTTTTGAGCAATTTGAAGAGTTGAGAATAGACCTACAGCCCTGAGAAAGGGTGTATTGTTAGCTAACATGTTAGTGCCAGAGCCTTTCTTCATTCAAAAGATCAAAGATAGTCAATTACAAGATCCAGAGTTAGCCAAGATTTCAGAACATATAACAGATCGTCCTGACTTTTGTATTGTTGATGGAGTTTTGTACTACCGTGACCGTCTATACGTGCCCAACATTGAAGATTTGAGGAATGACATCATGACGGAAGTTCACAGTATGAAGTATTTAATGCATCCAGGCAGTACAAAGATGTATCAAAATTTGAAGGGCAAATTTTGGTGGAACAACATGAAGAGAGAGATTGTAGTGTTTGTCTCCGGTTGTATGACTTGTCAGTTGATAAAGGCAGAACATCAGAAGCATCCAGGGTTGTTACAACCGTTAAAGATCCCAGAATGGAAATGGGAGCACATTACTATGGACTTTATTTTGGGACTACCGAGGACCAGCAGAGGTAACAATGCGATATGGGTCATTGTGGACCGTCTCACAAAGTCAGTTCATTTCATTCCTATAAGGACAGGAAAGAAGATGCACATGCTACATTTGGCAAAGTTGTTTGTCAACGAGATTGTTAGTCGACATGGACAGCCAGTTTCTATTACATCTGACAGAGACAGCAGATTCGTTTCGAGATTCTGGAAGACATGCATGAATTCATGGGTATGAAACTACAGTTCAGAATGACTTATCACCCATAGACAGATGGCCAGTTAGCGAGGACCATTTAGACTCTGGAGGATATGCTATGTGCTTGTGTGTTAGACTTCAAGACTCAATGGGATGAGACATTACCGTTGTGTAAGTTTGCTTACAACAACAGCTACCATTCGAGCATTGGAATGGCGCCTTTTGAGGCTTTGTATGGCCGAAGGTGTAGAACACCGGTATGTTGGGAAGAAGTTGGCATTCACAGTTTCCATGGACCAACCATAGTCAGTGAGACCAGTGACAAGGTCAAGTTAATCCAAAAACGTCTGAAGGTAGCCCGAAGTAGACAAAAAAGTTATGCAGACTCTCACCGAAGGGATTTACAATTCAAAGAAGGAGACAAGGTTTTCTTGAAAGTGTCACCTACGAGGGGAACATTGAGATTTGGGCAGAAAGGCAAGCTATCATGGAGATACATTGGACCGTATGACATTGTGAGCAAGATCGGTGACATGGCTTATAGATTAGCCTTACCACCCGAGCCATCCGGCATACACAATGTCTTCCATGTGTCTATGTTGAAAAAGTATGTGTTAGAAACGAGTAAAAACCAGGATCTCTAGATATTGCATCCAGATCACTGCGGAAATAAGCTTGAACTAATATGATGAAATCATACCTGCGAGATCTCTCTGATTTGATCTCGATCTTACAAAAACCCGAAAACCTCAAGATCTTCTACTGTATTCCTATATGCTAGAACTCTCACCAGGGAGTGGGCCTCTTCTGCGAATTCTCCTCTGCTCTCTTAAAATGAGATTTCTCTCTTGTTATTCTTGTATGTTAACCTAGAGAGCAATAGCGCATATTTATAGGCTTCAATAGGGACCTTAAGAAGGAAATAAGGATAGGCTCCTTATGGAAATAGGAAACCCTAATTCGACCCAAATTAGAATCCTAGTTCCATAAATTACAATTCAGTCCACTAAAGAATTGTAATTGCACTCCAGTCCTTATTCTCAAAATAATATATATTTCGAGCTTCTTGTTATTAAATGCTTATTAATCTCTCCACGTTAAGATTTCAGATATCCATCGATTAAATAATTATTGACATCTATATTTAATCGATAACTTTATAATTCCTTGAGACCTTACACTTAAGTTATTTGATATGTCGAACACAAAGCCCACCTGCAGGGTTTAACATAATCAAAACTTAAAAGCTTCATCAAGGGGATATCATCAATCCCTATTACGGGATGTGGATTCCGTCAATAAACTAATATCCACCATACATGTAGTGTAGTCAACCAATTCACTGAGATTATTGACCCATAAAAGATCTCACTCCTTCGTAAATCAAAATGCCAAACACTAAATGTATGTGTCTATTATTTATGTCGGGTTAAGAGTACAAGCACTCATAATAACCATTTGGATGTTCATCATCTTATATAGTTAGTATAAAGACAATAAACCCAAAAACACGGCCCTGTTCAATACACACATTGTGTACTAACATAATGAGTTGAAACTATACCGTTTCCTACAGCCAAGACAAGCTCGCTGAAACATCATGCTACAATCGTACCGATGGTGTGTCCAAATCCATCTAGATCGCGAACAACAACTTATATTCCATAAGAACCGACAAATAAGTCTTCCGTGCGTAAGTAAAAATCTACACACCAATCTGTCTACTTTATAGAATAAAGGATACTCACATGCATAATAATTAATAATGCAACCATTTGCCTGCATAAAATCTTAGTTAGAAGAAAAGACAAAATATACTAAAAATGAACCGGTCAAAGACAAATACATAAAGTATGTTTTTAGTATAAATTTCCAACAATCTCCCACTTATACTCAAAACCATGCTGACATGTATTTTAGCCCCATGCCTTCCACATGACCATCAAAACTCTTTACTGGTAAGCTCTTTGTAAAAGGACCTGTCAGGTTGTCCATCGATGCAAACCTAGTGACAATTATATCACCCCTCTACATGATTTCTCGTATGAGATGGTATTTACACTGGATATGCTTACCCTTCTCATGCATCATTGGTTCCTTTGCATTAGCAACCGCACCGGTATTATCACAATAAAGTATTATACGTGATTTTACCAAATGCACAACTTCTAGATCCATCAAGAAGTTTCTGAGCCAAACTGCCTCCTTGGCCGCATTAGAAGCTTCCACATATCCATGATAGAGTCCGCAGTACTGCTTGACACTCCTCCAACTTATAGCTCCACCTCCCAAGGTAAATACAAATCCTGAGGCCGACTTTCTGGTATCATTATCTGACTGGAAGTCCAAGTTTGTGTACCCAATGAGTATCAAATTCTCGGCCTAGTAAATCAACATATAAGTTCTAGTCCTCTTAAGGTACTTAAGTATATTCTTTACCGCGGTCCAATGTTCCCTCCCTGGACTACACTGGTATCTACTAACCATGGCAACGGCAAAACAAATATCAGGTCTAGTACATAGCATTGCATACATGAGGCTTCCCACCGCTGAAGCATAAGGTACTTCCTTCATTTTTTCTATCTCATCAGGTGTCTTAGGACACTGATCCTTGGATAAAGTAATTCCATGCCTGAAAGGAAGAAATCCTTTCTTGGAATCTAGCATGCTAAAACGGGCAAGAATCGTATCAATATATATCGCTTGAGATAAGCCCAACATTCTTTGTTTTCGATCTCGCATGAGCTTGATCCCTAGAATGTGACTAGCTTCTCCTAAGTCCTTCATATCGAACTGATTACTCAACCATACTTTGACCGAAGACAACACCCCGACATCGTTTCCAATGAGGAGTATGTCATCTGCATAAAGTACTAAGAAAATCACCACATTTCCGTTGCACCTCTTATACACACAGGGTTCATCAGGGTTTTGCTCGAAACCATAAGATTTAATGGCTTGATCAAAATGAATGTTCCAAGATCTAGATGCTTGCTTAAGTCCATAAATGGATTTCTTAAGCTTGCACAACATGTACTCACGGCCTTCAGCTGCGAATCCTTCTGGTTGTGCCATATAGATACATTCATCAAGATTTCCATTAAAGAAAGTTGTCTTGACATCCATTTGCCAAATTTCGTAATCAAAATAAGCCGCAATGGATAAAAGGATCCGGATGGATTTCAGCATTGCTACTGGCAAGAAAGTCTCCTCATAATCAATACCTTCTTTTTGAGTAAACCCTTTCGCAACAAGCCTAGCTTTGAAGGTTTCAACCTTTCCTTCCACCCCTCTTTTCTTCTTGTAGACCCACTTACAACCGATAGGTTTTATCCCCTCTAGTGGTTCTATAAGATCCTAGATTTGATTATGGTGCATCGACTCCATTTCTGATTTCATAATTTGTTGCCATAGTTCTGCATCTTTGTCCTAGAGTGCTTCATTATATAGTTAGGGTTCGATATCTAGCTCATCAAGGACTCTGTCATATGACTCTCCCAAGAACATATACTGTTCGGGTTGACGAACAACCCTCCCACTACGACGAGGCACACCCTGTGTCTATGTATGAGTAGTGTCACGCTGCGCTGAAACTAATCCTGGTGTGCCACCATCGACATGTTGATCAGGCTGAGCACCCATCATGTTAATGGTTTCACCTGGAGTATCATCATCATGAGGTGTTTCCTCCTGTGCTATTGGTGATGGAAAATTCTGGGTAGGTCTCTCTTCCCTCAATTCCTCTAGAACAATTATGCTTTTGGGTAACTCTTCTAAGAATCGAGCATTGGTGCTAACAATGACCTTTCGATCTTTAGGATTATAGAACAGACCACCTTTCGTTCCTCTGGGATATCCAATGAAAATACGAACTTCCGTTCTTGGTTCCAATTTCTCTGCGTTCCCTTTCAGTACATGTGCTGGAGTACCCCAAATCCGAACATGCTTTAAACTGGGTTTGTGCTCAGTCCATAGTTCTGTGGGTGTAGTAGGTACTGACTTAGATGGAACTAAGTTTAGAATATATGCAGTCATTTCTAGAGCATGCCCCCAGAACGAATTAGGTAAATCGTAACTTATCATTGACCTTACCATATCTATAAGAGTCCTATTCCTCCTTTCTGTTACACCATTTTGTTGAGGTGTACCTAGTGTAGACAGCTGGGATGTAATCCCCTCTTGCGCCAAGTAATCCCTAAATTCTCCATAGAGGTACTCGCCACCACGATCAAATCGTAGTGTTATGATACTCTTACTTAAACGCTTCTTCGTTTCCTCCCTATACTCCTTGAATTTTTCAAAGCATTCGGACTTACGATGCATTAAGTAAATGTACCCATACCTTGAGTAGTCATCAATGAAAGTAATGAAATACTCAAAACCACCACTAGCCTGGACATTCATGGGACCACAGAGGTCAGAGTGAACCAACTCCAATGGTTCTTTGGCCCTATAGCCTTTTCCCAAAAAGGAACGCTTGGTCATTTTCCCCTCTAAACAAGATTGACAGACTGGAATGGCCTCCACTTCCAATGAATGTAATGGACCATTTGTTACCAGTCTTGAAATCCGGTGTAGATTAATATGTCCAAGGCGTAAATGCCAAAGGTACATTTGGTTCAATTTAGAAGGCTCCTTTCTCTTACATGGTAGTGTAGTTGTGTTATTTGATTCTATCAGTTGCAGTTTAGGAGAGACAAGATTAACAATATAAAGATCATCCACCAATGAACCAGAACAGATAAAACGCTTATTATACTTAATAACCATAGATTTATTAAAATAAACGGAATATTTGTCTTTAACCAACTTGGAAATAGAAATTAAATTCCTCCTTATGGAGGGAACATAAAGACAATCTTTTAAAACTAAAGTCCTATCTCTACTAAAACTTAGACAAATGTCTCCTACTGCAACTATTGTCGTTCTCGCAGCATCACCCATAAGCAAATAAATATCTCCATCACTTAGCTGCCTGGTTTCCTGGAACCTCTGCAAAGAATTACAAACATGATTAGTGGCTACCATATCTACACACCAGGTACCGGTAGATACAACCGCCAAACATGATTCAACAACTAGTGAATGAAATTTACCTTTATTGCTCACTTTGTTGAGAAAAGTTGGACATTGCTTTTTCCAGTGCCTTGCTTGCTTGCAATGAAAACACTTGCCCTTAGGCTTCTTCACTGCACCCTGTGGTCCGTTGCCCCCTTGAGGAACTTCCTTACGATTGTGACCCTTTTTCTGTTTCTTCTTGCCTTTTGGCTTAGAAACAGAACCTTTTCCAGCAACGTGAACACTAGGTGGCTTTTTCAGAAGGCCCTTAGCAGCCTAAAGTTCCTTGAGAAATTTCGCCAGAGAAAAATTGAGCTTGTTCATGTTGTAATTTAGCGAGAATTCTCAAAGGAATCAGTGAAGGACTGGAGAATGATATCGATCTGGGTTTCCCCATCAATTTTAGCTCCAAGGACCTGTAGCTCATTGAGGTGTCCCATCATTTTCAGGACATGGTCCCTCACAGAGGTACCTTCAGCCATCTTAGTATTAAACAGTTCTTTCATAGCAACCTGTCTAGCTGCCCGATCCTGATCACCAAACATCTCCTTGAGACTGTACATGATGTTGTAGGCAGTGGGATATGACCGATGCTGATGTTGCAAAACATTTGACATGGATGCCAACATGTAACACCGCGCCATCTCGTCAGCCTTCATCCATTTTTTGTATGCCTCGATGGCGACCTCATCGGTACATCCATCTACAGGTTTCTCTGGGCAACCCTCAGTGAGCACATATTTGTACTCTTCAGCAATTAGCACAATATCCAGATTTCTTTTCCAGTCAATGTAATTAGGTCCAGTGAGTTTGTGTTTTTTGAGAATAACAGCAGGTGGATTGAAAGCACCCATCTAAAACCCTGAGATTTACATAATTAGCAGATTATGATGTGCAAAAATAACTTTGGATTCAAATAAAAGAAAAGTGGCTCCCTCCGCCAATTTATAAAAGAATCCGACAGCAATCTAAAACACCAATGGATAGTATGCCTCGATGTGAGGACAAGTACCATACTTATTTTGTTCAGATAAGACATAACCTTTTAGTTTTACTATCAAGGCAACAAAACATGCCAAGTAAAACCAAATAGCTGCCATAACTTTGGTCCTATTTATAGAAGTGGCTCAGATGGAGAGCATACTATTATTTATAGCTAAGTGTACACCATCATTTAATTCAAGGTCCATTATTCTGTATTGGGTCCCATCAGATGGAGAAGAGACTTATACTAATAATTACCCTAAATCATCCATATGAAAGTTTGTACCGGAGATTCCATAATTAACTCATCCGATTAGGAGGAAGACTCCAAGGTCAACACATAAATCAATTACATCTCCTACAATACAATGATGGAGACCGTGGGAACTTAAGAAGTTCCCTCTCCCACTTAGTTATTTAGCAATGAGGGTTCTTATAAAACAGTTTAATCAAGACTAGTTTACAATCTAGTAGTAATAGGCAACCATGTTTTTACTACTATACCATTCTAAACATAATTAAAGAGGATTAATATCATATCTAGCAAGCAATGATAATAATAGACATCCAAGCACAAAAAGGAATGACAACCAGCACAAGATGCCTAGCTATCATGGTCAAGTAGGATCCTTTTGTCTTTATGATTGCCATTTCTTCAAACATGCGCTTCACAGAGGGGGTCCGGGCGTGTCCCCTGGCAGGGGTCGAGCTCTTCCTTTGAAATCAAATTTCTACCTTCGAAATCGAATTTCTGCCTTTGACGGTTAATGTGAGGTCAAACATTGTCGGTTCGACTTTAAACTTGATATGGAGCCTTTTGGAGGTATTTTGAGACCATCCGTAGGATCAAATCAAAGATATAATGTCTTCGACGCTGTCACCGTCGGGAGAGCTGACTTTGCTACGGCTATTTTCTTTTTGGGCTAAATGGTGTCATAATAGCCTGTAGTTTGATGTAGAGCTTTCTAGTAGCATTTTGAGGCCAACTACGTGCTCTGTTTATTGAACTGAGGTCTCCAGCTTCACCGGCCTCGGGAGCTCCTGTTTAGTCGCTGGAAGAGTGAAGTTAGGCCGAATAATGTCAAAGTGGCCCGAAACTTCATATGTACTCTTCTTTTGGTTATTTTGAAGAATCTTGTAGTTTTTGTTTGATTCTGAAAAGATTTGACACTTGAAGCAGCATTGCCTATTTGTGGCAGGATGCGGCTTCATGTAGCTTTTTTATGTTGAAGAGGCAAAGTGACATTTTTGGCGTCAACATCTTTTTTCAATCATGGATTATGAAGAGCTATATCAAATTTATGATACAAATAAGATGCATTCATAATATGTTTGTTACATATATTTTAAAGGAAAAGGATTACTTAATTTTGCATCCAACTTTCAAATAACGTAGCATACAAAATAAAAGAAAAAAAATAAAACTTTTGCCAACTTAATTACCAAAATGCAATCATAAAATATTTGCCTCTATTACTGTTTAACTGCTAGGCCAAGTGGAACACACAAGAGGAGCATACATTCGACAAATTATACCAACTTCAGTCTTAAATTGCTTAGCATACTTGCCAGCCGGTCTTGATAACCGTTCATGGATTTCAATCATTAGCTTCTGACCTATATCTTTAATGTGCTTGGTAAGGTAGATATTTTTTGACCTCCCACGTCCTCTTATGCGGGAGGTCGAAGCTAAAAGGAAAAAAGATCATTAAAAAATATATATATAAATGACCTTTAATAATTTTATAAAATATATAACTAAGAGTGTTGATCTTACTGACGCTACTCATGGAAGTGCCTTGTATATGTGACTCTGGCTCAACTGTCGATATCAAAGCATCCCATATATGTGCACTTGTTTGCCTACTTCTTGTTGTCATAACCATAAACAAAAGTACATAGAAATATCACTAATAAAAGTTTTTATAAGGTCATTCTGTTAGATTGTATGAGCTTAATCCAGTGGATAATCTAATAAATTGATTTGTTTCATTAATTAATTCATATTTTCATGCGTTATGAGATGAATGGTATTTTATTCTATGTTTGCACATGACCAATACAAAATGACATGAAGGTTCATGAGATGAACCAGATCCACAAGTATATTAGATTTTTTCTGTGTGTGGATGAGATTGACATACAAGAGACATAGATCACAAATCTTATACTTAATATGATTCACAACTAATGATGAGATTGGGCATCTCATCTTAAAAGGTTCCGGTACTGTGATCACTATGAGATAGTGTGATATGTCTCGATCATTAGAGTACTTGTAAGACGCTAGATCATTGTGCTGGTACATTGGATGTACAGAAGGATCATGAGTAGCACATTGTACAAATCTGTCTTTTGACCAAAAGACTGCTCTCATAATTCACAAGCAATAGGCTCTTAATCCTGAAAGATTAATGGACTCATGTTTCTACTATACATTTACTTTGAGTCATCAATGAGTGAGGCCAATTGTAGGTTAACACCTTGATGTCTTGGGTGTTGGAAGTAAGTGGGCCTCGTGGATATGTTTTTAAAACTTTTGACCCACTTGACTCAGGGATCAAGTACCCATAAGGCCATAAACCTCATCTAGAATGCAATTCCTCATTCTCATCAATCACACATAGCAATAAACTCTATCTAGAAGATAGAAAACAGCAACAAACAAGCAACCAAAAAATCCACAACTTCCAATGAAATAGATTATACCTTTGGAGCTCGGTTGTGCTCTAATGGAGAAGAAGACTTGCTAGTTGAAGAAACTCTTTCTTTGTAAGCAACTTAGGATCTCCAAGACCTCTTAGTCCTCCACGCTATATCCTGTATTAGATCTCTTCTCTAAAGGAGATGGGTGGATCTCCTAAAGAAAACAACAAGAAGCTCTAAGGAACTAGAAGAGAAAGAGAAATTGTGCAACACTTGCACAATGTGGAAGCCTGGGCGTGAATCCTTGTAGTGGACGTCCAAGGGGTTGAAAGTCCACGAGGATCCTAACCCTAGAGGGGGGGGTGAATAGGGTGAGCTACAATTATGACCAATTTAAATTAATTTTAGTTTCTTAAGGCAAACTAGTCACATGTGATGATAAACCATACAATATGCGGAAGATAAACAAAACAATCACCACAAAGCAATCACCACAACACAATATTTATAGTAGTTCGGCCAACGTGCCTACATCCACTACCGGCTTGTGCATCCAACACCCCACCGGATTTCCACTATGTATGCTTTTTCAAAGGCTAAGCAATAACCTATTCAATGTTGTTTTTCTAGGCTCAACAACAACCTTACAATGTGCTTTTCTAGGCTAAGCAATAACCTTTACAAAATGCTTTTCTTAGGCTAAGCAATAACCTTACAAGATGCTTTTCAAAGGCTAAGCAATAACCTTACACAATGTAGATTTCTCTAAGAAGGTGTCTTTCCAAAAGGTCACTCTAAGAGATACAAATTAAAGCTCAAAAGTTGTTGCCTCTTAAATAGGCTAATATGAAAGTTTAAAACAACTCACACAAACACTCTATGAATGCAAAAGTGTATGCTCATGATGTGTGTGTGTGATGACTTCAATCAAGTTTAAAAAGAAAGCTTAATCAAATATATGCTTAAAGCATTTGAAAGTTTAAGACACACAAAAGTTTTGATTGAAGTTTGATGCAAATCACATGAATAATAAACAACTTGTTAATGACATGAAATTCAAAGAATCACAAGTTGTATGAAAAATAAAGTTTAAGAAAGCATGTGATTTGATAAGAGTGATTGCAAACTAATCTAATTTACCAAGAAAGATATTGAGCTTGCAAATCAACTCTTTAAGGACTTGAAATCATGCATAAATGAAAATACAAAGGATTTGAACATGCATGAATTTCATTTGTATGGAAATCAAAATAACTTAGAAGATGTACCTTTTAAAAACTCATGAGTTTGATTTCCAAATAGCCCTCTAGCCTTTCCAACTTCTTCCCCTTTCTTTGGCTCCAAAATAGTCTCAAAGGTTCAAGTTTCAAGCCTTGAAAAAGGTTGGAAATGAATGGACTTTATAGCCAAAAAGTTGCCAACGGCTAGTTCTCGGTCGACCGGCAAAGAGGTCTCGGTCGACCGAGAAAGCACAACGGTCAAATTTCTGACCGTTGGAGCTACAGAACAGGTTCTGGAAAAAATGACTTCCAGTTGTCTCGGTCGACCGGCGACACTGCCGGGACACCCCTTTTTGCAAAAAATGCAACTTTTGCATATTTGAAGGTTTTTCTTTGGGGGACCTTTTGGCCACTAAATCAAGCTTGGAGAACATGTTTTAAAGATTCTAAAAACATGAAACACACAAAGCCTAAAAGGATTTGAAAACTTTAAAACCATAGGCTAGCTTGATTTGTAAAAACTCTTTTCAAGTGAAATTTGCATACACAAATGGTTCTTTTTGTGATGAATGTATGCAAAGCTCAAACCTAAATTCACAAGATGATTTTCCAAATATAATGCACAAGGAATAAGGTTTTCAAAAGAGTTTTGGGTTCTAAAACCAATGCATCCAAGTTTAAAACCAAAACATGCATAAAACAAAAGCTTTTCCAAATCTTAAAAGCTATGCATGGGTAAAACTAGATTTCAAGATATTTTAAATCAATGCATGTGTGTGAATTCAAATGATGCCAATATGCAAATGCATCCACCAAATTGCAAAAACAAAATACCTAACAATCTCCCCCTTTGCAATTTGATGGCAACTTACTCATCATTGAAATTACACACTTAGTCTTTAGCTCCCCCTAAGCTTGACAAGACTTGAAATCTTCTTGGATGCTCCTTCTCTTAGCTTGGGCTCTTTGGCTCTTTACTTCACTCTTCTTGATGCTTGGAGCTTGATCATTCTTCAAGCTTTCTTTCTTCTTCCTCTCATTGACCAAGCATCTTCTTTAGCTCCAAGCTTTCTTTCTTCTTTTTGCTCTCCCCCTTTGACCATGCCTCTCTCTCTTGAGAACTTGAAAGCTTTCTCCCCCTTTGATGGATAGGAGATCTTCGAGTACTTGAACTCTCGAACTCTCTCCCCCTTTGAAGAGTAGGAGATCTTTGAGTCACACTTGAACTCTCTCTCCCCCTTTGACATTAAATTGCAAAGGTACCTACACACATGAAACAAGGAAAATACCTTTAGTAGCACCTGTTAACAAATGAAATCGAAAATGAAATTCATAACAGGGTATCATGTGAGAAAGTTATCTCTAAGGGTTCAAAAACAATCCAAGGGTGAATTTGATCAAAACTAATTCTTCCTATGAAGGTTTACACTCCCCCTCAATCCATTCTCTTCTTTTGTCAACCTTTTGACAAGATATAACTATTAGAATCAAGAAGTAGATGGTTTAACCAAGTGAGGGTCAACTTCAAGGAAAGGATTAGATTCATTTAACTATGAAGCTCAATATGATCAAATTACCAAAAGAGAGCTAGGTCTAAAGAGAGAAACGATCATGGATACCAATTGAAATAAACATATCAATTGAGATTAAAGGATGTGACTATAAACTCAATCACTCTAAAATGGATTTAAAAGTATAACTATTAGGAAAAAATCCAAATTGGAGCTATCCATGATGCAATGGGGTTTACTAAACATAGCATTAAATAATTTAACTATGGAAAGCATATGCTATGTAAAGTTTTGAAAATCATTTCATTCAAACAATAAATATGACTATTAATGTGCAAGAATGAGTGAAATGAAATTCAAACATGAAGCCAACCTCAACTATAACCAACCAATATTATGAACACATAAACATGGTGGTCATGAGATATACCTATATGAGCAAAAGAGGTGGCAACATGAGCATTATGATGCTAATGGTGTGTGACATGGAACAATCATATTACTTATCAAGTTCAATCCAATGCACACAAGTTTTATCACATTCACAAGAAATCAAATCAATCAAACAATATACCAATTGAATCCAATTGAATTTGATAACATGATTAAGAGCAAGAAAGTGACAAACTTCCATCAAGCATCATAAATGCATATTCATCACTTTTAAAGATATGACTATTGAGCAAAGTGATGAACAAGAGAAATTGCAATGCAAAAAGATATGACTAGAAAAAGCATGCAATTCTCAAAGTGTCCAAATCATATGAATTCAACTACTAAGATATCCATCAACCAACATAAATGTAAGGAATGGATTTCAAAGAGATTCATATGATTAAGAACACTACTTATGAAGTTGAAACATGTATAAGGATGATATCACATAGAGAAAATACATGAATCAACATCATAACCATCCAAAAAGTAATGACTATTAGGCATAGAGGATGGATTTGGGTTCTAGTATGGTTTCTACAAGAATTACTAAGAACACAACCATACATGAAACCAATTGACATTTGCATATAAAAAGAATGACTAAATAAGCAAAGATGCAAATGACTTGAAACAACAATTGATTATGACTAAATTAGCTATGAAAGCTTTTAAAGTCACAAACAATTTAATCATGTAAAGAAATGCAATGCAAGGCATATGAGTGCAAAAAGCAAATCAAACATGATGAAATTATAATCAAAAGATTTTGAAAACCATGATGTGTAACTAGAAAGGTGCATGAAAACAAAATCAAATGATCATAATGAAATGCAATGCATTATAATAGATGTAACTAAGAAAGAACAAAATGCAAAGCAACATGACCAACAAAAAGATTTAACTATTAAAGAATAGGTTGGTCAATGAGGTCCAAGGCCTTAAGGTTTGTCTAAGTATAAAACTTTGGGAATCCACCTAAGGTCTTGTGAGGGTTGAACTTTGAGGTCTAGTTTGGACTTCTCACCAACTATAGGAGATTTGACTTGATAAATTTTCAATTTGAACTTATCACCATGATATTTAGATTTTACTAATGTAATCTTAGATTGGTGATTAGTCTTTTGAGGTTGGTGATTCTTCTTCTTAGGGGATTGTTTTCTATTCTTCTTATTTTCTCCCTTTCCTTGACTTTTGAATTTTAAATTTAACTTTGTAATTTTCTTCAAAAGTTCTTTCATGTTTTGACTTAAGGGAGGTAGGTTGAGAAGCTTTTTGTCAATAGATTCTTTTAAACTTGGTTTAACTTGTTTAAACTTCTTAGAATCTATCTTAGGAGACTCCATTTTAATAGATTTAACTTGTTTAGTCTTTTTGGAGTCTTTCATGATTATTGGTGTCTTACCCTTCATAGGTTTTGATTCTCCATTCTTTAGTTCAAAGATGGGCTTAGACACATAGCTTCTTTTTCTTAGTTTGCACTCAAATTTTAGATGTCCTTCTTTACCACAATAATGACATTTAATTTTGGACATTTGAGAGAGAGTGCTAGAGAATGAGGACTCACCTTTCACAAATGTGTTGGTGAACTTAGGGTCATGTGAAATATTCCTATCAAAACCAAGACCCGTCCTATCTCCATGTGGTTTACCCAATTTAAATAATTTTTCAAGTCTTTCTTCACTTTGGGTAAACTTGCACTCATACTTTTGTTTATATCCTTCAAGTTGAGTGACTTTGGTTATAAGGATTGAATTTTCATGTTTAACTTTTGAAAGTTCATTTTCAATATCCTTATGTTTGCTTATCTCTTCATTGGCAAGTTTTAATTCATGTTTTAGTTCATTAACAACTTTAGATCCAAGTTCTTGTGTTTTTAACTTACTTTTAATCAACTTGGCTTCTAAGTTGTTAAAGTCTTTGTCTTGCCTTTTTATTTGATCTCTTAGTTTTAGATTTTCCTTATTGACATTTTCATAACCCATCTTTAATTCTTTTAGTTCATCTTGAATGTTGGATAGGTTATTTAAAGAGATCATGAACTTAGATTCTACACAATTTATAAATTCATCTTTTTCTCTAAGTTCATTTTTAGAAGAGTCTAATTCTTGGTTTAGCCTTATAGATTCTTCTTTTAATCTTTTATTTTTCTTGGAAACCTCTAAGGACCATGTGTACAATTCCTCATAGGCTTCAAGTTCATCATATTCTTCTTCTTTTAATTCAAGTTGAGATTCCTTAATTTCAATGTTTGAATCTCCATAAGATGGAAGAATGAGGGGTCTAGAAGAATCTACAAGGTCTAGCATAGTGGAGTCCATTCTAATGATTTTCAATAAAAGGACAACTCTAGGGTTTTAACTCTAGGTTTTTACACCTAATCAAGAGTTCCAAACACTTGATCCTAAGGGATAGAGCACTTGGCTCTGATACCAATTGATGAGGGGTCTGAATTTCTTCAAAACCCTTGAGGACCCACATCCTCTTAACACGGATCACCAAATGGTACCTATCAGAGTCCAGACACATGGAGCACGATAGTCCCCCCCCCCCCCACATGCCTGCC
This sequence comes from Cinnamomum chago, assembly GCA_038049695.1. Classification (NCBI taxonomy): domain Eukaryota; kingdom Viridiplantae; phylum Streptophyta; class Magnoliopsida; order Laurales; family Lauraceae; genus Cinnamomum; species Cinnamomum chago. Next base: position 88,216,728 of record CP142453.1, on the reverse strand, counting down.
ACGAACGGAGAGTCCCTATTTATCCGCTATTTCAAGCGAGAGTTTCCGTGGATGCGAGTGATCACGACTCACAAGGAGTTTTTCCGAGGCTCTACAGCTCTGATACCAATTGAAAGTCCACGAGGATCCTAACCCTAGAGGGGGGGGGGGGTGAATAGGGTGAGCTACAATTGTGACCAATTTAAATTAATTTTAGTTTCTTAAGGCAAACTAGTCACATGTGATGATAAACCATACAATATGCGGAAGCTAAACAAAACAATCACCACAAAGCAATCACCACAACACAATATTTATAGTGGTTCGGCCAACGTGCCTACATCCACTACCGGCTTGTGCATCCAACACCCCACCGGATTTCCACTATGTATGCTTTTTCAAAGGCTAAGCAATAACCTATTCAATGTTGTTTTTCTAGGCTCAACAACAACCTTACAATGTGCTTTTCTAGGCTAAGCAATAACCTTTACAAAATGCTTTTCTTAGGCTAAGCAATAACCTTACAAGATGCTTTTCAAAGGCTAAGCAATAACCTTACACAATGTAGATTTCTCTAAGAAGGTGTCTTTCCAAAAGGTCACTCTAAGAGATACAAATTAAAGCTCAAAAGTTGTTGCCTCTTAAATAGGCTAATATGAAAGTTTAAAACAACTCACACAAACACTCTATGAATGCAAAAGTGTATGCTCATGATGTGTGTGTGTGATGACTTCAATCAAGTTTAAAAAGAAAGCTTAATCAAATATATGCTTAAAGCATTTGAAAGTTTAAGACACACAAAAGTTTTGATTGAAGTTTGATGCAAATCACATGAATAATAAACAACTTGTTAATGACATGAAATTCAAAGAATCACAAGTTGTATGAAAAATAAAGTTTAAGAAAGCATGTGATTTGATAAGAGTGATTGCAAACTAATCTAATTTACCAAGAAAGATATTGAGCTTGCAAATCAACTCTTTAAGGACTTGAAATCATGCATAAATGAAAATACAAAGGATTTGAACATGCATGAATTTCATTTGTATGGAAATCAAAATAACTTAGAAGATGTACCTTTTAAAAACTCATGAGTTTGATTTCCAAATAGCCCTCTAGCCTTTCCAACTTCTTCCCCTTTCTTTGGCTCCAAAATGGTCTCAAAGGTTCAAGTTTCAAGCCTTGAAAAAGGTTGGAAATGAATGGACTTTATAGCCAAAAAGTTGCCAACGGCTAGTTCTCGGTCGACCGGCAAAGAGGTCTCGGTCGACCGAGAAAGCACAACGGTCAAATTTCTGACCGTTGGAGCTACAGAACAGGTTCTGGAAAAAATGACTTCTAGTTGTCTCGGTCGACCGAGACCTGTGTCTCGGTCAACCGGCGACACTGCCGGGACACCCCTTTTTGCAAAAAATGCAACTTTTGCATATTTGAAGGTTTTTCTTTGGGGGACCTTTTGGCCACTAAATCAAGCTTGGAGAACATGTTTTAAAGATTCTAAAAACATGAAACACAAAGCCTAAAAGGATTTGAAAACTTTAAAACCATAGGCTAGCTTGATTTGTAAAAACTCTTTTCAAGTGAAATTTGCATACACAAATGGTTCTTTTTGTGATGAATGTATGCAAAGCTCAAACCTAAATTCACAAGATGATTTTCCAAATATAATGCACAAGGAATAAGGTTTTCAAAAGAGTTTTGGGTTCTAAAACCAATGCATCCAAGTTTAAAACCAAAACATGCATAAAACAAAAGCTTTTCCAAATCTTAAAAGCTATGCATGGGTAAAACTAGATTTCAAGATATTTTAAATCAATGCATGTGTGTGAATTCAAATGATGCCAATATGCAAATGCATCCACCAAATTACAAAAACAAAATACCCAACAGGGGTTTGTTCCCCTTTTTATAGCTTGGCAATTCTCTTCTTACTAATAATTAATTAGAAGTCTTACTTCCAAAAGAATTAGTAACTTTTTTCCTTTTAATTATTATAGAAGTCTCACTTCAAATAGAAGTAGTAACTCTTTAATTCCTTCCTTTTAGAGTTCAAGTCGGATTAGTATCTTTCTAATAACTTGGGCTAGCATGGGGACCACTAGGGATTCCATAGAAAGCTGGCTCCAACTGGGACACCGTGACCCCACCTCTCATGTGCAATCTAGGCCCACAGTTGATTGCAAATAATATCACTATATAAATGCAATTGCACTCCAGTCTTAGGAATAAATTACAAAGAAGACCCTAAACTTCCCAATTACCGTAAGTATGCCCCTCTATCAATATCCATGGATCAATTGGATTAAACCTGTCTCACCAATTTAGATCCACAACTTATTATCCTTAAGACCCAATTAATCACAATGATCATTAGTACCATCCAATTAACTCTTAATTGAGATGGGTGCGTACTTACTAATGATAAATCCATTAATTGGCACAAGGGGATAATATAGATAGATTCCATCTTGACCATTCAATGTTCCCACAGTCCTACGACCATGTACCCAAGACACCGAGTTATTGACCTACAGTTGGCCTCACTCATTGGTGACTCAAAGAAAATGAATAGACAGAAACTTGAGTTCATCAATGTCTCATAATTGAGAGCCTATTGCTAGGGAATTATGAGAGCAGACCTTAAAATCGAGACAGTACTTCATTCAAACATAAGTACATCATTCATATAAAGAAAGTAAATGATCAATCACCATAACACACAAGTTTATAGTGGTTCGGCCAAATTGCCTACATCCACTCCCGGTAAACCTACCGGATTTCACTAACTCAAATTAAGGTTTAGGATCACCTCAAACCTTATAAATTCATCACTATGCTTTTCAAGGCTAAGCATAAACCTTTACAACATTAACTATGCTTTTCAAGGCTAAGCACCAACCTTAACAACAAGAGATTTTATCTTAAGAAATATGCCTATGAATGCATGGATTAAGAGAACAATGTAAGTGCAATGGAGTGCCTCTAAATAGGCTAAATAGAAAAGGGAAACTCAACTTCTAGACCAATGCATATGAATGACAAAGTTTATGAATAATGCGTATACTAGAAATCACTCTTTCTCTTTTTAAAAGATGAAACTTTGAATGATGCAAAGATAATAATCATATGTATGAGAAAGAGTTGTTTGACAAACATATGGTTTTCCAAAAAGATCAACCTTGAATAGTAAAAGTATAATCTTAGGATTAACAAGTTAGATTTGAAACAAAGATTCATAACTCATGTGAATGACTAATCATATGTTGATTTCATAAAGCTAAGATATTTCAAAGTTCAAAGCATGTTATGAAAGACAACACTTCAATAGAAAAACATCTATTTAATCATGCATTGAAGAAAATCAAAGATAAAGAAACAAAGCATGATTTTAAAGGACTTAGGATAAAGGAAGCACACCCATTTAGATAATCAAAGGTTGAATCAATGGAATGGCTTCATAATCCCTTCAATAATGCTCTTGAAAAGTTGTAAGACTTTGGCCTCAAAAGTCCTTGAAAGTTCAGCAACTTTTTCCAAACAAAAAGCCACTTTTTATAAAGAAAAAGTTCCCAACGGCTAGTGCCAGGCCGGCCTGGTACAAGGCCGGGTCGACCGGGTACACACAACGGCTATAAAAAAGTCCGTTGGAGAGGCTACAACTCAAAAATCCCTGTCGACCCGCAAAGTGCCCGGTCGACCGGGTCGCTTGGCCCGGTCGACCAGCCACACAGGCAGGTCGACCTGAAGACTGCCAAGAATTTCTGAAATTTTAGAAACTTGCAACTTAGAGGGCATCTTTCCAGGGGACTTTGAGACACATTTCTCAAGCATGAATTCATGACTAAAAAGGGATGAAAACTGATTTTCTAAAGACATGAAAACTCCAAATCAAAATAAGGATTAAAGAAGGAAACATTGGAAAGCTTGAATGATTTTTGAACTTAAAGATTTTAAACACTTAGAGGTTTGAAAATCTGAAATCAGAAACTCCATGATCTTAAGATACAAAACTGATTTGAAAACCATGCATAACATATGATAAAAACAAAGATTATGAAAGAGAAATATGCATGAAGATCCTAAGAATAAGAACATGAAGGAATGAGAGGTCAAGCTATGAAAATGAATGCATCCTATCAAATTGCAACAAAACAAAAACTCTAACAATCTCCCCCTTTGCAATTTGATGGCAACTCTAGAAGCTTGAACTTTCTCTCAATTTCTTTTGAAACTTGAACAACAACTTCTTTGGATATTTAAGGAGCTTTGGATAATTAAGGAGCTTTGGATATTCGGGAGCATTTGGATATTTTGGAGCTTTGGATTTTCCTAGCGAGAGGGACGACCTTAGACGACAAACTAAGAAGCTACACAGAGCTACACAAATAACACTCTAGGCAAAGCTACTCCCCCTCAACATTAGCAACCCTTGAATCTTCTCCCCCTCAATTGGTGAACACCTTGAGGAACACTTGATATTTCTCTCCCCCTTTGACATCTAATTGCAAAGGAGCCTGCCCATCAAAGATAAAACATACAACCTTGTTAGTAGCACCTGTTTATAAGAGACATGATAAAAATAAAGTGTGGTAACAGGTGATTAGCCAACAAAAATTTAGAATTCAGGGCAAGGGCCAATGCCCAATTGATGTCTCAATTTCATGAACCGTTCATTTCCAAGGGGTTTAGTAAATAAGTCAACCAATTGAGAATCAGTTGGAATATAAAGTAACTCAATAGAACCTTGATCACCATGATCACGCAAGAAATGATAGCGGATGTCAATGTGTTTAGTGCGAGAATGCTGAACAGGTTTTTTTGAAATGCTAATGGCACTTGAGTTGTCACACATGATAGGCATACAATGTTGTGGAACATTATAATCTAACAAAGTTTGTTTCATCCACAACAATTGAGCACAACAGCTATCTGCAGCAATGTACTCAGCTTCTGCAGTAGACAAGGATACAGAATTTTGCCTTTTGCTATGCCAAGCTACTAAGCAATTTCCTATGAAATAACAACATCCACTGGTGCTCTTCCTATCATCTATAGATCCTACCCAGTCGGCATCACTATATCCAATCAATTGTAAAGAGGAGTCACAAGGATACTGTCGCGACCCCGGAATGGAACCCCGGGCCCGCGATGTGTCGTTACATTGTTTTCCCACAGGTTCCCGCGGTGAGGATTCACGAGGCACGCGGAATCTGTCTCACGCGATCAAGTATGCGGAAGCGTGTAGCAAATCACATCACGATAAGCACCAATAAAAATTTTAAGTGCATTGACAAATGATAACAAGACATAGTATCAAAAGAAAGGAGTTAACATGGCATTCCCATCATAATTCAAGTTATGAGACTAACATGAAAGTAAGTTAATTTTTTGTTACATCCCATAAGAGGCCAACAGAGGCCAATACAATTCTCAAAATAACAAAGAACCCCATGACAAAATGACGAAACTCAAGAACCCGCCCGACGTCTAGTTGACATCGTCGGGCTGCCACTCTCTAGCTGGGGGTGGCTCAAGAGCCTCCTCCGGACGCTCCTCCTCAAAGGCAACGTCTCCTGTACCTGGGCACCAACAAACAAGGATCAAACACGACGGTTTGGCAGGTAATCAATTTAGGTGCAAGCATGAAACAATAAACGTTTTAAGAAAATATATAAGCAAATCCCTAATTTGAAATAGTACAATGATTGAGATACATTTTCGAGAATACATAACAAAGTTGAGATACTAAAACAAACTAGCATGGATACATATAATATCATGAATAGTTACATTCCACAAAGAGCCCATCCTTTCTCTATCATTTATAATGAAAAGAGCAAGCACGCACGACAAGCACGATATACATAATATAATCACGACACGATTCCCACATATACGGGGATTTCCGGCCGCGGAACCGGACACGCACGATGTGTAATAAATACACGACCAGTCTGCAGACAGTCCACATGTTTAAGGACCCCTAGACAGTGGATCAAACTGAAAGGGCAGTCCAAGCTCAGTGGTGTTCACTTAATTCATGAATGCACAAAACACGCGAAACACTATCAAAACATGTCGAGATAAAAAGGGAGAAGTCACTTATCAAAACACGACGAACACGACTAGCAAAAGGCATAATTAATATGCTTAACACGCTTAGGAAGTGATCCCCCTTTTCTTGAAACAATTCTTCAAAACGAGCTTATACTTGAAATCCAAAACGAGTACACGATGGTACTTATTGTACCAAGACGGAGATTCAAATACGAAGTCTGTCAAGCATGTGTTAAAGCTATTAGTTGACTTTTGTGTAATTGGGACCCCAAATGTCAGAAATATGCATAGATTGGTGTCTCCGAAGTTGGGTTGCATTTCAAAGTTCCATTTACACAATGTCAAGCCAAAACCCTTAACATAGTCTAGTTTTCAACCTTCAAGAAAATACATAAATGGAACAATCCTTTTTCCTGAATCTGGCAGGTTCGCTCGAGCGGGCCATGAGGTCGCTCGGGCGAACAACTCTCTGTCTTGGTCCAGACTAGACAGTGGGCAGTTCGTTCGAGCGGACCATAAGGTCGCTCGAGCGGACAACTCTCTGTCTGCGCCCGGACCAAGAGTTGCCTGGTCGCTCGAGCGGACCAAGGGGTCGCTCGAGGGAACAGGCTTCTGCCTGTGCTCGCTGAGTGCAGAAAAAGCCTTTCTCTTGTAAAACTTCCAATACATTTCTCTCCTTCTTCTCAACCTTAAGCCACATACAATCCCTTGAGCCTTCATGCTCACCAAGGGCTCATATTTCATATTTTCAAACAAACAATCCAAATGAAACATGATCATGAAGCTTATAAACAAGTTTATATGTACAATTTCTAAAATAACAATGTAATCAAAATACGCACGCAACATTGAACCTATAGAGATTACTTGCCTTTGCCCAAATGCTAAACAATCCTCTCCAAGCACTCCACTCAAGCTATTCCAACACTACAAGAATCCCAAGGATAAAACCACTCAAACTCAACAAAAATGAAAACAAAGAACCCATTTTTACAAAAGGGTTTGTAAACATGAAAAACAAGATTTCTAAGGAACTAGAAAGACTTCATTAAGGAGATGGGTTGGAGCTCTTACCTAGAAAAGGTCAAACAAGAGAGGAGGAAGAAAATGGAGCTCTTGCCCAACTTGGAACTTCAAGAAATTTGCATCAATGGAGAGCTTAGGATGAGAGGAAGAAGATGATGGTCTTAGAATTCCATTTGGAGGCTTCTAGCTTGGGCATGCAAGGTGAGGAAGATGGAAGAAAAGGGGGTTTTCTATTTAGAGCTTGGTACTCTAGGGTTAGGGCTTGAGAATGAAAAGAGTGGAAGAGAAGGAGTGTTAACTTAAACACTAGTGAATGGGGCCCAATGAACTTGAACCTTGTATTGGCAAAAACGTGATCATGCGGGCCTCGAATGAACTTGACGAAGAAGGATAAAACGATCCTCGAAATATCTAGTTTCCAAAAAGTATATTTTTGGCATGGTTTTGAGATCTCGAAATTTGTGTCCAGATTTGTGTATAAAAGACAACTTTATCCTTTTTGGGCCAAAACTTGGGTTTTTGGGCTTCAAACATGAATGGGCTGAAAACGAAAGTTGTAACACATAGAAAACTCATTCAAATGAAATAAAAATCACAATTACACGGAAACCGATACGATCCTCCCAAGCTTACACGTGCACTCAGACCTTCCTGAGTGTGTCTGACTAATACTAAACGTTCTCAAAATTCCCAAAGCTATGTCCAAGACTAAAACTAATTACTTCTAACCCAACGACAACTAAACCCACTTAAGACTAAACACGCACTAATCGCACACTAATCGAATTGGTCTGGGTCGGGGTCTAACAGATACCAGATGCCATAATGAGTTGTTCCATTGACATATTTGATGATACGTTTGACAGCTTTAAGATGGGACTCACGAGGATCTGATTGATACCTAGCACAAATTCCAACACTAAAGGATAGATCCGGTCTACAAGCTGTGAGGTAGAGAAGACTTCCTATCATACTACGGTAGAGTTTTTGGTATACTTTAACACCACCTAGGTCACTAAAGAGTTTTGAAGTAGAAGCCATGGGGTTGCAACTAGACTTAGAGTTTTCTAGACCAAACTTCTTAACGATTTCTAAGGCAAATTTGGGCTGGCTAAGAAAAATCCCTTTCTCGGTTTGATTAACTTGAAGTCCTAGGAAGAATTGCAGGGGACTGACCAGACTCATCTCAAAAGTGGAGCTCATCAATTCTGAAAATCCTTGTGCTAGTTTCTCTGAAGTAGATCCAAACACTATATCATCAACATAGATTTGAGCTACAAGAATGTCTTGATCAATTTTCTTGATAAACAGGGTCTTATCAACTTTCCCACAGTCAAAATCATTTTCAATCAGATGATTTGTAAGCTTTTCATACCAAGCCCGTGGTGCTTGTTTTAATCCATAGAGAGCTTTCTTGAGTTTGTATACGTACTCGGGATGATGAGGGTCTTCAAAGCCTTCTGGTTGAGTAACATAAACATCTTCTTCAATTTCTCCATTCAAGAAGGCACTTTTGACATCCATTTGAAATAGTTTGATTCTCATGCTACTCGCATAACTCAATAGGATTCTTATGGATTCCAAACGAGCTATAGGAGCAAAAGTTTCTTCAAAATCAATTCCTTCTATTTGAGCATATCCTTTTGCTACTAGTCTTGCTTTGTTTCTCACAACATTTCCAGATTCATCTGACTTGCTCTTGAAAATCCACTTAGTGCCAATGGGATTTTTCTCTGTAGGTAATGGAACAAGATCTCAAACATCATTTTTCTTAAATTGATTCAATTCTTCTTGCATAGCTTCCATCCATTCAAATTTTGATTCAGCTTCAGAAAAATTCTTGGGCTCGATTTGAGAGACAAAGGAGTAATGAGCACATAGATTTTGAACTTGTTTCCGAGTCATAACCCCACTGTTGATATCTCCAATGATATTATCCAAAGTGTGATTTTTCATTAATTTGGTTGGAACAATGGCTTTGGATGGAATGATATCACTTTTATCTTTAGGACTTGGTTGTTCAACATCAATTTCAACTTCATCATCATCTTGAAGAATTCTTCCAATTTGATTCGTGTCATCGATGACAACATGAGCTGACTCCATTATGGTCATGGTTCTATGATTAAATACTCTGTATGCTTTGCTCCTTTCAGAATAGCCTAGGAAAATTCCTTCATCAGATTTAGGCTCAAAATTTTCCAACTACTCCCTATCTCTTAGAATATAACATTTGCTTCCAAACACTTTCAAATACCCCAAATTAGGTTTTCTTTCAAAATAAAGCTTGTAGGGAGTTTGGTTGGTATTCTTAGTGAGATAGACTCTGTTGATGAGATAACAAGCAGTATTCACAGCTTCAGCCCATAGATTACGAGAGAGATTCTTTTCATTAAGCATGGTCCTAGCCATTTCTTGAATAACTCTATTTCTCCTTTCAGCCACTCCATTTTGTTGAAGAGTTTTAGGAGCAGAATATTGATGATTGATTCCATGACTCTCACAAAATTTAGCAAATTTTTCATTTTCAAACTCTCCCCCATTATCACTTCTAATCTTTCGAATTTTACAATCCTTTTCCACTTGTATCTTATTGCAAATTCTTATGATATTGTCTACAACATCCGATTTAGCATGAAGAAAAGCAACCCATCCAAACCGAGAATAATCGTCTACCATAACCAGAATAAATTTCTTTCCTCCAATACTTTGCACTGGTGCAGGTCCAATCAAGTCCATGTGGATTAATTCAAGAGGACGGGAAGACGATATATCCTTTAAACCTTTGAAGCTCTTCTTGATTTGTTTACCCAGTTGGCAAGCCTTCCAGAGTTCAGCTTTTTCATCACTTAACTTGGGAATTCCTTTCACAATTTCATTCTTCAATAAGGTTTTTATCAATTTGAAATTTATGTGACCCATCCTTTGGTGCCATAAGTAATTCTCTTGATCTTTAGTTATCAAGCACCTAGATTCATTGTCATCACATTCTTCTATAATGTAAATGTTTCCTTTTGTCCTTGATCCAGTAAGAATAACTTGATGGGTTTTATCATTTACCACTTTGAATGATTGACTGTCAAAGACTACCTTCTTTCCTTTGTCACATAATTGGCTAATGCTAAGAAGATTGTGTTTCAATCCTTCCACAAGAAATACATCATTTAGAGTTGGTATTTGATCTCCTTTCACACTTCCCTTGCCAATGATTTGAGCTTTACTATTATCTCCAAAAGACACATTTCCTCCATCATATTCCACTATAGAGCTGAATCTAGATCGGTCTCCTGTCATGTGTTTTGAATAACCACTATCTAAGAACCAGGTAGGGTTTTCCTTTGCTTTTAAAGTGGTTTGAACTAGGAGACTCTCAAAGTTTGTTCCCTTTACCATCCAACTAGATAAAGGTGATTTATAGGGAACGGTCTTGGGGACAAATTTGAAAGGTATTCTAGAGGGATTTTTGAGAGACAACCTAATTTTGTATGGGCAATTAGGGACCAAATGTCCACTACGATTGCAAAAATGACAAGTCCATCTAGGGGTATAATTTCTCTCAACTATAGGTTTGTGGAGACTCTTAGTAGATATTTGAAAACTCTTCTTCATATCACTAGGGGAACCTTCAAAACCTATTCCATTCTTATCACCATAAATTTTATGCATGCCCAACATTTGATAAAATTTCTCATTTCCCAAGGTGAATTTATCAACAATGAATTTTCCTTTATTGAGTTTCATTTGTAGAGAGTTTGTTTCAAGTTGACTAGATTCAAGCTTGGATTGTAAATTATGAATTTGTTTTTTAGCATGAATTAAATCTTCATTTAGAGTGGTGATTTTATGTTCCAAGTTGATTTTCTCATTGATTGTTAATTTCAATTCATCTTTTATGATACTTACTTCATTTACAAGCTTTTTGGAATCTTCTTTTAAAATTTTATTTTTCTTAATTAAGATTTCCCAATTTTCATATAGTTCATCATAAGCTTGTTGAATTCCATTATCTTCATCTTCTTCATTTGTTTCTTCTTGCCCTAATGTGTCATCTATTAATGTATTATGCTCATTGGTGTCTTCAATAGATGAAAGTCGAAGCCAATTAGGGAAATTTTCATCTTCATCATTAGAGGATTCATTTTTGTCACAATCTTCATCTTCCTCATCCCAAGTTATGTTTAATGTCTTCTTTCCTTTCTTATCTCCTTTTTCAAATTCTTTAGGGGTGGAAAAATTTTGGGCAATATGTCCAAACCCCTTGCAATTGTAACATTGCACATCCTTTTTAATAAATGATCCTTTGGGGTTTCTTTGGAATCTAGGACTTTTGCTTCCATCAAAATTTCTATTGTTCTTGTTGTTCCTAAAGAACTTTTTAAATTTCTTAACAAATAAAGCATTATCCTCATCACTATCAACCTCACTTTCATTTTCTTTAGATTGAGAGGAAAAAGCTACTCCTTTCTTTTTGTCTTGAACTTCAAAGTATAATTCATATGTAAGGAGATTTCCTCTTAGTTCTTCAATTTTAGTTTTGTCAACATCTTTGCTTTCCGTTATGGCTACAATTTTAGGCCTGAATCTTTTTGGGAGAGATCTTAAAATCTTTCTAACAGCTTTAGATTCATCCATCTTTTCATCTAGACCTATAAGAGAGTTGACAATTTCCATGAATTTAGAGTAGAACTCATCAAATGTTTCTTCTTCAAGCATTTTAATATCTTCTAATTTAGAGGTCAACATTTGAATTTTGGCTATCTTAACCTGATTTGTGCCTTCATGGGTGGTCTCTAGGGTATCCCAGACTTCCTTAATAGAGTTGCAATTAACTACTCTATTAAATTCTTCTTGAAATAGAGCACAATATATGGAATTTTTTGCCTTAGCATTTAAATTTGCTCTATCCTTTTCCCCTTGAGTCCAGGTACTTTTGGGTTTGATTTGTAAGGATATGACATTCCCCTCAGAGTCCTTTTCTGTGGTAGTGGGAGGATGATAGCCATCTTCTATGATGTTCCACACATCTAAGCTTTGGGATTCCAAGAACACTTGCATTCTAATTTTCCAATAACGATAGTGTGTTCCATTAAACAAAGGAGGTCTATTGGTGGCATTGCCTTAACCCAAATGAGTTTGCATGGTGGCAACAAAAGAAAAACACTCACTAGGATTCTAACTCTAGGTGGTTAAACCTAAACAAGAGCAACTTGGCTCTGATACCAATTGAAAGTCCAAGAACGAATCCTAGAGGGGGGGGGGGGATGAATAGGGTGAGCTCTAAGAACCTAGACCAATTTGAATTCTTTTAACTTTTAAGTCAATTAAGCTTTGATGAGGATTAATTATCTTGTGATAGAGAGGAGTCTCTAAGATAAGCATACACAATGAATAACCAACTACAATCTTCATTCAAACATAAGTACATCATTCATATAAAGAAAATAAATGATCAATCACCATAACACACAAGTTTATAGTGATTCGGCCAAATTGCCTACATCCACTCCCGGTAAACCTACCGGATTTCACTAACTCAAATTAAGGTTTAGGATCACCTCAAACCTTACAAATTCATCACTATGCTTTTCAAGGCTAAGCATAAACCTTTGCAACATTAACTATGCTTTTCAAGGCTAAGCACAAACCTTAACAACAAGAGATTTTCTCTTAAGAAATATGCCTATGAATGCATGGATTAAGAGAACAATCTAAGTGCAATGGAGTGCCTCTAAATAGGCTAAATAGAAAATGGAAACTCAATTTCTAGACCTATGCATATGAATGACGAAGTTTATGAATAATGCATATAATAGAAATCACTCTTTCTCTTTTTAAAAGATGAAACTTTGAATGATGCAAAGATGATTATCATATGTATGAGAAAGAGTTGTTTGACAAACACATGGTTTTCCAAAACGATCAACCTTGAATAGTAAAAGTATAATCTTAGGATTAACAAGTTAGATTTGAAAACAAAAGATTCATAACTCATGTGAATGACTAATCATATGTTGATTTCATAAAGCTAAGATATTTCAAAGTTCAAAGCATGTTATGAAAGACAACACTTCAATAGAAAAACATCTATTTAATCATGCATTGAAGAAAATCAAAGATAAAGAAACAAAGCATGATTTTAAAGGACTTAGGATAAAGGAAGCACACCCATTTAGAAGATCAAAGGCTGAATCAATGGAATGGCTTCATAATCCCTTCAATAATCTCTTGAAAAGTTGTAAGACTTTGGCCTCAAAAGTCCTTGAAAGTTCATTAACTTTTTCCAAACAAAAAGACACTTTTTATAAAGAAAAAGTTCCCAACGGCTAGTGCCCGGTCAACCTGGTACAGGGCCGGGTCGACCGGGTACACACAACGGCTATAAAAAAGTCCGTTGGAGAGGCTACAGCTCAAAAATCCCTGTCGACCCGCAAAGTGCCCGGTCGACCGGGTCCCTTGGCCCGGTGGACCAGCCACACAGGCAGGTCGACCTGAAGACTGCCAAGAATTTCTGAAATTTTAGAAACTTGCAACTTAGAGGGCATCTTTCCAGGGGACTTTGAGACACATTTCTCAAGCCTGAATTCATGACTAAAAAAGGATGAAAACTGATTTTCTAAAGACATGAAAACTCCAAATCAAAATAAGGATTAAAGAAGGAAACATTGGAAAGCTTGAATGATTTTTGAACTTAAAGATTTTAAACACTTAGAGGCTTGAAAATCTGAAATAAAAAACTCCATGATCTTAAGATACAAAACTGATTTGAAAACCATGCATAACATATGATAAAAACAAAGATTATGAAAGAGAAATATGCATAAAGATCCTAAGAATAAGAACATGAAGGAATGAGAGGTCAAGCTATGAAAATGAATGCATCCTATCAAATTGCAACAAAACAAAAACTCTAACATTATGATGCTGTAGTTTTGTCATGCTGCCTTGTATTGGCTCATCAGCTGCTGTGGAGGGTAGTGTAATCCTCCTTTTTGGTTTCCTCTAGTGCTTAGAAGTGCAGAGTCTTGTTCTTAGTGACTTTTTGAATCTTCTTTGTGTCCTGCTCTGCTCTCCTGTGGCTTCCCTTAGTTGATGTGAAGCTTTTGTTGGGTGTAGTGTCTGTCTGCTTTCTTTTGTTTTTCTGTCTCCTTAGTTCTATGTCCTCTCTTTTGGTAAATTTGCCTTTTAGGCTTGTTTTTTTGTAAGCCTCCCTTTGTTGTTTCCTCTTTGTATTTTTGGGGGCTTATGCCCTTTTCCCTCTTTCTTTAGTACAAATTTACCTGTAAAAAAAACTGCTAAACGGATTATTGGTCACCACATCATATATTAAATGTTTCCTTGATTATATCTACCATATTACTCATAATAGAATTAAATTTTCATTTCATACATTTCATTTCTATAAGAGGACACCAAGTTAGGTGTAATAGGAACTATTTAAGTGTCCGTAGGCATCACGACTTGAAGAACTCCTATAATTTCTTTGATAAGCTTCTTGGTTTGAGAGAAGTTGCTAAATGTACGTTGTTATCAAGTTGTTGTTGCCAGAGACTGAATCATATCTATCTTGAGGTAGAGAAATCAAGGACATCTGTAATTCAGCATCAGCTGAACTTGTGAAAAATTGAAGGCAAATTGTATTGTTTTTTGTCACACTTGTTGGTTGAATGGCTGGCTAGGTTGCATGAGATGGTTACATGAGCACATGCATGATACAATCATCCATTAACTATAACACATAAGTGCAATTAATTTGTTGGATAACCAGTACGCACATGCCTCTTATGTTTTTTTTTTTTTTTTGTTAAGACTTACATGTGTATTATATATGATATTGAAATTCCTATGTTACCTTGTTGTTTGTTTTTACTTTTGTTAAGACTTATACGTGTCTTATGTATGTTACTAAAATTCCTAGCTAGATTATCTTGTTGATCTACTCAAGGTTTTTTTTCCCACATAGGTTCTTGGTCCTGACACTTGAGGATGTGTTAGGGGACTGGGTTTGGGTGTTTCAAGGACTTCCATGCAGCATACGCATCCATATAGGATCGCCTTGCGAGAGGAGCAAGCATCAAGAGCAACCATGTAGACCCAAATGGACAAGTTGAAGGAAATGCTAGAAATGCGATTAGTGGAGGAAGCTAGGCAACGCAAGGAGGACATGGGACGTTTCTTTACTTCTTTTTCTCAGGGTGGGTCACAAGTTCAAACCCCTACCGATCGTGGGAGTTCCTCTCAGGTATAAAGTAGTTTTATATAATAATACATGCCTATATTTGAAATAATGTGTGAGATTGATAAAATATATGGTGACATTCAGTAGACTTGTTGACTTGGCTAAAACCCAGTCAGAATACAAGAAAATTTCAAAATTATATCAAACAAAAATTCATTCATTTTAAAAGTGCATCAGGTTTCTATAGGTAAGATCATAGCCTCCAAGGGAATCCAATTCCTTTACACCCACTTTTATTGGAATGCTATTTAAGTGGTAAATGTAGTTAATGCAAAAGGTAATTGGCTATTGAGTCCGAGTTAGTGGACATTTCTGATATGTGTAGGGTTTTGAGAGGGTTGATATTAATCTTGTGCATGGAAGTTTAAATGAGCTTTCTCATTATCTTTTTTTTTTTTTTTTTTGGTAGAAGCTCATTATCTTATTAAAGTAGGTTGTTAATAAGGTTGTATGGGTGGTCTGACAATTTTTCTAACTGATTGTAGTTATTTTTTCTCAACACCGCCACATCCCATAACAACCGTGCAAACGGGAACAAGTTTGTGTAAATTGATGAACCTAACTAGGAGGCTTGCATGTGTTGTTTCTTATGGCCGAGTGAAGGGTGACTCACCTGATGATCCTGGTTGCTATAATAAGATTATCCTAGATGAAATTATTGAAGGGAATATCGACTTGGTAACTAAAGAAGGCAAGATGGAAGATTTTATAATAGGAGATGAGACCGAGTGGCCAAAATGGAAGACCGTATTTTACTAGATGTGGATGAATGCATACTAGATGGATCTATTGCTGGAAATAGGTGAGCCTGGTGGATAGGTTTTCAAAACTTTTGACCCACTTAACTCAGGGATCAAGTATCCAGAAGGTTATAAAACCTAATCCAGGATGCAATCCCTCATTCTCATAAATCATGTACATCAATTTAACCTATCTAGAAGATAGAAATCAGCAACTACATGCAACAAAATAATCTACAATTATACCTTTGATTATATCTAGAAGAAGTAGATTATACCTTTGGAGCCCGCTCTAATGGAGGAGAAGATAATTAACTTGATCAAAAACTCTTCTTGAAGCAATTAGAGATCTCCAAGACCTTGTTGTCTTCCACACTATAACCCTCTATCAGATCTCTTTTCTTAAGAAGATGGGTGGGGTCTCCAAGAGAAAACCCTACTAGAAACTCCAAGGAACTAGAAGCGAACTAGAAGAAAAAGAGGAGAAGAACAATTGTGCAACTCTTGCACTAAGAGGTTTTGGGCGTGGGATACATGTAGTGGACGTCCAAGGGGTGTTTCCCCTTATATAGTCCTCATGCAACCTCCTTTTCTTACTTCTCTTACTAATTGCATAAGAAGTCTCACTTCCATACAAATTAGTAACTTCTCATGCTACTATTACTACGATTAGAAGTCTCACTTCAAATAGAAATAGTAAGTTTCTAATTCTTTCCTATTAGAGTTCAAATAAGAATAGAATCTTTCTAATAACTTGGGCTAGCGTGGGGACCACTAGGGATTCCTTAGAAAGCTGGCTCCAATTGGGACTCGCGACCCCACATCTCACGTGCAATCCGGTCCCATAGTTAATTGCAAAAAATAACACTATATAAATGCAATTGCACTCCAGTCTTAGGAATAAATTACAATGAAGACCCTAAACTTCCCAATTACCACAAGTAGGCCCTCTATCATTATCCATGGATCAATTGGAATAAATCTGTCACATCCAGTCTTAGATCAACATCTTATTATCCTTGAGCCCTAATTAATCACAGTAATCATCAGTACCATCCAATTAACTATTAATCGAGATGGGTCGCACTAAATAATGATAAATCCATTAATTGGCATAAGGGGATAATATAGATAGATTTCATCTTGACCATTGATGTTCCCACGGTCCTACTACCACGTACCCAAGACACCGAGGTGTTGACCTACAGTTGGCCTCACTCATTGGTGACTCAAAGCAAATGAATAGATAGAAACTTGAGTTCATCATTGTCTTAGGATTGAGCGCCTATTGCTAGGGAATTATGAGAGTAGTCCTTAAATCGAGACAATATTCATAAGGTGCTTCTCATGGTCCTTCAATACATTCAATGTACCAGCACTATGACCCAGAATCTTACATTTTGATGATCGAGATAAATCACATTATCTCATAGTGATGAAAGTACTGCAACCTTATCAGATGAGATGCCCAGTCTCATCACTGATTGTGAAAATATTTTTAAGTATAAGATTTGTGACACATGTCTCCTATATGTGGATCTCATCCATATACATATATCACATCTAATATACTAATGGGACCCAATTCATCTCATGAACCATCATGTCATATGTATTGGTTATGTGCATTAAGTAATAAAATACCATTCACCTCATGAAAGGAAAGCATGATTTTATTGATAAATAAAGAAATTAATCAATTTATTACATCAATTGATGGATTGAGTCCATACAATCTAACAATCTCCCACTTGGGCTTAATTCCAGTTAGAGTTGCATCCCATGCCCATCCCATCTACATGTTGCTCAAAGACTTTGGTAGTCAAAGGCTTAGTAAAGGGATCTGCCAGATTGTCTGCAGAGGCTATCTTGGTAATAGCATTATCACCTCTCTGCACAATCTCTCTAACTAAATGATATTTCCTCTGTACATGCTTTTGGCTTTTATGGCTTTTGGGCTCCTTGGACTGAGCGACTGCCCCGCTGCTGTCACAGTAAACTGTGAGCGGCTGTCGTGCCAAAGGTACCACCCCAAGTTCCATAAGGAATCTCTTAAGCCATACTGCTTCTTTAGCTACTTCACAAGCTACTACATATTCAGCCTCCGAGGTGGAATCAGCGGCACATTCTTGTTTTACACTCCCCCAGTTGATAGCTCCGCCACCAAGCATAAATACATAACTAGAGGTGGATTTTCTGGAATCCTTATCTGACATGAAGTCAGAATTTGTGCATCCGATTGGAATCAGCTCATCACTGCCATAAATTAACATGTAATCTCTAGTCCTTCTCAAGTATTTAAGAATACACTTTACAACAGTCCAATGTTCAAGTCCTGGGTTAGACTGATATCTGTTGACTAGGCCCACTGCATGACAGATATTCGGTCTAGTACATAGCATAGCATGCATGAGGCTACCAATAGCTGAAGCATATGGTATCGACCTCATCTGCTCCTTTTCCTCAAGTGTCTTAGGACACTGATCCTTGGAAAGGTGCACTCCATGCTTGAAAGGTGTAATACCCTTCTTGGAGTCTTGCATAGCAAACCGTACCAGTACCTTATCTATGTATACAGCTTGGGATAAGCCAATCATCCTATTTTTTCGGTCTCGATGGAGTTGGATCCCTAGGATGTAGCTAGCTTCTCCCAAGTCCTTCATATCAAAAGTCTTTGCCAACCAAACTTTCACTGTTGACAACATTCCCACGTCTTTCCCAAGGAGTAGGATGTCATCGACATATAAAACCAAAAAGACTACCCTATCACCTTCACTTTTCGTGTTCACACATGACTCATCCCGATTTTGACAAAAATCAAATGACTTGATTGCCTGGTCAAAATGGATGTTCCAACTTCGGGATGCCTGCTTCAGTCCATAAATGGACTTCTGCAGCTTGCAAACTTTTTGCTCTTGGTTTTTAGCTACAAAATCGTCTGGTTGCACCGTATAGATGTCCTCCTCAAGATGGCCGTTGAGAAACGCTGTCTTGACATCCATTTGTCAAATCTCGTAATCGAGATGAGCCGCAATGGATAAGAGTATCCTGATGGACTTAAGCATGGCTACTGGCGAGAAGGTTTCCTCATAATCGATACCCTCTTTCTAAGTATACCCTTTCGCAACAAGCTGGGCCTTAAAAGTCTCCACTCTACCATTTGGTCCTCTTTTTCTCTTGTAGACCCACTTGCACCCAATAGGTTTAATATTGGCAAGCAAGTCCACAAGTGTCCAAACCTGATTGGAGTACATAGACTCCATCTCAGCTTTCATAGCATCTTACCAACGTCCCGAATCTATGTCATTAATTGCTTCATCAAAGTTAAAGGCATCTTGTTCCGGTTCTTCTGGGATTGCCTCGTAAGACTCTCCCAAGAACGAGAACCTGTTAGGGGCTTTGACAATCCTCTCACTACGACGAGGCACTGGTGTAACTACTGGGTCCGGTAAGGGCGGTTCTTCCTGAAATTTGGTCATACTTGGATTTGGAATTGTATGCTTTTGAATTTCTTCCAAGATCACCTTTTGTAAAGATTTTCGGTCGATCATATAATCTTCCTCCAGAAAAACCGCATTAGTGCTCACTAGCACTTTCTGCTCTCTAGGATTATAGAATAACCAACCTTTAGTTCCTTTAGGATATCCTACAAACGTGCACACTTCCAACTTCGTTTCCAACTTATCAGTCTTAACATTTAGCACATGTGTAGGACAACCCCAACTATGTAATTGTTGTAGACTAGGCTTTCGCCCGGACCACAACTCCCGGGGAGTTTTAGGTACAGACTTAGATGGTACGAGGTTTAGTATGTACATTGCAGTATCCAAGGCATATCCCCAAAAGGATATTGGTAATCCTGAGAAACTCAGCATAGACCTGATCATATCTAAAAGAGTCTGATTCCTTTTTTCCGCTACTCCATTTTGTTGTGGCATACCAAGAGCAGACAACTAGGATAGAATCCCATTTTCTGATAAGTATCCCATAAAATCAGCAGAGAGATACTCCCCTCCTCGATCTGATCGAAGAGTCTTGATACTTTTACCTAATTGCTTTTCCGCTTCCGCTCGAAACTCTTTGAACTTCTCAAAAGCCTCGGACTTGCGGTGCATAAGGTATATGTATCCATATCTTGAGTAGTCATCTGTGAAAGTGATGAAGTACTCATATCCTCCTCTGGCTCTGACATTAATGGGTCCACACACATCAGTGTGCACTAATTCCAATAAATCTTTGGCCCTATTGCCCTTTGATGAAAAGGGTCTTTTGGTCATTTTGCCTTCCAGACAAGACTCACAGACAGGTATTGGTTCTACCACGAATGAAGGCAAGATACCATCTTTCACTAACCTGTCAATCATGTTTAGGTTTATATGACCTAGCCTCAAGTGCCAAAGTTTTGTTGGATTAGATGAAGGTGACTTCCTCTTTAATGATGGTCTATTAATTGTTTCAGTATCATGTATCTCATACATTGTAGGAGTTAATAAATAAAGCCCATTGGTTACTGTCACGCCCCCGAACCAGAACCTCGGGGGCGGGAAATGGGATTTAAGCAAATAATTATATTTTACTTCTCCCAGGATCCGCGTGTGTGAAGACAACACATTCTGAATATTTTGCGGAAGCATTTGTGGCGTTACGACCCGAAATCTGTGGCCATCGGATTCCGCGTCGCACTCAACCTTTAGCACATAGCTATTATATCAAGAATCATATCAGACTGGAGTAACCATCACAATAAATTACAGAGCTGACAGTAACAGGATATTACATTCCCAAATATGTTCAAGTTACAATTATCAATGTACATTAATTAAGAACCCCAAGAAAAAGGCTAATAAAAGCCATACAACAATAATCTATAAACACTACCCCAAATATGACGTAGCTCCGATGTCAAGCTCAATGTCTACATAACATAGCCGACAAACCAACCTGCAAGGCATGGCTCCACAGCCAACAAAACACTCAACTCGGGGCGAGGAAATCTGAACCTGAGTACCAAAAGTAGTGGGTCAGACACGACGGTCTGGCAGGTGGATGAAAAGATAATAATATACTGAAGAATAAAACATAAGATAAATCATGTTATTCGATCAAATGCTGCATATAATTAAACGAGTGCAAAGTCGGGAATCTTGGGGAAAACCTGTATTCATTTCAAGCATGGGTAAAACATGACTATCTAATAAAACATGTGTTCGTTTACATCATCTATAATCATAGACATTTGACAATCGGGTGTTCGTCTAAAACATGTATAAATATAGTGGTATGGAAAAACAACGTTCATTTGAAACTTAAGTAAAAACATAAGTATACAACAGACCAGGTATTCATAGCAGTCTAGCAAAACCAATGTCCATTTGAAACCTATGTAGAAATGCGGATATTTAACAAATCGGATATCGTTTAAAACAGGTATAAACGTAGGGATATGGCAAACAAGTGTCATTTGAAACATATTTCAAAGCATGGGTATTTAACAATCGGGTAATCATTTAAAACAGGTATAAACATAGGAATCTCACAAACCAAATGTCATTTAAAACAAAGCACGGATATTTAACAATTCGGGTATTCATTTAAAACATGTGTAATCACATAAATCTAGTAAAACCATCGATCGTGTGAAACATATGTAAAAGCATGGGTATTCGCCCAACCGGCATTCATTTAAAACATGTGCGGGTACAAAGAACAGAAGGCAATATAATAATAACTGAATTTACATTTGAGAATATTAACACTTGTTTAAATAACA
Source organism: Cinnamomum chago (assembly GCA_038049695.1). NCBI lineage: Eukaryota > Viridiplantae > Streptophyta > Magnoliopsida > Laurales > Lauraceae > Cinnamomum > Cinnamomum chago. The sequence continues at coordinate 88,194,920 of CP142453.1, read as the reverse complement.
ACTTTCATAAAGGAGACGAATCATTTATCGGAAAGCAAGTAAGCAATATAAGACATGTCGGGTATCCAAGGAATCGGGAACTGGCAAGATGGCAATCACAAGAAGCTAAGTCCTCTATCACCGAAGTGACAAGAGTATAACGGGACGTTGGTCTCAGTCACACAAGGTGAGGAGACTCAACGCAAATCATATATACAATATAAATATACGGGAACGGGACCACGGTAGCGAACCGGGTATCGAGACGGGACCACGGCAATAACCGGGTATCGGGATCCAAACTGCAGCTGGCGGGACGGGAGAGGGATTTCCAAGTCGGTGGATCAAACCGACAAGGTATCCAAGCTTAGTGATGCCGACTCATAGGTCAAATAACAAATCGGGACATATGCAAGTAAATCAAGTACAATAAATAAACGGGTAAAACGGGGGTGCTCAAGGGCACACTGTCACTTCATATCGGGCAATACATTTCGGGACAAATAACTGTTACCAGTGTAACTTCAATGCTTTCGGGAAACAAGTCATGTGATGCAAATCTCGGGAAATGAGGTGAAACAATGAACTATAACAATTTCGGGTAAAAATATCGGTTTCAAGATCTATTTAAGTGAATAGGGGTCCCGTATGTCGATTATAACAATTACTTGGTACTCCTTGAGTTTGAAGACATTCCGGGCTCCTTATGCACTTTTCGATTTTCCAAACTTAAAATGAGCTTATGGGTAGTACTAGATGTTACAATAGAAAAGAATCAAGATTATAGACGGTCCATCCTAGGCATGACATTAATCCAGAAACATCGAGCAACCTATTCAGTCACCGAAAGGAATAGAATTCGCGATAACCAAGGGAAAGACTTGTGTTTAGATATAAATAAGATATCGCGTCGTTCCATCCCGTTCAAGATTGAAATGGATTGAACTCCGATGCCACCGAACCAACCGTGAGGCGTGTCGGCTCAAGACATTCTCACACATGGTCCAAACAGTCCAAAGAGGGTAGCCAGGGTCCCACCTAAAACCGAGAATTAGTGTCTAAATCAACACCATTCTTTTCTTTTAGTTCCCTAATCTTAGAGACCTTAGATTTGGGTATAACTAGTCTCAACACTAAGGTATATACCCCTAGGACTCATAGAAAGCCCAAAGGTTTCCAAAAAAAAACAATATCAGATTTCTGTACCAGTTATACACAGAGTCCGATCGATCGGCTCAAAAAGCCTTACAGTTAAAGACAAGCCGATCGATCGGCCTGTAGGTCCGATCGATCGGACCTGGGCGTGTAGCAGGTCCGGGAAACTGAATTTTTCTCCTCTTTTTCCTTTCCTTTCCAACACTTAGACAATCACATAGAACTATAAACAAGAAGCCCAAAATACATGTTTCCAAGACAATAATATGAGCTAAAGAGCTCCTCATTTCAAGTTTCTCCCTTTCCATTCTTTCCATTCACAACAAATCTCAAGGTGGAGAAAACTCATTCATGTGAAACCATTTGAAACCTTGCCAATATAATGCATACATTTTCCAAGCATGAACAAGAAGGAAATAAACTCATCAATAAGCACATTTCGAAATCAATATTAATCATAGTAAAGACAACTACTAAAATCACCAAAACCCTTAATGAAACAAGATTTTTCTCACAAAACATGTTAATAATCAAAACGATCCAATCATCCACTTGCCTTTGACTCTAATCAAGCAAATCAAGCTCCTAATCACCTCTCAAGTTCAAGATCCACAATCTCTACAAAAACCCCCAAAACAAACCCTAAAATGGGTTAAGCAATGAAATGACAAGGAAACCTTTCAATAATCAAGGTGGAGCTTCTCTAAGGCTAGAAGATTACAAATCTAGAAGATGAAGAAGAACACTTACTTGCAAGGTCCTCTAATGGACAAGGTAAGCTCAAAGGAAGTCTTGTGATGGAGGGTTCTCTTCACAAATGGTATCAATGGAAAGCTTGCAAGATGAGGAAGAAGAAGGTGGTCTCCATTTCTTGATTGATGAACTATTGGTGTGGCTTGGAGATGGAGAAGCAAGAAGAAGAAGAGAAGCACAAGGGAAAACCCTAGGCTGCTGGTTTGTGCTGAAAAATGAGGAATGGAATGGAATGAAGGAGATGGGTTCCTCTTATAAGCAAGTGAGGTTTGGGTCCCACAACTTAAAGAACTTGGGTGGCTGAAATCATCTCTTTCGGGACCTCGAATGAATTCGACGAAGAAGGAAGAAATAATCGTCGAAATTTCTAGTTTCCAAAAAGTATATGTTTCACGGATTTCGAGAATATCGAGTTTTGAGTACAGATTTGGTGTGCTATGACTGTTTTGCCCTCAAGGCCAAGAAATCGGGTTTCAGGTTCTCAAATGGATACGGGATCAACATGAAAGTTGTAGGATTCCTCAAGATGAATGCAACGGGCCAAAAACACAATACGAAACAAATCGGAAAAATCTCACAAGTAAATGCAAAGCCGAAAAGGGAACCCCAAAGGGCCCCACAAGCTACCAAAGCACTCAAAAGCCCAAAACTAGAAGAAAAACCATTCTAGCTCACAAACTCAACCCAACAAATACTAATCCCACTAAAAGAAATTAATCCACAAATAAAACAACACTAATCCAAGAGATTAGGGGTCGGGTTCTCACAGTTACCTTGCCAGAACATATAAAAGTACCATTCTTGTTTATGACAACTTCAGTACCAAAAGTAATGGAATAATTATTAGTCACCAAACTAGAAACTGAAATTAAATTCTGCCGTAAAGACGGTACATATAATGTGTCTGACAAAACCAATTTATTGTTTGAAAAACATATAGTAATAACTCCTACTGAAACAGCCTCTGCTTTAGCATCAGATCCTAGGTTGACAATGATTTCTCCGTCACTGAGCCTCCTGGTTTCTCTGAACCCCTGTAACGAATTACATATGTGTTTAGTTGCCCCGAAGTCCACACACCAAGATTCTGAACTACCAATTGGAAAACTAACTTCAGAAATAAGTGACTCAATCATACCTGAGATCTTCTTCTTAGACAGATACTCCGGACAATTCCTTTTCCAATGTCCTATTTTACCACAATGGAAACACTTTCCTTTTGACCCTGAACCCTTAGTCTTGGCCACGCCACCATTAGCACCATTCCCCAACTTAGGACCTTTCGGAACTGATTTCTTTTTGTCATTCCGCCCTTTGCCTTTCGGCTTGGACTTGGCATTTGACTTTTCTGTCACTAGGGCAGTTGGCTTCTTCTTCATAATCCCTTCAGTCACCACCAGCTGGCTTGACAGCTCAGCCAGAGTCAGATTCATCTTATTCATATTGTAATTAACCTTGAAATTGTTGAATGACTCTGGTAGTGACTCAAGGATTATGTCGATCTGCGATTCTGCATCAATCGCAGCTCCCAGTACATCTAACTCATTTAATGAGTCCATCATTTTCAACATGTTTTCCTGTACCGATGTACCTTCAGCCATCTTGGTGCTAATGAGCACCCTCATAGCTGCCTGCCTAACAGGCCTGCTCTGTTCCACAAACATCTCCTTTAAATTCGATATAATATCGTATGCAGTCTTATAGGATTAATGTTGGTGTTACAAAACACTAGACATGGATGCCAGAATGTAGCATCTGGCCATCTCATCGTCTTTGGCCCATTTGGTGTAAAGTTCCTTTTCTTCTTCCTGTGCATCCGGGCCAGGCTCATCAAGGGGGGATTTGGTAAGGACATATTTATAACCTGAGGCGGTCAAGACAATATCCGGGTTCCGTTTTCAGTCTACATAGTTGGATCCCACCAACTTATTCTGGTTGAGGATGGTCACAAGTGGATTGAAAGTATCTAAATTCATGCTTGAAATACTGTAGCACATAACCATACATTTAATTAGTGAATTTAAATGACATTAGCGTTTAGTATTCTACCAAATTTATGTGGGAATCCTCATAACCACTAAATTTAGAATACATCTGAATCCCAATCTTCTGGGTATGCCTCCTTGGGGAGAGCGAATACCACCTGGATTGGTGCGGATCAAAGTTGGTCAAAATTAGGATTAAGACTTAACTATCCATGATCCCCTTCACTCATTATTATCTAAGTATCTCATACCAAATAATGAATGACTCTCGATTAGCTTTGGTTTCTAAAATATATGAGGCAAATCCTTGGGGATACTACATCATTATTTTAGTTAAGTGTGACCCACCAACTAGCATTGCATGACAACCGTTGCAAGCAACTCCTCCTTGGGGAGTGGGCCCCCGCCCCGTCTCACCAACACTATCCATAAGAGATCCATATCTAGTAACCAGACAAGTAAAAGCCCTCCGTGGGGAAGGGTCATTCTCAAAATGGCGCGAGGCTAATACTTTCTTTACAATGGACCTATGGTGGAAAACTATGGGGATTTCTAAATTTAAATGCCCCGCTCCCACTTAATATTTTAGAATTTAGGATTTCCTTTTAGGTATATTGGGCCCACATATATAGACATTAAATCATCTCATGATATGTCCAATGATTGGTTCCAAGTCAAGTTATTTTATGGAAAGTCCAGTTTCTTAAATTAGTGTTACCAATGGATCCATCTCATGGGCCCACCAACTCTAATTAGAACTCTTTCCAAAAATTAATTTGATTTGACCAATTGTTGAATTTGCTATGTTTGGATCAGATGTGGATACTATCTAAATCAAGCATTCATCCATAAATAGAAAGTGCTAAAATTAGAAACTAGCCTTCTCCTCCATATGACCCAAGCGGAATAGACTTCTTGGACTTCTAGACTATCCAAAACTTTGGGATTCCTCAAACTCTTTGGGCATCTCCAAGATCCTCTTGGTAGTCTTCAAACTCTTTGATTAGGAGTCCATCTTCACTTTCCTTCTTCGTCTCGGACATCTCCAAAATTTACAAATTTTGAAAAAATTACATACATTCCTATGTCTCTATTATGAGACTTACATGGCAATCTAAACATGGAAATGAAAGGGCTATAGGGAAATTCACCATGCCTTGCCCTTTCACGGGAAACCAAGGAAACCATGATGCCCTTTACACTTAGCCTCAAATAAACCAATAACCATAGAAAGAAAGCAAAAGTCTTGTAGGCCACATGGAGAGGACACTATCACCTGCAAGTTAGTATCTCATACAACAAAGCATCTCACAAAACCAGGTTACCAAGCCACAATGGAAAAACAAGATGCCAAAGGTTGCCACCCTTTTAAAACATGTACTTCGCAAAGGGGGTCCGGGGGTGTCCCTCGGCGGGGGTCGAGCTCCAAAAAATTCGGATCAAAGAATAAAGTGATCCTATGTTCCCGGTCGACCTCCCAGAGGGCTCGGTCGACCGACCCTACAGGCACCCAGTCAACCGAGCACGGGGCCAGGTCGACCCGCATGACGAAGGCAAAAAATTGGGTTTTTTCAATTCGAGCCCAAACACCTCCAAAACACTTCTGAAGGCTCTCAATGGTATCCTACCAACCTTCCATCATAATTAAACCCTTTTGTGACTATCCAAACATAGATTCACTAATAAACAAATCAAATCCATCAAAAACTAATCCGTACATAGCCCTTGCTCTATCGTCTTCGCATCTCATGCAAAGATTAGAACAAGTTTATTAATCTAACATGATAAGAGAAGAGGTATGGCTCTTATACCAATTGTTGCAAATAGGTGGGCCTGGTGGATAGGTTTTCAAAACTTTTAACCCACTTGACTCAGGGATCAAGTATCCAGAAGGCTATAAAACCTAATCCAGGATGCAATCCCTCATTCTCATAAATCATGCACAGCAATATAACCTATCTAGAAGATAAAAATCAGCAACTACATGCAACAAAATAATCTACAACAAGTAGAGAAGTAGATTATACCTTTGGAGCCCGGTAGTGCTCTAATGGAGGAGAAGATAATTAACTTGATCTAGAACTCTTCTTGAAGCAATTAGAGATTTCCAAGACCTTGCTGTCTTCCACACTATGACCCTCTATCAGATCTCCTTTCTCAAGAAGATGGGTGGGATCTCCAAGAGAAAACCCAACTAGAAACTCCAAGGAACTAGAAGGGAACTAGAAGAAAAAGAGGAGAAGAACAATTGTGCAACTCTTGCACTAAGAGGTTTTGGGCATGGGATACATGTAGTGGACGTCCAAGGGGTGTTTCCCCTTATATAGTCCTCATGCAACCTCCTTTTCTTACTTCTCTTACTAATTGCATAAGAAGTCTCACTTCCATACAAATTAGTAACTTCTTATGCTACTATTACCACTATTAGAAGTCTCACTTCAAATAGAAATAGTAAGTTTCTCATTCCTTCCTATTAGAGTTCAAGTAAGAATAGAATCTTTCTAATAACTTGGGCTAGCGTGGGGACCACTAAGGATTCCTTAGAAAGCTAGCTCCAATTGGGACTCGCGACCCTACATCTCATGTGCAATCTGGGCCCACAGTTAATTGCAAATAACACCACTATATAAATGCAATTGCACTCCAGTCTTAGGAATAAATTACAATGAAGACCCTAAACTTCCCAATTACCACAAGTAGGCCCCTCTATCATTATCCATGGATCAATTGGAATAAATTTGTCCCATCCAATCTTAGATCCACATCTTATTATCCTTGAGCCCCAATTAATCACAGTGATCATCAGTATCATCCAATCAACTCTTAATCGAGATGGGTGCGACTTACTAATAATAAATCCATTAATTGACACAAGGGGATAATATAGATAGATTCCATCTTGACCATTGATGTTCCCACGGTCCTACTACCATGTACCCAAGACACCGAGGTGTTGACCTACAGTTGGCCTCACTCATTGGTGACTCAAAGCAAATGAATAGATAGAAACTTTAGTTCATCAATGTCTCAGGATTGAGAGCCTATTGCTAAGGAATGCTGAGAGCAATCCTTAAATTGAGACAATATTCATAAGGTGTTTCTCATGGTCATTCAATACATACAATGTACCAGCACTATGACCCAGAATCTTACATTCTGATGATCGAGACAAATCACACTATCTCATAATGATGAAAGTGCTGCAACCTTATCAGATGAGATGCCCAGTCTCATCACTGATTGTGAAGACATTTTTAAGTATAAGATTTGTAACACATGTCTCCTGTATGTGGATCTCATCCATATACATATATCACATCTAATATACTAATGGGACCCAATTCATCTCATGAACCATCATGTCATATGTATTGGTTATGTGCATTAAGTAATAAAATACCATTCATCTCATGAAAGGAAAGCATGATTTTATTGATAAGTAAACAAATTAATCAATTTATTACATCAACTGATGGATTGAGTCCATACAATCTAACATTTAGTTGACTGATAGTATAAATCTTGAATATTCTATATAGATGGATGTTTTGTTTTGACCATTAAATGTGGATGAATGTATATTGTTTTTTACTATTGCATGGATATTTGAATGGCTATTGTAAATGGTTGTTTAATTTGTGACTATTAGATAGATGTTTGAATGGCGATTACAAATGGCTTTGTGGTTTTTTACTATTGATGTTGTTGATAGGTGCAAATTTTTTAAAATTTCATTTTCCATTTTTTATTTTTTTGCCTTAATAAAAAAATGATTGCTAGGAATAGTTGTTTTACAAGTTTTTTTTTAATATTAGTTAATCGTAATTTCCCTTTAAAAACGACTATGTGAAGCCGTTGATTTCTTGCCTAATAAAAATGACTATTTAAAAGCGTCGTTTTATATTCAAATTATCGACATTTTTAGACCGTCATTTTCAAAAAATGACTATGGAAATTTCGACGGCCGGTCCGACGGACTTGTCAGTCGTTTTTTTAAAAAAAATTGATTGTTTCTAACAGTTAGTATTTGACGATTTTGACGTAGTGGACGTGCAAGACTTTTGGTAGTAACTTTGGAGGCTCTCTCTCCATTCCATTCCACTCCACTCCTTCCTATCTCTGAGTCCCTTTCTTCTTCTTCTTTCTTTTAATTATTTTAGGCATAGGTTGAGAGACTGTGTTGAGAGAATGAAGACGATTGAAGAATATTAATTTAATTTCTTGTACTAAAAGATCAAGGAATAAAGACACTTCTTGGATTGATTATGCGTGTTCTTTATGTAAGTGGTTTAATTTTCTATTTATAGTTATTTTATGTGTTTTGATTGGAGACAATATTTCACATGATTAGATGTAGGTTTTTGAAAATAAAAAAATTGAATTAAAAGTCAAGAGACATTAGGTAATCACTTGCATTTTTTCTTTCCTACTCTTAGAACAGTGGACTTCATTTTCGCATTTTCAATACTTGTATGATCGTCTAGTTTCTAGATCTTTGATACAACTTTTCCACTTTTTATTTTTTCCACCCCTTTTTTTTATTTTAAGTTAATATTCTGATAAAAAAATTTATTTGAAAATTCTTGATTTAGAAACCCAAACTTACATCTTTACATGTTTAGTGGAAACTACTATTTTTGATACTTGCGTCAATCTATGGTTGGAAAGTGTTTTTGTACATGCATCTTATTTAGAAATTACATTAGAACAAGATTTTGCTGCTTAAATCACAATCTTTGATGACTAATTAGAAAGATTAAATTTGGACCTGGTATGTGAATAGTGAAAAATTTTGCACAGTTCCAGCAGATTTGATCCAACTATGTTACAAAAGTGAGCGAGTTGAAAACCAGGAAAACACGAATGTTTTGTTTTGAAAAATAGCAGATTTAGATTACCGTAATAGGACTTTGATACCCCAGAATTTCAGCCAAAAATGACCTCGGGAACCGTGTCAACCAAGGCATAAACAGGGGTACCCAGCAAGGTCATACTAGATTTCAACAGCATAATTGGTTCAACTAGGCATCTTTAGGAGATCATATCTTTTCCATTTTAAGTCCTTTTTCCTTTCTTTTTTTTTGTTGTGTTCGTGCATCATCAAAGTATTGATTCCAGACATTAGATTTAGGTTCATATCATCTTAGGCCAGTCGTACAGTCTGGCAAAATTAGCCTATCAATAGTTTCCATGCTTAGAAATTTTCAGCATGCATCAGATTTTTAGGAACTTGTCTAGAATTACATTCTTTTTCATGTAGGATCTCATAAATAATTCATTTTTACATTGTAATTTTTTTAGGAAGTTTTGTTTTGATTTATTTTATATTAAATTGGTTGTTTGATTTGTGTATTCTTTTGCAGTTTTTTTTTAGCTTAATTAGTATTATTTAGATTAGATTTCTTTATCTAGATTAGTGTTTTTATTTTTTGGAAATTATTTTAATTAGTTCTTTTTACATTTAGTTATGTAATTTAATTAGTTTCCATTTAGGCTAGATTTACCATTTATTTAGGATAGGTCAAAGTTGGAAAGTTTCTCAAATGGCATTGCTTCATGTGGATCGACCTGGACTCACAAGATTATTACTACATCACGACCCTATACTTGGGGTTCGATCAAGTTTTTGACGTCGTTGCTGGGGAGCACCAGTAAGGGTAACCTTCTGACTTTCCTATTTAAATTGTGCATTACTTTTGGCATCTTGCTAGAAATACGGGGTGCATGCATGGAATGTAGAAACTGCCCTAATTTGGATTAGGAAAGTGCATGGAATGTTAGCAATTCACATCATTGATTTTTAGAAAACTCCAAAAAGTTACCAAAATTTTCCATTTTTTTTTTTAGGATTTATTTTTTTTGTAGATAACTCCTTAAGGAAGGAAAGTGAAACTAAGGCCTAAAGTTACTTTCTTTGGTTAAACTTGATGCCTAAGAAAAGCCTTGTCCCAAAAGGGCAGATAGTCAAGCTATTCGAGGCAAGTGGTTTTTAAGCGGGACCGTTGTGACCTCACCACTTACCTGAGGCCTAACCTGGTCGAGTTAACTTCATAAGTTCGAGTTAAGGGCTATGTGAACTTTTTGACCTTCAGTGAGGTTAGTTGTTGTTCTAAGTTAATTTCTTTATTTCCACTAGATTTTTTTTAAACAAAAGAAATTTTCAAGATTCCCAAAAAGAAGGATAGGCCCCCGCCAATTTGGCAAAGAGATTCAAGGCATAGATTAAGAAGGAAGGAGTCTCCGATTAAGAGAAATATTGAAAACTTTGAATCTACAAATCCATCAAGTTCTTTGAGACCATCACCAATGGCAAGTGGGTCCTGTAGTGGCAATAACAATAATGGCTGGAATGGCCGGAATGACAATGATAATAATGGGGAGGTTAACCAAAGGGCTAGGAGTTTATGAGACAACCTTCAACCCACACGGACAACCACACCTTCTTGCATGGTTGTCCCACCCAATGTGGGGAATTTTGAAATAAAACCGGGTGTGATACAATTACTCCCTAAGTTCCATGGCATTGATTCAAAATGTGCATACGTACTCGCACTTAAGAGAATTTGAAGAAGTATGCGCCACTTTACACTATAATAATATTGGGGAGGACATAGTCAAATTCGGATTATTCCCTTTTTCACTGAAGGAGAAGGCAAAAATATGGTTGCATTTGTTAGAGATTTTGTATTTGCAATTTGGTGGATGCATTTGCATATTGGCATCATTTGAATTCACACACATGCATTGTTTCAAAATATCTTGAAATCTAGTTTTACCCATGCATAGCTTTTAAGATTTGGAAAAACTTTTGTTTTATGCATGTTTTGGTTTTAAACTTGGATGCATTGGTTTTAGAACCCAAAACTCTTTTGAAAACCTATTTCCTTGTGCACTACATTTGGAAAATCATCTTGTGTATTTAGGTTTGAGTCTTGCATACATTCTTCACAAAAAGAATCTTTTTGTATGCAATTTCATTGAAAAGAGTTGTATTCAAATCAAGCTAGCCTTTGGTTTTAATCTTGTGAATCTTTTTAGGCTTTGTGTGTTTCATGTTTTTAAATGTTTTAAAACATGTTTTTAAGCTTGGTTTAGTGACCCACAAAATTCCACAAAGAAAATCTTCAAAATGCAAAAGTTGGAATTTTTGGGGGTGTCCCGGCAGTGTCGCCGGTCGACCGAGACCTGGGTCTCGGTCGACCGAGAACACTGCAGGGCAAATGGACTGTTTTTTTGAACTGAAGCCCCAACGGTCAGAAATATGACCGTTGTGCTTTCTCGGTCGACCGAGACCTGTGTCTAGGTCGACCGAGAACTAGCCGTTGGCAACTTTTTGGCTATAAAGTCCATTCATTTCCAACCTTTTCCAAGGCTTGAACTATGAACTTTTGAGAGCATTTTGGAGCCAAAGAAAGGGGAAGAAGTTGGAAAGGCTAGAGGGCCATTTGGAAATCAAATGCTTGATATTTAAAAAGGTAGACCTTACTTATCATTTTGATTTCCATTAAAAGTAGAATCAATGCATGGTTAAATCTTTGTAGTTTCATATTTGCATGATTTCTAGCTTTTAAAGAGTTGTGTTGCAAACTCTAAATCATCCTTGGTAAATTAGATTAGCTTGCAAACTCTCTTAACTAAATCACATGCTTTCTTAGACTTTTACATTCATACAACTTGTTTAGTTCAATTCTTAAAGTTGTTTGAATTTCTCATGTGATTAGTTTTCTCTTCAATCATCATTTTATAAGCTTTGATTTTAAAATGCATCATGCATTCAATTAAGAGCTTCATTGTAGAAATTGATTGAAGAAACACACTCATACACTTGTGCACACACTTTAGCATATTTGGGTGTATGGTTGTAATTTGAATTACACTTTCATATTAGCCTATTTAGAGGCAATTTCATTTGAGCTTAAATTGTAATCTCTTAGAGTGATCTTTTGTAAAGACACCTTCTTAGAGAAATCTTGAATTGTGTAAGGTTATTGCTTAGCCTAAGAAAAGCATCTTGTAAGGTTATTGCTTAGCCTAAGAAAAGCATTTTGTAAAGGTTATTGCTTAGCCTAGAAAAGCACATTGTAAGGTTGTTGTTGAGCCTAGAAAAACAACATTGTATAGGTTATTGCTTAGCCTTTGAAAAAGCATAAATAGTGGAAATCCGGTGGGGTGTTGGATGCACAAGCCGGTAGTGGATGTAGGCACGTTGGCCGAACCACTATAAATATTGTGTTGTGGTGATTGCTATGTGGTGATTGTTTTTGTTTAGCTTCCGCATATTGTATGATCAATCATCTCATGTGACTAGTTGGTTTTAAAGAAGTTAAAATTGGTCACAATTGTAGCTCACCCTATTCACCCCCCCCTCTAGGGTTAGGATCCTCGTGGACTTTCAGCATTCCCTTAGGCCCAATTCGATTACCACTTGGAATATTATGGTGCGAGAATTCTTGAAAAAGTTTTTCCCGCTTCACAAAGCCAACACTTTGAGAAAACACATGAAGAATTTCAAACAAAAAGAAAAAGTGTCTTTCTTCAAGTGTTGGGAACGCTTCAAAGAGCTCTTGAAAGCCTGCCCACATCATTGATTCGAATCAAGGCATGTAATTGGTATGTTTTATGATGGGCTAACTTTTGAAATGCGCCAATTCGTTGAAATGATGTGTAATGGTGAGTTTTTGAGCAAAAACCCAGATGAAGCATGGGACTACTTAGGTTCTCTAGCAGAAAATGCCCAAAATTGGAACACTTCGGATGAATTGATAATCCAAGGCAATCGAATAATCCTAAAGGAGGGGGAATATATCAACTTCAGGAAGATGAAATGGAACTCAATGCAAAAGTAGCCTCCCTAGCCAGGAAAATTGAAGCCATGGAAATGGGGAGTAAACAGCCGAACACCGTGTGTGGTATTTGTGACTGTGACACCCAATCTTCGAAGGATTGCCTGACAATCCCTGCTTTCAAAGAGGTATTACAGGAACAGGCCAATGCAACCAATGCATATCAGAGGCCTTTCAACAATCAACTCGGTAACTCGCACAACCCCACCTATAGGAACCATCTGAACGTCAGTTGGAGGAATGGGCCCAATGCTAATCAGGAGCAGGTCCCCTAAAGACCTACACATCAAGGTGGTGACTTTAGGCCCTCAACACAAGGAGCCCAATACACACCACCCCCTCCACGGTCTCAAAATAGGTCTTTGGAGGATCTGCTGACAAATTTAATTCAAACTCAGAATTCCATCATTCAAAACAATTAACAATCCTTTCTAGTTTTGAATTCAAAGAGGTGAGAACCTCAAATGGACAACTGAGTAAAGCCTTTCAAATCAGGGAGAAGGGGGCTTTCCCAGCCCAACCACACCCGAACCCTAAGGGACAATACGAAGTGGCCAATGCAGGTCCCTTTACCTCAAAGGAGCAGGTGCAAGCTGTGACCACTTTATGGAGTGGTAAAGAAATTTTGAAAGATGATCCGAAAAAAGGAAAATCACTTGCATCCTCGGATCATAAAGTTTCTTCAAGTAAGTCTGAATCTAAAGAGGTCTTAGAAAAGGTTGTTGATGACAAAGGGAAGGTACCCGAAATTTCTGAGTACAAGCCTGTGGCCCCATTCCCCCAACGATTCAGATCGCCAAAGTAGATGGTCCCAAATGAGGAGATTCTGGATATCTTCCGAGAAGTCAAGATTAATATCCCGTTTTTGGATGCCATCAAACAGATTCCATCTTACGTTGAGTTCCTCAAAGATTTATGCATAATCAAATATACGCATGTTTCTAAGAAAGCTTCCTTGGCCGAGCAAGCAAACTCGATTGTAAGACAAGATGCTCCCCCCAAATATAAAGTTCCGGGATGCCCCACAGTGTCGTGCATCATTGGAAATTTCAAGATCGAACAGGCTTTACTCAACTTGGGGGCCAGTGTCAATCTACTTCCTTACTCGGTTTATGAACAGTTGGGGCTAGGTGAGATGAAACCTACGCAGGTCACTTTTCAGCTCGCTGACAGATCATAAAAGAAACGAAGGGGGATGGTAGAGGATGTCTTAGTACAACTAGAGAAGTTCTACTTTCCAGTGGACTTCATCGTTTTGGATACCCAACCCGTGGCAAAGCCTAATGCTCAGATACTGGTAATATTGGGTAGACCTTTCCTAGCCACTTCAAATGCACTGATCAATTGCCAGAACGGGGTAATGAAGCTTTCTTTTGGAAACATGACCATGGAGCTCAATGTTTTTATTAGTTTTATGGTCTCAATACCAGTATATGATGAATAAATTGATTGATTTCTTTATTTATCAATATATATTATTGCTTTCCTTTCATGAGATGAATGGTGTTTTATTACTTGTTTGCACATAACTAATACAAATGACATAATGGTTCATGAGATGAACCGGAGTCCACAAGTATACTAGATGTAATACATGTGTATGGATGAGATCCACATACATGAGACATGTATTGCAAATCTTATACTTAAATATCTTCACAACCAGTGATGAGAGTGAGCATCTCATCTAACAAGGTTGCAGCACTTTGATCACTATGAGCTAGTGTGATTTGTCTTGATCATCGGAATGTAAGATTCTGGATCATGGTGCTGGTACATTGGATGTATTGAAGGACCATGAGAAGCACCTTATATACATTTGAAAGTCCTCGGGATCCTAACCCTAGAGGGGGGGGGGTGAATAGGGTGTGCTACAAGTATGACCAATTTAGACCAATTTTAAATTCTTAAAATAAACTAGTCACATGTGATGATAAATCAATCAATATGCGGAAGCTAAAACAAAAACAATCACCACAACACAATATTTATAGTGGTTCGGCCAACGTGCCTACATCCACTCCCGGCTTGTGCATCCAACACCCCACCGGATTTCCACTATGTATGCTTTTTACTAGGCTAAGCAATAACCCTTACAATGTTGTTTTTCTAGGCTAAACAACAACCTCTCAATGTGCTTTTATAGGCTAAGCAATAACCTTTACAAGATGCTTTTCAAGGCTAAGCAATAACCTTTACACAATGCTTTTCTTAGGCTAAGCAATAACCTTACAAGATGCTTTTCTTAGGCTAAGCAATAACCTTACAAGATAAAGATTTCTCTAAGAAAGTGTCTTCACAAAAGATCACTCTAAGAGATTACAATTTAAGCTCAAATAAATTTGCCTCTAAATAGGCGGATATGAAATGTCACGCCCCCGAACCGAAACCTCGGGGGCGGGAAAGGGGATTAAGCATAAATTGTATTTTACTTCTCCCAGGATCCGCGTGTGTGAAGACAACACATTCTAAATATTTTGCGGAAGCATTTGTGGCGTTGCGACCCGAAGTCCGTGGCCATCGGATTCCGCGTCGCACTCAACCTCTAGCCCATAGCTATTATATCAAGAATCATATCAGACTGGAGTAATCATCACAATAATTTACAGAGTTGACAGTAACAGGATATTACATTCCCAAATATGTTCAGGTTACAATTATCAATGTACATTAATTAAGAATCCCAAGAAAAAGGCTAATAAAAGCCATACAACAATAAGCTATAAACTACTACCCAAATGTGACGTAGCTCCGATGTCAGATTCAATGTCTACATGACATAGCCGACAAAACAACCTGCAAGGCATGGCTCCAAAGCCAACAAAACACTCAACTCGGGGCGAATAAATCTGAACCTGAGTACCAAAAGTAGTGGGTCAGACACGACGGTCTGGCAGGTGGATGAAAAGATAACAAATATACTGAAGAATAAAACATAAGATACATCATGCTATTCGATCAAATGCTACATATAATTAAACGGGTGCAAAGTCGGGAATCTCGGGGAAAAACCTGTATTCATTTCAAGCACGGGTAAAACATGAATATCTAATAAAACACGTGTTCATTTACATCATCTATAAACATAGATATTTGACAATCGGGTATTCGTCTAAAACATGTATAAATATAGTGGTTTGACAAAACAAACGTCCATTTGAAACATATGTAAAAATACGGATATTTAACAAACCGGGCGTTCATTTAAAACAGGTGTAACCAAGGAAATCTGACAAGACTAATGTTCATTTAAACCTATTCCAAAGTATGGATATTTAAACAAATCGGGTATCATGTAAGAATAGGTATAAACATAGGAATCTGGCAAAACAAGTGTCATCTAAAACATATTTCAAAAACAGGGATATTTAACAAATCGGGTATTCACTTAAAACATGTATAAACATCGGGATCTAACAAAACGAGTGTCATTTAAAACACGTTCCAAAGCATGGACATTTAATAACTCGGGTATTCATTTTAAAACATGTGTAATCATATAACTCTAGCAAAACCATCGATCGTTAGAACCTTATGTAAAAGCACGGGTATTCACCCAACCGGCACTCATGTAAAACATGTACGTGTGCAAAGGACATAAAACAATATAATAGTGACTGAATTTACAATAGAGAGCATTAACACTTATCTAAATAACAACTTTCATAAAAGCAATGAATCATTTATCTGAAAACAAGTAAGCAATATAAACCATGTCGGGTGTCCAAGGAATCGGGAACTGGCAAGATGGCAATCACAAGAAGCTAAGTCCTCTATCACCGAAGTGACAAGAGCGGGACGTTGGTCTCAGTCACACAAGGTGAGGAGACTCAACGTAAATCATATATACAATAATAAATATACGGGAACGGGAACGGGACCACGGTAGCGAACCGGGTATCGGGACGGGACCACGGCAATAACCGGGTATCGGGATCCAAACTGCAGCTGGCGGGACGGGAGAGGGATTTCCAAGTCGGTGGATCAAACCGACAAGGTATCCAAGCTTAGTGATGCCGACTCATAGGTCAAAACCAATCGAGACATATGCAAGTAAATCAAGTACAGTAAGTAAACGGGTAAAACGGGGGTGCTCAAGGGCACACTGTCACTTCATATCGGGCAATACATTCGGGACAAATAACTGTTACTAGTGTAACTTCAATGCTTTCGGGGAAACAAGTAAATCAAGTACAATAAATAAACGGGTGAAACGGGGGTGCTCAAGGGCACACTGTCATATCATGTGATGCGATGCACTTCGGGACAAATGACTGTTACTAGAGTAACTCCAATGCTTTCGGGGAAACCAGTCATGTAATGCAAATCTCGGGGAAAGAGGTGAAACAATGAACTATAACAATTTCGGGAAAAGTATTAATTTCAAGATCTATTTAAGTGAATAGGGGTCCCGTATGTCGATTATAATCATTACTTGGTACTCCTTGAGTTTGAAGACATTCCGGGCTCCTTATGCACTTTTACTATTTTAAAATCTTAACTTGAGCTTATGGGTAGTTCTAGATGTTACAATAGCAAGAATCAAGATTATCACGGTCCATCCTAGGCATGACATTAATCCGGAAACATCGAGCAACCTATTCAGTCACCGAAAAGAATAGAATTTGCGATAACCAAGGGCAAGACTTATGTTTAGATATAAAGAATATATCGCGTCGTTCTATCCCGTTCAAGATTGAAATGGATTGAATTTCGATGCATCCGAACCAACCGTGACGAGCATCGGCTCCAGACGCTCTCACATATGGTCGAGTGGGTCCGAGGAGGTTAGCCAAGGTCCACAAAGAAAAATAAACCTCAAAACCCACTGGACTCAAACTGAGTCCTCCGATCGATCGGACCGAAGGGCCGATCGATTGGCCGAAATTTCTGCACCAGCGTGACCCATGCCAGCCAGACCGCATCATTCGAGCAAATCTGGGAGTTCGCTCGAGCGAACTCATCGGTCGAGCGGTTATTTAAATGCGTTCGAGCGACCAAGCTGCTGGAAAACTCGTATCCCTTTCTGGACAGGTCGCTCGAGCGAACTGTCATGGTCGCTCGAGCGAACTGTCCAGAAACTGAATTCTGGCAGTTCAGTTCCCTTCTTTCTCTTCCTTTTTCCTTTCCAACACTTATACAAATGAGTTTTTCCTTACTTCAACAACATCCTAATTACAATAAAACTCCCATCAAGACTTCAATGAATCATTAAATCCAACCTCTTTCTTCACATTCAATCCCCAGACAAGGAGAAGAGTTCCCATCATAGACAAGGGTTCATTTGAGTCAACATTTATAGATAAACAAGGTCTATTGATCACATTTCCATAACCAAGGATGTTCTAGCAAAACTCTAAAAAATGAGTATCAATTTCAAATCAATGCAACTCATAAACATAACCATGATTAGCCAAACCACTCCTATTCTTTATAAAACCATATGAGTAAACTTGATCAAATGAAATGCATGCCTCTCCAAGAGATTAACAAGATAGAAACAACCATTAATGTGCAAATTTCGAAATCCATATATATGTGACAAGGAGCATATGTGCAACATGTATCCAATGATCAAAATCAAGAAATAAACTTGGGATTTTCTCATAAAACTTTGATAACATTAAAAACATCCATTCATCCACTTGCCTTTGACTCTAATCAAGCAAATCCAAGCTCCTAATCCCTTCATAAGCTCACTTCCAAGCTACAATAAAAAACCCCCAAAAACAACCCTAAAATGGGTTACACAAAGAATGAAAATGAAAGAGCATTCAATAATACAAATGGAGCTTCTCAAGAGCTAGAGGAACACTAATCTAGGAGATGGGAAGAATCACTTACTTGGAAGGTTCTCTAATGGACAAGGTAAGCTCAAGGAAAGTCTTGTGATGGAGGGTTCTCTTCACAAATGGTATCAATGGGGAGCTTGCAAGATGGGGAAGAAGATGATGAGTTCCATTTCTAGTTTGGTGCAAGATTTGTGTGGCTTGGAGATGAAGAAGCAAGGAGAAGAAGAAGAACACAATGGAAAACCCTAGGCTCAGCTGGAACAATGGTGAATGGAGTGAATGAAGGAGAAGGGTCTCCTTTTATAAGCAAGTGAGAAAGGGTCCCACAACTTAAATAACTTGGGTGGCTGAAATCATCTAATTCGGGACCTCGGATGGATTCGACGAAGAAGGAAGAAATGATCGTCGAAATATCTAGTTTCCAAAAAGTATATGTTTCACGGATTTCGAGAATATCAAGTTTTGGGTACAGATTTGGTGTGAAAAGACTGTTTTGCCCTCAAGGCCAAGAAATCGGTTTTCGGGTTCTCAAATGGATATGGGATCAACATGAAAGTTGTAGGATTCCTCAAGATGAATGCAATGGGCCAAAAACACAATACAAAACGAATCGGGAAAATCTCACAAGTAAATACAAAGCCGAAAAGGGAACCCCCAAAGGGCCGCACAAGCTACCAAAGCACTCAAAAGCCTAAAACTAGAAGAAAACCATTCTAGCTCACAAATTCAACCCAACCACCACTAATCCAAGTGATCAGGGGTCGGGTTCTCACATGAAAGTTTAAAACAAACTCACACAAACACTCTATGAATGCAAAAGTGTATGCTCATGATGTGTGTGTGTGATGACTTCAATCAAGTTTAAAAAGAAGGCTTATTCAAATGTATGCTCAAAGCATTTCAAAGTTTAAGACATATAAAAGACTTGATTGAAGTTTAATGCAAATCACATGTATGTTTAATAACTTGTTAATGATATGAAAATCAAAGAATCACAAGTTGTATGAAAATGACTAACTTAGAACATGTGATGCATGTGCAATGTTGTTTTCAAAAACAAATAGGTTTAACTAAAGTTCAAATGAAAGAAAACAACAAATTAGGTTTCAACCAAGACAAAGAATCATGCATTAAAGGAAATCAAAGACTTTGGCTAAGCATGATTAAGTAAGGTTTAAAAACAACTTGGATTGAAACCAAAGTGAAGAATCCAATCTTAATAAGATCAAAGATTAGGAGAAGAATGGATTCAACACATCATAGTTATCATGTACAAAACCATTTACCAATAGCTTAAACAAAACATGAAAACCATGATTAACAAAGGTAGAGCTTACTTGGTGGTTTAACTCATTGATCCAAGCTTTAGCTCTCCTAAAGACCTTCTAGCCTTTCCAACTTCATCCCCTTTCAATGGCTCCAAAATGGTCTCAAAGGTTCATTTATCAAGCCTTGAAAAAGGTTGGAAATGAATGGACTTTATAGCCAAAAAGTGTCCAACGACTAGTCCTCGGTCGACCGGCAAAGGGGTCTCGGTCGACCGAGAAAGCACAACGGTCATATTTCTGACCGTTGGCATGTTACAGTTCAGGTTCTGGAAAAATGACTTCCAGTTGTCTCGGTCGACCGAGACCTGTATCTCGGTCGACCGGCGACACTGCCGGGACACCCTCCCTTTTACAAAAAATGCAACTTTTGCATATTTGAAGGTTTTTCTTTGGGGGACCTTTTGGCCACTAAATCAAGCTTGGAAAACATGTTTTAAAGATTCTAATGGTTTTTAAAACATGAACATAAAAAGCCTAAAAAGATTTGAAAGTTTAAAACCAAAGGCTAGCTTGATTTGATAAAACTCTTTTCAAATGAAAATGCATACAAAAATGATTCTTTTTGTGAAGAATGTATGCAAGGCTCAAACCTAAATTCTCAATAAGATTTACCAAACATAATGCACAAAGAATTAGGTTTTCAAAAGAGTTTGGGTTCTAAAACCAATGCATCCAAGATTAGAACCAAAGCATGCATAAAACAAATACTTTTCCAAAACTTAAAAGCTATGCATGTATAAATCAAGATTTCAAGGTTTTCTAAAACAATGCAAGTGTGTGTGAATCAAATGATGCTAAAGTGCAAATGCATCCATCAAATTGAAAATACAAAATCCCTAACAATCTCCCCCTTTGCAATTTGATGGCAACACACTCACCACTGAACATACACACAAAGTCTTCAGCTCCCCCTCAGCTGGACAAGTCTTGAAATCTTCTTGGATGCTTCTCTCTTAGCTTGGACTCTTTTCTTCATTCTTCATGATGCTTGGTGCTTGATCATCCTTTAAGCTCTCTCTCCATCTTCCTCTCTTTAGCCAAGCATCTTCTTTAGCTCCAAGCTTTCTTTCTTCTGTTTTGCTCTCCCCCTTTGACCATGCTTCTCTCTCCCTTGTAGAAGATCATACACAACTCTCTCCTTAGGAAGCTTGGACATTCTCTTCACCCTTTTGAGAACTTGAATTCTTTCTCCCCCTTTGATGGATAGGAGATCTTCGAGTACTTGAACTCTCGAACTCTCTCTCCCCCTTTGATATTAAATTGCAAAGGTACCTACACACATGAAACAAGGAAAATACCTTTAGTAGCACCTGTTAACAAATGAAATCGAAAATGAAATACGTAACAGGCTATCATGTATGGAAGTTATCTCTAAGGGCTCAAAGGCTATCCAAGGGTGAATTTGATCAAAACTAATACTTCCTATGAAGATTTACACTCCCCCTCAATCCATTCTCTTCTTTTGTCAAATTTTTGACAAGATTTAACTATTAGATGCAAGAAGTAGATGGTTTTAACCAAGTGAGGGTTAACTTCAAGGAAAGGATTAGATTCATATAACTATAAAGCACAAATGATCAAATTGCCAAAAGAAAGCAAGGTCTAAAGGGAAAAGCAATCATGGATATCAATTGGAAAAACATAGAATACCAATTGAGATTTAGGGATATGACTATTAAACACAATCACTCTAAAATGGATTTAAAAATATAACTATTAGGAAACATCCAAATTAGAGCTATCCATGATGAAAGGGGTTTACTAAACATAGCATCAATCAATTTAACTATGAAAATCATATGCTATGTAAGTTTTGAAATCATTTCATTCAAACACTAAATATGACTATTAATGTGCATGAATGAGTGAAATGAAATTCAAGTATGAAGCCAACCTCAACTAATAACCAACCAATATTATGAACACATAAACATGGTGGTCAAGAGATTTACCTATAAGAGCATGAGAGGTGGCAACATGAACATTATGATGCTAATGGTGTGTGACATGGAACAATCATATTACTATCAAGCTCAATCCATTGTACACAAGGTCTATCACATACACAAGATAAGTCATCAATTGGATATGAAATCAATGGACAATTATACCAAATGAAACCAATTGAAAATGATAACATGATTAAAAGCAAGGATGTGACAAACTCAAAATTCCATCAAGCATCATAAATGCATATTCATCACTTTTAAAGATATAACTAATAAGCATAGTGATGAACAAGGTAAATTGCAATGCAAAATTATATAACTTTGAAATGCATGCAATTTCCAAAGTGACTAAATCATATGAATTCAACTACTAAGATATCCATCAACCATCATAAATGCAAGGAATGGATTTCAAAGAGTTTCATATGATTAAGATCACTACTTATGAAGTTGAAACGTGTATAAGGATGACACCAAGAGAATCTACATGAATCAACACCATAACCATCCAAAAAGAAATGACTATAAGGCATAGAGGATGGATTTGGGTTCTAGTATGGTTTCTACAAATGTAACTAAGATCACAACCATACATGGAACCAATAGTCATTTGCAAATAAAAAGAATAACTAAATAAGCAAAGATGCAAACAACATACATTTCCATTTCTAAGATAATGAAACCAAAAGAAAAAGGAAATGAAAACATGGAACATGCTTTGATGAATATGACTAATGAAGTTAAAAAGCATTTCCAATCATACAATCTTCAAATCATTTCAATAAACAAAATCCAACAATAAGCATAGAAAGAATGACTATGAAGAACAATTTTCAACATTGTATTTTAAAAGATATAACTTAATTGAAATACATACAAGTTGATTTTACAAAACAATGATTTTCCATATAAAAGTATAACTTAGAAGTCCATGGAAAAACTTGAATTGATTCAAATCATTTGTTCAAAAAAATCTTACTAAGACATCTACACAAATGATTCAACAACAATTGATCATGAATAAATTAGCTATGAAAGCTTTTAAAAACACAATCAATTAATCATGTAGAAATGCAATGCAAGACATATGAGTGCAAAAAGCAAATCAACCATGATGAAGTTATAATCAAATGATTTTGAAAACCATGAAGTGTAACTTAGAATGGTGCATGAAAACAAAATCAATTGATCATAAAGAGACAATGCATTTAAATAGATGTAACTATATAGAAACAAAATGCAAATGCAATCATGACCAACAAAAGGTTTAACTTATAAAGCATAGGTTGGTCAATGAGGTCCAAGGCCTTAAAGTTTGTCTAAGTATAAAACTTTGGGAATCCACCTAAGGTCTTGTGAGGGTTGAACTTTGAGGTCTATTTTGGACTTCTCACCAACTAACGGAGATTTGACTTGATAAATTTTCAATTTAAACTTATCACCATGATATTTAGATTTTACTAAGTTTAGCTTAGAATGGTGATTAGTCTTTTGAGGTTGGTGAGTTTGTCTCTTTGGGGATTGATTCACTTTTCTTTTCTTCTTATATTCTCCCTTTATTTGACTTTTGAATTTTAGATTTAACTTAGTTACTTTATTCAAAAGTTCTTTCATGGGTTTATATAAGGGAGATAGGTTGAGAAGCTTTTTGTTCATAGATTCTTTCAAGCTAGGTTTAACTTGTTTAAACTTTTTAGAATCTATCTTAGGAGACTCCATTTTGAATGATTTACCTTGTTTAGTCTTTTTGGAGTCTTCTTTGATTTTTAGTGTCTTACCCTTCATAGATTTAGGTTTTACATTTTTGAGTTCAAAGATGGGTTTAGACACATGGCTTCTTTTCCTTAGTTTGCACTCAAACCTAAAATGCCCTTGAATGCCACAATAATCACATTTGGTTTTGGGCAAGGGAGAAAGAGTGCTAGAGAATGAGGACTCACCTTTCACAAATGTGTTGGTGAACTTAGGGTCATGTGAAGTATATTTATCAAAACCAAGACCCGTCCTATCTCCATGAGGTTTACCCAATTTGAATAATTTTTCAAGTCTGTCTTCACTTTGGGTAAACTTGCACTCATACTTTTGTTTATAGCTTTCAAGTTGAGTGACTTTGGTTATAAGGATTGAATTTTCATTTTTAACTTTTGAGAGTTCATTTTCAATTTCCTTATATTTGCTTAGCTCTTCATTGGCAAGTTTTAATTCATGTTTTAGTTCATTAACAACATTAGATCCAAGTTCGAAAGTTTTTAAATTACTTTGAGCATTAGACAAATTTTCATTGGAAATTGTCAACTTGGATTTTAAATAGTTAATGTTTTCATCTTATCTTTTAATTGTATCTCTTAGGTTCAAATTTTCATTTTTAAGCTCATCACAATTTATCTTAATCTCATTTAATTCATCTTGAGCATTAGATAAATTTTCCTTAGAGATAGTCAATTTAGATTCAAGATTGTTAAAGTCTTTATCTTGCCTTTGTAATTGATCTCTTAGTTTTAGATTTTCCTTTTTGACATTATCATAATCCATCTTTAATTCTTTTAGTTCATCTTGAATGTTAGATTGGTTATTTAAAGAGATCATGAACTTAGATTCTAAACAATTAATGACTTCTTCTTTCTCTCTAAGTTCATCTTTAGAAGAGACTAGCTCTTTGTTTAGTTTTATAGATTCTTCTCTTAAACTTTTATTTCTCTTATCAAGCTTTGAAGATAATGTATATAATTCATTATAGGCTTGTTGAAGATCATCTTCATCATAATCATTTTCTTCCTCTTTTATGTCACATTGAGATTCATTTAATTGAGAGTTTGAATCTCCAATAGAAGGAAGAATGAGGGGTCTAGAAGAATCTACAAAGTCTAGCATAGTGGAGTCCATCCTAATGATTTTCATATAAGGACAACTCTAGGGTTTTAACTCTAGGTTATTACACCTAATCAAGAGTTCCAAACACTTGATCCTAAAAGATAGAGCACGAGGCTCTGATACCAATTGAAAGTCCACGGGATCCTAACCCTAGAGGGGGGGGGGGTGAATAGGGTGTGCTACAAGTATGACCAATTTAGACCAATTTTAAATTCTTAAACTAAACTAGTCACATGTGATGATAAATCAATCAATATGCGGAAGCTAAAACAAAAACAATCACCACATAGCAATCACCACAACACAATATTTATAGTGGTTCGGCCAACGTACCTACATCCACTCCCGGCTTGTGCATCCAACACCCCACCGGATTTCCACTATGTATGCTTTTTACTAGGCTAAGCAATAACCCTTACAATGTTGTTTTTCTAGGCTAAACAACAACCTCTCAATGTGCTTTTATAGGCTAAGCAATAACCTTTACAAGATGCTTTTCAAGGCTAAGCAATAACCTTTACACAATGCTTTTCTTAGGCTAAGCAATAACCTTACAAGATGCTTTTCTTAGGCTAAGCAATAACCTTACAAGATAAAGATTTCTCTAAGAAAGTGTCTTCACAAAAGATCACTCTAAGAGATTACAATTTAAGCTCAAATAAATTTGCCTCTAAATAGGCGGATATGAAAGTTTAAAACAAACTCACACAAACACTCTATGAATGCAAAAGTGTATGCTCATGATGTGTGTGTGTGATGACTTCAATCAAGTTTAAAAAGAAGGCTTATTCAAATGTATGCTCAAAGCATTTCAAAGTTTAAGACATATAAAAGACTTGATTGAAGTTTAATGCAAATCACATGTATGTTTAATAACTTGTTAATGATATGAAAATCAAAGAATCACAAGTTGTATGAAAATGACTAACTTAGAACATGTGATGCATGTGCAATGTTGTTTTCAAAAACAAATAGGTTTAACTAAAGTTCAAATGAAAGAAAACAACAAATTAGGTTTCAACCAAGACAAAGAATCATGCATTAAAGGAAATCAAAGACTTTGGCTAAGCATGATTAAGTAAGGTTTAAAAACAACTTGGATTGAAACCAAAGTGAAGAATCCAATCTTAATAAGATCAAAGATTAGGAGAAGAATGGATTCAACACATCATAGTTATCATGTACAAAACCATTTACCAATAGCTTAAACAAAACATGAAAACCATGATTAACAAAGGTAGAGCTTACTTGGTGGTTTAACTCATTGATCCAAGCTTTAGCTCTCCTAAAGACCTTCTAGCCTTTCCAACTTCATCCCCTTTCAATGGCTCCAAAATGGTCTCAAAGGTTCATTTATCAAGCCTTGAAAAAGGTTGGAAATGAATGGACTTTATAGCCAAAAAGTGTCCAACGGCTAGTCCTCGGTCGACCGGCAAAGGGGTCTCGGTCGACCGAGAAAGCACAACGGTCATATTTCTGACCGTTGGCATGTTACAGTTCAGGTTCTGGAAAAATGACTTCCAGTTGTCTCGGTCAACCGAGACCTGTATCTCGGTCGACCGGCGACACTGCCGGGACACCCTCCCTTTTACAAAAAATGCAACTTTTGCATATTTGAAGGTTTTTCTTTGGGGGACCTTTTGGCCACTAAATCAAGCTTGGAAAACATGTTTTAAAGATTCTAATGGTTTTTAAAACATGAACATAAAAAGCATAAAAAGATTTGAAAGTTTAAAACCAAAGGCTAGCTTGATTTGATAAAACTCTTTTCAAATGAAAATGCATACAAAAATGATTCTTTTTGTGAAGAATGTATGCAAGGCTCAAACCTAAATTCTCAACAAGATTTACCAAACATAATGCACAAAGAATTAGGTTTTCAAAAGAGTTTGGGTTCTAAAACCAATGCATCCAAGATTAGAACCAAAGCATGCATAAAACAAATACTTTTCCAAAACTTAAAAGCTATGCATGCATAAATCAAGATTTCAAGGTTTTCTAAAACAATGCAAGTGTGTGTGAATCAAATGATGCTAAAGTGCAAATGCATCCATCAAATTGCAAATACAAAATCCCTAACAACATTGTCTTTACTTTAAGGTCTGCTATCATAATTCCCTAGCAATAGGCTCATAATCCTAAGACATTAATGAACTCAAGTTTCTATCTATTCATTTGCTTTGAGTCACCAATGAGTGAGGCCAATTGTAGGTCAACACCTCGGTGATTTGGGTACGTGGTAGTAGAGCTGTGGGAACGTTCAATGGTCAAGATGGAATCGATCTTTAATATCCCCTTGTGCCAATTAATGGATTTATCATTGGTACGTGCGCACCCATTCCAATTAAGAGTTATTTGGATCGGTACCAAATGATCACTATAATTAATTGGGGCTCAAGGATAATAAGATATGGATCTATTTTGGTGGACAGGTCCAATTGTTCCATGGATATAGATGGAGGGGCCTACTTGTGGTACTGAGGAAGTTTAGGGTCTTCATTGTAATATATTCCTAAGACTGGAGTGCAATTGCATTTATATAGTGGAGTTATTTGCAATTAACTGTGGGCCCGGATTGCACATGAGATGTGGGGTCGCGTGTCCCAGTTGGAGCCAGCTTTCTAAGGAATCCCTAGTGGTCCCCACACTAGCCCAAGATATTAGAAAGATACTAATTATAGTAGAACTCTAAAAGGAAATAGAAAGTTACTATTTCTATTTGAAGTGAGACTTCTAATAGTGGTAATAGTAAGTTACTAATTATTAATGGAAGTGAGACTTCTATTTTAATTAGTAAAAAAGGAAGTTACTAATCATATTTGAAGTAAGACTTCTAATTGTGATTTAGTAAGTAACTAACTGTTATGGAAGTAAGACTTCTATTTCAATTAGTAAGAGGAGGTTGCATGAGTGCTATAAAAGGAGTGAGAGGAGGCTTGGACGTCCCTATGCTATTCCATCTAGGGATTCACGCCCAACCCTCTATTTGGGTGTAAGAGTTGTACACCTCTCTTCCTCTCCCTCTTCTAGTTTCCTTTAGGGTTTTTCTCTTGGAGATTCCACCATCTTCTTGAGAAAAGAGAATCTGATACGGGTCATAGCGTGGAAGATCAGAAGGTGTTGGAGATTCTAATTTGATTAGTGAAGCGTTCATCATCAAAGAAAGAAATCAACTTCTCCATTAGAGCACTACAAAGCTCCAAAGGTATAATCTACATCCTTGTATGTTGTAGATTTCGTGGTTGCATGTTTAGGTGTTGTTTTCTATCTTCTAGACAGTATATATTGCTGTACATGATTTATGAGTTTGAGGGATTGCATCCTGGATTGGGTTTGTTGCCTTCTAGATAGTTGATCCCTGCATCAAGTGGGCCAAAAGTTTTGAAACCTATCTGAATGGCCCACCAACTTTCCAACAGTTTTCAATGTGTACAAACAAATGCGGGATGATGGTCCTGATTTTGAAAAGATTGACATGATTGAGGCCACTGTTCAAGAATCTTTTGAGGAGTCCACTGACCCCAATTCCTTGTGCCCCTTTGAATATGATTGGCTTATTATCTTGACATTGAAGATGACACTATTCAGATGGCTAGTAGTGTGTGGAACCCAAAAGCTGAGGAACTAGTACCATCGGGGGTCTAAGTCTCTTCCCTCTCAAGTGAGGCCACCCAAGCTTGAGTTGAAACCCCTGCCAGTTGACCTCAAATATGCATACCTAGGGGAGAACGAAACATTCCCAGTTGTAATTTCTACACACCTAGACAATGACCAAGAGGTGTAATTAATGGAAATACTTCAGCAGCACAAGGGTGCAATTGTTAGATTGTATGGTCTCAATCCATCAGATGATGTAATAAATTGATTCGTTTCTTTATTTATCAATATAATCATGCTTTCCTTTCATTAAATGAATGGTGTTTTATTACTTTATGCACATAACCAGTACAAATGACATGACGGTTCATGAGATGAACCGGGGCCAATGAGTATATTAGATGTGACACATGTGCATGGATGAGATCCACATATGGGAGACGTATGTCACAAATCCCATACTTAAATATCTTCACAACCAGTGATGAGATTGGGCATCTTATCTGACAAGGTTGCACACTTTGATCACTATGAGATAGTGTAATTTGTCTCGATTATCAGAATGTAGGATTCTGGATCATGGTGCTGGTACATTGGATGTATTGAAGGACCATGAAAAGCACCTTATGAATCACTGTCAATACTTTAAGGTCTGCTCTTATAATTCCCTAGCAATAGGCTCTCAATCCTGAGACATTAATGAATTCAAGTTTCTGTCTATTCATTTGCTTTGAGTCACCAATGAGTGAGGCCTGTTGGAAGTAGGTGGGCCTTTCAGATAGGTTTCAAAAACTTTTGACCCACTTAATGCAGGAATCAACTATCTAGGAAACAAACCCAATCCAGGATGCAATCCCTCAAACTCATAAATCATATACAACAATATAATCTATCTAGAAGATAGAAAACAGCACCTAAACATGCAACCACAAAATCTACAACATACAAGGATGTAGATTATACCTTTGGAGCTTAGTAGTGCTCTAATGGAGAAGTTGATCTCTTTCTCTGATGATGAACACTTTCACTAATCAAATCAGAATCTCCAAGCCCTTTTGATCTTCCACGCTATGACCCGTATCAGATTCTCTTTTCTCAAAAAGATGGTGGGATCTCCAAGAGAAAACCCTAAAAGAAACTAGAAGAGAAACTAGAAGAGGGAAAGAGAGAGATGGGCATGTACAACTCTTGTACTAAGGGTCTTGGGCGTGAATTCCAAGATAGAATTATGCATGGGACGTCCAAGGCCCTTCTCTCCTCTTTTATAACACTTAAGCAACCTCCTCTTACTAATTGAAATAGAAGTCTTACTTCTATAATAATTAGTTGCTTACTAAATCACAATTAGAAGTCTCACTTCAAATATGATTAGTAACTTCCTCTTTATCTAATTAAAATAGAAGTCTCACTTCCATTAATAATTAGTAACTTACTATTACCACTATTAGAAGTCTCACTTCAAATAGAAATAGTAACTTTCTATTTCCTTTTAGAGTTCTACTATAATTAGTATCTTTCTAATATCTTGGGCTAGCGTGGGGACCACTAGGGATTCCTTAGAAAGCTGGCTCCAACTGGGACACGCGACCCCACATCTCATGTGCAATCCGGGCCCACAGTTAATTACCAATAACTCCACTATATAAATGCAATTAAACTCCAGTCTTAGGAATATATTACAATGAGGACCCTAAACTTCCCAATTACCACAAGTAGGCCCCTCCATCTATATCCATGGATCAATTGGACCTGTCCACCAAAATAGATCCATATCTTATTATCCTTGAGCCCCAAGTAATTATAGTGATCATTTGGTATCGATCCAATTAACTCTTAATTGGAATAGGTGCGCACTTACCAATGATAAATCCATTAATTGGCACAAGGGGATATTAAAGATAGATTCCATCTTGACCATTGAATGTTCCCACAGCTCTACTACCACGTACCCAAATCACCGAGGTGTTGACCTACAATTGGCCTCACTCATTGGTGACTCAAAGCAAATGAATAGATAGAAACTTGAGTTCATTAATGTCTCGGGATTATGAGTCTATTGCTAGGGAATTATGAGAGCGAACCTTAAAGTAAAGACAGTGTACATAAGGTGCTTCTCATGGTCCTTCAATACATCCAATGTACCAGCACCATGATCTAGAATTTTACATTCCGATGATCGAGACAAATCACACTATCTCATAGTGATCGAAGTGCTGTAACCTTGTCAAATGAGATGCCCAATCTCATCACAGGTTGTGAAGAATTTAAGTATAAGATTTGCAATACATGTCTCCTGTATGTGGATCTCATCCATACACATGTATTACATCTAGTATACTTGTGGACTCCAGTTCATCTCATGAACCATTATGTCATTCGTATTAGTTATGTGCAAACAAATAATAAAACACCATTCATCTCATGAAAGGAAAGCAATAATATATATTGATAAATAAAGAAATTAATCAATTTATTACATCATATACTGTTATTGAGACCAGAAAACTAACAATCTCCCACTTGGGCTCAATGCCAGTCAGGGTTGTATCTCATGCAGATCCCATCTACTTACTGCCCAAAGGCTTTGGTAGTCAAAGTCTTAGTAAAGGGATCTCCAAGATTGTCTGCAGAGTCTATCTGGGTGATAGCAGTATCACCTCTCTGCACAATCTCTCTGACCATTTGTTATAACCTCTGTACATGTTTTTGGCTCCTGGGTTCCTTGGACTTATCGACTGCCCTGTTGTTATCAGAGTAAACTGTGAGCGGTTGTCCTGCCAAAAGTACCACTCCAACTTCCATAAGGAATCTTTTGAGCCAATCTGCATCTTTGGCTGCTTCTCAAGCAGCTACAACATAAACACATACCTAGGAGTTGATTTCTTGGAATCCTTATCTGACTGGAAGTCAATATCTATGTAACCGACTCATTGTTGTCGTAAATCAACATGTGATATTTAGTCTTTCTAAAGGATTTGAGAACACATCTTACAACAGTCCAATGGTTAGGACCTGGGTTAGACTGATATCTGCTGACTAAGCCCAATGCATGACAGATATCCGGTCTAGTACATAGCAAAGCATACATGAGACTACCAACACCCGAAGCGTATGGCATCGACCTCATTTGCTCCTTTTCCTCAGGTGTCTTGGGACACTGATCCTTGGAAAAGTGCACTCCATGCCTGAAAGGTGTAATACCCTTCTTGGAGTCTTGCATAGCAAATCATACCAGCACCTTATCTATGTACGCATATTGGGATAAGCCCATCATCGTATTTATCCGGTCTCAATGGAGTTTGATCACTAGGATGTGGTTGGCTTCTCCCAAGTCCTTCATATCAAAAGTCTTAGCCAACTAAACCTTTTACTGTTGACAACATCCATATACCACTCTCTAGGAGAATGATGTCGTCGACCAAAAAAATTACCCTGCCTCCTTTACAATTCATGTACACTCATGACTCATCCGGATTTTGACAAAAATCAACTGTCTTGATTGCTTAGTCAAAACGAATGTTCTAGGTTCGGGATGCCTGCTTCAGTCCATAAATGGACATCTGCATCTTACAAACTCTTTGCTCTTGGTTGTTTAGCTATAAAACCGTCTGGCTGCATCATATAGATGTCTTCGTCAAGATGGCTGCTCAGAAACTCCGTCTTGACATCCATTTGCCTAATCTCGTAATCGAGATGAGCCGCAATGGATAAGAGTATCCGGATGAGCTTGAGCATGGCTACCGGCAATAAGGTTTCCTCATAATCGATATCTTCTTTCTAGGTATATCCTTTCGCAACAAGCCTTACCTTAAAGGTCTCAACTCTTCCATCCGGTCCTCTCTTTCTCCTGTAGACTCACTTGCACCCAATATGTTTAATATTGGCAGGCAAGTTCACAAGTGTACAGACCTGATTGGAGTACATAGACTCCAACTCAGCTTTCATAGCATCTAACCAACGTCCTGAATCTATGTCATTAATTGCTTCATCATAGTTACAGGGATCTTGTTCCAGTTCTTCCGGGATTGCTTCATAAGACTCTTCCAAGAACCAGAACCTATCAGGGGTCATGACAATGCTCCCACTACGACAAGGCATTGGTGTAGTTACTGGGTTAGGTATGGGTGAATTTTCTTCAAGTTCGGTCATATTTGGATTTGGAATTGATCTCTTTCTGAATTTCTTCCAAGATAACATTTTCTAAAGATTTCCAGTCCATCATATAATCTTCTTCCAGAAAAACCGCATTGGTGCTCACCAGCACTTTCTGCTCTCTAGGATTATAGAATAACCAACCTTTAGTTCCTTTAAGATATCCTACAAACGTGCATACTTCTGACTTTGTTTTCAACTTATCCGTCTTGACCTTCAGCGCATGTGCCGAACAACCCCATATGTGTAAATGTTGTAGACTAGGCTTTCGCCCAAACCACAACTCTCGGGGAGTCTTAGGTACAGACTTAGATGGTATGAGGTTTAGTATGTACATCGCAGTATCCAAGGCGTATCCCCAAAAGGATATAGGTAATCCTGAGAAACTCAACATAGACCTAATCATATCTAAAAGAGTCTTGTTCCTTCTTTCTGCTACTCCGTTCTATTGAGGCATACCAGGAGTAGATAACTGGGATAGAATCCCATTTTCTAATAAGTATCCCATAAAATCAACGAAGAGATATTCTCCTCCTCGATCTCATCGAAGAGTATTGATACTTTTACCTAAATGCTTTTCTGCTTCCGTTCGAAACTCTTTGAACTTTTCAAAAGCCTCGGACTTGCGGTGCATAAGGTATATATATCCATATCTTGAATAATCATCTGTGAAAGTGATGAAGTACTCATACCCTCCTCTGACCCTGACATTAATGGGTCCACACACATCAGTATGCACTAACTCCAATAAATCTTTGGCCCTATTGCCCTTTGATGAAAAAGGGCCTTTTGGTCATTTTACCTTCCAGACAGGCATTGGTTCTACCACCAATGAAGGCAAGATACCATCTTTCACTAGCCTGTCAATCCTATTTAGGTTTATATGACCTAGCCTCAAGTGCCAAAGTTTCGTTGGATTAGATGAAGGTGATTTCCTCTTTAATGATGGTCTATTAATTGTTTCAGTATCATGTATCTCATACATTTTGGGATTAACAAATAAATTCCATTGATTACCTTGTTAGAATACAAAAAAGTACTGTATCTCTTTATGACAATTTCAGTACCAAGAGTAATAGAATAACTCTTATTCACCATACTAGAAACTCAAATTGAATTCCGCCGTAAAGACGGTACATATAATGTGTCTGACAAAACCAATTTATCATTTGAAAAACATAATGTAATAACTCCCACTGAAACAGCTTCTGCCTTAGCATCAGATCCTAGGTTGACAATGATTTCTCCGTCACTGAACCTCCTGGTTTCCCTGAACCCCTGCAATGAATTACATATGTGATCAGTTGCTCTGGAGTCCATACACCAAGATTCTGATGTACCAGTTGCAAAACTAACTTCAGAAATAAGTGACTCAATCATACCTGAGGTCTTCTTCTTAGACAAATATTCTGGACAATTCCTTTTCCAATGTCCTGTCTTACCATAATGGAAACACTTTCCTTTTACTCCCGTACCCTTAGCCTTAGCCATACTACAAGTAGAACCATTCTCCACCTTAGGACCCTTGATGACTGATTTCTTCTTGCTATCTCGGTCTTTGCCTTTTGTCCTAGCAAATGACTTTTCTGTCATGAGGGAATTTTACTCTTTCTTCATGATTTCCTCAGTCACTACTAGCTGGCGAGACAGTTCAGCTATGGTCATTTCCAATTTATTATAATTGATCTCAAAATGATTGAAAGAATCCGGTAGTGACTGAAGGATCATGTCGATCTGCGATTCTTTATCAATCGTAACACCCAGTACATCTAACTCATTTAGTGCGAGACTCGTTTTCAACAAATGTTTTTGTATTGGGGTTCCCTCAGCCATCTTAGTGTTTATCAACACCTTCATAGCAGCTTGCCTAGCAGGTCTAACTTGGTCCACAAACATCTCCTTTAAGTTCGATATAATGTCGTATGCTGACTTATAGGATTGATGTTGGTGTTGTAAAACACTAGACATGGATGCCTGTATAAAACATCTGGGTACCTCATTGTCTTTTGTCTATGGTGTAAAGGTCCTTTTCATACTGAGGTGCATGAGGCTCAGGCTCAAGAAGGGAGGGTATGGTAAGGACATATCTGCATCCTGAAGCTATCAGGATAATATCCAGGGTCCTTTTCCAGTCTATAAAGTTGGATTCCATCAACTTATTCTGGTTGATGATGGTCACAAGTGGATTGAAAGTATTCAAATTCATGCTTCAAAAACTGTAGCACATAACCATACATTCAGTTAATGAATTTAAATGACATTAGGGTTTAGTATTCTACCAAATTTATGTGGGAATCCTCATAACCACTATATTCAGAATACATCGGAATCCTAATCTTCGGGGTATGCCTCCTTGGGGAGTGCGAATACCACCTAGATTGGTGCGGATCAAAGTTGGTCAAAATTAGGATTAAGACTAACTTTCCATGATCCCCCTTCATTCATTATTATCTAGGTATCTCTGTCGCGACCCCGGAACGGATCCCGGGCCCGCGACGAGTGTTGCATTGCATTCGGTGTTGTTAATTGCTTTCCCACAGGTTCCCGCGGTGAGGATTCCCAAAGACACACGGAATCTGGCTCACTCGTACAAGTATGCGGAAGCGTGTAGCAAAACACATCAAGATGAGCCCAACAAAACATTTGGGTGCCATAACAAATGATCACAAGGCATGGTATCATAGAAAGAAGCTAACAAGCATTCCCGTTAATATTCAAGTTATAGAACTAATACAAAACAAGTTAAGTTTAGTACAACCCATAAGAGACCAATAAAGGTCAATACAATCTCAAAATAGTCAAAAGAAATCCCAAGACTAAGGGTGACGAGACTCGAGAACCAGACCGACATCTAAATGACATCGTCGGGCTGCCACTCTCTCACGGGAGTTGGCTCACAAGCCTCCTCCTGACGTTCCTCCTCAAAGGCAACGTCTCCTGCACCTGGGCACCAATAAACAAGGGTCAAACACGACGGTTTGGCAGGTAATCAATTTAGGCATGAACATGAACAATAACATTTAGAGAAAACATGTGAGCAAATATTTGGTATGAAGTACTATCAAAGTTGAGATACATTTTTAAGAGTACGAACAAAGCTGAGGTACAAAATAATCTAGCATGAGTACATAATATATCATGAATAGTTACAATCCACAAGGAGCCCATCCTTTCTCTATCATTTATATAATGAAAAGAGCAAGCACGCACGACAAGCACGATATACATAATATAAGCACGACACGATTTCCCACAAAGACGGGAATTCCGGCCGCGGAACCGGACACGCACGATGTGTAATAAATACACGACCAGTCTGCAGACAGTCCACATGTTTAAAGACCCCCAGACAGTGGATCAAACCGAAAGGGCAGTCTAAGCTCAGTGGTGTTTACTTAATTCATGAATGCACAAAACACGTGAAACACGATCAAAGCACGTCGAGATAAAAAGGGGGAAATCACTTATCAAAACACGACGAACACGACTAGCAAGAGGCATAATAATTTTGCATAACACGCTTAGGAAGTGATCCCCTTTTTCTTGAACAAAACTTCAAAACAAACTTATACTTGAAACTCAAAACAAGTGCACGTTTGTACTTATAGTACCAAGACGGAAATTCAAATACGAAATCTGACAAGCATGTGCTAAGGCTACAAATTGACCTTTGTGTAATTGAAACTCCAAATGTCAGAATATACAAGAATTGGTGTCCTTAGAGGTTGGGTGGCATTTCGAGGTTTCATTTACACAATGTCAAGTCAAAACCCTTAACATAGTCTAGTTTTCGGACCTCAAGAAAAATACACAAAATGGAAAGAAACTCGTCTTCCTGCAACTGGCAGGTTCGCTCGAGCGGACCTGCCACGTTGATGACACTTCGCTCGAGCGGACCTTACAAGGCGTAGACAGTTCGCTCGAGCGAATGTTGGCTCGAGCGAATAATAAAATGCGTTCGAACGAACGACTCACTGCCTCGCTCCGTAGGAGACAGTGGCTTGTTCGCTCGAGCGAACCCAGGGTCGCTCGAGCGAACAGGCTGCTGCCTGAGCTCGCTGAGTGCGGAAATCCCCTTTTTCTTGCACATCTTTCACTACATTTTTCTCCTTCTTCTCATCCATCAACAACACATCATCCCCTGAGCCTTCATGCTCACCAAGGGTTCATTTATCATCATCCACACATTTAAATCCAATAAAAACCAAATCATGAAGCATGTAAACAATGTAAGCACAATTTCTAAAATACAATGGAAACCAAAATACAATGCACATGAAGCCTAAAAAGATCACTTGCCTTGACCAAAGCTAAACACTCCTCCTCAAGTACTTCCTCAAGCTAATCAACACTACAAGAAAATCCAAGAGAAAACCACACAACTCACTAAATCTTGAAAACAAGAAACCCATTTAGAAAAAGGGTTGAAACTAGGAAAATCATGATTTTAAAGGACTAAAAAGACTCCATGAAAGATGTGGGTTGAAGCTCTTACCTAGGAATGGTCACACAAGAGAGAAGAGAGGAAATGTAGATCTTGTCCCAAAAGAAACTCCAAGAAACTTGTACCAATAGAGAGCTTGCAATGAGATGGAGAAGATGATGAACTTGAAACTTTATTTGGAGCTCTCTAACTAGATCATGCAAGGGGAAATGAAGAGGGAGAGAAAAAGGGTTTTCTTGCCCTAGGTTCAGAAGTTGCAGAGATTGGGGAAAGTGAATGAAAGAGAGGAAGAAAGGAGACTTAAGTGATGACTCATGGGCCCATTGGGCTTGAACTTGAAATGGCTAAAACATGACTTTGTGGGCCTCGGATGACTTTGACGAAGAAGGATAAAACGATCGTCGAAATATCTAGTTTCCAAAAAGTATATTTTTGACATGGTTTTGAGATCTCGAAAATTGTGTCCAGATTTGTGCAAGAAAGACAATTTTACCCTCTTTGGGCCAAAACTTGGGTTTTTGGGCTTCAAACATGAATGGGCTTAATACGAAAGTTGTAACACGTCGAAATATCAATCAAATGAAATCAAAATCACAATCACACGGAAATCGATACGATCTTCCCAAGCTCACACGTGCACTCAGGCCATCCTGAGTGTGTCTAGCTAATATTAAACGTTCTCAAAATTACCAAAGCTATATCCAAGACTAAAACTAATCACTTCTAACCCAACCATAACTAAACCCACTTAGGACTAAACACATACTAATCACACACTAATCGGATTGGTCTGGGTCGGGGTCTAACAATCTCATACCAAATAATGAACGACTCCCGATTAGCTTCAGTTTCTAAAATAAATGAGGCAAATCCTTGGGGATACTACATCATTATTTTAGTTAAGTGTGACCCACCAACTAGCATTGCATGACAACTGTTGCAAGCAGCTCCTCCTTGGGGAGTGGGCCCCCGCCCCGTCTCACCAACACTATCCATAGGAGATCCATATCTAGTAACCAGACAAGTAAAAGCCCTCCGTGGGGAATGGTCATTCTCAAGATGGCACGAGGCTAATACTTTCTTTACAATGGACCTATGGTGGAAAACCATGGGGATTTCTAAATATAAATGCCCCACTCCCACTTAATATTTATAATTGAGGATTTCCTTGTAAGGTATTAGGGCCCACATATTTATGAACGTCAAATCATCTCATGATAAGATCAAAGATTGGTTCCAAGTCAAGTTATTTTCAGGAAAGTCCAGTTTCTTAAATTACTGTTCCCAATGTGTCCATCTCATGGGTCATCAACACTAATTAGAACTCTTTCCAAAAATTAATTTGATTTGACCAACTTTTGTAACTTGCTATGTTTGGATCAGATTTGGAAACATTCTAAATTAAGCATTCATCCATAAATAGAAAGTGCTAAAATTAGAAACTAGTCCTCTCCTCCACATGGCCCTAGCGGAATAGACTTCTTAGACTTCTAGACTTTCCAAAACTTTGGAATTCCTCAAACTCTTTGGGCAACTCCAAAACACTTTTGGTAATCTTCAAGCTCTTTGATTACGAGTCCAACATCGCTTTCCTTCTTCGTCTTGGACATCGCCAAAATTTACAAATTTAGAAAAATTACATAAATTCCTATGCCTCGATTTTGAGACTTACATGGTAATCTAAACATGGAAATAAAAGGGCTATAGGGAAATTCATCATGCCTTGCCCTTTCACGGGAAACCAATGAAGCCATGATGCCCTTTACACTTAGCCTTAAATAAACCAATAACCATAAATAGAAAGCAAATGACTTGTGGGCCATATGGAGAGGACACGATCATCTACAAGTTAGTATCTCATATAACCATACAAATCACAAAAATTGGCTGCCAAATAATGCTGGAAAAATAGGAAGTGAAAGAAGACCCGAAACTGAAAAATCTAGTTTCTGCAACATGCTGTGCAGTATGTTCAGTCGACCGGCTAGAGGGCTCGGTCGACTGACCTGCAAGTCACCCGGTCGACCGAGCTTGGTGCCAGGTCGACCGGACTAATGAAAACCTACAGCTTGGGTTTTCTGTTTCATGTCCATTCTTCACCAAATCACTTCTGAAGTGTTCCAATGGCTTCCTACCATCCTTCCATCATTATTAAACCCTTTTGTGACTATCTAAACATGAATCTACTATTAAACCAAGCAAATTCATCAAAACTGATCCTTACATAGGCCTTGCTCTATCATCTTCACATCTCATGCAAAGATTAGAACAAGCTTACTGATCTAACATGATTAGAGATGAGGTATGGCTTTGATACCAATTGTTGGAAGTAAGTGGGCCTTTCAGATAGGTTTCAACAACTTTTGAGCCACTTAATGCAGGGATCAACTATCTAGAAGGAAACAAACCCAATCCAGGACGCAATCCCTCAAACTCATAAATCATATACAACAATATAATCTATCTAGAAGATAGAAAACAACACCTAAACATGCAACCAAGAAATCTACAACATACAAGGATGTAGATTAAACCTTTGGAGCTTAGTAGTGCTCTAATGGAGAAGTTGATCTCTTTCTTTGATGATGAACAATTTCACTAATCAAATCAGAATCTCCAAGCCTTTTTGATCTTCCACGCTATGACCTGTATCAGATTCTCTTTTCTCAAGAAGATGGTGAGATCTCCAAGAGAAAACCCTAAAAGAAACTAGAAGAGGGAAAGAGAGATGGACGTGTGCAACTCTTGCACTAAGGGTCTTGGGCGTGAATTCCAAGACAGAATTATGCATGGGACGTCCAAGGCCCTTCTCTCCTCTTTTATAGCACTTAAGCAACCTCCTCTTACTAATTGAAATAGAAGTCTTACTTCTATAATAATTAGTTGCTTACTAAATTACAATTAGAAGTCTCACTTCAAATATGATTAGTAACTTCCTCTTTATCTAATTAAAATAGAAGTCTCACTTCCATTAAGAATTAGTAACTTACTATTGCCACTATTAGAAGTCTCACTTCAAATAGAAATAGTAACTTTCTATTTCCTTTTAGAGTTCTACTATAATTAGTATCTTTCTAATATCTTGGGCTAGCGTGGGGACCACTAGGGATTCCTAAGAAAGCTGGCTCCAACTGGGACACGCGACCCCACATCTCATGTGCAATCCGGGCCCACAGTTAATTGCAAATAACTTCACTAAATAAATGCAATTGAACTCCAGTCTTAGGAATATATTACAATGAAGACCCTAAACTTCTCAATTACTACAAGTAGGCCCCTCCATCTATATCAATGGATCAATTGGATCGTCCACCAAAATAGATCCATATCTTATTATCCTTGAGCCCCAATTAATTATAGTGATCATTTGGTACTGATCCAATTAACTCTTAATTGGAATGGGTACGCACTTACCAATGATAAATCCATTAATTGGCACAAGGGGATATTAAAGATAGATTCCATCTTGACCATTGAATGTTCCCACAGCTCTAATATTACATACCCAAAATACCGAGGTGTTGACCTACAATTGGCCTCACTCATTGATGACTCAAAGAAAATGAATAGATAGAAACTTGAGTTCATTAATGTCTCAGGATTATGAGCCTATTGCTAGGGAATTATGAGAGCGGACCTTAAAGTAAAGACAGTGTACATAAGGTGCTTCTCATGGTCCTTCAATACATCCAATGTACCAGCACCATGATCTAGAATCTTACATTCCGATGATCGAGACAAATCACACTATCTCATAGTGATCGAAGTGCTGTAACCTTGTCAAATGGGATGCCTAATCTCATCAAAGGTTGTGAAGATATTTAAGTATAAGATTTGCAATACATGTCTCCTGTATGTTGATCTCATCCATACACATGTATTACATCTAGTATACTTGTGGACTCCAGTTCATCTCATGAACCATTATGTCATTCGTATTAGTTATGTGCAAACAAATAATAAAACACCATTCATCTCATGAAAGGAAAGCAATAATATATATTGATAAATAACGAAATTAATCAATTTCTTACATCATATACTGCTATTGAGACCATAAAACTAACAAGGCCAACTGTAGGTCAACACCTCGGTGTCTTGGGTACGTGGTAGTAGGACTGTGAGAACATTAAATGGTCAAGATGAATCTATCTACATTATCCCCTTGTGCCAATTAATGGTTTTATCATTAGTAAGTGTGTACCCATATCAATTAAGTGTTAATTGAATGGTACCGATGATTACTAGAATTAATTGGGTCTCAAGGATAATAAGGTACGTATCCAATTTGGTGGACATGACAAATTGATCCATGGATATGGATGGAGGGGCCTACTTGTGGTAATAGAGAAGTTTAGGGTCTTCTTCGTAATTTAATTCCTAAGACTAGAGTGCAATTGCATTTATCTCGTGGAGTTATTTGCAATTAACTGTGGGCCCGGATGACTGATGAAATTTGTGGTGGCAGTGTCCCAGTTGGAGCCAGGTTTCTATAGAATCCCAAGTGGTCCCCACGCTAGCCCAATTATTGGATAGTTACTAATTCTAGTTGAACTCTAAAAGGAAAAGAATTAGAACGTTACTATTTCTATTTGAAGTGAGACTTCTAATAGTAGTAATAGTAGGTTACTGATTGTTGTGGAAGTGAGACTTTTATAATAACTAGAAAGGAGAAAGTTACTGATTTTTAATGGAAGTAGGACTAATATTTTTAATTAGTAAATAAGAGGTTGCAACGCTATAAGTAGGGGAACACGCCTTGGACGTCCACACCTTGGATCCATGCCGAGCCCTAGTGCAAGAGTTGCACGCCCTCACCTCCCTCCTTCCTTTTCTAGTTCTCTCCTAGTTTCCTTAAGAGCTTCTAGTTGTTTTAATTAGGAGATCCCATCCATCTCCTTTAGAGAAGAGATCTGATATGGGATATATCGTGGAAGACTAAGAGGTCTTGGAGATCCTATTTTTCTACAAAGAAAGAGTTTCTTCATCTAGGAAGTCTTTTTCTCCTTTAGAGCACAACCGAGTTCCCAAGGTATAATCTACTTAATTATATGTTGTGGATTGTTTGTGGTTGCATGGTGATGCTATGTTCTATCTTAGAGATAGTTTTCTACTGATCAAGATTGATGAGTTTGAGGTTTTGGATCCTGGATGAGGTTTATGGCCTTATGGGTACTTGATCGCTGAGTCAAGTGGGTCAAAAGTTTTGGAAACTTATCCACAAGGCCCACCTACTTCCAACAATTGGTATCAGAGTCATGTTAGGTCTTTTGTATTTGCAATTTGATGGATGCATTTGCATATTGGCATCTTTTGAATTCACACACATGCATTGATTTAAAATATCTTGAAATCTAGTTTTACC
Source organism: Cinnamomum chago (assembly GCA_038049695.1). Lineage (NCBI taxonomy): Eukaryota > Viridiplantae > Streptophyta > Magnoliopsida > Laurales > Lauraceae > Cinnamomum > Cinnamomum chago. The sequence continues at coordinate 88,152,707 of CP142453.1, read as the reverse complement.
CATGCATAGCTTTTAAGATTTGGAAAAGCTTTTGTTTTATGCATGTTTTGGTTTTAAACTTGGATGCATTGGTTTTAGAACCCAAAACTCTTTTGAAAACCTATTTCCTTGTGCACTACATTTGGAAAATCATCTTGTGTATTTAGGTTTAAGTCTTGCATACATTCTTCACTAAAAGAATCATTTTGTATGCAATTTCATTTGAAAAGAGTTGTATTCAAATCAAGCTAGCCTTTGGTTTTAATCTTGTGAATCATTTTAGGCTTTGTGTTTCTCATGTTTTTAAACATCTTAGAATACCTTAAAACATGTTATTTAAGCTTGATTTAGTGGCCAAAAGATCCACCAAAGAAAAACTTTGAAAATGGAAAAAGTTGGAATTTTGGCCCAGGGACTCGCCCGACAGTGTCGTCGGTCGACCGAGCCCTGTGTCTCGGTCGACCGAGAACACTGCAGGGCAAATGGACAGTTTTTGAACTGTTTCAGGCCAACGGTCAGAAATATGACCGTTGTGCTTTCTCGGTCGACCGAGACCTGTGTCTAGGTCGACCGAGAACTAGCCGTTGGCAACTTTTTGGCTATAAAGTCCATTCATTTCCAACCTTTTTCAAGGCTTGAACCATGAACCTTTGAGAGCATTTTGGAGCCATTGAAAGGGGATAAAGTTGGAAAGGCTAGAAGGTCATTAGGAGAGCTAAAGCTTGGATCAATGAGTTAAACAACCAAGTAAGCTCTACCTTTTGTTAATCATAGTTTTCATGTTTTGCTTAAGCTATTGGTAAATGGTTTTGTACATGATAACTATGATGTGTAGAATCCTTTCTTCTTCTAATCTTTGGTCTAATTAAGATTGGATTCTTCACATTAGGTTTCAATCCAAGTTGTTTTTAAAACTTACTTAATCATGCTTAGCCAAAGTCTTTGATTTCCTTTAATGCATGATTCTTTGTCTTGGTTGAAACTTGCTTGTTGTTTTCATTCATTTAAACATTAGTAAAATCTATTTGTTTTTGAAAACAACATTGCACATGCATCACATGTTCTAAGTTAGTCTTTTACTTACAACTTGTGATTCTTGATTTTCATATCATAAACAAGTTATTAAACATACATGTGATTTGCATTAGACTTCATTCAAATCTTTTATGAGCTTTAAACTTTGAATTGCTTTAAGCAATATATTGAGTGAGCCTTCTTTTTAAACTTGATTGGAGTCATCACACACACACATCATGAGCATATACTTTTGCATGCATAGAGTGTTTGTGTGAGTTTGTTTTAAACTTTCATATTAGCCTATTTAAGAGGCAACATCATTTGAGCTTTAATTTGTATCTCTTAGAGTGATCTTTTGGAAAGACACCTTCTTAGAGAAATCTACATTGTGTAAGGTTATTGCTTAGCCTTTGAAAAGCATCTTGTAAGGTTATTGCTTAGCCTAAGAAAAGCATCTTGTAAGGTTGTTGTTTAGCCTTTGAAAAGCAACATTGTAAGGTTATTGCTTAGCCTTGGAAAGCATATTGTAAAGGGTTATTGCTTAGCCTAGTTAAAAGCATAAATAGTGGAAATCCGGTGGGGTGTTGGATGCACAAGCCGGTAGTGGATGTAGGCACGTTGGCCGAACCACTATAAACATTGTGTTGTGGTGATTGCTATGTGGTGATTGTTTTGTTTAGCTTCCGCATATTGTATGGTTTATCATCACATGTGACTAGTTTGCTTTAAGAAGTTAAAATTGGTTTAAATTGGTCACAATTGTAGCTCACCCTATTCACCCCCCCTCTAGGGTTAGGATCCCATGGACTTACAAGTGGTATCAGAGCCAAGTGCTCTATCCCTTAGGATCAAGTGTTTGGAACTCTTGATTAGGTGTAAAAACCTAGAGTTAAAACCCTAGAGTTGTGTTTATTTGAAAATCATTAGAATGGACTCCACTATGCTAGACTTTGTAGATTCTTCTAGATCCCTCATTCTTCCTTCTATTGAAGATTCAAACCCTCACTTAAATGAATATCAATTTGACTCAAAAGAGGAAGAAAATGAGTATGATGAAGATGATCTTCAACAAGCCTATAATGAATTATATACATTATCTTCAAAGCTTGATAAAAGAAACAAAAGTTTAAGGGAAGAATCTAAAAACCTAAACAAAGAGCTAGCATCTTCAAAAGATGAACTTAGAGAGAAAGAAGAAGTAATAAAATGTCTAGAATCTAAGTTCATGATCTCTTTAAATAATCTATCTAACATTCAAGATGAACTAAAAGAATTAAAGATGGATTATGATAATGTCAATAAGGAAAATCTAAAACAAAGAGATCAATTACAAAGGCAAGATAAAGACTTTAACAATCTTGAATCTAAATTGACTATCTCTAAGGAAAATTTATCTAATACTCAAAACGAATTAAATGAGATTAAGATAAATTGTGATGAGCTTACAAATGAAAATTTGAACCTAAGAGATACAATTAAAAAACAAGATAAAGACTTTAACAACTTAGAAGCCAAGTTGATTAAAAGTAAGTTAAAATCACAAGAACTTGGATCTAATATTGTTAATGAACTTAAACATGAATTAAAACTTGCCAATGAAGAGCTAAGCAAATATAAGGAAATTGAATATGAACTTTCAAAAGTTAAAAATGAAAATTCAATCCTTATAACCAAAGTCACTCAACTTGAAAACAATAAACAAAAGTATGAGTGCAAGTTTACCCAAAGTGAAGAGAAACTTGAAAAATTATTCAAATTGGGTAAATCTCATGGAGATAGGACGGGTATTGGATTTAATAGGAATATATCTTATGACCCTAAATTCACCAACACTTTTGTGAAAGGTGAGTCCTCATTCTCTAGCACTCACACTTCTTTGCCCATGTCTAAATGTAATTATTGTGGCATTGAAGGACACTTTAGGTTTGAGTGCAAACTAAGAAAGAGAAGCCATGTGTCTAAACCCATCTTTGAACTCAAAAATGGAAAATCAAACTTGAAGGGTAAGACACTAAAAATCAAGGAAAACTCCAAAAAGACTAAACAAGTTAAATCCTTTAAAATGGAGTCTCCTAAAATAGATTCTAAAAAGCTTAAACAAGTTAAATCAAGCTTGAAAGAATCTAAGAACAAAAAGCTTCTCAATCTATCTCCCTTATATGAACCAATGAAAGAACTTTTGAAGAAAGTTGCTAAGTTAAATCTAAAATTCAAAAGTCAAGTAAAGGGAGAAAGTAAGAAGAAAAGAAAAGTGAAACAATCCCCAAAGAAACAAACTCACCAACATCAAAAGACTATTCACCATTCTAAGCCAAATTTAGTAAAATCTAAATATCATGGTGATAAGTTTAAATTGAAAATTTATCAAGTTAAATCTCCTATAGTTGGTGAGAATTCCAAGATAGATCTCAAAGTTCAACCCTCCCAAGACCTTAGGTGGATTCCTAAAGTTATTTACCTAGACAAACCTTAGGGTCTTGAACCTCATTGACCAACCTACTCTTTATTAGTTAAATCACTTTGTTGGTCATGATTGCATTTGCATTTTGTTTCTTTTAGTTAGATTTCTTAAAATGCATTGCTTCTTTATGATCATTTGATTTTGGTTTCATGCACCATTCTAAGTTACATGTCATGGTTTTCAAAATCATTTGATTATAATTTCATCATGTTTGATTTGTCTTTTGCACACATATGTCTTGCATTGCATTTCTTTACATGATCAATTGATTGTGATTTCAAAAGCTTTCATAGCTAGACTCTTCATGATCAATTGTTGAATCATTTGTGTTTATGTCATAGTAAGATTATTTGAACAAATGATTTGAATCAATTCAAGTTTTCCATGGATTTATAAGTTATACTTTTATATGGAGAACATTGTTTTGAAAAATCAACTTGTATGTGTTTTAATGAAGTTATATCTTTTCAAATACAATGTTGATAATTGATCTTCAAAATCATTCCTTTATGCTCATTGTTGGATTTTGTTTTTCAAAATGATTTGAAGATTGTTTTGAATGGAAATGCTTTTTAATCTCATTGGTTATATTCATCTAAGCATGTTCCATTATTCTCATTTCCTTTTTCTTTTGGTTTCATTATCTTTAGAAATGGAAATGTATGTTGTTTGCATCTTTGCTTATTTAGTTATTCTTTTTATATGCAAATGACTTTTGGTTCCATGTATGGTTGTGAACTTGTAATTTTTGTAGAAACCATACTAGAACCCAAATCCATCCTCTATGTCTTCTAGTCATTTCTTTTAATGGATGGTTATGATGTTGATTCATGTATACCTTCTTAATGTTGTCATCTCTATATATGTTTCAACTTCATAATAGTGTTCTTGATCATATGAACCTCTTTGAAATCCATTCCTTGTATTTCATAGTTATATCTCTTGTTTGATGGATATCTTAGTGTTGAATTCATATGATCTAGACACTTTGGAAATTGCATGCATTACAAAGCTTTATCCTTTTGCATTGCAATTTGCCTTGTTCATCACTATGCTCTTTAGGAATATCATTAAAAGTGATGAATATGCATTTATGATGCTTGATGGTAGTTTATCACATCCTTGCTTTTACTCATGTTATCATATTCAATTGGTTTCATTTGGTATAATGTTCCATTGATTTCATATCCAATTGATATCTTATCTTGTGTATGTGATAGACCTTGTGTGCTTTGGACTAATCTTCATAGTTTTATAATTGTTCCACGTCACACACCATTAGCATCATAATGCTCATGATTGCCACCTCTTTTGATCATATAGTTATATCTCATGACCACCATGTTTATGTGTTCATAATATTGGTTGGTTATTAGGTGAGGTTGGCTTCATGATTGAATTTCATTTCACTCTTTCATGCACTTTAATAGTCATATTTATTGATTGAATGAAATGAGTTCAAAACTTTCATAGCATATGATTTTCATAGTTATATTGATTGATGCTATGTTTGAGTAAACCCCATATCATGGATAGCTCTAATTTGGATTTCTCCTAATAGTTATATTTTTAAATCCATTTTAGAGTGATTGATTTAATAGTCATATCCTAAATCTCAATTGGTATTCTTTGTTTGTCCAATTGATATCCATGATTGCTTTTCCCTTTAGACCTAGCTCTCTTTTGGTAATTTGATCATATGTGCTTTTTAGTTATATGAATCTAATCCTTTCCTTGAAGTTGACCCTCACTTGGTTAAACCATCTACTTCTTGAATCTAATAGTTATATCTTGTCAAAAGCTTGACAAAAGAAGAGAATGGATTGAGGGGGAGTGTAATCCTTCATAGGAAGAATTAGTTTTGATCAAATTCACCCTTGGAATGCTAATGAGCCCTTAGAGTTAACTTACATACATGATAGCCTGTTATGTATTTCATTTTCGATTACATTTGTTAACAGGTGCTACTAAAGGTATTCTTCTTGTCTCATGTGTGTAGGTACCTTTGCAATTTAATGTCAAAGGGGGAGAGAGAGTTCAAGTGTGACTCAAAGATCTCCTACTCATCAAAGGGGGAGAGAGTTCGAGAGTTCAAGTACTCGAAGATCTCCTATCCATCAAAGGGGGAGAAAGCTTTCAAGTTCTCAAGAGGAGAAAGAAGCATGGTCAAAGGGGGAGAGCAAATAGAAGAAAGAAAGCTTGGAGCTAAAGAAGATGCTTGGCCAAAGAGAGGAAGATGAGAAGAAAGCTTGAAGAATGATCAAGCACCAAGCATCAAGAAGATTGAAGAAAAGAGCCCAAGAGCCCAAGCTAAGAGAAGAAGCATCCAACAAGATTTCAAGACTTGTCAAGCTAAGGGGGAGCTAAAGACTTTGTGTGAAAATTCTATGATGAGTAAGTTGCCATCAAATTGCAAAGGGGGAGATTGTTAGGTCTTTTGTATTTGCAATTTGATGGATGCATTTGCATATTGGCATCTTTTGAATTCACACACATGCATTGATTTAAAATATCTTGAAATCTAGTTTTACCCATGCATAGCTTTTAAGATTTGGAAAAGCTTTTGTTTTATGCATGTTTTGGTTTTAAACTTGGATGCATTGGTTTTAGAACCCAAAACTCTTTTGAAAACCTATTTCCTTGTGCACTACATTTGGAAAATCATCTTGTGTATTTAGGTTTAAGTCTTGCATACATTCTTCACTAAAAGAATCATTTTGTATGCAATTTCATTTGAAAAGAGTTGTATTCAAATCAAGCTAGCCTTTGGTTTTAATCTTGTGAATCATTTTAGGCTTTGTGTTTCTCATGTTTTTAAACATCTTAGAATACCTTAAAACATGTTATTTAAGCTTGATTTAGTGGCCAAAAGATCCACCAAAGAAAAACTTTGAAAATGGAAAAAGTTGGAATTTTGGCCCAGGGACTCGCCCGACAGTGTCGTCGGTCGACCGAGCCCTGTGTCTCGGTCGACCGAGAACACTGCAGGGCAAATGGACAGTTTTTGAACTGTTTCAGGCCAACGGTCAGAAATATGACCGTTGTGCTTTCTCGGTCGACCGAGACCTGTGTCTAGGTCGACCGAGAACTAGCCGTTGGCAACTTTTTGGCTATAAAGTCCATTCATTTCCAACCTTTTTCAAGGCTTGAACCATGAACCTTTGAGAGCATTTTGGAGCCATTGAAAGGGGATAAAGTTGGAAAGGCTAGAAGGTCATTAGGAGAGCTAAAGCTTGGATCAATGAGTTAAACAACCAAGTAAGCTCTACCTTTTGTTAATCATAGTTTTCATGTTTTGCTTAAGCTATTGGTAAATGGTTTTGTACATGATAACTATGATGTGTAGAATCCTTTCTTCTTCTAATCTTTGGTCTAATTAAGATTGGATTCTTCACATTAGGTTTCAATCCAAGTTGTTTTTAAAACTTACTTAATCATGCTTAGCCAAAGTCTTTGATTTCCTTTAATGCATGATTCTTTGTCTTGGTTGAAACTTGCTTGTTGTTTTCATTCATTTAAACATTAGTAAAATCTATTTGTTTTTGAAAACAACATTGCACATGCATCACATGTTCTAAGTTAGTCTTTTACTTACAACTTGTGATTCTTGATTTTCATATCATAAACAAGTTATTAAACATACATGTGATTTGCATTAGACTTCATTCAAATCTTTTATGAGCTTTAAACTTTGAATTGCTTTAAGCAATATATTGAGTGAGCCTTCTTTTTAAACTTGATTGGAGTCATCACACACACACATCATGAGCATATACTTTTGCATGCATAGAGTGTTTGTGTGAGTTTGTTTTAAACTTTCATATTAGCCTATTTAAGAGGCAACATCATTTGAGCTTTAATTTGTATCTCTTAGAGTGATCTTTTGGAAAGACACCTTCTTAGAGAAATCTACATTGTGTAAGGTTATTGCTTAGCCTTTGAAAAGCATCTTGTAAGGTTATTGCTTAGCCTAAGAAAAGCATCTTGTAAGGTTGTTGTTTAGCCTTTGAAAAGCAACATTGTAAGGTTATTGCTTAGCCTTGGAAAGCATATTGTAAAGGGTTATTGCTTAGCCTAGTTAAAAGCATAAATAGTGGAAATCCGGTGGGGTGTTGGATGCACAAGCCGGTAGTGGATGTAGGCACGTTGGCCGAACCACTATAAACATTGTGTTGTGGTGATTGCTATGTGGTGATTGTTTTGTTTAGCTTCCGCATATTGTATGGTTTATCATCACATGTGACTAGTTTGCTTTAAGAAGTTAAAATTGGTTTAAATTGGTCACAATTGTAGCTCACCCTATTCACCCCCCCTCTAGGGTTAGGATCCCGAGGACTTTCAAGTCATACCTCATCTCTAATCATGTTAGATCAGTTGTCTAGATCTAATTATTGCATGAGATGTGAAGAGGATAGACCTAGGGCTTTGTAAGGATCAGATTTGATGCTTGTATGCATATTGTATGGACAAAAAGGGACTGGTTCGGACCAGAAAATATTTTTTCTGCAGGTTTTCCCTGCAGGTCGCTCAACTGGACCTCCATCCACTCAAGCAAACTAGCCTCTGGATAGTGTCCGCTCGAGTGGATCAAGGTCCGCTCGAGCGAACTGTGTGAAGAACTCTTATTTTTGTAAGTCCGGGTTTTTCATCTTGAGATGATGAATTGTATCTTACTAAACCTAGTTCCTAATATGTTCATGATACTAATCTTGCAGGATCATGTCCTATCCATATGGCCCACAAGTCTTTTACTTTCTTTTATGGTGAATGGTTTATTTTGGGCAATTTTTAAAGGGCATCATGGTTTCCTTGGTTTCCCTAGAAAGGGCAAGGCATGGTGAATTTCCCTATAACCCTTTTATTTCCATGTTTAAATTACCATATAAGTCTCATCATCGAGGCATAGGAATTTATGTAATTTTCTAAATTTGTGAATTCTGACGATGTTTGAGATTAAGAAGGAAAGTGATGTTGGACCCCTAATCAAAGAGTTTGAAGATTACCAAAAGCGTTTTGGAGATGCCAAAAGAGTTTGAGGAATCCCTAAGTTTTGAAAAGTCTAGAAGTCCAAGAAGTCTATTCTGCTTGGGTCATGTAGAGGAGATGACTATTTTCTATTTTTAGCACTTTCTATTTATGGATAAATGCTTCTATAGAATGCTTCCAAATCTGATCCAAACATACAGTTTCCAAAATTGGTCAAATCAAATTAATTTTTGGAAAGAGTTCTAATTAGTGTTGGTGGACCCATGGGATGGACCCATTGGTAACACTAATCATAAAAACTGGACTTTCCTTAAATATAACTCGACTACCAATCATTGATCATATCATGAGATGATTTGATGTTTACTTTTGTGGCCCCAATACCTATAAGGAAATCCTTAATTCTAATATATTAAGTGGGAGCGGGGCATTTAAATCAAGAAATCCTATGGTTTTCCACCATAGGTCCATTGTAAAAAAAGTATTAGCCTTGCTCCATCTTGAGAATGGTCGTTCCCCATGGAGGACTTTTATTTGTCTGGTTACTAGATATGGATCTCCTATGGATAGTGTTCGTGAGACGGGGTGGGGGCCCACTCCCCAAGAAGGAGCTACCTATAACGGTTGTCACGCAATGCTAGTTGGTGGGTCACACTTAACTAAAATAATGATGTAGTATCCCCAAGGATTTGCCTCATGTATTTTAGAAACCAAAGCTAATCGGGAGTCATACATTATTTGGTATGAGATACCTAGATAATAATGAATGATGGAGATCATAGATAGTTAGTCTTAACCCTAATTTTGACCAACTTTGATCTGCACCAATCTAAGTGGCATTAGCACTCCCCAAGGAGGCATGCCCTAAGGAATTGTGATTCCGATGTATTCTGAATTTAGTGGTTATGAGGATTCCCACATAAATTTGTTAGAATACTAAACCCTAATGTCATTTATATTCTTTAATTGAATGTATGGTAATGTGCTACAGTTTTTCAAGCATGAATTTGAATACTTTCAATACACTTGTGACCATCCTCAACCAGAATAAGCTGGTGGGATCCAACTATGTTGATTGGAAACAAAACCTGAATATTGTCCTGACTGCTTCAGGATATAAATATGTCATTACCATTCCCCCCTGGATGAGCCTGGGACGGATGCACCACAAGACGAAAAGGACCTTTGCACCAAATGGGCCAAAGACGATGAAATGGCCAAATGTTACGTACACGCATCCATGTCTAGTGTTTTGCAACACCAACATCAATCCTATAAGACTGCTTATGATATTATACCATACTTAAAGGAGATGTTTACAGAATAGGGCAGGCCTGCTAGGCAGGCGGCTATGAGGGTGCTTATAAGCACCAAGATGGCTGAGGGCACACCAATACAGGACCACATGCTGAAGATGATGGACTCATTGAATGAGTTAGATGTATTGGGTGCTTCAATTGATGCAGAATCGCAGGTTGACATAATCCTCGAGTAGCTGCCAGATTCATTCAACAATATTAAGGTCAATTATAATATGAATAAGATTAATCTGACTTTAGCTGAGTTGTCTAGCCAGCTAGTAGCGACAAAGGGGATCATGAAGAAGAAACCAACTGCCCTGATGATAGAAAAGTCTGTTGCCAAGTCCAAGCAAAAACGCAAAGGGCGGAAAGGCAAGAAAAAATTAGTTCCCAAGGGTTCTAAAGTGGAGAATGGTCCTAATGGTGGTGTGGCCAAGTCTAAGGGTTCGGGAACAAAAGGAAAGTGTTTCCATTATGGTATGACAGGACATTGGAAAATGAATTGTCTAAATTTCCTGTCTAAGTAGAAGACCTCAGGTATGATTGAGTCACTTGTTACTGAAGTTAGTTTTGCAATTGGTACTTTAGAATCCCGGTGTGTTGACTCCGGTGCAACTAATAACATTTGTAATACGTTGCAGGGGTTCAAGGAAACCAAGAGGCTTAGTGACAAAGAAATCATTGTCAACCTAGAATCTAATGCAAAGGAGGAGGCGGTTTAAGTGGGAGTTATTACTTTATATTTTTCAGATAATAAATTGGTTTTGTCAGACATTTTATATGTACCGTCTTTGAGACGGAATTTAATTTCAGTTTCTGGTTTGGTGAATAAAAGTTATTGTATCACTTTTAATACTGAAGTTGTCATAAAAAGGAACGATACTTTTATATGTTCTGGCAAGGTAACTAATGGACTTTATTTGTTAACTCCCACAATGTATCAGATACATGATATCGAAATAATTAATAGGTCATCATTAAAGAGAAAGTCACCTTCATCTAATCCAACAAAACTTTGGCACCTGAGGCTAGGTCATATAAACCTAAATATGATTGATAGGCTAGTGAAAGATGGTATCTTGCCTTCATTGGTGGTAGAACCAATGTCTGTCTATGAATCCTGTCTGGAAGGCCAAATGACCAAAAGACCATTTTCATCCAAGGGCAATAGGGTCAAAGATTTATTGGAATTAGTGCATATTGATGTGTGTGGCCCATCAATGTCAGAGCCAGAGGAGGATATGAGTACTTCATTACTTTCACAGATGATTACTCAAGATATGGATACATACACCTTATGCACCGCAAGTCCGAGGCTTTTGAAAAGTTCAGAGAGTTTCGAGCTGAAGCGGAAAAACAATTAGGTAAGATTATTATGACCTTTCGATCAGATCGGGGAGGGGAATATCTTTCTATTGATTTCATGGGATACTTATCAGAGAATGAGATTTTATCCTAGTTGTCTGCTCCTGGAATACCTCAACAGAATAGAGTAGTAGAAAGAAGGAACCAGAGTCTTTTAGATATGATCGGTGTATGCTGATTTTCTCAGGATTACCTATATCCTTTTGGGGATATGCCTTGGATATTGCGATGTACATACTAAACCTCGTACCATCTAAGTCTGTACCTAAGACTCCCCAGGAGTTATGGTTTGGGTGAAAGTCTAGTCTACAACATTTACATATTCGGGGTTGTCCAGTACATGTGCTGAAGGTTAAAACCGATAAGTTTGAATCAAAGTCGAAAGTATGCACGTTTGAAGGATATCCTAAAGGAACTAAAGGTTGGTTATTCTATAACCCCAGAGAGCAAAAAGTGCTTCTCAGCAGCAATGCGGTTTTTCTAGAGGAAGATTATATAGACCAGAAATCTTTAGAAAAGGTGATCTTGGAAGAGATTCAAGAGAAATCAATTCCAAATCCAAGTATGACCGAACTTGAGGAAAATCCGCCCTTACATGATCCAGTAGTTACACCAGTGTCTCATCATAGTGGGAGAATTGTTAGACCTCCTGACAGGTTCTTGTTCTTGGGAAAGTCTTACGAAACCGTCCCGGAAAAATAGCAACAAGACCCCTGTAACTATGATGAAGCAATCAATGACATAGATTCGGGATGTTGGCAAGATGCTATGAAAGTTGAGATGGAGTCTATGTACTCCAATCAGGTATGGACACTTGTGGACTTGCCGGCCAGTATTAAACCTATTGGGTGCAAGTGGGTCTACAAAAGAAAAATAGAACCAGATGGTAGAATGGAGACCTTTAAGGCCAGGCTTGTTGCGAAAAGGTATACTCAGAAAGAGGGTATCGTTTATGAGGAAACTTTATCGCCGATAGCCATGCTCAAGTCCATCTGGATACTCTTATCCATTGCGGCTCATCTCGATTATGAGATTTGGCAAATGGATGTCAAGACGGCGTTTCTCAACGGCCATCTTGAGGAAGACATCTATATGATGCAGTGTCGCGACCCTGGAATGGATCCCGGGCCCGCGACGAGTTGAATTTACGATTGTTTATGTTTTCCCACAGGTTCCCGCGGTGAGGATTCCTAAAAACACGAGGAATCTGACTCACATGATCAAGTATGCGGAAGCATGTAGCAAATCACATCAAGATAAGCACCAATAAATCCTTAAGTGCTATGACAAATAATAACAAGGCATAGTATCAAAGGAAGAAGTTAAAATGACATTCTCATCAAGATTCAAGTTATGAGACTAACTCAAAAGTAAGTTAAGTTTTAGTTACAACTCATGAGAGGCCAACAGAGGCCAATACAATTCTCAAAATAACAAAAGAAACCCATGAAAAAATGACGAAACTCAAGAACCCGCCCGACGTCTAGTTGACATTGTCGGGCTGCCACTCTCTAACAGGGGTTGGCTCAAAAGCCTCCTCCGGACGCTCCTCCTCAAAGGCAACGTCGCCTGCACCTGGGCACCAACAAACAAAGGTCAAACACAACAGTTTGGCAGGTAATCAATTTAGGTGAAAACATGAAACCAATAACGTGATAAGAAAGCATATAAACAAATCCATGATTTGAAATACTACAATGACTGAGATACATTTTTGAGAATACGAACAAAGCTGAGATACTAAAACAAACTAGCATGAGTACATATAATATCATGAATAGTTACAATCCACAAAGAGCCCATCCTTTCTCTATCATATATAAAATGAAAAGAGCAAGCACACACGACAAGCACGATATACATAATATAATCACGACACGATTCCCACATATACGGGGATTTCCGGCCGCGGAACCGGACACGCACGATGTGTAATAAAATACACGACCAGTCTGCAAATAGTCCACATGTTTAAGGACCCCCAGACAGTGGATCAAACTGAAAGGGCAGTCCAAGCTTAGTGGTGTCTACTTAATTCATGAATGTACAAAACACCCGAAACACTATCAAAACATGCCGAGATAAAAAGGGGGAAGTCACTTATCAAAACATGATGAACACGACTAGCAAAAGGCATAATTAATATGCATAACATGCTTAGGAAGTGATCCCCTTTTTCTTGAAACAAATCTTCAAAACGAGCTTATACTTGAAATTCAAAAAGAGTGCACGACGGTACTTATCGTACCAATATGGAAATTCAAAATACAAAATCTGACAAGCATGTGTTAAGGCTACTAATTGACCTTTGTGTAATTGGGACCCCAAATGTCGGAATATACAAGAATTGGTGTCCCCGAAGTTGGGTTGCATTTCGAAGTTCCATTTACACAATGTCAAGTCAAAACCCTTAACATAGTCTAGTTTTTCAACCTTCAAGAAAATGCACAAATGAAATAATTCTTCTTCCTGAATCTGGCAGGTTCGCTCGAGCGGAGCTTGTAAGGAATTGACACTTCGCTCGAGCGAGACAGTTCGCTCGAGCGGACAATAAGGTCGCTCGGGCGGACAACTCTCTGTTTTGCTCCAGATTAAACAGTGGGTAGTTCGCTCGAGCGGACATGAGGTCGCTCGAACGGACAGCTCTCTGTCTGCGCTCGGACCAACCAGTGGCTTGGTCGCTCGAGCGGACAAGCTTCTGCCTGTGCTCGCTGAGTGCAGAAAAAGCCTTTCTCTTGTACAACTTCCAACACATTTTTCTCCTCCTTCTCATCCTTAAGTCACATACAATCCCTTGAACCTTCATGCTCACCAAGGGTTCATTTTCACCATTTCAAACATCCAATCCAATGAAAACATGATCATAAAGCTTGTAAACAATTTATATGCAAAATTCCTAAAATAGCAATGAAATCAAAATACACATGTAACATTGAACCTATAGAGATTACTTGCCTTAGTCCAAGATGTCTCACACTTCTCCAACCACTTCACTCACTAATCCACAGAACTACAAAAACCCATGAAAACCACACAAAACTCACTCAATCTTGAAAACAAGAAACCCATTTTACCAAAGGGGTTTGTAACATGAAAAACAAGATTTTCAAGGAACTAAAAAGACTTCATGAAAAGTATGGGTTGAAGCTCTTACCTAGAAATGGCCAAACAAGAAGAGATGAAGAAAATGTAGAGCTTGTCCCACAAGAAACTCCAAGAAATTTGTACCACTAGAGAGCTTGCAAGGAGAGGAAGAAGATGATGGTCTTGGAATTTTATTTGGAGATCTCTAGCTAGATCATGCAAGGTGAGGAAGATGGAAAGGAAAGAGGGATTTTCGGCCCTAGGTTAAGAAAGTTGCAGAATTTGGGGGAAATGAATGAAAGAGATGAGGGTTAGGCTTAAGTGAAGACAATGGGGCCCAATGAACTTGAACTTTGGAATGACAAAAACATGATCTTGTGGCCCTCGAATGACTTCGACGAAGAAGGATAAAACGATCCTCGAAATATCTAGTTTCCAAAAAGTATCTTTTATACATGGTTTTGAGATCTCGAATTTTGTGTCCAGATTTGTGTAAAAAGACCACTTTACCCTTTTTGGGCCAGAACTTGGGTTTTTGGGCTTCAAACATGAATGGGCTTAAGACGAAAGTTGTAACACATAGAAAAATCATTCATATGAAATCAAAATCACAATTACACGGAAATCGATACGATCCTCCCAAGCTTACACGTGCACTCAGGCCTTCCTGAGTGTGTCAGACTAGTACTAAACGTTCTCAAAATTCCCAAAGCTATGTCCAAGACTAAAAATAATTACTTATAACCCAACGACAACTAAACCCACTTAGGACTAAACACATACTAATCGCACACTAATCGAATTGGTCTGGGTCGAGGTCTAACATGCAGCCAGACAATTTTATAGCTAAAAACCAAGAGCAAAGAATTTATGGACTGAAGCGGGCATCTTGAAGCTGGAACATCTGTTTTGACTAGGCAATCAAGTCATTTGGTTTTTGTCAGAATCTGGATGAGTCATGTGTGTACATGAAAAGTGAAGGAGGTGGGGTAGCTTTTTTGGTTCTATATGTCGACGACATCCTTCTCCTTGGGAGAGACATAGGAATGTTGTCAACGGTAAAAGTTTGGTTGGCTAAGACTTTTGATATGAAGGACTTGGGACAAGCTAGCTACATCCTAGGGATCAAACTCCATCAAGACCAAAAGAATAGGATGATTGGCTTATCTCAAGCTGCGTGCATAGATAAGGTACTGGTATGATTTTCTATGCAAGACTCCATGAAGGGTATCATAACTTTCAGGCATGGAGTGCACCTTTCCAAGGATCAGTGTCCTAAGATACTTGAGGAAAAGGAGCAAATGAGGTCGATACCATACGTTTCGGCTGTTGGTGAAAGTCCGAGGATCCGAACCCTAGAGGGGGGGTGAATAGGATGAGCTTCAATTATGACCAATTTTAATCAATTTTAACTTCTTTAAATTAAACTAGTCACAAGTGATGATTATCAAACTAAATGCGGAAGCTTAATAAAAACAATCACCACAAAGCAAGCACCATCACACAAGGATTTATAGTGGTTCGGCCTCAATGCCTACATCCACTACCGCTTGTGATCCAACACCCCACTAGATTTCCACTATTTATGCTTTTCAATAGGCTAAGCAATAACCTTTACAATGATGTTTTTCAAGGCTTAACATCAACCTATACATTATGCTTTTCTTAGGCTAAGCAATAACCTCTTCAACCAATGGTTGATTATCTCTCTAAGTAGTGTCTAAAATACACTTAATGGAGATACAATTTAGCTCATTACAATGCCTCTTAAATAGGCGGATATGGAAGTGAAAAACTAATTCATACACACACACACACACACTATGAATGCAAAGATGAATGCTCAATGTGTATGTATGATGTCCTCAATCATTTTTAAAATGAAAGCGCATAAATGTATGCCTAAGGCTTTTGAAAGTTTTAGCTCATAAAAACATTTATGATTGAGGAAAGAATGCAAGTCACATGTTAAAAATATCAACTTGTTAATGATATGAAAATCAAAGGCTCACAAGTTGTATGAAATTAATTAGCTCTAAACATGTGATGCATATGGATGTCAATCAAATCAACAATGTAGCTCAAAACATAAAAATAGATTTGATTGAAATTAGGGGACAAATCATATGTAATTATAAATTCAACTTGAAAATGATATACCTATCAAAGCAAAGCAAGTTGTGAAACTTTAAAACAAAGTTACATATGATTTGTAAAGATGTTGAATCCAAAACATAAGATATATTTGAAAGTGATTTTCTTATGATGAAAAACAACAACCAAAGATTCAACCAAGTAAGAATCATGTTACATATAATTTCAAAGATTCTTCCATTAACATGATTTACTTAGATATACCAATTTAAGTACTACTTGGATTGAATCAAGGTGATGCATCCAAAACAATAGATCAATTCAAAACATAAACATGTTAAGGACACAACAACACATAGTTTATCATGCTAGAAAAGATTTACCAATAATAAAGCAAAGCATGACAACATATGGTTAAGGAAAGTAAAGCTTACTTAGAGATTTAACTTCATTAATCCAAGCTTTAGCTTTCATAATGACCCCTTTGATCACTTAGCTCATTCCCCTTTGATTTGCCTCAAAACCTCTCAAGGAAGGCCTAAAAATCCCTAACTTTGGCAAAGGAATGAACTTCATTTTATAGCCAAAAAATGCCCAACGGCTAGTCCTCGGTTGACCTGGACCCTTGCCCGGTCGACCAGGTACACACAACGGCTATAAAAATGACCGTTTGAAAAACTGCTTTTAGCGGGGGCCAGACACCGCCGGTAAAAGTGGTTTTGGCCGCCGGTATAAGTCATGTTTTCCCAAAAATGTATTTTTTTAAGTAATTTTGGTTGGGAATTTTTGGGCCATTAAATTAAGCTTGAAAACATGTTTTAAATTATACTAAGATGTTTAAAAACATGAAACACAAAAAGCCTAAAATGATTCGAAACTTTAAACCAATGGCATGCTTGATTTCTAAAAACTCTTTTCAAATTAATTTCATCCAAGTTTAAAAACCAAAACATGCATAAAATAAGATTTCTACAAGTCTAAAAACCAATGCATGTGAAAATCAAGATTTCAAGATTTTCTAAAACAATGCATGTGTGAAAATTCAAATGATGCTAAAATGAAAATGCATCCATCAAATTGAAAATACAAAAACCCTAACAGTTGGTAGCCTCACGCATGCTATGCTATGTACTAGACCGGATATCTGTCACATAGTGGGCCTAGCCAGCAGATATAAGTCTAAGCTAGGTCTTGACCATTGAACTGCTGTAAAATGTACTCTCAAATACTTGAGAAGGACTAGAGATTACATATTGATTTACGGCAGTGATGAGCTAATTCCAGTCGGATACACAGATTCTGACTTCATCTCAGACAAGGATTCCAGGAAGTCCACCTCTGGTTATGTATTTATGCTTAGAGGCAGAGCAATCGCCTAGAGAAGTATTAAACATGAATGTATCGTTGATTCCACCTCGGAGGTTGAATATGTAGCGGCTTGTGAAACAACTAAGGAAGCAGTATGGCTCAAAAGATTCCTTTTGGAACTTGGAGTGGTACCTTTGGCACGACAGCCGCTCACAGTTTACTGTGATAGCAGAGGGGTAGTCGCTCAGTCCAAGGAACCCATGAGCCATAAGAGCCAAAAGCACCTACAAAGGAAGTATCACTTGGTCAGAGAGATTGTCCAAAGAGGTGATATTGCAATCACCAAGATAGCCTCTGCGGACAATCTAGCAGATCCATTTACTAAGCTTTTGACCACCAAAGTCTTTGAGCTGCATGTAAACGGGATGGGCATGAGATGTAACCCTGACTGGCATTGAGACCAAGTGGGAGATTGTTAGATTGTATGGTATCAATCCATCACATGATGTAATAAATTGATTTGTTTCTTTATTTATCAATATAATCATGATTTCCTTTCATGAAATGAATGGTGTTTTATTACTTTATGCACATAACCAATACATATGACATGATGGTTCATGAGATGAACTAGGGCCCATGAGTATATTAGATGTGACACATGTATATGGATGAGATCCACATACGGGAGACATATGTCATAAATCCTATACTTAAATATCTTCACAACCAGTGATGAGTTTGGGCATCTTATCTGACAAGGTTGCATCACTTTGATCACTATGAGATAGTGTGATTTGTCTCGATTATCAGAATGTAGGATTCTGGATCATGGTGCTGGTACATTGCATGTATTGAAGGACCATGAGAAGTACCTTATGAAACATCGTCAATACTTTAAGGTCTGCTCTCATAATTCCCTATAAATAGGCTCTCAATCCTAAGACATAAATGAACTCATGTTTCTGTCTATTCATTTGCTTTGAATCACCAATGAGTGAGGCCAACTGTAGGTCAACACCTCAGTGTCTTGGGTACGTGGTAGTAGGACCGTGAGAACATTAAATGGTCAAGATGGAATCTATCTACATTATCCTTTTGTGCCAGTTAATGGATTTATCATTAGTAAGTGCGCACCCCTCTCAATTAAGAATTAATTGAATGGTACTGATGATTACTAAAATTAATTAGGTCTTAAGGATAATAAGATATGGATCCTATTTGGTGGACAGGACAAATTGATCCATGGATATGGATGGAGGGGCTTACTTGTGGTAATAGGGAAGTTCAGAGTCTTCTTCATAATTTAATTCCTACGACTAGAGTGCAATTCCATTTATCTAGTGGAGTTATTTGCAATTAACTGTGGGCCCGGATGACACATGAGATGTGGGGTCGCGGTGTCCCAGTTGGAGCCAGGTTTCTATGGAATCCCTAGTGGCCCCCACACTAGCCCAGTTGTTGGATAGTTACTAATTCTAGTTGAACACTAAAAGGAAAGGAATTAGAATGTTACTATTTCTATATGAAGTGGGACTTCTAATAGTGGTAATAGTAGGTTAGTAATTGTTGTGGAAGTGAAACTTCAATAATAATCAGAAAGGAGAAAGTTTATAATTCTTAATGGAAGTAGGACTTCTATTTTAATTAGTAAAGAAGAGGTTACAAGACTATAAATAGGGGAACACCACTTGGACGTCCACACCTTGGATCCACGCCCAGCCCTAGTGCAAGAGTTGCACACCCTCACCTCCCTCCTTCCTTTTCTAGTTTCTCTTCTAGTTTCCTTAAGAGCTTCTAGTTGTTTTCTTTAGGAGATCCCGCACTTCTCCTTTAGGGAAGATATTTGATACGGGATATAGCGTGGAAGACTAAGAGGTCTTGGAGATCCTATTTTGCTACAAAGCAAAAGTTTCTTCATCTAGCAAGTCTTGTTCTCCTTTAGAGCACAACCGAGTGTAGACACCTCATTTTGGCACCCTATGAGGGGTGATTCAGTTCACCCTACTCAATGATGCCCTGACTAAGCCCCGAGTCAAAGACCACCTATAATTTTGGGACCTCTAATCGCCCTAGGAATCTGTTCATTGTGATATGCTCGTCGAGGGCTTTCCGTCCATATGTAGAACTCCGAGATCCGACGGGCGGATCGAAAATAGCAACAGTGGGTCCCGTACTCTCCGAGGTGCCCCTCTGAAAAGTCACCTATCGTCTCTTGATGAGCTCACAAAAGATACACTTTCATAGCATTATTTTATGAGTTTTCAAAGATAAAAGAACTCAAAACACCATGTTTAGCATAAAAATCATAAATTTCCCCCATCATGCTTTGCTCATATCTTTCCATTATAGATGGTCATTTGTATGCATTTATATGAGTTCCAATTGGCTTTCATGCAAAAAATGTTCGAAAATACTCTCAATTATGTTAATTTCTATTTGTAGGTGTTAATTGAAGATTAATTTGAAGATTAAAGTTGAGATTCAAGAGTAAAAGAGAGTAAGGATAAGTTTGGAAGACAATTGGATGAAGAAATAACAAAGTTAGGCCAATAATAAGAAAAAGGAAAGACTTGGATAGGTGTTTTGACCCTATCTTTTTTACTCAGGTGTCCGATTGAGGTGATCGCAAAAGCATTGCAAATCTCGTTCTAAGATCTACAAATCATATTTCACAGCATTTTTCCCAATTCGGATGTTTCAAGGGTCAAAAACGGACATTAATCTGGTGACTGTTTTCTAACAGGAATTACATTCATATGTTCATATTTCCATTCTTGTGAAGTCCCACATTGGAAAGAAACCAAAAGAGAGCAAGGCAAATGTTTCTATATAAGGAAGGGAGCTCTAGGCATTAAACACACAAGCAAGGAGAGCCTCCTCCTCTTTACTTAAACTATTCATGTAATTGAGAGCAATTGTAGAGAGAAAGTGAAGAAAGCTTTGTAAATTTTGAAGATTTGTAATGAAAGCTTTGTCTTCTCCAATGGGTGGCTAATCACTTTGATTGGATCTTCTAGATGAAGCTAAGTTAATACTATTCCTTTTGCTTATGCTCTTAATTTCCTTTGTTTATGTGCTTAACATGATAGAATAGATTTTTCTTCATTGCAATGTGCTACATTCCATGCTTATTTTCTATCTTAGCATTCTTTTTACTATCTATGCTTAAGTTTGAGAAATCATGCTTAGGAATTTGTATATATTGTTTGATGGTTTGTACTTGCTTTTGATAGATAGTCATTAGTAATATTTTCTTTTATGAAGGGAAGAAAGTCTTAGCTATTAGATTGTTAATTTCTATCTTGGAGCTTTAAAGTTATATTTTCCAAATCTAAGCATTGATTTGTGATTAGATTTGAGTATTTGTTTGGGAAAATAGAAGAGCATTAGTGTTGGATTAGTGTCACTTAGTAGATTCTAGATGATTCATTCTATCCATTAATATTGCTTGTTGCTTATTTTACTTACTTTGGCTTGATTGTATTCACATTCTCACACACTTATTCACTTGTTTTAAGTTTCAGACTCCATTTCTCTATCGACACCGAAATATCCATTAGCTTATTTGTTCTTACCTTCTATGTGTTTGTTTCTATTCCCCCTTTGATTTTACCCTATTTTAGCACACTTATTTTCATCTCCATCCATTCATTCCCTATCTTACTCACTAGCTATTACCTCATTTCCATGGATGTTTCTATTTTCTTTTTATCTTGATCTTTTACTTGTTGTTTTCACACACTTACTCATTTGATCTATCTAACATTGCTCACTTGTTCTTGTTTTTAACCTTGTTAGTTTTCTTTTGTCATTAACTTTGTTACTAACTTGTTACTAACCTTGTTCTCACTTGAGTACTTCTATTTCTACTTACATCTCTTTGTTATCTTCTTGTTTTCTTTTAGTTTGCATTTTTTATTTCCCCTGTTATTATCTTGTTTCTTGTTTTCATTGTTTTTGTTGTCTCCATTTGCATTTGTTAGCTATATTTGAGTTGATACTCCTTTTCATTGATAATTATTATTTTCCATGTAACGATCCTCGTGGGAACGATATTCAGACTTCCATAGTCTAATTGCTTGAAACAACCGTATACTTGTGGGAATTCGCAAATAAGTTTTTGGCGCCATTGCCGGGGATCGGCATACATAGGAATCCTTGATTTTAAGGATTTTCAACTCTCATATAGCTTTGTTGCATTTTTATTCTTTCTTTTAGTTTTCATTGCGGACTCTATACATTTTCCTTGTTTGTATTTTTAGAGATTCGCGGTTGGAGCAAGGAAAGAGGAAAAAAGCAACCAAAGAACTCTAACTTAGAAATTTAATTTTCTTTCTTAGAAAATCTTGTATTAGGATTCATTTCAAGTCTGTAATAATTTTTAAAGTTCATTTAAGTTTTCAAAGCAGTGTAATAATTAAGGAAGGAGTACGGTTGGACGACACCGTCGCGGCCCCCCAAGTTCGTACACCGAAATTGGTGTCGGTGGCTTAGGTCGACTTCAACCGATCTTCCCCCAATTTAGTTTGGGAGGTGCGTATTTCGATACACCCATACATACCCCATTAGTGGGTCAATTTTGTTGGTTGTTTGATTGTTTACTTGCTTTGTAGTGCTTAATCATTTTAAAATACAAAGTAATTTGGAAAGCACACACTTAGTAAGGGCAATAATACCCCTAACAAGATAAGGATTGGATTTCATCACCATTTCCTTGCCCATAGGAACTCATTTTCGTCACTACTTAGGAATCCTTAGCCTTTAATAAAATTTGACTAGAAACGTGACCATAGGACACGAGCTCATTAGGAGAAGACCATCATAGGTTGTACCATTTGTACTCCTTGACGGAAATTGGTGCCTAGAATAGCCTTGTCCCTTAAGGGAGACAGTTCATCTGTTCTAGGAGTTTGGTATTTAATCGGAACCTTGCCACCCGCATCGTGATCCCTCCAATCCCCTGTGGGCCGCTGTCTAAAGAGGCTAATCATATGGGGCCCTCAAGCTTAGGTTGATAAACTCTGTGGGACCATGAAGTATAACCATATATCTAAAGAGGCCCTCAAGCTTAGGTTGTTCCCGTTCTCGCTGAAGGAGAAGGCGAAAGCATGGCTTTATGCCCTAGAGTGTCACGTCCCCCAAAATAAGAATTGAGAAAAAGCGTGAAAAATTAAAACCAAATTCAAATTCCTGTGTTTAATACAACACAAGCTTCCGAAAGTGGACCCACATAAAATTTCAACCCGTGGTGAGTCAGAATAAATCTCATTAAATGCAGTGGAAGCTTTATTCAATTGGTATCCAATGTTCATAAATGAGATCCAACACGAAAATCAAATAAACAATAATAGTTAAAGTTGCAGAATAAATTAAATAATTTCTAAAAGATGTCTCAACTCTAAAAGAATGTTCATTTAAAATAATTCTAAGGTGACGTGTTAGGGATTTTGTATATTGCAATATGATGGATGCATTATCATTTTAGCATCATTCGAATTTTCACACGTTCATTGATTTAGAAAATCTTGAAATCTTGATTTTCACATGCATTATTTTTAAGACTTGTAGAAATATTGATTTATGCATGTTTTGATTTTAAACTTGGATGCAATTAGTTTTGAAAAGAAGTTTTATGAATCAAGCAAGCCTATGAGTTTTAAATCTTTCAAATCATTTTAGGCTTTTTATGTTTCATGTTTTTAAACCTCTTAGTTTGATTTAAATCTTGATTCATTGGACCAAAATTCCCCTCAAAGAAATTATCTTTTTATATGCTTTTTTTGGGAAATTGGTCCCTGGGCCTGGGTCGACCTGCAGTGTGCTCGGTCGACCGAGCCCATGGACCTGGTCGAACGAGCACACTACAGGTCGGCCGGGAATAGAGTCGTTGGGGCTCTTTTTCAAACGGTCAGTTTTATGACCGTTGAGCCCAAGTCAACTGAAGAATGGTGCAGTTCAACCGAGGACTCACAGGAACTCAATTTTTTAGTATAAAATGAGGTTCATTCCTTTTGAAAAGTAGTGGATCAAAGTGGAACTAAGAGCTACTCTTGAGGATTTTAGGGACAAGAAAAAGGGGAATGAACTAAGAGAGACCAAGGGGTCATTAGTGAAAGTCCGGGATCCGAACCCTAAAGGAGGGGTGAATAGGGTGAGCTTCAAATTAGTGATCAATTATGACCAATTTTAACTTCTTTAAATTAAATTAGCCACTAGTGATGATTATCAAACTCAATGCGGAAGCTAACAAAAACAATCACCACAAAGCATGCACCATCACACAATGATTTATAGTGGTTCGGCCTCAATGCCTACATCCACTACCGGCTTGTGATGCAACACCTCACCGGATTTTCACTATCTATGCTTTTCAATTGGCTAAGCAATAACCTTTACAATGATGTTTTTCTAGGCTAAACAACAACCTATCAATGTGCTTTTCTAGGCTAAGCAATAACCTTTACAAGATGCTTTTCCAAGGCTAAGCAATAACCTCTACACTATGTTTTTCTTAGGCTAAGCAATAACCTTTACAAGATAATTTTCTCAAAGAAGTGTCTACACAAACACTTTAAGAGATAAAATTAAAGCTCATTACATTTGCCTCTTAATTAGGCTGATATGAAAATTAAAACAAACTCACACAACACTCTATGAAATGCAAAGATGATTGCTCATGGTGTGTGTGTGAAAAACTTCAATCGAGTTAAAAATGATAGCTCAATGAATGCAAGCTTAAAGCTTTTGAAAGTGCAAAAGACAAAAATAGATTTGATTGAAGTGAAGGAACAAATTACATGTAATTTAAAAACCAACTTGAAAATTATGTATATCAATGCTAAGCAGGTTGTTTGAAACTTTAAAACAAAATACATGTGATTTGTGAAGTTGTTGAATCCAAAACATGAGATAGATTTGAAAGTGATTTTCTTATGATGAAAAACAACAACCAAAGATTCAACCAAGTATAGGAATCATGTTACATAAAACTTCAAAGATGATTCCAAAATATGATTCACTTAGATATACTAATTTGAGTCCTACTTGGTTTGAATCAAGGTGATGTATCCAAAAAAATAGATCAATTCAACACACACACACACACACACATATATATATATATATATATGTTAAGGACACAACAAATCACAGTTAACGTGCCTAAAAAGATTTACTAATAATTTAAGCAAAACATGAAAACATATGAAAAGGAAAACTAAGCTTACATAGAAGATTTACTTATGATTCCAAGCGTTAGCTTCCCTTTTTGACCAACTAGCCTCCCTTATCTCATTCCCCTTTGTTTGGTCTCAAAATACCTCAAGGAGTATCCCTTGGATCCACTCATTTGAACTAGGAATGATCTTTTTATATAGAGAAAACTGTCCAACGGCTCTATTGTCGGTCAACCGAACTCCCATGGGTCATAAAACGGCTAGTTTTGACCATTCTGGAATGCGAACCGAAGTGGGTTCGGTCAAGTGTCGGTTGACTGACATCCAGTTCGGTTGACCGAAAACACTGTAACAAAACACTGTAGCAAAATTACTGTAGCACCAAAAAAAAGTTTTGCCTTCTTAAACGATTAAGTAAAAAGCTACTCCAAAGTATTTTGCTAGAGGGAGTTCTGGGCCATAGAATCAAGCCTGGAAACATGTTTTAAATCAATCTAATAGTGCAAGACCCCGACCCGAGTGAATCCGATTAGTGTTAATTAAGTCGTGTGTTAGTCTTAAGCGTGATTAGTAGTATTTGAATAAGTTGGGTTTGGAATAGCTTTTGATATAGCTTTGGGGAATTTTGATTGCTTTGTGATTAGTGGGGCCCTTTGGGTGTTCCTTTTTATGACCTTGCATGTGCTTGGGGATTTATCGGAGATTCTTGCATTCATTGTTTTAATCCTGTTTTATTTGTATTGTTAATCACTACAACTTTTATGTTGATCTCGTGCCCGTTCGAAATCCCAAAACCCGACTTTCCTAGCATTGAGGGCAAAACAGTCATTGTGCACTAAATGTGTACCCAAGATTTGATATCCCCGAAACCCGCGAAACATATAATTTTTAGAAACTATATATTTCTACGATCACTTTTCTCTTCTTTGTCGAATTCATTAGAACCCCCGAAAGCCATGATTTCAGCCCAATTAGACTATTAGTAGTGGAGCCCACTCCCCACTTGTTTATAAGAAAACCCTTCTCCCTCATTTCCATTTTCCAGCACGAGCTTTAGCTAGGGTTTCCCTTTTCCATTCTTCTTCTTCTTCTTGCTCTCTCCATCTCAATCTCCTACCAAACTTGCACCAACATCAAAATGGACTTCACCATTCTCTTCCTCATCCTGAAGGCTACCCATTGATGCCATTTTTAGAGAAAACCTCTCATTCCAAGATCTTCATTGAGCTTACTCTTGCCATTAGAGGACCTTACAAGTAAGTGATCATCTCCATCTTCTAGATTCGTATTCTTCTAGTCCTAGAGAAGATCCATCTCCTTTATTGAGAATTCTCTCTTTCTATTTCTTGTATTGACCCTTTTAGGGTTTGTTTTTTTTTTTTGGGATTTTGTTCATGTTAGGAATTTTGTAGTTGCAATTTGATGGATGCATTTTCACTTTAGCATCATTTGAATTTTAACACTTGCATTGTTTTAGAAAACCTTGAAATCTGGTTTTATACATGCATTGCTTTTAAGATTTGTAAAAGTATTGTTTTATGCATGTTTTGTTTCTAAACTTGGATGCATTGGTTTTAGAATTCAAACTCTTTTGAAAACCTATTTCTTTGTGCATTTATTTGAGAAAAGAGTTTTTAGAAATCAAGCTAGCCTTTGGTTTTAAAGTTTCGAATCATTTTAGGCTCTTTGTGTTTCATGTTTTTAATCATCTTAGATTGATCTAAAACATGTTATTCAAGCTTGATTTAGTGGCCAAAAGTTCCCCCAAGAAATACTTTGAAAAGTTGTTTTTTTGGGAATTTTGGTCCAGGGGAGTCGACCAGCAGTGTCGCCGGTCGACCGGCCCAGTGGTCCCGGTCGACCGGGAACACTGCAGGCCAAAAGGGCCCCTGGAGCCCCAATGGTCAGAAATATGACCGTTGAGTGATCCTGGTCGACCGAGACCTGTTTCATGGTCGACCGAGGACTAGCCGTTGGACTGTTTTTCACTATAAAGTCCATTCATTTCCAACCTTCTTTGAGGCTTGAACCATGAACCTTTGAGACCATATTGGAGCCAAAGAAAGGGGAAGAAGTTGGAAAGGCTAGAGGGCTTTTTGGAAATCAAATTCATGACTTTTTAAAAGGTACATCTTTATAGTTATTTTGATTTCCATTCAAATGAAATCCATGCATGTTCAAATCCTTTGTATTTTCATTTATGCATGATTTCAAGCCTTTAAAGAGTTGTGTTGCAAACTCAATATCATCTTTGGTAAATTA
Organism: Cinnamomum chago; assembly: GCA_038049695.1. Classification (NCBI taxonomy): domain Eukaryota; kingdom Viridiplantae; phylum Streptophyta; class Magnoliopsida; order Laurales; family Lauraceae; genus Cinnamomum; species Cinnamomum chago. The sequence continues at coordinate 88,125,672 of CP142453.1, read as the reverse complement.
GATTGGTTTGCAAACTCTCTTATCCTAATCACATGTGCTCTTAGACTTTAACATTCATACAACTTGTTTGTTTCATTTCTTCAAAGTTGTTTGAATCTTTTATGTGATTAGTTTTCTCTTCAATCATCATTTTATAAGCTTTGATTTTAAAATGCATCAAGCATTCATTTAGGAGCATCATTGTAGAAATTGATTGAAGTAGAAACTTTCATACACATGTGCACACACTTTAACTTGTTTTAGTGTATGATTGTAATTGGAATTTCACTTTCACATTAGCCTATTTAAGAGGCAATTCCATTGTGATTAAATTGTATCTCTTGGAGTGTTCTTTTGTGAAGACACCTTCTTAGAGAAATATTCATTTGTAAAGGTTATTGCTTAGCCTAAGAAAAGCATCTTGTAAGGTTATTGCTTAGCCTAAGAAAAGCATTTTGTAAAGGTTATTGCTTAGCCTATAAAAGCACATTGAGAGGTTGTTGTTTAGCCTAGAAAAACAACATTGTAAGGGTTATTGCTTAGCCTACTAAAAAAAGCATAAATAGTGGAAATCCGGTGGGGTGATTAGATCACAAGCCGGTAGTGGATGTAGGCATTGAGGCCGAACCACTATAAACCTTGGTGTTGTGGTGCTTGCTTTTGTGGTGATTGTTTATATTAGCTTCCGCATATTGTTTGATTAATCATCACATGTGACTAGTTTTTGTTAAGAAGTTAAAATTGGTTTAAGTTGGTCACAATTGTAGCTCACCCTATTCAACCCCCCCCCCCCTCTAGGGTTAGGATCCCAAGGACTTTCAGTTCATAGCTTGGATCTTTGGCTTGGAGGAGTATAAGAGTTTGATTTGCTTGATTAGCTTGGACGCAAGGCAAGTGGATGATTTGATTTTTATGAACTTTCAATGGTTTTGGTATTTCCACTCATGCCTATCTATTGCATTGATAGTGCATTTATGTCATAGAAATGTATTGGTGCATGGCATTTAATTTCCTCATGTTTTATCCCAAATGTACTCTTATGTGTAATGGTTTCCTTCTTTCTTTCTTTGTATTGGATGTGATGTTGATGGAGGAGAATGGAATGGATATTGTAAGAGATTTGATGTGGTTTGAATGAAGTTTTGGACTCTTCATTGGATGTATAAAAGAGGCTAGAAATAGGTTGTAAAAGGAAGAGATAGAGAGTAGCTGAACTGTCTCGGAATCAATTTCTGGACAGTTCGCTCGTGCGAACATGACACTTCTGGACACTTCGCTCGAGCGAACCACCTACTAGATGAGTTCGCTCGAGCGACCTCAACTTCGCTCGATCGAACCCACCCAGACAACCATTCCAGAGAGCTAACCGCTCGATCGAACCTCCAGTCTGCTCGAGCGATGGGTATTGTTCACCTGGGACTGTTTTGGGAGCATAAATAAAATGTTTTTATATTTGAGAGAGGTTTGTTGGGAACTCCATTGTATTGAGAAGAACCGTTCATATGATTTGACATCTGTCACGCCCCCGAACCGAAACCTCGGGGGCGGGAGATGGGATTAAGCATAAATGTATTTTACTTCTCCCAAGATCCGCGTGTGTGAAGACAACACATCCTGAATATTTTGCGGAAGCATTTGTGGCGTTGCGACCCGAAGTCCGTGGCCATCGGATTCCGCGTCGCACTCAACCTTTAGCCCATAGCTATTATATCAAGAATCATATCAGACTGGAGTAACCATCACAATAAATTACAGAGCTGACGGTAACCGGATATTACATTCCCAAATATGTTCAAGTTACAATTATCAATGTACATTAATTAAGAATCCCAAGAAAAAGGCTAACAAAAGCCATACAACAAGAAGCTATAAACCACTACCCAAATGTGACGTAGCTCCGATGTCAAGCTCAATGTCTACATGACATAGCCGACAAACAACCTGCAAGGCATGGCTCCAAAGCCAACAAAACACTCAACTCGGGGCGAAGAAATCTGAACCTGAGTACCAAAAGTAGTGGGTCAGACACGACGGTCTGGCAGGTGGATGAAAAGATCACAATTATACTAAAGAATAAAACATATAATAAATCATGCTAATCGATCAAGTACTGCATATAATTAAACGGGTGCAAAGTCGGGAATCTCGGGGAAAACTTGTATTCATTTCAAGCACGGTTAAAACATGAACATCTAATAAAACATGTATTCATTTATATCATCTGTAATCATAGATATTTGACAATCGGGTATTCGTCTAAAACATGTATAAATATAGTGGTTTGACAAAACAAACGTTCATTTGAAACTCAAGTAAAACACAAGTATACAACAAATCAGGTATCCATAACAGTCTAGCAAAACCAATGTCCATTTGAAACATATGTGAAAGGACGGATATTTAACAAACCGGGTGTTCATTTAAAACCGGTGTAACCAAAGCAATCTGTCAAAACTAGTGTTCATTTAAAACATATCTCAAAGCAGGGATATTTAACAAATCGGATATTCATTTGAAACCGGTATAAACATAGTGATCTGGCAAAACAAGTGTCATTTCAAACATATTTCAAAGCATGGGTATTTAACAATTCGGGTATTCATTTAAAAACAGGTATAAATATAGATATCTGACAAACCAAATGTCCTTTAAAACAAGGCACGGGTATTTAACAATTCGGGTATTCCCTTAAAACACGTGTAATCATATAAATCTAGCAAAATCATTTATCGTTTGAAACATATGTAAAAGCACGGGTATTTACCCAACCGGCATTCCTGTAAAACATGTACGTGTGCAAAGGACATAAAACAATATAATAGTGACTGAATTTACAATAGAGAGCATTAACACTTATCTAAATAACAACTTTCATAAAAGCAATGAATCATTTAACTGAAAACAAGTAAGCAATATAAACTATGTCGGGTGTCCAAGGAATCGGGAACTGGCAAGATGGCAATCACAAGAAGCTAAGTCCTCTATCACCGAAGTGACAAGAGCGGGACGTTGGTCTCAGTCACACAAGGTGAGGAGACTCAACGTAAATCATATACAATAATAAATATACGGGAACGGGACCACGGTAGCGAACCGGGTATCGGGACGGGACCACGGCAATAACCGGGTATCGGGATCCAAACTGCAGCTGGCGGGACGGGAGAGGGATTTCCAAGTCAGTGGATCAGACTGGCAAGGTATCCAAGCTTAGTGATGCCGACTCATAGGATAAAACCAATCGAGACATATCAAGAAATCAAGTACAGTAAATAAACGGGTAACGGGGGTGCTCAAGGGCACGTAAATAAACGGGTAAACGGGGGTGCTCAAGGGCACACTGTCATTTCATCTCGGGCAATGCATTTCGGGACAATAACTGTTACTAAAGTAACTCCAATGCTTTCGGGGAAACAAGTAAATCAAGTACAATAAATAAACGGGTAAAACGGGGTGCTCAAGGGCACACTTTCATTTCATATCATGTGATGCAAATCTCGGGAAATGAGGAAATATAATGCACTATACCATTTCGGGAAGAATATTGATTGCAAGATCTACTTAAGTGAATAGGGGTCCCGTATGTCGATTATGATAATTACTCGGTACTCCTTGAGTTTGAAGACATTCCGGGCTCCTTATGCACTTTTACTATTTTCACAACTTAAAATGAGCTTACGGGTAGTACTAGATTCCATACTAGGAAAAATCAAGGTTATAGACGGTCCATCCCAGGCATGACGTTAATTCGGAAACATCGACCAACCTATTCAGTCATCGAAAGGAATGGAATTCGCGATAACCAAGGCTAAAGACTTATATTTGGATATAAAGGAGTTATCGCGTCATTCCATCCCGTTCAAGATTGAAACGGATTGAACTTCGATGCCACTAAACTAACCGTGAGAAGCGTCGGCACAAGACATCTCACCCATAGTCCAATTAGTCCAAAAAGGGTACCCAAGGTCCCACCTAGCACTAAGGAAAAAAAATAAAAATCTCAAAATCCACCGGACTCAAACTGAGTCCACCGATCGATCGGACCGAAGGTCCGATCGATCGGCCAAAATTTTCTGAACAGGGACCGATCGATCGGTCGAAATTTCTACACAGGGCCCGATCGATCGGTCCAAAAACCCTTACAGTTACTGACAGACCGATCGATCGGTCTGCACGTCCGATCGATCGGTCCTGGGCGCAGTGCAGGTCCGGGACTTCTGATTTTTCTCTTTTTCTTTCCTTTCCTTCCAACATATAATCAATCACATAAAACTATAAACAAGGGGGCTTAAACACATGTTTCCAAGACATTAAAATGAGCTAAAGAGCTCCTCATTTCAAGTTCCTCCATTTCCATCCTTTCCATCTATTCCATCCACAATAAAACTCAAAGTGGAGAAAACTCATTCATGTGAAACCATTTGAAATTTTGACAATAGGATGCATGCACTTTCAAGAACTTAACAAGAAAGAATAACTCATCAATAAGCACATCTCATAATCAATATTTATCATATCAAAAACAACTATTAAAATTACCAAAACCATCAATGAAATCAAGATTTTCACCAAAACATGTTAATAATCAAAACGATCCAATCAACCACTTGCCTTTGACTCTAATCAAGCAAATCAAGCTCCTAATCACCTCTCAAGCTCAAGATCCACAATCTCTACAAAAACCCCCAAAACAACCCTAAAATGGGTTAAACAATGAAATGACAATGAAACTTTCCAATAATCAAGGTGGAGCTTCTCTAAGGCTAGAAGATTACAAATCTAGAAGATGGGAAGAATCACTTACTTGGATGACCTTCAAATGAGAAGAACAAGCTCAAGGGAGGTCTCTAGGTTGGGAGATTTCTCCAAAAATGGTATCAATGGGGAGCCATGGTGAAGAGGAAGAAGAAGATGGTCTCCATTTTGATGTTGGTGCAAGATTGGTGTAGCTTGGAGATGGAGAGAGCAAGAAGAAGAAGAAGAAACTTGCTAGAAAACCCTAGGCTCAAATGTGTGCTGGAACATGAAAATGGAGAAGGAAGGGGAAGGGTCTCCTTTTATAAACAAGTGAGAATGGGTCCCACAACTTAAGGGACTTGGGTGGCTGAAATCGTCTAATTCGGGACCTCGGATGGATTCGACGAAGAAGGAAGAAATGATCGTCGAAATATCTAGTTTCCAAAAAGTATATGTTTCACGGATTTCGAGAATATCGAGTTTTGGGTACAGATTTGGTGTGAAAAGACTGTTTTGCCCTCAAGGCCAAGAAATCGGTTTTTGGGTTCTCAAATGGATACGAGATCAACATGAAAGTTGTAGGATTCCTCAAGATGAATGCAACGGGCCAAAAACACAATACGAAACAAATCGGGAAAATCTCACAAGAGAAGCAAAGCCGAAAAGGGAACCCCCAAAGGGCCCCACAAGCTACCAAAGCACTCAAAAGCCCAAAACTAGAAGAAAACCCATTCTAGCTCACAAACTCAACCCAACAACTACTAATCCCACTAAAAGAACTAATCCACAAATAAGACAACACTAATCCAAGAGATTAGGGGTCGGGTTCTCACAACATCCGTTTGAGAAAGAAACCATATCACAAAGACTCGTTTGAAGTTTTGAAAACACAAAAGTGTATAAGGACCTCAAAATGTCCCCAAACTCAAGGAGTACCAAGTTTTATTAATATTGACATACGAGATCCCCATTCACCTTGAACTAGTCTTGAACCCCGATACTAGTCCTGCATTTCAAAAGTTCTATAGTATTTCATTGTTCCCGAATTTACACTACTTGACTTGTTATTCCCGAAAGTATTGAAAGTATACTAGTAATCGTTAGTTGTCCTGAAATGTATTTCCTGCCATGAAATGACAGTCGTGCCTTTGCACTTGATGTATTTTATACATGTTTTAATCTTGTCATTTGACCTATGAGTCGGCACCACTAAGCTTGGATAACCCTGTTGGTCTGATCCACCGACTTGGAGACCCCCCTCTTGTCCCGCCAGTTGTAGTTTGAATCCCGCTACCAGGTTATTACCGTGGTCTTGTCCCGATGTCGTAGATTGCTACTGTGGTTCCCGATGCCCGGCTCGCTACTGTGGTCATGTATAGTATATGTATATGTATTTATAAGATCCACTGTTTCTCCCCACCTCGAGTGACTGAGATTAGTGCCTAGTTATTGCTCTGTCACTTTAGTGATAGAAGACTTAGCTTCGTGTGGTTGCCATCTTGCTTGCTTCCCCGTTTCCTTGGTTACCTTTACATGTTTTACGATGCATACATGTATTCGAATAAATGTTTTATCTCGTTTATAGAAATTGTTATTTGAACATGTTTAAATGCTTTTGACGGTAAATTCATTGATTATTATTTGGTCATTGTATTTTACCCATTTGCCAAACTGTCGTGTTTGTCCCACTCTTTGGTACTCAGGTCCGGATATTGCCTACCCTGAGACGGAGCTTGAGGATGCGGTCGGTGAACCACAATGCCTATTTGAGTGGCATGCTGATGATGTCGTATAGACATCGATTGCTATGAGAGACGTACATTTTGGAAAACTGTTTAACCATTCTTTTGGATTATTGTTTTGTTCATATTGGCCTTTTTTGGCCTCTGTTTTTGGAAATGTAATTAAATGATCTTTTGTATAAACTTTAACTTACTTTTGGGAGATATACTAATGATCATTGCTCGTTCTGATACAATATTATAGTTGTGTTATTGTCTTTATGACTATAGATTGTTTGAATGTTTGATTTGCTACACGCTTCCGCACTTAAAAGAAATGTTCTTATATGGTTGTGATATCCTCACCACGGACACCTGTGGGAAATTATATTAATTAAATAATTGTGCATCACTAATCTCACGGATTAGGTCCCGATCCCGGATCAGTTCGATAGGGCCCGGTCCGGGGTCGCGACAGACTGGTATCAGAGCGAGACGTGTTTCAAGCAATTAAAAGAAACTAGAAATCCTAAGAACGTGGCGAGGATTCGTTAGACTCTTCGTTAGCTAGTATCGTGTGAGCAATGTGACCCTTTATTTGACTATTATGTGCTAACAATTTGTTTGGTAGCATCATGCCACCTCGTAAGCGATCGATAAACAGCAACCCTTCTGCAAGCAATAGTGATCATAGAGGGCCAGTTGAAGAGGATAGGGTTGATAACAATATGTTGAATCAATTCCAACAAATGATGCAGGCAATGCTTGACCAACAGCGTCAGGCTAATGAGGACAAGGCTAGATTGCAAGAGCAGATGCTCAAAAGAGAGGAAGATCATGCTAGGGAATTGGCAGAGATGCAGAGGCAATTGCTAGAGGTATTACCGAGAAGGCCCGAACATGTTCAACCTCAACCGGCTATTATCATCAATCAGAGGCAACATGACCCAAATGCATCGTTTGAGCGGTTTCAGAAGAGAGCTCCGAAAGAGTTTCTTAGAATAGAAGATCCATTAGTTGCAGATGACTGGCTAGAGCATACAGAGAACATCTTTGAGATCTTTCAATGCACCGGAGGAGACAGAGTGAAACTTGCATCATCTCTCTTTATTGGTGCAGTAGACATATGGTAGAAGACAGTCAAAGATGAATACAGGACTATGGCAGATATAGTAGTGTAAGACCCCGACCCGAGTGAACCCGATTAGTGCTAATTAAGTTGCATGTTAGTGCTAAGCTTGATTAGTGTTTTTGGCTAAGTTGGGTTTGGAATAGCTTTTGATATAGTTTTGGGGATTTTGATTTGCTTTGTGTTAGTAGGGCCCTTTGGGGGTTCCCTTTTCATGACATTGCATATGTTTGAGGATTTATCGGAGGTTTTTACATTCATGATTTTAATCCCATTTTCTCGTTTTGATGATCCCTACAACTTTCATGTTGATCCCGATTCCGTTTGAGATCCCGAAACCCGATTTCATAGCCTTGAGGGTAAAACAGTCATTCCACACCAAATCTGTACCCAAAACTTGATATTCCCGAAACCCGCGAAACATATACTTTTTGAAAACTAGATATTTCGACGAACATTTCTTCCTTCTTCGTCGAATTCATCCGAGGACCCGAGAGAGATGATTTCAACCAAATTAGTTCCTTAAGTTGTGGGACCCAACCTCTCAATTGTTAACAAAGGAGACCCTTCCCTTCCTTCTCCATTTTTCATTTTTCCAGCACAAGAGGAGAGTCTAGGGTTTTGGTGAGCAACTCTTTCTTCTTCTTGCTTCTCCTTCTCCAATCCTCACCAATCTTGCACCAAACTAGAAATAGAGATCATCAACCTCTTCCTCATCTAGCAAGCTTCACTTTGATACCTTTTGTAGAAGAATCCATCAACTTTGAGACTCCCTTTGAGATAGCTCTCTTCATTTGAAGGTCATCCAAGTAAGTGTTCTTCTTCATCTTCTAGGTTTGTGTTCCTATAGCCTTAGAGAAGCTCCACCTTTATTATTGAAAGGTTTCCTTGTCATTTCATTGTTTGACCCATTTTAGGGTTTGTTTTGGGGGTTTTTTTATTGTAGCTTGGCTTTGAGCAATAGAAGTGAGTAGAGGCTTGATTTTGGCTAGCTTGGACTTGAGGCAAGTGAATGATTGGATGTTTTTAAGTTTCAAATGGTTTGGTGAAGCATTTTAGGATTTTCATGCTTTCATTGATTGTTTTTATTGATTTTTCATGGTTGGAATAAATGATCTTAATGCATCTTGATAGCCTCATTTAATGTCTTAGAAACATGTGTTTAAGTCATCTTGATTATAGTTCTATGTGGTTGTTGATGTGTTGGAAGGAAAGGAAACAAAAAGGAAAAAAATCAAGTTCCCGGACATGCTACACGCCCAAGTCCGATCGATCGGACGTGCAGGCCAATCGATCGGTCTGTCTTTAACTGTAAGGCTTTTTGAGCCGATCGATCGGACTGTAAGGCCGATCGATCGGACCCTATTCATAACTGGGACAGAAATTTCGGTGGGTCCAGTGGGTTTTGATATTTTTTTTTTGTGGACCTTGGCCACCCTCCTTGAACTCACTTGACCATATGTGAGAGCGTCTTGAGCCGATGCTCTTCACGGTTGGTTCGGATGCATCGAAGTTCAATCTATTTCAATCTTGAACGGGATGGAACGACACGATATCTTCTTCATACCTAAATGCAAAGTCTATTTTCCTTGGGTATCGCGAATTCTATTCCTTTCGGTGACTGGGTAGGTTGCTCGATGGTTCCGGGTTGACGTCATACTTAGGATGGACCGTTTATAGTCTTGATTTTTCCATGGTGATACCTAGTTCTAACCATAAGCTCATGTTAAGTTTTAAAAATCATAAAAGTGCATAAGGAGCCTAGAATGTCTTCAAACTCAAGGAGTACCAAATCATTTCGATAATCGACATACGGGACCCCTATTCACTTAAATAGATCTTGAAATCAATATTTTCCCGGAATTGTAATAGTTCATTTTATTTCTTCATTTCCAAGATTTACTTTACATGATCTGTTTTCCCGAAAGCTTGATGGTTACACTAGTAACATTGACTTGTCCCGAAGAGTATTGTCCGATATGAAATGAAAGTTATACATTTGAATATTCTTGCCCGTTCATTGATTTACTTGTACTTGATTTACTTGCATATGTATCGATGTGTTATTTAACCTATGAGTCGGCATCACTAAGCTTGGATACCTTGTCGGTTTGATCCACCGACTTGGAAATCCCTCTCCCGTCCCGCCAGCTGCAGTTTGGATCCCGATACCCGGTCATTACCGTGGTCCCGTCCCGATACCCGGTTCACTACCGTGGTCCCGTCCCGTATATTTATATTGTATATATGATTGCGTTGAATCTCCTCACCTTGTGTGACTGAGATCAACGTCCCGTGATACTGTTGTCACTTTAGTGACAGAGGACTTAGCTTTATGTGATTGTCATCTTGTGAGTTCCCGATCCCTTGGTTACCTCATATGTCTTATCTTGTTTACATGCATTCTAGCAAATGATTTATCTATTTTGCGAGAGTTCTTGCTTAAACAGATTTCCTTGCTTTTCGAGATATTTCATCTATTATATGTTGTTGTATCTTTTCACTCTCTTGCCAGACCGTCGTGTCTGATCCTTTGCTTTGGTACTCAGGTCCCGTTGCCGGTTTCCTTGAGGAGGAGCCGGAGGAGGCGGTAGGTGTGCCGCAACCTCTAGTTGAGTGGCGTGCTGACGATGTCATGTAGACATCGGGTTGCTACAAGAGGCGTAACATTTTGGGGAGAACTTATTAACCATTCTTTTGGGTTATTATTTTGTAATATTGGCCTTTGTTGGCCTCTAATTTTGGGAATGTAATTAAATGATATTTTGTCTAACTTTAACAACTTTTGGGAAACATGCTATAGATCATTGCTCATTCTGATACAGTTTTGATATTTGATGTTAATGCTTTCATGATTAGAGATAGTCTACCATTTGATTTGCTACACGCTTCCGCACTCAAAAGAAAAATTCATGCAAGGTTGAGATATCCTCACCGCGGACACCTGTGGGAAATTAAATAAATTGTATCTTCTTGATGTAGATAATCATCATTAATCATTATTCACTATTAGTCCCGATCCCGGATTCGGATTCCCGGTCCGGGGTCGCGACAAGTAGCTTGGGTAAATTTCAAGGGGCAGTTTCATGATAAATATGTGCCCACACACATCAAGAGACAGAAGGCAGTGGAATTCCAGCAGCTTGTGCAAGGGAATATGACAATCCTCGAATACCTCACAAAGTTCGAGAGATTGTCTAGATATGCTCCGGAATTGGTGGACACTGTAGAGAAGAAAATTGCTAAGTTCCTAGAGGGACTCAATCCTTTCATTGAGAGAGATGCTACCGGAGTTGTACCACCTGCAACTTTTGATGAAGTTGTCAAGAGGGCCTATAAGTTTGAGAACTTTCATAACAAGATCCTTAGAGTTCAAGGCAAGGGACAACCTCATCAATAGAACTACCAGCACAAGAATCATCAGAACAAGAAGCAGAGGACAGAACCGAATACTCAGAATCCATTGGTTTGTGCCCATTGTGGGAAGAATCATGTCAGTGTTGAATGTCATACACTCACAGGAGCATGCTTCAGATGTGGTTCCATGACCCATTAGATGAAAGACTGTCCAAGACAGAATAGACGGAATCAACAGCAGCAAGGGGCACAATGTCTAGCACCACCACAGAATGCAATCGTTGTTCAAGATCAGGCAAGGCCACGTCAATAACAAGCACCACTACAGTAGCAGTACAGACCATAGCAACAACAACAGGCTCGTCAACAAGGACAGAATCAGAACCAGCGTCCCCCGCAGCTGAATAGAAATGCACCACAAGGCAGGCCACAGCAGGCTCAGAATAGGCCATAACATCGAGGACAAATCTATGCGGTCAATAGAGCTGATGCAGAGGCAGTGGGAAATGTAGTAGAAGGTACACTTCGTGTTTGTGGGATGAAAGATAGGATTTTATTTGACCCTGGCTCTACACATTCATTCTTATCCCATGAATTTTCTAAGTTGATTGATATGCATGCTAGAGAACTTGAGTTCATTTTGACTGTGGCAACCCCAGTAGGCAAACAAGTTATCTGTAGAACCTATTACCCTAGTTGCACAGTTCAGATAAGAGAAGTGGTTTTACCACAGATCTCATTTTATTAGAGATGTTTGATTATGATGTCATCCTAGGGATGGATTGGCTGGTAAAGTACCATGCCACAATGGATTGTTTCCATAAGACCCTTACTTTCAAGTTAGATGCGACAACAGAGGGGTGTTGTTTCAGGGAGAGAGGAGAAATCCTCGTACAGGGTTTGTCTCAGCATTGAAGGCTGATAGACTTTTGAAAAGTATATGTGAAACCTATTTGGCGTTTATCACGGAGGATAAACGGTCCCAAGGGGTGGAGGAGATCCCAATTGTTTGGGAATTCCCAGATGTTTTTCCGGAGGAGATTCCAGGTTTACCACCCATCAGAGAGATTGATTTCACTATCGAGCTGTTACTAGGGACCGCTCCGATATCTATTGCACCATATAGAATGGCTCCGGCAGAGTTGGGAGAATTGAAGACTCAGTTGCAAGATTTGTTAGACAAAGGTTTTATGAGACCGAGCGTTTCACCATAAGGAGCTCCAGTCTTGTTTGTCAAAAAGAAGGATGGTTCGATGAGAATGTGTATAGATTACAGAAGATTGAATCAAGTGACCATCAAGAAAAAATATCCATTGCCAAGGATAGATGAATTGTTTGATCAGTTACAAGGTGCTTCTTATTTTTCGAAGATTGATTTGAAATCCAGTTACCATCAGCTAAGAGTCAGAGAATCAGATGTGTTGAAAACAACTTTCCAAACAAGATATGGCCACTATGAGTTTCTAGTGATGCCATTTGGTTTGACTAATGTACCAGCTGGATTCATGGCGTTGATGAACAAGATATTTGCAGAGTATCTAGATCAGTCTATGGTAGTATTCATTGACGATATTTTGGTGTACTCCAAGACCAAAGAGGAGCATGAAGAGCACTTGAGAGTAGCACTGCAACTTTTGAGAGAGAACCAGCTGTATGCGAAGCTCAACAAGTGTGAATTTTGGTTAGACCAAGTAGCATTTTTGGGGCACATCATCTCCAAAGAAGGATTGTCAGTAGATCCGTCCAAGATTGAAGCAGTTATGAGTTGGGTAAGACCGAAGAATGCATCAGAAATCATAAGTTTTCTAGGATTGGCAGGATATTATCAGAGGTTTGTGCAAGGATTTTCGTCAATTGCGTCACCTTTGACCAAGTTGACAAGGAAGAATTTACCGTATGTGTGGACGGATCAGTGTGAAGTTAGTTTCCAGGAGCTGAAAAAGAGATTGACTACAGCACCAGTCCTTACTTTGCCATCTGGAAGCGGCGGTTTTACCATTTTTATTGATGCTTCGAATGTTGGACTCGGTTGTGTGTTGATGCAAGACGGGAAAGTGATTGCTTATGGATCCCGGAAGTTGAAAGATCACGAGAAGAACTATGCAACCCATGATCTTGAGTTGGCAGCAGTTGTTTTTCATTGAAAATGTGGAGACATTACCTCTATGGAGAGAAGTTCGAAGTCCACTCCGACCACCACAGTTTGCAATATTTATTTTCTCAGAAGGAATCGAACATGGGGCAGAGAAGATGGATGGAATACATCAAGGATTTCGATTTTCCGATCAAGTATCACTCGGGAAAAGCAAATGTAGTTGCGGATGCCTTGAGCAGAAAATCAGTAGGCTTGGCAAATCTAAGTGGCACTTGTATTTTTGAACAATTCGAAGAGTTGAACATAGACCTGCAACCACTATAGAAGGGTGTACTATTAGCTAACATGTCAGTGTCAGAGCCTTCCTTCATTCAGAAGATCAAAGACAGTCCGTTGTAAGATCCAGAGTTGGCCAAGATTTCAGAACACATGGTAGAACGTCCTGACTTCAGTATTGTTGATGAGTTTTGTACTACCGTGACCGTCTATGCGTGCCTAACATCGAAGATTTGAGGAATGACATCATGATCGAAGCTCACAGTACGAAGTATTCTATGCATCCAGGCAGTACGAAGATGTATCAGAACTTGAAGGGCAGGTTTTGGTGGAACAACATGAAGAGAGAGATTGCAGCGTTCGTCTCCCGTTGCATGACTTGTCAGTTGATAAAGGCAGAACATCAGAGGCCTCTAGGATTGTTACAGCCGTTAGAGATTCCGGAATGGAAATGGGAACATATTACCATGGATTTTATTTCGGGACTACCGAGGACCAGTAGAGGCAACGATGTGATATGGGTCATTGTGGACCGTCTCACTAAATCGGCTCATTTCATTCCTATGAGGACAGGGAAGAAGATGCACATGCTACCTTTGGCAGAGTTGTTTGTCAACGAGATTCTCACTCGACATGGACAACCAATTTCTATCACATCTGACAGAGACAACAGATTCGTCTCGAGATTTTGGAAGGCATTGCATGAGTCTATGGGCACGAGATTACAGTTCAGCATGGCTTATCACCCTCAAACAGATGGCCAGTCAGAGAGAACAATACAGACTCTTGAAGATATGCTTCGTGCTTGTGTGTTAGATTTCAAGACTCAATGGGATGAGACTCTACCGTTGTGTGAGTTTGCTTACAACAATAGTTACCACTCGAGCATTAGGATGGCGCCTTTTGAGGCTTTGTATGGCAAAAGGTGTAGGACACCTATATGTTGGGAAGAGGTCGGAATTCGCAGTTTCCATGGACCAACCATAGTGAGTGAAACCAGCGACAAAGTGAAGTTGATCCAAGAACGTCTGAAAGTAACCCGGAGTAGATAGAAGAGCTATGCAGATTCTCATAGAAGGGACTTACAGTTCAAAGAAAAAGATAAGGTTTTCTTGAAAATGTCACCTACGAGAGGAACTTTGAGATTTGGATAGAAGGGTAAGCTATCACGGAGATACATTGGACCATATGACATTGTGAGCAAGATTGGTGATGTGACTTATAGATTAGCCTTACCACCTAAGCTATCCGGTGTACACAACGTCTTTCATGTGTCTATGTTGAAGAAGTACGTCCCCGATCCATTACATATACTCCGACATGAGCCCTTGGAAATTCGCGAGAATGCTACCTATGTTGAGAAGCCTGTTCAGATCATTGATACGAAAGAACAAGAGTTGAGGACACGGACTATTCAAAGGGTAAAAGTACTTTGGGAGAATCATGGACCGGAAGAGGCAACGTGGGAACTACGAGATCAAGTGCAGAAGAAGTATCCACATCTACTACCGGAGGTGAGCTTTATATTTCATTTGGAGGACCAAATGCCCTAAGGGGTGGAGGATGTAAGACCCCGACCCGAGTGGACTCGATTAGTGTTAATTAAGTCGTATGTTAGTCTTAAGCATGATTAGTAGTCTTTGACTAAGTTGGGTTTGGAATAGCTTTTGATATAGCTTCGGGGAATTTTTATTGCTTTGTGATTAGTAGGGCCCTTTGGGTGTTCCTTTTTATGACCTTGCATGTGCTTGGGGATTTATCGAAGATTCTTGCATTCATTGTTTTAATCCTGTTTTATTTGTATTGTTAATCACTACAACTTTTATGTTGATCTCGTGCCCGTTCGAAATCCCAAAACCCGACTTTCCTAGCATTGAGGGCAAAACAGTCATTGTGCACTAAATGTGTACCCAAGATTTGATATCCCCGAAACCCGCGAAACATATAATTTTTGGAAACTAGATATTTCTACGATCACTTTTCTCTTCTTTGTCGAATTCATTAGAACCCCCGAAAGCCATGATTTCAGCCCAATTAGATTATTAGTAGTGGAGCCCACTCCCCACTTGTTTATAAGAAAACCCTTCTCCCTCATTTCCATTTTCCAGCACGAGCTTTAGCTAGGGTTTCCCTTTTCCTTTCTTCTTCTTCTTCTTGCTCTCTCCATCTCAATCTCCTACCAAACTTGCACCAACATCAAAATGGACTTCACCATTCTCTTCCTCATCCTGAAGGCTACCCATTGATGCCATTTTTAGAGAAAACCTCTCATTCCAAGATCTTCATTGAGCTTACTCTTGCCATTAGAGGACCTTACAAGTAAGTGATCATCTCCATCTTCTAGATTCGTATTCTTCTAGTCCTAGAGAAGCTCCATCTCCTTTATTGAGAATTCTCTCTTTCTATTTCTTGTATTGACCCTTTTAGGGTTTGTTTTTTTTTTTTTGGGATTTTGTTCATAGCTTGGATCTTTGGCTTGGAGGAGTATAAGAGTTTGATTTGCTTGATTAGCTTGGACGCAAGGCAAGTGGATGATTTGATTTTTATGAACTTTCAATAGTTTTGGTATTTCCACTCATGCCTATCTATTGCATTGATTGAAATAAATGTTCATGATAGAGCATTGATAGTGCATTTATGTCATAGAAATGTATTGGTGCATGGCATTTAATTTCCTCATGTTTTATCCCAAATGTACTCTTATGTGTAATGGTTTCTGTAAGACCCCGACCCGAGTGAACCCGATTAGTGCTAATTTAGTTGCGTGTTAGTACTAAGCTCGATTAGTGATTTTGACTAAGTGGAGTTTGGATTAGCTTGTTTATAGTTTTGGGCTAATTTGAATGTTTTGATTTGCTTTGTGCTAGTAGGGCCCTTTGGGGGTTCCCTTTCTTGACATTGCATGTGTTTGAGGATTTATCGGAGGTTTTTACATTCATGATTTTAATCCCGTTTTACTCGCTTTGATGATCCCTACAACTTTCATGTTGATCCCGTCCTCGTTTGAAGTCCCGAAACCCGATTTCATATCGTTGAGGGTAAAACAGTCATTTCACACCAAATCTGTACCCAAACTCAGTATTCTCGAAACCCGCGCAACATATACTTTTTGGAAACTAGATATTTCGACGAACATTTCTTCCTTCTTCGTCGAATTCATCCGAGGTTCCGATAGAGATGATTTCAGCCCATTTAGTTCCTTAGTAGTGGGACCCAATTCATTGTTAACAAAGGGGAAGCCATTAACCCATTCACTTCACTTCCATTTTTCCAGCACAAGAGGTGAGAGCTAGGGTTTTCTTCATCTTCTTCTTGCTCTTGCCTTTTATCACTCAATCCACTCTCAAGCTTGCACCAAGAGAAGATTAGAGATCATTATCTTCTTCCTCATCACCTTAACTCTCCATTGACACCATTGCTAGAGAAAAGCATTCATCACAAGACCTTCTTTGAGCTCACCATTGCCATTAGAGGACCTTGCAAGTAAGTAACCCCCTTCATCTCCTAGATTGGTGTTCCTCTAACCCTATAGGAGCTTCACCTTCATTAGTGGAAGGTTTCTTGGTGATTTCATTGTTTGACCATGTTAGGGTTTTATTTGGGGATTTTGCCTTGTAGCTTGGATTCATTGTCTTGGAAGACTTGATAGAGCTTGATTTCTTTGTTAGAAGACCTAAGGCAAGTGAATAAATGATTTTCCTAAGCTTTTATTGATTTTTGGACATTTTCCATTAATGTGCATATATTGCTTTAATTTGAAATGAATGCTCATGATAAGTATTAATGACACATTTATAATCTTGGAGAAGTAGTGGTTTATGGCATTGAATGTCTTCTTGTTTTGTTGCAAAGGTTTATATAGATTGTGAAATGGTTCCCTTCTCCTTTCTCCTTGTGTTGAATGTATGGTTGGTGGAGGAGAATTTGATTGATTAAATGGAGGATTGTTATAGTTTGGAGGGAGAAATAGACTCCTCATTTGATGTGTAAGAAGGGCTAAAAGAAGGTTGTAAAAAAGGAAGAGAAAGAGAGGAACTGAACTGCCCGGAATTCAGTTTCTGGACAGTTCGCTCGAGCGACCTTGACAGTTCGTTCAAGCGAACTGTCCAGAAAGGGATACGGTTTTCCAGCAGCTTGGTCGCTCGAACGCATTTTAATATCCGCTCGACCGATGGGTTCGCTCGAGCGAACCCTCCGATTCGCTCGAGCGATGCGGTCTGCCTGAACTGTTTTAATGCACTATTACAGAAATTTCGACCGATCGATCGGACCTTCGGTCCGACCAGTGAATTTTGAGATTTTTTTTATGTTTCTTGGTTCTAGGTGGGACCTTGGCTACCCTCCTTGGACTCACTTGACTATATGTGAGGACGTCTTGAGCCGATGCTCCTCACGGTTGGTTTGGTAACATCGATGTTCACTTCATTCAATCATGAACGGGACGGAATGACGCGATATCTTCTTTATATCTAAATACAAGACTTTTCTTTAGTTATCGCGAATTCTATTCCTTTCGATGACTGAGTAGGTTGCTCGATGTCTCCGAATTAACATCATACCTAGGACGGACCGTTTATAGTATTGATTTTCTATCATAACATCTAGTTATAACCATAAGCTCATTTTAAGTTTTGAAAATTGTAAAAGTGCATAAGGAGCCCGGGATGTCTTCAACTCAAGGAGTACCAAGTCATATCTATGATCGACATACGGGACCCCTATTCACTCAAATAGATCTTAAAACATTTATCTTTCCCGAATTGGTATAGTTCATCATATTTCCCTATTTCCAAGATTTACTTGTCATGAGTTGTTTTCCCGAAAGCATGATAGTAGCATTGACTTGTCTCGAAATGTATTGCCCGACATGAAATGACAGCGTGCCCTTGAGCACCCCCGTTTTACCCGTTTATTTACTGTACTCGATTTACTTGCATATGTCTCGATGTGTTATTTATCCTATGAGTCGGCATCACTAAGCTTGGATACCTTGTCGGTTTGATCCACCGACTTGGAAATCCCTCTCCCGTCCCGCCAGCTGCAGTTTGGATCCCGATGCCCGGTTTATTACCGTGGTCCCGTCCCGATACCCGGTTCGCTACCGTGATCTCGTTCCCGTATAATTATATTGTATATATGTATACGTTGTTTCTCCTCACCTTGCGTGACTGAGATCGACGTCCCGTGATACTGTTGTCACTTTAGTGACAGAGGACTTAGCTTTATGTGATTGCCACCTTGTTATTCCCGATTCCTTGGATACCTCATATATTTTTATCTTGTTACCTGTTTTATAGCAAATGATTTACCTGTTTTATGAGAGTTCTTGTTTAAACAGATTTCTATGCTTTTCAACAGATTTCATCTATTATATGTTGTTGCATCTTTTCATTCTCTTGCCAGACCGTCGTGTCTGATCCTTTGCTTTGGTACTCAGGTCCCGTTGCCGGTTTCCTTGAGGAGGAGCCGGAGGAGGCAGTAGGTGAGCTGCAGCCTTTAGTTGAGTGGCGTGCTGACGATGTCATGTAGACATCGGGTTGCCAAGAGGCGTAACATTTTGGGGAGAACTTATTAACCATTCTTTTGGGTTATTCTTTTGTAGTATTGGCCTTTGTTGGCCTCTAATTTTGGGGAATGTAACTAAATGATATTTTGTATAACTTTAACAATTTGTGGGAAACTTGCTATAGATCATTGCTCATTCTGATCCAGTTTTGATATTTAATAATTAATGTTTGCATGATTAGAGATAGTCTACTATTTGATTTGCTACACGCTTCCGCACTAAAAAGAAATGTTCATGCAAGGTTGTGATATCCTCACCGCGGACACCTGTGGGAAATTAAAATAAAAATGTATATGTTGTTGGTTCATGACACATTAGTGTCCCGATCCCGGATTAGTCCTGCGGGCCCGGTCCGGGGTCGCGACAGTTTCCTTCTTTCTTTCTTTGTATTGGATGTGATGTTGATGGAGGAGAATGGAATGGATATTGTAAGAGATTTGATGTGGTTTGAATGAAGTTTTGGACTCTTCATTGGATGTATAAAAGAGGCTAGAAAGAGGTTGTAAAAGGAAGAGATAGAGAGTAGCTAAACTGTCTCGGAATCAATTTCTGGACAGTTCGCTCGTGCAAACATGACACTTCGCTCGAGCGAAGTGTCCAAAAAGGGGTTCAGAGCATTCTAGTAGCCAGTTCGCTCGAGCGGACCCCTTGGTCGCTCCAACGAACTTCTCAAAACTAGTTCCAGAGAGTAGTTAGTTCGAGCGAACCAATACTTCGCTCGAGCCAACCACCTACTGGATGAGTTCGCTCAAGCGACCTCAACTTTGCTCGGGCGAACCCACCCAGACAACCATTCCAGAGAGCTAACCGCTCGAGCGAACCTCCAGTCCGCTCGAGCGATGGGTATTGTTCACCTGGGACTGTTTTGGGAGCATAAATAAAATGTTTATATATTTGAGAGAGGTTTGTTGGGAACTCCATTGTATTGAGAACAACCGTTCATATGATTTGACATCCGTTTGAGAAAGAAACCATATCACAAAGACTCGTTTGAAGTTTAGAAAACCCCAAAGTGTATAAGGACCCCGAAATGTCCTCAAACTCTAGGAGTACCAAGTTTTATTAATATTGACATACAGGATCCCTATTCACCTTGAACTAGTCTTGAACCCTGATACTAGTCCTGAATGTCAAAAGTTCTATAGTATTTCATTGTTCCCGATTTTACACTACTTGACTTGTTATTCCCGAATGTATTGAAAGTATACTAGTAACCGTTAGTTGTCCCGAAATGTATTGCCCGACATGAAATGACAGTCGTGCCTTTGAACAACTCGTCCCGTTTATTTATGTACTTGCACTTGATGTATTTTATACATGTTTTAATCTTGTCATTTGACCTATGAGTCGGCACCACTAAGCTTGGATAACCCTGTTGGTCTGATCCACCGACTTGGAGACCCCCCTCTTGTCCCGCCAGCTGTAGTTTGAATCCCGCTACCAGGTTATTACCGTGGTCTTGTCCCGATGTCGTAGATTGCTACTGTGGTTCCCGATGCCCGGCTCGCTACTGTGGTCATGTATAGTATATGTATATGTATTTATAAGATCCACTGTTTCTCCCCACCTCGAGTGACTGAGATTAGTGCCTAGTTATTGCTCTGTCACTTTAGTGATAGAAGACTTAGGTTCGTGTGGTTGCCATCTTGCTTGCTTCCCCGTTTCCTTGGTTACCTTTACATGTTTTACAATGCATACATGTATTCGAATAAATGTTTTATCTCGTTTATAGAAATTGTTATTTGAACAGGTTTAAATGCTTTTGACGGTAAATTCATTGATTATTATTTGGTCATTGTATTTTACCCATTTGCCAAACTGTCGTGTTTGACCCACTCTTTAGTACTCAGGTCCGGATATTGCCTACCCTGAGACGGAGCTTGAGGATGCGGTCGGTGAACCACAATGCCTATTTGAGTGGCATGCTGATGATGTCGTATAGACATCGATTGCTATGAGAGACGTACATTTTGGAAAACTGTTTAACCATTCTTTTGGATTATTGTTTTGTTTATATTAGCCTTTTTTGCCTCTGTTTTTGGAAATGTAATTAAATGATCTTTTGTATAAACTTTAACTTACTTTTGGGAAATATACTAATGATCATTGCTCGTTCTGATACAGTATTATAGTTGTGTTATTGTCTTTATGACTAGAGATGGTTTGAATGTTTGATTTGTTACACGCTTCCACACTTAAAAGAAATGTTCTTATATGGTTGTGATATCCTTACCGCGGACACCTATGGGAAATTAAATTAAATTAAATAATTGTGCAACACTAATCTCACGGATTAGGTCCCAATCCCGGATCAGTTCGATAGGGCCCGGTCCGGGGTCGCGACAAATAGTTTAAAAAACATGAAACCTAAAATGTCTAAGTTTATTTGAAAGGTTTAAACTCATAGACATGCTTGATTCAAAATTCTTCTTTTCAAAAATAAATGCATCCAAGTTTAAAATCAAAACATACATGAACCATAAGTTTTAGAAGTCTTAAAAACAATGCATGAGTAAATCAAGATTTCAAGTATTTCAAAAACAATGCATGTGTGAAAATTTGAATGATGCTAAAATGATAATGCATCCATCAAATTGCAAAACACAAAATCCCTAACAATTAGTGAAGCTAAAGCTTGGATCAATGAAGTTAAATATCTAAGTAAGCTTTACTTTTATTAATCATATGTTATATGCTTTGTTTAAATTATTGGTAAATGAATTTTAGCCTGATAACTATGATGTGTTGAATCCATTCTTCATTTTATCTTTGATCTAAGTTAGATTGGATTCTTCACCTTGATTTCAAACCAAGTTTTGTTTTAAAATCTTCATTAATCATGCTTAGCCACTATCTTTGACTTCTTTTATAGCATGATTCATTTACTTTGTTGAATCTTTACTTGTTGTTTTCATTCATTTAAACCTTAGTTAAATTTATTTGGTTTTGAAAATAACATTGCATCACATGTTTAGAATTAATTAGTTTCATACAACTTGTGAGCCTTTGATTTTCATTTCTTAACAAGTTTGTATTCATACATGTGATTTGCATTTCACTTCAATCAAAACTTTTTATGTGCCTTAAACTTTTAAATGCTTTGAGCATATATTGATTGAGCTTACTTTTTAACTTGATTGAAGTTATCACACACACACATCATTAGCATACACCTTTGCATTCATAGTGTTTGTGTGAGTTAGATTTTCAATTTCATATCCGCCTATTTTAGAGGCATTGTAATTGAGCTTTAATTGTATCTCTTAAAGTGTTTGTGTAGACACTACATTGAGAGAAAATATTCTTCTTGTAAAGGTTATTGCTTAGCCTAAGAAAAACATAGTGTAGAGGTTATTGCTTAACATAGAAAACCACATTGATAGGTTGTTGTTTAGCCTAGAAAAACAACATTGTAGAGGTTATTGCTTAGCCTAGGAAAGCATATTGTTAAGGTTATTGCTTAGCCTTTTGAAAAGCATAGATAGTGGAAATCAGGTGGGGTGTTGGATCACAAGCCGGTAGTGGATGTGGGCATCAAGGTCGAACCACTATAAATCATTGTGTGATGGTGGATGCTTTGTGGTGATTGTTTTTGTTAGCTTCCGCATTTTATTTTATAATCATCACTTGTGAATAGTTAATTTTAAAGAAATTAAAATCTGTCATAATTGGTCACTAATTTGTAGCTCACCCTATTCAACACCCCCCCCCCCCCCCCCCCCCCGGGGGTTAGGATCCCGGACTTTCAATTGGTATCAGAGCCTTGTGCTCTATTTTAGGATCAAGTGTTTTGGAACTCTTGATTAGGTGTAAAAACCTAGAGTCAAAACCCTAGTGTTGAGTTTTCATGAAAATCATTAGAATGGATTCCACTATGTTAGAATGTATAGATTCTTGTGTAGATTCTTCTAGACCCCTCCTTCTTCCTTCTATTGGAGATTCAAACCTTCAAATTATTAAATCTCAATTTTATTTAAAAGAAGAAGAAAATGATGATAATGAAGATGACCTTCAACAAGCTTATGATGAATTGTATACATTGTCCTTAGAGCTTGTTAAGAAAAATAATAAATTAAGAGAAGAATCTAAAAAGCTAAACAAAGAATTAGTTTCTTCAAAAGATATACTTAGAGAGAAAGAATAAGTAATACATTGTTTAGACTCCAAGTTTATGATCTCTTTGCATAAACTATCTAATGTTAAAGATGATCTAAATGAATTAAAAATAGGAAATGATGATCTTAATAAGGAAAATTCAAAGCTAAGAGATCAATTACAAAGGCAAGACAAACATATTAACAACTTAGATTCCAAATTGACTAATTCTAAGGAAAATTTATCTAATACTCAAAATAAGATAAAAACTCTAGAACTTGAATCTAATGTTATTAACGAACTTAAATTTGATTTAAAACTTGCCCATGAAGAACTAAACAACTATAAGGGAATTGAAAAAGATTATTAAAAGTTAAAAATGAAAATTCAAACCTTATAAACCAAGTCACTCAACTTGAAAGCTATAACAAAAGTATGAGTGCAAATTTATCCAAGGTGAAGAGAAATTTGAAAAATTATTTAGATTGGGTAAATCTCAAAGAGATAGGACGGGTCTTGGATTTGATAGGTATATTTCACATGACCCTAGCTTCACCAACACATTTGTGAAAAGTGGGTCCTCATTCTCTAGTACTCATTCTTCCTTGCCCATGACTAAATGTAATTATTGTGGCATTAAAGGTCATTTTAGGTTTGAGTGCAAACTAAGAAGAAGTTATGTGTCTAAACCCATCTATGAACCCAAGAAAGTAGAATCAAAATCTATGAAGGGTAAGACACTAAAAATCAAGGAAGACTCCAAGAAAATCAAACAAGTTAAATCTATTAAAAAGGAGTCTCCTAAGATAGATTCTAAAAAGGTTAAACAAGTTAAACCAAGTATAAAAGAATCTATCAACAAAAAGCTTCTCAACCTATCTCCCTTAAATCAACCCATGAAAGAACTTTTGAAGAAAATAGCAAAGTTTAATTTAAAATTCAAAAGTTAAATAAAGGGAGAAAATAAGAAGAAAAGAAAAATGAATCAATCCCTTAAGAAACAAACTCACCAACCTCAAATGACTAATCACCAATCTAAGCTAAATTTAGTCAAATCTAAATATCATGGTGATAAGTCCAAATTAAAAATTTATCAAGTCAAATCTCCTAAAGTTGGTGGGACTTCTAAACTAGACCTCAAAGATCAACCCTCTCAAGACCTTAGGTGGATTCCTAAAGTTAGATACTTAGACAAACCTTAAGGCATTGAACCTCCTTGACCAACCTATCCCTTATAGTTAAATCATTTTGTTGGTCATATTTACATTTGCATTTTGTTCTTTTATAGTTACATTTCTTAAAATGCAATGTTTATTTGTGATCAATTGATTTTGTCTTCATGCACCATTCTAGTTACATATTATGGTTTTCAAAATCATTTGATTATAATTTCATCATGTTAGATTTGCGTTTTGCTCACATTTAGTTATATCTTTTGCATTGCATTTCTATATATGATCAATTGATTATGATTTCAAAAGCTTTTCATAGCTAGATTATTCATGATCTAATGTTGTTGCAAAATCATTTGTGTAGATATCATAGTTAGAATATTTATAAAAAAAACAAATGATTTGAATCATTTTGGATTTTTCATGGATTCCTAAGTTATACTTTAATATGGAAAATTATTGTTTTGAAAAATCAACTTGTATGTGTTTCAAATAAGTTATATCTTTTAAAATGCAAAGTTGAAATTTGATAATGTGTTATCTTCAAAATCATTCTTTTTATACTCATTGTTGGATTTTGTTTATTGAAATGATTTGAAGATTGTATGAATGGAAATGCTCTAAAACTTCATTAGTTATAATCATCAAAGCATGTTCCATGTTCTCATTTCCTTATACATTTGATTATATCATCTTAGAAATGGAAATGAATGTTGTTATTAGCTATTTGCATCTTTGCTCATTTAGTTACTTTCTTTTTTTATGCAAATGTCATTTGGTTCTATGTATGGTTGTGATCTTAGTTATATTTGTAGTTACCATACTAGAACTCAAATCCATCCTTTATGCTTTCTAGTCATTTTTTTTAAATGGATGGTTATGATGTTGATTCATGTATATTCTCTAAGTGATGTCATCCTTATACATGTTTCAACTTCATAGTAGTGATCTTGATCATATGAACCTCTTTGAAATTCATTCCTTGTATTTCATAGTTATATCTATTGTTTGATGGATATCTTAGATGTTGAATTCATATGATTTGACACTTTGAAAATTGCATGCTCTACCAAGTCATATATTTTCTATATGCAATTTCTCTTGTTCACCACAATGCTCATTAGTTATATCATTAAAAGTGATGAATATTCATTCATGATGCTTGATGGAATTTTTGTGTTTGTCACATCCTTGCTATTAATCATGTTGTCATAATTCAATTGGTTTCAATTAGTATCATTTTCGATTGTTGTCATATCCAATTGATGTCATATCTTGAGAATGTGATAGACCATGTATATTGGATTGAACTTGATAGTAATATATTTTTGTTCCATGTCACATTCCATTAGCATCATAATTTTCATGTTTGCCTCCTCTCTTTCTCATATAGGTAAATCTCTTGGCCACCATGTTTATGTAATCATAATCTTGGTTGGTTAATGGTTGAGGTAGGTTTCATGTTTGAATTTCATTTCACTCATCTTGCACATGATAGTCATATTTAATGATTAGATGGAATGATTTCAAAACTTTCATAGCATATGATTTTCATAGTTAAATTGATTAATGCTATGTTTAGTAAACCCCATAACATCATGGATAGCTCTAATTTGGATTTATCCTAGTAGTTATATTCTTTTTAACTCCATTTTAGAGTGATTGTTTTAATAGTCTTAACCTTGAATCTCAATTGGTATTCTTTATTCCAATTGATATCCATGATCGCTTTTCTCCTTGACCTTGCTCTTTATATTGGTAATTTGATCATATTGAGCTCTATAGTTAAACGTGTCTAATCCTTTCCTTAAAGTTTACCCTCAATTGGTAAAATCATCTTCTTCTTGCTCCAAATAGTTAAATCTTTGTCAAAAGTTTGACAAAAGGAGAGAATGGATTGAGGGGGAGTGCAAACCTTCATAGGAAGTATTAGTTTTGATCAAATTGAGCTTTGTATTGCCTTTGAACCCTTAGAGACTACTTCCATACATGAAAACCGGTTATGTATTTCATTTTCTATTTGTTTTGTTAACAGGTGCTACTAAAAGGTATTTTCCTTATTTCATGTGTGTAGGTACCTTTGCAATTTAATGTCAAAGGGGGAGAGAGCATTCAAGTTGTCTACAGGGGGAGAGAATGTCCAAGCTTCCTAAGGGGAGATATTGTATGATCTTCTACAGGGGTAGAGAATGCATATCTTACCAAAGGGAGAAAGTGCATGGTCAAAGGGGGAGAGTTGAAAGAAAAGAAAGCTTAGGAATTAAAGAAGACGCTTGGCTTGAAAGTCCGGGGATCCGAACCCTAGAGGAGGGGTGAATAGGGTGAGCTTCAAATTAGTGACCAATTATGACCAATTTTAACTTCATTAAATTAAATTAGCCACTAGTGATGATTATCAAACTAAATGTGGAACCTAACAAATACAATCACCACAAAGCATGCACCATCACACAAGGATTTATTGTGGTTCGGCCTCAATGCCTACATCCACTACCGGCTTGTAATCCAACACCCCACCGGATTTCCACTATTTATGCTTTTCAATAGGCTAAGCAATAACCTTTACAATGATGTTTTTCAAGGCTTAACATCAACCTATTACACTATGCTTTTCTTAGGCTAAGCAATAACCTCTTTAACCAAAAGGTTGGTTATCTCTATAAGTAGTGTCTAAAATACACTTGATGGAGATGCAATTTATAGCTCAATACAATGCTTCTTAATTAGGCGGATATGAAAATGAAAATCTAATTCACACATACACACACACACACACACACTATGAATGCAAAGATGAGTGCACAATGTGTATGTATGATGTCCTCAATCAATTTGAAAATGAAGGCTCATAAATGTATGCCAAAGGCTTTTGAAAGTTTTAGCTCACAACGATATTTATGATTGAGGAAATAATGCTAATCACATGTAAAAAAATAACTTGTAAAAGATATACATTTGTATCCTAAACAAGTTGTGAAATTCTAAGTACAAAACATGTGATGCATAGGGATGTCAATCAAATTAACAATGTAGCTCAATATGTGTATGCTATAAGCATAAAACATAAAAATAGATTTGATTGAAATTAGGGGACAAATCATATGTAATTATAAATTCAACTTGAAAATGATATACCTATCAAAGTAAGGCAAGTTGTGAAACTTTAAAACAAAAGTACATATGATTTGTGAAGTTGTTGAATCCAAAACATAAGATAGATTTGAAAGAGATTTTCTTATGAAGAAAAACAACAACCATAGATTCAACCGAGTATAGGAATCATGTTACATATAATTTCAAAGATGTTTTCATTAACATGATTTACTTAGATATACCAATTTAAGTACTACTTGGATTGAATCAAGGTGATGCATCCAAAACAATAAATCAATTCAAAACATATACATGTTAAGGACACAACAAATCATAGTTTATCATGCTACAAAAGATTTACCAAAAATAAAGCAAAGCATGAAAACATATGATTAAGAAAAGTAAAGCTTACTTAGTGATTTAACTCAATGAAACCAAGCTTTAACTTTCCTAATGATCCCTTTCATCCCTTAGCTCATTCCCCTTTGATTGACCTCAAAACACCTCAAGGAGGGCCTCTTTGTTCCTCAAAATTTTCAAATGAATGAACCACTATTTATACCCAAAAACAGCCCAACAGCTCTTCCCCGGTCGACCCCATGACCCCCGGGTCGACCTGGCCTTCACAACGGTCATAAAACTGACCGTTTAACAGGAGCCAACGGCTCTTTCCCGGTCGATCGCGCAGTGTGGCCGGTCGACTGGGTCCCCAAGGCCGGTCGACCGGGCCCACTGCGGGTCGACCCGGGCGTGGGACCAAAATTCCCTAAAATTGTGTTTTTCAAAGTATTTTCTTGAGGGAACTTTTGGGCCACTAAATCAAGCTTGGAAACATGTTTTAAATCAAAGTAAGATGTTTAAAAACATGAAACACAAAAAGCGTAAAATGATTTGAAGGATATAAAGCATAGGCTTGCTTGATTTCTAAAAATTCTTTTCAAATAAGAATGCATCCAAGTTTAAAAAACAAAACATGGATAAATCAATATTTTTACAAATCTTAAAAACAATGCATGTATAAATCAAGATTTCAAGTTTTTCTAAATCAATGCATGTGCGTAAATTCAAATGATGCTAGAATGATAATGCATCCATCAAATTGCAATACACAAAATCCCTAACAATCTCCCCCTTTGCAATTTGATGGCAACTTACTCACCACTGAATATACACACTAAGTCTTCAGCTCCCCCTCAGCCGGACAAGTCTTGAAATCTCTTGGATGCTCCTTCTCTTAGCTTGGGCTCTTGGACTTTTTCTTCATTCTTCTTGATGCTTGGATCTTAATCATTCTTCAAGCTTTCTCTTCTTCTTTCTTTCTTTAGCCAAGCATCTTCTTTAGCTCCCAAGCTTTCTCTTCTTTCAGCTCTCCCCGTTTGACCATGCCTCTCTCTCCCTTTGGCAAGATATGCATTCTCTCCCCCTGTAGAAAATCATACAATATCTCCCCTTAGGAAGCTTGGACATTCTCTTCCCCTTTAGAGAACTTGAATGTTCTCTCCCCCTTTGACATTAAATTGCAAAGGTACCTACACACATGAAATAAGGAAAATACCTTTTAATAGCACCTGTTAACAAAAAAAATCAAAAATGAAATACATAACAGGGTATCATGTATGGAAGTAGTCTCTAAGGGTTCAAAACCAATCCAAGGGTTAGTTTGATCAAAACTAATACTTCCTATGAAGTTTTACACTCCCCCTCAATCCATTCTCTCCTTTTGTCAACATATTGACTAAGATTTAACTATTTGGTGCAAGAAGAAGATGGTTTAACCAATTGAGGATCAAACTTCAAGGAAAGAATTAGACACGTTTAACTATAGAGCACAATATGATCAAATTATCAAAAGAGAGCAAGGTTAAGGAGAAAAGCAATCATGGATACCAATTGGAAAAACAAAGAATACCAATTGAGATTCAAAGATAAGTCTATTAAAACAATCACTCTAAAATGGAGTTATAAAGAATATAACTATTAAGATAAATCCAAAATAGAGCTATCCATGAAGAAATGGGGTTTACTTAAACATAGCATCATTCAATTTAACTATGAAAAACATATACTCTGTAAGTTTTGAAATCATTTCATTCAATCAATAAATATGACTATTAATGTGCAAGATGAGTGAAATGAAATTCAAACATGAAGCCAACCTCAACTTATAACCAACCAAGATTATGAATACATACACATGGTGGTCATGAGATTTACCTGAGCAAGAGAGGTGGCAAACATGAAAATTATGGTGCTAATGGAATGTGACATGAAAAAAATATATTACTATCAAGTTCAATCCAATGTACACAAGGTCTATCACATTCACAAGAAATCAAATCAATCGAAAATTATACCGATTGAAACCAATTGAATTTGACAACATGATAAATAGCAAGGATGTGACAAACACAAAATTCCATCAAGCATCATAAATGGATATTCATCACTTTTAAAGATATAACTATTGAGCATAGTGATGAACAAGGTAAATTGCAATGCAAAAGGATATAACTTGGAAATGCATGCAATTTTCAAAGTGTCAAAATCATATGAATTCAACATCTAAGATATCCATCAAACATATAGATATACGAGGAATGGATTTCAAAGAGTTTCATATGATCAAGATCACTACTATGAAGTTGAAACATGTATTAGGATGACATCACTTAGAGAATATACATGAATCAACATCATAACCATCCAAAAAGAAATGACTAGAAGGCATAAAGGATGGATTTGAGTTCTAGTATGGTTTCTACAAATATAACTAAGATCACAACCATACATAGAACGATTTGACATTTGCATAGAGAGGATCAATCAGCAATCAAGATCTAACTCATACCATATCATCAATGAAGAATATGCAAGCACAAGAAGGTATGGAGTTAGAGGGACATCATGGATTGCATATAGA
Organism: Cinnamomum chago; assembly: GCA_038049695.1. Lineage (NCBI taxonomy): Eukaryota > Viridiplantae > Streptophyta > Magnoliopsida > Laurales > Lauraceae > Cinnamomum > Cinnamomum chago. The sequence goes on along the minus strand of CP142453.1, from coordinate 88,095,535 downwards.
TGAAGATGGACCACATATATGGATATACCTATTAAGAACAATGGTTTAATTCAAATTCATCTAAAATGATCCATTAATCTATCATGCAACATCTCCACTCTTAGCAAATGTACTAAGCTTACAATGGAATGGAAAATGGATATGATGATTATACCAAATGAGCTTAGCACACTAAATCACATATGTACTTAATAGGCTCAAATGATAATAAAACAAAAGATTTTACTATAAAGCACATAAACAATCATCAATTTGCATTAATGAAAATATATACCAAGTTAGGCACAAACATGCAAATCAATGAAACCATATCCAACCATGCAGCGTAAGACATCAAAATCAATTTGCATAAAAAGAATGTAACTAAATGAGCAAAGATGCAAATTGTTTGTAAAAATTATTTCCTTCCGAATGATATAATCAAAATTAAGCACAAGGAAATAAATTCAAGGCAAATGCTTCTATAAATACAACCAATAAAGCTAAGAACATTTTCCAAAGTTTTTCAAATCACTTCAATATTTAAAATTCCAACAAAGAATCATTTATAGAATTATGAGCAAGCGATTTTGAAAAACAAGAAGTGAACTACTATAAATTTTCAATTTGTATTCTAAATATGACAATAGACACTCATACAAATTGAACACATATTTTCCATACCAAGAGATATAACTTGAAACATCAATGGAAAACTTACATTGCTTCAAATCATTTGATTTACAAAAAAGATCTAACTATGACATACATCAAATGATTTTCCAACATCAATTGATCATGAAAACTCTAGCTATGAAAGCTTTTGTAATCACAATCAATTGATCATAAATAGATATGCACTACAAGAAATATAACTATATGAACAAAATGCAAATCCATCATGATAATATTGCAATAAAGGGATTTTGAAAACCATGAGATATAACTTAAAAGTTCATATAGACAAAATCAAATGATCACAAAGATACATTGCATTTTAAGAGATGAGACTATAAAGAAACAAAATGCAAATGTAACAATGACCAACAAAAAGATTTAACTATAAAGGATAGGTTGGTCTAGAGAGGTTCAAGGTCTTAAGGTTAGTCTAAATGTGTACCTTCGAAGATTCACCTAAGGTCTTGAATAGGTTGTCCTTGAGAGTTCACTTTGAGGACTCACCAACTCTTGGAGTTATAACTTGAAAAAGTATTAGAGTGGTGAAAAGATACTAGGGGAAATTACATATTCGATCATAGTGGAAATCATTAAAAAGATATGCAATAAAACACAACACTAGGGTTCTAATCTAGAAAGGATCAACTCTGGGTTGTTAAGCCCTAAAATGGAGTAACCTCTCTCTGATACCAATTGAAAGTCCGGGGATCCGAACCCTAGAGGGGGGTGAATAGGGTGAGCTTCAAATTAGTGACCAATTATGACCAATTTTAACTTCTTTAAATTAAATTAGCCACTAGTGATGATTATCAAACTAAATGCGGAACCTAACAAATACAATCACCACAAAGCATGCACCATCACACAAGGATTTATAGTGGTTCGGCCTCAATGCCTACATCCACTACCGGCTTGTGATCCAACACCCCACCAGATTTCCACTATTTATGCTTTTCAATAGGCTAAGCAATGACCTTTACAATGATGTTTTTCAAGGCTTAACATCAACCTATTACACTATGCTTTTCTTAGGCTAAGCAATAACCTCTTCAACCAAAAGGTTGGTTATCTCTTTAAGTAGTGTCTAAAATACACTTGATGGAGATACAATTTATAGCTCAATACAATGCCTCTTAATTAGGCGGATATGAAAATGAAAATCTAATTCACACACACACAAACACACACACACACACACACACACACACACACACACACACACTATGAATGCAAAGATGAGTGCACAATGTGTATGTATGATGTCCTCAATCGATTTGAAAATGAAAGCTCATAAATGTATGCCAAAGGCTTTTGAAAGTTTTAGCTCATAACGATATTTATGATTGAGGAAATAATGCTAATCACATGTAAAAAATAACTTGTAAAAGATATACATTTGTATCCTAAACAAGTTGTGAAATTCTAAGCACAAAACATGTGATGCATAGGGATGTCAATCAAATTAACAATGTAGCTCAATATGTGTATGCTATAAGCATAAAACATAAAAATAGATTTGATTGAAATTAGGGGACAAGTCATATGTAATTATAAATTCAACTTGAAAATGATATACCTATCAAAGTAAGGCAAGTTGTGAAACTTTAAAACAAAAGTACATATGATTTGTGAAGTTGTTGAATCCAAAACATAAGATAGATTTGAAAGAGATTTTCTTATGAAGAAAAACAACAACCATAGATTCAACCAAGTATAGGAATCATGTTACATATAATTTCAAAGATGTTTTCATTAACATGATTTACTTAGATATACCAATTTAAGTACTACTTGGATTGAATCAAGGTGATGCATCCAAAACAATAAATCAATTCAAAACATATACATGTTAAGGACACAACAAATCATAGTTTATCATGCTACAAAAGATTTACCAAAAATAAAGCAAAGCATGAAAACATATGATTAAGAAAAGTAGAGCTTACTTAGTGATTTAACTCAATGAAACCAAGCTTTAACTTTCCTAATGATCCATTTCATCCCTTAGCTCATTCCCCTTTGATTGACCTCAAAACACCTTAAGGAGGGCCTCTTTGTTCCTCAAATTTTTCAAATGAATGAACCACTATTTATACCCAAAAACAGCCCAACAGCTCTTCCCCGGTCGACCCCATGACCCCCGGGTCGACCTGGCCTTCACAACGGTCATAAAACTGATCGTTTGACAGGAGCCAATGGCTCTTTCCCGGTCGACCGCGCAGTGTGGCCGGTCGACTGGGTCCCCTGGGCCGATCGACCAGGCCCACTGCGGGTCGACCCGGGCGTGGGACCAAAATTCCCTAAAATTGTAATTTTCAAAGTATTTTCTTGAGGGAACTTTTGGGCCACTAAATCAAGCTTGGAAACATGTTTTAAATCAAAGTAAGATGTTTAAAAACATGAAACACAAAAAGCTTAAAATGACTTGAAGGATATAAAGCATAGGCTTGCTTGATTTCTAAAACTTCTTTTCAAATAAGAATGCATCCAAGTTTAAAAAACAAGACATGCATAAATCAATATTTTTACAAATCTTAAAAACAATACATGTATAAATCAAGATTTCAAGTTTTTCTAAATCAATACATGTGTGTAAATTCAAATGATGCTAGAATGATAATGCATCCATCAAATTGCAATACACAAAATCCCTAACATGGCTAATGAAAGAAAGATGAAAAGAAAGCTTGAAGAATGATCAAGCTCCAAGCATCAAGAAGATCGAAGCAAAAGACCTAGAGCCCAAGCCAAGTTAAAGGAGCATCCAAGAGATTTCAATGCCTGTCCAACTTAGGGGGAGCTAAAGACTTAGTTTGTAAATTCGGTGTTGAGTAAGTTGCCATCAAATTGCAAAGGGGGAGATTGTTAGGGATTTTGTATATTGCAATTTGATGGATGCATTATCATTTTAGCATCATTCAAATTTTCACACGTGCATTGATTTAGAAAATCTTGAAATCTTGATTTTCACATGCATTGTTTTTAAGACTTGTAGAAATATTGATTTATGCATGCTTTGATTGTAAGCTTGGATGCAATTAGTTTTGAAAAGAAGTTTTATGAATCAAGCAAGCCTATGAATTTTAAATCTTTCAAATCATTTTAGGCTTTTTATGTTTCATGTTTTTAAACCTCTTAGTTTGATTGAAATCATGATTCCAAGCTTGATTCATTGGTCCAAAATTCCCCCTAAAGAAATTATCTTTTTATATGTTTTTTTGGGGAAATTGGTCCCTGTGCCCAAGTCGACCTATAGTGTGCTCGGTTGACCGAGCCGTTGGGGCTCTTTTTCAAACGGTCAATTTTATGACCGTTGAGCCCAGGTCGACCTGGGAAAGGTCCAGGTCGACTGGGGACTCGCAGGAACTCAATTTTTTAGTATAAAATGAGGTTCATTCCTTTTGAAAAGTAGTGGATCAAAGTGGAAGTAAGAGCCACTCTTGAGGATTTTAGGGACAAGAAAAAGGGGAATGAACTAAGAGAGACCAAGGGGTCATTAGTGAAGCTAAAGCTTGGATCAATGAAGTTAAATATCTAAGTAAGCTTTACTTTTATTAATCATATGTTATATGCTTTGTTTAAATTATTGGTAAATGAATTTTAGCCTGATAACTATGATGTGTTGAATCCATTCTTCATTTTATCTTTGATCTAAGTTAGATTGGATTCTTCACCTTGATTTCAAACCAAGTTTTGTTTTAAAATCTTCATTAATCATGCTTAGCCACTATCTTTGATTTCTTTTATAGCATGATTCATTTACTTTGTTGAATCTTTACTTGTTGTTTTCATTCATTTAAACCTTAGTTAAATTTATTTGGTTTTGAAAATAACATTGCACATGCATCACTTGTGAGCCTTTGATTTTCATTTCTTAACAAGTTTGTATTCATACATGTGATTTGCATTTCACTTCAATCAAAACTTTTTATGTGCCTTAAACTTTTAAATGCTTTGAGCATATATTGATTGAGCTTACTTTTTAACTTGATTGAAGTTATCACACACACATATCATGAGCATACAACTTTGCATTCATATAGTGTTTGTGTGAGTTAGATTTTCAATTTCATATCCGCCTATTTTAGAGGCTTTGTAATTGAGCTTTAATTGTATCTCTTAAAGTGTTTGTGTAGACACTACATTGAGAGGAAATATTCTTCTTGTAAAGGTTATTGCTTAGCGTAAGAAAAGCATAGTGTAGAGGTTATTGCTTAGCCTAGAAAAGCACATGATAGGTTGTTGTTTAGCCTAGAAAAACAACATTGTAGAGGTTATTGCTTAGCCTTGGAAAGCATATTGTAAAGGTTATTGCTTAGCCTTTTGAAAAGCATAGATAGTGGAAATACAGTGGAGTGTTGGATCACAAACCGGTAGTGGATGTAGGCATTGAGGCCGAACCACTATAAATCATTGTGTGATGGTGGATGCTTTGCGGTGATTGTTTTTGTTAGCATCCGCATTTTATTTTATAATCATCACTTGTGACTAGTTAATTTTAAAGAAATTAAAATTTGTCATAATTAGTCAGTAATTTGTAGCTCACCCTATTCACCCCCCTCTAGGGTTAGGATCCTGGACTTTCATGACGTTCTGCCTTGTACAGGCTCAGACGGCTCCAAAGCCATCTCCGGCATCCCGCTCGGGTTCATCAGTTGGCTCATACGTTTGAAACGTTTGAACCTCCTCCATCTCCTCGGTAAAGTAGGGCTCGGTACCTATGCACCAAATATTACAAAGTAAATAGCAAGTACATAATCATAATTCAAAATTTAATACAATAACGAGAAGAATATAGACAAGTGTGATCATATAGAAGCAATGACAATGACAAGAAAGAACGTATAACATAATCCAAATAAAGCAAAAGGAGCAATATGACTCACACGAAGACAAGTGTCCCTATTTTGGGTGGTCAGCCCTAAATAAATCGGGAAAGCCCTTCCATAACGTCGGCGGTCATAAACCGATCAAATAAAAATCAGGATAACATGTTCACATTCATAGCGGATTATAAGTGATTCGGACACATCGGTGATCAATCGTCCATATTTCAATTTGCAGTCGTCCATAAATGACCCACATAAACATAAACATATAAGCATAATAGACCTGAAAAATAAAGCTCCGACACAAGCGTCCTAAGTCAAAGTAAAGTGCTGGCAATTCCACATTCCATATATAATAATCAAATCGTCATACAAAATTTGCCAAGCCACTTTATAGTCCATAACACACAATAGGATATGCATCTAAAGGAGTACATATCCTAAACCAACATATATATACATGCGAAGGTTAAGACATAGATACGAATCAATCCTAAGTTCAAACATAAGGTCTCCTATCCAACAACCACAAGAATCTCTAATAAATATAAGATCAATGCATCCGTTCTCCATCAATGGTGCATAGACCCAGTTAAGGGTTTTCCAATATAGATGGGTTGAACTCGAATCCATTAGGATTTCCCCGAGGTCATACAAAGTACTAAACCCTATGTAAGTAATACACTGTGTGCCTAGACGGTATTTACTTGGTCCAAAGATCTAATAATAAAGTATAAAAATATAATTTTAACACATTAAAAACTAAAGATATCATTTAATATTAATTTGCAGGTAATAATAATCTTGGTTTATAATTTTAGAAAACTCGAGGACCCCACCTAAAATATTTTCCAAATTCAATTCTTTATAATATAAGCCATGGGGTCTAATTTGAATTCATTAAAAGCTAAGGGTCCCTTTTGCTCTAATTTCAAGAAACTAATGGGCCAAGTGTTCAAAGTCAAATGCCATGTTCTGTCACAACATTTGTAACAGAACTCATCCCTTTCTTTTCTTTTCTTTTGTAATCTAATGGCCAAGTGTTATAACCCACATGCTATATTCTGTCACTACAGGAACTTATCCCATCCCCCACACGTCAACATCATTCTCACTCCTTATCCCCTCACATCATCATTCTCTTTCTTTCTCACATATTCCATACACGTCGTCCCCTTCCTTCCTGCAAACAGAACCGAGTTCTGTAATGGAACTCGACACCAACAGAAACCGAGCCACTCGGATAGAGGTCCCACTGATCAAGAGCACATGATCAACCCTCATTTTTTCTTCCTCTGGAACAACTAGTGTAGGTGCATACTTAGCCAATCTTGTGAACTGTTATTCATACTGCTGCACTGACATGACACCTTGCACTAAGTTCTGAAAATCCCGCTTCCATTGGTCCTTAACATACTTGGGTATGAATTTGTCCATGAACTCCTTAGTGAATGTTTCCCATGCATTATCTTCAGCTACTGCTTCTGCTTGCACTACTACTTTGACTGAGTTCCACTATTGGAAAGATATTCCCCTGAACATATAAGCTGCTAAATTAACTCGTTGCTTTTGAGTGCATCGGAAGACTGCAAAGATCTCCTCCAACTGTTCTATAAAATCATCTGCTGCCATGGGATCTTCGGATCCGTAAAACTCAAGAGGAACCCTCTTCCTAAATTTCTCGTAAAGATCATTTGGATCTACTTCCCTGGGAGGCATGACCACTTGCACTGGCTGAGCTGTTCGATCTATCAGAGCTAAGATTTGAGCCTGGAATGCTACTCTATCTCTATCTACTTGTGCTCTCTCAGTAGCCTGTTCTTCTTTTTCTCGTTGTTTTTCTGTAGCTTGTTCAATCTCACGTGCTCTCTGCTGCTCATTTTGAGTAGTCTGGGCTTGCACAAAAGCTTGCAATAGTTGGTTGAAATGATAGTCAGAATTATTCAATCCATTCCCTGGTTCCTTGTCCTGAGATCTGGTCGTACGCTATGCCATGACCTACAATAAAATAATAATGGTTCAGTACCTCTGAAACAAGCTAGCAAACAATTCTATAGGCTTTACAGTTAGCACGTAAAGCTTCTAACAGAAATTCAATCCTCACCACATCGTATTGTTTCTGTCCAATTTTAATATCCGAAAATCGTGCTGGGCTCTGATACCAACTCCAGCGAGCCTATCTTCATTAACATATAATTTTCACAACCTTGGATGGTTAAAAAGGAGTTTTAAAAACCAAACAGGGTGGATAATGACTGAAAGCAAAATTGATGGAATCAGCCCCAAATCTCCAATCTCATCAAATCAAAATAACATAATATAATAACATAGTCATGTGAAAAAGGGCATTAAAAGGGTTTTCTACATGAATCAACACACAGATCAAGGAAGAATACAAGCATTAATTTTATAAATTATGGTTAGGTACTTGCCTTTTACCGGGGTTGAAGAAAAATGCACAGATCCTAATTAATACTCAAACCAAGATTCCCACAGCGCTAGAGAATAATCCTATCACCGATCTGACAAAGAATATGGGAACGAAATGCTCAGATGAACAGATCTATGGTACTCCTATCCAAATCTACCATTGGAAAGAAAAAGGAGATAACCCAAGAATATAGATCTACTCCTAATGGTTTGAGATAACAAAGATGAGAGAAGAATGATGGTATCCTCTGATCTTGATTCTAATGGCTAGATCCTAAAGCTGTAATGGCTTGGGAAGCTGAAAGAGGAGGAAGATGAAAAGCAACGGGAGGAGTTCCAGTTGCAGACGAAAGTGGGGAGAGATAAGAACATTCAGTTCTTAAAAGAAGGAATTAGGTTAAGAGAATATTCTCTGAGCTTGAGTCATTGGGTCAAACTACGGGTCAAGTCATCTGCCCATTAAACCAACTCATCGATCCACACATCTAATCTAACATGTGCCCCACTATTTACTTAAAATAAAAGTAATATTCTAATTAAAATATAATAAAATATTATAAGCGGGACCAGGATCTTACATATAGGCTAATTCCATAAACACATGTGAGGGACTAGTCGAGGCCTTTTATAAAAAGTTTTATTCAAAACAAATAACGTCCTTCATTAGACATACCCTGAACAACTTCTACCAACTGGAGGGAGAAACCATGTTTGAGTACATAAAAAGGTTCAAAGATTTACTGTTACAATGCCTGCATCACAGATTTGAAAAGATCCGGTTAGTCCAAATCCTTTACGAAGGACTGGACTATCCCCCTAAGACCATGGTGAAGTCTTTCTGCAACAGAGTATTCACTCAAAAGACAGCTGACCAAGCATGGACTTACTTTGAGGAGGTCGCTGAGAACACTCTCCAATGGGAACCTATCAGAGAGGATCCCAAAAGACCCACTGTTGCAAAAAGAAGGGGCATGCATAGAGTGGAACCCAAATTTGAGGCCGAGGCCAAGTTGGCCACGCTGACAAGGAGATTAGAAGCCCTCAAAATGAAACAGACCTGTCAGCAAATGTCGCGACCCCAAACTGGGCCTACGGCCTAATCCAGGATCGGGGACTAAGGATGATGATGGTGATGATATACGAATGAATGATTGATGCCATAAGACATATAATATATTGGTTAATACGTCCACGAGTCAATGAAGGATAAGATACTACCCATGCACGTGATTTCCCACAGGTGTCCGCGGTGAGGATATCACATCAACATAATATTTTTATTTAAATGCGGAAGCCTATACAAATCAAATTCATAATTTATTTCTATCAGCAAGACTGATAACACATGTATAAACAAAGTATCAGAATGAGCAATGATCATTAGTGCTTTCCCAAAAGAAATGTTAAAGTTTATACAAAAGATCATTTCATTAACGTTCACAAAAATAGAGGCCAATAGGCCAATACAACCCAAAATATAATTCCCAAAAGAATGGGTTATCCACAACTCCCCAAAATGCATAGTATCTCGAGACAACCGAATGTCTAGATGACATCATCGGCATGCCACTCAACTAAATGCTACGGTTCACCGACCGCCTCCTCAGGCTCCTCCTCAAGGTAACCGGCAACTGAACCTGAGTACCAAAGAATGGGTCAAACACAACGGTTTGACAGGTGGATGAAAGGATATAACATTATAACATTAATTGAATTTACCTTCGAAAACATTTAAACATGTTTAAACAATAAATCCCATGGGAGAAATAATTCATTTATTCAAAACATATATGCAGTGTAAAACAAGTAAAGGTAACCAAGGAATCGGGAAACAAGCAAGATGGCAACTACACAAAGCTAAGCCCTCTATCACCGAAGTGACAAGAGCATATCGGGACGTTGATCTCAGTCACACAAGGTGAGCAGATTTAACGAAATATATATATATACATGTAATAATACGAGACATGACCACGGTAGCGAGCCGGGCATCAGGAACCACGGTGGCAAGCCAGGGTATCGGGACAAGACCACGGTAATAAACCGGGTAGCGGGATCCAAACTGCAGCTGGCGGGACAAGAGGGGGATCTCTAAGTTGGTGGATCAAACCCACAAGGTTATCCATCGTTAGTGGTGCCGACTCATAGGTCAAGTAATAGAAATCGGGACATGTATAAAATCTGTCAAGTGCAAGTACATAAACGAGCGGGACGGGGGTGCTCAAAAGCACAATATCATTACATTTTGAGAATGTACATCGGGGCTAGCAAAAATGCTACAATTGCAAATTCAATATTTTCGGGAGTGCATATAAAATTCGGGAACAATTAAATACTATTGAACTTTCGAAATCTCAGGACAAGTATTGGGGTTCAAGACTAGTTCAAGGTAAATAGGGATCTCGTATGTTAATATCAATAAAGACTTGGTACTCCTTGAGTTTAGGGACATTCCGAGGTCCTTATACACCTTGAGGATTTTCAGAATTTCAATGGATCTATGTGATGTGGTTTCTTTCTCAAACGGGCTTCATGCATTATTTCTACATATCTCCATTTCATTGGGACTCCCAACAAAGCCCTCTCAAATATCTAAACATTTTATTTTTGCTCTCCAGATAGCCTTAGGTGAGCAGTACCCATCGCTCAAGCGGACCCAGGAGTTTGCTCGAGCGAAGTGGTCTCTGAAATGGCTTTCTGGGAGGGTTCGCTCAAGCGATGTTGAGTTCGTTGGAGCGAACTCGCTCGAGCGAGGTTTGCTCGAGCGAACTGTCCACTGGATGGAACAAAACCCTTTTCTAGATGGTTCGCTCAAGCGACGTGTCAAGTTCGCTCGAGCGAACTGTCCAGAAACTAGTTCTGGGACAGTTCTGCTTCTCTTTTCTTCATCCTTTTACAATCCCTTTTGGGCCTCATTCTTACACTAAAATGAGAGTCTCAACACCCATTCAAACACCATTCTTCTCAACCACATTCAACCACAAAAGAGGAGAGAAAATCCACAATCACAATGATTCATCTATACGACAAACAAGTAATAAATGAAAGGCTATAAATGCAATGTTTCAAGAGTTAAACCATCCACCAGACTCATTCATGAGTATTTATTTCAAATCAATGCAATTCAAGGAAACAAGAGTAGAAATAACAAAATCAACATATTTCTCAAAAAAAGCTATTTAATGCTCAAAATATCAAATCATCCACTTGCCTTAGGTCTCTAATCAAGCAAATTAAGTCTCTAGTAACTCTCCCAAGCCAAAACTCTAAGCTACACAAAAGCCCCCAAAACAAAACCCTAACATGGTCAAAACAATAAATGGGGAAGAAGAAGCTTCAATAATGAGAATGAAGACTCCCAAAGGCTAGGAAAACACTTATCAAAGAGATTGAAATGGATGGCTTACTTGTGAAATCTCCAAGTGGGCAAGAATATCTCAATAGGGATCTTGGAATGGGAGGTTTCCTCCAAGAATAGTATCAAGAGGTAGCTTTCAAGATGGTGAAGAGGATGATGACATCCATTTATCAAGTGATGCAGGGTTGGTGGTGATTTAGGGAAAGAAAGCAAGGAGAAGAAGAGAAGAACAAGAAAACCCTAGGTTAGAGTTCTTTGTGCTGGAAAAGGAATAAAGAATAGAAGGGTTGGGTTCTCTTTAAATAGCAAGTGAAGATGGGCTCCACCCCTAGGATTCTTATGGGGTTGAAATCACGGCTTTCGGTACCTCGAATGAGTTTGACGAAGAAGAGAAAAACGATCGTCGAAATTTCTAGTTTCCAAAAAGTATATATTTCAAGGGTTTTGGGAATATCAAATTTTGGGTACAGATTTAGTGTAAAAAGATTGTTTTGCCCTCGATGCTAGGAAAGTCGGGTTTCAGGGTTCCGGACGGGAACGGGAACGGGATCAACATACAAGTTGTAGAGATTAACAAGATGAGTAAAACGGGGTTAAAATACGAATCACAGGAATCTCAGAAAATTCCCCAAAGCAAAAGCAAAGTCACAAAAAGGAACCCCCAAAGGGTCCCACTAAGTATAAAGGCACTCAAAATTTCCCAAAGTTATAAAAGAGTTTTTGTAATCCCAACTTAACCAACATTCACTAATCATGCTTAGAACTAAAAAAACGACTTAATCAGTACTAATCGAGGTCACTCGGGTCGGGGTCTTACAGCAAACCACCCCAAAGACCCTGGAATCAATAAAGATGAGCCAAGCAGTTAGTGACCATACTGCCCCACCCTGCAGCAATTGTGGAGATTTTACCCATCTTGAATCCCAATGTAGAGAATTGTTTGGTCAAAGTCAAAGTGAGAGTATGGAGGAGGTGAGTGCACTTTACCAGAATACTAGATATGAGCGGCCGAGGTATGATCCGTATTCTAATACATACAATCCTGGTTGGAAAGATAATCCTAATTTTTCATGGACCAAAGGACAACACCAAGGAAACCTTCTCAGCCAATGGCCCAGCATATGCCACCTCCGGGATACCAAAAGCCTCAAGTACCTCAAGTGTCAAAAGGACCACCCATGGTCCAAGGTTATCAAAATCTTAATTCCCAGAATCAGCAGATAAGTTCTCTAGAGGACACAATGAAAATGTTGGCCCAAAATACCCTCCAATTCCAGCAAAGCACTACTCAGAATTTGAATGCCAATACCCAATCTATTGCCAAGCTAGAATACACTGTCAGCCAATTGGCCAAGTCAATAGCTCAAAGAGACAAGGGTACCTTTCTAAGTTAGCCCGAAGCCAACCCCAAAGGCCAAACTTCAACGGGAAAAATTGTTATCCTTGATGACAAGGGCAAAGTCCATGAGCAAATCAATGCAGTACATGTAGTTACCACCCATAGAATGGCCTCAAGGGAGGCTGACACACCAGAAGAGGATGGAGCATGTAGTTTTGGAAAAAGAACCCGAAGAACCAAAGAAGGACCCAGAGCCTACTAAGGAACCTAAGAAACTAATAGGAGCTGCCTCAACGAGTGAGCCCCCTCCTAAAACCTTTGTTCCCAAGGCCCTATACCCTTAGAGGCTAGGTCAAATGAGAAATAATGTCCAGTTTGATAAGATCCTTGAAGTGTTCAAGTAAGTGAGAATTAACATCCCACTCTTAGAAGCCATCCAACAGATCTCGACTTACGCCAAAGTCCTCAAAGATTTATGCACATTCAAGAGGATAACCAATGTACCCCAAAAGGCCTTTTTAGCCCAGCAATGCAGTTTCATCATTACCACTTCGACCCCAATCAAATACAAGGACCCTGGGTGTCCTACAATTTCTTGTCAAATAGGGGATCATCACATAGAATGGGCTTTGCTGGACTTAGGTGCGAGTGTCAATCTGTTCCCGTACTCGATATATGAAGAGTTAGGTTTGGGGAAGCTGAAACCGACAAAGGTAACCTTACAACTAGCCGATGCTTCAGTTAGGTACCCCAAAGGTGTTTTTGAGGATGTTTTGATCAAGGTAGGTGATTTTGTTTTTCCGGTGGACTTTGTAGTCCTTGATACCCGACCACCAATTGGAAATATCATGAAGATCACGGTAATTTTAGGGAGACCATTCCTTTCCACTTCCAATGCCCTGATTAATTGTCGAAATGGTTTGATGCACCTATCATTTAGGAATATGACAGTCCAGATAAATATTTTCAACGTTGGCAAGCAACCCAGAAATGAGAGTGATTATGAAATTTGTGAGGTGAGTTACCTGGAGGAGCTTATTGAGAGTGTAGGATCACAGTTAGTTTGTGAGGACCCACTAGAGGCCTGTCTTGCACATTTTGGAGGTAACATTGATGTTGAGAATAGCATTAAAGAAGTAAATGAGTTATTGGATTCAGAGGAGTCGATGAAAACCCAACCCAGAGATCATGACTCCATCGACTGCCCCACCTATTCCATCAATTGAGGAACCGCCCAAGCTCGACCTAAAACCACTACCTGACACCCTCAAGTATGTGTTTTTGGGCCCAGCTGAGACCCTCCCGGTCATTATAGCCTCGAACCTAGAAGAAGTCCAGGAACAATAATTGATTGAAATCCTAAAGGATCACAAAGAGGCTATGGGTTAGACAATTGCATATATAAAAGTGTCGCGACCCCGGACCGGCCCGTAGGACTAATCCGGGATCGGGACGATAATGATAAATAAGGAATGATAACATGCACATTTGTATTCAATTTCCCACAGGTGTCCGCGGTGAGGATATCACAACAATCAATGAATATTTCTTCTTGAGTGCGGAAGCATGTAGTAAATCAAATAGTCCAACTATCATTAGTCATGAAGACCATAACAATAAGTGTAATTACTGTATCAGAATGAGCAATGATATATATAGCAAGTTTCCCCAAGTTGTCAAAGTTAAACAAAATATCAGTTAATTACACTCCCACAATAGAGGCCAACAAAGGCCAATACTACAAAAGAATAACCCAAAAGAATAGTTAATAAGTTCTCCCCAAAATGTTACGCCTCTTGGCAACCCGATGTCTACATGACATCGTCAGCACGCCACTCGACTAGAGGTTGCAGCTCACCTACTGCCTCCTCCGGCTCCTCCTCAAGGAAACCGGCAACGGGACCTGAGTACCAAAGCAAATGGGTCAGACACGACGGTCTGGCAAGAGAATGAAAAGATACAACAACAATAATATAATGGATGAAATCTCTCGAAAAGCATAGAAATCTGTTTAAACAAGAACTCTCATAAAACCGGTAAATCATTTGCTATAAAACCAGTAAACAAGATAAAACATATGAGGTAACCAAGGGATCGGGAACAACAGGGTGGCAATCACATAAAGCTAAGTCCTCTGTCACTAAAGTGACAACAGTATCACGGGACGTCGATCTCAGTCACGCAAGGTGAGGAGAAACAACGTATACATATATACAATATAATTATGCGGGAACGGGACCACGGTAGCGAACCGGGTATCGGGACGGGACCACGGTAATAAACCGGGCATCGGGATCCAAACTGCAGCTGGCGGGACGGGAGAGGGATATTCAAGTCAGTGGATCAGACTGACAAGGTATCCAAGCTTAGTGATGCCGACACATAGGATAAAACCAATCGAGACATATACAAGTAAATCAAGTACAGTAAATAAACGGGTAAAACGGGGGTGCTCAAGGGCACGCTGTCATTTCATGTCGGGCAATACATTTCGAGACGAGTCAATGCTACTATCATGCTTTCGGGAAAACACTTCATGTAAAGTAATGCTTGGAAATGGAGAAATATGATTAAACTACACCAATTCGGGAAAGACAATGACTTAAAGATCTATTTGAGTGAATAGGGGTCCCGTATGTCGATTATAGATATGACTTGGTACTCCTTGAGTTTGAAGACATTCCGGGCTCCTTATGCACTCTTACGATTTTCAAAACTTACAATGAGCTTAGGGTTACAACTAGATGTCATGGTAGAAAATCAATGCTATAAACGGTCCATCCTAAGTATTCCCCCGATCGATCGGACCGAAGGTCCGATCGATCGGCCAAAATTTTTGGCCCAGTGCATTTGAAACAGTTCAGGCAAACCGCATCGCTCGAGCGAACCTGACAGTTCGCTCGAGCGAACTCATCGTTCGAGCGAATATTTAAATGTGGTCGAGCGAACTAGCTACTGGAATTCTCGAATTCGTTTCTGGACTGGTCGCTCGAGCGAACGGTCACGGTCGCTCGAGCGAACGGTCCAGAAATGCATTCCGGACCAGTTCAGCTGCCCTCTTTCCTTCCTTTTTACAACATTTCTCTAGCCCTTCTTACACATCAAATGAGAAATCCATTTCTCCATTCAAGCTACTACAAAACCTCCATTAAATCAACATTCTTCTCCTTCACCAACCATACATTCCACAAGAAAAAGAGAGAAGGAAACAACTTCACAATGTATATACATTTGCAACAAAACAAGAAGATATTCAATGTCATAACTACTACTTCTCCAAGATTATCAATGTGCCATTAATACTTATCATGAGCATTCATTTCAAAATAAAGCAATAAATGCACATTAATGGAAAATGTCCAAAAATCAATAAAAGCTTAGGAACATCATTCATTCACTTGCCTCAAGTCTTCAAATCAATGAAATCAACCTCTACCAAATCTTCCAAGACAATGAATCCAAGCTACAAGGCAAAATCCCAAAATAAAACCCTAAAATGGTCAAACAATGGAATCATAAAGAAATCTTCCAATAATAAGGGTGAAGCTTCTCTAAGGTCCAAGGAATACAATTCTAGAAGATAGAGGGAAATACTTACTTGCAAGGTTCTCTAATGGCAATGACAAGCTCTAAGGAAATCTTGGAATGGATGATTTGCTCCACAAGGACTATTGAAAGAAAGCTCTCAATGAGGTGAGGAAGATGATGATCTCCAATCTCTCCTAGGTGCAAGCTTGAGAGTGGATTGAGTGATGGAGAATGAAGAAGGAGAAGAAAAGGGAAAACCCTAGCTTCCCTCTCTTTTGTGCTGGAAAATGAAGATGGAGAAGAAGGGAATGGGGAAATGGGTTCCCTTATGTTAACAATGGATTGGGTCCCACAACTTAAGGAGCTAAATAGGTTGAAATCATCTCCCTCGGGTCCTCGGATGAATTCGACGAAGAAGGAAGAAATGATCGTCGAAATATCTAGTTTCCAAAAAGTCTAAGTTTTGCGGGTTTCGGGAATATCAAGTTTTGGGTACAGATTTTGTGTGCAATGACTATTTTGCCCTCAAGGCCAAGAATTCGGGTTTCGGGATCTCAAACGAACACGGGATCAACATCAAAGTTGTCGGGATCATTAAAACGAGTAAAACGGGATTAAAATCATACGTGTAAAAATCTCCGATAAATCATCAATCATATGCAATGACATGAAAAGGAACCCCCAAAGGGCCCTACTAGCACAAAGCCAATCAAAATCCCCAAAACTATATCAGAAGCTATTCCAAACCCATCTTAACCAAAAATCACTAATCAAGCTTAGCACTAACACGCAACTTAATTAGTACTAATCGGGTTCACTCGGGTCGGGGTCTTACAAAAAGGAATAAGCCCATCTGTGGTTCAACATCAGATCCATTTGGAAGAAAATGCAAAAACTTTCAGATAACCACAGAGGCGTCTTAATCCATCAATGAAGGATGTCGTAAGAGTGACGGTTCTGAAACTATTGGATTCAGGTATCATTTATCCTATTTCGGACAGCTCATGGGTGAGCCCAGTCCATGTTGTGCTAAATAAGTCCTGGATAACTGTTGTGAAGAATGAGGGGAACGAGCTAGTGCCCACAAGGACCCAGACGGGTTGGCGAGTGTGCATTGACTATAGATGGTTGAACTCGGCCACCCGTAAAGACCATTTTCCCCTCCCAATTATGGACCAGATGCTTGAGAAACTAGCCGGTCATGTCTTTTATTGTTTCCTCGATGGATACTCTGGCTATAATCAAATACCCATAGCACCCTAAGACCAGGACAAGAAAACTTTTACATGCCCTTTCGGTACATTTGCCTACCGGCCATGCCTTTTGGGTTGCGCAATGCACCTGCAACATTTCAAAGGTGTATGCTGAACATGTTTTTGGACATGGTCGAGCGATTCTTAGAGGTGTTTATGGATGATTTTTCAGTCCATGTGAGTAGTTTCCAAGAATTTTTGCATCACCTGAACCTTGTCTTAGTGAGATGTCAAGAGAAGAATCTTGTTTTGAATAGGGAGAAGTGTCATTTCATGATGAAAAGAGGAATTGTTCTGGGCCATGTTATTTCTGAGAATGGCATCGTGGTCGACAAGGCCAAAATTGATCTCATTTCGAACCTACCACCGCTAAAAATAGTGAAGAATATCAGATCTTTACTGGGCCATGCAGGTTTTTATAGACGGTTCATTAAGAATTTTAGCAAGATAGTTGCACCCTCGTGCAATCTACTATCTAAGGATGTGCCTTTTGTCTTCAATGAACCCTGCCTACAATCATTTTAACAATTGAAAAAGGAGTTGACTTCTACCCAGATAATAAAGCCACCTGATTGGACAATTCCCTTCGAACTCATGTGTGACGCTTCTAACCATTCTCTTGGGGCTGTGTTAGGACAAAGAGTGAACAAATACCCCATGTCATATATTATGCCAGTAGGACCTTGAATGACGCTCAGCTGAATTACACAACCACAGAGAAAGAGTTGTTAGCTGTCGTCTTTGCCCTGGAGAAGTTTAGACCCTACCTGATTGGGTCTAAGGTCATAGTTTACACCGATCATTCGGCCCTTAGGTACCTGTTGATGAAAAAAGATGCGAAAGCCCGTCTGATTAGGTGGATTCTCTTGTTACAAGAGTTTGACCTTGAAATTTGGGACAAAAACGGTTCTAAAAATGTTGTAGCTGACCATCTCTCCTGATTACCTATAGACCTCGAGCATCAGAGCATCCCATTGAGCGAGAGTTTGCGGATATTGTTAACTACCTGGTCACTGCACAGATGCCCGATCACTGGTCCAAACAAGATAGGTCCAAGTCTTTATCTGAGGTTAAGCATTTCTTCTTTGACGACCCATGCCTGTTCAAGTATTGTCCATACCAGATCATTAGTAGATGCATTTCAGAAGAGAAATATTTAAGTGTGATATCCTTTTGTCATGACCACGCCTGGGGTGGGCATTTTAGTTCTAAGAAGACCGCAGCAAAGGTGTTGCAGTGCGGATTTTACTGGCCCACCCTTTTCAAGGATTGTCACACCTTTTGTTTGCACTGTGAACGTTGCCAGAACTTAGGCAGGATTACGCGGAGGAACATGATGCCTTTAAATCCGATGCTTATTGTGGAAATTTTTTATGTTTGGAGCATAGACTTCATGGGTCCATTTCCGAGTTCCTTCGACAACTTACACATTTTGCTTGCTGTAGATTATGTCTCCAAATGGATAGAGACGATTCCAACCACAACGAATGCTGTGAGTGAAGTTGTCCGGGTAGTGGTTGGTGCTATTACCGAGGCCATTTCGAGGCTTTGTAAGTCGAGGTTGGTGCTGCCACCAAGGCCCGACGCTGAAGCGTGCAACCGAGACCGATTCTGTCACTGAGGCCACTGCTGAAGCTTTGGTTTACGTTTGAAAAAGCTGGGCTGAGGCTGGCGTTGTTGTGAAGATTGGAACAGTCAGAGCTGTGGCTGGTGCTATCACCGACGCCACTGCTGGAGCTGTCAATTGAAGAAGTTGAGCTGAGGTTGGTGTTGTCACCGAGGCCGCAGCCAAAACTCCTACTGGGTTGTGCTTCTACCAGAGTCGTGGCTGGTGGTATTGCCGAGGTCACTGCTGGAGCTGTCGCGATCGAAATTTTTCGAACTGTGGCTGGCGCTATCATCGAGCCGGGATTTGAGGATGAAGACAGCATGGCGAGTCAAGGAACTGCTTCCAAGACTGCAGTTTCTTTTTCAGGGGGGCTTATCCCGCCAGAGATCGAGGCTCCCGCGAGCTCAAGTTCGAGTTTCGATCTGGTTCACCCTGGCAATCAGTGCTTTCACTGTGCTCACAGGGAACCAAATGAGGTCCTTGTGAAACTCGTTGCCAGGCGGCAGAGCTTGTTTGAAGGATGCGAGGGCCATGGCTCCAAGCCCTGGTATCCACAAGGAACGAATCTTCATCATCATCGCTGTCGCGGTCCACCTTGTGGAGGAAATGACGAGACCTGGTTGCTGCTAAAGCTTTGCTCCACAGGGGAGTTTCCAGCAGGGTAGCACTCTGCTGGGGGTGGTCCAGTGGAGGAGCGTTTTGCTAGGGAGGTGCTGCCACCTCCTTTGCTGATGAACCTGTTAGACCCCGACCCAGACCAAGTCGATTAGTGTGCGATTAGTATGTGTTTAGTCCTAAGTGGGTTTAGTTGTCGTTGGGTTAGAAGTAATTAGTTTTAGTCTTGGATCTAGCTTTGGGAATTTTGAGATCGTTAGCATTAGCTAGACACACTCAGGAAGGCCTGAGTGCACGTGTAAGCTTAGGAAGATCATATCGATTTCCGCGTGATTGTGATTTTGATTTCATTTGAATGATTTTTCTATGTGTTACAACTTTCGTCTTAAGCCCATTCATGTTCGAAGCCCAAAAACCCATGTTTTGGCCAAAGAGGGTAAAATTGTCTTTTATGCATAAATTTGGACACAATTTTCGAGATCTCAAAACCATCTCAAAAATATACTTTTTGGAAACTAGATATTTCGATGATCGTTTTATCCTTCTTCGTCGAAGTCATCCGAGGCCCACAAGATCGGGTTTTGGTCACTTCAAGGTTCAGCTAATTGGGGCCCATTGTCATCACTTAATCCCCATCTCCCTCTCTTTTCATTCATTTCCCCCAAATCTCTGCAAATGTTCTTGACCTAGGGCTAAAAACCCCTCTTTCCTTTCCATCTTCCTCACCTTGCATGATCTAGCTAGAAGACTCCAAAGAAGATTCCAAGGCTACCATCTTCTTCATCTCATCTCAAGCTTCCTATTGATATCTTCCTCTTGAAAGCTAAGGTTGGGAAAGCTCTCCATTTCCTTTCTTCCCTTTTGTTTGGGTATTTCTAGGTAAGAGCTTCAACCCATATTTTTCATGGAGTTATTTTGATTCCTTAAGATCATGTTTTTCATGTGTACAAACCCTTTTGTTAAAATGGGTTCTTTGTTTCCATTTCTTTTGTTTGAGTTTTGAGTAGTTTTCTCTTGGTTTTCCTTGTAGTGTTGGAATAGCTTGAGTGAAGTGCTTGAAAGGATTGTTAGCATTGGGCAAGGCAAGTAATCTCTCTAGGAAATGATGCATGTGTATTTTGATTTCATTGTATTTTAGAAATTGTGCATTAAACTTGTTTACAAGCTTCATGGTTATGTTTTTATTGGATTTGGATGTGTGAAAATGGTGATAAATGAACCCTTGGTGAGCATGAAGGCTCAAGGGATTGAATGTGATTGATGGATGAGAAGAAGGAGAAAAATGTAGCGGAAGATGTGCAAGAGAAAGGCAGTTTCTGCACTCTGCGAGCACAGGCAGCAGCTTGTCCGCTCGAGCGACCAAGCCTCTGTTTGGTTCGAGCGCAGACAGAGAGCTGTCCTCTCGAGCGACCCTATTGTCCGCTCGAGCGAACTGCCCTCTGTATAATCTGGAGCAAGACAGAGAGTTGTCTGTTCGAGCGCACTTATTATCCGCTCGAGCGAACTGTCTCGCTCGAGCGAAGTGTCATTGCCTTATAAGGTCCGCTCGAGCGAACCTGCCAGATTCAGGAAGAAGAATTATTTCGTTTGTGTATTTTCTTGAAGGTTGAAAACTAGACTATGTTAAGGGTTTTGACTTGACGTTGTGTAAGTGGAACTTTGAAATGCAACCCAACTTCGGGGACACCAATTCTTGTACATTCCGACATTTGGAGTCCCAATTACACAAAGGTCAATTAGTAGCCTTAACACATGCTTGCCAGATTTCGTGTTAGAATTCCGTTTTGGTACGATAAGTACCATCGTGTACTCGTTTTGGATTTCAAGTATAAGCTTATTTTGAAGTTTTGTTTCAAGAAAAAAGGGGATCACTTCTAAGCGTGTTATGCATATTTATTATGCCTTTTGCTAGTCGTGTTCGTCGTGTTTTGATAAGTGACTTCCCCCTTTTTATCTCGACGTGTTTCGACCGTGTTTCGCGTGTTTTGTGCATTCATGAATTAAGTGAACACCACTGAGCTTGGACTGCCCTTTCAGTTTGATCCACTGTCTAGGGGTCCTTAAACATGTGGACTGTCTGCAGACTGGTCGTGTATTTATTACACATCGTGCGTGTCCGGTTCCGCGGCCGGAATTCCCGTATTTGTGGGAAATCGTGTCGTGATTATATTATGTATATCGTGCTTGTCGTGCGTGCTTTCTCTTTTCATTATATAAATGATAGAGAAAAGATGGGCTCTTTGTGGATTGTAACTATTCATGATATATTATAAGTACTCATGCTAGTTTGTTTTAGTATCTAAGCTCAGTTAAATATTTCTGCAAATGTATCTCAGTCATTATAGTATTTCAAATCAAGGATTTGCTTATATGTTATCTTAAACGTTATTGGTTTATGCTTGCACCTAAATTGATTACCTGCCAAACCGTTGTGTTTGACCCTTGTTTGTTGGTGCCCAGGTGCAGGAGACGTTACCTTTGAGGAGGAGCGCCAGGAGGAGGCTTGTGAGCCAACCCCTGTGAGAGAGTGGCAGCCTGACGATGTCATCTAGACGTCGGACGGGTTCTTGAGTCTCGTCATCATTTTGTTTTTGGGGTTTCCTTTGATTATTTTGGAGAAGTGTATTGGCCTCTATTGGCCTCTTATGGGTTGTAACAAAAACTTAACTTACTTTCTTGTTAGTCTCATAACTTGAATTTTAATGGGAATGCCATTTTAACTTCTTCCTTTGATACTATGTTTTGTTACTATTTGTCATGGCACTTAAATATTTTATTGGTGCTCATCTTGATGTGTTTTGCTACACGCTTCCGCATACTTGATCGTGTGAGTCAGATTCCGCGTGTTTTTGGGAATCCTCACCGCGGGAACCTGTGGGAAAGTATATCTTCAATGTACAACAATGCAATCAACAACGTCGCCGGCCCGGGGTCCCGTTCCAGGGTCGCGACAGAACCTGATTGAGTTACAGGTCCTCGTTCGCCTGCCGCACCAGACTTTCCCTCGAACTCCTTTGATGGGTGGTCATCAGTGATGGTGACGGGGCTTTGATGATCCTTCTTTCGTCGTTCCTAGAGGCATGGCCTGTTTATCTTTCCCCACAGACGGAGCCAATTGCGAGTGCCTAAAAATTACGGACTTAGATTAGGTGAGTATGAGACTCATAATTTGTTGTTCAAGATTCTATGGGGAAAGTGGATAGCCTTAGAACTTGAAAGGGAAGGAGAAATAGAGATCAGAGACCCTGGCTACCGTCAGTCGAAGGCTCTCCGATGCCTAAGTTAGTGCTGTCACTGAACAAAGGATGGAGAAGAAGGGAAAGTATGCTAGTATGGTGTTATCTTGCATGGTGTTTTGTAGCGCGTTATGTAATGTGTGATATGGCATTGTAAGGCATACCTGAGAAGGGATTTGTATCCCTGTATATGTAGAGGTTTCACCTGGCGCTCCCTTAGTGGGGGGTAGGTGGAGATACTGTCCAGTCAGATCAAGAGATGACCTCTCGTATCAATGTGGATGTGATTGATAAAGATGACACCTGATCATTATCCAGCACCTGACTTGTCTGTCAGCAATTCTATAACGTAGTCGTAACTTTGTGGAAGTACAATCATGGTTTAGTACTCATCTCTGTGGACGTACCGAGCTGAAGATGACACCGAGACCAGATTCGGATGCATCTTGGCACTATTGTTGATGTGCCTTATACCGAGACCGAGGTGAGCCTAGTCGGTACTCTTACCTAGGCTAGCTCAAACTTGACACTAGCTGGCACTGTTGCCGAGCCGAAGATGTCTTGGCACTATTGCCAAGCTTGGACACCGAGATCGGGATGAGCTAAGCTGGTACTGCTATCGAGACTAGCGTAATCCTACTCTTAGGAAAACACCCCACACAACTTCGGTGATAGAAGATTTAGCTTTGTATGGTTGCCATCTTGCTAGTTCTCGATTCTTTGGTACCTTTACATGCATTTATATTGCATATATGTTTTTGAATAAATGAATTATTCCTTTCATGGAATTTATTGTTTAAACAGGTTCCAATGTTTTCTAAGGTAAAATCAATTAGCATTATGTTGATATTTCATTTCACCCGCCTGCCAGACCGTTGTGTCTGATCTATTCTTTGGTACTCGGGTTCCGATGCCGGTTATCCCGAAGTGGAGTTTGAGGAGGCGGCCGGAGAGCCGCAACGAGTAAGTGAATGGCGGGCTGATGACGTCGCTTAGACGTTTGATTGAGCCTTGAGATACGACACATTTTGGGATAGAGACTAACAATTCTTTTGGGAATTATTCTTGGGTTGTACCAACCTTTGTTGGCCTTTATTTTTTGGAATGTTAATTAACTGATCTTTTGTATAAACATTTAGCATTCACTTTTGGAAAAATCCTTACGAATATTGCTCACTCTGATATATTATGTTTTATGTAGATGTGTCACCAGTCTTGTTGATGGGAATGAATTATATTCTTGATTTGCTACACGCTTCCGTACTTAAACAAAAATATGTTATTGATGGACCCGACTTTTTTTTTCTCTCTTCCGTCCCGGGGCTACCGAAAGGCCGGAGGAGGGGAAAAAGAAGCGAGCATCAACCTTTTTGTACGGGTATGCCAGATTTTCTATTCTACTTGGAATTTAGAAATGATGATCCGGAGATCCACCTTCACAAGTAGAAAAGGAAATCAACTTTTTTCCTAATTTTCCATTGCACATATATTTAAGAAAAGAGACAAGGTTTTCGAATGTGGTAAGAGGCGATTTTTCTTTGTTTGCCGTGAAAGGCAGTTTTGCCGTAAAAGGTGATGTTTGTTGTGAAAGGCGATTTACAAATCTCATCAATAATGAAATATAAGGATTGTGATTTTTTTGTCTCTTTAAAAAAATACAAAATACAATAGAAAAGTAAGAAAAGGAATTCTGACTTCTTAGGAGATTGCGGGGACTCGTTCAGATCGACGGTCGCAAGTCATGTATAGACTTCGCCATCGTCCTTCAGATGAGAACTTATGATGCTTTTATTCTTTTGGCTTGGCTTGGACTTTAGATTTTTAGAGGATAAAGACCAAGAGGAGGTCCTATATCCAATAAAAAAATGAGTAAACGGGCTGAAAAGTTGCATCTAGACCATATCGGATAGAAAGAGGGGGCCTTGGGGGTGGCCCCCCAAGGGACTTCAATCACCTTGTGGTGTTTGTTGCAGCAGAGTTTCTTCAAGGTAGCAAAGCTTTCTTCATGGACTTCTCTCTCCCTTCTGTGTGTGTGTGTGTGTGTGGATCTGGATCCCGGCTCCGTTCTTCTTGGAATGACCCCCCTTTTATAGGCTTTTGGTAACCATGGGATGGCTTTATGAGCATTAATGGAATTGATGCTCCATGATGGGAGGAGTTACAAGTTTTTATTTCATGATTTTGTAACTCCTTTTTCTTGCCTTTTGTTTGGCCGATGGAGAACAATTTGGCATTCAATCACCTTTAAACTCCATGATGAGAGGAGTTTCATGATTTATTGTCATGATTACTTGGACTTGTAACTCCTTTTTTCCTTGATTCTGATTGGGCAGTCCAAAATAATGAGTTAATGACTGTAATTGTTGGGATTGGTGTATGCCCTAAAGCCCACTGACTGCACTCACATTTCTGTTACTGGATATTTATTGGTTATTTAATAGAATAAAATATTTCTCTTATTACTTGTGTATATGTATGGTTGTGTAAGGCCCATTGTTTTCTAGTAAATGACTTAGGTGTGTAGTGGCTACACACAGTAAGGTCTGAGTCATGGACACTTGAAACAATAAACTTGTTCATAACTGAGAGATGGAGTTGGGCACTTCAACTTGGTATAAGTTATAATGAGATACTCTCCTGTATTCAGGGTGACTTACCTAAGTCGAGGGAGGCTTTTCCGGATTTATCTCATTAGTGCATGTGTCATGCATTGAACAGGACCACTTGTAGGTGTGATCTCTAAAATAGTACTATCACTGAGAGAGATCAAATCACCTCTTGCTACTGAGTGACCAGTGCTCTTAATCTTGAGCATTTGTGGATGAACTGACGAAGTCAAGTTCTTGTGCTTTAATTCACTATGGGTGAGATCCTGTTCATGGGTCAACAGCTCTGTGTTTTGGGTGCTCGGGCTTGATTAGTTGGGACGTGCAAATGCAATATGGAATCTATGCCATCGTGTGATGGAATGATCGTCCCCTTAGAATTATCCGATTACTCATCAGAATCTAAGATCTTAGTATATGGATATTCCATATGGATATTGAACTTGTGGGTCGCTCCCTGGATCAAGAGAATGATATCCGGATGATGATTAAGTCAAGGGTATGAAGTTCTAAGGATGAGATGTAATTAAGAAGGTAGATAGTACATCGGTTAACCTACTTGATTATGGATGTTACATAGAGGGGCATTGTGGTCATTGTACTTGGTAGGTCAAAGACAATCGTCAGTTTATGATGAGCTTCATTTGCAATTTAATATTTGTCCCTGGAGTGCAACCATAACTCTTTAGTGGAATGAGTTAGGGTTAAAATGATCTTAATGTTGCTATGGGGTTAGCATGGACATTTTGGTCATTTTGGGAGCCAAGGGCAAATATGTCTTTTGGTCCCTCTTCTAGCCATCTTCCTATATTGGCATGGTTTCCTAATTTAATTAGATGTTATGTGGTTGAATTAATTTTGTGGAAGAATAATTTTGAGTTTAATTTCAAATAGGTTTTTGATGGCATACATGAATTTAACTCTAGCTAAATTATTAACTTGTGGGCCATGGTGTGTTTATCTATCTTGTGGGCCAGCCATAAGGGGAGCCCCTTGTGTGAGGTTTCCTAGTTTAACTAGGTATCTTTACTTGGAAGGAAGAACTCCTCTTTGGGTAAGAGTTCCTATAATTAAAGTTTACTAATTTTTAGTATCTTTAATTAGAAAGTGTTGCACAACTAAGGTGGCTGGTTGCTATTTTTTAGGGATGGTCATTCCTATTGGAGAGAGAACTCTTAAAGGAATGAGAGCTTTATAAATATATGCTCACTGCCCTAGGCGTGAAACACATGAAACAAAGCAACCAGAATTAATCCTAGACGTGCAACAGTTTGGTGCTCCATTGGCCGCCCAAGAGACAAGAGAGGAACTCACGCCCAGCCCATTGCTGCCTTCTTCTTCTTCATTGGAGAGAGGAGATCAGGTCCTGGGCTTTTTCCACAAATTGTAGATTCAGAAAACCCTTCTTGGAATCCATATTCTGATCCCACAATCAAAGCCAATCAGATTAGGTTGTGGAATAGAAGAGAAGATCAAAGGAGAAGCTATTGCAGAAATTCCTGCAACATACATTGCTGATTGCAGGCTGAGTTCAGACCTTTGAAGGCTTTCTTTTCAGAGATTTGAGGCATTCATATCATCAAGGTATTAGTCCTCTATCATCTCCTTGCATTATACACATGTTGATCATGATTTCATGGAGTTTTTATGCATGTTTCATGGCTGGAAAATCAGATCTGTGTTCTTGTTTTAAAAACTTGAAAAACCAAATCAGCCATGGAAGTCTAAGTTCAGATCAGTATAGCATGAACTTTCAGCAATAACTTGTCATAAAACAGGTCATTTAACTGCATTAGGTGGTCGTTGAGGCGCTTGAAGAGTCGCGGGCCGTACCGCATCTTTTGGAATTCTTCTTGTGATGGTTACCAATGGATCGTCATGCTAAACGACGTCGATTGACCATGCAACTTCGACATTGATTGCTATCAATGGGCTGGTACCATTTGTCCTGTCAATTTCTCGATCGATCGGGCAGAAAGTGTGCTTTCTTGGTTGGTCGGTTTGGCGATTTTGAAGCGTGCGATGATGATCACATGCTCTTGATGGTAGATCCGAGATGTTGGTGAAAATCAGGTGATTTCGAGCACCAAAAATCAGATTATCAGAAGGAAAAAAAAAAAAAAAAAAAACAGGGGTCAAAATTCTCGAAACTTGAAAAGGGTCGGAAAATGGCCCTTTCGGCGGAAATCCGACGACCTAGATTTCCAGGGTCGCTGGTGAGCATGGAGATTTTTTCCCCTTTTTGGTCGCCATTTTTCGACTGTTTCTCGGTCTTTTCTGCTTCTTTTTTCTCCTATATTTTTCTTGACATTTTTTCCTCATTTATTGGCTTGATTCTCCAGAAGAAAACCTGACGAGAAGCTGTGTAAATCGGAGCACAAAGTTTCTTATTTTTTGGAAAGGCCGAAAAAACTTTGTCGCCGATTTTCCACTAGAAATCAAAACTAGGTCAAACGATGTGGAAATGGCCTAAAATTGGATATGTAGCCTGCTGAGCAATAGATAAGACCAATCATAGGCTTTTGTTTGAGTTTTAAAGCCGTGTGGGGTCTCGTCACCAGTAGACTTTATTTTGTCGCGAAGAATATGTCGCGCTTTGATGTGTGGTCAACCGATGTCCGATTGACCTAAAATTTGATAAGGAGCCTATTAGAATCATTTTGAGACGATCCATTAGCTCTGATTTGGAAGTCATGGTCCTGGGGAGCTCCACAACCAGGAGGCCTAATTTGGCTTCCGAGAGTCAAAGTCCGGTCAAATGTTGTCAAAATGACCTGAAATTTGACATGTGGCCCTTTGGAAGCCTTTTGAAGTCACCCATGTGCTCTATTCGATGAGTGATGGCCTGGTGGTTCTCGCCGCTGAGAGGCTTGATTTTGTTGTTCAAGGGTTGATGTGGGGTCAAACGTTGTCGGTTTGACTTAAAACTTGAATTGGAGCCTTTTGGAGGTATTTTAAGACCATCCATAGGCTTAGATCGAAGATATGACGTCTTCGACACTGCCGCCGCTAGGGATGCCTGTTTGGCTGCCAGGGGAGTGAAGTTAGGCCAAATGATGCTGGGATGGCTCGAAACTTAATGTAGAGCCTCATAGTAGCATTTTGAGGCCAGCTGTGTGCTCTGTTTTGTGTGTCAATGTCTCTAGTTTCGCCGCCGCCGGGAGCTCCTGCTCAACTACTGGAGGAGTGATGTTAGGCTAAAATGATGTTGAAATGGCCCGAAACTTCACGTGTACCCCTCTTGTGGCTGTTTTGAAGAATCTTACAATTTTTGTTTTATTCTGACAAGATTTGATGCTTGAAGTAGCAATGCCTGTTTGTGGTAGGATGCGGTTTCATGTAGATGTTGAAGAGGCAAAGTGACATTTTTGGTGTCAACAGTTATGTTGTTGTGATATCCTCACCATGGACACCTGTGGGAAATCACGTGCACGGATGGAGTCATATTCTTTACCGATCCGTGTATGTAATGGCCAAACAAACATATGTTCTATAGTAATGGCACCATCCATCATCATCACTTATCACTCCAAAGTGCATCCCGATCCCGGACTGGGTCGGTAACCCGATCCGAGGTCACGACAAGTACTGAAGTTGTCATAAAGAGGAACGGTACTTTTATATGTTCTGAAAAGGTAACCAATGGACTTTATTTGATGACTCCCATAATGTATGAGATACATCATACCGAAATAATCAATAGGCCATCATTAAAGAGGAAATCACCTTCATCTAATCCAACAAAACTTTGGCACCTAAGGCTAGGTCATATTCACCTAAATAGGATTGACAGGCTAGGGAAAGATGGTATCTTGCCTTCATTGGTGGTAGAACCAGTGCCTGTCTACGAGTCTTGTTTGGAAGAGAAAATGACCAAAAGACCATTTTCATCCAAGGTTAATAGGGCCAAAGAGTTATTAGAATTAGTGCATACTGATATGTGTGGTGTTAGATTATGTGGACTCAATCCAGTGGATGATGTAATAAATTGATTTATTTATCAATATAATCATGCTTTCTATTCATGAGATGAATGGTGTTTTATTTCTTCTTGCACATAACCAATACTAATGACATGATGGTTCATGAGTTGAACCAGAGTGCACAAGTATATTAGATGTAATACATGAGTGTGGATGAGATCCACATACGGGAGACATTTGTCACAAATCTTATATTTAAATTCATTCACAACCAATGATGAGATTGGGCATCTCATCTGATAAGATTGCAGTATTATGACCACTATGAGATAGTGTGATCTGTCTCGATCATCAGAGTGTAAGACTCTGGATTATTTTACTGGTACATTGGATGTATTGAAGGACCATGAGAAGCACCTTATGAAACACTATATATACTTTAAGGTCCACTCTCATAATTCCCTAGCAATAGGCTCTTAATTCTGAGACATTAATGAACTCAAGTTTATTTCTATTCATTTGCTTTGAGTCACCAATGAGTGATGCCACCAACTGTAGATCAACACATCGGTGTCTTGGGTACGAGATAGTAGGATTGTGGGAACATTCAATGGTCCAGATGGAATCTCTCTTAATTATCCCCTTCTACCAATTAATGGATTTATCATTGGCAAGTACACACCCATCTCAATTAAGAGTTAATTGGATGGTACTGATGATCACTATGATTAATTGGGTCTCAAGGATAATAAGATGTAAATCTAAATTGGTGGGACATGTTTAATCCAATTGATCCATGGATATGGAAAGAGCGGCCTACTTATGGTCCTAGGGAAGTTTAGGGTCTTCTTGTAATTTTTTCCTAAGACTGGAGTGCAATTGCATTTATATAGTGGAGTTATTTGTAATTAACTGTGGGCCCAGATTGCACATGAGATGTGGGGTCGCAATGTCCCAGTTGGACTCACCTTTCAATGGAATCCCTAGTGCCCTCCCTCCCCCGCTAGCCCAAGATTAGATCATTACTAATTCTACTTGAACTCAAAAAGGAAAGGAAATAGAAAGTTACAATTTCTATTGGAAGTGAGACTTTTAATAGTGGTAATAGTAAGAAGAGAAGGTTACTAATTATTATAAAAGTGGGGCTTTTAAATAATATCCGTAAGAGGATGTTGCCCTAAGATATAAATAGAGGAGCCACCCCTTAGACGTCCACCTATTGGAATTCACGCTCAAGCCCCTTTGTGCAAGAGTTGCACGTCCCTCTTCTCTCCTCTCTCTTCTAGTTTTCTTGTAGTTTTTCCTTAGAGCTTTTAGTTGGTTTTCTCTTGGAGATCCCACCATTCTTCTTGAAAAAAGAGATCTGAAGCGGGACATAGTGTGGAAGACAATTAGGTCTTGGAGATCCTAATTTGCTACAAAGAAGAGTTCTTTATCAAGCAAGCTGTCTTCTTCTCCATTAGAGCACTACCGAGCTCAAAAGGTATAATCTACTTTCTTGCATATTGTGGATTTTTGTGGTTGCTTGCTATTTACTATCTTGAAAATAGTGATTTACTTATCTTGATCATGAGTTTAAGGTTCTTGGATCCTGGATTGGGTTTTGTAGCCTTATGGATACTTGATCCCTGTGTCAAGTGGGTTAAAAAGTTTTGAAAAGCCCAATTGGTATCAAATTCATACCTCATCTGTAATTATGTTAGATCAGTTGTCTAGATCTAATCTTTGCATGATATGCGAAGAGGATAGACCTAGGACTATGTGAGGATCGGATTATATTGGGTTTGCTTACTTTTTGTAGTAGATACATGTTTAGAATATCACAAAAGGGTTTAATTATGATGGAAGGATGGTAGGAAGCAATTAGAAGCTATCTATTTGGGATCATTAAGAAACGATTTGGGACCAGCAGGAAACCGATTTGCAAAAATCCAAATTTTTGGGTCCGTCAGGTCGGCTAGCAGTACAGATCTCTACGGCTAGCCGTAGAGGTCTGGTCGACTAGCCGTAAAGACCAACTCGGCTAGCCGAGCCCAGGCAGATTATTTTGGTTTTTTATCCGAATTTCTACTTTTGGCATCTTGTTTTTCCATTATGATTTGGTAACATGGTTTTGTGAGTTGTATGGTTGTCTAAGATACTAACATTGCAGGTTATCTATGTTCTCTCCATATGGCCCACAAGTCTTTTACTTTCTTTTTTTGGTTACTGGTTTATTTGAGGCTAAGTGTAAAGGGCATCTTGGTTTCCTTGGTTTCCCGTGAAATGGCAAGGCATGGTGAATTTCTCTATAGCCCTTTTATTTCCATTATTAGATTACTATGTAAGTATCATCGTCGAGGCATAAGAATTTATGTAATTTTCTAATTTTGTAAATTCTAGCGACGTCTGAGCTAGAAGAAGAAGGAAAGTGAAGTTAGACTACTAATCAAAGAGTTTGAAGATTACCAAAAGTGTTTTGGAGATTTCCAAAGAGTTTGTGGAATTCCAAAGTTTTAAAAAGTTTAAGAAGTCCAAGAAGTCTATTCCGCTTGGGCCATGTGGAGGAGATGACTAGTTTATATTTATTGCACTTTCTATTTATGGATGGTTGCTTTTATAGACAGTTTCCAAATCTGAACTAAAAATAGCAGTTTCCAAAATTGGTTAAATCAAATTAATTTTTGGAAAGAGTTCTATTTAGTGTTGGTGGACCCATGAGATGGACCCATTGGTAACACCAATATTAAAAACTAGACTTTCCTTAAATATAAGTTGACTTGGAACCAATCATTGGTCATATCATGAGATGATTTGATATTCATATATGTGGGCCCATAGACCTTAAAAGGAAATCCTCAATTCTAAAATATTAAGTGGGAGCGGGGCATTTAAATTGAAAAATCCCCATGGTTTTCCACAATAGGTCCATTGTAAGGAAAATATTAGTCTCGCTCCATCTTGAGAATGGTCGTTCCTCATGGAGGGCTTTTATTTGTCGAGTTACTAGATATGGATCTCCTTATGGATAGGGTTGGTGAGACAGGGTGGGGGCCCACTCCCCAAGGAGGAGCTGCCCACAAAGGTTGTCACACAATGCTAGTTGGTGGGTTACACTTAACTAAAATAATCATGTAGTATCCCCAAGGATTTACCTCATGTATTTTAGATACCGAAGCTAATTGGGAGTCATACATTATTTGATATGAGATACCTATATAATAATGATTGATGGTGATCATAGATAGTTAGTCTTAATTCTCATTTTGACCGACTTTGATCCGCACCAATTTAGGTGGTATTCACACTCCCCAAGGAGGCATATCCCAAGGGATTGAATTCCGATGTATTCTGAATTTAGTGGTTATGAGGGTTCCCACATAAATTTGGTAGAATACTAAACCCTAATGTCATTTATATTCTTTAATTGAATGTATGGTTATGTACAACAGTTCATTTAGCACAAATTCATTTACTTTCAATCCACTTGCGACCATCCAAAACCAGAATATGTTGGTTGGATCCAACTGCGTGGACTGGAAAAGGAACTTGGATATTATCATAACTGCATATGTCCTTACCACACTCTGCCCTAAGGTGCCTGGGCCAGATGCAGCACAGGACCAGAAGGACCTTTACACCAAATGGATTAGAGTCCCAAGAAGGGTATCACACCTTTTAGGCATGGAGTGCACATTTCCAAGGATCAGTGTCCCAAGACACCTAAGGAAAAGGAGCGGATGAGGGCGATACCATACGCTTCGGCTATTGGTAACCTCATGTATGCTATGCTTTGTACTAGACCAGATATCTATCAGCAGCTATCAATCTAACCCAGGTCTTGACCATTGGACTGTTGTGAAATGTATTCTAAAAAACTTAAAAAGGACTAAAGATTACATGTTGATTGATGAGTTGATTCCGGTCGGATGCACGGATTCTGACTTAATGTTAGATAAGGATTCCATGAAATTAACGTCTAGGTACATGTTTATGCTTGGTGGAGGAGCTGTCAGCTGGATGAGTATTAAACAAGACCGTACCGCTGACAACTGGAATCCTTATGACTGGAATCAGCTCATCACTGCCGTAAATAAAAATGTAATCCCTAGTCCTTCTCAAGTATTTTGAATACATTTCACAGCAATCCAATGGTCAGGACCTGGGTTAGACTGATATCTACTGACTCGGCCCACTGCATGACAGATATCCGCTCTAGTATATAGTGTTAGGGATTTTGTAGATTGCAATTTGATGGATGCATTATCATTCTAGCATCATTTG
This sequence comes from Cinnamomum chago, assembly GCA_038049695.1. Classification (NCBI taxonomy): domain Eukaryota; kingdom Viridiplantae; phylum Streptophyta; class Magnoliopsida; order Laurales; family Lauraceae; genus Cinnamomum; species Cinnamomum chago. Next base: position 88,061,889 of record CP142453.1, on the reverse strand, counting down.
ATTTACACACACTTGCATTGTTTTAAATAAACTTGAAATCTTGTTTTATTCATGCATTGCTTTTAAGATTTGTAAAAGTATTGATTTATGCATGATTTGTCTTTTTATCTTGGATGCATTTGTTTTAGAAAAGAGTTTTCAAGAAATCAAGCAAGCCTTTGTTTTAAAAGTTTTGAATCTTTTTAGGCTTTTTATGTCATGTTTTAAAAACCATTAGAATCTTTAAAACATGTTTTCCAAGCTTGATTTAGTGGCCAAAAGGTCCCCCAAAGAAATACCTTTAAAATGTGAAAAGTTGGTTTTTTGCAAAAAGGGGGGGTGGCCCGGCAGTGTCGCCGGTCGACCGGCGCAGAGGTCCCGGTCGACCGGGAACACTGCAGCAAAAAGGGGCCTGGCGCACCAACGGTCAGAAATCTGACCGTTGTGTGTTCCCGGTCGACCGAGGCCTGTGTCTAGGTCGACCGAGGACTAGCCGTTGGCAACTTTTTGCTATAAATATGAGTTCTTTCCTTTGCCAAAAGTTGGGAATTTTAAGCCCCTCCTTGAGAGGTATTGAGGCATATCAAAAGGGAAAAGAACCAAGGGATGAAGGGGATGATTAGGAAAGCTAAAGCTTGGATTAATGAAGTTAAACCACCAAGTAGGCTCTTCCTTCCTTAATCATATGTTTTCATGCTTTGTTTTATTTTTGGTAAATCATTTCTAGCATGTTAAACTATGTTTGTGTTGTGTCCTTAACATGTTTTATGTTTTGAGTTGATTTATTGTTTTGGATACAACATCATATGATTCAATCAAAGTAGTACTTAATCTTTGGTAAATCTAAGTAGATCATGTTAATGGAAAAATCTTTGAAATCACATGTAACATGATCCATATACTTTGTTGAATCTTTGGTTGTTGTTTTCCATCATAAGAAAATCACTTTCAAAACTATCTTATGTTTTGGATTCAACTTCTTTACAAATCATATGTTTTCATGTTTTGTTTTATCTTTGATAAATCTTTTGTAGCATGTTAATCTATGATTTGTTGTATCCTTAGCATGTTCTATATTTTGAATAGATCTATTGTTTTGGATACATCACCATTGATTCATCAAAGTAGTACTTTATCTTTGGTAAATCTAAGTAGATCATGTTAATGAAATATGTAACATGATTCATATACTTTGTTGAATCTTTGGTTGTTGTTTTCCATCATAAGAAAATCTCTTTCAAATATATCTTATGTTTTGGATTCAACATCTTTGCAAATCATATGTGTATTATTGTTTTAATGTTTCACAACTTGCCTTACTTTGATAGGTATATCATTTTCAAGTTGTATTTATAATTACATATGATTTGTCCCCTCTTTTCAATCAAATCTATTTTTATGTTTTGATCTTCATTGATGATTTGATTGACATCCCTATGCATCACATGTTTAGAGCTAATCCATTTCATACAACTTGTGTAACTTTGATATCATTAACAAGTTGTTACTTTTAACATGTGATTGCATCCTATCCTCAATCATAAATGTTTTTATGAGCTAAAACTTTCAAAAGCCTTAGGCATACATTTATGAGCTTTCATTTTCAAAATGATTGAGGATCACACACACACACTTCATGTACTTTCATCTTTGCATTCATAGTGTGAGTGTGTATTAGTTCTACACTTCCATATCCGCCTATTTAAGAGGCATTGTAATGAGCTTAAATGAATCTCCATCAAGTGTATGTTAGACACTAATTTAGTGAGATAACCAACCTTGTGGTTGAAGAGGTTATTGCTTAGCCTATAAAAGCATAATGTATAGGTTGATGTTAAGCCTTGAAAAACATCAATGTAAAGGTTATTGCTTAGCCTTGGAAAGCATATTGTAAAGGTTATTGCTTAGCCTATTGAAAAGCATAAATAGTGGAAATCCGGTGGGGTGTTGGATCACAAGCCGGTAGTGGATGTAGGCATTGAGGCCGAACCACTATAAATCCTTGTGTGATGGTGCTTGCTTTGTGGTGATTGTTTTCTTTAAGCTTCCGCATTTTGTTTGATAATCATCACTCGTGACTAGTTTGTTTTAAAGAAATTAAAATTGTTAAAATTGGTCATAAAAGAAGCTCACCCTATTCACCCCCCCTCTAGGGTTCGGATCCCCATGGAATTACATATAGCATAGCACACATAAGGCTACCAACAGCTTAAGCGTATGGTATCAACCTCATCTGCTCCTTTTCCTCAGGTGTCTTGGGACATTGATCCTTGGAATGTACACTCCATGCCTGAAAGGTGTGATACCTTTTTTGGAGTCTTGCATAGCAAACCATACCAGTACCTTATCTATGTACGCAATTTGGGATAAGCCAATCATCCTATTTTTCTGGTCTCAATGGAGTTTGATCGCTAGGATGTTGCTAGCTTCTCCCAAGTCCTTCATATCAAAAGTCTTATCCAACTAAACTTTTACGGTTGACAACATTCCTATGTCTCTCCCAAGGAGAAGGATGTCATCGATATATAAAACCCGGAAAACTACCCTATCTCCTTTACTTTTCATATACACAGATGACTCATCCGGATTTTGACAAAAACCAAATGACTTGATTGCCTGGTCAAAACGGATGTTCCAGCTCTGGGATGCCTGCTTCAGTCTATAAATGGACTTCTGCAGCTTGCAAACTCTTTGCACTTAGTTTTTAGCTACAAAACCGTCTGGCTGCATCATATAGATATCTCCCTCAAGATGGCCATCGAGAAACGTTGTATTGACATTCATTTGCCAAATCTCATAATCAAGATGAGCCGCAATGGATAAGAGTATCCAGATGGACTTGAGCATGGCTACCGGCGAGAAGGCTTCCTCATAATTGATACCTTCTTTCTCGGTATATCCTTTCGCAACAAGCCTGGCCTTAAAGGTCTCCTCTCTTCCATCTAGTCCTCTTTTTCGCTTGTAGACCCACTTGCACGCAATAGGTTTAATATTGGTAGGCAAGTCCACAAGTGTCCAGACCTGATTGTCGGAGTAGACAGAAAAACTATGCAGACTCTCACAAAAGGAACTTACAATTCAAAAAAGGAGACAAGGTTTTCTTGAAGGTGTCACCTACCAGGGGAACGTTGAGGTTTGGACAGAAGGGCAAATTGTCCAGGAGATACATTGGACCTTATGACATTGTGAGCAAGATTGGTGACATGGCTTATAGATTAGCCTTACCACCCGAACTCTCCGGCATACATAATGTCTTCCATGTGTCAATGCTGAAGAAGTATGTCCCCGACTCATCACATGTACTCCGTCATGAACCTTTGGAAATCCGATAAGATGTTACCTATGTAGAGAAACATGTTCATATCATTGATACAAAGGGACAAGAGTTGAGAACACGGACAATTCATTGGGTGAAAGTGATTTGGGAAAACCATGGACCCGAAAAAGCAACATGGGAACTACGAGTGAGACCCCGACCCGAGTGAACTCGATTAGTGTTAATTGAGTTTTGTGTTAGACTTAAGCGTGATTAGTAATTTTTGACTAAGTTGGGTTTGGAATAACTTTTGATTTAGTTTTGGGGAATTTTGATTGCTTTGTGATTAGTGGGGCCCTTTAGGGGTTCCTTCTTTATGACTTTGCATGTGCTTGAGGATTTATCGGAGATTTTACATTCATGGTTTTAATCCCATTTTATTTATATTGTTAATCCCTACAACTTCTATGTTGATCCCGTGCCCGTCGAGATCCCGAAACCCAATTTCATAGCCTTGAGGGCAAAACAGTCATTGTACTCAAAATCTGTACCCAAAACTTGATATTCCCGAAACCCGCGAAACATATACTTTTTGGAAACTAGATATTTCGGTGATCATTTCTTCCTTCTTCGTCGAATTCATCCAAGATCCCGAAAGACATGATTTCAGCCCAACAAGCTCCTTAAGTAGTGGGACCCAACCCCATTTGTTATCAAAAGGGAAACCCACTCTCCCTTTCATCTCATTCTCCATTTTCCAGCACAACACTTCAACCTAGGGTTTTCTCTTGCAACTTTCTCTTCTTCTTCTTGCTCTCTCCATCTCCAATCCACACCAAACTTGCATCAATCAAGAAATGAAGGTTATCATTCTCTTCCCCACCTTGCAAGCTTCCTTTTGATACCATTTGTTGAGAAATCCACCAACTTTGAGATCTTCTTTGAACTAACTCTTGCTATTTGGAGACCTTACAAGTAAGCAATCTTCTTCATCTCCTAGATTTGTATTCTTCTAGTCCTTGAGAAGCTCCATTTTCATTATTGAAAGTTCTTTCTTCTTCATTCATGGTTTGACCCATTTTAGGGTTTATTTTGGGGGTTTTTACTTGTAGCTTGGATTTTGAGCTTGAGAGGTGATTAGAGACTTGGATTTTCTTGATTAGAGACCAAAGGCAAGTGGATGAATGGATAAGTTTTTGAACATTTACATGTTTCATGGAAATCTCTTGTTTTACACTATTGGTTCTTAATGATTTTTACATGTGTTTTCATAGTTTTCCTTGCTTTGATTTCTATTACTTTTGAAATGCATATTGATGAGTTGATTTCTCTATTATACATCTTGATAAATGTATCCATTATGTTGTTAAAGTGTAGATGAATCTTATGGATAGTGGTTTTCTTTTCTTTGATGTTTGAATGTGAAGAAGAAGGTGTTTGGATTTAATGTTCATTGAAGTTTTGATGGGAGTTTTTATTTTAGTTTGGATGTTTGTTGAAGCAAAGAAAAGCTCAGTTTGTATAAGAGTGCAAGTGGAAGAGAAAGGAGGGAAAAGATATCAGAAAACAGGAAAATTTCGGATGCCTGGGAGGTTTCTGCCTCCTGGCGTCCGGACGCAAGGTTTCGGGCGTCCGGACGCCAGGAGACAGAGACCTGGGCGCCCATTCTGCTTCCGGGCGTCCGGACGCCGGGTTTCGGGCGTCCGGACGCCGGGAACCTAAGGGGGGATAAAATAGGTCAGTTTTAAACGCCTATAACTTTTGATTCCCATGTCGGATTTGGAAGTTCTATATACCGTTGGAAAGCTCTTGAAGCAAGGAATCCAATGGTATACTTATCTTAGTGATCAAAGATTGAAAAATGAAATGGATATTTGAACCAATGAAAACCAGTATGTGATTAAGAGTTTTTAGCTTGATATTGTGCATTTGAAAATCGTAAAGTATATAAGGAGCCCGGAATGTCTTCAAACTCAAGGAGTACCAAGTTATCATTACAATCGACATACGGGACCCCTATTCAACTTAAACAAATCTTGAAATCATTATTTTTCCCGGAATTGTATTAGTTCATTGTATTTCCTCATTCCCAAGACTTACATTACATGACTTGTTTTCCCGAAAGCATTCAAGTTACACTAGTAACAGTTACTTGTCCCGAAATGTATTGCCCGACATGAAATGAAAGTTATGCCTTTGAGCATTCTTGCCCCACCCATTTATTTACTTGAACTTGATGTATTTTACACATGTCTCGATTTGTTATTTAACCTATGAGTCGGCACCACTAAGCTTGGATAACCTTATCAGTCTGATCCACTGATTTGGAGATCCCCCTCTTGTCCCGCCAGCTGCTGTTTGGATCCCGCTAACCGGTTATTACCGTGGTCTTGTCCCGATGCCGCAGATTGCTACTATGTTCCCGATGCCCGGCTCGCTACCGTGGTCATGTATAGTATATGTATATGTATTTATAAGATCCACTGTTTCTCCTCACCTCGAGTGACTGAGATCAGTGCCTAGTTATTGCTCTGTCACTTTAGTGATAACGGACTTAGCTTCGTGTGGTTGCCATCTTGCTTGTTTCCCGATTTCCTTGGATACCCGTACATGTTTTATACTGCATTTATGTTTTCAGTAAATGATTCGTTTCTTTTATGAAAGTTATTGATTGAACAGGTTGAATGCTTTTACAGATGTTTTACATGAATACATGATTTGTCAGATATACATGATCTTTCCACCCGTTTTAATTATATGCAGCATTTGATCAAATAGCATGATTTATCACATGTTTTATTCTTCAGTATATTTATTATCTTTTCACCCACCTGCCAGACCGTCGTGTCTGACCCACTATTTTGGTACTCAGGTCCAGATTTCTTTGGCCCGAGCTGAGTGCTTTTGTTGGCTGTGGAGCCATGAGTTGCGGGTTGTTTTGTTGGCTATGTCATGTAGACATTGGGCTTGACATCGGAGCTACGTCATATATGGGGTAGTGGTTAATAGCTTATTGTTGTGTGGCTTTTATTAGCCTTTCTTGGGATTCTTAATTAATGTATATTGATAATTTGTAACTTGAACATATTTGGGAATGTAATATCCTGTTACTGTCAGCTCTGTACTTGGTGGTAATGGATTATTCCAGTCTGAGATGATTCTTGATATAATAGCTATATGCTAACGGTCGAGTGCGACACGGAATCCGATAGCCACGGACTCTAGGTCGCAACGCCCCGAAAGCTTCCGCAAAATATTCAGAGTATGTTGGAATGTGTTGTCTTCGCACATACGGATCTTGGGAGAAAGAAAATTATAATTATCCTTAATCCCATTCGCGCCCCAGAGGTTCTGGTTTGGGGGCGTGACACTACGAGATCAAGTTCAAAAGAAGTATCCACACTTGCTATCTGAGGTGAGTCGTAATTTCATTTGGAGGACCCAAAGCCCTAAGGGGTGAAGGATGTAAGACCCCGACTCGAGTGACCTCGATTAACACTAATTAAGTCATGTTTTAGTTCTAAGTGAGATTAATGAATTTTGGTTAAGCTAGGATTTGAATAGCTTTTAAATAGCTTTGGGGAGTTTAGAGTGCCTTCTTTATTTAGCGAAACCCGTTGGGGGTTCTTTTAGTGACTTGGCGTGTGCTTGGGGGATTATTTGAGATTTCCAACAATTCATGTTTTAGCCTCATTTTACTTATCTCGTTAACCTTTACAACTTTTGTGTTGACTTCGTTCCCGTTCAAGACCCCGAAACCCGACTTTCCCAACTTCGAGGGCAAAATAGTCTTTTTACACCAAATCTGGACACAAAATTTGATATCACCAAAACCCTTGAAATATATACTTTTAAAAAATTAGATTTTTCGAAGATCATTTTTCCCTTCTTCGTCGAACTCATCTGAGGCCCAGAAACCCATGTTTTAGCTCAACAAGATTTGTTAGTAGTGGAGCCCACCCTCACTTGTTATAAAAGGAGAACCATTTTCCCCTTTTTTCCTTTTTCCAGCTCAAAAGTTGCAAACAAGCTAGGGTTTTCTTCTTCCTCCTCTTCTTGCTTTCTCTCCTCCCATCCACTACCAAGCTCCTGCCAATTGAAAATGGAGGTCATCTTCTTCTCCCTCACCATGAAAGCTCCTCATTGACACCATTTGTGAAGGAATCCAACCCCATTGAGGTCTTCTTGGAGCTTATCTTGTCCATTTGAAGAACTTTCTTATAAGCTACCTCTCCCATCTTCTAGCATTGTTTTCTTCTACCCTTAGGGAAGCTCCATCCTCATTATTGCAAGCCCTTTCTTCCTCATTTCTTGTTTTGACCATTTAGGGTTTGTGTTTGGGGTTTTTTGGAATGTGTTGTAGATTGGCTTTGAGAAAGTTTGATTAGGAGCTTGATTTGCTAGCTTGGACTCAAGGCAAGTGGATGAATGGATATTTTAGTGTTTTCATGTTTTAAGATGAATGCGGTTTTCCATTTCATGCTTTTAGTGATTTACTATATATGCTTCTTTCCATGATTTCCATTTATTTCAAATATGTATATGGATAGGCCTCATTCCTCTTATTTAACTTCTTAGAAAATGTACGCACTTGATTTTGTTGAAACTTTCTCTCTTGGGTTATTATGGATTTCAGTTGTGATTGGGTTTCTTTGATGAATGAGGAAGAATGAGATGAATGTGATGCACTTTTATGGGTGTTTCAATTGAGGAATAAGTGTGTTTTTGAAGAGGCAATAAGTCCTCATTTATGTACAAAAAGGATGCTTAGAAATGTATGCAAAGGGGAGAAAGGAAGGAGCCGAACTACACATCAGAAATAGCTTCTGTGAAAGTTCGCTCGAGCGACCTTGACAGTTCACTCGAGCGAACCCCATTCAGAAGACAATTGGCTCAAGCCAATATGACAGATCGCTCGAGCCAACCTGACCTAGGCAGGCCCGCTCGAGCGAACCCTTCCAGAGAGCCCATGGGTTGAGCGAACTTCAAGTCCGCTCGAGCCATGTGCGCTGTTGACCTGGGGCTGTGTTGGGGGCTTGGGTATGATGTTTAAATTCTTGGAAGAGGTTTGTTGGGAGCCCTATTGTGATGGGGAGATTCAGGAGGCGATGTATGGAGCCCGTTTGAGAAAGAAATCCTATCACTAAGACTTATTAATGGCTTTCAATCTTACCAATGTGTTTAGGGAACTCGGAATGTCTCTAAAACTCAAGGAGTACCAAGTCTATGTTGAAATCGACACACGGGACCCTATTCACATTGAATGAATCTTGAACCCCGATGCGTGGCCCAGGAATTTTGGAAATTCATTGTGTTCTATTTTTCCCGAATTTTTTATATGCACTTCTCGAAATTCATGTTGCATGAATACATGAATAAGCATGCCCCAAAAACACTGAAATTGTACTTTAGCATTTTGTTAGCCCCGTTATGCATTGCCCGAGAATAAAGTGATATTTGTGCCTATGAGTACCCCATTCCGCCCATTTATGTGTTTTACATCATATGTATATTTGCACATGTCCCAATTTCTTTCATGTGACCTAGGTCCCCCTCCCGTCCCGCTAGCTGCAGCCTGGATCCCATCCTGTCCCAATACCCGGTTCGCTACCGTGGTTCGTCCCGTATAGTTATATATACATAAATATATATATATATATATGTATATTTCGTTGAGTCTCATCACTTCGTGTGTTAGAGATCAACGCCCCGATGTGCTCTCATCACTTTGGTGATAGAGGATTTAGCTTTGTGTGGTTGCCATCTTGCTTGTTCCTTGTTCATTGGCACCTTACCTGTTTTTATATTGCATATGAGTTTCTAACACATGATGCACTCTATTTCATGAAATTTACTATTCAAAAAGGTTTTAATGTTTTCCAAGGTACATTTAAATATTGTTTGTTGTTATATCTTTTCACCCACCTGCCAGACCGTCGTGTCTAACCCATTCTTTGGTACTCAGGTCAAGATGCCGGTTATCCCGAGGAGGAGCCAGAGGAGGCAGCCAGAGAGCCGCAACAAGTAGGAGAGTGGCAGACTGACGATGTCATGTAGACACTCGGTCAGGCCTTGAGATACGGAACATTTTGGAGATTTTGGCTAACTCATTTTTTTGGTTGTACTGGCCTTTATTTTTTGGGGAGTGACTAATTAACTGATCTTTTGTATAAACATTTAACATTTTCTTTTGGGAAAAATGTTATAATGATCATTGCTCACTCTGACATCAAGTTGTATACACGTGCTATCAGTCTTGTGATTTTGAAATGAATTATGAATTATGAAATCGCGTGCACGGAGGTTATGGTATTCTTGTTGATCCGTGTATGTATTAGCCAAATAAACATATGCACCAATGCTCTTGGCATCTCATCATCTAATATCGTCCCGATCCCGGATTAGGTCGGTAACCCGGTCCGGGGTCGCGACATTTCCAGCTTTTGCCTTTCGGCTTGGACCTTGCAATTGACTTTTCTGTCATCAAGGCAGTTGGCTTCTTCTTCATGATGCCTTCAGTCGCTACCAGCTAGCTAGATAGCTCAGCTAGGGTCAGATTCATTTTATTCATACTATAGTTGATCTTGAAATGGTTGAAAGTATCTAGCAGCGACTCGCGGATCATGTCGATCTACGATTCTGCTTCAATCGCAACACCCAGTACATCTAACTCATTCAATGAGTCCATCATTTTCAACATGTGATCCTGTGTTAGGGCTCATAGCAGTCTACCTAGTAGGCCTCCCTTAGTCTCCAAACATCTCCTTTTAAGTTCGATATAATATCAGATGCAGTCTAATAGGATTGATGTCGATGTTGTAAAACACTAGACATGGATGCCTACATATAGCACCTGGCCATCTCATCATCTTTGATCCATTTGGTGTAAAGGTCCTTTTGGTCCTGTGATGCATCTAGCCCAGACTCCTTAGGGCTGGGTGTGGTAAGGACATATTTGTATCTTGAAGCAGTTAGGACAATATCCAAGTTCCTTTTCTAGTTCATGTAATTGGATCCAACCAACTTATTCTGGTTGAGGATGGTCACAAGTGGATTGAAAGTAAATGAATTCATGCTTGAATAAAACTGTAGCACATAACCATACATTCAATTAAAGAATATAAATGACATTAGGGTTTAGTATTCTACCGAATTTATGTGGGAATCCTTATAACCACTAAATTCAGAATACATCAGAATTCCAATCCCTTGGGGTATGCCTCCTTGGTGAGTTCAGATACCACCTAGACTTGTGCGGATCAAAGTTGGTCAAAATTAAGATTAAAATCAACTATCCATGATCCCCATCATTTATTATTATCTTAGGTATCTCATACCAAATAATGTATGACTCCCGATTAGCTTCGTTTTCTAAAATACATGAGGCAAATCCTTGGGGATACTACTTAATTGTTTTAGTTAAGTGTGACCTACCAACTAGCATTGCGTGATAGCCGTTGTGGGCAAATCCTCCTTAGGGAGTGGGCCCCCACCCCGTCTCACCAACACTATCCATAAGGAGATCCATATCTAGTAACCAGACAAATAAAAGCCCTCCATGGGGAACGGACATTCTCAAGATGGCGCGAGGCTAATACTTTCCTTACAATGGACCTATGGTGAAAAACCATAGGGATTTCTTAATTTAAATGTCCCGCTCCCACTTAATATTTTAGAATTGTGGATTTCTTTTAAAGGTCTATGAGCCCACCATAAAACAACAAATCATCTCATGATATGACTAATGATTGGTTCCAAGTCAAGTTATATTTAAGAAAAGTCCAGTTTCTAAGATTAGTATTACCAATGGGTCCATCTCATGAGTCCACCAATACTAATTAGAAATCTTTCCAAAAATCAAATTGATTTGACCAATTTTGGAAACTGTTATGTTTGGATCAGATTTGCAAACATTCTATAATAAGCAAACATCCATAAAAAGAAAGTGCTAAAAATAGAAGCTAGTCCTCTCCTCCACATGGCCCAAGTGGAATATACTTCTTAGACTTTCCAAAACTTTGGGATTCCTCAAACTCTTTGGACAGCTCCAAAATACTTTTGATAATCTTCAAACTCTTAAATTAGGAGTCCAACTTCACTTTCCTTCTTTGTCTCGGACATCGCCAGAATTTACAAAATTAGAAAATTACATAAATTCCTATGCCTCGACGATGAGACTTACATGATAATCTAATCATGGAAATAAAAGAGATACAGGGAAATTCACCATGCATTGCCCTTTAACGAAAAACCAAAGAAACCATTGTCGCGACCCCGGACCGGGAATCCAGGATCGGGACTAAATGATTAATGATTGATCCACATCACATCTGTTTAAATGATAACATACATTTATTTAATTTCCCACAGGTGTCCGCGATGAGGATATCACAACCATAAATGAACATTTCTATTAAGTGCGGAAGCGTGTAGCAAATCAAATGGTAGTTCACTTCTAATCACAAGTTAAATCACATGTATAATCAAGTATCAGAATGAGCAATGATCATTAGCATGTTACCCAAAGCAAGTTAAAGTTTATACAATTATCATTTAATTACATTTCCCAAAAATAGAGGCCCACAAGGCCAATATAACCAAAAACCAATCCAAAGAATGGTTAAATAGTTTTCCCCATCATGTCACGTCTCTCGTAGCAACCAAACGTCTACATGACGTCATCAGCACGCCACTCAACTAACTGTTGCGGTTCTACGACCGCCTCCTCGTGCTCCTCCTCGGGGTAACCAACGACGAGACCTGAGTACCAAAGAGTAGGTCAAACACGACGGTTTGGCAAATGGTAAAACACAATGACAATATGAAAATACATGAATTTAACTCCAAAAACATTTGAACCTGTTTAAATGACAATTTCTCTAAACAAGATAAAACATTTATTCAAATACGGATATGCATCATAAAACATGTAAAGGTAACCAAGGGAACGGGAAACAATCAAGATGGCAACCACACGAAGCTAAGTCCTCTATCACTAAAGTGATAGAGCAATAACTAGGCACTGATCTCAGTCACTCGAGGTGAGGAGAAACAGTGGTTCTTATAAATACATATACATATACTATACATGACCACGGTAGCGAGCCGGGCATCGGGGACCACAGTAGCAATCTGCGGCATCGGGACAAGACCACGGTAATAACCGGGTAGCGGGATCCAAACTGCGGTTGGCGGGACAAGTAGGGGATCTCCAAGTCGGTGGATCAGACCAACAAGGTTATCCAAGCTTAGTGGTGCCGACTCATAGGTCAAATATAATCGAGACATATGCAGTTAAATCAAGTACCAGAAATAAACGGACAAGACGGGGGTGCTCAAGGGCACACTATCATTTCATGTGGTGCAATGCACTTCAAAACAAGTAGCTATATCAAGTGTAATTCAATGCTTTCGGGAAAACAGGGCATGTAGTACAAATCTCGGGATCGATAAAGTACAATAAACAATTTACATTTTTGGGTAAAATATCTATTCGGAGTGAATAGGGACTCCGTATGTCAGTCTACTAACAATCTGGTACTCCTTGAGTTTGGGAACATCCCGGACTCCTTATACACTCCGAATTTTCAAAACCTCAAATGCAATCTTCGTGATATGGTTTCTTTCCCAAATGGCCTCATACAATCCATAATAATTCTCCTTGACATAGAGGGTTCCCAAAGAATAGTCCCAAACCGTTAAAATAGTTCATCATTGTCCCAACATAGCCTTGCCCAACGTGGCCCATCGCTAGAGCGGACTGGAGAGTTCGCTCGAGCGAGTCGCTCTCTGGAATGGTTGTCTGGGTGGGTTCGCTCGAGCGAAGTTGAGGTCGCTTGAGCGAACTCATTGGGTCGAGCGAATATTTAAATGCGTTCGAACGAACAACTCTCTGGAACAAGTTCTGGGATGACCGCTCGAGCGACCAAGCTACTGGAATGCTCCGAGTCCCTTTCTGGGCAGGTCGCTCGAGCGAAGTGCCATGGTCGCTCGAGCGAACTGTCCAGAAACTGAATCTGGACCAGTTTAGCTCCTCTCTATCTCTACCTTCTACAACTCCTTTTCTGCCACTTTTATACACTACATGAGGAGTCTACAACCTCAATCAAATAACATTCAAATCTTTCACCACATCCATCCCATTCTCCTTCATCCATATCACATTCAATATAAGGAAAGAAAGATGGAAACCACTTCACATAAGATATAAATATTTGAGACAAATAAGAGGAATTAAATGTTATGAACTAACACATCTCTTGGACCATAAATGCACCATTAATACTTCTATGAACATTTATTTCAAAACAAGGTAATAAATATACATTAATGGAAAATATCCAAAGTCAATGAAAGCATAGGGAAAATCAATCATCCACTTGTCTTAAGTCTCTATTCAAGCAAATCAAGCTCTAACAATCTTCCAAGACAATGGTCCAAGCTACAAGGCAAAAACCCCAAAATAAAACCCTAAAATGGTCAAACAATGAAATAGGAGGAAAGAAGCTTCAATAACAAGGATGGAGATTCCCTTAAGCTAGGAGAACACAAATCCAGAAGAAGAGAAGGGTTACTTACTTGCAAGGTCCTCTAATGGCAATGGTAAGCTCAATGAAGGTCTTGGGATGGGGTTTTCTCCACAAAACTATCAAGAGAAAGCTCTCAAGGAGGTGAAGAAGATGATGGTCTCCACTTCCCAAGTCGTGCAAGGTTGGTGTGGATTGGAGATGGAGAAGCAAGAAGAAGAAGAGAAAAGCAAGAGAAACCCTAGGTTGTTGGTTTGTGCTGGAACAAATGAAGAATGAATGGAAAAGAAGAATGGCCTCCCTTTGTTAACAAATGAGTTGGGTCCCATTACTAAAGGAGCTAGTTTGGCTGAAATCATCTCTTTTGGGACCTCGGATGAATTCGACGAAGAAAGAAGAATTGATCGTCGAAATATCTAGTTTCCAAAAAGTATATGTTTTGCGGGTTTCGGGAATATCAAGTTTTAGGTACAGATTTTGTGCACAATGACTGTTTTGCCCTCCAGGCTATGAAATCGGGTTTCGGGATCTCGAACGGGGACGGGATCAACATAAAAGTTGTAGGGATTATCAATACTAATAAAACGGGATTAAAACCATGAATGCAAAAACCTTCGATAAATCCTCAAACATATGCAATGTCATAAAAAGGAACCCCCAAAGGGTCCCACTAACACAAGACAATCAAAATTCCCCAAAACTAATTCAAAAGCTATTCCAAACTCAACTTAGCCAAAAATCACTAATCAAGCTTAGAACTAACACGCAACTTAATTAGCACTAATCGGGTTCTCTCGGGTCGGGGTCTTACAACCATGATGCCTTTTATACTTAGTCTCAAATAAACCAACAACCATGAAAGAAATTAAAAGACTTGTGGGCCACATGGAGAGGACAAGATAACCTGCATAGTTAGTATCTCATACAACCATACAAATCACTAAAGCAGGCTGCCAAACAATGCTGGAAAAACAGGTCGCCAAAGAAGACCCGAAACAAAAATAAAAATAAAAAATTTTGCACCTGCTGTGTCAGTATACCCGGTCGATCGGGCAGAGGGCTCGGTCGACCGGCCTACAATCACCCAGTCGACCGGGCAAGAAGCCAGGTCGACTGGACTAACGAAGACATATTTTTTGGTTTTTTGAAATAGAGTCCAATCTCTTCTAAAACACTTTTGGAGTCTTCCAATGGCTTCCTACCATCCTTCCATCATTGTAAAACCCTTTTGTGACAATCCAAATATGAATCTACTATTAAATCAAGCAAATTCATCAAAACTGGTCCTTACATAGCCTTTGCTCTATTCTCTTCACATCTCATGCAAAGATTAGAACAAGCTTACTGATCTAACATGATTAGAGATGATGTATGGCTCTGATACTAATTGTTGGAAATATGTGAGCCTCGTGGATAGGTTTAAAAAACTTTTGACCCACTTGACTCTAGGATCAAATACCCATAAGGCAACAAAACTCAATATAGGATCTAAGTCCTCAATCTCATGATCAAGATCAGTAAATCACTATCTCCAAAATAGTATCTAGCATCACCCTGCAACCAAAATAAATCCACAACAAACAAGGAAGTAGATATACCTTTGGAGCTCGGTAGTGCTCTAATGGAGATGAAGACAATTAGCTTGAACAATAACCCTTCTTGTAGCGAATTAGGATCTCCAAGACCTTGTTGTCTTCCACGCTATGACATGCTTCAGATCTCTTTCCTCAAAAAGAATGGTGGGATCTTCAAGAGAAAACAACTAGAAGAACTAAGGAAATATCGGAAGAGAAACTAGAAGGAGGAGAGGAGAGAGGGCATACAACTCTTGCACCTAGGGGCCTTGGCCTAAATCCCTATATATAGAGATAAGCATGGACGTCCAACCCCTTTTATCTCCTATATTTATAGCTCTAAGCATCCTCCACTTACTAATAATTATTAGAAGTCTCAATTCCAAAAGAATTAGTAACTTTCTTCTTTCTTTTACCATAATTAGAACTCTCACTTCCAATAGAATTAGTAAGTTTCTATTTCCATTCCTTTTGAGTTCAATTAGAATTAGTAATGATCTAATCTTAGGCTAGCGTGGGGACCACTAGGGATTCCAAAGAAAACTGGCTCCAACTGGAACACCGCAACCCCACATCTTATGTGCAACCTGGGCCCACAGTTAATTGCAAATAACTCCACTATATAAATGCAATTGCACTCCAGTCTTATGAATAAATTACAAGAAGACCCTAAACTTCCCTATCACCACAGGTAGGCCCCTCCATCAATATCCATGGATTAATTGGATTAAACATGTCCCACCAATTTAGATCCACATCTTATTATCCTTAAGACCCAATTAATCACAATAATCATCAATACCATCCAATTAATTCTTAATTGAGATGTGTGCGCACTTGCCAATGATAAATCCATTAATTGGCAAAAGGGGATAATAAAGATAGATTCCATCTTGACCATTAAATGTTCATGCAGTCCTACTACCACATACTCAAGACACTAAGGTGTTGACCTACAGTTGGCCTCACTCAATGGTGACTCAAAGCAAATGAATAGATAGAAACTTGAGTTCAATAATATCTCAGGATTGAGAGCCTATTGCTAGGGAATTATGAGATCAAACCTTGAAGTAAAGACAGTGTTTCATAAGGTGCTTCTCACAGTCCTTTAATACATCCAATGTTCCAGTAAAATGATCCAAAGTCTTACACTCCGATGATCGAGACAGGTCACACTTTCTCATAGTGATCATAATACTGCAACCTTGTTAGATAAGATGCCCAATCTCTTCACCGGTTGTGAATCGATTTAAGTATAAGATTTGTGACATGTCTTTCATATGTGGATCTCATCTACACGCACGTGTTACATGCTAATATAATCGTGGGCTCTGGTTCATCTCATGAACCATCATGTCATATGTATTGGTTATGCGCAAGAAGTAATAAAACATCATTCATCTCATGAATAGAAATTATGATTTTATTGATAAATGAATCAATTTATTATTACATCATCCACTGGATTGAGACCACATAATCTAACATGTCACTCTAACATGGGCGAGGGAGATTTCTTTCGATCAAAGAAGGTTTTGAAGTTTGAGAGTAATAGTTTTTATCTAATCAATGTAACTTATATTTCTTTGAAAACAAAACAAATATAAGATGTTTAAAGGGCCCAACCTTTGCTAGAATTCAAGGAATTCTTGTCTGCAGAATTTCTAAATTCCCATATATGGTAGAATTTCTAAAAGCTCCCATGGACTTGGCCATCCAGAAATTCCACAAAAATATAAAATGGCTAGAATTTCTAAATTTCTAAAGTCATTGGAGACCTTTCTAGTGACTTATATTTTGAAATGCTTGACAAGAAATAAGGCATTTGCAAATGATAAGATAGTCACATTATGTCCCAAAAACTCCAAGATCCTAAGGTAGCATTTGGTTCACTGTAATGGCCTTAGGCAGGAATGGAATAGACAGTGAATGAGTATGGAATGGAATGAGGCAGGAATAGTCATTTCCATTTCAACGTTTGGTTTTACTGAAGAATCAATCCAGTAATAGAATTCTTATTCATGTTCTTGCGTTTGGTAAGTTTGGAATGATGCCTGGAATAGAATAAAATTTACATAAAATTGACTAAAATACCCTCCTCCTCCTCCCCCCTCCCAATCGTCGGCTGGGAAGGAGACTAGCCGGCAGGTCCCGGCTGCAACGTCTGAGCCGGTCTCCCAGAGAAGCTGAATCTCTTTCGGAATCACCTTCTGGTTAAGGGGTATCTTAGATCGTAGACCTCATCGGGCAAGTCGGTGAGCGCCGATCTAGACCGTTGATTCCCCTTGAGTTGGGTCCCGCGGGGGCCATAGGTGGGCTCAGATCGAGAGTGAGAGAGGAGAGAGTCGGCTTGGGAGAGGTGGGTGGGGTAGCAGACGGTGTGGGCGTGGAGGGAGGGGGCATCTTTGAGGACGGATGAGAACCAGGTGGGGAGGAGGAGGACCACATGATGGAGTCGTGGCTGAGGACGAAGACGAGGAAGTTATAGGGGGAGAGGCATTTGAGGACTTCAAGGGATTTGCGGATCTCGAGGATGGATTGGTGGGGGATGGTGTGGGAGGTGGCATAGTGGAGGATGACGTCGAGATGGGAGGCAGAGGAGGAGGAGGAGGAGGAAGGGTTGAGGGAGCAGAGGAATGAACTGTCGGATCTGAGGCGGGTGATGGAGAGGAGGAGGGCCCCACAGAAGATGATCGTCATCGCCATGGCCACAAACCATGGTCTCTCTATTAGCATCAGACGCATCTTCTAGAATCAGCTTCTGGTTCCTGTTGCAGAAGCCCAGAGAGGGGGGGAGAGAATCAAGAGGGAGGGAGGAAGAAGAAGAAGAAAAGAGAAAAAAGAAGGTGGAGGAGTCCCAGCTGGCGACTAGGAGGAAGAGGGTGGAGGGAGGAGGGGTTGATGTGATAAAGGGGTATTTTGGTCTCAAGAAAAATTTATAAAGGAATGGAATGGTCATTCCTCTACCTCCCCAGTGCAATGACCATTCATCTACATAAAGGAATGGTGATTCCGGAGGCAATGGTCATTCCACCAATTTTTTACGAATCAAACGTGGTAATGATCATTTCGTTGTAATGTTCATTCCATTCCGACCTTCGTTGCAGCGAACCAAACGCTACCAAATTCATGTTAAGCAATCCAGGAAAGAAACATGCCCAAAGTCTCGCTTTGGCCGATAAAAATAATTCCAAGATCGTATCTTTAACCATTAGAAGAGCCTTTGTTAATTTATGTTAACAAGCGAATAAATGATCATGAAATGTGATAGTACATATGGCTGTGATCTTCCTACCCGTGGTGGGCCACATCACTTTCCCTTGGCTTGGCACACTCCATTCTTCCTCTCTCCAGTCTGCCATCCTAAACCTGCCGCTAAGGATATGTTTGGCAAAAATCCTCTAAGAGGAATCCATATCAGTTGTGAGAACCCGACCCCTAATTTCCTGGATTAGTGTTGTTTTATTTGTGGATTAGTTTCTTTTAGTGGGATTAGTGTTTGTTGGGTTGAGTTTGTGAGCTAGAATGGTTTTTCACTAGTTTTTGGGAGTTTTGAGTGCCTTTGTGATTAGTGGGACCCTTTGGGTGTTCTTTTAGTGACCTTGCGCGTGATTGGGAGATTATTTAAATTTCTGATAATTCTTGTTTTAGCCACATTTGACTTATTTTGTTATTCTCTACAACTTTTGTGTTGACTTCGTCCCCGTTCGAGACCCTGAAACCCTACTTTCCTAATGTTAGGGGCAAAACAGTCTTTTCACACCAAATCTGGACCCAAATTTCGAGATCCCAAAACCATGCCAAAATTATACTTTTTGAAAACTAGATTTTATGAGAAACATTTTCCTCTTCTTCGTCGATTGTATCCGAGGCCCAGAAATTGATGTTTTACCCTTGGCACGTCTTAAGTGTGGTGGGGCCCACACCCACCCATTATAAAAAGATAACTCTCCCCTCTTCTCCCTCATTTGTTACAGCCCAAAGGGGGAGCTCTGCAAATGAGCCTCCCCTCCCTTTTCTTCTTGTTTTCTCCTCCCCATTCATGGAGGGAAACCCTTTCCATTTGGAAACCCAACCATGCCATCTTCTTCCTCATCTCTCTAGCTTCCCATGGATGCCATTATTGTGCAAAACCAAGGTGGGGCAGCCCCTATTTCAAGCTTCTTCTTGTTGATTGATGGCCCTAGAGGTAAGGACTTCTTTCCATCTTCTATTGTTGAGCTATGGTTTTCCCTTAACTTCTATTTCTTAGTTTGGTTTGAGCCCATTCCTTGTCGTTCTTGATTTGCCATTTTAGGGTTCTAAATGGGTTTGTTTTTTGGGGTTTTTGGCTATGCTTGTAGGGTTGCTTGAGAATGTTTGGAGAGCTTGATTAGCTAATTGGAACCCAAGGCAAGTGGATGAATGGATGGTTTGAATGTCATCAAGTTTTATGAGAAAATCCTAAATTTTGTTACTTGTTCTTGATAATTTGATACATGTTTCCACATATGCTTCTTGCCACATTTTTATTGATTTCGAAAATGCATATTAATGGGTCTTTCCCTCTTGTTAAATCTCTTGGAAAGGTATGCATTTTATTTGGTCAAAGTTGTTCATGTGGTTTTATAGAAATGTGGTTGATTTTATTGTTTTTCCATACATGCTTATTTATTACTTTGACTTGAAATGAATGCTCATGAAGAGCCTTGATAGTGCATTTATTGTCATAGAGATGTATTGGTTCATAGCATTTAATTTTTCCTTGTTTTATCTCAAATGTACTCTTGTGTGTAGTGGTTTCCTTCCCTCTATTCATTGTATTTGAATATGATATTGTTAAAGGAGGTTAGAATGGATGTTGTTGGGAAAATTATGTTGATTTGGATGAAGTTTTGAGCCCCTCTTGTGGTGTATATAAAGGGGCTAAAAGGAGATTGTAGAAGGAAGAGATAGAGAGGAGCTGAACTGCCCTGGAATCAGTTTCTGGACAGTTCGCTCGAGCAAACATGACACTTCGCTCGAGCGAAGTGTCCAGAAAAAGGGTTCGGAGCATTCCAGTAGCTTGGTCGCTCGAGCGGACCCCTTGGTCGCTCGAGCGGACATCCCAGAATTCGTTCCAGAGAGTCGTTCGTTTGAACGCACTAAAAACTTCGCTCGAACCAATGAGTTCGCTCGAGCGACCTCAACTGCGCTCGAGCGAACCCACCCAGACAACCATTCCAAAGAGCTCCTCGCTCGAGCGAACTCTCCGGTTCGCTCGAGCGATGAGCTTTGTCGGTCAAAGGCTACGTTGGGACAATGATGAACTATTTAAACGTTTTGGGACTATTCATTGAGAACCCCTCTATGTCAGGGAGATCTACTAAGAAATGTATGAGGCCATTGGAGAAAGAAACCACATCACGAAGATGTCATTTGAAGTTTTGAAAATTCAAAGTGTATAAGGAGCCCGGAATGTCCCCAAACTCAAAGAGTACCAAATTGTTATTAGATTGACATACGGGATCCCTATTCACTTCAAATAAATCTTGAACCCGACACTTTCCCGAAATCTTAATTGTTTATTGTATTTCACTGTTCCCGAGATTTATATTACATGACTTATTTTCCCGAAAGCATCGAAGTTACACTGGTAACAGTTACTTGTCCCGAAATGTATTGCTCGACATGAAATGACAGTGTGCCCCTTGAGCACCCCGTCCTGCCCGTTTATTTATTTGTACTTGATTTATTTGCATATGTCTCGATTTGTTATTTGACTTATTAGTCGGCACCACTAAGCTTGGATAACCCTGTTGGTCTGATCCACCGACTTGGAGATCCCCCTCTTGTCCCGCCAACTGCAGTTTGGATCCCGCTACCCGGTTATTACTGTGGTCTTGTCCCGATGCCGCATATTGCTACTGTGGTTCCCGATGCCCGGCTCGCTACTGTGGTCATGTATAGTATATGTATTTATGAGATCCACTGTTTCTCCTCACCTCGAGTGACTGAGATCAGTGCCTAGTATATGTATATGTATTTATGAGATCCACTGTTTCTCCTCACCTCGAGTGACTGAGATCAGTGCCTAGTTATTGCTCTGTCACTTTAGTGATAGAGGACTTAGCTTCGTGTGGTTGCCATCTTACTAGTCCCCGATTCCTTGGATACCCTACATGTTGTATATTGCTTATTTGTTTTCCGGTAAATGATTCATTTCTTTTATGAAAGTTATTATTTAAACAGGTGTTAATATTTTCCAAGGTAAATTCAATTATTGTTATATTATTTCCCGTTCCTTGTACATACACACGTTTTAAATAAATACCCGATTTGTTAAATACCCGTGCTTTTAAATATGTTTTAAATGACACTTGTTTTGCCAGATCCCTAGGTTTACACTTGTTTTAAATAAATACCCGATTTGTTAAATATCCCTGCTTTTACATATGTTTTAAATGAACATCGGCTTTGCCAGATCTCTATGGTTACACCCGTTTTAAATGAATACCCGGTTTGTCGAATACTAATGCTTTTAAATATGTTTCAAATGAACGTTTGTTTTGCCAAACCTCTATATTTACACATGTTTTTAGACGAACACCCGATTGTCAAATATCTATGCTTTTATAGATGATGTAAATGAACATATGTCTTGTTAGATCTCCATGTTTTGCCCATGCTTGAAACTAATACATGATTTGTCAGGAGATCCACGATTTTGCAACCGTTTAATTATATGCAGCATTTGATCAAATAGCGTGATTTATCACATGTTTTATTCTGCAGTATATTTATTATCTTTTCATCCACCTGCCTGTGAGAACCCGACCCCTAATCTCTTGGATTAGTGTTGTTTTATTTGTGGATTAGTTCTTTTAGTGGGATTAGTAGTTGTTGGGTTGAGTTTGTGAGCTAAAATGGTTTTTCTTCTAGTTTTGGGCTTTTGAGTGCTTTCGTAGCTTGTGGGGCCCTTTGGGGGTTCCCTTTTCGGCTTTGCTTTTCTTGTGAGATTTTCCCGATTTGCTTCGTATTGTGTTTTTGGCCCATTGCATTCATCTTGAGGAACCCTACAACTTTCATGTTGATCCCATATCCATTTGAGAACCCGAAAACCGATTTCTTGGCCTTGAGGGCAAAACAGTCTTTTCTCACCAAATCTGTACCCAAAACTCGATATTCTCGAAACCCGCGAAACATATACTTTTTGGAAACTAGATATTTCGACGATCATTTCTTCCTTCTTCGTCGAATCCATCCGAGGTCCCGAATTAGATGATTTCAGCCACCCAAGTCCCTTAAGTTGTGGGACCCAAACCCCACTTGTTTATAAGAGGAACCCATCTCCTTCATTGCTCATTCTTCACCATTGTTCCAGCTGAGCCTAGGGCTTTTCTTGCAACTTCTTCTTCTTCTTCTTGTTTCTTCATCTCCAAGCCACACCAAGAGTTCATCAATCAAGAAATGGAGACCACCTTCTTCTTCCTCATCTTGCAAGCTTTCCATTGATACCATTTGTGAAGAGAACCCTCCATCACAAAGCTTCCATTGAGCTTACTCTTGCCATTAGAGGACCTCCCAAGTAAGTGATTCTTCTCATCTTCTAGATTTGTAATCTTCTAGCCTTAGAGAAGCTCCACCTTGATTATTGGAAAGTTTCATTGTCATTTCATTGTTTAACCCATTTTTGGGTTGTTTTGGGGGTTTTTGTAGAGATTGTGGATCTTGAGCCTAAGAGGTGATTAGGAGCTTGATTTGCTTGATTAGAGTCAAAGGCAAGTGGATGAATGGATTATTTTGATTATTAACATGTTTTGTGAGAAAATCTTGATTCATTAATGGTTTTGGTGATTTTAATAGTTGTCTTTAATATGATTAATATTGATTTCAAGATGTGCTTATTGATGAGTTATTTCTCCCTTGTTAATCTCTTGGAAATGTATGTATCATAGTGTCAAGATTTCAAATGATTTCACATGAATGAGTTTTCTCCACCTTGTGATTAATTGTGAATGGAAAGAATGGAAAGAATGGAAAGAGAGGAACTTGAAATGAGGAGCTCTTTAGCTCATGTTATTGTCTTGGAAACATGTATTTAAACCATCTTGTTTATGGTTCTTTGTGGTTGATTATTTGTTGGAAGGAAAGGAAAAAGAGGAAGAAAAATCAGTTTTCCCGGACCTGCTGTACCCAGGTCCGATCGATCGGACCTACATGCCGATCGATCGGACTGTCAGTAACTGTAAGCCTTTTTGGGCCGATCGATCGGCCGATCGATCGGACCCTGTACATTCTGGTACAGAAATTTCGACCGATCGATCGGCCGACTCAGTTTGAGTCCAGTGAAATTTGATATTGTGTTTTTTTTTTGAAACCTTTGGGCCTTCTATGAGTCCTAGAGGTATATACCTTAGTGTTAAGACCAATTGTACCCTAATCTAAGGTCTCTAAGACTAGGGAACTAAAAGAAAAGAATGGTGTTGATTCAGACACTAATTCTTGGTTCTAGGTGGGACCCCGACTACCCTTTTTGGACTGTTTGGACCATGTGTGAGAATGTCTTGAGCCGACACGCCTCACGGTTGGTTCGGTGGCATCGAAGTTCAATCCATTTCAATCTTGAACGGGATGGAACGACGCGATATCTTCTTTATATCTAAACACAAGTCTATTTCCTTGGTTATCGCTAATTCTATTCCTTTCGATGACTGAATCGGTTACTCGATGTTTCCGGAGTAATGTCATGCCTAGGATGGACCGTTTATAATCTTGATTCTTGCTATTGTAATACCTAGTACTACCCATAAGCTCATTTTAAGTTTGGAAAAATAGTAAAAGTGCATAAGGAGCCCGGAATGTCTTCTAACTCAAGGAGTACCAAGTAATTGTCATAATCGACATACGGGACCCCTATTCACTTAAATAGATCTTGAAACCGATATGTTTACCCGAAATTGTTATAGTTCATTGTTTCACCTCTTTTCCCGAGATTTGCATTACATGACTTGTTTTCCCGAAAGCATTGAAGTTACACTAGTAACAGTTATTGGTCCCGAAATGTATTGCCCGATATGAAGTGATAGTGTGCCCTTGAGCACCCCCGTTTTACCCGTTTATTTACTGTACTTGATTTACTTGCATATGTCTCGATTGGTTTTGACCTATGAGTCGGCATCACTAAGCTTGGATACCTTGTCGGTTTGATCCACCGACTTGGAAATCCCTCTCCCGTCCCGCCAGCTACAGTTTGGATCCCGATACCCGGTTATTGCCGTGGTCCCGTCCCGATACCCGGTTCGCTACCGTGGTCCCGTTCCCGTATATTTATTATTGTATATATGATTTACGTTGAGTCTCCTCACCTTGTGTGACTGAGACCAACGCCCCGCTCTTGTCACTTCGGTGATAGAGGACTTAGCTTCTTGTGATTGCCATCTTGCCAGTTCCCGATTCCTTGGACACCCGACATGGTTTATATTGCTTACTTGTTTTCAGTTAAATGATTCATTGCTTTTATGAAAGTCGTTATTTAGATAAGTGTTAATGCTCTCTATTGTAAATTCAGTCACTATTATATTGTTTTATGTCCTTTGCACACGTACATGTTTTACATGAATGCCGGTTGGGTGAATACCCGTGCTTTTACACATGTTTCTAACGATCGATGGTTTTTGCTAGAGTTATATGATTACACATGTTTTAAAATGAATACCCGAGTTATTAAATGTCCATGCTTTGGAATGCGTTTTAAATGACACTCGTTTTGTTAGATCCCGATGTTTATACATGTTTTAAGTGAATACCCGAATTGCTAAACATTCGTGCTTTGTTTTAAATGACACAAGTTCTGCCAGATCACTATGTCTATACCGGTTTCAAATGAATACCCGATTGGTTAAATATCCCTGTTTTGAAATATGTTTTAAATGACACGTGTTTGTCAGATATCTATGTTTATACCTGTTTTTAAATGAATACCCGAATTGTTAAAATATCCATACTTTGGAATAGGTTTAAATGAACATTAGTCTTGTTGGATTTCTTTGGTTACACCTGTTTTAAACGATACCCGATTTATTAAATATCCATACTTCTACATAGGTTTCAAATGGACATTGGTTTTGCTAGACTGCTATGAATACCTGGTTTGTTGTATACTTGTGTTTTTACTTAAGTTTCAAATGATCGTTGTTTTGCCATACCGTTATATTTATACATGTTTTAGACGAACACCCCATTGTCAAATATTTATGATTATAGATGATGTAAATGAATACATGTTTTATTAGATCTTCACGTTTTACCCATATTTGAAATGAATACAGGTTTTCCCCGAGATTCCCAACCTTGCACCCGTTTAATTATATGCAGCACTTGATCGATTAGCATGATTTATTATATGTTTTATTCTTTAGTATATTTGTGATCTTTTCATCCACCTGCCAGACCGTCGTGTCTGACCCACTACTTTTGGTACTCAGGTTCAGATTTCTTCGCCCCGAGTTGAGTGTTTTTGTTGGCTGTGGAGCCATGCCTTGCCGGTTGTTTTGTCGGCTATGTCATGTAGACATCGAGCTTGACATCGGAGCTACGTCACATTTGGGTAGTAGTTTATAGCTTTTTGTTGTATGGCTTTTGTTAGCCTTTTCTTGGGATTCTTAATTAATGTACATTGATAATTGTAACTTGAATATATTTGGGAATGTAATATCCTGTTACTGTCAGCTCTGTAAATTATTGTGATGATTACTCCAGTCTGATATGATTCTTGATATAATAGCTATGGGCTAAAGGTTGAGTGCGACGCGGAATCCGATGGCCACGGACTTCGGGTCGCAACGCCACAAATGCTTCCGCAAAATATTCAGAATGTGTTGTCTTCACACACGCGGATCTTGGGAGAAGTAAAATATATTTATGCTTAATCCCATCTCCCGCCCCCGAGGTTTCGGTTCGGGGGTGTGACACTGCCAGACCGTCGTGTCTGACCTACTACTTTTGGTACTCAGGTCCAGGCTTCTTCGTCCCGAGATGAGTGCTTTTGTTGGCTGTGGAGCCATGATTTACAGGTCGTTTTGTCGGCTATGTCATGTAGACATTGAGCTTGACATCGGAGTTGCGTCACATATGGGTATTGGTTATTAACTTGTTATTGTATGGCTTTATTAGCCTTTTCTTGGGATTCTTAATTAATGCACATTGATAATTGTAACCGGAACACATATGGGAATGTAATATCATGTTACTGTCAGCTCTGTACTTTGTTATGTTGGTTACTCCAGTCTGATATGGTTCTTGATATAATAGCTATATGCTAGAGGTTGAGTGCGACGTGGAATCCGATGGCCACGGACTCCGGGTCGTAATACCCCAAAAGCTTCCGCAAATATTCAGAGTGTATTGAAATGTGTCGTCTTCACACACGCGGATCTTGGGAGAAAGAAAAACATATTTATGCTTAATCCCATTCGCGCCCCCGAGGTTCTTGGTTTGGGGAAGTGACATCAGTTTTCCGCGCTATCATAGAAAACCCATGTTTGGGTGCAACATGATGAGAAGATTTCCAAAATCCCAAATCCGCTGAAGAGAGGATATCTACGGTCTGATACCCCCCATTGGACCCCATAAATCATTACTTTTTAAGGGGGGTATATAATGCCCATTTTCTGCGATAAATCAAAAGGCCCGAGGTCTCCCGATTACAAAACCCTCTTGAGTCTTCCATCGTTTTTCTTACTAATGCTACCAGGGAGGCGACGACGATAGCTACTATGATCGAAGGCGATCAGACCTGCTCCGACACACCCAGAGGTGGCTGGACTCCGCATTGCTGCAACTATAGTCTCATTCGTTTTCCTCTCTGAGCAAGGAACAAGGACCTAGGGTCATCTCCAACCCTCATGCAGTACCGGTAGACCTCGACCATCTTCCCACCGTCTGGCTGTACCATCCTATTCCACCATTCCTCTCTCTCTCTCTCTTGTCGAGTCATTCACTACAAAATCAGGTGAGGGTTTTTGTTGTTTTTTCATTTTTTTCCCCATTCTGCAAATTTCTTACCTCTTTTCTTATTTGGGAATGTGATATGTTTCGGTAGCTAGGAAATGTCGCCAATTTTTTGCACTTAGGCATTTTTTTCTATTTGGCATATTGATTCTTCTGTGCTGAAATTGGAAGATAGGTTGAGACTTTTGCCACTCATAAAAGGTCATTAAGAGAATGATAGCTAGGGCCTTCAAGTTTCCTCTCCTGACCACACACTCAAGTTTAATATAATTTGTTTCTTGGGTGTTCTCAACAATAAAGCAATCCAAACTTTAACCCAGTAGTAGTAGTCACTGTCTTTAAGGTTTATCAATGTCGTGTTTTAGTGTCATTCGTCAACACCTAATCAGTGCTCTAAATGTTTCTATGTGGCATTTTTCTTGGATGGTATCTGGTGACATGTATTTAAAGAAGAGTAGTTGCTTTTATACCCATCTCAGTTCTTCCAAGGTCCCTTGTTTCAAAGTTCCTTTTACTACAGCATTTGAAGTCTGTTCTGTTGGCATTATTTGATTATTTTCTTCCTGGAGGGAGGAGCAAAATCATTATCTTATTCTTTGGCATTCTTTTTCTGTAATAATGTACTGGTTTTTCTGTAGGGCGTACATCTTATTGTTGCAAGTTATCAATGTTCTTGAGAGTTGGGACCTGGATCATGTATGTGAAATAATGTCATTTAATAGGTTTTTTATTTCTTGCCGCGACCCCGGAACGGATCCCGGGCCCGCGACGCAGTAGTTGAAACTTTCCCACAGGTTCCCGCGGTGAGGATTCCCAAAGACACGCGGAATCTGACTCGCACGTACAAGCTTTGCGGAAGCGTGTAGCAAAACACAACAAGATGAGCACCAATAAAATATTTAAGTGCTCTAACAATAATAAACAAGACATAGTATCAAAGAAAGAAGCTGACAAGGCATTCCCATTATAATTCAAGTTACAAGACGAACAAGAAAGTGATTTAAGTTTAGTTACAATTCCATAAGAGGCCAACAGAGGCCAATACACTTCTCCAAAATATAACCAAATGAAACCCCATGACAAAAAGGTAATGAGACTCAAGAACCCGCCCGACGTCTAGATGACATCGTCGGGCTGCCACTCTCTCACAGGGGTTGGCTCACAAGCCTCCTCCTGACGCTCCTCCTCAAAGGTAACGTCTCCTGCACCTGGGCACCAGCAAACAAGGGTCAAACACGACGGTTTGGCAGGTAATCAATATAGGCATGAACATGAACAATAACATTTAGAGAAAACATGTAAGCAAATCCTTGATATGAAATACTATCAAAACTAAGGTACATTTTCAAGAATGCGAACAAAGCTAAGATACCGAAACAAACTAGCATGAATACATAATATATCATGAATAGTTATCATCCACAAAGAGCTCATCCTTTCTCTATCATTTATATAATGAAAAGAGCAAGCACGCACAACAAGCACGATATACATAATATAAGCACGACACGATTTCCCATAAAGACGGGAATTCCGGCCGCGGAACCGGACACGCACGATGTGTAATAAATACACGACCAGTCTGCAGACAGACCACATGTTTAAAGACCCCCAGACAGTGGATCAGACTGAAAGGGCAGTCTAAGCTCAGTGGTGTTTACTTAATTCATGAATGCACAAAACACGCGAGATATTAGCAAAACTTGTCGAGATAAAAAGGGGGAAATCACTTATCAAAACACGATGAACACGACTAGCAAGGGCATAATTAATATGCATAACATGCTTAGGAAGTGATCCCCTTTTCCTTGAAACACATCTTCAAAACTAGCTTGTACTTGACTTCAAAACGAGTGCACGATGATATTCATCATATCCAAAAACCAAAGTACGAATACAAAGCCAATCAAGTTCATGCAAGGACCTTTGGTTGATCGTTATGCAGCCGAAGCCCAGATATTGGAATTAAAACAGAATTGGTACCCCAGAAGTTCAAGGACATCTCGGGTTTCGAGTGCATAATATCCGGCTAAAGGCCCCTAAACATGTTCTAGTTTTCATTCTTGCAAAAACTCTTCAAAACAAGCAAATGTGTCAATTTCAGTCAGCTCGCGGTCAGCTGTCGGCTAGCCGAAATGGGAACTGGCGGCTAGCCGCAAGACGACCGACAGGGTGACCGCTGGAAACCCAGGTCTGAAACAGCTCTCTGGAAAAGGACCCGAATTACCCGCGGTTGTCTTACGGTTAGCCGCAAGGGAAGCTGGCGGTTAACCGCGAGCTGACAGCAGGGCTGACCGCCGAACCCTGATGCAAAAGCCAGCTACTGGAAAAGTAACCGCCAAGTTCGGTTAGCCTGCGGTTAGCCGAAGTGGAGACTAGCGGCTAGCCGCAAGCTGACCGCCAATGCACGGGACGCGCGGTTCAGTGCAGGTTTTTCACATCTTTCTTCTACCCTTCTTCTTATTCTCATTCCACCTGCATTCCCTTGAGCCTACATGCTCTCCAAGGGTAAAACACATATTTTTCCCAATCTTAAACATTCAATCCAAAGAAAACATAATCATGAAGCTTGTAAACATATTTGTATGCAAAATTTCCAAAACAACAATGTAGCTTAAAATACACATGCACAATGGTCCTATAGAGATTACTTGCCTTGTCCAAATGCTAAACAATCCTTCTCAAGCACTTCTCTCAAGCTAACTCAACACTACAAGAAAACCCAAGAGAAAACCACACAACTTACTCAAAAATGGAACCAAGGAACCTATTTTAACAAAAGGGTTTGCAAACATGAAAAACATGATCTTAAGGAACCAAAATAACTCCATGAAAGATATGAGTGGAAGCTTTTACCTAGAGAAGGTCAAACAAGAGAGGAGGAAGAAAATGTAGGGCTTGGCCCACAAGAAACTCCAATAAGCTTGTATCAATGGAAAGCTTGCAAAGAGATGAAGAAGATGGTATTCTTAGAATTTCCTTTGGTGATCTCTAGTTATGTCATGCAAGGTGAAGAAGATGGAAGGGAAAGAGGGATTTCCCAACCCTAGGTCAAGAGAGTTGAAGGAATTGGTAAAGTGGATGAAAAGAGGGGGAGATGGGGCTTAAGTGAATACAATGGGCCCCAAATGACTTGAACATTGAAATGGCCAAAACACAAACTTGTGGGCCTCGGATGACTTCGACGAAGAAGGATAAAACGATCGTCGAAATATCTAGTTTCCAAAAAGTATATTTTTGACATGATTTAGGGATCTCAAAAATTGTGTCCAGATTTGTTTAAGAAAGACAATTTTACCCTCTTTGGGCCAAAACATGGGTTTTTTTGGGCTTCAAACATGAATGGGCTTAAAACGAAAGTTGTAACACATAGAAAAAATCATTCAAACGAAATCAAGATCACAATCACACGGAAACCGATACGATCTCCCAAAGCTTACACGCGCACTCAGGCCTTCCTGAGTGTGTCTGACTAATACTAAACGTTCTCAAAATTCCCAAAGCTATGTCCAAGACTAAAACTAATCATTTCTAACCCAACAACGACTAAACCCACTTAGGACTAATCGCACACTAATCGAAATGGTCTGGGTCGGGGTCTAACATCCTCCACCCCTTAGGATATTTGGTCCACCAAATAAATCAAACAATTACCTCTGGTAAAAGCTGTGGATACTTCCTCTATACTTGCTCTCTCAATTCCCAGGTGGCTTCCTCTGGTTCGTGATTTTCTCAAAGTACCTTGACCCAATGAATAGTCCGGTTTCTTAATTCTTGATCCTTGGTATCAATGATCTTGATCGGTCTTTCCACATACGAGGCATCTTCCCGAATCTCTAAAGGTTCATGTTGTAGAATGTGTGCAGGACTAGAGACATACTTCTTGAGCATAGAAACATGAAAAACATTGTGTACCCCGGAGAATTCCGGCGGTAATGCAAGTCTGTGAGCGACATCTCCAATCTTGCTCAAAATCTCATACGGACCAATAAATCTTCTAGACAATTTGCCCTTCTGTCCAAATCTCAAAGTCCCTCTAGTTGGTGAGACCTTCAAAAACACCTTGTCACCCACTTGAAACTGCAATTCTCTTCGGCGAGTGTCTGCATAACTCTTCTGCCTACTTCGGGCTATCTTTAACCGTTCCTGAATCAGCTTGACCTTGTCACTTGTCTCTCCAACTATCGTCGGTCCATGGAAACTACGTTCACCGACTTCTTCCCAGCAAACCGGAGTTCTGCATCTTCTACCATAAAGTGCCTCGAAAGGTGCCATACCGATGCTAGAGTGGTAACTATTATTATAAGCAAATTCACAAAGAGGTAAGCACTCATCCCACTGAATCTTAAAATCCAATACACAAGCACGCAACATGTCTTCGAGAGTCTGTATTGTCCTCTCCGACTGACCGTCTGTCTGAGGATGATAAGCTGTGCTGAACTGAAGTTTGGTACCCATCGACTCATGAAGAGTTTTCCAAAACTTTGAAACAAATCTACTGTCTCTATCTGAAGTAATGGAGATGGGTTGACCATGTTTACTAACAATCTCATCAACAAATAACTTCGCCAATGGTGCCATGTGCATCATGTTCCCGGTCTTCATCGGAATGAAGTGAGCAGACTTTGTCAGACGATCCACAATGATCCAAATTGCATTATTTCCCTTCTTGGTATTAGGCAAACCGGAGACGAAATCCATGGTAATGTGCTCCCATTTCCACTCCGGAATTTCTAAAGGCTGTAACAAGCCTGGAGGCTTCTGATGCTCTGCCTTGATCAACTGACAAGTTAGACAACGAGACACAAAAGCTGCTATCTCTCTCTTCATGTTGTTCCACCAAAACCAATTCTTCAAATTGTGGTACATCTTTGTGCTACCCGGATGCATAGAATATCTCGTGCTGTGAGCTTCGTTCATTATCTCATTCTTCAAATCATCCACATTTGGCACACACAACCGGTCACGGAAATACAATATCCCATTCACCAACTTGAAATCGGGACGTTCTGCAATAACTTCTACTATCTTAGCCAAGTCTGGGTCTTGCAACTGATTTTCCTTAATCTTCTGGATGAAGGTAGGTTCTGAAACTGTCATGTTTGCTAACATCGCACCCAATCTTAGGGTTTGTACCTCTACACCCAACTCTTCAAACTGCTGTAAGACACCCATTCCTCTCAAATTAGTCATGACCACTGATTTTTTACTCAAAGCATCTGCTACAACATTCACTTTGCCTGGATGATACTTGATGGGAAAGTCATAATCTTTGATATACTTCATCCACCTTCTCTGCCTCATGTTCAAATCCTTCTGTGAGAACAAATATTGCAAACTTCTGTGATCTGAATGGACCTCAAATTTCTCTCCATAGAGGTAGTGTCTCCACATCTTCAATGCGAAAACAACTGCTGTCAACTCCAAGTCGTGAGTCGCATAATTCTTCTCATGGTCCTTCAGCTGTCTCGAGCCATAGGCAATCACCTTGCCTTCTTGCATCAATACACAACCCAGTCCCACATTCGAAGCATCTGTGTAAACAATAAATCCGCCGTTGCCCGAGGGTAATGTAAGGATTGGGGCTGTGGTTAACCTTCCCTTCAACTCCTGAAAACTGGTTTCACACTGATCGGTCCACACAAATGGGACATTCTTCCTAGTCAATTTTGTCAAAGGGGCTGCGATGGACGAAAAACCTTGGACAAATCTTCTGTAGTAGCCTGCTAACCCCAAAAAGCTTCTAATTTCTGTCACACTGCTTGGCCTCACCCAACTAACAACTGCCTCTATCTTAGCTGGATCAACTGCTAAACCTTCTCTGGAGATGATGTGGCCTAGAAAAGCAACTTGCTCTAACCAGAATTCGCACTAACTGAGTTTTGCATATAACTGGTTGTCCCTCAAGAGCTGCAACGCTGTCCTCAAATGTTCTTCATGCTCCTTCTTACTCTTGGAATACACAAGGACATCATCAATAAACACTACTGTGGAGTGATCCAAATAGGGTGCAAAGACCTTGTTCATCAAAGCCATAAAGACTGCGGGTGCGTTTGTCAAACCAAAGGGCATCACTACAAACTCATAGTGCCCATATCTTGTTCTAAAGGCTGTTTTCTGAACATCTGAGTCTCTAACTCTCAACTGATGGTACCCTGACCTCAAGTCTATCTTGGAAAAGTAGGCTGCTCCTTGCAATTGGTCAAACAATTCATCTATCATTGGCAAAGGGTACTTGTTCTTCACGGTCACATGATTCAACTTCCTGTAGTCTATGCACATTCTCAAACTTCCATCCTTCTTTTTCACAAACAACACCGGTGCTCCCCACGGTGAAACACTTGGCCTAATAAAACCTTTGCTCAACAAATCTTGCAATTGGAGCTTTAGCTCACC
Organism: Cinnamomum chago; assembly: GCA_038049695.1. Taxonomy (NCBI): domain Eukaryota; kingdom Viridiplantae; phylum Streptophyta; class Magnoliopsida; order Laurales; family Lauraceae; genus Cinnamomum; species Cinnamomum chago. Next base: position 88,028,188 of record CP142453.1, on the reverse strand, counting down.
CATCTCTGCTGGAGCCATCCTATATGGTGCAATCGAGATCGGAGCTGTCCCTGGAAGAAGCTCAATTGTGAACTCAACTTCTCTAATCGGTGGTAAACCCGGGATTTCTTCTGGAAAAACATCCGGAAATTCACACACAATGGGGATATCCTCCACCCCTTGGGACTGTTTATCCTCCGTGATAAACGCAATAAATGCCTGACACCCACTTTGAACTAATCTGCTTGCCTTCAACACTGAAATAAACCCTGCCTGAGATTTTCTCCTGTTCCCCTGAAATATCAACTCTGCCTGTGGTCCTTGGAATCTGAATGTGATGGTCTTACTAAAACAATCCGTGGTGGCATGATATGCTTCTAACCAATCCATGCCTAAAATGACATCAAAATCATGCATGTCCAAAACTATGAGGTTGGCTGGTAGATTAACATCTCCTAACAAAACTGTACAACTAGGGTAATGGGTTCTACACACAACTTGTTTCCCTACTGGAGTGGTCACTACTAGAATGTAATCCAACTCACGACATGGTGCATCAATCAACTTAGCAAAACTATGAGATGCAAAGGAATGTGTGGATCCCGGATCAAATAAAATCTGGGCTTCTACCCCACAAACAAGAAGTTTACCTTCTACCACGTCTCCTGCAGCTTCAGCATCTGCACGGTTGAGATAATACAAACGTCCATGCATCTGTAGTCTGTTTGGTACTTGGTTCTGCCTTCCTTGGCCATGCCTATTCTGCTGTGGAGGACGAGCAATCTGATTCTGTGCTTGTTGCCTAGCCTGCTGCTGCTGCTGCTGAGGTGGTCTAACTTGATTCTGAATTGGTGCTTGGTTCTCAGGAGCTACTTGTCTCTGCTGCTGGTTTCTGTTCCCTTGAATCTGAAGTAGTGGGCAATCCTTGATTGCATGGTTCATAGCCCCACACTTGAAACAGGCACCCATGGCCTTACGACATTCATGTGTCTCATGATTCTTGCCACAATGGCCACAACCCTGCCTCACATGGCCTTGCTCTTGCCTTGGCTTCTTGCCCTGCTGTTGCCTCTGATTCTGCTGCTGGTACTGCTGCTTCCTATCCTGAACAATCATGTTGTTAATATCCTCGAATGTGTATGCCAGCTTGACTGCCTCATCATAGGTAGTTGGAGGTACTACTCCTATAACATCTCTCATGATAATCGGATTTAACCCTTCCAAAAACTTTGTTATTTTCTTCCTCTCATTGTCAATCAACTCGGTGGCATACCTAGCCAATCTTTCGAACTTGGTGACGTAGTCTAAAACCGTCATGCTACCCTGCTTGAGTTGCTGAAACTCGATAGCCTTCTGCCTTTTGACATGAGAGGGAATGTATTTATCCTGAAACTGTGTCTTGAAAGCTGCCCATGCCTCATCGTCAGCCATTACTGCATATGGGTCCTTGACTGTTTGCCACCACCGGTCTGCAAGCCCATAAAATAATGAAGCTGTGAGATTGACCTTCTGTACACCCGTGCACATGAAGACATCAAAGATCTTCTCGGTATTGACTAGCTAGTCATCTGCCACTAACGGGTCCTCATTGCCCAAAAATTCTTTGGGTGCTCTCTTTCTAAACTTCTCAAATAGAGCATTAGGGTCAGGATCCCTATTCTGAATAACAATCTATGGACCCACGGGTGGTGCTACATTCCTGTTCTGGAGGACTTCCAACAATTGCCTTTGTACTTGAGCCATTTCATCATCCTTCTTAGCTAACTGCTCTTGAAATCTGGCTTGGTTTTCATTAGCTTGCCTTTGCTGTGCTATCATTGCTTGCATAAGTTCCTGAAACTGTGTGGCTGTAGGTGTCTCAGATGCATCTGACTCATTCTGATTACTGCCTGAAGCATGATGATTTGGAGCTTTTCTTGGAGGCATATTGCTGTAAAACAAGGAGTTAGTACATAATAATCAGGGTACAAGGGTTTCTAAGATCCTATACCAAAGAATCTATCGAACTCACGAATCCTCGCCACGTTCCTAAGACCTTTCTAGTTTCTTTTAAGTGCCTGAAACATGTCTCGCTCTGATACCAGTCCTGTCGCGACCCCGGAATGGGTCCCGGGCCCGCGACGCAGTAGTTGAAACTTTCCCACAGGTTCCCGCGGTGAGGATTCCCAAAGACACGCGGAATTTGACTAGCACGTACAAGCTTTGCGGAAGCGTGTAGCAAAACACAACAAGATGAGCACCAATAAAATATTTAAGTGCTCTAACAATAATAAACAAGACATAGTATCAAAGAAAGAAGCTGACAAGGCATTCCCATTATAATTCAAGTTACAAGACGAACAAGAAAGTGATTTAAGTTTAGTTACAATTCCATAAGAGGCCAACAGAGGCCAATACACTTCTCCAAAATATAACCAAATGAAACCCCATGACAAAAAGGTAATGAGACTCAAGAACCCGCCCGACGTCTAGATGACATCGTCGGGCTGCCACTCTCTCACAGGGGTTGGCTCACAAGCCTCCTCCTGACGCTCCTCCTCAAAGGTAACGTCTCCTGCACCTGGGCACCAGCAAACAAGGGTCAAACACGACGGTTTGGCAGGTAATCAATATAGGCATGAACATGAACAATAACATTTAGAGAAAACATGTAAGCAAATCCTTGATATGAAATACTATCAAAACTAAGGTACATTTTCAAGAATGCGAACAAAGCTAAGATACCGAAACAAACTAGCATGAATACATAATATATCATGAATAGTTATCATCCACAAAGAGCTCATCCTTTCTCTATCATTTATATAATGAAAAGAGCAAGCACGTACAACAAGCACGATATACATAATATAAGCACGACACGATTTCCCACAAAGACGGGAATTCCGGCCGCGGAACCAGACACGCACGATATGTAGTAAATACACGACCAGTCTGCAGACAGACCACATGTTTAAAGACCCCCAGACAGTGGATCAGACTGAAAGGGCAGTCTAAGCTCAGTGGTGTTTACTTAATTCATGAATGCACAAAACACGCGAGATATTAGCAAAACTTGTCGAGATAAAAAGGGGGAAATCACTTATCAAAACACGATGAACACGACTAGCAAGGGCATAATTAATATGCATAACACGCTTAGGAAGTGATCCCCTTTTCCTTGAAACACATCTTCAAAACTAGCTTGTACTTGACTTCAAAACGAGTGCACGATGATATTCATCATATCCAAAAACCAAAGTACGAATACAAAGCCTATCAAGTTCATGCAAGGACCTTTGGTTGATCGTTATGCAGCCGAAGCCCAGATATTGGAATTAAAACAAAATTGGTACCCCAGAAGTTCAAGGACATCTCGGGTTTCGAGTGCATAATATCCGGCTAAAGGCCCCTAAACATGTTCTAGTTTTCATTCTTGCAAAAACTCTTCAAAACAAGCAAATGTGTCAATTTCGGTCAGCTCGCGGTCAGTTGTCGGCTAGCCGCAAGCTGACCGACAGGGTGACCGCTGGAAACCCAGGTCTGAAACAGCTCTCTGGAAAAGGAACCGAAATGCCCGCGGTTGTCTTACGGTTAGCCGCAGGGGAAGCTGGCGGTTAACCGCGAGCTGACCGCAGGGCTGACCGCCGAACCCTGATGCAAAAGCCAGCTACTGGAAAAGTAACCGCCGAGTTCGGTTAGCCTGCGGTTAGCCGAAGTGGAGACTGGCGGCTAGCCGCAAGCTGACCGCCAATGTTGACACCAAAAATGTCACTTTGCCTCTTCACACCAAAAGCTACATGGAGCCGCATCCTACCAAAATAGGCAGGCGCCACTTCAAGCATCAGATCTTGTCAGAATCAAACAAAAACTGCAAAGTCACTCAAAAGAACCAAAAGAGAGGTACACATGAAGTTTCGGGTCATTTCGATATCATTTGGCCTAGCTTCACTTCTCCAACAGCTAAGCAGCAGCTCCCGGCAGCTGAGCACCCCGGGGCCATGGAACCCAATTCGGAGCTTGTGGATCATCTCAAAATGACTCCATTAGGCTCCCCATCAAATTTCAGGTCAATCGGACATCGTTTGACCGAAAGTCAAAGCTCGGCATTTCCCTCGCGGTGAAATAAAGGCGAGCATTTGCATGACTCCAAACGGCTTCAAAACTCAAACGAAAGCCTATGGTTGGTCTTAACTACTGATGAGGGAGTCATACGTCGAATTTCAGGTCAATCGGACATCGTTTGACCGAAAGTCAAAGCTCGGCATTTCCCTCGCGGTGAAATCAAAGGCAAGCATTTGCATGACTCCAAACGGCTTCAAAACTCAAACGAAAGCCTATGGTTGGTCTTAACTACTGATGAGGGAGTCACACGTCGAATTTCAGGTCAATCGGACATCTTTTCACCGAAAGTCAAAGCTCGGCATTTCCCTCGCAGTGAAATCAAAGGCAAGCATTTGCATGACCCCAAACGGCTTCAAAACTCAAAAGAAAGCCCATGGTTGGTCTTATTTAATGCTCAAGAAGCTTCACCTCAAATTTCAGGTCATTCCGACATCGTTTGACCCTGTTTCAGCTTCTGGCGGAAAATCAGCAGTTCTGCGCTCGGCTTTTCCCGGAAACTCGGAAACTTTGCAAACCAATTTGCAAGGATTCTCATCATGTTTTTCAGAGGGAAATCAAGCCAAAAATGTGGAGAAATTTCATAGAAAACAAACAAAAAAAACGGAAGCGAAAAACGACGAAAAACGGCCAGAAACGGGCCCCGGGAAGCAATTTTCCCCCTAGGGTCGCAGAGCCCCGCGACCCTGGGCCAGGCCTGCGACCCTGGGCCATGGTCGCCGGCGACCATGGCCCATGGTCGCCGGAGACCATGGGGCCGGCGACCCTGGGAGGTCCGGGGCGCCGATTTCGCCCCGGGACCCCCCGTTTCGTCCGTTTTCGCGAGACGAGTTGTTCTGTCCCTGTGATTTTTCCAGATTCAGACTTTTGAGGCTCCAAATTCGCCGATATTCGCCAAGATCACAGGAATCCTTCCAAGAACTTCAAAAACTTCGTTGATCGCCAGCTGAACAACCAAAAAGTGCACTTTCTGCCCGCCCGATCGCGAAATCGACTGGACAGATGCTGTCAGCCCGCTAGTATCAACCAATGTCTGAAACTACATGATCATCTGATGTTGATTTACATAAGGATCCATCGATGATCATCGCAAAGGGAATTCCAAGAGACGCAACATGGCCCGCGACTCTTCAGCTACCAAGGTGGCCACTTAGTGCAATCAATTGGCCCGTTTATGGCAAGTTAATGCGGTCATTAACCCATTATTTTGAACGGCCCAATCAGAAGCCTCCGTTCAGGAGTTACAAGTCCAAGCAATCATGGCATTCAAGCCATGAAACTCCTAACATAATGGAGATTAAAGGCGATTAAATGCCCATGACTCTCCTCCGGCCAATGAAATCCAAGGGTCAGGAATTACAAAACAAAAAGCAATTAAACTCGTAACTCCTCCCTTAATGAGCTTTATTACCATAAAGGTTCATAAATCACTCCTAAAGGCTACCTAAAGGCCTATAAATAGGAGTCCCCTCCAAGCATTTCAGGGGGGGGGACACACACAGAAGGATCCGGGAAAATCGCCACAGATCCGGAAAAATCGCCAAAAAATCATTCAAAAATCCTTGGAGAAATCTCTACAACCCTGCTCCTTCAAGAAAACTCTGCTGCAACAAGTTCAACAAGGTGATTGAAGTCCCTTGGGGGGCCACCCCCCCAAAGACCACCTCTCCTTCTATCCAACATGGCTAGATGCGGCTTTTCAGCCCGTCTACTCAGTTTTTTACCGGATATAGGACCTTATCTTGGTCCTTATCCTCTAAAAATCTGAGGTTGGAGCCAAGCCAAGAAATCAAGCACTATGTTCTCATCTGAAGGACGATGGCGGAGCCCATACATGACTCGCGACCATCGATCTGAACGAGCCCTCCCACAATCGCATGAGAAGTTAGATTCCTTTTTCTTACTTTTCTGTTGTAAATTGTATTTTTTCTAAAGAGACAAAAAAATCACATCTCTTGTCTTTCATTATTGATAAGATTTGTAAATCGCCTTTCATGGCAAAATCGCCTCCAACGGCACCAAACCGCCTTCTACGGCACAAAAACGCCTTTCACGGCATTCAAACAAAACTGTCTCTTTTATTAAAATATGTATGCAATGGAAAACTAGAAAAAAGTTTCATTTCCCTTTTTACTTGTGAAGGTGGATCTCCGGATCACCATTTCTAAATTCCAAGTATTAAAGAGAAATTGGCATACCCGTACAAAAAAAACTGATGCCCGCTTTTCCTTTTTCCCTCCACCATACCCCGTCAGCCCCGGGGCGGAGGCAGCTTTGGAAAAAGACAAAAGCCGGGACCATCAAGCTGGCATACCCGGTGGGACTCGTTCATTTGATGAACATGTGCTTAGATTCCTTTTGGCTCCTTTTTAGTTGGTGGCCTATGTTGGATCTTGCATCTAAAAAAAACACATGAGATGGGATTCTTGGAAATTTCTTCTTTTGAGTTTATTTCCAGTCTTTCTTGTTTCTAAAAAAAATTTTCTCAAAAAAATCAAAAACAAAATCTGATTTACAAAAATTTTTCAGATTTTCCTCTTTTGGGTTTAAGTTGAGAAACTTTGGTTTTTTCCTTTTCGGACTTCGGGATCGCAGAAATGTTGAACCCATTTTCGGAATGGAACACCATTCGCTCTCTTCTATGAATCCATAAAAAAAAAAAAAAAAAACAAAATCTGATTTACAAAAAATTTTCAGATTTTCCTCTTTTGGGTTTAAGCTGAGAAACTTTGGTTTCTTCCTTTTCGGACTTCGGGATCGCAGAAATGTTGAACCCATTTTCGGAATGGAACACCATTCGCTCTCTTCTATGAATCCATAAAAAAAAATCAAAAACAAAATCTGATTTAAAAAAAAAATTCAGATTTTTCTCTTTTGGGTTTAAGTTGAGAAACTTTGGTTTTTTCCTTTTCGGACTTCGGGATCGCAGAAATGTTGAACCCATTTTCGGAATGGAACACCATTCGCTCTCTTCTATGAATCCATAAAAAAAAATCAAAAACAAAATCTGATTTAAAAAAAAAAATTCAGATTTTTCTCTTTTGGGTTTAAGTTGAGAAACTTTGGTTTTTTCCTTTTTGGACTTCGGGATCGCAGAAATGTTGAACCCATTTTCGGAATGGAACACCATTCGCTCTCTTCTATGAATCCATAAAAAAAAAAAAAAAAAACAAAATCTGATTTACAAAAAAATTTCAGATTTTCCTCTTTTGGGTTTAAGTTGAGAAACTTTGGTTTCTTCCTTTTCGGACTTCGGGATCGCAGAAATGTTGAACCCATTTTCGGAATGGAACACCATTCGCTCTCTTCTATGAATCCATAATAAAAAAAAAATCTTTCAAAAAAAAAAAGCCACTAAGGTTGCACCAATTGCGTTCTTTGACCAAAGTGGATCTAAGAAAAGCCTTGTCCAGAGTGTGGAGACAGCTAGACTGTTCTAGGCAAGGGTCCTCCAAACGGGTTCATTAAGTAATCCTACCCTTACCTGGGGGCTGATCTATCAACTGAGGTTTCATAAGATCGAATTGGAGATCTATGTGAACTCTTAAAAAAAAAAAAAAAAAAAAAAAACTTCTGTCATTTTTGGATTCATATTTGAGAAATCCTGGTTCCTTCCTTTTCGGACTTCGAGATCGCAGAAATGTTGAACTCATTTTCGGATTGGAATACCATTTGCTCTCTTCTATAAAGTCCAATCTTGACACTTTCAAAAAAAAAACTTCCGTCACTTTTGGATTCACATTTGAGAAATCCTGGTTCCTTCCTTTTCGGACTTTCGAGCTCGCAGAAATGTTGAGCTCATTTTCGAATTGGAATACCATTTGCTCTCTCCTATGAATCCAATCTTGACCTTTCAAAAATCCCATCTCGTGTCCTTTCCAAGGATGCGATTTGCAACATTTGTGCCTAGCGTTACTAGTACGCCCTTTCGGGTCTACTGTATTCGCAACCGACACATTTGTATCTCAACCTTATATCATTTTACCTTGAGTGAGCTTTGCTTCTCGGTAATTTGAATTAAGGTTCACAATTGCTTCTAGCAGTCACTGGGACGCTCATTCTGAGCTGACCCTACCTGCGTTCAGAACAATTGTGCCCTCTATGGCTTTTCTGCCTTCCTCATATTGCTTGGGCTGGGCCATGTCCCCTTGGGCGACTTGAAAAGGCGAAACCATAGTATTTTCCATTTATGATCACCATATTCTTGTGATTACTAATGGATATGGTCTTGTTTCAGAAGTTTTCCAAAAACTAACAATGGCAGCTTCATTAACCATCACCTTTGATGAGAACAAGTACCAGCTCATGCTCCAAGACAAACAAACCAAGCGCACTTACAAGCGCCCTGCCAGCTGCCGAAGCGTCATTTCCCTCGGCAACTCAGAAGACACCGGGTCAAACTCTACTCCCCGGACCATTGTCTTCGGGTCATTGGGACCATTCCCACTACCCGCAGAAGAAACCGCACCTGCCAAGAAGCAGAGAACCGCCCCTCAACGTATCACTACAGTGATACCAAGGGCGATCATCAAGAAACCTGAGGCCCGTAGTGCTCCTGCAAAGCCTCAACCAGCAAGAAACCAGGTCTGCTCAAAGACTTGGTCTCCAAGGCCTTCACCCAAACAGCGAAGGTCACAAACATCAGCAAAGCCAGCATACCTGGCCCCTCTCAAGGAGAACCAGTTCTACCCTCTTGCTTACATGAAAGAGGAGAAGCCTACCCTCCGCCAAACAAAACCAACTCAGCACGAGCCGGCTTGCTCATACAAGCCCAAAATCAAATCGTGCATCGTAAGGCCTCCGCAAGAACCTGTCAAGGCCTTCACACCTGCTAGTCGACCCTTCCTCTCAACGGGAGCCGAACTCGCAAAATTCAAAGCTCCGCTGCGACAGGCAAAGGACCGCGTCCAGATCCTGTCCCTGCCCGTCTTCAAAGAAGACAAGCTTGGCTGCTGCGCACCAGGGACAACGTCCTTCATTGCCAGAGCACAGCCAGAGCTAACCAAAGCTCAAATCGCTCGTCGTATGCGTCGCCGAACGGCATATCGACAAAAGAGACTAGAGAAGCAAAGAACCCAGGATTCTGCACTTCAAGTCTCCCAAAAATGGGTCAAAAAAGAAAGACCCGACCAACTTGTTGCTGTTCATATGGTTGGAAAAACCAGAAAACGCCAGAAGTCAGCAACTAAAATCCATGTCAGACGACCGGTGACTCGCAGCGTCTCCCGGACACGAAGACATAAAGAAAACTCTCCCGCTTCTTCAAGCCAAGGACGTCGGAGTGACCACTCTTCGAGCTCTTCATCTAAAAGAACGAGCTCCAGCTCAGTCACCAAGACTGTATCCTCTTTCGACTCTCGAAGAATGAACGTCTTGGTCACAAATACTGAACAACCTCCGCCGCATGATGACGTAACCGCACGCATCCAGCAGCTGGAGCAAGGGCAGCAGAGGATAGAGACTCTAATAGAGAACCTAATTCTCAATCTTCAGCGTCCACAAAACAATGAAGCTCCTCCGAGCCATCAAGGCGACGAGGAAAATGCGGAAAACAGTGAGTCACGCGCCCTTACCAAAAAGGACGTTGACGATATCCTCGCCAAAGCAAAAGAAGAGGATACACTAAAGGAGCATGGGATCAAGCCACCATATCCCTTGTGGATGGACTCGGTCCCGTTCCCTACAAAATTCAAGCAACCTACTCTCCAAACATATACGGGGAAAGGTTCAGCCAGACAACACGTCATCCATTTCAAGATCCTGACGGGAGCTATTGCGGATCAAGATGCCCTCAAAATCCGCCTCTTTGCAAGTACCCTAAAAGGTACGGCCTTTGATTGGTACTCCACTCTGCCGGAGGACTCCATTCAAAATTGGGCCATGTTGGAGACACGCTTCCTAACCCACTTCAAAGGTGAGGATCATCCTGTTACTATGGCTCAGCTCTGCAGCCTAAAACAGGGAGAGAATGAGTCAACATATGACTTCATTCACAAGTGGAAGGCAATGGCATACAAATGCTCCGATGTACTGCCACAAGCATCACTGGTCGACATCTGCCGAAACAACATGAGAGCAAGAATCCGCTCCATGATCATCGGCAACAAATCAAAGAACCTGGGAGAACTCCTGGAAGCATCTATGGAAGCTGAAACGGTGATCAAAGACCTCAACAGTCAGAAATCATTAAAGAAAGAGCCGACTACCATTGCAACCTCAAAACCAAAGAAAAAGGAGGTTCTCAATGTGCAAACCAAGTCAGCTCCTCAGCAGCCAAAGAAAGATGAAAACAAAGCTACAGGTAAAAAGCCTGAACTCTCTGATGCCTTCAGAGAACGGGTAGAAAAGAAATACCCGTTTGATGAAGACGTTGAAGAAATCTTTGGGGCACTCCTAGCAAATGGCAAACTTACATTGCCTGACCCCAAAAGACCAGGAGATGTTGGCAAAACCAACGATCCTCGGTACTGCCCATACCATCAGATGGTCTCGCATCCTCTCAATCAATGTTTTGTTGTGAGAGAGAAGATAAATGAGATGTGGAAAAACAGAGTCATTACCTTCGACAAGAACTATGGGTCTGCCTCCGTCAACATGGTGTCGTGTGGACAAAAACAAAAATCACCAAAAGAGAAGATCACTACTTCCTTCAAGGTGATAAAGATGACCCAAACGTCCCAAGAGTTGGTTCCATATCCAACATCAGACGGACAGCCCATATGGGTACACCCCGATCTCCTAGAAGATGAAAATTGGGAGGTCGTCAAAACAAAGCCAACCGCTCAACAGCGAAGGCAAGCCAGGAGACAACTCCGCAAGCTCAAACAGCAGGAGAAAGCTCCGAAAAAGCAAGAAGTCGCTGAAAAGGTAGAAACCTCCTCTACCGCTTCACTGGGGGCAACAGAAGAGTCCTCTCCTAAGGCTTCAAAGGCTGTAAGAAAATTCACTCTTGGTGATTTCATGCCACCACATCTCAAAGATGAAACTACGCAGGGGGCATCATACTCTTGCAACTCAGTGGTCGGATTCTCCATGGATGGATATGAGTCCAGTGACACCGCCAGTGACATCGATGAGTGGGAAGAATCCCTCGAAACAGGAGAATATCTCTCCGACGAGGAATGGATCCCTGAATCTCATCTTATGCCAGTAATCTGGTATAACCCATTACAGCCGCAAGGATCCTGGTCTGATGATGAAGAAGACCAAGAGGCTGTCCAAGAAAATACTCCAGTGGAACCCAACCATGTTGAACCACAAGGAGCAGACGAAGAAGAAGATTTGGCTCCCGTGCCTGATCTCGATGAATACGCAAGGATCTTGCAGCACCTTGCTATAGAGCAAGAACAAGGTCGCATCAATCAGCTTCGTCACAACCCAGCACCGGAAGTTCCTGAAAATCTACAGGAATCTCCTCCGGTAACCCCGGAAAACGAAGAAAGCTGTTGGATCGACGATCCTCTTACATCTGAGGACGAATCTGATTCCCAACAGTTCATCTTGGAGGCATCTTCCGTCAAAGTTACTTGCAATGCAATAACTCAGGATGATAATTCCTCACTTTCTCAGGCTTCGTCTCCTGGAACAGTGACATCGGAACTCAAACCTCTTCCGACCGATCACCTTGAAGAAATTCCAGCCGGTGAAATCTTCTTCAGAGAAAATCCGGTCAATTGGTCCCAAATGCCCGATCTCATCGGTGATGTCTGGACCAACAAAATATTCGACAAAGAAGGAAAGTTGCTGGATGCTGTTCAGGACTTGCTCCCGGAAAATGCTCCATGCAACACAATTACTGAAGATGGCAATGCTGACACAGAGAAATCTTCAGCAAATGAGAAGGAACAACCCCTCGATCTCGAGGGTGATCTTCTAAACAAAGACCCTTCTCCAGAAGCTCTTGAAGTTGGTAGAGGTACCCGTTCTGGCCGGGATTACCACAAAAACTACAACCAACCTTCTGCTTCTTATGTAAATCCTTTGGGAAAACAAGCTGTAAACGCCCCTAGTGGCAAGAATAATGAAAATGCAGGCCCCAAGGAGGCTTTCAAGTACGACTTGATTCAGCACTTCAAACACATACATGCACGTCTGCACATCCTAGACTTGTTACGAATGTCACCACAGACTCGTGATAGTCTCATTTCAGAACTACAAATGCTGGATGCGGATGTCGACAAACATGCCCCACAAGTCCTACAAATTGAAATGGACCATAGGGTCAAAAAATCAAAAACTCCCTCAAAAGGAGAAAAGAAGAAAACTGAAGGATCCTGCATCGAATGCCTCTCGGTTCAAAAAGCAGCAAGTGCAACCATCGCCTTCACCAAGGAAGACCTCCTGCTAGGCGAGACAAAGCACAACCGACCCCTGTACTTCACCGGGTACATCAAAGAGGTGCCAGTACGCAAAATCCAGATCGATCCAGGTTCTGCACTCAACCTCATCTCCACTTCGGCACTCGAAGAACTGGGCATTCCGCCTAGCAAGCTGAGCCACACGTCTGTGTCCATCTTTGGATATGATGGCAGCGCTCAAAGGCCGATCGGCAAAATCAGGTTCAAGTTGCAAATCGGTGATCTTATCTCCGAGGTCACTGTCTATGCGATAAAGACCCCTTCATGCTACAACATCCTTCTCGGACGCCCCTGGATACACGAGAATGGTGTTGTCCCTTCGACTTTACATCAGTGCATCAAGTTCGTTGGCAATGACGGCTTGATACATCGAGTGTTTGCAGACAAAAAGCCCTTCAAAGGCAAAGAAGTCTATTTCGCAGATGCTCAGATGTACAAAGATGAAAAAGAAGAAAGGGAGGAAGAAACAGCATCCTTTGCCGAAAATCTCCAGAAAGACAAAGGCAAGGCTCCTCAGCAATCACCGGAAGAAAATAAACCCTCTATCAAAACCAAAGAGAATAATCAATCTCCCTTCATGGTCTCCCTCAAGTCTTCAAAGCCTCTGGTGATCACCACCAAAGCAAAGAAGACAAAACAGAGGGCTGGGGGCAAGTTTGCTGTCTCCTTCGTGTCTATCTTGCAAGACACGGATTCGGACTCAGAGCCAAAAGACGATACATCGTCAAGCCAAGCTAATGATCAACAAGTTCAGCCCGCTCTCACTCCGATGGAGACAACCGTTGACATAGAAGATCCAGCATCTGCTTCCTTCGTTGTTCCAGCAACATCAGCAGAAGAAAAGCCAATCTTCTTCCATAAATCAGAAGTTTCTTCATCAAATTCTTCGCTTGAACCTTTCCAAAATGAAGGTATGCCTCAACTATCCCTGTATAGTCCAATGGCGCAAGCTATCATGAAGAAAATGGGCTACGACGCTCAGAACCCAACCGGTTTGGGAGATGGCCGTGGTATTATCACGCCATTGGAACCAACCCTGACCAAAAGTCAACTGGAAGGTTGGAAACCCCACCGCCACATAGAAAAGTCTTCATATGGGCTGGGGTATGATCCTGACGCCCCCTTGAGACAGTTGACACGAAGGCTGCAAAATCATCTTGCCAACCAAGCCTCAACATCTCATATTAATGAAGACATCGATCTCCCTGGATATCTCTTTGAAGAGTTGGTCGTCAAGGATCCAGGAAGTTCATCCAATTGGTACGATTTCGTTGATGATGAAGAGGAATTGTCCGATGATACAGACACACGGTTCTCTGACCCAGAAGAACCACTGTCTCCAAAGGAAGTGCCCTACTTCGACCTAGTTTCAACAGGTGATTGGGACCATCTCATAGCAAATCTTGAGAAAAGTACCAATCAAGAAGACCCATGGACAAAAGCAGAGCCGTGGTCTGTAGATACCTTTGGAACTCCAGAAGGCTTTGTTGGGTTGGAAGCCTCCGAAAATATTGTGGAGGAACCACCTTCAAATCTTCCAACAGAAGATTCTGTTCAAAAGATAGACTTGGGAAAACCTGATAACTCACGTCTTGTATTCATAAGCAAGAATATAAAGGATGATGAGTTACCCGAGTATATCGCGTTTCTTCATGAGTTCGTTGATTGTTTTGCATGGTCTTACGCTGAGATGCCTGGCTTAGACCCCAAAATAGCAATCCATAAACTCAATCTTCAAAAAGATATCAAGCCTGTCAAACAAGGCCAAAGAAGGTTCCGTCCTGACGTGATGGACAAAATTGAACAAGAAGTTCAAAAACTCAAAAGCGTTGGCTTCATCCGTGAGGAACAGCATCCTGAATGGTTGGCCAACATCGTCCCCGTGACAAAGAAAAATGGGCAAATCAGGGTCTGCATTGATTACAGAGACCTGAACAATGCATGCCCAAAAGATGAATTCCCGCTCCCTATACCGGAGGTGATGATCGACAATACCTGTGGGTTCGAGCGAATGACATTCATGGATGGCTTCTCTGGCTACAATATGATAAAGATGCATCCTGAAGATGGAAAACACAGCATTTCGGACCCCGTTTGGCGTGTATTGCTACACTGTCATGCCATTCGGTCTGAAGAATGCCGGCGCTACATATCAGAGGGCTATGATGAAGATATTCCAAGATATGCAGCACAAGACGGTCGAATGTTATGTCGATGATCTCGCCGTCAAAAGCAAAAGAAAAGAAGACCATCTCAAAGATCTTCGAGAAGTCTTCCTCCGACTTCGCAAACACAAACTGCGAATGAATCCCCTCAAATGCTTCTTCGGTGTTTCATCGGGTAAGTTTCTCGGATTCATAGTACGGAAAGCTGGCATAGAGCTTGACCCCACCAAAGTCAAGGCTATCCTAGAAATGCCATCTCCAAGAACCCTAAGACAATTAAAAGGGCTCTAAGGAAGATTGGCATACATTCGGCGGTTCATCTCCAACCTATCAGGAAAGTGCCGTCCATTCTCTCGGTTAATGAAGAAAGGTGTCGATTTTGTCTGGGATGCTGAATGTGAAGCCGCGTTCCAGGACATCAAGTCATACCTGACTAAACCTCCAGTGTTGGCTGCCCCCACAACTGGGAAACCATTCATCTTGTACACAAGAGCCCTTGACTGTTCTTTAGGCGCTCTACTCGCACAAAAGAATGACCAGGGAAAAGAAGCTGCTCTATATTACCTTAGCCGCATGTTGGTAGGTGCAGAGCATCGCTACTCTCCAGTCGAAAAAGAATGCTTGGCAGTGATGTTCGCCGTACAAAAACTGCGTCACTATCTGCTATCCAACACAGTGTACCTGATTTCGAGGATCAACCTCCTAAAGGTCCTTGTCACAAAAGCAGGTTCTCTCAATGCCCGACTGGCAAAATGGTCCATCCTCCTGTCACAATTTGACATTAGGTATGTACCACAAAAAGCAATCAAAGGCCAAGCTCTAGCGGATTTCCTCGCGGAGCATCCATTGCCTAAAGATTCTCCACTCAGGGATGACCTCCCAGACGAATCAGTCTACAGTGTGGAGACTTCCTTATCAAACGCTTCCTGGCACATGTACTTCGATGGCGCAACCAGGACAAATGAAAAGGGAAATCAAATATCGGGAATTGGCATTCTCTTTGTTAATCCCGACAAATACATGATTCCACACGCATTCTCGCTACTGGAACCATGTTCAAACAATGCAGCTGAGTACCAAGCCCTAATCATAGGATTGGAACTCGCCCTTGAATCCGGCATCACTACGCTGGAAGCTTTTGGAGACTCTCAACTGATCGTCAACCAGATGAATCAGAAATTTGAAGTCAGGAAGCCCGATCTGTTGCCTTACTACAACAAAGCACAATCGCTTCGACAAAAGTTCGACATCTGTCATATCACCCACATCCTCAGAGGTGGAAACATTCGTGCAGATGCCCTGGCTGGACTTGCTGCGTCTATGGCAATCCAAGAAGGGGAAAACATGCAAATTACAGTGTGTCAAAAAAGGATTCTCCCTCCTCTCAACACACATCAAGTAGTTGCTGAATGCCACCAAGTGGTTGGAAGTCGGATCTCTGTCCTTAAACCTCTGATCAGCGACTGGAGGGATCCGTTCATTGATTACATAATGTTCGGAATCCTACCTGAAGATCCAAAAGAACGGGTAAGCATCCAAAGACGAGCCCCAAACTTTCATTTGGATATTCCTTCAAAAATGCTGTATAGAAAATCCTACAATGGAGTACTTCTACGCTGCTTGTCACAACAAGAGGCTGAGGGAACACTCAAAGAAGTACATGCTGGTCTTTGTGGAGCCCATCAGGCTGGGCCTAAGCTCTACGATCAGATAAAAAGGTTAGGTTATTATTGGCCTACCATGGTGGCTGATGCAATGCAATTTGCTAAGCGCTGCCAACAATGCCAAGTTCATGGAGATTATGTCCACATGCCTCCGGAATGGCTACATCCTACAGCAATCTCATGGCCTTTTGAAGCCTGGGGTATGGACATCATAGGTCCTATCTCCCCTCCATCGAGCAAAGGTCATCGCTTCATCTTCGCCGCTACGGATTATTTCTCCAAGTGGTCAGAAGCATTCGCGCTTAGTGAAATGAAGACGTCATCAGTCCTTCACTTCTTGCGCACCAACATCATTTGTCGCTTCGGCATACCTAAAAGATTCGTCCATGATAACGGACCACAGTTCCGCGATCACCGATTCTACAGGTTCTGCGACAAATACAAAATCCAAAAAGTTGTCCTTCAACTCCATACAATCCAGCAGCGAATGGACTAGCAGAGGCCTTCAACAAGACGCTCTGCAAAATCCTCAAGAAAATGGTCTCTAGTCACAAAAGAGAATGGGGCGACAAACTGCCTGAAGCTTTGTGGGCCTATCGAACCACCGTTCGAGGACCAACCCATAGCACACCATTCTCCTTGGTCTATGGATGCGAAGCTGTTGTCCCTTTGGAGGTTCAAATTCCTTCCTTAAGGGTATCTCTACAAAATGACATGACGCAAGAAAGCAATGTCAAATTGAGACTCCAAGAGCTGGATAACCTCGATGAGAGACGGCTCGAAGCTCTACAAAGCATTGAACTCTACCAAGCACGCATGGCAGGATCTTTTGACAAGAAGGTCAGGCAACGCGCCTACAAAAAGGGAGACTTGGTTCTTACAGTAAAAAGACCAATGGTTTTTGCCAACAAATCCAAAGGCAAATTTGAACCAAAATGGGAGGGACCTTTCGTCATCGACAAAGTCTTCTCCAACGGCGCATACGCTCTTCTAAACATGGAGGGTGACAGATGTATGCTGCCCATCAATGGGAAGTTCTTGAAGCGGTACTACCCTTGAAGGCTTCTTCCATCGGGTCAGAGCGACGCCTGCATGGCCAAAGCCTATTCCTAGGTATCTGCTCGTCAAACCCACTCCTTTTGGAATTTTCATCCTCTTGTTGAAATTTCTAAAAAAAAACCCCTCAAAACAATGTTTCTTTCATCGTTTCATTGTTCAAAAAAAAAAAAAAAAGCAAATCCAAAAATCCAAGTTTAGGAGCCTCTTCCCAAACTTGACCAAAATTTTCGATCCTTGAACCCAAAATTCATGGTTTGAAACAAAATCAGGACCTAGGGATTTCAGCCCTAGTCCACCTCGACTTTTACCACCAAAATGGTTTTGAGTCAAAATTTACGACCCTCGTGTCTTTAAACAAAAAAATGGTTTTTCAAAAACCGCAAGGAAGCGACGTTCAGTCGATACTTGCAAAACCCAAAACCGGAAGGATGCGAACCCCATTCGATACTTCCAAAAAACCCCAAAATTTCAAAAATCGTGGAGACGCAACGTTCCAGTTGATATCCACAACCCAAATTTTAAAACAAACAAAAAAAAAAACAAAACAAAGGTTCGAAAAAACCTCAAACTTCAAAAATCATGGGAAAGCGACATTCCATCGATACCCACAAAACAAAATTTTTGAAGACAAAAGCAGGGAAGCGACGCTTAGTCGATACTTGCACCCAAATCCGCGAGGAGGCGACATTCCATCGATACTCGCAACCGAATGAGCAAGGAAGCGACATTCCATCGATACTTGCAATACCATTCAGCAGGGAGGCGACTTTTAGTCGATACTTGCATTTTTGAAAACCAAAAACCTGGCTTTCACGCCAAAAAACCCGGCTTCCATGCCAAAAATCCGGCTTTCACGCCAAAAAAATCAAAAATCCGGCTTTCATGCCAAAAATCAAAATTCGGCTTCCATGCCAACAAAACAAAACTCGGTTTTCAAAAAAAAAAATCTGGCTTTCATGCCAAAAACAAAAAATCTGGCTTCCATGCCAAAAAAAAAAAAAAGAAATTTCGGCTTTCATGCCAAAAACAAAATCTGGTTCTTACACCAAAAACAAAACTGGCTCTCATGCCACAAACCAAATCTTGGCTTTCATGCCATCTCAAAAATTTTGGCTCTCATGCCATAAACCCAAATTTGGCTTTCATGCCACCTCAAAATTCGGCTTTCATGCCATCAAAAAAAAAACCTGGCTTTTACGCCAACCAAAACAGAAACCCGGCTTTCATGCCAACAAAACAAACTGGTTTTCAAAACAAACTGGTTTTCAAAACAAACCGGCTATAGATGCCATCCAAATCCGGCTATAGATGCCACCCGAAATTTGGCTTTCATGCCGTGAACAAAATCTGGCTCCCATGCCAAAACATGTCTCAAAAACTGGCTCCCATGCCAAAACAATCATTTGTCAAAAGATTTCTCACAAAATGACAAACTTTTGATCACATCCCATGTAGCAATCACTTTAATCACAATATTTAAGTGAGCGTAGGGAAAACAAAAAAAAAGTACCAAAAAAAATACATGTGGTACCAAAAAAAAAAAAAAGAAGAAGAAAAGAAAAGTGTTCACAAGCACAACAAAAATGTATACCAAAAAAAAATACATGTGGTATATAAAAAGAGAGAAAGAGGGGTCTCAGCCAAAAATGCCCTCCAGCCAAGCTTTCAGTTCCTCAAGCAAACTCTTGGCTTCATCCGTTAGAGTCTCCAAGGCACGCTTCTTCAAGAATCTGCCATGAGTAGCTGGAGAAGGCTCTATCCCTTCTGCTACATCAGGAAGACTATCCCGTGCAGTCTGCCATCGTTCATTCTCTCTAGCCTTCCTATTGAGAATCTGATCGGCCTCTGCAACTTGGCGAATCAAAGCACTCTCCCTGTCACGAGCCTCTGTTATGGCGGACCACATACTGGCGACTTGGGCTTTTAAGTGTTCGAGATGCTTCCTTGCCTCCTCAACCTCTCCATCAAGGATGCTAAGGTCATGTTGCAGCCTGATGATGTCTAACTCCGCTTGGTTCCTCTCCCGAACCAGCTGCTTCTTACCCTTGTTCGTTCTGGAGGAACTACCTACAAAGATTGAAAAAAAAAAATCAATCAACAGAATGACAGAATTTTGCTAAAAAAAATCCTAGCGAAATTTTGGCATGACTCCGGGGCAATTCCGAAGAAAAGGGAATCACCCCGAAAAGAAAGGAAGCCTGAAGATGAGCTCAACATCGCTGCAAGCTCATGATCAATGAAGGATTCTCAAAGAAGACTCGAACTCAAACATTGCTGCGAGATCAAGACAGTCTTCTCAAATTTCCGCAAGAATCGGAAAAGAGCTCAACATTGCTGCGAGCTTCAAATCCCAAAACTTGCAAAAAGCTCCTCGAAACCCCCGCAAGACTAAAGAAAGAGCTCAACATTGCTGCGAGCTTCAAATCTCAAGACTTGCAAAAGATTTCCAGGTGTGCATCATCATCATGCTCCCAATTCAATTTACCAAAAATCATGCATAAAAGAAAATCATCATGCACTAGATGCTAGGAAAACCTTGACAAAATTTGACCAATTCCAACCCAACTTGGTCAAAATCA
Organism: Cinnamomum chago; assembly: GCA_038049695.1. Lineage (NCBI taxonomy): Eukaryota > Viridiplantae > Streptophyta > Magnoliopsida > Laurales > Lauraceae > Cinnamomum > Cinnamomum chago. The sequence continues at coordinate 88,008,284 of CP142453.1, read as the reverse complement.
AACTTTGTCTAAGTCAAAATTCATGTTGACTTAACATAGAAACTCTAGCCTTCTATCTTGATGCATCAAACAAAAAAAAAATGCATAAACATCTTGAAATGCATGAAACCTCATTATCATGATGATACAAAAAGGGGAGAAAGGAAAGTTCTTTTTTTTTTTTTTTAAAAAGAAGAAGAAAAAAAGAAAAAATTATGGGCTAGCCCACAGGGCCGTGGCCCATGGGCCACATGGCCGTACGGCCCAAGCTGTACGGACATGTCCGTACAGCAGCAAAAAAAAAAGAGGAGAAAAGAAAAAAAAAGAAAAAAAAAAAAAAAAGGGGCGTGTAAAAAAAAAAAAAAAAAAAAAAAAAAAAAAAAAAAAAGAAGAAAAAAATGATGAAACTTTCTTTACATGGAATTTCTTGTAAAAAGAAATAAAAAACTTACTTGAAGCCATGGATGGAGAAGAAAGAAGAACTTGAAGACTCTTAAAGAAGGAGGATTCTTGATCTTAGAGCAACTCTTGAAGACTTTTGCAAAAAGAAAGCAATAGGAGCAAGAGATCCCACCTCAATTGCTTTTATAGAAGAGAGCAAACCAAAAGAGGAAACAAAAGAAAAGCAAGGAGGAAAGGGCTAAAAATTAGCAACCTTCCCAAAAGAAAAGGAAACTTGGGATATTCTCTCCCAAAACAAAGATTCTTTGGGAAATTCTCTCCAAAAAGAAAGGGAATGAAAGATATTCTCTCCCAAAGAAAGATATTTTGAGAGAATCTCTCCCAAAATCAAGGAAACTTGAGAAAATCTCTCAAAGTAAGGATATTTTTAGATATTCTCCACCCAAAGGAGATATCTTTAGATATTCTTTACAAAGTGACACCATATGAGATCTAAGCCATCCTTCAAAGCTTAAGGTCCCATGGGTTAGCCCATATGAGCCAGGTTTGACCACCTAGGCACTAAAAGTGGCTTTTAGTCAAAATTTCTCTTACCAAGAGCGTACAAAAATAGTCCCATGCCTCTTTTGAGTTGATTGGACCATACCATACAAAAATCCAAGCTTCATGAGTTTCCAAAAATCCAAACCATCCCACCTCATGAACCAAATTAAGCCAAAATCTTGAAATTGACATTCCACAAAAGCCCAAACCACTCCAATGGACCCAAAATTGTCCCAAAGAGTGAACCAAAAAACCAAACCATGGTCCCCTAACTCGCCACATACAGCCTGTTAGGTCACAAGACCAAAACCAAAAATCAAAACCCGACCCCCTAACTCGCCACATACAGCCTGTTAGGTCACAAGACCAAAACCAAAAACCAAAACCTGACCCCCCAACATTCCACATACAGTTTGTTGGGTCACACGGTCAAAACCAAAATCCGACCCCCTAACTTGCCACATACAGCCTGTTAGGACTCAAGGTCAAAACAAAAATCCAAATCCGCATCCCCGATGTCATCTTCAATACTTTGCCTCAAAATGGTGCATGATTCTTATCACTACCATAAAATCCCCTGGAAGCTCAAAAGGCTACTCCATCAAAAAAAAATGCTCAAAGACTCTTGGTCAAGACAGAAGCTCTTCTTCAAGATTCTCTTCGAGGCACATCGACTGCAAAAGCTATATCGTCGCTGTACCTCGAGGGGGCATTTGTTGACACCAAAAATGTCACTTTGCCTCTTCACACCAAAAGCTACATGGAGCCGCATCCTACCAAAATAGGCAGGCGCCACTTCAAGCATCAGATCTTGTCAGAATCAAACAAAAACTGCAAAGTCACTCAAAAGAACCAAAAGAGAGGTACACATGAAGTTTCGGGTCATTTCGATATCATTTGGCCTAGCTTCACTTCTCCAACAGCTAAGCAGCAGCTCCCGGCAGCTGAGCACCCCGGGGCCATGGAACCCAATTCGGAGCTTGTGGATCATCTCAAAATGACTCCATTAGGCTCCCCATCAAATTTCAGGTCAATCGGACATCGTTTGACCGAAAGTCAAAGCTCGGCATTTCCCTCGCGGTGAAATAAAGGCGAGCATTTGCATGACTCCAAACGGCTTCAAAACTCAAACGAAAGCCTATGGTTGGTCTTAACTACTGATGAGGGAGTCATACGTCGAATTTCAGGTCAATCGGACATCGTTTGACCGAAAGTCAAAGCTCGGCATTTCCCTCGCGGTGAAATCAAAGGCAAGCATTTGCATGACTCCAAACGGCTTCAAAACTCAAACGAAAGCCTATGGTTGGTCTTAACTACTGATGAGGGAGTCACACGTCGAATTTCAGGTCAATCGGACATCTTTTCACCGAAAGTCAAAGCTGGGCATTTCCCTCGCAGTGAAATCAAAGGCAAGCATTTGCATGACTCCAAATGGCTTCAAAACTCAAACGAAAGCCTATGGTTGGTCTTAACTACTGATGAGGGAGTCACACGTCGAATTTCAGGTCAATCGGACATCGTTTGACCGAAAGTCAAAGTTCGGCATTTCCCTCGCAGTGAAATCAAAGGCAAGCATTTGCATGACCCCAAACGGCTTCAAAACTCAAAAGAAAGCCCATGGTTGGTCTTATTTAATGCTCAAGAAGCTTCACCTCAAATTTCAGGTCATTCCGACATCGTTTGACCCTGTTTCAGCTTCTGGCGGAAAATCAGCAGTTCTGCGCTCGGCTTTTCCCGGAAAATCGGAAACTTTGAAAACCAATTTGAAAGGATTCTCATCATGTTTTTCAGAGGGAAATCAAGCCAAAAATGTGGAGAAATGTCATAGAAAACAAACAAAAAAAAACGGAAGCGAAAAACGACGAAAAACGGCCAGAAACGGGCCCCGGGAAGCATTTTTCCCCCCAGGGTCGCAGAGCCCCGCGACCCTGGGCCAGGCCTGCGACCCTGGGCCATGGTCGCCGGCGACCATGGCCCATGGTCGCCGGAGACCATGGGGCCGGCGACCCTGGGAGGTCCGGGGCGCCGATTTCGCCCCGGGACCCCCCGTTTCGTCCGTTTTCGCGAGACGAGTTGTTCTGTCCCTGTGATTTTTCCAGATTCAGACTTTTGAGGCTCCAAATTCGCCGATATTCGCCAAGATCACAGGAATCCTTCCAAGAACTTCAAAAACTTCGTTGATCGCCAGCTGAACAACCAAAAAGTGCACTTTCTGCCCGCCCGATCGCGAAATCGACTGGACAGATGCTGCCGGCCCGCTAGTATCAACCAATGTCTGAAACTACATGATCATCTGATGTTGATTTACATAAGGATCCATCGATGATCATCGCAAAGGGAATTCCAAGAGACGCAACATGGCCCGCGACTCTTCAGCTACCAAGGTGGCCACTTAGTGCAATCAATTGGCCCGTTTATGGCAAGTTAATGCGGTCATTAACCCATTATTTTGAACGGCCCAATCAGAAGCCTCCGTTCAGGAGTTACAAGTCCAAGCAATCATGGCATTCAAGCCATGAAACTCCTAACATAATGGAGATTAAAGGCGATTAAATGCCCATGACTCTCCTCCGGCCAATGAAATCCAAGGGTCAGGAATTACAAAACAAAAAGCAATTAAACTCGTAACTCCTCCCTTAATGAGCTTTATTACCATAAAGGCTCATAAATCACTCCTAAAGGCTACCTAAAGGCCTATAAATAGGAGTCCCCTCCAAGCATTTCAGGGGGGGGGACACACACAGAAGGATCCGGGAAAATCGCCACAGATCCGGAAAAATCGCCAAAAAATCATTCAAAAATCCTTGGAGAAATCTCTACAACCCTGCTCCTTCAAGAAAACTCTGCTGCAACAAGTTCAACAAGGTGATTGAAGTCCCTTGGGGGGCCACCCCCCCAAAGACCACCTCTCCTTCTATCCAACATGGCTAGATGCGGCTTTTCAGCCCGTCTACTCAGTTTTTTACCGGATATAGGACCTTATCTTGGTCCTTATCCTCTAAAAATCTGAGGTTGGAGCCAAGCCAAGAAATCAAGCACTATGTTCTCATCTGAAGGACGATGGCGGAGCCCATACATGACTCGCGACCATCGATCTGAACGAGCCCTCCCACAATCGCATGAGAAGTTAGATTCCTTTTTCTTACTTTTCTGTTGTAAATTGTATTTTTTCTAAAGAGACAAAAAAATCACATCTCTTGTCTTTCATTATTGATAAGATTTGTAAATCGCCTTTCATGGCAAAATCGCCTCCAACGGCACCAAACCGCCTTCTACGGCACAAAAACGCCTTTCACGGCATTCAAACAAAACTGTCTCTTTTATTAAAATATGTATGCAATGGAAAACTAGAAAAAAGTTTCATTTCCCTTTTTACTTGTGAAGGTGGTTCTCCGGATCAACATTTCTAAATTCCAAGTATTAAAGAGAAATTGGCATACCCGTACAAAAAAAACTGATGCCCGCTTTTCCTTTTTCCCTCCACCATACCCCGTCAGCCCCGGGGCGGAGGCAGCTTTGGAAAAAGACAAAAGCCGGGACCATCAGCCAATGCACGGGACGCGCGGTTCAGTGCAGGTTTTTCACATCTTTCTTCTACCCTTCTTCTTATTCTCATTCCACCTGCATTCCCTTGAGCCTACATGCTCGCCAAGGGTAAAACACACATATTTTTCCCAATCTTAAACATTCAATCCAAAGAAAACATAATCATGAAGCTTGTAAACATATTTGTATGCAAAATTTCCAAAACAACAATGTAGCTTAAAATACACATGCACAATGGTCCTATAGAGATTACTTGCCTTGTCCAAATGTTAAAAAATCCTTCTCAAGCACTTCTCTCAAGCTAATCCAACACTACAAGAAAACCCAAGAGAAAACCACACAACTTACTCAAAAATGGAACCAAGGAACCCATTTTAACAAAAGGGTTTGCAAACATGAAAAACATGATCTTAAGGAACCAAAATAACTCCATGAAAGATATGAGTGGAAGCTTTTACCTAGAGAAGGTCAAACAAGAGAGGAGGAAGAAAATGTAGGGCTTGACCCACAAGAAACTCCAATAAGCTTGTATCAATGGAAAGCTTGCAAAGAGATGAAGAAGATGGTATTCTTAGAATTTCCTTTGGTGATCTCTAGCTATGTCATGCACGGTGAAGAAGATGGAAGGGAAAGAGGGATTTTCCAACCCTAGGTCAAGAGAGTTGCAGGAATTGGTAAAGTGGTTGAAAAGAGGGGGAGATGGGGCTTAAGTGAATACAATGGGCCCCAAATGACTTGAACATTGAAATGGCCAAAACACAAACTTGTGGGCCTCGGATGACTTCGACGAAGAAGGATAAAACGATCGTCGAAATATCTAGTTTCCAAAAAGTATATTTTTGACATGATTTAGGGATCTCAAAAATTGTGTCCAGATTTGTGCAAGAAAGACAATTTTACCCTCTTTGGGCCAAAACATGGGTTTTTTTGGGCTTCAAACATGAATGGGCTTAAAACGAAAGTTGTAACACATAGAAAAAATCATTCAAACGAAATCAAGATCACAATCACACGGAAACCGATACGATCTCCCAAAGCTTACACGCGCACTCAGGCCTTCCTGAGTGTGTCTGACTAATACTAAACGTTCTCAAAATTCCCAAAGCTATGTCCAAGACTAAAACTAATCATTTCTAATCCAATAACGACTAAACCCACTTAGGACTAATCGCACACTAATCGAAATGGTCTGGGTCGGGGTCTAACATTTCTGTTCTGTTTGTAGTAATTTCAGTGACTTGCTCATAAGGTTTGCTTAGATCAAGGAGGAGTTCTCCTCATTGACAAATTTAAAATGATTGATGGGTTAGAAACAAATAAAAAAATAGTTATTTGTAGCACATTGGAATAAGCCTTTTTTTTTTGCTCTCTTGTTTGTGGTTGGGAGTTTATTGAACACATGACAAATGCATATTATACATGACCTAATTTGATATGTGCAGTGTTAGATTGTATGGTCTCAATCCATCAGTTGATGTAATAAATTGATTAATTTCTTTATTTATCTATATAATCATGCTTTCCTTTCATGAGATGAATGGTGATTTATTACTTTATGCACATGACCAATACATATGACATAATGGTTCATGAGATGAACCGGGTCTCATTAATATATTAGATGTGATATAGGTATATGGATGAGATCCACATACGGGAGATATGTGTCACAAATCTTATACTTAAAATATCTTCACAACCAGTGATGAGATTGGGCATCTTATCTGACAATGTTGCAGTACTTTGATCACTATGAGATAGTGTGATTTGTCTCGATCATTAGAATATAAGATTCTGGATCATAGTGTTGGTACATTGGATGTATTGAAGGACCATGAGAAGCACCTTATGAAATACTGTCTCGATTTAAGGAATGCTCTCATAATTCCCTAGCAATAGGCTCTCAATCCTGAGACATTGATGAACTCAAGTTCCTGTCTATTCATTTGCTTTGAGTCACCAATGAGTGAGGCCAACTGTAGGTCAACACCTCGGTGTCTTGGGTACGTGGTAGTAGGATTGTGGGAACATGCAATGATCAAGATGGAATCTATCTATATTATCCCCTTGTGCCAATTAATGGATTTATCATTGGTAAGTGCACACCCATTCCAATTAAGAGTTAATTGGAGCGGTACCAAATAACCACTATAATTAATTGGGGCTCAAGGATAATAAGATGTGGATCTAATATTGGATGAGACAGATTTATTCCAATTGATCCATGGATAATGATGGAGGGGCCTACTTGTGGTAATTGGGAAGTTTAGGGTCTTCATTGTAATTTATTCCTAAGACTGGAGTGCAATTGCATTTATATAGTGGAGTTATTTGCAATTAACTGTGGGCCCGGATTGCACATGAGATGTGGGGTCGCGTGTCCTAGTTGGAACCAGCTTTCTAAGGAATCCCTAGTGGTCCCCACGCTAGCCCAAGATATTAGAAAGATACTAATTATAGTAGAACTCTAAAAGGAAATAGAAAGTTACTATTTCTATTTGAAGTGAGACTTCTAATAGTGGTAATAGTAAGTTACTAATTATTAATGGAAGTAAGACTTCTATTTTAATTAGAAAAGAGGAAGTTACTAATCATATTTGAAGTAAGACTTCTAATTGTGATATAGTAAGCAACTAATTGTAGTGGAAATAAGACTTCTATTTCAATTAGTAAGAGGAGGTAGCTTGAATGCTATAAAAGGAGAAGAGGAGAGCCCTTGGACGTCCCTAATGTTAATCCACCTAGGGATTCACGCCCATTATTACTCTTCCTCTCTTTGTGCAAGTTGTTGCACATCACTTCCCTCTTCTAGTTCTCTTCTAGTTTCCTCTAGGGTTTTTCTCTTGGAGATTCTACCATCTTCTTGAGAAAAGAGAATCTGATACGGGTCATAGCGTGGAAGATCAAAAGGTGTTGGAGATTCTAGTTTGATTAGTGAAGGTGTTCATCATCAAAGAAAGAATTCAACTTCTCCATTAGAGCACTACAAAGCTCCAAAGGTATATCTACATCCTTGAATGTTGTAGATTTCGTGATTACATGTTTAGATGCTATTTTCTATCTTCTAGATAGGTTATGTTGCTGTACATGGTTTATGAGTTTGAGGGATTACATCCTGGATTGGGTTTATTGCCTTCTAGATAGTTGATCCCTGCATCAAGTGGGTCAAAAGTTTTGAAACCTATCTGAAAGGCCCACCTATTTTCCAACATGCAATTGATCCACTAATTCATATTTAATTACATGGTCACAGTCAAAGTCTATATGTCCTAGTTCCATGGCTTATTTCAATGCACGAGACATCTTGCTTGTTTTCAATTTACGATTTGTCCCATTTTTTAATGATCCATTTACTTTAGTTTACGTTTAGCTTTTTTGCTTGTGAAGATGTGATCAGTATGGTGTGATCTTGTGGGCTTTGCTTTTGATATAGTACACCAAAAGCCATCATGTTTGAAATTGCTAGCCTCAAAGTAAATTGATAATATGGGGTGGGGGGTGAATAGTATGATACGAAAGATAAATAGGTTAATGCTTGGAAATGTCAGCTATTAGCAGCTTTGCTTCTTGGCTAGTACATATAAATCTATGTGGATGAGCCATCAGAAAATATGATTTGCTATGCCACCTCTCTTTGGTGTTATTGCTATTTGTGTATAATATCAATATGATCAATATACATTCTTGAACTCATGTGAGAATTTGGTCTGCAAAACCTGACTAATACAATGATCCCAACTTCAAAATTTCTCGATCAAATCCAAAAAGACTTGAATATTATGTCCTATACCTAAATGGACTGGGTCAAGACAAGCTTCTAGTTAGTAGTAATAGTTAGGGATATGACTTTGATGATAGATGATGAAAGATGAATTTGAAGGTCTCATAGTTTATGGGAACTCATAAAATGTTGTTTATGGGAAATAGGTGGGGTTCAACTTTATTATGGCAATAAACTTTTGAGTGTTTTTTTTTTCTAATCAAAAGATGGGTGGTATTCCAAATCAACATATATGTAGAACTTGTTTGTTTAACACTCAATGAAAAATGTAGGATGTCTCATCAAAGTAGCTCTCAAGCCGCAAGAGGAACTACTTTGAGAAACATGAAGTGGACGGGCACAAATGATGTAGCGTTCCTCCACATCATGCTTGAAATGCGCAAAGAAGGCAAAGTTATTCCTGGGGGTTTACCTCAGAGGGATGGGGTCTGATAACAAAGGAAATGCAAACAAAGTTTGGGTCAGGATTTAGCAAAGATAAGTTGAAGAATAGGTTGAAGAGCTACAAAAAATGGTATAGCGATGAAGGCTATGCTAAACTTAAGTGGGTTTGGATGGGACGAAGAAAGGAAAAAAGTCATCGCAGAAGCAGGGGTGTGGGAAGATTACATAGCGGTGAGATCTTTATTCAATTTATAAAATCTTTTTTGGAAGTGCAAATATAATTTTTTTTCTTTGTTATTATTTTGGAACACAGGCACATCCTAGAGCCAGCATGTATAGGTCTAGGACCATGCCCGACTACTACATCTTGTGCGAAATATTTGGCGACTCAATTGCAGATGGTCGAGATGAATTAGTTGCAAATGATATTACTCAATCACCACCTTCCATACATAACGATGCCTTGGATAAAAATGACCCGAATGATGACGATGATGCCACCCCAAACATTGAGGAGGTTGGGGATGAGCACATCTCTACACATAGGGGGCGTAGTGCTGCCCCTGGAGGCTCCTCCTGTCATACAACAAGGCGCCAAAGCGCAGGGGATGCAATGGTGGCAGTCGTCCAAAACATGGCAGATGCGATACACATAATGGCAAGGAATACATCTGAAGAACAAATGAAGAAGGTGTGGGAAGCAATACTACCCATTCATCTAGAGCCGGTAATGAAGTTAAGGGCATTTCAACAACTAGAAAATGAAGAGAAGGCCTCACAGTTTCTGGCCTTAGATAACGAATATCGCAAGCTCTTTATACTTAACTTCTTTAACAACTAACTTCCTTAACATGTTTAACACTGGTGTTTTCGGTTATTATCTTGGACTTCTAATTGCTGGTCATAATTGGTTTGTTGGACTCTTACACGCTTTCTTCTTCTTGTTTTTTTTATTTTTTATTTTTATCATGTATAATTATATTAACACTTTATGTCCTTTTATTGTTGGAATGTCATGAACACTATTATTCAACTTTATGGAATGCCATGACTTATTTCAATTGGTTATATCTATCTTCACTAGCAGCATGGATAGACAAGATCTTTTGTTACTATTAACTAGTGTTGTTACGTCAACATGTCTTTTATGGTACTGTTACCAATATCTAACCAAAGATAAAGTTCATAAATCCGCACAAAGTGGAAGGACTTATCTCAATGAGATCTTGACTGGACACCCTCGTAAATGTCTTGATATATTCAGAATGAGTAGTGGTTGTATTTTGTACTATTAGTCAATGAGCTAAAGCACAGGGGGGCATTTAAGAGATTCTCGTGCAGTGTCAGTGGAAGAGCAATTGGCAATATTTCTATTTGTCGCGACCCCGGACCGAGAGATCCGGGATCGGGACTAATATTGATGTTAGGATGATCCACAACTGCTTAATAATACCATATGATTTATTTAATTTCCCACAGGTGTCCGCGGTGAGGATATCATAACCATAATTGAATATTTCTGTTAAATGCGGAAGCATGTAGCAAATCAAATAGTCAAACCATCCTTGGTCATAAAAACAATAACACCAGACTAAAATACTGTATCAGAATGAGCAATGATTTATAGCATGTTTCCCAAAGGTTGTTAAAGTTAGACAAAATATCATTTAGTTACATTTCCCAAAATTAGAGGCCAACAAAGGCCAATGTACACAAAACAACAACCCAAAAGAATGGTTAAATAGTTCCCCTCAAAATGTTACGCTTCTCAAAACAATCTGATGTCTACATGACATCGTCAGCACGCCACTCGACTAGAGGTTGCGGCGCGCCTACCGCCTCCTCCGGCTCCTCCTCAAGGAAGCCGACAACGGGACCTGAGTACCAAAGCAAAGGGTCAGACACGACGGTCTGGCAAGAGAAAGCAAGGATACAACAATATCTAATACAAGAAAATCTCTGGCAAAGCGTATAAATCTGAGTTAAGCAAGAACTCTCATAAAATAGATAAATCATTTGCGATGAACAAGTAAACAATATAAAACATATCAGGTATCCAAGGATTCGGGAACTAACAAGGTGGCAATCACATAAAGCTAAGTCCTCTGTCACTAAAGTGACAACAGTATCACGGGACGTTGATCTCTGTCACACAAGGTGAGGAGAAACAACGTATGCATATATACAATATAATTATACGGGAACGGGACCACGGTAGCGAACCGGGTATCGGGACAGGACCACTGTATTAGACCGGGTATCGGGATCCAAACTGCAGCTGGCGGGACGGGAGAGGGATTTCCAAGTCAGTGGATCAGACTGACAAGGTATCCAAGCTTAGTGATGCCGACTCATAGGATAAAACCAATCGAGGCATATCAAGTATTCAAGTACAGTAAATAAACGGTAAAACGGGGGTGCTCAAGGGCACACTGTCTTTCCATATCGGGCAATACATTTCGGGGCAATTCACTGTTACTATTGTAGCTCCAAAGCTTTCGAGAAAACAAGTCATGCGATGAAATTCCTGGGAATGAGGTGAAACAATACACTATAATGAAATTCGGGTAAAATATCAATTTAGAAATCCAATTAAGTGAATAGGGGTCCCGTATGTCTATTATAGCCCTTACTTGGTACTCTTTGAGTTTTGAGACATTCCGGGCTCCTTATGCACTCCTACGATTTTTCCAAAAATTTCGAATGACATATTTGTGATATGGTTTCTTTCTCGGATGGCATCAAGCAATGCCTAGTGAATCCCGTTCGATTGACAAAGCTCAACGCTCGAACGAACCGGAGAGTTCGTTCGAGCGGGGAGCTTTTCGAAATCTGGGGAATTTCGGTTACCTGGCAGTCAGCTGGCGGTTAGCCGCCGCTGGGATGGGCGGCTAGCCGCTGGCTGACCGCACAGCTGACCGCGGCTGGGCTGCAGAAATGCAACTTACTGGAAAGCTGACCGCCAAGTGCGGTTATCTGCCGGTTAGCCGCCGATGTGTTCGGCGGTTAGCCGCTGGCCAACCGTGGAGCTGACTGAGTTTTGAGGATAAGAAGTGTGCTCTCTGGAAAAGCCACCGTGACATTTCAGCTAGCTGGCGGTTAGCCGCCAGTCACCAAGCGGCTAACCGCCGGGTGACCGCAGGCTGACCGCCAGTGCGAGAATCACCCACTGTGTTCAGATTTTGAGTCACTTTCCTCCTCAAAACCATCCTCCTCACTTTTACTTAATCCTTGACACAAAACTGAGCTAAAAGCTCCTCCAATGCATCTAATTACACTTCTCCCAAGGCTCCCATAATTGTTCATGCATCACTTCCTTCATCAACATCCCATTCCATACAAAGAAAGAAGGAAACCATTTCACCATAGAGTACTTTGGGTATAAACAAGAGAAGAATTAAATGCCATTCATTACTACACTTATAAGTCATAAATGCAATACCATGAATGCACTACCAAAGCTCCATTATGAACATTTATGTCAAAGCAATGTAATAAATAGACATGAGTGAAAAACACCAAAAATCATGGAACTTATAAAGATCAAAACATCCACTTGCCTCTAGTCCAAGCTAGTTGAAATCAAGCCTTTTATCACCTCTATTGCTCAAAGCCAAGCTACAAATCAAAAATCCCAAAAACAACCCTAAAATGGGTTACACAAGGAATGACAATGAACAAACCAACAATAATGCAAATGTAGTACCTCATGGCCTAGGAGACAACAAATCTAGAAGATGAGAATGATCACTTACCTTAAAGGTCCTCTAATGGCAATGGTAAGCTCAATGAAGGTCTTGGAATGGAGGGTTCTCCTCACAAATGGTACCAATGGAAAGCTTGAGAGATGAGGGAGTGATTGGTGATCTCCAATGTTTGATTGATGAGCCCTAGGTGTGGCTTGGGGATGAAGAAACAAGAAGAAGAAGAAGAAAAGCACAAGAGCAAACCCTAGGCTCAGTTGTGCTGGAACAAGAATGGAGAGTGAATGAGAAAGAAGAGATGGGTTCTCTTTTGTTAACAAAGGGAGCTTGGGTCCCACAACTTAAGGAACTATATTAGCTAAAATCATCTACTTGGGGACCTCGGATGGGTTCAACGAAGAAGGAAGAAATGATCGTCGAAATATCTAGTTTCCAAAAAGTACATGTTTCGCGGGTTTCGGGGATATCGAGTTTTGGGTACAGACTTGGTGTGCAATGACTGTTTTGCCCTTTAGGCTATGAAAATCGGGTTTCAGGATCTCGAATGAATACGGGATTAACATGAAAGTTGTTGAGATCTACAAGATGCATGCAACGGGCCAAAAACATAATCCACAATAAATCGGGAAATTCCTTGAGAAAATACAAAGCCGAAAAGGGAACCCCCAAAGGGCCCCACAAGCTACCAAAGCAAATCAAGACAATCGAATTAGCCCGAAGCCATAATCAAAGCTAATCCAAACCCAACTTAACCAGAAATCACTAATCAAGCTTAACACTAACACGTAACTTAATTAGCACTAATCGGGTTCACTCGGGTCGGGGTCTTACACTATTCATTGTCGGTCACAACCAAAGAAATCGCGTAATGCAGAACTTGTTTCACATTCAGGAGAGACAATCAGCCGATACTTTAACTAGACACTTGATGCAATTATAAAACTCGCGCCATATTATGTGAAGCAGTTCGAAGGGGAGTGTCCACCTGAGATAGCAAATAATCATTTGTTCTATCCATCTTTCAAGGTAAATGTCTTATGATAATGAATTGCAAAAAACTATATGCCATATGGTGATGCATTTTGTACTTGTTTATAGGATTGTGTTGGAGCAATAGATGTTACACATATCCCAGCATGGGTTAGACTTGAAGATCAAGTCCATTTTCGCAATAGAAAGGGAGGATTGTCACAAAATGTTATGGCCATTGTATCATTTGATATGTGTTTTCAGTATATCTGCGCTGGATGGGAAGGATCGGCATCGGATTCAAAGATTCTACAACATGGGGCTTGGAGACGGGCCCAAAATAGGTTACGTGTTCCAACTGGTAGTAAACTTTTAGCTCTCTATCAGTAAATGCATAAAGCCTATTATGTTTAAGGCGTAACATGACTGTCCCAATTTTGTTTTGTAGGAAAATTTTTCCTTGTAGATGTAGGTTATGCAAATACGCGGGGATTTTTAGCACCATTTCATGGGGTTCAGTATCACCTTAAAGAATGGTCCACAACACAAGCGCCTAAAACTGAACATGAATTGTTCAACCTGCGGCATGCAAAGCTACGAAATATAGTGGAGAGAACATTTGCGGTGCTAAAGTAGCGATTTGCCCTTCTCCAAACCCCTCCAAGATATCCTATCAACACACAAGTGAAGATCATTGTGGCATGTTGTGTTGTACACAACTTTATCCGTCGATGGAATCTTGATGATGAGTTATTCAGAGAAGCACTGAATGAGATGATGGAAGATGCTGATCTTAATGATGAACAAGAAGCTGATATCGAAGATGATAATGTTGCTGGTCCTAGTGATGCAGATAAACAATTTATGACAGATTTTAGAGAAAATCTATCTAAAGACATGTGGGAAGCTAGGGGGGAAGGAGAGCTTGATAGGTTTTTGGGTCTTCCTTCTTTTTCATTATAAATCTTTTGTAAGTGGGAACTAATGAAGAGGTTTTTTTGGCTGGCCCAACCTCTGGGCATGATTTTTGGGTGGTCCAGCTCCACCTTGGTTGTGTCTCTAAGCTAAGATGCAAGTGGGGTGGAGTGGAGCTGGTCCTAATTGTAAATTGTGTATTTAGCACTTTCCTTTGGAAATATATATTTATCTTTTGTAAATAAAAGAAAAACTCGCTTCACTCTTTGTTAATGGATTGGTTGTGATGGATGCAAACTTTTATGATATTTTTCAATGTGATGGATTGTGAATTGCGCCATTTTGATGTTTTTTTATGTTTTTTAGCGCCATTTCACTCTCTTGGGTGTTGTGTTTGTTGTTCATGTATGGTGGTGTTTGAGAAATTCTACCGTGACTTGGTTTCATGACTTGCAATGTTGTATGTATTGTGGTAATAATTGTCGAATTCCCGAGTGGCTTTTCCCTGTGGAATTGAACTAACTTTGAACATCAACCTCAACGTTGGGTGGAGGTCGAATGTTGCCTCTTAAAGCTCACATCAGTCAATATCTTGAGTGAAAGATTAAGTGATGATATTAAATTACCATGTTTCCATGGGATAGCAGTAGGGTGCATTATGCAAAGTTGGTTTCCACAGACATTGTTTATAAAGCCTTCGTTTTTTGTTATTAGACATGCAGATAGCTTATAACGCCTTTGTTTTTGGTTTATGTGTTTTTGGATCTTGCAATTGGTATTGAAGTGTATTCTCAATTTTGGCCCTTGGGTAGGCCTAGTGGAAGGGCTTGAATACTAAATGCTTGTGTTGCAGCATGCTTTTGTACTGTTATATTCACTTTGTACCAAATATTTTCTAGTGTTGGGTTCATTTTGTAATGAGTGCTCTTCTATTTAATAAAAGTTACCCTTAAGCCAATGACCTTAGTTATTGGCTAAGTTGCAAGTCTCTATTGTTGACATGCTTAATCGATGAAGAGGTTGAATTCTGATGTTTGCTTTCTACTAGCATTAAGTTTGTGTTTTGAGATGTGGCATGCTGGAGCTACTGTGCTAATGCAGGTGGATAGCAATTTTTTATTATTCTGATTGTTTAAGCTGAGGATAAAAAAAAACACGTGTTTCATCTTTCCGTGTCTTGGTTTTGGTTTGCAATAATCCAATGTGTATGTTTCCTTTTTGTTTGCAATGTTGGTTTTAAGGTTGCATTTTAATTGAATGGTTTGTTGGATCTGTTTGGGCTCTTCTTTGTTATGTTTATGTTAATGTGTGAAGATGGGTGGGAGAGTTGTTGGGTTAAATCAAACTGGAATAGGAGTGAAGGAAAAGGTGGATCATTTAAGCACACGGCAGGAAAATGGTCTGATTGTATTCTTTATTGCGTACAAATGAAAATTCAAGCTTTAAAAAATCTAAATTATTGACCCAAAGAAAAAAAAATCTAAAACCTGAAATAGGTCGATTTTTGGATTACAAATGGACTTAGTATTAACTGAAATTCTAGTTTGCTAAAAGATTGATGATGGTAGAATTTGGTGCGTGTGATCAACAAGCATTTTGCCCTCTAAGCTTCGTCAAAGTACTACTGGATAATCCTGTTCAAGATTATAATGCAAAATTCAACTTGCTCTTGAAACTACGATTGAATAAATTCTGGATAAAACATGAATCTTAGTAGAGAAGTTTGTGTAGGTATTCAGACATATCCTGACGCCAGGCATTTTGCGATATCTGCAAAGGCACCAGAGTTCATCAACAAGAACAGGACTCTTGTGGTTCAGTATTCTATAAAATTTGAGCTTTTTGACCATTATGGATGATGGGTTATATTTTTTTTCCCGCCCCTGGATAGGATTTTATGCAGTATTTGAAGTTGGACCATCTATCTGAATTGGGTTTGTTACAGTCCAAATTCTGATACTTATTATAATTGGACATGTTGATGCCCCACATTCCTGAACAAATCAAAGTGCATCTGATTTCTCCTTTTTATTTCCTCTCTCATGCATGTTAATATCATGATGATTAGAGCTTTAAGAAGACATTTCAGTTTATTTAATTACTCTGTTTTGGGTGTGGGTGTGTGTATATGTAGCTCATGCAAGTAATGTAGAAGAAAGGAATGCCCAGTGCCGCCACATTTCCCACTCATTCATATAAAAGAAGAGCCCATATGCAAGACCTTCGCACATTACTGTTTGGCTTGGAGATCTCAATTACAGGATACAAGGCATTGACACTCTGCTTGCCAGGAGTCTCATACAGAGGAACCTTCTTAAAGTTTTTATAAAAAAAAAAAAGCATTTCATTCATGTATGACCTTTTCAATACTGTGTATGTTTCGGTATTAACTTGGATCAAGGTAAATTCAGCGTGATTAGAACCTTCAGATGCACCGGAGAAGGCATAAGGTCCCTTGGAAGCTGCTAAAGAGAGAGATGTCACGCCCCCGAACCGAAACCTCGGGGGCGGGAATGGGATTTAGCATAATTATATTTTACTTCTCCCAGGATCCGCGTGTGTGAAGACAACACATTCTGAATATTTTGCGGAAGCATTTGTGGCGTTGCGACCCGAAGTCCGTGGCCATCGGATTCCGCGTCGCACTCAACCTTTAGCCCATAGCTATTATATCAAGAATCATATCAGACTGGAGTAACCATCACAATAAATTACAGAGCTGACGGTAACAGGATATTACATTCCCAAATATGTTCAAGTTACAATTATCAATGTACATTAATTAAGAATCCCAAGAAAAGGCTAATAAAAGCCATACAACAATAAGCTATAAACTACTACCCAAATGTGACGTAGCTCCGATGTCAAGCTCAATGTCTACATGACATAGCCGACAAACTAACCTGCAAAGCATGGCTCTACAGCCAACAAAACACTCAACTCGGGGCGAAGAAATCTGAACCTGAGTACCAAAAGTAGTGGGTCAGACACGACGGTCTGGCAGGTGGATGAAAAGATAACAAATATACTAAAGAATAAAGCATATAATAAATCATGCTAATCGATCAAAAGCTGCATATAATTAAACGGGTGCAAAGTCGAGAATCTCGGGGAAAACTTGTATTCATTTCAAGCATGGGTAAAACATGAATATCTAATAAAACATGTGTTCATTTACATCATCTATAATCATAGATATTTGACAATTGGGTGTTCGTCTAAAACATGTATAAACATAGCGGTATGGCAAAACAACGTTCATTTGAAACTTAAGTAAAAACACAAGTATACAACAACCCAGGTATTCATAGCAGTCTAACAAAACCAATGTCCATTTGAAACATATGTGAAAATACGGATATTTAACAAATCGGATATTCATTTGAAACCGGTATAAACATAGTGATCTGGCAAAACAAGTGTCATTTGAAATATATTTCAAAGCATGGGTATTTAACAATTCGGGTATTCATTTAAAAACAGGTATAAACATAGATATCTGACAAACCAAATGTCCTAAAATGCAAGCTCGGATATTTAACAATTCGGGTATTCCTTTAAAACATGTGTAATCATATAAATCTAGCAAAATCATTGATCGTATGGAACATATGTAAAAGCATGGTTCTTCACCCAACCGGCATTCATTTAAAACATGTGCGGGTACAAAGGACAGAAAACAATATAATAATAACCGAATTTACAATGGAGAATAGTAGCACCTGTTTAAATAACAACTTTCATAAAGGAAACGAATTATTTATCGGAAAGCAAGTAAACAATATAAAACATGTCGGGTATCCAAGGAATCGGGAACTGGCAAGATGGCAATCACAAGAAGCTAAGTCCTCTATCACCGAAGTGACAAGAGTATAACGGGATGTTGGTCTCAGTCACACAAGGTGAGGAGACTCAACGCAAATCATATATACAATATAAATATACAGGAACGGGACCACGGTAGCGAACCGGGTATCGGGACGGGACCACGGCAATAACCGGGTATCGGGATCCAAACTGCAGCTGGCGGGACGGGAGAGGGATTTCCCAGTCGGTGGATCAAACCGACAAGGTATCCAAGCTTAGTGATGCCGACTCATAGGTCAAAACCAATCGAGACATATGCAAGTAAATCAAGTGCAGTAAATAAGCGGGTAAAACGGGGGTGCTCAAGGGCACACTGTCACTTCATATCGGGCAATACATTTCGGGACAAATAACTGTTACTAGAGTAACTTCAATGCTTTTGGGGAAACAAGTAAATCAAGTACAATAATTAAACGGGTAAAACGGGGTGCTCAAGGGCACACTGTCATATCATGTGATGCAATGCACTTCGGGACAAATGACTGTTACTAGAGTAACTCCAATGCTTTCGGGAAAACAAGTCATGTAATGCAAATCTCGGGAAAAGAGGTAAAACAATGAACTATAACAATTTCGGGAAAAGTATTAATTTCAAGATCTATTTAAGTGAATAGGGGTCCCGTATGTCGATTATAATCATTACTTGGTACTCCTTGAGTTTGAAGACATTCCGGGCTCCTTATGCACTTTTACTATTTCCAAAACTTAAAATGAGCTTATGGGTAGTACTAGATGTTACAATAGCAAGAATCAAGCTTATAAACGGTCCATCCTAGGCATGACATTAATCCGGAAACATCGAGCAACCGATTCAGTCATCGAAAGGAATAGAATTAGCGATAACAAGGAAATAGACTTGTGTTTAGATATAAAGAAGATATCGCGTCGTTCTATCCCGTTCAAGATTGAAATGGATTGGACTTCGATGCCACCGAACCGACCGTGAGGCGTGTCGGCTCAAGACATTCTCACACTTGGTCCAAACAGTCCAAAAAGGGTAGTCAGGGTCCCACCTAAAACCAAGAATTAGTGTCTAATCAACACCATTCTTTTCTTTTAGTTCCCTAGTCTTAGAGACCTTAGATTAGGGTACAATTGGTCTTAACACTAAGGTATACACCCCTAGGACTCATAGAAGGCCCAAAGGTTTCCAAAAAAACACAATATCAAATTTCACTCGGACCGATCGATCGGTCGAAATTTCTGTACCAGAAATGTACAGGGTCCGATCGATCGGCCCAAAAAGCCTTACTGTTAAAAGACAGGCCGATCGATCGGCCTGTAGGTCCGATCGATCGGACCTGGGCGTGCAGCAGGTCCGGGACACTGAATTTTTCCTTCCTTTTTCCTTTCCTTCCAACACTTCAACAACCACATAGAACTACAATCAAGATGACTTCAACACATATTTTCCAAGACATTAAAATGAGCTAAAGAGCTCCTCATTTCAAGTTTCTCCCTTTCCATTCTTTCCATTCTTTCCATTCACAATAAATCTCAAGGTGGAGAAACTCATTCATGTGAAACCATTTGAAACCTTGACAATATGATGCATACATTTTCCAAGCATGAACAAGAGGGAAATAACTCATCAATAAGCACATTTCGAAATCCATATTAATCATAGTAAAGACAACTACTAAAATCACCAAAACCCTTAATGAAACAAGATTTTTATCACAAAACATGTTAATAATCAAAACAATCCATTCATCCACTTGCCTTTGACTCTAATCAAGCAAATCAAGCTCCTAATCACCTCTCAAGCTCAAGATCCACAATCTCTACAAAAACCCCCAAAACAACCCTAAAATGGGTTAAACAATGAAATGACAATGAAACTTTCCAATAATCAAGGTGGAGCTTCTCTAAGGCTAGAATATTACAAATCTAGAAGATGGGAAGAATCACTTACTTGGAAGGTCCTCTAATGGACAAGGTAAGCTCAAAGGAAATCTTGTGATGGAGGGTTCTCTTCACAAATGGTATCAATGGAAAGCTTGCAAGATGAGGAAGAGGAAGGTGGTCTCCATTTCTTGATTGATGAACTCTTGGTGAGGCTTGGAGATGGAGAAGCAAGAAGAAGAAGAAGAAGTTGCAAGAAAAACCCTAGGCTCAGCTGGAACAATGGAGAATGGAGTGAATGAAGGAGATGGGTTCCCCTTATAAACAAGTGAGGTTTGGGTCCCACAACTTAAAGAACTTGGGTGGCTGAAATCATCTAATTCGGGACCACGGATGGATTCGACGAAGAAGGAAGAAATGATCGTCGAAATATCTAGTTTCCAAAAAGTATATGTTTCACGGATTTCGAGAATATCGAGTTTTGGATACAGATTTGGTGTGCAATGACTGTTTTGCCCTCAAGGCCAAGAAATCGGTTTTCGGGTTCTCAAATGGATACGGGATCAACATGAAAGTTGTAGGATTCCTCAAGATGAATGCAACGGGCCAAAAACACAATACGAAACAAATCGGGAAAATCTCACAAGAAAATGCCAAGCCGAAAAGGGAACCCCCAAAGGGCCCCACAAGCTACCAAAGCACTCAAAAGCCCAAAACTAGAAGAAAACTCATTCTACCTCACAAACTCAACCCAACAAATACTAATCCCCCTAAAAGAACTAATCCACAAATAAAACAACACTAATCCAAGAGATTAGGGGTCGGGTTCTCATAAGAGACACCAGAGATGAGAAAGCGTGTCTTCATGTGCTAGTGTTGGGCTGCTCTAGTTCATCCATCTTATGCTTGTGTTGGGCTGATTAGGACTAGAGATTTATCAATGTAGATTGTAACATAATACATTTATGTAACTACCTGCCTAATGTGATTGGGCCCTCATTATTCTTTAATAAAAATGTTTTCTATTTCTTTCTTCTTTTTCAAGTCATGCATTTGGGCCCTTATTTTCAATCTTGCAAAAAATTGACAAGTTACATGAGAAAAACCATTAAATCGGCTATACAGATCGGCAGGAAAAAAAATGCTATATGAAGTTGATTTATTGAAGATCATAGATTGTTGCTATATGAAATTATATAAGGGGCCAGCTCTCCTAAGCTCCAAGTTTAGGATAAGGTAAGCTCAAGTGTGTGGTGGGGCCCACTTGGGGATCCACATGGGGATAGGGTGGGGGGGGGGGGGATTTCAAGGACTCCATGAGATCTTCCTCTCTACAAAAAATTAGCCTCAAATGCGATTTCTATCATCTCCATATGGGTCCAAAAGTTTAACGGTCAACGGTCCATTTGGATTGATATATAGTCAATCCAACGGTCGAGTAAATTCGGATCTTACCAAAACTTGGTGGACATGTTCAATTTAGGGAAGTCATGTATTTGGTCCATTTGGATGGACCAAAGGTGGGGCCCACAAGCATGAACTTACAATTTTTTTTTTATTAAGCTTGAGCTTAGGAGAGCCTTGCTCATTATATAATGTTTCATTTTACAGATTTTTAAATAGGTAAAAAAAATAAATAAAAGCTCTCCCTTTAAGGGGAGATTATGTCAAAAACTTCAAAAATTCTTTTGTGTGTACAAATGATTTTTGCATTTTAGGATGGATTAGAGGATATGGAAAGGAATAATTTCTGGGTTATGTTAAATGGATTCGAGATGGAGAAATTAAATTTTTTTTTTTTTTTTTTTTTGTGGAGTCCTCTCTCGTTACCAAACTTGGATCCGAAAGAATAATCAATGATTCTTCTGTATTCGCCAAACGTGGAATGCGATCAATCCTCTCTCATATAAATCCTCAAATGAGAAAGTCTAATTCCGCGGATTCAATGATTCCTCTAATAGAGGATTCCTCTCTCGCTTGATACCAAACGATGCCCTAAAAAAACCCCACAAACAAGGCAGTGGAAACAACCAAGATGAAAACCCTAAGGGCACGTTTGGCAAAAGGCACGGTCAGGGAATCCTCGCCCTTTTCTGTGATTTCGAGGATTTTCCATGTTTGGTTGCCTAAGGATTTTGAGAGGAATGACTTCTGATATCCTCCCAACTGATTTTTTGCAAAATCAGACCTCCCCCAGTCGGACCGAGAGAATCCACGGAAAGGAGGAAAAGCGGAGCTACAGTGCGCTACAGTGTTTTGAGACGGTAATGATAATCAGAGCCCTTTTTGCTCTAAAAATGTACCTTATGGGTCCCAAAATAAAGATCTAAACCGTTAATAATGTTTAAACAATTCAAAACGGCCATCTCACAAAATTTCAGCCGTTGATTCATCTTAGATCTTGAGATATTTGCAAAACTGCCCAAATCGTTAAATGACAATTTCTGAGATTCTGTGGGCCAAAACCGGGATTAAAACCAGTCCATTCTTTCTGATTTTCTGCTTTCTGTGGGCCCTAAGATCATGATCTAAACCGTTAGTTATTTCTGGAAGGTCAAACATGGCTAGTTGACCAAATTTCAACCGTTGATCTTTACCATATCTTGAGATATTTGCAAAAAAGTCCTGGTACTAAAACATTAATTTCTTATTCTTGTGGCCCCCTTTGCACGATCTGAACCGTACAGATTCTCTAGATGACCACAAATTACTTTAAGGTGAAAGTTGAGGTCTTGATTTTTCATGGATTTTGAAATTTTTTATAAAAATGTTTGTGACCATTGGATATACATTTTACAATTTGTAGGAATCCTCTCTCCATCCAAACATGGAACTCTCATTGGGAATCCTACTTAAGGATTGTGGCTTTCTTTGGAGATGGAGAGAATCCTCTATTTAGAGAATTCTTCATCGTTTACCAAACGTGCCCTAAAAAAACCATTTCTATTATGTTTTTATTTCGCTGTAACCTAAAACCCATTTCCACACATGATTCAGCAACGGCCATGGACGATCGATCCCGACCTGGACAGCCTGGATTGTGGTCCAGACGACATCGAGCCGTCCATTCCCCTCAAGAAGGTCCCAGCCGGCGACCTATTCGAGGCGGCCAGGGCCGGCGACGTCGACCGCCTG
Source organism: Cinnamomum chago (assembly GCA_038049695.1). Lineage (NCBI taxonomy): Eukaryota > Viridiplantae > Streptophyta > Magnoliopsida > Laurales > Lauraceae > Cinnamomum > Cinnamomum chago. Next base: position 87,985,214 of record CP142453.1, on the reverse strand, counting down.
AGTTACCTGATCGAGTCCGGCGCCAACGTCAACGCTCGCGACCAGTGGGACTCGGTGGCGCTCTACTACGCTTGCCTCGCTGGCCACCTCGACGCCGCCCGGCTGCTCCTCCAGAGCGGCGCCATCTGCTCCGAGCACACCTTCGACGGAGACCGCTGCCACTATGCGGCTCTCAATCTCAGAGTGCGGAAGCTGCTCAAGGCCTATGAAGCGCGTCCGCCGCCCCTCGGGCCCCTGCAGGGCGCCCTGCGGGACACCTTCTTGAGCTGTCCCCCCAATAGGGATTCAATTGCAGGTTGTAATGATCTTTTCCTTTTTAGAGTTCCTTTGTTGTTGTTGAATTATATGTATGGAATTTTAGCTTTAATGGTGGAATTCTGTTGACATATTGTTCATTGAGGGCCTGTTTGTTTGATGTAATTGAAATTTTAGTAAATTCTATTAATTGTATTTCTAAAAGTAGTTAAAATTGAAGACACAAAGGGGAATATCCAAAAATGACATTTAAATAATATCCCCTTCAATGGAAAATGAATGAAGGGGAAATGGGAAACGAATACCCAACCATCACCCTACTAGTCCAAGTCCTTTGGAAAGTTCAGGTCCTATCTATATATAAGAAATTGTTGCATTTATTGCACGACTAGGGAATGTGTCCAAAATTAAAGATTTGAACACTTTGAAATACTTCTTAGCTAAGGTGCGTGCTACTATTTGTCAACGGAAGTTGTCAATGGAAGTAAGTGTATATGGATTTGTTACAGGAGACAGGGATGTTAAAGTTGTAAGCTTGTTTGTTGATATACCTATGGAAGCCTATCATAGAATTCATGCATCAGAAGGAAAGCCATTTTGAGGATGTTAGTTTGTTTAGTGTCTTGTCTGTGAGATTGTGATTTTATCTTACCATTAATAGGCCTGAGATTGGACATACAGTTGGTGTTGTGAGACAATGAATGCATTCTCCTCTTGTTCCTCATCTAGATTTTGTGTATATAGTTCTCTGTTATTTGAAGTCTTCACCTGGAAGAGGGTATTCGAGACTAATGTTGTGATTTTTACAGGTTAGATTGAATAGGATGCCAGACTGATAGAAGGCCTACTATGGGATAAATTTTCTTTTCTTGTTAGTAGTCTAGTATCTTGGTAGAGCAAAAACATGTAATTGTCATTTTGGGTGGTGCAGAATATAAGGCTATGGCAGATGGAGCATTTGAGATGATGTGGTTCAAAATTTTCTTGAAGATTGGGGGATTAGTTCCAAGCTTCAAATGAAGATTATCGAGACAATCAAGTGATACTCATTCTAGGAAAACTTGTTTTACATGAGCAGGTTAACCATATTGAAGTTGGTTGTCACTTTATTAGGGAGAAGGTGTCAGCCAACCTCGTTTGTCTAGTATATTTGATGTCTGAGAGTCAGTGACTGCTTTGTTTACCAAAGCTCTTGAAAGACCTACATTAATTGCAAGTTGTGCATTGTTGGTATTTATGTGCTAGTTTGAGGGGGAAAAGTTTATAATTGTAACTGCATATTATAATGGTCATATGAAATAACCGGTTCAGAAGGGGTTGTATGTAAATTTTTAAATTGACTTATAAATAAGAGATAATGGGAATGTGTGGTGCATTTTCCTTCCTTGCCTACTTCTCTCTCTTATTTTCTTCCTCCACTAATCCTGCGCAACGACATTCCATCTTCTGTTACAAGTGTCCATATTGAACATAGTTGTATTAGGAAAACACCTTGCATTTTTTTCCTTTTTGTTGTTATATGTTAGTATCATTTTATATACTAATATGGCGAGGCCACCAAGCAATCCTGGAAGCATAGGTGATCGACATGCTTTGCCTCCCGCAATCCCGAGACCCTGAGCGATAGAATGGTGATCTTGGTGGCACCTAGTTCACACTCGTGATTGATTGCTCGTTAGTTTCTGCATAATGATTTCTTATGTGTAATCCAAATGGGCATCATTCATGTACTAAGATTTTGGTTGTGCACTAAGGTATTTTGATCTCATATATACTTTTTTAACATACATTTTAGGCCATCATGTCTGGGACCTTTTATCCATGTCTGAGACTAACACTTATTTCCATGGATACATATTTATATCCCATGCGAAGCCATCTAAATCATTGCCCAAAAAACATGGGCAACTTGATGCTTTAATACAGAAGTCTACTTTTATAATTAATGTTGTCTATACTTTGTGTCACAAATAGGTAATTTTCAAGGGGAAAAGAAAAAAAACTTCTAACTGAAAGTAGATATTGACTAACTTGTCAAAATTATATAACAGGACATCCTTCATCAAATGATGAATCCAGTTCACACTACTTTCCTTCAGACATTGTACTTTTTGTGCAAGGAAGGCCAATTGAAGCACACAGGGTTATCTTAGGTGCTCGTTCTCCCTTCTTTAAGAAGAGATTTGAGGAGAAATGGAAAAACCGCCGGGAAGTGAGATTTGCAAGGGAAAAGTTGTCTTATAATGCCTTGTACAGTCTTATCCACTTCTTCTATTCTGACAGGCTTGAAGTTGCTGTTGACGACATGGAAGATCTACTCGAGATATGCAAAGTCTGTAAGTGCGAAGCATTGCGGAAAGTTCTCGAAAAAGACATAATTCACCAAAAATATGCAGAATATAAAACACTTAGGGAAGTTGATAACTCCCAAAAACGGTTTATTTTACAAGGGATGTCCCTACCGGAGCAAGATCGCCTTCCTGCTTCTCTGCAATGCATTCTTCAATGTTCCCATCTTGAGTCTTCAAGACGAAACAGTGATGTCGTTATTCAAAAAGAGACACGGGTACCTGGGGACGATCTTGCAGATGTTTGCATAATAGTTGACCAAAAACTTTTCCGTTGCCATCAAGTAATTTTGGCATCAAGGTCAGAGTATTTCAGAGCAAGGCTATCTCGTATGGCTGATTTTCTTGAAGGCAAAGATGGGTTGCCAGGTCACTCTCTTCCACTCCTTGAAGAACATGATTTAAGTGCTGAGACATTTGAAAAGATGATAGAGTATATGTAAGTCATCAGTTTTATATCAAGTTTATGGCTTCCAAGTTTACTAATGCATTCCCATTTAAGATACTCGATGAATTCAGGTATACGGATGGTCTGACATGTATAGACCCTGAACAGGTATTGTGCCTGAACTGAAAAATAAGTCAGTTTAGTCTTTTTAACATTTTATGGTTTTGTTTGATGTTTTTGTGGGTCGTAATTTGATTTGTCAGGCCGTGGAGATTTTTGATGCTGCTTCGAGATATTTGCTGTTTCCTCTTAAGCGTGCTGGAGCTGATGTACTGTTACCTCATTTGGAAATGGTCTCTCCAGCAGAAATATGCCACTGGCTGATAATATCAGACATGTATGTTATTTCCTTCTTTTTCTGAATTCCTTGCTGCAAATATAGTGGTGTTTCAGGTCGTCAAGACTATCTTTTTAGCACATATGAACATTCATTCTTTTGTGCCTATCTGTTGAAATTAGCTTCACAAATAGTCCTGATGCATTAAGATAAATGCATAAATTTGGCTTTATTAAGAATGGAAACAATGATAATTCTTACTTCCTTATTTTGAGTTATCAGAGTAATTTTTTTTTATACATAGACACTTGTGTGTTCAAGCTAATGAATTAATAGAGTATCTTGAATGGGCCACTGGCCCACAGTCATACACTGGGTGGACAATCCCTTCCATTTGATTATAGCACTTCTTAGTAAAACATAAATGGATGATTTAGGAGAAATGTGTCCATAGTTATAAACCACTACTGTTTAAAGGTTTGGATCAAATGAAATATTTGGTCTTATGACCGATGCGTGGTAGAACCCGTGTAGCTGGATGGTTTGAATCTAATGTATGTGAAAAATGTGAAAAATACCATAAATTTCCCCTTTTAAGAAACCTACATGTTTGTATGTACATGTCATAATATTTTGATCAAGTGAGGGTATCAGATAATGGAGTTCTAAATGCAATTGATATGCTTGATTTCTGAATGCAGATAGTTTGTATGTCTATTGATTATCTATATGTGTATCTGAAGGCAATCTAAAAGTTCATAGCTAGAGTTTCAATTGTACGTGTGTTATTTTATTTAGATTGATCCAATGAGCTTATAAATTTGATGCACTCATTAAATGGGTCCGCAAGTGAGCCCAATATACTAATTGAAACATCGGTTTTGTGCGCCTTTGACAACGGATGAATATGTTTGTTATTTTCCTCTATATTTAATTAGGATTGGGCCCTCTATATTTAATTAGGATTGGGCCTCTTTATTAAAAGGCAGTATGTTTCTTTAATTGCTAAAATTTGGCTTCTGTGTTCAGAATGGACTCGATAAATTAGGAGTTATCTCATTTGGTTTTCTTTATTTTTGTTGATTTAATTGGTCGATAGGAATATGGTTGCTCATGGACTGGGCCAGCCCGAGCCAGATCCGGGCCTAGCCCATTTTGGCCCCGGCTTGGATTAAGTGATAGAAAGCCCATCTCGGCCTGGCCCGGCCCATGTAAGAAATGCATGTAATAAAATTTAATTACTCCAAAAAGTTGATCAAATGCCCACAAAAATGATAAAAAGACCTGTTGGGCCTGTCCCGATTGATTAAATGGGTGGGCTCAGACCTAAGGGCCAGGCTTGGGCCATTGTTTCTAAAGCTGGGCCGGGCCTGAATATACCTTAGCCCGGCCCATGAACACCTCTAGATAGGAATAATATACTTTCTTTACTTTGGTTTTTCTGTGGAGATGTGCTCTCAATTTTGCTTTGATGAAACTATTTTTGTGCCAAGATTTCGACCGTAACACTCTTTTTGTCCGTGCAATCTAGTTTTCAATTTGGAAGATCCTGCACTCTCCATTGATGCATGAGTGATAATTCGGTTTGCTCATTTAATCAAGGTTTGGAGTAGGTTTCATCAATGTTTTTTGGAAGTTTGATGTAGGCCTTATGGTCAGGGCTTGCATGGAAGTGCCGAAGTACATGTCCGTAGTTACTTTCACACGTCTCCGCAGAGACTTCAATACGAGGATGCACCTTCAAGGTGACAATCACTCAAATTCTATTAATACTCATCAAAAGCATGAGATTTCGATCCCTACAATGCTATATATATACACGGTAATATTCAGGTGAGAACTAGTTCTCACATATTATATGAGAACTTTTTTGTGGGGTCCAAATGTGGGGCCCATTTGGAGATGAGACCTAGGGGATGGAAAGATCTATGTGAGACCACCTCAAGTATCAAGTTTGACCCCAAACCCATGCCCTTAACCCCTTCATCCGTGGCCCACAAGTTTAATGACTTTATATTCGAAAAAAATATTCAACCCTCGATCCAACGGTTCAGTCCATTTGGATGTGTGCCAATCCTTTGGATTAGTGACTATTAGGGGGTTCCTTATTGGTTGCTAGTTGGTCCCCGCAAAAAAGTTCTCATATAATAGGTGAGAACTAGTTCTCACTTGAATATCTCCCATACACACACACAAACTCTCATGGTACTGTGAGAGTAAGGGGTGGGGGCCCTCACATTTAGGCTGTTGGCATTGGATATGGATGTGAGGGCCCCCACTCTCATTCTCACTCTCACAGGAGCACCTCCCTATATATATATATGTATGTATATATATATATACATACATATATATAGGAAGGTGCTCTTGTGAGAGATGCCGTCACCTTACTATGAGAGATAAAGGTGAGGGCCCTCACATTTAAGTTATTGGCATTGGATATGAATGTGAGGGCCCCCACCTTATCTCTCATAGTAAGGTGAGAGCATCTCTCATATATATATGTAAATGTATATGTATATGTATATGTAAAAGAACATAGTCTTTAAGACTCCTGACTAATCTAGGAAAGCAATATTTAGAAACTATCCTAAATACAACTCTTAAGCAAAACTTTGAAACTAATACCAATAAAAAAAAAAAGAAATATCTAGACTTTATTGGGTCCCACATGTGGACCACAATTTTCTTTCCAACAAGGTATTGGTGCTATTGCATCAAAGTTTAACACCATAACAACGAGAACTATTAGATTTCTGTATCTATTCATTGTGTGACCAACTCCTATCAAGAAAACACAATCGCTTTATGTGGTTGCCAAGCATTGGAATTACTGCTGCAGCCCAAGCTTTTATCAGGGTGTTAATTGGTGAATGCCCTCTAACCATCACTATATTTTAAAGATGCTGATTGGAAGCATTCCTGATCGTGCATATCACAGCCTTTATCCTAGTATACATCTTTCGATATAAATAGTATTCTTTAATGGCCAACACACTCATGGTTGAGTGGTGTTGGCACCCTACTTTCACACAATTGCCCAGGGATTGATCTCTAGGTCTTCAAGTTAAAAGTATCACTCTAGGACCAGTAGCCAAATGTAGCAAAATTTTATATATATATATATATATTCCTTAAAGATCGTCGGTCTTCAAGTCCACCCATCAGTTCTATCAGTAGTTTCTGTTATGGACATATGAATGGAAGTTGTCCTGACTGCGCACATCACAGCCTTTGTCCTAGTTTACATCTATTGATATAAATAATATTCCTTAATGGCCAACACACTCATGGTTGAGTGGTGTTGGCACCCTACTTTCACACACATGACCAGGGATTGATCTCTTGGTCCTCAAGTGAAAAGTATCATTCTAGGACCAGTAGCCCGATGTAGGAAAAAAAAAAAAAAAGAAGGTATTCTTTAAAGGTTGTGGGTCTTCAAGTCCACCTGTGTATGCAGTTTCTGCCACGTATATATGACTTGCCATTTTCTTACTGTCTTGAGATTACATGACTGGGACTTGTATTCAAGGGGGATAGTTTGTATCCTGTATCTCTGCTTACTATCGGACGCAAGTCTTAGCCTTTGTATTGCCTTTGCTTTGGCTTGGGACAATTCAACCCAAAGACTGCCAAGGAGAAGTGGAATTGCTTTTTACTGGAGCGATATTTAATTTGTTGAACAAGATTTAGCTATTCGAGTTTGACCTGATTTACATTGGTTTTTGACTTGACCAACCTCTATGTACGTCAAAGTGGTATTGGTGTGATAATTGATTTTGTCAATTGGTATTAGTGCAACTTCCCAAACCCTTAGTTTGATAACCTAAAAGAAAAGAAAAAAGTTCGTGAGGAACGTAGTTCTAAAATCAGCCAAGTCTAGCTACCACTTGAGTCTCCTGTCTGATTGATTCATATGGAAAATGCCTTAAAACACTTTGTTTTTTTCTTCATTTTCCTGTTGGAAGCTTTGGGAGGCTTTTGGGGATCTTTTACACTGATTTATAGAAGATTAAAACCACATCTTAAAATTTATCACATAAAGCTGTACGAAAAGGGAGGAGGAAGGGGGTGAAGAGAGACAGAGTGTTGGGGGGGTGGGGGGGTGGGGTTTCAAGGTGGGGCCGGAGTTGAATCTTGTAATTGAGCAGTGACAATAGGATCTTAAGTGTACTTGTATTGATTTATAAAGATCTCTCTGTCTAAACTGTGTACCTCAAGACTGAGGAAATTGGTTTGTGGTTCTAGATCCTTCATATGAAAGGAAGCATGGAGAGAGTTTTGGAGAACAAGAATGCTATCAGGATCTGTCCTAGTGATGATGATATCATCCACATAGACTAGTAGAATTGTGAAGCCATGAAGAGTAGGATGAAGAAACATAAATGGGTCATATGACTACTGAAAATTAGCTTGAATTAGAGTTTGATGGAATTTATCGAACCACACTCTCGGTGCTTGCTTAACCCAGTAAAGAGAACGTTGTAGTTGACAAACACGATTGTTTGAATAAGTAGTGAGACTGTAAGGTATATGTATGTTGACTTCCTTGAGATATCCATGAAGGATGGTGTTCTTGACATCTATTTGGAATAACGGCCGTCATTGGGAAGCTACAATTTCTATAGGTTTAAAGTTTGAGCCATAGTCATTTTAGCAATGACAAATGTCTCATCATTTATCGATGTCATATTCCTGTTTATTGCCTAGAGCAACCAACTTTGCTTTATATAGATACAATAAGCCATTGGATCAGAGCTTGATGGAAAAGACCCATTTGCAACCAATGGGATTTGCACAGAAGGACATGGAACAATCCCATGCGTGATTTTTCTGAAGAGCGTCCAGTTCCTCCTTCATTGCATGTTGCCAGCACTCATGTCTTACAGCTTGCCAATAGGTGTTTAGAGATGGGAGATAAAGGAAATAAGAAGAAGCAACTAATGAGGAGTGAAAAGCCATATCGATCTGGGGGACGAGAGAAGTGAGTGGACTTGGAAAGTGGCTGTGGTGAGAGATCAGGATCAGGAGGAAGCTCTCAGTTAGGGTGCCTATTTGTGTTATCCTCATGAAGCCCCGTCACATATAAATAAAACCTAATTTAAAGCTTTTGATGGAGGAAGACGAGTTTAAAAAATCTGAAAGCAAGAAAATGTCAGTTAAAATGAGAAGGGGTGGGTTGGTGATATTGGACAAAAATATTGATGTTCAACAAAGACAACATTGCGTGAAGTATGGCTTCGGCGAACAAAAGGATCATAGCAAGGAAAGCCTTTTTTACTAGGAGCTATCCTAAGAAGGCACAATGTGTTGATTGAACTGAAGATTACATTTAGGAGGTGGAAGGTGAACAAAACAAAGACAACTGAAAGTGAAGATTATCATATCTGGGTTGGTGTCCATGGAGATTTCTCTTAAAACTAGTTCCAAACGGATTTAGAACGTTTGGGAATTATTTTTCCCACCTCTATTTCAAAACTCATAAGAGTTAATACATGTATTTGTTACAGCCTGGAAACCTGCCCAATTTTAAGGAGACGTTATTGTCTGAAGCGCTTCTACTAGCCTACTATAGTAAAAAAAAAATAGTCTTTAGTTTTTTAATATATATATATATTTTGATTTGTGGGATCCTAAATGATGAACAATTGGCAGCCTTCAAAAGCCCAAACATGGCCAGTGGGTCAAATTTGAGCCGTTGATTAATCACGGACTATGATGCACGGATACTTCAAAATGGGCAATGTATCGTGTCATATCATATCCGATACTTGTTGCATGTAAAATCTGTATCCCTACCCTGTCTGCAGCGTGCCCTTATCATATCCATGCGGTATCTAGTGATCATAGATCACGGATCCAGAGATATTTTTGAAAAACAGAAGAAACTTAGATCTACATTTTTGGACTTTTGTGGGCTCCACAATCATGATCCGAACCATTGATCCTCTTTGGAAGACTAAAACAACTATAGGTTTAAATCTTAGCCTCTAATCCATTGCAAATCTTGAGAAAATGATGAAGAACCGAGAACCGTTGGATGTTCTCAAGTCAAAAGCAACCAATTTCACATGATTTTTTGTCTGTCCGTTTTTTTCCTTTATTTTTAAAAAATTGTGGGCCACTAAATTATGATCCAAACCATTGAAAATCTTCCCAACCCCAGCCATGGGTATGTATTCAAATTTGAGCTGTTGATCTGTTTGGAATCTCGAGCTATTTGTGAAAAAGGGCAGAACCTTAGATCTGCATTCAATGGGCCCCACAATCACGATCCAAACTGTTGATCATCTTTGGAAGATTGAAATCGGCTATTGTTTTAAATTTCAGCCTCTGATTCATTACAGATCTCGAGAACATGATAAAATGGGATATGCTTCTGTCAAAAGCAACAGGTTTCACCTGATATTTTGCTTGTTTTTTATTTTTTGTTTTTTATATTGTGGGCCACTAAATTATGATCCAAACCATTGGGAATATTCCTAAGCCCAAACATGGCTATGTATTCAAATTTGAGCCGTTGATCTGTTGCTAATCTCGAGATATTTGTGAAAAGGGTAGAACCTTAGCTCTGCATTTTTTTTAAAAATTTCTTTGGCCCCCAAAACCACGATCCGAACCATTGATCCTTTTTGGAACGCTAAAAATGGCCAGGGGTAAAAAATTGACCCCCTAATTCAATGTATATCTCAGGAAATTAGTTAAAAACTGATAACCATCAGATACGTAAAACGTCAATTTCAACTTGTTATTTTCATCTTACCAAACGGTCTATTTTTTGTAATATTTCTTTTGTAGATAGAGCAAATCTATTCATTCATGCCAACAAAGATGTTGGCGAGATAGCTCTCTTAGTTGAAGAGAAAGAAGGCTGTAGGTTTAAAACAAGTTTCAGGATTTTGTTTACTATGAATATGTAGAAGATAATAGGCCTTAAGAAGGCCCAGCCCATCTAGGCCCATGTATAAATCCCACACGTGGGATATGGTTTAGATTTGTATCTAATTTTGTATAGCTTATTTCTCTCTTCTTGTTTCCTTGTATAGTCTAGGATATATTCTTTCTATTATTTGATTATTCTAATTTGTACTCTTAACATATTTAGAGCCTTGATTAAGGTCTAATATGATTATAAATAGAACTATCGATTATCCATGGATGCACGAACTTCTCTCCATTACTCTTTTTCTTCTTCCATAGATTATAACATGGGATCAGAGCTCCGTGGGATCTCTTCATCTCAACTATCTCTTAGTTGCAATCCATTCTCAAGGTTCTAGAAAGAGAACCCTTTCTCACAGCAGCTTCACTGTGTCGACATTCTGCAGAGAGGAAATCAAAGGTGGGCCATCATCCTATCATCCAGATATCACAAACAACCACCACCACAAGGGTCGCCCATAATCTCTAGGAATTCTGGTTATTTATTTATTTATTTTTTTCAGAATTTTTGGCACATCTGAGGTAGGCCATCTACTACTTCTTGTGATTTCCTAGTTTTCCAGGATAGTTTTCATCAGATTCGTCCCATCTTGCGGATTTTCATCAGATTGGTATGAAGATAGTTAGAAGTATCGCAGAGAGGATTGTATTCACTGATTAGAGTTTTGATCACTCTATGGGCCCATGTGCCCACTCCAGCACCCAAAAAGGGGGTCGCCGGCCCTGTTTTGAGTCATTTTTGGTTGGAAATTTTCCTACTGCCCCAGCAACGAATCTGAACCAGATTTCAGATTCTTTTGGTTGCTTATTTCTTTTTGATTGCTGTTTCGGCGTGGTTAGTGACGAACAACACTACTGATTTGCTGAATTTCTACTTTATCTTTCTCTGTGACACATTCTCCTGCTCTTGAGAACATGGAAAAAATATGATGTTATCCCTATTAAGTTTAATGGGCATAATTATTAGTCCAGGTCCTTGCATTTGAGGAACTTTGTAGAAGGACAATGGCTATTTGGTTATCTTGATGGAACGGTAACTAAGCCTCCTCCTCCAAGTACCACGGACTCTAAAGCCTTAGCCATCTGGTCCAAGGAAAATGCCAAAGTGATTATTTGGATACTTAACTCTATTGATTTCTCCCTTGCCGTAGCTCTTCAAGCCTATATACTACAGCAGCAGATATGTGGGCTCACCTCAAGAAGATCTACCATCAAACCAACAAAGCCCGGAAGTTTCACTTGGATAGTGAAATTGCTAAATTTACTCAAGGGGATAAATCTGTGCAGGAATATTTTAATGGCTTCCTCACCTTATGGACCGAAAGAGATTCCATGTTGATCCAGACAGTCTCTCCTAGATTCCTATCTGAGGCTCTTAAATTTCAAGAAGAAACTCACATTAGCCAGTTTCTTATGAATCTATGACCATACTTTGAATCGGTTTGGTCTGCCTTCATGAACAGAGAACTTTCTGCTAATCTTGATATCTGCTTTCATGAAGTCCTTCGCGAAGAACTTCGTTTCACCTCACAGCGTGCTATTCTTGAAGAATCAAAGGCCTTCCTCGCACCCCTTTCGGCCGACTCTGCTCTTCTAGCAACCCCTAATCTGAAGCTCACTCAAGCCTATGAATGCAAACGCTTCGGTCATATTGCCAAAAGTTGCCACAAGAAGTTGGTTTACCGATACTGCAAACGGTCTAATCATCTTATTGATGACTGTCGTAGCTTACAGCGAAGGAATGAGACACAACCAAAGAAGCCTCTCTCCAATCTGCTAAGACAGAATATTCCAAATGCATTCCAGGCTCAAGCACCATTATTTGATACAGAAAGCACTTCATCTAGGGCTGTATCCATGACTCCTGCCCAGATTCAAGAGCTGATTCAAAACACCATAACCTCAGCATATGCATCTATGAGCTTTACTGGTGGTCGGTATCAAACTCATTCTCCTATACCATTTCTTGCCTTCCATTCTTCAGCCTCTACTTCTTCTTCTATCACCCCATCCACATGGTTTTTAGATTCAGGAGCTTCAGATCACATGACATCTGTAGAACATAGCTTTACAGATTCCCACCCTTATCTTGGAAAAATAACCATTGCTAATGGAGACCAACTTCTCATCTCTGGAGTTGGTATCATTACTTTATCTAGTGTCTCTGGCCAATCCATCACCCTTCCCAATGTCTATTTTGTTCCAAAATTATTAGGCAAGTTACTTTCTATATGACAACTTATTGATGATAGATATCTTGTCCATTTTTCTTCCTCTGGTTATGTTATAGAGGGGCGACAAACTTGGAAGGTGATCGCGACGGGGAGTAAACATGGGCGTCTATTTTTGCTAGACATTGGACATCATTCCTTTTCTGCTTCTTCAAATAATTTAAATAAATTGTGGACTATTTGGCATAAATGTCTTGGTCATGTGAGCAATGTTCATTTAATTTCCTTGTTTAAGATTGGTTGTTTGGATTGTACTTTTGATAATAAAATGATATCTTCTTTCTCTCAATCAAAGTGTTAAACTTGTTGCTTAAGTAAGAGTCATATCTTGCCTTTTTCTATTCATACTTCTCGTGTATTGAAATCTTTTGACATTATTCACAATGATGTTTGGGGAATTGCTTCTACCTTAAGTAGGACGGGATTCAAGTACTATGTGACCTTTATTGATGATCATTCCTGTTATACTTGGATTTATTTCATGCACTTTAAATATGAAGTGTTGTCTATTTTTCAAAGATTTTATAACATGGTCGAAATCCAATTTCAGAGAGTTATAAAGATTCTTAGATCAGATTCTGGTGGAGAGTACATATCTCATGATTTCTTTGCCTTCCTTTCTGATAAAGGCATTATTCACAAAAAATCTTGTTCGCACACTTCTCAGCAAAATGGAATTGCGGAAAGAAAGAACAGACACATTCTTGAAACTGTTTTTAATTGCTTTATTAGTTCCTCCTAAATTTTGGTGTGATATTGTACAGACTGCTGTGTATCTTATTAATCGTCTTCTTAGTACCGTTCTTGGAAGGACTACTCCTTATGGAGTTCTCTTTGGTCATACACCTTCATACTTTCACTTGCATGTGTTTGGCTACTTGTGCTTTGTTCTCCTTCCACCAATTGAGCGCACTAAATTATCACCACAGGCTACCAAATGTATCTTTCTAGGTTACAGTAATGAACACAAAGAGTTTGTGTTATGATCAATTGGAAAAACGCATGCGAATATCTTGTAATGTGATTTTCTTGGAACATATTCCCTTTTCTTTATGATTGGACAATCATCCTATTGCTGTGTCCTATCTGCCACAATTCCCAGACTTTGCTTCTCCATCAACTTTTCCCAAAGTCTGTCGAGCGTAACATAATCTCTCCTATGGCGACTCCCTCTCCTGCTCATCTCTTAGTGCCGCCTATTGAACCTTCATGTAATAACGCTTCTTATGATAGCGTCATCTCTCTCCGACGCTCTAGTTGTGACTGTTAGACACTTGGCTATCAATGAAACGGAATTTCATAATTGGTTGCATCTGGAAAAGGGAATAGTGGGTAGTGGTTGAGGTGAACAAGATTAACAGTTTGCTATATTGGATTTGACCAAAAAGGGTGATTACTCTTGATGCGGAGCAGCGTACCAGACGCGGGGTGGGTAGAGATTGGAGGGAGTAGAGAAAATTGGCCTCATGCCAAACTACCCATTGCGGGCGAGAAAGAAGAGATAACTTGGGAAGACCCAAAATCACTCGAGAAACTTTTCATTAATCATCAACTATGGAGCCAAAAGGCTTTACAATCATATATATAAGAAAAGAGAAACCTAGAACTAATTCTAGCCATCTAAACACACTTAACGGCTAAGATTAAAACATCCAACTAAAAGATATAAATCTTTAAACAAAACACTACTAATAAAATAACTAGAAATAGGATAAAGATAGGTGGGCTGGGCCCGAAGGCGGGTTGACCCATGGGGACCATGGGTCTGTCCTGCATCAACTCTCTAATGATCTAGTTGGGATCTCATCCTTTTGAACCCCTATTTTGTCACATCAACAGATGGACAGAGGTGTCAGGCCTGTTCTTAAACCTGTTTGGATTCGGATGGAGGGCATTCCTTTGTATACGTGAGATCTAAAGGTATTCCATCAATTGGGTGCATGTTTGGGTGTAGTATTGGAGATAGATGAAGAAGCAACAACATAAGTGAGATTGGATTGAGTTCGGTTACTTATTTGGAGGGATTCACAATAACTTCTGCTGAAGTTCCTTGTTGTAGATATCACCACCACCACCACTACCATCAAAGTCTCATACCAACTATTTTGGGGTCAATTATATGAATAATGTTTCTCCATTCCGATTTATCCTAAGCCAAATCCTCTGATAAGTTGTATTTATTCAGATATATTTTTAGTACCTCCATTCACATCCTTTTCCGCCCACCCCTTCCCCTTGGAAGGCCATCAACCCACATAGCCAAATTTTCCTATCGGCGCCATTGCCGGACTGCATTGGACATGCCTAAACCATCTCAACCAGGTTTCTCTAATTTTATTTCGCTAAATGCTCTCGAAAGTGCCATTCCTTGTTGTAGACACCATTAAAAAAAAATACTTCTTGTAGATGCCGAAGGGGTTCATTTTGTTGTCACTACTGATGAAGATGCTCGATTGCTAGATAGTTGTTCGAAATGCTCTTTTCGAAGTCCTGAGATGCCGGAGGTCTCACTAGACTCTACGATGCTGGATTATGATCGACACGATCAAACAATGAATGTTTCTCCAGTAATTTTTGGTGATAATCTCGGTGATTTGGTGTTGAAATTTCAAAGACTTGTTGACGATTTGAAACCTATAACGGATTTTGGCGACAAATCAAGACAACGGTCATGGAGCTCCCAAAATCCCCAAATTCCAGGCTTTGAACCTGGGTTTGGAGAACTTTTGCTGCACGCAAGGTAAACAACAAGAATCTCAGAGCTGCCCTTTTATTAAAGGGGTTTTTGGTCTTTTGCGAAAAGACCTTGCTATCCCTAATGTTTCTGGATTGAAGAATGGGCCTCCCTTACATGAGTTGGATTGGTGTAATGAGATTGTCAATGGGCTTTTGGAAGGAGCCCAAAATGCTAAAGTAGGTTGACAGGATCATGTGACCTGTCTCTGTGGGAGTAAGCCGGCAAATAGCGAACTCTTGCCAGGAGGTAGACGATATTATGGGTGAAGACCGTCAGGAGGAAGGAGACGCTACTTTTGACGTTTTTAGGCATTTTGGGTGCCAATGGGGAGATTCATCCTCAGATAATGATGATGATTCAATGTTGGAAGAAATCCATAAAGAAGATTGAGCTACTGATCAGGCACAAGCATTGGTGGTGGTAGACAATGCTATTGAGGTTGTCCTTCCCAATAAGGATTGCTCATGTTCTAATTGTGGAGAAAAGGAGGCAAATAAGGTTATTGAAGAAAAATTGCTTGACATAGCTCGGATTCTGGGTGTTTCTAGGGTGTTTCTAGGGAAGGCTGTATGGGAGAAATTAGGAGTTTTATTCATGAGATGTTGAATCAAGAAAAAGGGGAAATGCAAACAAGAGAGGGATCATCATCATCATCAAAGCCTTGTCCTAACTAAGTTGGGGTCATTGCTTTGGTGCAATGGTAAAAGTCTTGCGTGATATCACATGTTTAAGACCTGCGAGCAGCAACTTTGTGCATAATTTCCAAATGTTTGGTTTGTCTCTAGTCCAGACCCTCCCATGACCTTGCTTCAGCTGGGTAATGATCTTTTTTATCAACGGGACAATAAAAGTGGAAAAGAAATCTAAAACCCAAAGTGAATAAGAGAAATTGGCTTCTAAAATTAATTATGATTGACGGACAAGTGTTTTAAAAAAAAAATGATCGACGGGCTGGTGAGATTGATTTATGATTGGATTTGATTGAGCCTATTGAATGATTTGCAACATGATTCTAATTTTCAAAATCATAGGAGTAAGACAAATTTTAGGGGTGTTCATGGGCTGTGCCAGCCCTTACTGATGCAGAACGGGTCACCACTGGTCCCACTTAAGATAGTTTTAGGGATATTTTAATTTTTCGTAGCTTCCTAATTTTATTCTAATTGGGATTAGCATTCCAATTTATTTAGTTTCCTAGTTTGATTAGGATAGTTTCCATTATTAGATTGGATTTTTCTTAGGCCCTAAGTTTACTTTGCCTATTTATATTGCATTGTAGAGAATAGAGATGAGAATCTCAGACTTTGAAATTGAATAGAATTGTGGGTCTTTTCCCTTGGAGAGGTGCGTCCTTGTGTTTGAAATCTCTGCTGAGATAATTTGAAGTGTTTTCGACCTGATGCTTTGGCACTCCTGCAAGCCCTAACCCTAGGGCCTGCATCAGTTGGTATCAGAGCGAAGATCCACATTGCTTCGATTCGTCTCGGGTCACCGATCGGAGCCTATCCATAGTTCGTCACCATCTGGACATTCCCATCATACAGAAATCCCATTGGTGCATCCACTCTTCCATACCAACCCCTTTTAGAACCCAACCATTAAAAAAAAAAAAAAAATCTACTAAATCCCAGCCGAATCCAGCATTTTTCTTAAAAACCCAAGAAAACACCCTCTTCCCCAACCGACCCACCCATTCAACCGTTCCCAACACTTTAAGCCCCAATCTACTCCACAGCCCCCTTCACCGCCAAGCCTTCACCTACCTTCCATAAACCTCCGCCGAAGGAAAAAAAAAAAAAAAAAACCAGAGGGCAGAAAGAGGGAGAGAATGATAAAAAAATAGAGAAGAAAATAACTGAGAAGAGGTGTGTACCTGGCACGAGTTGCGGAGTAGCAGCCTCCTCTCCGCTGCTCACATCGCATCAGCACTGCACAAGCATCATCGCACGATCAGTGAGGAGTGAGCAGCATCCTTGTGGACCACCAGCGTCATCTTCATCGACGGCTGAGAGGAGCAGTCCCGTCCCTTCTTCTACGTCTCCGCTGTCGTCGAACTTTGCCTGCACTCGGCTGCCCGTCGACATGTCTGCCTGCTTGCCATCACCCTTCTCTCCCATCGTCCATCGGTTCCCTATTCGAAGAAGACTAACAACAACATACAGGGTAAGGAAACCCGTTTTATCTTTGTTCAACAAACCCAAGGAGCCTCTGCGACATGTGCCATACAGATTTAAGTGTTGGGCTTGGTTTTTAGTTCGGGCCACAAGTGGATCTGACCCATTGAAGAAGCCCACAAGCAGAAGCCCGATTGCTATAATTCTGCATCAGAATAATTTGATCAACAACAACTTTGACCAGATCGACAGTTGAGAATTCTTTTTATGTTATCGGCCTAATCTGCTGTCGAATTTCAGATCCGTTTTCGCCAAAGTGATTGTAGAGAGCAGATTTGCAAAACAGGTCAGTAAAAAATTTTAAATTTGCATTAAAAAATGGCTCCTAAGAAGCATATAGAAGTGGAGTGTTCCTCCACAAACGATGGGGATTTGAAGGGAATTGTTGCGGAATTATCGGCAAATGTTAATCAACTATATGCAACGATTGTTCAAATCCAAGAGACTCTTGCCAGGATGGAAACCCGATTAGCCAATTTGGAAAATAATCGGTATGAGGATAATCACTGCAATGATGGAGGACATAATCGAAATCAATGAGATCCACATGCAGTCAATGTTGATCAAGATTTAGGTATTAAACTCGTGATTCCCGGATATGATGGAAAGTTGAAATCGGATGAATTCATGGATTAGTTAGCGTGTGTAGAAATATTTTTGCACACAAGCCAATGCGGGATGGTCATAAAGTCACCCTAGTGGCAACTCGATTTCGCAATTATGCTGCGCTACGGTGGGCCGAGTTGCAAAATAAGAGAAGAAATCAAAACATAGATCCCGTTGACACATGGGTTGAGATAAAGAATTTGTTGAAACAAAAATTCCTTCCTGTCAATTATGCAAGAGATCTGCGTTCAAGCTTTCAAGATTTGAAACAATGATTCATGATAGTTGTTAGAGTATGCTGAGGAGTTCATGACCATGCTAGTTCGTTGTGGCTTGTTTGAAGATGATAATGTCTTGGTTGATAGATACGTTCACGGGCTTAGACTTGACACACAACATATCCTCACATTCAAACATTTTGATAATGTTGATGAGATCGTCCAGCATGCTATCAAGGCGAGGATATTGCAAATTAACAGGCCCGAAAATTTGGTTTGTCTAAATGGGCCTACACAAAAGACTCCATCAAAGTCAGATCCTAATCCAAGTGCTAGTTCCTTAGAGAGATTTTCCTCCGAAGTTTGAAGATTAGAATAGGTTCACATGTTTTCATTGCAAAGAAAAAGGGCACCGTTCGTTTGAATGTCCAAAAAGAATAAACTTTTTGGAAGGTGCACAAGAAGAACCGAAAACAGAAGATGATCTTAAAAGCGAAGAATCAGAAGAAATTGAGGAAATAGCAGTTGAAAAAGATGGTGAAATTCTCTTGGTGCAACAAGAGTCTACACCTACTGCTGAGAAGAGATGGTTACGGAAAAATATTTTTCGTTCCATAGGTACAATACGTGGGCAAAAATATACAGTTGTGATTGATGGTGGAAGTTGTGAAAATATCATCTCCCAAACTCTTGTTGATCGCTTGAAGCTGAAGGTTTACAAGCACAATCGTCCCTACTTTGTTAAATGGCTAATGATAGGTGATAAAGCGCAAGTGCAACATACATGTTAGGTTACTTTTGCAGTTGGGGATGATTATAAAGATATAATTTGGTGCGATGTGCTACCAATGGACAGTGGAGATATCCTATTGGGTCGCCCATGGATGTATAACAAGAATGGCACTCATGAGATGCGCGGTAACACGTACACGTTCATGCATGGTGGAAAGGATCTTACACTCCATCCCAAAAAGCCAAAATTACCCAAGCATAAATCAAGGCCTCCTGTCACAAAGGAAGTGCTTCACGTACACGATGTATACAGAGGCAACATGAAGAAGACCCAAGTTCGAGGTCGATCTCTTCGTTCAACCTGGAGGGAATGATGCATAACAGGCAACCACTGGTCAAACCCAAGATAGTTTTAGGGATATTTTAATTTTTTAGTAACTTCCTAATTTTATTGTAATTGGGAATAGCATTCCAATTTATTTAGTTTACTAGGTTTGATTAGGATAGTTTCCATTATTAGATTGGATTTTTATTAGGCCCTAAGTTTACTTTGCCTATTTATACTGCATTGTAGAGATGAGAATCTCAGACTTGGAAATTGCATAGAATTGTGGGTTTTTTTTCCTCAGAGAGGTGCGTCATTGTGTTAGAAATCTTTGTGGAGATAATTTGAAGTATTTTATACACGGTGCTTTGGCACTCCCGCAAGCCCTAACCCTAGGGCCTGCATCACCTACCCAACCAAAGCCCGGTCCGCATTGGGATGCTTTTGGGTTGTAGGTTATATCCAGGCCTAATTATTCTTTGGCCCGATTATTGAATGGGCCAGGCTTTATATGCTTAAAGGTCCAGCCTAGCCAAGTATATTTAAAATAAATGGTGTATATATTTTGTGATGGGGCTGGGCTTGAGTTTATGGCCTCTAGCTATGATGCACAGATACAACATGGATACGGCAAGGACACACCCTAGACACAGCAAGGACACGGATTTTACACATAAAAAGTGAAGTATCAGATATGGTACGACACGATACGTTGCCCATTTTGAAGTATCCGTGCATCATAGGCCCTCTAAGCTGAATTCAAGCCTGAATATTAGGCCTGATAACTAAATGGGCACGCGGATAAGCTTCTGTTAGGCCTGACTTGAATCATGAAGACACCTATTGAAGTTCCTCTTTTCATCTCAATATTGTATATTTGATTGTTATTGTATTAGCTTCTTTACTGGATGCTTTCTCGCAGCAATTCAATCAATGTTTAGAGAGCACTGCAGTCTTTTGCATTGAGATTGTTGTGATATCCTTGAAACCTTTGCTCTAAGCAAGAGGCATTTAGAATCTGCAGTGCAAGCGTTTATCAGCCTTTTAGAGTGTTGTGCCAGTGCCAGTTTGATCTTAGCACTCCATATCATGTTGCCAAGTCTACTGCTAGCATAGGAGTCCCTCTCCAAAGCTTGTCTCCTGCACATGGTGTGCATGGAGCTTTCCTTGCGCACCTTGTTGTGGGGCCCACCTGGGAGTTTCGGGTGGGGGGGGGGGGGGGAATTGAAAGATCTGGTTATGGCCTACCCATATACAAAATATAGGGCCCAACCGATCATTCTATACCCTTGATCAACGTCCCATAAATTTTAACCCCTTTAAAAGGGTGCATAGTCGATCCAATGGTCCAATCCATTCAGTTGGGTGCCAAACCCCAGACCGGTGTAATTTAAGTGGTCAATTATAATGGGTGATCAAGTGGGCCTCACTGAGGTGTGCACTAAATGCTCAATGCGCCACATGTACACTGGATAATTTCATTGATATATATATGAAATGCTCATGTGAGCATGTTTCAAAATAGCGTCCACTACGTAGCGTAGCACCCGTATTATTGGCCGTAGCGGTCAAGGCCGCTATGTTATTTTGAAAATAGTGGCGCTACAATCTAAAACCTAGTGGAGCCAAGTAACTTTTAGTTTTAAACACTATTTTTCCCATTGCTTATCCTCAATAGCCTTTCTTAAATTGTCTCTACCCTTATATGGTTTCAAACCACTAAAAAACACAAATATTAGTCGCTATACAAGATTAAAAAAAATTTGATCATCTAAAAAATATTCATCGCTACATATCGCTACAACCGCTACGTATCGCCCGCTATGTAGCGTTTAGGCCACTGACCGCTATGCCTGCCGTGATTGCTATTTTGATCCTTGCACGTGAGAGTTAACTCTCACCGTCTTATTGATGGGCCCCACCTATCATCAATCTGAACCATCCACACACACGTGATCCCCCTAAATTACACTGGAGTTGAATTGAGGGTTGAATTTTTTTTCTTTAATATAAGTTGTTAAACGTGTGGGCCACGAATCAAGGGGTTAGAGGCATGGTGCATGTCTCTTAGAGATATAGTACTGATTATAATCTGCAACATACGGACGAGTAAACAATCTGGTTTGACTAGGAACATTCAAAATTTTAATACCTTACCCAACTTCATGGATGTCTAGAGGCGCATAATGCTACAGTTACTGAGAAATGGTAGCCATATTGGATAAGGTTTTTTATTTTATTTTATTTTATTTTTAAATTGAGACCGGGCTTAGACTGTTATCCGGGCTTAGACTGTTATCATATCAAACCATAGTCATTTTATCTGAAGATCATTTGCTTCCTTTTGGAATTAGATTTATACATAATGCTGAAGCCAGGGTTGGATGTTTCGTTTGTTTTAAGTTGATGAATGCAAAAGTTGGCGTGATTAGCGGTTGGGTTATACTTGTTTTGGTTAAGTGGTATGCACCAAGCAACCTAGAAATAAGCTACTTAATATGCACATACTTAAAACTCGCAAGCGCACAAGATCACTATGTAGTATAATGAATTGTAAGCACGAGGTCAATCCCACGAAGACTGGTGATAAAACAGTGTAAAAAATAACTAAAAAATCAGAATATTAAATGGATGAAAAAGTGATTGAATGTTGATTGGTTGAATGAAATTACTAAAACAAATAAATTAAACTATTAAAATAAATCAAAAGCTCAAAGGAAACTAAGCTAGCATACTAGATTACTACTAGGATTGAAAACAATGAGAATGAATGAACTAAGGTTTCATCTACTATCGTAACCTATCCTATGCATGTCCCTTATTATCCCTTTATAAAAAATCAGAATTATTGGTGGCATTTATCAACTTAGATCATGGCATATGTATCTAGATTCCCCTAAACTTACTTCATGAGTGGCATACTACATGAATTGTTCAAGCTGTAAAAACTAAGCATGGCATATGTCCTAGTCAATACATGCATTATGTATAAAAACAATGTGAATGATAAATGCATGAGTCTAAGCATGGCATATACTTAGATTATTCATGGTTCTAAACGCTAGATGCTTAACATCAAGATCAATCAAAGATAAGTTAGCTAATCTTAAATTTAATTGAACATGGCTTGTTGGCATGACATATACACAACTCTTCAAATAAAAAACATAGTTTAGAAACTCAACCAACAAAACTAAAATCTTAATTAAAGAATCCAAAAGGGACTACATAAAATCAAGCTAGGGTTTCAATTACACCCTAGCCCTAAAAAGTTTAGCTACTCATGTTTGGAATTGAAAAATAACATAGAAAATAAAGTCATATGAAAAAAACTAGAAGATTGATGAAGAAGAAGACACGGCCATCAGCTTGCTTGCTTTTTCCTCGCTCCAAAAAGCTCCTCAAAGTGGTGATGTACGGCTGCTAGGGCTTGTGGTAGGTGCTGGT
Source organism: Cinnamomum chago (assembly GCA_038049695.1). Classification (NCBI taxonomy): domain Eukaryota; kingdom Viridiplantae; phylum Streptophyta; class Magnoliopsida; order Laurales; family Lauraceae; genus Cinnamomum; species Cinnamomum chago. The sequence goes on along the minus strand of CP142453.1, from coordinate 87,962,474 downwards.
CGTCCAACCCTTTGGTCCTCTTTTATGCTTTTTGCAAAAGCTCTCTTTAGCAAGGAGTTTCCTCCATTTTAGGCTTTGTTTCCTTTTATGATTAGATCTCTTGCTTTCTTTACAAGGAGGTTTCCTAATTAGATGAGAATGTTATAAGTCTCTTTTCTTGATGCACAAGACTTTCTAATTCCGGTCCCACTTTATAACATCTTGAAAGTTCTTCACTTGGACCCACAAATTTGAGATTTATTTTCAAGGGACTAAATCTGAATCATTGATCATAAAAGTGTGCAGCATGGAGTGTGGGACCCCCTTCTTGGATTTCTAAGCTTAACTTGGACTCTTCCTTGGGAATTTCTTTCTTTTTCTCCTTTTTCTTCTCTATGCATGGGCGCCACTTGGACTTTAGAAGAGTTTCCAAATTTTGAAATTCTTGAAAGTATTGTAATAGATGTGGGACCCCCTTTGGGCGTGTAACACATGGTTGGGTTTTTATTCTTCTTTCTTTCTTTGTTTCACTTTCCTTTTTGGTTTATGCTTTGAGTCTCCAACGCTTTACTTCTAGGGCTCCACTTTAATTTCAAATTTTAAATCCCCAAAAAGAATAGGGAAGGCCCACTTGAATCTGTCAATTAATCAATTTCTGAAATTCTTCCCTTTTAGCTCCTTTTGACATTTTCATAAAAAATAACAAAGACAATGTAAAAACAAATAAAATAACCATGAACTAGCACAAGATAAACTAAAATATTAGGGCTCAAATTATAAACAATTATTCACTTATCAAATTCCCTGAAACTTACCTTTTGCCAGTCCTCGAGCAAAACAATAAATGAAACAAGTAAGAAAATCAAGACACTAAAATAAGAAACCGATCCTTCCACCATTAGTCTCCGAGATGTCTGATCAATACATGATTCAATAGAGCAAGAGTCTCAACTAGTTCTAAAGATTACCCAAATAATAAGTTAGCTTACAATTCGTATGCTCAAAGGGTCGTGTGTAGAACAATATCAACATAACTTTTAGCTTAGGCTTTCACACAACCAAATAATCATTTGCATATTAGTTTAACTTCAATCCTCACCATGGATACACTCACAATAAAACACTCGAGAACAATGATCTCATGAACGATACCACACACTTTGGATTCATATACGATAGGCTCCCATTCCATCTCATCTCCACACTGGGACTACACTTCACTTAGAATCAATCAGGACTTTTATGTTAAAGAGGCCCACGACCCATCAAGGGATCCAGCCTAGACACAGCTCATAATATCTCACGCGGATTGCTTGGGTCAATGATACAGTGTGCATAGTTGTGTATATTCTAATTTAGTCATTGTTTCCATAACTTAGCATAGTAATTGATATACTTGCCTAGATTAGAGCATTGCTTAAGGCATGTAATAGTTATATAATGAGGAGGGATCTCCAAAGGAAATCACTCAGAATAATATAATCTGTTTCTCCAAGAAGTCTCGTTTCATTCTTGTGTCTTGCAATTGTGAGAATGACATGGTATTAGAGTGGGTTCCGATCCCGTTGTTCTTGTGTAGCCCATGTGACAGGCCCGTCCATGAAATTTGTTGGGCCTGCACGTGAGGGGGAGTGTTGGGAAGTCTCACATCACCTAAGTAATATGCTTAACATGTCTTAATATACCCGTATGGGCCTTCCACCTATCAGCTTAAGCTTTTGGGTTGGTATATGATTTATTACATGGTATCAGAGTTAAGTTTAAGAAAACCTTGTTTTTTGATCTTACGTAGTATCAAGGCAATAAGAGTAGAGAGATGTCAATATCTCCTGTGAAGAACGACAGATCAAGGATCTGTTTCGAAAGTCCAGACACGTCCAGAAGACAGTGCAACAGTCCCTTCTTCTTGGTGGCCCACCTTTGATCATCAAAGCATCTTCAGAAACCTAGATAGACTTGGTCGCGTAGAATTTCTAAGGTTATTGGAGATTTTTTCAGCACCTCCAGGTTGGCTCTTTTCTCATTCTCGAGATTTTCCAGATTTTAATAAAATTTTCATCTAGACCGTCCAAAATCTTCGATACTCAGTCGAATTGGATCATTCTTCTTGGACTTCTAAGCTTAACTTGGACTCTTCCTTGGGAATTTTCTCCTTTTTCTCCTTTTTCTTCTGTATGCATGGGCGCCACTTGGACTTGAGAAGAGTTTCCAAATTATGAAATTCTTGAAAGTATTGTAATAGATGTGGGACCCTTGGAATAGATGTGGGACCCCCTTTGGGTGTGTAACACATGGTTGGGTTTTTTTTTTTCTTCTTTCTTTGTTTCACTTTCCTTTTTGGTTTATGCTATGAGTCTCCAACACTTTCCTTCTAGGGCTCCACTTTAATTTCGAATTTCAAATCCCCAAAGAGAATAGGGAGGGCCCACTTGAATATCTCAATTAATCAATTTCTGAAATTCTTCTCTTTTAGCTCCTTTTGACCTTTTCATAAAAAATAGCAAAGACAATGTAAAAACAAATAAAATAACCATGAACTAGCACAAGATAAACCAAATATTAGGGCTCAAATTATAAACAATTAAGCACTTATCATTAACCCAGCTGAGGGAAGGCACAATTGGTGTTAGTTTGTTATTCCATTTATGTCATTTAGAGTACAAGAGAAAGCCCAATGGGGGTCTCCACATGCCTGACATGCACCCTACTTGAGAAAGCCCAATGGGGGTCTCCACGTGCCTGACATGCACCCTACTTGAAGAGTTTTTAACAATCTGTCATGCTCCACGTGCCCGACATGCGGTCCACTCAAACAGTCCAATTCCCAGGGAGCGCAAAATTAGGGTCCAATTAAAAATTTTCAACCTTAATAAATTTGTGGCACCCAATTTGGTTGGATTGAGCCTGTGGTATGGTTATAAATCAGGTATCCATCACCATAAATCAAATACAGAAGCGTCCAAGCATAAAACATAATTTAGATGGCGTAATGAATGAAGAGAGAAAATACAATTAATAGGGATGCATTTACTTCAAAGTTGCAAAACATAAAAGTTAAGTTTAATTACAAAGCCATCAACAAAAACACTGGCCTAACAAAAGATATACATCAAGTGTATATGAATATCCAAAAGAATCTATCTCAAAAGGTGATGTGGGGAGGCTCTTTAGTGTAGGACAGGACGATGCCATACTCTCCTCAGCTTGCGTATTCTCTGGGTTCGCCTCCACCAGCGGCTCATCACAGGGCTCGTTGGATTATAAAATCCGGCAGGTAAACAAATGTAAATAACATAATAAGATGCATCAATAACGAGCAAAGGCAATAATGATTTTAAGATTGACAATAATGGAAAGACTAAGTAGTTGTGCATGAATATAAACCATCCCATAAGGATAATGGACTACACCTACACACACTATCAAATAGGCAACCAACATAGGTTAATTGTATGGGATAAAAGCCCGACCAATAACATAATGTCAAGGCAAGCCCAGTATTGATGAGTGGGAAAAAGGTCAGCAGAAAATTGAAGTGCATGGGAAAAAACCCAGCTAAAAACATTGGTACACCTATGTAAATCTCGTAGCGAATTACGCGGTGATCCAGTGGCGTACTACCACTTCGAAAGACCTGATCTACAGACGGTAAATGCATGTGTAATGATATAGTCCTTGCCACAGAGTGGTACCCAAACTGTGGGAGACTAAAACGTCTGAGTGATGCCTGACTCGAAGAGTTCAAAGATCACGTAACACACACCCTGTATCTGGCTAGATTCTTACTCCGAAACGTGGCAATCAAAGCTAAGAGGAAACCACTCCACGTAACAAATCCATCGAAAGATCACACATAATCTCATAACCCAAGTTGTCCTTGACAAAGCCACATAATTCAACTAGCCCAGCACGCCTCCAAATATAACATCTTCCATGAGATACAAACAGATAAACCAAGGCTTGGCCAAAGACCCTAAGCTCGTACTAGGTTCACACCAACTCACACTCAACAATAACTGATGAGGAGGAATGATACATGCTCATGTCATGTACAAAGCGTAAAAATATACACAACCCATATCCCAATTGTTCGTGAGTCAACCAAGTAATTACAAATAGCCAACCTAGGTTCATAGTCTCCACACGTGAAAGAACATACTATCCAATCCATTGGTTATGTGGTCTCGGATAGCTCGTAAAGGATATAGGTGCTCCTGAAGTTCAATGCTACCCCAGAAATCCACCGCACCACTCGCTTGGCTCAATGTGGTTCACACTGTTGGAAAATAGGTGGGCCTTTCAGATAGGTTTCAAAACTTTTGACCCACTTGATGCAGGGATCAACTATCTAGAAGGCAACAAACCCATTCCAGGATGCAATCTCATAAACCATGTACAGCAACATAACCTATCTAGAAGATAGAAAATAGCATCTAAACATGTAACCACGAAATCTACAACATACAAGGATGTAGATTATACCTTTGGAGCTTTGTAGTGCTCTAATGGAGAAGTTGAATTCTTTCTTTGATGATGAACGCCTTCACTAATCAAACTAGAATCTCTAACACCTTTTGATCTTCCACGCTATGACCCGTATTAGATTCTCTTTTCTCAAGAAAATGGTGGAATCTCCAAGAGAAAAACCCTAAAGGAAACTAGAAGAGAAACTAGAAGAGGGAGAGGAAGAGGAGTATGCAACACTTGCACAAGAGGTGTTTGGGCGTGAATTCCAAGATGGAATTGCATTAGAGACGTCCAAGGGCTCTCCTCTTCTCCTTTTATAGCATTCAAGCCACCTCCTCTTACTAATTGAAATAGAAGTCTTACTTCCACTACGATTAGTTGCTTACTAAATCACAATTAGAAGTCTTACTTCAAATATGATTAGTAACTTCCTCTTTTCTAATTAAAATAGAAGTCTCACTTCCATTAATAATTAGTAACTTACTATTACCACTATTAGAAGTCCCACTTCAAATAGAAATAGTAACTTTCTATTTCCTTTTAGAGTTCTACTATAATTAGTATCTTTCTAATATCTTGAGCTAGCGTGGGGACCACTAGGGATTCCTTAGAAAGCTGGCTCCAACTGGGACACGCGACCCCACATCTCATGTGCAATCCGGGCCCACAGTTAATTGCAAATAACTCCACTATATAAATGCAATTGCACTCCAATCTTAGGAATATATTACAATGAAGACCCTAAACTTCCACATTACCACAAGTAGGCCCCTCCATCTATATCCATGGATCAATTGGACCTGTCCACCAAATTAGATCCATATCTTATTATCGTTGAGCCCCAATCAATTATAATGATCATTTGGTACCGATCCAATTAACTCTTAATTGGAATGGGTGCACACTTACCAATGATAAATCCATTAATTGGCACAAGGGGATATTAAAGATAGATTCCATCTTGACCATTGAATGTTCCCACAACTCTACTACCACATACCCAAATCACTGAGGTGTTGACCTACAATTGGCCTCACTCATTGGTGACTCAAAGCAAATGCATAGATATAAACTTGAGTTCATTAATGTCTTAGGATTATGAGCCTATTGCTAGGGAATTATGAGAGCAGACTTTAAAGTAAAGACAGTGTATATAAGGTGTTTCTCATGGTCCTTCAATACATCCAATGTACCAGCACCATGATCCAGAATCTTACATTCCGATGATCGAGACAAATCACACTATCTCATAGTGATCAAAGTGTTGCAACCTTGTTAGATGAGATGCCCAATCTCATCACTGGTCGTGAAGATATTTAAGTATAAGATTTGTAATACATGTCTCCTGTATGTGGATCTCATTCATACACATGTATTACATCTAGTATACTTGTGGAACTCCGGTTCATCTCATGAACCATTATGTCATTCGTATTAGTTATGTGCAAACAAGTAATAAAACACCATTCATCTCATGAAAGGAAAGCAATAATATATATTGATAAATAAAGAAATTAATCAATTTATTTATCATATACTGGTATTGAGACCATAAAACTAACACACACATGCTCTATTTGACGACCCATAAGAGGATATCAATCTCAGACATCCCCCTTACTATTAGTCGCAATCATATTCATCGTTAAACTAGGCAAGGGGTCATGGTATGGGGTAAAGGTTCCAAAAATCCAAAGTCCTAAACCTTGGAAACAACCTTCATAGTTAGCCGTGAGGGTCTTCTACGGCCATGAGCTCACTTTAACTTGAGGCTTGTCAATTAGAAGTTTCAGCATCTACAATAACCGAAAGACAGAGCTGAATCACAGTTAGCTGTGGGGTCTTATGGCTATCCGTATGGTCAGCCACACGGCTAGCAGTGGGCTCGTCATAGCTCAAATCTTGTCAGTCCCATTTTTTTAGAAAGAACTGAAGCTTGGGATTGCCTGGGGGTTTACGGTTGGCCGTATGTTCCCAGAAATCAGTTTTATTATTTGATTTGGTTTAGATTTTGGGAAATCTCTCTTCACCTATAGAAAATGGGTTTTGGGCATTCAAATTTGGGTATCTTTAACTCCCTATCCATCACATTATACATGTCCATAAAAGCCATTACACATTTTCACCATTAAAATCGAATAACCCTAGCAACTAAGGGGGTGTTTCAATAATGCATAGTATAATATCAAAAAATTTAAATATTGTAAGATTTCATCATCATAGAATAAAATAGTGCATATTATTATATTGTGCCACTTATGGTGTTGGCAATCTTCACTGATTTTAATATACCTTTGAAGTGTTTGGCAATTTATAAAAAACTCACAAGATGATATACCAAAGAAGAAATGGAGAGAATGTAATCAACTAACCCAATGCATAACCCACTAATTAGTAATCAAAGGTGTTAATAATCATGGTATGATCCATCTAATATATGATTGAATGCTAAATCATGAGATCCAAGCAATGTTGTTTAATTAAGGTGAGTCCACCTAACGTTGGTAACTATACTGTAATACATCTAATGGTGATTATTAGAAATAGCCCTATCTAGATTTTTTTTTTGGTGAGAAATCATTGTGGGACCCATTTGATGTTTGTAGGCATATTAACACTAAGGGAACTATCAAATAGTGTGACCCATTTAATGGCAGCAAACTCATAATTACAATCACACAATTCAATCTTGGTAATCATGGGACCCGACTAATTTTGGTAGTATGGGACCCACCTAATGTTGGAAATCACAATGAAAGCTCCTAGCGTGACATTTGTAGGACCCGCCTAATATTGATAATTAACAAGGCCTATGTAATCGTGATATGGCTATAGGACCCCACATTAAATTTGTAAGCACCGTGGGGCTATTCTAATAGTGGGAGTCATAAATGTTAAAACTTATAGTGGGCCACTATAATTAATAGTCGATCATGAATTCTCCAATAGTTTTTACTCAAACTATCCATTCATATTTAGAAAAGATTTTTTAAAGATTATTTAATATAACATATCCTCGAATAATATAATATGAAGGTTTTTGGAAGAAAGCGAGATAGTGTAAGATACTTTCTAAGTTATCCAAACACCTCCTTTTTAGGTGAATAGATTAAATTCTAAACTAGTAGATAATATAGCAAAATCTCTTATAATATCTCGTTTCCAAACACCCCCTAAACACAAATGAGCTTGAGAAGGTAGATACTTGAATTAAATACATGGAATCAACCTATGAGCACATGCATATCATGTTAAATACAAATGTTCACTTCCCCTTGTTTGGAGAAAAATCCTCTTTTTGGAGCTTGGTACCCTAATCCACAAAACTCTCAAAAGCCAACCCACAAAAGAAATGGAGCTTAGAGCTCACCCCTACAACCAAAACAAGTAGAAAACAAGAGTCTAAGCTAACATGCTAGCTTCTAGCATGATGGAAGTGAAACTACTAGGGATTTGGGGAGGCGAACCAAATGGATGGAGAGGAAGAACTTCAAGAAGATGATGGGGGAGATCACCTAGAGCTTGGGGGAGGTAACCCCCTTGGCTTGGAAGCTTGGAAATCAGTGGAGAATGAAGGAGAAATGGAGGAAGGGAAAGAGAAAAATGGAAGAGGAAGAGTAAAATAGGGAAAATGAGATCAATCCCCCTCTTGTAGTAGAAGTTTTGGGGAATTACAAAAATGCGGCTTTAAGTGGCCTTAGGGACTAGAATGAAATGAGGAATTTGATGGGTTTTTAGGCCGCTGGATCTCGATGTGCCTTTAATGAAAAATGACATATAAGCTGAAATCTACCCAATACAACCCAAAATTGCAGAAATCTTGAAATTACAATGAACCCCGCCTAATTTTCTACAATTGCAAACTACCCACTTACTACACTCAAACTCGCTCCGAACGCATTGAAACTCGCGGGCCCTACTAACGCTAAAATTGACTCTCTAAGCCACTAAACACAATTGACTAACTATAATTACACTAATCACACAATTAGGGTCAGGGATCTTACACAGTTCTTTGGACTGTTTGAGTTGCAGTGTGAGAAGTGCTTGAAATTCTCTCAAATTTCAGAGCTGTAGTGTTGGATGTCCCACACTCCCCTAATGTTATTTAAAGCCATTTTTATTTAAAGCCATTCATCACAGTTATGTTCTTAAGTGCTTGGTGATGGATCCATCCTCCTATGCTGACAACATTGGAAAACCTTCACTGTGAAGATCTGTAAGCTTGTTGAAGACTGTATGCTGATGGTGTTGGAAGTAGGTGGGCCTCGTTGATAGGTTTTCAAAACTTTTTGGCCCACTTGACTCAAAGGATCAAGTACCCATAAGGGCATAAAATCCAATCTAGGATCCAAGAACCTCAAACTCATAATCAAGATCAGTAAGACACTATCTCTAAGATAGCAAATAGCATCACCATGCAACCAAAATAAATCCATAACATACAAGGAAGTAGATTATACCTTTGGAGCTCGGTAGTGCTCTAATGGAGAAGAGACAAATTACTTGAACAAGAACTCTTCTTATAGCGAATTAGGATCTCCAATACCTTATTGTCTTCCACGCTATGACCCACTTTCAGATCTCTTTTCTCAAGAAGAATGGTGCAATCTTCAAGAGAAAATCAACTAGAAGCTCTAAGGAAACTAGAAGAAGAAACTAAAAGAAGAAGAGAAAGGAGGAAGTGCAACTCTTGTACTATTGGGTGTGAATTCCAAGGTAGGAATCCAAGGGGTTTGGTTCCCCTATTTATAGCCCTATGCAAGCTCCTCTTTTTAATTAAAATAGAAGTCCTACTTCCATTAAGAATTAACAACTTTCTCCTTTCCAATTATTATAGAAGTCTTACTTCCACAACAATTAGTAACATACTATTACCACTATTAGAAGTCTCACTTCAAATAGAAATAGTAACTTTCTAATTCCTTTCCTTTTGAGTTCAAGTAGAATTAGTAATGATCCAATCTTGGGCTAGCGTGGGGACCACTAGGGATTCCATAGAAAGCTGGCTCCAACTAGGACACCGCGACCCCACATCTCATGTGCAATCCGGTCCCACAGTCAATTGCAAATAACGCCACTATATAAATGCAATTGCACTCCAGTCTTAAGAATATATTACAAAGAAGACCCTAAACTTCCCAATTACAACAAGTAGGCCCCTCTATCAATATCCATTGATCAATTGGATTAAATCGGTCCCTTCCAATCATAGATCCACATCTTATTATCCTTGAGCCCCAATTAATCAAAGTGATCATCAGTACCATCCAATTAACTCTTAATCGAGATGGGTGCGCACTTACTAATGACAAATCTATTAATTGGCATAAGGAGATGATATAGATAGATTCCATCTCGACCATTGAATGTTCCCACAGTCCTATTACAACATACTCTAGACACCGAGGTGTTGACCTATAGTTGGCCTCACTCATTGGTGACTCAAAGCAAATGAATAGATAAAAACTTGAGTTCATCAATGTCTCAGGATTGAGAGCCTATTGCTAGGGAATTATGAGAGCAGACCTTAAAATCGATACAGTGTTCCATAAGGTGCTTCTCATGGTCCTTCAATACATCCAATGTACTGGCACTATGATCCCAAATCTTACATTCTGATGATCGAGACAAATCACACTATCTCATATTGATCAAAGTGCTGCAACCTTATCAGATGAGATGCCTGGTCTCATCACTAGTTGTGAAGATAGTTAAGTATAAGATTTGTGACACATGTCTACCGTATGTGAATCTCATCCATACACATATATCACATCTAATATACTAATAGGACTCGGTTCATCTCATGAGCCATCATGTCATATGTATTGGTTATGTGCATTAAGTTATGAAACACCATTCATCTCATGAAAGGAAAGCGTGGTTTAATTGATAAATAAAGAAATTAATCAATTTATTACCTCATCTGATGGATTAAGTCCATACAATCTAACAATCTCTCACTTGGGCTCAATGCCAGTTAGGGTTGCATCTCATGCTCATCCCGTCTACATGTTGCTCAAAGACTTTGGTAGTCAAAGACTTAGTAAAGGGATCTGCCAGATTGTCCGCAGAGCCTATCTTGGTAATAGCAATATCACCACTCTGCACAATCTCTCTGACCAAATGTTACTTCATCTATACATGCTTTTAGCTTTTATGGCTCCTGGGTTCCTTGGACTGAGCGACTGGCCCGCTGTTGTCACAGTAAACTGTGAGCGACTGTCGTGCCAAAGGTACCACCCCAAGTTCCATAAGGAATCTCTTGAGTCATACTGCTTCCTTAACTGCTTCACAAGCTGCTACATATTCAGCCTCCAAGGTGGAGTCAGCGGTACATTCCTGTTTAATACTCCTCCAGCTGATTGCTCCGCCACCAAGCATAAACACATAACCAGAGGTGGATTTCCTGGAATCCTTATCTGACATGAAGTCAAAATATGTGTATCCGACTGGAATTAGCTCATCACTACCATAAATCAACATGTAATCTCTAGTCCTTCTCAAGTATTTGAGAATACATTTTATAGCAGTCCAATGTTCAGGTCTTGGATTAGACTGATATCTGTTGACTAGGCCCACTGCATGACAGATATCTGGTCTAGTACATAGCATAACATACATGAGACTGCTGTGGTGTTGACCTCATCTGCTCCTTTTCCTCAAGTGTCTTAGGACACTGGTCTTTGGAAATGTGCACTCCATGCCTGAAAGGTGTTATGCCCTTCTTGGAGTCTTGCATAGCAAATCGTACTAGTACCTTATCTATGTATGCAGCTTGGGATAAGTCAATCATCCTATTTTTCCGGTCTCAATGGAGTTTGATCTCTAGGATGTAGCTAGCTTCTCCCAAGTCCTTCCTATCAAAAGTCTTGGCCAACCAAACTTTCACCGTTGACAACATTCCTATGTCTTTTCTGAGGAGAAGAATGTCTTTGACATATAATCCAGAAAAACTACCCTGTCACATTTAATTCTCATGTACACACATGACTCATCCAGATTTTGACAAAAACCAAATGAATTGATTGCCCGGTCAAAACGGATGTTCTAGGTTCGGGATGCCTGCTTAAGTCCATAAATGGACTTCTGCAGCTTGCAAAGCTTTTGCTATAGGTTTTTAGCTACAAAACCGTTTGGTTGCACCATATAGATGTCTTCCTCAAGATGGCCGTTGAGAAATGCCGTCTTGACATTTATTTGCCAAATCTCATAATCGAGATGAGCCGTAATGGATAAGAGTATCCAGATGGGCTTGAGCATGGCTACGGGTGAGAAGGTTTCCTCATAATCGATACTCGCTTTCTGAGTATACCTTTTCGTAACAAGCCTGGCCTTAAATGTCTCCACTCTTCCTTCTGGTCCTCTTTTTCTCTTGTAGACCCACTTGTACCCAATAGGTTTAATATTGGCAGGCAAGTCCACAAGTGTCCAGACCGATTAGAGTACATAGACTCCATCTTGACTTTCATAGCATCATGCCAACGTCCCGAATCTATGTCGTTGATCGCTTCATCATAGTTACAGGGATCTTGTTCCGGTTCTTCCGGGACTACCTTGTAAGACTCTCCCAAGAACGAAAACCTGTCAGGGGGTCTGACAATCCTCCCATTACGACGAGGCACTGGTATAACTACTGGGTCTGATAAGGGCGGTTCTTCCTCAAGTTCGGTCATACTTGGATTTGGAATTGATTGCTCTTGAATTTCTTCCAAGATCACCTTTTCTAAAGATTTCCGGTCAATCATATAATCTTCCTCCAGAAAAACCGCATTGGTGCTGACCAGCACTTTCTGCTCTTTGGGATTATAGAATAACAAACCTTTAGTTCCATTAGGATATCCTAGAAACGTGCATACTTCCGACTTCGATTCCAGCTTATCCGTCTTAACCTTCAGCACGTGTGCCGGACAACCCCAAATATGTAAATGTTGTAGACTAGGCTTTTGCTCAGACCACAACTCTTGGGGAGTCTTAGGTACAGACTTAGATGGTACAAGGTTTAGTATGTACATCGCATTATCCAAGGCGTATCCCTAAAAGGATATAGGTAATCCTGAGAAACTCAGCATAGACCTGATCATATCTAAAAGAGTCTGGTTCCTTCTTTCCGTTATTCCATTCTGTTGAGGCATTCCAGGAGCAAACAACTGTGATAGAATCTCATTCTCTGATAAGTATCCCATAAAATCAGCAGATAGATATTTCCCTCCTCGATCTGATCGAAGAGTCTTGATTCTCTTACCTAATTGCTTCCGCTTCCGCTTTAGACTCTTTAAACTTTTCAAAAGCCTCAGACTTACGGTGCATAAGGTATATGTATCTATATCTTGAGTAATTATCTATGAAAGTGATGAAGTACTCATATCCTCCTTTGACTCTAACATTAATGGGCTCACACACATCAGTATGCACTAATTCCAATAAATCTTTGGCCCTATTGCCCTTAGATGAAAATGGTCTTTTGTTCATTTTGCCTTCCAGACAGGACTCGCAGATAGGCATTGGTGTTCTACCGCCAATGAAGGTAAGATACCATCTTTCACTAGCCTGTCAATCCTATTTAGGTCTATATGACCTAGCCTCAAGTGCCAAAGTTTTGTTGTATTAGATAAATGTGACTTTCTCTTTAATGATGATCTATTAATTGTTTCAGTATCATGTATCTCATACATCGTGGGAGTCAACAAATAAAGTCCATTGGTTGCCTTGCCAGAACATATAAAAGTACCGTTCCTCTTTATGACAACTTCAGTACCAAAATAAATAGAATAACTTTTATTCACCAAACTAGAAAATGAAATGAAATTCCGCCATAAAGACGGTACATATAATGTATCTGACAAAACCAATTTATTATCTGAAAAACATAAAGTAATAACTCTCACTGAAATAGCCTCCGCCTTAGCATCAGATCCTAAGTTGACAATGATTTCTCCGTCACTATACCTCTTGGTTTCCCTAAACCCCTGCAACGTATTACAAATGTGATTAGTTGCACCGGAGTCAACACACCAGGATTCTGAAGTACCAGTTGCAAAACTAACTTTAGAAATAAGTGACTCAATCATACCTGAGGTCTTCTTCTTAGACATATAATTCAGACAATTCCTTTTCCAATATCCTGTCATACCACAATGGAAACACTTTCCTTTTGTCCCTGAACCCTTAGCCTTGGCCACACCACCATTAGGACCATTCTCCACCTTAGGACCATTCAGAACTGATTTCTTCTTGCCTTTCCGCCCTTTGCCTTTCGGCTTGGACTTGGCAGCTGACTTTTCTATCATCAGGGCAGTTGACTTCTTCTTCATAATCCCTTCAGTCACAACCAACTGGCTAGACAGCTCAGGTAGAGTTAGATTCTTCTTATTTATATTAGAATTGACCTTGAAATTGTTGAATGACTCTGGCAGGGACTCGAGGATTATGTCAATCTGCGATTCTGCATCAATCGCAGCCCCTAATACATCTAACTCATTCAATGAGTCCATCATTTTCAACATGTGTTCCCGTATTGGTTTGCCTTCAGCCATCTTAGTGCTAATGAGCACCCTCATAGCAGCCTACCTAGTAGGCCTACCCTGTTCCACAAACATCTCCTTTAAGTTTGATATAATATCATATGCAGTCTTATAAGATTGATGTTGGTGTTGCAAAACACTAAACATGGATGCCTGAATGTAACATCCGGCCATCTCATCTTCTTTAAACCCATTTGGTTTATAGTTCATTTTCTTCTTCTGATGCATCCGGGCCAGGATCATCAAGGGGGGGTTTGGTAAGGACATTTATATCATGAAGCAGTCAGGACAATATCCAAGTTCCGTTTCCAGTCTACATAGTTGGATCCCACCAACTTATTCTGGTTAAGGATGGTCGCAAGTGGATTGAAAGTATTTGAATTCATGCTTGAAATACTGTAGCACATAACCATACATTTAATTAATGAATATGAATGACATTAGGGTTTAGTATTCTACCAAATTTATGTGGGAATCCTCTTAACTACTAAATTCAGAATACATCGGAATTCCAATCCCCAGGGTATGCCTCCTTGGGGAGTGCGAATACCACCTAGATTGGTGCAGATCAAAGTTGGTCAAAATTAGGATTAAGACTAACTATCCATGATCCCCATCATTCATTATTATCTAGGTATCTCATACCAAATAATGACCGACTTCCGATTAGCTTCGGTTTCTAAAATACATGAGGCAAATCCTTGGGGATAATACATCATTATTTTAGTTAGGTGTGACACACCAATTAGCATTGCATGACTACCGTTGCGAGCAGCTCCTCCTTGGGGAGTGGGCCTCTGCCCCGTCTCACCAACACTATCTATAGGAGATCCATATCTAGTAACCAGACAAATAAAAGCCCTCCGTGGGGAACGACCATTCCCAAGATGGCGCGAGGCTAATACTTTCCTTACAATGGACGTATGGTGGAAAACCATGGGGATTTCTAAATATAAATGCCCCGCTCTCACTTAATATTTTAAAATTGAGGATTTCCTTATAAGTATATGGGCCCACATATATAGACATCAAATCATCTCATGATATGACCAACGATTGGTTATAAGTCAAGTTATTTTAAGGAAAGTCCATTTTCTAAGATTAGTGTTACCAATGGATCCATCTCATGGGTCCATCAACACTAATTAGAACTCTTTCCAAAAATTAATTTGATTTGACCAATTTTGGATATTGCTATGTTTGGATCAGATTTGGGAACTTTCTAAAACAAGCATTCATCCACAAATAGAAAGTTCTAAAGTTAGAAACTAGTCCTCTCCTCCACATGGCCCAAGCGGAATAGACTTTTTGGACTTTTAGGATTTCCAAAACTTTGGGATTCCAAAACTTTTTGGGCATCTCCAAAATACTTCTGGTAATCTTCAAACTCTTTGATTAGGAGTCCAACTTCACTTTCCTTCTTCGTCTCGGACACCATCAGAATTTACAAATTAGAAAATTACATAAATTCATATGCCTCGACTATGAGACTTACATGGTAATCTAATAATGCAAATAAAAGGGCTATAGGGAAAATTCATCATGCCTTGCCCTTTCACAGGAAATCAAGGAAACCATGATGCCCTTTACACTTAGCCTTAAATAAACCAATAACCATAAAAAGAAAGTAAAAGTCTTATGGGCCATATAGAGAGGACATGAACCTGCGAAGTTAGTATCACATACACAATAGGGACTAGGGTTAGGAAGCTACCATCCATCATCTCATGATGAACAAACCCGGATAGCCAAAAAAAAAAAAAAAAAAAAAAAACTGCCTATAGTGGGGGCCGGGGCTGCCGGTAAAGGTGTTCTGGCCGCCGGTAAAACTCTTGGCCACCGGTAAAGGCGTACTATGGCCGCGGTAAAAGTCCAGAACCCAACTCGGGGTTTTTGCAGACAACCGCGATTTTGCCCGAACTTGTCCCTTGTGCATTCTGAAAACATAATAAATGCAGAAAAATACCATAACTGATCCTTACATAACCCTAGGTCTATTCTCTTTGCATCTCATGCAAAGATTTGATCTAGACAATTGATCTAACATGATTAAAGATGAGGTATGGCTCTGATACCAATTGTTGGAAGTAGGTGGGCCTCGTGGATAGGTTTTCAAAACTTTTTGACCCACTTGACTCAGGGATCAAGTACCCATAAGGCCATAAAACCCAATCCAGAATCCAAGAACCTCAAACTCATCATCAAGATCAGTAAAACACTATCTCTAAGATAGCAAATAGCATCACCATGCAACCAAAATAAATCCATAACATACAGGGAAGTAGATTATACCTTTGGTGCTCGGTGGTGCTCTAATGGAGAAGAAGAGAAATTACTTGAACAAGAACTCTTCTTGTAGCGAATTAAGATCTCCAATATCTTGTTGTCTTTCACGCTATGACCCACTTTCAGATTTCTTTTCTCAAGAAGAATGGTGAAATCTTCAAGAGAAAATCAACTAGAAACTAGAAGAAGAAACTAGAAGAAGAAGAGAAGGGAGGGAGTGCAACTCTTGCACTATTGGGCGTGAATTCCAAGGGGTTTGATTCTCCTATTTATAGCCCTATGCAACCTCCTATTTCTTAATAAAATAGAAGTCCTACTTCCATTAAGAATTAGTAACTTTCTAATTCCTTTCCTTTTGAGTTCAAGTAGAATTAATAATGATCCAATCTTGGGCTCGTGTGGGGACCACTAGGGATTCCATAGAAAGCTGGCTGCAACTAGGACACTGCGACCCTACATCTCATGTGCAATCCGGTCTCATAGTTAATTGCAAATAACGCCAATATATAAATGCAATTGCACTCCAGTCTTAGGAATATATTACAAAGAAGACCCTAAACTTCCAAATTACAACAAGTAGGCCCCTCTATCAGTATCCATAGATCAATTGGATTAAACCTGTCCCTTCCAATCATAGATCCACATCTTATTATCTTTGAGCCCCAATTAATCATGGTGATCGTCAGTACCATCCAATTAACTCTTAATCGAGATGGGTGCGTACTTACTAATGAAAAATCCATTAATTGTCACAAGGGGATAATATAGATAGATTCCATCTTGACCATTGAATGTTCCCACAGTCCTACTACCATGTACCCAAGACACCGAGGTGTTGACCTACAGTTGGCCTCACTCGTTTTTGACTCAAAGCAAATGAATAGATAGAAACTTGAGTTCATCAATGTCTCAGGATTGAGAGCCTATTGCTAGGGAATTATGAGCAGACCTTAAAATTGAGACAATGTTCCATAAGGTGCTTCAATACATCCAATGTACTAGCACAATGATCCAAAATCTTACATTCTGATGATCGAGAAAAATCACACTATCTCATAGTGATCAAAGTGCTGCAACCTTATCAGATGAGATGCTCAGTCTCATCACTGGTTGTGAAGATATTTAAGTATAAGATTTGTGACACATGTCTCCCGTATGAGGATCTCATCTATACACATATATCACATCTAATATACTAATGGGACCCGGTTCATCTCATGAACCATCATGCCATATGTATTGGTTATGTGCATTAAGTAATAAAATACTATTCATCTCATGAAAGGAAAGCATGATTTTATTGATAAATAAAGAAATTAATAAATTTATTACATCATCTGATGAATTGAGTCCATACAATCTAACAGATGGTTAATGAAAGACCTCATTGATTGCATCAAAGTTCTAGGATCTGTTTTCTTGGATGATGTTTACTATGAGCACGATCTGGAAAGATTTGGTATGGAGATTTTGGTGAGTGGAGGAACTATTGCCTTGTTCAAGTGGTTTCATCAGTGGAAAAAGGGTCAATCATCATGCACCCCCCTCCCTCATGGGAACATAGAACCTAAAAGGGCTCTCCTATTCCTCTTCGTTGGAGCACAAAACCGAAAAGGTTAAAGCCCTTTTCTCTTTTCTTCAAGCTCGAAACACGAGAAAGGAAGCTTACACATCATCGAGTTGGACACGTGCCTGCCTAAACTCAAGCCGAGCCAAGGCATTCCAAGCCAGGTTCGGGTCAGTTCATCTGATCCATCTACAGTCTGAAACCCAACAGTGGCTTTCAGATCAAGATAGTCAAGGAAGAATTTTGACTAGATCGACGGCCAAGCTTGATTCTGCGATTACGGACTCAAACGAACTTTGGATTTCAGATTCATTGAGAGTAGATCTACAATCAGGTCAGTCAATCTTTCAATTGCATTTAAAAAAAAAGGCACATAAGAAGGGAGAAGTGGAGTCTTTATCCATGTCCATGGAGGAATTGAATGGAATTGTTGCGGAATTATCTAGCACTATTACTCAATTATCTGCAACAATTGCTTGACTCCAAGAAACTTTCGTAAGGATGGATACTAGAATAACAAATTTGGAAAATAATCAGGGTGGGGATAATTGCAGAGATGATGGAAGAAATATTCGGAATCAACGAGATCAACCCGCAAGCATTGTTGAATGAGATTTAGGAATTAAACTCATGATTCCCGAATATATGATGTAAAACTAAAAATGGATTGGTCAGTGCGTGTTGAAAATATTTTCGCACATAAACTAATGACTTAGGGCCATAAAGTCACTTTGGTAGCAACTCGATTTCACAATTATGTTGCGACATGGTGGGCTGAATTGCAAAACAAAAGGAGGAACCAAAACATAGACCCGGTTGAGACATTGATGCAATCCTAGGGTTACGATGCATGTGCCGGAGCACAATTAGGGTTCCAAAGAACAATCACTCGAAGAAGAAACAATCTCCAACGAAAAATCTACAAAGGGAATTTAGAATGTTTTATTCATAAGAAAAGAAACTTAAGCCCTAAGAAAGCATTCCTAATCAAACTAGGAAACAAATAATAATCCTATTCAAATTAGAATTTTACCCTAATTACAATTGTTGCTAAACTTAAACTAATACTAATTAAAAATAAGGGAATTTCATGGGTGGATCCCACATGTGGCCCACGAGTGTATGGCAACTGTGTGCTGCTGCATCAATTCTCTTCAGGTGGGAAAAGAGTTCGTCCTTGAACTCGGCTCTTCTTCTTGATGTTACTTCTGTAGATAGTGTGTACGTGAACTGCATCCTTGGTGAGACAAGAACTTGACCCTTGCTTTGGTGGTACCGGCTTCATAGGACGGAGTGTGACTTGCTTTTCACAATGCATGAATGTGTGTTGTCGCGCATGCCATTAGTGTTATTCTTGTCATACATTCATAGACGACCCAACAAGATATCGCAACTATCCATGGGTATCACTTTACACCACATTGTATTTGTATAATCTTCACCAATAGAAAAGGTAAACTATACATGCATATTGGACTTGCACTTCATCACCTGTCATCAACCATCTAGCAAAATAGGGACGTTGATGTTTTCTAGCTTTTAGCTGTAATCGACCCATCGAAAGCTTGAGAGATAATATTCTGACAACTTCCTCCATCAATGACTACCATGCATTCCTGACCATTGACTGTTCCTTTTGAGCGGAAAATACTTTCTCACAGCCATTTCTTCGCAGTAGTCGATGTAGTTTTGTGGATAACAATGAGAGACTCAAGACCCTCCTCGGGCAAAATATTCTCCACTTCCTCTGTTTCATTCTCTTTAGGATCATCTGGAACAATCATTCTCAATGAAGTGGATACGTTTTGGACATTCTGCTGCACGATGCTCTTGTTGTTTACAATTAAAGCATGTGAGCCTATTTTGAACTTCGGGCTTGGTGAAAACTTTCTCCGTTGACGCACTCGGTTTAGAACCTGCAATGGAGGAATTCTTCTGCATAACCCATTTAGCTGCATTAAGTTTTTGGACTTGATGATTTGCAATTCCCTCAGCTTTGAGAGCATGCTGAATAATCTCATCAACATTATCAAAATGCTTGAATGCGAGGATATCTTGAATGTTAAGTGTAAGCTTATTAAAGTATCTGTCAACTAATGCCTCATCATCTTCATTTAAACTACAACGGGCTTGCATGGTCATAAACTCTTCAGAATACTTAACAACTGTCTTAGATCCTTATTTTAAGTATTGAAAACGTGATCGCAGATCTCTAGAGTAATTTGACAGGCAGGAATTTTTGCTTCAACAAAATTTTCATCTCGGCCCACGTGTCAATAGGGTCAATTTGTTGATATCTCCTCTTCTTTTGCAACTCGACCCACCATATTGCAGCATAATTACGAAATCGAGTTGCCACCAGTGTAATCTTATGACCATCCGTCATTGGCTTATGTGCAAAAATATTTTCAACGCACACTAACCAATCCAAGAACTCATCTGGCTTCAATTTCCCATCATATTCGGGAATCACAAGTTTAATACCCAAATCTTGATCAACATTTACTACATGTGGATCTCGTTGATTCCGATTATGTCCTCCATCATCCCAAGGATTATCTTCACGCCGATTAGTTTCCAAATTGGTTAATCGGGTCTCAATCCTTGCAAGAGTCTCTTGCATTTGAACCATCATTACCGATAATTGCCCAACAGTTTCCCGCCAATTATCATCATTATGGGAGGAAGACTCTGCATCAACCTGCTTCTTGGGAGGCATCTTTGTTTAATGTAAAATTTAAAATTTCTGACTGATCTGATTTGTAGATCTGTTCTTCCCAATCACATTGGCGAAAACGGATCTGAAATTGGACGGTGGATGAGCCCTAAGAAAATGGACGGTAGAAAAAATAAATTGTAGCCGTTGATTTGGTCAAACTTTCATTTGACTTCTTCTGTGATGAGTTAATATGTAGATTCTGCTAATGGACCTTTTCAATGGGTTGGATCCAATTGAACTGACCTGTATGAAACCAGGTCCAAACTCAAGTATGAGGCAGCCCACATGTGGAACACACTTGCCTCGGTCTTCGTGTCGTTACAGAATAAGAGAAAAGGGTTTGGCTTACCTTTTTCTTTGTTGGAAGTCGAAAAGGAGAAGGCTGGAGCTCTTGACGCAACGAGTGCAGGTCTCTGGCTCTGGCGATGGAGAGGTGCGGCGAGATGGATGGCTGGAAGTGGAGTGGAGCAATGGCGACGACAGTGCTAGGTACTTCTCTTTGAATTTGCGATTATCTCCTCTCTTCCTCTGTGGTTTCATTTTTTTTTTTTTTTTTGATGAATCTTCTGGGATGGGAATGAAGGAGTTTGGGATTCACGAAGCCGGTTTGGGTGGGGAAAGTGACGGTGGAGGGGATTGGAGTATGAGTGCATTGGGTCCAGCCGATGATCTCAGTAGGGGTTATGGGGGTTGCGATCTGAGTTGTGGGTTATGGCGGATGAAGTTGGAGATCGGGACGAAGGCGGTGACGGTTTTCGGGGGTGCAGGGAGAGATGATTGGGGGTGTTACGGTCTCGACAAGGGACTGTGAATGGGCATTGGACAAGGGAAACGATTGGAATGCTGTATTTTTTTTTTCTTTTTGTGAGGAAGGAGCAGGGAGGTTTAATGGACAGTGATGATGGGTTTTGGTGGTTTGTTTGGTTGGGTGAGAAGAGGGGTTTCGCCAGTGGGTTTGAGTGGCTGTGTGATGAAGGATTTGGTGATTTGGGTTTCTGGATAGATTGAGGGATTGACAGTGAAGAATAGAAGGAGGGATATAGGTAATCACGCCGACGATCGGGGATCATTTGGCTCTGATACCAATTGATGCCTTCCTAGGGTTAGGGTGCAAGCACAATTAGGGTTCCGAAGAATAATAACTCGAAGAAGAAACAATTTCCAACGAAAAATCTACAAAGGGAATTTTATTAACTCAATTCTAATCTGAGATCATTGATCTCTACAATGTTCTATTTTTAATAAAAGAAACTTAAGCCCTAAGAAAGCATTCCTAATCAAACTAGGAAACAAATAATAATCCTATCCAAATTAGAGAATAACCCTAATTACAATCGTTACTAAACTTAAACTAATACTAATTAAAAATAAGAGAATTTCATGGGTGGATCCCACATGTGGCCCACGAGTGTATGGCAAACGTGTGCTTCTGCATCAGACATGGATTGAAATGAAGAACCTTTTGAAACAAAAATTCCTCCTCGTCAATTACTCGAGATCTACATTCAAGCTTTCAAGACTTGAAACAAGGATCCAAGACGGTTGTTGAGTACTCTAAAGAATTTATGACAATGCAAGCTCGTTGTGGTTTAAATGAGGCTGATTATGTTTTGGTTGACAGATATTTTCATGGGTTGAGAATATACACCCAACATATACTTGCATTAAATTTTTTTGATAATGTTGATGAGATCATCCAACATGCCATCAGGGCAGAGGACATTACCAATTATCAAGCCCGAAAATTTAGTGCATCTAAATGGATTGCACAAAAGACCCCATGAACGCACAAGGTTTTAAACCAAGTGGTAGTTCTTTGGAAATTTTTTTCTCCCAGCCCGAATATCAGAATAGGATCACAAGTTTTCATTGTAAACAAAAGGGGCATTGTTTATTTGAATGTCCAAAATGAATAAACTAATGGAAGGTGCACATGATGAGCCGAACACACAAGATGATCCTAAAGACATAAATAGAGAAGTGGAGGAAAATAAAAACTGAAAAGGATGGTGAAGCTCTCATGGTTCTCCAGGAGACTAAACCCATTGTTGAGAAGAAATGGTTGTGGAAAAATATTTTTCGCTCAACTAGTAAAATGCATGGAAAAAATTGCATAGTTGTGATTGATGGCGGAAGTTGTGAAAACATCATCTCTCAAACTCTTGTTGATCGCTTGAAGCTGAAGATTTATAAGCATAATCATCCCTACTTTGTCAAATGGCTAATGACAGGTGATGAAGTGCAAGTGCGACATACATGCCAAGTTACTTTTTCCATTGGTGAAGATTATGAAGACACAATTTGCTGCGATGTGCTACCAATGGATAAAGGTGATATCTTGTTGGGTCACCTATGGATGTATGACAAAAATGGAACTCATTGTATGCGCGACAACTCATGCACGGTCTCGCATGGTGGAAAGCTTGTTACTCCATCCAATGAGGCCAGAACCACCAAAGAAAGGATCAAGATCCAATATCACAAAGGACACTGTTCAAGTACACCATGTCTGCAGAAGCAATATGAAGAAGACCCAAGTTCGAGGACGAACTCTTCTTTTAACCCGAGGGAAATTGATGCAGTCCTAGGGTTATTTCTTTTCCTATGTAATGATGTAAAGCCTCTTTGGCTAATTAATGATGGTTAATGATGGAGTTTTCTTCGTGTTCTCCTCTCGAGATCTCTAATGCCTCCTGGTTTAGAGTTTGGTGAGAGCCCAAGTTTCTAACCCCTCCGGTTTGGAGTTTGGCGAGTGCCCAACTTTTTCCTATCTTCATCTTCTATCATCGTCCGCCCCACATCCTCCTACACTGTCTGCATTAGGAATGATGCAGAACGGGCCCACTGTTGGTCCCGCCCAAGATAGCTTAGGGTTATTTACTTTCCTGGTTTGGTTAGGTTTCTTAGCTACCAAGTTTTTCTTCGTATTTATATGAAATGTAAGAAATGGAAATGTCAAACCGAGTATTGGAATAATAATTATCATGGGTTTTCTTACCTCAAATAGGTACTTCCTCGTGTTGAAGTCTCTGCGGAAACGCGTTTGAAGTTTCTGTGGACACGTGCTTTGGTACTTTCCCGCAAGCACTAACCCTAGGGCCTGCATAAGATTGGTAACCTAAACTGTACATCACCACCCCCACATGGGTTAGTCCACTAGTAAGTGTGCATTGTGTAATGGTCCTAGGGAAAACAAGAGAAAAAAAAGGTGGTTCCACGTATATGGTTCCCACCTAATGAAACAAGGCGCGTTTCTCAGGGTAAGTGATCTAAGTGGTGTGCATCTGTTGGCTTCACATGCAATGTTCCTCTTAAAAATTGTGAAAAGATTATAGTGATGATGTCGCTTTCACAGTAAATGTTCATTTACTCATTGGTAATAGTTCTCTAATCTATACCTCTCACCAAATGGACAAGTAACTCATGAGTATACATTACCGTTGAGTTTACTTGGTGACTCAGCCTAGTTGATTGCACCTGAGTAGGTGGAGTTGGGTCACATGTATGACTCTTAATGTGTCGGTGTGCTTGTGCTATATTTATGTGTGTTGTGTGTGTGTGGGAATATTCATGTGCATCCATCCCTCACCATAGGGTAAGGGATACATACATGCCTTTCCATTTTTGCACATGAACATTCCTCCTCTGCAAATGACCATATATGGATTTTCCGCTTTTGGACACAAATATTTCCAATTATGCATGTGTCCCTCACCATAGGGTGAAGGATAAATGCACATGAACATTCCTCATATATATATATATATGGGGTATATTCAAGTGAGGGATTCCCTCACTATGTGTGGTGAGGACCCCCCTTTTTGGGGAGGTTTCAAGTACAAAAGAGCTTTTGTACTTGATGGGAGTACACCCCTTTTGTACTTGAAACCTCCCAAAAAGGGGAGTCCCTCACCTGAATACCCCCCTATATATATATATATGTAAGTATATAGGATTTTGTGAGTCATTATGTTATATGAGGGTTACCTTTTCTTGCTTTCTTCTTCGCAGGGAGGGGTGGGGTTGGGGTTAAGAATTATGTCTTCCAATTCATCACTTTTGTTATATTTTGTATTTTCTTAATTTAAATACAAAAGTGAAATGGCTCCCCAAGTTGCTAAGTTGACTTCTTGTGCCTAGTTGAGTCTGAGTCAGTTGGCTAGCTATGCTCATGAGAGGCAATGTAGAATTGAATAGGAGGATATGAAGGATTATTTGCTCAAGAGATAATGCTGATGTTGCTTGGTTGCATTTTAGGTATGGTGTTCTAAAGATTAGAGAATATTGTCTTGATGCAATTGCATGTAATTTTGAGACATTTGCTGATGCACGTGAGTTCCGTGCATTGCTTTTGGTGCTCCCTCCCCCATCCGGAGATTCCTCAATGCGCACCACCCTCCCAAGTGCACCAGGCGCTGGTGGGAAAACTGATCAGGCAAACCTTCTTGATGATTTGCGGGAAAAATGGCTGGAGACAGAAGCCGCTGAACTCGACAAGAGAGATGAGAGTGCAGCTCTATTTGACAAGAGGTTAGAGATGCTTATGCTGGTAGCAGAACTAGAAAGTATTGATAATTAAACATGAGAAATGAAATGAACCATTTTCCTAAGGCTCTGTTATCCTGCAAATGTAAATTGCATTCATTTGTTTGTTTGTTAATGTCTCTGTGTACACACTGTTTGAAAAATGGTTTTACAATCATTTCTGCTTTTTGTCTCTCTTGTTTTCAATAACAGGGCCAAAACCTTCTCTTTTTACAGATCTTTTGTCCTAAAAGCTTTTAGGTAGAATGAAACCAAGCATTTGCTTTTACCCTAAAGCTGACAAGAGCCAATAGCAGGAAGGTGCTTATAAATATAAGAAAAATGCACAGCAGCCAAATGCACCTGACCTGGTTTCTATGGAGAGCAGAGAAGTGAAAAGTGGGAGAAGGATGAAGGATTGATGGAGAGATATTTTTCTGCAAAAACTTGGCCTTCAACTTCATGATTTAACCATACATTGGTTCTATTTCTCACCATTAATGGCTCATTGCTCCTCCCAATTGGCTCGACCAGAATGCAGTGTCTCATCCCTCCCCATTTTGCGAAACCAGGTTGGAATGGACAATGTTTCATCCCTCCCCATTCAGCTAACTAGATTGGAAATGCACAAACAAATAAACATGCCCTGAGCATATTTTCATCTTCTTTGCTATTTGGGCGGTAGCAGTTCTTTATTGGTATGGGGAGTTTTGCAAAACAATTGTCAAAGTATATGTTTTTCCAATATAATAATATCAAGAGCAATATAGAACTTTACAGACATTTTCAATTGTCCAAGCATTGAGTTTTTTTATTTTGGGTAAAGGACCAAGCTTTGAATTGGTGCTTGCACTAATCTCAGGCTTTAATTCATAATCCTAACAATCTGTTTGGATTTGTTTCAGTTATGGATTTGTAAGCAGTATGTTTCTCTCACCACCTGTGTAGTCATCTAATGTGGCATTTCCAATTGAGAAATGACTTGGAATAGGATTGACCATACATGCTACAAAGCTTCCAACCCTCCAAAGTTACTAAAAAAAAAAAAAAAAAAGGCGTTGACCATTTAAAAGTCCAAATAGGAGAATATATGTGCTCTCTCGGTCCTCTCTCCGTCACTGCTATCAAGAAATTTGGATCCCATGATCTAACACTTCTGAAGATGTCCAGGGAAAACGTACAGCCTAGATTATATAACAACTATCACTGTTCCCAAACGTGCCCCAAATTTCGAGTAGGCAAACAAGTTTTTAGCATTTACACCTCCATCCTAGATTGTGCAATTTTTCACTCTGCTATTTTTTTTCCATATGACTTTGCACGTGGCTTGTCGTGCTACAAATCTATTTATGGTAGTACATTTCCTCTTCCCAATTCATCTTTCAGCATAGAGCAATGCTTACAACATGAATACTGTTTTTTTAGGAAACCAGGTTGAATTTATGCCAGTTATGTTCACTATAAACCATTTTCCTTCTAAGGAAACTTATAAAAACTAGAGAGAGAGAGAGAGAGAGAGAGAGAGAGAGAGAGAGAGAGAGTTTACAGATTTATTTATATATTTATTCATTTATTTTTAATCTAGAAAACACACATGACAAGGTGCCAAGGCAATTAAATCGGCAGATATCAAACAAAAGGAGAACTCAAGAGACATTTTGACATCATACTAGGCATGTATAAAGGAAAACTTGCGAACTTTGGATAAAGGCATTTGAGTCAAAAGGGTTAAAAATTAGGTCTAGGACGAAGTTATAAATTCTAAATCCAGTAGGTTTAAGATTGGAGAAGTTCTCAGATCAAAATTGAAAACAGCCTCGTACAAAGGTGTGAGATTAATTTTCTCTTTTAGAAGCTATTGTAGAATAAAATATAGGGTTTGAGTTAGATATAGCTAGTAAGAATTAATGAGTGGATATGTGGGTGAACACTACAATGATCCAGACCAATGTGTGGTTTTTCAATCCCTCGAGATGCCAAATAACGTTTCTATTTCAGCTCTACTCATCCCTTCTCACATTTGATAGTCCCTCACTGCCTCTGTTATAATCGCCTCTCAAGAAGACTTGTTCGGCTGTTAATTGGGCCTTTTTGAATCAATGGATCCTAAGTTACGTAGTTTTTGTCAGCTTTTACCATCCAACTTTGACAAACCATA
Organism: Cinnamomum chago; assembly: GCA_038049695.1. Classification (NCBI taxonomy): domain Eukaryota; kingdom Viridiplantae; phylum Streptophyta; class Magnoliopsida; order Laurales; family Lauraceae; genus Cinnamomum; species Cinnamomum chago. The sequence continues at coordinate 87,935,247 of CP142453.1, read as the reverse complement.
TGTTACGCAGAGGTGGTAAAGGGACAAGCACTGATAGACTGGAAAATGTTCTCCTACCTATGGGACTCACTCGGGCCCACCTTTGATTTGATCAGCCCCTTGGATACTCTACTCATCCCGTGATCCGGCAGTAGGACAAATTTTCACTCATCGAACATTCACTCACAGTGGAATTGAATATAAAAAAAAAAAAAAATTCTAAAGTTTAGATACCATTGAACTTTCAGGCTCTTTAGTCAACGGCTAGGAATAAGGTGGGGCTGGCCTTTTGTCTTCTCGTTGTTCATGACTAGACGTTTCCATTGTGTCTTCTTTCCATTGATAAACGTGTATCTAACTAGGCCTCACAAATTTTACTGCATTTTAACAATATGTAGTCTGCCCACAGGTGAGAACACTGTCCTCTGCACCTCAATTTCCTTTGTAGTTAGAACCCCTTCAAGTGGCCCGACTATTGTTGTAGTCTTCTCGGCCACTGTTCCTAACCTAAAGAAGGAATTGAGTTAAGATTCGTTTTATTAATTACTCTTCCAACAAGGCAAGGGAAATGTTCCACTGGTCTCTCAAATCTCAAGCTACCATTCCCGTCATTAAATGGAATGGGAGAATTTAACCCCAAAAAAAAAAAAGGAATGGGAGAAGGTTCAAACGCTTTTGAGGACTTTCCTTCGCTCCTTTTGGTAAATTAACACTAATCAAAAGTAGGCACTTATCCAACTTGCAGGCCATTCAATTAATCAAGCAAAATTTGGCACCATCCCACTTTATTTATTTATTTATTTATTTATTTATTATTATTTTTTTTTTGATAACGTAGGGTTCCTAGCCCTTTGGGCCAGAATAATCCCTACGGGGTCAGGAGAGAAAGCCGGGTAAAATTCCCCTGTGGCCCCAGTGTGGTAGACCATCCCACTTTATTTGGCCATTAGGATTTGGATAACTCTGAACCCTTAAAATAAGTACCTCCTTAACGAGCAGCATCTTGGGCCCACTTGGCGATCAATCCGAATGGCCCATATAAAACCCCTACGTATCTCATGGATCTCATGGAGCTTGCACTGATCCATTAAGACTCGACTGTTGGATCGAGTGTAAAAAAAAAAAAAAAAAGAAAAATCCATTAAACTAGTGGGCTACCGATGAAGGGCCTAGGATCATTTGATTGACTTGAAATTTCATATATGAGATTGTCTCACTTGGATCTTTCCAGCCCCACCCCTCCCATGATATGTGGGGCTCCAACATCTGTCTAGCATAGTGTATCTCTCTATATACTATGCACACTATGTGTACGGATCTTATGGTGCACACCACATAGCGGGGGCCACCTAATCATCCATCTGAGTGGACCATAAAAATAGGATCCCCCAATAGTCACTGGATCTCGGAGTTTTACCCATCCAAATGGATTAGACTATGTGATGGATATCAACTTTTCTTTAAATATAAAACCGTTGAAACTTGTGGGTTGTTGATCATCGGGTGGGCCCCAAATTTTGTACGCTGCTAGGGCACACCTAGATATTCCAATCCATGCGGTCTTATCCCCAGGCGGGCTCCATAGTGAGGTGCCCAGTGTATCAGCGATATATATTCATATACCTTGTACAGAACTTCTTTGCGAGGTAGCTGGGTGGGGCCCCAGTGATGATGTGATTAGAGGGAATGGAAAGAACCATTTGCCATGGGATTGGATATCAAGTTTGGGGGCCAATCCCATGTCTTTCACCCTTTCATCCGTGGCCCCTAAGTTTAATGGTTTATATATGAAAAAATTGACCCTCGATCAATAGTCTAGCTAATTATGATCAATGCAAACTCAACAGATCTAGTGTGTTTTTATTTTTTATTTTTGGCCGGAGAAGGGGAGGGGAGGGGCCCATTCAGATTGGGCCCCAAGTGGGCCTCACGTTCTACCTCACATGAATTCCTTCATGCGAGGTGTATGTACCTGAGTGCTATAAAACTCTCTGGACGTCTTTAGCAAAATAAAAATAAAAATAAAAGTGCCCCATTGTATTTGACCAATGAACATTAGTCGTTCCCTTGTTTTGCTCATATTTATCTGCTAAGCTAATTTTTAGGAAGAGAAGTTATAGCATTTAAATGCTAACTTCCTCTTTTGAAAAAGAAACGAATCCATTCCCTATTTTTATGCTTTAACACTGGGAAACAACACACTTACCACCACTTCATCCAACGATATGCATGAAGCCCTTAGATTTTAGGAAACCCGTGGGTCTCACATGGGAGATTATTGCTTCACAAGAGTCGAAATTACAACTGGCAGCCACTACACGAGAAGATGTATCACATGCCGCTGATGTGTTACAATCAGGTTTGTGTCACGTGATCAATTGGATGGTGGGACCCACTAATATTGAATTTAAATTTAAGGATAAATTCTTGGTGGGGATGGGATTCAAGAGTAACGATTCGTATTATCGTAGTGGGCCCTAAGGTAGAGTTACAAGCATATGTATTGATCTTGTATCTCACCTATTGATAATACGAACCTTTAATCTTGAACTCTACTGCCACCTAAACCGTTGGTGGGGATGGGATTCAAGATTAACGGTTTGTATTATCATTAGGTGGGGCCATAATGTAAAGTTCCAGGCATATGTGTTGGAAGAGTTCAAGAAGTAAAGATGAGCGGGAAGAAAAAAAGATGGGTTCAAGATTAACCGTTTATCGGAAGAAAGAAGATATATGTGAAGATGAGCGGGAAGAAAGAAGATAAGATTCCTAAACAACTCCTACTTAATTTCCACAGTATGAGGTGGCAGTATTTTATTTATGGAGGATCGGGGAAAAAAGCAAGTAGAAGAAAACCACCAAATCAAAACCACTAACATAAACAAAATCTGGTCGTTTAGTAAATCCATAGTTTCTTCAGAAATCCGGATCCCCTATTTCGTAGCAACCCAATCCACATTTGCCAACAGCATTCCATAGTTTCTTCCTAGGAGTCCGGACCCCCTATTTCTGTTTTACCTAATCCACATTCGCCAACAGTATCCCCCTCTTTTTACGAAATAGGGGATCCAGACTCTTTTTCCTGGTTATCATCAGGAGGAAGAAGAAGAAAATTTGGTCTTTAGAACCAAATCCATGGTTTTGGGCACCACCCAAATCAAACCAATATCACAAATTCTTTTCTTTCAAATAAGATTTAGACACCAAATCCAAAACGTTGTCATCATGAATGAAAAGAAGAAAAAAAACCCCAAATAAAATCATTATCACAAAAAAGTCCAGTCTTTCACATAAAATTCAAACACCAAATTCAAAACTTTCTATTTGTCGACACCAAAAATGTCACTTCGCCTCTTCATACATTGAAGAAGTCAAATGAAACTGCATTAAGCTACAATGGGAGAAGCTGCTTCAAGCATCAAATCTTGTCGAAGGCATCTGAAAACTTTAAGATCCTTCAAAACAATCATGAGAAGTGTACACATGAAGTTTTTGGTCATCTCAACATCATTTGGCCGAACTTCACTCTTCCAACAGCCAAATACGAGCTCCAGCAACGGTGAAGCTGGGGACCTTGTTTCACAAAAAAGAGCACACAATTGGAGTCAAAATGCCACTAGAAGGCTCCATATCAAATTTCGGGCAATTCTAACACCAAATGGCCCAAAATACAAAACCAGCATTCTCCACGCGACAAAGTCGGCCCTTTCGGCGATAACAGTATCGGAGACATCAAATTTCAATAAGAGATTGTGGATGGTTTTTAAATACTCCCAAGAGGCTCTATTCCAGATTTTTTGCCAATCCGACAACGTTTGACTTAACATCAACCCTCAATCAGCAAAACTAGGCCTCCGAGTGGCGGAGATCGCCAAAGTCATCACTCTTAAAAAAAAGTACATGGATGGTCTCAAAATACTGCCAAGGGGATACATATCAAGTTTCATCTCATTTTGACATCATTTGACCTAACTTTAAACCCCAAATAGCTAAACCAGGTCTCCATGTAATGGAGCCCATCGGGACCATTATTTGCAAATCATAGCCGATGGATCATCTTAAAATGATCTCATGAGGCCCCCTGTTAAATATTAGGTAAATCGAATATCATTTGACCGTACATCAAACTGTGACGTCTTCTTTGTGACAAAATCAAGTCTACTAGCAACATGACCCCTAATGGCTTCAAGATTAATAAAAAAAAACCTATGGTTCATCTTGTTTCTTAGCCATGAAGTTTCACCTTGAATCTCAGGTCATTCTGATATTGTTTGACCTAGTTTTGCCTTCTAGTGACTAATCAGCACCCCCGCGCGACAAAGTCTGTGGCTTTTTGAAAAAAAAAATCAGAAACTTTGCCCCTCATTTTGCCCGGCGTCTCATCAAGTTTTTTGTGGGGAAATCATGCCAAAATTATACAAAAATACAAAAAAAATAAATATATCAAATAGAAAAAATTAGAAAAAGGCTGAAAAAATGACCAAATAGGTGAAAAAGCCCCAAAATTGGCAGTGACCATGTGTGGTTCGGGGTGGCCGAATTTTCGTGAAAACCCCTTTTTGGGTCATTTTTATGTTTTCGAGCTGTTTGAACTCTATGATTTTCTGAAAATTTTATTTTCTGGGCACGATACCCATTGATCTCTGAAAACATCACGGATTTGCCATTGAAATCATGGGCTCGTTATCTGACACCGCGAAATCGTCAACTGGCCAATCAAGAAAGTATACCTTCTACCCGACCAATCGAGAAATCAATATGATAAATGTATCGGCTCACCAGTGACGATCAATGTCTGAAATTGCAGGATCATCCAACAACAGTTGATGTGAGAACTTCATCGGTAATCAAGGCTCCCTATGTTGCAGGTGGAATTCTAAAAGTCATGACATGGCCTGTAAATCTTCAAATGCTTTGGCAGTCACTTAATGTGGTTAGTTGCCCATTATTATGGATGGCCCAATCAAAATCCAAGAAAGGAGAGTTCTAAGTGAAACCAATTATATTTTTATTAAACCATGTTGAAAGTCCTTGGGATCCTAACCCTAGAGGGGGGGGGGGGGGGTGAATAGGGTGTGCTACAACTATGACCAATTTAGACCAATTTTAAATTATTAACATAAACTAGTCACATGTGATGATATTAATCAAATAAGATGCGGAAGCTAATAAAAGAATCACCACAAGCAAGCACCACTGCACCAAGGTTTATAGTGGTTCGGCCTCAATGCCTACGTCCACTACCGGCTTGTGATCTAATCACCCCACCGGATTTCCACTATTTATGCTTTTTACTAGGCTAAGCAATAACCCTTACAATGTTGTTTTTCTAGGCTAAACAACAACCTCTCAATGTGCTTTTATAGGCTAAGCAATAACCTTTACACAATGTTTTTCTTAGGCTAAACAATAACCTTTACAAAAGAAGATTTCTCTAAGAAAGTGTCTTCACAAAAGATTACTCTAAGAGATACAATCTAAGCACAATGGAATTGCCTCTTAAATAGGCTAATGTGAAAGTGAAATTCCAATTACAATCATACACTAAAACAAGTTAAAGTGTGTGCACAAGTGTATGAATGTTCTACTTCAATCAATTTCTACAATGATGCTCCTAAATGAATGCTTGATGCATTTTAAAAACAAAGCTTATAAAATGATGATTGAAGAGAAAACTAATCACATAAAAGATTCAAACAACTTTGAAGAAATGAACTAAACAAGTTGTATGAATGTTAAAGTCTAAGAACACATGTGATTAGGATAAGAGAGTTTGCAAACCAATCTAATTTACCAAAGATGATATTGAGTTTGCTAAACAACTCTAGAAATCATGCATAAGTGAAAATACAAAGATTTAAGCATGCATGGATTTCATTTTAATGGAAATCAAAATACAAGTAAAGATCTACCTTTTTAAAACTCAAGCATTTGATTTCCAAATAGCGCTCTAGCCTTTCCAACTTCTTCCCCTTTCTTTGGCTCCAAAATAGTCTCAAAAGTTCATGGTTCAAGCCTTGAAAAAGGTTGGAAATGAATGGACTTTATAGCCAAAAAGTGCCCAACGGCTAGTCCTCGGTCGACCATGAACACACAACGGTAAAAAAAATGACCGTTTGAAAAACTGCTTTTAGCGGCGGACACAGAGACTGCCGGTAAAAGTGGTTTTGTTCGCCGGTAAAAGTCCTGTTTTCCCAAAAATGCAACTTTTCAAAGTATTTCTTGGGGGAACTTTTGGCCACTAAATCAAGCTTGAATAACATGTTTTAGATCAATCTAAGATGATTAAAAACATGAAACACAAAGAGCCTAAAATGATTCGAAACTTTAAATCCAAAGGCTAGCTTGATTTCTAAAAACTCTTTTCACATAAAAATGCATACAAAGATGATTCTGAAAGAGATGAATGCATGCAAGGCACAAACCTAAATTCTCAATATGATTTCACAAAAGTAATGCACAAAGAATTAGGTTTTCAAAAGAGTTTGAATTCTAAAATCAATGCATCCAAGTTTAGAAACAAAACATGCATAAAACAATACTTTTACAAATCTTAAAAGCAATGCATGTATAAAACCAGATTTCAAGGTTTTCTAAAACAATGCATGAGTGTAAATTCAAATGATCTGAATATGTTAATGCATCCATCAAATTGCAAATACAAAATCCCTAACACATGTAACTCCTCCCATCATGAAGAATCATTGCAAATAATGGCCCATTATTCTCCAATGGCCAATCAAAAACCAAGAAAAATGATTTACAAAAACATAAATTCAAAATGTGCAACTCCTCCCATCATGGAGCATTAATGCATTTAAAGCCCATAAGCTCCCCACATGCCCACCAAAAGCCTATAAAGGGACGCCATTTCCACCATTTTAAGGCATACTTTTTTCACCATTACACATAAACTCTCCTTTGTTGCTACGCCGCTCCAACAACGGTCTATCCTCTGTTGAAGAAGTTTTGCAACAGCCACCACTACAAGGTGATTGAAGACCCTTGAGGGCCACCCCCAAGGCCCTCTCCTTCTATCTCCATGGCTCAGACACGGCTCCTTAGCCCATGTACTTAGATTTTTATTGGATATAGGATGTCACGTGACGCCGGAGTCCAACATCAACTATAGAGAGGAAAGTGAATGGGGTTATATGTAAGAGCTTACACCCTTACCTTGCATGAGGCCTTTTGATGGGTTGAGGCCCATCAGAAGCAAAACCGTGAGGCCCGTGGGCCAAAGCGGACAATATCATGCATGGGTAAAGGGTGGGGCGTTACAAATGGTATCAGAGCAGACTCTCTACTAGTTCGAGTGTGGGTCCCCTGCCGTGGCCTGGTGTAAGTGGGCGGGTATCCATGTGGGCGGGCCAAGAGGGCTGGCAGGCTACAGGGACTGGCAGGCTACTGCATAGGGACGGGCAGCCCTAAGGGGGGTGGAATGTGACGCCGGAGTCCCACATCAACTATAGAGAGGAAAGTGAATGGGGTTATATGTAAGAGCTTACACCCTTACCTTGCATGAGGCTTTTTGATGGGTTGAGGCCCATCAGAAGCAAAACCGTGAGGCCCGTGGGCCAAAGCGGGCAATATCATGCCCCCAATTAGCGAATAAACCAGATCCAGGGAGTGAATTATAGGGCTAATTAAATTTTTTCATCCTTTTTAGCCCAATGATCGTAAATCCGCTGTGAGGATGATATATTTGAAACCTCATTCCAAAATACAACATGCGGAACTATTCGTAATTCACTTCATAATTAATACCAAAGCAGTGGAAACTAATTCTCATTAATATTAAAGTTAAATCAATAACAAATGAAGGCTACACAAGATAATAATTAAGTCTTAATTACAAATGGTCATCCCAAACCTAGATCATTTTAGAACATATGAACCAACAAATAGAAAGGTTCAAACTGTGAATAATAAATGAATAAAGACAATTATGATAGAGTCTCTCTATCATGTGAGAGTCTCTCTCGTGCCGGGTAAGATGACGCTACTCTATGTCATCGGTACGCCACTCTTGCTCCTCCTCTGCCGGTTGGAGACCATCTAGGATCTCCTCACCTGCTGGCTACTCATAGTAGTCACCTGGGGTGTCTGCACACCAAGGGACACAATCAACGACATGTTGAGCAAGAAATAAGCAATGGAAGAACAAATATATAACATGTATCAAATAGAGATAGAAGACAAGTACATGATCATACAAAAGCAAGGTACAAAGAGCTAGGCATAAAAGCATGAATAATAATAACAAGAATCAATAACAGAAAGCCCTAGCATCATCTAGTAATAAGCACCATCCACTTAAATGCAAGAATGAAAGAATCAAGAGGGAGACACCAAGGGTGTCCAAGCCACCTGCTAGGGTACTAGTAGCAATCCTATCGGGACCACTGACACCAAAGTTCGGCTCCAGGGGGATCCAAGCTCCCAGTCCTAGGAGTGTTAGCATGGTCCAAGCCCGCTCTTAGCTATTCTACGCCATGGACGCCATCCAAGCTGATTGCCCATCCTAATGTTCGAGTAACCGGCCCATCTAAACAACCCCCAAACTACAGTTGGCCATGACATGCAATCATCCCCAAGGTGGATGCTACTGTGATCAGGTAATAGTAGCGATGTGGTGTTGACACGAGGACAAGAAGACAATCATGTCTGGCTAGTTCAAGATACAAGACTGAGATCAAATGGGTCATCTCATTCAAGCCAAGTTGCAAGACAAGTCCATACTACTTGATTATCTCTTACGTTCTAGCAATCATGTTTATGAAGTACTAGATACAAGGGTTCTAAGGTACAATCTAAGTCAGGTCCAAGTCCTAGTTCTACAAGGATTTATGTTTCATAGTTAATTAGGTATTTTATGCCCAGTGAGTGTACATGAAGATGAGATCAACAAATACGATTAACAAATCAAGGAAAGAATTACAATCCAACCCTAGGCATATGTTGTCATCCATGTACCGTACATGACTTAATGGAGTACATTTGCAAATTGAGTCAATGATGCTCATGGAAGAAGTTCCATGGTGTACAATCACGTGGTGAATCACTTGAATCAATTTCCATTCGCATTCGGTTACACCATCATAGTACACAGACACCTAGACAGCCATCAAAGCACACCTAGCCACGTGCTTCGATTTCATTTCCCATTATTGGTCATGCGAGGGTAGGATCAAACTGTCCAACACCTAATGCCCAAACTTAGGCCAAAATCCTCTTTATAATATGAGTAGAGTAGCATAAGTTATGGGCAAAATTCATTGGTCTAAATATCCACTTTCATTTTCAACCTTTGGTCATTAGGATGAGTGGTCCATTGGATTCTACACTTTAAGAGCTTTCTAACGGTTTATAGCACTCCAAAATCCAACGAACGGATTAAAAAGTTATGCCATTCGAAGTAGTCATTGTTGCCTGCCACAGACATGTTCGCTATAGCAAACATGCTTGTTGTTTGGGTCCCTAGAACAGCAGCAAGGTTTGCTCAAGCGAGAGTTAATCTTGCTACAACGAACATGCTTGTTGCGTGAGGTCGGTTGGAGCGACTTTTGGCCTATTTTAGCCTGTTCTCAATCCCATTCACTCCAAGTCTATTCGCCCTCCTTTCAAACCTTTCCAAAGGTTGTAACCTGCAAACACCGTTCCATCATCCACATTCCAATTATCCAACCCATTCCATCAATTTAGTCCAATTACTATTAACCTAGTTTCTAGCATGTTATTCCAAAAATCAAAACATGACAAGCTTGGATTCAAGGAGATCTAAAGCAATCATTGAACAATCAATAAATCCAACAAGAATATATCTATTTACACATTACTTAGTAACTTGCCTTTATCAAAATTTGCAAGATAGAGAGAAGTAGAACAAGATTGGGGAAGAAAGCCTTCCTATGGAATCCCAACTCCTCCGAAACCTTCTTAGCCACAACCTCTCCTTCGCTCCTAGAGTCCTAAGAAAAAGAGTGAAATGGAAATCATGAGTTCCCATCCCATTATCCACGAGAGAGATGAACTTTGAAAGAGATGAGATGAAGAGATGCTTACCAAAGTTGTATTAATGGAGAAAGGGGATCGAGAGAGAGAAGATGTATGGTTCGGATCGTGGAAGATGATCTCTTTTGGCTGGGTTCTGAACTTTAGAAGATGAAAAGGAAGCAGAGGGGTCTACTGGTTCTTTCTTTGTTGTAGAGTATGGAATGAGATTAAGGCTAATCTCTGCTAAAAGGGTGGGGGGGGGGGGGGGGTCTGTTAGGCTTTTCATTTGTTGCAATTTGATTGGATACATTCATTTTAATTATAGCTTGATCTCTCATGCACTCATACTTTTTAATATTGAAATTTTTTTTTTTTTGGGGGCGGGGGGGGGGGGGGGGGGGGGTTAGGTTTTTCATTTGTTGCAATTTGATTGGATGCATTTATTTTAATCATAGCTTGATCTCTCATACACTCATACTTTTTAATATTGGGTTCTTCATGCATTTTTATTTAACTTTTCATGTTTGGCATCATGTAAGTTAAGAGTTGATCTTTATGCATTATTTAATCTTTTAAATTTAGTTTTAAAAGATTTATAAAATGAAAATTTGAAATTCATGGATAAACACGGTTTGTATCACATTTTGAAACTCCATTTTAAACATGTTAGTCTCTATTCAAGTCAAGTTTTCCATGGCCAAAATTCCCACTTAGAAAATCATTTTCAAACCAAAAAAATACTGGGAAATGACAGTTTTATTGTTACCTCATGGCTAACCGTGCAGTAGTCTAAGGCTAGCTTGAGCTAGCTATAGAGCAAAATATGACCGTTGTAAGCTAGTTGTTTTCTGACCATTGGAGGTACGGCTAGCCATGAATTAGCTATTAGAACTGATTTTTCTATATAACAGGACCATTTCTTGGGATTTGAGCTAGTCTAGAGGAAGGCTAGGAGGGCAAATCTATGGATCTCAACCTTTGATTCTTCAAATTGGTTTGCTCCCTTTGTCTCAAAATTAATTCATGCTAGTCTTTAAAACTTTGTTTTCATTTGTGGCATGATTTATTGTTCACTTAACATGTTCAAATGCTAGTTGTGTAATGTGCTTTGATTTTAAACATGATTGGTGATTTGAATTTAACATTTGAATAGATTTATACATGTTATCAAATTTATGTTTTGAACAAACATGCTAGAGTTAGATTGAGTTTTCTAAATTAGTTTGCTCATCATTCCAAAATATGTGTGCATCATTTAAATCACTCTATCTCTCATTTATGGTTTTTACCTTTGCAACATTTATGAGCATTTAATTTCAAAAAGAGATAGAGGTTTCCAAGCAGATGCATCATTTATGAATCTTTTCATTCTTCATGCATATGTCTTAAATTGAGTTTTCGCTTTTATATTTGCCTATGTTAAGAGGCATCAATATGTACTTAATTGCATCTCTTCTTGTGCATCCTTAGGCATAAAAACTGAGATAAAAATATTTTGTTGTAAAGGTTATTGCTAAGCCTTAGAAAATCATAAGTGGATGTAACGGTTAATGCTAAGCCTTTGAAAAGCATATGTGGTTATAAGGTTAAAGGTGAGCCTAAACCTCAAGTTGAAATAGTGGAAAATTCGGTAGGGAAACCAGGAGTGGATTTAGGCATGATTGGCCGAACCACTATAAATTTGGTTGTTATGGTGGTTGATCTTTTGATGTGTAGATGATGCTCATATGCTTAGTGTTTCTTTATCAATACCAATGTTGACTGGTTACATAGTTTCTTTACTTGTTCACGTATGACTTAGAAATTTCACTTGTAGTCAAGTTAATTAATCTCGAAAGCATAATTGGCATTAGAAAATTAAAATTGGTCTAGGTTTTTGAGCTCACCCTATTCAACCCCCATCTAGGGTTCGATTCTTGGACTTTCAAAGACTAGTTTGCCCTTAAAGTGGGTCTGTTGAAAGAATAGACTACTTGAAGGGTTTCTGATCATCAGATCGCGACGAGACTTTTCCAATGAGCCAAATATCACGGCGATTGAAAATTTTCAGAAAAACACTCAAATTCTCCCTAAATAGAAAACTACCCCCTTCTAAGGTCAAACACACTCGGAATCGCATGAAACTTCGCAGAAACTATTCTAAAAATAAAAGAAACTCGCTCATGGTCTAAACCCACCTAAATATTAAAAAATACAATTAATTATAATATTTACAAAATAAACGGGTCAATGGGCCCGCTAATGGGTCAAACTGACCCAGTAAGGTTGGGGGACCTTAAATAGAATCTCTCCCTGATCCTTATTCTCTAAAAACCCGAGGTTCAAATTAGCTAAGAGAATCAAAAGCATCCACTGTTATCATCTGAAAGATGACGACGAAGCCCGAACATAGTTTGCGATTGTCAATCTGAACGAGTCCCCGCAATCGCATGTCAAGTCAGATCTCCGTTTTTTTTCTTCTAATTGTATTTGTATTTTTAAAGAGGTGCAAAAATCACTAGTGTTGTCGTTTTTTTTATAAGAATTGTAAACCATATCTCACAGCAAAACACAAAATCGCCTTTCACGGCGAACAAATGAAATTCGCCTTTCACGGAATTCAAATTCCAAATTATGTCTCTTTTTTATTACATGCAATAAGAGTTAGAAAAAAAGTTTTATTTTCTTTTCTGTATGAAAAGGTTGATCCATGGATCACTGCTTGTTATTTTCAAGTAGATTATAAAATTTGGCATATGTACACAAAAGAAAAGGAGGCCGTTCTCTTGTCTCCGGTCACGAAATGGTTAGACCCCTTGTACACTCACATCTGTTGACCCTGGTAGCCCGTAACGATCTGCGAAGAAGTTCATTTGGTACACTTGGTGGAGCTCGTTCATTTGATAACAGGATGCTTAGAAAAGAAACATATGCATATCATATTCATTTTATGTTTATGCTTCTTTTCTTGATTCCTTGGCTCCTTTTCTTATTTGGTGTTCTTGGTTGAATTTGGTATCTAAATAAAGCATAAGAAGGGATTCTTGGGGTTTTCTAATTCTATTTTTGAGTTTGACTCCACCCTTTTCTTTGTTTAAAAAAAAATGAATCAAGTGACTTTTAAAATTCTTAGTTGGTGGCCTTGGTTGAATTTGACTTCTAAAAAGAAAAATGAATCAAGTGACTTTTCAAATTCTCATATCACTTGTCATGTTCAAATTGCACATTTATTTTTTTGTTTGAATATATCTTTAAAAAAAAAATCTGATTTCTTCACTTTTGGATTCGGATTTGAGAAATTTCAATTTCTTTCTTTCTCAGATAAAAGCTCGTAGAAATGTTTGAGTTTGCATTTAGATTGTGGGTTGGGAGGGCATTTGCTCTCATTGATGAATCCATTTGTAATCTTTCAATATAAATATAAATATATATATATATGTATGTATATATATATAACAAAACTTTTCAAACACAAAAAAAATTCTGGAAAAAAAAAACCAATTTTTCATGTTTGGCTTCGGATTCGAGAAATTTTGGTTTCTTTCCATTTCGAATAAAAGCTTGCAGAAATGTTTGAGTTTGCCTTCGGATTGGTGGTGGAGGTGGGGGCTTTTTCTCTCTTTGATGGATCCATTTGTGAGTTTTTAAAATAAAAAACAAAACTTAAGAAAAAAAAGTTTCTTAAAAAAAAGATCTGATTTCTCGCTACAGGATTTATATTTGAGAAATTCTGGTTTATTTCATTTCGGATAAAAGATTGTAGAAATGTTTGAGCTTATATTTGGATTGAGAGGGGGGAGGGGGGTCCATTTTCTCTTTTTGATGGACCCATTTGTGATCTTTCAAAAAAAAAAAAAAAAAAAAAAAAGGAAGAAAACACAACACAAGAATCTGTTTTGTCACTTTTGGATTCGGATTTGAGAAATTGTGGTTCTTTCCTTTTCGGATAAAATCTCACAAAATGTTTGATCTTGTGCTTGGACGAGGAGGGCCATTTGCTCTCTTTGATGAATTCATTCGTGGCCTTTAAAGAAAAACCCTAATCCCTTCTTGTGTCCATTCCACGGATGCAATCTTCAACATTTGTGCCTAGTAGTTCTAGTATGCCCTTTTCGGTCTACTGTATTCGGGACTGACACACTTGTTCCCTCCAAATATTCATGCCTAGCGGTGCTAGTACGCCTTTTTGGGTCTACTGTATTCGCGACCGAGACATTTGTATCTTTAGCCTTTTATTCTTTCTACCTTTAGTGAGCCTTGCTCCTTGGTAATTTGGATTAAGGCATACAATTGTTTCTAGCAAGTACAGGTATGTTCACTCTAAGCCTACCGTACTTGCGATCAGAACAATTGTACTTTCTACGACTTTCGACATTCCCCACCTCTCTTGAGTTGGACCCTGTCCTTTCAAGCGATTTGAGAAGACAGAACCATAGTTTCCCATTCATAATCATCATATTCTTGTGATTACTAATGGATGTGGTTTTCTTTTAGAATTTTTGAGAACTAACATGGAAGCATCATTGATACATCACTTTTGATGAGAACAAGTACTAACTCATGCTTCAAGAGAAGCAAAACGCATGCGCCGACAAGCATCCTGCCAACTGCCACAGTGTCATTCTTTGGCAACTCTTTAAACTCCGAGTCGACTGCTACTCCCCAGACCATCGTCTTTGGAACATTGGGACCATTCCCACTTCCCGAAGAAGAGGTCAAACCCGTCAAAAAACAAAGGATTGCCTCGGGACATGTCACCACCGTGGCACCAGGGCAAACACGAGAAAATCGAAGCTCGTTGCACTCCCACAAAGCTTCATCCTGCTAGAAACCAAGTCTGCCCCAAGACTTGGTCTCTGAAGCCTTCACTAAAATAAAGGAGGTTTCAAAAATCTGCAAGGCCATCCTACTTGGTCTCGCTCAAGGAAAACCGGTTCTATCCTCTTGCTGATATGAAGGAGGAGAGACCTGCCTTTCACCCAATATTAAAATCAACTTAGCATGAGGCAGCTCACTCCTACAAGCCCGAGGTCAGATCATGCATCACAAGGCCTCCTCAGAAACCTGCTAAAGCCTACATCCCTTTGGTTCGATCCCTCATCTCAACAGGGGCTAAACTTAAGAAGTTCAAGGCATCGCTCCGACAGGTGAAAATCGAGTCCAAATCTTGTCCATAACAAGTCACAAAGAAGACAAGGTAGGCTACTATGCTCGAGGGAGCACGTCCTTCATCGCCAAAGCCTGACCTGAGCCAACTAAGGCTCAAATTACTCATCACATACTCTGTTGTGAGTTGTACCGACAAAAGAGACTCGAAAAACAAAGGAACCAGCTTCTTTCACTTCAAGTCTCTCAAAGATGCGTTGCTTTGACCGAGTTGCTGTTGTCTATGTGGTTGGCAATGTTAGAGTTTTAGTTTTGTTGCATTTTGATAGGATGCATTCACTTTCATATAGCTTGTCCTCTCATTCATACATGGCTTTATTCATAGGATCATCATGCATATTTCTTCTTCTTGAATCTTTGTTTTATCAAATATCTTGCATGGTTTACTTGTTCAGGTTGCCTCTTCAGTTCATAGAGTTTTTGATTTCAAAACTCTTTCCAAGCTTTCCAAAGTTATCAAAACTCTTTCCAAGCTTTCCAAAGTTTCTAGCTTTAAATTCATTATTGTGTTTTGGAGTTTTCATGACTTTAAAATCTCAGTTTTCATCTTCTTTTAGTCATGATTTAATGCTTGGTAGATGTGTTTGAAAGTCCTTTGGAAGGTGCCCTCAAAAGCCTCAAGTTTCTCTCATTTGTCAAAATTCTGGGCAGTTTCAGGCAGTGGTCTCGGTCGACCGAGACCTGCCTCTCGGTTGACCGAGACAACTGCAGGTCATTTCTGCAGAAATCTGAACTGAAGCTCCAACGGTCAGATTTATGACCGTTGTGTATTCCCGGTCGACCGAGACCTGTTTCTCGGTCGACCGAGAACTAGCCGTTGGCATCTTTAACTTTATAAAAGGTGGCTTTTTGGTTGGAGAAAGGTGCTGATCTTGGAGAGACTTTTGAGGCCAAGGCTAAGCAACTTCTTAGGAGCATTTTCACCAGGATTATGAAGCCATTCCTCTTATTCAACCTTTGATCTTCAAATGGGTGTGCTTCCTTTAATCCTACTCTTTTCAAAATCATGTTTTGTTTTGAATCTTTGATCTATTTTCCAATGCATGATAAACAAGTTGCTTTCCTATTAAGATGTTGATCTTCATAACATGCTTAGTTCTTTAAAAATCTCATGAGACTTATGAATGCAACATATGATCTATGAAACACATGATTTTAGTTTCTTGTTTCAAAAATCAACTTGTTAGCCTTTAGATCATCTTTTTGAAAACAAGTTGCTTTTCATTATGAATCATTTGTGTTAGACATATAACTCTTTCTCAAATATGTGTTAAACATCTTTGCATCATTTAAGTTCATATCTTTTAAAAGAGAAAGAGTAATCTTCTAGAAAATGCATTTCACATAGACTTTGTCATTTTCATGCATTGTTCTAGAACTTGAGTTTCATTTTCTATCTAGCCTTTTAAGAGGCATTTCTTTGCACTTCATTGCTCTCTTTATCCATGCATCATTAGGCATATTGTTTAAGAGAAAAGTTCTAAGTTGTAAAGGTTCATACTTAGCCTTGAAAAGTATATGTTGTAAAGGTTGGTGCTAACCCTTGAAAAGCATATTGTTGTGTGTAAGGTTTGAGGTGATCCTAAACCTTAATTGAAGTTAGTGGATACCGGTAGGTGTACCGGGAGTGGATGTAGGCAATTTGGCCGAACCACTATACGTGCTTGTGTTATGGTGATTGTTATTATGCTCTCTTTTTATGGATTATGCATGGTTGGTTGATTTCCTTATTTCTCCTTCAAAGCATAATAGACTTAAAAGCTAAAAGAATTAAAAATTGGTCTAGGTCTTAGAGCTCACCCTATTCACCCCCCCCTCTAGGATTCGATCTTGGACTTTCAGGCAAAACCAAAGGACGTAAAAGTCCAGCAACCAAAATCCATGTTAGATGATTAGTGATTCGCAGCATAACTCGAACACGAAGACATCAAGATGAGTCTCATGCTCCTTCAAGCCAAGGAGAGTGGAGTGACCCTTCCTCCAGCACCTCATCCAGAAGAATGAGTTCAAGCTCAGTCACCAGGACAATATCCTCTTTTGAATCTTGTGGGATGAACGTCTTGGTCACAAATTCTTAGCAACCTCATAATCCGCCAGAAAATGACATGACCGTGTGTATCCTGCAATTGGAGCAAGGTTAGCAGAGGATTGAGGCCTTGATGGAAAATATTCTTCTCACCCTCCAACACTATAAGGTAGCTCCTCCAAATCATCAAGAGGATGGAGTGGGCAAAGGAGAAAATGAGTCGCGCCCCCTCACCAAAAAAGACGTCGACGATATCCTTGACAAAGCAAAAGAGGAAGATACACTTAAAGAAAATGGAATTAAGCCACCATATCCTTGTGGATGTACTTGGACCCATTTCCTTCAAAATTCAAGAAACCTACTCCCTAGACATATACGGGGAAAGGTTCACCTTGACAACACGTCATTCACTTCAAAATCCTAACAGGATCCATCGCGGATCAAGAAGCTTTGAAGACCCTTCTCTTTGCAAGTACCCTAAAAGGTACGTCCTTCGATTGACACTCAACTATGCCGGAGGACTCTATCCAAAACTGGGCCATGCAAGAGACACGGAGAAGACCACCCTGTTACTATGGCTCAATTGTGCAGTCTAAAGCAGAAGGAGAATGCATCAACAAACGACTTCATACACAAGTGGAAAGCAATAGCATACAAATGCAAAGATGTATTGCCACAAGTGTCAAAGACTCGCTCCATGATCATCGGCAATAAATCAAAGAACCTAAGAGAACTCCTGGAAGCAGCCATCAAGGCTGAAACGGTGATTAAAGACCTCAACAGTTATAAGTCATCAAGGAAAGAACCTACTACAATTGGACCTTAAGGCAAAAAAACAAAAAATAAAAAACGAGGTTCTCAATGTAAAAACTAAGTCAACTCCTCAGCCGCAAAAGAAAGCTTAAAGAAAGACCACGGGTAAGCGACCTGAACTCTCTGAAGCCTTCAAAGAGTGAGTAGAGAAGAAATACCATTTGATGAATATATTGATGAAATCTTCAAGGCGCTCGTGGAAAATGACAAACTCACCTTGCTTGACCCTAAAAGATTGGGAGATGTTGGCAAAACCAACGATCCTCGGTATTGTCCATACCACCAAATGATCTCACATCCTCTCAATCAATGCTTCATTGTGAGAGAAAAGATCAATGAGATGTGGAAGAATTGAGTCATTACCTTTGACAGAGACTACTGGTCTGCCTCGGGGAACATGGTGTCTTACGGACAAACATTTGATTCACCAAAGAAGAAGATCGCCACTTCCTTCAAGGTGATAAAAAGAGTTCAAGTGTCTCAAGAGCTAGTTCCTTACCCGACACTAGACGGACAACCAATGTGAGTACATCCCAATCTCCTGAAAGATGAAGACTGGGAGATTTTTAGAACCAAGCCGTCAACTCAACAGCGTGGGCAAAACAAAAAACATCTCCGCAAGCTCAAAAAGTAAGAGAAAGCCAAAGAAAAACAAGAAATCCATGAGGAGTCGGAGACATCTTCTACTGCTTCGCTTGGGGCAATGGAAAGGTCCCTTCTCCCTAAAACTCCAAATTTGATGAGAAAATTCACTCTCGGTGATTTTATGCCACAACTCAAAATTAGAACTACGCAGGGGGAATCATACTCCTACAATTCGGTGATTAATTTCTCCATGAACGGATACGAGTCTAGTGACACCAATGAATAAGGGGAATCCCTTGAAACAGGAGAACACGTCTTCGATGAAGAGTGGGTTCCTTAACCTTACTTCATCCCAATATTCTGGTACAATCCTTTACAGCCAGAGTGATCCTGGTCTGATGATGAAGAAGACCAAGAGGCTGTTCAAGAAGATGTTAACCCGATGCCCGTCATTGCTTTGGTGGATCCCAGCCATGTTGAACCACAAGGAACAGACAAAGAAAATGATCTGGCTCTTATGGCTGATCTTGAAGAATCGGCAAGGATCTTGCAGCGTCTTGCCATTGAACAAGAGCAAGATCAATTGAACAAGCTTTGTCGAAATGAAGATCAAGAATCGAAAGTCCCTAAAGATCAACAGGTACCTCCTCCCTTGACTTCGAAAAATGAAGAAAGGTGATGGACTGATAACCCTCTTACATCCAAGGATGATTTTGACTCCCAACCGTCTATTATGGGAATATCTCCCTCGAAGCAACCCGCAACGCGATAGTTCGGAATGATAGTTCCTCTGAAACCTCATCTTCCGAGGCTACTTACTCTCAAACCACATCTGATAGTACATCTATCGGAGCTACATCTTTTTAGGTGAATTCCATTGAGATATCACCTCCTCAGGACTCATCCCCTAAAACTGTGACATATGGAGTCACACCCCTTTCGACTAAGCGTTATGAAGAAGCTCTGACTGATGCTGTCTTCTTCAACGAAAGCCAAGTCAGTTGGTCTCAGGTGCCTGACCTCATAGGTGATGTCTGGACTGATGAATTATTAGATAAAGAAGAAAAGTTGTTGGATGCTATTCAGGACTTGCTCCCGAAAAATGCTCCATGCAATGCAATCACCGAGGAATGTAACGCTGCTGTGGATACGTCTTTGGTAAATGAAAAGAGTCAACCCCTTGATCGCGAGGGTGATCTTCTAAGCAAAGACCCTTCCCAAGAAGTACTCGAAGTTGGTAGAGGTACCCGATCTCGTCGGAATTACCACAAAAATTACAACCAACCTTCATCTTGTTGTTATGTAAATCCTTTGGGAAAAGATGTTGTAAATGCCCCAAGTGGAAAAAATAATGGAAATGTAGGCCCCAAGGAGGCTTTCAAGTATGACTTGATTAAGTACTTCAGGCACGTACTTGCATGACTGCACATCCTAGACCTATTACGAATGTTTGCACACTCTCTTAATAGTTTCATTTCAGAATTACAAACATTGAATGTGGACGTTGACAAGCATGCCCCACAGGTCTTACAAATTGAGATAGACTGCTGGGTTAAGAAACCTGATATCTCCTCAAAGGGAGACAAGAATAGAATTGAGGGATTTTGCATTGAATGCCTCTTAGTTCAAAAAGCAGCAAGTGCAACAATCGCCTTCACTAAGGAAGATCTTCTACTAGGCGAAATAAAACACAACCGACCCTTATACTTCATAAGGTACATCAAAGAAATGTCAATACACAGAGTCTAGATCAACCCAGGTTTTGCACTCAACCTCATCCCCACTTCGGTTCTCGAAGAATTGGGTATCCCACCTGGTAAACTGAGTCACACATTTATGTTCATATTTGGATATGATGGTAGTACTTAAAGGCCTATCAGCAAAATCGAGTTCAAGTTGCAGATCGATGACTTTATCTCTGAGGTTGCCATATATGCAATAAAGACCCTTTCATGCTACAATATCATCCTGGGACGACCATGGTGCTGACACCAAAATGTCACTTTGCCTCTTCGACATCAAAGAAGTCACATGAAGCTGTATTAAGCCACAACGGGCAATGTTAATTCAGTTATCAGATCTTGTTGGAACCGTCTGAGAACTTCAAGATCCTTCAAAACAGTCATAAGAAGAGTACACACATAAAATTTTGGGCCATTTCGACATCATTTACCTAACTTCACTATTGTAGCAGCTAAACAGGAGCTTCCGGCGGCGGTAAAAGGGGATACCTTATTTCATAAAATAGAGCACACAGTTGGCCTCAAAATGCCACTAGAAGGCGCTATATGAAATTCTAGGCCATTCCGACACCGTTTAGCCCAAAAATGCAAAAGCCACATTCTCCATGCGATAGAGTTAGCCGTTCCGGCGACAACAACATCGGAGATATCAAATCTTCAATCAGAGCCTATGGATGATCTTAAAGTACTTCGAAGAGGCACTACATCAAATTTTAGGTCAAACCGGCAGCGTTGAACCCAACATCAACCTCAAGTAGCAAGACCAAGCCTCTCGACGGCAGAGACCAATGAGGCCATCATTCATAAAAAAATCACATGGATGGTCTCAAAATGTTTTCAAGGGGCTTCATGTCGAGTTTCAGGTCTTTCTAACATCATTTGACCCGACTTTGACCATCCGAAAGCTAAATCAGGTCTTCCTACGACAGAACCCCTCGGGACCATCATTTGCAAATCAGAGCTAACAGATCATCTTAAAATGATTCCAAGAGGCTCCTTGTCAAATTTCAGGTCAATCGGACATCGTTTGACCGTATATGAAAGCACGACGTCTTCCTCGCGACAAAATTAAGTCTACTAGCAACAACATGGATCAAAATCTCAGCCAATACCTATTCATATCGGCCGATATGAACCGTTATCAGCCCATATCGAGACAATATTTTACCATGATTCCGAACTCGGTATCGCAAGGTAAAATGTCCCCAAAATATCGGCCAATCTAAAGAGATGAGGGGAGAGAAGAAGATGGAGTAATGGTAAAAAAACCTAATTCTTTTATAACTTTTTCCCTATTCCCCCATCTTCTTCTCTCCCCTCATCTCTTTAGAGCAACCATGTCTCCATTGCTCATTCTCTTACATATTTCCAAATTCCAACACTATTTCTTGAAGAAATCATTTTATCTGGTAAGAGAAAATCAACTTATTAACTCCCTTACTTTTACTATTATGTATTTTTTATTTTTAGGTAAAGCATAGAAATGAATGAAAAGGTTATTGGCTTGTCATTTTTGGGTTTGTGTTGTGTTCTTCACTTAGATCTACGCACTTTCATGCAAGATATACTTATATACATGATTTTGGGTGCAGAAAAATAGTTTTTTCTTTTAAATCTTCTACTTAAAAAAAAATGTTGGAGTTTTTATGATACTAAATAGTAAATACTAATGGCTTATTAATAGCGTATAGATAACTGATAGTTATCTTTATTTTCTTATATTTTACACTAATAAATTGATCATGAGCCAAAATAATGGTTGCATTATATGAAATACAGGAGAAGACATCGAATAGTGACACAGACATGACTCATAACTTAAGGTGACTCATATTTTGATTTATTGTTGTTACTAATGGAATAAATCATTGTTTTCCAGTATTTTCTAATATTATGGTTTTTTTTTGGATATTCTTGCGAATATATTTGGATAAAATTTTTTTTACACACTGCGACGGACTGATAACCGCTATCGATATCGATACCATATCTGTTTTTTGACCCTGCCGATATCGCGACCGATACCGCTGATGGTCTCGCTTTTTAGCTCGCGAGACTACCTGGGTTAGCGAACGTGAGAGTCCGTTGGGTCCAACCCTTTCGTGACCGGAGACAAAGTGAACATCAACATTTTTTGTACGGGTATGACATATTTTCTACTCTACTTGGAATTGACAAGTGGTGGTCCGTAGATCCACCTTCGCAAGTAGAAAAGGAAATCAACTTTTTTTCTATTTTTCCATTTCACATATATTTAAGATAAGAGACAAGTTGCATAACTTTTGACGTCGATGTGCCTCGAAGAGAACTTTGAAGGAGAGTTTCTGACTTGACCAAACGTCTTTGAGAAGTTTACTTTTGGTAGAGTAGCCTTTTGAGTTTCCAAGGGGATTTCATGGTAGCGAGAGTGATCATGTACCATCTCAAGAAAAAGTTTTGAAAATGGCATGAGAGATTTGGATTTGGGTTTTTGGGTTTTGGGTTTTCTTTTTGACTTTGTAACCTAACAAGCTGTATGTAGCATGTTAGGGGGTCGGGGTTTGATTTTTTATTTTGACCTTGTGACCCAACAAGCTGTATGTGGCAAGTTGGGGGGTCAGGATTTTGTTTTTGGTTTTGGCCTTGTGACCCAACAAGCTGTATGTGGCAAGTTAGGGGGGAGGGGGGGGGGGGGTCAGGATTTGGATTTTGATTACTCTTTGAGACTATTTTGGGTCCATTGGAGTGGTTTGGGTTTTTATGGAATGTCAATTTCAAGATTTTGGCTCAATTTGGTATATGAGGTTGGAATGTTTGAATTTTGGAAGCTCATGAGGCTTGGTGGTTTTTTTTGGTGGTCCAATCAACTCAAAAGAGGCATGGAACCATTTTGTATGCTCTTGGTAAGAGGGATTTTGGTAGGAAGCCCCTTTTAGTGCCTAGGTGGTCAAACCTAGCTCATCTGGGCTAACCTATGGGACCTTAAGCTTTAAAGATGGCTTAGATCTCATATGGTGTCATTTTGTAAAGAATATATACAAATATCTCCTTTAGATAGAGAATATCTAAAAATATCCTTACTTGGAGAGAATCTCTCAAGTTTCCTTTCTTTTTGGAGAGATTTTCTCGAAGTATCTTTCTTTACGCTTGTGGCAGCACATCGGAGCATTTGTGTACCATCGCCTTCCAATTGTTAATGAAGTCGTAATTTGACTCATTCTCTCCCTATTTTAGGTTGCAGAGTTGCGCCATAGTAACAGGATGATCCTCACCTTTGAAGTGGGTCAGGAAACGTGTCTCTAGCATGGCCCAATTTTGGATGGAGTCCTTCGGCAGAGTGGAGTACCAGTCGAAGGCTGTACCTTTTAGGGTACTTGCAAAGAGACGGATCTTGAGGGCATCTTGATCCGCGATAGCTCCCGTCAGGATCTTGAAGTGAATGACGTGCTGTCTGGCTGAACCTTTTCCTGTATATGTTTGGAGGGTAGGTTGCTTGAATTTTGCAGGAAACGGGACCGAGTCCATCCATAAGGGATATGGTGGCTTGATCCCATGCTCCTTCTGTTAGTTTTATGGTCTCAATACCAAGAATATGATGTAATAAATTGATTAATTTCTTTATTTATCAATACAATCATGTTTTCCTTTCATGAGATGAATGGTATTTAATTATATACTTGCACATAACCAATACGAATGACATAATGATTCATGAGATGAACCGGAGTCCACAAGTATACTAGATGTAATACATGTGTATGGATGAGATCCACATACAAGAGACATGTATTACAAATCTTATACTTAAATATCTTCACAACCAGCGATGAGATTGGGCATCTCATCTGACAAGGTTGCAGCACTTTGATCACTATGAGATAGTGTGATTTGTCTCGATCATCGGAACGTAAGATTCTGGATCATGGTGCTGGTACATTGGATGTATTGAAGGACCATGAGAAGCACCTTATGTACACTGTCCTTATTTTAAAGTCTGCTCTCATAATTCCCTAACAATAGGCTCATAATCCTGAGACATTAATGAACTCAAGTTTCTATCTATTCATTTGCTTTGAGTCACCAATGAGTGAGACCAATTGTAGGTTAACACCTCAGTGATTTGGGTACGTGGTAGTAGAGCTGTGGGAACATTCAATGGTCAAGATGGAATCTATCTTTAATATCCCCTTATGCCAATTAATGGATTTATCATTGGTAAGTGCGCACCCATTCCAATTAAGAGTTAATTGGATCGGTACCAAATGATCATTATAATTGATTGAGGCTCAACGATAATAAGATATGGATCTAATTTGGTGGACAGGTCCAATTGATCCATGGATATAGATGGAGGGGCCTACTTGTGGTAATGTGGAAGTTTAGGGTCTTCATTGTAATATATTCCTAAGACTGGAGTGCAATTGCATTTATATAGTGGAGTTATTTGCAATTAACTGTGGGCCCGGATTACACATGAGAAGTGGGGTCGCGTGTCCCAGTTGGAGCCAGCTTTCTAAGGAATCCCTAGTGGTCCCGATGCTAGCCCAAGATATTAGAAAGATACTAATTATAGTAGAACTCTAAAAGAAAATAGAAAATTACTATTTCTATTTGAAGCGAGACTTCTAATAGTGGTAATAGTAAGTTACTAATTATTAATGGAAGTGAGACTTCTATTTTAATTAGTAAAAGAGGAAGTTACTAATCATATTTGAAGTAAGACTTCTAATTATGATTTAGTAAGCAACTAATTGTTTTGGAAGTAAGACTTCTATTTCAATTAGAAAGAGGAGATTGCTTAAGTGCTATAAAAGAGGAGAGGAGGCTTGGACGTCCAACACTTAACCTATCATAGTGATTCACGCCTAGCCCATTCAGTTTGTGTAAGAGTTGCACACCTCTCTTCCTCTCCCTCTTCTAGTTTCTCTTCTAGTTTCCTTTAGGGTTTTCTCTTGGTGGTCAAACCTAGCTCATCTGGGCTAACCTATGGGACCTTAAGCTTTAAAGATGGCTTAGATATCATATGGTGTCATTTTGTAAAGAATATATACAAATATCTCCTTTAGATAGAGAATATCTAAAAATATCCTTACTTGGAGAGAATCTCTCAAGTTTCCTTTCTTTTTGGAGAGATTTTCTCAAAGTATCTTTCTTTAGGAGAGAATATCTCAAATCCCCTCTCTTTCGGAAGAGAATCTCTCTATTTTCCTTTCTTTTGGGTGAGAATCCCTCAAAATATCTTTCTTTTGCAAGGTTGCTATTTTGTAGCATTTACCTCCTTACTTTTCTCCTTGTTTCCTTCTTTGGCTTGCTTTCTTCTATAAAAGCAAAAGGGAGATTGGATCTCTTTCTTTCGTTGATTTCTTTTGCAAAACTCTTCAAGATCAAGAGCTTTTCTTCTTCAAGAATTTTCAAGCTTCTCTTCTTCTTCATCATCAATGGCTTCAAGTAAGTCTTCTTTTCCAAGAAAACTCCATGTAAAAGTAGGATGGTAAAAAATGTTCTTTTTTTGTTCTTCACGAGTTCTTTCTTTTATTTTTTTTTCTTTTTCTTTTTCTCATTTTTCCTTTTCTCATTTTTTTTCTTTTTTTTTTGTGGCCACTCGACCAATTTTTTTCTTTTTTCTTTTGGCTTTTCTTTCCTCACAAATGCGAATGATATCTTTATGCAAGATAATATGCACATGCATTTCTTGAGTGAATGATATCAAGAAAAAGAGGCTAAGGCTCAATGTTCAATCAATCACAGATTTTGATTTGAACAAAATTTGATTTTGATTGAATTTGGGTTGGAACTGGTCATATTTTGGGAAAGGACCTTGATTCGCCAAGTTACAGACGCTGATTGCGCTCTCAAATAGAGGACTCGAGAACACGTGCGATGGTCGACTTCTTAGGGAAAGCTTCCCGATGTCGAAGAAGGGTCACAACGTTCCGCTGCATCTTATGGAAAATTTCTAAAGACGCGTGCCTTGGAAGCTTTGACCGCCAAAGCCAAGAGTTTGCTTGAGGAGTTGAATCTTTGGCTGGGGACCATGTTAGACTGAGCACCTGGTTTCTCTTGTAATAAACTCTCTTCTTTTTTTTGGTACCCCATGGATACATATTTTTTTTTTGGGTACTCTTTTCTCTCTCTGTTTTTTTTTTTTTGCAGTGCTTGTGAGCAGTTTTTTAGCTCTCTTTTTTTTGTATTCCCTCCTTTCAGTTAAATCCTTTTGTGATGAAGAAAAATTTAAGCAATAGTTAAATGAGAATATTTTTTTTAAAAATTTGATCAAAATTTTGTCATTTTGTGAAAATCTTTTGTCAAATGGTTGTTTTGGCATGGGAGCCAGATTTTGTTTGCGGTAAGAGAGCCAAATTTGGGTTTATGGCATGAGAGCCAAAACTTTATTTTTGGCGTGAAAGCCAAGATTTGTTTTTGGTGGCATGAGAGCCAAAATTTTGTTTTTGGCGTGAAAGCTAGGTTTTGTGGCATGAAAGCCCATTTTTGGCGTGAAAGCTAGGTTTTATGGGATGAGAACAGATTTTGGAGTGAAAGCTAGGTTTTGTGGCATGAGAGCCAAATTTGGCATGAAAGCCAAGTTTTGGTTTGTTGGGGTGAAAGTCGAGTTTTTGGCATGAGAGGCAATTTTGTTTTTTTTTTTTGTTTTGTTTTTTGTTTGCTGGTGTAAAAGCCGGAATTTGGTTTTAAAAAATGCAAGCATTGAATAGAATCGCCTCACCGCTGAATGGTCTTGCAAGTATCGATGGAATGTCGCCTCCTCGTGAATTTGGGTATAAGTATCGACTAAGCATCGCTTTCCTACTGAATGGTTTTGCAAGTATCGATGGAATGCCTCATCCTTGCTCATCCGGTTTGTAAGTATTGATGGAATGTCGCTTCCTCGCTCTTTGTTTTTTTTTCAAAAATTTTGGTTTTGTGGGTATTGATTGAAATGTCGTTTCCCCATGATTTTTGAAATTTGGAGGTTTTTTTTTTACCTCATTTTTTAATTTTTTATTTTGAAATTTGGGTTTTGGATATCAACTTGAAATGTTGTGTCTCCACGATTTTTGAAATTTTGCAAGTATTGACGAAATGTCATTTCCTTGCGATTTTGGAAGTATCGAAGGTGGTTTGCATTTTGTCGATTTTTTGAGTTTTGCGAGTATCGACTAAGCATCGCTTCCCCGCGATTTTTGAAAAACCGTTTGTTTTCTTTGTTTAAAGACATGAGGGTCGTAAATTTTGACCTAAAACCATTTTGGCAGTAAAAGGCAGGGTGGATTAGGTTGGAAATCCCTGAATCCTGATTTTTGTTTCAAACCATGAATTTTGGGTTCAAGGGTAGAAAATTTGGTCAAGTTAGGAAAAGGCTCCTAAACTTGGATTTTTTGTTTTCTTTTTTGAATAATGAAAGAATGAAAGTAAGCATTGTGTTGATTTTTTTTTGAGAAATTTCAACATAAGGATGAAGATTCTAAAAGGAGTGGGTTTGACGAGCAAGTACCTAGGAATAGGCTTTGGTCATGCAAGCATCGCTCTGACCCAACGGCGTAAGTCTTCATGGGTAGTACCGCTTCAAGAACTTGTCGTTGATGGGCAACATACATCTGTCACCGTCCATTGTTGACACTAGAAATGTCACTTTGCCTCTTCAACATCAAGTAGCTACATGAAGCCACATCCTACCAGAAACATGCAATGCCACTTCAAGCATCAAATCTTGTTAGAACCAAACAATAACTGCAAGATTCTTCAAAACAGCCAAAAGAGGGGCACACCTCAAGTTTCGGGTCATTTCAACATCATTTGGCCTAACTTCACTCATCCAGCAGCTGAGCTAGAGCTCCCGGCTGCGGCGAAGCCAGAGACCCTGACACACTAAACAGAGCACACAGCTGGACTCAAAATGCCACTAGGATGCTCTACATCAAGTTTCGAGCCATCCTAGCAGCATTTGGCCTAACTTCACTCCTACAGCCAAAGAGGCGGCGACAGCGTCGAAAACATCAGATCTTCGATCTGAGCTTATGGATGGTCTCCAAATACCACCAAAAGGCTGCATGTCAAATTTCAAGTCAAACCGACAACGTTTGACCCTCCATCAACCCTCGAGCAGTAAAATCAAGCCTCTCGGTGGTGAGAACCACCGAGGCAATCACTCATCAAACAGAGCACATGGGTGACTTCAAAAGGCTTCCAAAGGGTTACATGTCAAATTTTAGGTCATTTCGACAACATTTGACTGGACTTTGACTCTCAAAAGCCAAATCAGGCCTCCCGGCGGCGGAGTTCCCTGAGACTATGACTCCTAAATCGGAGCTAATGGATTGTCTCAAAATGACTTCAATAGGCTCCCTGTCAAATTTCAGGTCAATCGGACATTGGTTGACCACACATCAAAGCATGGCATATCCCCGCAACAAAATCAAGTCTATTGGCGACGGGACCCCACATGGCTTCAAAACTCAAACAAAATCCTATGGTTGGTCTTGTCTACTGTTCAGGAGGCTTCGCCTCAAATTTCAAGTCATTCCGACATCGTTTGACCTAGTTTGGCTTCTGACGACAAATCGGCAGCTCTGCGCGACAAAGTCTTCGGCTTTCCCGGAAAATTGAAAACTTTGCTCTTTGATATGCTAGGCTTCGCGTCCAGTTTTCTGCGGGGAAATTAGGCCTAAACATGTACAGAAATGTCAGGAAAAATGCCGAAGAAGAAAGAAAGAGAAAAATCAGAGAAAATGCCGAAGGAGAGCGACCAAAGGGGGAAAATCCCCCATGGTCGCCGGCGACCCTGGAAATCCGGATCGCCGAATTTTCGCCGAGTGACCTTTTTTTCGGTCCCTTTTTGTGTTTCAAGATTTCCGGCGCCTGTGGTTTTCCAAAATTCTGACTTTTGAAGCTTGCAATACGTCGATCTTCATCAACATCACGGATTCGCCGTCAAGAGCATCATATCATCATTGATCGCTTCCAAATCGCCAATCGGCCAACCAAGAAAGTGCACTTTCTGCCTGATCGATCAAGAAATTGATAAGACAGATGTTACCGGCCCACTGATATCGATCAGTGTCTGAAGTTGCATTGCCATCCAACATTAAACAACATGTGGATCCGGTGATCATCGCAAGAAGAATTCCAAAAGACACGGTACGGCCCGCGACTCTTCGATCGCCCTGGCAACCACCTAATGCAGTTAAATGACCTGTTTTATGGCAAGTTAATGCAGTCATTAACTCATTATTTTGGTCAGCCCAATCAGAAGCGAGCAAAAAGGAGTTACAAGTCTAAGCAATCATGAAACCCCTCTCATCATGGAGTTTAAAGGCGATTAAATGCCCATCATTCTCCATCGGCTAATCAAAAGCCAAGAAAAAGGAGTTACAAAATCATAAAATAAAAACTTGTAACTCCACCCATCATGGAGCATCAATTCCATCAATGCCCATAAACCCACCTAATGGCTACCAAAAGCCTATAAAAGGGGGGTCATTCCAAGAAGAACAGAGGCAGATCCACATATACACATAGAGATCCAGAGTCCAGACACTGCGTAAAGAAGCTCTGCTACTTTAAAGAAACTCTGCTGCATTAAACACCACAAGGTGATTGAAGTCCCTTGGGGGGCCACCCCACAAGGCCCTCTTTTTCTATCCGACATGGCCTACATGCGGCTTTTTAGCCTGTCTATTTGGTTTTTTATTGGATATAGGACCTCCCCTTGGTCTTTATCTTCTAAAAATCTGAAGTCCAAGCCAAGCCAAAAGAATCAAAGCATCATATGTTCTCATCTGCAAGACGATGGCGAAGTCCATACATGACTTGCGACCGTCTATCTGAACGAGTCCCCACAATCTCTTGAGAAGTCAGAAATCCTTTTCTTACTTTTCTATTGTATTTTTTATTTTTTCTAAAGAAACAAAAAAAAAATCACAATTCTTGTCTTTCATTATTGATGAGATTTGTACATCGCCTTTCATGGAAAACATCGTCTTTTACGGCAAAATAGCCTTTCAGGCAAACAAAGAAAAATCGCCTCTTACGGCATTCAAAAACCTTGTCTCTTTTCTTAAATATATGTGCAATGGAAATTTAGGAAAAAAGTTGATTTCCTTTTCTATTTGCGAAGGTGGATCTCCGGATCACCATTTCTAAATTCCAAGTCGAATAGAAAATCTGGCATACCCGTACAAAAATATTGATACTCGTGCTTCTTTTTCCCTTCGCCGGCCTTTCGGTAGCATCGGGATGGAAAGGAGAGAGAAAAAAAAGCCAGGTCCATCAAGTTGGCGTACCCGGTGGGACCCGTTCATTTGAGAACGAGATGCTTAGATTCTTAGGCTCCTTTCTAGTTGGTGGCCCATTTTGGATCTTGCATTTAAAAATAACAAAAAAACATGAGATGGGATTTTTTGGAAATTTCTATCTTTGAATTTATTTCCACTCTTTCTCATTAAAAAAAAATTTGGTTTCTCTTTCTTGGATTCAATTTTGAGAAACTTTGATCTTTTCCTCTCCGAACTTGATAGCTCATAGAAATGTTTGTAGCTATTGTTTGTATCGGGGAATGGGTCATTTTTTTTCTTTGATGAGACCAAGTCTGATTGGGATTTTCAAAAAAAGAAAAAAAAGTGTCTAATTTCAAACTCTTCAAAAAAAAAAAGTTTTCTCTCTTTTGGATTCAAATTAGAGAAACTTTGGTTTCTTCCTTTTTGGACAATGGCTCGTGGAAATCGTTTGTAGCCAGTGTTTGGATTGGGAGGTGAAAGTCCACGAGGATCCTAACCTTAGAGGGGGGGTGAATAGGGTGAGCTACAAGTATGACCAATTTCGACCAATTTTAATTTCTTAAACTAAACTAGTCACATGTGATGATTAAACAAACAAGATGCGGAAGCTAATACAAAATCAATCACCACATAGCATGCACCACAACACCAATATTTATAGTGGTTCGGCCAACGTGCCTACATCCACTACCGGCTTGTGTCTCCAACACCCCACCGGATTCCACTAATTATGCTTTTTACTAGGCTAAGCAATAACCCTTACAAAGTTGTTTTTCTAGGCTAAACAACAACCTCTCAATGTGCTTTTATAGGCTTAGCAATAACCTTACAATATGCTTTTCTTAGGCTAAGCAATAACCTTACAAGTTGCTTTTCA
Source organism: Cinnamomum chago (assembly GCA_038049695.1). Lineage (NCBI taxonomy): Eukaryota > Viridiplantae > Streptophyta > Magnoliopsida > Laurales > Lauraceae > Cinnamomum > Cinnamomum chago. The sequence goes on along the minus strand of CP142453.1, from coordinate 87,903,831 downwards.
AAGGCTAAGCAATAACCTTTACAAATGAGGATTTCTCTAAGAAGGTGTCTTTACAAAAGATCACTCTAAGAGATTACAATTTAAGCACAATGGAATTTGCCTCTTAAATAGGCTAATAGGAAAATGAAATTCCAATTACAAACATACACTAAAATAAACTAAAGTGTGTGCACAAAGTGTATGTATGAGTTTCTTCAATCAATTTTAACAATGAAGCTTTTAAATGAATGCATGATGCATTTTAAAATCAAGGTTTATAAAATGATGATTGAAGAGAAAACTAATCACATAAAAGATTCAAACAACTTTGAAGAATTAAGATAAACAAGTTGAGTGAAAGTTAAAGTCTAAGAACATATGTGATTAGGATAAGAGTGTGTGCAAACTAATCTAATTTACCAAGAAAGATATTGAGTTTGCAAAACAACTCTTTAAGGGCTTGAAATCATGCATAAATGAAAATACAAAGGATTTGAACATGCATGAATTTCATTTGAATGGAAATCAAAATAACTTAGAAGATGTACCTTTTAAAAACTCATGAGATTGATTTCCAAATAGCCCTCTAGCCTTTCCAACTTCTTCCCCTTTCTTTGGCTCCAAAATGCTCTCAAAAGTTCAAGTTTCAAGCCTTGAAAAAGGTTGGAAATGAATGGACTTTATAGCCAAAAAGTGTCCAACGGCTAGTTCTCGGTCGACCGGCAAAGAGGTCTCGGTCGACCGAGAAAGCACAACGGTCAAATTTCTGACCGTTGGAGCTACAGAACAGGTTCTGGAAAAAATGACTTCCAGTTGTCTCGGTCGACCGAGATGCAGGTCTCGGTCGACCGAGACACCTGCAGAAAGTTAGCCCAGATTTTCATAAATGAGAGAAACAAGAGGCTTTTAAGGGCAACTCTTTGGGGGGATTTTTGGGCTGGTAAACCAAGCTTGGTAACATGTTTTAAGGCATTCTAAGATGTTTAAAAACATGAAATACACAAAGCCTAAAAAGATTCAAAGATTTAAAACCAAAGGCAAGCTTGATTAGTAAAAACTCTTTTCAATTGAAATTGCATACAAAACTGATTCTAAAAGTGCTGAAAGTATGCAAGGTTCAAACCTAAAATCACAAGATGATTTTCCAAGTATAATGCACAAGGAATTAGGTTTTCAAAAGAGTTTTGGGTTCTAAAACCAATGCACCCAAGATTAGAACAAAAACATGCATAACCAAAAACTTTTCCAAATCTAAAAACCAATGCATGTATAAAACTAGATTTCAAGGTATTTTAAATCAATGCATGTGTGAAATATCAAATGATGCTAAAGTGCAAATGCATCCATCAAATTGCAAATACAAAAACCCTAACAATCTCCCCCTTTGCAATTTGATGGCAACTTACTCATCATTGAAATTACACACTCTGTCTTCAGCTCCCCCTCAGCTGGACAAGTCTTGAAATCTTCTTCTTGGATGCTCCTTCTCTTAGCTTGGGCTCTTGGGCTCTTTTCTTCAATCTTCTTGATGCTTGGTGCTTGATCATTCTTCAAGCTTTCTTATCATCTTCCTCTCTATGGCCAAGCATCTTCTTTAGCTCCAAGCTTTCTTTCTTCTATTTGCTCTCCCCCTTTGACCATGCTTCTTTCTCCTCTTGAGAACTTGAAAGCTTTCTCCCCCTTTGATGGAAAGGAGATCTTGAACTCTCTCCCCCTTTGATGAGTAGGAGATCTTTGAGTACTTAAACTCTCTCCCCCTTTGACATTAAATTGCAAAGGAACCTACACACATGAAATAAGGAAAATACCTTTAGTAGCACCTGTTAACAAATGAAATCGAAAATGAAATACATAACAGGCTATCATGTATGGAAGTTATCTCTAAGGGCTCAAAGGCAATCCAAGGGTGAATTTGATCAAACTAATACTTCCTATGAAGGTTTACACTCCCCCTCAATCCATTCTCTTCTTTTGTCAAGCTTTTGACAAGATATAACTATTAGATTCAAGAAGTATATGGTTTATCCAAGTGAGGGTCAACTTCAAGGAAAGGATTAGATTCATTTAACTATAAGGCTCAAATGATCAAATTACCAAAAGAGAGCTAGGTCAAAAGAGAGAAACGATCATGGATACCAATTGAAATAAACATATCAATTGAGATTAAAGGATGTGACTATAAACTCAATCACTCTAAAATGGATTTAAAAGTATAACTATTAGGAAAAAATCCAAATTGGGGCTATCCATGATGCAATGGGGTTTACTAAACATAGCATTAAATAATTTAACTATGGAAAGCATATGCTATGTAAAGTTTTGAACTCATTTCATTCAATCAATAAATATGACTATTAAAGAGCAAGATGAGTGAAATGAAATTCAAACATGAAGCCAACCTCAACTAATAACCAACCAATATTATGAACACATAAACATGGTGGTCATGAGATATACCTATATGAGCAAGAGAGGTGGCAAACATGATCATTATGATGCTAATGGTGTGTGACATGGAACAATCATATTACTTATCAAGTTCAATCCAATGCACACAAGGTTTATCACATTCACAAGAAATCAAATCAATCAAACATTATACTAATTGAAACCAATTGAATTTGATAACATGAATAAGAGCAAGAATGTGACAAACTCAAAATTCCATCAAGCATCATAAATGCATATTCATCACTTTTAAAGATATGACTATTGAGCATAGTGATGGATTTGGGTTCTAGTATGGTTTCTACAAATATTACTAAGATCACAACCATACATGGAACCAATTGTCATTTGCATATAAAAAGCATAACTAAATAAGTAAGGATGCAAACAACATACAACAATTGATCATGACTAAATTAGCTATGAAAGCCTTTAAAGTCACAAACAATTTAATCATGTAGAAATGCAAGGCAAGACATATAACTCAAGGAGTGCAAAAAGCAAATCTAACATGAAGAGATTATAATCAAATGATTTTGAAAACCATGAAGTGTAACTAAGAATGGTGCATGAAGACAAAATCAAATGATCATAAATAAGCAATGCATTTTAATAAATGTAACTAAAAGAAACAAAATGCAAATGCAATCATGACCAACAAAAGGATTTAACTATTAAAGAATAGGTTGGTCAAGAAGGTCAAGACCCTAAGGTTTGTCTAAGTAGATAACTTTAGGAATCCACCTAAGGTCTTGTGAGGGTTGAACTTTGAGGTCTATTTTGGACTTCTCACCAACTATAGGAGATTTAACTTGATAAATTTTCAATTTGAACTTATCACCATGATATTTTGATTTTACTAAGTTTAGCTTAGAATGGTGATTAGTCTTTTGAGGTTGGTGAGTTTTCTTCTTAGGGGATAGATTCATTTTTCTTTTCTTCTTACTTTCTCCCTTTACTTGACTTTTGAATTTTAGATTTAACTTAGCAACTTTCTTCAAAAGTTCTTTCATGGGTTCATATAAGGGAGGTAGGTTGAGAAGCTTTTTGTTTTTAGATTCTTTCAAGCTTGGTTTAACTTGTTTAAGCTTTTTAGAATCTATCTTGGGAGACTCCTTTTTAAGAGATTTAACTTGTTTAGACATTTTGGAGTCTTTCTTGATTTTTAGTGTCTTACCCTTCATAGGTTTTGATTCTCCATTTTTTAGTTCAAAGATGGGTTTAGACACATGGCTTCTCTTTCTTAGTTTGCACTCAAATGTAAAATGTCCTTCAATGCCACAATAATTACATTTAGACTTGGGCAAAGAAGTGTGAGTGCTAGAGAATGAGGACTCACCTTTCACAAAAGTGTTGGTGAATTTAGGGTTATAAGACATATTCCTATTAAATCCAATACCCGTCCTATCTCCATGATGTTTACCCAATTTAAATAATTTTTCAAGTCTATCTTCACTTTGGGTAAACTTGCACTCATACTTTTGTTTATAGGTTTCAAGTTGAGTGACTTTGGTTATAAGGATTGAATTTTCATTTTTAAGTTCATCACAATTTATCTTAATCTCATTTAATTCATCTTGAGCATTAGATAAATTTTCCTTAGAGATAGTCAATTTAGATTCAAGATTGTTAAAGTCTTTATCTTGCCTTTGTAATTGATCTCTTTGTTTTAGATTTTCCTTATTGACATTATCATAATCCATCTTTAATTCTTTTAGTTCATCTTGAATGTTAGATAGATTATTTAAAGAGATCATGAACTTAGAGTCTAGACATTTTATTACTTCTTCTTTCTCTCTAAGTTCATCTTTTGAAGAGGCTAATTCTTTGGTTAGATTTTTAGATTCTTCTCTTAAACTTTTGTTTTTCTTCTCAAGCTTTAAGGATATTTCATATAATTCTTCAAAGGCTTGTTGAAGATCATCTTCATCATACTCAATTTCTTCCTCTTTTGAGTCAAATTGATATTCATTTAATTGATGGTTTGAATCTCTAATAGAAGGAAGAGTGAGAGGTCTAGAAGAATCTACAAAGTCTAGCCTAGTGGAGTCCATTCTAATGAATTTCAAATAAGCACAACTCTAGGGTTTTAACTCTAGGTTTTTACACCTAATCAAGAGTTCCAACTACTTGATCCTAAGGGATAGAGCACTTGGCTCTGATACCAATTGAAAGTCCACGAGGATCCTAACCCTAGAGGGGGGGTGAATAGGGTGAGCTACAAGTATGACCAATTTCGACCAATTTTAATTTCTTAAACTAAACTAGTCACATGTGATGATTAAACAAACAAGATGCGGAAGCTAATACAAAATCAATCACCACATAGCATGCACCACAACACCAATATTTATAGTGGTTCGGCCAACGTGCCTACATCCACTACCGGCTTGTGTCTCCAACACCCCACCGGATTCCACTAATTATGCTTTTTACTAGGCTAAGCAATAACCCTTACAAAGTTGTTTTTCTAGGCTAAACAACAACCTCTCAATGTGCTTTTATAGGCTTAGCAATAACCTTACAATATGCTTTTCTTAGGCTAAGCAATAACCTTACAAGTTGCTTTTCAAAGGCTAAGCAATAACCTTTACGAATGAGGATTTCTCTAAGAAGGTGTCTTTACAAAAGATCACTCTAAGAGATTACAATTTAAGCACAATGGAATTTGCCTCTTAAATAGGCTAATAGGAAAATGAAATTCCAATTACAAACATACACTAAAATAAACTAAAGTGTGTGCACAAAGTGTATGTATGAGTTTCTTCAATCAATTTTAACAATGAAGCTTTTAAATGAATGCATGATGCATTTTAAAATCAAGGTTTATAAAATGATGATTGGAGAGAAAACTAATCACATAAAAGATTCAAACAACTTTGAAGAATTAAGATAAACAAGTTGAGTGAAAGTTAAAGTCTAACAACATATGTGATTAGGATAAGAGTGTGTGCAAACTAATCTAATTTACCAAGAAAGATATTGAGTTTGCAAAACAACTCTTTAAGGGCTTGAAATCATGCATAAATGAAAATACAAAGGATTTGAACATGCATGAATTTCATTTGAATGGAAATCAAAATAACTTAGAAGATGTACCTTTTAAAAACTCATGAGATTGATTTCCAAATAGCCCTCTAGCCTTTCCAACTTCTTCCCCTTTCTTTGGCTCCAAAATGCTCTCAAAAGTTCAAGTTTCAAGCCTTGAAAAAGGTTGGAAATGAATGGACTTTATAGCCAAAAAGTGTCCAACGGCTAGTTCTCGGTCGACCGGCAAAGAGGTCTCGGTCGACCGAGAAAGCACAACGGTCAAATTTCTGACCGTTGGAGCTACAGAACAGGTTCTGGAAAAAATGACTTCCAGTTGTCTCGGTCGACCGAGATGCAGGTCTCGGTCGACCGAGACACCTGCAGAAAGTTAGCCCAGATTTTCATAAATGAGAGAAACAAGAGGCTTTTAAGGGCAACTCTTTGGGGGGATTTTTGGGCTGGTAAACCAAGCTTGGTAACATGTTTTAAGGCATTCTAAGATGTTTAAAAACATGAAATACACAAAGCCTAAAAAGATTCAAAGATTTAAAACCAAAGGCAAGCTTGATTAGTAAAAACTCTTTTCAATTGAAATTGCATACAAAACTGATTCTAAAAGTGCTGAAAGTATGCAAGGTTCAAACCTAAAATCACAAGATGATTTTCCAAGTATAATGCACAAGGAATTAGGTTTTCAAAAGAGTTTTGGGTTCTAAAACCAATGCACCCAAGATTAGAACAAAAACATGCATAACCAAAAACTTTTCCAAATCTAAAAACCAATGCATGTATAAAACTAGATTTCAAGGTATTTTAAATCAATGCATGTGTGAAATATCAAATGATGCTAAAGTGCAAATGCATCCATCAAATTGCAAATACAAAAACCCTAACAGGAGGGGCCATTCGCTTTCTTTGATGGGCCCGTTAGAGATCTTTCAAAAAAAGAATTCTTCAAAATCTCTCTCTTTTGGATTCAAATTAGAGAAACTTTGGTTTCTTCCTTTTCGGACATTGGCTCGAAGAAATTGTTTGTAGCCAGCGTTTGGATTGGTAGGGTCCATTCACTCTCTTTGATGGGTCCATTAGAGATCTTCCAAGAAAGGTTCTAAAAAAAAAAAAAAGGCCACTTGGGTTACACCAACTGCGTTCTTTGACCAAAGTGGATCTAAGAAAAGCCTTGTCCAGAGTGTGGAGACAGCTAGACTGTTCGAGGCAAAGGTCCTCCAAACGGGTTCATTAAGTAATCCTACCCTTACCTGGGGGCTAATATATCTACTGAGGTTTCATAAGACCGAATTGGAAACCTATGTGTACTCTTAAAAAAAAATTGAAAAAAAAACTTTTCAAAAAAAAAAAAATCTTCTGTCATTTCTGAATTCAGATTTGAGAAATTTTGGTTCATTCCCTTTTGGATGAAAGCTTGTGGAAATCGCTTACAGCTTACGTTCGGAATGGAACACCACTTGCTCTGAAGAATTCAATTTTGACCCTTTCAATTTTTTTTTCCGTCATTTTGGGTTCAAATCTACGAAATCTTGGTTCATTCCCTTTCGGATGAAAGCTCGCGGAAATCGCTTGTAGCTTGTGTTCGGATTGGAATACCATTTGCTCTTTTTTATGAATCCAATTTTGACCTTTCAAAAAATCCCATCTTGTGTCCATTCCAAGGATGTGATTTGCAACATTTGTGCCTAGCGGTGCTAGTACACCCTATTGGGTCTACTGTATTCGCAACCGATACATTTGTATCTCCAACCTTATATTATCTTACTTCGAGTGAGCCTCGCTTCTTGGTAATTTGAATTAAGATTTACAATTGCTTCTAGTAGTCATTGGAATGCTCACTCTGAACCTCCTATACTTGCGTTTAGAACAATTGTACCCTATAGGACTTTTGCCTTCTTCACCTCTCTTGGGCCAAACCATGTTCCCTCGAGCGATTTGAAAAGACAAAACCATAGTTCTTTTCCATTTATGATCACCATATTCTTGTGACTACTAATGGATGTGGTCTTGTTTCAGAAGTTTTCCAAACTAAAAATGGCAGCTTCATTGACCATCACCTTTGGCGAGAACAAGTACCAGCTCATCCTTCAAGAGAAGCAAAACAAGCGCACTCACAAGCGCCCTGCCAACTGTCGAAACGTCATCTCCCTCGGCAACTCTCAGAACACCGGGTCGATCCCTACTCCCCGGACCATTGTCTTTGGGTCACTAGGACCATTCCCACTCCTCGTAGAAGAAACTGTATCTGCCAAGAAGCAGAATACTACCTCTGGACATGTCGCTGCTCCGATACCAAAGGCAGCGATAAAAAAGCCTGAAGCCTGTGGCAACCCCACGAAGCCTTAACCTGCAAAGAACCAGGTCTACCCCAAGACTTGGTCCCCAAGACCTTTACTAAAACAAAGGAGGTCCCGAGCATCTGCAAAGCTAGTATACCTGGCCCCTCTTAAAGAGAACCGGTTCTACCCTCTCTCTTACATGAAAGAGGAGAGGCCTACCCTCCACCAAACAAATAAATCAACCTAGCATGAGTCGGCTTGTTCCTACAAGCCCAAAATCAAATCGTGCATCACAAGGCCTCTACGAGACCCTGCCAAGGCCTGCACTCCTGCAGTTCGACCGTTCATCTCAACAGGGGACGAACTAGCAAGATTCAAAGCTTCGCTACGACAGTCAAAGGACCGGGTCTAGATCCTGTCCATGCCTAGCTTCAAAGAAGACAGGCTCGGCTGCTGCGCATGAGGGACTACGTCCTTCATTGCTAGAGCTCAGCCAGAGCTCATTGAAGCTCAGATTGCTCATCGAATACGTCACCGCACGGCATATCGACAAAAGAGACTAGAGAAGCAGAGGACCCAGCATCCCACACTTCAGGTCTCTAAAAAATGGGTCGAAAAAGAAAGATACGACCAAGTTGCCACTGTCCATATGGTTGGAAAAACCAGAAGACGCCAGAAGTCGGCAACTAAACTTCATGTTCGACGTCCGGTGACTCGCAGCGTCTCACGGACACGAAGACATCAGGAAGATTCTCCTGCTCCTTCAACCCAAGGACATCGGAGTAACTACTCCTCCGATTCTTCATCCAAAAGGATGAGCTCCAGCTCAGTCACCAAGACGATGTCCTCATTCGACTCTGGAAGGGTGAACGTCTTGGTTACAAATGCCGAGCAACCTTCGCCATATGATGACGTAACTGCACGCATCCAGTAGCTGGAGCAAGGACATCAGAGAATAGAGGCTCTGATGGAAAACCTCCTTCTCACTTTCCAATGTCCGCCAAACAATGAAGTCCATCTAAATGATGAGACAAACGGTGGAGATGATGAGTCACGTACCTCTGAAGCTTCATTTGCCGAAGACACATACTCTCAGACTACATCTGGTAATATATCTTCCGGAGCTACATCTTCCCATGTGACTTCCACTGAGATATCACCTTCTCAGCCTTCGTCCCCTGAAACTGTGACATCAGGACTCACACCTCTTCCTATCGATCACCCTGAAAAAACTCCAGCCAATGAAGTCCTCTTCAATGAAAACCCGGTCAACTGGCCCCAGATACCTGACCTCATAGGAGATGTCTGGACAGATAAATTACTCAACAAGGAAGAAAAGTTCTTAGATGCTTTTCAGGACTTGTTCCCGAAAAATGCTCCGTGCAATGTAATCACTGAGGACAACAATGCTACTACGTCTTCAGCAAATGAGAAGGATAAACCCTTTGATTCCGAGGGCGATCTTCCAAACGAAGAACCTTCTCCAGAAGCTCTTGAAGTTGGTAGAGGTACCCGCTCTGGCAGGATTACCAAAAAAATTACAACCAACCTTCTTCTTCTTATGTAAATCCTTCGGGAAAGCAAGTTGTAAATGCCCCAAGTGGCAACAATAATGAAAATGCAGGCCCCAAGGAGGCTTTCAAGTATGACTTGATTGAGCACTTCAAACACATACCTACACGACTGCACATCCTTGACTTATTACGAATGTCTCCACACACTCGTGATAATCTCATTTCAGAACTGGAAAGATTGAATGTGGATATTAATAAACATGCCCCACAAGTTCTACAAATTGAAATGGACTATAGGATAAAAAAAATCAAATACTTCCTCAAAGGGAGAAAAGAAAAAAACCGAGGGATCAGGTATTGAATGCCTCTTGGTTTAGAAACCAACAAGTGCAACCATCGCCTTGGATAAGGATGACCTCCTGCTAGGTGAGACAAAGCACAACCGACCCTTGTACTTCACAGGGTACGTCAAAGAAATGCCAATACACAGAGTCCTGATCGACCCAGGTTCTGCTCTCAACCTCATCTCTACTTCAGTACTCGAAGAGCTGGGCATTCCACCTAGCAAGCTGAGTCACACATCTGTATCCATCTTTGGATATGATGGGAGCGCTCAAAGGCCTATCGGCAAAATCAGGTTCAAGTTACAGATTGGTGATCTTATCTCTGAAGTCACTGTGTATGCAATAAGAACCGCTTCATGCTACAACATCCTTCTTGGACGCTCTTGGATACACGAGAATGGTGTCGTCCCTTCAACTTTACATCAATGCATCAAGTTCAATGGCAAGGACGGCTTGATACATCGAGTGTTTGCAGACAAAAAGCCCTTCAAAGGCAAAGATGTTCATTTTGTAGATGCTCAGATGTACAAGGAAAAAAAAGAAGAAAAGGAGGATGAAACAACACCCTTTGCTGAAAATCTCTAGAAAGAGAAGGGCAAGGCTTGTTAGCAATAATCGGAAGAAAACAAACCTTCCAGAAAATCTGAAGAGAGCAATCCATCTCCCTTCGTTGTCTCCCTCAAATCTTCCAAGTCTTTGGTAATCACCACCAAAGCAAAGAAGACAAAACAAAAGACTAGGGGCAAGTTTGCTGTTTCCTTCGTGTCTATCACGCAGGACAAAGATTTGGATTTACAGCCAGAAGATGATACACCATCAAGCCAAGCTGATACTTAGCAAGTTCAGCCTACTCTCACTCCATTGGAGACACCTGCCGACGTAGAAGACCCTGCGTCTGCTTTCTTCATCGTTCCGGCAACTATGACAGAAGAAAAGCCAATCTTCTTCCACAGATCGCAAGCTTCTTCATCAAATTATTCGCTTGAACCCTTCCCAAACAGAGGATTGGAACTCGCCTTCGAATCAGGCATCACCGTGCCAGAAGCTTTTGGGGACTCTCAACTGATCGTCAACCAGATAAATCAGAAATTTGAAGTCAGGAAGCCCGATTTGTTGCCTTACTACAACAAGGCGCAATCGGTTCGACAAAAGTTCCACATCTGTCACATCAGTCACATCCTCAGAGGTGAAAACATCCATGCAGATGCCCCAGTTGGACTTGCAGCGTCTATGGTGATCCAAGAAGGGGAAAACATGCAAATTATAGTGTGTCAAAGAAGGATTCTCCCTCCTCTTAATACACACCATGCAGTTGCTGAATGCCACCAAGTGGTTGGAAGTTGGATATCCATCCTCAAACCTCCAATCGGTGACTGGAGGGATCCGTTCATTGATTTCACTATGTTCGGAATCCTACCTGAAGATCCAAAAGAGCGTAAAAGCATTCAAAGATGAGCCCCGAACTTTCATTTGGATATTCCTTCAAAAATCCTTTACAGAAAATCCTTAGACGGAGTACTTCTACGCTGCTTCTCGCAACAAGAGGCCGAAGAAACTCTCAAAGAAGTGCACGCTGGTCTTTGTGGAGCCTATTAGAACAGTCCTAAGTTCTACGATCAAATAAAAAGGTTAGGTTATTATTAGCCTACAATGGTAGCTGACGCTATGCAATTTGCTAAGCGCTGCCGACAATGCCAAGTTCATGGAGATTATTTCCACATGCCTCCAGAATGGCTACATCCTACAACGATCTCATGGCCTTTTGAAGCCTGGGGTATGGACATCATATGTTCTCTCTCTCCCCCATCAAGTAAAGGTCATCGCTTCATCTTCGCTGCTACGGATTATTTCTTCAAGTGGTCAGAAGCATTTGCGCTCAGTGAAATGAAGACCTCACCAGTCCTTCAGTTCTTGCGCACCAACATTATTTGTCGCTTCGGCATACCTAAAAGATTCGCCTATGATAACAGACCACAATTCCGGGATCATAGATTCTACAAGTTCTGTGACAAGTACAAAAACCAAAGTTGTCCTTCGACTCCATATAATCCGACAGCGAACGGACTAACAAAAGCCTTTAACAAGACACTCTACAAAATTCTTGAGAAAATGGTCTCTAGTAATAAAAGAGACTGGGGCGACAAACTACCAGAAGCTTTATGGGCCTATCGAACCACCGTTCGAGGACCAACCCATAGCACACCATTCTCATTGGTCTATGGATGCTAGGAAATAAAAATTCCTTCCTTAAGGGTATCTTTGGAAAATGACATGACGCAAGAAAGCAATGTCAAATTGAGACTCCAAGAGCTAGATAATCTCGATGAGAGATGGCTCAAAGCTCTACAAAGCATTGAGCTTTACCAAGCACGCATGGCAGGATCTTTCGACAAGAAGGTCAGGCAACGCGCCTACAAAAAGGGAGACTTGGTTCCTGCAGTAAAAAGGCCAATGGTTTTCGGCCACAAATCTAAAGGCAAGTTCGAACCAAAATGGGAGGGACCCTTCGTCATCAACAAAGTCTTCTCTAACGGCGCATACGCACTTTTAAACATGGAGGGCGATAGATGTATGCTGCCCATCAACGACAAGTTCTTGAAGCGGCACTACCCTTGAAGACTTCTTACACCAGGTCAGAGCGACGCCTACACAGCAAACACCTATTCATAGGTACTTGTTCGTCAAACCCACTCCTTTTGGAATTTTCATCTTTACGTTGAAATTTCAAAAGAAAAAAAAACTCTCAAAATAATGTTTGCGTTCTAGTTTCATTGTTCAAAAAAAAAAAATCCAAAAATCTAAGTTTAGGAGCTTCTTCCCGAACTTGACAAAAATTTTCGACCCTTGAACCCAAAATTCATGGTTTGAAACAAAAATCAGGACTTAGGAAATCCCACCCTAGTCCGCCATGGCTTTTACCACAAAAGATGGTTTTGAGTCAAAATTTATGACCCATGTGTCTTTAAACAAAAAAGTTTTTTTTAACCCACGAGGAAGCGACGTGCAATTAATACTCGCAAAACTCAAAAATCGGAGGAATGCGAACCCCATTCGATACTTCCAAAACCTCAAAATTGTAAGAGAGCGACACCTCGTCGATACTTGCAAAATTTCAAAAATCATGGAGACGCAACATTTCAATTGATATCCGCAACCAAAATTTCAAAAAATCTCGAATTTCAAAAATCGTGGGGAATCGACATTTAGTCGATACCCGCAAAACCAAATTTTTGAAAGAGCAAGGAAGTGACGTTCAGTCGATACTTGCACCCCAATCCGCGAGGAGGCGACATTCCATCAATACTCGCAACCGAATGAGCAGGGAGGTGACATTCCATCGACACTTGCAATACCATTCAACAGGGAGGCGATTCTTAGTCGATACTTGCATTTTTGAAAAAAAAAACCTAGCTTTTATGCCAAAAACCTAGCTTTCATGTCAAAAAATAAAAAACTTGGCTTTTATGCCAAAAATCTAAAAATTTGGCTTTCAAGCCAACAAAACAAAACTTGGTTTTCAAAAAATCTGGTTTTCATGCCAAAAATTCAAAAACCTAGCTTTTACGCCAAAATCTAAAAAATTTGGCTTTCACGCCAACAAAACAAAACTTGGTTTTCAAAAAATCTGGCTTGCACTCCAACAAATAAATTTCAGCTCCCATGCCAAAAAATAAATTTCGGCTCCCATGCCAAAAATAAATTTCGGCTTTCATGCCCAAAACAAATTTTGGCTCCGACACCAACAAAAAAATTTCGGCTCCTATGCCATAGACAAATTTCGGCTTCTATGCCACAAACAAATTTCGGCTTCCATGCCTAAAACAAATTTCAGCTTTCATGGCAAAAACAAATTTCTGCTTCCATGCCACAAACAAAACCGGCTTCTATGCCACAAAATTTTGGCTTTCACGCCGTAAATCCAAATTTGGCTTTCATGCCATCACAAAATTCGACTTTTATGCCATCCCAAATTTTGGCTTTCATGCCATAAACCCAAATTTTGTCTTTTTACGCCACAAAATTTGGATTTTATGCCATCTCAAAATTCGGCTTTCAAGCCATAAAAAAGGGGTTTTTTTGCCACAAAATCTGGCTTTCATGTCAAAATAATCCTTTGACAAGAGATTTTCACAAAAGTTTTCAAACAAATATTCTCATCCAACTTTTTCTTATTTTCATCAAAAAGAATTTAAGTAAAAGGTATATAGAGTACCAAAAATGTTTTTACATGGAGGTACTAAAGAAAAGAAGAAAAGAGTTTGTTACAAAAAAAATCAGAAGCTCAGTCTAACATGGTCTTCAACCAAAGATTCAACTCCTCAAGTAGACTCTTGGCCTTAGACTCCAAAGCTTGTAGGCCATGCTTCTTCAAAAAATTTCCATAAAATGCGGCAGAATGCCGTGACCCATCTTCAGCACGGGGAAGTTCTTCTTAGAGAATTTGCCATTGCTCATATTCCTGAGTCTTCCTCCGGAGATTGCTGTCAGATCGTTCCATGTATGGTTGTGATCCTTGTTATATTTGTAGAAACCATACTAGAACTCAAATCCATCGTTTATGCTTTCTAGTCAATTTTTTAAATGGATGGTTATGATGTTGATTCATGTGTATTTTCTTAGTGATGTCCTTCTTATACATGTTTCAACTTCATAGTAGTGATCTTAATCATATGAACCTTTTTAAAATCCATTCCTTGTATCTCATATGATTTTGACACTTTGAAAATTGCATGCATCACCAAGCTATATCCTTGTATGCAATTTAACTTGTTCATCTCTATGCTCATTTGATAAATCATTAAAAGTGATGAATATTCATTTATGATGCTTGATGGAATTTTGTGTTTGTCACATCCTTGCTTTTAATTACTTTTTGATATTCAATTAGTATAAATTGGTGTCATGATTAATTTGTATCATATTCAATTGATATATCTTAAGAATGTGATAGACCTTGTGCACATTGGAATGAACTTGATTTTATTTAGGAAATATGTTTTTATTCCATGTCACATTTCATTAGCATCATAATCTTCATGCTTGCCATCTCTCATGAGCACATGGGTAAATCTCATAACCACCATTTTTATGATCATAATCTTGGTTGATTAATAGCTGAGGTTGGCTTCATGATTGAATTTCATTTCATTCTCATTGCACATTATTCTTAAATTTAATGATGGATGAAAGGAGTTCAATACATAGCATATGATTTTCTTGAGCATATTAGTTGATTTTATGCTATGTAACCCCCATCGCATCCCCTTGACCTTGTTCTTAATTTTGATAATTTAATCATATATAGCTTGACTAATCGTTCCTTTGAAGTTTACCCTCAATTGGTAAAACCACCTTCTCTTTGTACGCATCATTGTCAAAATGTTGACAAAAAGAGAAAATGGATTGAGGGGGAGTATAAATTTTCAAAGGAAGCATTAACTTTGATCAAATTTACCCTTGTGTTGGCATTGCACCCTTAGAGATAACTAATCATTCATGATGGCCTGTTATGAATTTCATTTTTGATTTCTTTTGTTAGCAGGTGCTACTCAAAGGTATTTTCCTTATTTCATGTGTATATGTACCTTTGCAATTTAATGTCAAAGGGGGAGAGAGCAATCAAGTTGTCTTAAGGGGGAGAGTATGTCCATACTTCCTAAGGGGAGATTGTAAGACCCCGACCTGAGTGAACCCGATTAGTGCTAATTAAGCAGTGTGTTAGTTCTAAGCTTGATTAGTGATTTTGGCTAAGTTGGGTTTGGATTAGCTTTTGATATAGCTTTGGAGAATTTTGATTGCTTTGGGTTAGTAGGGTCCTTTGGGGGTTCCTTTTCATGACATTGCATATGTTTGAGGATTTATCGGAGATTTTTACATTCATTGTTTTAATCTCGTTTTATTCGTATTGATAAGCTCTACAACTTTCATGTTGATCCCGTCCCCGTTTGAGACCCCGAAACCCGATTTCATAGCCTTGAGGGCAAAACAGTCATTGCACACAAAATCTGTACCCAAAACTTGATATTCCCGAAACCCGTGAAACATATACTTTTTGGAAACTAGATATTTCGGCGATCATTTCTTTCTTCTTCGCCGAATTCATTAGAAGCCCCGAAAGACAAGATTTCAGCCCTTGAATGTCTTTAGTAGTGGGACCCATTCCCATTTGCCATATAAGGAGAACCCATCTTCCCATTCCCTTTTTCCAGCACAAAAAGAACCTAGGGTTTGCTTTTGGCAACTTTTCTTCTTCCTCTTGCTCTCTCCACCTCCAATCTACACCAAACTTGCATCAATCAAGAAATGGAGATCATCTTCTTCTTCCTCTTCACCATGGCTCTCTATTGATACCATTTGTGAAGAAAACCCTCCATTCCAAGACCTTAATTGAGCTTACTCTTGCCATTAGAGGACCTTAAAAGTAAGTAATCCTTCCCTTATTCTAGATTTGCATTCTTCTAGCCTTAGAGAAGCTTCATTTCCATTATTGTAAGGTTTCCCTTCCTATTACTTGTTTTGACCCATTTTAGGGTTTGTTTTGGGGGGATTTTTGTTATAGCTTGGATCTTTGGCTTGGAAGAGTATAGGAGTTTGATTTCTTGATTTGAAGACACAAGGCAAGTGGATTACTTGATTTTTATGAGCTTTCAATGGTTTCCATGATGAATGTGGTTGACTTGTCATTTCACTCATATTTATTGGCTTGCATTTATTTTTGAAATGAATGCTTGAATGCATATTGGCTAAGTCATTTAATGTTTTCTAAACATGTTGGTTTAGCATTTATTTTCTTTTGGTTATATCCTAAATGAATGTTTTTGAAATGGTTTCCTTCCTCCTTCCTTTGTATTGGACTTGATGTGGAAGAATGAGGTGATGAATGATCACAAGTTGGAGTTTTGAAGAAGTATAGATAGATGTATTGGAGGAGTTCTTAGCTCAATTTTACTGCAGGGACTAAGTGGAAGTAGGGAGAATGATTTTGAGGAGGAGAAATGGCTCAAAATATGAACACAGTGGGTGTATCCCGCACCTGGCGGCTAGCCGCCTGGTGACTGGCGGCTAACCGCCAGCTAGCCAAAATATCACAGTGGCTTTTCCAGAGAGCACACTACTCCACCTGAAACTCAGTTAGCTCCACGGTTAGCCTGCGACTAGCCGCCCATCCCAGCGGCGGCTAACCGCCAGCTGACCGCACCTTGGCGGTTAGCTTTCCAGTAAGCTGCATTTTTGCAGCCCAGCCACGGTCAGCTGCGCGGTCAGCCAGCGGCTAGCCGCCCATTCCAGCGGCGACTAACCGCCAGCTGATCTCCAGGTGACCGAAATTTCCTAGGTTCCGGAGAGCTCCGCGCTGAGCTTTGTCGATCAAAATAGATTCACTAGGCATTGTATGAGGCCATTCGAGAAAGAAACCATATCACGAAGATGTCATTCGAAGTTTTGAAAATTCAAAGTGTATAAGGAGCCCGGAATGTCCCCAAACTCAAAGAGTACCAAATTTCTATCGGATCGACATACGGGGTCCCTATTCACCTTGAACTAGTTTTGAACCCCGATACTTGTCTTGAGATTTCAAAAGCTCTATAGTATTTCATTGTTCCCTAGATTTATACTACATGCCTTGTTTTCCCGAAAGTATTGAATTACACTTGAAATAGTTACTTGTCTTGAAGTGCATTGCACCACATGATATGACAGTGTGCCCTTGAGCACCCCCGTCTTGCCCGTTTGTTTATGTATTTGTACTCGATTTACTTGCATATGTCTCGATTGTATTTGACCTATGAGTCGACACCACTAAGCTTGGATAACCATGTTGGTCTGATCCACCGACTTGGAGATCCTCCTCTTGTCCCGCCAGCTGCAGTTTGGATCCCGTTACCCGGTCATTACCGTGGTCTTGTCTCGATGCCGCAGATTGCTACTGTGGTCCCCGATGCCCGGCTCGCTACCGTGGTCATGTATAGTATATGTATATGTATATGTATTTATATGAGACCCATTGTTTCTCCTCACCTCGAGTGACTGAGATTAGTGTCTAGTTGTTGCTCTATCACCTTAGTGATAGAGGACTTAGCTTCGTGTGGTTGCCATCTTGATTGTTTCTTGTTTCCTTGGTCACCTTACATGTTTTACATTGCATACGTGTTTTTGGAATATATGTTTTATCTTGTTTAGAGAAATTGTTATTTAAATAAGTTTACATGTTTTGAAGGTAAATTCATTTATTTTCATATTGTTATTGTGTTTCCTCCATTTGCCAAACCGTCGTGTTTGATCTACTCTTTGGTACTCAGGTCCCGTTGTCGGTTATCCCGAGGAGGAGCTCGAGGAGGCGGTCGTAGAACCGCAGCAGTTAGTTGAGTGGCGTGCTGATGACGTCATGTAGACGTTCGGTTGCTATGAGAGACTTATCTTTTTGGGGAAGTTGTCTAACCATTCTTTGGATTGGTATTTTGGTTATATTGGCCTGGTGGGCCTCTATTTTTGGGAAATGTTATTAAATGATATTTGTATAAACTTTAACTTACTTTGGGTAAACATGCTATAGATCATTGCTCATTCTGATACAGTATCTTTATACTTGTGATATTGTTTTATGACCAAGGATGGTTGACTATTTGATTTGCTACACGCTTCCGCATTTAATAGAAATGTTCATTTATGGTTGTGATATCCTCACCGCGGACACCTGTGGGAAATTAAATAAACATATGTTATTATTAAACTGTTGATGTAGATTGTTATCATTATATCATTATCACCACCATCACTAGTCCCGATCCCGGATCCCCGGTCCGAGGTCACGACAGAGATATTGTAAGATCTTCTACAGGGGGAGAGAATGCATATCTTACCAAAGGGAGAGAGTGCATGGTCAAAGGGGGAGAGATGAAGGAAGAAAGAAAGCTTGGGAGTTAAAGAAGATGCTTGGCTAATGAAAGAAAGATGAAAAGAAAGCTTTAAGAATGATCAAGCCCCAAGCATCAAGAAGAATGAGGAAAAAGACCGAGAGCCCAAGCTAAGTGAAGAAGCATCTAAGAGATTTCAAGACTTGTCCAGCTTAGGGGGAGCTGAAGACTTAGTGTGTAAATTCGGTGTTGAGTAAGTTGTCATCAAATTGAAAAGGGGGAGATTGTTAGGGATTTTGTGTTATTGCAATTTGATGGATGCATTGTCATTTTAGCATCATTCGAATTTTCACACATGCATTGTTTTTGAAATACTTGAAATCTTGATTTACACAAGCATTGTTTTTAAGACTTGTAGAAATATTCATTTATGCATGTTTTGATTTTAAACTTGGATGCATTTATTTTTGAAAAGAAGATTTCTAAATCAAGCATATCTATGAGTTTAAACCTTTCAAATAAACTTAGGCATTTTAGGTTTCATGCTTGTTAAAACTCTTAAATTGATTTAAAACATGTTTCCAGGCTTGATTCTATGGCCCAGAACTCCCTTTAGCAAAATACTTTGGAGTAGCCTTTTACGTAATCATTTAAGAAGGCAAAACTTTTTTGGTGCTACAGTGATTTTGCTACAGTGTTGTCGGTCAGCCGAACTCAAGTTCGGTCGACCGAACTCAAGATGTCGGTCGACCGACACTTGACCGAACCCACTTCGGTTCGCGTTCCAGAATGGTCAAAACTAGTCATTTTATGATCGTTGGGAGTTCGGCTGACCGAACTTGATGTCGGCTGACCGACAACAGAGCCGTTGCACACTTTTTTCTATATAAATAGATCATTCCTAGGACAAATGTGAGGATCCGAGGGATACTCCTTGAGGTATTAATTTTGAGGCCAAATAAAGGGGAATGAGCTAAGGGAGGCTAGTTGGTCAAAAAAGAAAGCTAAAGCTTGGAATCATAAGTAAATCATCTATGTAAGCTTAGTTTTCCTTATCATATGTTTTCATGCTTTGTTTAAATATATGAAAAATGAATTTTAGCATGATAACTATGATGTGTTGAATCCATTACTTACTTTTAATCTTTGATCTAAGTTTATTGGATTCTTCATCTTGATTCGAACCAAGTTTGTTTTAAATTTCATAAATCATGCTTTGTCAAAACCTTTGGTTACTTTTATAGCATGATTCATTTACTTGGTTGAATCCTTACTTGTTGTTTTCAATCACATTAGAACCATAGTTTAGCTACTTTGTTTTTGAAAACAACATTGCACATGCATCACATGTTTAGTCTTAAATAGTTTCATACAACTTGTGAGCCTTTGATTTTCATATCATCAACAAGTTAGTATTCATACATGTGATTTGCATTTCACTTCAATCAAATCTATTTGTGTGTTTTACACTTTCAAAAGCTTTAAGCTTACATTCATTAAGCTATGATCATTTTTAACTTGATTGAAGTTTGTCACACACACACACCATGAGCATTCATATTTGCATTTCATAGAGTGTTGTGTGAGTTTGTTTTAACTTTCATATCAGCCTATTTAAGAGGCAAATGTTTTGAACTTTAATTGTAATCTCTTAAAGTGTTTATGTTAATACTTCTTTGAGAATTCATATCTTGTAAAGGTTATTGCTTAACCTAAGAAAAGCATAGTGTATAGGTTATTGCTTAGCCTAGAAAAGCATAGTGTATAGGTTGATGTTAAGCCTTGAAAAACATCAGTGTAGAGGTTATTGCTTAGCCTTGAAAAGCATATTGTAAAGGTTATTGCTTAGCCTATTGAAAAGCATAATAGTGGAAATCCGGTGGGGTGTTGGATCACAAGCCAATAGTGGATGTAGGCATTGAGGCCGAACCACTTTAAATCATTGTGTGATGGTGAATGTTTTGTAATGATTATTGTGACTAATTGATTTAAAGAAGTTAAAATTGGGCATTATTGGTCACTAATTTGAAGCTCACCCTATTCACCCCCCCTCTAGGGTTCGGATCACGAACTTTCACTTCCATAATGGAGGTCCGTTTGGCAGTAGCTTGTTCCTCCAATAGCTTGAGATGCTGCCTGGCCTTGACGACCTCCTTATCAAGACGGTGCAGGTCTTGTGTTAGCTTGATGATAGCCAACTCGGTGACATTCCTCTTCCGAACGAACTGCTTCCAAGTCCGCGATATCTCATCCAGTTCAGATTTGACCTCACCGGAATGTTTCAAAAACATCTCATTGAAGAAGTCACCATTGGGGAAACTCTTGGTCTCAATCCACTTGTTGCCCAAAGCGATTACTTCGTCAACAAAAGCCTTTTCACTTGCAATGTCCAGGCCGACCTCTTTGCTATCACCAAGAATGTCCTGCACATGCTTGATCATGTTGAAGCTAGCTTCCAAGTGGCCAGAAGAAAGAGTTTCGACCCATGAGCTCAAGACATTCTTCAACACTTTCTTCGCATACTGAAGAGACGGCCTGGATGAAGGATCGTCCCTCTCCATCGGTCGACTGCCTGTGTCATGCCCTATTGGAGGAGTAATCATCAACTCTTTCTAATCGAAGACATTGGAGAAGGAATCTCCTTAGAAGGTTTCACCCCTGCCGTATTGAAACTAGAAGAAGAAGGTCCTACTTCTGGATTAGCTGCAGGCATCCCCTGCTCTAGCCCTAAGAAAGACTGAAGAACTTCTCCTATTACCTCACAACCTGCCAGCAAAACACAAAAAAGATATGAATATGTTCTTGTTGAAAAATCATTATCATTAGGGTTATTACTGCAAATACCTTCTTCGACGACCGACGGATTACTTTCTGCCTCCTTGAGTTCATCTGAAGCATTGTCAAAGGTCGATCCATGGATGGCTCGAAGTCGTCAGAATCCTCTGGCAAGTCAGCTGGCAAGGAAAAAAAAATAGATGTCAGTAGATGGCGGCAAAGAAGAACAAAAGGCGGTAAAAGCAAAAAAAAAAAAAAATCATACCAGATGAAGGTTTCGTAACCACTCTAGAGTTCCTTGGCTCTTCCTAAGATGACACAATTGGATCCGTCATCACCTCATTGGCTGGAACCTCAGGCATTGCCAAGTTATCATCTTCTGCTAAAAGAAAGAAAGCAACGAATCAAAACAATTTTTTTTTCTATGAAAGAAAAGGAAAAAGGGAAAAACATACCGTCATCAGTAGTCTCTTCTTCTCGACTCCTCTTTCCCAGAGGCTCATCAGCATCTCCTGAGATCTCTTCAGCAATGGTGAGAGGGACTTCTAAATCAGGAGAGTCTTCGTGCCATCTCTTATTACGGCGCTGCCCTCTCTTCCTCTTGCTTCTATGGGTCAGTTTGCTTGAAGTAGCCGCCCCACTGTCAAGTCAGGACTTTCACTTGACTCCTCACTGGATGGTTTGCTTTTCCTAATGGACTCCATGGAAGCCTTCGTTCATTCCGCTTGCATCCAAGCGTCGATCTCAGCCTCCTCCTCCTGTAGCTGTTTCAAGACCTCACCAGGTATCTCTTGTACAACTCCTGATCTGATGATGTCCTGTTCACTGAGAAAGTCTATCTTATGCTTCTCTCCAGAAAGGAAAGCCAGAACTTCCTCTCGTCGGATGCCAACTGATCTGCCAAGACCCTTCCCAAGAGATTGCTTGACATCGAGCTCCTTCTTGGAAAGCCCCCGGTACAGTGAAAAGCTCTCCACGAACCATTTCGTAAAGCCAACAGTCTGGAAAGTGGGCAACTCAGAATAGAAAATCATGGTGGTAGTGTCCTCCGCGCTATAAAAGGCCCATCCATTCCACCCATCCTACAAACCTCCAAAACGCTTTACCATGCTCGAAGGCGCTCTAAGAACGCCTTGAGAGAAGCCCAACTGTAGCGCAAAACATGAGGGGACATACGGTTGGATGTCGACGAAAAGATGTCTACGATACACCATCATACCAACACGTATGTTGAAAAGCCACATCTTTTCTACATTTGTCAGAGAACAGTGTCTTCCCGACCTGCCCTTGTGAAATCACGAGAGACACCAAAATCAAAAGCCTTCTTCCGCAAACCCAGAGAAAGCTTCATTGAAGACTGCCCAATCTCGACGTCCTTGAACCGTTGGATCCTCAAACGGGCAGACAAAAGAGATTCAGAAATGGTTGTCTCTCTTGCTAATGGAATCATAAAAGGGTCATCATCCTGTACAACTCCCAATCGACGGAATCCAGGACAATGGTACACATCCCACGAGTAAAACATATGGGCTGAGAATATCCTATTCATAGGGAGCCCAAGCTGAACCAGAAAAGCAGCAACTTGCAGTTCAGTACACAAATATGAGTAAAGAGCTGGCACCAAACCAAGCCACTCTCCGAATGCCATCAGACAAGCCGAAAAAATACAATGTGGTCTGATGTGCATTCCATCTCCTCCAGCAAAAACAGCCTCATCCAGCCAATAAGTGAGGTAAATAGCAAGATCTCTCCACAATGCATTGTCAGAATAAATGGGGTCTGTGCTTGCGAAGAGTGTCTTTAAATTTTCTCGCATGGCGAAGTTCTTCTTCAAACCTGGACTTTTAGCCCTAACATCCTGGGCCATACTATCTGAAGACTTCCCGCCGTCAAAGAAGTTATGCGACAAAGAGCTACAACTCTTCCAACTACTGCACCTAACTTTCGAGCCCTCCTTCTCTTTCAAAAAATCAAAGAAGGCGACAACCTGAAAGTACAAAAGCCGAAACTCCTCAAACTGCTCATCAAGGACGCTGTTGATAGGCATAAACTCCTCATAGAGTTTGCCAAGGATAGGCAACCCAGTGATGGCGCTCAGCTCCTTTAAAGAAAAACCAATCTCGCCTTTCATGACAAGGAAGGTATTGGTTTGTGGAAGGAATGACTCCAACATGGCCATGAAGGCTTCATAGGAGAAAACCACGGTTTGCCGAAAAGCGCGAACCACATCAAAAATCTCGGTCGCCTTCAGTATGGCCCCACCAACCTACAAGGTGTAATCAGTCCATGATTCCCAGCTTGAGTCAGCACTGAAACGGCCACGAAGTCGAAAAGGCTTCACCCAATTACTGTCGTTACCCCATAAAATGCCAAGGCCCACCGGTCTCAAATCGATTGACGGATGATCAGAACCTTGGTAGCCGCTGACCGCCAACAAAAACCCCGGTCTTGATCACATTAGTCCTCTTCACCTAGCTTGGAGGATCTTCACATTAGGGCATGTGGGAGAAAGGCTCATGATCGAGATGGTGCAAAAGGTTGACCGGGTAGAAATAGTTCTCCCCTCGCCATCTGCCGTGTAAGAGAACTGAAAACATTTTCTTTGGTTTGTCAAGTCGTCAGGGACTGATCACCAAAGAAAAAGGTAGGCTTGGGCACAATGCTCTAATCGTCCGTGACCCAAGGACGGCTGCTTACTACAATCTTGTCAAATTCCACATCCTTGAGAGCGATCAATCGCTGTCTCATCTCATCACGGTTGAAGGAGTCGCACTCTTCCAAGTTCCTCTCAACATACTAGACCCTCTCCCAGGCCTGCGGTACGGCCGCATTAAGAGATTTGGCAGACCGACGAGGTGTGTCAGTAACAGACCCCTTACCCTTATTTGTTCCGGAGGAACTACCTGCAAAGGATGAAAAAAAATCAATCATCGAAACGACATAGATTTGCTAAAAAATTTCTAGCGAAATTTTAGCATGATTCCGGGACAATTCCGAAGAAAAGGGAAACACCCCGAAAGAGATAGGAAGCTTGAAAAGGAGCTCAACATCACTGCGAGCTCATAGTCAATGGAGCATTCTCAAAGAAGACACGAATTTAAACATTGCTGCAAGATCAAGCCAGTCTTCTCAAATCTCTGCAAGAATCGAAAATGGTTTAACATTGCTGCGAACTCTAGACTCTAAAAACTTGCAAAGCTTTTCAAAAACCCTGTAAGACTAAAAAAGGTCTCAACATTGCTGCGATCTCCAAATTCCAAAACTTGCAAAAGACTTTCACGTATGCATTATCATGTTTCCAGTCCAACTTACCAAAAATCATGCATAAAAGGAAAGTTGTCATGCATTAGATTATAGGAAACCCTGGACCAAAGTTTGACCAATTTCAACCCAACTTGGTCAAAGCTAATCGAACTTTGTCCAAGTCAAAATTCATGTTGACTTGACCTAGGAAAAAAATGCATGAACATCTTGATTTGCATAAAACGCATTATCATGGTGAGAAAAAAAAAAAAAAAAAAAGAGAGAAAGAAGGAAAAAAAACCTTCTCAAAAAAAGGAGGAAAAAAAATGATGAACTGGCCCACAAGCTGTGGCCCATTGCCACGTGGCACAAAATAAAAAGAAGAGAAAAAAAAACGTGTGAAAAAAAAGAAAGAAAACACGTGAAAAAAAAGAAGAAAAAAAAAGAGAGAACAAAAACATGGAGAACAAAAAAGAGTAAAAGAAAGAAAAGAGAAAGAAAGAGAAAAAAAATGAGAAAGGAGAACTTTTTTTACCATCCTACTTCTACGTGGAGTTTTCTTGCAAAAGAAGACTTACTTGAAGCCATTGTTGAAGAAGAAGAAAAGCTTGAAGATCTTTGAAGGAGAAAGTCTCTTGGTCTTGAAGCACTCTTGAAGATTTTTGCAAAAAAAAAAAAAAGCAATGAAGCAAGAGATCCAATCTCCCCTTGCTTTTATAAAAGAGAGCAAGCCAAAAGAGGAAACAAAGAGAAAAGCTAGGAGGTAAGTGCTAAAAATTAGCAACTTTCCCAGAAGAAAGGAGATTTGAGATATTCTCTCCTAAAGAGAAGATTCCTTGAGAAATTTGTTAGGGATTTTGTGTTTTTCAATTTGATGGATGCATTTTCATTTTAGCATCATTCGAATTTTCACACATGCATTGTTTTAGAAAATCTTGAAATCTTGATTTACTCATACATTATTTTTTTTAAGACTTCTAAAACTTATGGTTCATGTATGTTTTGATTTTAAACTTTGATGCATTTATTTTTGAAAAGAAGATTTTTAAATCAAGCATGTCTATGAGTTTAAACCTTTCAAATAAACTTAGGCATTTTAGTTTCATGTTTTTAAAACTATTAGATTGATTTAAAACATGTTTCCAGGCTTGATTCTATGGCCCAGAACTCCCTCTAGCAAAATACTTTGGAGTAGCTTTTTACTTAATCGTTTAAGTAGGTAAAAACTTTGTTTTGGTGTTACAGTACTTGCTATAATAGTTTTGCTACAGTGTTTGCTACAGTAATTTTGCTACAATGTTTTTCTACAGTATTTTCGGTCAACCGAGCTGGATGTCGGTCGACCGAACTCAAGACGTCGGTCGACCGACACTTGACCGAACCCTCTTCGGTTCGCGTTCCAGAATGGTCAAAACTAGCCGTTTTATGACCGTTGGGAGTTCGGTTGACCAACAATAGAGCCATTAGACAATTTTATCTATACAAAAAGATCATTCCTAGGACAAATGAGTGGATCTAAGAGACCTTTCTTGAAGTGTTTTGAGGCCAAACAAAGGAGAATGAGCTAAGGAAGGTTAGGGGGTTATAAAGGGAAGCTAAAGCTTGGAATCATAAGTAAATCATCTATGTAAGCTTAGTTTTCCTTCTCATATGTTATATGCTTTGTTTAAATTATTGGTAAATGGATTTTAGCATGATAACTATGATGCGTTAAATCCATTCTTCATTTAATCTTTGATCTAAGTTGGATTGGATTCTTCACCTTGATTTCAAACCAAGTGTGTTTTAAAATTTTCTTTAATCATGATTAGCCAAAATCTTTGATTTCTTTTATAGGATGATTCATTTACTTGGTTGAATCTTTATTTGTTGTTTTCATTCATTTAAACCTTAGTTAAATTAATTTGACTTTGAAAATAACATTGCACATGCATCATATGTTTAGAGTTAATTAGTTTCGTACAACTTGTGAGCCTTTGATTTTCACTTCATCAACAAGTAAGTATTCATACATGTGATTTGCATTTCACTTCAATCAAATCTATTTTTGTGTTTTACACTTTCAAAAGTTTTAAGCTTACATTCATTGAGCTATCATTTTTAACTTGATTGAAGTTTTCACACACACACCATGAGCATTCATCTTTGCATTACATAGAGTGTTGTGTGAGTTTGTTTTAATTTTCATATTAGCCTAATTAAGAGGCAAATGTAATGAGCTTTAATTGTATCTCTTAAAGTGTTCGTGTAGACACTTCTTTGAGAAAATTATCTTGTAAAGGTTATTGTTTAGCTTAAGAAAAGCATAGTATAGAGGTTATTGCTTAGCCTTGGAAAAACATCTTGTAAAGCTCATTGTTTAGCTTAAGAAAAGCTCATTGTCTACACGAACACTTTAAGAGATACAATTAAAGCTCATTGTTTAGCTTAAGAAAAGCATAGTATAGAGGTTATTGCTTACCCTTGGAAAAACATCTTGTAAAGGTTATTGTTTAGCCTAGAAAAGCACATTGATAGGTTATTGCTAAGCCTAAGAAAAACATAGTGTTAGAGGTTATTGCTTAGCTTTTTGAAAAGCATAAATAGTGGAAATCCGGTGGGTTGTTGGATCACAAGCCGGTAGTGGATGTAGGCATTGAGGCCGAACCACTATAAATTATTGTGTGATGGTGAATGCTTTGTGATAATTATTTTTGTTAGCTTCCGCATTTTAGTTCTATATCATCACTTGTGACTAAATGAACTATAGAATTTAAAATCGGGCATTATCGGTCACTAAGTTGTAGCTCACCCGATTCACCCCCCCTCTAGGGTAAGGATCCCAGACTTTCAAAATTCTCCCCAAAAGGAAAGGAAACTTGAGAAATTCTCTCCAAAAAGAAAGGAAACTTGAGAGATTCTCTCAAAGTAAGGATATTTTTAAATATTCTCTATCCAAATGAGATATTTTTAGATATTCTTTACAAAATGACACCATGTGAGATCTAAGCCATCTTTAAAGCTTAAGTCCCATGAGTTAGCCTACATGAGCCAGGTTTGACCACCTAGGCGCTAAAAGAGGCTTTTAGTCAAAGAAAAAAATCCTTTTTACCAAGAGCATACAAAATGGTTCCATGTCTCTTTTGAGTTGCTTGGACCACAAAAAAAAAAAAAAAATATCCAGGCCTCATGAGCTTCCAAAATTCAAAACCATCCAACCTCATATACCAAATTGAGCCAAAATCTTGAAATTGACATTCCACAAAAATCCAAACCTGACCCCCTAGCTCGCAACATAAAGCTTGTTAGGTCACAAGGTCAAAACCAAAACCAAATCTGACCCCCCAACTTGCCACATACAGCTTGTTGGGTCATAAGGTCAAAATAAAAAAATCAAACCCTGACCCCCTAACCTGCCACATACAGCTTGTTAGGTCACAAGGTCAAAAACCAAAGAACCTTCTTGACTGCCTGATGCGCCACATAAAGCCCTTAGGTCCACAAGGTCAAAAGGAAAATCCAAAATCCAAAACCAAATCCCTCATGTCATTTTCAAAACTTTGCCTTGAGATGGTACGTGGTCCTTTTCACTACCATAAAATCCCCTTGGAAACTCAAAAGGTTACCCTACCAAATAAAAAATTGGTCAAAGACTCTTGGTCAAGTCAGAAGTTCTCCTTCAAAGTTCTCTTTAAGGCACCATCGACTTCAACAGTTATGTAACTCATCGCTGTACCTCGAGGGGGCATTTGTTGACACAAAAAATGCACTTTGCCTCTTCAACATCAAGAAGCTACATGAAGCCGCATCCTACCACAAACAGGCAATGCCACTTCAAGCATCAAATCTTGTCAGAACCAAACAAAAATTGCAAGATTCTTCAAAAAAGACAAGAGAGGGGCACATCTGAAGTTTCGGGCCATTTCAACATCATTTGGCCTAACTTCACTCCTCCAGTAGCTGAGTAGGAACTCCCGGCGGTGATGAAGCCAGAGACCCTGACACACAAAACAGAGCACATAACTGACCTCAAAATGCCTCTAGGAGGCTCTACATCAAGTTTCGGGCCATCCCAGCATCATTTGGCCTAACTTCACTCCTCCGACAGCCAAA
Organism: Cinnamomum chago; assembly: GCA_038049695.1. NCBI lineage: Eukaryota > Viridiplantae > Streptophyta > Magnoliopsida > Laurales > Lauraceae > Cinnamomum > Cinnamomum chago. Next base: position 87,875,266 of record CP142453.1, on the reverse strand, counting down.
CAGGTGCCCCTGGCGGCGACAACGTCAAAGACGTTAGATTTTCGATCTGAGCCTATGGATGGTCTCAAAATACATCCAAAAGGCTCCGTCTCAAATTTCAAGTCAAACTGACAACGTTTGACCCTCCATCAACCCTCGAGCAGTAAAATCAAGCCTTTCGACGGCGAGAACCACTGAGGCAATCACTCATCAAATAGAGCACATGGGTGACTTCAGAAGGCTTCCAAAGGGTTACATGTCAAATTTCAGGTCATTTCAACAACATTTGACTGGACTTTGACTCTCGAAAGCCAAATCAGGCCTCCCGGCTGCGGAGTTCCCCGGGACCATGACTCCCAAATCAAAGCTAATGGATTGTCTCAAAATGACTCCAATAGGCTCCCTGTCAATTTCAGGTCCATCGGACATTGGTTGACCACACATCAAAGCGCGGCATCTCCCTCGCAACAAAATCAAGTCTATTGGCGACGGGACCCGACATGGCTTCAAAACTCAAAAAAAAAAGCCTATGGTTGGTCTTGTCTACTACTCAAGAGGCTTCACCTCAAATTTCTGGTCATTTCAACATCCTTTGACCTAGTTTGGCTTCTGAATGCAAATCGGCAGCTCTGTGCGACAAAGTCTTCGGCTTTCCCGGAAATCAGAAACTTTGCTCTCCGATATGCAAGGCTTCTCGTCTAGTTTTGGCTGATTGGCGATTTGGAAGTGATCAATGATGATATGATGCTCTTGACGGCGAATCTGTGACGTTAACGAAAATCGACGGATTGCGAGCCTCAAAAGATTTCCGTCCCCTGTGGTTTTCCAAAATTCTAACTTTTGAGGCTCGCAATCCGTCGATCTTCGTCAACGTTACAGATTCGCCGTCAAGAGCATCATATCATCATTGATCACTTCCAAATAGCCAATAAGCCAACCAAGAAAGCGCACTTTTTGCCCGATCGATCGAGAAATCAATAGGACATATGTTACCGGCCTACTGATATCAATCAGTGTCTGAAGTTGCATCGCCATTCGACATCAAACAACATGTGGATCCCTCAGCGATCATCGTAAGAAGAATTCCAAAAGACGCGGTACGGCCTGCAACTCTTCAAGCGCCCTGGCAATCACTTAATGCAGTTAAATGACCTATTTTATGACAAGTCAATGAAATCATTAACTCATTATTTTGGAAGGCCCAATCAGAAGTGAGCAAAAATGAGTTACAAGTCTAAGCAATCATGATAATAAATCATGAAACTCCTCTCATCATGAGTTTGAAGGCGATTAAATGCCCATCATTCTCCATCGGCCAATCAAAAGCTAAGAAAAAGGAGTTACAAAATCATGAAATAAAAACTTGTAACTCCTCCCATCATGGAGCATCAATGCTCATAAACCCACCTAATGACTACCAAAAGCCTATAAAAGAGTGGTCATTCCAAGAAAAACAGCGGCAGATCCACATATACACACAGAGATCCAGAGTCTAGACACTGCGGAAAGAAGCTCTGCTACTTTGAAGAGACTCTGATGCAACAAACACCATAAGGTGATTGAAATCCCTTGGGGGGAGTTACAAACACCACTCTGATGAGGTCGTCATTTCGTTGAGCATAAATGCTTCTGACCACTTCTAGAAAACATCCATAGCGGCGAAGATAAAGTGATGACCTTTGCTCGATGGGGGAGAAATAGGACATATGATGTCCATACCCCAGGCTTCGAAAGGCCATGAGATTGTTGTAGGGTGTAGCCATTCTAGAGGCATATGAACATAGACTCCATGAACTTGGCATTGTTGGCAGCGCTTAGCAAATCGCATAGCGTCAGCTACCATGGTAAGCCAATAATAACCTAACCTTTTTATCTGATCGTAGAGCTTTGGGCTGGCCTGATGGGATCCACAAAAACCAGCATGAGCTTCTTTAAATGTTTATTCAGCCTCTTGTTATGACAAGCAGTGCAGAAGTACTCCGTTAAAGAAATTTTGAAGGAATATCAAATGAAAGTTTAGGGCTCATCTTTGAATGCTTACCCGTTCTTTTGGATCTTCAGGTAGGATTCTAAACATGGTGTAATCAATGAACGGATCCCTCAAGTTGCTGATTGGAGGTCTGAGGATAGATATCCGACTTCCAACCACTCGGTGGCATTCAACAACTGCTTGGTGTGTGTTAAGAGGAGGGAGTATCCTTCTTTCACACACTATAATTTACATGTTTTCCTCTTACTAGATCGCCATGGATGCGACAAGTCCGGCCAGGGTATCTGCACGGATGTTTTCACCTCTGAGGATGTGGCTGATGTGACAGATGTCAAACTTTTGCCCAAGCGATTGTGTCTTGTTGTAATAAGGCAACAGATCAGACTTCCTGACTTCATATTTCTGATTCATCTGATTGACGATCAATTGAGAGTCCCCGAAGACTTCCAGCATGGTGATGTCGGATTCGAGGGCGAGTTCCAGTCCTACGATCAGAGCTTGGTATTCTGTTGGATTATTAGAGCATGGTTCCAGTAGCGAGAAACCATGTGGAATCATGTATTTGTTGGGGCTAACAAAGAGGATGCCAACTTCCGAGATCAGCTTTCTTTTTTCATTTGTCCTGGTTGTACCATCAAAGTAATGTCTCATGAGGCATTTGGTGAGGAAGTCTCCACGTTGTAGACAAGCTCGTCTGGGAGATCATCTCTGAGTGGAGAATCTTTAGGCAATGGATGCTCTGCGAGAAAATCTGCTAGAGCTTGGCCTTTGATTGCTTTTGGTGGTACATACCTCATATTAAATTGTCATAGGAGGATGGACCATTTTGCCAGCCGGGCATTGAGAGAACCTGCTTTTGTGACAAGGACCTTCAAGAGGTTGATCCTAGAAATCAGGTAGACTGTGTTGGAAAGAATGTAGTAACGTAGCTTTTGCACGGTGAACATCACTATAAGGCAGTTTTTTTACTTAAGAGTAGCAATGGTCCGCACCTACCAACATACGGCTGAGGTAGTATAGGGCAGCTTCTTTTCCTTCATCATTCTCTTGTACGAGTAGAGCGCCCAAAGAATGGTCGAGGGCTCTTGTGTACAAGATGAATTGTTTTCCAGTGGTAGGGGCAGCCAACACTGGAGGTTTGGTTAGGTATGACTTGATATCTTGAAAAACAACTTCACTTTCAGTATCCCAAACAAAGTTTACACCTTTCTTCATTAAACGAGAGAATGTGGCATTTCCCCGAAAGATTGGATATGAACCGTCTGATGTATGCCAATCTTCCTTGAAGTCCTTTCAGTTATCTTAAGGTTGGTCTTTCAGATGGTCCTCTTTTCTTCTGTTTTTTTACGGCGAAGTCATCAACGTAACATTCAACCGTCTTATGCCGCATATCTTGGAATATCTTCATCATAGTCCTCTAATATGTGGCACCAGCGTTTTTCAAACCAAATGGCATGACAGTGTAGCAATACACGACAAACGGCGTCCAAAATGATGTCTGTTTTTCATCTTCGTGATGCATCTTTATCTGATTGTAGCTAGAAAAGCCATCCATGAATGTCATTCACTCGAATCTGCCGGTATTGTCAATCATCACCTCTGGTATGGGGAGCGGGAATTCATCTTTAGGGCAAGCGCCATTCAGTTCTCTTTAGTCAATACATGCCCTGATTTGCCCATTTTTCGTTGTCACGGGGACAATGTTGGCTAACCATTCAAGATGTTGTTCCTCATGGATGAAGCGAAAGCTTTTGAGTTTCTAAACTTCTTGTTCAATTTTATCCATCACATCCGGACGGAATCTTCTTTGGCATTGTTTGACAGGCTTGATGTCTTTTTGTAGATTGGGCTTGTGGACAACTATTTTGGGGTCTAAAACAGGCATTTCGGCATAAGACCACGAAAAACAATCAACAAACTCACGAAGAAAAGCGATATACTCGGGTAACTCATCATCCTTTATATTCTTGCTTATAAATACAGGATGTGGGTTATCTGGTATTCCCAAGTCTATCTTTTGAATAGAATCTTCTATTGGAAGGTTCGAAGGCGGTTCCTCCACAATATTTTTCGGAGGTTTCCAACTCAACGAAACCTTCTGGAGTAACAATGGCATTTTCAGACCAATGCTTGGTTTCTGTCCATGGGTCTTCTTGATCGGTAATCTTCTCAAGACTTGCTATGAGATGGTCCCAATTACCGGTTGAAACTGGGTTGAAGTAGGGTACTTCTTTTGGAGACGATGGTTCTTCTTGATCAGAAGACTGCATGTCTGTTTCATCGGATAATTCCTCTTCATCGTCAGAGAAATTGTACCAATTGGATGAGCTTCCTAGATCCTTGATGGGCGATTCTTCAAAGAGATATCCAGGGAGATCGATGTCTTCATGGACCTGAGATACTGAGGCTTGGTAGGTAAATCGACTTTTCAGCCTTTGTTTCAATTGTCTTAGGGAAGTGTCGGGATCATACCCCAACCTATGTGAAGACTTTTATACATGAACATAGAGTCTCCAATCTTTCAATTGGCTTTTGGTCAAGGTAGGTCCTAATGGCATGAAAATACCGCGGTCTTCTCCCAAACCGACTGGATTTTGAGCGTCATAACCTATTTTCTTTATAATAGCTTATGCCACTGGACTATATAGGGATAGTTGAGGCCTACCTTCGTTTTGGAAATGTTCAAGCGAGGAATTTGATGAAGAAGCTTTCGATCTGTGGAAGAAGATTGGCTTTCCTTCTGTTAAAGTTGTCGGAACAACGAAAGAAGCAGACACATGATCTTCTTCGTCAGCAGGTGTCTCCATTGGAGTAAGAGCAGGCTGAACTCGATGAGTATCCGCTTGGCTTGACGATATGTCATCTTTTGGCTTTGAATCTGAATCCGTATCTTGCATGATAGACACGAAATAGACAACAAGCTTGCCCCCAGACTTTTGCTTTGTCTTCTTCGCTTTGGTTGTGATGACCAAAGGCTTCATAGGTTTAAGGGAGATAACGAAGGGAGATTGGCTGCTCTCTTTGAGTGCTTCTTGAGAAGGGTTTTCGTTTGGAAGATCATCCTTGGGATCAAGAGGTTGATCCTTCTCATTTGCTGGGGATGTGTCTGCAGCAGAGTTGCCATCCTCAGTGATTACATTGCATGGAGAATTTTCCGGGAACAAGTCCTGAACAACATCCAGTAACTTTTCTTCTTTGTTAAACAGTTTATCGGTCCAGACATCACCTATGAGGTTGGGTATCTAGGACCAATTGACTGGATTTTCGTTAAAGATATTATTAGCCGAAGCTTCTTCACGATGATCAATCGGGAGTGTTGGGAATTCTGATGTCATGGTCTCAGGAGACAAAGTCTGAGAAGGTGATATTTTAGTGGAAGTCACTTGAGAAGAAGTAGCCCTAGAATATATACTACCAGATGTGGTCTGAGAGTTAGTGGCCTCGGTAGACGAGGCTTCGGAGGAACTATCATCCTGAACTATTACATTGCAGGTCACTCCGACAGGAGACATCCCCAGAATGGACTATTGGGAGTCGAACTCATCCTTGGATGTAAGAGGATCATTAATCGAGCAGCTTTAATTATTTTCAGGAGTTAAAGGATGAGGTACCTGCTGATCTTCAGGGACTTCCAATTTTGGATTTTGATTGTGACGAAGCTCTTTGATGCGATCTTGGTCTTGTTCTATGGCAAGATGCTGTAAGATCCTCGCATATTCTTCAAGATTAGGCATGGGAGCCAAAACTTTTTCTTCCTCTGCTCCTTGTGGTTCAACATGGTCAGGTTCCACTGGAGCAATGGTGGGTGCTGGGTCAAGAGCATCGTCTTGGATAACCTCCTGGTCTTCTTCATCATTAGACCAGGAAGCTTGTGGCTGTAAGGGATTGTACCAGATTACTGATATGAGGTGAGGTTCAGGAACCCATTCTTCATCGGAGAGATATTCTCCTGTTTCAAGGGATTCTTCCCACTCGTCGATGTCATTGGACTCGTATCCATTCATGGAGAATCTTACTATCGAATTGCAAGAGTATGATGCCCCCTACGCAGTTTCATTTCTAAGATGAGGTGACATGAAATCACTGAGTGTGAACTTTCTTACTGCTTTTGAAGTCTTGGGAAGGGACCTTTCTGTTGCCCCCAGTAAAGCAGTAGAGGAGGTCTCTGCCTTTTCATGGACTTCTAGTTTTGGCTGAGTCTTATCCTGCTGTTTGAGCATAGGAGATGTCTCCTAGCTTGCCTTCGCTGTTGAGCTGTCGGCTTTGTTTTGACAACCTCCTAGTTCTCATTTTCCAGGAGATCAGGATGCACCCATATAGGTTGTCGACCTGGTGTTGGGTAAGGAACTAGCTCTTGGGGTGCTCGAGTTCTTTTTATCAACTTGAAGGAAGTAGTGATCTTCTTCTTTGGTGACTTTGATGCTTGCCCATATGACACCATATTGATGGAGGCAGACCCGTAGGTTTTGTCAAAGGTGAGACTCCATTTTTCCACATCTCGTTATCTTCTCTCTCACAACGAAGCAATGATTGAGAGGATGCTAGATCATATGAAGATACGGACAGTACCGAGGATTGTGGGTTTTCCTAACATCTGCCGATCTTTTGGGGCCAGGCAAGGTGAGTTTGTCGTTTGCTACGAGAGCCTCGAAGGTTTCATCCACATCTTCATCGAATGGGTATTTCTTTGCTACTCACTCTTTGAAGGCATCTGAGAGTTCAGGTCTCTTACCTACAGCTTTGCGTTCAACTTTCTTTGGTGGCTAAGGAGCTAACTTGGTCTGCACATTAAGGACCTCTTTTTCTTTGGTTTTGAGGTTACAATAGCGATCGGTTTCTTTCTTGATGACTTCTGACTGTTGAGATCTTTGATCATTGTTTCAGCTTCCACGGTAGCTTCTAGGAGTTCTCCCAGATTCTTTGACTTATTGCCAATGATCATAGAGCGGGTCCTTGCTCTCATGTTGTCACGGCTGATGTTGACCAGCGATGCTTGTGGCAGTATGTTTGAGCATTTGTACGCCATTGCCTTCCACTTGTGAATGAAGTCATATGTCGGCTCATTTCCCCCCTATTTTAGGCTATAGAGCTGAGCCATAGTGGCAGGATGGTCCTCCCCCTTGAAGTGAGTCAGGAAGCGTGTCTCTAGCATAGCCCACTTTTTGGATGGAGTCCTCTGGCAAAGTGGAGTACCAGGCAAAGGCTGTACCTTTCAGGGTACTTGCATGGTGACGGATGTTTAGGGCATCTTGATCCGCAATAGCTCCGGTCAGGATTTTGAAGTGGATGACGTGCTGTCTAGCTGAACCTTTCCCTATATAAGTTTAAAGAGTAGGTGTTAGGAATTTTGTAGATTGCAATTTGATGGATGCATAATCATTCTAGCATCATTTGATTTACACACATATGCATTGATTTAAGAAATCTTGAAATCTTGATTTATACATGCATGGTTTTTTAAGAGTTGTAAAAGTTTTGATTAATGCATGTTTTTTTTTTAAACTTGGATGCATTTGTTTTTTAAAAGAGTTTTAGAAATCAAGCTAGCCTTTGGTTTTAAAGTTTTGAATCATTTTAGGCTTTGTGTGTTTCATGTTTTTAAACACCTTAAAATGATTTAAAACATGTATTCAAGCTTGGTTTAGTGGTCCAAAAAGTTTCACAAAGAAAAACTTTGAATTATGCAAAAGTTGGAATTTTTGGTCCCAGCAGTGTGGCCGGTCGACTGGCCCAGGGGTCCCGGTCGACCGGGAACACTGCAGGCAGAAAATGCCCTGGGGCACCAACGGTCATATTTCTGACCGTTGTGTGTTACCGGTCGACCGAGACCTGTTTCCAGGTCGACCGGGGACTAGCCGTTGGGCACTTTTTGCTATTTATATGAATTCTTTCCGTTGCCAAATGTTGGGAATTTTAAGGCCCTCCTTGAGGGGTTTTGAGGCATATTCAAGGGAAATGAACTAAGGGATGAAGGGGATCATTAGGAAAGCTAAAGCTTGGATTAATGAAGTTAAATCACCAAGTAGGCTCTACTTTCCTTAATCATATGTTTTCATGCTTTGTCTTATTTTTGGTAAATCATTTGTAGCATGATAAACTATGTTGTGTTGTATCCTTAACATGTTTTATGTTTTGAATTGATTTATTGTTTTGGATACATCACCATTGATTCAATCCAAGTAGTACTTAATCTTTGGTAAATCTAAGTAGATCATGTTAATGGAAACATCTTTGAAATTAGATGTAACATGATTCATATACTTGGTTGAATCTTTGGTTGTTGTTTTTCCAACATAAGAAAATCACTTTCAAAACTATCTTATGTTTTGGATTCAACTTCTTTACAAATCATATGTTTTCATGTTTTGCTTTATCTTTGATAAATCTTTAGTAGCATGTTAACCTATGATGTGTTGTATCCCTAGCATGTTTTATATATTGAATTGATCTATTGTTTTGGATGCATCACCATTGATTCAATCCAAGTAGTACTTTATTTGGTAAATCTAAGTAGATCATGTTAATGAAAGAATCTTTGAAATTATATGTAACATGATCCATATACTTGGTTGAATCTTTGGATGTTGTTTTTCCATCATAAGAAAATCTCTTTCGAATATATCTTATGTTTTGGATTCAACAAACTTTACAAATCATATGGATTATTGTTTTAAAGTTCACAACTTGCCTTGCTTTGATTGGTATATCATATTCAAGTTGTATTTGTAATTACATATGATTTGTCCCCTTATTTCAATCAAATCTATTTTTATGTTTTATGAGCTACATTGTTGATTTGATTGACATCCCTATGCATCACATGTTTAGAGCTAATTAATTTCATACAACTTGTGAATCTTTGATATCTTTAACAAGTTGTTACTTTTGACATGTGACTTGCATCTTTCCTCAATCATAAATGTTTTATGAGCTAAAACTTTCAAAAGCCTTAGGCATACATTTATGAGTTTTCATTTTCAAAGTGATTGAGGACATCACACACACACATCATGTACTTTCATCTTTGCATTCATAGTGTGTGTGTATTAGATTTTCATTTTTATATCCGCCTATTTTAGAGGCAAATGTAATGAGCTTAATTGAATCTCCATCAAGTGTATTATAGACACTAACTTAGTGAGATAACCAACCTATGGTTGAAGAGGTTATTGCTTAGCCTATAAAAGCACAATGTATAGGTTGATGTTAAGCCTTGAAAAACATCATTTGTAAAGGTTATTGCTTAGCCTATTGAAAAGCATAAATAGTGGAAATCCGGTGGGGTGTTGGATCACAAGCCGGTAGTGGATGTAGGCATTGAGGCCGAACCACTATAAATCCTTGTGTGATGGTGCTTGCTTTGTGGTGATTGTTTTTATTAAGCTTCCGCATTTTATTTGTAATCACCTCTTGTGACTAGTTTAAGTTAAAGAAGTTAAAATTTGTTAAAATTGGTCATAATTGAAGCTCACCGTATTCACCCCCCCTCTAGGGTTCGGATCCCCAGGACTTTCAGTAGGTTGTTTGAACTATGTAAGAAACAGGACTGAGTCCATCCATAAGGGATATGGTGGCTTGATCCCATGTTCCTTGAGTGTATCCTCTTCTCTTGCTTTGGCGAGGATGTCGTCCACATCTTTTTCGTAAGAGTGTATGACTCATCGTCTTCTCCATTTATCTTGTCATCTTGATGATTCAGAGGAGGCTGATTATTTGCTTGACGTTGAAAGGCGAGAAGAAGGTTCTCCATCAGAGTCTCAATCCTTTGCTGACCTTGCTCTAATTGTTGGATGCGTGCGGTCGTGTCATCAGGAGATGGATTGCGAGGTGGCTCGGAGTTTGTAACCAGGACATTCATCCCTTGGGATTCGAACAAATAAATTGTCTTGGTGACTGAGCTGGAGCTCATTCTTTTGGAGGAAGAGCTTGAGGAAGGATTACTCCACTGTTCTTGGTTTGAAGGAGTATGGGACTCTTCAGGATGTCTTCATGTCCTTAGTTTCAAAAAATTTCTGAAACAAGACCACATCTATTAGTAATCACAATAATATAATGATCATAAATGGAAAAACTATGGTTTTGTATTTTCAAATCGCTCGAGGGACATGGTCCAACCCAAGCGACTTGAAGAAAGCAAAAATCCATAGAAGGTACTGTTAGGGATTTTGTAGATTGCAATTTGATGGATGCATTATCATTCTAGCATCATTTGTTTTACACACATATGCATTGATTTAAGATATCTTGAAATCTTGTTTTATTCATGCATGGTTTTTAAGAGTTGTAAAAGTATCAATTTATGCATGATTTGTTTTTAAATCTTGGATGCATTTGTTTTTAGAAAAGAGTTTTTAGAAATCAAGCAAGCCATTGGTTTTAAAGTTTCAAATCTTTTTTGGCTTTTTATGTTTCATGTTTTAAAACCCTTAGAATGATTTAAAACATGTTTTTAAGCTTGATTTAGTGGCCCAAATAGTTCCACAAAGAAAAACTTTAAAATTGCAAAAGTGGGATTTTGGGGCCCCGGCAGTGTCGCCGGTCGACCGAGACCTGCTTCCCGGTCGACCGGGAACACTGTAGGCCGTCAGGGCCAAAAGTGCTCCAATGGTCAGAAATTTGACCGTTGTGCCTTCCCGGTCGACCGAGGCCTGTTTGCAGGTCGACCGAGGACTAGCCGTTGGGCACTTTTTGCTATAAATATGAGTTCTTTCCTTTGCCAAAAGTTGGGAATTTTAAGCCCCTCCTTGAGAGGTTTTGAGGCATATTCAAGGGAAAAGAACCAAGGGATGAAGGGGAGCATTAGGAAAGCTAAAGCTTGGATTAATGAAGTTAAATCTCCAAGTAGGCTTTACTTTCCTTAATCATATGTTTTCATGCTTTGTTTTATTTTTGGTAAATCATTTCTAGCATGTTAAACTATGTTTGTGTTGTGTCCTTAACATGTTTTATGTTTTGAGTTGATTTATTGTTTTGGATACAACACCATATGATTCAATCCAAGTAGTACTTAATCTTGGTAAATCTAAGTAGATCATGTTAATGGAAGAACCTTTGAAATTATATGTAACATGATTCCTATACTTGATTGAATCTTTGGTTGTTGTTTTCCATCATAAGAAAATCACTTTCAAAACTATCTTATGTTTTGGACTCAACTTCTTTACAAATCATATGTTTTCATGTTTTGTTTTATCTTAGGTAAATCTTTAGCAACATGATAAACTATGATGTGTTGTATCCTTAGCATGTTCTATATTTTGAATTGATCTATTGTTTTGGATGCATCACCATTGATTCAATCAAAGTAGTACTTTATCTTTGGTAAATCTAAGTAGATCATGTTAATGAAATATGTAACATGATTCATATACTTTGTTGAATCTTTGGTTGTTGTTTTTCCATCATAAGAAAATCTCTTTCAAATGTATCTTATGTTTTGGATTCAACATCTTTACAAATCATATGTGTATTATTGTTTTAAAGTTTCACAACTTGCCTTACTTTGATAGGTATATCACTTTCAAGTTGTATTTATAATTACATATGATTTGTCCCCTCTTATCAATCAAATCTATTTTTATGTTTTGAGCTTCATGTTGATTTGATTGAAATCCCTATGCATCACATGTTTAGAGCTAATTAATTTCATACAACTTGTGTAACTTTGATATCATTAACAAGTTGTTACTTTTAACATGTGATTGCATTCTATCCTCAATCATAAATGTTTTTGAGCTAAAACTTTCAAAAGCCTTAGGCTTACATTTATGAGCTTTCATTTTCAAAATGATTGAGGACCACACACACACACTTCATGTACTTTCATCTTTGCATTCATAGTGTGAGTGTGTATTAGATTTTCACTTCCATATCCGCCTAATTAAGAGGCATTGTAATGAGCTTAATTGAATCTCCATCAAGTGTATGATAGACACTAAATTAGAGAGATGACCAACCTTGTGGTTGAAGAGGTTATTGCTTAGCCTATAAAAGCATAATGGATAGGTTGATGTTAAGCCTTGAAAAACATCAATGTAAAGGTTATTGCTTAGCCTTGGAAAGCATATTGTAAAGGTTATTGCTTAGCCTATTGAAAAGCATAAATAGTGGAAATCCGGTGGGGTGTTGGATCACAAGCCGGTAGTGGATGTAGGCATTGAGGCCGAACCACTATAAATACTTGTGTGATGGTGATTGCTTTGTGGTGATTCTTTTGTTAGCTTCCGCATCTTGTATGATAAATCATCACATGTGACTAGTTTGTTTTAAAGAAGTTAAAATTGTTTAAAATTGGTCATAATTGAAGCTCACCCTATTCACCCCCCTCTAGGGTTCGGATCCCCAGGACTTACAGGTACAATTGTTATGATTGCAAGTATGGTAGGCCCAAAATGAGCATTCTAGTGATTGCTAGAAGCAATTGTAAACCTTAATTCAAATCACTGAGAGAGTGTACTAGCACCGCTAGGCATAAATGTTGGAAATTACAACCATGGAATGGACACGAGATGGGATTTTTGAAAGGCCAAGATTGGATTCATCAAAGAGAGCAAATGGTTTTCCCATCCGGAAGCCGACTCAAACATTTCTGGGGGCTTCGTTCCAAAAGGGAAGGGATAAAAATTTCTCGAATTTGAACCCAAAAGTGACGAAAGTTTTTTATTTAAAAAAAAAACTCTAAAGATTGAAGAGTACAACTAGGCCTCCTGATTCGGTCTTAGGATTACTTAATGAACCCATTTGAAGGACCCTTCCCTAGAACAGCCTAGCCATCTCCACACTTTGGACAAGGCTTTTCTTGAATCAATCGTGGTCAAAGAACGCAATTGGTGCAACCTTAGTGACCTTTGCCTCTTTTTTCTTTATTTTTTAAAGATCCCTAATGGACTCATCGAAGAGAAAAGATGGCCCATTCCTCGATATGAACGTTAGCCTCAAACGATTTTCGCGAGCTATTGTCCAAAAAAGAAAGGATCAAGGTTTCTTAAAGTTGAATCCAAAATGAGAAATCAGAATTTTTTTTAAAAGAAAGAGTGGAAATAAACTCAAAGATAGAATTAGTAATTTCCAAAAATTCCCTTCTCATTTTTTAGATGCAAAATCCAGCATAGGCCACCAACTAGAAAGGAGCCAAAGAATCTAGAAAAGAAGTATAAGCATAGAGCAAAAGATAGATATACGAATATTTCTTTTCTAAGCATCATGTTCTCAAATAAACGAGTCCCACCAGGTGTGCCAACTTGTGTTAGATTGTGTGGTCTCAATCCATCAGATGATGTAATAAATTGATTAATTTCTTTATTTATCAATAAAATCATGCTTTCCTTTCATGAGATGAATGGTGTTTTATTACTTAATGCACATGATCAATACATATGACATGATGGTTCATGAGATGAACTGGGTCCCATTAGTAAATTAGTTGTGATATATGTATATGGATGAGATCCACATACGGGAGACATGTGTCACAAATCTTATATTTAAATATGTTCACAACCTGTGATGAGACTGGGCTTTTCATCTGATAAGGTTGCAAAACTTTGATAACTATGAGATAGTGTGATTTGTCTCGATCATCAGAAAGTAAGATTCTGGATCACGGTGCTGGTACGTTGGATGTATTAAAGGACCATGAGAAGCACCTTATTGAAAGTCCTGGGATCCTAACCCTAGAGGGGGGGGGGGTAATAGGGTGAGCTACAATATGTGACCAATTTAGACCAATTTTAATTTCTTCAAAATAAACTAGTCACAAGTGATGATTTACCAAACAAGATGCGGAAGCTAACAAAAGAAATCACCACAAGCATGCACCATCACACAAGGATTTATAATGGTTCGGCCTCAATGCCTACATCCACTACCGGCTTGTGATCCAACACCCCACCGGATTTCCACTATTTATGCTTTTCAATAGGCTAAGCAATAACCTTTACAATGTTGTTTTTCTAGGGTAAACAACAACCTTTACAAGATGCTTTTCCAAGGCTAAGCAATAACCTTTACAAATGAAAGATTTCTCTAAGAAGGTGTCTATACAAAAACACTCTAAGAGATACAATTTAAGCTCAATATATTTGCCTCTAAAATAGGCGGATATGAAAGTGAAAAACCAACTCACACAAACACTAAACAAATGCAAAGATGTATGCTCATGATGTGTGTGTGTGTGATAACTTCAATCAAGTTTAAAAAGTAAGCTCAATCAGTATATGCTCAAAGCATTTAAAAGTTTAAGGCACATAAAAGATTTTGATTGAAGTGAAATGCAAATCACATGTATGGATACAAACTTGTTAATGATATGAAAATCAAAGGCTCACAAGTTGTATGAAATTAATTAGCTGTAAACATGTGATGCATGTGCAATGTTGTTTTCAAAACCAAACTTAACTAAAGTTTGAATGAATGAAAACAACAAATAAATATTCAACCAAGTAAAAGAATCATGCTATAAAAGAAAACAAAGATTTTGGCTAAGCATGATTAAGAAAGATTTTAAAATAACTTGGATTGAAATCAAAGTGAAGAATCCATGTAAGTCCATGGGGATCCGAACCCTAGAGGGGGGGTGAATAGGGTGAGCTCCAATTATGACCAATTTTAACAATTTTAACTTCTTAAAAACAAACTAGTCACATGTGATGATTTATCATACAATATGCGGAAGCTAACAAAAACAATCACCACAAAGCAATCACCATCACACAAGTATTTATAGTGGTTCGGCCTCAATGCCTACATCCACTACCGGCTTGTGAACCACCACCCCACCGGATTTCCACTATTTATGCTTTTCAAATAGGCTAAGCAATAACCTTTACAATATGCTTTCCAAGGCTAAGCAATAACCTTACAATGATGCTTTTCCAAGGCTAAACATCAACCTATACACTATGCTTTTAAAGGCTAAGCAATAACCTCTTCAACCACAAGGTTGGTTATCTCTCTAATTTAGTGTCTTTAATACACTTGATGGAGATTCTATTTAGCTCATTACAATGCCTCTTAAATAGGCGGATATGGAAGTGAAATACAAATACACACTCACACTATGAATGCAAAGATGAAAACAAATGAAGTGTGTGTGTGTGATCCTCAATCATTTTGAAAATGAAAGTTCATAAATGTAAGCCTAAGGCTTTTGAAAGTTTTAGCTCATAAAACATTTATGATTGAGGATGTAATGCAATCACATGTTAAAAGTAACAACTTGTTAATGATATCAAAGTTACACAAGTTGTATGAAATGGATTAGCTCTAAACATGTGATGCATAGGGATGTCAATCAAATCAACAATGAAGCTCAAAACATAAAAATAGATTTGATTGAAAAGAGGGGACAAATCATATGTAATTATAAATACAACTTGAAAAAGATTTACCTATCAAAGTGATGCAAGTTGTGAAACTTTAAAACAATAATACACATATGATTTGTAATGATGTTGAATCCAAAACATAAGATACATTTGAAAGAGATTTTCTTATGATGGAAAACAACAACCAAAGATTCAACAAAGTATATGAATCATGTTACATATTTCATTAACATGATCTACTTAGATTTACCAAAGATAAAGTACTACTTTGATGAATCAATGGTGATGTATCCAAAACAATAGATCTATTCAAAATATAACACATGCTAAGGATACAACACATCATAGGTTAACATGTTACTAAGATTTACCAATGATAAAACAAAACATGAAAACATATGATTTGTAAAGAAGTTGAGTCCAAAACATAAGATACTTTTGAAAGTGATTTTCTTATGATGGAAAACAACAACCAAAGATTCAACCAAGTATAGGAATCATGTTACATATGATTTACCAAGTTTCTTTCATTAACATGATCTACTTTGATTTACCAATTCAAGTACTACTTGGATTGAATCATATGATGTTGTATCCAAAACAATAAATCAACTCAAAACATAAAATATGTTAAGGACACAACACAAACATAGTTTAACATGCTAGAAATGATTTACCAAAAATAAAACAAAAGCATGAAAACATATGATTAAGGAAGGAAGAGCCTACTTGGTGGTTTAACTTCATTAATCCAAGCTTTAGCTTTCCTAATCATCCCCTTCATCCCTTGGTTCTTTTCCCTTTTGATATGCCTCAAATCCTCTCAAGGAGGGGTTAAAAAATTCCCAACTTTTGGTAAGGGAAAGAACTCATTTTATAGCCAAAAAGGTCCAACGGCTATATCCTCGGTCGACCGGCACACAGGCCTCGGTCGACCGGGAAGGCACAACGGTCAGATTTCTGACCGTTGGAGGTTTCAGTGCAAAAATGCAGTTTTTACCTCCAGTTGTCTCGGTCGACCGAGACCTGTGTCTCGGTCGACCGGCGACACTGCCGGGACTCCCCCCTATTTGCAAAAAATGCAACTTTTGCATATTTGAAGGTTTTTCTTTGGGGGACCTTTTGGCCACTAAATCAAGCTTGGAAAACATGTTTTAAGGATTCTAAAGGTTTTTAAAACATGCCATAAAAAGCCTAAAATGTTTCAAAACTTTTTAAAACAAGGCTTGCTTGATTTCTTTGAAAACTCTTTTCTAAATCAAATGCATCCAAGATTGAAACCAAAACATGCATAAATCAATACTTTTACAAAACTAAAAAGTAATGCATGAATAAAACAAGATTTCAAGTTTATTTAAAACCAATGCAAGTGTGTAAATCAAATGATGCTAGAATGATAATGCAACCATCAAATTGCAATCTAGAAAATTCCTAACAATCTCCCCCTTTGCAATTTGATGGCAAACACACTCACCACTGAATAAACACACTGAGTCTTCAGCTCCCCCACAGCTGGACAAGGCTTGAAATCTTCTTGGATGCTTCTTCTCATAGCTTGGGCTCTTGGACTTCAATCTTCATGATGCTTGGAGCTTGATCAACCTTCAAGCTTTCTTTCTTCTTTCTTTCTTTATCCAAGCATCTTCTTTAGCTCCAAGCTTCTTTCTTCTATTAGCTCTCCCCCTTTGACCATGCCTCTTTCTCCCTTTATGCATTCTCTCCCTTTGTAGAAGATCATACATAACTCTCCCCTTTGGAAGCTTGGACTTTCTCTTCACCCTTTTGAGAACTTGCATAATTTCTCCCCCTTTGCCATTAAATTGCAAAGGTACCTACACACATGAAACAAGGAAAATACCATTAGTAGCACCTGTTAACATAATGAAATCGAAAATGAAATACATAACAGGCTATCATGTGAGGTAGTAGTCTCTAAGGGCTCAAAGGCAATCCTAGGGTCAATTTGATCACAACTAATACTTCCTATGAAGGTTTACACTCCCCCTCAATCCATTATCTCCTTTTGTCAAACTTTTGACAAAGATTTAACTATTAGGTACAAGAAGAAGATGGTTTAACCAAGTGAGGGTCAACTTCAAGGAAAGGATTAGATTCATATAACTATAAAGCTCAATATGATCAAATTACCAAAAGAGAGCTAGGTCTATGGGAAAAGCAATCATGGATATCAATTGGACAAACAAGGAATACCAATTGAGATTTAGGATATGACTTAATAAATCAATCACTCTAAAATGGATTTAAAAGTATACCTATTATGAGAAATCCAAATTAGAGCTATCCATGATATGGGGTTTATTAAACATAGCATCAAATAATCTAACTATTGAAAAACATATGCTATGTAAGTTTTGAACTCATTTCATTCAATCAATAAATATGACTATTAAAGTGCATGAAAGAGTGAAATGAAATTCAATCATGAAGCCAACCTCAAATAATAACCAACCAATATTATTAACACATAAACATGGTGGTCATAAGATATACCTATATGAGCAAAAGAGGTGGCAACATGAGCATTATGATGCTAATGGTGTGTGACATGGGACAATCATATTACTTATCAAGTTCAATCCAATGCACACAAGTTTTATCACATTCACAAGAAATCAAATCAATCAAACAATATACCAATTGAATCCAATTGAATTTGATAACATGATAAAGAGCAAGAATGTGACAAAATTCCATCAAGCATCATAAATGCATATTCATCACTTTTAAAGATATAACTATTGAGCATAGTGATGAACAAGAGAAATTGCAATGCAAAAAGATATGACTTGGTAAAGCATGCAATTTCCAAAGTGTCTAAATCATATGAATTCAACATCTAAGATATCCATCAAACATATAGAAATATGAGAAATGGGTTTCAAAGAGTTTCATATGATTAAGAACACTACTTATGAAGTTGAAACATGTATAAGAATGAAATCACTTAGAGAATACACATGAATCAACATCATAACCATCCAAATAGAAATAACTAGAGTGCAAAGAGGATGGATTTGAGTTCTAGTATGGTTTCTACAAATATAATAAATACCACAACCATACATAGAACACTTTGACATTTGCATAGAGAGGATTAATCAACACTCAAGATCTAACTCATACCAATCATTAAAAAGAATATTACTATTTAGGCACAAGAAGGTATGAAGTTAAAAGGATCAATCTATCATGTAACATCTCCACTCTTAGCAAATGTACTAAGCTTACAATGCAATGGAAAAGGATATGTGGTTTATACCAAATGAACTTAGCACATAAAATCACATATGTACTTATAAAGCTCAAATACAAGATTTTACTATAAAGCACATAAACACTCATTAATTTGCATTAATGAAACTATATACCAAAATAGGCACAAACATGCAAATCAATGAAACCATATCCAACCATGCAATGTAAGACAACAAAATCAATTTGCATAAAGAATGTAACTCAAAGAGCAAAGATGCAAATTGTTTGTAAAAATTATTTCCTTTCAAATGATACAATCATAATTAGGCACAAGGAAATAAATTCAAGGAAAATGCTTCTAAAAATACAACCAATAAGGCTTAGAACATTTTCCAAAGTTTCTCAAATCACTACAATTTATGAAATTCCAACAAAGAATCATTTATAGAATTAAGAGCAAGTGATTTTGAAAAACAAGAAGTGTACTATTGTAAAGTTTTCAAATTATAAAACAATAGACACTTACTAAGTTTCCATACCAAGAGATATAACTTTGAAAACTCAATGGAAAACTAAAATAGCTTCAAATCATTTGATTTACAAAAAGGATGTAACTATGACAAACATCAAATGATTTTACAACATCAATTGATCATGAAAAACTAGCTATGAAAGCATTTGTAATCACAATCAATTGATCATGAATAGATATGCACTACAAGGAATATAACTATATGATCAAAATGCAAATCCATCATGAAAAGGTTGCAATCAAAGGATTTTGAAAACCATGAGATATAACTATAAAAGTTCATGAAGACAAAATCAAATGATCACATAGAAACATTGCATTTTAAAAGATGTGACTATAAAGAAACAAAATGCAAATGTACTATGACCAACAAATAGATATAACTAAAAAGCATAGGTTGGTCTAGGGGTATCAAGGCCTTAAGGTTACTCAAATAGTCTACCTTTGAAAATTCACCTAAGGTCTTGAAAAGGTTGTCCAAGAGAGATAATTTTGAGGACTCACCAACTCTTAAAGATATAACTTGAAAAAGACTAAGAGTGGTGCAATGAGGCTAGGGAAAATAAAACATTTTCAAACATAGTGGAAATCTTTAAAAAGATATGCATTAAATCACAACACTAGGGTTCAAATCTAGCAAGGATCAACTCCGGGTTGTTAAGCCCTAAAATGGAGTAACCCGCTCTGATACCACTTGTAAGTCCATGGGGATCCGAACCCTAGAGGGGGGGTGAATAGGGTGAGCTCCAATTATGACCAATTTTAACAATTTTAACTTCTTAAAAACAAACTAGTCACATGTGATGATTTATCATACAATATGCGGAAGCTAACAAAAACAATCACCACAAAGCAATCACCATCACACAAGTATTTATAGTGGTTCGGCCTCAATGCCTACATCCACTACCGGCTTGTGAACCACCACCCCACCGGATTTCCACTATTTATGCTTTTCAAATAGGCTAAGCAATAACCTTTACAATATGCTTTCCAAGGCTAAGCAATAACCTTACAATGATGCTTTTCCAAGGCTAAACATCAACCTATACACTATGCTTTTAAAGGCTAAGCAATAACCTCTTCAACCACAAGGTTGGTTATCTCTCTAATTTAGTGTCTTTAATACACTTGATGGAGATTCTATTTAGCTCATTACAATGCCTCTTAAATAGGCGGATATGGAAGTGAAATACAAATACACACTCACACTATGAATGCAAAGATGAAAACAAATGAAGTGTGTGTGTGTGATCCTCAATCATTTTGAAAATGAAAGTTCATAAATGTAAGCCTAAGGCTTTTGAAAGTTTTAGCTCATAAAACATTTATGATTGAGGATGTAATGCAATCACATGTTAAAAGTAACAACTTGTTAATGATATCAAAGTTACACAAGTTGTATGAAATGGATTAGCTCTAAACATGTGATGCATAGGGATGTCAATCAAATCAACAATGAAGCTCAAAACATAAAAATAGATTTGATTGAAAAGAGGGGACAAATCATATGTAATTATAAATACAACTTGAAAAAGATTTACCTATCAAAGTGATGCAAGTTGTGAAACTTTAAAACAATAATACACATATGATTTGTAATGATGTTGAATCCAAAACATAAGATACATTTGAAAGAGATTTTCTTATGATGGAAAACAACAACCAAAGATTCAACAAAGTATATGAATCATGTTACATATTTCATTAACATGATCTACTTAGATTTACCAAAGATAAAGTACTACTTTGATGAATCAATGGTGATGTATCCAAAACAATAGATCTATTCAAAATATAACACATGCTAAGGATACAACACATCATAGGTTAACATGTTACTAAGATTTACCAATGATAAAACAAAACATGAAAACATATGATTTGTAAAGAAGTTGAGTCCAAAACATAAGATACTTTTGAAAGTGATTTTCTTATGATGGAAAACAACAACCAAAGATTCAACCAAGTATAGGAATCATGTTACATATGATTTACCAAGTTTCTTTCATTAACATGATCTACTTTGATTTACCAATTCAAGTACTACTTGGATTGAATCATATGATGTTGTATCCAAAACAATAAATCAACTCAAAACATAAAATATGTTAAGGACACAACACAAACATAGTTTAACATGCTAGAAATGATTTACCAAAAATAAAACAAAAGCATGAAAACATATGATTAAGGAAGGAAGAGCCTACTTGGTGGTTTAACTTCATTAATCCAAGCTTTAGCTTTCCTAATCATCCCCTTCATCCCTTGGTTCTTTTCCCTTTTGATATGCCTCAAATCCTCTCAAGGAGGGGTTAAAAAATTCCCAACTTTTGGTAAGGGAAAGAACTCATTTTATAGCCAAAAAGGTCCAACGGCTATATCCTCGGTCGACCGGCACACAGGCCTCGGTCGACCGGGAAGGCACAACGGTCAGATTTCTGACCGTTGGAGGTTTCAGTGCAAAAATGCAGTTTTTACCTCCAGTTGTCTCGGTCGACCGAGACCTGTGTCTCGGTCGACCGGCGACACTGCCGGGACTCCCCCCTATTTGCAAAAAATGCAACTTTTGCATATTTGAAGGTTTTTCTTTGGGGGACCTTTTGGCCACTAAATCAAGCTTGGAAAACATGTTTTAAGGATTCTAAAGGTTTTTAAAACATGCCATAAAAAGCCTAAAATGTTTCAAAACTTTTTAAAACAAGGCTTGCTTGATTTCTTTGAAAACTCTTTTCTAAATCAAATGCATCCAAGATTGAAACCAAAACATGCATAAATCAATACTTTTACAAAACTAAAAAGTAATGCATGAATAAAACAAGATTTCAAGTTTATTTAAAACCAATGCAAGTGTGTAAATCAAATGATGCTAGAATGATAATGCAACCATCAAATTGCAATCTAGAAAATTCCTAACAATCCAGTCTAACTCAGATCAAAGATTAAAAGAAGAATGGATTCAACACATCATAGTTATCATGCTAAAAATCATTTACCAATAATTTAAACAAAGCATATAACATTTGATTAGTAAAAGTAAAGCTTACTTAGAGATTTAACTTCATTGATCCAAGCTTTAGCTTCACTAATGACCCCTTGGTCTCTCTTAGTTCATCCCCTTTTCTTTGTCTCAAAACACCTCGAGAGTGGCTCTTGGTTCATTTATTTTTCAACAACTTTTTCCAAAGGAATGAACTTGTATTTATACTAAAAAATTGAGTTCCTGCGTCTCCCTGGTCGACCTGCCCTCTTCTCGGTTGACCTGGCCTTCAACAGTCATAAATCTGACCGTTTGAAAAAATAGCCAACGGCTCTTTCCTGGTCGACCGGCCACACTGCGGGTCAACCCGGGCCTGGGACCAAAATTCCCTAAAATTCCATTTTTCAAAGAGATTTCTTGTGGGAACTTTTGGGCCATTAAATCAAGCTTTGAATCATGATTTAAATCAAACTAAGAGGCTTAAAATCATGAAATACAAAACGCCTAAAATGATTTGAAAGATTTAAAACATAGGCTTGCTTGATTTCTAAAACTTCTTTTCAAAACTAATTGCATCCAAGTTTTAAAAACAAAACATGCACAAAACAATATTTCTACAAGTCTTAAAAACAATGCATGTGTAAATCAAGATTTCAAGATTTTATAAATCAATGCAAGTGTGAAAATTCAAATGATGCTAAAGTGTTAATGCATCCATCAAATTGCAATACACAAAATCCCTAACACTTATGAATATTGTCTTGATTTTAAGGTCTACTCTCATAATTCCTTGGCAATAGGCTCTCAATCCTGAAACATTGATGAACTCAAGTTTCCATCTATTCATTTGCTTTGAGTCACGAATGAGTGAAGCCAACTGTAGGTTAACACGTCAGTGTCTTGGGTACATGATAGTAGGACTGTGGGAACATTCAGTGGTCAAGATGGAATCTATCTATATTATCCCCTTGTGCCAATTAATGGATTTTTCATTAGTAAGTGTGCACCCATCTCGATTAAGAGTTAATTGGATGGTACTGATGATCACTGTGATTAATTGGGGCTTAAGGATAATAAGATGTGGATCTAAGATTGGATGAGACAGATTTATTCCAATTGATACATGGATATTGATAGAGGGGCCTACTTGTGGTAATTGGGAAGTTTAGGGTTTTCTTTGTAATTCATTTTTAAGATTGGAGTGCAATTGCATTTATATAGTGGTGTTATTTGCAAATAACTGTGGGCCCATATTGCACATGAGATGTGGGGTCATGGTGTCCTAGTTGGAGCTAGCTTTCTATGGAATCCCTAGTGATCCCCACGTGAGCCTAAGTTATTAGAAATATACTAATCCTACTTGAACTCTAAAAGGACGGAATTAGAAAGTTACTATTTCTATTTGAAGTATGACTTCTAATAGTGGTAATAGTATGTTACTAATTGTTGTGGAAGTGAGACTTCTATGATAATTAGAAAGGAGAAAGTTACTAATTTTTTGGAAGTAGGACTTCTAGTTAATTAGCAACGAAAGGAGTTTTGAAAGATATATAAAGAGAAGGAGAGAGGGTTGGACGCCCACAATCTTGGAGTCCACGCCCAACCCTCTCAAGTGCAAGTGTTGCACAACTCTTTTTCTTCTCTTCCCTCTTTTAGTTCCTTGGAGTTTCTAGTAGGATTTTCTCTTGGAGTTTCCACCAAGCTTCTTGAGAAAAGAGATCTGATAGCGGGTCATAGCGTGTAAGACAAAAAGGTCTTGGAGATCCTCAATTTCTTCAAGAAGAGTTCTTGATCTAGTTGATTGTCTTCTTCTTGATTAGAGCACTACCGGGCTCCAAAGGTATAATCTACTTCTCTAATTGTTGTGGATTATTTTTGTAGCATGGTGCTGCTGATTTCTATCTTTTAGATAGGTTTTATTGTTGTACTTGATTCATGAGATGGATGGATTGCATCCTGGATATGGTTTTATGGCCTTATGGGTACTTGATCCCTGAGTCAAGTGGGTCAAAATTTTTGAAAATCTATCCATGAGGCCCACCTACTTCCAACAACTTGATGGTCTCGCTTTTTCGCTCGCAGGACTACCGGAGTTAGCCGACGTGAGAGTCTGTCGGGTCCAACCCTTTCGTGACCGGAGACAAAGCAAACATAAACATTTTTTATACGGGTATGCCAGATTTTCTATTTTACTTGGAATTGACAGGTGGTGGTCCGTAGATCCACATTCGTAAGTAGAAAATGAAATAAACTTTTTTTTTCTAGTTTTCCATTGCACATATATTTAAGAAACGAGACATGGTTTGTTTTGAATGCAGTGAAAGGCGATTTTCATTTGTTTGCCGTGAAAGACGATTTTTCCATGAAAGGCAAAAAAATACAAACTACAATGAAAAACAAGAAAATGAAATCTAACTTCTCAGGAGATTGTGGGGACTCGTTCAGATTGACGGTCGCAAGCCATGTGTGGACTTCGCCATCATCTTTCAAATGAGAACAGAGGATGCTCTTGATTCCCTTGGCTCAGCTTAAACCTCAGATTTTTAGAGGATAAGTTCCAAGAGGAGGTCCTATATCCAATAAAAAGCTAAGTAGATGGGCTGAAATGCCATGTCTAAGCCATGGAGACAGAAGGAGAAGGCCTTGGGGGGGCGGGGGGTGAACCCCCAAAGGACTTTAGTCACTTTGTAGTTGCAGTTGCTATAGAACTTCTTCAAGGGAGGAGAGGTCGTTGTAGCAACTTTTGCAGAGCTTTCTCTTGTGTATAGATCTTTTGGTTGATTTTTCCGGGATCCTTTCTTGTTGGAATGACCTCCTTTTATAGGCCTTTGGTGGCCATGAGGAGGATTTATGAGCTTTTAATGTATTAAAGCCACATAATGGGAGGATTTACAAGTTTTAAATTCATTATTTTGTAACTCATTTTTCCCGGCTTCTGATTGGCCGATGGAGAATTAAGGGCTTTTAATTGCCTTTAAGCTCCATGATGGGAGGAGTCACGAGGTTTAATGCCATGATTTTGGATGACTTGTAACTCTTTTTTCTTTGCTTCTGATTGGGCTGTTCAAAATAATGAGTAATTGACCACAATAACTTGTCATAAAATGGGCCATTAGCTGCATTAAGTGGTCGCCGAGGCCTTTGAAGAGTCACGGGCTGTGCCACATCTTTTGGAATTCTCTTTACGATGATCACTGATGGATCTTCATGCTGACCGATGTCGGATGTCGCGACCCCGGACCTGGAATCCGAAGGACGGATCCGGGATCGGGACGATTACATCTGAAATGATGGTGAATAGAACCACACATCTGTTTAAATGATAACAACATACATTTTATTCAATTTCCCACAGGTGTCCGCGGTGAGGATATTACAACCATAAATGAATATTTCTTTTAAGTGCGGAAGCGTGTAGCAAATCAAATAGTCAAACCATCCTTGGTCATAAAGATAATAACACAAGTCCAAAATACTCTATCAGAATGAGCAATGAACATTAGCATGTTACCCAAAGTAAGTTAAAGTTTATACAAATATCATTTGATTACATTTCCCCAAAAATAGAGGCCAACCAGGCCAATATAACAAATACCAATCCAAAGAATGGTTAAAAGTTTCCCAAAATGTAAAGTCTCTCATAGCAACCGAACGTCTACATGACGTCATCGGACTGCTGCGGTTCTACGACCGCCTCCTCAAGCTCCTCCTCGGGATAACCAACAACGGGACCTGGGTACCAAAGAGTAGGTCAAACACGACGGTTTGGCAAATGGAGGAAAATACAACGACAAGATGATAATAAAAGAATATACCTTCAAAACATGTAAACCTGTTTAGATAAGAATTTCTATGAAGGAGATAAAACATTTATTCAATTTCGAGAATGCAATGTAAAACATGTAAGGTGACCAAGGAAACGGGAAACAAGCAAGATGGCGACCACACGAAGCTAAGTCCTCTATCACTAAAGCGATAGAGCAATAACTTGGCACTGATCTCAGTCACTCTAGGTGAGGAGAAACAGTGGATCTCATATAAATACATATACATATACAATACTATACATGACCGCGGTAGCGAGCCGGGCATCGAGGACCACAATAGCAATCTGCGGCTTCGGGACAAGACCACGGTAATAACCGGGTAGCGGGATCCAGACTGCAGCTGGCGGGACAAAAGGGGGATCTCCAAGTCGGTGGATCAGACCAACAGGGTTATCCAAGCTTATTGGTGCCGACTCATAGGTCAAATACAATCGAGACATATGCAAGTAAATCAAGTACAAATACATAAACAAACGGGCAAGACGGGGGTGCTCAAGGGCACACTGTCATATCATGTGGTGCAATGCACTTCGGGTCAAGTAACCATTTCCAGTGTACATTAATGCTTTCGGGAAAACAAAACATATAGTATAAATCTCGGGATTGATAAGGTACAATAAACAATTGGGATTTATGTGTAAAGTATCGGGTTCAAAATTTGTTTAAAGTGAATAGGGACCCAATCTAATAACCATTTGGTACTCTTTGAGTTTGGGGACATTCCGGGCTCCTTATACACTTTGAATTTTTTAAAACTTCAATTGAAATCTTTGTGATATGGTTTCTTCCTCAAATGGCCTCATACAATGCTTAGCAAGTCCTCTTGACATAGAGGGTTCCCAAAGAATAGCCCCAAACCATTAAAATAGTTCAGCATTGTCCCAACATAGCCCTGCCCCAACGGGGCCCATCGCTCGAGCGGACTGGAGGGTTCGCTCGAGCGAGTCGCTCTCTGGAATGGTTGTCTGGGTGGGTCCGCTCTAGCGAAGTTGAGGTCGCTTGAGCGAACTCATTGGGTCGAGCGAATATTTAAATGCGTTCGAACGGACAACTCTCTGGAATGAGTTCTGGGATGTCCGCTCGAACGACCAGGGGTCCGCTCGAGCGACCAAGCTACTGGAATACTCCGAACCGTTCTCTGGACAGGTCGCTCGAGCTAAATGTCATGGTCGCTCGAGCGAACTGTCCAGAAACCAACTCCGGACCAGTTCAGCTCCTCTATAACTCTTCCTTTTACAACCCCTTTTTAGCCACTTTTATACATCAATTGAGGAGTATAAATCTCCATTCAAACAACCTCCAATCTCCAACAACATCCATCCCATTCTCCTCCATCAACAACACATTCAATACAAGGGAAAAGGAAAAGGAAACCATTTCACACAACATACATATTTGAAACAAAACAAGAAGACATTAATTGCTATAAACCAACACTTCTCTATAACCATAAATGCACTAATAAGGCTCTTCATGAGCATTTATTTCAAAGCAAGACAACAATAAATAGGCATGAGTGAAATTTAATAAAACCAACTACACTTCTCATAAACACAATGAAAACTCTTAAAAGATCATATATTCCACTTGCCTTGGGTCTTCTAGTCAAGTAAATCAAGCTCTAATACTCCTCCAAGCAAGGAATCCAAGCTATGAACAAAAACCCCCAAAACAAACAAACCCTAAAAGAGTCAAAACAATGAAATGGCAAGGAAACCTTTCAATAATGAAGGTGAAGCTTCTCTAGGGCTAGAGGAACACAAATCTAGAAGGAGGGAAAGATTACTTACTTGAAAGGTCCTCTAATGGCAATGGTGAGCTCAAAGAAGATATTGGAAATGGAGGTTTTTCCCACAAGACTATTGAAAGAAAGCTCTCAATGAGGTGAAGAAGATGATGACCTCAACTCTCCTATTGGTGCAAGCTTGGGAGTGGATTGAGGAAGAAGAAGCAAGAAGAAGAAAGAGCTGCTCCCAAAACCCTAGGTTTTCTCTCTTGTGCTGGAAAAAGGTAATGGAAGGGAAAGGGTCTCCTTATAAACAAGTGGGGAGTGGGCTCCACCACTAACCAATCTAATTGGGCTGAAATCATCTCTTTCGGGACCTCGGATGAATTCGATGAAGAAGGAAGAAATGATCGTCGAAATATCTAGTTTCCAAAAAGTATATGTTTTGCGGGTTTCGAGAATATCAAGTTTTGGGTACAGATTTTGTGTGCAATGACTGATTTGCCCTCAAGGCCAGGAAATCGGGTTTCGGGATCTCGAACGGGGACGGGATCAACATGAAAGTTGAAGGGATTAACAATACCAATAAAACGAGATTAAAACCATGAATGCAAAATCTCCGATAAATCCCAAACAAAGGTAATAACATAAAAAGGAACCCCAAAGGGCCCTACTAACACAAGGCAATCAAAATTCCCCAAAACTATATCAAAAGCTATTCCAAACCCAACTTAGCCAAAATCACTAAACAAGCTTAGAACTAACACGCAACTTAATTAGTACTAATTGGGTTCTCTCGGGTCAAGGTCTTACATCGGATGACCATGCAACTTCAGGCATTGATTGCTACTAGTGGGCCAATACCATCTGTCCCGTAATTTCTTTATTGATTGGGCAGAAAGTGTACTTTCTTGGTTGGTCGGTTGGTGATTTTGAAGCGATCGATAAGGATTTAATGCTTTTGATGGTGGATTCATGATGTTGACAAAGATCAACGGATTTCGTGCTTCGAAAATCATATTCTTGAAAAACTACAAAGGCCAGACACCTCGAAATGCGAAAAGGGACCAAAAAATGGTCTTTCTGCAAAATTCCGACGACCATCTACTAATGGTCGTCGTGACCATGGGGGTTTTTGCCCTTTTGGTAGCTGATTTTCGTTCGTCTTTCTGGTTTTTTTTTTTTTTTCTTCACTATTTTTCCTGACACCTTTGTACATATTTTGGTCTGATTTCCCAGCAGAAAACTTGACGAGAAGCCTTACATATTGGAGAGCAAAGTTTCCAATTTTTTGGGAAAGCCGAAGACTTTGTCGCGCAGAGTTGCCGATTTGCCGTGAAAAGCCAAAACTGGGTCAAATGATGTCGGAATGTCCTGAGATTTGAGGTGAATCCTCCTGAGCAATAAATGAGACCAACCGTAGGCTCTTGTTTGAGTTTTGAAGCCGTGTGGGGTCCTATCGCCAGTAGACTTGATTTTGTTGTGAGGTAGATGCCGTGCTTTGATGTACTGTCAACTGATGTCCGATTGACCTGAAATTTGACATGGAGGCTATTGGAGTCATTTTGAGACGATTCATTAGCTCCGATTTGAAAACCATGCTCCCGGGGAGCTCCGTTGCCGGGAGGCCTGATTTGGCTTCCGAGAGTCAAAGTCTGGTAAAATGTTGTTGAAATGACCTGAAACTTGACTGTAGTCCTTTGGAAGCATTTTGAAGTCACCCATGTGCTCTATTTGATGAGTGATGGCCTCGGTAGTTATCGCCGCTGAGAGGCCTTATTTTGCTGCTCGAGGATTGATGTAGGGTCAAACGTTGTTGGTTCGACCTAAAATTTGACATGGAGCCTTTCGGAGGTATTTTGAGATCATCCATAGGCTCAAATCAAAGATCTAATGTCTTCAACACTGTTGCCGCCGAGAGCTCCCGTTCAGCCGCTGGAAGAGTGAAGTGAGGCCAAATAACGTCGAAGTGGCCCGAAACTTCATGTATACTCTTCATTCGACTGTTTTGAAGAATCTTGCAGTTTTTGTTTGACTCTGATAAGATTTGACACTTGAAGTGGGATTACCTGTTTGTGGTAGGATGTGATTTCATATAGCTTTTTTATGTTGAAGAGCCAAAGTGACATTTTTGGTGTTAACAATTGCGATTTTAAACCATGGGCAATAGGACCCCAAACGGCTTCAAAATTCAAAACTAAGCCTATGGTTGGTCTTATTTCTTGCCCAAGAAGCATCACCTCTAATTTCAGATCATTCCGACATCGTTTGACCTAGTTTTGACTTCTGGCAGCAAATCGACACCCTTGCGCGACAAAGTCTTCTACTTTCCTGGAAAATTAGAAACTTCGCCTTCCATTTTGCGTGGCTTCTCGTCAAATTTTCTGTAGGGAAATCATGCCAAAATTTGTACAAAATTACCAAGAAAAAGAATGTCAAAAAGAAAAAGTTTGAAAAACCAGAAAAGGCCGAAAAACGCGACCAAAAGGGGCAAGCATGCCTCGGTTGCCGCCAACGCTGGAAATCCGGGTCATCGGATTTCGACGAAAACCCATTTTTTGGGACTTTTTCTTTTTTCCGAGCTATTTGGCCTCTATTAATTACACATTATCATGGACGGCACAATCAGAATCCAAGAAGGAGAATTTACAAATCAAAGCAATTATGGCATTAGACTATGTAACTCCAATTATGAAGGTTAAATGCAAATAGAAGGCCATTATTCTCCAACGGTCAATCAAAATTGAAGAAAAAAGAGTTACAAAAATATAAATTAATGCAATTAATGCAATTTAAAACCCATCATGGAGCATTAATGCAATTAATGCATTTAAAACCCATAAATCTCCCCCACACCCACCAAAACCTATAAAAGGAGGCCATTTCCACCATTCCAAGGCATGATGTGCAAAATTCTACAGAAAATTTCCATCGTTGTTACGACGCTCCAACAACGATTTCTCCTCCGTTGAAGAAGCTTCGCAACATACACCGCCACAAGGTGATTGAAGATCTTTGGGGGGCCACCCCCCAAGGCCTTCTCCTTCTATCTCCATGGCTTAGACATGGTTTTCTCGCCCATCTGCTTAGATTTTTATTGGATATATGATCTCATCTTGATCCTTGTTCTCTAAAAATCTGAGGTTCAAGCCGAGCCAAGAGAATCAAAAGCATCCATTGTTACTATTTGAAGGATGATGACAAAGCTTAAACATGACTCGCGACCGTCAATCTGAACAAACGAGTCCCCACAATCTCTTGTGAAGTCAAATTTCCTTTTCTTTCTTCTCATTGTATTTGTATTTTTAAAAAAGAGACATATATATAAACATACAAGTCTTGTCCTTTCTTTTGATGAGAATTGTAAATCGCCTTCTGCGACAAAACACAAAATCGCCTTTCACGGCATATCCAAATTCTAAATTATGTCTCTTTTCTTAACACATGTGTAATGAAAGTTAAAAAAAAAATATTATCTTTTATACTTGAAAAGGTGGATCTATGGATCATCGCTTGTTATTTTTAAGTAGAATAGAAAATTTGGCATACTCCAACGAACAAGCGCCATCACTTGTATACATGAGAATGGTGTTGTCCCTTCAACTCTGCATCAATGCATCAAGTTCGTTGGCAACGACGTTAAGATACATCGAGTGTTTGCGGACAAAAAACCCTTCGAAGGTAAAGGAGTCCATTCTGTAAATTCCAAGATGTATGAAGATGAAGTAGAAAAATAGGACGAAGAAATAACACCCATTGCTGAAAATCTCTAGAAAGATAAAGGCAAGGTTTCTCAGCAATCACCGGAAGAGAACAAGCCCTCCGGTAAATCTGAAGTAAGCATTCAAGCTCCCTTTGTGATCTCCCTCAAACCTTCAAAGCCTTTGGTCATCACAACCAAAGCCAAGAAGGTAAAGCAAAAGTATGGGGACAAGTTTGTTGTCTCCTTGGTGTCTATCATGTAAGAAACCGATTCAGACTCAGAGCGAGAAGATGACGCATCATCAAGCCAAGTTGATACTAAACAAGTTGATCCTTCTCTTCCTCTACTTGAGACACCTGTTAACATCGAAGTCCCAGTGTCTACTTCTTCCGGCAACTTTGGGAGAAGAGAAGCCTATCTTTTTCCGTAAATCAGAAGCTTCTCCATCAAATCTTGAGCTTGAACCCTTCCAAAACAAAGGTATGCCTAAGCTATCTTTATATAGTCCAACGACACAACCTATTATGAAGAAACTGGGGTATGATGCTCAAAATCAAGTTGGTTTGGGAGGAAGTCGTGCTATTCTCACACCATTGGAGCCTGCCCCTGACCAAGAGTCAACTAGAAGATTGGACACTCTACCATCGCATAGAGAAATCTTCACATGGATTGGGGTATGATCTAGAGACTCCCCTCAAACAACTGAAACAGAGGCTGAAAAGTCAATTTGCTGACCAAGCCTCAACTTCTCATGTCCATGAAGACATCGATCTCCTTGGATATCTCTTTGAAAAGTCATCCGTCAAGGATACAGGAAGCTCATCCAATTGATATGATTTTTTTGATGAAGAAGAGGAGTTGTTCGATGGCACAAACATGTGGTCTTCTAGTCCAGAAGCACTGTCACGCCCCCGAACCAGAACCTC
Source organism: Cinnamomum chago (assembly GCA_038049695.1). Taxonomy (NCBI): domain Eukaryota; kingdom Viridiplantae; phylum Streptophyta; class Magnoliopsida; order Laurales; family Lauraceae; genus Cinnamomum; species Cinnamomum chago. The sequence goes on along the minus strand of CP142453.1, from coordinate 87,843,062 downwards.
GGGGGCGGGAATGGGATTAAAGCATAAATGTATTTTACTCCCAAGATCCGCGTGTGTGAAGACAACACATTCTGAATATTTTGTGGAAGCTTTCGTGGCATTGCGACCCGGAGTCCTTGACCATCGGATTCCGCGGCGCACTCAACCTTTAGCATATGGCTATCATAACAAGAATCATATCAGACTGGAGTAAACCATCACAATAAATTACAGAGCTGACAGTAACAGGATATTACATTCCCATATATGTTCCAGTTATAATTATCAATGTACATTAATTAAGAATCCCAAGAAAAAGGCTAATAAAAGCCATACAACAATAAGCTATTAACCACTACCCAACATGTATTCGTTTCAAGCATGGGTAAAACATGAAGATCTAGTAAAACATATATTCATTTACATCATCCGTAAAAGCATAGATATTTATCAATCGGGTGTTCGTCTAAAACATTTATAAATATAGTGGCCGGGCAAAACAAACGTTCATTTGAGACTTAGGTAAAAGCATAAGTATTTAACAAACCGGATATTCATAGCAGTCTGGCAAAACCAAAGTCCATTTGAAACATATGTGAAAGTACGGATATTTAACAAATCGGACATTCATTTAAACCATGTGTAAACTTAGGGATCTGACAAAACAAGTATCATTTAAAACATATTTAAAAGCACGGATATCCAACAATTCGGGCATTCAGTTAGAACAGGTATAAACATAGGAATCTGGCAAAACAAACGTTCATTTAAAACATATTTCAAAGCATGGATATTTCACAATTCGGGTATTCATTTAAAACGTGGGTAAACCTAGGGATCTGACAAACCAAATGTCATTTAAAACAAAGCACGGATATTTAACAATTCGGGTATTCCTTTAAAACATGTGTAATCATGTAAATCTAGCAAAATCATGGATTGTTTGAAACATATGTAAAAGCATGGGCATCCACCCAACCGGCATTCATTTAAAACATGTGCGTGTACAAAGAACAGAAACAATATAATAATAACTGAGTTTACATTGGAGAATATGAACACTTGTTTAAATAACAACTTTCATAAAGGAAACGAATCATTTACCGGAAAGCAAGTAAGCAATATAAAACATGTCGGGTATCCAAGGAATCGGGAACTGACAAGATGGCAATCACAAGAAGCTAAGTCCTCTATCACCGAAGTGACAAGAGTATAACGGGACGTTGGTCTCAGTCACACAAGGTGAGGAGACTCAACGCAAATCATATATACATATAAATATACGGGAACGGGACCACGGTAGCGAACCGGGTATCGGGACGGGACCACGGCAATAACCGGGTATCGGGATCCAAACTGCAGTTGGCGGGACGGGAGAGGGATTTCCAAGTCGGTGGATCAAACCGACAAGGTATCCAAGCTTAGTGATGCCGACTCATAGGTCAAATAACAAATCGGGACATATGCAAGTAAATCAAGTACAATAAATAAACGGGTAAAACGGAGGTGCTCAAGGGCACACTGTCACTTCATATCAGGCAATACATTTCGGGACAAATAACTGTTACTAGTGTAACTTCAATGCTTTCGGGAAAACAAGTCATGTGATGCAAATCTCGGGAAATGAGGTGAAACAATGAACTATAACAATTTCGAGTAAAAATATCGGTTTCAAGATTTATTTAAGTGAATAGGGGTCCCGTATGTCGATTATAATAATTACTTGGTACTCCTTGAGTTTGAAGACATTCCGGGCTCCTTATGCACTTTTCGATTTTCAAAACTTAAAATGAGCTTATGGGTAGTACTAGATGTTACAATAGCAAAAATCAAGATTATAAACGGTCCATCCTAGGCATGACATTATTCCGGAAACATCGAGCAACCTATTCAGTCACCGAAAGGAATAGAATTCGCAATAACCAAGGGAAAGACTAGTGTTTAGATATAAAGAAGATATCGCGTCGTTCCATCCCGTTCGAGATTGAAATGGATTGAACTTCGATGCCACCAAATCAACCGTGAGGCGTGTCGGCTCAAGACATTCTCACGCATGGTCCAAACAGTCCAAAAAGGGTAGCCAGGGTCCCACCTAAAACGAAGAATTAGTGCCTAGATCATCACCATTCTTTTCTTTTAGTTCCCTAGTCTTAGAGACCTTAGATTAGGGTATAATTGGTCTTAACACTAAGGTATATACCCCTAGGACTCATAGAAAGCCCAAAGGTTTCCAAAAAAAAACAATATCAAATTCCACTGTACCAGTTATACACAGAGTCCGATCGATCGGCTCAAAAAGCCTTACAGTTAAAGACAGGCCGATAGGTCCGATCGATCGGACCTGGGCGTGCAGCAGGTCCGGGACACTGAATTTTTCTCCTCTTTTTCCTTTCCTTTCCAACACTTAAACAATCACATATGATGGTCCCGGCTTTTGTCTTTTTCCAAAGCTGCCTCCGCCCCGGGGCTGACGGGGTATGGTGGAGGGAAAAAGGAAAAGCAGGCATCAGTTTTTTTGTACGGGTATGCCAATTTCTCTTTAATACTTGGAATTTAGAAATGGTGATCCGGAGATCCACCTTCACAAGTAAAAAGGGAAATGAAACTTTTTTCTAGTTTTCCATTGCATACATATTTTAATAAAAGAGACAGTTTTGTTTGAATGCCGTGAAAGGCGTTTTTGTGCCGTAGAAGGCGGTTTGGTGCCGTTGGAGGCGATTTTGCCATGAAAGGCGATTTACAAATCTTATCAATAATGAAAGACAAGAGATGTGATTTTTTGTCTCTTTAGAAAAAATACAATTTACAACAGAAAAGTAAGAAAAAGGAATCTAACTTCTCATGCGATATTGGGAGGGCTCGTTCAGATCGATGGTCGCGAGTCATGTATGGGCTCCGCCATCGTCCTTCAGATGAGAACATAGTGCTTGATTTCTTGGCTTGGCTCCAACCTCAGATTTTTAGAGGATAAGGACCAAGATAACGTCCTATATCCGGTAAAAAACTGAGTAGACGGGCTGAAAAGCCGCATCTAGCCATGTTGGATAGAAGGAGAGGTGGTCTTTGGGGGGGTGGCCCCCCAAGGGGCTTCAATCACCTTGTTGAACTTGTTGCAGCAGAGTTTTCTTGAAGGAGCAGGGTTGTAGGGATTTCTCCAAGGATTTTTGAATGATTTTCTGGCGATTTTTCCGGATCCGTGGCTATTTTCTGGATCCTTCTGATTTTTCTGTGTGTCTCCCCCCCCTGAAATGCTTGGAGGGGACTCCTATTTATAGGCCTTTAGGTAGCCTTTAGGAGTGATTTATGAGCCTTTATGGTAATAAAGCTCATTAAGGGAGGAGTTACGAGTTTAATTGCTTTTTGTTTTGTAACTCCTGACCCTTGGATTTCATTGGCCGGAGGAGAGTCATGGGCATTTAATCGCCTTTAATCTCCATTATGTTAGGAGTTTCATGGCTTGAATGCCATGATTGCTTGGACTTGTAACTCCTGAACGGAGGCTTCTGATTGGGCCGTTCAAGATAATGGGTTAATGACCGCATTAACTTGCCATAAACGGGCCAATTGATAGCATTAAGTGGCCGCCTCGGTAGCTGAAGAGTCGCGGGCCATGTTGCGTCTCTTGGAATTCCCTTTGCGATGATCATCGATGGATCCTTATGTAAATCAACATCAGATGATCATGTAGTTTCAGACATTGGTTGATACCAGCGGGCCGGCAGCATCTGTCCAGTCGATTTCGCGATCAGGCGGGCAGAAAGTGCACTTTTTGGTTGTTCAGCTGGCGATCAACGAAGTTTTTGAAGTTCTTGGAAGGATTCCTGTGATCTTGGCGAATATCGGCGAATTTGGAGCCTCAAAAGTCTGAATCTGGAAAAATCACAGGGACGGAACAACTCGTCTCGCGAAAACGGACGAAACGGGGGGTCCCGGGGCGAAATCGGCGCCCCGGACCTCCAGGGTCGCCGGCCCCATGGTCTCCGGCGACCATGGGCCATGGTCGCCGGCGACCATGGCCCAGGGTTGCAGGCCTGGCCCAGGGTCGCGGGGCTCTGCGACCCTGGGGGGAAAATTGCTTCCCGGGGCCCGTTTCTGGCCGTTTTTCGTCGTTTTTCGCTTCCGTTTTTTTTGTTTGTTTTCTATGACATTTCTCCACATTTTTGGCTTGATTTCCCTCTGAAAAACATGATGAGAATCCTTTCAAATTGGTTTGCAAAGTTTCCGATTTTCCGGGAAAAGCCGAGCGCAGAACTGCTGATTTTCCGCCAGAAGTTGAAACAGGGTCAAACGATGTTGGAATGACCTGAAATTTGAGGTGAAGCTTCTTGAGCATTAAATAAGACCAACCATGGGCTTTCTTTTGAGTTTTGAAGCCGTTTGGGGTCATGCAAATGCTTGCCTTTGATTTCACTGCGAGGGAAATGCCGAACTTTGACTTTCGGTCAAACGATGTCCGATTGACCTGAAATTCGATGTGTGACTCCCTCATCAGTAGTTAAGACGAACCATAGGCTTTCGTTTGAGTTTTGAAGCCGTTTGGAGTCATGCAAATGCTTGCCTTTGATTTCACCGCGAAGGAAATGCCGAGCTTTGACTTTCGGTCAAACGATGTCCGATTGACCTGAAATTCGACGTGTGACTCCCTCATCAGTAGTTAAGACCAACAATAGACTTTCGTTTGAGTTTTGAAGCCGTTTGGAGTCATGCAAACGCTTGCCTTTGTTTCTCCTGCGAGAGAGATGCCGAGCTTTGACTTCTGGTCAAACGATTTCCGATTGACCTGAAATTCGACGAGGGGCCTATTGGAGTCATTTTGAGATGATCCGCAAGCTCCGAATTAGGTGCCATGGTCCCAGGGTGGTCCGCCGGGAGCTGCTGCTTAGCTGTTGGAGAAGTGAAGCTAGGCCAAATGATATCGAAATGACCCGAAACTTCATGTGTACCTCTCTTTTGGTTCTTTTGAGTGACCTTGCAGTTTTTGTTTGATTCTGACAAGATCTGATGCTTGAAGTGGCGCCTGCCTATTTTGGTAGGATGCGGCTCCGTGTAGCTTTTGGTGTGAAGAGGCAAAGTGACATTTTTGGTGTCAACAAATGCCCCCTCGAGGTACAGCGACGATATAGCTTTTGTAGTCGATGTGCCTCGAAGAGAATCTTGAAGAAGAGCTTCTGACTTGACCAAGAGTCTTTGAGCATTTTTTTTATATGGAGTAGCCTTTTGAGCTTCTAGGGGATTTTATGGTAGTGAGAGGGATCACGTACCACCTTAAGGCAAGATTTTGAGAATGACATTTGGATTTGGATTTGGTTTTTTGGTTTTGATTTTGACCTTGTGACCTAACAAGCTGTATGTGGCAGGTTAGGGGGTCAGGTTTTTGGTTTTGATTTTGACCTTGTGACCCAACAAGCTGTATGTGGCAAGTTAGGGGGTCGGGTTTTGATTTTTGGTTTTGGTCTTGTGACCTAACAGGCTGTATGTGGCGAGTTAGGGGACCATGGTTTGGTTTTTTTGGTTCACTCTTTGGGACAATTTTGGGTCCATTGGAGTGGTTTGGGCTTTTGTGGAATGTCAATTTCAAGATTTTGGCTTAATTTGGTTCATGAGGTGGGATGGTTTGGATTTTTGGAAACTCATGAAGCTTGGATTTTTGTATGGTATGGTCCAATCAACTCAAAAGAGGCATGGGACCATTTTTGTATGCTCTTGGTAAGAGAAATTTTGACTAAAAGCCACTTTTAGTGCCTAGGTGGTCAAACCTGGCTCATATGGGCTAACCCATGGGACCTTAAGCTTTGAAGGATGGCTTAGATCTCATATGGTGTCACTTTGTAAAGAATATCTAAAGATATCTCCTTTGGGTGGAGAATATCTAAAAATATCCTTACTTTGAGAGATTTTCTCAAGTTTCCTTGATTTTGGGAGAGATTCTCTCAAAATATCTTTCTTTGGGAGAGAATATCTCTCATTCCTTTTCTTTTTGGAGAGAATTTCTCAAAGAATCTTTGTTTTGGGAGAGAATATCCCAAGTTTCCTTTTCTTTTGGGAAGGTTGCTAATTTTTAGCCCTTTCCTCCTTGCTTTTCTCTTGTTTCCTCTTTTGGTTTGCTCTCTTCTATAAAAGCAATTGAGGTGGGATCTCTTGCTCCTATTGCTTTCTTTTTGCAAAAGTCTTCAAGAGTTGCTCTAAGATCAAGAATCCCCTTCTTCAAGAGTCTTCAAGTTCTTCTTTCTTCTCCATCCATGGCTTCAAGTAAGTTTTTTATTTCTTTTTACAAGAAATTCCATGTAAAGAAAGTTTCATCATTTTTTTCTTCTCTTTTTTTTTTTTTGCACGTTTTTTTTTTTTTTTTTTTTTTTTCTTTCTTCTTCCCTTTTTTTTTCTCTCTTTTTTTTTGCTGCTGTACGGACATGTCCGTACAGCTTTGGGCCGTACGGCCATGTGGCCCATGGGCCACGGCCTGTGGGCCAGCCCATAATTTTTTTCTTTTTTTTTTCTTCTTTTTTTTTTTAAAAAAAAAAGGACTTTCCTTTCTCCCCTTTTTGTATCATCATGATAATGAGGTTTCATGCATTTCAAGATGTTTATGCATTTTTTATTTTTTTTGTTTGATGCATCAAGATAGAAGGCTAGAGTTTCTATGTTAAGTCAACATGGATTTTGACTTAGACAAAGTTTGATTTTGACCAAGTTGGGTTGGAATTGGTCAAATTTTGTCAAGGTTTTCCTAGCATCTAGTGCATGATGATTTTCTTTTATGCATGATTTTTGGTAAATTGAATTGGGAGCATGATGATGATGCACACCTGGAAATCTTTTGCAAGTCTTGAGATTTGAAGCTCGCAGCAATGTTGAGCTCTTTCTTTAGTCTTGCGGGGGTTTCGAGGAGCTTTTTGCAAGTTTTGGGATTTGAAGCTCGCAGCAATGTTGAGCTCTTTTCCGATTCTTGCGGAAATTTGAGAAGACTGTCTTGATCTCGCAGCAATGTTTGAGTTCGAGTCTTCTTTGAGAATCCTTCATTGATCATGAGCTCGCAGCGATGTTGAGCTCATCTTCAGGCTTCCTTTCTTTTCGGGGTGATTCCCTTTTCTTCGGAATTGCCCCGGAGTCATGCCAAAATTTCTCTAGGATTTTTTTTAGCAAAATTCTGTCATTCTGTTGATTGATTTTTTTTTCTTTTCAATCTTTGCAGGTAGTTCCTCCAGAACGAACAAGGGTAAGAAGCCCGTTACTGATACACCTCGTCGATCTGCCAGATCTTCCAATGCGGCTGTACAGCAGGCTTGGGAGAAGGTCCAGTATGTGGAGAGAAACTTGGAAGAGTGTGACTCGCTCAACAGAGATGAGATGAGACAGCGACTGATCGGTCTCAAGGATGAGGAGTTTTACAAGATTATGGCAAGCAATCGTCCTTGGGTCATGGACGATCAGAGCGTTGTGCCCAAGCCTACCTTTTTCTTTGGTGATGCAGCTCCTGATGACTCGTCATATCAAAGGAGATGCTTTCAGTTCTCTTACACAGCCGATGGTGAGGAGAGAACCATTTCTACCCGGTCGCCTTTTGATCGTACTATTTCGATCATGAGTCTTTCTCCCACTTGCTCTAAGAGAGAAGATCCTCCAAGCTGGGTGAAGAGGACCACTGTGGTCAAGACCGGGGTTTTTGTTGGCGGTCCTTCTGGTTATGCAGAGAAGTCGCCTGTTCGTCTGGACATGTTGATGCCGGCCAGCGGCTACCAAGGATCTGATCATCCATCGGTTGATTTGAGACCGGTGGGCCTTGGCATTTTCAGGGGCGATGGCAGCAATTGGGTGAAGCCTTTTCGACTTCGTGGCCGTTTCAGTGTTGACTCGGGCTGGGAGTCGTGGACTGATCACATCCTGCAGATCGGCGGTGCCATTCTGAAGGAGGCCGAGATTTTTGATGCGGTTCGCGCTTTTAGGCAAACCGTATTTTTCTCCGATGAGGCTTTTATGGCCATGCTGGAGTCCTTCCTTCCACAAACCAACACCTTCATTGTTACGAATGGTGAGATTGATTTTTCTTTGAAGGAGCTGAGTGCCATTACCGGGTTACCCATCCTCGGCAAACTCTATGAGGAATTTATGCCGATTGACAGCGTCCTTGAGGAGCAGTCTGAGGAGTTTCAGCTCTTTGTCTCCAAACTTTTTTGGCGACGAAGAATCTTCTGAGAGTATGACCCAGGAAGCCAAGACTAAGAATCCGGGGAAGAAGATTTCTGCCATGCGAGAGAATTTGAAGAACTTTCTCACAAGTACAGATGCCGTTTGCTCCGACATTGCGCTGCGGAGAGACGTTGCTGCGTACCTCACTTATTGGCTGGGTGAGGCTGTTTTTGCTGGAGGAGACGGAACACACATCAGGCCGCATTGTATATTTCCGGCTTGTCAGATGGCGTTCGGAGAGCAGTTGGCTTTGGTGCCTGCAATTTACTCCTACTTGTGCACCGAACTGCAGGCTGCTGCTTTTCTGGTTCGGCTTGGGCTTCCTATGAATGGGGTATTTTCAGCCCATATTTTTTATTTGTGGTATGTGTACCACTGTCCCGGCTTCCACCGTTTGGGCGCTGCTCAGGATGATGACCCTTTTATGATTCGGTTGGCTAGGGGAAAAGCCGTTTCCGATTCACTTTTGTCTGCCCGCTTGAGAATCCGACGATTCAGGGATGTCGAGATTGGGCAATCTTCAGTAAAGCTTTCTCCAGATTTGCGGAAGAAGGCTTTTGTACTTTCAGCTCGTCGCCTTCTACGATTTTTTGAGGAAGAAGGAGGGCTTGAAAGTCCGGTGTAGCAGTTGGGATAGAGCCTTCTCCAGCTACTCATGGCAGATTCTTGAAGAAGCGTGCCTTGGAGACTCTGACGGATGAAGTCAAGAGTTTGCTTGAGGAGCTGAAAGCTTGGCTGGAGAGCATTTTTGGCTGAGGCCCTGTTTTTTTTTTTTAACAGAAACTCTTTCTCTCTTTTTATATACCACATGTATATTTTTTCTTTTGGTATACATTTTTGTAGTGCTTGTGAACACTTTTCTTTTTTTTTTTTTTTTTTTGGTACCACATGTATTTTTTTGGTACTTTTTTTTTTCCTACGCTCACTCAAATATTGTGATTAAAGTGATTGCTAAATGGGATGTGATCAAAAGTTTGTCATTTTGTGAGAAATCTTTTGACAAATGATTGTTTTGGCATGGGAGCCAGTTTTTGAGACATGTTTTGGCATGGGAGCCAGATTTTGTTCACGGCATGAAAGACAAATTTCGGGTGGCATCTATAGCCGGATTTGGATGGCATCTATAGCCGGTTTGTTTTGAAAACCAGTTTGTTTTGTTGGCATGAAAGCCGGGTTTCTGTTTTGGTTGGCGTAAAAGCCAGTTTTTTTTTTTTTATGGCATGAAAGCCGAATTTTGAGGTGGCATGAAAGCCAAATTTGGGTTTATGGCATGAGAGCCAAAATTTTTGAGATGGCATGAAAGCCAAGATTTGGTTTGTGGCATGAGAGCCAGTTTTGTTTTTGGTGTAAGAACCAGATTTTGTTTTTGGCATGAAAGCCGAAATTTCTTTTTTTTTTGGCATGGAAGCCAGATTTTTTGTTTTTGGCATGAAAGCCAGATTTTTTTTTTGAAAACCGAGTTTTGTTTTGTTGGCATGGAAGCCGAATTTTGATTTTTGGCATGAAAGCCGGATTTTTTATTTTTTGGCGTGAAAGCCGGATTTTTGGCATGGAAGCCGGGTTTTTTGGCGTGAAAGCCAGGTTTTTGGTTTTCAAAAATGCAAGTATCGACTAAAAGTCGCCTCCCTGCTGAATGGTATTGCAAGTATCGATGGAATGTCGCTTCCTTGCTCATTCGGTTGCGAGTATCGATGGAATGTCGCCTCCTCGCGGATTTGGGTGCAAGTATCGACTAAGCGTCGCTTCCCTGCTTTTGTCTTCAAAAATTTTTTTTTGTGGGTATCGATGGAATGTCGCTTCCCCACGATTTTTGAAGTTTAAGGTTTTTTCGAACCTTTGTTTTGTTTTTTTTTTTTTGTTTGTTTTAAAATTTGGGTTGTGGATATCAACTGGAACGTTGCGTCTCCACGATTTTTGAAATTTTGGGGTTTTGGAAGTATCGAATGGGGTTCGCATCCTTCCGGTTTTGGGTTTTGCAAGTATCGACTGAACGTCGCTTCCTTGCGGTTTTTGAAAAACCATTTTTTTGTTTAAAGACACGAGGGTCGTAAATTTTGACTCAAAACCATTTTGGTGGTAAAAGTCGAGGTGGACTAGGGCTGAAATCCCTAGGTCCTGATTTTGTTTCAAACCATGAATTTTGGTTTCAAGGATCGAAAATTTTGGTCAAGTTTGGGAAGAAGCTCCTAAACTTGGATTTTTGGATTTGCTTTTTTTTTTAACAATGAAACGATGAAAGAAACATTGTTTTGAGGGGTTTTTTTGATGAAAATTCCAAAAGGAGTGGGTTTGACGAGCAGATACCTAGGAATAGGCTTTGGCCGTGCAGGCGTCGCTCTGACCCGATGGAAGAAGCCTTCAAGGGTAGTACCGCTTCAAGAACTTCCCATTGATGGGCAGCATACATCTGTCACCCTCCATGTTTAGAAGAGCGTATGCGCCGTTGGAGAAGACTTTGTCGATGACGAAAGGTCCCTCCCATTTTGGTTCAAATTTGCCTTTGGATTTGTTGGCAAAAACCATTGGTCTTTTTACTGTAAGAACCAAGTCTCCCTTTTTGTAGGCGCGTTGCCTGACCTTCTTGTCAAAAGATCCTGCCATGCGTGCTTGGTAGAGTTCAATGCTTTGTAGAGCTTCGAGCCGTCTCTCATCGAGGTTATCCAGCTCTTGGAGTCTCAATTTGACATTGCTTTCTTGCGTCATGTCATTTTGTAGAGATACCCTTAAGGAAGGAATTTGAACCTCCAAAGGGACAACAGCTTCGCATCCATAGACCAAGGAGAATGGTGTGCTATGGGTTGGTCCTCGAACGGTGGTTCGATAGGCCCACAAAGCTTCAGGCAGTTTGTCGCCCCATTCTCTTTTGTGACTAGAGACCATTTTCTTGAGGATTTTGCAGAGCGTCTTGTTGAAGGCCTCTGCTAGTCCATTCGCTGCCGGATTGTACGGAGTTGAAGGACAACTTTGGATTTTGTATTTGTCGCAGAACCTGTAGAATCGGTGATCGCGAAACTGTGGTCCGTTATCATGGACGAATCTTTTAGGTATGCCGAAGCGACAAATGATGTTGGTGCGCAAGAAGTGAAGGACTGATGACGTCTTCATTTCACTAAGCGCGAATGCTTCTGACCACTTGGAGAAATAATCCGTAGCGGCGAAGATGAAGCGATGACCTTTGCTCGATGGAGGGGAGATAGGACCTATGATGTCCATACCCCAGGCTTCAAAAGGCCATGAGATTGCTGTAGGATGTAGCCATTCCGGAGGCATGTGGACATAATCTCCATGAACTTGGCATTGTTGGCAGCGCTTAGCAAATTGCATTGCATCAACCACCATGGTAGGCCAATAATAACCTAACCTTTTTATCTGATCGTAGAGCTTAGGCCCAGCCTGATGGGCTCCACAAAGACCAGCATGTACTTCTTTGAGTGTTCCCTTAGCCTCTTGTTGTGACAAGCAGCGTAGAAGTACTCCATTGTAGGATTTTCTATACAGCATTTTTGAAGGAATATCCAAATGAAAGTTTGGGGCTCGTCTTTGGATGCTTACCCGTTCTTTTGGATCTTCAGGTAGGATTCTGAACATTATGTAATCAATGAACGGATCCCTCCAGTCGCTGATCAGAGGTTTAAGGACGGAGATCCGACTTCCAACCACTTGGTGGCATTCAGCAACTGCTTGATGTGTGTTGAGAGGAGGGAGAATCCTTTTTTGACACACTGTAATTTGCATGTTTTCCCCTTCTTGGATTGCCATAGACGCAGCAAGTCCAGCCAGGGCATCTGCACGAATGTTTCCACCTCTGAGGATGTGGGTGATATGACAGATGTCGAACTTTTGTCGAAGCGATTGTGCTTTGTTGTAGTAAGGCAACAGATCGGGCTTCCTGACTTCAAATTTCTGATTCATCTGGTTGACGATCAGTTGAGAGTCTCCAAAAGCTTCCAGCGTAGTGATGCCGGATTCAAGGGCGAGTTCCAATCCTATGATTAGGGCTTGGTACTCAGCTGCATTGTTTGAACATGGTTCCAGTAGCGAGAATGCGTGTGGAATCATGTATTTGTCGGGATTAACAAAGAGAATGCCAATTCCCGATATTTGATTTCCCTTTTCATTTGTCCTGGTTGCGCCATCGAAGTACATGTGCCAGGAAGCATTTGATAAGGAAGTCTCCACACTGTAGACCGGTTCGTCTGGGAGGTCGTCCCTGAGTGGAGAATCTTTAGGCAATGGATGCTCGGCGAGGAAATCCGCTAGAGCTTGGCCTTTGATTGCTTTTTGTGGTACATACCTAATGTCAAATTGTGACAGGAGGATGGACCATTTTGCCAGTCGGGCATTGAGAGAACCTGCTTTTGTGACAAGGACCTTTAGGAGGTTGATCCTCGAAATCAGGTACACTGTGTTGGATAGCAGATAGTGACGCAGTTTTTGTACGGCGAACATCACTGCCAAGCATTCTTTTTCGACTGGAGAGTAGCGATGCTCTGCACCTACCAACATGCGGCTAAGGTAATATAGAGCAGCTTCTTTTCCCTGGTCATTCTTTTGTGCGAGTAGAGCGCCTAAAGAACAGTCAAGGGCTCTTGTGTACAAGAGGAATGGTTTTCCAGTTGTGGGGGCAGCCAACACTGGAGGTTTAGTCAGGTATGACTTGATGTCCTGGAACACGGCTTCACATTCAGCATCCCAGACAAAATCGACACCTTTCTTCATTAACCGAGAGAATGGACGGCACTTTCCTGATAGGTTGGAGATGAACCGCCGAATGTATGCCAATCTTCCTTGGAGCCCTTTTAATTGTCTTAGGGTTCTTGGAGATGGCATTTCTATGATTGCCTTGACTTTGGTGGGGTCAAGCTCTATGCCAGCTTTCCGTACTATGAATCCGAGAAACTTACCCGATGAAACACCGAAGAAGCATTTGAGGGGATTCATTCGCAGTTTGTGTTTGCGAAGTCGGAGGAAGACTTCTCGAAGATCTTTGAGATGGTCTTCTTTTCTTTTGCTTTTGACGGCGAGATCATCGACATAACATTCGACCGTCTTGTGCTGCATATCTTGGAATATCTTCATCATAGCCCTCTGATATGTAGCGCCGGCATTCTTCAGACCGAATGGCATGACAGTGTAGCAATACACGCCAAACGGGGTCCGAAATGCTGTGTGTTTTCCATCTTCAGGATGCATCTTTATCTGATTGTAGCCAGAGAAGCCATCCATGAATGTCATTCGCTCGAACCCACAGGTATTGTCGATCATCACCTCCGGTATAGGGAGCGGGAATTCATCTTTTGGGCATGCATTGTTCAGGTCTTTGTAATCAATGCAGACCCTGATTTGCCCATTTTTCTTTGTCACGGGGACGATGTTGGCCAACCATTCAGGATGCTGTTCCTCACGGATGAAGCCAACGCTTTTGAGTTTTTGAACTTCTTGTTCAATTTTGTCCATCACGTCAGGACGGAACCTTCTTTGGCCTTGTTTGACAGGCTTGATATCTTTTTGAAGATTGAGTTTATGGATTGCTATTTTGGGGTCTAAGCCAGGCATCTCAGCGTAAGACCATGCAAAACAATCAACGAACTCATGAAGAAACGCGATATACTCGGGTAACTCATCATCCTTTATATTCTTGCTTATGAATACAGGACGTGAGTTATCAGGTTTTCCCAAGTCTATCTTTTGAACAGAATCTTCTGTTGGAAGATTTGAAGGTGGTTCCTCCACAATATTTTCGGAGGCTTCCAACCCAACAAAGCCTTCTGGAGTTCCAAAGGTATCTACAGACCACGGCTCTGCTTTTGTCCATGGGTCTTCTTGATTGGTACTTTTCTCAAGATTTGCTATGAGATGGTCCCAATCACCTGTTGAAACTAGGTCGAAGTAGGGCACTTCCTTTGGAGACAGTGGTTCTTCTGGGTCAGAGAACCGTGTGTCTGTATTATCGGACAATTCCTCTTCATCATCGAAGAAATCGTACCAATTGGATGAACTTCCTGGATCCTTGACGATCAACTCTTCAAAGAGATATCCAGGGAGATCGATGTCTTCATTAATATGAGATGTTGAGGCTTGGTCGGCAAGATGACTTTGCAGCCTTTGTGTCAACTGTCTCAAGGGAGCGTCAGGATCATACCCCAGCCCATGTGAAGACTTTTCTATGTGGCGGTGGGGTTTCCAACCTTCCAGTTGACTTTTGGTCAGGGTTGGTTCCAATGGCGTGATAATACCACGACCATCTCCCAAACCGATTGGGTTCTGAGCGTCGTAGCCCATTTTCTTCATGATAGCTTGCGCCATTGGACTATACAGGGATAGTTGAGGCATACCTTCATTTTGGAAAGGTTCAAGTGAAGAATTTGATGAAGAAACTTCTGATTTATGGAAGAAGATTGGCTTTTCTTCTGCTGATGTTGCTGGAACAACGAAGGAAGCAGATGCCGGATCTTCTATGTCAACGGTTGTCTCCATCGGAGTGAGAGCGGGCTGAACTTGTTGATCATCAGCTTGGCTTGACGATGTATCGTCTTCTGGCTCTGAGTCCGAATCCGTGTCTTGCAAGATAGACACGAAGGAGACAGCAAACTTGCCCCCAGCCCTCTGTTTTGTCTTCTTTGCTTTGGTGGTGATCACCAGAGGCTTTGAAGACTTGAGGGAGACCATGAAGGGAGATTGATTATTCTCTTCGGTTTTGATAGAGGGTTTATTTTCTTCCGGTGATTGCTGAGGAGCCTTGCCTTTGTCTTTCTGGAGATTTTCGGCAAAGGATGCTGTTTCTTCCTCCCTTTCTTCTTTTTCATCTTTGTACATCTGAGCATCTGCGAAATAGACTTCTTTGCCTTTGAAGGGCTTTTTGTCTGCAAACACTCGATGTATCAAGCCGTCATTGCCAACGAACTTGATGCACTGATGTAAAGTCGAAGGGACAACACCATTCTCGTGTATCCAGGGGCGTCCGAGAAGGATGTTGTAGCATGAAGGGGTCTTTATCGCATAGACAGTGACCTCGGAGATAAGATCACCGATTTGCAACTTGAACCTGATTTTGCCGATCGGCCTTTGAGCGCTGCCATCATATCCAAAGATGGACACAGACGTGTGGCTCAGCTTGCTAGGCGGAATGCCCAGTTCTTCGAGTGCCGAAGTGGAGATGAGGTTGAGTGCAGAACCTGGATCGATCTGGATTCTGCTTAGTGGTACCTCTTTGATGTACCCGGTGAAGTACAGGGGTCGGTTGTGCTTTGTCTCGCCTAGCAGGAGGTCTTCCTTGGTGAAGGCGATGGTTGCACTTGCTGCTTTTTGAACCGAGAGGCATTCGATGCAGGATCCCTCAGTTTTCTTCTTTTCTCCTTTTGAGGGAGTTTTTGATTTTTTGACCCTATGGTCCATTTCAATTTGTAGGACTTGTGGGGCATGTTTGTCGACATCCGCATCCAGCATTTGTAGTTCTGAAATGAGACTATCACGAGTCTGTGGTGACATTCGTAACAAGTCTAGGATGTGCAGACGTGCAGGTATGTGTTTGAAGTGCTGAATCAAGTCGTACTTGAAAGCCTCCTTGGGGCCTGCATTTTCATTATTCTCGCCACTAGGGGCGTTTACAGCTTGTTTTCCCAAAGGATTTACATAAGAAGCAGAAGGTTGGTTGTAGTTTTTGTGGTAATCCCGGCCAGAACGGGTACCTCTACCAACTTCAAGAGCTTCTGGAGAAGGGTCTTTGTTTAGAAGATCACCCTCGAGATCGAGGGGTTGTTCCTTCTCATTTGCTGAAGATGTCTCTGTGTCAGCATTGCCATCTTCAGTAATTGTGTTGCATGGAGCATTTTCCGGGAGCAAGTCCTGAACAGCATCCAGCAACTTTCCTTCTTTGTCGAATATTTTGTCGGTCCAGACATCACCGATGAGATCGGGCATTTGGGACCAATTAACCGGATTTTCTCTGAAGAAGATTTCACCGACTGGGATTTCTTCAAGGTGATCAGTCGGAAGAGGTTTGAGTTCTGATGTCACTGTTCCAGGAGACGAAGACTGAGAAGGTGAGGAATTATCATCCTGAGTTATTGCATTGCAAGTAACTTTGACGGAAGATGCCTCCAAGATGAACTGTTGGGAATCAGATTCGTCCTCAGATGTAAGAGGATCGTCGATCCAATAGCTTTCTTCGTTTTCCGGGGTTACCGGAGGAGATTCCTGTAGATTTTCAGGAACTTCCGGTGCTGGGTTGTGACGAAGCTGATTGATGCGACTTTGTTCTTGCTCTATAGCAAGGTGCTGCAAGATCCTTGCGTATTCATCGAGATCAGGCACGGGAGCCAAATCTTCTTCTTCGTCTGCTCCTTGTGGTTCAACATGGTTGGGTTCCACTGGAGTATTTTCTTGGACAGCCTCTTGGTCTTCTTCATCATCAGACCAGGATCCTTGCGGCTGTAATGGGTTATACCATATTACTGGCATAAGATGAGATTCAGGGATCCATTCCTCGTCGGAGAGATATTCTCCTGTTTCGAGGGATTCTTCCCACTCATCGATGTCACTGGCGGTGTCACTGGACTCATATCCATCCATGGAGAATCCGACCACTGAGTTGCAAGAGTATGATGCCCCCTGCGTAGTTTCATCTTTGAGATGTGGTGGCATGAAATCACCAAGAGTGAATTTTCTTGCCGCCTTTGAAGCCTTAGGAGAGGACTCTTCTGTTGCCCCCAGTGAAGCGGTAGAGGAGGTTTCTGCCTTTTCAGCGACTTCTTGCTTTTTCGGAGCTTTCTCCTGCTGTTTGAGCTTGCGGAGTTGTCTCCTGGCTTGCCTTCGCTGTTGAGCGGTTGGCTTTGTTTTGACGACCTCCCAATTTTCATCTTCTAGGATATCGGGGTGTACCCATATGGGTTGTCCGTCTGATGTTGGATATGGAACCAACTCTTGGGACGTTTGGGTCATCTTTATCACCTTGAAGGAAGTAGTGATCTTCTCTTTTGGTGATTTTTGTTTTTGTCCACACGACACCATGTTGACGGAGGCAGACCCATAGTTCTTGTCGAAGGTAATGACTCCGTTTTTCCACATCTCATTTATCTTCTCTCTCACAACAAAACATTGATTGAGAGGATGCGAGACCATTTGATGGTATGGGCAGTACCGAGGATCGTTGGTTTTACCAACATCTCCTGGTCTTTTGGGGTCAGGCAATGTAAGTTTGCCGCTTGCTAGGAGTGCCCCAAAGATTTCTTCAATATCTTCATCAAACGGGTATTTCTTTTCTACCCGTTCTCTGAAGGCATCAGAGAGTTCAGGCTTTTTACCTGTAGCTTTGTTTTCATCTTTCTTTGGCTGCTGATGAGCTGACTTGGTTTGCACATTGAGAACCTCCTTTTTCTTTGGTTTTGAGGTTGCAATGGTAGTCGGCTCTTTCTTTAATGATTTCTGACTGTTGAGGTCTTTGATCACCGTTTCAGCTTCCATAGATGCTTCCAGGAGTTCTCCCAGGTTCTTTGATTTGTTGCCGATGATCATGGAGCGGATTCTTGCTCTCATGTTGTTTCGGCAGATGTCGACCAGTGATGCTTGTGGCAGTACATCGGAGCATTTGTATGCCATTGCCTTCCACTTGTGAATGAAGTCATATGTTGACTCATTCTCTCCCTGTTTTAGGCTGCAGAGCTGAGCCATAGTAACAGGATGATCCTCACCTTTGAAGTGGGTTAGGAAGCGTGTCTCCAACATGGCCCAATTTTGAATGGAGTCCTCCGGCAGAGTGGAGTACTAATCAAAGGCCGTACCTTTTAGGGTACTTGAAAAGAGGCGGATTTTGAGGGCATCTTGATCCGCAATAGCTCCCGTCAGGATCTTGAAATGGATGACGTGTTGTCTGGCTGAACCTTTCCCCGTATATGTTTGGAGAGTAGGTTGCTTGAATTTTGTAGGGAACGGGACCGAGTCCATCCACAAGGGATATGGTGGCTTGATCCCATGCTCCTTTAGTGTATCCTCTTCTTTTGCTTTGGCGATGATATCGTCAACGTCCTTTTTGGTAAGGGCGCGTGACTCATTGTTTTCCGCATTTTCCTCGTCGCCTTGATGGCTCGGAGGAGCTTCATTGTTTTGTGGACGCTGAAGATTGAGAATTAGGTTCTCTATTAGAGTCTTTATCCTCTGCTGCCCTTGCTCCAGCTGCTGGATGCGTGCGGTTACGTCATCATGCGGCGGAGGTTGTTCAGTATTTGTGACCAAGACGTTCATTCTTCGAGAGTCGAAAGAGGATACAGTCTTGGTGACTGAGCTGGAGCTCATTCTTTTAGATGAAGAGCTCGAAGAGTGGTCACTCCGATGTCCTTGGCTTGAAGAAGCGGGAGAGTTTTCTTTATGTCTTCGTGTCCGGGAGACGCTGCGAGTCACCGGTCGTCTGACATGGATTTTAGTTGCTGACTTCTGGCGTTTTCTGGTTTTGCCAACCATATGAACAGCAACAACTTGGTCGGGTCTTTCTTTTTCGACCCATTTTTGGGGGACCTGAAGTGCAGAATCCTGGGTTCTTTGCTTCTCTAGTCTCTTTTGTCGATATGCCGTGCGGCGACGCATACGACGAGCGATTTGAGCTTCGGTTAGCTCTGGCTGTGCTCTGGCAATGAAGGACGTAGTCCCTGGTGCGCAGCAGCCAAGCTTGTCTTCTTTGAAGACGGGCAGGGACAGGATCTGGACGCGGTCTTTTGCCTGTCGCAGCGAAGCTTTGAATTTTGCGAGTTCGGCTCCTGTTGAGAGGAAGGGTCGATTCGCAGGTGTGCAGGCCTTGGCAGGTTCTTGCGGAGGCCTTACGATGCACGATTTGATTTTGGGCTTGTATGAGCAAGCCGGCTCGTGCTGAGTTGGTTTTGTTTGGCGGAGGGTAGGCTTCTCCTCTTTCATGTAAGCAAGAGGGTAGAACCGGTTCTCCTTGAGAGGGGCCAGGTATGCTGGCTTTGCTGATGTTTGTGACCTTCGCTGTTTGGGTGAAGGCCTTGGAGACCAAGTCTTTGAGCAGACCTGGTTTCTTGCTGGTTGAGGCTTTGTAGGAGCACTATGGGCCTCAAGCTTCTTGATGATCGCCCTTGGTTTCACTGTAGTGATACGTTGAGGGGCGGTTCTCTGCTTCTTGGCAGGTGCGGTTTCTTCTGCGGGTAGTGGGAATGGTCCCAATGACCCGAAGACAATGGTCCGGGGAGTAGAGTTTGACCCGGTGTCTTCTGAGTTGCCGAGGGAAATGACGCTTCGGCAGCTGGCGGGGCGCTTGTAAGTGCGCTTGGTTTGTTTGTCTTGGAGCATGAGCTGGTACTTGTTCTCATCAAAGGTGATGGTTAATGAAGCTGCCATTGTTAGTTTTTGGAAAACTTCTGAAACAAGACCATATCCATTAGTAATCACAAGAATATGGTGATCATAAATGGAAAATACTATGGTTTCGCCTTTTCAAGTCGCCCGAGGGGACATGGCCCAGCCCAAGCAATATGAGGAAGGCAGAAAAGCCATAGAGGGCACAATTGTTCTGAACGCAGGTAGGGTCAGCTCAGAATGAGCGTCCCAGTGACTGCTAGAAGCAATTGTGAACCTTAATTCAAATTACCGAGAAGCAAAGCTCACTCAAGGTAAAATGATATAAGGTTGAGATACAAATGTGTCGGTTGCGAATACAGTAGACCCGAAAGGGCGTACTAGCACCGCTAGGCACAAATGTTGCAAATCGCATCCTTGGAAAGGACACGAGATGGGATTTTTGAAAGGCCAAGATTGGATTCATAGGAGAGAGCAAATGGTATTCCAATCCGAAAATGAGCTCAACATTTCTGCGAGCTCGAAAGTCCGAAAAGGAAGGAACCAGGATTTCTCAAATATGAATCCAAAAGTGACGGAAGTTTTTTTTTGAAAGTGTCAAGATTGGTCTTTATAGAAGAGAGCAAATGGTATTCCAATCCGAAAATGAGTTCAACATTTCTGCGATCTCGAAGTCCGAAAAGGAAGGAACCAGGATTTCTCAAATATGAATCCAAAAATGACAGAAGTTTTTTTTTTTCTTTTTTTTTTTTGAAGATTTTTTTTTTTTGAAGAGTTCACATAGATCTCCAATTCGATCTTATGAAACCTCAGTTGATAGATCAGCCCCCAGGTAAGGGTAGGATTACTTAATGAACCCGTTTGGAGGACCCTTGCCTAGAACAGTCTAGCTGTCTCCACACTCTGGACAAGGCTTTTCTTAGATCCACTTTGGTCAAAGAACGCAATTGGTGCAACCTTAGTGGCTTTTTTTTTTAAAGATTTTTTTTTTATTATGGATTCATAGAAGAGAGCGAATGGTGTTCCATTCCGAAAATGGGTTCAACATTTCTGCGATCCCGAAGTCCGAAAAGGAAGAAACCAAAGTTTCTCAACTTAAACCCAAAAGAGGAAAATCTGAAAATTTTTTGTAAATCAGATTTTGTTTTTGATTTTTTTGATGAAAATTTTTTTAGAAACAAGAAAGACTGGAAATAAACTTAAAAGAAGAAATTTCCAAGAATCCCATCTCATGTGTTTTTTTTTAGATGCAAGATCCAACATAGGCCACCAACTAAAAAGGAGCCAAAAGGAATCTAAGCACATGTTCATCAAATGAACGAGTCCCACCGGGTGTGCCAGCTTGATGGTCCCGGATTTTGTCTTTTTCCAAAGCTGCCTCCGCCCCGGGGCTGACGGGGTATGGTGGAGGGAAAAAGGAAAAGCGGGCATCAGTTTTTTTGTACGGGTATGCCAATTTCTCTTTAATACTTGGAATTTAGAAATGGTGATCCGGAGATCCACCTTCACAAGTAAAAAGGGAAATGAAACTTTTTTCTAGTTTTCCATTGCATACATATTTTAATAAAAGAGACAGTTTTGTTTGAATGCCGTGAAAGGCGTTTTTGTGCCGTAGAAGGCGGTTTGGTGCCGTTGGAGGCGATTTTGCCATGAAAGGCGATTTACAAATCTTATCAATAATGAAAGACAAGAGATGTGATTTTTTGTCTCTTTAGAAAAAATACAATTTACAACAGAAAAGTAAGAAAAAGGAATCTAACTTCTCATGCGATTGTGGGAGGGCTCGTTCAGATCGATGGTCGCGAGTCATGTATGGGCTCCGCCATCGTCCTTCAGATGAGAACATAGTGCTTGATTTCTTGGCTTGGCTCCAACCTCAGATTTTTAGAGGATAAGGACCAAGATAAGGTCCTATATCCGGTAAAAAACTGAGTAGACGGGCTGAAAAGCCGCATCTAGCCATGTTGGATAGAAGGAGAGGTGGTCTTTGGGGGGGTGGCCCCCCAAGGGGCTTCAATCACCTTGTTGAACTTGTTGCAGCAGAGTTTTCTTGAAGGAGCAGGGTTGTAGGGATTTCTCCAAGGATTTTTGAATGATTTTCTGGCGATTTTTCCGGATCCGTGGCTATTTTCTGGATCCTTCTGATTTTTCTGTGTGTCTCCCCCCCCCCCCCCCGAAATGCTTGGAGGGGACTCCTATTTATAGGCCTTTAGGTAGCCTTTAGGAGTGATTTATGAGCCTTTATGGTAATAAAGCTCATTAAGGGAGGATTTACGAGTTTAATTGCTTTTTGTTTTGTAACTCCTGACCCTTGGATTTCATTGGCCGGAGGAGAGTCATGGGCATTTAATCGCCTTTAATCTCCATTATGTTAGGAGTTTCATGGCTTGAATGCCATGATTGCTTGGACTTGTAACTCCTGAACGGAGGCTTCTGATTGGGCCGTTCAAGATAATGGGTTAATGACCGCATTAACTTGCCATAAACGGGCCAATTGATAGCATTAAGTGGCCGCCTCGGTAGCTGAAGAGTCGCGGGCCATGTTGCGTCTCTTGGAATTCCCTTTGCGATGATCATCGATGGATCCTTATGTAAATCAACATCAGATGATCATGTAGTTTCAGACATTGGTTGATACCAGCGGGCCGGCAGCATCTGTCCAGTCGATTTCGCGATCGGGCGGGCAGAAAGTGCACTTTTTGGTTGTTCAGCTGGCGATCAACGAAGTTTTTGAAGTTCTTGGAAGGATTCCTGTGATCTTGGCGAATATCGGCGAATTTGGAGCCTCAAAAGTCGGAATCTGGAAAAATCACAGGGACAGAACAACTCGTCTCGCGAAAATGGACGAAACGGGGGGTCCCGGGGCGAAATCGGCGCCCCGGACCTCCCAGGGTCGCCGGCCCCATGGTCTCCGGCGACCATCGGCCATGGTCGCCGGCGACCATGGCCCAGGGTCGCAGGCCTGGCCCAGGGTCGCGGGGCTCTGCGACCCTGGGGGGAAAATTGCTTCCCGGGGCCCGTTTCTGGCCTTTTTTCGTCGTTTTTCGCTTCCATTTTTTTGTTTGTTTTCTATGACATTTCTCCACATTTTTGGCTTGATTTCCCTCTGAAAAACATGATGAGAATCCTTGCAAATTGGTTTTCAAAGTTTCCGATTTTCCGGGAAAAGCCGAGCGCAGAACTGCTGATTTTCCGCCAGAAGCTGAAACAGGGTCAAACGATGTCGGAATGACCTGAAATTTGAGGTGAAGCTTCTTGAGCATTAAATAAGACCAACCATGGGCTTTCTTTTGAGTTTTGAAGCCGTTTGGGGTCATGCAAATGCTTGCCTTTGATTTCACTGCGAGGGAAATGCCGAACTTTGACTTTCGGTCAAACGATGTCCGATTGACCTGAAATTCGATGTGTGACTCCCTCATCAGTAGTTAAGACGAACCATAGGCTTTCGTTTGAGTTTTGAAGCCGTTTGGAGTCATGCAAATGCTTGCCTTTGATTTCACCGCGAGGGAAATGCCGAGCTTTGACTTTCGGTCAAACGATGTCCGATTGACCTGAAATTCGACGTGTGACTCCCTCATCAGTAGTTAAGACCAACCATAGACTTTCGTTTGAGTTTTGAAGCCGTTTGGAGTCATGCAAACGCTTGCCTTTGTTTCTCCTGCGAGAGAGATGCCGAGCTTTGACTTCTGGTCAAACGATTTCCGATTGACCTGAAATTCGACGAGGGGCCTATTGGAGTCATTTTGAGATGATCCGCAAGCTCCGAATTAGGTGCCATGGTCCCAGGGTGGTCCGCCGGGAGCTGCTGCTTAGCTGTTGGAGAAGTGAAGCTAGGCCAAATGATATCGAAATGACCCGAAACTTCATGTGTACCTCTCTTTTGGTTCTTTTGAGTGACCTTGCAGTTTTTGTTTGATTCTGACAAGATCTGATGCTTGAAGTGGCACCTGCCTATTTTGGTAGGATGCGGCTCCGTGTAGCTTTTGGTGTGAAGAGGCAAAGTGACATTTTTGGTGTCAACAACATAGAACTATAAACAAGATGATTTAAAATACATGTTTCCAAGACAATAATATGAGCTAAAGAGCTCCTCATTTCAAGTTTCTCCCTTTCCATTCTTTCCATTCACAACAAATCTCAAGGTGGAGAAAACTCATTCATGTGAAACCATTTGAAACCTTGACAATATGATGCATACATTTTTCCAAGCATGAACAAGAGGGAAATAACTCATCAATAAGCACATTTCGAAATCAATATTAATCATAGTAAAGACAACTACTAAAATCACCAAAACCCTTAATGAAACAAGATTTTTCTCACAAAACATGTTAATAATCAAAACGATCCAATCATCCACTTGCCTTTGACTCTAATCAAGCAAATCAAGCTCCTAATCACCTCTCAAGCTCAAGATCCACAATCTCTACAAAAACCCCCAAAACAAACCCTAAAATGGGTTAAACAATGAAATGACAAGGAAACCTTTCAATAATCAAGGTGGAGCTTCTCTAAGGCTAGAAGATTACAAATCTAGAAGATGAAGAAGAACACTTACTTGCAAGGTCCTCTAATGGACAAGGTAAGCTCAAAGGAAGTCTTGTGATGGAGGGTTCTCTTCACAAATGGTATCAATGGAAAGCTTGCTAGATGAGGAAGAGGTTGGTGATCTCCATTTCTTGATTGATGAACTATTGGTGTGGCTTGGAGATGAAGAAGCAAGAAGAAGAAGAAAAGCACAAGGAACCCTAGGTTCAGCTGGTTTGTGCTGGAAAATGAAGAGTGAAATGAATGAAGGAGATGGGTTCCTCTTATAAGCAAGTGAGGTTTGGGTCCCACAACTTAAAGAACTTGGGTGGCTGAAATCATCTCTTTCGGGACCTCGGATGAATTCGACGAAGAAGGAAGAAATGATCGTCGAAATATCTAGTTTCCAAAAAGTATATGTTTCACGGATTTTGAGAATATCGAGTTTTGGGTACAGATTTGGTGTGCAATGACTGTTTTGCCCTCAAGGCCAAGAAATCGGGTTTCGGGTTCTCAAATGGATACGGGATCAACATGAAAGTTGTAGGATTCCTCAAGATGAATGTAACGGGCCAAAAACACAATACGAAACAAATCGGGAAAATCTCACAAGTAAATGGAAAGCAGAAAAGGGAACCCCCAAAGGGCCCCACAAGCTACCAAAGCACTCAAAAGCCCAAAACTAGAAGAAAACCCATTCTAGCTCACAAACTCAACCCAAAAAATACTAATCCCACTAAAAGAACTAATCCACAAATAAAACAACACTAATCCAAGAGATTAGGGGTCGGGTTCTCACAAGCACCATCGTCTCTAAAAGAAGTGCCCTACTTCGACCCAATTTCATTTGACGATTGGGAACATCTCATAGCAAACATTGATAAGATAACTAATCCAGAAGACCCATGGACATGAACCAAACCTTGGTAAAAATCTGTCCTTGATACTCCAAAGGGTTTTGTTGAGTTGGAAACCTCCGAAAATACTATGGAGGATGTTGGCACAAAAAATGTCACTTTGCCTCTTCAACATCAAGAAGCCACATGAAGCCGCATCATACTACAAAATAGGCAATGCTGCTTCAAGCTTCAGATCTTGTCAGAATCAAAGAAAAACTAGAAGATCCTTCAATACATCCAAAAGAGGGGTTTATATGAAGTTTTGGGCCATTCCAACATCATTTGACCCTACTTCACTCCTCCGACAGCTGGACAGGCGCTCCTAGCAGCGACGGCGTCGAAGACATCAAAACTTCGATCAGAGCCTACGGATGGTCTCAAACTACCTCCAAAGGGCTCCATGCCAAATTTCAAGTCAAACCGACAATGTTTGACCCTCCATCAACCCTTGAACAGTAAAATCAAGCCTTTCGACGGCGAGAACAACCAAGGCTATTACTCATCAAACGAAGCACATGGATGGCTTCAACATGCTTCAAAAGGGCTGCACGTCAAATCTCAGGTCATTCCGACAACGTTTGACCCGACTTTGACGCTCCAAAACAAAATCAAGGCTACCGGCGGTGGAGCAGCCCGGGACAACAACACCCAAATCGGAGCCAACGGATCATCTCAAAATGACTCTAATAGGCTCCCAATCAAATTTCAAGTCAATCGGACATCGGTTGACCGCACATCAAAGCAGGGCATCTTCCTCACGGCAAAATCAAGCCTACTGGCGACGGGACCCCAAACGACTTCAGAACTCAAACAAAAGCCAATGGTTGGTCCCATCTACTACTCAGGAGGCTTCACCTTAAATTTCAGGTCGTTTTGACATCATTTGACCTAGTTTCGACTCTTGATGGAAAATCGGCTACAAAGTCTTCGACTTTTCCAAAAAATAGGAAACTTTGTGCTCCGATTTGCATGGCTTCTCGTCAGGTCTTCTTCAGGAGAATCAAGCTAATAAATGAGGAGAAATTTCAAGAAAAATCTAGGAGAAAACGGCGAAAAAGGCAAAAAAAAGGCCAAGAAACAGCGACCGAAAGGGGGACAATCTTCATGGTCACCGGCGGCGACCGGCGACCTTGCCCCATGGTCGCCGCTGGCAAACCTAGCCCATGGTCACCGGCGACCATGGAAATCTGGGTCACCGGATTTGTCGCTGGGTGACCCATTTTCCGTCCTTTTTCGCGTTTCGGGAGTTCCAACCCCTGTGATTTCCTGAAAATCTGATTTTTGATGCTCGAAATCGACTGATCTCCATCGACATCTCGGATCCGCCATCAAGAGCATGTAATCATCATTGATAGTCCCAAGATTGCCAACCGGCTGACCAAGAAAGTACATTTTCTGTCCGACTGATCAAGAAATTGACAAGACAGATGTCACCGGCCCGCTAGTATCAACTAATGTCTGAAGTTGCATTGCCATCTGACATCAAACAACATGCAAATCCATCGGCGATCATCATAAGAAGAATTTCAAAAGACGCGGCGCGGCAAGCAACTCTTCAAATGCCCTGGTGACCACTTAATGTCGTTAATTGACCCGTTTTATGACAACTTAATGCGGACATTAACCCATTATTTTGGACGGGCCAATCAGAATCAAGCAAATGGGAGTTACAAATCCAAGTAATCATGGCATTCAAACAATGAAACTCCCCTCAGCATGGAGATTAAAGGCGATTAAATGCCCATCATCTCCCACCGGCCAATCGTAAGCCAAGAAAAAGGAGTTACAAAATCAAGAAATAAAAACTTGTAACTCCTCTCATCATGGAGCATCAATGCCCTCAATACTCATAAACCCTCCTTATGGCCACTAAAAGCCTATAAAAGGAGGGTCATTCCAAGGAAAAAGAACCCTTGGACACATCTCCGATCTTCGAATCTTCGAACCTCCGATCCGTCCAGAATTAGCCAAGAAAATTCTGAAGAATTCTCGATGAAACTCAGCCACTTCGCAGCGAGGTGATCGAAGTCCCTTGGGTTGCCACCCCCGCCCCCCCTCCCTAAGGTCGCCTCTCTCCATCTATCCAACATGGCCTAAACATGGCTCTTCAACCCGTTTACTCGATTTTTTTATTGGATATAGGACCTCTCCTTGGTATTTATCCTCTAAAAAACTGACGTCCAAGCCAAGCCAAAGAATCAAAGCATCAAGCGTTCTCATCTAAAGCACGATGGCGAAGTCCATACATGACTTGCGACCGTCGATCTGAACGAGTCCCCACAATCTCCTGAGAAGTCAGATACATTTTCTTAGTTTTCTTTGTATTTTGTATTATTTGTAAAGAGACAAAAAAGTCACATTTCTTATCTTTCTTCATGGATGAGACCTGTAAATCGCCTTTCACGGCACAAATCGCCTTCTACGACACAAAAATCACCTTTCACGGCATTTAAAAAACTGTCTCTTTCTTAAAATATATGTGTAATGGAAAGTTAGAAAAAAGAATTGATTTCCTTTCTACTTGCGGAGGTGAATCTCCAGATCACCACTTCAAATTCCAAGTAGAATAGAAAATCTGGCATACCTGTACAAAAAATGTTGATGACCTCGCTTTTCCTCCTCCGCCATGCTCCCGGCAGCCCCAGGGGTGGGAAGGAGAGGATGAAAGGTCGGAGCCCCCATCAAGTTGGCACACCCGGTGGGACTCGTGCATTTGAGAACGCGATGCTTGAATTCTTTGGCTCCTTTCTAGTTGGTGGCCTGTGCTGGATCTTGCATCCAAAAAACAAAACATGAGATGGGAATTTTGGAAATTTCAACATTTGAATTTATTTCCATTCTTTCTTATTTCAAAAAGAAAAAAAAAGAAAAAAGAAATCTGATTTCTCTTTTATGGATTCAAATTTGAGAAAGTTTGGTTCTCTCCTTTTCGGGTTTAGCGCTCGCAGAAATGTTTGAGCCTTTATTCGGATTGGAACATCATTCGTTCTCTTTGATGAGTCCGATAGGGATTTAAAAAAAAATTATTTAAAAAAAAACTCTTTCAAAAAGAAAACTCTTTAAAAAGAATCTTCTTTTTTGGATTCAAATTTGAGAAAGTATGGTTCTGTCCTTTTCGGATTTAACACTCCTTCTCTTTGATGAATCCATTAGAAATTTCCAAAACAAATTTCAAAACCCACTAAGGTTGCACTAATTGCGTTCTTTGACCAAAGTGGATCTAAGAAAAGCCTTGTCCAAAGTGTGGAGGCAGTTAGACTGTTCGAGTCAAGGGTCCTTCAAACGGGTTCATTTAGTAAGCCTACCTTTACCTGGGGGCTTATCTATCTACTAAGGTTCCATAAGATCGAATTGGAGACCTACGTCTTCAAAAAAAAATAAAAAACTTAAAAAAAAAGAATCTTAAAAAAAAACTTTCAAAAAAAACTTTCGTCACATTTGAGTTCAGATTTGAGAAACTTTGGTTTCTACCTTTTCGGGTTTAGTGCCCATAGAAATGTTTGAGCCTTTATTTAGATTGAAACACCATCTGCTCTCTTTGATGAGTTCAATCTTGACCTTTGAAAAAAAACTTCCGTCACATTTGGGTTCAGATTCGAGAAATTCCGGTTCCTTCCTGTTCGGACTAAGTGCTCGTAGAAATGTTTGAGCCTTGTTCGGATTGGAATACCATTTGCTCTCCTTTGTGAATCGAATCTTGACCTTTCAAAAAACTGTGATTTACAACATTTGTGTCTAGCGGTGCTAGTACGCCCTTTCAGGTCTACTGTATTCGCGACCGACACATTTGTATCTCCAACCTTATGTCATCTTACTTCGAGTGAGCATTGCTTCTCGGTAATTTGAATTAAGGTTCACAATTGCTTTTAGCAGTCACTGGAATGCTCGCCTTGAGCCTACCATACTTGCATTTAGAACAATTGTACCCTCTACGGCTTTTTGCCTCTTTCATCTTGCTTGGGCTGGGCCATGTCCCCTCGAGCAATTTGAAAAGACAAAACCATAGTCACTTTCCATTTATGATCACTACATTCTTGTGATTACTAATGGATCTAGTCTTGTTTCAGAAGTTTTCCAAACTAACAATGGCAGCTTCATTGACCATCACTTTTGATGAGAACAAGTACCAACTCTTGCTTCAAGAAAAACAAAACAAGCGCACTCACAAGCGCCCCAGTAGCTGCCGAAGCGACATCTCCCTCGGCAACTCTCAAGCCGGGTCGACCTCTACTCCCCCGACCATCGTGTCGGGTCATTGGGACCATTCCCACTCTCCGCAGAAGAAACTACACCTGCCCAGAAGCAGAAAACCGCCCCTGCACATGTTGCTGCTCCGACACCAAGGGCAACAATCAAGAAGCCTGAAGCCCATGGCAGAGGCCTTCAACAAGACACTCTACAAAATTCTCAAGAAAATGGTCTCTAGTCAGAAAAGAGATTGGGGAGACCAACTACCTGAAGCTTTATGGGCTTATCGAACTACCGTTCGAGGACCAACCCATAGCACACCATTCTCTTTGGTCTATGGTTGCGAAGCTGTTGTCCCTTTGGAAGTACAAATTCCTTCCTTAAGGGCATCTTTGTAAAATGACATGACACAAGAAAGCAATGTCAAATTGAGACTCCAAGAACTCGATAATCTTAATGAAAGATGGCTCGAAGCTCTACAAAGCATTGAGTTGTACCAAGCACGCATGGCAGGATCTTTCGACATGGAGTTTCTTGTGAAGGAAGAAAACTTACTTGAAGCCATGGATGGAGAAGAAGAAAGAACTTGAAGATTCTTGAAGAAGAAGAAAGTTCTTGATCTTGGAGCACTCTTGAAGACTTTTGCAAAAAAGAAAGCAATAAGGGAAAGAGATCCAACCTCCTTTGCTTTTATAGAGGAGAGCAAACCGAAAGAGGAAACAAGGTGAAAACCAAGTAGGTAAGTGCTAAAAACTAGCAACCTTCCCAAAAGAAAGGAGATTTGAGATATTCTCTCTTAAAAAGAAGATTCTTTGAGAAATTCTCTCCAAAAAGAACGAGAATGAGAAATATTCTCTCCAAAGAAAGATACTTTGAGAAAATCTCTCCCAAAAACAAGGAAGCATGAGAGATTCTCTCCAACTAAGGATATTTTTAGATATTCTTTACAAAATGACATCATATGGGATCTAAGCCATCTCCAAAGCTTAAGATCCCATAGCTTAAGATCCCATGGGTTAGCCCACATGAGTCGGGTTTGACTACCTAGGCACAAAAAGGGGCTTCCTATCAAAAACCTCCTTTGCCAAGAGCATACAAAATGGTTCCAGGCCTCTCTTGAGTTGATGGAACCATTCAAAAAAAAAAAATAAGCCTCATGAGTTTCCAAAAAACCAAACCATCCGACCTCATGAACCAAATTAAGCCAAAATCTTGAAATTGACAATCCACAAAAAACCAACTCTGGTCCCCTAACTCGCCACATAAAGCTTGTTAGGTCACAAGGCCAAAACAAAAAAAAATCCTGACCCCTTGGCTCGCCACATACAACTTGTTAGGTCACAAGGTCAAAATCAAAAAACCAGATCTGACCCCCAAATTTGCCACATACAGCTTGTTGGGCCACAAGGTCAAAATAAAAAATCAAATCCCGACCCCCTAACCTGCCACATACAGCCTGTTAGGTCACAAGGTCAAAAACCAAAAATCCTCTTGACCGCCTAATGTGCCACATACAGCCCTTAGGTTCACAAGGTCAAAAGGAAAACCCAAAATCCAAAACCCAAAATCCAACTCCCACATGTCATTTTCAAAACTTTGCATTGAGATGGCACATGATCCCTCTCACTACCATAAAATCCACTTGGAAACTCAAAAGGCTATAAAAAAATGCTCAAAGACTCTTGGTCAAATCAGAAGCGCTCCTTTAAGTTTCTCTTCGAGGCACATCGACTCCAAAAGCTACTCGTAGCTGTACCTCGATGGGGGCATTTGTTGACACCAAAAATGTCACTTTGCTTCTTCAACATCAAGAAGCCACATGAAGCCGCATCCTACTACAAAAAAGGCAATGCTGCTTCAAGCATCATATCTTGTCAAAAACAAACAAAAATTGCAAGATCCTTCAAGACAACCAAAAGAGGGGTTCACATGAAGTTTCGGGCCATTCCAACATCATTTGACCCTACTTCACTCCTCCAACAATTGAACAGGCGCTCCTGGCGGCGACGGTGTCGAAGACATCAAAACTTCGATAAGAGCCTACAGATGGTCT
Organism: Cinnamomum chago; assembly: GCA_038049695.1. Lineage (NCBI taxonomy): Eukaryota > Viridiplantae > Streptophyta > Magnoliopsida > Laurales > Lauraceae > Cinnamomum > Cinnamomum chago. The sequence goes on along the minus strand of CP142453.1, from coordinate 87,811,928 downwards.
CAAAATACCTCCAAAGGACTCCATGCTAAATTTCAAGTCAAACCGACAATGTTTGACCCTCCATCAACCCTTGAACAGTAAAATCAAGTCTCTCGTCGGCGAGAACCACCGATCCTATTACTCATCAAACGAAGCACATGGATGGCTTCAACATGCTTCAAAAGCGTTGCACGTCGAATTTCAGGTCATTCCGACAACGTTTGACCCGACTTTGACGCTCCGAAACAAAATCAAGGCTACTGGCGGCGGAGCACCCCGGGACCACAACACCCAAATCGAAGCCAACGAATCGTCTGAAAATGACTACAATAGGCTCCTTGTCAAATTTCAAGTCAATCAGACATTGGTTGACCGCACATCAAAGCGCGACATCTTCCTCGCGGCAAAATCATAATCAAGCCTACTGGCGACGGGACCCCAAACGGCTTCAAAAAATCAAACAAAAGCCCATGGTTGGCCCTATCTACTGCTCAGGAGGCTTCACCTCAAATTTCAGGTCATTCCGACATCGTTGGACCTAGTTCCGACTCTTGACGGAAAATCGTCTACAAAGTCTTCAGCTTTTCCAAAAAATAGGAAACTTTGTGCTCCGATTTGCACGGCTTCTCATCAGGTTTTCTTTAGGAGAATCAAGCCAATAATTGAGGAGAATGTCAAGAAAAATCAAGGAGAAACGGCGGTGAAAAAGACCAAAAACCGGCTGAGAAACGACGACCGAAAGGAGGACAATCCCCATGGTCGCCGGTGCATGTTTGCCCGGTGACCATGGAAATCCAGGTCACCGGATTTGTCGCCGGGTGACCCGCTTTCCGCCCTTTTTCTCTTTTCGGGAGTTCCAGCCCCTGTGATTTCCTGAAAATTTGATTTTTGATGCTCAAAATCGACTGATCTCCATTGACATCTCGGATCCGCCGTCAAGAGCATGAAATCACCATTGATCGTCGCAAGATCACCAACCGGCTGACCAAGAAAGTGCACTTTCTGTCCAACCGATCAAGAAAACGACAAGATAGATGTCACCATCCCGCTAGTATCAACTAATGTCTAAAGTTTCATCGCCATCTGACATCAAACAACATGCGAATCCATCGGCGATCATCATAAGAAGAATTCCAAAAGATGCGGCGTGGCCCACGACTCTTCAAATGCCCTGGCGACCACTTAATGTCGTTAATTGACCCATTTTATGACAACTTAATGCGGTCATTAACCCATTATTTTGGACGGCCCAATTAGAATCAAGCAAATGGGAGTTACAAATCCAAGTAATCATGGCATTAAAACCATAAAACTCCCCTCATCATGGAGATTAAAGGCGATTAAATGCCCATCATCTCCCACCGGCCAATCATAAGCCAAGAAAAAGGAGTTACAAAATCAAGAAATAAAAACTTGTAACTCCTCTCATCATGGAGCATCAATGTCATCAATACTCATAAACCCACCTTATGGCCACCAAAAGCCTATAAAAGGAGGGTCATTCCAAGGAAAATAAACCCTTGGACACATCTCCGATCTTCGAACCTCCGATCCGTCCAGAAAAAGCCAAGAAAATTCTGAAGAATTCTCGAAGAAACTCTGCCACTCCACACCGGAAGAGAAACCATAAGGTGATCAAAGTCCCTTTGGGGGCCACCCCCCCAAGGTCTCCTCTCTCCTTCTATCCAACATGGCCTAACCGTGGCTCTTCAGCCCGTTTACTCAGTTTTTTATTGGATATAGGACCTCTCCTTGGTCTTTATCCTCTAAAAAACTGAGGTCCAAGCCAAGCCAAAGAATCAAAGCATCAAGCATTCTCATATGAAGGACGAGGGCGGAGTCCATACATGACTTACGACCGTCGATCTGAACGAGTCCGCACAATCTCCTAAGAAGTCAGATACCTTTTCTTACTTTTCTTTGTATTTTGTATTATTTATAAAGAGACAAAAAAATCACATTTCTTATCTTTCTTCATGGGTGAGACTTGTAAATCGCCTTTCACGGCACAAATCGCCTTCTACGGCACAAAAATCGCCTTTCACGGCAAACACAATGAAATTGCCTCTCACGGCATTTAAAAATTTGTCTCTTTCTTAAAATATATGTGCAATGGAAAGTTAGAAAAAAGAATTGATTTCCTTTCTACTTGCGGAGGTGAATCTCCGGATCATCACTTCAAATTCCAAGTAGAATGAAAAAATTGGCATACCCGTACAAAAAATGTTGATGACCTCGCTTTTCCTCCTCCGCCATGCTCCCGGCAGCCCCAGGGGTGGGAAGGAGTGGACGAAAGGTCGGAGCCCCCATCAGAGGAGCCCCCTTCAAACCCTCAAGCAGAAGATCTTAATCACAAGATAGACCTGGGAAGACCAGATAACCCACGTCCTGTATTCATAAATAAGAATATAAAGGATGATGAGTTACCAAAGTATATCGCTTTCCTTCATGAGTTTGTTGATTTTTTTGCATGGTCTTATGCCGAAATGCCTGATTAGACCCCAAAATATTAGTTTACAAACTCAACCTATAAAAAGATATCAAGCCTATCAAACAAGGATAAGGAAGATTCTGTCCTGATGTGATGGATAAAATTGAACAAGAAGTATAGAAACTCAAAAGTGTTGGATTCATCCGTGAGGAACAACATCCAAAATAGTTGGCCAACATTGTCTCTATGACAAAGAAAAATTAGGAAATTAGGGTTTGTATTGACTATAGAGACTTGAACGGTGCATGCACTATAGTGTTGTATTCATGGATGACTTATCTGGCTACAATCAAATAAAGATGCATCCCAAAGATGAAAATCACACTTCATTCCGTACTCCATTTGGCGTGTATTGCTACACTGTCATGCCATTTGGTCTGAAAAATGCTGGCGCTATATTTCTGAGGGTTATGATAAAGATATAAGCACAAGACGGTTGACTGTTTTGTTGATGACATCGCCTTCAAAAGCAGAAGAAAAGAAGACCATCTCTAAGTTCGTTGAGAAGTATTCCTCCGGCTTTGGAAACACAAACTGTGAATGAATCCTCTAAAGTGTTTTTTCGATGTCTGATCGGGTAAGTTTCTTGGATTTGTAGTTCGGAAAGGTGGGATAGAACTTAACCCCATCAAAGTCAAGGTTATTCTGTAAATGCCCTCGGCGAGGACCTTAAGGGAATTTTATGGACTCCAAGGAAGATTGGCGTACATCCGACGGTTCATCTCTAAATCTTTTAGGGAAATGTCATCCTTTCTATCTATTAATGAAGAAGGGTGCAGACTTTGTTTGGGTTACTGAATGTCAAGCTGTATTTCAAGATATTAAGTCATACCTAACCAAACCTCCAGTGTTAGCTGCTCCTAGACCTGGAAGATCGTTCATCTTTTACACAAGAGCCCTCGATTATTCCTTGGGTGCTCTACTCGCATAAGAAAATGTTGGAGGAAAAGAAGCTGCTTTATACTATCTTAGCCGAATGTTGGTGGGTGTAGAGCATTGCTATTCTCTAGTCGAAAAAGAATGCCTTGCAGCGATGTTTGCCGTACAAAAGTTGTGCAAATACCTTCTTTCCAACACAGTCAGCTGATTTCAAGGATCAACCTCTTAAAGGTCCTGGTCACAAAAGCAGGTTCTCTTAATGCTCGACTGGTGAAATGGTCCATCATTTTGTCATATTTTGATATTAGGTATGTACTTCAAAAAACAATCAAAGGCTAAGCTCTAGTAGATTTTCTCATAGAGCATCCACTACCTAAAGATTCTCAACTCAAAGATGATCTTCTGGGCGAACCTTTCTACAGCTTGGAGACTTCTGCACCAAATGCCTCCAAGGTTATGTACTTTGATGGTGCAACTAGGACAAATGAAAAAAGAAAGATGATTTTGGGAGTTGGCATTCTCTTTGTTACCCCCGACAGATACATGATTTCATACGCTTTCTCGCTCCTGGAACAATGTTCGAACAATGCTGAGTACCAAGCTATGATCTTAGGATTGGAACTCACCCTTGAGTCCGGCATCACCATGCTGGAAGTTCTCGGAGACTCTCAGCTGATCGTCAATCAGATGAATCAGAAGTATTGTAAGACCCCGTCCCGAGTGACCTCAATTAGCATTAATTAAGTTCTAAGCGTGTTTAGTAGATTTTGGTTTATTGGGAATAGAATAGCTTCTTTTATAGCTTTGGAGAATTTTGAGTGCCCTTGTGACTAGTGGGGCCCTTTGGGGGTTCATTTTGTGACTTTGCGTTTATTTGAGGGTTTATTTGAGATTCTTGTGTTTATTGTTATAATCCCGTTTTACTTGTCTTGTTAATCCCTACAACTTTTATGTTGATCCCATGCCCATTCGAGACCCCGAAACCCGACTTTCCTAGCATTGAGGGCAAAACAGTCATTGTGCACTAAATCTATACCCAAAATTTGATATTCCTGAAACCCGTGAAACATATATTTTTTGGAAACTAGATATTTCGGTGATCACTTTTATCTTCTTCGTCGAATTCATTCGAGGCCCCGATAAACATATTTTCAGCCCATGAATAATTCTAGTGGTGGGACCTAACCCCATTTTTGTATATAAGGAGAACTCTCTTCTCCCTTTCCCCTTTTCTAGCAAACTCCAATCCTAAGCTAGGGTTTTCCCTTTTCTCTTTTCTTCTAGCTTTTCCATCTCCAAATCCCTACCAAACCTTGCACACATTGAGAAATGCTTGTCTTCACTCTCTTCCTCTCCTTGAGAACTATCCATTGATACTGTTTGTAGAAGAAGATACCCATTCCAAGGCCTCCTTTTGAACTAACCTAGAATTTTGAAGAACTTTCATGTAAGTAATCCTTCCCCTTTTTTGATATTGTGTTCTCTTAGCCTAAGGGAATCTCCATTTCCATTATGGAAGCTTCATCCTCCCCATTCTATGTTTTGGCTCTTTTAGGGTTTTGTTTTGGAGGTTTTTGCTTGTAGCTTGGACCTTTGGCTTGGAAGGCTTGTTTAGGGCTTGGATTGCTTGTTAGAGACTCTAAGGCAAGTGGATGAAATGATAGTTTGAGCATTTAATGGTTTTAAGAGAAATGTGGTTGGTTTTGTCATTCTTATTCATGTTTATTAGTTTGCATTGATTTGAAATAAATGCTCATTAAAGAGTTTTGCTAACTCATTTATTGTCATGGAAATGTGATTTGTAGCTTTTCATTTATGTCTTGATTTTTGTAAATGAATCTTTGTGCATGGTGGTTACCTTTTCTCTTTGTCTTATGGTGGAATGAAGTGGAGAAGATGGAGATTTGATGAATGTTTATGGATGTTTCTATGGTGTTTTGGATGATGTTTGAAGGGAGTTTTGAGCCTCCCATTTTGATGTAGGAATGAGGCTCAAAGGGTATTGTAAGAAAAGGAAAAGGGGAAGAGAAGAACTGTCCCGAAACCAGTTTCTGGACAGTTCGCTCGAGCGAACTTGACAGGTCGCTCGAGCGAAGTGTCCAGAAAAGGGTTCGTGCCATTCCAGAGGACAGTTCGCTCGAGCGAACCCTCCCAGAACTCATTCCAGAAGGTGGTTAGCTCGAGCGCACGGATTGTTCGCTTGAGCCAACCCGAACTAGATGAGTTCGCTCGAGCGAACCCAATTTCCGCTCGAGCGAACCCTCCCAGAAGACCATTCCAGAGACTGTAAGACCCCGACCCGAGTGAATCCGATTAGTGCTAATTAAGTTGCGTGTTAGTTCTAAGCTTGATTAGTGATTTTTGGCTAAGTTGAGTTTGGAATAGCTTTTGAATTAGTTTTGGGGAATTTTGATTGTCTTGTGTTAGTGGGACCCTTTGGGGGTTCCTTTTTATGACATTGCATATGTTTGAGGATTTATCGGAGGTTTTTGCATTCATGGTTTTAATCCCGTTTTATTAGTATTGATAATCCCTACAACTTTTATGTTGATCCCGTCCCCGTTCGAGATCTCGAAACCCGATTTCATAGCCTTGAGGGCAAAACAGTCATTGTGCACTAAATCTGTACCAAAAACTTGATATTCCCGAAACCCACGAAACATATAGTTTTTGGAAATTAGATATTTCAACGGTCACTTTTCTCTTCTTCGTCAAATTCATCCGAGGTCCCGAAAGAAATGATTTCAGCCCAATTAGATTTGTTGGTGGTGGAGCCCACTCCCCACTTGTTTATAAGGAAACCCTTTCCCCTTCCATTTCCTTTTTCCAGCACAAGCATAAGCTAGGGTTTTCCCTTTTCTTCTTCTTCTTGTTACTCTCCCATCCTCAATCCACTCCCAAGCATGCACCAATAGGAGATTGAAGGTCATCATCTTCTTCACCTCCTTGAGAGCTTTCTCTTGATAGTTTTGTGGAGAAAACCCCCCATCCCAAGACCTTCATTGAGCTTACCATTGCCATTAGAGGACCTTGCAAGTAAGTAACCCTTCTCTTCTTCTAGATTTGTGTTCTCCTAGCTTAAGGGAATCTCCATCCTTGTTATTGAAGCTTCTTTCCTCCTATTTCATTGTTTGACCATTTTAGGGTTTTATTTTGGGGCTTTTGCCTTGTATCTTGGACCATTGTCTTGGAAGATTGTTAGAGCTTGATTTGCTTGAATAGAGACTTAAGGCAAGTGGATGATTGATTTTTCCTAAGCTTCCATTGACTTTGGATATTTTCCATTAATGTATATTTATTACCTTGTTTTGAAATAAATGTTCATAGAAGTATTAATGGTGCATTTATGGTCCAAGAGATGTGTTAGTTCATAGCATTTAATTCCTCTTATTTGTCTCAATTATTTATATCTTATGTGAAGTGGTTTCCTTCTTTCTTTCCTTATATTGAATGTGATATGGATGAAGGAGAATGGGATGGATGTGGTGAAAGATTTGAATGTTATTTGATTGAGGTTGTAGACTCCTCATGTAGTGTATAAAAGTGGCTGAAAAGGAGTTGTAGAAGGTAGAGATAGAGAGGAGCTGAACTGGTCCGGATTCAGTTTCTGGACAGTTCGCTAGAGCGACCTTGACACTTCGCTTGAGCGACCTGCCCAGAAAGGGACTCGGAGCATTCCAGTAGATTGGTCGCTCGAGTGGTCATCCCAGAACTTGTTCTAGAGAGTTGTTCGTTCGAACGCATTTAAATATTCGCTCGACCCAATGAGCTCGCTCAAGCGACCTCAAATTCGCTCGAGTGATCCCACCCAGACAACCATTCTAGAGAGCGACTCGCTCGAGCGAACTCTCCAGTCCGCTCGAGCGATGTGCCACGTTGGGCAAGGCTATGTTGGGACAATGATGAACTATTTTAAAGGTTTGGGACTATTCTTTGGGAACCCTCTATGTCAAGGAGAATTATTACGGTTTGTATGAGGCCATTTGGGAAAGAAACCATATCACGAAGATTGCATTTGAGGTTTTGAAAATTCGGAGTGTATAAGGAGTCCGGGATGTTCCCAAACTCAAGGAGTACCAGATTGTTAGTAGACTGACATACGGAGTCCCTATTCACTTTGAATAGATACTTTACCCAAAAATGTAAATTGTTTATTGTACTTTATCGATCCCGAGATTTGTACTACATGCCCTGTTTTCCCAAAAGCATTGAATTACACTTGATATAACTACTTGTCTTGAAGTGCATTGCACCACATGAAATGATAGTGTGCCCTTGAGCACCCCCGTCTTGCCCGTTTATTTATTGTACTTGATTTAATTGCATATGTCTCGATTGTATTTGACCTATGAGTCGGCACCACTAAGCTTAGATAACCCTGTTGGTCTGATCCAGCGACTTGGAGATCCCCCTCTTGTCCCGCCAATTGCAGTTTGGATCCCGCTACCCGGTTATTACCGTGGTCTTGTCCCGATGCTGTAGATTGCTACTATGGTCCCCGATGCCCGGCTCGCTACCGTGGTCATGTATAGTATATGTATATGTATATGTATATGTATTTATAAGATCCACTGTTTCTCCTCACCTCGAGTGACTGAGATCAGTGCCTAGTTATTGTTCTATCACCTTAGTGATAGAGGACTTAGCTTCGTGTGGTTGCCATCTTGATTGTTTCCCGTCCCCTTGGTTACCTTTACATGTTTTATGATGCATACTCGTATTTGAATAAATGTTTTATCTTGTTTAGAGAAATTGTCATTTCAACAGGTTCAAATGTTTTTGGAGGTAAATTCATGTATTTTCATATTGTCATTGTGTTTTATCCATTTGCCAAACCGTCGTGTTTGATCTACTCTTTGGTACTCAGGTCCCATTGTTGGTTACCCCGAGGAGGAGCACGAGGAGGCGGTCGTAGAACCACAACAGTTAGTTGAGTGGCGTGCTGACGACGTCATGTAGACGTTTGGTGGCTATGAGAGACTTTATATTTTGGGAAACTATTTAACCATTCTTTGGATTGGTATTTTGTCTATATTGGCCTTGTCGGCCTCTATTTTTGGCAAATGTAATTAAATGATATTTGAATAAACTTTAACTTACTTTGGGTAACATGCTAATGATCATTGCTCATTCTGATACGGTTTACACTCATGCTATTATCTTTATGATTGGAGATAGATTGAATATTTGATTTGCTACACGATTTTGCACTTAAAAGAAATATTCATTTATGGTTGTGGTATCCTCACCGCGGACACCTGTGGGAAATTAAATAAATGTATGTTATCATTTAAACAGAAGTGACGTGGATCAATCATTAATTATTAGTCCCGATCCTGGATTCCCGGTCCGGGGTCGCGACAGACTGGTATCAGAGCGAGACGTGTTTCAGGCAATTAAAAGAAACTAGAAATCCTAAGGACGTGGTGAGGATCCGGTAGATCTTTCGTTAGCCAACCCGAAACAACTCTCTAACCCGAAACTTCAATGGCTTATTGTATTTCACTGTTCCCAAAATTTATACTACATGATTTATTATTCCCGAAAGCATTGAAATTGTACTTGTATTAATTGCTAGTCTCGAAATGCATTACCTGACATGAAATGACAGTTGTGCCTTGACCACCCCCGTCCCATTTATTTATGTACTTGCACTTGATGTATTTCATACATGTTTTAATCTTGTCATTTGACCTATGAGTTGGCACCACTAAGCTTGGATAACCCTGTTGGTCTGATCCACCGACTTGGAGATCCCCCTCTTGTCCCGCCAGCTGCAGTTTGGATCCCGCTACCCGGTTATTACCGTGGTCTTTTCCCGATACCCCGGATTGCTACTGTGGTTCCTGATGCCCGGCTCGCTACCTGTGAGAACCCGACCCCTAATCTCTTGGATTAGTGTTGTTTTATTTGTGGATTAGTTCTTTTAGTGGGATTAGTAGTTGTTGGGTTGAGTTTGTGAGCTAGAAGGGTTTTTCTTCTAGTTTTGGGCTTTTGAGTGCTTTGGTAGCTTGTGGGGCCCTTTGGGGGTTCCCTTTTCGGCTTTGCATTTTCTTGTGAGATTTTCCCGATTTGTTTCGTATTGTGTTTTTGGCCCATTGCATTCATCTTGAGGAATCCTACAACTTTCATGTTGATCCCATATCCATTTGAGAACCCGAAAACCGATTTCTTGGCCTTGAGGGCAAAACAGTCTTTTCACACCAAATCTGTACCCAAAACTCGATATTCCCAAAACCCGCGAAACATATACTTTTTGGAAACTAGATATTTCGACGATCATTTTTCTCTTCTTCGTCGATCGCATCCGAGGCCCACAAATAGATGATTCCAACCACCCAAGTTCCTTAAGTTGTGGGACCCCTTCTCACTTGCTATAAGAGAACCCACCTCCCTTCTTCCCCATCTTCATTTCCAGCACAAATCAGCAACTATTGAGCCTAGGGTTCCTTGTGTTCTTCTTCTTCTTCTTGCTTCTCCATCTCCAAGCTACACCAATCTTGCACCAACATCAAAATGGAGACCACCATTCTCTTCTCCACCTTGCAAGCTTTTCATGGATGCTATTAGAAGGGAAATCCACCAACATTGAAACCCTCCTTGAGCTAACTTTGTGTTTTTGAAGACTCCACAAGTAAGTTCCCTCCTCAAATCTTCTAGATATGTGTTCTTCTTGCCCTTGAGAAGCTCCATTTTCATTATTGGGAGTTCTTTCTTCTTCTTCATTGTTTAACCCATTTTTGGGTTGTTTTGGGGGTTTTTGTAGAGATTGTGGATCTTGAGCTTGAGAGGTGATTAGGAGCTTGATTTTCTTGATTAGAGTCAAAGGCAAGTGGTTGATTGGATCGTTTTGATTATTAACATGTTTGGGTGAAAATCTTGATTTCATTGATGGTTTTGGTAATTTTAATAGTTGTTTTTGATATGATAAATATTGATTATGAGATGTGCCTATTGATGAGTTATTCTTTCTTGTTAAGCTCTTGAAAGTGCATGCATCCTATTGTCAAGAATTTCAAATGGATTCACATGAATGAGTTTTCTCCACCTTGAGTTTTATTGTGGATGGAATAGATGGAAAGGATGGAAATGGAGGAACTTGAAATGAGGAGCTCTTTAGCTCATTTTAATGTCTTGGAAACATGTGTTTAAGCCCCCTTGCTTATAGTTTTATGTGATTGATTATATGTTGGAAGGAAAGGAAAGAAAAAGAGAAAAATCAGAGTTCCCGGACCTGCACTGCGCCCAGGTCCGATCGATCGGACGTTCAAGCCGATCGATCGGACTGACTTTTAACAGTAAGCATTTTTCAGCCGATCGATCGACCGATCGATCGGACCCTGTGCAGAAATTTTGGCCGATCGATCGGACCTTCGGTCCGATCGATCGGAGGACTCAGTTTGAGTCCGGTGAATTTTGAGATTTTTAATTTTCCTTGGTTTTAGGTGGGACCCTTACCCTTTTTGGACTGTTTGGCCTATGAGTGAGGATGTCTTGAGCCGACACTCCTCACGGTGGGTTCGGTGACATCGAGGTTAATCCATTTCAATCTTGAACGGGATGGAACGACGCGATATCTTCTTTATATCTAAACACAAGTCTATTTCCTTGGTTATCGCTAATTCTATTCCTTTCGAGGACTGAGTAGGTTGCTCGATGTTTCCGGATTAATGTCATGCCTAGGATGGACCGTTTATAATCTTGATTCTTGCTATTGTAACACCTAGTACTACCCATAAGCTCATGTTAAGATTTTGAAAATAGTAAAAGTGCATAAGGAGCCCGGAATGTCTTCAAACTCAAGGAGTACCAAGTAATTATCATAATCGACATATGGGACCCCTATTCACTTAAGTAGATCTTGCAATCAATATTCTTCCCGAAATGGTATAGTGCATTATAATTCCTCATTTCCCGAGATTTGCATCACATGATATGAAATGAAAGTGTGCCCTTGAGCACCCCGTTTTACCCGTTTATTTATTGTACTTGATTTACTTGTTTCCCTGAAAGCATTGGAGTTACTTTAGTAACAGTTATTGTCCCGAAATGCATTGCCCGAGATGAAATGACAGTGTGCCCTTGAGCACCCCCGTTTACCCGTTTATTTACGTGCCCTTGAGCACCCCCGTTACCCGCTTATTTACTGTACTTGATTACTTGATATGTCTCGATTGGTTTTATCCTATGAGTCGGCATCACTAAGCTTGGATACCTTGCCAGTCTGATCCACTGACTTGGAAATCCCTCTCCCGTCCCGCCAGCTGCAGTTTGGATCCCGATACCCGGTTATTGCCGTGGTCCCGTCCCGATACCCGGTTCGCTACCGTGGTCCCGTTCCCGTATATTTATTATTGTATATGATTTACGTTGAGTCTCCTCACCTTGTGTGACTGAGACCAACGTCCCGCTCTTGTCACTTCGGTGATAGAGGACTTAGCTTCTTGTGATTTCCATCTTGCCAGTTCCCGATTCCTTGGACACCCGACATGGTTTATATTGCTTACTTGTTTTCAGTTAAATGATTCATTGCTTTTATGAAAGTTGTTATTTAGATAAGTGCTAATGCTCTCTATTGTAAATCCAGTCACTATTATATTGTTTTATGTCCTTTGCACACGTACACGTTTTACATGAATGCCGGTTGGGTGGATACCCGTGCTTTTATATATGTTTCTAACGATCGATGGTTTTTGCTAGAGTTATATGATTTCACATGTTTTAAAATGAATACCCGAGTTATTAAATATCCATACTTTGGAATAGGTTTAAATGAACATTAGTCTTGTCAGATTTCCTTGGTTACACCTGTTTTAAATGAACACCCGGTTTGTTAAATATCCGTATTTTTACATATGTTTCAAATGGACTTTGGTTTTGCTAGACTGCTATGAATACTTGATTTGTTGTATACTTGTGTTTTACTTAAGTTTCAAATGAACGTTTGTTTTGTCAAACCACTATATTTATACATGTTTTAGACGAATACCCGATTGTCAAATATCTATGATTATAGATGATGTAAATGAATACATGTTTTATTAGATGTTCATGTTTTACCCGTGCTTGAAATGAATACAAGTTTTCCCCGAGATTCCCGACTTTGCACCCGTATAATTATATGCAGCATTTTGAGCAAATAGCATGATTTATCATTTGTATTATTATTCGCTATACTGTAATCTTTTCATCCACCTGCCAGACCGTCGTGTCTGACCCACTACTTTTGGTACTCAGGTTCAGAGTTATTCGCCCCGAGTTGAGTGTTTTATTGGCTATGGAGCCATGCCTTGCAGGTTGGTTTGTCGGCTATGTCATGCAGACATTGAGCTTGACATCGGAGTTACGTCACATTTGGGTAGTAGTTAATAGCTTCTTGTTGTATGGCTTTTGTTAGCCTTTTTCTTGGGATTCTTAATTAATGTACATTGATAATTGTAACTTGAACATTTTTGGGAACGTAATATCCTGTTACTGTCAGCTCTGTAATTTATTGTGATGTTTACTCCAGTCTGATATGATTCTTAATATAATAGCTATGGGCTAAAGGTTGAGTGCGACGCGGAATCCGATGGCCACGGACTTCGGGTCGCAACGCCACAAATGCTTCCGCAAAATATTCAGAATGTGTTGTCTTCACACACGCGGATCCTGGGAGAAGTAAAATACATTTATGCTTAATCTTCATCTCCCGCCCCCGAGGTTTCGGTTCGGGGGCGTGACACTACCGTGGTCATGTCCCGTATATTATATGTATATGTATATATTTCATTGTTTCTCCTCACCTCATGTGACTGAAATCAACGCCTTGATATTGCTCAGTTACTTCGGTGATAGAGGACTTCGCTTCGTGTGGTTGCCATCTTGCTTGTTCCCGTTTCCTTGGTTACCTTTACATGTTTTACAAAGCATACTTGTATTTGAACAAATGATTTATCTCTTTTGTGGAAATTGTTATTTAAATAGGTTTTGAGTGCTTTTGAAGGTAAATTCATTTATTGTTATATTGTTATGTCTTTTCGCCTATTTGCCAAACTGTCGTGTTTGACCTACTCTTTGGTACTCAGGTCCGGACAATGTTTACCCCCGAGGCGGAGCTCGAGGACGCGGTCAGTGAACCGCAACGCCTAGTTGAGTGGCATATGATGATGTCGTTTAGACATTTGATTGCTTTGAGAGACGTAACATTTTGGGAACGTTTAACCATTCTTTTGGGGATTGGTATTTTGTTTATATTGGCCTTTGTTGGCCTCTATTTTTTAGAATGAAACTAAATGATCTTTTGTATAAACTTTAACATTTCTTTTGGGAAAGCTTTAATGATCATTGCTCATTCTGATACTTGGTTTATTTATATGATTTTATCTTGTGTTTTATCTCAAGAATGGAAATTATGAATGTTTGATTTGCTACACGCTTCCGCACTTAACAAAAATGTACTATGTTGTGGTGATATCCTCACCGCGGACACCTGTGGGAAATTAAATAAATAAATGCATACACACACAACAATCAGTCCCGATCCCGGATTAGGACCTCGGTAACCTGGTCCGGGGTCGCGACAAGTATGAAGTGTTAGAGTTTTTGTTTTGTTGCAATTTGATAGGATGCATTCATTTTCATAGCTTGACCTCTCATTCTTTCATGTTCTTATTCTTAGGATCTTCATGCATATTTCTCATTCATAATCTTTGTTTCTATCATATGTTATGCATGGTTTTCAAATCAGTTATGTCTCTTAAGTTCATGAAGGTTTGAGTTCAGTTTTTCAATCTTCCATGTGTTTAAACCTTAAGTTCAAATCTAATCAAGCTTTCCAAATGCTTTCTCTTTCAAATCCTTTTCTTTGGTTTGAATGTTTCATGCTTTTAAAATTCACTTTATCGTCGTATTTTAAATCATGATTCAAGCTCAGTTGATGTGCCTCAAAGTCCCCTGGAAAGATGTCCTCTAAGTTGCAAGTTTCTAAAAATTCAGAATTTCTGGGCAGTCTTCAGGTCGATCTGCCTGTGTGGCCAGTCGACCGGGCACACTGCGGGTCGACAAAGATTTTGAGCTGTTAGCTTCACCAACGGACATTTTTATAGCCGTTGTGTGTACCCGGTCGACCCGGCCCTATACTAGGTCGATCGGGCACTAGCTGTTGGGTACTTTTTCTTTATAAAAAGTGGCTTTTTGTTTTGAAAAAAGTTGCTGAACTTTCAAGGACTTTTGAGGCCAAGGACTTACAACTTTTCTAGAGCATTATTCAAGGGATTATGAAGCCATTCCATTGATTCAACCTTTGATCTTCTAAATGGGTGTGCTTCCTTTATCCTAAGACTTTTAAAATCATGCTTTGTTTCTTTATCTTTGTTTTTCTTCAATCCATGATTAAATAGATGCTTTTCTATTGAAGTGTTGTCTTTCATAACATGCTTTGAACTTCGAAATATCTTACCTTTATGAAATCAACATATGATTGGTCATTCACATGAGTTATGAATCTTTGTTTTCAAATCTAACTTGTTAATCTTAAGATTATACTTTTGCTATTCAAGTTTGATCTTTTTGGAAAACCATGTGTTTGTCAAACAACTCTTTCTCATACATATGATTATCATCTTTGCATCATTTAAAGTTACATCTTTCTAAAAAGAGTTAGAGTGATTTCTAGTATATGCATTATTCATAAACTTTGTCATTCATATGCATATGTCTAGAAATTAAATTTTCATTTTCTATTTAGACTATTTAGAGGCACTCCATTGCACTTACATTGTTCTCTTAATCCATGCATTCATAGGCATTTTTCTTAAGAGAAAACCTCTTGTTGTTAAGGTTGGTGCTTAGCCTTGAAAAGCATAGTTAATGTTGTAAAGGTTTATGCTTAGCCTTGAAAAGCATAGTGATGAATTTGTAAGGTTTGAGGTGATCCTAAACCTTAATTTGAGTTAGTGAAATCCGATAGGTTTACCGGGAGTGGATGTAGGCAATTTGGCCGAACCACTATAAACTTGTGTGTTATGGTGTTTGATCTTTTACCTTCTTTATATGAATGATGTTCTTATGTTTGAATGAAGATTGTAGTTGGTTATTCATTGTGTATGCTTACCTTAAAGACTCCTCTCTATCACAAGATAATTAATCTTCATCAAAGCTTAATTGACTTAAAAGTTAAAAGAATTCAAATTGGTCTAGGTTCTTAGAACTCACCCTATTCACCCCCCCCCCCTCTAGGATTCGTTCTTGGACTTTCATGAAGTTAGAAAGCCTGATTTGTTGCCTTACTACAACAAAGCACAATCTTTTTGGCAAAAAATATACGTCTGCGACATCACCCACTTCCCCAGAGGTGAAAACATTTGTGCAGATGCCTTAGTTGGACTTAACAAGTACATTTCAACATGAAATTTTAGGCTATTTCGACATCATTTGGCCAAACATCACTCTTCCAGCAGCTAAACAGGACCTTTTGGTGGCGAAAAAGCTAGAGACCTTGCTTCACAAAACAATGCATACAGTTGGCCTCAAAATGGCATAAGAACCGTATTCTGGGCGATTCCGACACCGTTTCGCCCAAAATGCAAAAAACCGCATTCTCCATGTAGCAAAGTTGGCCCTCCCGGCGACAACAACATTGGAGATATCAAATCTTCAATCAGACTCTGTGGATGATCTTGAAATACTTTTAAGATGCTCTATGTCAAATCTCAGGTCAAACCGACAACGTTTGACCCAACATCAACTCTCAAACAGCAAAACCAAATCTCCCAATGGCAGAAATGACCGAGGCCAACACTCATAAAAAAACGCACAAGGATGGTCGCAAAATACTTCTAAGGGGCTACATGTCAAGTTTCATGTCATTCCGACATCATTTGACCAGACTTTGACCTCCCGAAAGATAAATTAGGTTTTCCGGTGATGGAGCCCCTCGAGACCATGAATTTTCCAAATTAGAGCTAATGGATCATCTTAAAATTATTCCAAGAGGCTCCCTATTAATATTTAGGTCAATCGGACATCGTTTACCGTACATCAAAGCACGACGTTTTCCACATGATAAATCAAGTCTACTAGCGATGACCCCACATGGCTTCAAACATAAAAAAAAGTATCTGGTTGGTTTTATTTCTTCCCCATGAAGCTTCACCTCAAATTTTAGGTCATTACGACACTGTTTGGCCCAAAATGCAAAAAGGCGCATTCTTCATGCAACAAAGCCAGCCCTCCAGGCGACAGCAACATCAGAGACATCAAATCTCCAATAAGAGCATGTGGATGTTCTTGAAATACTTTCAAAATTCTCTATGTCAAATTTTAGGTCAAACCGACAACGTTTGACCCAACATTAACCCTAAAACAGCAAAACCAAGTCTCACGGCGGCGGATACGAGTGAGGCCATCAGTCATCAAACAAAGCACATGGATGGTCTCAAAATACTTCCAAGGGGCTTCATGTCAAGTTTCAAGTCATTCCGACATCATTTGACCAGACTTTGACCCCCCAAGAGCTAAATTAGGTCTCTCGGCGACGGAGGCCCTCGGGACAATGATTTCTAAATTAGATCTAATGGATCATCTGAAAATTATTCCGAGAGGCTCCTTGCCAAATTTAAGGTCAACTTAGGCACTGTTTGACACAGTACATCAAAGCGCAACGTCTTCCTTGTGACAAAATCAAGGCTATTGGCGACAGGAGTCCACATGGCTTCAAAATTCAAACAAAAACCTGTGGTTGGTCTTATTTCATTCCTATGAAGCTTCACCTCAAATCTCAGGTCATCCCAACATCTTTTGACCTAGTTTAAGCTTCTGGCAGCAAATTGGCCCCGCCCCTGCGCGACAGTCTTCGGCTTTCCCAAAAAATAAAAAACTTTGCTCTCCATTTTGCACGACTTCTCGTCAAGTTTTCTGTAGGAAAATTATGCCAAAAGTTGTACAAAAATACAAAGAAAAAAATAAGAAAAAAGCTAGAAAAGGCCGAAAATGTTACCAAAAATTGTAAAAATGCCCCAAGGTCGCCTGCGACCTTAGAAATCCGGGTTACCGGATTTCCATTGAAAACCCATTTTTAGGTCCTTTTTCGAATTTCGAGCTATTTGGCCTTTTTGATTTTCCAAAAATTTGATTTTTGGGGCACGAAATCCGTCAATGTTTGACAACATCACAAATTTGTTGTTGAAATCATGGGTTTGTCATCGGACACTACAAAATTGCCAACTGGCTAACCAAGGAAGCACACTTTATGCCTGATCGATTGAGAAATCGACAGGACAGATGGTACTGGCCTACTGGTAGCAATTAATTTCTGAAATTGTATGATCATCCGACAACAATCGGCATGAAAAGTCCACCGGCGATCAAGGCTCCCTACATTGCGAGTAGAATTCCAAAAGACGTGGCGTGGCCTGCGACCCTTTAAGTACTTCGGCGGCCACTTAATGTGGTTAATGACCCATTCTTATGACAAGTTAATGTAGTTAATTTCCCATTATTATGGACAACCTAATTAGAATCCAAGGAATGGGGGCTACAAGTCAAATACAATTATACCATTGAACTATGTAACTCCTCCCAACATGAAGTTTAAATGCAAATAAAGGATCATTCTCCAACGGCCAATCAAAATCCATAAAAAGGGAGCTAAAAAATGCAAATTTAAAATCATGTAACTCCTCCCATCATGGAGCATTAATGCATTTAAAGCCCATAAACTCCCCACATGGCCACCAAATGCCTATAAATGGAGGCCATTTCCACCATTCCAAGGCATGATGTGCAAATCCTACAAAAAAAAAACTCTACATCATTGCTACGACGCTCCAACGACGATGGCCACCCCCCAAGGCCCTCTCCTTCTATCTCCATGGCATAAACGCGGCTTTTCAGCTCGTCTATTTCGATCTACATTGGATATATAATCTCCACTTGATCCTTATTCTCTGAAAATTTCAGGTTCAAGCCAAGCCAAGAGAATCAAAGGCATAATCTGTTATCATCTGAAGGATGGCAGCGAAGCCCAAACATGACTTGCGACTGTCAACCTAAATGAGTCCCCGCAATCTCCAGTGAAGTCAGACATCCTTTTCTTTCTTCTCATTGTATTTGTATTTTTAAATGATACAAAAAATACAAGTCTAGTCTTTTGTTTTTATGACAATTGTAAATTGCCTTTCACGGCGAACACAAAATCGCCTTTCATGACAAAAACACTGCCTTTCATGGGGTTCAAATCTATATTATGTCTCTTTTCTTAACACATGTGCAATGAAAGCTAGAAAAAAGTTTATTTTCTTAATAACTTGAAAAGGTGGATCTACAGACCACCACTTGTTATTTCCAAGAGGAGTGGAAAATTTGGTATATCCATACAATAAAATAAAATAAAATCAATGTTGTTTGCTTGTCTCCGATCACGAAAGGGTTGGGCCCCTCGGATTCTCACATCTGCTCGAACATTAGCGAGCCAGCACACGTCATGTCAACACCATGCTTGAATTTATTTGATTGTATAACTTGTCAAACTTGTATGCTTGTGTTGCCTAAATTCATATTTCCTTTGCAGATGAATGAAGAAAACACCCCTGAAGCTCCAAAGACTCCTATTGTGAGACCCCGACCCCTAATTTCCTGGATTAGCATTGTTTTATTTGTGGATTAGTTTCTCTAAGTGGGATTAGTGTTTGTTTGGTTGAATTTGTGAGCTAGAATGGTTTTTCACTAGTTTTGGGGAGTTTTGAAAGTCAGTGAACCTAGACAGTGACCGTAGGGTCCTACTTGTTTTGTGTGATCAGCTTGGAGAGGTTCTTCGTGATTCCCAAAAATTCTCATTTTGGCTTTGTTTTACCTATCTCGTTAATCTCTACAACTTTCGTGTTGATCCCATCCCTGTTCGAGACCCCGAAACCCTACTTTTCTAATGTTAGGGGCAAAACAGTCTTTTTACATGAAAATCTGGACACTATTTTCAATATCTCCGAAACCCATAAAATATATACTTTTTGGAAACTAGATATTGTGATGATCATTTATTCCTTCTTCGTCGAACTCATCCGAGACACCGAGAAGCAAGTTTTTAGCCCAACAAGTCATTTTAGTTGTGGGACCCACCTTCATTTTCTATAAAAGGGACCAACCCCTCTCTTCTTCTCCTATTCATTTCCAGCACACTTGAGGGAGAGGCATTTTAGCTCCTTAGGGCTTTTTCCCTTTTCTTCCTCTTCTTCTTGCTTTCTTCCTCGTCAATCCACCACCAACTTTTGTCAAATAGAGAAAAGGGTTCTTTCTTCTTCTTCTCCACATTACAAGATTTCCATGGATGACATTAGAAGAGAAATCCACCAACATTGAGACTCTCCTTGAGCTAACTCTTTCCATTAGAGGACCTTCCAAGTAAGTAATCATCTCCGTCTCCTAGATATGTATTCTTGTAACCCTAGAGAAGCTCCATCTTCATTATTGAAAGTTCTTTCCTTTTATTTCATTGTTTTGATCATTTAGGGTTTGTAATGGTTTATTTTGGGGGTTTTTGTGTAGATTGGTGATTTTGAGCTTAAGAGTGTGATTAGAAGCTTGATTTTCTAGCTTGAACCCAAGGCAAGTGGATGAATGGATTGTTTTGAATATTTACATGTTTTATGGAGAAATCTTGATTTTTCACCAATGATTCTTAATGTGCTTTATCTATTCTTTTTGCAATGGTTTATATTGCTCTTAAAAATGCATAATGATGAGTTTATTTCTCTCTTGCTCATACCTTCGAAATGCATATATTATGTTGTCAAAGTTGCAAATGGTTTTCATATAAGATGGGTTTCTTTCTCGTGTGATTGAATGTGAATGGAAAGGAAGTGAAGGGAAAAATGTGAAATGATGAGAATGGAAGTGTTGAATGATGTATTGAAGGAGCTTTTGAGCTCATTTTATTGCAGGGAATGAGATGAGTTATAGGAGAAATGTTTTGGAGGAAAAAGGGGCTAAAAAACAGTCCAAAATTGAACTACTAGTTGACTGGGCTGTCAGCAGGCAGTCACCAGTTGGCTGGCCGACCTGGTGACCGACTAGTGACTGCACAGAGGCGGTCAGCATATCAATAAGCATAATTCTTATTCTGCAGGGGCGGTCACTAGGCGGTGATCAGTCGACTAGCCGCCTGCTGACCGCCAAGGTGACCGACCTCCCAGTAATTTTTGGAGATTGAGAAGAAAAAAAAGGACTATTTCGAACCATATGTCCATGGAATGGGTAAGAATGACTGTTTTGGAATTTAAGGGAGAAAAATCTTATCCCGGAAACATGTTAGAGAGAAATATCATCCCGAAGATTTTATTGATGACTTTGAAGTTACCAAGGTGTATAAGGAGCCCGGAATGTTTCCAAAATTTAATGAGTACCAAATCTATATTGAAATAGACATACGGGACCCCTCTCCACCTTGAACTAATCTTGAATCCCAATACTTGTTCCGGAATTTTGAAAGTTTAATTGTATCCCATTGTTCCCGAAATTTGATATGCACTCCCCAAATTCATGATTTACGATTTATCATTCCTGAAAGCACTGAATTTGTACTTCTAACATTTTGCTAGCCCCGATATGCATTGCTCGAAATGAAGTGAAATTTGTGCCTTGAGTACTCCCGTCCCACCCGTTTATACAATTGCATCATATGTATTTTATAATGTCCCGATTTCTATTATGTGACCTATGAGTCAGCACCACTAAGCTTGGATGACCTTGTCGGTTTGATCCACCGACTTGGAGATCCCCCTCCCATCCTGCCAGCTGCAGTTTGGATCCTGTAGCCCGGTTTATTATCGTGGTCTCGTCTCGATACCCGGCTTGCTCCCGTGGTTCCCGATACCCTGTTCGCTACCGCGGTTCCTGATGCCCAGCTTGCCACCGTGGCCTCGTCCCGTATTATTATTATATGTATATGTATATTTCGTTGAATCTCCTCACCTCATGTGACTGAGATCAACGCCCCGATATGCACTTGTCACTTCGGTGATAGAGGACTTAGCTTCATGTGGTTGCCATCTTGCTAGTTCCTGATTCCTTGGATACCTTATATGTTTTATATTGCTTATTTGTTTTCTAGTAAATGATTCATTTCTTTTATGAAAGTTATTGTTTAAACAAGTTTTAATGTTTTCAAAGGTAAATTTAGTTATTGTTATATTGCTTCCCGTTCCTTAGTACACTTATACGCTTTAAATGAATACCCGATTTGTTAAATATCCATGCTTTTACATATGTTTCAAATGGGCACTTGTTTTGCCAGATCTCTATGTTCACACATGTTTTAAATGAACACCCGATTTGTCTAATATCTACGCTGTTACAGATGTTGTAAAAAAAACACATGTTTTGTTAGATCTTCATGTTTTAATCATGCTTTAAATGAATACAGGTTTTGTTAGAGATCCATGATGTTGCACTTGTTTTAATTATACGTAGCCTTTGATCAAATAATATGAATTATCACATGTTTTATTTTTCAGCACATTTATTATCTTTTCACCCACCTGCCAGACTGTCGTGTCTGATCCACTATTTTTGGTACTCAGGTCCAGACTTCTTCGTCCCGAGCTGAGTGCTTTTGTTGGTTGTGGAGCCATGAGTTGCAGGTTTTTTTGTCGGCTATGTCATGTAGACATTGAGCTTGACATCGGAGTTGCTTCTCATACGGGTAGTGGTTATTAGCTTGTTATTGTATGGCTTTTATTAGCCTTTTCTTGGGATTCTTAATTAATGCACATTGATAATTTGTAACTTGAATATATAGGGGAAAGTAATATCCTGTTATTGTCAGCTTTGTACTTGGTTTTGATGGTTTACTCTAGTCTGATATGGTTCTTGATATAATAGCTATATGCTAGCGGTTGAATGCGACATGGAATCCGATGGCCACGGACTCCGGGTCGCAACGCCACGAAATGCTTCCGCAAAATATTCAAAATGTGTTGGAATGTATTGTCTTCACACACACAGATCTTGGGAGAAAATATAATTATCCTTAATCCCATTTGCGCCCCGGAGGTACTAGTTTGGGGGGCGTGACACCTATACAACCAACGGTTTCATATATTGGAAGGAATCTGCCAAGGACAGGTATACTTTATCCCATAAGGTAATACTTCCTTAATTGACAATATCAATAACCTTTGTTATGGTTTTGTTCCATTTGTACTTGCCGACTAGCTTTCGTAATTATTGTAATGCTAGGAGCTCGGTTGGCTTCGATTTGTACTTGCTATCATTAGATCATAAGAGAATGATGAAGATATCAATGAAATGTAGGTATATTCAGAATGATAGTTACAATATATCAGAATTAGGCGGCATTGTATGTCTCTAAGAGCAATGAAAATGTCTTCACATTGGCAAAAAATCAGGGCGCCATGCCAAATAAAGAGAATAAGCAGACAACCATGCTTTAAAGCCTTGGTATTGAGTGATAGTCCATAATGAAAGCATTCAGACATTATTCCACCCATTCTCCTATTACTCGTCAATCATCAAGAGAACCAACTTCAATTAGATAAAATACGACTTTAAAGTCTCAAACTCTGCAAAATTAGTCCAAAACTATACAAACCTACAAATCCACTTTCACAACATCTTATCAAATAGAATAAGCAATTCCTGGTTTTCTCATGGATATTACAAAATCATGTAAAGAATGACAACAACAACAAAACCCAATACATGACACCCCAGATCTCCCACTGTTGGATTCAACAGAACCCTATTTACCATTAGACAAAAAGATTCAAATGGACGCTATCTCAATCACAAAACAAACCCCTAAAACCCAATAAACTGCAATACGCATGAAAGAACTAATGGTTTTGACATCATGGTAGATAATGTGTGTACCAACCTCTTAATGAAGTCCAACCACCAAGGTGATGTAGTTTTATGGTTGTTTCTAAAAGGGGAAATCACCATAGCTAAGTCGAAGACGACGCAAAAGGAGGATTGTGAAAAAAGAGAATTGGGGCGAGATATAAAGCACTTTCGCATGATGGTTGATATCGACAAAAACTATGGTCGATATTGACGATATTGCAAAATGACAAAAACAAAATTTAAAAGGGCCACATGAGGACCTCTCTTGTGTCCAACGGGATACGGAGTCCTGGTAGGATGTATGGGGTCCTACGGGGATTTTTCTCGTAAATTCCTCTTAAATAGTTTTTATAGAATTATTTGAAATCACTTGGTATTTTTAAAACTCAACCGAATAGGACTGATGCACACAAATTTTTTTTTTTAAATGACAGTTTTACAGGATTTCACTGAAAGAAGTGTAACTTGATGGTCCCAAGTCGAAACGATGCAAACTCAGGTTTTTTGGAAAGCTCTTTTAACTTCCAATAAAACCAATACAAATGGGTTTTATTAAAACAAAATAACTTTATTAAGTTAAAATAGTGATAAAACAGGCTGGTTTACACAATGAAATCATGGGGATTACATACACAAATTAGAGATTACACATGAATTATCTGATCTCCACCGATCTCACCATACAAAACACAAATCGAGCACATTCTAATTTAGGAAATATGATGGATTCATACAACGAGTGCATAGATCTTACCGTAGAACACAAATCTAACACGAATAGACATGTAGGAGACAACTAGTTCAATGCATAGGAATAGTAGGGCATGCAAGGAACAAGTTAGAACTTGAATATAGATGGCATGATATATAAGAATTTAGGAATAAAAATTAAACACAAAAGCAGATTTAGACATGTAGAAAACTTAAATCAAAGGGCAAGGACTACAAAACTAGAAGGTAGGAAGTGTGCATGGATACTGGCTTGTTCAAGATGGATGCAAACTTGATGCTTCATGATGAATATAAAAATGATGTCCCACCACCGAGCCAAAGCTGACCCTCCACTAGATCTCCTTCGTTTCTCTTACTCTCTCTCTCCCACTCTCTCAAATAAAGTGTTGGAATGCAAAGATGGGCGGAGAGGTTTTCTTTTCTTCTTTCTTTCTTTGGAGGAATTTACGAATAAAATCCCTACATATGTCCCAGCATGACCTAGTTCCATGTTTGATATGGGAGGGATCCTCGTATGGGCTTTTTTCCCCCTTTTTTGTCGTTTTGTGATATGGTCGATATCGACAATTATGCGAGTATGTATTATATCTCGCCCCGATTCCACTTTTCAGGTTTCTCCATTTGGGTCGTCTTCAACATTGCTCTGGAGTTTTTTTCTTCTAGAAATCACCATAAAATGCCATCTCCATGGTGATTGCACTCCATTAAGATAAAGGTACACACATAATCTACCTGATTCTACCACCTTAGATTGCTTTATGTACCCTAAAACACCATCACCTAGAATCTTCTCCAATATTTAATTCTTAGAAACCCTAGAAACCATGTGTTATCTTCTTTCTATGCCCCGACAGTTGCGGTTTATGGGGTTTGAAGGGTTTGTTTTGTAACTATGTTAGCGTCCATTGTAATTATAAATAATACAGTATGATTAAATCCGGCAGTGGGAGAACTATTTAGTCATGAATTGGCTTTTTTTGTCCTTTTTTCATGTGTTTGTCTCTTTTAGAAGAAAATCATCAACATGTTTATTCAATTTGATAAGATGTTGTGAGTGAAAGTGAATCTGCATATTGGTTTTGTTTTTGACCGACCTTACAAAGTTTTAGACTTTAAAGTTGTATTTCATATAATTATAGTTGGTTCTCTTGTTGATTTTTGAATAGCAGGAAAATGGGTGGAACAATGTGATGAATAACACTCATTAGCATGGTTTGAAAGCATTATTCAAAGCTTTATAATAAATAAACTATTGATCAAAATTCCTTTTCTTTCTGTTGATAGAACTATTATCCTAAATGTTTAGCCAGTGGTAAACATTTGAGAACAACTGCTTAATCTTTTTATTTGGCATTGTGCGCGCAGTTTTTATCAATATGAAGACATTTTCTCTACTCTCAGAGACATACAAATGTTGTTAATACAAATTTGTATTAATTGTCATTCTGAATGTACCTAATTTCCACTGATATCTTTATTAATTTCTTCTAATATAATGACAGCATGTCAGATAGAGAGGCGTTGATCATCTTCGACTATGGCAGTGACTTTGAATTCGATATAAGTCGTCCTGTGTCCAATGAAGGAAAGTAGAAGATGAGACTTTTAGCTACAGACATAACATATGAATCTCTGCTTAAAGAAGCAATCGAAGCATCTAATCGGGACTCATCCATCCAGAATTTGACCAGGCATTCTCCATGGCCATCATTGATGATGATAATGATGTTAGGAGTATGTTCAAAGCACCGGGTGATGAATTGAATGGGATATATTTATGTCTTTAACGGTCGGAACAAGGAGCAATGCACAGGAGGAGATAATTGGAGGTACACTCATAGATTGTATAAGTAGATTGTACATCACCAAATACTACATTTTGCTTCCTACTTGCTTATTTATGTAATGATTCATTGTAGGTTTCAAAGGAGCTTTGTGCGTCGCTCTTGTTCGGAAAATCAAGGAACTCATCAAGAACTTCCGACAAAAAACAAGTTTATACTCAACTAGTTGTGGATACGTACCTGCAATTGACATCTGTGAAGAGAAAGACATGTATTTTCCTACCGTGCGGGTTGATTGAAGTCCATGTCAGACAGTAGGACAAGACACTGTCGATGAGGATTTGGTATTTGGGACAGACGGTGGTGATGATATCCATCTTAATGGGCCTCCCTCCATAAGCGGAATCCATTCGATTCCAACGGTGAAGGTCGAAAGTGAAGTTGCAGGAGCCAATCCAATCAATGAGGCATTTCATTGTAATGAAACTCCGGATGATGTTGTAGGAGCCAATCCAATCAATGGGGCATTTTTTTATAATGAAACTCCGGATGAAGTTGCAGCAGACAACCCAATTAATGAGGCATTTCATTATAATGAAACTCCAGTTGTTGATCTTGAGGATAAAATGGAGCTCGAGGACATAAACATAGATGTTGGCAACAACTCGGGATGGGAAATGTGGATTGGCCATAAATTCCAAGATTGACAAACATTCCGGAATACTTTGACTAAGTTCGCAATTTATTACAACTTCACTCTTAGACCCTTGAAGGCCAACATGACCAAAGTAATTGCACACTGTAGAGATCAAGAATGTCCATGGCGTATTCATGCTTCTATTATCGAATCAGGACCACAATTTAAAGTAAGGACGTACAATCCTAACTATAAATGCTCAAGGCCAATGATGGGCACGACACATCGACAAGCATCTTCGGCACTTATTACAGAGTTCATTATGGATAGAGTCAGACAGAATGTCAATTTAAAACCGAAGGAGATCATGAATGACTACCAGATGGAGTTTGGGGCAACCATTAACTACAGGAAGGCCAATATAGAAAGGGAGATGGCACTGAATATGGTTTGTTGATTGTATGAAGAATCCATCTAGCATCCATCTCTATACTGTAAAGAACTTCAGATGACCAACCCTGGCACTGTAACAAACAAAGACACTACAACAGAGGACCATTTCAGGAGATTTTTGGGCATTCGAACATTGTTTAAGGTCTTTCACGTCTTTGTTGAGGCCGGCGATTGCTGTAGACGGTTCACATCTCCAAGGAAAATATCCAGGTGTCTTGCTTGTAGCAGTTGTTAGAAGTTGGTGGGCCTCGTGGATAGTGTTGACACCAAAAATGTCACTTTGCCTCTTCAACATCAAGAAGCCACATGAAGCCGCATCCTACTACAAACAGGCAATGTTACTTCAAGCATCAAATCTTGTCAAAATCAAACAAAATTTGCAAGATCCTTCAAGACAGCCAAAAAAGGGGTTCACATGAAGTTTTGGGCCATTCCAACATCATTTGGCCTAACTTCACTCATCGGCAGCTGAACATGTGCTCTTGGCGGCGACGGTGTCGAAGACATCAAAATTTTGATCAGAGCCTACGGATGGTCTCAAAATACCTCAAAAAAGCTTCATGCCAAATTTCAAGTCAAACCGACAACGTTTGACCCTCCATCAACCCTCGGGCAGTAAAGCCAAGCCTCTTGGCGGTGAGAACTATCAAGGCCATCACTCATCAAACAGAGCACATGGGTGACTTCAACATGCTTCCAAAGGGCTGCACGTCAAATTTCAGGTCATTCCGACAACGTTTGACCCGACTCTGATGCTCCGAAAACAAAATCAAGGCTATTGGTGACGGAGCACCCTGGGACCATGACATCCAAAATGGAGCCAACGGATCGTCTCAAAATGACTCCAATAGGCCCCCTGTCAAATTCCAAGTCAATAGGACATCGGTTGACCGTACATCAAAGCACGTCATCTTCCCCACGGCAAAATCAAGCCTACTGGCGACGGGACCCCAAACGGCTTCAAAGGTAAAACAAAAGCTCATGGTTATTCCCATCTACTGCTCAGGAGGCTTCACCTCAAATTTCAGGTCATTCCGACATCGTGTGACCTAGTTTCAACTTTTGACGAAAAATCGGCTACAAAGTCTTCGGCTTTTCAAAAAAAGAAAAAAGAAAAATTTGTGCTCCGATTTGTATGGCTTCTCATTAGGTTTTCTTCAAGAGAATCAAACCACTAAATGAGGAGAAATGTCAAGAAAAATATAGGAGAAAAAAGCATAAAAAAAACCGAAAAACGGCCGAGAAACGGCGACCGGAAAGGGAAGAATCACGCCGGCGACCCCAGCATGGTTGCCAGCGACCATGGAAATCTGGGTCACCGAATTTGTCTCTGAGTGGCCCGTTTTCCACCCTTTCCGCGTTTCAGGAGTTCCAGCCTCTATGGTTTTCCGAAAAATTAATTTTTTATGCTTGAAATCGACCGATCTTCATCAACATCTCGGATCCGCCGCCAAGAGCATGAAATCATCAGTGATCGCTCCAAGATCGCCAACCAGCTGACCAAGAAAGTACACTTTCTGTCCGGCCGATCGAGAAATCGATAAGACAGATATCACCGGCCCACTGATACCAATCAATGCCTGAAGTTGCATCACCATCTGACATCAAATAACATGTGGATCCATCGGCAATCATCACAAGAAGAATTCCAAAAGACGCGGCACGGCCCGCGACTCTTCAAATGCCCTGGCGACCACTTAATGTCGTTAATTGACCCATTTTATGACAACTTAATGCGGTCATTAACCCATTATTTTGGACGGCCCAATCAAAATCAAGCAAATGGGAGTTATAAATTCAAGTAATCATGGCATTAAAACCATGAAACTCCCCTCATCATGGAGATTAAGGGCGATTAAATGCCCATCATTCTCCACCGGCCAATCACAAGCCAAGAAAAAGGAGTTACAAAATCAAAGAATTAAAACTTGTAACTCCTCTCATCATGGAGCATCAATCCCATCAATGCTCATAAACCCACTGACGGCCACCAAAAGCCTATAAGAGGGGGGTCATTCCAAGGAAAAAGAACCTTCGATCCGCCCCAGAAAAAGTCCAGAAAATTCGGAAGAATTCTCGAAGAAACCCTACTACTCTGCTGTAGAAACACCACAAGGAGATCGAAGTCCCTTGGGGGGCACCCCCCCAAGGTCTCCTCTCTCCTTTTATCCAACATGGCCTAAACATGGCTCTTCAGCCCGTTTACTCACTTTTTTTTGGATATAGGACATCCCCTTGGTCTTTGTCCTCTAAAAAACTGAGGTCCAAGCTAAGCCAAAGAATCAAAGCATCAAGCGTTCTCATCTGAAGGACAATGACGAAGTCCATACATGACTTGCGACCGTCGATCTGAACGAGTCCCCACAATCTCCTGAGAAGTCAGATACTTTTCTTACTTTTCTATTGTATTTTGTATTCTTTGTAAACAGACAAAAAAACACATTTCTTGTCTTTCATTAGTGATGAGATTTGTAAATTGCCTTCTACGGCACAAATCTGCTTTCACGGCAAACAAAATGAAATTGCCTCTTACGACATTTAAAAAATTGTGTCTCTTTCTTAAAATATATGTGCAATAGAAAGTTAGAAAGAAGAATTGGTTTCCTTTCTACTTGTGAAGGTGAATCCCCAGATCACCACTTCAAATTCCAAGTAGAATAGAAAATCTGGCATACCCGTACAAAAATGTTGATGAATCGCTTTTCCTCCTCCGCCATACTCACGGCAGCCCCAGGGGTGGGAAGGAGAGGACGAAAGGTCGGAGCCACCATGAAGTTGGCACACTCGGTGGGACTCGTTCATTTGAGAACGTGATGCTTGAATTCATAGGCTCCTTTCTAGTTGGTGGCCTATGTTGGATCTTGCATCAAAAAAAAAAAAAAACATGAGATGGGATTTTTGGAAACTTCTATCTTTGAATTTATTTCCACTCTTTCTCATTTCCAAAAAAAAAAGGAAAAAAAATCTGATTTCTCTTTTTTGGATTCAATTTTGAGAAACTTTGATCCTTTCCTCTTCGAATTTGATAGCTCACGGAATTGTTTGCAGCTATTGTTCGTATCGGGGAATGGGCCATCTTTTCTCTTTGATGAGTCCGATAGGGATTTTCAAAAAAAAAAAGAAAAACTCTTTCAAAAAAAAAAAAACTCTTTCACAAAAAAAAAACTCTTTAAAAAAATCCTTTTTTTGGATTCAAATTTGAGAAACTCTAGTTCTCTCCTTTTCGGATTTAGCGCTCGTAGAAATGTTTGAGCCTTTATTCGGATTGGAACACCATTAGCTCTCTTTGATGAATCCATTAGAAATCTCCAAAAAAAAAAAAAAAGTTCAAAACCCACTAAGGTTGCACCAATTGCGATCTTTGACCAAAGTGGATATAAGAAAAGCCTTGTCCAGAGTGTGGAGGCAGTTAGACTCTTTGAGGCAAGGGTCCTTCAAACGGGTTCATTAAGTAATCCTACCCTTACCTGGGGGTTGTTCTATCTACTAAGGTTTCATCAGACCGAATTGGAGACTTATGTCTACTCTTCACAAAAATCTTCAAAATTTTTTTTTCAAAAAAAAGACCTTTAAAAAAGAAAAACTTTCGAGTTCAGATTTGAGAAATTCTGGTTCTCTCCTTTTCGAAGTTAGTGCTCGTAGAAATGTTTGAGCCTTTATTTGGATTGGAATACCATTTGCTCTCTTTTATGAATTCAATCTTGATCATAAAAAAAAAAGCCTCTGTCATTTTGAATTCAGATTTGAGAAATCTTGGTTCTTTCCTTTTCGGATTTCGCGCTTGCAAAAATGTTTGAGCCTATGTTCGGATTGGAACACCACTTGCTCTCTTTGATGAATTCAGTCTTGACCTTTCAAGAAAAAAAAACTTCCGTCACTTTTGGGTTAAAATTCGAGAAATTCTGGTTCCTTCCCGTTCGGACTAAGTGCTCGAAAAAATGTTTGAGCCTTGTTCGGATTGGAATACCATTTGCTCTCCTTTATGAATCCAATCTTGACCTTTCATAAAATCCCATCTCGTGTCCTTTCCAAGGATGCGATTTACAACATTTGTGCCTAGTGGTGCTAGTACGCCCTTTCAGGTCTACTATATTAGCGACCGACACATTTGTATCTCCAACCTTATATCATCTTACCTCGAGTGAGCTTTGCTTCTCAGTAATTTGAATTAATGTTTACAATTGCTTCTAGCAGTCACTGGAACGCTTGCCCTGAGCCTACCATACTTGCATTTAGAACAATTGTACCCTCTATGACTTTTTGCCTCTTTCATCTTGCTTGGGCTGGGCCATGTCCCCTCGAGCGATTTGAAAGGACAAAACCATTGTTATTTTCCATTTATGATCACCATATTCTTGCGATTACTAATGGATCTGGTCTTGTTTCAGAAGTTTTCCAAACTAACAATGGCAGTTTCATTGACCATCACTTTCGATGAGAAGAAGTACCAACTCCTGCTTCAAGAAAAGCAAAACAAGCGCACTCACAAGCGCCCTAGCAGCTGCCAAAGCGTCATCTCCCTCGGTAACTCTCAAACCGGGTCGACCTCTACTCCCCAGACCATCGTCTTCGAGTCATTGGGGCCATTCCCACTCCCCGCAGAAGAAATTGCACCTGCTAAGAAGAAGAAAACCTCCCATGAACATGTCGCTGCTCCAACACCAAGGACAACAATCAAGAAGCCTGAAGCCCGTGGCACTCCCACGTTGGTCCCCAAGACCTTCCCAAAAGCAAAGGAAGTCTCGAACATCTGTAAAGCCAGCGTACCTAGCCCTTCTCATGAAGAACCGGTTCTACCCTCTCTCTCACATGAAAGAGGAGAAACCTACCGTCCACCAAACAAACAAATCAACTCAACATGAGCCGGCTTGCTCCTACAAGCCCAAAATCAAGTCATGCATCACCAGGCCACCGCAAGAACCTGCTAAGGGCTACACTCCTGCTAGTCGACCCTTCATCTCAACAGGGGCCGAACTCGAAAAATTCAAAGCTTCACTGTGACAGGCAAATGACCGCGTCCAGATCCTGACCATGCCTGTCTTCAAAGAAGACAAGCTTGGCTGATGTGCACGGGGGACTACATCCTTCATTGCCAGAGCACAGCCAGTGCTGACTGAAGCTCAAATTGCTCGTCGTATGTGTCGCCGCGTGACATATCGACAAAAGAGACTAGAAAAGCAAAGAACACAACATCCTTCATTGTCGGTCGAAGGCAATGTTTGGGACGATGACGAATTGTTTAAACAGTGTGGGGTTATTCATTGCGAACCTCTTTATATCAGGGAGACTTACTAGGCAATGTATGAGGCCATTCGAGAAAGAAACCACATCACGAAGATTTCATTTGAATATTTGAAAATTCAAAGTGTATAAGGAGCCCGAGATGTCCCCAAACTCAAAGAGTACCAAATTATTATTAGATCGACATACGGGATCCCTATTCACTTCAAATAAATCTTGAACCCGATACTTTACCCGAAATTTCAATTGTTTATTGTACTTTATCAATCCCTAGATTTATACTACAAGCCTTGTTTTCCCGAAAGCATTGAAGTACACTTACAAGGGTTACTTGTCTTGAAGTGCATTGCACCACATAAAACGACAGTGTGCCTTTGATTACCCCCGTCCTGCCCGTTTGTTATTTGTACTCGATTTACTTGCACATGTCTCGATTTGTTATTTGACCTATTAGTCGGCACCACTAAGCTTGGATAACCCTGTTGGTCTGATCCACCGACTTGGAGATCCCCCTCTTGTCCCACCAGTTGCAGTTTGGATCCCGCTACTCGGTTATTACCGTGGTCTTGTCCCGATGCCGTAGATTGCTACTGTGGTCCCCTATGCCTGGCTCGCTACCGTGGTCATGTATAGTATACGTATATGTATTATTAAGATCCATTGTTTCTCCTCACCTCGAGTGACTGAGATCAGTGGCTAGTTATTGCTCTGTCACTTTAGTGATAGAGGACTTAGATTGGTGTGGTTGTCATCTTGCTTGTTTCCCGTTTTCTTAGTTACCTTACATGTTTTACAATGCCTACTTGTATTTGAATAAATGTTTTATCTCGTTTATAGAAATTGTTATTTAAACAGGTTTAAATGCTTTTGAAGGCAAATTCATTTATTATCATATTGTCATTGTATTTTACCCATTTTTACCGATGCTTCGAATGTTGGACTTAGTTGTGTGTTGATGCAAGAAGGTAAAGTGATTGCATATGGATCCCGACGGTTGAAAGATCACGAGAAGAACTATGCCACCCATGATCTTGAGTTAGTAGTGGTTGTTTTCGCATTAAAAATGTGGAGACATTACCTCTATGGAGAGAAGTTCAAAGTTCACTCCGACCACTGCAGCTTACAATATTTATTTTCTCAGAAGGAATTGAACATGAGGTAGAGAAGATGGATGGAATATATCAAGGATCATGATTTTCCAAAGCTAATGTAGTTACCGATGCCTTGAGCAGAAAATCAGTAGGCTTGGCAAATCGAAGTGGCACTTCTATCTTTGAGCAATTTGAAGAGTTGAGTATAGACCTGCAGCCACTAAGGAAGGGTGTTTTGTTAGCTAACATGTCAGTGTCAGAGCCTTATTTCATTCAGAAGATCAAGGATAGTCAGTTGCAAGATCCAGAGTTGGCCAAGATTTCAGAGCATCTAGCAAAACGTCCTGACTTCCGTATTGTTGATGGAGTTTTGTACTACCGTGACCGTCTATGTGTACCAAATATTGAAGATTTGAGGAATGATATCATGACCGAAGCTCACAGTACGAAGTACTCTATGCATTCAGGCAGCACGAAGATGTATCAGAATTTGAAGGGCAGATTTTGGTGGAATAACATGAAGAGAGAGATTGCAGCGTTTGTCTCCCTTTGTATGACTTGTCAGTTGATAAAGGCAGAACATCAGAGGCCTCCAGGATTATTACAACCGTTAAAAATCCCGGAATGGAAGTGGGAGTACATTCCCATGGA
The DNA here is from genome assembly GCA_038049695.1 of Cinnamomum chago. Taxonomy (NCBI): domain Eukaryota; kingdom Viridiplantae; phylum Streptophyta; class Magnoliopsida; order Laurales; family Lauraceae; genus Cinnamomum; species Cinnamomum chago. The sequence goes on along the minus strand of CP142453.1, from coordinate 87,778,151 downwards.
CTTTATTTCGGGACTACCGAGGACTAGCAGAGGCAACGATGGGATATGGGTCATTATGGACCGTCTCACCAAGTCAGCTCATTTCATTCCTATGAGGACAAGGAAGAAGATGCACATGCTACCTTTAGCAGAGTTGTTTGTCAACGAGATTGTCAGTCGACATGGACAACCAGTTTCTATCACATTTGACAGAGATAGCAGATTCGTCTCGAGGTTCTGGAAGACGTTACATGAGTCTATGGGTACGAAACTACAGTTTAGCACGGCTTATCACCCGCAGACAGATGGTCAATCAGAGATGACAATTCAGACCCTAGAGGATATGCTCCGTGCTTGTGTGTTAGATTTCAAGACTCAATGGGATGAGACTCTACCGTTGTGTGAGTTTGCTTACAACAACAGTTACCACTGGAGCATTGGGATGGCGCCTTTTGAGGCTTTGTATGGCAGAAAGTGTAGGACACCTGTGTGTTGGGAAGAGGTCGGAATTCGCAATTTCCATGGACCGACCATAGTGAGTGAAACCAGCGACAAAGTGAAGTTGATCCAAGAACGACTGAAAGTAGCCCAGAGTAGACAGAGAAGCTATGAAGATTCTCATAGAAGGGATTTACAGTTCAAAGAAGGAGATAAGGTTTTCCTGAAGGTGTCACCTACGAGAGGAACTTTGAGACTTGGACAGAAAGGCAAGTTATCACGGAGATACATTGGACCCTACGACATTGTGAGTAAGATCGGTGATGTGGCTTATAGATTAGCCTTACCACCCGAGCTATCCGGCGTACACAACGTCTTCCATGTGTCTATGTTGAAGAAGTATGTCCACGATCCGTCCCATGTGCTCCTGCTTGAGCCATTGGAGATCAGAGAAGATGCCACCTATGTTGAGAAGCCCGTTTAGATCATCGATACGAAGGAACAAGAGTTGAGGACTCGGACTATTCGGTGGGTGAAAAGGGAGAATCATGGATCGGAAGAGGCAACGTGGGAATTACGAGACCAAGTACAAAAGAAGTACCCACATCTACTACCTGAGGTGAGTTATATTTCATTTGGAGGACCAAATGTCCTAAGGGGTGGAGGATGTAAGACCCGGACCCGAGTGAACCCGATTAGTATTAATTAAGTTGTGTTTTAGTTTTAAGCATGTTTAGTGGACTTTGGTTAAGTTGGGCCTGGAATAGCTTTTGAAATAGTTTTGGGGAATTTTGATTACTTTGTGATTAGTGGGGCCCTTTGGGGGTACCTTCGTTATGACCTTGCATGCGCTTGAGGATTTACCGGAGATTCTTGCATTCATTGTTTTTATCTCGTTTTATTTGTATTGTTAATCCCTGCGACTTTTATGTTGATCCCGTGCCCGTTTGAGACCCCGAATCCCGAATTCATAGCCTTGAGGGCAAAACAGTCATTGTGCACTAAATTTGTACCAAAAAACTTGATATTCCCAAAACCCGCGAAACATATACTTTTTGGAAACTAGATATTTCGGCGATCATTTCTTCCTTCTTCGTCGAATTCATCCGAGATCCCGAAAGACATGATTTCAGCCCAAAGGATGTCTTAAGTAGTGGGACCCATTCCCATTTGCTTATATAAGGAGAACCCATCTTCCTCATTTCCCTTTTCCAGCACAAAAGAGAACCTAGGGTTTGCTTTGACAACTTTCTCTGCTTCTTCTTGCTATCTCCATCTCAATCTCCCACCAAACTTGCACCAACATCAAAATGGACTTCACCATTCTCTTCCTCACCTTGAAGGCTACCTTTTGATACCATTTGTGAAGAAAACCTCCCGTTCCAAGACCTTCTTTGAGCTAGCTCTTGCCATTTAAAGGTCATCCAAGTAAGCAATCTTCTCCATCTTCTAGATTTGTATTCTTCTAGTCCTGGAGAAGCTTCATCTCCATTATTGTGAGTTCTATCTTTTTCATTCATTGTTTGACCCATTTTAGGGTTTGTTTTGGGGATTTTGTTTATGCTTGTAGGATTCTTTAGAGAGCTTTGTTTAATAGCTTGATTTCCTTGATTAGAAGACCCAAGGCAAGTGGATGAGTTAATACTATGAGCTTTCAATGGTTTTCATGAGGAATGTGGTTGATTTGTCATTTTCACTCATATTTATTGGCTTGCATTGATTTTTGAAATCACTACGTCAAAAGTGGCTAAAAAAGACACAAACATGGGAGGCAAGACCGCTGGTTTGGGCTGTGGTATTTTTAGACACATGCATTTTCATAAACCACAACTATCCTTTGTGGTTGTTTTCATAAAAAAAAAGAGACCATTTTCCTCTCCCGCGCCCCTCTATTCCTCTCCCGCCCTCTCCCCTCTTTACCTCCCGCCCTCTGCTCTCTTTTTCCTTTTTTTTTTCTCAAGCACACCTATGCAGGTTTGAACTCTCTCGACTCGCCGATTATGCTCCGGCCATCCATCACCACTGCATTGTCACCATTTCCCATCTTTTCGTTCTTCTCCTCATCCTCATCTATCTCGTTTCTTTCTTCCCTGCATTGGCAGCAGTTCCCACCTTTTCTTCCTCTTTTCCTTCATCTCACCTTCATGATGATTCGCAGGTATGTTGATTTCTTCCTTTTCCTCTGCATTTCGTCATTTATCTAAACCCTAAAAGTTCATCGAACTTGGGAAATCTTCGATGGAGATTCACTTGCAGATCTCTGACTTTCCATGTTTTTTTATGCCACAAATCAATGAATGATCGAGAGTTTGAAGATTGTGTTTAAACGGTTGATATTTTTTATTTTGACGAAATGGATATTGTTACCTCCAATTTGAGTTTGTGATTGGGAAACTTTAATATCTCTCTATATGCATATCTCTCTAGATGCGTTCATATATTTATGTATGCGTGCCTTTTTTCCTTCTCAGTTCATTTCCGATTGTGGTTATTGCTGCTGATTTAGGTCTGAAACGTAAGTATTTATGTATATGGCTTTGATTACGATGGCCGGAAAAATCAAATTTCCTTCCAAGTTGTATCATCTTTACCTTGAAGGATAACTCAAATTCTACAAATTTGCATTCCTTTTAAATTCCACGGCCCTATGGATTTTTTGGGTGATCTTGTAAGTGATCTCATTGGTGACAGACACTGTGCTCATGTTTAAATACACGATATCCATAATGCATTGTTTTAGGGAAACGTAGTAATTTCATCTTCTGACAGATTTTATGGTGGACAATGTACTTTAATGGTAGATTGAACACACTCTCCTGCACTCAATACGTTGGCAATTGCATCAATTTTGTTTTTCTCATCATTATTGTTATATCTAATCTACCATTCTCAATCTACCCATCTTAATTTTAAAGAGTGGTGGTTGATTCCCTTGTTACAACTTAGGGATTGATCCTGGCTATCCTTCCTGTCAATTGCCAATTGCAGTATGCATTGCTGGGGAGCCATTGGCTTCAGATTTCCACATTAAGGCCATGCGGTATCCTATGCCATATGGTTCATATTAGATGGAATTCTTTCCCATCAATGTGGTTGTGGGCCCCACTGATGGACTTCCAGCCCTACCCACAGGGTATCTCTTATGTATATGGCATCATAAGACGAATGGAGTCAATGTTGTGTGCTAGTTCTGGACAATGTTAGGATTGATACTCTGTTTTCTTGTCTTCACTTCTTTCTTTCTTCTGTTTTCATTTGTCGGTAGTTGCAGTCAATATTCCAACCAAAATAAAATTATTTTGTTGTTGTAATAAATATGAAAGGCTAATTTCTGAGAGATTCTGCCAATCAAAATAGTTGGCATCATTTGAACATGCATTTGATTAGCTAATGAATGGGTCATGCCCAATTCGGTCAAGCTTCTCCAGTCCACTAAAAAGGCCCCTGTATAGGCCATACTAGTATTAGGTTAGAGGAATGGTGGCCTTACATACTTTGATGCATGCCCATCATAGGGATATGGGTAAGAAGATTACAGGGCAATGGCTTGGATTAGAGTTTGGTCAGTCAAATACCACTCTGATCATACCATTTGCAACTTCTTGAAAACCCTTACTCAAAGACAAGAAAAATAAATACATGCCGAGAAGGTGAGAGAGCTAGAAGGATGGGGGAGAAAGTAAAGAGAGACGGGAGAGAGAAGAAAGACACGAGAGAGCAAAGGGAGACATTGCACATTGCATGGGAAGGAGGGAGAGAGATTGTGTGTGGTGGGGATAGGGCTTACCGATTGAAAGATCTCTTCTTGAGTTTTTGGTATTTTTAGTAAATCTGTTTTTTTGTGGAACTATCTTGTTTTCCTTTGTCTTGCTCTTTATACTATTGTTGATGCATGTGATTTCTTCTACTATGAATCATCCTCATCATTGATTGACACCAAGATGCTTGTAACACATGTTTGAAATAATTGAAAGTTGATTTTTTCCAAATTTAATGTGGGTCATAAAAACTATAAGAAACAAAAAGAAAGAAACCTCAAGACTACAAGAAAATGGAACACATAAAAACTAAGATGCACGATGGTCCACTTCCATTGTCCCTTAAACAACAAATCTGCCACCTCATTCATAAATCTGAGAATATGACAAAATTCCACCATCATAGAAGAAGACAAATGCTTGATTTCATTTAAACAGTTAGAGCTTCCAAGGTCTGCCAAATACACCTGAGGTCTATGAGGCAGCGTTCGAAGAATCACATTCAACTATTAAGCTCCCTTGGAATGAAGACAAGCATCCTTGTACCTTGTAAGATGGCCTAAATCTTTGCCTCAATTGCCTGCACTAATAATTCTAGGGCCTATGTTCCAACAATATAACCATTTTTTAAAGTGACTCATCAAGAAAAGACTAGCATTAAAATTTAAGATTAAGCGTTGCAAATGGGACTGACTGAAGCTTGTGCCTGAAGAGGGGACGATGCCATAATCATAACCAAATGGGATTGATTTGATCATAAAGTGTCTACCATGCCATAATCATAAAGTTTCTGCCATGCCATAATCAATCCCTTGCTTGAAGTTATCTTCTTCTTTTTCTTTCTCATTCTTTTTTATTAAGCCTCAATTTTGATAATCTATTCAGCTGCATCTTGATTTGGGATTGCTCTGTCTCAGTTTTTTGAATCTGTGGGACCTCCACCTACAGATATAGTTTCAGCTTCATTTAAGGTGGTGGCAATCAATTTGACACTCCATTAAGTGAAACTGAATTTGTGGCATTAAGCTTATGATGATGATTTGCTTGCCAATAGTGTGTTTAGTTGCATGAATAATGACTATTTTTATTAATATTATTTTTCTCGTCTTCAGGTTTGCAATCTTCTATTTTGCCTTTTGTCTCTGTAACCCTTTTGTCTCCTCCCTGCTTGGACAAACATCTCAGGTATTCACTTTCTTTTACTTTTTTATTACTATAGTTGTGAATGTGTGTTGCTGATTGGATCTACCAACTTGGCTTTATTTGGGTAGAGAAGGGGAAAGTAATTGATTGGTAAAATGTAAGGGTCTTTACATCGTTTGGAGTGATTTTGTCAACAAAAAGTTTTGGAAGAATAGAGATGAGATGAGCCCATAGATTGCACTTAAACTAATTTGCTTACAGTTTACAGAGGCCTAGATGTTGCATCTCTATAAATTCCAGGGTTTATTCAACAATAGGGAAACAATCTCTCAGTTGTCTAGAATCAAGTGTCCCTCGGGCTCAGGACCGAAGGCTCTTGGGCTGGGCGAGAGATACCCTCACTACTAGAAAAAAGGGTTTTTATATCGGCTAAAAACCGATATAAAAGACCTATTATATCGGTTTTTCACTAAACTTTAAACCGATATGAGTACCCCCGATATAATAGATAACTATAACCGATATAATATGTGTATTATTTCATATAGGTTTTTGGACAACTGATGTCTTTTAAACCTGAAATTATAACACATATTACTGTAAAACCGATATAAAAAACGTGAAACCGATATAAAAAATATTTATACTATCGGTTTTTTGGGATTGTATTATATCGTTTGTTCTGTAACCGATTTAATATTATATATGTATTTTTTTTTATAAATAGTCCTCCTAGAAAGGGTCAAGTGACCGCTAGCCGCCCTTTGCAAGGGGGCTAGCCGCCAGACCCACGGTCAGCTTTCGAGTAAGCATTTTTTTTTCAGGATGATTTTCTGTGCTTCCTGCGGCTAACCGCCAGTGCACCTGCGGCTAGCCCCCAACTTTTCCTGCGGCTAGCAGTGAGCCATCCTGATTTGAATGGCAGAATTTGTCTCCAGTAAAAAATTCATAACTTCCTCTTCTGAACTCGAAAAAATATGATTCTTGATCGAAATGAAAGATTTATCAGAGGGATACAACTTTCATGTTTTGAGATTTAACCCAGATTGAATGGAAAGTAGTGTAAAATAACCTTGAAGCTGACTGGTCACAGAAAAACAGCAACCTGAGTGAAGCAGAGTTGTCTCCAGTAGAAAATTCATAACTTCCTCTTCCGAACTCTAAACAACATGATTCTTGATCCAAATGAAATATTTATCAGAGTTATACAACTTTCATGTTTTGAGATTTAACCCAGATTGAATGAAAAGTAGTGTAAAATCACCTTAAAGCTGACTGGTCACAGAAAAACAGCAACCTGAGTGAAGCAGAGTTGTCTCCAGTAGAAAATTCATAACTTCCTCTTCTGAACTCGAAACAACATCATTTTTGATCCAAATGAAATATTTATCAGAGAGTTACAACTTTCATGTTTTGAGATTTAACCCAGATTGAATGGAAAGAAGTGTAAAATCACCTTGAAGCTGACTGGTCACAGAAAAACAGCAACCTGAGTGAAGCAGAGTTGTCTCCAGTAGAAAATTCATAACTTCCACTTCTTAATTCGAAACAATATGATTCTTGATCCAAATGAAAGATTTATCAGAGGGCTAAAACTTTCATGTTTTGATATTTAACCCAGATTGAATGGAAAGTAGTGTAAAATCACCTTGAAGCTGACTGATCACAGAAAAACAGCAACCTGAGTGAAGCAGAGTTGTCTCCAGTAGAAAATTCATAACTTCCTCTTCTGAACTCGAAACAACATGATTCTTGATCCAAATGAAAGATTTATCAGAGGGATACAAATTTTATGTTTTTATATTTAACCCAGATTGAATGGAAAGTAGTGTAAAATCACCTTGAAGCTGGCTGGTCACAGATAAACAGCAACCTGAGTGAAGCAGAGTTGTCTCCAGTACAAAATTTGTAACTTCCTCTTCTGAGCTCTAAACAACATGATTCTTGATCCAAATGAAATATTTATCAGAGTGCTACAACTTTCATGTTTTGAGATTTAACCCAGATTGAATGGAAAGTAGTGTAAAATCACCTTAAAGCTGACTGGTCACAGAAAAACAGCAACCTGAGTGAAGCAGAGTTGTCTCCAGTAGAAAATTCATAACTTCCTCTTCTGAACTCTAAACAACATAATTCTTGATCCAAATGAAATATTTATCAGAGTTCTACAACTTTCATGTTTTGAGATTTAACCCATATTGAATGGAAAGTAGTGTAAAATCACCTTGAAGCTGACTGGTCACAGAAAAACAGCAACCTGAGTGAAGCAGAGTTGTCTCCAGTAGAAAATTCATAACTTCCTCTTCTGAACTCTAAATAACATGATTCTTGATCCAAATGAAAACTTTATGAGATTTCTACAACTTTCATGTTTTGAGATTTAACCCAGATTGAATGGAAAGTAGTGTAAAATCACCTTAAAGCTGACTGGTCACAGAAAAACAGCAACCTGAGTGAAGCAGAGTTGTCTCCAGTAGAAAATTCATAACTTCCTCTTCTGAACTCGAAACAACATGATTCTTGATCCAAATGAAAGATTTATCAGAGGGATACAAATTTTATGTTTTTATATTTAACCCAGATTGAATGGAAAGTAGTGTAAAATCACCTTGAAGCTGACTGGTCACAGATAAACAGCAACCTGAGTGAAGCAGAGTTGTCTCCAGTACAAAATTTGTAACTTCCTCTTCTGAGCTCTAAACAACATAATTCTTGATCCAAATGAAATATTTAATCAGAGTGCTACAACTTTCATGTTTTGAGATTTAACCTAGATTGAATGGAAAGTAGTGTAAAATCACCTTAAAGCTGACTGGTCACAGAAAAACAGCAACCTGAGTGAAGTAGAGTTGTCTCCAGTAGAAAATTCATAACTTCCTCTTCTGAACTCGAAACAACATGATTCTTCATCCAAATGAAATATTTATCAGAGGGTTACAACTTTAATTTTTTGAGATTTAACCCAGATTGAATGGAAAGTAGTGTAAAATCACCTTGAAGCTGACTGGTCACAGAAAAACAGCAACCTGAGTGAAGCAGAGTTGTCTCCAGTAGAAAATTCATAACTTCCTCTTCTGAACTCTAAATAACATGATTCTTGATCCAAATGAAAACTTTATGAGATTTCTACAACTTTCATGTTTTAAGATTTAACCCAGATTGAATGGAAAGTAGTGTAAAATCACCTTAAAGCTGACTGGTCACAGAAAAACAGCAACCTGAGTGAAGCAGAGTTGTCTCCAGTAGAAAATTCATAACTTCCTCTTCTGAACTATAAACAACATGATTCTTAATCCAAATGAAATATTTATCAGAGGGTTACAACTTTCATGTTTTGAGATTTAACCCAGATTGAATGGAAAGTAGTGTAAAATCACCTTGAAGCTGACTGGTCACAGAAAAACAGCAACCTGAGTGAAGGAGAGTTGTCTCCAGTAGATAATTCATAACTTCCTCTTCTGAACTCTAAATAACATGATTCTTGATCCAAATGAAAAATTTGTGAGATTGCTACAACTTTCATGTTTTGATATTTAACCCAGATTGAATGGAAAGTAGCGTAAAATCACTTTAAAGCTGACTGGTCAGAGAAAAACAGCAACCTGAGTGAAGCAGAGTTGTCTCCAGTAGAAAATTCATAACTTCCTCTTCTTAACTATAAACAACATGATTCTTGATCCAAATGAAATATTTATCAGAGGGTTACAACTTTCATGTTTTGAGATTTAACCCAGATTGAATGGAAAGTAGTGTAAAATCACCTTGAATCTGACTGGTCACAGAAAAACAGCAACCTGAGTGAAGCAGAGTTGTCTCCAGTAGAAAATTCATAACTTCCTCTTCTGAACTCGAAACAACATGATTCTTGATCCAAAGGAAAGATTTATCAGGGGGCTACAACTTTCATGTTTTGAGATTTTACCCAGATTGAATGGAAAGTAGTGTGAAATCACCTTGATTCTGACTGATCACAGAAAAACAGCAACCTGAGTGAAGCAGAGTTGTCTCCAGTAGAAAATTCATACCTTCCTCTTCTGAACTCGAAACAGCATGATTCTTGATCAAAATGAAATATTTATCAGAGGGCTACAACTTTCATGTTTTGAGATTTAACCCAGATTGAATGGAAAGTAGTGTAAAATCACCTTGAAGCTGACTGATCACAGAAAAACAGCAACCTGAGTGAAGCAGAGTTGTCTCCAGTAGAAAATTCATAACTTCCTCTTCTGAACTCGAAACAACATGATTCTTGATCCAAATGAAAGATTTATCAGAGGGCTACAACTTTCATGTTTTGAGATTTAACCCAGATGGAATGAAAAGTAGTGTAAAGTCACCTTCAACTTCTGGAGGCTAGCCTCCAACTTCTGGCGGCTAGCCTTCAACTTGGAGGCGGATAGCCGAACCAAGTTGGAGGCTAGCCTTCAACTTCTGGCGGCTAGCCGAAACAGCAGGGAAAAAACAGCATTGTGAAGAAACACAGCAGGGAAAAAAAAAACAGCAGAAACACAGCAGGGAAAGAAAAACAGCAGGGAAGAAAAATACAGAACAACAACAAGAAAAACAACAGCAGAGATCGTGAGAAAACAGAACAAAAAAAAAAAAACAGAGAGAGAGAGAACATAAAACAGTAGCAGCAGAAGAAAAGGGAAAGAAAGAAACGAAACAAAAAGAAAGGAAAGAACGTGGTGTACCTGGCACCTGCACAGCGCCGGAAGAGCAACTTCTTCCTCTTCGTCGTCGTCGTCTTCTTCTTCTCCGGAGAACGAGAGTGAGCGAGAGAGACAGGGAGAGCAGAGAGGGAGTAGAGAAGAGCAGAGAGAGCGAGAGTGAGAGGAAAGTGGTTTTTGGAGGGAGAGAAGCGCTGGGAAGAGAGGTGAGAGTGAGGAGAGAAGAGAGCGAGAGTGAGAGGAAAGAAGGAATGATGGAGAAAGAAAGAGAAGGGTGGGAAGGAAAGAAAAAAGAGGGAAAGAAGGAGGGAAAGAAAAAAAAAGAGGGAAAGAAGGAGTGAGCCCGCACGGGGGATTAAGGGATTTGAGGTATATAATATCGGTTTCATAATAACCGATATAAAATATTATATATAACTGGCGGTTAGCCGCAGGTGCACTGGCGGTTAGCCGCATGTGCACTTGCGGTTAGCCGCATGTGCACAGGCGATTAGCCGCAGGACGTCCTGAAAAGGGAGGGAAGAAGGAAAAATAAAAAGGAGGGAAATAACCGATATAAAATATGTATATATAATATCGGTTCCATAATCACCGATATAAAATATGTGTATACAACCGATATAAAATATATGTATACAACCGATATAAAATATTTGTCTATACTATCGGTTTTATAATAACCGATATAAAATATTGAAATTAATATCACATATTTTCCTAACCGATATTATATATAGAGATTATTATGTCGGTTCCAGTGTAACCGATATAAAAAAAAATTGACCGATATAAAAAAATATTAACCGATATAAAATACCTTGACTGAAGATATTATATCGGTTATATAAAAAACCGATATAGGGCAGTTTTTGCAACCGATATAAAAGCCCTTTTTTCTAGTAGTGCCTGGGTTATAAAAAAGAAAAGAAAGGGGAAACAGTCTCAAGCTAATATGCAACCTCATTGTGAGGGTCATATGGTACCCCATTGTAATGATCAGTGGTGTAACAGGTGCTTTTAATTATTTCTCATTTGATGAACAATGTTGAGGGTATTTGGTGAATTTAATACATGCATCATTGGGCCATGTTGATGGCCCAACCTAACAAGTTTAATCACCATAAATACTGAGAGCTGCTTCGAATGGGAAACTTTATACATAATGCTTGTATGGGTAGATGTACATAATATAAAACAATGAAAATGACTATAATTGTGTGATTTATTGTTGTTTGGTATTTGCTTGTGGGTCTTGCCTGCCTATGCCACTGGTAAAGGGACATCAAATATTCCCCTAGGAGATGGGAATTGCAGATTTCCAACTCTGTGGTAGAGGGTGTTATCAGTCGTGCTCTATAGAAAGTAAGGACAGTTTCCCACCCAAACCCAGTAGCAACTAGGCCAGGGTCCAATGTTCTATTAGGTGCAGAACCTAAGAAAAAAGGCCAGGGTTCAACAGTTCATGAAGGAAACAAGTACAACCATGCAAAAAAAAAAAAAGTAGTAAAGCTAATTGTATTGGCCAAATTTTAAAGCAATTTGCCTGCCTCGATGCAATTGTCTTTTTTACTCTTTTCCTCTCTTTCCTCTCCATAATTTCAATCACTGCCTCTTTGAGTAGCCATTTGTTTTTAATGGGTCATTATCCATGATCCAATTTGTGTGACATGTTGGCTTAGTTAGGAGGCATACATAGAAAGAAAGACAAGGAAGAACTTGTTTCTTTTCTTGTTCTTGTTCTTCTGAGGCCTTTTTGAGTGGGACTATCAGGGATTTCTCATCTATCTACTGTCCCCCAAGAAGCCTTAAGACATTTCTCTATATTCCCAAATTTTTGTTATATTGCCTCTCGAATAATCGGATGTGGAATGATACCCCCACATACGGTTCAGACAGGGGCATACACTGACAGAATCGTTTGATGGTTGGGAACTGTTAAAACGCAGTCGTTCCTTTCCTAGATAGATTCAGACATCATCTAATACAGAGTAGATTGTTTCTAATTTTTCAATCCAGACCGTTCAATCAGTGTTCCATGTTGAATGGTCATAACCCATTTGGGCTTTTAGTCAAATGATTTCAGTTCACAATCTATGTAGTTAATAGATTGTCTTTGATGCTCTGAAATCCAGTTGGAGTCTTCTATGGAAAGGTTGATGGAAGAATTCATGGTAGAGACTGATGATGCCAAAAAGTGGCTTTCGGGCACCACCGGTCAAGTGATATGTAATTAATGTAGAAATTAATGAAGAGAGAGAGAAGGTTTATAGTGGTTCGGTCGGTATGACCTACGTCCACTTCAAATGATAACTTTACTGCTCTGGGGAGGAGATTACAAAGTAGTCAAATACAATGATAGTGAGAAAATCAGTTCGCCTTCGTCCGTTAGTAGGACTCTTCTTTTATAGTCTTTCACCAAACGGATGGGGAGAATCTCCAGCGATCTCCAACGATGTGCGCTCCAATCTGGTAGAGTCTCCCGCACTGTCCTCAATAGATGAGCAGGTAAGATCTCTCCCGCGGGACTTGGTGAAAGTCGGTAGATGGAACGACGCGTGTGCTGACTCTGTCACTCGACGGATCTGGACCCGGTCCTCTAGGGGTGGATATCTACCTGGGCCCATCATGGACTCGGGTCACTCAGACCTGACCCGCTATCGTGGACCGAGCCGTTTAGGTTCAACCCATTATTACGGACCGAGTTATTTGGGCCTGGCCCATCATTTGCCCCTCAAGGTCTCGCGCCAAAGAAGGCTTTGAAAGGGAGACATTTGGAAAATCTAGGCTTCTTCATGCCAAGTAATTTGTAGCTTTTCTGAACACTGAACCCGCTTTTAATATATGCCCTCCGCAGAGGGGGTCCGGGGGTGTCCCCCGGCGGTGGTCGAGCTGACCGGTCAGAGAGCTGGGGCCCCGGCTAGGGGCTCGGGGGCAGCGCCCCCGGACCAAATTTTTTTTGCCTTCGTCAGGCGAGTCGACCCAGCCTTCCTCATCTTCCTTTGGAGTTGGTCATTCTTCCTTTGAATTTCCTAGAAGTGTTCTCTTGTCTCAGGGCTCTTCTCTATTGCTCTCCTGGTTTAGTGCACTCCCTTCTTGAAAACCCTAGCAGGCAGGTTATAAATAGGGGGGCTTTTGCCCCTTTTCTCTTTATTTGGTACTTTCTTCTTTCCTTTGTTAAAAGAAAGAGAGAAAAAGGGTGCTGTCCTCATCTTCTTCTTGTTCTAAGAACTGCAGCCATGGGGCATCAAGGAGTGGAAGGAATGGACGATGGAAGGAAAGAAGGCGTCGTCGCTGCGCCCGCGCAAGGAGCAAACCAGCCCGCGCCGGAGACGTCCACGCCCGGGGCGCCCGCCATGCCTGCTCGCCCACCTGGGGCGGTTGCTGCCAGCGCTCGCCCGCCCGTGGATGGGCCTGTTCGCCCGCCTGGGGCGCCCGGGCCTGCTCGCCCGCCTGGGGCCGGGGCACGCTCGTCCGCTGCTGCGCCTGGGGCACGCTCGCCCGTCGCGCGTGGGATCGCCTGCGCCTCTCGCCCGCCTGGGGCGTCCACGCCTGGGCCAGATCCTGCTCGCCCGCCTGGGCTGCTCGCCCAGCTGGGCGCCTTGCTGATGCTGCTTGCTCGCCTGGTGTGCTTGGGGCGCCCAAGGCGCCTGTGCCTGGTTTTGCCCAGCCTGCTACGGCCTCGCCTACGCCTGGCGCGCCCACACTTGCTTCTAACACTGCTGCGCGTCTATCGACTGCTGAGATGTGCCCGGTGAGGGCCATGGGCGAGGGAGGTAGTGCCCATCAGGAGTTGGACGAGATGAACATTGGAGCAGCCGCTGTGGGCACGACACGTCTTCGTCGTAAAAAAATATCGAGGAAAAGTGGCCATCGACGATGACGGGTCCAAGGTGAGTACCCTTTTCAGCACACTCACTACTGATAGTGATCTTCTTCGAATTGTCTCTGCCTATCACATTCCCCCTACTATATTATGCCGTCGGGCTCAGGCGGATGAGCCCGCTTGTGATGATTCCTCGGGCGAAATAGTAATTTACGAGGAGATGCTTGAGGCGGGATTGAGGTTCCCCATGCTCTCTTCCATTTGCCGAATTCTCCACTATTTTTTGTTGACCCCTGGGCGTTTAGCGCCAAATGGATGGAGAGTTTTGCTGGGTTTCCTTGCATTGTGGAAGAGAGTACATGACGAGGACGCTTCTCCAGTGGAGTTCCATGCTGCTTATAACCTGAGTGAGTCCCCAGCCCCTAACAGGGGATGGTACTATTTTACCTCTAGGAGCGGCAAGTTGTTCACAGGATTGCACTCAAACTGTCATAGCTGGAAATATCGCTTCCTATTTGCTGGCGGAGAGTGGGCATCCGAGACAGACAGAGTATTGGTGCCAACTCGATGGGGAGACGCCAGGAGACTTGGTAAGCTACTCCTTTGCTGCTTTTTCACCTTTGTTAGTATTTTTTATGTACTCACTTGTTGCCTTTTGTAGACGCGCCGGTGCTCTCTACCAGTCAGGAGCGGAAGTTACAGGCTGTAAGAGACCATCCCGAAAAAGACTTGGGTGTTCTCTTACCCAAAGAAAGTGGTGGAGTTAGTGGCCCTTCTCAGGCGCCTCCCGCGAAGAGAAAGAGTATTTAACTTCTGCGTTTCATTTCTCTTTTCTCTTTTTTTTTTATGCACAAGTAACATTTTTTCTTTTGCTGCAGTGGATAGGGGGAGGATCGGGGCTCTCCTTTCAAGTAGGAGTGGCCCTCCTTCCAAGACGGCGAGGGCAGACAACGCCACAAGAGGGGACTCCCCGCCAGTGTCTTTCAGGGCCAATTCTCTCGCATCTGCCCCTTCATTGGGGGCACGACTGTGTTCTCAAAGGGCGGCCTCTCCAACAGTGTCCCCCCAGCCAGCTACCTCTTCTGCTCCGATGGCTATTCGAGAGTCTTCCTTTGCTGCACCTTCTGCCCCTCATTCATGTCCCCAACGTCCGGGGAATCCTGTAGGGGCTGATCAGAGTCAGATGTTGGGCAACCCGCCGGTGATCCGGGAGAGGCTCGGGAGATTTGTGATTCCTCATGAGGTTTCACGGATCACTTCTTTGGGTACTGAGAGGGTCATAGATACCTTCCTGGAGTGTCTGGCTCAAGTAAAGGCTTTTCCTTTTCTCCAGACTTTCAATTTTCTTTTTAATGTCTTATTTCTTTTCGTATTGCTCCAGGCTTCCACTGCATCCGTCAGCTTGCTGTCAAAAGCCAAACACAACGGCCAGTTGATGCGAGAAAATGAAAATCTGTGGAAGGTGTACTCCATTGCTCAGCAGAAGATTGCTGCCTTTGAGGCTGATAGGGAAGCCGATCTTGGGGCGGCCCGCGAGAGGGCGTCCAGGTTAGAGACTGAGCTCTCGTCAGCCAGCGAGAGGGCTACTAAGGCGGAAGGTGATCTCTTGACTGCCCGCGAGAGGGAGTCCAGATTCGAGACTGCGCTTTCGTTAGCCCGTGAGGGGGCGAGGAGGGCAGAGGCTGAGTTGGTGGAGGCCGGCGAGAGGGCTTCACTCAGGGAGGCTGAGTTGGTGGAGGCCCGCGAGAGGGCTTCACTCAGGGAGGCTGAGCTCGTGCAGGTCCGCGAGAGGGCGTCGCTCAGAGAGGCTGTCGTGGCAACAGAGATGAAGGCGGCGCGCGATAGAGCTGAGTCGGAGCTAGCGGATGGCGTCGCCAATGCCTTCATCGATGGGTATGAGGAGCTCCGAGGGAAGATTACTGCTGCTTTCCCTGCCCTTGACTTTTCAGGCTTTTTGCCCAGCGAGGAGCCTGATGATACAGAGGATGGCGAGGAGGATGAGGAGGATGATGAGGACGACGAGGGGAGCGATGAGAGTAGTTAGGATGTAGGAGATTTTGCCATGCTTCACTACATGTAGTTTTTTTTTTTAAAGGCAGTTTATGTAGCCTAACATTTGGAATGAATAAAATATAGGACTTTATTTATCCATTGCTCATGGTAAAAGAACATTTTACAAAGTGCTAAAAAAAAAACTTGAACTACCCATTTTCATTGCTTCTTTCCCCTTCACTGGTCACTGGTAATATTTCTTCAGATGTTCTGCATTCCACGGATGAAGTAGGACTTTTCCTTCCGAATCCTGAATCCTGTAAGTGCCAGGTCTCACCACCTCCGTTATGAGATAAGGACCTTCCCAATTCAGGCCTAGCTTGCCTTCCTGAGAATCCTTAGTGGCGAGGATGACTTTTTTGAGAACCAGATCTCCGAGTTGGAGGGGGCGAGGCTTTACCCTTGAGTTATAGTGTTTGGCCATGCGCCGCTTGTACTCAGCATTGCGGATGTTGGCCATCTCCCTCGCTTCATCCACCAAATCAAGATTGATGCGCAGTCCCTCCTCATTGGCGTCTGGGTCATGGTATTGAACTCTAAGAGAGTGGACCCCAATCTCAACTGGGATGACTGCTTCAGTCCCAAAGGCGAGAGAGAAAGGGGTTTCCCCAGTTGGAGCTCTTGGCGTGGTCCGATATGCCCATAATACCCCAGGAAGCTCGTCCACCCAAAGGCCCTTTGCTCTTTCAAGCCTTGTCTTCAAATTTCGCAAGACCGTTCGTACCATGACCTCCGCCTGCCCGTTTGCCTGTGGATGTGCCGGGCTGGAGTGGGGCTGCTTGATCTGAAGGTCGGAGCAAAACGAGTTGAAGAGCTTGTTGTCAAATTTCTTTGCGTTGTCACTGACGATGGCATGTGGGATCCCAAAGCGGCAAACTATGCTTTTCCAGACAAAGTCCTTTACTTTGGAGTCTGTGATCCTTGCCAAGGGTTCCGCCTCCGCCCACTTCGTGAAGTAGTCGACGGCGACCACTACAAATTTACATTGCCCTTTAGCCAATGGAAGGGGGCCTAGGATGTCGATCCCCCACTTGGAGAAAGGCCATGGGCTCATGATGGTAGTGAGTTCCTCTGGTGGCTGCCTTGGCACAGTGGCAAAGCGCTGGCATTTGTCACACTTCCTGGCAAATTCTTTGGAATCCGCAAGCATGCTGGGCCAGAAGAAGCCTTGCCTGAGTGCTTTGTGAGCGAGGGAGCGCCCGCCCGAGTGGTTCCCGCAAATTCCCTCGTGGATTTCTCGCAGGGCATAATCAGCTTCTTCGGGAGAGAGGCACCTCAAAAGGGGCAACGAGTAGCCTTTCTTGTAGAGGACATCCTGCAAGAGTGTGAACTTGGAAGCTCTCATCCTCAGCTTCCTCGCCTTGAGGGGGTCCTCTGGCAATGTACCCTCTTGGAGGTACGCCCTTATCGGGGTCATCCAGCTCGTTTCAGCTGCAGCACAGTTGATGTTTGAAGTACTTTCATTCATCTGGCTTGGATCGAGCTGGTGCCCAAGGAATGTTGGTTCGCCTGGTGAGGTCTCAATGGACGAGGCGAGCCTGGCAAGTGTATCGGCAGCAACGTTACTCTCCTGAGGGATATGACTGATTTGAAAGTGTTGGAATTGCGGGATCAATTTCTTCACTAGGCTAAGATAGTCCTGCATTCTGGTTTCCTTTGCTTCGAACTCGCCATTTACCTGGTTCACTATTAGCTGAGAGTCGCTGTAAGCGATGAGGTGTCGGGCGTTCATCTCCAATGCCAATTTCAAACCAGAGAGGAGTGCCTCGTACTCAGCTTCATTGTTGGAGGCTGGAAAGTGAAACTTCACTGCACACTTGAGGGGTGTGCCATCGGGGCTGATTAATACAAGACCCGCTCCACCTCCATTGCTGGTCGCGGAGCCGTCAACATAAAGTTTCCACTGCGGTACCGAGGGACTCTGGGCATCAGGATGAGAAGCAGGAAGCAACGGGGGGCCCGAAGTAGGCTTTGCTTGGGCGCCCAGGGCTGCTGGAGATGCCTGGGCGCCCAGGACTGCTGGGGAGGCCTGGGCGCCCAAGGCGCTGGAGAGGCCTGGGCGCCCAGGACAAGGGATGCCTGGGCGCCCAGGGCTGCTGTGGAGGCCTAGGCTTGGGGGCCCAGGGTTGCTGGAGAGGCCTGGGCGCCCAAGCCTTGGGCGCCCAGGGTGCTGGAGATCCTTGGGCGCCCAGGGCAAGGGATGCCTGGGCGCCCAGGGCTGTCTGGTCTTCTGCGGAGGCTTGGAGATCTCGAGTTGTGTGGGCGCCCTCTTGGTTGTCCTCCACTGGCGGCGACCCACCTTGTATGGACGAGGCTAGTTCATCCGTCTCCCCCTCTGCACGTGTAAACTCAGCTACAAAGTCTGCCAAGGCTTGCGCTTTGATGGCCGACCTTGGCTGATACTGGACATCAAACTCCCCCCGCTCTACTGCCCATTTGACGAGCCTCCCGGATACATCCGGCTTTCCCAGTACTCTCTTCAAAGGTTGATCAGTGACAACAACAATTGTGTGACTCTGGAAATAATGACGCAGCCGCCTTGCTGTCGAAATGAGGGCGAGTGCCAGTTTTTCCAGCTCCGTATATCTGGACTCTGCCCCTCGGTATGCTCTGCTTACATAATAGATGGGCCTCTGGGCTCCATCATGATCTCTGATGAGGACAGAGCTGACTGCTGAGGGGGAGGCAGAGAGATACAGATATAACACCTCTCCTGGTGCAGCATGTGAAAGAAGAGGGGGAGTGGCCAAGTAGGCTTTAAGCTTCTGGAAGGCCTCCTCCGCCTCGGATCCCCACTCGAAAACCTTCTTGAGGATTTTAAAGAAAGGCAAGCACTTGTCTGCAGACTTGGAGACAAATCTGTTAAGTGCTGCCACCCTTCCATTGAGGCGCTGCAGCTCCTTGGTGGAGGTGGGCGACCTCATGTCCAATATAGCCCTGATTTTGTCGGGATTCGCCTCTATTCCCCTTTGGTTGACCATGAATCCCAAGAATTTTCCAGACCCCACTCCGAAGGCACACTTCTCGGGATTTAACTTCATGTGATAGAGCCTGAGAACACTGAAGGTTTCTTGGAGATGATTGATGTGATCTGTGGCGGCGAGGTTCTTCACCAGCATGTTGTCCACATAAACCTCCATGGTACGCCCAATCTGTGAGTGAAACATTTTGTTCACCAAGCGTTGGTAGGTCGCCCCTACATTCTTCAATCCGAAAGGCATGACCCTATAGCAATAGGTCCCTTTCGGGGTGATGAATGACGTCTTCTCTTGATCTGGGGGATGCATGCTGATCTGGCTGTACCCAGAATAAGCATCCAGGAAGGAGAGAAGTTCGTGTCCCGCCGTGGCGTCGATGAGGAGATCAATCCTGGGCAACGAGAAACAGTCCTTCGGGCACGCCTTGTTAAGGTCAGTGAAATCGACGCATAGGCGCCACTTCCCATTGGATTTCGTCACCATCATAACATTAGAGAGCTATTCGAGGTATGCTACCTCCCTTACAGCTCCATTCTCTATCAGCTTCCCGACCTCCTTGTCCATTGCTTGGGCCCTCTCAGTGGAGGCGCTCCTCAGCTTTTGTCGAACAGGCTTGTGCTGGGGGTCGACATTGAGGCGATGAATGGCGACTTTGGGATCAATCCCTTCAAGATCTGCATGTGACCATGCAAATATGTCCATGTTGTTCTTCAGGAAGTTGGTCAAGCGGTGGACCAGGTCTTCAGGGAGAGAAGAGCCAATGTACACTTTCCTATCAGGGAGGTCTTCATTTAAGACCCACAGTGGTGAGTGCTTCAACTGGTTCTCCCCTCTCAATGGTGGAGTCATCCCTTGGATCAAGGGTCTCAATCTGCAACGCTTCCTTCTGCTTTTTATCTTTTACTGAGGAGACGTAGCATTCCCTGGCAGCCAACTGGTTTCCCCTGACCTCTCCGATTCCATTAGGGGTTGGAAAGCGGATGATGAGGTGATAGGTGGAGGGAACATCCTTTAACGTATTGAGGGCAGGTCAGCCCAATATGACGTTGTAAGCTGACGGGCAGTCAAGCACCAGGAAGTCGACCATGATTGTGGAGCTTCGGGGTGCCACTCCGGCGGTGACTGGGAGCTTAATCGCTCCCAGGGGGTACACCTTCTCTCCTGAGAAACCAATAAGAGGTGACTTGACAGGTCGGAGCCTTTCCCTACCTAGGCTCAACTTGTCATAAGCGTCTGCATACAGTATGTCAGCGGAGCTGCCACTATCTACCAGGATCCTATGCACCTGGAAATTGGCGATGGTCAGGGATATTACCAATGGGTCGTCGTGGGGAGCTGCACTCCTTCCAGGTCCCTATCCGAGAAGGATATGACCTCGCCATCTCCTTGCCGGGGCACTTTGGACGGACGTGCTTCCTCAGTATGTGTGGCCTTTCTGGAGTGGGCCTTCATCGCTGAGAGCGACTCTGCCGATCCTCCGGAGATAGTGTGAATTTCTCCGAAGGGCTGCTGATTCTCTTGATGACGAGGTGGTGATGGTGCTTGAGCTCTCCCAGCAACATATTGGCGCAGGTGCCTGCGCTGGATGAGGTCCTCGATCTGCTTCTTTAGCTCGTAGCATTCGTCGGTATCATGGCCATGGTCGCGATGGAAGCGACAGTATTTGTTAGGATTCCTGCGGTTTGGGGGAGACTTCATCTTCCCTGGCCATTTAACCGCGGGATCATCTTGGATCTGCAACAAGATGTGTCCGACGGAGGCATTGAGGGGGGTGAAGGCCTGCCTATCCCTCTGAGGAGCTGGACCAAGCCTCTCTCTGGCGGGTACCCTCTCCGTTCTGCTTCTCTTGTTGCTGCTGTTCTCCTTCCTATCCTCTCTGTCTCGCTCCTTCCCCTTGCCTTCTGGTCTGGAGGACTCCCCTCGCCTAGCCCTGGTGATGTCTTCTGCATTCATGTACTTCTGGGCTTTTGCCAGCAGTTCAGGAAAGCTCTTTGGCGGGCGCTTCATCACCGAGAATAGGAAGCTCGAAGAACGGAGGCCTCCAATGAAGGCTGTCATGGAGACCTTGTCATCTGGCTCTTCGACTTGGAGTACCTCCTCGTTAAAACGAGTGAGATAGCTCCTGAGGGTTTCGTTCTTATCCTGCTTTATGCTGAGCAGGTGTGTGGCGGGCTTCTGGTGGCGACGTCCTCCAATAAAGTGAGACACGAAGGACTTACTCAATTCTGCAAAGGTGGAAATGGAGGTTGGGGCGAGACTGGAGAACCATTGCCTCCCGGAACCCTTCAAGGTGGTTGGAAACGCTCTACACATGATCTCGTCAGGGATGTTGTGTAGTTGCATTAGGGTTTTGTAGGTTTCCAAGTGGTCCAGCGGGTCCTTGGTTCCATCAAAAGTCTCCATGGTCGGCATTTTGAATTTTCTGGGGAGGGGGTAGTTTGCCACGGAGGGTTTGAACGGTGTATCCGTTCGTTGTACCAGATAGTCAATGGATTCTGGTACCTGTGCCTTCATGGCATTGAAGACGTTGCCTATCTGATTTTGCATCTCTTTGAACTTCTCGTCCCAAAGGTTGGGAGCTTCTCTGAATTGACCTTGGAACTGGCTCTCGTCCTCCAGGCTGTAATTTCCACTTCCCATCTCCTGGAAATCAGGATCCTCATGATTGGAAGCAGAGGGAGAGGGTGGAAGTCCACCGCGATTCGACCCGCCCGGGGGAGGGTGTACAGCGAGATGAGCACGGCCTTCAGGATCAACCAAGAGTCTTCCGTGTGGGACGACCGGCGGAGCTCCAGCAGATGTCCCCTGGGCGTGGGCGCCCAGCTGTAGTCCTCGACCCTGGGCACCCAGGTGAAGGCGGCCTCGGTTGGCGCCTCGGCCCCGGGCACCGTGTGGACGGGCGCCCGGGTGAGGTGCCCCTCTGCGTGGAGCGACCAGTTGCTCCGAGCGTGGTACTTCTTGCGGTCCTGCACCTAGTGCTCCTCCCTGACTCGCCAGCATGAGCTGCAGTATTTGTTGGTTCTGAGTTACCAACTGCTGCATGGTCTCCAGCATCTGCTGAGGAGAGGGAGTGGGAGCATTCGGTGCAGGGTTGGTCGGTGGAGGATTACCTTCGCCTTCCCGCGAAGGATTGTCATCTTGTCGCCTTGTTGACCTGGTGATCGGCATAACTTTTTGAAAAAAATGAAATTCTTTTCGTTTCCCACAGACGGCGCCAAACTGATGATGCCAAAAAGTGGCTTTCGGGCACCACCGGTCAAGTGATATGTAATTAATGTAGAAATTAATGAAGAGAGAGAGAAGGTTTATAGTGGTTCGGTCGGTATGACCTACGTCCACTTCAAATGATCACTTTACTGCTCTGGGGAGGAGATTACAAAGTAGTCAGATACAATGATAGTGAGAAAATCAGTTCGCCTTCCTCCGTTAGTAGGACTCTTCTTTTATAATCTTTCACCAAACGGATGGGGAGAATCTCCAGCGATCTCCAACGATGTGCGCTCCAATCTGGTAGCGTCTCCCGCACTGTCCTCAACAGATGAGCAGGTAAGATCTCTCCCGCGGGACTTGGTGAAAGTCGGTAGATGGAACGACGCGTGTGCTGACTCTGTCACTCGACGGATCTGGACCCGGTCCTCTAGGGGTGGATATCTACCTGGGCCCATCATGGACTCGGGTCACTCAGACCTGACCCGCTATCGTGGACCGAGCCGTTTAGGTTCAACCCATTATTACGGACCGAGTTATTTGGGCCTGGCCCATCAGAGACTATTATCTAATCAATATCAACACAGTTCCATCCTTCAAGTTTTTTAGTTTTTCATGGCAAAGATGAATATGCCAACAGTGTAATCAGTTTTTGTTTGAAGTGGTTTGAATTGATATTAAGCATTAGAGGAAGCTGCTTCAAACCCAAGATTTCTGACTCTTGGGGACTGCATATCTTGAGATAAGAGGAGCAGCCAAGTAACAGCTCTGCTCTGCTGCTGATTAGAAATTGTTTTTTGAAAGATCTTGTGTTGCGATTTCTTTCAAAACTATGTTGTGATTGAATACCATTGTATAAAATACATACAAATTCATGCCCCACATTGCTACCCCATCTCCTTCACCCCTCCTTGTATTCTTCATCTCTTAAACAATCTTAAAGAAGTTCCTTTAAAGAAGAATTCCTATGAATTATATGAAAACAAACAACTACGAAAATTTATCCTGTATGTAGTTTCATTTGTAATTCATTCTGTGCACAGGCTTAATCACAACACACAAGCTTATTCTCCCATTGTGTGGTTTTTTTAATGGTTACTATGTGTCATTCTTGTAGGTATAATCCCATTAGAATTTATATCCCTTGTTGTATAGTTCTGCTTAAAATATTTGTATAAGCAGTAGTTTAGATCCCTTTTAGATTGGTGACCTTCAAACACATTAACAAATATTATAATAAACTCAAGTGTTCAATTGTATTGTAGGGAGATTTTTATGATACCTCAGAGAAAGTGCAGTTCTTTTTAACGAATTAGATTTACCTTTAGTTAGCCTGACAAATTTCTCCTGAGTGGTGAGCCTCAGAGGATCCAGACTCATTATCCAGGATCTGTCATTGGATCATGGTGTAATAACAGCCTATGGATAATATTGGTATGCTGTGATACCTAATTCACATGTATCCCTGATGTCTATATGGGCCAGTTTGCTGTGATACAGGTCACTCTGTTCTACCTTTCTACTGAAAATTAAATCATACAAATACAGCTGATATGTATTGGCTATTCTCCCATCTAAAAAAGGGTTCCAAATCTGACAGTTTAAACCATGCATTGGATATAAGTGCTGCACATCTTCCTTTGGTCTTAGATTGTTAATCTGATGGGCGTCACTGTGGATAATTAAGTAAGACATAAATTTTGTGAACATTACTGGAACTGATGTGAGGATTATAGCACGAGGTGAAAGGCTGTACTGCCGACTTTGTACTACGAAGAAGCTCGGAGGGAGTGAAGAAAGAAGGAAAGATACTGAAGTGAGGATCCAGCTGGGTCTACATAAAAATCTTAAGATGGATACCAACTTGATCCTGAGATTATAGAACTTTCATATCAATAAGAGTAACAGTTTCATTTGTCTCAAACTTCACATCACTGTAATGTATAAGGACAGTAGCAACCATATCCATACTTGAATCAACTCCTTAAGGACCACTTCTATGGGCAAGACTGTGGCCAAACCATCTAAAGTCACAAGACTGTCAATCAATGCTAAGGCATTCCAGCTCTGTAAAGGCTCAGGCTTATCTGCAAATGAAGAATCAATACAAGAATGAATTACATTCCTTAGTAAAGGTAAAAGTTGCCTGATAATAAAGTTCTCTCCCAGAAGTCCACCTGGCAAAGCCAATCCAGAACACTAGCTTAGGAAGTCATAAATATGGAGCCAGACTAGAAGATGAAATGCAAAAAAAAAAAATGTAACAGTCACTACTTATAACTAGAACTAATCAATGGCCTGAAATACCAATTCTAACCAGGGCATCAATTCCATCACACACACACATACATACATATGAGTACAACAAACCTGATGAATTGCTATAGGTGTGCCAAGCTCTTCGCAGGAACCAATTAGCAGCACAGAAGCAGCAGAAGCAGCGTTCTTATGAGGAGGGGCATACAAATTTGAGATGACCAATGGATGCATCTTCCCTAGTTAGACTTGTTTTCCCACGCTCTTCCACACTTCTCTCGCAAATGAATTTTGAAGGAGAAAAACCTTCAGATGGGAATAATCTGTTGCCTGAAATAGATAACTTCTACTGTTATAAGATAAAAAAATATAGTGTGTGCTATGTTTCGCACATTACCAACAAATAATTCTCTAATCCAAAAAAATTAATAAAGGGAAGGAGTACGACAATCTAACTTATTCATTATTTGCAACTGGCCTGTAGAATCTTTTGAATGGCAGGTAAAATCAGTGTCTTTACAGCTTGAGGTTTCAAACACTTTAAGAATTCTGTCAACAAATATAAAGCTGAACCAGCTTCAACATCTGACAAGTGCTTTTGAATGCATTATACCATATCTAAATGTTGAATACCTGGTCTTATCTCTTTGGATACATGCTTCAACAAGTAGTCTTACATAAGGAGGAAGTTCTTGAGTTAACCCAGGGAAAACACCACTCTCAATGTATGCAGCTAATGTAGTTGTAGTAAACAGTGGCTTATTCAAATAAAGTTCAGCTAACATACAACCCACAGAAAAGATGTCCCTTGTAGTATCTTCAGAGAAAGACCCCAACAATGATTTATGTCTCCAAAGTAATAACTCATGAAAGCCCTTGGAGCCACTATCATCAGCCTCAAGATACTCAAGAAGACAACTCAAACCAATATCAGATGACTCAAAGGATTTCTTGCCAGGTGTTCTTGAAGGTTCATTTGGTGGTTCTTCCGCAGAGGTGTTCTTGTCAGGAGTGGTCCTGGTATCCATAGATTGGGTTTAAATTCTGAGCATATTTATGGCTCAGAAATCTATATCAGTGATAGGACAAAAGAGGAGACTGCTTTGAATTTTAAAGGGCAAATAATCATTGATCGATCCATTGGTGAAGCATTGATGATGAGGAACTTGATGGAGTACGTGGGTAAGTGAGTGGAAGAGTAAGGAGGCAGATTACATGTTAGTGATTTGTCATCTTTCAAAACGGGTATTCCTGCTAGTCTATTTGTTGATTTACAAGTGCAGGCTGTTATGCTACATACTGAAATGACATATTGTTGCATCTTATTTGACAAATAATTTGAAATCAGAAATTCACATGTGAGTTAATTTATCTCTCTTTTTTCCTAAATTTTTTTTTATTTTTGCAGGAAAGAGTTGCTAGCTTGTATGAGGATAACCCTTCAATTGAAAAAAAAGGTTTAGATCATGACGCGGTAGCCTTGGTATGTGGTGTAATTATATTTCTCATACATGATTTTATTAACCATCAAATATAGTGACGAAAACATACTATCACGAACATGGATTGACATTGATTTTTTTTCTTTTTACACAGATTCTTGGTCGTGATAATCGTGGACGTGTAAAAGGCATGGGCGACGGAGTTTCAAAGACCTCCATCAAGTATTCAAATCCTTACAAGAAAGCATTACAAAAGGAACAGGAATCACAAGTTATCCTACAAGCTCAAGTGGATAATTGGGAAAGACGACTACTGGAAGTGGAGTCTAGGGATCTAAGGCGTGAAATGGAGGGGATGTCTGCGTCCCTATCTCAAGCAAATACACAAATGCGGCCTTCTACCGAACGTGGAAGCTCCTCTCAGGTATTAATATATAATAGATTCCTTCTTAAATGTAATGAAATGTCTACATTGATATAATAAAAATTAATGTGTTCCTAATGATGTATGTAGGGGAGCCAAAGTTCTCAGAGTCTAGCTGCACACTTGGACCAAACAATACCACACACAAGAGGCCCATCTTTGTGTAAGTTGCAGCACATGACATAGAAAAACATAATTGCTTATGGAAGACTACAGGGTACGGAGTCACCAGAGGCAGGTTTCTACAGGATTGTGTTAGATGAGATTGTTGATGGGAATGTTGATTTGTTTGACGGGGAACGGAAGTTAGGAGATGTCATACTAGGAGATGTGCTTGATTAGCCTATAATTAGGACCATACTTTATTAGTTTTCTATTCTTACTTTAAGGTAGATGTTTTGAGGGTATAAGTCTGAGTAAATGTTGGATGATGGATATTGTTGGCCTATTTTTTTGGTCGATACTTAGATATTATATGGCTGCATATGCTTTTGATGAATGAAATTATATTGTTATTTCGGTATTGTTTGGATGGCTAATATGTGGATGTTTGAGATCTAGATGGTTGATGGATATGGTTGTTTGAATTGCTTAAATGGATTGTTATTGATACTAAATAGGTTTAATATTTGAAATATTATTTTTTTTCAGGAAAAATAGAAAAAACCACAGTCGTTGACTGTCGTTTTTTTTTCCTAAAAAATACACACAACTCCAGTTAAAAAAACAACAGACTACGAATGTCGTATTAGAAGCTAAATTTTCCACAATACTGGGCTGTGGTTTTTTCAAAATAAAAACCACTTATGAGGACTGTCGTTTTCCAAAAGCTACACTCCAAATCGAGACACAAAAAACGACAGTCTATGACTGTGATTTTTTGCCTGTTTTGACGTAGTGAATAAATGCTTTGAATGAACCTTGCTAAATCAATTAATGTTTTGGAAACATATTGGTTATGGTACTTATTGTCTTTTGGATATATCTTAAATGAATGTTTGCGATATGGTTTCTCTTTCCTCTTGTGGTTGTTGTGGTTAAAAAGGAGGTGATGGAATGAACACATATTGGAGTTTTGGAGAAGGGTAGATAGATGTATTGGAGGAGCTCTTAGCTCAGTTTTATTGCAGGGATTAAATGGAAGTGAGGAGAATGGTTTTGAGGAGGAAAAAGGGATTGAATCTGAACATAGTGGGTGTTTCCCGCACCTGGCGGTCAGCCAGCGATCACCTGTCAGCTAGCCGTCTGGTGACTGGCGGCTGACCGCCAGCTAGCCGAACAGTCGCGGTTACTTTTCCAGAGAGCAACATTTTCCTCCGGAAAGCAAGGTCAGCCTCACGGTTAGCAAGCGGCTAATCGCATAACCCATCGACGGCTAACCGCTAGCCAACCGAACCATTTTGGTTACATTTCCAGTAACCTATTTTTCTGTCAGGCCAACTACGGTCAGCCAGCGGCTAACTGCCTAACCCAACGGCGGCTAACAGCCATTTGACCGCTAGGTAACCGAAATCACCCAGACAACCATTCCAGAGAGCTCCTTGCTCGAGCGAACTCTCTGGTTCGCTCGAGCGATGAGCTTTGTCGGTCGAAGGCAATGTTTGGGACAATGATGAATTGTTTAAACAGTGTGGAGTTATTCATTGAGAACCTCTTCATATCAGGGAGACTTACTAGGCAATGTATGAAGCCATTCGAGAAAGAAACCACATCACGAAGATTTCATTTAAAGTTTTGAAAATTCAAAGTGTATAAGGAGCCCGAGATGTCCCCAAACTCAAAGAGTACCAAATTATTGTTAGATCGACATACGGGATCCCTATTCACTTCAAATAAATCCTGAACCCAATACTTTACCCGAAATTTCAATTGTTTACTACACTTTATCAATCCCTAGATTTA
This sequence comes from Cinnamomum chago, assembly GCA_038049695.1. NCBI lineage: Eukaryota > Viridiplantae > Streptophyta > Magnoliopsida > Laurales > Lauraceae > Cinnamomum > Cinnamomum chago. Next base: position 87,750,079 of record CP142453.1, on the reverse strand, counting down.
TACTACATGCCTTGTTTTCCCGAAAGCATTGAAGTACACTTAAAAGGGTTACTTGTCTTGAAGTGCATTGCACACATGAAACGACAGTGTGCCCTTGAGCACCCCCGTCCTACCCGTTTGTTTATTTGTACTCGATTTACTAGCATATGTCTCGATTTGTTATTTGACCTATTAGTCGGCACCACTAAGCTTGAATAACCCTGTTGGTCTGATCCACCGACTTGGAGATCCCCCTCTTGTCCCGCCAGCTGCAGTTTGGATCCCGCTACCCGGTTATTACCGTGGTCTTGTCCCGATGCCGCAGATTGATACTGTCGTCCCCGATGCCAGGCTCGCTACCGTGGTCATGTATAGTATATGTATATGTATATGTATTATTAAGATCCACTATTTCTCCTCACCTCGAGTGACTGAGATCAGTGCCTAGTTATTGCTTTGTCACTTTAGTGATAGAGGACTTAGCTTTGTGTGGTTGCCATCTTGCTTGTTTCCCATTTCCTTGGTTACCTTACATGTTTTACAATGCCTACTTGTATTTGAATAAATGTTTTATCTCGTTTATAGAAATTGTTATTTAAACAGGTTTAAATGCTTTTGAAGGTAAATTCATTTACTATCATATTGTCATTGTATTTTACCTATTTTCCAAACCGACGTGTTTGACCCACTTTTTGGTACTCAGGTCCCTTTGTTGGTTTTCCTGAGGAGGAGCACGAGGAGGCGGTCGGAGAACTGCAACAGTTAGTCGAGTGGCATGCTGATGATGTCATTTAGACATTGGATTGCTAGAGAGAGATAAGATTTTGGGAAAACTTTTAACCTTACTTTTGGGAAATGCTAATGATCATTGCTCATTCTAATACTTGGTTATACATGCATTATTATCTTGTGGCATGACTTGAATTATCAATTTGATTTATTACACGCTTCCACACTTGATAGAAATGTTCTTATATGGTTGTGATATCCTCACCGCGGACACCTGTGGGAAATTAAATAAATGTATGGCATTAAACCGAAGTGGTACATCATTAGTCCCGATCCCGGATTAGTCCTTCGGGCCCAGTCCGGGGTCGCGATACTAGCGGTGCTAGTACGCCCTTTCGGGTCTACTGTATTCGCGACCGACACATTTGTATCTCCAACCATATGTCATCTTACCTCTAGTGAGCCTTGCTTCTCGGTAATTTGAATTAAGGTTCACAATTGCTTCTAGTAGTCACTGGAACGCTCGCCCTGAGCCTACCATACTTGCATTTAGAACAATTGTACCCTCAATGGCATTTTGCCTCTTTCATCTTGCTTGGGCTGGGCCATGTCCCCTCGAGCGATTTGAAAAGACAAAACCGTAGTTATTTTCCATTTATGCTCACTACATTCTTGTGATTACTAATGGATCTGGTCATGGTTAAGAAGTTTTCCAAACTAACAATGACAACTTCATTAACAATCACTTTCGATGAGAAGAAGTACCAAATCCTGCTTCAAGAAAAGCAAAACAAGCGCACTTACAAGAGCCTTAGCAGTTCCCAAAGCGACATCTCCCTCGGCAACTCTTAAACCGGGTCGACCTCTACTCCCAGGACCAACGTCTTCTGGTCACTGGGACCATTCCCACTCCCCGTAGAAGAAACTATACCTGCCAAGAAGCAGAAAATCATCCCTGCACATGTCGCTACTCCGACACTAAGGGCAATAATCAAGAAGCCTGAAGCTCGTGGCAACCCCACGAAGCCTCAACCTCCAAGAAACCGAGTCTACCCCAAGACTTCGTCCCCAAGACCTTCCCCAAAACAAAGGAGGTCCCAAACATCTGCAAAGCCAGTGTACCTAGCCCCTCTCAAGGAGAGCCGGTTCTACCCTCTCTCTCACATCAAAGAAGAGAAACCTACCCTCCACCAAACAAACAAATCAACTCAGCATGAGCCGGCTTGCTCCTACAAGCCCAGAATCAAGTCATGCATCACCAGGCCACCGCAAAAACCAGCTAAGGCTTACACTCTGCGAGTCAACCCTTCATCTCAACAGGGGACGAACTTGCAAAATTCAAAACCTCACTGCGGCAGGCAAAGGACCGCGTCCAGATCCTGTCCATGCCCAGCTTCAAAGAAGACAAGCTCGGCTGTTGCGCATGGGGGACTACATCCTTCATCGCCAGGGCACAGCCAGAGCTAACTGAAGCTCAAATTGCTCGCCGTATGCGTCGTCGCGTAACATATCGACAAAAGAGACTAGAGAAGCAAAGAACCCAGCATTCTACCCTTCAGGTCTCTAAAAAATGGGTCGAAAAAGAATGACCCGCCCAAGTTGTTGCTGTATATATGGTTGGCAAAACTAGAAGACGCCAGAAGTCAGCAACCAAAATTCATATCAGACGACCGGTGACTCACAGCGTCTCCCAGACGCGAAGACATCAGGTGGATTCTCCCGCTCCTTCAAGCCAAGGACATCAGAGTAACCACTCCTCCGACTCTTCATCCAAAAGAATGAGCTCTAGCTCAGTCACCAAGACGATATCCTCATTCAAAATACCGACTCTCCAAACATATACGGGGAAAGGTTCAGCCAGACAGCATGTCATCCAATTCAAGATCCCGATGGGAGCTATTGCGGATCAAGATGCCCTCAAGATCCATCTCTTTGTAATTACCCTAAAAGGTACGGCCTTCAATTGGTACTCCACTCTGCTGGAGGACTCCATCCAAAACTTGGCCATGCTGGAGACACACTTCCTGACCCACTTCAAAGGAGAAGATCACCCTGTTACTATGGCACAGTTATGCAGCCTAAAACCTGGAGAGAATGAGTCAGCATACGACTTCATTCACAAGTGGAAGGCAATGGCGTATGTTAGGAATTTTGTGTATTGCAATTTGATAGATGCATTATTGTGAGAACCCGACCCCTAATCTCTTGGATTAGTGTCGTTTTATTTGTGGATTAGTTTCTTTTAGTGGGATTAGTATTTGTTGGGTTGAGTTTGTGAGCTAGAATGGGTTTTCTTCTAGTTTTGGGCTTTTGAGTACTTTGGTAGCTTGTGGGGCCCTTTGGGGGTTCCTTTTTCGGCTTTGCATTTACTTGTGAGATTTTCCCGATTTGCTTCGTATTGTGTTTTTGGCCCGTTGCATTCATCTTGAGGAATCCTACAACTTTCATGTTGATCCCATATCCATTTGAGAACCCAAAAACCCAATTTCTTGGCCTTGAGGGCAAAACAGTCTTTTCACACCAAATCTGTACCCAAAACTCGATATTCTCGAAATCCGTGAAACATACACTTTTTGGAAACTAGATATTTCGACGATCATTTCTTCCTTCTTCGTCGAATCCATCCGAGGTCCCGAATTAGATGATTTCAGCCACCCAAGTCCCTTAAGTTGTGGGACCCATTCTCACTTGTTTATAAAAGGAGACCCTTCCCCTTCCTTCTCCATTTTTCTTGTTCCAGCTGAACCTAGGGTTTTTCCCTTGTGCAACTTCTTCTTCTTCTTGTTCCTTCATCTCCAAGCCAAACCAATCTTGCACCAAACTCGAAATGGAACTCATCATCTTCTTCCTCATCTTGCAAGCTTTCCATTGATACCATTTGTGAAGAGAACCCTCCATCACAAGGCTTCCATTGAGCTTACTCTTGCCATTAGAGGACCTTCCAAGTAAGTGATTCTTCCCATCTTCTAGATTTGTAATCTTCTAGCCTTAGAGAAGCTCCACCTTGATTATTGAAAGGTTTCATGGTCATTTCATTGTTTAACCCATTTTAGGGTTGTTTTGGGGCTTTTTGTAGAGGTTGTGGATCTTGAGCTTGAGAGGGATTAGGAGCTTGGTTTGCTTGATTAGAGTCAAAGGCAAGTGGATGAATGGATGGTTTGAATGTTATTAAGTTTTATGAGAAAATCTTAAGTTTTATTACTTGTTCTTGATCATTGGATACATGTTTACACATATGCTTCTTGTCACATTTCTATTGATTTCGAAATGCATATGAATTGGTTTTTCTCTCTTGTTAAATCTCTTGGAACTCTTGGGAATGTATGCATTTTATTTAGTCAAGTTTGTTCATATGGTTTTATAAGGAATGAGGTTGGATTGGCTATTCATGGTTATGTTACAAGTCACATTGACTTGAATTGATACTCATTTAAAGAGGTGTTTGAATTTAATTGTTCATTGGAGTTTAATGAGGATTTGAAGTGATTTTGGAAGAGAAATGCAAGTGGATGTTTTGATCTTTATAAGCTTTCCATGATTTTTGGTGCTTTTCACTCATGTCTAATTATTACATTGGTTTGAAATAAATGCCCATGATAGAGCTTTGGTAGTGCATTCATGGTAGTGCATTTATGTCTTATAAGTGTATTGGTGAATGTCATTTAATTTCTTCTTGCTTATATCAAATGTACCCTATTGTGAAATGGTTTCCTTCTTTCTTTAATTGCATTGGATTTGATATTGATGGAAGAAGTGATGGAATGAACACATGATGGAGTAATGGAGAAGTGTAGATGGATGCATTGGAGGAGCTCTTAGCTCAATTTTCTTGTAGGGACTCAGTAAAAGTGGGGAGAATGGTTTTAAGGAGGAGAAATGGCTGAGAATCTGATTACAGTGGGTGTTCCCGCACTTGGCGGTCAGCCTGCGGTCACCTTGCGGCTAGCCGCCTGGTGACTGGCGGCTAACCGCCAGATAGCCGAAATGTCACGGTGGTTTTTCCAGAGAGCACACTTCTTCTCCTCAAAACTCAGTCAGCTCCACGGTTGGCCAGCGGCTAACCGCCGAACACATCGGCGGCTAACCGCCAGGTAACCGCATTTGACGGTCAGCTTTCCAGTAAGCTGCATTCTGCAGCCCAGCCGCGGTCAGCTGTGCGGTCAGCCAGCGGCTAGCCGCCTGTCCCAGCGGCGGCTAACCGCCGGCTAACCGTCAGGTGACCGAAATTCCCCAGATTTCGAAAAGCTCCCCGCTCGAACGAACTCTCCGGTTCGTTCGAGCGTTGAGCTTTGTCGATCAAAGGAGATTCACTAAGCATTGTATGAGGCCATTCGAGAAAGGAACCATATCACAAGGATGTCATTCGAAGTTTTGAAAAGTGTAAAAGTGCATAAGGAGCCCGGAATGTCTTCAAACTCAAGGAGTACCAAGTCATTTCAATAATCGACATACGGGACCCCTATTCACTCATATAGATCTTGAAATTAATACTTTTCCCGAAATTGTTATACTTCATTGTTTCACCTCTTTTCCCGAGATTTGCATTACATGATTTGTTTTCCCGAAAGCATTGAAGTTACTCTAGTAACAGTCATTTGTCCCGAAATGCATTGCATCATATGATATGACAGTGTGCCCTTGAGCACCCCGTTTTACCCGTTTATTTATTGTACTTGATTGACTTGTTTCCCGAAAGCATTGAAGTTACACTAGTAACATTTAATGGTCCCGAAATGTAGTGCCCGATATGAAATGACAGTGTGCCCTTGAGCACCCCCGTTTTACCCGTTTATTTACTGTACTTGATTACTCGCATATGTCTCGATTGGTTTTGACCTATGAGTCGGCATCACTAAGCTTGGATACCTTGTCAGTCTGATCCACTGACTTGGAAATCCCTCTCCCGTCCCGCCAGCTGCAGTTTGGATCCCGATGCCCGGTTTATCACCGTGGTCCCGTCCCGATACCCGGTTCGCTACCGTGGTCCCGTTCCCGTATATTTATATTGTATATATGATTTACGTTGTTTCTCCTCACCTTGTGTGACTGAGATCAACGTCCCGTGATACTATTGTCACTTTAGTGACAGAGGACTTAGCTTTATGTGATTGCCATCTTGCCAGTTCCCGATTCCTTGGATACCCGACATGTTTTATATTGCTTTTATGTTTTCTGATAAATGATTCGTTTCCTTTATGAAAGTTGTTATTTAGACAAGTGTTAATATTTTCCAAAGTGAATGCAGTTATTGTTGTTTTCTGTTCCTTGTACACGTATGTGATTTAAATGAATGCCGGTTGGGTGAATACCCATGCTTTCACATATGTTGCAAATGATCAATGGTTTTACTAGATTTATATGATTACACATGTTTTAAAGGAATTCCCGAGTTGTTAAATATCCGTGCTTTGTTTTAAATGACACTTGTTTTGCCAGATTCCTATGTTTATACCTGTTTTTAAACGATGCCCGATTTGTGGAATACCCATGTTTTGAATTATGGATAAATGAATATTAGTTTTGTCAGATTTCTTTGGTTACACCTGTTTTAAATGAACACCCGGTTTGTTAAATATCCGTATTTTCACATATGTTTCAAATGGACATTGGTTTTGCCAGACTGCTATTAATATCGGATTTGTTGTATACTTATGTTTTTACCTAAGTTTCAAATGATCGTTTGTTTTGTCAAACTACTATATTTATACATGTTTTAGACGAATACCCGATTGTCAAATATCTATGTTTATAGATGATGTAAACGAACACATGTTTTATTAGACATTCATGTTTTACCCATGCTTGAAAGGAATACAGGTTTTCCCCGAGATTCCCGACTTTGCACCCGTTTAATTATATGCAGCACTTGATCGATTAGCATGATTTATTATATGTTTTACTCTTTAGTATATTTGTTATCTTTTCATCCACCTGCCAGACCGTCGTGTCTGACCCACTACTTTTGGTACTCAGGTTCAGATTTCTTGCCCCGAGTTGAGTGTCTTGTTGGCTTTGGAGACATGCCTTGCAGGTTGTTTTGTCGGCTATGTCATGTAGACATTGAGCTTGACATCGGAGCTACGTCACATTTGGGTAGTGGTTTATAGCTTCTTGTTGTATGGCTTTTGTTAGCCTTTTCTTGGGATTCTTAATTAATGTACATTGATAATTGTAACTTGAATATATTTGGGAATGTAATGTCCTGTTACTGTCAGCTCTGTAAATTATTGTGATGGTTACTCCAGTCTGGTATGATTCTTGAGATAATAGCTATGGGCTAAAGGTTGAGTGCGACACGGAATCCGATGGCCACGGACTTCGGGTCGCAACGCCACAAATGCTTCCGCATAATATTCAGAATGTGTTGTCTTCACACACGCGGATCCTGGGAGAAGTAAAATACATTTATGCTTAATCCCATCTCCCGCCCCCGAGGTTCTGGTTCGGGGGCGTGACAATTATCATTCTAGCATCATTTGAATTTACACACATGCATTGATTTAGAAAAACTTGAAATCTTGATTTATACATACATTGTTTTTAAGACTTGTAATAATGTTTATTTATGCATGTTTTGATTTTAAACTTGGATGCAATTTTTTTTTAAAAGAAGTTTTAGAAATCAAGCAAGCACTACAACAAAATACAGTTTTACCAACGCAGTCACCGCATCTGGAAAAATCAAAATTGCGTCGGGACAGGCTTTACCGACGTAGTACAATGCGTCGACACCACATCGGCAACCTAATGCCAAGAAAACCATTCCCGACGTAATAATGTTTAGCTTCGGCTAAAAAGGGCCATTCGCCGACGCAATGGTGCGTCGTCCCAAACGTCGGCAAAAAAATGAACTTAGTGGTCAACCTCACTTCACTGCCAACGCATGACAACGTCGGTTATACATTTGTCGACGCTAATACTAACGTCGGAATACATATTTGACGACGCATACACAACGCAGGTAATACATATCCCAACGTGTCGAAACGTCGGGAAATGTCTTCAAAGACGCATGAAAATTACTTTTAGCGACGTAAAGAATGCATCGGGAAATAGATTTACCTAACTGCCGACGCATAACAACGTCGGTTATACATTTGCCGACGCTAATACTAGCGTCGGGATACATATTTGAGGACGCATACACAACGCCGGTAATACATATCCCGACGTGTTGAAGCATCGGGAAATGTCTACAACGATGCAGGAAAATTAGTTTTAGAGACGCAGACAGTGCGTCGGGAAATAGATGTACCTAATTACCGACGCATAATAACATCGGTTATACATTTGCCGACGCACATACTAGCGTCGGAATATATATTTGACGACGCATACACAACGCCGGTAATACATATTCCGACGTCTTGAAGCATCGGGAAATGTCTTCAGCGATGCAGGAAAATTATTTTTAGAGACGCAAAGGGTGCGTCGGCAAAATAGATGTACCTAATTGCCGACGCATAATAACATCGGTTATACATTTGCCAACGCACATATTAGCGTCGGAATACATATGTGACGACGCATACACAATGCCGGTAATACATATCCCGACGTATTGAAGCATCGGGTTATGTCTTTAACGATGCAGGAAAATTACTTTTGGCGACGCAGAGAGTGCGTTGAGAAATAGATTTATGTCATTGTCGACGCATAATAACGTCGATTATACATTTGCCAACACACATACTAGCGTCGAAATACATATTTGACGACGCACGCATACCGCCGGTTATACATATTCCGACGTGTTGACGCGTCAAGAAATGTCTCTAACGAGGTCAAGAAATTTACTTTTGGTGACGCAGAGAGTGCGTTGAGAAATAACTTTTCTTATCAATTAAGAAATAATTGAAAAAATTAGGAAAAATTCCTATACAATATTTTCCTGTTCAAATCTATATTTTTAACATTGCACAAGCATAAGCATTAATAAACAATAAATAATCCCACATTCATCATATAACAATAAAAAAATAATGTGTCATCAATAAACTAAAACCAATCATAAAACTTGTCCATGCCACATAAAATGTAATATCCCACGTAAAAAAAAGTCAAATATCTCAATAAAGTAAATCTCAACTAAAATCTAATCATCAAATATCCAAAGCACGCCATGAAACACGGCCAGTAAGGAGCAAAATGAACTTGTTAGAGGGATGACCCATGTCAATTCATAAAACCATCAAATCCTTATCTTTCGGAGGAGCCTGAACCATCCATACCGACTCGGGAAAGCAACAACTTAATCTGACTCTGCATGTGAACCTGCACAGCTGCCTGATCTTGCATTTGCTTCTGCGAGTCCTCATACTGTCGCCGCAACTCTTCTCTCAAATCTTCTTGTGCTTTCAACGAATCAGCTAGTTGCTGCCGTATGGTGCTTATCTCAGAAGACATCAAGATACCAGTAGAAGATGATGATGGGCCCCTAGAGCGGTACCCTTGCCTCCTTGCGACCCTCTTCCCTAATAGATTCTCGATCACCTATTGCTCAGCCACTGGAGAGTTAATTTCAGGCTGCGACAATGCCTCTTCCATTCTTCGCTGCATTATCGAAGCATTCAAATATGTCATGTAATTAATATATGTTAGGCAATTGAAATAAACGGGGATCTACAATACTAGCAAAGAGTGCCCCGTGCAACTTGGTGGTCTTCGTCATATTAAGCTTAAAATCATAAGGACTACCCATAAACACTACTATATGGCCCATAAGCTTTAAGTATTGAATGAAAATTGACTTAAAAGGAGAGGTCAAATTGGATTTCTCAATAGTCAAAATCAAATTGGAATCAATCACTCACTTCACTTCATATATAATAATTGTAGTTCTTGCCTTGCCACGAACAATATGAGTAAAGAGAAGTTGCTAAATGGTAATGCAATATGGGATGAGCTATTGCGTGGCTATTAAATTGCAACATTGCATCACAACATGTTTAACTAGTGATAGGCTTAAAATGACCTTAAGCATAGGTTGTAAACTCCTATTCTCATGTCAATGAAACAACTCACATGTGTCTCCTCAGCATGATCTGTGATCCATTTGTTCTTCTTATTGCTATAGTGTCACTGTCGATATAAATCAGGTTGAGATGGAGGAGCCTGTTGCTCATCTGCCTGCATGATCGAGAACTGGGCTGCAAATGATCGAGATCCAGATGTATGAAGCGACTTCATTTTGCTCCGGCTCTCTTTATTCCTCTGTGACTTGCGCTGAAAATTACAAGTAATAGATAATGAATTGAGTAAGTAAATTTTTATAATAATAGGGATAAAAATATTTATAAATAATTATAATAATAGACATAAAAAGGGACACACACACCTAAAAGATTATTTTATAAATAGAACATAAAAACAAAGACAAAGTGAGAAAATATCTCTTTGTAAGTTAAAAAAAATTAGAGCAGTTAGGACTTAGTATGATAATCACCAAAAGCCATGTTTAGACATTATTCCAATTTTGTTGTGCTAATTTTGATTAGAATGTTATAATGAAATTATTCTCAAAATGCAAGGGAAGTTTTGGATGCAGCAGCTCGTGTGATCAAACCTGGAGTGACAACTGATGAAATTGATGAGGTGGTTCATGAGGCTACAATTGCTGCTGGTTAGTGTCTCCTTGATGACACTGTGTGCCTTTATGCCTTATCAAATAACATGATTATAGATCTGTTATCTTCTTGTTGATTTTACAGAAGTTATTGACCATATGCAATTTTCAGTGCTAGATACAAGACATTAATCTCGTAAGGTGTGAAGCAACAGTTGGATTTTATTGATGTGTTTCTCGATGGATCAATAAAAAGGAATCATAAGAACTGCTCATCTTAGAGTGTTATTGAGGGTTGGATATGTTCCTTGATCCAAGTACATGCACAGTATTATCAAGCCTTTCATGTATACCTGAGATGCCATAGGTAATCCATTCCAAGCTGTTCATGTGATGGGTTGTTCCTTGGATAGGTCTGTTGAAAGAAATCTTTAAAGCAAAGACAGCACCTTCATGCGGTTGGAGGTTATGAATAAAATGCAACAAATTATTATTTTGGTGTTTGAGGTTTTTTTATTTTTTATTTATTTTGGGTGGGGGTGGTGGTGGTGGTGGTGGTGGTAGTGGTGGTGGTGTGTTTGTGGGTGGGAAGGAGAGGGCAAGTTTTGGATTGATTTGGCATTTTCCCGTGGTTCATCAGACCCATGTTTTGGGTCACTTTAACATGGACCCAGTGTGTACAAACTAACAAACTAAGTCTCAAGGACATTTTGTGCAACCTCAACCTTTAATATCATATAATTTGGCCTGCCTTGTTTGAGATAGTTTGTGTCATTTCTTTCTCAAAAACTCACATCTGTTTCTAAGTTCCCTGAAGTTTTTCAGGAAGAATCGGCTTCATGTTATGAGGTATCATATTTTCTAAAATAAAAGGAAAAAAAAAAAAGCAAAATAGTGTGCAATAGTAGAAAGAGAATCAATCCGCTGTAAATGTTGAAGGATGTCTTATATTCCAAGTGCGATAATAATAACAACATTCTTACACCTAGCATGGCAGATAATTGATAACCAGTTTTTACTAGAGAGCTATAATTTTCATCTATGAAAACCAATCTTCCCTAGAGAAAAAGTAGAATCGAAACCTAAGGATGTGTACTCTCCAGACCTTTTTCTACATTTACTATGCCAGTCGAACTCAGTAATGTGGAACAGCAGGGACTCGAGTGATATATCAAAACATTAAAGTGACTAGAGTGATATAACTCAGCAATGTGGATATATCTTTGCGTTTATCACTGTGCCATCTCATGTGTGTGGCAGTCTTTCTGGACATGTAAAGTCTCTGCAACCTCGGTATCAACGGGAAGTACCGTAAAACCTTATGCGGTATCTTCTTTCCCTTCCCATCATTTAGCTTGTATCTGGACTCCCCGCATACCGGGCATTTTTCTAAATCTATGTTCTCCTTCCAAAACAAGGCGCAATCATTATGACAAGCATCAATGTGCTCATATCCCAGACCCAAGTCACGCAATATCTTCTTCGCTGCATAAATTGAATCTGGAACCAAATTATCGTTTGGTAGGATTGCCTTCTGTATCTGCATCACATTGTTGAACGATTTGTTAGTCCACTTTCCCTCCACCTTTTGCTCCATCATCTTAATTACAAAATCTAGCAAAGTGTTGTCTGGAGAGCAACCCGGGTACAGAGGGCGCTGAGAAGCATCCAACATTCTTTCAAAGTGACGCATTGCATTATTATGGATAGCCTCAGCGTTGGTGTAAGTTCCGATGTAATGGTCTTCCATCATTTCTTGATATTCATCCTGATCCTCATAATCACTATCACCCCCATATTCCGATTCGACAACGTCATCCACAAGAGGTGTTAACTCTCCGTGGTAAATCCAGGTCTTGTAGGATGCTTGCATACCCCAACAGTAAATATGAAAGTTCACAGTGTCGCAGTCATACCGGCGATTGTTCTTGCAAACCCTACACGGGCACCAAATATTAGTAGCATCCCCAGCATTCGCCTTTGCAAATTCAATAAATGACTTCACCCCGTCACGATACTCCCGACCCATTCGCACCGTGCGATCTTCGCTATCCAGTGTCATCCAAGTCTTGTCCATATCTTAAAATTGAATAATCAATAAGTTAATCACATTACTCAAAAGAGAATAGACAAAAAAATGTGCATATGATTATGAATACAATCAATCACATGATGACCTTGAATGCTTTGAGTTGGAATACAGTCAATCACATGATGACTTTGATAATATGTTCCACTACCCATGATCTTATGTTTTGCATGCATCTAGTTTGGAACCTACATCCAAGTTTCATCATAAAAAGAAATAAAAAAATGGTATGGGAAGCACATTGGGAATGGGTTCTGGCAACCCATTGCCAATTCGGTTTAGGACTGCACTAATTGATGAATGGTAGTCATACACTTAAAGGAGTGATTTTTATTCAATCATCACATGATGAATCCCATTTGAAGCCATATGCTAATTTATGATGAGTCCCATTTGAAGCCATATGCTAATTTATTGGATTTGGCTACTTTTTATGCTTTTTCTGGTTTTGACTTTAGAGTTAGGGTATTTGTGTTTGTGTGTGTGTGTGTGTTTTTTTTTTTTTTTTTTTTTTTTAATATTTGTATGCTGATGTAGTATAGCATCTTTTTTTTTTATATTGTCTTCTTCACACTACCAACAGAATCCACTCCTTCAAATAGAAAACACATCAGGCCACTCCCCCAAAATTTATTAATTTAGTTTTTTTTAAGATGGCTGCAAACCGCAAATAGCAACAGAAATGGAGGGGCAAATAACACCAAATAAATTGACGCCCTATTGGTGTGGAACAGAGATTGATGCAAGGCAGGTAGGAAAAACAGCTATTGGCATTTTATTATACACAGAAAATAATTTCCTTCTTACAAAGCAAACACATCATACGTCAAAACTCAAAAGTGCATGATTGTAAACCTCCAGCAAATAGCTCATCCTTATTAAATAGAAGAAAAGGTAAACTAGTGTAGGAGTGAGCATGCAAGGTCAACAAACCAACATAAAATAAACACTAGCTTCACTAGTAGATGATATCTTCAGAGAATCTGTTTAAAGCACATGTTGGACTCCTTCAAACAAAAGAGACATCGACAAACATATCTGTTGAAATAGATTGGTCAGGACATGGACAAACATATCCGTTGATATAGATGATCTAGTGTTACAATCTAGTACATCAGAATCAAAACGTAAGATGCAAATTTCCTTCCTTTTCTAAGTAATGAAGAATACATGCAAAAGGGAGATACAAATAATCACCACTTTTGAAGCATAGACAAAAGTATAATGTAACAGTAAAACAAAAGAGGTAAAAACTGAAGTTTTCACACAAAACTGTTATATACTTGACACCCTCATAAACAAAAAATGGACTCTTTCACTGAGTGCATGAGTCTTACTTTAATAAGCCACTCCTTCATCCAATTGTGTGACTCATTCAATTATAAATGTGAAGAAGCAAACATTATCAACTGGGAACAACAACTTAACAGAGCTCTATAACCAACAAAATTTCAGCAGAAACAATTAACCCAGTGTATTAAAAGCAAAAGGAGAAGAACTGATGGATAAACTTAAATTTCAGGAGATTTTATGTCCTGCATATTGAAAAAATTAACAAAGAAACTGAGTACTGAATTGAAATCAATAGAATTAGCCATACTGAGACATAAATAATAAAACCCAATCACACCCACTAAGCAAAATGCCAGAAAACAAAAACCCATTTCACGAAATTAGCAGAGAATCTGATGAAGATAGAAATAACATCAATAAAATCAATGACACCCACGCCATGTAAATAGCTAAAGCGAGATAAGCAAATTGAAATCGAGAAATTCAGTCAAACCCAGATTACAGAAGCTGCAATAATGCAAGCAACAGTCCTGAAATCACCAAACCCAAATCATACTCAACTGTAAAGATAGCAATAATCGGCAAGAAATTGTATAAAAAAACCATGAGAGAGGAGATCAATGGTCAAAATCCAATCCAACCCAATAATTGAAAACAGTAGACGATGAGAAGAAAAACCGACCTGAAGCAAAAGAATAAACGAGCAAGAAACGCCTCTGAAAACGCAGAAAAGGCGACCCCAGATCGAAGAGTCAATTGGACTTTCCAGAGGTGTTTGTGAAGTAGGGAAGAAGGATAATGGAAGAGATACAACAACAGAAGAGGAAGATGAAGGAGAAGGAACTGGGTTCCCACACCTGGGTCTCGATCACCACACCCATTACAGAGAAAAATGGATGGAGAGATCAAAATACAAAACCCTAGAAAAAGAAGAGATCCAGATGAGAATCGATGGGAAAGATGTTTGGGAGTTGAATCGATATGCATGAAGGCCCCTTTTCCTTCTTCTGTTTACCAATACAATAACAACACAAAGAAATCAACTAGAGGGTTGCTAGGCGGGAGGGTTGCTGGCTGGCAGAGGTGGGCGGGTGGAGGCAGGGGCGGTGGGAGAATAGGGAGGACTGGACAGCATAAAGAGAGATGGAAAGGGAGAGATCATACCTTTGCTTGCTGTACTTGCAAGAAGAAGATGATTCCGAAGAAAGGTTTGCCTTTCTTTTGCTGCAATTACAGACAGCCGGGTTCACTTTGCTGCAGTTGCAAGAAGAAGACGATGGAGAAAGAGGAGTTCGCTTGCTGCAGTTGCAAGGAGAAGCCGAGTCCGAAGGACGATTTGGCTTGCAGGAATTGCGAGAAGGAGAAACGAGAAGAAGAAATTCTGACGGGTTTAGAAACATGGTTTAGGGGTTTGGCGTGAGTCTTTTATAATGCTGGAAGTTTTAGCGGGAGATCCAATGGCCCATCAAAAATTAGGTTTAGTTCACCCAATAAAATACTACCCGCTAAAAATATATCTTTAGCCTCAAAAGCATAGGCCGGCACAAAAAAGTTAGACACTATAAACTAAAATTTTTTAATTTCCACCAAAATCTCATTTTGAGATTATCTTATTGTACGATTGAACAAAAAAAAAGTTAATAAAACAACATTTTTTTAGCCATGGTTTTCTGTTTGGTCAATCTTACAGTGGTTCCAACTCAATTCTAACAAAAAATTGGGATACCCCATAATTAAATGTATATGAACTTTTTGAACGACTCTGATTATCCATATATGGGTACGAGTGAGACCCATTCAAAAAAGTTCCCACCATACTCCGCTAAAATCTTAAGGGCACGTTTGTGTACATGTAATTTTCGTGGAAATTGGAAATTGCCACATCAGCAAAATCCATGGGTTTCAAATTTTTTAGAAAAGTTTTTCCGCGGAAGTCAAAATTTTATGTTTGATGCAAAAAGATTTTTCTCGATGAATTAGTACTAATGTTGTGTGGTGCAACTATGGATTTCTTTAGTGAAAACCATTTTTTAGTGAAAACTATTGGGTGGGTAGGTTGGTATGTGTGTGGGGTGGGTGGGGTTGGGAGGGGAAGAGGAAGAAAGAGGGTGGTTGGGTGGAGTGAGGGTGAGAGAGAGGAAATTGGGGGGTCGGTTTTCCGTGGAAATGGACTTGCCATACTCCCCCACAGGAAGTCTATTTCCATGGTTAGGAAGGAAAAAGCTGACGTGGCGAAAAAGCATTTCTGCAGAAAACTGCCGCACCAAACACATGAAAAAGAAGTTTTCCGCAGAAAACTACAACCTTTTCCGAGGAAATGGGCTACACAAACATGCCCTAAGAGTTCACTCAATCAAACCCTAATTTTCATAATCTAATTTATTAAACTAATAACTTAATTATCATTGTTC
This sequence comes from Cinnamomum chago, assembly GCA_038049695.1. Taxonomy (NCBI): domain Eukaryota; kingdom Viridiplantae; phylum Streptophyta; class Magnoliopsida; order Laurales; family Lauraceae; genus Cinnamomum; species Cinnamomum chago. Next base: position 87,734,013 of record CP142453.1, on the reverse strand, counting down.
CTAACTTTTACAACATCTCTCAAATCACTAACAACTACTTCATACAATCACTAAAAACCATCATAACAAGCATAAATATATATATCCTTGCCTTGTTTGAAGCTTGGTCTTTGTTTAGCTTAGCTTAAGAATGGAATTCCTCCACTTGAACCTTAATTTCCAAGAAAACTCTAAGGAAATGATGTAGCAAAGGAAGAAGATGGCTTCCTCTTCACTTGTTTTACCTCAATTCACACTTGATGACCAGAAGAATGGAAGAAAGAAGAGAAACGGATGGAGAAAGGGGTTGCCTAGGGTTTGAATGAAATGGATGAACTCAAATGAGTTCATCTTATCATATATAAGGGTTGAATTTTACATTTAAGTCCACTACTCTTTCTGAATTCCAATTTAAGTCAAATGACGTTCCATTTGATCCGTTTCCCGTCGTACAACTTCGAGTTCAACATGAAAGTTATCGTACTCGTCGAGATACGCATGTTGGTATCAAGTGTTTCCGTATTCGACAAAATATGTATAGATTCGTATTTCCGAAAAAGTCCTTGGTTTGGCTTGTTTGAAGTTCATTTCCATTCAATTCATTTCTTAATCTTATTTACTATTTCATTAAGCCTAAGTTCCTCATGTTTAGGCTAATTTCAATTTCATTTAGTCATTAGTTCAATTAAACAGGCTTAATTTGCCTTAATCTCAATTAATTAGAGTTAATCGTGATTAACTCGAGACGGAGCCTAACATCTTCACGAGTTGTTTTCGTAATTAATTTGTCTTGTCTATTGTTAATATTGATTTGGATTTTGGTTGGGTCAGCAATGGCATCTGTATAGTGTATATTATAAAATACATCAATTGTTCATGTTCAATTGAAAACTAATTATGTGTGCATATCAGCATAATTTTATCAGTCTTTTAAGGTAGTCATTATTTCCCTCCCTCTCCCCCTCTCTCTATTTCTCTCTCTCTCTCTTTCCCGATTTATATTTGTTTATACTTACAGAATTTTTTTTTCCATTCTCTTGCTCTATCTGCCTGTGTCCCTGTTAAGCATGACTCTGTTATACTGAAAAGAACTTGTCCATATACTGTCTTGGCTGGAACCCCATAGCACATTGGTTACCTTATTCTCATGGTAGCAGATATGTAGCCCTGCAATTCAAAGTCCAAAATAGCTGTTAATGACACCCACAAAATCTGGATAGTCCTGGCCCTGCTAGAAGAAAACATGTGAATCTCATTGAGAGAGAGAGAGAGAGAGAGTGTCTGGCTTGCTAGAAGAAAACATGTGAATCTCATTGAGAGAGAGGGAGGGAGAAACTTACTTGGTTGGATTTTCAAAGCTGCATAAGATTAAAGCAATGGAACATGTGAACCAACTTAATTGTGTGGCCCATCTCATGTCAATCAATGGGGTATGCAGAGATTGGAAGATATCATTCAAATTTCAAACTAGGATGGACCCATATGGGTATGATCTGAACACCTTAACATTTGAAAGTTTAACCCAGCCAATCGGGTTACCCCATTAGGTCATGGGATCGAGATTTGGCATCGGCAATGTGGTGACAAAAATAAAAAATCATGAATGGCATGCATCCACATAGGTCCCACAGGGGGCTGAGATTTTTTCCTCATAGGAAACGTGAGGGGTGTTTCTTGGATGAAAATTGCCAAATATATACATATGTATATTGGAAGTATATGCTATAAGATATATGAGCTTGAGTTGAGATTTAGCTTATTATGCCATGTCATGCAGAGCATCTCTAAGCTTGGCTTGATTTCTAATAAAGAATGAGCACTTGAGCTTGGTTAAGTCTATCGGCTCACCTAGGCTGGATTAGTGTTCAACCAAAGCTCAATCTCAGCTTGTTTACATCCTTGCCTGCATTTCTACTTTGCACTTGTACTTCTCCCTTGTGTAACAATGATTTTAATTTTATTTTATGATTCGAGAATATGCATGATAGGAGGCAAAAAGTAGCAACAGTATTACTCAAAGCCAGTGATCTACTCTCTCTTCACTGGGGTTTTAACTACCTCGCACTACGGGCTTATGAAGATGATTTGGCTGCACGCAAATTGTATTCAGCGGCAGGCAACAAAGTTGTCTCATGGGATCCCAATTGGATGACTACTTGGATAGGAAGAAAGAGACGTGTTCTAATGATCAAACAGTCTAGCCTCAGTGAGTAGCATTTCCACCTGCGGAGTTTTTGCATTCTTCCTTACCACAAAATTTTCATGCCAAACTATTTCATTGGTAGAAAGTTAAGAAAAATTAGTTCCAAAGTTTCATTTACTGTCCAAAATTCTGTTCATGGGAATCCTCCATTTGGCAAGAAATGTTGTTAATGATAACTCAAGGAAAAGAAGTGAAGAACCCTGTTGGTTTTCCCTTCATCTAATTTCATTTTCTCGATTTATGTTTATGAGAACCCGACCCCTAATCTCTCGGATTAGTGTTGTTTTATTTGTGGATTAGTTCTTTTAGTGGGATTAGTATTTTTTGGGTTGAGTTTGTGAGCTAGAATGGTTTTCTTCTAGTTTTGGGCTTTTGAGTGCTTTGGTAGCTTGTGGGGCCCTTTGGGGGTTCCCTTTTCGGCTTTGCTTTTCTTGTGAGATTTTCCCGATTGGTTTCGTATCGTGTTTTTGGCCCGTTGCATTCATCTTGAGGAATCCTACAACTTTTATGTTGATCCCATATCCATTTGAGAACCCAAAAACCGATTTCTTGGCCTTGAGGGCAAAACAGTCTTTTCACACCAAATCTGTACCCAAAACTCGATATTTTCGAAATCCGTGAAACATACACTTTTTGGAAACTAGATATTTCGACGATCATTTCTTCCTTCTTCGTCGAATCCATCCGAGGTCCCGAATTAGATGATTTCAGCCACCCAAGTTCTTTAAGTTGTGGGACCCAACCTTCTTTGTTAACATAAGAGGAACCCATCTCCTTCATTCACTTCATTCTCCATTTTCCAACCCAAACCAGCAACCTAGGGTTTTCCCTTGTGTTCTTCTTCTTCTCCTTGCTTCTTCATCTCCAAGCCACTCCAAGAGATCATCACTCAAGAAATGGAGATCACCATTCTCTTCTCCACCTTGCAAGCTTTACATAGATGCCATTAGAAGAGAAATCCACCAACATTGAAACCCTCCTTGAGCTTGTTCTTCTCATTTGAAGGTCATCAAAGTAAGTGATTCGTCCCATCTTCTAGATTTGTAATCTTCTAGCCTTAGAGAAGCTCCACCTTGATTATTGAATGGTTTCATTGTCATTTCATTGTGTAACCCATTTTTTTTGGGTTTGTTTTAGGGGTTTTTGTAGAGATTGTGGATCTTGAGCTTGAGAGGTGATTAGGAGCTTGATTTGCTTGATTAGAGTCAAAGGCAAGTGGATGAATGGATTGTTTTGATTATTAACATGTTTTGTGAGAAAATCTTGATTCATTAATGGTTTTGGTGATTTTAATAGTTGTCTTTAATATGATTAATATTGATTTCAAGATGTGCTTATTGATGAGTTATTTCTCCCTTGTTAATCTCTTGGAAATGTATGTATCATAGTGTCAAGATTTCAAATGATTTCACATGAATGAGTTTTCTCCACCTTGTGATTAATTGTGAATGGAAAGAATGGAAAGAGAGGAACTTGAAATGAGGAGCTCTTTAGCTCATGTTATTGTCTTGGAAACATGTATTTAAACCATCCTGTTTATGGTTCTTTGTGGTTGATTATATGTTGGAAGGAAAGGAAAAAGAGGAAGAAAAATCAGCTTTCCCGGACCTGCTGTACCCAGGTCCGATCGATCGGACCTACAGGCCGATCGATCAGACTGTCAGTAACTGTAAGCCTTTTTGGGCCGATCGATCGGACCCTGTACATTCTGGTACAGAAATTTTGACCGATCGATCGGCCCTTTGACCGATCGATCGGCCGGAGGACTCAGTTTGAGTCTAGTGAAATTTGATATTGTGTTTTTTGGAAACCTTTGGGCCTTCTATGAGTCCTAGAGGTATATACCTTAGTGTTAAGACCAATTGTACCCTAATCTAAGGTCTCTAAGACTAGGGAACTAAAAGAAAAGAATGGTGTTGATTTAGACACTAATTCTTGGTTCTAGGTGGGACCCCGACTACCCTTTTGGACTGTTTGGACCATGTGTGAGAATGTCTTGAGCCGACACGCCTCACGGTTGGTTCGGTGGCATCGAAGTTCAATCCATTTCAATCTTGAACGGGATGGAATGACGCGATATCTTCTTTATATCTAAACACAAGTCTATTTCCTTGGTTATCGCTAATTCTATTCCTTTCGATGACTGAATCGGTTACTCGATGTTTCCGGAGTAATGTCATGCCTAGGATGGACCGTTTATAATATTGATTCTTGCTATTGTAATACCTAGTACTACCCATAAGCTCATTTTAAGTTTGGAAAAATAGTAAAAGTGCATAAGGAGCCCGGAATGTCTTCTAACTCAAGGAGTACCAAGTAATTGTCATAATCGACATACGGGACCCATATTCACTTAAATAGATCTTGAAACCGATATGTTTACCCGAAATTGTTATAGTTCATTGTTTCACCTCTTTTCCCGAGATTTGCATTACATGACTTGTTTTCCCGAAAGCATTGAAGTTACACTAGTAACAGTTATTTGTCCCGACATGTATTGCCCGATATGAAATGTTAGTGTGCCCTTGAGCACCCCCGTCTTGCCCGTATATCTATTGTACTTGATTTACTTGCATTGTCTCGATTGTATTTGACCTATGAGTCGGCACCACTAAGCTTGGATAACCTTGTTGGTCTGATCCACCGACTTGGAGATCCCCCTCTTGTCCCGCCAGCTGCAGCTTGGATCCCGATACCCGGTTATTACCGTGGTCTTGGCCCGATACCGCAGATTGCTACTGTGGTCCCCGATGCCCGGCTCGCTACCGTGGTCCCGTATAGTATATGTATATGCATTCATGAGATCCCCTGTTTCTCCTCACCTCGAGTGACTGAGATCAGGGCCTAGTATATGTATATGTATTGATATGAGATCCCCTGTTTCTCCTCACCTCGAGTGACTTAGATCAGGGCCTAGTTATTGCTCTATCGCTTTAGTGATAGAGGACTTAGCTTCGTGTGGTTGCCATCTTGCCAGTTCCCGATTCCTTGGACACCCGACATGTTTTATATTGTTTACTTGCTTTCCGATAAATGATTCGTTTCCTTTATGAAAGTTGTTATTTAAACAAGTGCTAATATTCTCCAATGTAAATTCAGTTATTATTATATTGTTTTCTGTTCTTTATACCCGCACATGTTTTAAATGAATGCCGGTTGGGTGAATAACCATGCTTTTACATATGTTCCATACGATCAATGATTTTGCTAGATTTATATGATTACACGTGTTTTAAAGGAATACCCGAATTGTTAAATACCCGTGCCTTGTTTTAAAGGACATTTGGTTTGTCAGATATCTATATTTATACCTGTTTTTAAATGAATACCCGAATTGTTAGATACCCATGCTTTGAAATATGTTTGAAATGACACTTGTTTTGCCAGATCACTATGTTTATACCGGTTTCAAATGAATATCCGATTTATTAAATATCCCTGCTTTGAGATATGTTTTAAATGAACATTAGTCTTGTCAGATTTCCTTAGTTACACCTGTTTTAGACGAATACCCGATTGTCAAATATCTATGATTAGAGATGATGTAAATGAATACATGTTTTATTAGATGTTCATGTTTTACCCGTGCTTGAAATGAATACAAGTTTTCCCCGAGATTCCCGACTTTGCACCCGTTTAATTATATGCAGCATTTTGAGCAAATAGCATGATTTATCATTTGTATTATTATTCACTATATTGTGTTCTTTTCATCCACCTGCCAGACCGTCGTGTCTGACCCACTACTTTTGGTACTCAGGTTCAGATTTATTCGCCCCGAGTTGAGTGTTTTGTTGGCTTTGGAGCCATGCCTTGCAGGTTGTTTTGTCGGCTATGTCATGTAGACTTTGAGCCTGACATCGGAGCTACGTCACATTTGGGTAGTAGTTTATAACTTATTGTTGTATGGCTTTTATTAGCCTTTTCTTGGGATTCTTAATTAATGTACTTTGATAATTGTAACTTGAACATATTTGGGAATGTAATATCCTGTTACTGTCAGCTCTGTAATTTATTGTGATGTTTACTCCAGTCTGAGATGATTCTTGATATAATAGCTATATGCTAAAGGTTGAGTGCGACGCGGAATCCGATGGCCACGGACTTCGGGTCGCAACGCCACAAATGCTTCCGCAAAATATTCAGTATGTGTTGTCTTCACACACGCGGATCTTGGGAGAAGTAAAATATATTTATGCTTAATCCCATCTCCCGCCCCCGAGGTTTCGGTTCGGGGGCGTGACAATGTTTGTGCATTTGCAAGTTCATTTGCTAGACCTTAGAGCCGGTTGAAGGTCATAATAAAGAGTAAGAGTTGGATAAAGCATATGGAGAAGCATCACATGAAGGAAACCAAAATAACCAGAACATAAGGAGCAAAATTAGAAGAAGCAAACTTGGGGCACATGACATTTTAATTGACAAGATAATGGTTACTTGTTAGCCTAACACAAACAATAAATTATTGATTGCTTACAGATTGAAAGTAAATATAAGAAGTGCTGAATGCAACAAAAGTGAGCACAAAACTCTCCTTGAAATTGTAAAACTTATGTAGAGAACAGATCAATAGTCCATGTTTTTGTTGCTGGCCTGAACCTATATTTTAAAATAGAAAATGAAAGATAAAGCAGTTCGAGGATAGGACTTAATTCTCCTTGACAATTGTTTGACTTGTGTTTGGATCCATGTGGTATACATGGTACCATGTGAAAGCAGATTGGCACTAAGGGCTGTTTGTGTAACCAGAAAACGGACTTTCCCTCTGTTTTGTGAAGATTAAATCTGCAGAAAATGAAAATCCAACAAGTCATTTTTCTACTCAAATGGCACTAGGAAGCCCACGTGATCTCTCTCTCTCTCTCTCTCATCTTCAACAGCACAGGGTACTTTCTCTACCACTTCATGCTTCTAAAACATCTCTAAGAAAGTTTAGGACAGTTGCACTTGAATGAATTTTCTCAGTGACAGGAGTCCATACTTCAATGGGGACTCATAAATTGAGAAATATTTATTGAGTTCTGAGTTTTCTAATGATGGTTCTTTCTTCCATTCTCTATATTACCCTGATGAAATTACTGCATTGTTTTTTTTTTTTTTAAATCAAAACTTATGGATTCACTAACCATTCAAAAAACAAATTATGAATCCTTTTACTTGTGATTTTCTTGAAGATTCCATTAGCTCTTCTTTTTCTTTTTCTTTTTTAATATCAGTGAAGTACTCACATGCCAAAACACAAGATCAACAAAAATAAAAGGTCGATATAGTATTATAACATATGCACAGAACTAAAATTACATAATGTGATCAACTAAAGGAATTTCCCCATCAGTCCCTTGCTCAGACATTTTGCTAGCCAACCTCTCTACATGCTTAAACAACACTTGAAAGGAAGAAGACAAAGTTTTGATTTTGAGAAGGAAAAGAAAAAAGTAAATGGAGCTTCCATGGCCTGCAACAGAAAAAATCCAAGAAACAACATTAGAAAAACCTCTCTCCACTTCAATGAAATGAAGAAGAAAACAAACAAAGAGCTTATAAAATGGCCATCATCTTTGTCTTATAGACTCTCATCATCATCATCGTCACCTTGTCCAAACTATGTTGGGGTCGGCTACATGAATTCTACTTCTCCATTTGGATCTACCCTAACCCAAATCCTCAAATAAGTTAGGAAGATTATATACATGCATCATTCCGGGGTTATTTGAGGCAGGGTTATTGAGCAGAGGTGCTGACGATGCATCAGTGTATCTGCTGTTTGGTAGTATCAGAAAAAAGGATGCACATGCATAACCCCCTTTTTATAACCGAAGCATCCAACACAAGCACTAAGTAAAAGTAACTAACTGAGAATATAGGTGCTGTTTCATCAAACATGCCCAGTTCTACTATAACAACCAGTAAAAAGGATGTGTCAATAACTTTAACAAATTTGTTTCCCAATAGTATCAGAATATTAGATAGAGCCACTTTTTTTTCTTTTCCCGCTTGCTTGGTGTAGCGACCAAGTGGGACTACTTAAACCTACCCGCCCAAGGATTGATCCCAGAGCAGTATGGTGAGAGAGGAAGTCCTGTCCACATAGACATCCTATATTCTTGGGTCAGTAGTGGATATTGATTATTCACAAGAGATGCAATTTGAGCTTTTTCTGATTATTCTTCGCTTTTTGCATAGTTCATCTTTGTGGATTCACGCTCTGGATTTGCATTAAAATAAATTAAATGTGTCTCTCCTTTATGCAGATTCTAAACCATATAAATGTATGATTTCTTGTGGTGCAGGGGATTGGTGTTAGAACCCCCAGGTGCCAAAATGGAAACAGATACTAGTAAGATTGAAGGCTCGTGTCTCCAAAAAGCTGATTATAGCCACCGGAACTCCGAGCAGCTTTTTTATGCTATGCTCCATTCTTTTCAATCATCTATAGTCTTTTAATGCAAATACTATGCTGGTGAAATTACTGGATCCTCACTATTTTTTTTGGGTAGAATGCCTTAACTTCTCAAACATGTCATAGCATAAATTGTAAGATCAAGACTACTCTTCTCTTTCTTAAGGTTTTTTTTTTGCTAATTGGTAAATTTGTATTGAAAAGAGAGAAGAAGGCCAAAGCCCCAAAGGGAAGGAGAAGAAAGAATACAGCCAAAGTAGGCAAGCTAAACAAAAGGCCACCTCTTAAATAGGAGGGGCAAAAAACTAGCTGGATCCAAAAGAGGAAGACGAGAACAGGATAATTCAAAACTGCTGAAACCTGATGCTGCAGAATGGAGACAGCTCCCAAGGAAGACTTGCGAAGAAACATCGCACAAAACTGGCAACAACAAATGGCATTCTTTCCTCAGCACTCTGAGGACGGAGAGGCGTCCCTGCACAACAAAACTCCACTAGAACACTGCCTCAGCTCAGTACTGAACAAGCTAAACAGCCAAGAGAGCCAAGCAAGCCATCACCCAAGGAGAAGAATGCAAGGCTGACATGGAGGAAGAGGGCTAGCTTCTCCTGGCTTGAAGAGAGAAAGGCCCCACCGGGCACAATTTAGAAACAGGGGACACACCCAGCAGCTTATCCAGACCAGCAAGAAAGCAGGGCATAACTAGAACTCTGAGAGGAAAGCTGAGCTCCAAAACAGACTCCAAACTCACCAAGGAAGCAGCCAATATACTCCACTAGGCGTGCCTCACTACCCTGCACCACTGCATCCAGCACTTAACTGAGACTGAAGCTCACGCAAGCTGGCTCTTGCCAAGGGTCTAGGTGGCGCTGATAGTTCTAAAGGTTGGTGATAGACCGACATACTTAAAAAAAAAGAGAGAGAGAAATGTTATATCACTCATTATCAGGTATTATTATCATTTTTAAAATTGTCATAACATCAAGCATAAACTTTCAAAGATTGTATATGTAAACGACCTATATAATATATATCTCGAGTCTCGACAAAGATAATGAGATAGAGCTACTTGTCAATGCTGTAAATAGATTTTAAGAATTTGTCATTGAACACCTTGAATGAGATTGAACCTTGATATCTTTTCTCTTCCAATGCATCAGAATATGCTTGTATAATGATGGCGTCTTTATTTACATGATTTTTATCATCATATGTCACAAGCAGAAAGATACAGCTTGTAGTTCCATCAACCAATGTGGGTATTATGAGGGGGAATGACTAAGATTTTGCTTTTTGTTAATATGTATGTTATCAATTGCATTGCCTGCTGATTTGCTTGTTCATGCTCATGGTCATGGTCTGCTCAATGCAGATTACTTCAGTTTTAAGAACCTTGATTCCCCATCACATTTAAACAATTCTTAGTGTACTCGATGAGTATATGCTCTGTTTCCCCATTAAGAATTTGAATTTGCATAAATTCTTCTGTCACTGACTATAACTAGCTCTTTTTATAGGATGTGGACGTGCCTTCTTTTTAGGATCTTCAAGAGATGTAACATTCCCATGTTGGCAATGGGGACGGTACTGCCTCATTTCTCTCCCTAGAATATCTTCTAGCCAGCACGTCTTCACCTGCAGGAGTCCTACACAAGGGCGGTGTGTGATTTTCAACCCCACCATCCAAACACAAGGAGCAACCTTGAACTAAAGGCAGAGACCAAAAATCCCATGCTGTGTGGGACTCCTGGGAATTTGCTGAAGGGTGTGGTTTTGGATGTACCCCAGTCCCCAAATCACAAGTGGCACAGATCTATAGATCTATTGGGCGTTGCATTTGTGGATTGGACTGTGGACTCCAAACCAACAAATGGGGTCACTGGCTTCAATTGTCCTCAACCCGCTCGCAATCACTACAGCTCAATACCCTCTCCAACTCATTGCCTACTCTCTCAGACAAGTTATGGGAGTGGAATCCCATCCCAGAATCCAGCAGAGAGTAGTTACAAATAATCAGTGAACTGCACATGTATACCGAAATGTGTCATTTGCTTACTACAACTTCCTTCTTCATTTCTGTAAATTCAGAGGCAAAACTTGATGTTGGTAAAAAGATGATGTTAAATAAATTTCTTCTCCAATGAGTACTATCATCCATCCCTTCTCAACCTTAACTGAAGTGGGGTACCAAGCTATTCTTCTATTTTGCTTTTTCCATTGTGTCATTTGTATTGTTGGATAATGGTAACAACAATAATTCTATGATTGACATATTTGCTGAACAAAAAATTACCTTGATCTCTGAAAATGGGTTGGGACTCAGGCATTGTTCATATGAAAATGCACAGTGGGACTCATTTATATATTCAACTGAACTAATTTTTACAGCCTTTGCAGATTGCAACTTCCTTGGAAGTTAAGGGAGCAAACCATTCCAACCTTTGTCTCTAGTCTTCTTCTCTACACACACACACACATATATATTGCATCCATTATTCACTCTCTCTCTCTCTCTGTGTGTGTAGATGGCTTCAAATGCGAGAATGGCAGCCAAGGCAAAGGTTCCTTCAGATCCTAACGCATGGCTTCAAATGCGAGAAAATTATGAAGCCATAATACTCGAGGACCATGAATTTTCTGAATCACATGAAATAGAGTATGCTTTGTGGCAGTTGCACTATAGACGAATAAAAGAGTTCAGAGCACACATCAATTCTGCTTTGGCATCTCTGGGATCAATCGCATCTAAAGGAGGGAAAGGTGTGGTTCGACCTGATCGAATAAAAAAGATACGCTCTGTTTTCAAAGGCTTCCTTTCAGAAGCAACTGGATTTTATCATGACCTGATTTTGAAAATATGGGCTGCCACTTGGATATTTTTCTGAGGGTTCAGAGAATCAAATTATTCTGTCTAAAGATGTGAAGAAATCTGCTGAGATGACGAAAGGCTTGGTATCTTGTCATCGTTGTCTAATATACTTGGGTGATCTTGCTCGTTACAAAGGTCTATATGGTGAGGGGGACTATTCTACTTGTGATTATGCTGCTGCATCGAGTTACTACATATAGGCAGCTTCTCTTTGGCCATCAAATGGGGATCCTCATCATCAGGTATCTCCCTCTTTCTCTCTCCACATGCACATGTCTATCCATATATACTACTTTGTCTGTCTCTCTCAAGCGTCATTGATCACCTTCTTTTTGTCCTAGCACTAGCATTTTGGCTTAGCATCATTTCCTGTTTGAACCATGAATCTACCAATTTTTTTTTTACTTACTTTGAGCATGGATAAGTTGTGCCTTCCATAGCTTGCGATATTGGCATCCTACTCAGGAGATGAGCTGGTCACAGTTTACCGTTACTTTCAAAGTTTGGCAGTGGATAGTCCTTTCTCTACAGAAAGAGACAACTTGATTATTGCATTTGAGAAGGTATTTCTTCATCTCTTTTTTAATTGCATTGTGAGGTTGGAAATGCCAAGGTGGTCTTACTTGTGTTGGTAAAAGTAACAATCCTATGTGACTTTTGCCAACGCAATCCAAATATGCATCGGAAATAAGACTTTTGCCAATGCCAATTTTCACTGCGTCGGCAAATAGTGTTGGGAAAGTTTTTCCACAACTTTTGCCAACGCAGTCTTACTTGAGTCGGTAAAAGAAGCAATTTTCTCTGACTTTTGCCAACGCAACTTTTCACTGTGTCGGAAAAGGTAAGTTTGTCATAAATGGGGCTTTGGGGACGCAACTCATACGTTGGCAATTGTACGAATAAAAACTCAAACCTTTCCCAACGCACACTTGTGCGTCGCTAATAAACAAGATAATTGCCAACGCATTATTGCATCGCCATTAGATAAAAACGCGTTGGCAAAACTTTCCCTCTCTTTTGGTGTTTTTTTTTGTTACCGCCAATGTGGTTTCAATAGCTTTTGCCAACGCGGTCTTACTTGCGTCGGTAAAACTATCATTTCCCGACACTAATTGCCAACGCAGTCCAAATATGCGTTGGAAATAAGACTTTTGCCAACGCAAATTTTCCCTGCATCGGCAAATAGTGTCGGGAAATGTGCAATTTGTTGTAGTGAAGCCTATGTTTTAAATCTTTCAAATCATTTTAGGATTTTTGTGTTTCATGATTTTAAGCCTCTTAGTTTGATTTAAATCATGATTCAAAGCTTGATTTAATGGCCCAAAAGTTCCCTTCAAGAAATACTTTGAAAAATACAATTTTAGGGAATTTTGATCCCAGGCCCCGGTCGACCCGTAGGGGACCCGGTCGACTGGCCACACTGCGCGGTCGACCGGGGCAAAGAGCCGTTGGCTCTTCCAATGGTCATTTTTCTGACCGTTTGTAGACAGGTCAACCGGGCTCTGTACCAGGTCGGCCGGGCACTCGTAGAAATCCATTTTTTGGGTATAAATAGTGGTTCATTCCTTTGAAAAATTTGAGGAAAAAAGAGGCCCTCCTTGAGGTGTTTTGAGGCCAATCAAAGGGAAATGAACTAAGGGATGAAGGGGATCATTTGGAAAGCTAAAGCTAGGTTTCATTGAGTTAAATCACTAAGTAAGCTTTACTTTTCTTAATTATATGTTTTCATGCTTTGCTTAATTATTGGTAAATCTTTTCTAGCATGATATATAAACTATGATTTGTTGTGTCCTTAACATGTATATGTTTTGAATTGATTTATTGTTTTGGATGCATCACCATGATTCAATTCAAGTAGTACTTAAATCGGTGTATCTAAGTAAATCATGTTAATGAAAACATCTTTGAAATTATATGTAACATGATTCCTATATTTGGTTGAATCTATGGTTGTTGTTTTACATCATAAGAAAATCTCTTTCAAATCTATCTTATGTTTTGGATACAACAACTTCACAAATCATATGTACTTTTATTTTAAAGTGTCACAACTTGCCTTACTTTGATAGGTATATCTTTTTCAAGTTGAATTTATAATTACATATGATTTGTCCCCTAATTTCAATCAAATATATTTTTATGTTTTATGCTTATAGCATACACATATTGAGCTACATTGTTAATTTGATTGACATCCTTATGCATCACATGTTTTGTTCTTAGAATTTCACAACTTGTTTAGAATACTGATGGTCCCGGCTTTTGTCTTTTTCCAAAGCTGCCTCCGCCCCGGGGCTGACGGGGTATGGTGGAGGGAAAAAGGAAAAGCGGGCATCAGTTTTTTTGTACGGGTATGCCAATTTCTCTTTAATACTTGGAATTTAGAAATGGTGATCCGGAGATCCACCTTCACAAGTAAAAAGGGAAATGAAACTTTTTTCTAGTTTTCCATTGCATACATATTTTAATAAAAGAGACAGTTTTGTTTGAATGCCGTGAAAGGCGTTTTTGTGCCGTAGAAGGCGGTTTGGTGCCGTTGGAGGCGATTTTGCCATGAAAGGCGATTTACAAATCTTATCAATAATGAAAGACAAGAGATGTGATTTTTTGTCTCTTTAGAAAAAATACAATTTACAACAGAAAAGTAAGAAAAAGGAATCTAACTTCTCATGCGATTGTGGGAGGGCTCGTTCAGATCGATGGTCGCGAGTCATGTATGGGCTCCGCCATCGTCCTTCAGATGAGAACATAGTGCTTGATTTCTTGGCTTGGCTCCAACCTCAGATTTTTAGAGGATAAGGACCAAGATAAGGTCCTATATCCGGTAAAAAACTGAGTAGACGGGCTGAAAAGCCGCATCTAGCCATGTTGGATAGAAGGAGAGGTGGTCTTTGGGGGGGTGGCCCCCCAAGGGGCTTCAATCACCTTGTTGAACTTGTTGCAGCAGAGTTTTCTTGAAGGAGCAGGGTTGTAGAGATTTCTCCAAGGATTTTTGAATGATTTTCTGGCGATTTTTTCGGATCTGTGGCGATTTTCCCGGATCCTTCTGTGTGTGTCCCCCTCCTCGGAATGCTTGGAGAGGACTCCTATTTATAGGCCTTTTGGTAGCCTTTAGGAGTGATTTATGAGCCTTTAGGGTAATAAAGCTCATTAAGGGAGGAGTTACAAGTTTAATTGCTTTTTGTTTTGTAACTCCTGACCCTTGGATTTCATTGGCCGGAGGAGAGTCATGGGCATTTAATCGCCTTTAATCTCCATTATGTTAGGAGTTTCATGGCTTGAATGCCATGATTGCTTGGACTTGTAACTCCTGAACGGAGGCTTCTGATTGGGCCGTTCAAGATAATGGGTTAATGACCGCATTAACTTGCCATAAACGGGCCAATTGATTGCACTAAGTGGCCACCTTGGTAGCTGAAGAGTCGCGGGCCATGTTGCGTCTCTTGGAATTCCCTTTGCGATGATCATCGATGGATCCTTATGTAAATCAACATCAGATGATCATGTAGTTTCAGACATTGGTTGATACCAGCGGGCCGGCAGCATCTGTCCAGTCGATTTCGCGATCGGGCGGGCAGAAAGTGCACTTTTTGGTTGTTCAGCTGGCGATCAACGAAGTTTTTGAAGTTCTTGGAAGGATTCCTGTGATCTTGGCGAATATCAGCGAATTTGGAGCCTCAAAAGTCTGAATCTGGAAAAATCACAGGGACAAAACAACTCGTCTCGCGAAAACGGACGAAACGGGGGGTCCCGGGGCGAAATCGGCGCCCCGGACCTCCCAGGGTCGCCGGCCCCATGGTCTCCGGCGACCATGGGCCATGGTCGCCGGCGACCATGGCCCAGGCTCGCAGGCCTGGCCCAGGGTCGCGGGGCTCTGCGACCCTGGGGGGGAAATTGCTTCCCGGGGCCCGTTTCTGGCTGTTTTTCGTCGTTTTTCGCTTCCGTTTTTTTTGTTTGTTTTCTATGACATTTCTCCACATTTTTGGCTTGATTTCCCTCTGAAAAACATGATGAGAATCCTTGCAAATTGGTTTGCAAAGTTTCCGATTTTCCAGGAAAAGCCGAGCGCAGAACTGCTGATTTTCCGCCAGAAGCTGAAACAGGGTCAAACGATGTCGGAATGACCTGAAATTTGAGGTGAAGCTTCTTGAGCATTAAATAAGACCAACCATGGGCTTTCTTTTGAGTTTTGAAGCCGTTTGGGGTCATGCAAATGCTTGCCTTTGATTTCACTGCGAGGGAAATGCCGAACTTTGACTTTCGGTCAAACGATGTCCGATTGACCTGAAATTCGACGTGTGACTCCCTCATCAGTAGTTAAGACCAACCATAGGCTTTCGTTTGAGTTTTGAAGCCATTTGGGGTCATGCAAATGCTCGCCTTTATTTCACCGTGAGGGAAATGCCGAGCTTTGACTTTCGGTCAAACGATGTCCGATTGACCTGAAATTTGATGGGGAGCCTATTGGATTTATTTTGAGATGATCCACAAGCTCCGAATTGGGTGCTATGGTCCCGGGGTGCTCAGCTGCCGGGAGCTGCTGCTTAGCTGTTGGAGAAGTGAAGCTAGGCCAAATGATATCGAAATGACCCGAAACTTCATGTGTACATCTCTTTTGGTTCTTTTGAGTGACTTTGCAGTTTTTGTTTGATTCTGACAAGATCTGATGCTTGAAGTGGCGCCTGCCTATTTTGGTAGGATGCAGCTCCGTGTAGCTTTTGGTGTGAAGAGGCAAAGTGACATTTTTGGTGTCAACAAATGCCCCCTCGAGGTACAGCGACGATATAGCTTTTGTAGTCGATGTGCCTCGAAGAGAATCTTGAAGAAGAGCTTCTGACTTGACCAAGAGTCTTTGAGCATTTTTTTTTTAATTTTTTATGGAGTAGCCTTTTGAGCTTTCAGGGGATTTTATGGTAGTGAGAGGGATCACGTACCACCTTAAGGCAAGATTTTGAGAATGACATTTGGATTTGGATTTGGTTTTGGTTTTTTGGTTTTGATTTTGACCTTGTGACCTAACAAGCTGTATGTGGCAGGTTAGGGGGTCAGGTTTTTGGTTTTGATTTTGACCTTGTGACCCAACAAGCTGTATGTGGCAAGTTAGGGGGTCGGGTTTTGATTTTTGGTTTTGGTCTTGTGACCTAACAGGCTGTATGTGGCGAGTTAGGGGACCATGGTTTGGTTTTTTGGTTCACTCTTTGGGACAATTTTGGGTCCATTGGAGTGGTTTGGGCTTTTGTGGAATGTCAATTTCAAGATTTTGGCTTAATTTGGTTCATGAGGTGGGATGGTTTGGATTTTTGGAAACTCATGAAGCTTGGATTTTTGTATGGTATGGTCCAATCAACTCAAAAGAGGCATGGGACCATTTTTGTACGCTCTTGGTAAGAGAAATTTTGACTAAAAGCCACTTTTAGTGCCTAGGTGGTCAAACCTGGCTCATATGGGCTAACCCATGGGACCTTAAGCTTTGAAGGATGGCTTAGATCTCATATGGTGTCACTTTGTAAAGAATATCTAAAGATATCTCCTTTGGGTGGAGAATATCTAAAAATATCCTTACTTTGAGAGATTTTCTCAAGTTTCCTTGATTTTGGGAGAGATTCTCTCAAAATATCTTTCTTTGGGAGAGAATATCTATCATTCCCTTTCTTTTTGGAGAGAATTTCTCAAGGAATCTTTGTTTTGGGAGAGAATATCCCAAGTTTCCTTTTCTTTTGGGAAGGTTGCTAATTTTTAGCCCTTTCCTCCTTGCTTTTCTCTTGTTTCCTCTTTTGGTTTGCTCTCTTCTATAAAAGCAATTGAGGTGGGATCTCTTGCTCCTATTGCTTTCTTTTTGCAAAAGTCTTCAAGAGTTGCTCTAAGATCAAGAATCCTCCTTCTTCAAGAGTCTTCAAGTTCTTCTTTCTTCTCCATCCATGGCTTCAAGTAAGTTTTTTATTTCTTTTTACAAGAAATTCCATGTAAAGAAAGTTTCATCATTTTTTTCTTCTCTTTTTTTTTTTTTTTTTTTTTTTTTTTGCACGTGTTCTTTTTTTCTTTTTTTTTTATTTTTTACACGCCCTTTTCTTTTTTTTTTCTTTCTTCTTCTTTTTTTTTCTTTTCTCCTTTTTTTTTTTTGCTGCTGTACGGACATGTCCGTATAGCTTTGGGCCGTACGGCCATGTGGCCCATGGGCTTCGGCCTGTGGGCCAGCCCATAATTTTTTTCTTTTTTTTTTTGTTTCTTTTTTTTTTTTAAAAAAAGAACTTTCCTTTCTCCCCTTTTTGTATCATCATGATAATGAGGTTTCATGCATTTCAAGATGTTTATGCATTTTTTTTTTTGTTTGATGCATCAAGATAGAAGGCTAGAGTTTCTATGTTAAGTCAACATGAATTTTGACTTAGACAAAGTTTGATTTTGACCAAGTTGGGTTGGAATTGGTCAAATTTTGTCAA
The DNA here is from genome assembly GCA_038049695.1 of Cinnamomum chago. NCBI lineage: Eukaryota > Viridiplantae > Streptophyta > Magnoliopsida > Laurales > Lauraceae > Cinnamomum > Cinnamomum chago. Next base: position 87,716,122 of record CP142453.1, on the reverse strand, counting down.
GGTTTTCCTAGCATCTAGTGCATGATGATTTTCTTTTATGCATGATTTTTGGTAAATTGAATTGGGAGCATGATGATGATGCACACCTGGAAATCTTTTGCAAGTCTTGAGATTTGAAGCTCGCAGCAATGTTGAGCTCTTTCTTTAGTCTTGCGGGGGTTTCGAGGAGCTTTTTTTTTTTGCAAGTTTTGGGATTTGAAGCTCGCAGCAATGTTGAGCTCTTTTCCGATTCTTGCGGAAATTTGAGAAGACTGTCTTGATCTCGCAGCAATGTTTGAGTTCGAGTCTTCTTTGAGAATCCTTCATTGATCATGAGCTCGCAGCGATGTTGAGCTCATCTTCAGGCTTCCTTTCTTTTCAGGGTGATTCCCTTTTCTTCGGAATTGCCCCGGAGTCATGCCAAAATTTCGCTAGGATTTTTTTTTAGCAAAATTCTGTCATTCTGTTGATTGATTTATTTTTTTTTCAATCTTTGCAGGTAGTTCCTCCAGAACGAACAAGGGTAAGAAGCCCGTTACCGATACACCTCGTCGATCTGCCAGATCTTCCAATGCTGCTGTACAGCAGGCTTGGGAGAAGGTCCAGTATGTGGAGAGAAACTTGGAAGAGTGTGACTCGCTCAACCGAGATGAGATGAGACAGCGACTGATCGGTCTCAAGGATGAGGAGTTTTACAAGATTATGGCAAGCAATCGTCCTTGGGTCATGGACGATCAGAGCGTTGTGCCCAAGCCTACCTTTTTCTTTGGTGATGCAGCTCCTGATGACTCGTCATATCAAAGGAGATGCTTTCAGTTCTCTTACACAGCCGATGGTGAGGAGAGAACCATTTCTACCCGGTCGCCTTTTGATCGTACTATTTCGATCATAAGTCTTTCTCCCACTTGCTCTAAGAGAGAAGATCCTCCAAGCTGGGTAAAGAGGACCACTGTGGTCAAGACCGGGGTTTTTGTTGGCGGTCCTTCTGGTTATGCAGAGAAGTCGCCTGTCCGTCTGGACATGTTGATGCCGGCCAGCGGCTACCAAGGATCTGATCATCCATCGGTTGATTTGAGACCGGTGGGCCTTGGCATTTTCAGGGGCGATGGCAGCAATTGGGTGAAGCCTTTTCGACTTCGTGGACGTTTCAGTGTTGACTCGGGCTGGGAGTCGTGGACTGATCACATCTTGCAGATCGGCGGTGCCATTCTGAAGGAGGCCGAGATTTTTGATGCGGTTCGCGCTTTTAGGCAAACCGTATTTTTCTCCGATGAGGCTTTTATGGTCATGCTGGAGTCCTTCCTTCCACAAACCAACACCTTCATTGTTACGAATGGTGAGATTGGTTTTTCTTTGAAGGAGCTGAGTGCCATTACCGGGTTACCCATCCTCGGCAAACTCTATGAGGAATTTATGCCGATTGACAGCGTCCTTGAGGAGCAGTCTGAGGAGTTCAGGCTTTTGTACTTTCAGCTCGTCGCCTTCTACGATTTTTTGAGGGAGAAGGAGGGCTTGAAAGTCCGGTGTAGCAGTTGGAGGAGTTTCAGCTCTTTGTCTCCAAACTTTTTTGGCGACGAAGAATCTTCTGAGAGTATGACCCAGGAAGCCAAGACTAAGAATCCGGGGAAGAAGATTTCTGCCATGCGAGAGAATTTGAAGAACTTTCTCACAAGTACAGACGCCGTTTGCTCCGACATTGCGCTGCGGAGAGACGTTGCTGCGTACCTCACTTATTGGCTGGGTGAGGCTGTTTTTGCTGGAGGAGACGAAACACACATCAGGCCACATTGTATATTTCCGGCTTGTCAGATGGCGTTCGGAGAGCAGTTGGCTTTGGTGCCTGCTTTTTACTCCTATTTGTGCACCGAACTGCAGGCTGCTGCTTTTCTGGTTCGGCTTGGGCTTCCTATGAATAGGGTATTTTCAGCCCATATTTTTTATTCGTGGTATGTGTACCACTGTCCCGGCTTCCACCGTTTGGGCGCTGCTCAGGATGATGACCCTTTTATGATTCGGTTGGCTAGGGGAAAAGCCGTTTCCGATTCACTTTTGTCTGCCCGCTTGAGAATCCGACGATTCAGGGATGTCGAGATTGGGCAATCTTCAGTAAAGCTTTCTCCAGATTTGCGGAAGAAGGCTTTTGATTTTGGTGTCTCCCGAGATTCTACCAGGGCGGGATCGGGAAGACACTATTCTTTGACCAACGCAGAGAAGAGGTGGCTTTTAAACATACGTGTTGGCACGATGGTGTACCGCAGACATCTTTTTGTTGATATCCAGCCGTATGTCCCTTCGCGTTTTGCGTTGCAGTTAGGCTTCTCTCAAGGCGTTGTTGGAGCGCCTTCGAGCATGGTGAAGCGTTTTGGAGGTTTGCAAGACGGGAGAAATGCATGAGCTTTCTATAGTGCGGAGGACACTACTGCCATGATTTCCTATCCTGAGTTGCCCATTTTCCGGACTGCTGGCTTCACGAAGTGGTTCGTGGAGAGCTTTGCTGTGTACCGAGGGCTTTCCAAGAAGGAGCTGAATGTCAAACAATCTCCTGGGAAGGGTCTTGGTAGATCAGATGGCGTCCGTCGAGGGGAAGTTTTGTTCTTCCTTTCTGGAGAGAAGCATAGGATAGGCTTTCTCGAGGAACAGGATGTCATTAGATCCGGAGTCGCACAAGAGATACCTGCTGAGGTCTTGAGACAGCTCGAGGAGGAGGAAGCCGAGATCGACACTTGGATGCAAGCAGAGCGAATGAAGGCTTCCATGGGGTCCACTGGTAGGAGCGGGTCGTCCAGTGAGGAGCCAAGTGGAAGTCCTGACTTTGACAGTGAGGCAGGTACTTCGAGTAGACCGGCTCGTAGAAAAAAGAGGAGGAGTGGACAGCGTCGCACAGAGAGACGCCACGAAGACTTTCCTGATCTGGAAGTCCCTCCTACCATTGCTGAGGAGGTATCAGGAGATGCTGATGAGCCTCCAGAGAAGAGGAGTCGTGAAGAAGAGTCCGCTGATGTTGGTATGATTTTCCTTCTTCTCTATTTTCGCTTCTTTCCTTTTATGAGGGATTTTTTTTTGATCTGTTGTTTTCTTTCTTTTGCAGAAGATGAAAACTTGGTGATGCCCGAGGTTCCTGCCGATGAGGCGGTGATGGATCCAGTTGCGGCATCTGAAGAAAAGTTGAGGGACTCTGGGGAGGACCAAGAATCTCCACCTGGTATGAGGATGATGATTTTTTTTTTTTTTTTTTTTGAATTTGCTGACACATATTTTTGTTTTCTTGTCAGCTGACTTGCCAGAGGGTTCCGACTTCGAGCCATATATGGATATGGCTTTCGACGATGCTTCGGATGAGCAAATGGAGATAGAAAGTACTCCGCCCATCATGGAAGAAGGTATTTCATAGTGATAATCTTGACATTGATTTTTTTTTGACAAGATCATATTCATACCTTTTTGTGTTTGGCAGATTTTGAAGTGACAGAAGAGAGTCCATCGCTTCCTTCAGAGCCAGAGCCAGGGATGCCAGAAGTTGACCCAGTAATTGGGACTTCTCCAGCCAATTCTGACGCGGCAGAGGCAAGACCTCATGTTGAGATTCCTTCTCCAGCGGCCCCGATTGGAAAGTGTTCTATTGTTACTCTTTCGATGGGACATGACTTGGGCAGCCAATCGACAGAGAAGGATGAGTCTTCATCTGGCCCATCTCTTCAGTATGCGAAGAAGGTGGTGATGCGGGTTTTGAGTTCTTGGATTGAGACCCTCCTTTCTGGACACTTGGATGTTGCACGTAGCAAGATTCCGCATGTGAAGGAGATTCTCAAAGATACTGAGGAAGATATTGGTCTGGATGTTACGGACGCCCGGGCGATCGTTGATAAGATCATTGCATTAGGCGACGGATGGTTTGAGACCATCAGCTATCCTGATGACCAGTTCTTCCAAGAAATGTTCCTGAACCCTGCTGAGAAGGCTCAATCGGATTTGAAAGAGACTACACATGGCAGGAAGCAGCTGGTTCGGGAGAGGAACCGAGCGGAGTTAGACATCATCAGGCTGCAACATGACCTTAGCATCCTTGATGGAGAGGTTGAGGAGGCAAGGAAGCATCTCGAACACCGAAAGGCCCAAGTCGCCAGTACGTGGTCCGCCATAACAGAGGCTCGTGACAGGGAGAGTGCTTTGATTTGCCAAGTTGCAGAGGCCGATCAGATTCTCAATAGGAAGGCTAGAGAGAATGAACGATGGCAGACTGCACGGGATAGTCTTCTTGGTGTAGCAGAAGGGATAGAGCCTTCTCCAGCTACTCATGGCAGATTCTTGAAGAAGCGTGCCTTGGAGACTCTAACGGATGAAGCCAAGAGTTTGCTTGAGGAACTGAAAGCTTGGCTGGAGGGCATTTTTGGCTGAGACCCCTCTTTCTCTCTTTTTATATACCACATGTATTTTTTTTGGTATACATTTTTGTAGTGCTTGTGAACACTTTTCTTTTTTTTTTTTTTTTTTTGGTACCACATGTATTTTTTTTTGGTACTTTTTTTTTGTTTTCCCTACGCTCACTTAAATATTGTGATTAAAGTGATTGCTAAATGGGATGTGATCAAAAGTTTGTCATTTTGTGAGAAATCTTTTGACAAATGATTGTTTTGGCATGGGAACCAGTTTTTGAGACATGTTTTGGCATGGGAGCCAGATTTTGTTCACGGCATGAAAGCCAAATTTCGGGTGGCATCTATAGCCGGATTTGGATGGCATCTATAGCCGGTTTGTTTTGAAAACCAGTTTGTTTTGTTGGCATGAAAGCCGGGTTTCTGTTTTGGTTGGCGTAAAAGCCAGGTTTTTTTTTTTTGATGGCATGAAAGCCGAATTTTGAGGTGGCATGAAAGCCAAATTTGGGTTTATGGCATGAGAGCCAAAATTTTTGAGATGGCATGAAAGCCAAGATTTGGTTTGTGGCATGAGAGCCAGTTTTGTTTTTGGTGTAAGAACCAGATTTTGTTTTTGGCATGAAAGCCGAAATTTCTTTTTTTTTTTTTGGCATGGAAGCCAGATTTTTTGTTTTTGGCATGCAAGCCAGATTTTTTTTTTTTGAAAACCGAGTTTTGTTTTGTTGGCATGGAAGCCGAATTTTGATTTTTGGCATGAAAGCCGGATTTTTGATTTTTTGGCGTGAAAGCCGGATTTTTGGCATGGAAGCCGGGTTTTTTGGCGTGAAAGCCAGGTTTTTGGTTTTCAAAAATGCAAGTATCGACTAAAAGTCGCCTCCCTGCTGAATGGTATTGCAAGTATCGATGGAATGTCGCTTCCTTGCTCATTCGGTTGCGAGTATCGATGGAATGTCGCCTCCTCGCGGATTTGGGTGCAAGTGTAACGCCCCAATTCCGGATACCGATATACTCGTTCGATTACCCGAAATTGGCGCGCTACTTCCCGGAAAATCCGAGAACTTCCAAGATCGTAGGCCGCAGTGAGGTCCAATTTAAAACTTTTTGACCAACATAGTTATAACATTTAATATTGCGGAAGCATAACGATTTAAACAAAGCGGAAGCAATAGGTATCGATAAATATATAAAGTATGAGCAGAACATATGTCTAATTAAAATGATTCAATGTTAATCAAAGTTATACATTTTCATTCTACCCTTCTCACTACAGAGTATCTCTCAAAAACCCAAAATAACAAAGTCCCTCAAAACCCTGGTATGAACTCCTCGCCCTCCGGCTCGACGTTCGTGTCGGCCGGGCCCCAAGCGTACTCTCCTGCCACGGGTGCCTCCACTAGGGCTAAAGCGTCGTCATGGATCTCTGGGTCAAGGCCTAAGCACCATAGAATGGGTCAGATCTAAACGATCTGGCAAGATACAGCATACTACTAACATAGCATATATATATCAAAGGAATTAAAGACAGGTACATAATTTAAATGAATAACAAGGAAAGAGAACTAGGCAATCGTGCATTTAAATCATAAGGAACCAGTATAAAAGAAATCAACTAAACTACTACACAAGGTGGCACATTCACACGAGCTGGAATACCGCGGAATATTATGCCGCGGCCCTCCCATACTGAACACAGTCGCGGTGGGGAATCTAACCAGGGAATAACTAATCCCGAATATCACTCATCAACTCATCATCTCATCACTCCAGATCGGCACGGCATGACACCATGCCGTCTTAACCACACAGCTCATCATGATAGCTCCTCAATACTCAACTAGCTCCTACCGAGGATGATCAGTCCACCGGCTGAGCTTAAATCAACCGAGTGAATGTTCATGCCGACTCGAGAATAACTCTAAGGTCTGTGTCTGTCTAGGCTTTGCCTTGCGTGAGCAAGGTCCTAACAATATCCCTAAGAGGTCCAAACATCTCAACACAGTCTCTGGATCTCATTCAATGTCCAGGCCTACTCGTTGGATCCATACCAAGGCCCATCAGTACATGGCCTGGTCTAAAACTGTCCAAACGAGGCAACTAATCCACTATTACTGATAAACAGTTCCATTTCAATCCATATAACTTAACAGTCCAATAGAAACTACCTCTTCAAGCTAAAGGGTTCATATCACCACACTTAGGCCCATTAAGGGCCCGCCTAGACACAGACACGGGTCAACGATCTCCGAATTCACACAACCGGGTCACCTCTAGAAACCCTAGGTTCAGGTCTTCCAATTATGATTAATTAATAGCAAACAACTAATCTAAAGATCTAAGATTGACTGAATAATAATAAAGAAGTATGAACTTCATCATAGGAATCAATAGGGAAGAACAACAGTCCAATCCTAGGTAAATGGGCCACTTCAGGTTCGGGTCTATCTCCGGTAATTCGATCTCTAAACGATGTCATTAATGCCGTAAAATACTGTATTTGGTGCTTAGTGGGTTAAGGGCATTATCTGACAACATTTAGAGGTCGAATCATCTTAGATAATCAACCAAAACACTAAACAGTGGTCCCCGCGAGTCAAGGTTGAGCCACACCGTTGACTCGGGCTAAGGACACTGACAAATATTCATTTGGATGGTCAATGGGCCCCACAACTGATCACATCTACTAAATGTTGAAAACTGGATAATCAGGGTTATCCAGGTGAACCTGACGGGTTGTGAAATCGGTTGACTTCCTGGCCTGGAAGATCAACCGAGTGCACTGGCTAATCTAAATCAGGCTTCCTGGACAACTCAATTCATTTCTATAGGCTTACAGCGTGTCCGGTCAAACAACCTGGCCTGGATGATTGACCGCATACTCTGAAAACCTTAGAAAGATTGATGATCCAGGTTTAAACACTTTCTAAATGCTAATTATAAGTTTCGGGTTGGTTTGGGTGCAAACAGTCTGAGTTTTGGGTGAAAAACCAACTTTCAGTCATTTCTAGTGAAAACCATGTAAACGGGTCAACCTGGGCTAAGCCGGGTCAACCAAACTAAGTAAAATTGGTTTTCTACAAGGAAATGGCTGATAGCCAATTTTTCATCAAATATTCAGTTGTCTCGGTCGGCCAGGATAGGTCCCAGTCGACCCAGACAACAGGCAACCAAACCTGCAGAACAGAGCTAACTGAGAGCTCTGTTTTTCCATTTTTCAGTGTTCCCGGTCGACTGAGAGGGGTCTCGGTCGACCTAGAACACTGTCGGGCGAGTCCCCGGGCGTGTCAGGGAAAAACTGCAGAAAATAACTGAGGCTTGATTTTTCGGAAACTGCAGTGTTCTCGGTCGACCTAGAGGGGGTCTCGGTCGACCTAGAACACTGAAAACACTATTCCTACAGATTTCTGCAACTTTTCCGTTTCAGCTCCGTTTTTGCCCAAATCACTTCCAATCACTTCCAAACTTCCCCAAACCACTTCTAATCAATAAATAACTTCATAAACCATCCATTAAACACCTTTTGGCCCACTGATCTTCCAAATGGGGGGTGAAAACCCCCATCCATCAGTGACCTTTCCATCCAAACATACACAAACAAGCTCAGGTAGAAACTAAACCATAACAGAACATCAAATGAAATGGAAAACTACTGAATCATGAACTAAAATACACATCCTAAGTTATGAGTATGATGCACTTGCCTCTTAGCTTGAGAATTGATTTGTAGAGAGAAGAGAGAAATAACAGGGGAGGTCCAAGTCTAGCTAATCAGTGAAGAAGAGGAAGAAGATGATACTCCAGCTGCTGTAGCTGTAGCAGCAGCTCTAGAAATCGTTTTCCAGCCCAATATCAGTAGTTACAGCCCTTAAAAATAGATTCCAGCAGTAGCCTTGGAGGAAATCCAGAGAGAATTGAGAGAAGAAGGAAGGGGAAAGAAGGGTGGCAGCTGCAGCTACTTTAGGAAGAATTCCAGCACAACAGTAGCTGGAAAATGGTTCTTTCAGCAGTCCCAGTGATGAAGGAAGAGCAGCAGCTGTAAGGTGAGGTTCCCACTCCCAGGTGATATGAAGGAGAAGAAGAAGAATGCAGCAGCATCAGCTCTCAAGGATTGTTTCCAGCACACAGTAGTTTCCCAGGTGAGAGCTCCAGCACAGAACCACCACAGAAATTTGGAAAACGGAATGAGAAGGGAAGAGGGGTGATACCAGTAGCTCCTGGAAAAATTCCAGCAACAGAACTATGGAGATCCTTGCTCAACGGGGGATGGATTGAGAGATGAAGGAGGAGGAGAAGAGTTTGCAATGAAACAGTAGAGAGAATTTGCCTTGGGAAGGGGGCTGGGATTTGCTTACGGTTTTGAAATGGGTTTAAGAGAGGTTTTATAGGATTAGGTGGGATAATCAATTACTAGTTTAGCCCTAGGGTTTAATGGGATTAGGGTTAGGGTTTGAGGGTAGTTGGGTCATTAGGGAAGAAGCTTCTAGAAGACACCTTTAGCTTACACTAACCCTCTTAATCAACTTAATTAAACTCTATTAGTAACTAATCTAGCTCTAAAAGCCTAGGATTAACACAACACCTAATTAAATTAAAAACACTAACCCACTAAGTTAATCTAACTAACTTAGGAAGTCTAACTAGTCCATCTAATTAGCCCCAAATAAACTCAATTAAAACAGTAATTAACAATGATTAGCCATAATTAGCAATAATTAGTAGTAATTAGCAAAGATTAGCGAAGATTAGCGAAGATTAACATAATTAAACAATAATTAACATAAGTTAGAGTTAATTAGTCTATAAAATAGCCCTTAGAGGGCCCACCAAGGGTGGGACCTCACATCATTCCCTCCTTTTAAAACATTTGTCCCCAAATGTAAAACAAGATTAGATCATACCTGGGGTAGAAGATGTGGATAGTCCTTCTCCACCTGGTCGCGTAACTCCCACGTAGCCTCCTCCGGAGTGTGATGCTCCCACTGAACCTTCACCCAATGAATGGTTCGGGTTCGGAGCACCTGCTCCTTGGTGTCGATGATCGCGACCGGCCTGGCGACGTACGATGCATCTGGCTGGATGTTGAGTGGCTCGTGATAAAGGATGTGGGTCGGGTCCTCCACATACTTCTTCAGCATGGAGACGTGGAACACGTCATGCACTCCCGAAAGCTCTGGCGGTAGCTGAAGCTTGTAAGCGACATCTCCAACTCTCGATTTGATCTCGAAGGGTCCAACATATCTCCGCGCTAGCTTACCCTTCTCACCAAACCTCAGGGTACCTCTAGCCGGAGAAACCTTCAGGAAAACTCTGTCTCCCTTCTCGAACTCGAGAGGTCTGCGTCGATTGTCTGCATAGCTCTTCTGTCGGCTGCGGCTGACCTTCAGGTTCTCAACTATCTGCCGAACCTTCTCGCTGGTGTCACTGACTATGGATGGACCATGGAAACTCCTGACACCAACTTCTTCCCAGCAAACTGGGGTCTTGCATCTCCTCCCGTACAAAGCCTCGTACGGTGCCATCTTGATGCTCGCATGGAAGCTGTTGTTGTAGGCGAACTCGCACAACGGCAAGGAATCCTCCCAGTTCTCCTTGAAGTCCAAGACACAGGCTCTCAACATGTCCTCTAGTGTCTGGTTGGTGCGCTCTGTCTGGCCGTCCGTCTGAGGATGATAGGCTGTGCTGAAGCTCAACTTGGTGCCCAAGGCTTGTTGTAGACTCTCCCAGAAGTGCGAAGTGAATCTCGGGTCTCTGTCTGAAACTATCGAGGCTGGAACTCCATGCAACGAGACAATCCGATCGACGTACAGCTTAACAAGGACGTTGAGTCCTGCTCTCATCGACACTGGCAAGAAATGGGCTGACTTAGTCAGCCGATCCACGATCACCCAAATGCCATCGTGGCGCCTCCTGGTGGCTGGAAGTCCTGCGATGAAGTCCATGGTGATGTGCTCCCACTTCCACTGCGGAATCTCAAGCTGATGAAGTAGCCCTGGCGGCTTCTGGTGTTCGACCTTGATCTGCTGGCACGTCAAACACCTGGAGACATAGCGAGCTATCTCCTTCTTCATGTTGTTCCACCAGTAGTAGCTCCTCAGGTTCTGGTACATCTTGGTGCTGCCGGGGTGAATCGAGTATCTGCTGTGGTGTGCATCTGCGAGAATCTCGTCCTTCAGCTCCTGGATATCTGGCACGCACAATCTGTCCTGATAGTAGAGCACTCCGCCAATCAATCTGAACTCTGGCCTCTGATCAATCTGCTCGATCACTCGGACAAGCTTGGGATCGTTGCGTTGACTGTCCTTGACCTTGCCCAGCAACTCTGGTTCCCACGCTGACATGGTGGCAAGCAAAACTCTCTCGCTGAGCGGCTGAAACTGAACGTCTAAACTGCTGAAGACGTCGGTCCACACACCCTCTGCTGCTAGGAAACTGACGAGGGTGGTCTTCCTGCTTAAAGCGTCTGCTACGACGTTCGCCTTACCAGGATGGTATTTGATAGGGAAGTCGTAGTCCTTGATGTACTCCATCCACCTCCTCTGCCGGTTGTTGAGGTCGCTCTGCGTGAACAGATACTGCAAACTGCGATGATCTGAGTGCACCTCGAACTTCTCGCCGTAGAGGTAGTGTCGCCACAACTTCAAGGCAAAAACAACTGCTGCAAGCTCCAAGTCGTGAGTGGCGTACTTCTTCTCGTGCTCCTTCAGCTGACGCCCAGCCTGATGGGCTCCACAAAGACCAGCATGTACTTCTTTGAGTGTTCCCTCAGCCTCTTGTTGTGACAAGCAGCGTAGAAGTACTCCATTGTAGGATTTTCTATACAGCATTTTTGAAGGAATATCCAAATGAAAGTTTGGGGCTCGTCTTTGGATGCTTACCCGTTCTTTTGGATCTTTAGGTAGGATTCCGAACATTATGTAATCAATGAACGGATCCCTCCAGTCGCTGATCAGAGGTTTAAGGACGGAGATCCGACTTCCAACCACTTGGTGGCATTCAGCAACTGCTTGATGTGTGTTGAGAGGAGGGAGAATCCTTTTTTGACACACTGTAATTTGCATGTTTTCCCCTTCTTGGATTGCCATAGACGCAGCAAGTCCAGCCAGGGCATCTGCACGAATGTTTCCACCTCTGAGGATGTGGGTGATATGACAGATGTCGAACTTTTGTCGAAGCGATTGTGCTTTGTTGTAGTAAGGCAACAGATCGGGCTTCCTGACTTCAAATTTCTGATTCATCTGGTTGACGATCAGTTGAGAGTCTCCAAAAGCTTCCAGCGTAGTGATGCCGGATTCAAGGGCGAGTTCCAATCCTATGATTAGGGCTTGGTACTCAGCTGCATTGTTTGAACATGGTTCCAGTAGCGAGAATGCGTGTGGAATCATGTATTTGTCGGGATTAACAAAGAGAATGCCAATTCCCGATATTTGATTTCCCTTTTCATTTGTCCTGGTTGCGCCATCGAAGTACATGTGCCAGGAAGCGTTTGATAAGGAAGTCTCCACACTGTAGACTGATTCGTCTGGGAGGTCATCCCTGAGTGGAGAATCTTGAGGCAATGGATGCTCCGCGAGGAAGTCTGCTAGAGCTTGGCCTTTGATTGCTTTTTGTGGTACATACCTAATATCAAATTGTGACAGGAGGATGGACCATTTTGCCAGTCGGGCATTGAGAGAACCTGCTTTTGTGACAAGGACCTTTAGGAGGTTGATCCTCGAAATCAGGTACACTGTGTTGGATAGCAGATAGTGACGCAGTTTTTGTACGGCGAACATCACTGCCAAGCATTCTTTTTCGACTGGAGAGTAGCGATGCTCTGCACCTACCAACATGCGGCTAAGGTAATATAGAGCAGCTTCTTTTCCCTGGTCATTCTTTTGTGCGAGTAGAGCGCCTAAAGAACAGTCAAGGGCTCTTGTGTACAAGAGGAATGGTTTTCCAGTTGTGGGGGCAGCCAACACTGGAGGTTTAGTCAGGTATGACTTGATGTCCTGGAACGCGGCTTCACATTCAGCATCCCAGACAAAATCGACACCTTTCTTCATTAACCGAGAGAATGGACGGCACTTTCCTGATAGGTTGGAGATGAACCGCCGAATGTATGCCAATCTTCCTTGGAGCCCTTTTAATTGTCTTAGGGTTCTTGGAGATGGCATTTCTAGGATAGCCTTGACTTTGGTGGGGTCAAGCTCTATGCCAGCTTTCCGTACTATGAATCCGAGAAACTTACCCGATGAAACACCGAAGAAGCATTTGAGGGGATTCATTCGCAGTTTGTGTTTGCGAAGTCGGAGGAAGACTTCTCGAAGATCTTTGAGATGGTCTTCTTTTCTTTTGCTTTTGACGGCGAGATCATCGACATAACATTCGACCGTCTTGTGCTGCATATCTTGGAATATCTTCATCATAGCCCTCTGATATGTAGCGCCGGCATTCTTAAGACCGAATGGCATGACAGTGTAGCAATACACGCCAAACGGGGTCCGAAATGCTGTGTGTTTTCCATCTTCAGGATGCATCTTTATCTGATTGTAGCCAGAGAAGCCATCCATGAATGTCATTCGCTCGAACCCACAGGTATTGTCGATCATCACCTCCGGTATAGGGAGCGGGAATTCATCTTTTGGGCATGCATTGTTCAGGTCTCTGTAATCAATGCAGACCCTGATTTGCCCATTTTTCTTTGTCACGGGGACGATGTTGGCCAACCATTCAGGATGCTGTTCCTCACGGATGAAGCCAACGCTTTTGAGTTTTTGAACTTCTTGTTCAATTTTGTCCATCACGTCAGGACGGAACCTTCTTTGGCCTTGTTTGACATGCTTGATATCTTTTTGAAGATTGAGTTTATGGATTGCTATTTTGGGGTCTAAGCCAGGCATCTCAGCGTAAGACCATGCAAAACAATCAACGAACTCATGAAGAAACGCGATATACTCGGGTAACTCATCATCCTTTATATTCTTGCTTATGAATACAGGACGTGAGTTATCAGGTTTTCCCAAGTCTATCTTTTGAACAGAATCTTCTGTGGAAGATTTGAAGGTGGTTCCTCCACAATATTTTCGGAGGCTTCCAACCCAACAAAGCCTTCTGGAGTTCTAAAGGTATCTACAGACCACGGCTCTGCTTTTGTCCATGGGTCTTCTTGATTGGTACTTTTCTCAAGATTTGCTATGAGATGGTCCCAATCACCTGTTGAAACTAGGTCGAAGTAGGGCACTTCCTTTGGAGACAGTGGTTCTTCTGGGTCAGAGAACCGTGTGTCTGTATCATCAGACAATTCCTCTTCATCATCAAAGAAATCGTACCAATTGGATGAACTTCCTGGATCCTTGACGACCAACTCTTCAAAGAGATATCCAGGGAGATCGATGTCTTCATTAATATGAGATGTTGAGGCTTGGTTGGCAAGATGATTTTGCAGCCTTTGTGTCAACTGTCTCAAGGGGGCGTCAGGATCATACCCCAGCCCATATGAAGACTTTTCTATGTGGCGGTGGGGTTTCCAACCTTCCAGTTGACTTTTGGTCAGGGTTGGTTCCAATGGCGTGATAATACCACGGCCATCTCCCAAACCGATTGGGTTCTGAGCGTCGTAGCCCATTTTCTTCATGATAGCTTGCGCCATTGGACTATACAGGGATAGTTGAGGCATACCTTCATTTTGGAAAGGTTCAAGCGAAGAATTTGATGAAGAAACTCCCGATTTATGGAAGAAGATTGGCTTTTCTTCTGCTGATGTTGCTGGAACAACGAAGGAAGCAGATGCTGGATCTTCTATGTCAACGGTTGTCTCCATCGGAGTGAGAGCGGGCTGAACTTGTTGATCATCAGCTTGGCTTGACGATGTATCGTCTTCTGGCTCTGAGTCCGAATCCGTGTCTTGCAAGATAGACACGAAGGAGACAACAAACTTGCCCCCAGCCCTCTGTTTTGTCTTCTTTGCTTTGGTGGTGATCACCAGAGGCTTTGAAGACTTGAGGGAGACCATGAAGGGAGATTGATTATTCTCTTCGGTTTTGATAGAGGGTTTATTTTCTTCCGGTGATTGCTGAGGAGCCTTGCCTTTGTCTTTCTGGAGATTTTCGGCAAAGGATGTTGTTTCTTCCTCCCTTTCTTCTTTTTCATCTTTGTACATCTGAGCATCTGCGAAATAGACTTCTTTGCCTTTGAAGGGCTTTTTGTCTGCAAACACTCGATGTATCAAGCCGTCATTGCCAACGAACTTGATGCACTGATGTAAAGTCGAAGGGACAACACCATTCTCGTGTATCCAGGGGCGTCCGAGAAGGATGTTGTAGCATGAAGGGGTCTTTATCGCATAGACAGTGACCTCGGAGATAAGATCACCGATTTGCAACTTGAACCTGATTTTTCCGATCGGCCTTTGAGCGCTGCCATCATATCCAAAGATGGACACAGACGTGTGGCTCAGCTTGCTAGGCGGAATGCCCAGTTCTTCGAGTGCCGAAGTGGAGATGAGGTTGAGTGCAGAACCTGGATCGATCTGGATTTTGCGTACTGGCACCTCTTTGATGTACCCGGTGAAGTACAGGGGTCGGTTGTGCTTTGTCTCGCCTAGCAGGAGGTCTTCCTTGGTGAAGGCGATGGTTGCACTTGCTGCTTTTTGAACCGAGAGGCATTCGATGCAGGATCCCTCAGTTTTCTTCTTTTCTCCTTTTGAGGGAGTTTTTGATTTTTCGACCCTATAGTCCATTTCAATTTGTAGGACTTGTGGGGCATGTTTGTCGACATCCGCATCCAGCATTTGTAGTTCTGAAATGAGACTATCACGAGTCTGTGGTGACATTCGTAATAAGTCTAGGATGTGTAGACGTGCAGGTATGTGTTTGAAGTGCTGAATCAAGTCGTACTTGAAAGCCTCCTTGGGGCCTGCATTTTCATTATTCTTGCCACTAGGGGCGTTTACAACTTGTTTTCCCGAAGGATTTACATAAGAAGCAGAAGGTTGGTTGTAGTTTTTGTGGTAATCCCTGCCAGAACGGGTACCTCTACCAACTTCAAGAGCTTCTGGAGAAGGGTCTTTGTTTAGAAAATCACCCTCGAGATTGAGGGCTTGTTCCTTCTCATTTGCTGAAGATGTCTCTGTGTCAGCATTGCCATCTTCAGTAATTGTGTTGCATGGAGCATTTTCCGGGAGCAAGTCCTGAACAGCATCCAGCAACTTTCCTTCTTTATCGAATATTTTGTCGGTCCAGACATCACCGATGAGATCGGGCATTTGGGACCAATTGACCGGATTTTCTCTGAAGAAGATTTCACCGGCTGGAATTTCTTCAAGGTGATCAGTCGGAAGAGGTTTGAGTTCCGATGTCACTGTTCCAGGAGACGAAGCCTGAGAAGGTGAGGAATTATCATCCTGAGTTATTGCATTGCAAGTAACTTTGACGGAAGATGCCTCCAAGATGAACTGTTGGGAATCAGATTCGTCCTCAGATGTAAGAGGATCGTCGATCCAACAGCTTTCTTCGTTTTCCGGGGTTACCGGAGGAGATTCCTGTAGATTTTCAGGAACTTCCGGTGCTGGGTTGTGACGAAGCTGATTGATGCGACCTTGTTCTTGCTCTATAGCAAGGTGCTGCAAGATCCTTGCGTATTCATCGAGATCAGGCACGGGAGCCAAATCTTCTTCTTCGTCTGCTCCTTGTGGTTCAACATGGTTGGGTTCCACTGGAGTATTTTCTTGGACAGCCTCTTGGTCTTCTTCATCATCAGACCAGGATCCTTGCGGCTGTAATGGGTTATACCAGATTACTGGCATAAGATGAGATTCAGGGATCCATTCCTCGTCGGAGAGATATTCTCCTGTTTCGAGGGATTCTTCCCACTCATCGATGTCACTGGCGGTGTCACTGGACTCATATCCATCCATGAAGAATCCGACCACTGAGTTGCAAGAGTATGATGCCCCCTGCGTAGTTTCATCTTTGAGATGTGGTGGGATGAAATCACCAAGAGTGAATTTTCTTGCCGCCTTTGAAGCCTTAGGAGAGGACTCTTCTGTTGCCCCCAGTGAAGCGGTAGAGGAGGTTTCTGCCTTTTCAGCGACTTCTTGCTTTTTCGGAGCTTTCTCCTGCTGTTTGAGCTTGCGGAGTTGTCTCCTGGCTTGCCTTCGCTGTTGAGCGGTTGGCTTTGTTTTGACGACCTCCCAATTTTCATCTTCTAGGAGATCGGGGTGTACCCATATGGGCTGTCCGTCTGATGTTGGATATGGAACCAACTCTTGGGACGTTTGGGTCATCTTTATCACCTTGAAGGAAGTAGTGATCTTCTCTTTTGGTGATTTTTGTTTTTGTCCACACGACACCATGTTGACGGAGGCAGACCCATAGTTCTTGTCGAAGGTAATGACTCCGTTTTTCCACATCTCATTTATCTTCTCTCTCACAACAAAACATTGATTGAGAGGATGCGAGACCATCTGATGGTATGGGCAGTACCGAGGATCGTTGGTTTTGCCAACATCTCCTGGTCTTTTGGGGTCAGGGAATGTAAGTTTGCCGTTTGCTAGGAGTGCCCCAAAGATTTCTTCAACATCTTCATCAAACGGGTATTTCTTTTCTACCCGTTCTCTGAAGGCATCAGAGAGTTCAGGCTTTTTACCTGTAGCTTTGTTTTCATCTTTCTTTGGCTGCTGAGGAGCTGACTTGGTTTGCACATTGAGAACCTCCTTTTTCTTTGGTTTTGAGGTTGCAATGGTAGTCGGCTCTTTCTTTAATGATTTCTGACTGTTGAGGTCTTTGATCACCGTTTCAGCTTCCATAGATGCTTCCAGGAGTTCTCCCAGGTTCTTTGATTTGTTGCCGATGATCATGGAGCGGATTCTTGCTCTCATGTTGTTTCAGCAGATGTCGACCAGTGATGCTTGTGGCAGTACATCGGAGCATTTGTATGCCATTGCCTTCCACTTGTGAATGAAGTCATATGTTGACTCATTCTCTCCCTGTTTTAGGCTGCAGAGCTGAGCCATAGTAACAGGATGATCCTCACCTTTGAAGTGGGTTAGGAAGCGTGTCTCCATCATGGCCCAATTTTGAATGGAGTCCTCCGGCAGAGTGGAGTACCAATCAAAGGCCGTACCTTTTAGGGTACTTGCAAAGAGGCGGATCTTGAGGGCATCTTGATCCGCAATAGCTCCCGTCAGGATCTTGAAATGGATGACGTGTTGTCTGGCTGAACCTTTCCCCGTATATGTTTGGAGAGTAGGTTGCTTGAATTTTGTAGGGAACGGGACCGAGTCCATCCACAAGGGATATGGTGGCTTGATCCCATGCTCCTTTAGTGTATCCTCTTCTTTTGCTTTGGCGAGGATATCGTCAACGTCCTTTTTGGTAAGGGCGCGTGACTCACTGTTTTCCGCATTTTCCTCGTCGCCTTGATGGCTCGGAGGAGCTTCATTATTTTGTGGACGCTGAAGATTGAGAATTAGGTTCTCTATTAGAGTCTCTATCCTCTGCTGCCCTTGCTCCAGCTGCTTGATGTGTGCGGTTACGTCATCATGCGGCGGAGGTTGTTCAGTATTTGTGACCAAGACGTTCATTCTTCGAGAGTCGAAAGAGGATACAGTCTTGGTGACTGAGCTGGAGCTCATTCTTTTAGATGAAGAGCTCGAAGAGTGGTCACTCCGATGTCCTTGGCTTGAAGAAGCGGGAGAGTTTTCTTTATGTCTTCGTGTCCGGGAGACGCTGCGAGTCACCGGTCGTCTGACATGGATTTTAGTTGCTGACTTCTGGCGTTTTCTGGTTTTTCCAACCATATGAACAGCAACAAGTTGGTCGGGTCTTTCTTTTTCGACCCATTTTTGGGAGACTTGAAGTGCAGAATCCTGGGTTCTTTGCTTCTCTAGTCTCTTTTGTCGATATGCCGTTCGGCGACGCATACGACGAGCGATTTGAGCTTTGGTTAGCTCTGGCTGTGCCCTAGCAATGAAGGAAGTAGTCCCTGGTGCGCAGCAGCCAAGCTTGTCTTCTTTGAAGACGGGCAGGGACAGGATCTGGAAGCGGTCCTTTGCCTGTCGCAGCGAAGCTTTGAATTTTGCGAGTTCGGCTCCCGTTGAGAGGAAGGGTCGACTCGCAGGTGTGAAGGCCTTGACAGGTTCTTGCGGAGGCCTTACGATGCACGATTTGATTTTGGGCTTGTATGAGCAAGCCGGCTCGTGCTGAGTTGGTTTTGTTTGGCGGAGGGTAGGCTTCTCCTCTTTCATGTAAGCAAGAGGGTAGAACCGGTTCTCCTTGAGAGGGGCCAGGTATGCTGGCTTTGCTGATGTTTGTGACCTTCGCTGTTTGGGTGAAGGCCTTGGAGACCAAGTCTTTGAGCAGACCTGGTTTCTTGCTGGTTGAGGCTTTGCAGGAGCACTACAGGCCTCAGGTTTCTTGATGATCGCCCTTGGTATCACTGTAGTGATACGTTGAGGGGCGGTTCTCTGCTTCTTGGCAGGTGCGGTTTCTTCTGCGGGTAGTGGGAATGGTCCCAATGACCCAAAGACAATGGTCCGGGGAGTAGAGTTTGACCCGGTGTCTTCTGAGTTGCCGAGGGAAATGACGCTTCGGCAGCTGGCGGGGCGCTTGTAAGTGCGCTTGGTTTGTTTGTCTTGGAGCATGAGCTGGTACTTGTTCTCATCAAAGGTGATGGTTAATGAAGCTGCCATTGTTAGTTTTTGGAAAACTTCTGAAACAAGACCATATCCATTAGTAATCACAAGAATATGGTGATCATAAATGGAAAATACTATGGTTTCGCCTTTTCAAGTCGCCCGAGGGGACATGGCCCAGCCCAAGCAATATGAGGAAGGCAGAAAAGCCATAGAGGGCACAATTGTTCTGAATGCAGGTAGGGTCAGCTCAGAATGAGCATCCCAGTGACTGCTAGAAGCAATTGTGAACCTTAATTCAAATTACCGAGAAGCAAAGCTCACTCAAGGTAAAATGATATAAGGTTGAGATACAAATGTGTCGGTTGCGAATACAGTAGACCCGAAAGGGCGTACTAGCACCGCTAGGCACAAATGTTGCAAATCGCATCCTTGGAAAGGACACGAGATGGGATTTTTGAAAGGTCAAGATTGGATTCATAGGAGAGAGCAAATGGTATTCCAATCCGAAAATGAGCTCAACATTTCTGCGAGCTCGAAAGTCCGAAAAGGAAGGAACCAGGATTTCTCAAATATGAATCCAAAAGTGACGGAAGTTTTTTTTTTTGAAAGTGTCAAGATTGGACTTTATAGAAGAGAGCAAATGGTATTCCAATCCGAAAATGAGTTCAACATTTCTGCGATCTCGAAGTCCGAAAAGGAAGGAACCAGGATTTCTCAAATATGAATCCAAAAATGACAGAAGTTTTTTTTTTCTTTTTTTTTTTGAAGATTTTTTTTTTTTTTTGAAGAGTTCACATAGATCTCCAATTCGATCTTATGAAACCTCAGTTGATAGATCAGCCCCCAGGTAAGGGTAGGATAACTTAATGAACCCGTTTGGAGGACCCTTGCCTAGAACAGTCTAGCTGTCTCCACACTCTGGACAAGGCTTTTCTTAGATCCACTTTGGTCAAAGAACGCAATTGGTGCAACCTTAGTGGCTTTTTTTTTTGAAAGATTTTTTTTTTATTATGGATTCATAGAAGAGAGCGAATGGTGTTCCATTCCGAAAATGGGTTCAACATTTCTGCGATCCCGAAGTCCGAAAAGGAAGAAACCAAAGTTTCTCAACTTAAACCCAAAAGAGGAAAATCTGAAAATTTTTTGTAAATCAGATTTTGTTTTTTTTTTTTTTTTATGGATTCATAGAAGAGAGCGAATGGTGTTCCATTCCGAAAATGGGTTCAACATTTCTGCGATCCCGAAGTCCGAAAAGGAAAAAACCAAAGTTTCTCAACTTAAACCCAAAAGAGAAAAATCTGAAATTTTTTTTTTAAATCAGATTTTGTTTTTGATTTTTTTTTTATGGATTCATAGAAGAGAGCGAATGGTGTTCCATTCCGAAAATGGGTTCAACATTTCTGCGATCCCGAAGTCCGAAAAGGAAAAAACCAAAGTTTCTCAACTTAAACCCAAAAGAGAAAAATCTGAATTTTTTTTAAATCAGATTTTGTTTTTGATTTTTTTATGGATTCATAGAAGAGAGCGAATGGTGTTCCATTCCGAAAATGGGTTCAACATTTCTGCGATCCCGAAGTGCGAAAAGGAAGAAACCAAAGTTTCTCAACTTAAACCCAAAAGAGGAAAATCTGAAATTTTTTTGTAAATCAGATTTTGTTTTTTTTTTTTTTTTATGGATTCATAGAAGAGAGCGAATGGTGTTTCATTCCGAAAATGGGTTCAACATTTCTGCGATCCCGAAGTCCGAAAAGGAAAAAACCAAAGTTTCTCAACTTAAACCCAAAAGAGAAAAATCTGAATTTTTTTTTAAATCAGATTTTGTTTTTGATTTTTTTTTATGGATTCATAGAAGAGAGCGAATGGTGTTCCATTCCGAAAATGGGTTCAACATTTCTGCGATCCCGAAGTCCGAAAAGGAAGAAACCAAAGTTTCTCAACTTAAACCCAAAAGAGGAAAATCTGAAAATTTTTTGTAAATCAGATTTTGTTTTTTGATTTTTTTTAGAAAATTTTTTTAGAAACAAGAAAGACTGGAAATAAACTTAAAAGAAGAAATTTCCAAGAATCCCATCTCATGTGTTTTTTTTTAGATGCAAGATCCAACATAGGCCACCAACTAAAAAGGAGCCAAAAGGAATCTAAGCACATGTTCATCAAATGAACGAGTCCCACCGGGTATGCCAGCTTGATGGTCCCGGCTTTTGTCTTTTTCCAAAGCTGCCTCCGCCCCGGGGCTGACGGGGTATGGTGGAGGGAAAAAGGAAAAGCGGGCATCAGTTTTTTTGTACGGGTATGCCAATTTCTCTTTAATACTTGGAATTTAGAAATGGTGATCCGGAGATCCACCTTCACAAGTAAAAAGGGAAATGAAACTTTTTTCTAGTTTTCCATTGCAAACATATTTTAATAAAAGAGACAGTTTTGTTTGAATGCCGTGAAAGGCGTTTTTGTGCCGTAGAAGGCGGTTTGGTGCCGTTGGAGGCGATTTTGCCATGAAAGGCGATTTACAAATCTTATCAATAATGAAAGACAAGAGATGTGATTTTTTGTCTCTTTAGAAAAAATACAATTTACAACAGAAAAGTAAGAAAAAGGAATCTAACTTCTCATGCGATTGTGGGAGGGCTCGTTCAGATCGATGGTCGCGAGTCATGTATGGGCTCCGCCATCGTCCTTCAGATGAGAACATAGTGCTTGATTTCTTGGCTTGGCTCCAACCTCAGATTTTTAGAGGATAAGGACCAAGATAAGGTCCTATATCCGGTAAAAAACTGAGTAGACGGGCTGAAAAGCCGCATCTAGCCATGTTGGATAGAAGGAGAGGTGGTCTTTGGGGGGGTGGCCCCCCAAGGGGCTTCAATCACCTTGTTGAACTTGTTGCAGCAGAGTTTTCTTGAAGGAGCAGGGTTGTAGAGATTTCTCCAAGGATTTTTGAATGATTTTCTGGCGATTTTTTCGGATCTGTGGCGATTTTCCCGGATCCTTCTGTGTGTGTCCCCCTCCTCGGAATGCTTGGAGAGGACTCCTATTTATAGGCCTTTTGGTAGCCTTTAGGAGTGATTTATGAGCCTTTATGGTAATAAAGCTCATTAAGGGAGGAGTTACAAGTTTAATTGCTTTTTGTTTTGTAACTCCTGACCCTTGGATTTCATTGGCCGGAGGAGAGTCATGGGCATTTAATCGCCTTTAATCTCCATTATGTTAGGAGTTTCATGGCTTGAATGCCATGATTGCTTGGACTTGTAACTCCTGAACGGAGGCTTCTGATTGGGCCGTTCAAGATAATGGGTTAATGACCGCATTAACTTGCCATAAACGGGCCAATTGATTGCACTAAGTGGCCACCTTGGTAGCTGAAGAGTCGCGGGCCATGTTGCGTCTCTTGGAATTCCCTTTGCGATGATCATCGATGGATCCTTATGTAAATCAACATTAGATGATCATGTAGTTTCAGACATTGGTTGATACCAGCGGGCCGGCAGCATCTGTCCAGTCGATTTCGCGATCGGGCGGGCAGAAAGTGCACTTTTTGGTTGTTCAGCTGGCGATCAACGAAGTTTTTGAAGTTCTTGGAAGGATTCCTGTGATCTTGGCGAATATCAGCGAATTTGGAGCCTCAAAAGTCTGAATCTGGAAAAATCACAGGGACAGAACAACTCGTCTCGCGAAAACGGACGAAACGGGGGGTCCCGGGGCGAAATCGGCGCCCCGGACCTCCCAGGGTCGCCGGCCCCAGGGTCGCGGGGCTCTACGACCCTGGGGGGAAAATTGCTTCCCGGGGCCCGTTTCTGGCCGTTTTTCGTCGTTTTTCGCTTCCGTTTTTTTTGTTTGTTTTCTATGACATTTCTCCACATTTTTGGCTTGATTTCCCTCTGAAAAACATGATGAGAATCCTTGCAAATTGGTTTGCAAAGTTTCCGATTTTCCGGGAAAAGCCGAGCGCAGAACTGCTGATTTTCCGCCAGAAGCTGAAACAGGGTCAAACGATGTCGGAATGACCTGAAATTTGAGGTGAAGCTTCTTGAGCATTAAATAAGACCAACCATGGGCTTTCTTTTGAGTTTTGAAGCCGTTTGGGGTCATGCAAATGCTTGCCTTTGATTTCACTGCGAGGGAAATGCCGAACTTTGACTTTCGGTCAAACGATGTCCGATTGACCTGAAATTCGACGTGTGACTCCCTCATCAGTAGTTAAGACCAACCATAGGCTTTCGTTTGAGTTTTGAAGCCATTTGGGGTCATGCAAATGCTCGCCTTTATTTCACCGTGAGGGAAATGCCGAGCTTTGACTTTCGGTCAAACGATGTCCGATTGACCTGAAATTTGATGGGGAGCCTATTGGAGTTATTTTGAGATGATCCACAAGCTCCGAATTGCGTGCTATGGTCCCGGGGTGCTCAGCTGCCGGGAGCTGCTGCTTAGCTGTTGGAGAAGTGAAGCTAGGCCAAATGATATCGAAATGACCCGAAACTTCATGTGTACCTCTCTTTTGGTTCTTTTGAGTGACTTTGCAGTTTTTGTTTGATTCTGACAAGATCTGATGCTTGAAGTGGCGCCTGCCTATTTTGGTAGGATGCAGCTCCGTGTAGCTTTTGGTGTGAAGAGGCAAAGTGACATTTTTGGTGTCAACAAATACATATGTATATCTTTTACAAGTTATTTTTAACATGTGATTAGCATTCTTTCCTTAATCATAAATGTTTTTATGAGCTAAAACTTTCAAAAGTCTTTGGCATACATTTATGAGCTTTCATTTTCAAATTGATTGAGGACATCATACATACACATTGTGCATTCATTATTACATTCATAGTGTGTGTGTAAATTAGATTTTCACTTTCATATCCGCCTATTTAAGAGGCATTGTAA
Organism: Cinnamomum chago; assembly: GCA_038049695.1. Taxonomy (NCBI): domain Eukaryota; kingdom Viridiplantae; phylum Streptophyta; class Magnoliopsida; order Laurales; family Lauraceae; genus Cinnamomum; species Cinnamomum chago. The sequence continues at coordinate 87,692,290 of CP142453.1, read as the reverse complement.
TGAGCTATAAATTGTATCTCCATCCAGTGTATTATAGGCACTACTTAGAGAGATAACCAACCTTTTGGTTGAAGAGGTTATTGCTTAGCCTAAGAAAGGCATAGTGTAAAGGTTATTGCTTAGCCTTGAAAAGCATATTGTAAAGGTTATTGCTTAGCCTATTGAAAAGTATAAATAGTGGAAATCCGGTGGGGTGTTGGATCACAAGCCGGTAGTGGATGTAGGCATTGAGGCCGAACCACTATAAATCCTTGTGTGATGGTGCATGCTTTGTGGTGATTGTTTTTGTAAGCTTCTGCATTTATTTACTTAATCACCACTTGTGACTAGTTTTATTTAAAGAAGTTAAAATTCGTTAAAATTGGTCATAATTGAAGCTCATCCTATTCACCCCCCCTCTAGGGTTCGGATCCCCGGACTTTCAGCGTACAAGTGCTCAGATGTACTGCCACAAACGTCGCTGGTTGACATTTTCCGTAACAACATGAGAGCAAGGATACGCTTCATGATTATCGGCAAGAAATCAAAAAACCTGGGAGAACTCCTAGAAGCAGCTATGGAGGCTGAAACGGTGATCAAAGACCTTAATAGTCAGAAATCATCACAGAAAGAGCCAACCGCCATTACGACCTAGAAACCAAAGAAAAATGAGGTTCTTAATGTGCAAACCAAGTAAGCTCCTCAGCAGCCAAAGAAAGCTGAAAACAAAACTGCAGGTAAGAAACCTGAACTCTCTGAAGCCTTCAAAGAACAAGTAGAGAAGAAATACCCGTTCGATGAAGATGTTAAAGAAATCTTTGAGGCTTTCGTAGCAAATGGTAAACTCACCTTACCTGAGCCCAAAAGACCGGGAGATGTTGGCAAAACCAATGATCCCCGATATTGTCCATACCACCAGATGGTCTCGTATCCTCTCAATCAAAGCTTTGTTGTGAGAGAGAAGATCAACGAGATGCGGAAAAACGGAGTCATCACCTTTGACAAAAACTGCGGGTCTGCCTCCATCAACATGGATTCTAATGGACAAACTTCCAATGTCACCAAAGGAGAATATCATTACTTCCTTCAAGGTGATAAAAATGACTCAAACGTCCCAAGAGTTGGTTCCTTATCCAACATCAGACGGACAACCCATATGGGTACATCCCGATCTCCTAGAAGATGAAAATTGGGAGATCGTCAAAGCAAAGCCTACCGCTCAACAGCGAAGGCAAGCCAAGAGACATCTCCGCAAGCTCAAAAAGCAGTAGAAAGCTCAATCAAAGCAAGAAGTCTCTGAAAAAGCAGAGACCACTTCCACTGTTTCGCTGGGGGCAACGGAAGAATCCGAAACTTCAAAGGTGGTAAGAAAATTCACCCTGGGTGATTCCATGCCACCTCATTACAGAAATGAAACTACGCAGGGGGCATCATACTCTTGCAACTCAGTAATTGGATTCTCCATGGATGGGTACAAGTCCAGTGATACTACCAGTGATACCGATGAGTGGGAGGAATCCCTTAAAATAGGAGAATACCTCTCTGATGAGGAATGGATTACCAAATCTCATCTTATGCCAGTAATCTGGTATATCCCATTACAATAACAAGGATCCTGGTCTGATGAAGAAGAAGACCAAGAGGTTGTTCAAGAAAGTGTTGTCGACCCAGCACAAGCAAGCGCTCCAGTGGAACCCAACATTAATGAACCACAAGGAGCAGATGACGAAAAAGATTTGGCCCCTATGCTTGATCTCGAAGAATATGCAAGAGTCTCACAACGTCTTGCCATAGAGCAGGAGCAAGATAGCATCGATGAGCTTCGTCAAAATCAAAACCTAGAGCCGAAAATCCCGGAAGATTCATAGACATCTCCTCCGATAACCCCCGGAAAATGAAGAAAACTACTGGATAGATGATCCCCTCACGTCTGAAGAGGAGTCTGAATCTCAACAGTGCGTTGCTTGTAATGCGATAGTTCAAGATGATCATGCCTCTGAAGCTTTGTTTGCTGAGGCCTCAGATTCTCAGACTACATCTGGTAGCATATCCTCTGGAGTTACATCTCCCCAGGTGACTTCCACAGAGATATCATCTTCTCAGCCTTCGTCTCCTAAAACTGTGACATCGAAACTCAAACCTCTTCTGGCTGATCATCTCGAAGAAGCTCCTGCCAATGAAGTCTTCTTCAATGAAAATCCAGTCAACTGGTCCCAGATACCCGGTCTCATAGGCGATGTCTGGACCGATAATACTTAACGAAGAAGAGAGGTTGCTCGATGTTGTTCAAGACTAGTTCCCTGAAAATGCTCCATGCAATGCGATCACTGAAGACGGCAATACTGCAACAGAAACGTCTTCAGGAAATGACATGGATCAACCCCTTAATCTAGAGATTGATCTTCCAAAATAAGACCCTTCTCCAGAAGCTATTGGAGTTGGTAGAGGTACCCACTCTGGCCGGGATTACCACAAAAATTACAACCAACCTTCTTCTTCTTATGTAAATCCTTTGGGAAAACAAGTTGTAAATTCCCCAAGTGGCAACAATAATGAAAATGCAGGACCGAAGGAGGCTTTCAAGTACGACTTGATTGAGCACTTCAAACACATACTTGCACGACTATACATCTTTGAGTTATTACGAATGTCTCCACAAACTCGTGATAGTCTCATTTCAAAACTAAAAAGGCTGAATGCGGATGTCGACAAACATGCCCCACAAGTCCTACAAATTGAAATGGACTATAGGGTCAAAAAATCAAGTACTTCCTCAAAAGGAAAAGAGAAGAAAATTGAGGGATCATGCATTGAATGCCTCTCGGTTCAAAAGGCAGCAAGTGCAACAATTGCCTTTGATAAGGATGACCTCCTGTTAGGCGAGACAAAGCACAACCGACCCTTGTACTTCATAAGGTACATCAAAGAAGTGCCAATACACAGAGTCCAGATCGACCCAGGTTTTGCACTCAATCTCATCTTTACTTCGGCACTCGAAGAGCTGGGTATCCCACCTAGCAAGCCGAGTCACACATCTATATCCATCTTTGGATAGATGGGAGCGCTCAAAGGCCTATTGGCAAAATCGGGTTCAAGTTGCAAACGGTGATCTTATCTCCGAAGTCACTGTGTACACAATAAGAACCCATTTATGCTACAATATCCTCCTTGGACGCCCCTGGATACATGAGAATGTTGTCGTCCCTTCAACTCTACATCAGTGCATCAAATTCGTTGGCAGTGACAGCTTAATCCATCTAGTATTTGCAGATAAAAAGCCCTTCAAGGGCAAAGACGTCCATCTTGTTGATGCTCGGATGTACAAGGATGAAGAAGAAGAAAAGGCGGAAGAAACAATACCCTTTGCCGGAAATCTCCAGAAAGATAAAGGCAAGGCTCCTCAGCGATCATCGGAAGGAAACAAACCTTCCAACGAATCTGAAGAGAACATTCATTCTCCCTTCGTTGTCTCCCTCAAACCATCAAAGCCTTTGGTAATCACCACCAAGGCAAAGAAGACAAAACAAAAGTCTGGGGGCAAGTTCACTGTCTCTTACATGTCTATTATGCAAGACAAGGACTCGGATTCAGAGCTCGAAGACGATACATCGTCAAGACAAGCTGATACTCAGCAAGTTCAGCTTGCTCTCACTCCATTGGAGACATCTGGCGACGTAGAAGACCTTACGTCTGCTTCCTTCGTCATTCCAGCAACTTCGGCAGAAGGAAAGACGATCTTTTTCTACAAAACGGAAGCTTCTTCACCAAAATCTTCGCTTTAACCTTTCCAAAATGAAGGTATGCCTCAACTATTCCTGTAAGGTCCAATGGCACAAGTTATCATGAAGAAAATGGGCTATGATGCTCGGAACCCAATCTGTTTGGAAACTCCATAGACAAGTCTTCATATGGGTTGGGGTATGATCCTGACACTCCCATGAGACAGTTGACACAAAGGCTACAGAGTCGTTTTGCCGACCAAGCCTCAACATCTCGTGTCCATGAAGACATTGATCTCCTTGAATATCTCTTTGAGGAGTCACCCGTCAAGGATTCAAGAAGCTCTTCCAATTGGTATGATTTCTATGACGATGAAGAGGAATTGTCTGATGACACAGACGCACGGTTTTCTGACCCAGAAGAATCATCGTCTCCAAAAGAAGTACCTTACTTCGACACAGTTTCGATAGGTGATTGGGATCATCTCATTGCCAGTCTTGAGAAGAATACCAATCAAGAAGACCCATGGACAAAAGCGAAGCCTCGGTCTGTAAATGACTTTGGAACTCCAGAAGGTCTTGTTAAGTTGGAGGCCTCCGAAAACAATGTGGAGGAACCACTTTCAAACCTTCCAACAGAAGATCCTGTTCAAAAGATAGACTTAGGGACACCTGATAACCCACGTCCTGTATTCATAAGTAAGAATATAAAGGATGATGAGTTACCCGAGTATATCACTTTTCTTCGTGAGTTCGTTGATTGTTTTGCATGGTCTTATGCTGAAATGCATGGCTTAGACCCCAAAATAGCAGTCCACAAACTCAATCTGCAAAAAGACACCAAGTCTGTCAAACAAGGCCAAAGAAGATTCCGTCCTGATGTGATGGACAAAATTAAACAAGAAGTTCAGAAATTCAAAAGCGTTGGCTTTATCCGCGCGGAACGGCATCCTGAATGGTTGGCCAACATCGTCCCTGTGACAAAGAAAAATGGGTAGATCAGCGTCTGTATTGACTATAAAGACCTGAATAATGCATGCCTTAAAGATGAATTTCCGCTCCCCATACTTGAGGTGGTGATCGACAACACCTACAGATTCGAGCGAATGACATTCATGGATGGATTCTCTGGCTACAATCAGATAAAGATGCATCCTGAAGATGAAAGGCACACATCATTTCGAACTCCATTTGGCGTGTATTGCTACACAGTCATGCCATTTGGTCTGAAAAATGCGGGTGCAACATATCAGAGGGCTATGATGAAAATATTCCAAGATATGCAGCATAAGACGGTCGAATGTTACGTTGATGACCTCGCCGTCAAACGCAGAAGAAAAGAAGACCATCTCAAAGATCTTCGAGAAGTCTTCCTCCGACTTCGCAAACACAAACTACGGATGAATCCACTAAAGTGCTTCTTCGGTGTCTCATCGGGTAAGTTTCTCAGATTTATAGCTCAGAAAGGCTGAATAGAACTTGACCCCACTAAAGTCAAGGCTATCCTAGAAATGCCATCTCCAAGAACCCTAAGAGAACTAAAAGGGCTTCAAGGAAGGTTGGCATACATTCGACAGTTCATCTCCAATCTGTCAGGGAAGTGTCGTCCATTCTCTCGCCTAATGAAGAAAGGTGTGGACTTTGTTTGGGATGCTGAATGTGAAGCCGCATTTCAAGACTTCAAAACATACCTGACTAAACCTCCAGTGTTGGTTGCCCCCACAACTGGAAAACCATTCATCTTGTACACAAGAGCTCTCGATTACTCTTTGGACGCTCTACAAGCACAAGAAAATGAAGAAGGAAAAGAAGATGCTCTATATTACCTCAGTCGCATGTTGATAAGTGTAGAGCAACGCTACTCTCCAGTCGAAAAAGAATGTCTTGCAGTGATGTTCGCCATACAAAAGCTGCGTCACTATTTGCTGTCTGACACAGTATACTTGATTTCGAGGTCAACCTCTTAAAGGTCCTTGTCGCAAAAGTAGGTTCTCTCAATGCCCGATTGGCAAAATGGTCCATCCTTCTGTCGCAATTTGATATTAGGTATGTACCACAAAAGGCAATCAAAGGCCAAGCTTTAGCAAACTTTCTCACAGAGCACCGATTGCCTAAATATTCTCCACTAAGGGACGATCTCCCAGACGAACCTGTCTACAATGTGGAAACTTCCTTGTCAAATGCTTCCTAGGACATGTACTTTGACGGCGAAACCAGGACAAATGAAAAAGAAAAGAAAATATCGGGAATTGACATTCTCTTTGTTAGTCTCGAAAAATACATGATTCCATATGCTTTCTCGCTACTGGAACCGTGTTCAAACAATGCTGTTGAATACCAACCCCTGGTTGTGGGATTGGGACTTGCCCTCGAATCTATCATCACCGTACTGGAAGCCTTTGGGGACTCTCAACTGATCGTCAACCAGATGAATCAGAAATTTGAAGCCAGGAAGCCTGATCTGTTGCCTTACTACAACAAGGCGCAATCTGTTAGATTGTATGGACTCAATCCATCAGTTGATGTAATAAATTGATTAATTTCTTTATTTATCAATAAAATCATGCTTTCCTTTCATGAGATGAATGATATTTTATTACTTAATGCACATAACCAATACATATGACATAATGGTTCATGAGATGAACCGGGCCCCATTAGTATATTAGATGTGATATATGCATATGGATGAGATCCACATACGGGAGACATGTGTCACAAATCTTATACTTAAAAATATCTTCACAACCAGTGATGAGACTGGGCATCTCATTTGATAAGGTTGCAGCACTTTGATCACTATGAGATAGTGTGATTTGTCTTGATCATCAAAATGTAAGATTCTGGATCATAGTGATGGTACATTGGATGTATTGAAGGACCATGAGAAGCACCTTATGAAATACTGTCTCGATTTAAGGACTGCTCTCATAATTTCCTAGCAATAGGCTCTCAATCCTGAGACATTGATGAACTCAAGTTTCTGTCCATTCATTTGGTTTGAGTCACCAATGAGTGAGCCCAACTGTAGGTCAACACCTCGGTGTCTTGGGTACGTGGTAGTAGGACTGTGGGAACATACAATGATCAAGAAGTAATCTATCTATATTATCCCTTTGTGCCAATTAATGGATTTATCAATAGTAAGTGCGCACCCATCTCGATTAAGAGTTAATTGGATGGTACTGATGATCACTGTGATTAATTGGGCCTCAAGGATAATAAGATGTGGATCTAAGATTGGATGGGACAGATTTATTCCAATTGATCCATGGACATTGATAGAAGGGCGTACTTGTGGTAATTGGGAAGTTTAGGGCCTTCATTGTAATTTATTCCTAAGACTATAATGCAATTTCATTTATATAGTAGTGTTATTTGCAATTAACTGTGGGCCCGGATTGCACATGAGATGTGGGGTCGCGTGTCCCAGTTGGAGCCAGCTTTCTAAGGAATCCCTAGTGGTCCCCACGCTAACCTAAGATATTAGAAAGTTACTAATCTTACTTGAACTCTAAAAGGAAGGAATTAGAAAGCTACTATTTCTATTTGAAGTGGGACTTCTAATAGTGGTAATAGTAAGCTACTAATTTGTGTGGAAGTGTGACTTCTAATGCAATTAGTAAGAGAGTCTTAAGAGGAGATTTGGGGCTATATAAAGGGGAAGAATCCCCCTTGGACGTCCATCCTTGGTATTCACGCCCAAAACATCTCTTGTGCAAGAGTTGCACATCTCTCCTCTTTCTCTCTCTCTTCTAGTTCTCTTATAGTTTCCTTAGAGTTTCTAGTAGGGTTTTCTCTTGGAGATCCCACCCATCTTCTTGAGAAAAGAGATCTGATAGAGGGTCATAGCGTGGAAGACAACAAGGTCTTGGAGATCTCTAATTGCTTCAAGAAGAGTTCTTGTTCTAGTTGATTGTCTTCTCCTCGATTAGAGCACTACCGGGCTCCAAAGGTATAATCTGCTTCTCCTCTTATGGTAGATTATTTTGTTGCAAATAGTTGTTGATTGCTATCTTCTGGATAGGTTATATTGCTGTACATGATTGATGAGAATGAGGGATTGCATCCTGAATTGGGTTATGGCCTTCTGGATAGTTGATCCCTAAGTCAAGTGGGTCAAAAAGTTTTGAAAACCTATCCACCAGGCCCACATACTTCCAACACAATCGCTTCGACAAAAGTTTGACATCTGTCACATCACCCACATCCCCAGAGGTGTAAAAATCCGTGCAGATGCCCTGGCCGGACTTGCCGTATCAATGGCAATCCAAGAAGGGAAAAACTTGCAAACCACAGTGTGTCAAAGAAGGATTCTCCCTCCTCTTAACATACACCGAGAAGTTGTTGAATGCCACTAAGTGGTTGGAAGTCGGATGTCCATCTTCAAACCTCCGATTGGCGACTGGAGGGATATGTTCATTGATTACATTATGTTCGGAATCCTACCTGAAGATCCAAAAGAATGGGTAAGCCTTGAAAGACGAGCCCTAAACTTTCATTTGGATATTCCTTCAAAGATGCTTTATAGAAAATCCTTCAACGGAGCACTTCTATGCTGCTTGTCACAACAAGAAGCCGAGGAAACTCTCAAAGAAGTACATGTTGGTCTTTATGGAGCTCGTCAGGCTGGTCCTAAGCTCTACGATCAAATAAAAAGGTTAGGTTAATATTGGCCCACCATGGTAGCGGACGCTGTGCAATTTGCTAAACGCTGCCGACAGTGTCAAGTTCATGGAGATTATGTCCACTTGCCTCCAGAATGGCTACATCCAACAACTATCTCATGGCCTTTCAAAGCCTGGGGTATGGATATCATAGGTCTTATCTCTCCCCCATCAAGCAAAGGTCATCACTTCATCTTCGGCGCTACGGATTATTTCTCCAAGTGGTCGGAAGCATTTGCACCTAGCGAAATGAAGACCTCATTAGTCCTTCAATTCTTGCGCACCAACATTATCTGTCGCTTCAGTATACCTAAAAGATTCGTTCATGATAACGGACCACAATTCCGGGATCACAAATTCTACAGGTTCTACAATAAGTACAAAATTCAAAGTTGTCCTTCGACTCCATACAATCTGGCGGCAAACGAACTAGCAGAAGCCTTCAACAAGACACTCTGCAAAATTCTCAAGAAAATGATCTCTAGTCACAAAAGAGACTGGGGAGACAAACTACCTGTAGCTTTGTGGGCTTATTGAACCATCGTTCGAGGACCAACCCATAGTACACCATTCTCTTTGGTCTATGGATGCGAAGCTGTTGTCCCATTAGAAGTACAAATTCCTTCCTTAAGGGTATCTTTGCAAAATGACATGACGCAAGAAAACAATGTCAAATTGAGACTACAAGAACTGGATAATCTCGATGAAAGACGGCTTGAAGCTCTACAAAGCATTGAGCTGTACCAAGCACGCATGGCAGGATCTTTCGACAAGAAGGTTAGGCAACACACCTATAAAAAGGATGACTTGGTTCTTGTAGTAAAAAGGCCAATGGTTTTCGCCCACAAATCCAAAGGCAATTTCGAAACAAAATGTGAGGGACCCTTCGTCATCGACAAAGTCTTCTCCAACGGCGCATACGCTCTTCTAAACATGGAGGGCGACCTATGTATGCTGCCCATCAATGGCAAGTTCTTAAAGCGATAATACCCTTGAAGACTTACGCCATCGGGTCAGAGCAATGCCTGCACGGTCAAAGCCTATTTCCGGGTACTTGCTCGTCAAACCCACTCCTTTTGGAATTTTCATCCTTATGTTGAAATTTCTAAAAAAGAAAACGCAAAACAATGCTTACTTTCATAGTTTCATTGTTCAAAAAAAAAAAATCCAAGTTTAGGAACCTCTCCTGGACTTGACCAAATTTTCGATCCTTGAACCCAAAATTCATGGTTTGAAACAAAATCAGGACTCAGGAATTTCCACCCTAGTCCACCCCGACTTTTACAACAAAAAACGTTTTAAGTCAAAATTTACGACCCTTGTGTCTTTAAACAAAAAATGGTTTTAAAGAAACCGCGGGGAAGCGACGCTTAGTCGATACTCGCAAAACCCAAATATCAAAAGGATGTGAACCCCATTTGATACTTCCAAAAAATTGCAAGGAAGTGACACCTTGTTGATACTTGCAAAACTTCAAAAATCGTGGAGACACAACATTCCAGTTGACATCCACAACCCAAATTTTCAAACCTCAAATTTCAAAAATCGTGGGGAAGCGACATTCAGTCGATACCTGCAAAACCACAATTTTTTAAAAAGCAAGGAAGCGACATCCAGTCGATACTTGCACCCCAGTTTACGAGGAGGCAACATTCCATCGATACTCGCAAACCGAATGAGCAAGGAGGCGACATTCCATCGATATTTGCAATACCATTCAGCAGGGAGGCGAGCTTTTAGTCGATACTTGCATTTTTGAAAACCAAAACCTGGCTTTTACGCCAAAAACAAAAATCGTCTTCTACACGAAAAACCAAAATTGGCTTCTACGCCAAAAAACCAAAACCCGGCTTTTACGCCAAAAATCTAAAACCTGGCTTTCATGCCAACAAAAAAACTTGGTTTTAAAAAAAAATGGCTTCCATGCCAGTTAAAAAATCGGTTCTCATGCCATCCCAAAATTTTGGCTTCCATGCCAATTCAAAAATCAGCTCCTATGCCACAAAACCTGGCTCTCATGCCAATTCCAAAAAAAAAAAAAAAAGGCTTTCATGCCACCTAAAAAAAAAACGGCTTTCATGCCACTTCAAAGAACCAACTTTCATGCCACCTCAAAAAAAAAATCGTCTTTCATGCCATCTCAAAAAATTCGGCTTTCATGCCACCTCAAAATTCGGCTTTCATGCCATCTTAAAAATTCGGCTTTCATGCCACCTCAAAAAACTTTGGCTTCCATGCCACAAGCAATTTTGGCTCTTACGCCACAAAATTCGGCTCCCATGCCATCTCAAAATCTAGCTTTCAAGCTATCAAAAGAAACCAGGTTTTTGCCACAAAATCTGCCTTTCATGCCCAAAACAACCCTTTGACAAAAGATTTTCACAAAATGATAACCGTTTGATCAAATTTCCAAACACACATCCTACTTTTGCTTATTTTCATGAAAAAGAATTTGAGCAAGAGGTATATAAAGTACCAAAGATGTTTTTACATGGAGGTACCAAAAGAAGAGAAGAAAAAGAGTTTGTTACAAAAATCAGGAGCTTAGTCTAACATGGTATTCAACCAAAGATCCAACTCCTCAAGCAGACTCTTGGCCTTAGCCTCTAAAGCTTCCAGGCCACGCTTCTTCAAAATCTTTCCATAAAAAGCGGTAGAACGAGGTGACCCATCTACAGCACGGGGAAGCTCTTCCCAAAGAATCTGCCATTGCTCGTACTCTTGAGTCTTCGTCCGGAGATTTCTCTCAGCCTCCTCGACTTGGTGAATCAGAGTCCCTTCTCTAGCACGAGCTTCCACAATGGCAGTCCATTTGGCAGTAGCTTGTTCTTTCAATAGCTCGAGACGTTGCCTGGTCTCAACGACCTCGCTATCAACACGGCGTAGGTCTTCTGTTAGCTCAATGATAGCCAACGCGGTGACATTCGTCTCCCGAACAAATTGCTTCTGAGTCCGCGAGATCTCATTCAGCTCAGACTTGACCTCGCCAGAAGGCTTTAAAAACATATCATTGAAGAAGTCACCACTTGGGAAGTTCTTGGTCTCATTCCACTTGTTGCCTAGAGCTTTGACTTCATCAACGAAAGCCTTCACACCTGCAATGTCAAGACCGACCTCTTCGCTATCAGCAAGGATGTCTTGTACATGCTTAATCATGCCAAAGCCAGTTTCCAAATTGGCAGAAGAAAGAGTTTCGACCCATGAGCTCAAAACACTCTTCAACACTTTCTTCGCTTACTGAAGAGATGAACCAGATTAGGGCTCACCCCTTTCCATTGGTCAACTGCCCGTGTCATGCCCTGTTGGAGGAGTGATCATCAAACTCTTCCTAATCGGAGACACTGGCGAAGGAATCTCCTCAGAAGATTTCATCTCTGCCGCATTAAGACTGGAAGAAGAAGTCCCTACTTTTGGTTCAACTGCAGGCATCTCCTGCTCTGGCACTGAGAAAGATGGGGGAACTGCTCCGGTTACTTTACAACCTACCAGCAAAACAAAGCAAAAAAGGTATGAAGACGATCTTGTTGAAAAATCATTATTATTAGGGTTATTGCTACAAATACCTTCTTCAACGATTGGCGGAATACTTTCTGCCTCCATGAGTTCATCCGAAGCATCGTCAAAGGCCGCATCCATGGATGGCTCAAAATCGTCAGAATCCTGTGGCAAGTCAGCTGACAAGAAAACAAGCAACATGTTACCAAATGACAGCACAGCAAAAAAAAAAAAAAAGAAAAAGAAAAAAAACACGAAGAAGTCTTACCAGGTGAAGATCCTGGAATCACTCCAGAGTCCCTCGGTTCTTCTTCAGATGCCACAATCGGACCCGTCACTGCTTCATCAGCTGGAACCTCAAGCATCACCAAATCATCATCTCCAACTAAAAAGGGAGAGAAAGAAAATAAAAAACAAGAAAAATCTCAATGAAAGGAATGGAAAAGGAAAGGGGAGGAATCATACCTTCATTAACTGTTTCTTCCTCTCGACTCCTCTTTTCTAGAGGCTCATCAGCGTCCCCTAACATCTCTTCAGCAATGGTAGGCGGGACTTCTGAATCAGGAGAGTCATCGTGCATCAGGAAAATCATCATACATTAGATGCTAGGAAAACCTTAACCAAGATTTGACCAATTCTAACTCAACTTGGTCAAAACCAATCAAACTTTGTCCAAGTCAAAATTCATGTTGCGTTGCTCAAAGAATAATGCCTTCCAGACCCTGCTCTGATGGAATCACGGAAATCAAAAGCCTTCTTTCGCAAACTTGGAGAAAGCTTCACTGAAGATTGCCCAATCTCGACGTCCCTGAATCGTCGGATCCTCAAACGGGCAGACAAAAGAGATTCGGAAACGGTTGTCCCTCTAGCCAACCGAATCATAAAAGGATCATCATCTTGTGCAACTCCTAATCGATGGAAGCCGGGACAGTGGTATACATACCATGAATAAAAAATATGGGCTGAAAACACCCTGTTCATAGGGAGCCAAAGCCGAATAAGAAAAGCAGCAACCTGTAGTTCGGTACACAGATAGGAGTAAAGAGCAGGCACCAAAGCAAGCCGCTTTCCAAATGCCATCTGACAAGTCGGAAAAATGCAATGCGGCCTGATGTGCGTTCCATCTCCTCCAGCAAAAACAGCCTCACTCAGCCAATAGGTGAGGTAAGCAGCGAGATGCCTTCGCAGTGCAGTGTCCAAAGAAATGGCATATGTGCTCATGAAGAAGTCCTTCAAGTCTCCTCGAGTGACAGAAGTCTTCTTCAAACTTGGAGTCTTAGCTCTGGCCTCCCAGGTCGTGCTATCAGAAGACTCTCTGTTGTCAAAAAAGTTGGGGAACAAGGAGCCAAAACTCCTCCAACTGCTGGACCTTACTTTCGAGCCCTCCTTCTCCTTAAAAAAATCATAGAAGGCGATGAGCTGAAAGTACAAAAGCCTGAACTCCTCAGACTGCTCCTCAAGGACGTTGTCAATAGGCATAAACTCCTCATAAAGTTTGCCGAGGACAGACAGCCCGGTGATGGCGCTCAATTCCTTCAAAGTGAAACCAATCTCACCATTCTTGACAATGAAGGTGTTGGTTCGTGGAAGGAATGACTCCAACATGGCCATGAAGGTTTCATCGGAGAAAACCACGGTTTGCCAAAAAGTGTGAACCGCATCGAAAATCTCTGCCTCCTTCAAAATGGACCCTCCAACCTGCATGACGTTATCAGTCCATGACTCCCAGCTTGAGTCAGCGCTGAAATGGCCACGAAGTCGGAAAGGCTTCACCCAATTGCTGCTGTCACCTTGAAAAATGCCAAGGCCCATCGGTCTCAAATCGACCGATGGATGATCAGAACCTTGGTAACAGCTGGTTGGCATCAACATGTCCTTGCGGACAGGCGACTTCTTTGCATAACCGGAAAGGCCGCCAACAAAAACCCCGGTCTTGATCACATTAGTCCTCTTCACCCAGCTCGGAGGATCTTCTCTCTTGGGACATGTGGGAGAAAGACTCATGATCGAGATAGTATGATCAAAGGTCGACCGGGTAGAAATAGTTCTCTCCTCACCATCTGCCGTGTAAAAGAACTGAAAACATCTCCTTTGGTACGTCAAGTCGTCAGGGACTGTGTCACCAAAGAAAAAGTAGGCTTGGGCACAATGCTTACTATAATCCTGTAAAACTCCTCATCCTTGAGAGCGATTAATCGCTGTCTTATCTCATCACGGTTGAGGGAGTCACACTCTTCCAAGTTTCTCTCCACAAACTAGACCATCTCACAGGCCTGTTGTACAACCACATTAGGAGACCTGATAGACCGACGACGTGTATCAGTAATAGGCTCTTTGCCCTTGTTCGTTCTGGAGGAACTACATGTGAAGGATGGAAAAGAAAAAAAATCAATCATCAAAGTGACATAATTTTATTAAAAATCCTAGCGAAATTTTGGCATAGTTCCGGGGCAATTCGGGAGAAAAGTGAAACACCCCGAAAAAGATAGGAAGCTTGAAGATGGGCTCAATACCGCTGCAAGCTCATGGTCAAAGAGGCATTCTCAAAGAAGGTTTGAACTGAAACATTGCTGCGAGATCAAACCAGTCTTATCAAGTCTTATCATGGTGAGCAAAAGAGGGAAAGCAAAGAAAAGAGAGAAAAGAGAGAAATCTCTTTAAAAAAAAAAATTTGGACTGGCCAGCAGGTCATGGTCCACTGCCACGTGGCAGTACGGCCAGGTCCATGAAAAATAAAAAATAAAAACATGCAAAAAAAAAAGAAAAAAAAGAGCAAAAGCACGCACGTGTAAAAAAAAGAGAAGAAAAGAATACACGTGGAAAGAGAAAAAGGAGAAAAAAAAAACAGAGAAAGAAATTTCTAGTTTTACATGGAGTTTTTTGTGAAGGAAGAAAACTTACTTGAAGCCATGGATAGAGAAGAAGAAAAAGGACTTGAAGATTCTTGAAGAAGAAGAGGAGTTCTTGATCTTGGAGCACTCTTGGAGACTTTTGTAAAAAAAAGCAATAAGGGCAAGATATCCAACCTCCTTTGCTTTTATAGGGGAGAGCAAACCAAAAGAAGAAGCAAGGAGAAAACTACGGAGGCAACTTTCCCAAGAGAAAAGATTCTTCGAGAAATTCTCTCCAAAAAAGAGGGAATGAGAAATATTCTCTCCAAAGAAAGATACTTTGAGAAATTCTCTCCCAAAAACAAGGAAACATGGGAGATTCTCTCCAAGTAAGGATATCTTTAGATATTCTCTACCCACAAGAGATATTTTTAGATATTCTTTACAAAATGACACCACATGAGATCTAAGCCATCTTCTAAAGCTTAAGATCCCATGGGTTAGCCCACATAAGCCAGGTTTGATTGCCTAGGCACTAAAAGGGGCTTCCTATAAAAAATCTCCTTTACCAAGTGCATACAAGATGGTTCCATGCTTCTCTTCAGTCGATTGGACCATCCAAAAAAAAAAAAAAGGCCTCATGAGTTTCTAAAAATCCAAACCATCGAGCCTCATGAACCAAATTAAGCCAAAATCTTGAAATTGACATTGCACAAAAAACCAAACTCTGGTCCCCTAACTTGCCACATATAGCTTGTTAGGTCACAAGGCCGAAACTCAAAAAAAAAAAAAATTTCTTGACCCCCTAGCTCGTCACATACAGTTTGTTAGGTCACAAGGTCAAAACCAAATCTGACCCCCCCCCCCCCAGTTTGCCACATACAGTTTGTTAGGTCACAAGGTCAAAACCAAATCTGACCCCCCCCAGTTTGCCACATACAGCTTGTTGGGTCACAAGGTCAAAATAAAAAATCAAACCCCAACCCCCTAACCTGCCACATACAGCTTGTTAGGTCACAAGGTCAAAAACCAAAAAACCTTTTGATCGCCTAATGTGCCACATACAACCCTTAGGTCCACAAGGTCAAAAAAAAAATCCAACTCCCTCATGTCATTTTCAAAACTTTGCCTTGAGATGGTACGTGATCCCTCTCACTACCATAAAAATCCCCATGGAAACTCAAAAGGCTAAAAAGAAAAATGCTCAAAGACTCTTGGTTAAGTCAGAAGCTCTCCTTTAAGTTTCTCTTCGAGGCACATCGACTCCAAAAGCTACTCGTCGCTATACCTCGAGGGGACATTTATTGACACCAAAAATGTCACTTTGCCTCTTCAACATCAAGAAGCCACATGAAGCCGCATCCTACTATAAACAGGCAATGCTACTTCAAGAATCAGATCTTGCCAAGATCAAACAAAAACTGCAAGATCCTTCAAGACAGCTACAAGAGGGTTCACAAGAATTTTTGGGCCATTCCAACATCATTTCGCCTAACTTCGCTCCTCCGGCAGCTGAACAGGCTATCATGGCAGCGACGGCGTCGAAGACATCAAAACTTTGATCAGAGCCTACGGATGGTCTCAAAATACCTCCAAAAGGCTCCATGTAAAATTTTAAGTCAAACCGACAACGTTTGACCCTCCATCAACCCTCGAGCGGTAAAACCAAGCCTCTTGGCGGTGAGAACCATCTATTAGGATTTTTGTAGATTGCAATTTGATGGATGCATTATCATTCAAGCATCATTTGATTTACACACATATGCATTTTTTTAAGAAATCTTGAAATCTTGTTTTATACATGCATTGGTTTTTAAGTCTTGAAGATATATTGATTTATGCATGATTTGTTTTTAATCTTGGATGCATTTGTTTTTGAAAAGAGTTTTAGAAAATCAAGCTAGCCTATGAGTTTTAAATCTTTCAAAATGTTTTAGGCTTTTTATGGTTCATGTTTTAAAACCCTTAGAATGATTTAAAACATGTTTTTAAGCTTGATTAAATGGCCCAAAAAGTTCCCTCAAGAAAACCTTCAAATTTTCAAATGTTGGGAATTTTTGGTCCCAGGCTGTCGACCAGCAGTGTGGCCGGTCGACCGGCGCAGGGGACCCGGTCGACCGGCCACACTGTCGCGACCCCGGACCGGAAATCCGGGATCGGGGCATTAGTGAATAATGATTAATGATGATTATCTACATCAAGAATATACCATTTATTTAATTTCCCACAGGTGTCCGCGGTGAGGATATCACAACCTTGCATGAATATTTCTTTTGAGTGCGGAAGCGTGTAGCAAATCAAATAGTAGACTATCTCTAGTCATGCAAGCATTAACATCAAATATCAAAACTGTATCAGAATGAGCAATGATCTATAGCATGTTTCCCAAAAGTTGTTAAAGTTAGACAAAATATCATTTAGTTACATTCCCCAAAATTTGAGGCCAACAAAGGCCAATATGACAAAATAATAACCCAAAAGAATGGTTAATAAGTTCTCCCCAAAATGTTACGCCTCTTGTAGCAACCCGATGTCTACATGACATCGTCAACACGCCACTCAACTAGAGGTTGCGGCTCACCTACCGCCTCCTCTGGCTCCTCCTCAAGGAAACCGACAACGGGACCTGAGTACCAAAGCAAATGGGTCAGACACGACGGTCTGGCAAGAGAGCGAAAAGATACAATGACATATAATAGATGAAACATCTCGAAAAACAAGGAAATCTGTTCAAGCAAGAACTCTCATAAAATAGATAAATCATTTGTTAGAAAACATGTAAACAAGATAAAACTCATAGGATATCCAAGGAATCAGGAACAAGCAAGATGGCGACCACACGAAGCTAAGTCCTCTATCACCAAGGTGATAGAGCAATAACTAGGCCCTGATCTCAGTCACTCGAGGTGAGGAGAAACAGGGGATCTCATATAAATACATATACATATACTATACATGACCACGGTAGCGAGCCGGGCATCTGGGACCACAGTAGCAATCTGCGGTATCGGGACAAGACCACGGTAATGACCGGGTAGCGGGATCCAAACTGCAGCTGGTGGGACAAGAGGGGGGATCTCCAAGTCGGTGGATCAAACCAACGAGGTTATCCAAGCTTAGTGGTGCCGACTCATAGGTCAAATACAATCGAGACAATGCAAGTAAATCAAGTACAAGTACATAATCAAACGGGCAAGACGGGAGTGCTCAAGAGCACACCGACATAACATGTGGTGCAATGCACTTCGGGACAATTAACCATTTAAAGTGTACAACAATGCTATCGGGGAAGAAAATTCATGTAATGTAAATCTTGGAAATGAAGAATATAATAAACTATACTAGTTCGGGAAAGATAATGATTTTTAAGATCTATTTGAGTGAATAGGGGTCCCGTATGTCGATGATGGAAATGACTTGGTACTCCTTGAGTTTGAAGACATTCCGGGCTCCTTATCCACTTTTACGATTCTCAAAACTTAAATTGAGCTTATGGTTATAACTAGATGTTATGATAGAAAAATCAAGACTATAAACGGTCCATCCTAAGTATGATGTCAACCCGGAACCATCGAGCAACCTACTCAGTCACCGAAAGGAATAGAATTCGTGATACCCAAGGAAATAGACTTTGCATTTAGGTATGAAGAAGATATCGTGTCGTTCCATCCCGTTCAAGATTGAAATAGATTGAACTTCGATGCCTCCGAACCAACCGTGAAGAGCATCGGCTCAAGATGTCCTAACATATGGTCAAATGAGTCCAAGGAGGGTAGCCAAGGTCCACAAAAAAAAAATATCAAAACCCACTGGACTCAAACTGAGTCCTCCGATCGATCGGAGGCTCAAAAAGCCTTACAGTTAAAGACAGTCCGATCGATCGGTCTGCACGTCCGATCGATCGGACCTGGGCGTGTAGCAGGTCCGGGAACTTGATTTTTTTCCTTTTTGTTTCTTTTCCATCCAACACATCAACAACCACATATAGCTATAAACAAGATGACTTATAAACATGTTTCCAAGACATTAAATGAGGCTATCAAGATGCATAAAGATCATTTATTTCAACCATAAAAGGAATCAATGAAAACATGAAAATCCATAAATGCTTCACCAAACCATTTGAAACTTAAAAACACTTCATCATTCACTTGCCTCAAGTCCAAGCTAGCCAAAACCAAGCCTCTATTCACTTCTATTGCTAAAAGCCAAGCTACAATAAAAAACCCCCAAAACAAACCCTAAAATGGGTCAAACAATGAAATGACAAGGAAACCTTTCAATAATAAAGGTGGAGCTTCTCTAAGGCTATAGGAACACAAATCTAGAAGATGAAGAAGAACACTTACTTGGATGACCTTCAAATGAAGAGAGCTATCTCAAAGGGAGTCTCAAAGTCGATGGATTCTTCTACAAAAGGTATCAAAGTGAAGCTTGCTAGATGAGGAAGAGGTTGGTGATCTCCATTTCGAGTTTGGTGCAAGATTGGTGAGGATTGGAGAAGGAGAAGCAAGAAGAAGAAGGGAAAGTTGCTAGAAAACCCTAGGTCTCTTTCTTGTGCTGGAAAATGAAAATGGAAAAAGAAGGGGAAGGGTCTCCTTTGTTAACAATGAGAGGTTGGGTCCCACAACTTAAGGAACTAATTTGGCTGAAATCATCTCTCTCGGGTCCTCGGATGAATTCGACGAAGAAGGAAGAAATGTTCGTCGAAATATCTAGTTTCCAAAAAGTATATGTTTCGCGGGTTTCGGGAATATCAAGTTTTGGGTACAGATTTGGTGTGAAATGACTGCTTTACCCTCAAGGCTATGAAATCGGGTTTCGAGATCTCAAACGGGGACGGGATCAACATGAAAGTTGTAGGGATCATCAAAACGAGTAAAACGGGATTAAAATCATGAATGTAAAAACCTCCGATAAATCCTCAAACATGTGCAATGTCATGAAAGGGAACCCCCAAAGGGCCCTACTAACACAAAGCAAATCAAAATCCCCAAAACTATATCAAAAGCTATTCCAAACCCAACTTAGCCAAAGACACTAATCAAGCTTAGCACTAACACGCAACTTAATTAGCACTAATCGGGTTCACCCGGGTCGGGGTCTTACATCCTCCACCCCTTAGGGCATTTGGTCCTCCAAATGAAACATAAGACTCACCTCTGGTAGAAGATGTGGGTACTTCTTCTGCACTTGATCTCGTAATTCCCATGTGGCCTCTTCCGGTCCATGATTCTCCCATAATACCTTTACCCACTGAATAGTCCGAGTCCTCAACTCTTGTTCCTTTGTGTCGATGATCTCAACGGGCTTTTCAACATAGGTAGCATCCTCTCTGATCTCTAATGGTTCATACCGGAGTACATGCGAAGGATCGGGAACATACTTCTTCAACATAGACAGATGGAAGACGTTGTGTACACCAGATAGCTCAGGTGGTAAGGCTAATCTATAGGCTACGTCACCAATAAGGCTAATCTATAGGCTACGTCACCAATCTTGCTCACAATGTCATATGGTCCAATGTATAAATATGGCACTGTCACCAGGTCGACCGAGGACTAGCTGTTGGGCATTTTTTGCTATAAATATGAGTTCATTCCTTTGCCAAAAGTTGTGAATTTTAAGGCCCTCCTTGAGGGGTTTTGAGGCAAATCAAAGGGAAATGAACTAAGGGATGAAGGGGATCTTTAGGAAAGGTAAAGCTTGGATTAATGAAGTTAAATCACCAAGTAGGCTCTACTTTCCTTAATCATATGTTTTCATGCTTTGTTTTACTTTTGGTAAATCTTGTGTAGCATGATAAACTATGTATGAGGTGTTGTGTCCTTAACATGTTCTATGTTTTGAGTTGATTTATTGTTTTGGATACATCACCATTTGATTCAATCCAAGTAGTACTTTATTTTTGGTAAATCTAAGTAGATTATGTTAATGAAAGAATCTTTGAAATCATATGTAACATGATTCATATACTTGGTTGAATCTTTGGTTGTTGTTTTTCATCATAAGAAAATCTCTTTCAAATATATCTTATGTTTTGGATTCAACATCTTTACAAATCATATGTAACTTTGTTTTAAAGTTTCACAACTTGCTTTGCATTGATTGGTATATCATATTCAAGTTGTATTTATAATTACATATGATTTGTCCCCTAATTTCAATCAAATATATTTTTATGTTTTATGAGCTACATTGTTGATTTGATTGACATCCCTATGCATCACATGTTTAGAGCTAATTAATATCATACAACTTGTGAATCTTTGACATCATTAACAAGTTGTTACTTTTAACATGTGACTTGCATTCTTTCCTCAATCATAAATGTTTTTATGAGCTAAAACTTTCAAAAGCCTTAGGCATACATTTATGAGCTTTCATTTTCAAAATGATTGAGGACATCACACACACACATCATGTACTTTCATCTTTGCATTCATTGTGTGTGTGTGTGTATTAGATTTTCATTTTCATATCCGCCTATTTTAGAGGCAAATGTATTGAGCTAAATTGAATCTCCATCAAGTGTAATTTAGACACTACTTAGAGAGATAACCAACCATTTGGTTGAAGAGGTTATTGCTTAGCCTAAGAAAAGCATAATGTATAGGTTGATGTTAAGCCTTGAAAAACATCATTGTAAAGGTTATTGCTTAGCCTTGAAAAGCATATTGTAAAGGTTATTGCTTAGCCTATTGAAAAGCATAAATAGTGGAAATCCGGTGGGGTGTTTGATCACAAGCCGGTAGTGGATGTAGGCATTGAGGCCGAACCACTATAAATCCTTGTGTGATGGTGCTTGCTTTGTGGTGATTGTTTTCATTAAGCTTCCGCATTTTGTTTGATAATCATCACTTGTGACTAGTTTGTTTTAAAGAAGTTAAAATTGATTAAAATTGGTCATAATTGAAGCTCACCCTATTCACCCCCCCTCTAGGGTTCGGATCCCTGGACCTTACACCATCAAGGCCATCACTCATCAAAAAGAGCACATGGGTGGCTTCAACATGCTTCCAAAGGGCTGCACGTTAAATTTCAGATCATTCCGACAACGTTTGACCCGACTTTGACGCTCTGAAATCAAAATCAAGGCTACCGGCAGCGGGGCACCCTGGGACCATGACATCCAAAACGGAGCCAATGGATCATCCCAAAATGACTCCAATAGGCTCCCTGTCAAATTCCAAGTCAATCGGACATCGGTTGACCGTAAATTAAAGCGCGGCATCTTCCTCGCGGCAAAATCAAGCCTACTGGCGACGGGACCCAAAACGGCTTCAAAACTCAAACAAAAGCCAATGGTTGGTCCCATCTACTACTCAAGAGGCTTCACATCAAATTTCAGGTCGTTCCGACATCGTTTGACCTAGTTTCGACTCTTGACGGAAAATCGGCTACAAAGTCTTCGGCTTTTTAAAAAAAATAGGAAACTTTGTGCTCCGATTTGTACGGCTTCTCGTCAGGTTTTCTTTAGGAGAATCAAGCCAGTAAATGAGGAGAAATGTCAAGAAAAATACACGAGAAAAAAAATCAAAGAAGACAGAAAAATGGCCAAGAAACGGCGACTGGAAGGGGAAGAATCCCCATGGTCGCCAGCGATCATGGAAATCCGGGTCGCCGGATTTGTCGCCGAGTAGCCCGTTTTCCGCCCTTTCCGCGTTTCAAGAATTTCAGCCTCTGTGGTTTTCCGAAAAAATGATTTTTTATGCTTAAAATCGACTGATCTTCATCACCATCTCGGATCTGCCATCAAGAGCATGAAATCATCATTGATCGCTCCAAGATCACCAACCGGCTGACCAAGAAATTACACTTTCTGTCCGACCGATCGAGAAATCGACAAGACAAATATCACCGGCGCACTCATATCAATCAATGCCTGAAGTTGCTTTGCCATCCGACATCAGATAACATGTGGATTCATTGGCGATCATCACAAGAAGAATTCCAAAAGACGCGGCACGGCCCGCGACTCTTCAAATGCCCCGGCAACCACTTAATGTCGTTAATTGACCTGTTTTATGACAACTTAATGCGGTCATTAACCCATTATTTTGGACGGCCCAATCAAAATCAAGCAAATGGGAGTTACAAATTCAAGTAATCATGGCATTTAAACATGAAACTCCCCTCATTGTGGAGATTAAGGGCTATTAAATGCCCATCATTCTCCATAGGCCAATCACAAGCCAAGAAAAAGGAGTTACAAAATCAAAGAATTAAAACTTATAACTCCTCTCATCATGGAGCATCAATGCCATCAATGCTCATAAACCCACCTTATGGCCACCAAAAGCCTATAAAAACGGGGGTCATTCCATGGAAAAAAAACCTTCGATCCGCCCCATATAAAGTCCAGAAAATTCCGAAGAATTCTCAAAGAAACCCTGCTACTCTGCTGCAGAAACACCATAAGGAGATCGAAGTCCCTTGGGGGGCCACCCCCAAGGTCTCCTCTCTCCTTCTATCCAACATGGCCTAAACGCGGCTCTTCAGCCCGTTTGCTCGCTTTTTTATTGAATATAAGACCTCCCCTTGGTCTTTGTCCTCTAAAAAACTGAGGTCCAAGCCAAACCAAAGAATCAAAGCATCAAGCTTTCTCATCTAAAGGATGATGGCGAAGTCCATACATGACTTGCAACCGTTGATCCGAACGAGTCCCAACAATCTCCTGAGAAGTGAGATACATTTTCTTACTTTTCTATTGTATTTTGTATTCTTTGTAAACAGACAAAAAAAACACATTTCTTGTCTTTCATTATTGATGAGATTTATAAATCGCCTTCTACGGCACCGGCACAAAACCACCCTTCACGGCAAACAAAATGAAATCGACTCTTACGGCATTTAAAAAATTGTGTCTCTTTCTTAAAATATATGTGCAATAGAAAGTTAGAAAGAAGAATTGATTACGTTTCTACTTGTGAAGGTGAATCCCCGGATCACCACTTCAAATTCCAAAGTAGAATAGAAAATCTGGCATACCCGTACAAAAATGTTGATGACTCGCTATTCCTCCTCCGCCATTCTCCCAACAGCCCCAGGGGTGGGAAGGAGAGGACAAAAGGTTGGAGCCCCCATCAAATAGATTTTCAAAACTTTTTGACCCACTTGACTTAGGGATCAAGTACCCATAAGGCTATAAACCACATCCAGGATCCAATCCTTCAAACTCATCAATCATGTACAGCAATAAACTTTATCTAGAAAATAGAAACCAGCAACAATCAAGCAACCAAAAATCTACAATATACAAGGAAGTAGATTATACCTTTGGAGCCCGATAGTGCTCTAATAGAGAAGAAGACAATTAGCTAGAACAAGAACTCTTCTTGTAGCGAATTATGATCTCGAAGACCTTGTTGTCTTTCACACTATGACCCACAATATGATTAGTAACTTTCTAATTCCTTTCCTTTTAGAGTTCAAGTAGGATTAGATCTAATAACTTGGGCTATTATGGGGAGCACTAGGGATTCCATAGAAATCTGGCTCCTACTGGGACACTGCGACCCCACATCTCATGTGCAATCTAGGCCCATAGTTAATTGCAAATAACTCCACTATATAAATGCAATCGCACTCCAGTCTTAGGAATATATTACAAAGAAGACCCTAAACTTCCCTATGACCACAAGCAGGCCCCTCTATCAATATACATCGATCAAGTGGATTAAACATGTCTCTTCCAATCTTAGATCCACATCTTATTATCCTTGAGACTCAATTAATCACAGTAATCATCAGTACCATCTAATTAACTCTTAATCGAGATGGGTGTGAACTTACTATTGATAAATCCATTAATTGGCACAAGGGGATAATGTAGATAGTTTCCATCTTGACCATTAAATGTTCCCACAATCCTAGTACTAATTACCCAAGACACCGAGGTGTTGACCTACAATTGGCCTCACTCATTGGTGACTTAAAGTGAATGAATAGATAGAAACTTGAGTTCATTAATGTCTCAGGATTGGGAGCCTATTGCTAGGAAATTATGGGGGAGGACCTTAAATTTAAGACAATGTTTCATAAGGTGCATCTCATGGTCCTTCAATACATCCAATGTACCAGCACTATGATTCAGAATCTTACATTCTGATGATCGAAACAAATCACACTATTTCATAGTGATCAAAGTGCTGCAACCTTATCAGATGAGATGCCCAGTCTCATCACTGGTTGTGAAGATATTTAAGTATAAGATTTGTGACACATGTCTCCCGTATGTGGATCTCATCCATACACATATATCACATCTAATATACTAATGGGACCCGATTCATCTCAAGAACCATTATGTCATATGTATTGGTTTTTGTGCATAAAGTAATAAAACACCATTCATCTCATGAAAGGAAAGCATGATTATATTGATAAATAAAGAAATTAATCAATTTATTATATCATCTGATTGATTGAGACCATACAAACTAACAATCTCCCACTTGGGCTCAATGCCAGTCAGGGTTACATCTCATGCCCATCCCGTCTACATGCTACTCAAAGACTTTGGTAATCAAAGGCTTAGTAAAGGGATGTACTAGATTGTCCGTAGATGCTATCTTGGTGATTGCAATATCACCTCTCTGCACAATCTCTCTGACCAAGTGATACTTCCCCTGCATGTGCTTTTGGTTCTTATGGCTCCTGGGTTCCTTGGACTGAGCGACTGCCCTGCTGCTGTCACAGTAAACTGTCAGCGGCTGTCAGGCCGTAGGTACCACTCCAAGTTCCATAAGGAATCTTTTGAGCCATACTTCTTTCGTAGCTACTTCACAAGCCGCTACATATTCAGTCTCCGAGGTGGAATCAACGGTACATTACTGTTTAATACTCCTCCAACTGATAGCTCTGCGGCCAAGGATAAACACATAACCAGATGTGGATTTCCTGGAATCCTTGTCTGACATGAAGTTAGAATCTGTGTATCCGACTGGAATCAGCTCATCAATGCCATAAATTAATATGTAATTTCTAGTCATTCTCAAGTATTTCAGAATACATTTTACAGCAGTCCAATGGTCAGGACTTGGGTTAGACTGATATCTGCTGACTAGGCCCTTTGCATGACAGATATTCAGTTTAGTACATAGCATAGCATAAATGAGGCTACCAACAGTCGAAGCATAAGGTATCGACCTCATCTGCTCCTTTTCCTCTGGTGTCTTAGGACACTGATCCCTGGAAAGGTATACTCCATGCCTGAAAGGTGTAATCCCCTTCTTGGAGTCTTACATAGCAAACCGTACCAGCACCTTATCTATAAACGCAACTTAGGATAAGTCAATCATCTAATTCTTCCGGTCTTGATGGAGTCTGATCCATAGGATGTAGTTAGCTTTTCCCAAGTCCTTCATATGAAAAGTCTTAGCTAACCAAACTTTTACCACTGACAACATTCCTATGTCTCTCCCGAGGAGAAAGATGTCGTCGACATACAATACCAGAAAAACAACCCTGCCTCCTTCACTTTTCATATACACACACGACTCATCCGGATTTTGACAAAAACCAAATGACTTGATTGCCTGGTCAAAATGGATGTTCCGGGTTTGGGATGCCTGCTTCAGTCCACAAATGGACTTTTGCAGCTTGCAAATTAGTTGCCGTTGATTTTTAGCTACAAAACCGTTTGGTTGCACCATATAGATGTCTTCCTCAAGATGGCTGTTGAGAAACGCTGTCTTGACATCCATTTTCCAAATCTCGTAATCGAGATGAGCCGCAATGGATAAGAGTATCTGAATGGACTTGAGCATGGCTACCGGCGAGAAGGTTTCCTCATAATTGATACCCTCTTTCTGAGTATACCCTTTCGCAACAAGCATGGCCTTAAAGGTCTCCACTCTTCCATCTGGTCCTCCTTTTTTCTTGTAGACCCACTTGCACCCAATCGGTTTAATATTGGCAGGCAAGTCCACAAGTGTCCAGACCTGATTGGAGTACATGGACTCCATCTTAGCTTTCATAGCATCTTGTCAGCATCCCAAGTCTACATCATTGATTGATTAATTATAGTTACAGGGATCTTGTTCCAGTTCTTCCGGAACTGCCTCATAAGACTCTCCTAAGAACGAGAACCTGTCAGGTGGTCTGAAAATCCTCCCACTACGACGAGGCACTGGTGTAACTACTGGGTCTGATATGGGCAGTTCTTCCTCAAGTTCGGTTATATTTGGATTTGGAATTGATTGCACTTGAATCTCTTCCAAGAATACCTTTTCTAAAGATTTCCAGTCAATCATATAATCTTCCTCCAGAAAAACCGCATTGCTGCTGACCAGCACTTTCTGCTCTCTGGGATTATAGAATAACCAACCTTTAGTTCCTTTAGGATATCCTACAAACGTGCATACTGTTAGGAATTTTGTATATTGCAATTTGATGGATGCATTATCATATTAGCATCATTTGATTTACACACTTATGCATTGATTTATAAAAACTCGAAATCTTGATTTTTTTTCATGCATTGCCTTTAAGATTTGTAAAAGTATCGATTTATGCATGATTTGTTTTTTAAACTTGGATGCATTTGTTTTAGAAAAGAGTTTTATCAAATCAAGCAAGCCATTGGTTTTATAATTTCGAATCTTTTTTGGCTTTTTATGTTTCATGCTTTAAAACCCTTAGAATGATTTAAAACATCTTTTTAAGCTTGATTTAATGGCCCAAAAATACTTTGAAAAATGGATTTTAGGGAATTTTGTTCCCAGGCCAGAAACGCAGTGTACCAGGTCGACCAAGCCAGGCCAGGTCGACCGGGTACACTACCATTGGCCATTTTTCAAACGGTCATTTTTTTTACCGTTGTGAAGGCCAGGTCGACCGGGGGTCATGGGGTCGACTGGGGAAACTAGCCGTTGGATTGTTTTTTCCTATAAAGTCCATTCTATTCCATCCTCTTTGTAGGCTTGATTCATGAACTTTTGAGACCATTTTGAAGCCAAAGAAAGGGGATGAAGTTGGAAAGGCTAGAGGGCTTTTTGGAAATCAAATGCTTGAGTTTTTAAAGGTACATCTTACTAGTTATTTTGATTTCCATTCAAATGAAATCCATGCATGTTCAAATCTTTTGTATTTACATAAATGCATGATTTCTAGCCTTTAAAGAGTTGTTTTGCAAACTCAATATCATCTTTGGTAAATTAGATTGGTTTGCAAACTCTCTTAACTAAATCACATGCATTCTTAGATTTTAATATTCATACAACTTGTGTTAGCTTATTTCTTTAAGTTGTTTGAATCTTTCATGTGATTAGTATTAATCTTCAATCATCATTTTCTAAGCTTTGATTTTAAAATGCATCAAGCATTCATTTAGGAGCTTCATTGTAGAAATTGATTGAAGTAAAGCATTCATACACTTGTGCACACACTTTAGCTTGTTTTAGTGTATGTTTGTAATTTGTTTTACACTTTCTTATTAGCCTATTTAGAGGCAATTCAATTGTGCTTAAATTGTATCTCTTAGAGTGTTCTTTTGTGAAGACACCTTCTTAGAGAAATCATTCTTTTGTAAAGGTTATTGCTTAGCCTAAGAAAAGCATTGTGTAAAGGTTATTGCTTAGCCTAAGAAAAGCATCTTGTAAAGGTTATTGCTTAGCCTAGAAAAGCACATTGAGAGGTTGTTGTTTAGCCTAGAAAAACAACATTGTAAGGGTTATTGCTTAGCCTATTGAAAAGCATAAATAGTGGAAATCCGGTGGGGTGATTGGATCACAAGCTGGTAGTGGATGTAGGCATTGAGGCCGAACCACTATAAATCTTTGTGTAGTGGTGTTTGCTTGTGGTGATTGTTTTATTAGCTTCCGCATATTGTTTGTTTATCATCACATGTGACTAGTTTATCTTAAAGATTTAAAATTGGTCTAAATTGGTCATATTTGTACCACACCCTATTCACCCCCCCTCTAGGGTTAGGATCCCCGGACTTTCACATACTTCCGACTTCGATTCCAGCTTATTCATCTTAACCTTCAGCACGTGTGCCGGACAACCCAAAATGTGTAAATATTGTAGACTAGGCTTTCGCCCGGACCACAACTTCCGGGGAGTCTTAGGTACGAACTTAGATGGTACGAGGTTTAGTATGTACATCCTAGTATCCAAGGCATATCTCCAAAAGGATATAGGTAATCCTGAGAAACTCAACATAGACCTGATCATATCTAAAAGAGTCTGGTTCTTTCATTCTGTTACTCCATTCTGTTGAGGCATTCCAGGAGCAAACAACTGGGATAGAATCCCATTCTCTGATAAGTATCTCATTAATTTAGCAAAGAGATATTCCCCTCCTCAATCTGATCGAAGAGTCTTGATACTCTTACCTAATTGCTTTTCCGTTTCGCTCGAAACTCTTTGAACTTTTCAAAAGCCTCGGACTTGCGGTGCATAAGGTATATGTATCCATATCTTGAGTAATCATCTGTGAAAGTGATGAAGTACTAATATTCTCCTCTGGCTCTGACATTTACGGGTCCACACACATCAGTATGCACTAATTCCAATAAAACTTTGGCCCTATTGCCCTTAGATGAAAATGGTCTTTTGGTCATTTTCCCTTCCAGACAGAACTCGCAAACGGACATTAGTTCTACCACCATTGAAGGCAAGATACCATCTTTCACTAGCCTATCAATCATGTTTAGGTTTATATGACCTAGCATTAGGTGCCAAAGTTGTGTTGGATTAGATGAAGGTGACTTTCTCTTTAATGATGGCCTATTAATTGTTTCGGTATCATGTATCTCATACATTGTGGGAGTTAATAAATAAAGTCCATTAGTTACCTTCCCAGAAAGCACCGTTCCTTTTTATGACAACTTCAGTACCAAAAGTAATAGAATAACTTTTATTCACCAAACTAGAAACTTAAATTAAATTATGTCTTAAAGGCGGTACATATAAAGTGTCTGACAAAACCAATTCATTATCTGAAAAATATAAAGTAATAACTTCCACTGAAACCTCCTCCGTCTTAGCATCAGATCCTAGGTTAACAATCATCTTTCCGTTACTAAGCCTCCTTGTTTCCCTGAACCCCTGCAACGTATTACATATGTGATTAGTTGCACCGGAGTCAACACACCAATATTCTGGAATACTAGTTGCAAAACTAACTTCGAAAATAAGTGACTCAATCATACCTGAGGTTTTTTTCTTAGACAGATAATCTGGACAATTCCTTTTCCATTGTCCTGTCATACCACAATGAAACACTTTCCTTTTGTTCCCGAATCCTTAGCCTTGGCCACACCACCTTTAGGAACATTCTCTACCTTGGGACCCTTCGGAACTGATTTCTTCTTGCCTTTCCGCCCTTTGCCTTTTGGCTTGGACTTGGCAACTGACTTTTCTATCATCAGGGCAGTTCGCTTCTTTTTCATAATCCCCTCAGTCACTACCAGCTGGCTAGAAAGCTCAGCTAAAGTCATATTCATCTTATTCATATTATAATTGACCTTGGAATTATTAAATGAATCTGGCGGCGACTCAAGGATTATATGAATCTACGATTCTGCATCAATCGTAGCCCTCAGTACATCTAACTCATTCAATGAGTCCATCATTTTCAACATGTGGTCCTGTACTGGTGTGACTTCAGCCATCTTGGTGCTTATAAGCACCCTTATAGCAGCCTGCCTAGCAGGCTTGCCATGTTCCACAAACATCTCCTTTAAGTTTGATATAATATCATACGCAGTCTTATAGGATTAACGTTGGTGTTGTAAAACGCTAGACATTGATGCTTGTATGTAACATCTGGCCATCTCATTGTCTTTAGCCCATTTGGTGTAAAGCTCATTTTCTTATTCTGATGCATCCGGGCCAAGCTCATCAAGGAGGGTTTTGGTAAGGACATATTTATATCCTGAAGCAATCAAGACAATATCTAGGTTCCGTTTCCAGTCTACATAGTTGGATCCCACCAACTTATTATGATTGAGGATGGTCGCAAGTGGATTGAAAGTGTTTGAATTCATGCTTGAAATACTGTAGCATAGAACCATACATTCAATTAATGAATTTTAAATGACATTAGGGTTTAGTATTCTACCAATTTTTTGTGGGAATCCTCATAACCACTAAATTCAGAATACATCGGAATCCCAATCTCCGGGGTATGCCTCCTTGGGGAGTGCGAATACCACCTAGATTGGTGCGAATCAAAGTTGATCAAAATTAGGATTAAGACTAACTATCCATGATCCCCTTCATTCATTATTATCTAGGTATCTCATACCAAATAATGAATGACTTCCGATTAGCTTCGGTTTCTAAAATACATGAGGCAAATCCTTGGGGACACTACACCATTATTTTAGTTAAGTGTGACCCACCAACTAGCAGTGCATGACAACCGTTGCGAGCAACTCCTCCTTGGGGAGTGGGCCCAAGCCACGTCTCACCAACACTATCCATAGGAGATCCATATCTAGTAACCAGACAAGTAAAAGCCCTCCGTGGGGAACGACCATTCTCAAGATGGTGCGAGGCTAATACTTTCCTTACAATGGACCTATGGTGGAAAACCATGGGGATTTCTAAATATAAATGCCCCGCTCCCAATTAATATTTTAGAATTGAGGATTTCTTTATAGGTATATGGGCCCACAAATATAGACATCAAATCATCTCCTGATATGACCAATGATTGGTTCCAAGTCAAGCGATTTTAAGGAAAGTCCAATTTCTAAGACTAGTGTTACCAATGGGTCCATCTCACGGGTCCACCAACACTAATTAGAACTCTTTCCAAAAATTAATTTGATTTGACCAATTTTGGAAACTACTATGTTTGGATCAGATTTGGAAACATTCTATAAAAGCAACCATTCACAAATAGAAAGTTCAAAAATAGAAACTAGTCCTCTCCTCCACATGGCCCAAGCGGAATAGACTTTTTAGACTTCTAGACTTTCCAAAAATTTGGGATTCCTCAAACTCTTTGGGCATCTCCAAAACGCTTTTGGTAATCTTTAAATTCTTTGATTAGGAGTCCAACTTCACTTTCTTTCTCCGTCTTAGACATCGTTAGAATTTATAAATTTAGAAAATTACATAAATTCCTATGCCTTGATGATGAGACTTACATGGTAATTTAAACATGGAAATAAAATGGGTATAAGGAAATTCACCATGCCTTGCCCTTTCATGGGAAATCAAGGAAACCATGATGCCCTTTATAAGTTGCCAAAAAAAATCATCAACCATAAATAGAAAGTAAAAGACTTGTGGGACATATGGAGAGGACATAATGACCTGCAAGGTTAGTATCACATACAACCAAATATCTCACAAAACCAGGTTGCCAAATCATAATGGAAAGACAGGATGACAAACGAAAAATTTGGATAAGAAACCAAAACATTTCTGCCTGGGTTCGGCTAACCAAATAAGCTTGTTCGGCTGGCCAAATGGACCAGTTTGGCTTGCCGAATTCACGAACCCAAAATTTTTGGGTTTTCCTAGATTGGCTTCCTGCAGATTCCAAACGATTCCTAATGATCCCAAATACCTTCTAATGACTTCCTACCATCCTTTCATCATAATTAAACCCTTTTATAGCAAACTCAATCAAAATTGATCCTTACATAGCCCTAGCTAGGTCTATCATCTTCGCATCTCATGCAAAGATTAGATCTAGATTACTGATTTAACATGATTACCCCACATCTCATGTGCAATTCGGGCCCAATGTTAATTGCAAATAACTCCATTATATAAATGCAATTGCACTCCATTTGTCGCGACCCCGGACCGGGAATCCGAAGGACGAATCCGGGATCGGGACAATTACATCTGAAATGATGGTGAATAGATAACCACAACATCTGTTTAATAACAACATACGTTTATTTAATTTCCCACAGGTGTCCGCGGTGAGGATATCACAACCATCAATGAACATCTCTTTTTAAGTGCGGAAGCGTGTAGCAAATCAAATAGTCAACCATCCTTGGTCATAAAACAAGATCACAAGTATAAAGATACTGTATCAGAATGAGCAATGATCTATAGCATGTTTACCCAAAGTAAGTTAAAGTTTATACAATTATCATTTAATTACATTTCCCAAAAATAGAGGCCCACCAGGCCAATATAACCAAAATACCAATCCAAAGAATGGTTAGACAGTTTCCCCAAAAAGATAAGTCTCTCATAGCAACCGAAGGTCTACATGACGTCATCAGCACGCCACTCAACTAACTGCTGCGGTTTTACGACCGCCTCCTCGAGCTCCTCCTCGGGATAACTGACAACGGGACCTGAGTACCAAAGAGTAGATCAAACACGACGGTTTGACAAATGGAGGAAAATACAATGACAATACAATAAATACATGAATTTACCTTCAAAACCTGTAAACCTGTTTAAATAACAATTTCTATGAACGAGATAAAACATTTATTCAATTACAAGGATGCAATGTAAAACATGTAAGGTGACCAAGGAAACGGGAAACAAGCAAGATGGCTATCACACGAAGCTAAGTCCTCTATCACTAAGGTGATAGAGCAAAACTAGGCACTGATCTCAGTCACTCGAGGTGAGGAGAAACAGTGGATCTCATATAAATACATATACATATACATATACTATATATGACCAAGGTAGCGAGCCGGGCATCGGGGACCACAATAGCAATCTGCGGCATCGGGACAAGACCACGGTAATGACCGGGTAGCGGGATCCAAACTGCAGCTGGCAGGATAAGAGGGGGATCTCCAAGTCGGTGGATCAGACCAACATGGTTATCCAAGCTTAGTGGTGCCGACTCATAGGTCAAATACAATCGAGACATATGCAAGTAAATCGAGTACAAATACATAAACAAACGGGCAAGACGGGGGTGCTCAAGGGCACACTGTCATATCATGTGGTGCAATGCACTTCAAGACAAGTAATTATTTCAAGTGTAATTCAATACTTTCGGGAAAACAAGGCATGTAGTATAAATCTAGGGAACAATGAAATACTATAGAGCTTTTGAAATCTCAAGACAAGTATCGGGGTTCAAAACTAGTTCAAGGTGAATACCCCGTATGTCGATCTGATAAAAACTTGGTACTCTTTGAGTTTGGGGACATTCCGGGCTCCTTATACACTTTGAATTTTCAAAACTTCGAATGACATCTTCATGATATGGTTTCTTTCTCGAATGGCCTCATACAACGCCTAGTGAATCTCCTTTGATCGACAAAGCTCAGCGCTCGAGCGAACCGGAGAGTTCGCTCGAGCGAGGAGCTCTCCGAAACCTGGGAAATTTTGGTCACCTGGCGGTTAGCCGCGGCTGGGATGGGCGGCTAGCCGCTGGCTGACCGCGGCTGGGCTGCAAAAATGCAGCTTACTGGAAAGCTAACCGCCAAGGTGCGGTCAGCTGGCGGTTAGCCGCCGCTGGGATGGGCGGCTAGCCGCAGGCTAACCGTGGAGCTAACTGAGTTTCAGGTGGAGAAGCGTGCTCTCTGGAAAAGCCACCGTGATATTTCGGCTAGCTGGCGGTTAGCCGCTAGTCACCAGGCGGCTAGCCGCCAGGTGACCGCTGGCTGACCGCCAGGTGCGGGAAACACCCACTGTATCCAGATTTATGCCCTTTCTCCCCCTCAAAACCATTCTCACCACTTCCACTTAGTCCCTGCAATGTAACTGAGCTAGGAGCTCCTCCAATGCACCTATCTATGCCTCTCCCAAAACTCCAATATGTGATCATTCATCACCTCATTCTTCCACATCAAGTCCAATACAAAGGAAGGAGGAAGGAAACTATTTCACAAACATTCATTTAGGATATAACCAAAAGACAATAAATGCTAAACCAACATGTTTACAAAACATTAAATGACTTAGCCAATATGCATTCAAGCATTCATTTCAAAAATAAATGCAAGCCAATAAATATGAGTGAAATGACAAGTCAACCACATTCCTCATGAAAACCATTGAAAGCTCATAAAAATCAAGTAATCCACTTGACTTGTGTCTTCAAATCAAGAAATCAAACTCCTATACTCTTCCAAGCCAAAGATCCAAGCTATAACAAAAATCCCCCAAAACAAACCCTAAAATGGGTCAAAACAAGAAATAGGAAGGGAAACTTTACAATAATGGAAATGAAGCTTCTCTAAGGCTAGAAGAATGCAAATCTAGAAGAAGGGAAGGATTACTTACTTGTAAGGTCCTCTAATGGCAATGGTAAGCTCAAAGAAAGTCTTGGAATGGAGGGTTTTCTTCACAAATGGTATCAATAGAGAGCCACGGTGAAGAGGAAGAAGAAGATGATCTCCATTTCTTGATTGATGCAAGTTTGGTGTGGATTGGAGGTGGAGAGAGCAAGATGAAGAAGAAAAGTTGCCAAATGCAAACCCTAGGTTCTTTTTGTGCTGGAAAAAGGGAATGGGAAGATGGGTTCTCCTCATATGGCAAATGGGAATGGGTCCCACTACTAAAGACATTCAAGGGCTGAAATCTTCTCTTTCGGGGCTTCTAATGAATTCGACGAAGAAGAAAGAAATGATCGCCGAAATATCTAGTTTCCAAAAAGTCTATGTTTCGCGGGTTTCGGGAATATCAATTTTTTGGGTACAGATTTAGTGCACAATGACTGTTTTGCCCTCAAGGCTATGAAATCGGGTTTCGGGATCTCGAACGGGGACATGATCAACGTGAAAGTTGTAGGGCTTAACAATACGAATAAAACGAGATTAAAACAATGAATGCAAAAATCTCCGATAAATCGTCAGACATATGCAATGTCAAGAAAAGGAACCCCCAAAGGGCCCTACTAACCCAAAGCAATCAAAATTCCCCAAAACTATATCAAAAGCTATTCCAAACCCAACTTAGCCAGAATCACTAATCAAGCTTAGAACTAATACGCCACTTAATTAGTACTAATCGGGTTCTGTCGGGTCGGGGTCTTACACCATTCTTAGGAATAAATTACAAAGAAGACCATAAACTTCCTTATGAGCACAAGTAGGCTCCTCTATCAATATCCATGGATCAATTGGATTAAACCTGCCCCTTCCAATCTTAGATCCACTTATTATTATTATCTTTAAGACCCAATTAATCACAATAATCATCAGTACCATCTAATTAACTCTTAATCGTGATGGGTGTGCACTTATTAATGATAAATCCATTAATTAGCACAAGGGATAATATAGATAGATTCCATCTTGATCATTGAATGTTCCCACGGTCCTTTTACTAATTACACAAGACACCGAGGTGTTGGCCTCACTCATTGGTGACTTAAAGTAAATGAATAGATAGAAACTTGAGTTCATTAATGTCTCAGGATTGAGAGCCTATTGCTAGGGAATTATGAGGGCAGACCTTAAAGTTAAGACAATGTTTCATAAGGTGCTTCTCATGGTCCTTCAATACATCCAATGTATCAGTACTATGATCTAGAATCTTACATTCTGATGATCGAGACAAATCACACTATCTCATAGTGATCAAAGTGTTGCAACCTTATCATATGAGATGCCCAATCTGATCCTTGGTTGTGAAGATATTTAAGTATAAGATTTATGACACATGTCTCCCATATGTGGATCTCATCCATACACATATATCACATCTAATATACTAATGGGACCTAGTTCATCTCATGAACCATTAAGTCATATTTATTGGTTTTTGTGCATAAAGGAATAAAACACCATTCTTCTCATGAAAGGAAAGCATGATTATATTGATAAATGAAGAAATTAATCAATTTATTACATCATCTGATGGATTGAGACATACAAACTAACAACGGTAACACATGATGCCAATCAAAAGTTGCTTCCAATCGCCTTCGCATTTGCGGAAGCTGAACGCCGTGACAGCTGGGAGTGGTTCCTTGCTAATTTGTTCATATCGCTAAGGGAGTCGGCCAACTTGACTATTGTTTCAGACCGTCAGAAGGACCTCATTCCATTACTGAAGAACACCATACCATCCACATTTCACTGTTACTGTTGTCATCACATTATTGAAAACATCAAGGCTGCTTTTAGTGATGGGGCAATCGTGATGAAATTC
This sequence comes from Cinnamomum chago, assembly GCA_038049695.1. Lineage (NCBI taxonomy): Eukaryota > Viridiplantae > Streptophyta > Magnoliopsida > Laurales > Lauraceae > Cinnamomum > Cinnamomum chago. The sequence goes on along the minus strand of CP142453.1, from coordinate 87,655,543 downwards.
TGGCGGGCAGCAAAGTCGTATAGGCCTTATGAGTACAAGGCTTACATGACGGATATACGTGCAGTAAGCCAAGAGGCGTTCAATTACATTGATGCAATTGGGCGGCAACGTTGGGCGAATGCATATGCAGAAGGCCGTCAGTATGACATGCTTACTAGCAACGCGACCAAGTGCACTAACAGCCTCTTAAGAGACACAAGAGTCCTTCCCATCACGAAGCGGGTAGAGGAAATATGTGCCAAGTTAATGGAGTTCTATCAGAAGCGACACCTCCTATCTCAAAGCATAACAACTCGCCTAACTCCTTATGCGGAGAAACTTCTGAGCCAAGAAATGGAGGATGCTCGCCGAGTGCACGTTCGAATAGCTGGGCTCGTTGAATTTCAGGTTCGATCTGCGGAGTACGTGGTCGTAGTTGACCTCGAACGAAAAACCTGCACATGTCGGAAATGGCAACTATTGGGCATCCCGTGTTGTCCCGCATTGGCTTCAATGAAGGTCAGAAATTACGATCCATATGCATTCTGTGAGCATTGGAATTTGTCAAGCACGTACAGTACGTCGTACAATGAAGTCCTACATGCTACTCGTGAAATCAAGCAATGAGAGCACACTGGTGACGTTAGGGTTCTTCCACCGAGAGCCACTAAATAGCCCAGACATCCAAAGAGGAACATGATCTGTATCGAAGATCGTGGTCACCAGAAAAGGGTCGCGACATGTTCAAATTGCAAAGGGAAAGGGCATAACCATGGAGGGTGTCACAATCCTCCAGTAAGCAGTTGATGGACGTAGGTGGAAGTTTTTGGGTGGACTAAGATGATGCATATAGTCCCATTCTAAATATGAACAGTTGTAAGTAAGAACATTCAGTCTGGGATTTTTTTGGGTTGTTCAAAACCTGCATATAGCTCTATTGTAACTAAGAATAGTTGGAAGTAAGAACAGAAGAGCATGGATTTTTTTGCGGGCTCTTGCATGATGTATATAGTTCCATTGTAAGTGAAAACAACTCTAAGTAAGAACAGTTGTGAGGAAATTTTTTGGGGTATTAGATGATGCATATAGTCTTATTAAAAGTGAAAATCTCTGTATAGGCATTTTGTATGGCCGTCCTGTTATGTAAATGGATCTTGGAAATATTGGAAACATAGCACAGTATTTTGTATGGTCGTCCTGTCATAGTCCTGAAAGTCCTGGGATCCTAACCCTAGAGGGGGGGGGGGGTGAATAGGGTGAGCTACAATAAGTGACCAATCTAGACCAATTTTAACTTCTTAAAATAAACTAGTCACAAATGATGATTTATCAAACAAGATGTGGAAGCTAATATAAACAATCACCACAAGCATACACCACAACACAAAGGTTTATAGTGGTTCGGCCTCAATGCCTACATCCACTACCGGCTTGTGATCCAATCACCCCACCAGATTTCCACTATTTATGCTTTTCAATAGGCTAAGCAATAGCCTTTACAATGTTGTTTTTCTAGGCTAAACAACAACCTTCACAAGATGCTTTTCTAGGCTAAGCAATAACCTTTACACAATGCTTTTCTTAGGCTAAGCAATAACCTTTACAAATGAGAGTTTTCTCAAAGAATGTGTCTATGCAAAAACACTCCATGAGATACAATTAAAGCTCAATATATTTGCCTGTAAAATAGGCGGATAGGAAAGTGAAAAACTAACTCACACAAACACTAAATGAATGCAAATGTGTATGCTCATGATGTGTGTGTGTGACAACTTCAATCAAGTTAAAAACAAGGATCAATTAATATATGCTCAAAGCATTTAAAAGTTTAAGGCACATAAAAGATTTGATTGAAGTTTAATGCAAATCACATGTATGAAAATTAACTTGTTAATGATATGAAAATCAAAAACTCACAAGTTGTATGAAAATGACTAACTTAGAACGTGTGATGCATGTGCAATGTTGTTTTCAAAACCACAAATTAATTTAACTAAAGTTCAAATGAATGAAAACAACAAATGAAGATTCAACCAAGTAAAAGACAAATGCTATAAAAGAAAAACAAAGATTTTGTCTAAGCATGATTAAGAAAGATCTTAAAACTACTTGGATTGAAAACAAAGTGAAGAATCCAATCTTAATTAGATCGAAGATTAAGAGAAGAATGGATTCAACACATCATAGTTATAATGCTAAAAATCATTTACCAATAATTTAAACAAAGCATATAACATATGATTAAGAGAGGTAGAGCTTACTTAGAGATTTAACTACATTAATCCAAGCTTTAGCTCTCCAAATGACCCTTTGGTCTCTCTTAGTTCATCCCCTTTATCTTGTCTCAATACACCTCAAAGAAGGCTTAAAAATCTCCAACATTGACAAAGGAATGAACCGTTTGACAGGAGCCTAACGGCTCTTTCCCGGTCGACCGCACCCACTGCGGGTCGACCTGGGCCTGGGACCAATTTCCCCCAAAATTGCATATTTTAAGGTATTTCTTTGTGGGGATTTTTGGGCCACTAAATCAAGCTTGGAAACATGTTTTAAATCAAACTAAGTGGTTTAAAAACATGAAACACAAAAAGCCTAAAATGATTTGAAAGATTTAAAACATAGGCTTGCTTGATTTGATAAAACTCTTTCCAAATTAATTGCATCCAAGTTTAAGAACCAAAACATGCATAAATCAAGATTTCTTCGAGTCTAAAAACCAATGCATGTGTAAATCAAGATTTCAAGATTTTCTAAAACAATGCAAATGTGTGTAAATCAAATGATGCTAGAATGATAATGCATCCATCAAATTGCAATCTACAAAATTCCTAACAATCTCCCCCTTTGCAATTTGATGGCAACTCACTCACCACTAAATATTACACACTAAGTCTTCAGCTCCCCCTAAGCTGGACAACTCTTGAAATCTCTTGGATGCTCCTTCTCTTAGGTTGGGCTCTTGGTTCCTTTTCTTCATTCTTCTTGATGCTTGGAGCTTGATCATTCTTCAAGCTTTCTTTTCATCTTTCCTTCTTTAGCCAAGCATCTTCTTTAGCTCCCAAGCTTTCTTTCTTTTATTAGCTCTCCCCCTTTGACCATACCTCTCTCTCCCTTTGGCAAGATATGCACTCTCCCCCCCTGTAGAAGATCATACAACATCTCCCCTTAGGAAGCTTGGACATTCTCTTCCCCTTTAGAGAACTTGAATGCTCTCTCCCCCTTTGACATTAAATTGCAAAGGTACCTACACACATGAAACAAGGAAAATACCTTTTAGTAGCACCTGTTAACAAAAGAACTCGAAAATGAAATACATAACATGTTATCATGTGTGGAATAAGACTCTAAGGGTTCAAAGGCAATCCAAGGGTCAATTTGATCAAAACTAATACTTCCTATGAAGGTTTACACTCCCCCTCAATCCATTCTCTCCTTTTGTCAATATGTTGACAAAGATATAATTATTTGGTTCAAGAAGAAGATGGTTTTACCAATTGATGGTCAATTTCAAGAGAAGGATTAGATTCGTTTAACTATAAAGCTCAATATGATCAAATTACCAAAAGAGAGCAAGGTCAAGGAGAAAAGCAATCATGGATACCAATTGGAAAAACAAACCATACCAATTGAGATTCAAAGATAAATCTATTAAAACAATCACTCTAAAATGGATTTAAAAATATAACTATTAGGAAAAATCCAAATTAGAGCTATCCATGATGAAATGAGGTTTATTAAACATAGCATCAAATAATTTAACTATGAAAATCATATGCTATGAAAGTTTTGAAATCATTTCATTCAATCAATAAATATGACTATTAATGTGCAAGAATGAGTGAAATGAAATTCAAATATGAAGCCAACCTCAACTAATAACCAACCAAGATTATGAATACATAAACATGGTGGTCATGAGATTTACCTATAAGAGCAAGAGAGGTGGCAAACATGAAAATTATGATGCTAATGGTGTGTGACATGGAACAAATATATTACTATCAAGTTCAATCCAATGTACATAAGGTCTATCACATTCACAAGAAATCAAACCAATTGAAATCAATTGAATTTGACAACATGATTAAGATCAAGAATGTGACAAACACAAAATTCCATCAAGCATTATAAATAGATATTCATCCCTTTTAATTATATAACTAATGAGCATAGTGATGAACAAGATAAATTGCAATGCAAAAGGATATAACTTTGAAATGCATGCAATTTTCAAAGTGACTAAATCATATGAATTCAACATTTAAGATATCCATCAAACATATAGAAATACAAGGAATGGATTTCAAAGAGTTTCATATGATCAAGATCACTACTATGAAGTTGAAACATGTATAAGGATGACATCACATAGAGAATATACATGAATCAACATCATAACCATCCAAAAAGAAATGACTAGAAGGCATAGAGGATGGATTTGAGTTCTAGTATGGTTTCTACAAATATGACTAATATCACAACCATACATGGAACAAAATGACATTTGCATATAGAAAGAATGTAAACAAGCAAGCAAATATGCAAACAATATTCATTTCCATTTCTAAGATGATGTAACTAAAAGAAAAAGGAAATGAGAATCATGGAACATGCTTTGATGATTATAACTAATGATGATTTAGAGCATTTCCATTCATACAATCTTCAAATCATTTCAATAAACAAAATCCAACAATAAGCATAAAAAAAATGACTTTGAAGAACAATTTTCAACATTGTATTTTTAAAAGATATAGCTTAAATGAAACACATACAAGTTGATTTTTTAAAATAATGATTTTCCATATCAAAGTATAACTTAGAAATCCATGGAAAAACTTAAATTGCTTCAAATCATTTGTTCAAATAATCTTACTATGACATCTACACAAATGATTTTGCAATAACAATTGATCATGAATAATCTAGGTATGAAAGCTTTTGAAATCACAATCAATTGATCATGTATAGAAATGCAATGCAAGTCATATAACTAAATGTGAGCAAAAAGCAAAACTAACATGATGAAATTATAATCAAATGATTTTGAAAACCATGATATGCAACTAGAAATGTACATGAAGACAAAATCAAATGATCATAAAGAAACAATGCATTTTAATAAATGTAACTATCAAAGAACAAAATGCAAATGTATCATGACCAACAATATGATTTAACTATAAGGGCCTGTTTGGATGTATGGTGAATTGAAGTGAAGTGAGGTGAAGCATCAAATCAAGAGAGAATAAAATATAAGGTGTTATGATGATGTTTTATTTTTAGTTGTTTGGTATAGAATCTTTTTTACTTTTTGTATAGAAAAGTGGAGTTTTTTTGTCTTTTAGTGGGAAAAAGAGGTTGTTTTTTTGACTTTTTTTGAAAAAGATGGAGGGAATGTTGAAATTGTATACTTTTGATATGACCCTTGTCAATTCTTGTCTGGATTCACTTCACTTCACTTTAACTTAGTTAAGTGCCAAACACGCCCTAAAGAATAGCTTGGTCAAGGAGGTTCAAGGCCTTAAGGTTTGTCCAAGTATCTAACTTTAGGAATCCACCTAAGGTCTTGAGAGGGTTGAACTTTGAGGTCTAGTTTGGAAGTCTCACCAACTATAGGAGATTTGACTTGATAAATTTTCAATTTGAACTTATCACCATGATATTTAGATTTTACTAAATTTAGCTTAGATTGGTGATTAGTCTTTTGAAGTTGGTGAGTTTGTTTCTTAGGGGATTTGTTCATTTTTCTTTTCTTCTTATATTCTCCCTTTATTTGACTTTTGAGTTTTAAATTTAACTTTGTTACTTTCTTCAAAAATTCTTTCATGGGTTGATATAAGGGAGATAGGTTGAGAAGCTTTTTGTTTATAGATTCTTTTAAACTTGGTTTAACTTGTTTAAACTTTTTAGAATCTATTTTAGGAGACTCCATTTTAATTGATTTAACTTGTTTAATCTTTTTGGAGTCTTCGTTGTTTTTTAGTGTCTTACCCTTCATAGATTTAGATTCTACCTTTTTGGGTTCAAAGATGGGTTTAGACACATGGCTTCTTCTTAGTTTGCACTCAAACCTAAAATGCCCTTCAATGCCACAATAAATACATTTAGTTTTGGGCAAAGGAGAAAAAGTGCAAGAGAGAGAGGACTCACCTTTCACAAAAGTGTTGGTGAATTTAGGGTCATGTGTAGTATACTTATCAAAACCAAGACTTGTCCTATCTCCATGAGGTTTACCCAATTTAAACAACTTTTCAAGTCTCTCTTCACTTTGGGTAAACTTGCACTCATACTTTTGTTTATATCCTTCAAGTTGAGTGACTTTGGTTATAAGGATTGAATTTTCATTTTCGACTTTTAAAAGATCATTTTCAATTTCCTTATATTTGATTAGCTCTTCATTGGCAAGTTTTAGTTCATTAACAACATTAGATCCAAGTTCTAAGGTTTTTAACTTACTTTGAACATTTGACATGTTTTCCATGGAAATTGTCAACTTGGATTCTAAATTGATAAAGTCTTTGTCTTGCCTTTTTAATAGATCTCTTAGGTTTAAATTTTCCTTTTTAAGGTCATCATTTCCTATCTTTAATTCATTTAGTTCATCTTTGATATTAGATAGGTTATTTAAAGAGATCATGAACTTAGAGTCTAGAAATTTAGTACTTCTTCTTTCTCTCTAAGTTAATCTTTAGCAGAGACTAATTCTTTGTTTAGCCTTTTAGATTCTTCTCTTAAACTTATATTCTTCTTGTTAAGCTTTAACGATAATGTATATAATTCTTCATAGGCTTGTTGAAGATCATCTTCATTTTCATCATATTCTTCTTCTTCATTTAATTCACATTGAGATTCATTTATTTGAATGTTTGAATCTCCAATAGATGGAAGAATGAGAGGTCTAGGAGAATCTACACAAAAGTCTAAACAATCTAGCTTAGTGGAATCCATACCAAAGATATTCATTGAAACACAAATCTAGGGTTATAAACTCTAGGTTTTTACACCTAATCAAGAGTTCCAAACACTTAATCCTAAAAGATAGAGCACGAGGCTCTAATACCAATTGAAAGTCCTGGGATCCTAATCCTAGAGGGGGGGGGGGGGGTTGAATAGGGTGAGCTACAATAAGTGACCAATCTAGACCAATTTTAACTTCTTAAAATAAACTAGTCACAAATGATGATTTATCAAACAAGATGCGGAAGCTAATATAAACAATCACCACAGGCATATACCACAACACAAAGGTTTATAGTGGTTCGGCCTCAATGCCTACATCCACTACCGGCTTGTGATCCAATCACCCCACCAGATTTCCACTATTTATGCTTTTCAATAGGCTAAGCAATAACCTTTCCAATGTTGTTTTTCTAGGCTAAACAACAACCTTCACAAGATGCTTTTCTAGGCTAAGCAATAACCTTTACACAATGCTTTTCTTAGGCTAAGCAATAACCTTTACAAATGAGAGTTTTCTCAAAGAATGTGTCTATGCAAAAACACTCCATGAGATACAATTAAAGCTCAACATATTTGCCTCTAAAATAGGCGGATAGGAAAGTGAAAAACTAACTCACACAAACACTAAATGAATGCAATTGTGTATGCTCATGATGTGTGTGTGTGACAACTTCAATCAAGTTAAAAACAAGGCTCAATTAATATATGCTCAAAGCATTTAAAAGTTTAAGGCACATAAAAGATTTGATTGAAGTTTAATGCAAATCACATGTATGAAAATTAACTTGTTAATGATATGAAAATCAAAGACTCACAAGTTGTATGGAAATGACTAACTTAGAACGTGTGATGCATGTGCAATGTTATTTTCAAAACCACAAATTAATTTAACTAAAGTTCAAATGAATGAAAACAACAAATGAAGATTCAACCAAGTAAAAGACCCATGCTATAAAAGAAAAACAAAGATTTTGTCTAAGCATGATTAAGAAAGATTTTAAAATTACTTGGATTGAAAACAAAGTGAAGAATCCAATCTTAATTAGATCAAAGATTAAGAGAAGAATGGATTCAACACATCATAGTTATAATGCTAAAAATCATTTACCAATAATTTAAACAAAGCATATAACATATGATTAAGAGAGGTAGAGCTTACTTAGAGATTTAACTTCATTAATCCAAGCTTTAGCTCTCCAAATGACCCTTTGGTCTCTCTTAGTTCATCCCCTTTATCTTGTCTCAATACACCTCAAAGAAGGCTTAAAAATCTCCAACATTGACAAAGGAATGAACTTCATTTTATAGCCCAAAACAGCCCAACGGCTAGTCCCCGGTCGACCCCATGACTCCCGGGTTGCCTGGTATACACAACGTTAAAAAAACATACCATTTGACAGGAGCCTAACGGCTCTTTCCCGGTCGACCGCGCCCACTGCTGGTCGACCTGGGCCTGGGACCAATTTCCCCCAAAATTGCATATTTCAAGGTATTTCTTTGTGGGGATTTTTGGGCCACTAAATCAAGCTTGGAAACATGTTTTAAATCAAACTAACTGGTTTAAAAACATGAAACACAAAAAGCCTAAAATGATTTGAAAGATTTAAAACATAAGCTTGCTTGATTTGATAAAACTCTTTCCAAATTAATTGCATCCAAGTTAAAAAACCAAAACATGCATAAATCAAGATTTCTACAAGTCTAAAAACCAATGCATGTGTAAATCAAGATTTCAAGATTTTCTAAAACAATGCAAATGTGTGTAAATCAAATGATGCTAGAATGATAATGCATCCATCAAATTGCAATCTACAAAATTCCTAACAAGTCCCATTTGGTTTGGATGTGGATCTACTTTAGTGGCACTGAAATGGTGGTTTTTACAGCTCCTGTTACTCATTATTTGTTCTTAAAATATCTGTAAAATGTTAATGTAAATGATGGTTTCACCTAGGTTCTTGTGATCTAGATTACATGTAAATTTACATGAAAGGGCAGACTAGCATGTGTCGTAAATCTTACACCAGATTCAAAGTTAACCAAGGTTCTTGTTAACAAAAATAGTTAATATCAACTATTTTTATTGTCGATATCGACAATATAACCGAAAGACAGTTTTCCCTGCATCCCAGTTATGGTGACAGTAATGGTCAAAATTGACCATTCCAGTAGTCAATATCGACCATATAAATGAAAGACATTTTTCCCTGCATAGTCGATATCGACCATGTAACTAAAATGCATTTTTCCCTGCATGGTCAATATTGACCATTTTAATAGTCGATATCGACCAATTTTAGGTTGGAAGAAAAAGGAAATAGAAGATCAGTCTACAGATGCAGTGTTTAGAGTGACAAACCCTATAAAATAACCCATTCCTTGATTATTAAAGAAAGCTCACATGATTCATCAGCATCTGTAGAGAATGTACATGCTGAGTACACAAATTCTAAACAAAAAATACTCCATAACATGAAACAAAACTATACACAGAGTCTAAACCAAAATACTCCATAACATGAGACAAAACATTACACAGGACTCCATTCTTGATCAAAGCTAAAAATTCATCCTTGCACAATTGTACACAGAAGTAAAAAACGATAACAATAAAACTATTTACAAAAGTTCATTTTAATTGGACAGTGTCATGCATCCCACACAAAGAGGTCCACAAAATTATTCCGCAAAAGATGCACATTGATCATCAGTCGAAGTGAAGCACAGACCAGCATCTGCCCATCACTCAGCAACCTCATCTTGATGGGGAGTCTGTCAATTCAATCAAGCCTGGCCTGTCGCCATTCAATCGCCAACTCCTCTTAAAGATCACTGCAATGATTTTGCTTCGAAAGTCTGGGATGTGAGACTGACTGAATTTAAAGGGCAGTCAGTGCACATAGTGAGCAGCGAAGGCCATTACAAATGCTCCACAGTCATTACAATTTTCCTGACGAGGGATGTCTGTCCTCTCAAGCCATGACCACATAAATGGGTCGTTCCAACCGAAGTGACTGTACCTCCCGTTCAACAATCCTATCTAGCAATGTACAAACAAAATGAGCGCTTCAATATATCTTTCATGAAAGAAAACTATCTTGTGCTTCTTGAAGAAACATAGAGAAACACAAGCTCAACAAAGTGAGATGATTAACATACAAATTTTTCAGCATGTTTCATTGATCGATGATCTTTATACATGCTGTTGTAGAACTCCCACCTCTTTTCATCAATGTACCCGACCAGTAGGGTGAAATGAGAACTGTGGCAGACAATGAAGACAAGTGTGTGCATTTCGTTCGCATCCCACACCCCGGACCGAGACCCGGGTCCACGACACGTGTTACAGTTATGGTTTCCCACAGGTTCCCACGGTGAGGATCCCAAGTATGGAGACTAACTCACACGATCATGGTTTGTGAAAGCGTGTAGCAAATCGCATCAAGACAAGGCATACATATTTCTATTACATGAGTAAACATCAAGACACAATATCAGAGGAAGAAATGAAAACCTAGCATTCCCATCATGATTCAAGTTTGAAAGTTAATTAAAAGTAAGTTAAGTTTGTTACATCCCCAAATAAAAGGCCTACAAAGGCCAATACATTCCTAAAGTTTAAACAAGACACCCATCAAAATGAAACTATTCTCATGTTCCCGCCCGACGTCTAGAAAACGTCGTTGGACTGCCACTCTCGAGCTGGGGGTGGCTCAATAGCCTACTCCTGGCACTCATCCTCAAAGGCAACGTCGCCTGCACCTAGGCACCATAACAACAAGCATCAAACACAGCGGTTTAGCAAGTAATCAATTTAGGCATGAGTATAGAACAATTGAAGTTTGAAGAAACAATGTTAAAAATCACTTTCTGAATGTAAAATAGTTTATGACTAAGCTATATTTTAAATACACAAAACTAACATGAATACATATAATATCATGAATAGTTAACTCATATTAAGACCATCCTTTATCCATCATACATGATGATAAGAGTAAGCACACATGACAAGCACAACACACAAAACACGATCCCACGCCACACTAGGAGACGAGGAGGCCGGCCGCGGAACCGGAACACGACACGATGTGTAATATAATACACGATCAATCTGTAGATAGTCCACATGTTTAAGGACCCCCGGACAATGGATCAGACTGAGGGGGCAGTCCAAGCTTAGTGGTGTTCACTTGAATTTTTGAATGCACAAAACACAGTGATACACATTCTAAACAGGTCGAAAATTAAGGGGAAGATTACTTGTCAAAACAAGGCAAGACACGGCTAGCAAAATAACATCAGTTATATGCATATTGAACTTAGGAAGAGATCCCCCTTTTTTATTCTTGGAATGAATCTTCAAATGAGCTTATACTTGAAATTCAAAAACAAGTACATCACGATATACATTGTTTCAAAACTAAAGTTCCAAACAAGCTTGTCAAGAACATGTTAAGACCCTTCATTTGACCCAGTGTATTGGAAACCCAAATGTAGGGATTTAAAAGTAAATGGGTGCCCCCGAGGCTAGAGAACATTTCAGATTTCGAATGCACAATATCAAGCTAAAGGCATGTTAACATGTTCTGTTTTTCATTCTTATAGAAATCCTTAAAAAACAGATCATTTTGCCATTTCGATCAGCTCCCGATCACTTGTCGGCTAGCCGAGGTGGGGTATGTCGGCTAACCGCCAGCTGACCGACGGTTGACTGCCTGAATCCAAATAAAAAAATATAGCATTCTGGAAAAGGAACCGAACTGAAGGTCTGTTGGTTGTCGGTTAGCCGAGATGGGTAGTTAGGCTAGCCGACAGTTGACGGTCCTGTATGGGCAGTTATGTTCAGGTTCAGATTTTTTTCTCCTTTCTTCTTCACATTTCCCTTCCTTTCATTCTTAAACAACATTTACACTTCCAGAACCTACAATACTTTCAAGAGAGCCAATTTCCAACATTTTCTAAACACAACTTCTCCAAATTTCATCAAAAGAAACCAGGTTACAAAATAAGAAATGGAGCTTCAATTCAAAACAAAAATCTAGAATTTTTGGAGTAAATAAACTCACATGAATATGGAGAAAATGAAACCACACTAAGCTTAATTGACAAACAGTAACATTTGAAAGCTTATTGAACATAACCAAAGCATTTTTCAAACAACATATCCAAATATCTTGCATGCACAATAATAATAAAAGGATCACTTGCCTTAGACCAAAAAACTGAAACCCAAAACCTCCTCAAGGATACCACTCAAGAGCTGAACCAAGATCTACAAAACTCCCTAAGAAAACACCTCAAAACCAACAAATTTTGATAGATAAGAACCCATTTCAAAATGGGTGTTGCATGTTAGAAAAACAAGCTCCTTAGGAGTTCAAAAGACTTTATTGAAGAGAATGAGAGAGGCTCTTACCTCTAGCTACCCAACCAAGAAGAGAATAGTTCGATCGAGATGGAAAGGTTGTAGGATTTTTGGCCAAGGATGACCAGCTGAAGCTTGAAGGAAGAGGAAGAAAATAATGTGCTCAAATCTTAATTTGGAAGCCAAGAAGTGAGGCATGCAAGGGAAGAAAGAATGGAGAAAAAAGTGGTGGTTCTCTGCAGGTTTTTCCTTGAGTTTCAGAAACAGAGAGAGTGGGTTTGAAAATGGGAAATGTGAGTGAGGAAGAAGAGAGGTTTAAGTGACTTGAAGGTGGGGCCCATCAGGTTTAGATCTTGTGCTGACAAAAACATGGTCTCGCGGGCCTCGGATGTAATCGATGAAGAAGGATGAAATGATCCTTGAAAAATTTAGTTTCCGAAAAGTATAAATTTGATATGGTTTTGAGATTTAAAAATTTGTGTCCAGATTTGAGTGTGAAATGTCAATTTTACCATTTTAGGCCAAAACTTGGGTTTTTGGACTTCAAACACAGATAGGATGAATACAAAAGTTGTGGAAAATAACAAAACTATTCAAATGAAATCGAAACCACCGTTAAAGGTGGAAAACCAGAATTAACCTCCCATACTTGCAAGTGCACTCAGGTCTCCCTGAGCATGTTTGACTAAAACTAAACGTTCTCGAAATTTCCAAAGCTATGTCCAAGACTAAAACCAAATCTTGTTCTAACCCAATGATCACTAAACCCACTTATGACTAAACGCTGACTTAATTAACACTAATCAAGCAAATCTTGGTCGGGGTATAACACTTGAGTTCCAATGTGCTAGCAACTCCTTGTCTGTTAAGATATGCCGCAAGAGAACCTCAAATGGCATATATGGTTGCCACCAGCTCTACATGCAGTATTAACAATGTCTACAACACTACTTACGTAGATGTTTACCATGTTCATTTTACTTACACAAACACTTGGGTCGGCAATGAAACAGTTGTCACGCCCTTCTCTCAAGATCTCGAAGTAAAAGTATATGATGTTCGTGTCCATCCATGTTCCCTCCTCAAGGATCTTCTTCAGATCATCCGCCTTAACCAACGTACAAATATGTTCTAGCTCATCTTTCCTACAATAGAGGAGATGTTGATTAAATAAAACATGTTCCAATGGTTGAACTCCATATGTACATAGATATTTATGACAAACATTTCCCATTTCATACATGGCCACATAATATTCTTAGAACCCTTTGAGAAATAACTTGTCACCATCGGACAATACATAGTCATTTTGAACAAGTGAATGAGCGTAGTTTTCAAACTTCACTAGTATCTTGCACATCTACGATAACCATTTTATCCTCCACACTAGTGAAACAAGTGTGGCCATAGGGGCTGAAACCACAAGAGCGGATGAACTTGAGACCGGCAATGGCGAGCTGAACAATGTCCTGCTTATTGGCGGGGTACAAACAGACTCTTCAATTGGTGGGACACCGAATCCTTGAGCCTCATCTTGAACATGCGAGGCACCGGATCCTTCAACCTCATCTTGAACAGGTGGGGCACCGTATCCTTGAATAGAATCTTGAGGCAAGTCTTGAACAAATTCATAAACTTGAACCGGTGAATGCGGCCTGCTACCGGATCATTCTATCATCGATAGTGGAGTTGTTTGGAAAACCGCCATTTTTCTTCTTGATGCCTTCTTTTTTATTTTTATCGTGCTCTTCATAGCGGGCCTCTTCTTATGTGTAAAGGTGATTGTAATCTTCTTCTTGCTGACATATTTATCGGACTGGGAGCTACTATAGCCATCGAATGAGAAGTCCTCCCAATTAGTCCCAAAACCTGCCCTAAACCTACCCAATTTCTACCCAATTGACATGGTCAGCTTCTCCAGAGGAGTGTTCCTATGCGCAGCTCGTTTGAATGAGCGTTTGATCCGGTCCACCAAATCTTGAGCCTGAAAAGGAAGACAGAACTGTAATCAATTAGATTTTTTACAGAATAGCTCGTTTGAACATCGAATGTAATAACAGACGAGCACAAGTACCCGATAGGTATACAAGTAATAAGAAATGCAAAACCACTTGTTATATTAAAACAGATTGAGATGTACATGTTTCTGTGGGATGGTGGGTTCATCTTGTTTGCCGGATTCCTCCGCCTGGGCAGCTTCATGCTTATCCTCACTGGGTTGTTCCGGTTCCTCTCCCCTACCAATAACATGACTGTGTTTTCACTAAACCACTTCATATACTGAGCTGATTGCTCGGCCGCAATACAATCCTCACCATGTAGTCCGAGATGGGCTCTTGGCGCCCACAACGACCAAATCTCTTCATCCATATTTATCTTGTAAGTAACAACAGTGAAGAATGTCCTTTCCCATCAAAATTGGCATTGTGAATGGCGGTGGGACTAGTTGCTTTAGTCCAAACTGTCTCATAACCCGCAATGTATTGTGACACTTGATGATCCAATAGTAGACGAGGACGGTAGACGAGCTGATGAGACTGCGGTCAACTTTTGAAAGCTTCAAAAGGAATTTCTTGTTGTCCCAGAATAAGGTTGCCAAATAAACTGCAATTGACGTAAGAAAGGGCTTATAATTACAATTGAAAAGCTAGTATATGAACTTCGAAAGCAAGGGTGTAAGACCCCGACCCGAGTGAACCCGATTAGTGCTAATTAAGTTGCGTGTTAGCTCTAAGCTTGATTAGTGATTTTGGCTTAGTTGGGTTTGGTATAGCTTTTGTATTGGTTTTGGAGAGTTTTGATTGCCTTGTGTTAGTAGGACCCTTTGGAGGTTCCTTTTTGCATGACATTGCATTTTTTTTTAGAATTTGTCGGAGATTTTGCATTCATGATTTTAATCCCGTTTTATTGAAATTGTTATTTCATTCAACTTTCATGTTGATCCCGTGTCCATTTGAGATCTCGAATCCCGAATTTTGCCCTTGAGGGCAAAACAGTCATTGTGCACTAAATCTGTACCCAAAACTTGATATTCCCGAAAACCGCGAAACCTATACTTTTTGGAAACTAGATATTTCGATGAACATTTCTTCCTTCTTCGTCGAATTCATCCGAGGTCCCGAGAAAGATGATTTCAGCCTAAGTAGATTGTTAGTGGTGGAGCCCACTCCTCACTTGCTGCAATAGGAGACCCTTCCCTTCCATTTTCATTTTCCAGCAAAAGAGAGAAAACTAGGGCTTTGTGAGCAACTCCTTCTTCTTCTTGCTTTCCATTACTCAATCCACTCCCAAACTTGCACCAAGAGGTGATTAGAGGCCATCACCTTCTTCATCTGCTTGAGAGCTTTCCTTCAATAGTTTTTGTGGAGCAAACCATCCATTTCAAGATTTCCTTTGACCTTACCATTGCCATTAGAGGACCTTGCAAGTAAGTATTTCCCTTCATCTTCTAGATTTGTATTCCTTTGGCCATAGAGAAGCTCTACCTTTATTATTGGAAGGTTTCCTTGCTATTTCTTTGTTTTGACTCCTTTAGGGTTTATTTTGGGGTTTTTGCCTTGTAGCTTGGGCCATTGATTTGAAAGACTTGTTAGAGCTTGATTTACTTGATTTGAAGATATAAGGCAAGTGGATGAATGATTTCCTAAGTTTTCATTGATTTTGGCTATCTTCCATTAATGCACATTTATTGCTTTGTTTTGAAATGAATGTTCATGATAGAGTATTAATGGCACATTTATGATCTTATCGAAGTGGTAGTTCATAGCATTGAATGTCTTCTTGTTTTGCTTCAAATGTATATGTTGTGAAATGGTTTCCTTCTCCCTTTTTCCTTGTTTTGAATGTATGGTTGATGGAGGAGAATGGGATGGATATGGTTGGAGATTTGAAGTAGATGGAATGGGGTTTTAGACTCCTCATTTGATGTGTAAGAAGGGCTAAAAGGAGGTTGTAAAAAAGAGGAATAGAGAGGAGCTGAACTGGTCCGGAATCTGTTCCTGGACAGTTCGCTCGAGCGACCATGACACTTCGCTCGAGCGACCTGTCCAGAAAGGGTTCGGAGCGTTCCAGTAGCTTGGTCGCTCGAACGCACCCTTTTTCGCTCGAGCGGTCATCCCAGAACTCATTCCAGTGAGTTGTTCGCTCGAACGCATTTAAATAACCGCTCGACCCAATGAGTTCGCTCGAGTGAACTCACCCAGACAACCTTCCCAGCGAGCGACTCGCTCGAGCGAACCCTACAGTCCGCTCGAGCGATTCGAGTCGTCTGGCTTAGGTTATGTTTGGGACAACGTTCGACTATTTCAACGCATTGGGACTATTCTTTGGGAACCCCTCCATATCAAGGAGATTTGTTAGGCATTGTATGAGGCCATTTGAGGAAGAAACCATATCACAAGGTTTTCATTCATAGTTTTGAAAAGATCGAAGTGTATAAGGAGACCGGAATGTCCCCAAACTCAAAGAGTACCAAATTGTTATGCGATCGACATACGGGGTCCCTATCCAATTCAAATAGATATTTTCCCGAAATGTCAATTGTCTACTGTACTTTAATGATCCCGAGATTTGTACTACTTGTCTTGTTTTCCCGAAAGCATTGTTATACACTTGGAATGGTTACTTGACCCGAAGTGCATTGCACCATTTGATATGATAGTGTGCCCTTGAGCACCCCCGTCTTGCCCGCTTGATTATTTACTTATACTTGATTTGCTTGTATATGTCTCGATTGTATTTGACCTATGAGTCGGCACCACTAAGCTTGGATAACCATGTTTGTCTGATCCACCGACTTGGAGATCCCCCCTCTTGTCCCGCCAGCTGCAGTTTGGATCCCGCTACCCGGTCATTACCGTGGTCTTGTCCCGATGCCGCAGATTGCTATTGTGGTCCCCGATGCCCGGCTCGCTACCGTGGTCATGTATAGTATTGTATATGTATATGTATTATATGAGATCCACTGTTTCTCCTCACCTCGAGTGACTGAGATCAGTGCCTAGTACTTGCTCTATCACCTTAGTGATAGAGGACTTAGCTTCGTGTGGTTGCCATCTTGATTGTTTCCCCATTTCCTTGGTCACCTTACATGTTTTACATTGCATCTTGTATTTGGATAAATGTTTTATCACGTTCATAGAAATTGTTGTTTAAACAGGTTTGCATGTTTTGAAGGTAAATCCATTTATTTTCATATTATTGTTGTATTTTGCCTCCATTTGCCAAACCGTCGTGTTTGACCTACTCTTTGGTACTCAGGTCCCGTTGTTGGATATCCCGAGGAGGAGCTTGAGGAGGCGGTCGTAGAACCGCAGCAGTTGGTTGAGTGGCGTGCCGATGACGTCATGTAGACGTTTTGATGGTTATGAGAGACCTTACATTTTGGGGAACTGTTTAACCATTCTTTTGATTGGTATTTTGATCATATTGGCCTTGTGGGCCTCTATTTTTGGGAAGTGTAATTAAACGATAATTGTATAAACTTTAACTTACTTGGGTAACATGCTAGATCATTGCTCATTCTGAAACAGTATTTTAGACTTGTGTTATTGTCTTGATGACCAAGGATGGCTTGACTATTTGATTTGCTACACGCTTCCGCACTTAAAAGAAATATTCATTGATGGTTGTGATATCCTCACCGCAGACACCTGTGGGAAATTAAATAAGTTGTATATTGTGGAAGTATACCCCTTTCAATCTCATTCATTAGTGTCCCGATCCCGGATTGGGATTCCCGGTCCGAGGTCGCGACAGACTGGTATCAGAGCGAGACGTGTTTCAAGCAATTAAAAGAAACTAGAAATCCTAAGGACGTGGCGAGGATTCGTTAGATCTTTCGTTAGCTAGTATCGTGTGAGCAATGTGTGACCCTTATATTATCATGTGCTAACAATTTATTTTGCAGCATCATGCCTCCCTGTAAGAGAACAGTGAATGTCATTCCTTCTGGCAGTAACAGTGATCACACTGGACCGGTAGAAGAGGATATTGTTGAGAACAACCCACCTAATCAATTCCAAGAGATGATGCAAGCCATGCTTGACCAGCAACGTCAAGCCAATGAAAATCAGGCCAGATTGCAAGAACAGATGCTCAAGAGGGAAGAGGATCATGCTAGGGAGATGGCCGAAATGCAAAGGTAGTTGCTTGAGGTCTTACAGAGGAGACCAGACCCGGTTCAACCTCAACCAACTATCGTCATTAATCAAAAGCAACATGATCCTAATCCCTTGTTTGAGTGATTTCGGAAGAGAGCTCCGAAGGAATTCCTGGGATTAGAAGACCCATTGGCTGCAGATGACTGGTTGGAACACACGGAGAACATCTTTGAGATTTTCCAGTGTACAGGGGGAGATGGAGTGAAGCTAGCATCATTCCTCTTTGTGGGTTTAGCGGACAGATGGTGGAAAACGGTTAGAGAAGAATACAGAACCATGGCTGATGCAGAAGTGTGGGCAAATTTCAAGAGGCAATTCCATGACAAATATGTACCTGCTCATATCAAGAAGCAAAAGGCCATAGAATTTCAACAGCTTGTCCAAGGGAGCATGACAGTCCTCGAATACCTCACAAAGTTCGAGAGATTGTCTAGATACGCCCCGGAGTTAGTAGATACTGTGGAGAAGAAAATTGCCAAATTCTTTGAGGGGCTTAATCCCTTCATTGAGAGAGATGCCACCGGGGTAGTACCACCTGTCACTTTTGATGAGGCAGTCAAGAGAGCCTATAAGTTTGAGAACTTTCACAACAAGATCCTCAGAGTCCAAGGCAAGGGACAAGCTCAGCAGCAGAACCACCAGCAAAGGAACCACCAGAACAAAAGACAGAGGACAGAACCGAATGTACAGGGTCCATTGGTTTGTACACATTGTGGGAAGAACCATGAAAGTGCACAGTGTCGTACACTCATCGGAGCATGTTTTAGATGTGGCTCCATGGCCCATCAGATGAGGGACTGTCCAAGACAGAATAGACAGAATCAACAGCAACAGCAAGGAGCACAGCGTCCACCAGCACCACAAAATGCAATAGTTGTTCAGAATCAGGCAAGGCCACTACAGCAGCAACCACCACAGCAGCAACATAGACCATAACAACAACAACCTCGTCAGCAGGGACAGAACCCAAATCAGCGTGCACCTCAGCAGCATAGGAATGCACCACCAGGCAGGCCACAGCAGGCACAGAATAGGCCACAACAGCGAGGGCAAATCTACGGAGTCAACAGAGTGGATGCAGAGGCAGCGGGAAATGTAGTGGAAGGTACACTTCTTGTTTGTGGGATAAAAGCTAAGATTTTATTTGACCCTGGTACTACCCATTCATTCTTATCCCATGAATTTGCTAAGTTGATTGATATGCATGCTAGAGAACTTGAGTTTATTTTGACTGTGGCAACCCTAGTAGGCAAACAAATTATTTGTAGTACATTTTATCCTAGTTGCACAGTCCAGTTAGGAGAAGTGGTTTTAACCACAGATCTCTTTCTTTTAGAGATGTTCGATTTTGATGTCATCCTAGGGATGGATTGGCTGGCAAGATACCATGCCATAATGGATTGTTTCCATAAGACGCTGACTTTCAAGTTAGATGAGACACCAGCAGGGGTGTTGTTTCAGGGAGAGAGGAGGAGTCCTCGTGCAGGGTTTGTCTCAGCATTGAAGGCTGATAGACTTTTGAGAAGTGGTTGTGAAGCATATTTGGCGTTTATCGAGGAGGATAAACGGTCCCAAGGGGTGGAGGAGATCCCAATTGTTTGGGAGTTCCCGGATGTTTTTCCGGAGGAGATTCCAGGTTTACCACCTATTAGAGAGATTGACTTCACTATTGAGTTATTACCGGGGACTGCTCTGATATCTATTGCACCATATAGAATGGCTCCAGCAGAGTTGGGAGAGTTGAAGACTCAGTTGCAAGAGTTGTTGGACAAAGGTTTTGTGAGACCGAGTGTTTCACCATGGGGAGCTCCAGTTTTGTTTGTCAAGAAGAAGGATGGTTCGATGAGAATGTGTATAGACTACAGAAGATTGAATCAAATGACCATCAAGAACAAATACCCATTACCAAGAATAGATGAATTGTTTGATCAGTTGCAAGGTGCATCATACTTTTTGAAGATTGATTTAAGATCCGGTTACCACCAGCTGAGAGTTAGAGAATCAGATGTGTTGAAAACAGCTTTCTGGACAAGATATGGCCACTATGAGCTCCTAGTGATGCCATTTGGATTGACTAATGCACCGGCAGTGTTCATGGCATTGATGAATAAGATATTTACAGAGTATCTGGATCAGTTTGTTGTATTGTTCATAGATGACATTTTGGTGTACTCCAAGACTAGAGAAGAGCATGAAGAGCATTTGAGGAGTGCACTGCAACTCTTGAGAGAGAATCAGCTGTATGCGAAGCTCAACAAGTGTGAATTTTGGTTGGAGCAAGTAGCATTTTTGGGACATATCATCTCCAAAGAAGGATTATCAGTGGATCCGTCCAAGATTGAAGCAGTTATGAGTTGGGAAAGACCGAAGAATGCAACAGAGATAAGGAGTTTTCTGGGATTGGCAGGCTACTATCGGAGGTTTGTGCAAGGTTTTTCGTCGATTGCGTCACCATTGACAAAGTTGACAAGGAAAAATGCACCATATGTGTGGACAGAGCAGTGTGAAGAGAGTTTCCAAGAGCTAAAGAAGAGATTGACTACAACACCAGTCCTTACTTTGCCATCCGGAAGCGGCGGTTTCACTATTTTTACCGATGCTTCGAATGTGGGACTGGGTTGCATGTTGATGCAAGAGGGAAAAGTGATAGCATATGGATCCCGGCAGTTGAAAGATCACGAGAAGAACTATGCCACCCATGATCTTGAGTTAGCAGCGGTTGTTTTCGCGTTGAAGATGCGGAGACATTACCTCTATGGAGAGAAGTTCGAAGTCCACTCCGATCACCGCAGCTTACAGTACTTGTTTTCGCTGAAAGAATTGAACATGAGGCAGAGAAGATGGATGGAATATATCAAGGACTATGATTTTCCAATCAAGTACCACCCGGGGAAGGCCAATGTAGTTGCAGATGCCTTGAGTAGGAAATCAGTAGGCTTGGCAAATCTTAATGGCACTTGTATTTTTGAGCAGTTTGAAGAGTTGAGTTTAGATCTTCAGCCACTAAGGAAGGGTGTTTTGTTAGCTAATATGACGGTGCCAGAACCTTCTTTTATTCAGAAGATCAAGGATAGTCAGTTGCAAGATCCAGAGTTGGCCAAAATTTCAGAGCATATAGCAGAACGTCCTGACTTCCGTTTTGTTGATGGAGTTTTGTACTACCGTGACCGTCTGTGTGTGCCTAATATCGAAGATTTGAGAAATGACATTATGACTGAGGCTCACAGCACGAAGTATTCTATGCATCTGGGCAGAACCAAGATGTATCAGAACTTGAAGGGCAGATTTTGGTGGAACAACATGAAGACAGAGATTGCAGCGTTTGTCTCCCGTTGTATGACCTGTCAGTTGATTAAAGCAGAGCATCAGAGGCCTCCAGGATTGTTACAGCCATTAGAGATCCCGGAATGGAAGTGGGAGCACATTACCAAGGACTTTATTTCGGGATTACCGAGGACTAGCAGAGGCAACGACGCGATATGGGTCATTGTGGACCGTCTCACCAAGTCAGCGCATTTCCTTGCTATGAAGACAGGGAAGAAGATGCACATGCTACCTTTAGCAGAGTTATTTGTCAGCGAGATCGTCAGTCGACATGGGCAGCCAGTTTCCATCACTTCTGACAGAGACAGCAGATTCGTCTCGAGATTCTGGAAGACATTGCACGAGTCTATGGGCACGAGACTACAGTTTAGCACAGCGTATCACCCTCAGACCGATGGTCAGTCAGAGAGGACGATTCAGACTCTTGAGGATATGCTACGCGCTTGTGTGTTAGATTTCAAGACTCAATGGGACGAGACTCTACCGTTGTGTGAGTTCACGTACAACAACAGTTACCATTCGAGCATTGGAATGGCTCCTTTTGAGGCCTTGTATGGCAGAAAGTGTAGGACACCTGTTTGTTGGGAAGAAGTTGGCACTCGCAGTTTCCACGGACCGACTATTGTTAGTGAGACCAGCGACAAGATTAAGTTGATTCAAGAGCGTCTGAAAGTGTCCCGGAGCAGGCAGAAGAGCTATGCAGACTCCCATCGCAGAGATCTACAGTTCAAGGAAGGAGATAAGGTTTTCTTGAAAGTGTCACCTACTAGGGGAACATTGATATTTGGACACAAGGGCAAGCTACCACGGAGGTACATTGGACCCTATGACATTGTGAGCAAGATCGGTGACGTGGCTTATAGACTAGCCTTACCACCTGAGCTATCCGGTGTACACAACGTCTTCCACGTGTCTATGTTGAAGAAGTATGTTCCCGATCCTTCACATGTACTCCAGCACAAGCCATTAGAGATCAGAGAGGATGCCACCTATGTGGAGAAGCCAGTTGAGATTATTGATACGAAGGAACAAGAGTTGAGGACTCGGACTATTCAGTGGGTGAAGGTATTGTGGGAGAACCATGGACCAGAAGAGGCAACGTGGGAATTACGAGACCAAGTTCAGAAGAAGTATCCACATCTTCTACCTGAAGTGAGTCTTATATTTCATTTGGAGGACCAAATGTCCTAAGGGGTGGAGGATGTAAGACCCTGACCCGAGTGAACCCGATTAGTGCTAATTAAGTTGCGTGTTAGCTCTAAGCTTGATTAGTGATTTTGGCTTAGTTGGGTTTGGTATAGCTTTTGTATTGGTTTTGGAGAGTTTTGAGTGCCTTGTGTTAGTAGGACCCTTTGGAGGTTCCTTTTTGCATGACATTGCATTTTATTTGAGAATTTGTCGGAGATTTTGCATTCATGGTTTTAATCCCGTTTTATTGGAATTTTTATTTCATTCAACTTTCATGTTGATCCCGTGTCCATTTGAGATCCCGAATCCCGAATTTTGCCCTTGAGGGCAAAACAGTCATTGTGCACTAAATCTGTACCCAAAACTTGATATTCCCGAAACCCGCGAAACCTATACTTTTTTGAAACTAGATATTTCGACGAACATTTCTTCCCTCTTCATCGAATTCATCCGAGGTCCCGAGAAAGATGATTTCAGCCTAAGTAGATTGTTAGTGGTGGAGCCCACTCCTCACTTGCTGCAATAGGAGACCCTTCCCTTCCATTTTCATTTTCCAGCAAAAGAGAGAAAACTAGGGCTTTGTGAGCAACTCCTTCTTCTTCTTGCTTTCCATTACTCAATCCACTCCCAAACTTGCACCAAGAGGAGATTAGAGGCCATCACCTTCTTCTTCTCCTTGAGAGCTTTCCTTCAATAGTTTTTGTGGAGCAAACCATCCATTTCAAGATTTCCGTTGAGCTTACCATTTCCATTAGAGGACCTTGCAAGTAAGTATTTCCCTTCATCTTCTAGATTTGTATTCCTTTGGCCATAGAGAAGCTCTACCTTTATTATTGGAAGGTTTCCTTGCTATTTCTTTGTTTTGACTCCTTTAGGGTTTATTTTGGGGTTTTTGCCTTGTAGCTTGGGCCATTGATTTGAAAGACTTGTTAGAGCTTGATTTACTTGATTTGAAGATATAAGGCAAGTGGATGAATGATTTCCTAAGTTTTCATTGATTTTGGCTATCTTCCATTAATGCACATTTATTGCTTTGTTTTGAAATGAATGTTCATGATAGAGTATTAATGGCACATTTATGATCATAGAGAAGTGGTAGTTCATAGCATTGAATGTCTTCTTGTTTTGCTTCAAATGTATATGTTGTGAAATGGTTTCCTTCTCCCTTTTT
This sequence comes from Cinnamomum chago, assembly GCA_038049695.1. NCBI lineage: Eukaryota > Viridiplantae > Streptophyta > Magnoliopsida > Laurales > Lauraceae > Cinnamomum > Cinnamomum chago. The sequence continues at coordinate 87,631,389 of CP142453.1, read as the reverse complement.
CCTTGTTTTGAATGTATAGTTGATGGAGGAGAATGGGATGGATATGGTTGGAGATTTGAAGTAGATGGAATGGGGTTTTAGACTCCTCATTTGATGTGTAAGAAGGGTTAAAAGGAGGTTGTAAAAAGGAGGAATAGAGAGGAGCTGAACTGGTCCAGAATCTGTTCCTGGACAGTTCGCTCGAGCGACCATGACACTTCGCTCGAGCGACTTGTCCAGAAACGGTTCGGAGCGTTCCAGTAGCTTGGTCGCTCGAACGCACCCTTTTTCGCTCGAGCGGTCATCCCAGAACTCATTCCAGTGAGTTGTTCGCTCGAACGCATTTAAATAACCACTCGACCCAATGAGTTCACTCGAGCGAACTCACCCAGACAACCTTCCCAGCGAGCGACTCGCTCGAGCGAACCCTACAGTCCGCTCGAGCGATTCGGGTCGTCTGGCTTAGGTTATGTTTGGGACAACGTTCGACTGTTTCAACTCATTGGGACTATTCTTTGGGAACCCCTCCATATCAAGGAGATTTGTTAGGCATTGTATGAGGCCATTTGAGGAAGAAACTATATCACAAGGTTTTCATTCATAGTTTTGAAAAGATCGAAGTGTATAAGGAGCCCGGAATGTCCCCAAACTCAAAGAGTACCAAATTGTTATGCGATCGACATACGGGGTCCCTATCCAATTCAAATAGATATTTTCCCGAAATGTCAATTGTCTACTGTACTTTAATGATCCCGAGATTTGTACTACTTGTCTTGTTTTCCCGAAAGCATTGTTATACACTTGGAATGGTTACTTGACCCGAAGTGCATTGCACCATTTGATATGATAGTGTGCCCTTGAGCACCCCCATCTTGCCCGCTTGATTATTTACTTATATTTGATTTGCTTGCATATGTCTCGATTGTATTTGACCTATCAGTCGGTACCACTAAGCTTGGATAACCATGTTTGTCTGATCCACCGATTTGGAGATCCCCCCTCTTGTCCCGCCAGCTGCAGTTTGGATCCCGCTACCCGGTCATTACCGTGGTCTTGTCCTGATGCCGCAGATTGCTACTGTGGTCCCCGATGCCCGGCTCGCTACCGTGGTCATGTATATGTATATGTATTATATGAGATCCACTGTTTCTCCTCACCTCGAGTGACTGAGATCAGTGCCTAGTACTTGCTCTATCACCTTAGTGATAGAGGACTTAGCTTCGTGTGGTTGCCATCTTGATTGTTTCCCCGTTTCCTTGGTCACCTTATATGTTTTACATTGCATCCTTGTATTTGGATAAATGTTTTATCACGTTCATAGAAATTGTTATTTAAACAGGTTTGCATGTTTTGAAGGTAAATCCATTTATTTTCATATTATTGTTGTATTTTGCCTCCATTTGCCAAACCGTCGTGTTTGACCTACTCTTTGGTACTCAGGTCCCGTTGTTGGATATCCCGAGGAGGAGCTTGAGGAGGTGGTCGTAGAACCGCAGCAGTTGGTTGAGTGGCGTGCCGATGACGTCATGTAGACGTTTGATGGTTATGAGAGACCTTACATTTTGGGGAACTGTTTAACCATTCTTTTGATTGGTATTTTGATCATATTGGTCTTGTGGGCCTCTATTTTTGGGAAGTGTAATTAAACGATAATTGTATAAACTTTAACTTACTTGGGTAACATGCTAGATCATTGCTCATTCTGAAACAGTATTTTAGACTTGTGTTATTGTCTTGATGACCAAGGATGGCTTGACTATTTGATTTGCTACACGCTTCCGCACTTAAAAAAAATATTCATTGATGGTTGTGATATCCTCACCGCGGACACCTGTGGGAAATTAAATAAGTTGTATATTGTGGAAGTACACCCCTTTCAATCTCATTCATTAGTGTCCCGATCCCGGATTGGGATTCCCGGTCCGGGGTCGCGTCAAAGGGTGTCCAAAACTTTAATTCGATGATTACTCCATAAAGTTTCAGATTGTTTAATTGCCTTCTGACTTCCTTCACTGTGGAGAGGAGTGGGGTTTTAGGCAGACTCTTTCACCATGTCTTAAAGAGTGGGAGCTGATTGTCCCCCTTCCAACTGTCTTTTAGAGCAGGACACTTTTCGACAGACATCCTTGTGTAAGCCCATAGTTGCACCATATCATAAAAGATAACGAGTTACGTGCAATATAATTAACAAGGAAAATTATATTAGTAATGATAACAATCACCTATAATAGTTGTAGAGGCCTAGTTGGTGTCCTCAATTAGTGACCTTCGTCCTCTCCATTGTGATCATCCTTCTGATCTCCATCGATCTTCTTCTCCACATTCCAATGGGAGGCATTGGTCAACATCCTGTAGAGATTGGCAAGACAGGTCAGTGCCCATGCGTAAGGTTTAAACTCTTTGAAAAGCTCAAGTAGGTAAGCCGGTCCACGGGCATCAAAAGTCTGCATAATAATTTGACCGAAGACTAAGAAGAATAGGTAGGCCAGTGTTGCATAGATCTCCAACTTCCAACTCTTTGTAATTCTTTTCCTTCTTCTTCTTCTCCAGTTCTGTAGCCTTGAAGGCCTTAAAGTTGTCTTCAAGCCACTTAAACTTCGCTGTTATGCCCATGTAGTCAATCTTCTTCTATCGGGTAAGCCTAAGGACCTCGTCACACACTGGCGCTACAAACATCCCCGAGAAAGTACATCCGGCAACCAACGGCCCATCTATTGGAAGGCTGTATATGTATGCAACGCTTCTAGCATGACAGTTGCTTTGCCCAATGGAAAGTGGAATGAGTTTGTCTCCGGGTGCCACCTCTCTACTAGAGCAGTGATAAGTGCATGATCTATTTCTCCAAGATGGTGGAGGCCCGTCCGCCTCACGTAGTCCTTTTGTTTCTTTGTAAGTGACCATGTATTCTTGTTTGGATTTGTAGGTATGCACCTCAGCCTCCCGAATTCCTAGTGTGTACAATAATTAGAAAAGGTTGTTAGCATGTAGATGATGTCATACAATAACAAAGTATATTGATGCTGTGAATTAAGGTAGTATGTAGTTATGAGGATATACACCTCCACGACAGATTCCTTCGGATACATGAAAGCGTTGGTTGTATAGGAGAGTATTCGGAGCTTCGATTGCTTGTTCTTCATTCGTCTTCACATATAAAAGCAATTAGGGAACATGAGTATACACATTGGGTAGAAAATGGAATTAGAAAACATTAAAGCATGATGTAGAGGCCTAAGCAAGAGTTGAGAGGGGATTCTGAGCAAATTATATGGTTGGAAAGTGATTAGTGCATTCATTAGAAGTCGGTTCCATGCCACAATTTTCTTTTTTTTTATTTATGAAAATCAGAGTTCGTGGACATATTAGAAAATTTAAATTCAGTCTTGGTATGTGGATGGTGAAAATATCTGCACACTTTCAGCACTTTTGAACACGAATGTCTTGGAAAAGTGCGCCTCTTCAAAACAAGGCAAAGGCAGTTGCTCTGCCCTGGAAAAATGCAGATTTGAAGTGCTATATAAGTACTTTTCAACCCCCAAATTTCAGCCCAATTGTATCTCGAAAAGCGGGTTAATCAGCGGCCCAAATAGAGGTACACAATTTGGGCATATTTTAAGACTTTTGTGTTGGAAAAGTGGGCAAGTAGGAAACCAGCCAAAGGTAGTTGCTTTGCCCTGGAAAAAATCAGATTTTAAGTTCTATATGAGTACTTTTAAACCCCGAATTTTCAGCCCTAATGTGTTTCGGAAAGCCGGTTAATCAGCTGCCCAAAAGAGGTACACAGTTTGGGCAGATTTCAAGACTTTTGTGTTGGAAAAGTGGGCGAGTAGGAAACCAGCCAAAGCGGTTGGTCTGTCATGAAAAAGACAGATTTGAAGTGCAATATGAGTACTTTTAAACACCTAAGTTTCAGCCCTAATGTGTCTCGGAAAGTGGGTTAATTAGCGGCCCAAACAGGGGTACACAATTTGGGCAGATTTTAAAACTTTTGTGTTGGAGAAGTGGGCGAGTAGGAAACCAGCCAAAGGCGGTTGCTTTGTCCTGGAAAAAAAGCAGATTTGAAGTGCTATATGATTATTTTTAAACCCCCAAATTTCAGACCTAATGTGTCTCGGAAAACGGTTTCATCAGCAGCTCTAACATGGGTAAATCATTTGGGCAGATTTGATTTTCCTCTGTGTTGGAAAAGTGGGCGAGAAGGAAACCAGCCAAAGGCGGTTACTTTATCATGAAAAAAAGGCATATTTGAAGTGCTATATGCGTACTTCTAAACCCCCAAACTTCACCCCTAATTTATCTCGGAAAGCGGGTTAATCAGCGGCCCAAAAGGGGTACACAGTTTGGGCAGATTATTGCACTTCGGTGTTGGAAAAGTGGGCGAGTAGGAAACAGGCCAATAGCGGTTGATTTATCCTGTGAAAAAGCATATTTGAAGTGCTATATGAGTACTTTTGAACCCCCAAATTTCAGCCCCGATATGTCTCGGAAAGCGGGTTAATCAGCGGCCTAAACAGGGGTACACAGTTTGGGCAGATTTTAGCACTTCTGTGTTGGAGAAGTGGGTAAGTAAGAAACCAGCCGAAGTTGGTTTCTTCGTCCTGGAAAAACTCAGATTTGAAGTTCTTTATGAGTACTTTTAAACCCCCAAATTTCAGCCCTAATGTGGCTCCGAAAGCGGGTTGATCAATGGCCCTAACAGGGATATATAGTTTGGGCAGATTTAATTTTCTTCTGTGTAGAAAACTGGGCGAGTAGGAAACCAGCCAAAGGCGGTTGCTTTGTCATGTAAAAAGGAAAATTTGAAGTGCTGTATGAGTACTTTTAAACCCCCACATTTCGGCCCTAACGTATCTCGGAAAGCAGGTGAATCAGCGGCCCAAAAAGGGGTACACCGTTTGGGCATATTTTAACACTTCTTTGTTGGAAAAGTGGGCGAGTAGGAAACCATCCAAAGGCGGTTTCTTTGTCCTGAAAACAATCAGATTTGAAGTGCTATATGAGTACTTTTAAACCCCCAAATTTCAGCCTAAATGTGTCTCGAAAGCGGGTCAATCAGCGACCCAAACAGGGGTACACAGTTCGGGCAGATTTTAACACTGTTGTGTTGGAAAAGTGGGTAAGTTGGAAACCAGCCAAAGGAGGTTTCTTTGTCATGAAAAATGGTATCTTTAAAGTGATATATGAGTACTTTTAAACCACAAAGTTTCAGCACTAATGTGTCTCGGAAAGCGGGTTAATTTGCGGCCCAAACAAGGGTACATAGTTTGGGCAGATTTTAAAAGTTCTGTGTTGGGAAGCTGGGCGAGTAGGAAATCAGCTAAAGACGGTTTCGTTTTCCTGGAAAAAAGCATATTTAAATTGCTATATGAGTATTTTTAAACCCCCAAATTGAAGACCTAATGTGTCTCGGAAAGAGGGTTAATCAGCGGGCCTAACATGGGTATAGAGTTTGGGTAGATTTCATTTTCTTTTGTGTTGGAAAAGTGGGCAAGTAGGAAAAAAGCCAAAGGAAGTTTCTTTGTCATGAAAAAAGGTATATTTGAAGTTCTATATGCATAGTTTTCAACTGCCAAATTTCAGCCCTACTGCGTCTCGGAAAACGGGTTAATCAACAACCCAAATAGGGCGGATTATTGCACTTCTGTGTTGGAAATGTGGGCAAGGAGGAAACCAGCCAAGGACGGTTGCTTTGTCCTGGAAAATGGCATATTTGAACTGCTATATGAGTACTTTTACACCACAAATTTCAGCCCTGATGTGTCTCTGAAAGAGGGTTAATCAGCGGCCAAATAGGGGTACAGAGTTTGGGCAGATTTTAACACTTCTGTGTTGGAGAAGTGCGCAAGTAGGAAACAAGACAAAGGCGGTTACTTTGTCCTGGAAAAAAGCAGATTTGAAGTGCTATATGAGTACTTTTAAACCCCCCATATTTCAGCCATAATGTGTCTCGGAAAGCGGGTTAATCAGTGGCCCTAATAGGGGTATATAGTTTGGGGAGATCTGATTTTCTTCTGTGTTGGAAAAGTGGGCGCGTAGGAAACCAGCCAAAGGCGGTTGTTTTGTCATGAAAAAAGGCAGATTTGAGGTGCTATATGAGTACTGTTAAACCCCCATAATTAAGCCCCAATGTGTCTCGGAAAGTGGGTTAATCAGTGGCCCAAATAGAGGTACACAGTTTGGGCAGATTTTAATAGTTCTGTGTTGGGAAAGTGGGCAAGTAGGAAACCAACCAAAGGCGGTATCTTTGTCATGAAAAAAGGCAGATTTGAAGTGCTGTATGAGTACTTTTAAATCCCCACATTTCAGCCCTAATGAGTATCGGAAAGCGGGTTATTCGGTGGCCGTAACTGGGGTATATAGTTTGGGCAGATTTGATTTTCCTCTGTGTTGGAAAAGTCGGCAAGTAGGAAACCAGGCAAAGCCGGTTACTTTGTCATGAAAAACGCCATATTTGAAGTACTATATGAGTACTTTGGAACCCCCAAATTTCAGCCCTAATGTGTCTCAGAAAGTGGGTTAATCAGCGGCCCAAATAGGGGTACAGAGTTTGGGCAGATTTTAACGCTTCTGTGTTGGAGAAGTGGGCGAGTGGGAAACTATCCAAAGGCGGTTCCTTTGTCCTGGAAAAAAGCAGATTTAAAGTGCTATATGAGTACTTTTAAACCCCCAAATTGCAGCCATAATGTGTCTCGGAAAGCGGGTTAATCGGCGGCCCTAACAGGGGTATATAGTTTGGGGAGATCCGATTTTCTTCTATGTTGGAAAAATGGGCGCGTAGAAAACCAGCCAAAGGCGGTTGTTTTGTCATGAAAAAAGGCAGATTTGAAGTGCTATATTAGTACTTTTAAACCCCCATAATTAAGCCCTATTGTATCTCGGAAAGTGGGTTAATCAGCGGCCCAAATAGGGGTACATGGTTTAGGCAGATTTTAATACTTCTGTGTTGGAAAAGTGGGCGAGTAGGAAACCAACCAAAGGCGGTTGCTTTGTCATGAAAAAAAGGCAGATTTGAAGTTCTATATTAGTACTTTTAAACCCCCCATAATTAAGCCCTATTGTATCTCGGAAAGTGGGTTAATTAGCGGCCCAAACAGGGGTACATGGTTTAGGCAGATTTTAATACTTCTGTGTTGGAAAAGTGGGCGAGTAGGAAACCAACCAAAGGCGGTTTCTTTGTCATGAAAAAAGGCAGATTTGAAGTGCTATATGAGTGCTTTTAAATCCCCACATTTCAGCCCTAATGTGTATCGGAAAGCGGGTTATTCGGCGGCCCTAACTGGGGTATATAGTTTGGGCAGATTTGATTTTCCTGTGTTGGAAAAGTGGGCGAGTAGGAAACTAGGCAAAGGCGGTTGCTTTGTCATGAAAAAAGGCATATTTGAAGTACTATATGAGTACTTTGCCAAATTTCAGCCCTAATGTGTCTCAGAAAGCAGGTTAAGCAGCGGCCCAAATAGGGGTACAGAGTTTGGGCAGATTTTAACACTTCTATGTTGGAGAAGTGGGCAAGTAGGAAACTATCCAAAGGCGGTTGCTTTGTCCTGGAAAAAAGAAGATTTGAAGTGCTATATGAGTACTTTTAAACCCCCAAATTTCAGCCCTAATGTGTTTTGGAAAGCGGGTTCTTCTACGGCCCAAATAGGGGTACACAGTTTTGGCAGATTTTAAAACTTTTGTATAGAAAAAGTGGGCGAGTAGAAAACCAGGCAAACGTGGTTGCTTTGTCTTGGAAAAAAGCTGATTTAAAGTGCATAATGAGTACTTTTAAAACCCCAAATTTCAGCCCTAATGTGTCTCGGAAAGCGGGTTAATCAGTGGCCCAAACAAAGGTACACTGTTAAGACATATTTTAACACTTCTGTTTTGAAAAAGTGGGCGCACGACTAGGAAACCAGCCAAAGGCGGTTGCTCTGTCCCCGAAAAAAGAAAATTTGAAGTGCTATATGAGTACTTTTAAGCCCCCAAATTTCAGCCATAATGTGTCTCAAAAAGCCGGTTAATCATAAACTAAGCAGTGGTACTCAGCCAAGTCTGTATCAATTTCCAGCACAAAATTGATAAACTAGGCATTTTAAGATGATCATATCTGCCTCATTTTATGTCATTTTTCACTTTTACTTTTCTTGTTGTGTTGATGCATCATCAAGGTCTAAATGCCATCCATTTGACTTACTCTATGCTAAGAGGTATTAACCCAGGGTCGATCTCTCACTAACCTCTCTTGAATTTGAACTCTATTCAAATGATTTGATTGAGATAAATTTCACCCAAAATCCCAAAATCTTATCTACAGGAGACCTTTTCATCTCACCATCCTCCCATAATTGGAATGCATTCAAGCGGATCTCACAAGAGACTTATAATTTTCTCTCTTCTACAAGTATGAATAATCTTAAAGGACCATGGAGTATATACAGAGAGGATGTATCCAGTTAGCCAACTCCTTCCAAGCTGCTGCATATGATGATCGTCCAATCACCCTCCGAGGCATCATTTCCAGTTGGATTTTCAAACTAAACACTTGAAATGTTATATAACCATTAATTAGAAACCCACTTGTTGTAACCAAATGCAACCTGCCCTTGATCCCGTGATCCAATAGAGTTATCTATCATGTTGATTTTTACTCTAGTTTCGACCAAGTTGCTGCTGAGTGATTATCTAAATTTCCAACTTGTTTGTGCAACATTGAAAGGAGCAGCCATTGTTCATGCTTCCCCATTGTCTTTTTATGCCCTTTTGATGGCAAATGCTATAAGGGTACCACTCAAGATGAATTCACAGCCAAAATATTTAAGAAGAAGATGAGCAGGGTTCCATTTGGATAGGTGTGGAAAAGAAGAACAACTCAGCGCACTACCCAGACCCATCAAAACGAACACTATCATAACCCGGTTTCCATTTAAAATTAGCTTGGGCACAAAATAGGGAAAAAAAGGAAGTAATGAACGCACCTCCATATGAAGAAGTTTCGAAAAATGGCTCCAAGCTACTTGGGACCATCTACCAAGGACCACTGGGAAGGGGGGCCTCGATCGCATGGAGAAGAAAGCGAAAGGGGAAAAGTAGGTGGAAGGGATGGTCGATAGGAATGAGAAAAGGAGCCTCTGTGCGAAGGGTATAATTCGAGGAATGATGAATATCGACCATACCACTAAAAAAAAAACGCACCCGGGGAACCTTATCCATGTCCATAGTGAATATGGCACCTCCGAAGTGATATAGGGTCCTACAGAGCTCTACGTCATAAATTCCTCTTTTTTTTTCCAAGTGGTGTTAGATTATGCGGTCTCAATCCATCAGATGATGTAATAAATTGATTAATTTCTTTATTTATGAATAAAATCATGCTTCCTTTCATGAGATGAATGGTGTTTTATTATTTAATGCACATGACCAATGCATATGACATGATGGTTCATGAGATGAACCGGGTCTCATTAGTATATTAGATGTGATATATGTGTATGGATGAGATCCATATATGGTTTATGGACTTATGTGTACTTGATCCCTGAGTCAAGTGGGTCAAAAGTTTTGAAAATCTGTCCACGAGGCCCACCTACTTCCAACAATTGGTATCAGAGCCATACCGCATCTCTAATCATGATAGATCAGTAATCTAAATCTAATCTTTGGATGAGATGCGAAGAGGACAGGCCTAGGTCTATGTAAGGATCAGTTATGATTGGGTTTGCTAATTTTTTTGTAGTAGATCCATGTTTGGAATGTCACAAAAGGGTTTAACTATGATGGAAGGATGGTAGGAAGCCATTAGATGGTATTTAGAATCATTAGAGAGAGCTTGGGATCAGTTGGCTAAAACTTGGAAAAACCCAAATTTTAGGTCTTCGTCGGGTCGGCCAGCCGACTTGGTCAGGTCGGGTAGCCGACTGCAGAAAGAAATTTCTATTTTTTTTAATCCGAATTTTCTTTTGGGATCCTATCTTTCCACATGGTTCGGTAGCCTGGTTTTGAGAGTTGCTTGGTTGTATGTGATGCTAACTAGCAAGTGATTTTGTCATCTCCATGTGGCCCACAAGTCTTTTACCTTCTTTATATGGTTGATGGTTATTTTGGGCAACTTGTAAAGGGCATCATGGTTTCCTTGGTTTCCCGTGAAAGGGCAAGGTGTGGTGAATTTTCCTACAACCCTTTTATTTCCACGTTTAGATTACCATGTAAGTCTCATAATTGAGGCATAGGAATTTATGTAATTTTTCTAAATTTGTAAATTCCGGCGATGTCCGAGACGAAGAAGGAAAGTGAAGTTGGACTCCTAATCAAAGAGTTTGAAGAATACCAAAGCGTTTTGGAGATGCCCAAAGAGTTTGAGGAATCCCAAAGTTTTGGAAAGTCTAGAAGTCCAAGAAGTCTATTCCGCTTGGGCCAATTTGGAGGAGAGGACTAGTTTCTAATTTTAGCACTTTCTATTTATGGATGAATGCTTGTTATAAAAAGTTTCCAAATCTTATCTGAACATAGCAATTTCCAAAATTGGTCAAATCAAATTAATTTTTGGAAAGAGTTCTAATTAGTATTGGTGGACCCATGAGATGGATCCATTGGTAACACTAGTCTTAAAAACTGGACTTTCCATAAAATAACTTAACTTGGAACCAATCATTGGTTATATCATGAGATAATTTGATGTCTATATATGTGGGCCCATATACCTATAAGAAAATCCTCAATTCTAAAATATTAAGTGGGAGCGGGGCATTTACATTTAGAAATCCTCATGGTTTTCCACAATAGTTCCATTGTAAGGAAAGTATTAGCCTCGATCCATCTTGAGAATGGCCGTTCCCCACGGAGGGCTTTTACTTGTTTGGTTACTAGATATGGATCTCCTATGGAAAGTGCTGGTGAGACGGGGCGGGACGGGGCCCCACTCCCCAAGGAGGAGCTGCTCGCAACGGTTGTCATGCAATGCTAGTTGGCGGGTCACACTTAACTAAAATAATGATGTAGTATCCCCAAGGATTTGCCTCATGTATTTTAGAAACCGAAGCTAATCGGGAGTCATACAATATTTCGTATGAGATACCTAGATAATAATGAATGATGGGGACTATGGATAGTTAGTCTTAATCCTAATTTTGATCAACTTTGATCTGTACCAATCTATGTGGTATTCACACTCTCCAAGGAGGCATACCCTGGGGATTAGGATTCTGATGTATTCTGAATTTAGTGCTTATGAGGATTTCCATATAAATTTGGTAGAATACTAAACCCTAATGTCATTTATATTCATTAATTGAATGTATGGTTATGTGCTACAGTATTACTTTCGAGCGAAGTGTCATGTTCGCTCCAGCGAACTGTCCAGAAACTGATTCCGGGGCAGTTCAACTCCTCTCAATCGCTTCCTTCTGCAACCTCTTTCTAGCCACTTTTATACATCCAATGAGGAGTCCAAAACTTCATTCAAACAACATCAAATCTCTTACAATTATCCATTCCATTCTCCTCCATCAACATCAAATCTAATACAAGGAAAGAAGGAAGGAAACCATTTCACAATAGAGTACATTTAGGACAAATCAAGAAGAAATTAAATGCCATTCACCAATAAACTTCTATGATATAAATGCACCATTAATACTCTATCATGAACATTTATTTCAAAACAAAGCAATAAGTAAGCATGAGTGGAAAATACCAAAACCATTGAAAGCTTATAAAAAAATCAAATCATCCACTTGCCTTGGGTCTCCAAATCAAGAAATCAAACTCTTATACTCTTCCAAGCCAAAGATCCAAGCTATGAACAAAATCCCCAAAACAAACCCTAAAAGGGTCAAACAATGAAATAGAAAGGGAAACCTTACAATAATGAAAATGGAACCTCTTCAAGATCAAAGAAACACAAATCTAAGAGATTGGAAAGGTTGCTTCCTTGTAGGTTCTCCAAATGGACAAGGTGAGCTCAAAGAGAGTCTTGGAATGAGGAGTTTTCTCTAAAAAAGGATATCAATGGAGAGCTTTGGTGATGAGGAAGAGGATGATGACAAGCACTATCCCTAAAGCAAAGGTTTGGTAGTGGATTGGGAGATGGAAAGCAAGGAAAGAGAGAAAAGGGAAAAACCCTAGTTTGAGAGATTGTAGTTTGCTAGCAAAAAGGAAAATGAGGAAGATGGGTTCTCTTATAAGCAAATGGGGAGTGGGTTCCACTACTAATCAATCTAATTGGGCTGAAATCATGGTTTTCGGGGTTTCTAATGAATTCGACAAAGAAAAGAAAAGTGATCGTCGAAATATCTAGTTTCCAAAAAGTATATGTTTCCCGGGTTTCGGGGATATCAAATTTTGGGTACAGATTTAGTGCACAATGACCGTTTTGCCCTCAAGGCTATGAAATCGGGTTTCGGGATTTCGAACGGGCACGAGATCAACCTAAAAGTCATAGGGATTAACAATACAAATAAAACGGGATTAAAACAATGAACGTAAAATCTCCGATAAATCCTCAAGCACATGCAAGGTCATAAAAAGGAACCCCCAAAGGGCCCCACTAATTACTAAGCAATCAAAATTCCCCAAAGCTGTATCAAAATCTATTCTATTCCCAACTTAACCAAAATCCACTAAATACGCTTAGAACTAAAACACAACTTAATTAATGCTAATCGAGGTCACTTGGGATAGGGTCTTACAGAGCTGCCCGCAACGGTTGTCATGCAATCCTAGTTGGTAGGTCACACTTAACTAAAATAATGATGTAGTATCCCCAAGAATTTGCCTCATGTATTTTAGAAACCGAAGCGAATCGGAAGTCATGCATTATTTGGTATGAGATACCTAGATAATAATAAATGAAGGGGATCATGGATAGTTAGTCTTAATCCTAATTTTGACCAACTATGATCCACACCAATCTAGGTGGTATTCGCACTTCCCAAGGAGGCATGCCCTGGAGATTGGGATTCCGATGTATTCTGAATTTAGTGGTTATGAGGATTCCCACATAAATTTGGTAGAATACTAAACCCTAATGTCATTTAAATTTATTAATTGAATGTATGGTTATGTGCTACAGTATTTCATGCATGAATTCATATACTTTCAATCCACTTGCGACCATCTTCAACCAGAACAAGTTGGTGGGATCCAATTATGTAGACTAGAAACGGAACCTGGATATTGTCCTGACTGGTTCAGGATATAAATATGTCCTTACCAAAACCCCCCTTTATGAGCCTGGCCCGGATGCATCGGAAGAAGAAAAGTAACTTTACACCGAATGGGTTAAAGACGATGAGATGGCCAGATGTTACATTCTGGCATCTGTGTCTAGTGTTTTGCAACACGAACATCAATCCTATAAGATTGCATATGATATTATATCAAACTTAATGGAAATGTTTGCGGAACAGGGCAGGCCTTCTAGGCAGGAAGCTATGAGGGTGTTCATTAGCACCAAGATGGCTAAAGGTACATCAGTATAGGAACACATGTTGAAAATGATGGACTCATTGAATGAGTTAGATGTACTGGGGGCTGTGATTGATGCAGAATCGTAGAATGACATAATCCTTGAGTCACTACCAGAGTCATTTAACAATTTCAAGGTTAACTATAATATGAATAAGATGAATCTGACTCTGGCTGAGCTGTCTAGCCAGCTGGTGGTGACTGAAGGGATTATGAAAAAGAAACCAACTGCCCTGATGACAGAAAGTCAGATGCCAAGTCCAAGACGAAAGGCAAAGGGCAAAAAGGCAAAAAGAAATAAGTTCCGAAAGGTCTTAAGGTGGAGAATGGTCCTTGTCGTGACCCAGGACTGGGCTACCGAGGTCCTAATCCGGGATCGGGACAATAATGGTGATGATATGTAGAGTGTGTCAACAAGGTGCACACACTTATTTAATTTCCCACAGGTGTCCGCAGTGAGGATATCACAACCATATATGAACATTTCTATTAAGTGCGGAAGCGTGTAGAAAATCAAATATTCAATCCATCTCTATTCATAAAGATAATAACACAAGTATAGTACTGTATCAGAATGAGGAATGATCATTAGCATGTTACCCAAAAGTAAGATTAAAGTTTAAACAAAAGATCATTTAGTTACATTCCCCAAAAATATTAGAGGCCAACAAAGGGCAATACATCTCAAAATAAAATCTCAAAAGAATGGTTAAAAGTTCTGCTAAAATGTCGTCTCACTCTAGCAATCTAATGTCTACATGACATCATCAGCACGCCACTCAACTAACTATTGCGGTTCTCCGACCGCCTCCTCGTGCTCATCCTCGGGATAACCAACAACGGGACCTGAGTACCAAAGAGTGGGTCAAACACGACGGTTTGGAAAATGGGTAAAATACCATGACAATATGATAATAAATGAATTTACCTTCAAAAGCATTTAAACTTGTTTAAATAACAATTTCTATAAACGGGATAAAATATTTATTAAAATACAAGTATGCATTATAAAACTTGTAAAGGTAACTAAGGAAATGAGAAACAAGCAAGATGACAACCACATGAAGCTAAGTCCTCTATCACTAAAGCGATAGAGCAATAACTAGGCACTGATCTCAGTCACTCGAGGTGAGCAGAAACAGTGGATCTTATAAATACATATACATATACTATACATGACCACGGTAGCGAGCGGGGCATCAGGAACCACAGCAGCAATCTGCGGCATCGGGACAAGAGCAAGGTAATAACCGGGTAGCGGGATCCAAACTGCAGCTGGCGGGACAACAGGGGGATCTCCAAGTCGGTGGATCAGACCAACATGGTTATCCAAGCTTAGTGGTGCCGACTATTAGGTCAAATAACAAATAGAGACATATGCAAGTAATTCAAGTACAAGTAAATAACGGGCAGGACGGGGTGCTCAAGGGCATGCTGTCGTTTCATGTGGTGCAACGCACTTCAAGACAAGTAGCTATTTCAAGTGTAATTCAATGCTTTCGGGAAAACAAGGCATGCAGTATAAATCTCAGGATCGATAAAGTACAATAAACAATTAACATTTCGGGTAAGGTATCGGGTTCAAGATTTATTTGAAGTGAATAGGGATCCCGTATATCTATCTAATAATAATTTGGTACGCTTTTAGTTTAGGGACATCTCGGGCTCCTTATACACCATGAATTTTTCAAAACTTTGAATGACAACTTTGTGATATGGTTTTTTTCTTGAATAGCCTCTTACATTGCCTAGTGAATCTCCTTTGACCGACAAAGTTCATCGCTCGAGCGAGGAGCTCTTTGGAATGGTTGTCTGGGTAATTTCGGTTACCTAGCGCTCAGATGGCGGTAGCCACCGTTGGATGCGGCGGTTAACCGCTGACTGACCACGCGGCTGACCACGGTTGGCCTGACAGAAAGACAGGTTACTGGAATTGTAACCGAAATGGTTCGGTTGGCTGGTGGTTAGCTGCCGATGGGTTCGACGGTTAGTCGCTGGCTAACCGTGAGGCTAACCGTGTTCTCAAGAGAAAATGTTGCTCGCTGGAAAAGCCACTGACTGGGTCGGTTGGCTGGCGGTTAGCCGCCGATGGGTTCGGCGGTTAGCTGCTGGTTAACCGTGAGGCTGATCGTGCTTTCAGGAGGAAAATGTTGCTCTCTGGATGTCGCGACCCCGGACCGGCCCGTAGGACTAATCCGGGATCGGGACGATAATGATAAATAAGGAATGATAACATGCACATTTGTATTCAATTTCCCACAGGTGTCCGCGGTGAGGATATCACAACCTTGCATGAACATTTCTTTTTGAGTGCGGAAGCATGTAGTAAATCAAATAGTCCAACTATCATTAGTCATGAAGACCATAACAATAAGTGTAATTACTGTATCAGAATGAGCAATGATATATATATATATATAGCAAGTTTCCCCAAGTTGTCAAAGTTAAACAAAATATCAGTTAATTACATTCCCACAATAGAGGCCAA
Organism: Cinnamomum chago; assembly: GCA_038049695.1. Taxonomy (NCBI): domain Eukaryota; kingdom Viridiplantae; phylum Streptophyta; class Magnoliopsida; order Laurales; family Lauraceae; genus Cinnamomum; species Cinnamomum chago. Next base: position 87,615,482 of record CP142453.1, on the reverse strand, counting down.
CAAAGGCCAATACTACAAAAGAATAACCCAAAGGAATAGTTAATAAGTTCTCCCCAAAATGTTACGCCTCTTGGCAACCCGATGTCTACATGACATCGTCAGCACGCCACTCAACTAGAGGTTGCAGCTCACCTACCGCCTCCTCCGGCTCCTCCTCAAGGAAACCGGCAACGGGACCTGAGTACCAAAGCAAAGGATCAGACACGACGGTCTGGCAAGAGAAAGCAAGGGTACAACAACATATAATGTCAGAAATCTCTTGAAAAGCGGGTAAATCTGATTAAGCAATAACTCTCATAAAACAGGTAAATCTTTTGCTATAAGACAAGTAAACAAGATAAAACATATGAGGTAACCAAGGGATCGGGGATAACAAGATGGCAATCACATAAAGCTAAGTCCTCTGTCACTAATGTGACAACAGTATCACGGGACGTTGATCTCAGTCACACAAGGTGAGGAGAAACAACGTATACATATATACAATATAACTATACGGGAACGGGACCACGGTAGCGAACCGGGTATCGGGACGGGACCACGGTGATAAACCGGGCATCGGGATCCAAACTGCAGCTGGCGGGACGGGAGAGGGATCTCCAAGTCAGTGGATCAGACTGACAAGGTATCCAAGCTTAGTGATGCCGACTCATAGGTCAAAACCAATCGAGACATATGCAAGTAAATCAAGTACAGTAATTAAACGGGTAAAAACGGGGGTGCTCAAGGGCACACTATCATTTCATGTCGGGCAGTATATTTCGGGACAAATAACTGTTACTAAGGTAACTCCAACACTTTCGGGAAAACAAGTCATATGATGCAAATCTTGGAAATGAGGTGAAATAATGAACTATAACAAATTTCGAGTAAAATATCAGTTTCAAGATCTATTTAAGTGAATAGGGGTCCCGTATGTCGATTATAATCATTACTTGGTACTCCTTGAGTTTAAAGACATTCCGGGCTCCTTATGCACTTTTACGATTTTCCAAAGTTTCGGATGACATCTTTGTGATATGGTTTCTTTCTCGGATGGCATCAAGTAATGCCTAATGAATCCCCTTCGATTGACAAAGCTCAACGCTCGAACGAACCGGAGAGTTCGTTCGAGCGGGGAGCTTTTCGAAATCTGGAGAATTTCGGTTACCTTGCGGTTAGCTGGCGGTTAGCCGCCGATGCATTCGGCGGTTAGCCGCTGGGTAACCGTGGAGCTGACCGAATTTCAGGTGAGAATTCTGATGCTCTCGGGAAAAGGAACCGTGATTGTGCGGTTGGCTGGCGGTTAGCCGCCGATGGGTTCGGCGGTTAGCCGCTGGCTAACCGTGAGGCTGACCGCGTTTCCAGGCGGAAAATGATGCTCTCTGGAAAAGTCACCGCGGTGCGCGGTTAGCTGGCGGTTAGCCGCCGATGCATTCGGCGGTTAGCCGCTGGCTAACCGTGAGCTGACCGCCAGTTACGAAATTGCTCACTGAGTCCAGTTTTGAGTCATTTTCCTCCTCAAAACCATCTTCCTCACATCCACAAAGTCCTTACAATAACATTGAGCTAATAGTTCCTCCAAGGCATCTCTTTATACTTATCCCAATCCCCAAATGGTCCTCTCTATCACCTCTTCCATGCCAAATCCAATGCAAGAATAGGAAGGAAAACAAACCATTCCACAAACATTCATCTAAGCTATCACAAGGACAATAAATGCTTTACCAACATGCTTATAAAACAATGAATGAGGCTATTAAGATATCTTATGAGCATTTATTCCAAAACAAAACACATTAATGATAATATGGAAAATCCATAAATACTAAGCCAAACCATTTCAACTTAAAAACATTCAAGCATTCACTTGCCTCAAGTCTTCAAATAGAGAAATCAAGCCTCTAATCACCTCTATTGCTCAAAGCCAAGCTACAATCAAAAATCCCCAAAACAACCCTAAAATGGGTTACACAAAGAATGAAAATGAAAGAGCTTACAAGATTGCAAATGTAGCTTCTCAAGAGCTAGAGGAACACTAATCTAGGAGATGGGAAGAATCACTTACTTGGGAGGTCCTCTAATGGCAATGGCAAGCTCAAAGGAAGTCTTGAGATTGAGGTCTCTCTTCACAAATGGTATCAATGGCAAGCTTGTGAGATGAGGAAGAAGATGATGAGTTCCATTTCGAGTTTGGTGCAAGATTGGTGAAGATTTGAGATGGAGAAGCAAGAAGAAGAAGAGGAGAAAGCAAGAACCCTAGACTCAAAAGGTTTGTGCTGGAACAATGAAAATGGAATGACTTAGAAAGGGGAAATGGCTTCTCTTGTTAGCTAATGACTTGGGTTGGGGTTGGGTCCCACAACTTAAGAAGCTAAAGGGGCTGAAATCATCTCTCTCGGGTCCTCGGATGAATTCGACGAAGAAGGAAGAAATGTTCGTCGAAATATCTACTTTCCAAAAAGTCTATGTTTCGCGGGTTTCGGGAATATCGTGTTTTGGGTACAGATTTGGTGTGTAAAGACTGTTTTGCCCTCAAGGCCAAGAATTCGGGTTTCGGGATCTCAAACGAACACGGGATCAACATCAAAGTTGTCGGGATCATTAAGACGAGTAAAACGGGATTAAAATCATACGTGTAAAAATCTCCGATAAATCATCAATCATATGCAATGACATGAAAAGGAACCCCCAAAGGGCCCTACTAGCACAAAGCCAATCAAAATCCCCAAAACTATACCAGAAGCTATTCCAAACCCATCTTAACCAAAAATCACTAATCAAGCTTAGCACTAACACGCAACTTAATTAGTACTAATCGGGTTCACTCGGGTCGGGGTCTTACACTGGAAAAGTAACCGCGACTGTTCGGCTAGCTGGCTGTTAGCCACCAGTCACCAGACGGTCAGCCGATAAGTGACCGCTGGCTGACTGCCAGGTGCGGGAAACACCCACTGTGTTCAGATTTGAGCCCTTTTTCCTCCTCAACACCATTCTCTTCACTTCCACTTAATCCTTGCCATAAAACTGACCTAAAAGCTCCTCAAATGCAACTATCTACATTTATCCACAACTCCAATATGGTTTCATTCCATCACCTCCTCCATCAACATCAGAAAAAAGGAAACCATTTCACAATAGAGCACATTTGGTACAAATAAGGAGAAAATAATTGCCATTCACCAATACTCCTATAAGTCATAAATGCACTACCAAACTCTATATGAACATTTATTTCAAACCAATGCAATAAATAGGCATGAGTGGAAAATACCAAAATCATTGAAAGCTTATAAAAATCAAATCATCCACTTGCCTTGGGTCTTCTAATCAATGAAATCAAGCTCTAATACTCTTCCAAGCCATAGATCCAAGCTATGAACAAAATCCCCAAAAAAAAACAAACCCTAAAAGAGTCAAAACATAGCATGGGGAGAAAGAAGCTTCAATAATAGGGATGGAGATTCCCTTAGGCTAGGAGAATACAAATCTAGAAGAAGGGAATGATTACTTACTTGTAAGTTCTCCAAATGGCAAGAGTTAGTTCAATGAAGATCTCAAAGTTGGTAGATTTCTCAACAAATGGTATCAAAAGGAAGCTTGCAAGGTGGGGAAGAGAATGATAACCTTCATTTCTTGATTGATGCAAGTTTGGTGTGGATTGGAGGTGGAGGTTGCCAAACAAACCGTAGACTCTCTTTTGTGCTGGAAAAATGGAATGAAGAAGATGGGTTCCCCTTATATAAGCAAATAGAAATGGGTCCCACAACTAAAGACATTCAAGGGCTAAAATCTTGGCTTTCGGGATCTCGGATGAATTCGATGAAGAAGGAAGAAATGATCGCCGAAATATCTAGTTTCCAAAAAGTATATGTTTCTCAAGTTTTGGAAATATCAAGTTTTGGGTACAGATTTTGTGTACAATGACTGTTTTGCCCTCAAGGCTATGAAATCGGGTTTCGGGGTCTCAAACGGGGATGGGAGCAATATGAAAGTTGTAAGAGAAATAAAATGAGATTAAAACAATGAACGCAAAAATCTCTGATAAATCCTCAAGCGCAAGCAAGGTCATAAAAAGGAAACCCCCAAAGGGTCCCACTAATCACAAAGCAATCTAAATCCCCCAAAACTATTTCAAAAGCTATTCCAAACCCAACTTAGCCAAAATCACTAATCAAGCTTAGAACTAACACACGACTTAATTAGTACTAATCGAGTTCACTCGGGTCGTGGTCTTACATCCTCCACCCCTTAGGGCATTTGGTCCTCCAAATGAAATATAAGACTCACCTCCAGTAGAAGATGTGGATACTTCTTCTGTACTTGGTCTCATAATTCCCATGTTGCCTCTTCCAGTCCATGATTCTCCCATAGAACCTTTACCCACTGAATAGTCCGAGTCCTCAACTCTTGTTCCTTCGTATCGATGATCTGAACGGGCTTCTCAACATAGGTAGCATCCTCTCTAATCACCAATGGCTCGTGCCGGAGTACATGTGAAGGATCGGGGACATACTTCTTCAACATAGACACATGGAAAACGTTGTGTACGCCAGATAGCTCAGGTGGTAAAGCTAACCTATAAGCCACATCACCAATCTTGCTCAGAATGTCATATGGTCCAATGTATCTCCGTGATAACTTGCCCTTCTGTCCAAACCTCAATGTTCCTCTCGTAGGTGACACTTTCAAGAAAACCTTGTCTCCTTCTTTGAATTGTAAATCCCTTCTATGAGAATCCGCATGGCTTTTCTGCCTACTCCGGGCAACTTTTACGCATTCTTGGATCAACTTCACTTTGTCGCTGGTTTCGCTTACTATAGTCGGTCCATGGAAACTACGAATTCCGACCTCTTCCCAACAAACCGGTGTCCTACACCTTCTGCCATACAATGCCTCAAAAGGCGTCATCCCATTGCTCGAGTGGTAACTGTTGTTGTAAGCAAACTCACACAATGGTAGGGTCTCATCCCATTGAGTCTTGAAATCTAACACGCAAGCACGGAGCATATCCTCAAGGGTTTGAATTGTTCTCTCTGATTGACCATCTGTCTGCGGGTGATAAGCCGTGTTAAACTGTAGTTTCGTACCCATAGACTCATGCAATGTCTTCCAGAACCTCGAGACGAATCTGCTGTCTCTGTCAGAAGTGATAGAAACTGGCTGCCCATGTCGACTGACGATCTCGTTGACAAATAACTCTGCCAAAGGTAGCATGTGCATCTTCTTCCCTGTCCTCAAAGGAATGAAATAAGCTGACTTGGTGAGACGGTCCACAATGATCCATATCGCATCGTTGCCTCTGCTGTTCCTCGGTAGTCCCGAAATAAAATCCATAGTAATATGTTCCCATTTCCATTCCGGGATCTCTAACGGTTGTAAAAATCCTGGAGGCCTCTGATGTTCTGCCTTTATCAACTGAAAAGTCATACAACGGGAGACAAACACTACAATCTCTCTCTTCATGTTATTCCACCAAAATCTGCCCTTCAAGTTCTGATACATCTTCGTGCTGCCTGGATGCATAGAATACTTCATACTGTGAGCTTCGGTCATGATATCATTCCTCAAATCTTCAATGTTAGGCACACATAGACGGTCACGGTAGTATTAAACTCCATTAACAATATGAAAATCGGGACGGTCTGCTATATGCTCTGAAATCTTGGCCAACTCTGGATCTTGCAACTGACTATCCTTGTTCTTCTGAATAAAAGAAGGCTCCGACACTGTCATGTTAGCTAACAAAATACTCTTCCTTAGTGGTTGCAGGTCTGTACTCAATTCCTCAAATTACTCAAAGATACAAGTGCCACTTAGGTTTGCCAAGCCTACTGATTTTCTGCTTAAGGCATCGGCAACTACATTTGCTTTCCCCAGGTGATACTTGATTGGAAAATCGTAATCCTTGATATATTCCATCCATCTTCTCTGTCTCATGTTCAATTACTTCTGAGAAAATAAATATTGTAAGCTGCGGTGGTCGGAGTGGACTTCGAACTTCTCTCCATAGAGGTAATGTCTCCACATTTTCAACGTTAAAACAACCGTTGCTAACTCAAGATCATGGGTGGCATAGTTCTTCTCGTGATCTTTCAACTGTCGGGATCCATATGCAATCACTTTTCCTTCTTGCATCAACACACAACCAAGTCCAACATTTGAAGCATCGGTAAAAATGGTAAAACCGCTGCTTCCGGATGGTAAGGTAAGGACTGGTGTTGTAGTCAATCTCTTCTTTATCTCTTGAAAACTATCTTCACACTGATCTGTCCACACATATGGCACATTCTTCCTTATCAACTTCGTCAAAGGTGACGCAATCGACGAGAATCACTGCACAAACCTCCTGTAATAACCTGCTAAACCCAGAAAACTTCTAATTTCTGACGCATTCTTCGGTCTTTCCCAACTCATAACTGCTTCAATCTTGGACAGATCCACTGACAATCCTTCTTTGGAGATGATGTGCCCCAAAAATGGTACTTGTTCCAACCAGAATTCACAGTTGTTAAGCTTCGCATACAGCTGGTTCTCTCTCAAGAGTTGCAGTGCTATCCTTAAATGCTCTTCATGCTCTTCTCTGGTGTTGGAGTATAGTAAAATGTCATCTATGAACACTACAACAAACTGATCTAGATACTCTACAAATATCTTGCTCATCAACGCCATGAACACTGCCAGTGTATTAGTCAACCCAAATGGCATCACTAGGAACTCATAGTGGCCATATCTTGTCCGGAAAGCTATTTTCAACACATCTTATTCTCTGACTCTTAGCTGATGGTAACCGGATCTCAAATCAATCTTCGAAAAGTATGATGCACCTTGCAATTGATCAAACAATTCATCTATTCTTGGCAATGGGTATTTATTCTTGATAGTCACTTGATTCAATCTTTGGTAATCTATACACATTCTCATCGAACCATCCTTCTTCTTGACAAACAAAACTGGAGCTCCCCATGGTGAAATACTATGTCTCACAAAACCTTTGTCTAATAATTATTGCAACTGAGTCTTCAATTCCCCTAACTCTGTTGGAGCCATTCTATATGGTGCAATAGATATCAGAGCAATCCCTGGAAACAACTCAATAGTGAAATTAATCTCTCTAATGGGCGGCAAACCTGGGATCTCCTTCTGAAAAACATCTGGGAATTCCCAAACAATTGGGATCTCCTCCACCCCTTGGGACCGTTTATCCTCCGTGATAAACGCCAAATATGTTTCACAACCACTTCTCAATAGTCTATCAGCCTTCAATGCTGAGACCAACCCAGCAAGAGGACTTCTCCTTTCTCCCTGAAACAACACCCCTGCTGGTGTCTCATCTAACTTGAAAGTCAGGGTCTTATGGAAACAATCCATTGTGGCATGGTATCCTGCCAGCCAATCCATGCCTAGGATGACATCAAAATCGAACATCTCTAATAGAATAAGATCTGCGGTTAGAACCACTTCTCCTATCTGAACTGTGCAACTAGGGTAATATGTTCTACAGATAACTTGTTTGCCTACTGGGGTTGCCACAGTAAAAATGAACTCAAGTTTTCTAGCATGCATATCAATCAACTTAGAAATTTCATGGGATAAGAATGAATGTGTAGAGCCAGGGTCAAATAAAATCCTAGCTTTTATCCCACAAACAAGAAGTGTACCTTCCACTACATTTCCTACTGCCTCTGCGTCAGCTCTATTGACCGCGTAGATTTGCCCACGATGTTGTGGCCTATTTGGAGCTTGTTGTGGCCTGCCTCGTTGTGCATTCCTATGCTGTTGCAGTGCACGCTGATTTTGGTTTTGTCCCTGCTGACGAGCATGTTGTTGTTGCTGTTGTAGTCTATGTTGCTGCTATTGTGGTGCCTGTTGCTGGAGTGGCCTTGCCTGATTCTGAACAACAATTGCATTATGTGGTGTTGCTGGACGCTCTGCCCCTTGCTGCTGCTGTTGATTCTGTCTATTCTGCCTTGGACAGTCTCTCATCTGATTGGTCATGGAACCACATCTGAAACACGCTCCTGTGAGTGTACGACACTGTGCACTCTCATGGTTCTTCCCACAGTGGGTACAAACCAAAGGACCCTGAGCATTTTGTTCTGTCCTCTGCTTCTTATTCTGATGATTCTTGTGCTGGTAGTTCTACTGATGAGCTTGTCCCTTGCCTTGAACTCTAAGGATCTTGTTATGAAAGTTCTCAAACTTATAGGTCCTCTTGACCGCTTCATCAAAAGTTGTAGGTGGTACTACTCCGGTAGCAGCTCTCTCAATGAAAGGGTTAAGTCCCTCAAAGAACTTGGAAATCTTCTTCTCAACTGTATCCACTAACTCCAGGGCATATCTGGACAATCTCTCGAACTTGGTGAGCTATTCGAGGACTGTCAAACTCCCTTGCACAAGCTGCTAGAATTCTATGGCCTTTTGTCTCTTGATGTGGGCGGGTACATACTTATCATGGAATTGCCTCTTGAAGTTTGCCCAAACCTGTGCATCAGCCATGGTCCGGTATTCCTCCCTTACCGTCTTCCACCATCTGTCCGCTGTACCGACAAAGAGAGATGATGCTAGCTTTACTCTTTCGCCCCCTGTGCACTGGAAAATCTCGAATATGTTCTCCGTATGCTCTAGCCAGTCATCTGCAGCTAATGGATCTTCTATCCCAAGGAACTCTTTCGGAGCCCTCTTCCGAAACCGCTCAAATAATGCATTTGGGTCATGTTGTCTCTGATTGATGATGATAGCGGGTTGGGGTTGAATCAGTTCGGGCCTTCTCTGTAATACTTTTAGCAACTGTCTCTGCATCTCTGCCAATTCTCTTGGATGATCTTCCTCTCTCTTAAGCATTTGCTCTTGCAGTCTAGCCTGATTCTCATTAGCCTGACGCTATTGATCAAGCATTGCTTGCATCATTTGTTGGAATTGATTTGGCGCGTTGTTATCAACCCTATCCTCTTCAAGTGGGCCTGTGTGTTCACTATTGCTTGCAGAAGGGTTGCCATTTATCGGTCGCTTACGAGGTGGCGTGATGCTGTAAAACAAATTGTTAGCACATAATAATCAAATAAAGGGTCACACATTGCTCACACGATACTAGCTAACGAACAGTCTAACGAATCCTCGCCACGTCCTTAGGATTTCTAGTTTCTTTTAATTGCTTGAAACACGTCTCGCTCTGATACCAGTCTATTGCGATCCCGGACCGGGCTACCGAGGTCCTAATCCGGGATCGGGACATTAATGGTGATGATATGTAGAGTGTGTCAACAAGTCGCACACACTTATTTAATTTCCCATAGGTGTCCGCGGTGAGGATATCACAACCATATAAGAACATTTCTATTAAGTGCGGAAGCGTGTAGCAAATCAAATATTCAATCCATCTCTAGTCATAAAGATAATAACACAAGTATAATACTGTATCAGAATGAGCAATGATCATTAGCATGTTACCCAAAAGTAAGATTAAAGTTTAAACAAAAGATCATTTAGTTACATTCCCCAAAAATATTAGAGGCCAACAAAGGCCAATACATCTCAAAATATAATCCCAAAAGAATGGTTAAAAGTTCTCCCAAAATGTTGTCTCACTCTAGCAATCTAATGTCTACATGACATCATCAGCACGCCACTCAACTAACTGTTGCGGTTCTCGGACCGACTCCTCGTGCTCCTCCTCGGGATAAACAACAACGGGACCTGAGTACCAAAGAGTGGGTCAAACACGACGGGTTGGCAAATGGATAAAATGCCATGACAATATGATAATAAATGAATTTACCTTCAAAAGCATTTAAACTTGTTTAAATAATAATTTCTATAAACGGGATAAAATATTTATTAAAATACAAGTATGCATTATAAAACTTGTAAAGGTAACTAAGGAAACGAGAAACAAGCAAGATGGCAACCACATGAAGCTAAGTCCTCTATCACTAAAGCGATAGAGCAATAACCAGGCACTGATCTCAGTCACTCGAGGTGAGGAGAAACAGTGGATCTTATAAATACATATACATATACTATACATGACCACGGTAGCGAGCCGGGCATCGGGAACCACAGTAGCAATCTGCGGCATTGGGACAAGAGCACGGTAATAACCAGGTAGCGGGATCCAAACTGCAGTTGGCGAGACAAGAGGGGGATCTCCAAGTCGGTGGATCAGACCAACATGGTTATCCAAGCTTAGTGGTGCCGACTATTAGGTCAAATAACAATCGAGACATATGCAAGTAATTCAAGTATAAGTAAATAACGGGCAGGACGGGGGTGCTCAAGGGCACGCTGTCGTTTCATGTGGTGCAACGCACTTCAAGACAAGTAGCTATTTCAAGTGTAATTCAATGCTTTCGGGAAAACAAGGCATGCAGTATAAATCTCGGGATCGATAAAGTACAATAAACAATTAACATTTCGGGTAAGGTATCGGGTTCAAGATTTATTTGAAGTGAATAGGGATCCCATATGTCGATCTAATAATAATTTGGTACTCTTTGAGTTTGGGGACATCTCGGGCTCTTTATACACCTTGAATTTTTCAAAACTTCGAATGACATCTTTGTGATATGGTTTCTTTCTTGAATAGCCTCTTACATTGCCTAGTAAATCTCCTTTGACCGACAAAGCTCATCGCTTGAGCAACCCGAAGAGTTCGCTCGAGCGAGGAGCTCTCTGGAATGGTTGTCTGGGTAATTTCGGTTATCTAGCGGTCAGATGGCGGTTAGCCGCAGTTGGATTCGTGGTTAGACACTGATTGACCGCGCGGCTGACCGCTGTTAGCCTGACAGAAAGACAGGTTACTGGAATTGTAACCGAAATGGTTCGGTTGGCTGGCGATTAGCCGCTGGCTAACCGTGTACTCAGGAGAAAATGTTGCACTCTGGAAAAGCCACCGAATGGGTCGGTTGGCTGGCGGTTAGCCGCCAATGGGTTCGGCGGTTAGCCGCTGGCCAACCATGAGGCTGACCGTGCTTTCAGGAGGAAAATGTTGCTCTCTGGAAAAGTAACAGCGACTGTTCGGCTAGCTGGCGGTTAGCCACCAGTCACCAGACGGCGAGCCGACAAGTGACCGCTGACTGACCACCAGGTGCGGGAAACACCCACTGTGTTCAGATTTGAGCCCTTTTTCCTCCTCAACACCATTCTCCTCACTTCCACTTAATCCTTGCCATAAAACTGAGCTAAAAGCTCCTCCAATGCAACTATCTACATTTATCCACAACTCCAATATGGTTTCATTCCATCACCTCCTCCATCAACATCAAATCCAATACAAATAAAGAAAGAAGGAAACCATTTCACAATAGAGCACATTTGGTACAAACAAGGAGAAAAATAATTGTCGTTCACCAATACTCTTATAAGTCATAAATGCACTACCATACTCTATCATTAACATTTATTTCAAACCAATGCAATAAATAGGCATGAGTGGAAAATATCAAAATCATTGAAAGCTTATAAAAATCAAATCATCCACTTGCCTTGGGTCTTCTAATCAATGAAATCAAGCTCTAATACTCTTCCAAGCCATAGATCCAAGCTATGAACAAAATCCCAAAAAAAAAAAACAAACCCTAAAAAAGTCAAAACATAGCATGGGGAGAAAGAAGCTTCAATAATAGGGATGGAGATTCCCTTAGGCTAGGAGAACACAAATCTAGAAGAAGGGAAGGATTACATATTTGTAGGTTCTCCAAATGGCAAGAGTTAGTTCAATGAAGATATCAAAGTTGGTGGATTTCTCAACAAATGGTATCAAAAGGAAGCTTGCAAGGTGGGGAAGAGAATGATAACCTACATTTCTTAATTGTTGCAAGTTTTGTGTGGATTGGAGGTGGAGGTTGCCAAACAAACCCTAGACTCTCTTTTGTGCTGGAAAAATGGAATGAGGAAGATGGGTTCCCCTTATATAAGCAAATGGAAATGGATCCCACAACTAAAGACATTCAAGGGCTAAAATCTTGGCTTTCGGGATCTCGGATGAATTCGAAGAAGAAGGAAGAAATGATCGCCGAAATATCTAGTTTCCAAAAAGTATATGTTTCGCAAGTTTCGGAAATATCAAGTTTTGGGTACATATTTTGTGTACAATGACTGTTTTGCCCTCAAGGCTATGAAATCGGGTTTCGGGGTCTCGATTGGGAACGGGACCAATATGAAAGTTGTAGGGGCTATCAATACAAATAAAACGAGATTAAAACAATGAATGCAAAAATCTCCAATAAATCCTTAAGCGCATGCAAGGTCATAAAAAGGAAACCCCCAAAGGGTCCCAGTAATCACAAAGCAATCAAAATTCCCCAAAACTATTTCAAAAGCTATTCCAAACGCAACTTAGCCAAAATCACTAGTCAAGCTTAGAACTAACACATGACTTAATTAGTACTAATCAAGTTCACTCGGGTCGAGGTCTTACAGTCCTAATGGTGGCGTGGCCAAGGCTAAGAGTCCAAGGAAGAAAGGAAAGTGTTTCCATTGTGGTAAGACGGGACATTGGAAAAGGAATTGTCCAGAGTATCTGTCTAAGAAAAAGACCTCAGGTATAATTGAGTCACTTATTTATGAAGTTAGTTTTGCAACTGGTACTTTGGAATCTTGGTGTGAGGACTCCGGGGCAACTAATCACATATGTAATACGTTTCAGGGGTTCAGGGAGACCAGGAGGCTAAGTGACAGAGAAATCATTGTCAACCTGGGATCTTACGCTAAGGCGGAGGTTGTTTCAGTGGGAGTCATTACTTTATGTTTCTCAAATAATAAATTGATTTTGTCAGACACATTGCACTACAACAAAATACATTTTTGCCAACGCAGTCATCACGCCTTGAAAAATCAGAATTGCGTCGGGACAGGCTTTACAGACGTAGTACAATGCGTCGGCACCACGTCGGCAACCTAATGCCTGGAAAACCATTCCCGATGTAATAATGTTTAGCGTCGGCTAAAAAGGGTCATTCACCGACGCAATGGTGCGTTGTCCCAAACGTCGGCAATGTCAACTGCGTCGGCAAAAAATTGAACTTAGTGGTCAACCTCACTTCACTGCCGACGCATAACAACGTCAGTTATACATTTGCCAACGCACATACTAACGTCGGAATACATATTTGACGATGCATACACAGTAGCGGTAATACATATCCCGACGTGTTGAAGCGTCGGGAAATGTCTTTAACGACACAGGAAAATTACTTTTAGCGACGCAGAGAGTGCGTCGGGAAAGAGATTTACTTAACTGCTGACGCATAATAGCATCGGTTATACATTTGCCAACGCACATATTAGCATCGAAATACATATTTGACGACTCATACACAATGCCGGTAATACATATCCCGACGTGTTGAAGCGTCAGAGAATGTCTTCAACGAAACAGGAAAATTGTTTTTGACAACGCAGAGAGTGCGTCGGGAAATAGATTTACCTCACTGCCGACGCATAATAACGTTGGTTATACATTTGCCAACACACATACTAGCGTCGGAATACATATTTGACGACGCAAACACAGCGCCGGTATTACATATTCCGACTTGTTGACGCGTCGAGAAATGTCTCCAACGAGGGCAGGAAATTTACTTTTAGCGACGCAAAGATACATTGGGCAATAAATTTTCTTATCAATTAAGAAATAATTTAAAAAATCAGAAAAAATTCTTGTACAATATTTTCTTGTTCAAATCTACATTTTCCACATTGCACAAGCATAAGCATTGATAAACAATAAATAATCCCACATTCATCATGAAACAATAAATAATTAATGAGTCACCAATAAACTAAAACCAATCATAAAACTTGTCCATGCCACATAAAATGTAGTATCCCACGTAAAAAAAAGTCAAATATCTCAATAAAGTAAATCCCAACTAAAATCTAATCATCATCAAATATCCAAACTACACTATGAAACACGGCCAGTAAGGAGCAAAGTGAACTTGTTAGAGGGATGACCCATGCCAATTCATAAAACCATCAAATCCTTATCTTTCGGAGGAGCCGGAACCATCCATACCGAACCGGGAAAATAGCAGTTGAATCTGACTATGCATGTGAACCTGCATAGCTACCTGATCTTGCATTTGCTTCTGCAAGTCCTCATACTGTCACCGCAACTCTTCCCTCAACTCTTCTTGTGCTTTCAACAAATCAGGTAGTTGCTGCCGTAGGGTGCTTATCTCAGAAGATATCAAGATACCAATAGAAGATGATGATTGGCCCCTTGAGCGGTACCCTTACCTCCTCGCGACCCTCTTTCCTAGCAGATTCTCGATCTCCTGTTGCTCAGCCACTGGAGAGTTAATTTCAGGCTGCGACAATGCCTCCTTCATTCTTCACTGCATTATCAAAGCATTCAAATATGTCATGTGATTAATTTATGTTAGGCAACTAAAATAAACTGGGATCTACAATATTGTTATTGAAACAACTCACATGTGTCTCCTCAGCATGATCTGTGATCCATTTGTTCTTCTTCTTACTATAGTGTCACTATCGATATAAATCAGGTTGAGAGGGAGGAGCCTGTTGTTCATCTGCCTGCCTGATCGAGAACTGGGCTGTAAATGATCGAGATCCAGATGAACGAAGCGTCTTCACTTTGCTCCGGCTCTCTGAATTCCTCTGTGACTTGCGCTGAAAATTACAAGTAATAGACAATATAGTTAGGTTATAAAAGAAACTTGAGGGAACATAACCATTTAAAAGAAACTTGAGGGAACATAAAAACTTGTGCAAGGATGTTAAATGATACAAGTTCAGGGAGCTAAAAAATGTGTGCTTCTACTTTAATTTGAAGTCCTTTCAAGATGGTGAGTGGAGGCCACGTGGCAAGTCAGAATGAAATGATCGGCATCTCCTTTGTCCACAACAGTAGTCTCTCATGTTGAAGGATGACGATTACAAAAGATGCCACAATTAATAATAACATTTCTTTCTAAATTGTCACTTCCCTATGTTACAAATGAATTATAGTGAATTCAACTAAGTAACTTGATATGTGGATAATCATTTCCAATACGAGAAAATTTGATGTACATTTAGGCCAAGTTCATATATTTTGAAGAACACAGAATTCTAGTTTACATAGAAGAAATATTTTTTTTTATAGATCTTCACCTTTAATCACAGTAAAAAAAAGGGTTGGATTGTTTAAAATGAAAGTTTATGCATATCAGATCTGAAAGGAGACTAATCATGGCTGATATGAGTTTTCAGAGTTTTTAAAACTAGAAATCAGATCTGATTCCAGCCATGTAACCATGCATAAAAGTCCATGAAATCATGATCAACATGTGTCTAAATCAAGGATAAGATAGAAGACTATTACCTTGATGATTTGTATGCTTTAAATCTCTGAAAGAAGAAGCTTCAAAGATCTGAAATCAGCTAGTAGAAGACAGCACAGGTGCAGAAATCTTTGTGCAGGAATTTCCTGCAACAATGCTCCTTTTAGTCTTCTCCTCTATTCCCCTTTCTACAATCTGATTGGCTATTGCTGGTGGGAACAAACTAGGCTTCCTCCTAACTGTTTTCCCTTGATTTTATGTGAGATAACCAGACCTGATATGGTCTTTCTCTAGGAGTAAAAACGTGGACCAGCAGGGACACTTTTCTTGTGCAAGATGACAATGGACGTCCAAGGATGGTGCTGGCTGTTTTCTTTCTCACTCACGCCCAAAGGGTTTCTCTCCTACTTAATGCTTAAATCCCCTCTTTCACGCCCAAGGGAAACCCCTTTATATAATGGCTGAAAACTTGGAGAGAAAGACTCTTGATATAACTAGGAAACCAAGAGAGAAACTAGGAACTTTCCAAAAAAGGAAACCAACTTCATCATGGACGTCCAGCCCTCTTTCCTTACTAGTTTAGTTTCTAAATAAAATTAGAAGCCTACTAAACTTAAGGAGAACTTGCACAAAAAAAAAAGAAATCCTTCCAAGTGATAGGACCTACACAACCTTGGGACCCACATACTAGGGACCACATTGGTTAGCCCACACATACTATGGTCTATGTACCAAATAATTTTTCTAGAGTTGTAACCCATGTATGCCATAATAGGCCTATTTGAATTTACACTCAAAATTATTTCTCCACACATTTAAACAATTTAGGAAACCTTGCCAATCTAGGAAAGTGGCTAGAGAAGGGACCAAAAGACATATTTGCCCTTGGCTCCCAAAATGACCAAAATGTCCATGCTAACCCCATAGCAACATTAAGATCATTTTAACCCTAACTCATTCCACTAGAGAGTTATAGTTGCACTCCAGGGACAAATATTAAATTGCAAATAAAGCTCATCATAGACTGACGATTGTCTTTGACCTACCAAGTACAATGACCATAATGCCCCTCTATGTAACATCCATAATCAAGTAGGTTAACCGATGTACTATCTACCTTCTTGATTACATCTAAACCTTAGAACTTCATACCCTTGACTTAATCATCATCCGGATATCATTCTCTTGATCCAGGGAGCGACCCACAAGTTCAATATCCATATGGAACATCCATATACTAAGATCTTAGATTCTGATGATTAATCGGATAATTCTAAGGGGACGATCATTCCATCATGTGATGGCATAGATTCCATATTGCATTTGCACGTCCCAACTAATCAAGCTCAAGCACCCAAAACACAGAGCTGTTGACCCATGAACAGGATCTCACCCATAGTGAATTAAAGCACAAGAACTTGACTTCGTCAGTTCATCCACAAATGCTCAAGATTAAGAGCACTGGTCACTCAGTAGCAAGAGGTGATTTGATCTCTCTCTGTGATAGTACTATTTTAGAGATCACACCTACAAGTGGTCCTGTTCAATGCATGACACATGCACTAATGAGATAAATCCGGAAAGACCTCCTTGACTAAGGTAAGTCACCCTGAACACAGGAGAGTATCTCATTATAACTTATACCAAGATGAAGTGCCCAACTCCATCTCTCAGTTATGAACAAGTTTATTGTTTCAAGTGTCCATGGCTCAGACCTAACTGTGTGTAGCCACTACACACCTAAGTCATTACTAGAAAACAATGGGCCTTACACAACCATACATATACACAAGTATAAAGAGAAAGAAGTCATTCCATTAAATAACCAATAAATATCCAGTTACAAAGATGAGAGTGCAGTCAGTGGGCTTTAGGGCATAAACTCAACACCAAACAAGTCGTCAATGAACTACAGTTTTGATTCTAAAATCAATATATCAAAGACAAACTATTTGAGTGCAACAAATCAATGATTAATTAATGCCCAGAGCCTAAAGAATGGGTCCTCAAATGCCCAAATACGTATTTCTCCTGTTTTTTTCCCCAAAAAATAGGCTGGGGTCCATGAATTTCACACACAAGAACAGAAGGCCCTTTTTCATTAATTTAGCTAAAACAACAACAATAGTTAAAACAACAACAATATATAGTATAGAGAATAATTTAAACCATGTACCGAAAGCAAATCAAGAAATATAATTTAGCTACCTTCTACTGTGGTGTCTCCCATTTGTTTTCTATCAGCCAGACCCACTGGGCCGTCCTCTGTGTATCATATAGGCACCATAAAAAATAAACTGCTGCTGGCCCAAGTTTCCATCAGGCCACCATAAACATTGGTCTTCAACAACCCTGAACACAAAGCAAAGACTTCGTCATATAGAAATTAAAATACAAGATATTATATATGATCAGTCATTTCAAACTCATTTTAAAATTTCCATGGTCTTCTTTTAATCAGGATTCTCACAGGCCAGACCTCATTTTCTAAATCCAACTATATCAATCCACCAGTAGGGCCCACCCCTAAAACCGAAATTGCTCAAAAATCATTGTCCTTCAGTGCATTGACTCTGCACCGCTCCCCACGTCGTGTGTTCGAAACAAACCATGCACCTTTTCCCACGTCGTGTGTTTGAAACAAACCTAACCCCCGGTCCGGGGGATTAGTCGGGTCAGGTCAATTGCCAAGGGATACCCTCATTAGCAAAAGAAGAGAAAAAAAAAACTACTAATTTTGTTGACCAATGAATGTCCTACCATTCACCCATCATAGTCAATTTTGTTCAAGCAAAAATACACATAAAAAACAGTTACTTTCAATGGTTTGGATTTCCAAGGTGACAACACTGTTTAAAGTTTGGTAGTATCTACCAACAGCAGACAAGCAAAGAAGAAAGTCTAAATAAATCATTTATCAAAGTGTATACAAAAATGGAAAATAACATTATGTAAAAAATACAACTCGGACTCTAATATGGGGTTCTTTTAACGTATCTCATAAACAATCCAAACCCTACAGTAAAAGAGATAAAATGATTGATATCTTTAATAATAAAATCCCAATACATGTTCAACTTAAAAAGCATGTCTCGAATTTAACTCAACAATCTTTATTCAATCTAGTTTATCTTAATGTTAGTCATGTATCTCGATACCAAAACACTAAGAAGATAGTAATTTTAAATATTTGCATTAGAAGATACCAAAACGCTAAGAAGATTGAAGTTAATAAACATGTTTGGTACATGGTCTTTCTTTACCCATGTTGTCTTTTCATATCATTGTAAACAATTAAAGAGCCTTTGTTCTTAATCTGGAAAATGCTTTGAATTAAAGTAGCCTAAAATCCCAATACATGTTCAACTTAAAAATGCATGTCTTGCATTTAACTCGACAATCTTTATTCAGTCTTCAATCTAAGAAGATAGTAATTTTAAATATTTGCATTAGAAGATACCAAAACACTAAGAAGATAATAGTTCACTACAAAAAAATGTCTTAATGAGTCACTTTTAAAGTGTCTTAAAAAGTGGTTTGTGTCGCTTTTCTGATTACTATGCAAGCGTCTTATCTGCCGGCGTCACTCAAAGTTCGCAAAAGCGTCTCAAGAAATACATTTGTTGTGTCAGTTTCTGTTATCAAAGTGACACAAAAAAATGGTTACTTGTGTCACTTTAAACCCAAAAGTGACACTGAAATAACTTAAAAGCGTCACAAGAAAGATAACTTTGTTGTCTTCCTTTTCAAAAGCAGTAATCAATATGTTGTTTTCGGACCAAAAGTGACACAAGTAGTCATCAGTTGTGACGGTTTCCATAGAAGCGAGATACCATCCATTTTTTTTTTAAATAAAAATGCAATATATACATTACTAATAACATGCTCCAGTATGGATACACTTTCAAATCACTAAACCTGCCTTACAGAAGATGCAAAAAAATATAGATAGCAACATTCAATAAGAACCATTTCATTAATTGGAAATTAATCATCATTCACATTAAGGAACGTACTTGCTCGTCCACGCACTAAATCAAACAAACTATTCAAACCTTTCTTTCTCATGGCATTGCTTGACAACATCATCAAGCTCAGGGAATGTTGACAAAAGGAGCAGTTCTAGGAGGTCGAGTTCCAGTTGCTTCAAGCAAACAGGGGACTGCATAATTGAAACCAAAGCACATGTCGGAAAAGAAGACTGGAATCATAGACAAACAAATGATGGAAAGTATAACCAGACCATATTGTTCAAAAGGGAAAAAATACTTGGAGTAATAAATCAGCACTCTTTTAAAAAAAAAAATCAGTTCAACTAAATCAAGCGAAAAGCTCAACAGATTTATATGTTGCACAAGTCAGTAACAATTGACACACTGACTGACATGGATGTAAATCGTGGTCAGTGGCTGTACCAAATGCGAAGTGGCTATAACACTACACTTGAATGCAAACAAACCTGAACATAAGAGAAAAAAAAAATAGAATTGAAGAAGCACACACAAAAATGGGAATTTAAGCTGCACATAGTGGATAACATGTCAGCAGTTTACTCATGTTAAAGTTACAAAATATAAAACAGTATCGCATTGCTAGCATTACATAATTTCACCATGGTAATAGGTTTAACAACAAAGAAGAAAAGGCCACAAGGGAACATTAAAAATTAGAGAGAGAGAGAGGGGAGGAGATGGATAGGGGTTGGGGGGCTGGCATGCGTATTAAAAGGTTTCCTCTCCTTAGTTGAAACTCATGCTGTGTTCTCAACAATTTTACATTTTGCCATGCAAATTGATTGAGGGAATATATCACCAGAAGCAACATCAACATAATGGTTCAACAAACATTGTCATCCAATTGTTCTTCGCAGAAATTGGTAAATATCACTACTACGTCGGCCCCCCTTTAAAGTGGACACAGATTGAACACACACTTGTGGGATTAGGGATACAACTCCGCACTTTTGGATAGGACATGGATATGGATATGATTGTCCTTCTTTTTCTTTAGAATATTTCTGAATTAATGAAATTATCATTGTTTACAACTTTACATTACTTTCTAATATTTTTTATGTTGAGAAATAAGAAAATTAAAAGAATTATATGAAATAATGGACTTGGTTGTCGAAAATGCGTTAAATTCAAACCGGCTATTTTTAACAGTTGAAAAATGAGATTTATCAAAGTCTTCAATTCATTCTGTTCCTAGCTCTAGTCTAAGCATTTTCTAAGGTACATAGTGAGTTCACATTCAGAGGCGCATCTTGATCTAACTAGGATTTCAGGGATATATCTCACCTTGTGAGCAGATATTGGATTCTCCATTTGTTGTTGTGACTCTTACAGAGGCATTATATAGATGCCACAAACAGGTGTCCACCTTCAAATGACACTGCTGTCATCACATCAAAACATGAATAAAAGATACAAGGTAGTAGAATGGCCTCTAGCCTTAAAGGGATGGGGACTTCATCATCAAAAATGCGTGGCAGGAAACTAAGTAGCATCAGTAGGGAAACAAGATGTCTTTCTTTCTTAAACCAAATAGCAACAAACAGAATGTCACAAAATAGAGAACCGTGGATGGTAGATTCAAACGTTAATATTGAGTAGGGATCTCAAAGTCTTAAATGCTTATAAGTAAATCTAGAAGAAGAGTAAGTGCAAATTGTAAAACTTTGTTAGTTCTACTAACTTTTCAATCATACAGGAAATAGGGATCTCAAAGTCTTAAATGCTTATAAGTAAATCTAGAAGAAGAGGATACCATTAAGTGAAAATTGTAAAACGATGTTAGTTCTTCTGACTTTTCAATCATACAAGAAATAGGGATCTCAAAGTCTTAAATGCTTATACGTAAATCTAGAAGAATAGGATACCATTAAGTGCAAATTTTATAAACTATGTTAGTTCTACTGACTTTTCAATCATACAGGAAACGCATATAAGCTCATGTCCTAGATTTTGAGAGAAAAATTTCCATAGCCAGACCTGTTTTAAGACATCATACGCCTCATATCTGCAAATGGTGATACAATACCACAAAGCAAATGAGTAGTCACTTTACAAGAAAGAAACACTACCACAAACAGGGGATGAAGTGAGCAGGAAAACATCTTGCAGTTGCAACCAAATCATATAAGACAATGAGAGAAAAGGGAAAATTAAAAGGAGAAAAGGTAACAGACAGAAGAAGAATAGAGATGAAGCAACAACCCGGTTCAGACTGTCAAACTATATTGGAGCAGTCATATACAATTCCAATTGCATTCAACACCAACTTTAGGAGCTCGATGAGGCATGCTCTTGCACCAGCTACCATTTTGTTGGAATCCATTAGACTCGACCAATTCTCCTTTACCTGTGGGTATATCGTCCTCATCTTTCCACTCTCTAGTGGCACTGGACCTTCAACATCTCTGCTCAAAACATCTTGCAAGTTATCCACATCATCTTTACTTTTTTGGCTTCTTCATTGACCTCTTCCTTCAATGCTTTCTGCAGCCAACCAACTTCTTTCCCTTTCCTCTACTTCGGCCCATTCCCACAAAACTGTCGAAGGAAATATTCAAACAACCGTTGAAAAAGGAGGAACCTAAAAAAAAAGGAGAAGAAATAGATACTAAATATCAACAAAGACCAAACACACATTATCCAAGAGAAAAGAATCTATTAGTAAGAATTCATTTTTGTAAGTTAAAATGAGAAAAAGCAACCCATAACTTCACTCTAATCATCTACAGTAACAAAAAGAACATAAAAAAAATTATGAATTTCAGTTTACAGTTAAGAAACAATATTCATTAAGTCAAGTAAAATAAATTCTATCAAGCTGTCAAATAAACTTCATTTTAACATTAGAAAGAGTTTTGAGTTAGTATGTATATTGGATTGCATAAGAGAACAACTTGTTTCTCCACTAATGAAACACTAATGTGAATTTCACTTTCTTGATAAGCAACAAAAAAAAAATCATAAGTTAAATAACATGTAGAGAGTAAAAAAACAAAAACCACAAAGCAGAGGTTGTACAACATGAAAAAAATGCAACAGCCAAAAAAATTCAGACAGAGAGGAAAACACCCAAAAATAATTATGTCATTACTGTGGAATTTTGAGGTACTACATTGTGAATTACTTTTATGGTCAAGTACTCCTCTAATGTGAATTGCACTTTCTTGGTAAGCAATATAAAAGTCTCATGTGGGTTAAAAGAAAAGGAAAAAAGAAAATTAGAAATTAGAAAAGCCTGTAGATTTGGTATTCCTTTGAGGGCACCAAACATTGTAATTCTTGGGATTTCCAAGTGCATTCTGGACATTCTAAAAGCCTTCATTTAGCAATATTGAATGTGGCCAGTGTAATAGGAAATTCACATTAAAACCCCACTATTTTGTTTATTTATTGTTTATTTATAAGAGCACCATAGATTTTTCTCTTGAATTCAAATAAAACTCATGACCACTGGCTGAAATGGTTTTTTTGAGACATTTTCAACTGAATGTCCCTATGGTATACAAATACAAGGGATAAACGATAAAATAGGTAATAATAAAGGAGACTAAATAAAAAGGAGAGTAGAGCAAGTGACATGAATCCACTGAAATAAAAGAAATATAGTCTATGGACAACAGAGAGAGAATCAACACAAGCTAACGCAATCAACAAGAATAATGACACAAGACAGATGCATAGGACCCTAGCCCCTGCCCCACCATAGCAACCTGTCTAACTGCCGGATGCTCTACATCAGAATCAAACATAAATCAAACACCACAAATCAATGCATAAAAAAAATCATGACAAAAAAAAAATCCTTTTGAGGCCTGTTCCATTATCAATGACCAAAGAGTCTTCAATGGGTTCTAAGCCCCATATTAACAAACACCTGGTGTGCAGATGGCATTGTCATTTTGCAGCTACCACCATCATACTGATAGCATAACCAATGTGTAACATACACTTATGCAGCAAAATCAACAGCAACAGAGAAATTATCATTGCAGAGAAATTAACAACAACAGTAGAAAAATCAAATTCAAAATAACAATCAATAAATTAATAGAACCCAATTAAATCCAACAAGAGTAGAAGAAAAACTAATAAAAACCAACAAAGCCCACATATGTAGAAAAACCCTGAACCAGAACCAGCTACCAACCTTTCTCAAACCCTCAGATGACCAAGTGAAATTCAAACTTCTTCGAGCAGTATCGATTAAAACCGGATCTGGGTTTTTGTTATTGATGAAAACCAGAGCTACGATGCATCGACGCTGGTGGAGGAAATCAGTAAAGTTGATAAAAGCAAAGGATCAAAATGGATAGAACTCAGTAAAGTTGCTCTGATTGGATTCAAAGCATAACATTTAACAGATCTGTAAGGAAAACTACAAATAAAGCAAGATATATAGTTGAAAGAAGCCAAATACATAGAAAAAAATCAGATCTCAAACACTAAATAAACATCAGATCACAGGTCAAACATACAGCCAAGATAACTCTCTAAAAAAAGAACGGTCTTTCAGATCAAACATACAGATAGTGAACCAGATCTAAGTAAAAAAAGAAGCAAAATCCAGATCTAACAAATATCCAAGATCTATAGCCAACAGAGACCATAAATCATCAAAATAAAGATCGAAACCGATGAAAACTCACCAAAAACGGTGTTGATGGGGTTCATGGCGACCTGATTCTTGGCAGGATCTCCAATGAGACGCTATGAGTCAGTGAAGGCAACATAGGAAGGGGTGGTGCTGTTCCCCTGGTCTCAACACGATCATGCTGCCAAACGCCGACGCACGAATACGTGGTGCCTAGATCGATCCCGATCGAGAGAGAGAGAGGGAGAGAGAGAGAGAGAGAGAAAAGAGGGAAAATAGGGTTTTTGAGGGAAGATAGAGCGAGAGTGAGAGAAGAGCAGAGAGCGAGAGAATAGAGAGAGCGAGAGTGAGATAAGAGCAGAGACAACGAGAATGAGAGAAGAGAACAGAGGAGAGAGGGCTTTTGGAGGGAGAGGGTCACTGGGAGCGAAAAAAAGGCTTTTGGAGGTGGGAGAGGAAAAAAATAAGAACACTATCGACGTTTTGTGAGTCGCGTTATAAAAAAGTGACACAACAAACCTCCTCCTAGTTTACTCTTTCTGTAAAGTGACACATCAGATCATACTATGTCACTTTATTGTAAAAGCGACACAAAAGCTCATTTTAAAAGCGAGACTAAAAGTGCTTTTTTTGTAGTGGTTTTAAATATTTTCATTAGAAGTAGAAAAGTAGGTAGAAAATTACTAGGTTGTTATCTTCTTACCTTCTGTACCCACTTGTACCTACCTAATTTGAAAAGAAAATTAAAATTGGGTAACTGATTTAATTAATCATCTGTTTCTGTGCCTGTCATGGAAGGTTCAACCACAGCTTGGCGCACAAATTGTCCTTTTTTATCGTGGTTGCTGCTATGCAAGCTTTTTCCTACTTTGATACCTGAGCTGTTAAGAAATTGAAAAAATTATCAGTCAAGATTCAGTTGCATAAATTCTTCAACTTCACTTGTAAGTGTAATAGTGCCAACATAATAGTCACAAGGAATTAGATGCAAAGAACTCTAAAACCTCTGACTATATATATAATAACCAACATAATTATACTCGCAAGTAAAAGCATTTAAAGCCTAAATCTTTGAAAATGTAAAACTTTGTTGAGGCATTTAATTCCACAGATGCTGGGCTAGCATAGTCTATTTATTTGATCAACCCCATGGAAAGGAAATAACACAAAAAGTCCTTGCAGAATATCCTAAGCCCTGTAAGGCAGTAAGTCTACAATCAGTAATATGTTAGGAATTTTGTAGATTGCAATTTGATGGATGCATAATCATTCTAGCATCATTTGATTTACACACTTGCATTGGTTTTAAATAAACTTGAAATCTTGTTTTATTCATGCATTGCTTTTAAGATTTGTAAAAGTATTGATTTATGCATGATTTGTCTTTTTATCTTGGATGCATTTGATTTAGAAAAGAGTTTTCAAGAAATCAAGCAAGCCTTTGTTTTAAATGTTTTGAATCTTTTTAGGCTTTTTATGTCATGTTTTAAAAACCATTAGAATCTTTAAAACATGTTTTCCAAGCTTGATTTAGTGGCCAAAAGGTCCCCCAAAGAAATACCTTTAAAATGTGAAAAGTTGGATTTTTGCAAAAAGGGGGGGTGGCCCGGCAGTGTCGCCGGTCGACCGGCGCAGAGGTCCCGGTCGACCGGGAACACTGCAGCAGAAATTTGCCTGGCGCCCCAACGGTCAGAAATCTGACCGTTGTGTGTTCCCGGTCGACCGAGGCCTGTTTCCTGGTCGACCGAGGACTAGCCGTTGGCAACTTTTTGCTATAAGTATGAGTTCTTTCCTTTGCCAAAAGTTGGGAATTTTAAGCCCCTCCTTGAGAGGTATTGAGGCATATCAAAAGGGAAAAGAACCAAGGGATGAAGGGGATGATTAGGAAAGCTAAAGCTTGGATTAATGAAGTTAAACCACCAAGTAGGCTCTTCCTTCCTTAATCATATGTTTTCATGCTTTTGTTTTATTTTTGGTAAATCATTTCTAGCATGTTAAACTATGTTTGTGTTGTGTCCTTAACATGTGTTATGTTTTGAATTGATTTATTGTTTTGGATACAACACCATATGATTCAATCCAAGTAGTACTTAACTTTGGTAAATCTAAGTAGATCATGTTAATAGAAAAATCTTTGAAATCATATGTAACATGATCCATATACTTGGTTGAATCTTTGGTTGTTGTTTTCCATCATAAGAACATCTTTTTCAAAACTAACTTATGTTTTGGATTCAACTTCTTTACAAATCATATGTTTTCATGTTTTGTTTTATCTTTGATAAATCTTTTGTAGCATGTTAATCTATGATTTGTTGTATCCTTAGCATGTTCTATATTTTGAATAGATCTATTGTTTTGGATACATCACCATTGATTCATCAAGGTAGTACTTTATCTTTGGTAAATCTAAGTAGATCATGTTAATGAAATATGTAACATGATTCATATACTTTGTTGAATCTTTGGTTGTTGTTTTCCATCATGAGAAAATCTCTTTCAAATGTATCTTATGTTTTGAATTCAACATCATTACAAATCATATGTGTATTATTGTTTTAAAGTTTCACAACTTGCATCACTTTGATAGGTAAATCATTTTCAAGTTGTATTTATAATTACATATGATTTGTCCCCTCAATTTCAATCAAATCTATTTTTATGTTTTATGAGCTACATTGATGATTTGATTGACATCCCTATGCATCACATGTTTAGAGCTAATCCATTTCATACAACTTGTGTAACTTTGATATCATTAACAAGTTGTTACTTTTAACATGTGATTGCATTACTTCCTCAATCATAAATGTTTTATGAGCTAAAACTTTCAAAAGCCTTAGGCATACATTTATGAGCTTTCATTTTCAAAATGATTGAGGACCACACACACACACTTCATGTACTTTCATCTTTGCATTCATAGTGTGAGTGTGTATTAGATTTTCACTTCCATATCCGCCTAATTAAGAGGCATTGTAATGAGCTTAATAGAATCTCCATCAAGTGTATGTAAGACACTAACTTAGTGAGATAACCAACCTTGTGGTTGAAGAGGTTATTGCTTAGCCTATAAAAGCATAATGGATAGGTTGATGTTAAGCCTTGAAAAACATCAATGTAAGGTTATTGCTTAGCCTTGGAAAGCATATTGTAAAGGTTATTGCTTAGCCTATTGAAAAGCATAAATAGTGGAAATCCGGTGGGGTGTTGGTTCACAAGCCGGTAGTGGATGTAGGCATTGGGGCCGAACCACTATAAATCCTTGTGTGATGGTGATTGCTTTGTGGTGATTGTTTTCTTTAAGCTTCCGCATCTTGTATGTTTAATCATCACATGTGACTAGTTTGTTTTAAAGAAGTTAAAATTGTTAAAATTGGTCATAATTGAAACTCACCCTATTCACCCCCCCTCTAGGGTTCGGATCCCCATGGACTTACATAATATATAGTTGACTAGAGGAATGGAGCACATCCTTCCAGAGAAAAAGAACAAAAAATGATGAATTATGATTTTGAAAGGAATGATCCATGTGTGAAGAAGGCCTTTGAACTGGAAGTGTTCCCACTTCTAATTTACAAAAGCCATATAAAGAGGAAGGGGATGGCCATGGATGCGAAGGACACCTCCTTTATTTCCTTTCCTCCAATGATTCTAACAATCAAGAAACTGAAAATATGGTGTGCAGGCCAAAATGGACTCGATCACCTGCTCAAATAATTCAATGGAACCCCTATAGTCTGAAGGTGGGCCCTTCTT
This sequence comes from Cinnamomum chago, assembly GCA_038049695.1. Classification (NCBI taxonomy): domain Eukaryota; kingdom Viridiplantae; phylum Streptophyta; class Magnoliopsida; order Laurales; family Lauraceae; genus Cinnamomum; species Cinnamomum chago. The sequence goes on along the minus strand of CP142453.1, from coordinate 87,587,847 downwards.
GTTCAATGATCCACCCAATTTAGAAGCGCCCCCCTTTCCATGGTAAAAACTATGTCCTTTCCATAGCAACATGGGGTGGAAGTTCACTATGATCGATGAAACCTTTGATTTTTAGAAGCTGGGAGTAAGCATCCATCAGATCATTATCTGGACAAAAGATAAAAGGCCCCACATATGAAGATGGTCATCTTAGCGAATTGTATGAAATCTGACGATCAAGACCCCAAAAATTACTCTAATATGAAACATGAAAGTCAATCAAATAACCATGGCTGGAAATGATGAGGTGTTAATCTGTTGAGATAAAGTTAATAAACATGTCTAGTACATGGGTTTTCTTTACCCATTTTGTCTCTTCATATCATTGTAAACAACCAAAGAGCCTTTGTTCTTAATCTGGATAAAGACCCCTTAAATGGGATGCCAACCACAGAGTGGTGGTGCCAATTCTAATGGGATTGGTCCCCTCTTGAATCAGTTTTTTCATCCAATTGAATTATACCGAACAGAATAATTTGGACTTTTCCATCCCACAACTAAATCTCTGGTTGCAGGCTCCTCATGCATGAGTACAACATCGGTTCATTATTTATCTGCACCTATGCTGAATTCCACAACATACAATCAATGTTCACATCGAGACAGTCATTCCCATTTGGATATAGGACCTTTCAATGATTTCAGCTTGAACCCACAACCTATAATTCAAGGATATGCAGCTCCAACATCAATCCCTTCATTTCAGGGCATTCATACATCATCAAGAAGGTAGACAGTTGTATCAATCCAAGTATCTTCATCTGCCCTAGATACCTCAATTGAGGTTCCAAATCATAGCCTATTTAAGGTGAGGGGATCTATCAAAAAGGAAAGTGATGGTTCACCTGATAGACTTGTGGGTCACAAAAGGATGCTCATTTTGTTGAAAAAATGGCCAAGGAAAAACGGATTTCGGGTGATGGCAGTGATTTACATCCTTATGATCCCCCGAGGAGAAACTTGAATGTTAATACAGAGCCTTCTCAATCAAGCAAACCATAAAAGACTAGTAGTGGAAGAGGAATGTCTGCAACTTGTAAAAAGAACTACGATCCTGATGTATTTTTTAAAGTTAATGGGAAGCTCTATCAGAAGCTTGGCAAGATTGGCAGTGGTGGAAATAGTGAGGTTCATAAAGTCATAGCATCAGATTGCACCATCTATGCCCTTAAAAGTATCAAGCTTAAGGGTCGTAATTATACTACTGCTTATGGGTTCTGTCAGGAGATCAAGTATTTAAACAAGTTAAAGGGAGAGAGAAATATTATTCAACTCATTGACTATGAGGTACCAAAATTAATTCAAAATATGGTGTTTGATTGTTTTTTATGAGTTTAATATCAGCATTTTTTATATTGATTCACATTTCATTTGCTATATTTATTGTGGATATTGGTGGTATTGGTGGTTTGACATTGATCAAGACTACTCTTGCACATTGGACATATATGCTTGTTAGGACTTAATATGTTGTTTATTTTTTAATGCTGGAAAACTATAAGTTTATTTTTTCAAAAATAAGGCGGCAATATTAAAATGGTTTTCGCATCTAAACAACTAAAAGATGAGTTATGATTCTGATGGTCATTTTGCAATTCTCTACCATTTTGATGGTTGATGTGATGAGTTATGATTATACTTATACTCTGTTCTATGATTTACTGATTACCATCTTGTCTCTGTAGGTGACAGATAAAACTATGTCGGAGGATGTCATGAATGGCACCATGACTATCAAACATGGCAGGATCAAGGACATTGGATACATTTACATGATACTTGAATATGGTGAAACTGATTTGGCTCATATGCTGTCACAACAGTGGAATGAAATGGATGGCTCCAATGGGTGTCATATGCTGTTTACAATTAACATTGATGAAAGATAAATCATAGAAAAGATATAAAGAGCTATCTACATATTCTAAGAAAAAAAAACACTTAGTGCAATGTGCTTCCCATATTGATAACATATCAAAGCAAAACTAGAATACAATTCAATACTATGCACTAGCAACATAGGTATATTTTGTACATTGGGATTTGGGACTATATTTTTAAGTTGTTCCAAAGGGCAAGCTTCCAATTATTGTTCTCACATCAATCATTTTAGACATTACAATATATACTGAGTATAATTTTTCTACATCATGCCCAATACCAAAATTTGTGAGAGTGGTTTATCCTCACACACGCAACCAGCAAACAATTACAAGAGTTGAAAGGGTCCTACATTTAGTTTTGATGCTAGTCTTAGTTTACCCTTGAACTAACATTGAGGGTAATAGTACCAGAAACTAATAGGGTCCCGCATTGCAAAGAAGATACAGTTTACTTTGCCTCCCTTTTCTGTACATGATGATTCCATGGTTCAATTATATGCAATATCTTACTTCAGTGGGCCCAATGTGGACGAGGATGTTTCTAAATCTCCCAGATTACTTGATTTCGGCCATCCAAGCTTTAATCTCTTTTCTTGAACTGATGCTCTAGCGCTATCTGTTTAAAACCCATTAGTAATTGAACATTTTAGAATTTTTTCTTCTGAGAGGTGCAATAAACTCTGCATTTATTGGGCCATCAGCCCTAGAGTTTCATGTAGTGGATTGCATGCACCCCAAAATCACTTTTATCAAAGTGACTCACTGTTGTTGGACTGACTTCAATCTTTTGGGCCTTTGAATAAATGGTTGTAAGAATTCAACCAGGGAAATTTTTTTGAGCCATCCTTCATCCACAATGAGAACTTCCTGTCCCATAGTCCACTGTGAGTAGGATCACTAATCACAACTGTGGTCAAGAGATGGAATGTAGAGCACATGGAAATGTATGATGCAAGATATTTGGAAAGCACCTATTTAGCAATGCATGAACTCTTGTGCTGGGGATGGCAGTCATATGTGTATTCAAATATTCAAACATCTACCGATTTAAAAGATCCTACTTCTTTAGCTTATTTTTCTGTCGGATCCATATGAACCATTCTAGATTTCCTTAGCATGAAGGCTCCTTTTCCTTCTTCTGTTGCCCAATACAATACCAAACAAAGAAATCAACCAGAGGGATACTGGGTGGGAGGGTTGCTGGCAGGCAGAGGGTTTGGGCAAGTGGAGGCAGGGGCGGTGAGGGAAGAGGGAGGACTGGCCGGCATAAAGAGAGATGGAGAGAGATATCATACCTTGGCTTGTTGCAGCTGAAAGAAGAAGACGATTCCGAAGAAAGATTTGGCTTGCTGCAGTTGCAAGAAGAAGAATCAAAGATTGGTTTGGCTTGCTGCAGTTGTAAGAAGAAGACGATTCCTAAGGAGGGTTTGGCTTGCTGCAGTTGTAAGAAGGAGAAATTTAGAAGAAGGGTTTAGATACAGGGAATAAGGGTATGGCGTGAGTCTTTTATAACGCAAGAACTTTTAGCAGGAGATCCTATGGCCCACCATAAATTAGGTTTAGTTCACCCAATGTAATACTAGCCACTAAAAATATATCTTTACCCTAAAAAAGCATACGCCGTCGCAAAAAGTTAGACGCTAAAAACTAAAAAAGTTTAATTTCCACCAAAATTTGCCGCCATTAGAGTGGGATTTATACAGGCAACCACTGCTACGAGTGCTACTAAAAGTAAATTAAAATTGACTTACAGACTCAAAATATAGGCCTTATTTGTTTTTTTTTTCAAGTTGGCTGGATACTTTCCTTATATATGAGTCCGACCCTCGATGCATGAATAACTACCATACGTTTATAAGGTATCGTCAAATCTCATTTTGAATGGAGGCTATCTCATCGTACGATTGAACATTAAAAAAAAGTTAATAAGACAACATTTTTTTTAGCCATGGTTTTCTGTTTGGTCAATCCTAAAGTGGTTCCAACTCAATTCTAAACAAAAAATTGGGATACCCCATAATTAAATGTGTTTGATCATTTTGAATGACTCTGATTATCCATATATGGGCACAAGTGGGACCCATCCAAAAAAGTTCCCACCATACTCCGCTAGAAGCTATTGAAGTTTAGAACAAAAAATTAAAAAATTAAAAAATAAAAACCCATGAAAGAGGTAGAGAGTTGGGAATAAATAAAAGCGATTAAAACGGAGTGCTCATATTATTTTGGCAAAAAAGAACTTTACTAAATGGGGCTTTGCGGACGTAGAGCTCTACATCGCCAGTAGGCAAAATAATTATATGTTTTCCACAACTTTTGCCAACGTGGTCTTACTTGTGTTGGTGAAAGTAACAATTCTATGTGACTTTTGCCAACGCAGTCCAAATATGCATAAGAAATAAGACTTTTGCCAACGTCAATTTTCACTGCGTCGGCAAATAGTGCCGGGAAGTTTTACCATGGTTTTTTCCAATGCGGTCTTATTTGGGTCGGTAAAATCCACAATTCTCCGTGACTTTTGCCAACACAACTTTTCACTGCGTCGAAAAATAGTGTCGGGAAAGGTAAGTTTGTCAGAAATGGGGCTATGGGGATGCAACTCAAACGTTGGCAATGGTACGAATAAAAACTCAGACCTTTCCCAATGCACACTTGTTCGTGGCCAGTAGGCAAGATAATTGCCAACGCATTATTGCATCGCCATTAGAAAAAAAACGTATTGGCAAAACTTTCCCTCTCCTTTTTGGGGGTTTTTTTGTTGGCGCCAATGTGTTTCCATAGCTTTTGCCAACGTGGTCTAACTTGTGTCGATAAAAGTAGCATTTCCCGACACTATTTGCCAACACAGTCCAAATATACGTTGGAAATAAGACTTTTGCCAACGTAAATTTTCACTGCGTCGACAAATAGTGTCGGGAAAGGTGCAGTTTGTTATAGTGATATGTACCGTCTTTACGACGGAATTTAATTTCAATTTCTAGTTTGGTGAATAAAAGTTATTCTATTACTTTTGGTATTGAAGTTGTCATAAAGAGGAATGATACTTTTATATGTTCCGGCATGGTAACTAATGGGCTTTATTTGTTAACTCCCACGATGTATGAGATACATGATATTGAAACAATTAATAGACCATCATTAAAGAGGAAGTCACCTTCATCTAATCCAACAAAACTTTGGCACTTGAGGTTAGGTCATATAAACCTAGATAGGATTGACAGGCTAGTGAAAGATGGTATCTTGCCTTCATTGGTGGTAGAACCAATGCCTGTTTGCGAGTCCTGTCTGGAAGGCAAAATGATCAAAAGACCATTTTCATCTAAGGACAATAGGGCCAAAGTTTTATTGGAATTAGTGCATACTGATGTGTGTGGACCCATTAATGTCAGGGCCAGAGGAGGATATGAGTATTTCATCACTTTCACAGATGATTACTCAAGATATGGATACATATATCTTATGCACCGCAAGTCCGAGGCTTTTGAAAAGTTCAAAGAGTTTCGAGCAAAAGCGGAAAAACAATTAGGTAAGAGTATCAAGACTCTTCGATCAGATCGAGGAGGGGAATATCTCTCAAATGATTTTATGGGATACTTATCAGAAAATGGGATTCTATCCTAGTTGTCTGCTCCTGGTATGCCTCAACAGAATGGAGTAGCAGAAAGAAGGAACATGATTTTAGATATGATTAGGTCTATGCTGAGTTTATCAGGGTTAGCTATATCCTTTTAGGGATACGCCTTGGATTCTACAGTGTATATACTGAACCTCGTACCATCTAAGTTTGTACCTAAGACTCCCCGGGAGTTGTGGTCCGGGCAAAGCCTAGTCTACAACATTTACACATTTAGGGTTGTCCGGCACACGTGCTAAAGGTTAAGATGGATAAGTTGGAAATGAAGTCGGAAGTCTGCACGTTTGTAGGATATCCTAAAGGAACTAAAGGTTGGTTATTCTATAATCCTAGAGAGCAGAAAGTGCTGGTGAGCACTAATGCGGTTTTTCTGGAGGAAGATTATATGATGGAACAGAAATCTTTAGAAAAGATGATCTTGGAAGAAATTCAAGAGCAATCAATTCGAAAATCCAAGTATGACCGAACTTGAAGAAGAATCACCCTTACCGGACCCAGTAGTTACACCAGTGCCTCGTCGTAGTGGGAGGATCGTCAGACCCCCTGATAGGTTCTTGTTCTTGGGAAAGTCTTATGAGGCAGTCCCGGAACAACCAGAAAAAGACCCCTATAACTATGATGAAGCAATTAATGACATAGATTCGGGACGTTGGCAAGATGCTATGAAAGCTGAGATGGAGTCTATATACTCCAATTAGGTCTGGACACTTGTGGACTTGCCTTCCAATGTTAAACCTATTAGGTGCAAGTGGGTCTACAAGAGAAAAGGAGGACCAGATGGTAGAATGGAGACCTTTAAAGCCAGGCTTGTTGCAAAAGGGTATACTCAGAAAGAGGGTATGATTACGAGGAAACCTTCTCGCCAGTAGCCATGCTCAAGTCCATCCGGATACTCTTATCCATTGTGGCTCATCTTGATTACGAGATTTGACAAATGGATGTCAAGATGGCATTTCTCAACGTCCATCTTGAGGAAGACATCTATATGGTGCAGCCAGACGGTTTTGTATCTAAAAACCAAGAGAAAAAAGTATGTAAGCTATAGAAGTCCATTTATGGACTGAAGCAGGCATCCCAAAGCTGGAACATCCGTTTTGACCAGGCAATCAAGTCATTTGGTTTTTGTCAAAATCCGGATGAGTCATGTGTGTACATGAAAACTGAGTGACGGGGTAGTCTTTCTGGTTTTATTTGTCGACGACATCCTACTCCTTGGGAATGACGTAGGAATGTTATCAACAGTGATAGTTTGGTTGGCCAAGACTTTTGATATGAAGGACTTGGGAGAAGCTAGCTACATCCTAGGGATCAAACTCCATCAAGACTGGAAAAATAGGATGATTGGTTTATTCCAAGCTGCATACATAGATAAGGTATTGGTACGGTTTGCTATGCAAAACTCCAAGAAGGGTATTACACCTTTCAGGCATGGAGTGCACCTTTCCAAAGATCAGTATCCTAAGACACCTGAGGAAAAGGAGCAGATGAGGTCGATACCATACGCTTCGTATGTTGCTAGTCTCATGTATGCAATGCTATGTACTAGACCGGATATCTATCATGCAGTGGGCCCAGTCAGCAGATAACAGTCTAACCCAGGACTGAACATTAGATTGCTACAAAGTGTATTCTCAAATATTAGAGAAGCACTAAAGATTACATGTTGATCTATAGCAGTGATGAACTGATTCCAGTCGGTTACACAGATTCTGACTTCATGTCAGATAAGGATTCCAAGAAATCCACCTCTGGTTATGTATTTATGCTTGGTGGTGGAGCTATCAGCTGAAAGAGTATAAAACATGAATGTACCGCCGATTCTAGCTCAGAGGCTGAATACGTAACGGCTTGTGAAGCAGCTAAGGAAGCGGTATGGCTCAAGAGATTCCTTAAGGAACTTGGGGTGGTGACTTTGGCACGACAGCCGCTCACAGTTTACTGTGCCAGCAGCGGGCCAGTCGCTCAGTCCAAAGAGCCTAGAAGCCATAAAAGTCAAAAGCATGTACAAAGGAAATATAATTTAGTAAGAGAGATTATGCAGAGAGGTGATATTGATATTACCAAGACAGCCTCTGTGGACAATCTGGCAGATCCCTTTACTAAGCCTTTAACTACCAAAGTCTTTGAACAACATGTAGATGGGATGAGCATAAGATGCAACCCTGACAGGCACTGAGCCCAAGTGGGAGATTGTTAGATTGTGTGGTCTCAATCCATCAGATGATGTAATAAATTGATTAATTTCTTTATTTATCAGTAAAATCATGCTTTCCTTTCATGAGATGAATGATGTTTTATTACTTAATGCACATGACCAATACATATGACATGATGGTTCATTAGATGAACCGGGTCCCATTAGTATATTAGATGTGATATATGTGTATGGATGAGATCTATATACGGGAGACATGTGTCACAAATCTTATACGTAAATATGTTCACAACCAGTGATGAGACTGAGCATCTCATCTAATAAGGTTGCAACACCTTGATCACTATGAGATAGTGTGATTTTTCTCGATCATATGAATGTAAGATTCTGGATCATGGTGATGGTACATTAGATGTATTGAAGGACCAGGAGAAGCACCTTATGGAATATTGTCTCAATTTTTAGATCTGCTCTCATAATTCCCTAGCAATAGGCTCTCAATCTCGAGACATTGATGAACTCAAGTTTCTATCTATTCATTTGCTTTGAGTCACCAACGAGTGAGGCCAACTGTAGGTCAACACCTCGGTGTCTTGGGTATGTGGTAGTAGGACTGTGGGAACATTCAATGGTCAAGATGGAATCTATCTATATTATCCCCTTGTGCCAATTAATGGATTTGTCATTAGTAAATGCGCACCCATCTCGATTAACAATTAATTGGATGGCACTGATGATCATTGTGATTAATTGGGGCTCAAGGATAATAAGATGGAGATCTAAGATTGAATGGGACGGATTTATTCAAATTGATCCATGGATATTAATAGAGGGTCCAATTTGTGGTAATTGAGAAGTTTAGGGTCTTCTTTGTAATATATTCCTAAGACTGGAGTGCAATTGCATTTATATAGTGGTGTTATTTGCAATTAACTGTGGGCCCAGATTGCAAATGAGATGTGGGGTCGCGGTGTCCCAGTTAGAGTCAGCTTTCTATGGAATCCCTAGTGGTCCCCATGCTAGCCCAAGTTATTAGAAAGATACTAATCTTACTTGAACTCCAAAAGGAAGGAATTAGAAAGTTACTATTTCTATTTGAAGTGAGACTTCTAATAGTGGTAATAGTAAGTTACTAATTTGTGTGGAAGTGAGACTTCTAATAGTGGTAATAGTAAGTTACTAATTTGTGTGGAAGTGAGACTTCTATTTCAATTAGTAAAAGAAAAGGGAAGGAGGTTGCTTAAGGGCTATAAAAAAGGAAAATAACCCCCTTGGACGTCTCATACTATTGTTGCACGCCCAACCCCTAAAGTGCAAGTGTTGCACTTCTATTTCACTTCTAGCTCTCTTCTAGTTCCTTGGAGTTTTTGGTAGGGTTTTCTCTTGAAGTTTCCACCAATCTTCTTGAGAAAAGAGATATGATAGTGGGTCATAGCGTGGAAGACAACGAGGTCTTGGAGATCCTATGCTTAAAGAAAGAGTTTCTTCAACTAGCAAGTCTTCTTCTCCCTTAGAGCACTACTGGGCCCCAAAAGTACAATATACTTCTCTATTTTGTTGTGGATTATTTTGGTTGCATGGTGTTGCTAATTTCTACCTTTTAGATAGGTTTTATTGCTGTACATGATTGATGAGATGGAGGGATTGAACCTTGGATATGGTTTATGGACTTATGGGTATTTGATCCCTGAGTCAAGTGTGTCAAAAGTTTTGAAAATCTGTCCACGAGGCCCACCTACTTCCAACAGGTGGGCTTATTGGCCAAGAGTAATGATATCAAATCTCGGGACATATCAGTCATACCGAGGTGCCAATACCACTGAACCGTGAGACTAGTTTCTAATTTTAGCACTTTCTATTTATGGATGAATGCTTAATTTAGAATGTTTCCAAATCTGATCCAAACATAGCAAGTTACTAAAATTGGTCAAATCAAATTAATTTTTGGAAAGAGTTCTGATTAGTGTTGATGACCTATGAGATGGACACATTGGTAACACTAATTTAAGAAACTGAACTTTCCTTAAAATAACTTGACTTGGAACCAATCATTGATCATATCATGAGACGATTTGATGTTCATATATATACATGTGGGCCCTAACACCTTACAAGGAAATCCTCAATTTTAAAATAGTAAGTGGGAGCGGGGCATTTATATTTAGAAATCCTCATGGTTTTCCACCATAGGTCCATTGTAAGGAAAGTATTAGCCTCGCGCCATCTTGAGAATGGCCGTTCCCCACGGAGGGCTTTTACTTATCTGGTTACTAGATATGGATCTCCTATGGATAGTGTTGGTGAGACGGGGCGGGGGCCCACTCCCCAAGGAGGAGCTGCCCGTAACGGTTGTCATGCAATGCTAGTTGATGGGTCACACTTAACTAAAATAATGATGTAGTATCCCCAAGGATTTGCCTCATGTATTTTAGAGGCCAAAGCTAATCGGGAGTCATACATTATTTGGTATGAGATACCTAGATAATAATGAATGATGGGATCATGAATAGTTGTCTTAATTCCAATTTTGACCAACTTCGATCCGCACCAATCTAGGTGGTATTTGCACTCCCCAAGGAGGCATACCCCGGGGATTGGGATTCCGATGTATTCTGAATTTAGTGGTTATGAGGATTCCATATAAATTTGGTAGAATACTAAACCCTAATGTCATTTAAATTCATTAATTGAATGTATGGTTATGTGCTACAATATTTCGAGGATGAATTCAAATACTTTCAATCCACTTGCGACCATCCTCAACCAGAATAAATTGGTGGGATCCAACTATGTAGACTGGAAATGGAACCTGGATATAGTCCTGACAGCTTCAGGATAAAAATATGTCCTTACCAAACCCCCCCCCCTTGATGAGCCAGTGCTAGAAGCATCACAGGAAGAAAATGAACTTTACACCAAGTGGGCCAAAGACGATGAGATGACCAGATGTTACATACAGGCATCCATGTCTAGTGTTTTGCAACACCAACATCAATCCTATAAGACTGCATATGATATTATATCAAACTTAAAGGAGATGTTTGCGGAACAGGGCAGGCCTGCTAGACAGGCTGCTATGAGGGTGCTTATAAGCACCAAAATGGCTGAAGGCACACTAGTACATGACCATATGTTGAAAATGATGGACTCATTGAATGAGTTACATGTATTGGGGGCTGCGATTGATGCAGAATCACAGATTGACATAATCCATGAGTCACTATCAGAGTCATTCAACAATTTCAAGGTCAACTATAATATGAATAAGATGAATTTGACTCTAGATGAGCTTTCTAGCGAGCTGGTGGTGACTGAAGGGGTTATGAAGAAGAAGCCAACTGCCTTGATGACAGAAAAGTCATTTGCCAAGTCCAAACCGAAAGGCAAAGGGCGGAAAGGCAAGAAGAAATCAGTCCCGAAGGGTCCTAAGGTGGAGAATGGTCCTAATGGTGGTGTTGGCAAGGCTAAGGGGTCGGGGACAAAAGGAAAGTGTTTCCATTGTGGTATGATAGGACATTGGAAAAGGAATTGTCCAGATTATCTGTCTAAGAAGAAGACCTCAGGTATGATTGAGTCACTTGTTTCTGAAGTTAGTTTTGCAACTGGTACTTCAGAATCTTGGTGTGTGGACTCCGAGTCAACTAATCACATATGTAATTCGTTGCAGGGGTTTCAGGAAACCAGGAGAGTCAGTGACGGCGAAATCATTGTCAACCTAGGTTCTGATGCTAAGGCGGATGCGGTCTCAATAGGAGTTATTACTTTATGTTTTCAAGATAATAAGTTAGTTTTGTCAGACACTCTATATGTACCGTCTTTAAGACAAAATTTAATTTCAGTTTCTAGTTTGGTGAATAAAAGTTATTCTATTACTTTTGGTTTTGAAGTTGTCATAAAGAGGAACGGTGCTTTTATATGTTCTGGCAAGGTAACCAATGAGCTTTATCTGTTAACTCCCACAATGTATGAGATACACGATACCGAAATAATTAATAGGCCATCATTAAAGAGAAGGTCACCTTCATCTAATCCAACAAAACTTTGACACTTGAGGCTAGGTCATATAAACCTAAATGGGATTGACAGGCTAGTGAAAGATGGTATATTGCCTTCATTGGTTGTAGAACCAATGCCTGTCTGTGAGTTCTGTCTAGAAGGCAAAATGACCAAAAGACCCTTTTCATCCAAGGGCAATATTGCCAAAGATTTATTGGAATCAGTGCATACTGATGTGTGTGGACCCATTAATGCCAGGGCCAGAAGAGGATATGAGTACTTCATCACTTTCACAGATGACTACTCAAGATATGGATACATATACCTTATGCACCGCAGGTCTGAGGCTTTTGAAAAGTTCAAAGAGTTTTGAGCGGAAGCAGAAAAGCAATTAGGTAAAAGTATCAAGACTCTTCGATCTGATCGAGGAGGGGAATATCTCTCTGGTGATTTTGTGGGGCACTTGTCAGAAAATGGGATACTATCCCAGTTATCTGCTCCTGGTATGCCTCAACAGAATGGAGTAGCGGAAAGAAGGAACCGAACTCTTTTAGATATGATTAGGTCTATGTTGGACACTTGTGGACTTGCCTGCCAATTTCAAACCTATTGGGTGCAAGTAGGTCTACAAGAGAAAGAGAGGGCCAGATGGAAGAGTTGAGACCTTTAAGGCCAGGCTTGTTGCGAAAGGGTATACTCAGAAAGAGGGTATCGATTATGAGGAAACCTTCTCGCCGTTAGCCATGCTCAAGTCCATCCGGATACTCTTATCCATAGCGGCTCATCTCGATTAGGAGATTTGGCAGATGGATGTCAAGATGGCGTTTCTCAACGACCATCTTGAGGAAGACATCTATATAATGCAGCCAGACGGTTTTATAGTAAGTAACCAAAAGCAAAGAGTTTGCAAGTTGCAGAAGTCCATTTATGGACTGAAGCAGGCATCCCGAAGCTGGAACATCCATTTTGACCGGGCAATCAAATCATTTGATTTTAGTCAAAATCCGGATGAGTCATGTGTGTACATGAAAAATGAAGGTGACAGGGTAGTTTTTCTGGTTTTATATGTCGACGACATCATTCTCCTTGGGAAAGATATAGGAATGTTGTCAACAGTAAAAGTTTAGTGAGCAAAGACTTTTGATATGAAGGACTTAGGAGAAGCTAGTTACATCCTAGGGATCAAACTCCATCGAGACCGGAAAAATAGGATGATTGGCTTATCTCAAGCTGCTTACATAGATAAGGTACTGGTACGGTTTGTTATGCATGACTCCAAGAAGGGTATCACGCCTTTCAGGCATGAAGTGCACCTTTCCAAGGATCAGGGTCCCAAGACCCCAGAGGAAAAGGAGCAAATGAGAGCAATTCCATACACTTCGGCTGTTGGTAGCCTCATGTATGCTTTGCTATGTACTAGACCGGATATCTGTCATGCAGTGGGATTAGTCAGCAGATATCAGTTTAACACAGGTCCTAACCATTGGACTGCTATAAAATGTATCCTCAAGTACTTAAGAAGGACTAGAGATTACATGTTAATTTACGGCAGTGATGAGCTTATTCCAGTCGGATACACAGATTCTGACTTCATGTCAGATAAGGATTCCAGGAAATCCACCTCTGGTTATGTGTTTATGCTTGGCGGAGGAGCCATCAGCTGGAGGAGTATTAAACAGGAATGTACCGCTGATTCCACTTCTGAGGCTGAATATGTAGCGGCTTGTGAAGCAGCTAAGGAAGCAATATGGCTCAAAAGATTCCTTTCGGAACTGGGAGTAGTACCTTTGGCACGACAGCCGCTCACAGTTTACTGTGACAGCAACGGGGCAGTTGCTCAGTCCAAGGAACCCAGGAGCCATAAAAGCCAAAAGCATGTACAGAGGAAGTATCACTTGGTCAGAGAGATTGTGCAGAGAGGTGATATTGCAATCACCAAGATAGTTTCTGTGGACAATCTGGAAGATCTCTTTACTAAGCCTTTGACCACCAAAGTCTTTGAGCAGCATGTAGACGGGATGGGCATGAGATGCAATCCTGATTGGCATTGAGCCCAAGTGGCAGATTGTTAGTTTTTTGGTCTCAATACCAAGAGTATGATGTAATAAATTAATTAATTTCTTTATTTATCAATACAATCATGTTTTCCTTTCAGGAGATGAATGGTGTTTAATTATATACTAGCACATAACCAATACAAGTGACATAATGGTTCATGAGATGAACCGGAGTCCACAAGTACACTAGATGTAATACATGTGCATGGATGAGATCCACATACAGGAGACATGTGTTGCAAATCTTATACTTAAATATCTTCACAACCAGTGATGAGATTGGGCATTTCAGCTAACAAGGTTGCAGCACTTTGATCACTATGAGATGTGTGATTTGTCTCGATCATCGGAATGTAAGATTTTGGATCATGGTGCTGGTACATTGGATGTATTGAATGACCATGAGAAGCACCTTATATACACTGTCTTTACTTTAAGGTCTGCTCTCATAATTCCCTAGCAATAGGCTCATAATCCTGAGACATTAATGAACTCAAGTTTCTATCTATTCATTTGCTTTGAGTCACCAATGAGTGAGGCCAATTATAGGTCAACACCTCGGTGATTTGGGTACGTGGTAGTAGAGTTGTGGGAACATTCAATGGTCAAGATAAAATCTATCTTTAATATCCCCTTGTCCCAATTAATGGATTTATCATTGGTAAGTGCGCACTCATTCCAATTAAGAGTTAATAGAATCGGTACCAAATGATCATTATAATTAATCAGGACTCAAGGATAATAAGATATGGACCAAATTTGGTGGACAGGTCCAATTGATCCATGGATAATGATAGAGGGGCCTACTTGTAGTAATTGGGAAGTTTAGGGTCTTCATTGTAATATATTCCTAAGACTGGAGTGCAATTGCATTTATATAATGGAGTTATTTGTAATTAATTGTGGGCCCGGATTGCACATGAGATGTGGGGTCGCGTGTCCCATTTGGAGCTAGCTTTCTAAGGAATCCCTAGTGGTCCCCACGCTAGCCCAAGATATTAGAAAGATACTAATTATAGTGGAACTCTAAAAGGAAATAGAAAGTTACTATTTCTATTTGAAGTGAGACTTCTAATAGTGGTAATTGTAAGTTACTAATTATTAATGGAAGTGAGACTTCTATTTTAATTAGAAAATGAGGAAGTTACTAATCATATTTGAAGTAAGACTTCTAATTGTGATTTAGTAAGCAACTAATTGTTATGGAAGTAAGACTTTTATCTCAATTAGTAAGAGGAGGTTGCTTAAGTGCTATAAAAGGAGGAGAGGAGCCCTTGGACATCCCATGCATAATCCCATCTTGGAATTTACGCCCAAGACCCTTAGTGCAAGAGTTGCACATGCCCATCTCTCTCTTTCCCTCTTCTAGTTTCCTTTAGGGTTTTCTCTTGGAGATTCCACCATCTTCTTGAGAAAAGAGAATCTGATACGGGTCATAGCATGGAAGATCAAAAGGTGTTGGAGATTCTAATTTGATTAGTGAAGGTGTTCATCATCAAAGAAAGAAATCAACTTCTCCATTAGAGCACTACTGAGCTCCAAAGGTATAATCTACATCCTTGTATGTTATAGATTTCGTGGTTGCATGTTTAGGTGTTGTTTTCTATCTTCTAGATAGGATATATTGCTGTACATGATTTATGAGTTTGAGGGATTGCATCCTGGATTGGGTTTTTGTTACCTTCTAGATAGTTGATCCCTGCATTAAGTGGATCAAAAGTTTTGAAACCTATCTGAATGGCCCACCTATTTTCCAACAACTCTGAGCTCGGTAATTACTTGGAGGAACCTCGTAGTGTCGAGGAATCCTATACAATTTCTCCACCTCGGTCTTGTCCTTGCCGAACTCCTAGTTGCCATAGACGAGTAGACGATCATCCCTGGCGTGTCTGTTTGAGTCCTCCAGATCATGGACGAAGGGCTCCATCTTCGGCTTCCCATGGAGATAGTAGTTGTGACCGTCCCCGGAGGTCTTGCACAGGTCATATATGTCCTCAATGTCATGGATACCGAGGTTTATGCCCAATATCTTATTGCTCTCGGCAACACCCATTATGACTTTGAAGCCATTGGGCATCAGCTGGCATGGGTCGAGGTGCCATGTCGCCAAGCAGGCCTTGAGCAGAGGGTGGACGGGGAACCTAACCCCTCCTTCTATTACTGAAACTAATGGGAATGGCATCCAGCCATCCTGGAAGGATCAACCCTCAAAGAGATCTTTCGGGTCATCCAGTTTCGTTGGGACATCCTCTAGGATCCCATACATCGCCCGGAAGAAGGCCATAACCTCAGGGGTCTCCGCCCAACTCCTATAGGATCCCATTCTTCTAACAGATGGCGACACTGGAAAAAGGGGCAAATACAAAACCCTAAACCCTATAGCAAAATCCCTAATAGAGAAAGGCGGTATGCAAAGACAGGGACAGGGAAGAAAAACTCACAAATAAGGAGACAAGCTCCGGGCTCCAGTTCGCTAAGTCAGACTTCCAGCAAAAGCTCCGGCAGGGTTCTCTTTTCTTTTACAGTAGAACTTTCTCCAATGAAATGCCAAAGTGAAAGAGACGACGGAGGAAAAAGTCCTATTTATAGACGGTATGGTACCCATTCTGATTCCCAAAGGCACGCGTCGCTTCGATTTCTTTGAACGACCAGCCAGATGGAGACACATGGCACTACAGTTAATCTCGCACAGAGATTCAGATGCTACATTTATTACCTTAGGAAGGTGAAACATCAGCATGCTATTTATTGCCTTGGGTTGATTAAGTGTCACCTACCTAATATTTATCGCCTCGGGAAGACGAAGCGTCACCGGCGTGATATTTATTCTCCCGGAAAGGCAAGCAGAGTTCATGATAAAGATCAAATGTCACCAACCAAACACCGAGATGAATTTCAAAATTGGTACCTCAGGTCACTCAAACACGACACTCAGCTCCCGGCCTCAAAAAGTCAGAGAACTCCAAGATGTCGCGAGTTGGGGGGCAATTGTGTGGGGTGTTTTCCTAAGAGTAGGATTACGCTAGCCTCGGTAGCAGTACCAGCCCAGCTCATCCCGATCTCGGTATCCAAATTCGGCCATAGTGCCTAGATCCATCTAGTTTAACCACAATACCCAGATCCATCTAGTTCAGTAACGGTACCAGCCAGACATCTCTTCCCAGCTCGGTAAATAGTGCTAGCCTGCGCCAAGCTCGAGCCAGTCTTAGTAAGAGTACCGATTGGGCTCATCTCGGTCTCGGTATAAGGCACCTCGACAATAATGCCAGGATGCATCTGAATTTGGCCTCAGTACCATCTTTAGCTCGGTCCGTCCACATAGATGGGTACTAGGCCATGATTGTACTTCTATGAAGTTACTGCTACTTTGCAGAACGTACTGACAGACAAGACAAGTGTCGGATAAGCGGTCAGGTGTCGTCTCGATGATCACATCCACATTAATACCAGGGGTCATCTCTTGATTCGACCTGACAGTATCTCCACCTACCCCCACTATCGGTGCGCTAGGTGAAATCTCTACATATAGAGGAATACCAATCCCTTCGAAAGTATGTTATGTTTTTTACGACATCACGCAACAATACGCATCATTATGTTGAATATCATACATTGCATAGCACGCTACAGAATGCCTTGCATAAGAGCATCCTTGCCTCTCATCTCCATCCTTTGTTCAGTGACAACACTAACTCAGGCATCGGAGCGCCTTCGGCTGACGGTAGCCAGGGTCTCTGATCTCTACTTATCCTTTCATTTTAGGTCCTAAGGCAATCTATCTTCCCCAAAGAAGCTTAAACAACAAATCACAAGTCTTACACCAACCTAATCTGGGTCCTTAACTTTTAGGCACCCACCCACAGTTGTAATTAGCTTAGTTAATTGTGTTTTTAGATTATTAAGCTCCTTTATAATCCAAACAAGTCCGATTAATCATTAAGATCGCACGTGGGAAGTTGGGTTGAGATTCGAGCCCATTTGGGTACAATAGGGGTGTGTGTCGCTTTTTTCAGAAAGTTCTAAAGGCTTTTTAATATTTTCCGCTTTTCGAGATTTTAGCACCATCGGGTAGATTACCTAATTTCCCGGACTTTGTCCTTCTGTTGCATCTCGATCCGAACCCACGAACCTGACCCAAAACCTGACCTGACTCGAACCCATCTAAGCTTATTTTATTATTTCCCAAAAGTCAAACCCCACTCCACCTAACCTAATCCCATGTGAACCCCACCTCATCATCTCACTCCCATCATACCCCACCCCCTTTTATCCCACGTCCAAGCCCCCACCCATTTCCCCCTTTTCCTTTACTACGTCAAACCCACGCACCCCACTTTCCCTTTCATTCAATACTCTACAGCAGCAGCTTCCTTCCTCTCATCTTTGTCGTTCTCCACTCCCTCTCCCAAGCTCCTCGCTGCCATCGGACTCTGAGTACACCACCGCCAGCCACCCTCATCTCCGGCAGACTCCTCTCCCTTATCCACTCTCTCATCTCATCTCTCAATCATCTCTCCCTCTTCCCAGCTCCTTGCTGCCCCACCCATCTCCAACCCATTTCCGTCAGCGCCGAGCCACCACCGTCACCGTCGGTGACCGCCTTCGCCACTGCTAGCCGCCACCAAACCCACCTCTCTATTTCTCTCTCCCTGTTTTCCCCATTTTTCTCCCTTTGGTTGCTCTCTTTTCATTCTTTATTTCTTTCTCCCTCCATTCCCCTTGCTGCCAACGTGAGGTACCCCTCGCCCATCTCACCCATCTCTAGGGGCAGACCTATGTTAATTTGACATGGGGAATGGGCCTTGGCCCATGCCCCATGTAAATTAAAAAATCGCCCCACCTCGTTGACTCTTTTCTTCTCTTCCTTGGTTGAAAGGAACCCAAAAAAAAAAACTCGTTTCCTTCAATCTCTATAGAGGAGTAAGATCACGTAACTCGTCTCCATTCTATAACTAGAGGAAGATGAAGACTCTTGTTTGCTCTTTTCTGTCTTTTATGTGATCTTGGCCTTGTTTTCTTAGATATTGCCTATCTTTTTATTGGTTTTATCATCTGGGTCATCTCCAAATCTACCATCGTAGAAGCTATTGAGGGAAGCTATGGTGGAGCCTGGAGTCGGCGGCAGGAGAAGGGGTTGAAAGAACAACTACGTGTGGTTTTTCTCACTTGCCTTAAATGAGTGATGGGTTTCTTTGTAGAGATGAGAGATATAACAATGTTTAACCTTCATTTGCTTGAGACAAAGGCAAGGAAAAAAAGGTAACTAGTAAGGCTTAGCTTCTTTTTCTCTCCAAAGAATATTAATGGAACTCTAGATTTGGATCAATGGAATTTAAAAAATTAGGGCTAAATCCAAACTCTTAAACTCTAAATTATAATTCCAAACCTAAATCCCCAAATCCTAAATGAAATCCTAAGCCCTAAATCACCAAATCTTATATGCAAACCCTAATCCCTAATTCATATATTCCCTTGATTCGTAAGCCCTATTCCCGCGCAGAGTCCCCTAATTCATAATCCTTAATTCCCTAGTTTCTCATTTTTGAAATTTTTTCTTAGGCGATAATATGATTTTATGATTATTCTAATAATGTTCTTTTGGAAATTTAGGTGGGTTTCATGTGATACATGAACTATTAGGAGCATAAGGAAAGGATAAGGACTAAGAAGATACTAATTTTCACAATATAATGATTATTGCTTTTTTAGGGTACTCTAGAGTATTTTTTTAGTATTGTTATAATTGTTAGTTTTATGGTCTCAATTCCAAGTATATGATGTAATAAATTGATTAATTTCTTTAGTTATCAATACAGTCATGCTTTCCTTTCATGAGATGAATAGTGTTTAATTATATACTTGCACATGACCAATACGAATAACATGATGGTTCGTGAGATGAACCGGAGTCCACAAGTACACTAGATGTAGTACATGTGTATGGATGAGATCCACATACATGAGACATGTATTGTAAATCTTATACTTAAATATCTTCACAACCAGTGATGAGATTGGGCATCTCATCTGACAAGGTTGCAGCACTTTGATCACTATGAGATAATGTGATTTGTCTCGATCATCGGAATGTAAGATTCTGGATCATGGTGCTGGTACATTGGATGTATTGAAGGACCATGAGAAGCACCTTATATACACTGTCTTTACTTTAAGGTCTGCTCTCATAATTCCCTAGCAGTAAGCTCATAATCCTGAAACATTAATGAACTCAAGTTTCTATTTATTCATTTGCTTTGAGTCACCAATGAGTGAGGCCAATTGTAGGTTAACACCTCGGTGATTTGGGTACGTGGTAGTAGAGCTGTGAGAACATTCAATGGTCAAGATGGAATCTATAATTAATATCCCCTTGTGCCAATTAATGGATTTATCATTGGTAAGTGCGCACCCATTCCAATTAAGAGTTAATTGGATCGGTACCAAATGATCACTATAATTAATTGGGGCTCAAGGATAATAAGATATGGATCTATTTTGGTGGACAGGTCCAATTGATCCGTGGTTATAGATGGAGGGGCCTACTTGTGGTAATTGGGAAGTCTAGGGTCTTCATTGTAATTTATTCCTAAGATTGGAGTTCAATTGCATTTATATAGTGGAAATATTTGCAATTAACTGTGGGCCCGGATCACACATGAGATGTGGGGTCGCGTGTCCTAGTTGAAGCCAGCTTTCTAAGGAATCCCTAGTGGTCCCCACGCTAGCCCAAGTTATTAGAAATATACTAATTATAGTAGAACTCTAAAAGGAAATAGAAAGTTACTATTTCTATTTGAAGTGAGACTTCTAATAGTGGTAATAGTAAGCTACTAATTATTAATGGAAGTAAGACTTCTATTTTAATTAGAAAAAGAGAAAGTTACTAATCATATTTGAAGTGAGACTTCTTATTGTGATTTAGTATGTTACTATTTATTATGGAAGTAAGACTTCTATTTCAATTAGTAAGAGGAGGTTGCTTAAGAGCTATAAATAGAGGATGAGTGCTTTAGACGTCCCTAATGCATAATTCTACCTTGGAATTCACGCCCAAGACCCTTAGTGCAAGAGTTGTACACGCCCATCTCCCTTTCCCTCTTCTAGTTTCTTTTCTAGTTTCCTTTAGGGTTTTCTCTTGGAGATTCCACCATCTTCTTGAGAAAAGAGAATCTGATACGGGTCATAGCGTGGAAGATCAAAAGGTGTTGGAGATTCTGATTTGATTAGTGAAGGTGTTCATCATCAAAGAAAGAGATCAACTTCTCCATTAGAGCACTACTAAGCTCCAAAGGTATAATCTACATCCTTGTATGTTATAGATTTCATGGTTGCATGTTTAGGTGTTGTTTTCTATCTTCTAGATAGGTTATGTTGTTGTACATGATTTATGAGTTTGAGGGATTGCATCCTGAATTGGTTTTGTTGCCTTCTAGATAGTTGATCCCTGCATTAAGTGGATCAAAAGTTTTGAAACCTATCTGAATGACCCACCTATTCCCAACAATAATATGGTTGCTAATTGATGCGCTAATTTCTTGAGTAGTAGAAAAGGCTTATTTATGAATTTGGTGTTAGTAATAGGATTCCTCACAAAAAGAAAAACTAGTTGAAAATCATGTCTTTAACCTATTATATAAGTGGAGATGGTTGGTAGTCGGCAATGATTTTGACGCAATTGACTTTATCTTTAAGTTAGGTATGGAACGATATATATCAAAAAGATCAGAACTACTAATCTATTTAAACGCAATACTTTTTCTCCTTTTCCATTGTTAATGTGAAAAAAATCTAGTAAAAAAATATTGATATTTTCAATTGACCATTATCCGCCCCATCCAAACTAAAATCCCGGGTCCGCCACTGCCCATCTCATTCTCTCTCTCTTACTTTCTTTCTTTCTTTCTCTCTCTCTCACTCACTTCACTCACTGTCCACATGAGGTACCCCCCACCCATCTCACCATTTCACTCTCTCATTCTTTCTCTCTTCCTTTCTGTCTTCTCCCATTTCACACTCTCTCTCTAATTCTTCTATCTTTGTTCTCTCTCTTTCTTTATCTTTTCCATTCTTTCTTTGTTCTGTCTTCTTCCTTCTTGTCAGTCCCCATCACCACCAATTTAGTGGGCCACCAATCAAGTGGGCCCCACAACCTCCACCGCTCTGATCATCACCATCATCTACGCGTGGACCCCGCGAGCATCTCATCCTCGATTTCAAGCCACCACTCCATCCACCCATCTATTTGGTAAGCTTTCCTTCCCCTTAGGTTTGGGTTATTGTACTTTGGGTGTAGTAGTGTGTTAGACAGCTTAGAGCTTTCATTTCTTTTGGTTCATGTTTTTATTTAGTTTTATTTTACTGATTATCCCTTAGGTTTGGTTTGTTGGACTATGGAGCTAGGATTTGTGGATTTTGGCATTTTCAACGAAAGGCAAGTAGATATTTATATATATGCTTGGATATGTTTGTGTCGCGACCCCGGACAGGGCCTATCGGACTAATCCGGGATCGAGACTAATTGGTGATTGAAGATTGGTTGGTGATGAATGTAAGGTGTGCACATTTATTTAATTTCCCATAGGTGTCCGTGGTGAGGATATCACGACCATATATGAACATTTCTATTAAGTGCGGAAGCGTGTAGAAAATCAAATATTCAAACCATCTCTAGTCATAAAGACAGTAACACAAGTATAATACTGTATCAGAATGAGCAATGATCATTAACATGTTTCTCGAAAGTAAGAAAAAGTTTATACAAAAGATCATTTAATTACATTCCCAAAAATAGAGGCCAACAAAAGCCAATATAAACAAAATATCAATCCCCAAAGAATGGTTAAACAATTTCCCAAAATGTTACGTCTCTCGTAGCAACCAAATGTCTAAATTGTTAGTTTTATGGTCTCAATACCAAGAGTATGATGTAATAAATTGATTAATTTCTTTATTTATCAATACAATCATGTTTTCCTTTCATGAGATGAATGGTGTTTAATTATATACTAGCACATAACCAATACGAATGACATAATTGTTAGGTCTTTTGTTTTTGCAATTTGATGGATGCATTTGCACTTTAGCACCATTTGAATGCACACACTAGCATTGTGTTAGAAAACCTTGAAATCTAGTTTTTTACATGCATAGCTTTTAAGATTTGGAAAAGCTTTTGTTTTATGCATATTTTGGTTTTAAACTTGGATGCATTGGTTTTAGAACCCAAACTCTTTTTGAAAACCTATTTCCTTGTGCACTACATTTGGAAAATCTTGTTAGGTATTTAGGTTTGAGGTTTGCATACTTTCAGCACCTTTAGAATCAGTTTTGTATGCAATTTCATTTGAAAAGAGTTTTTCTCAAATCAAGCTAGCCTATGGTTTTAAAGTTTTCAAATTTGTTTAGGCTTCTTATAATCATGTTTTAATAACCTTTAGAATCTCTAAAACATGTATTTAAGCTTGATTTAATGGCCCAAAAGGTCCCCCATAGAAATACCTTCAAATAGGCAAAAATTGAATTTTTGCAAAATGGGGTGTCTCGGCAGTGTCGCCGGTCGACCGAGACCTGTGTCCCGGTCGACCGGGAACACTGTGGGGCAAGTGGAAAGTTTCTGTACAGAAATTTTCCAACGGTCAGAAATATGACCGTTGTGTTGTCCCGGTCGACCGAGACCTCTAGGTCGACCGAGACAACTAGCCGTTGGACTGTTTTTTTGCCTATAAAGTCCATTCATTTCCAACTTCTCAAAAGTTGAACAAATGAGCCTTTGAGAGCATTTTGGAGCCAAACAAAGGGGAAGAAGTTGGAAAGGCTAGGAGGTCATTAGGAGAGCTAAAGCTTGGATTAATGAGTTAAACCACCAAGTAAGCTTTACCTTTTGTTAATCATAGTTTTCATGTCTTGTTTAAGTAATTGGTAAATGTTTTTGTACATGATAACTATGAAGTGATGAATCCATTCTTCTCTTAATCTTTGATGTAATTAAGATTGGATTCTTTACTTTGTTTCAATCCAAGTTGTTTCTTTAAAACCTTCTTAATCATGCCTAGGTTAAATCTTTGATTTTCTTTACATGCATGATTCTTTGTCTTGGTTGAAACTTGCTTGTTGTTTTCATTCATTTAAACATTAGTAAAATCTATTTGTTTTTGAAAACAACATTGCACATGCATCACATGTTCTAAGTTAGTCTTTTACATACAACTTGTGATTCTTGATTTTCATATCATAAACAAGTTATTAAAACATACATGTGATTTGCATTAGACTTCATTCAAATCTTTTATATGTCTTAAACTTTGAATTGCTTTGAGCATACATATGAATGAGCCTTCATTTTAAACTTGATTGAAGTCATCACACACACACCTCATAAGCATACATCTTTGCATTCATAGAGTGTTTGTGTGAGTTTGTTATTCACTTTCATATCCGCCTATTTAGAGGCAATTTACTTGAGCTTAAATTGTAATCTCTTAGAGTGTTGAGTAAACACTTCCTTAGAGAATTATTGATTTGTAAAGGTTATTGATAAGCCTAGAAAAGCACAATTGAGAGGTTGTTGTTGAGCCTTAGAAAAACAACATTGTAAGGTTATTGCTAAGCCTAAGAAAAGCATATTGTAAGGGTTATTGCTTAGCCTAGTAAAAAGCATAAGTAGTGGAATCCGGTGGGGTGTTGGAGACACAAGCCGGTAGTGGATGTAGGCACGTTGGCCGAACCACTATAAATATTGGTGTTGTGGTGCATGCTATGTGGTGATTGATTTTGTATTAGCTTCCGCATTTTGATTGTTAATCATCACTTGTGACTAGTTTAAGTTAAGAAATTAAAATTGGTTTAAATTGGTCATAGTTGTAGCTCACCCTATTCACCCCCCCCCCCCTCTAGGGTTAGGATCCTCGTGGACTTTCAATAATGGTTCATGAGATGAACCGGAGTCCACAAGTATACTAGATGTGATACATGTGTATGGATGAGATCCACATACAGGAGACATGTATTGCAAATCTTTTACTTCAATATCTTCACAACCAGTGATGAGATTGGGCATCTCATCTGACAAGGTTGCAACACTTTGATCACTATGAGATAGTGTGATTTGTCGCGATCATCGGAAAGTAAGATTCTGGATCATGGTGCTGGTACATTGGATGTATTGAAGGACCATTAGAAGCACCTTATATACACTGTCTTTACGTTAAGGTTTGCTTTCATAA
The DNA here is from genome assembly GCA_038049695.1 of Cinnamomum chago. Lineage (NCBI taxonomy): Eukaryota > Viridiplantae > Streptophyta > Magnoliopsida > Laurales > Lauraceae > Cinnamomum > Cinnamomum chago. The sequence goes on along the minus strand of CP142453.1, from coordinate 87,562,861 downwards.
TTCCCTAGCAATAGGCTCATAATCCTGAGACATTAATGAACTCAAGTTTCTATCTATTCATTTGCTTTGAGTCACCAATGAGTGAGGCCAATTGTAGGTCAACACCTCGGTGATTTGGGTACGTGGTAGTAGACTGGAGTTTAGGGTCTTCATTGTAATTTATTCCTAAGACTGGAGTTCAATTGCATTTATATAGTGGAGTTATTTGCAATTAACTGTGGGCCCGGATTACACATGAGATGTGGGGTCGCGTGTCCCAGTTGGAGCCAGCTTTTTAAGGAATCCTTAGTGGTCCCCACGCTAACCCAAGATATTAGAAAGATACTAATTATAGTAGAACTCTAAAAGGAAATAGAAAATTACTATTTCTATTTGAAGTGAGACTTCTAATAGTGGTAATAGTAAGTTACTAATTATTAATGGAAGTGAGACTTCTATTTTAATTAGTAAAAGAGGAAGTTACTAATCATATTTGAAGTAAGACTTCTAATTGTGATTTAGTAAGCAACTAATTGTTTTGGAAGTAAGACTTCTATTTCAATTAGTAAGAGGAGGTTGCTTAAGTGCTATAAAAGGAGGAGAGGAGCCCTTGGACGTCCCATGCATAATCCCATCTTGGAATTCACGCCCAAGACCCTTAGTGCAAGAGTTGCACACGTCCATCTCTCTTTCCCTCTTCTAGTTTCTCTTCTAGTTTCCTTTAGGGTTTTCTCTTGGAGATTCCACCATCTTCTTGAGAAAAGAGAACCTGATGCGGGTCAAAGCGTGGAAGATCAAAAGGTGTTGGAGATTCTGATTTGATTAGTGAAGGTGTTCATCATCAAAGAAAGAACTCAAATTCTTCATTAGAGCACTACCAAGTTCCAAAGGTATAATCTACGTCCTTGTATGTTGTAGATTTCGTGGTTGCATGTTTAGGTGCTATTTTCTATCTTCTAGATAGTATATATTGCTGTACATGATATTATGAGTTTGAGGGATTGCATCTTGGATTGAGTTTGTTGCCTTCTAGATAATTGGTCCCTGCATCAAGTGGGTCAAAAGTTTTTGAAACGTATCTAAAAGGCCCACCTATTTTCCAACATAAATGACATCATCAGTATGCCACTCAACTAGGTGATGCGGTTCACCGACCGCCTCCTCAAGCTCCACCTCGGGATAGACAATGTCAGGACTTGAGTACCAAAGAGTGGGTCAAACACGATAGATGTCAATCAAATTAACAATGTAGCTCAATATGTGTATGCTATAAGCATAGAACATAAAAATAGATTTGATTGAAGTTAGGGGACAAATCATATGTAATTATAAATTCAACTTGAAAATGATATACCTATCAAAACAAGGCAAGTTGTGAAACTTTAAAACAAAAGTACATATGATTTGTGAAGTTGTTGAATCCAAAACATAAGATAGATTTGAAAGAGATTTTCTTATGATGAAAAACAACAACCATAGATTCAACCAAGTATGGGAATTATGTTACATTTAATTTCAAAGATGTTTTCATTAACATGATTTACTTAGATATACCAATTTAAGTACTACTTGGATTGAATCAAGGTGATGCATCCAAAACAATAAATCAATTCAAAACATATACATGTTAAGGACACAAAAAAACATAGTTTATCATGCTAGAAAAGATTTACCAATAATAAAGCAAAGCATGACAACATATGGTTAAGGAAAGTAAATCTTACTTAGTGATTTAACTCAATGAAACCAAGCTTTAGCTTTCCAAATGACCCATTTCATCCCTTAGCTCATTTCCCTTTGATTGGCCTCAAAACACCTCAAGGAGGGCCTCTTAGTTCCTCAAATTTCTCAAAGGAATGAACCACTATTTATACCCAAAAAATGGGTTTCTGCGAGTGCCCGGTCGATCTGGTACAGAGCCCGGTCGACCTGGCTTCAAACGGTCATTTTTTATGACCGTTGGAAGAGCCAACGGCTTTTTACCCCGGTCGACCACATGTGTGCTCGGTCGACCGGGTCCATGGGCTCGGTCGACCGAGCACACTGCGGGTCGACCTGGGCCCAGGGACCAAATTCCCCTAAATTAGCATATTTCAAAGTATTTTCATTTGGGGACTTTTGGGCCGCTGAATCAAGCTTGGAATCATGTTTTAAATCAAACTAAGAGGTTTAAAAACATGAAACATAAAAAGTCTAAAATGATTTGAAAGATTTAAAACTCATAGGCTTGCTTGGTTCATAAAACTTCTTTTCAAATAAAAATGCATCCAAGTTAAAAATCAAAACATGCATAAATCAATATTTCTAACAATGCATGTGTAAATTAAGATTTCAAGTTTTTCTAAAACAATGCATGTGTGAAAATTCAAATGATGCTAGAATGATAATGCATCCATCAAATTGCAATACACAAAATTCCTAACAATCTCCCCCTTTGCAATTTGATGGCAACTTACTCAACACTGAATTAACACACTAAGTCTTCAGCTCCCCCTAAGCTAGAGGTTCAAAGCCAATGCAAGGGTCAATTTGATCAAAACTAATACTTCCTATGAAGGTTTACACTCCCCCTCAATCCATTCTCTCTTTTTGTCAACATATTGACAAAGATTTAACTATGTAGTGCAAGAAGATGATGGTTTTACCAATTGAGGGTTAACTTCAAGAGAAAGATTAGATACATTTAACTAAAGAGCTCAAAATGATCAAATTACAAAAAGAGCAAGGTAAAAAAGAAAAGCGATCATGGATACCAATTGGAAAAACAAAGAATACCAATTGAGATTTAAAGATAAGACTATAAAATCAATCACTCTAAAATGGAGTTATAAAGAATATAACTATTAAGATAAATCCAAATTAGAGCTATCCATGATAATGCATCCATCAAATTGCAATACACAAAATTCCTAACAGATAGATGTCGGATGATCATGCAACTTCAGACACAAATCGCTAACAGCAGGCCGGTACCATCTGTCTTATTGATTTCTCAATCGGTCGGACAGAAAGTGTACTTTCTTGGCCAGCCGGTTGGCGATCTCGGAGCGATCAATGATGATTTCATGCTTTTAACGGTGGATCCGTGATGTTGACGAAGATCAGTTGTTTCCAAGCATCAAAACCCATATTTTCAGGACATCACAGGGGCTGGAACTACCGAAACGTGAAAAGGATCGGAAAACGGTCCTTCCGGCAGAAATCCGGCGACCCGGATTTCCAGGGTCACCGGCGACCATGGGGGAATTTTTTCCCCTTTGGTCGCAGTTTTGTCGGCCGTTTTTCGAGCATTTTGTTTCTTTTTCTCTATTGTATTTTTCTTGACATTTTTCCTCATTTTTTGGCTTGATTCTCCTAAAGAAAACCTGACAAGAAGCCGTGCAAATCGGAGCACAAAGTTTCCTATTTTTTGGAAAAGTCGAAGACTTTGTTGTCGATTTTCCGTCAAGAGTCGAAACTAGGTCAAACGATGTCAGAAAGACCTGAAATTTGAGGTGAAGCCTTCTGAGCAATAAATAGGACCAACCATGGGCTTTGGTTTGAGTTTTGAAGCCGTTTGGGGTCCCGTTGCTGCTAGGCTTGATCTCGCCGCAAGGAAGATGTCGCACTTTGATGTGCGGTCAACCGATGTCCGATTGACCTGAAATTTGACAGAGAGCCTATTGGATTAATTTTGAGATGATCCATTATATCCAATTTGGATGTCATGGTTCCAGGGTGCTCCACCGCCGGTAGCCTTGATTTTCTTTCTGAGCGTCAAAGTCAGGTCAAACGTCGTGGGAATGACCTGAAATTTGACGTGCAGCCCTTTCGAAGCATGTTCAAGCCGCCCATGTGCTCTACTTGATGAGTAATGGTCCCGGTGGTTCTCGCCGTCGAGGGGCTTGATTTTCTTTCGAAGCGTCAAAGTTGAGTCAAACGTCGTCGGAATGACCTGAAATTTGACGTTGAGCCTTTTGGAGGTATTTTGAGACCATCCGTAGGCCCAGGTTGAAGTTTTGATATCTTCGACGCCGCCGCCGCCGCCAGGAGCGCCTGTTTGGCTGCCGGAGGAGTGGAGTTGGGTCAAATGATGTTGAAATGGCCCAAACCTTCATGTAAACTCCTCTTTTGGCTATCTTGAAGGATCTTGCAGTTTTTGTTTGATTCTAACAAGATCTGATGCTTGAAGTATCATTGCCCGTTTGTAGTAGGAAGCGGCTTCATGTGGCTTCTTGATGTTGAAGAGGCAAAGTGACATTTTTAGTGTCAACAACTACCCTGTTGAACTCTATTTGAGACAAGGCACAATATAAGGCATTTTTAGCTTTAGCATTCAGACTTTCCCTATCTTTCTCTCCTTGAGTCCACTCTATCTTAGGCTTAGGATTGATAGATATAACATACCCTTCTGAATCTTGTTCAGTGATTGTGGTGGTATGGTACCCTTCTCCAATGATATTCCACACATCTCGACTTTGAGATTCTAAGAAGACTTACATCATAATCTTCCAATAATGGTAATGACAACCATTAAACAAGGGTGGTCTATTAGTGGCATAACCTTCTCCTAATTGGGCTTGCATTATGATCACAAAAGAAAAACTCACACTAAGGATTCTAACTCTAGGTTGATAGACCTAAACAAGAGCACCTAGGCTCTGATACCAATTGAAAGTCCAAGATCGAATTCGAGGGGGGGGTTGAATAGGGTGAGCTCAAAGAACTAGACCAACTTTTAAATCTTTTAGATTTTAAGTCACTTATGCTTTGATGAAGATTAATTATCATGTGAAGAGTAGTGTCGCGACCCTGGACCGGGCCCCCATGAAGGAACCGATCCGGAGTCGGGACATTGGTTGTGATGATCATGATGATGAATAACCACAACATCACCTAAAATGATAACATACATTTTATTTAATTTTCCACAGGTGTCCGCGGTGAGGATATCACAACCATAATTGAATATTTCTTTTAAGTGCGGAAACATGTAGCAAATCAAATAGTCAGACTATCTCTAGGAATGGAAGCATTAACATCAGGTATAAATTACTGTATCAGAATGAGCAACGTTCTATAGCATGTTTCTCAAAAGTAAGTTAAAGTTTGACAAAAGATCACTTATTTACAATTCCCAAAATTAGAGGCCAATATAAACAAAACAATAACCCAATGAATGGTTAAACAGTTCCCCTCAAAATGTTACGCCTCTCTTAGCAACCCGATGTCTACATGACATCGTCAGTGCGCCACTCGACTAGAGGTTGCGGCTCACCTACCGCCTCCTCCGGCTTCTCCTCAAGGAAACCGGCAACGGGACCTGAGTACCAAAGCATATAGGTCAGACACGACGGTCTGGCAAGAGAATGAAAGATACAACAACATATAGTAATAAAAGAAATACCTTGACAAGCATGGAAATCTGTTTCAAAAAGCACTCTCATAAAGTAGATAAATCATTTGTTAGAAAACAGGCAAATAAGGTAAAACATATCAAGTAACTAAGGAATCGGGAACTAACAAGATGGCAATCACATAAAGCTAAGTCCTTTGTCACTAAAGTGACAACAGTATAACGAGATGTTGATCTCAGTCACACAAGGTGAGAAGATTCAACGCAAATCATATGTACAATATAAATATATGGGACGGGACCACGGTAGCGAACCGGGTATCAGGACGGGACCACAGTAATAGACCGGGTATCGGGATCCAAACTGCAGCTGGCGGGACAGGAAGGGGATCTCCAAGTCGGTGGATCAAACCGACAAGGTATCCAAGCTTAGTGATGCCGACCCATAGGACAAATAACAAATCGAGACATATGCAAGTAAATCAAGTACAAGAAATAAACGAGTAAGACGGGGGTGCTCAAGGGCACACTGTCATTTCATGTCGGGTAATACATTTCGGGACAAATAACTGTTACTAGTGTAACTATCATGCTTTCGGGAAAACAAATCATATAATATAAATCTTGGAATGAAGTGAAACAATGAACTATAACAATTTCGGGTAAAATACTGGTTTCAAGATCTATTTAGTGTATAGGGGTCCCGTATGTCGATTATAATAAAGACTTGGTACTCCTTGAGTTAGAAGACATTCCGGGCTCCTTATGCACTTTGAGGTTTCACCACTTCGAATGAAATCTTTGTGACATGGTTTCTTTCCATGAATGACCTCATACATTGTTTAGCAAATCTCCTTGCCATCGAGGGGTTCCCAAAGAATAGACCCAAACATTGAAATAGTTAAACATAGTCCCAAACATAGCCTTGCCCAACAAGGCCCCTCGCTCAAGCGGACTGGAGGGTTCGCTCGAGCGAGTCGCTCTCTGGAATGGCTGTCTCGGTGGGTTCGCTCGAGCGAAGTTGAGGTCGCTCGAACGAACTCATTGGGTTGAGAGAATATTTAAATGCGTTCGAACGAACAACTCTCTGGAATGAGTTCTGGGATGTCCGTTCGAGCGACCAAGCTACTGGAATGCTCCGAACCCTTTCCTGGACAGGTCGCTCGAGCGAAGTGTCATGGTCGCTCGAGCGAACTGTCCAGAAACTGAATTCGGACCAGTTCAGCTCCACAATAACTCTTTCTTTTTACAACCCCTTCTTAACTACTTTTGTACATCAATTGAGGAGTATAAATCTCCATTCAAACAACCTCAAATCTCCAACAACATCCATCCCATCCTCCTCCATCTCAACACATTCAATACAAGGGAAAAGGAGAAGGAAACCATTTCACACAATATACATATTTGAGACAAAACAAGAAAACATTGTTTGCTATAAACCAACACTTCTCTATGACCATAAATGCACTAATAAGGCTCTTCATGAGCATTTATTTCAAAGGAGAGCAATAAATAGGCATGAGTGACATTTAATAAAACCAACCACATTTCTAATAAAAACATTGAAAGCTCATAAAAGATCATATCATCCACTTGCCTTGGGTCTTCTAACAATGAAATGAACCTCTAATACTCTTCCAAGCAAGGAATTCAAAAGTATGAGCAAAACCCCAAACAAACAAACCCTAAAATGGTCAAACAATGAAATAACAAGAAAACTTTACAATAATGTAGGTGAAGCTTCTCTAAGGCCAAAGGAACACAAATCTAGAAGATGAAGGGGAAAACTTACTTGCAAGGTCCTCTAATGGCAATGGTAAGCTCAAAGAAAGTCTTGTGATGAATGGTTTTCTCAAAAAATGGTGTCAATGGAGAGCTAGGGTGATGAGGAAGAAGGTGATGATCTCTATTTCTCAAGTTGTGCAAGATTGGTGGTGAGTTTAGTGATTGCAAGCAAAAGCAAGAAGAAGAAGGCAATGAAACCCTAGGTTCTCACTCTCTTGTGCTGGAAAAAGGAAATGGAAGGGAAAGGCTCTCCTTATAAACAAGTGGGGAGTGGGCTCCACTACTAACCAATCTAATTGGGCTAAAATCATCTCTTTCGGGGCTTCTAATGAATTCGACGAAGAAGGAAGAAATGATCGTCGAAATATCTAGTTTCCAAAAAGTATATGTTGCGCGGGATTCGGGAATGTCAAGTTTTTGGGTACATATTTTGTGTGCAATGACTGTTTTGCCCTCAAGGCTATGAAATCGGGTTTCGGGATCTCAAACGGGGACGGGATCAACATGAAAGTTGTAGAGCTCATCAATACGAATAAAACGAGATTAAAACAATGAATGCAAAAATCTCCGATAAATCCTCAAACATAAGCAATGCCAAGAAAAGGAACCCCCAAAGGGCCCTACTAACCCAAAGCAATCAAAATTCCCCAAAACTATATCAAAAGCTATTCCAAACCCAACTTAGCCAGAATCACTAATCAAGCTTAGAACTAATACGCTACTTAATTAGTACTAATCAGGTTCTCTCGGGTCGAGGTCTTACAAGTAGTCTCAAAGTTAAGTATACACAAGAAACTAACAACTACAATCTTCATTCAATGATAGTATCAAACATAAGAGCATCGTCCATGTAATGAAAAAAAAAATCAATCACCATAATACAAGCATTTATAGTGGTTCGGCCAACGTGGCTACATCCACTCCCGGTGTCCCTACCGGATTTCTACTAACTCAAATTTAGGTTTAGGTTCACCTTCAACCTTACAAATACATCACTATGCTTTTCAAGGCTAAGCATAAACCTTTACAACACAATATATGCTTTTCAAGGCTAAGCACCAACCTTTACAACAAGATGATTTTCTCTTAAATAAAATGCCTATGAATGCATGGATAAGAGAACAATGTAAGTGCAATTTAATGCCACTAAATAGGCTGAAATGAAAATGAAATCTCACTCTCTAGACATATGCATATGAATTGTAAAAGTCTATAATTGATGCATATACTAGAAATTTTTATATCTCTTTTTAGAAAGAAGAAGTTCTAAATGATGCAAAGATGTTAGTCATTTATATGAGAAAAAGTTGTATGACAAATACATGGGTTTTCAAAGTGAACAAACTTGATTTGAAGAAGTAAAACTTAAATCTAGCAAGTTAGTTTTGAAACAATAAAACAACCTTATGTGAATTGCAAACCATATATTGATTTCATAAAGCTAAGAGATTTTAAAGTTCTAAGCATATTATGAAAAGCAACATTTTAAAAGATAGACAACTATTTAATTCATGCTTAAAGGAAACAAATATTTAGTTCCCAAGATAGCTCCAGGTGAACAGTACCCATCGCTCGAGCGGACCTGGAGTTCACTCGAGCGGTGAACTCTCTGGAATGATTTTCTGGGTGGGTTCGCTCGAGCGAAGTTCAGTTCGCTCGAGCGAACTCATTCGGTTCAAGTTGGCTCGAGCGAAATTTCAGTTCGCTCGAGCTAACCATTCTCTGGAATGAGTTCTGGGAGGATTCGCTCGAGCGAACTGTCCACTGGAATTGTAAGACTCCGACCCGAGTGAACCCGATTAGTGCTAATTAAGTTGTGTTTTAGTTCTAAGCGTGTTTAGAGGATTTTAATTAAGTTGGGTTTGAAATAGTTTTGGAGAATTTTGACTGCTTTGTAATAGTGGGGCCCTTTGGGGGTTCCTTCTTTGTGACCTTACATGCGCTTGAGGATTTATCGGAGATTTTTGCATTCATTGTTTTAATCCCGTTTTATGTGTATTGTTAATCACGTCCCCGTTCGAGACCTCGAAACATGATTTCATAGCCTTGAGGGCAAAACAGTCATTGTGCACTAAATTTGTACCCAAAAGTTGATATTCCCGAAACCCGCGAAACATATACTTTTTGGAAACTAGATATTTCGGAGATCATTTCTTCCTTCTTTATCGAATTCATCCGAGATCTCGAAAGACATGATTTCAGCCCAAAAAGTGTCTTAAGTGGTGGGACCCATTCTCATTTGCTTATATAAGGAAAACCCATCTTCCTCATTCCCTTTTCCAGCACAAAAAGAACCTAGGGTTTGCTTTGGAAACTTTTCTTCTTCTTCTTGCTCTCTCCATCTCAATCTCCTACTAATCTTGCACCAACATCAAAATGGAGGTCATCATTCTCTTCCTCATCACCATAGCTCTCTTCTGATACCATTTGTGAAGAAAACCTCCCATTCCAAGACCTTCTTTGAGCTCACCTTGCCCATTTGGAGAACCTACAAGTAAGCAACCTTCCCCATCTCTTAGATTTGTGCTTCTTTGATCTTGAAGAACTCCCATTCCCATTATTGTAAGGTTTCCCTTTCTATTTCATTGTTTGACCATTTTAGGGCTTGTTTTTGGGGATTTTCTTCATAGCTTGAATCTTTGGCTTGGAAGAGTATACGGGTTTGATTTCCTTGATTAGAAGACCCAAGGCAAGTGGATGAGTTAATATTATGAGTTTTCAATGGTTTTCATGAGAAATGTGGTTGACTTGTCATTTTCATTCATACTTATTGGCTTGCATCGATTTTTGAAATAAATGCTTTGAATGAACCTTGCTAAGTCATTTAATGTTTTGGAAACATATTGGTTTGGTATTTATTGTCTTTTGGATATGCCTTAAATGAATGTTTATGATTTGGTTTCTCTTCCCTCTTGTGGTTGTTGTGGTTAAGAAGGAGGTGATAGAATGAACACATAATGGGGTTTTGGACAAGTGTAGATGGATGTATTGGAGGAGCGCTTAGCTCAGTTTTATTGCAAGGATTAATGGAAGTGAGGAGAATGGTTTTGAAGAGGAAAAATGGCTCAAATCTGAACACAGAGCGTGTTTCCCGCACCTGGCTGTCAGCCATCGGTCACCTGTCGGCTAGCCGTTTGGTGATTGGCGGCTAACCGCTAGCTAGCCGAAAAGTCGCAGTTAGTTTTCCAGAGAGCAACATTTTCCTCCTGAGAACACGGTCAGCCTCACGGTTAGCTAGCAGCTAGCAGCTAACCGCCTAACCCATCGGCGTCTAACCGCCAGCCAACCAATACATTTCAGTTACTTCTCCAGAGAGCAACATTTTCCACCTGAAAACACGGTTAGCAAGCGGCTAACCGCCGAACCCATCGGCGGCTAACCGCCAGCCAACCGAACCATTTTGGTTACATTTCCAGTAACCTGTCTTTTTGTCAGGCTAACCGCCTAACCCAACGGCGGCTAACCGCCATCTGACCGCTAAGTAACCGAAATTACCCAGACAATCATTCTAGAGAGCTCCTCACTCAAGCGAACTCTTCGGTTCGCTCGAGCGATGAGCTTTGTTGGTCAAAGGAGATTCACTAGGCAATGTATGAGGCCATTCGAGAAAGAAACCATACCACGAAGATGTCATTCGAAGTTTTGAAAATTCAAAGTATATAAGGAGCCCGGAATGTCCCCAAACTCAAAGAGTACCAAATTATTATTAGATCGACATACGGGATCCCTATTCACTTCAAATAAATCTTGAACCCGATACTTTACCCGAAATATCAATTGTTTATTGTACTTTATCGATCCCGAGATTTATACTACATGCCTTGTTTTCCCGAAAGCGTTGAAGTACACTTACAATGGTTACTTGTCTTGAAGTGCATTGCACCGCATGAAATGACAGTGTGCCCTTGAGCACCCTGTCCTGCCCGTTTGTTTATTTGTACTTGATTTACTTGCACATGTCACGATTTGTTATTTGACCTGTTAGTCGGCATCACTAAGCTTGGATAACCCTGTTGGTCTGATCCACCGACTTGGAGATCCCCCTCTTGTCCCGACAGCTGCAGTTTGGATCCCGTTACTCAGTTATTACCATGGTCTTGTCCCGATGCCGCAGATTGCTATTGTGGTCCCCGATGCCTGGCTCGCTACCGTGGTCATGTATAGTATATGTATATGTATTTATAAGATCCACTGTTTCTCCTCACCTCGAGTGACTGAGATCAGTGCCTAGTTATTACAATGTCACTTTAGTGATAGAGGACTTAGCTTCGTGTGGTTGCCATCTTGCTTGTTTCCCGTTTCCTTGGTTACATGCATATGTTTTATAATGCACACTTGTATTTGAATAAATGTTTTTTCTCGTTTATAGAAATTGTTATTTAAACAGGTTTCAATGCTTTTGAAGGTAAATTCATTTATTATCATATTGTCATTGTATTTTACCCATTTGCCAAACCGTCGTGTTTGACCCACTTTTTAGTACTCAGGTCCCGTTGTTGGTTATCCCGAGGAGGAGCACGAGGAGGCGGTCGGAGAACCGCAACAGTTAGTTGAGTGGCATGCTGATGATGTCATTTAGACATTGGATTGCTAGAGAGAGATAACATTTTGGGAGAACTTTAACCATTCTTTTGGGGATTGGTATTTTGTTTATATTGGCCTTTGTTGGCCTTTATTTTGGGAAATGTAATTAAATGATCTTTGTATAAACTCTAACTTACTTTTGGGTAACATGCTAATGATCATTGCTCATTCTGAGACAGTACTATACTTATGTTATTATCTTTATGATTAGAGATGGATTGAATATTTGATTTGCTACACGCTTCCGCACTTAATAGAAATGTTCATATATGGTTGTGATATCCTCACCGCGGACACCTGTGGGAAATTAAATAAATGTATGGCATTAAACTGATGTGGTATTATCATCATCATCATTAGTCCCGATCTCGGATTAGTCCTTCGGGCCCGGTCCGGGGTCGCGATAGACTGGTATCAGAGCGAGACATGTTTCAAGCAATTAAAAGAAACTAGAAATCCTAAGGACGTGGCGAGGATTCGTTAGACTCTTCGTTAGCTAGTATCGTGTGAGCAATGTGTGACCCTTTATTTGATTATTATGTGCTAACAACTTGTTTTGCAGCATCATGCCACCTCGTAAGAGACCGGTAAACGGCAACCCTTCTGCAAGTAATAGTGATCACACAGGGCCAGTTGAAGAGGATAAGGTTGATAACAACATGCCAAATCAATTCCAATAAATGATGCAGGCAATGCTTGACCAACAACGTCAGGCCAATGAGAATCAAGCTAGATTGCAAGAGCAAATGCTTAAGAGAGAGGAAGATCATGCAAGAGAATTGGCAGAGATGCAGAGACAATTGCTAGAAGTATTATAGAGAAGGCCCGAACTGGTTAAACCCCAACCAGCTATTGTCATCAATCAGAGGCAACATGACCCAAATGCATTATTTGAGCGGTTTAGGAAGAGGGCTCCGAAAGAGTTTCTTTGGATAGAGGATCCATTAGCTGCAGATGATTGGCTAGAGCATACGGAGAACATATTCGAGATCTTCCAGTGCACCGGAGGAGAAAGAGTAAAACGAGCATCATCTCTCTTTACCGGTACAACGGACAGATGGTGGAAGACGGTTAGGGAGGAATACAGGACTATGGCTGATGCATAGATTTGGGCAAACTTCAAGAGGTAGTTCCATGATAAATATATACCCGCTCACATCAAGAGACAGAAGGCCATAGAATTCCAGCAGCTTGTACAAGGGAGTATGACGGTCCTTGAATACCTCACCAAGTTTGAGAGGCTATCCAGATATCCTCCGGAGTTAGTGGATACAGTTGAGAAGAAGATTGCAAAGTTCCTAGAGGGACTTAACCCTTTCATTGAGAGAGATGCTACCGGAGTAGTGCCACCTGTAACTTTCGATGAAGCGGTCAAGAGGGCTTAGAAGTTTGAGAACTTTCACAACAAGATCCTTAGAGTCCAAGGCAAGGGACAAGTTCATCAGCAGAACTACCAGCAAAAGAATCATCAGAACAAGAAGCAGAGGACATAACCGAATACTCAGAATCCCTTGGTTTGCACCCACTGTGGGAAGAACCATGAGAGTGCACAGTGCCACACACTCACAGGAGCATGTTTCAAATGTGGTTCCATGACCCATCATATGAGAGATTGTCCAAGGCAGAATAGACATAACCAGCAGCAGCAACAAGGGGCACAACGTCCAGCAGCACCACAGAATGCAATCATTGTGCAGAATCAGGCAAGGCCACTACAGCAACAAGCACCACAACAGCAGCAGCATAGACCACAACAGCAACAACAACAGGCTCGTCAGCAAGGACAAAACCAAAATTAGCGTGCACCGCAGCAGCATAGGAATGTACAACAAGGCAGGCCACAACAAGCTCCAAATAGGCCACAATCGAGGACAAATCTACGCGGTCAATAGAGCTAATGCAGAGGCAGCGAGAAATGTAGTGGAAGGCACACTTCTTGTTTGTGGGATAAAAGCTAGGATTTTATTTGACCCTGGCTCTACACATTCATTCTTATCCCAAGAATTTTCTAAGTTGATTGATAAGCATGCTAGAGAACTTGAGTTCATTTTGACTGTGGCAACCCCAGTAGGCAAACAAGTTATCTGTAGAACATACTACCCTAGTTGCACAGTTCAGATAGGAGAAGTGGTTTTAACCGCAGATCTCATTCTATTAGAGATGTTTGATTTTGATGTCATCCTAGGGATGGATTGGCTGGCAGGATACCATGCCACAATGAATTGTTTCCATAAGACCCTGACTTTCAAGTTAGATGAGACACCAGCAGGGGTGTTGTTTCAGGGGGAGAGGAGGAGTCCTCGTACAGGGTTGGTTTCAGCATTGAAGGCTGATAGACTATTGAGAAGTGGTTGTGAAGCATATTTGGCGTTTATCACGGAGGATAAACGGCCCCAAGGGGTGGAGGAGATCCCAATTGTTTGGGAATTCCTGGATGTTTTTCCGGAGGAGATTCCAGGCTTGCCACCCATCAGAGAGATCGATTTCACTATTGAGTTGTTACCAGGGACCGCTCTGATATCTATTGCACCATATAGAATGGCTCCGGCAGAATTGGGAGAGTTGAAGATACAATTGCAAGAATTGTTAAACAAAGGATTTGTGAGACCGAGCATTTCACCTTGGGGAGCTCTAGTCCTATTTGTCAAGAAGAAGGATGGTTCGATGAGAATGTGTTTAGATTACAGAAGATTGAATCAAGTGACCATCAAGAACAAGTATCATTTGCCAAGGATAGATGAATTGTTTGATCAATTGTAAGGTGCATCATACTTTTCGAAAATTTATTTGAGATCTGGTTACCATCAGCTGAGAGTCAGAGAATCAGATGTGTTGAAAATAGCTTTCCGGACAAGATATGGCCACTATGAGTTGCTAGTGATGCCATTTAGGTTGACTAATGCACCGGCATGTTCATGGCGTTGATGAACAAGATTTTTACAGAGCATCTAGATCAGTTTGTTGTAGTATTCATAGATGATAGTTTGGTGTACTCCAAGACCAGGGAAGAGCATGAAGAGCATTTGAGGGTAGCACTGCAACTCTTGAGAGATAATCAGCTGTATGCGAAGCTCAACAAGTGTGAATTTTGGTTGGAACAAGTAGCGTTTTTGGGGCACATCATCTCCAAAGAAGGATTATCAGTGGATCCGTTCAAGATTGAAGCAGTTATGAGTTGGGAAAGACCGAAGGGTGCGTCAGAAATTAGAAGTTTTCTGGGATTGGCAGGCTATTACAGGAGGTTTGTGCAGGGATTCTCGTCGATTGCATCACCTTTGATGAAGTTGACAAGGAAGAATGTGCCATATGTGTGGACAAATCAGTGTGAAGATAGTTTCTAAGAGCTAAAGAAGAGATTGACTACAGCACCAATCCTTACTTTACCATCCAGAGCGGTGGTTTTACCATTTTTACCGATGCTTCGAATGTTGGACTTGGTTGTAGTTGCAGATGCCTTAAGCAGAAAGTCAGTACGCTTGGCAAACCAAGTGGCACTTGTATCTTTGAGCAATTTGAAGAATTGAGTATAGACCTGCAGCCACTAAGGAAGGGTGTTTTGTTAGCTAACATGACAGTGTCAGAGCCTTCTTTTATTCAAAAGATCAAGGATAGTTAGTTGCAAGATCCAGAGTTGGCCAAGATTTCAGAGCACATAACAGAACGTCCTGACTTCCGTATTGTGGATGGAGTTTTGTACTATCGTGACTGTCTATGCATGCCTAACATTGAAGATTTGAGGAATGGTATCATGACCGAAGCTCACAGTACGAAGTACTGTATGTATCCAGGTAGCACGAAGATGTATCAAAACTTGAAGGGCAGATTTTGGTGGAACAACATGAAGAGAGAGATTGCAGTATTTGTCTCACGTTGCATGACTTGTCAGTTTATTAAGGCAGAACATCAGAGGCCTCCAGGTTTATTACAATCGTTAGAGATCCCGGAATGGAAGTGGGAGCACATTACCATGGACTTTATTTCGGGTCTACCGAGGACCAGCAGAGGCAACAATGCGATATGGGTCATTGTGGACCGACTCACCAAGTCAGCTCATTTCATTCCTATGAGGATAGGGAATAAGATGCACACACTACCGTTGGTAGAGTTGTTTGTCAACGAGATTGTCAGTCGACATGGACAACCAGTTTCTATCACTTCTGACAGAGACAGCAGATTCGTCTCGATGTTCTGGAAGACATTGCATGAGTCTATGGGTACAAAACTATAGTTTAGCACAGCTTATCACCCGCAGACAGATGGTCAATCAGAGAGGACAATTCAAACTCTTGAGGATATGCTCCGTGCTTGTGTTAGACTTCAAGACTTAATGGGACGATTCTCTACCATTGTGTGTGTTTGCTTACAACAACAATTACCATTGAGCATTGGGATGGCGCCTTTTGAGGCTTTGTATGGCAGAAGGTGTAGGACACCTGTTTGTTGGGAAGAGGTCGGAATTCGTAGTTTCCATGGACCGACCATAGTGAGTGAAACCAGCGACAAAGTGAAGTTGATCCAAGAAAGTTTGAAAGTAGCCCGGAGTAGACAAAAAAAGGTATGCAGATTCTCATAGAAGGGATTTACTATTCAAAGAAGGAGATAAGGTTTTCTTGAAGGTGTCACCTACGAGAGGAACTTTGAGATTTGGACAGAAGGGCAAGTTATCACGGAGATACATTGGACCCTACGACATTGTGAGTAAGATTGGTGACGTGGCTTATAGATTAGCCTTACTGTTAGTTTTATGGTCTCAATACCAAGGGTATATGATGTAATGAATTGATTAATTTCTTTATTTATCAATACAATTCATGTTTTTCCTTTCATGAGATGAATGGTGTTTTATATACTTGCACATAACCAATACAAAAGACATAATGGCTCAAGAGATGAACCGGAGTCCATGAGTATACTAGATATAATACATGTGTATGGATGAGATCCACATACAGGAGACATGTATTGCAAATCTTATACTCAAATATCTTCACAACCAGTGATGAGATTGGACATCTCATCTGACAAGGTTGCAGCACCTTGATCACTATGAGATAGTGTGATTTGTCTCGATCATCGGAATGGAAGATTCCGGATCATGGTGCTGGTACATTGGATGTATTGAAGGACCATGAGAAGCACCTTATATACACTGTCTTTACTTTAAGGTCTGCTCTCATAATTCCCTAGCAATTGGCTCATAATCCTGAGACATTAATGAACTCAAGTTTCTATCTATTCATTTGCTTTGAGTCACCAATGAGTGAGGCCAATTGTAGGTCAACACCTCGGTGATTTGGGTACGTGGTAGTAGAGCTGTGGGAACATTCAATGGTCAAGATGGAATCTATCTTTAATATCCCCTTGTGCCAATTAATGGATTTATCATTGGTAAGTGCGCACCCATTCTGATTAAGAGTTAATTGGATCGGTACCAAATGATCACTATAATTAATTGGGGCTCAAGGATAATAAGATATGGATCGATTTTGGTGGACAGGTCCATTTGATCCATGGATATAGATGGAGGGGCCTACTTGTGGTACTGAGGAAGTTTAGGGTCTTCAATGTAATTTATTCCTAAGACTGGAGTGCAATTGCATTTATTTAGTGGAGTTATTTGCAATTAACTGTGGGCCCGGATTGCACATGAGATGTGGGGTCGCGTGCCCCAGTTGGAGCCAGCTTTCTAAGGAATCCCTAGTGGTCCCCACGCTAGCCCAAATTATTAGAAAGATACTAATCCTACTTGAACTCTAATAGGAAGGTTACTATTTCTATTTGAAATGAGACTTCTAATAGTGGTAATAGTAATCTACTAATTATTAATGGAAGTAGGACTTCTATTTTAATTAGAAAGGAGAAAGCTACTAATAGTTGTAGAAGTGAGACTTCTATGGAAATTAGCAAGGGAGATGTTTACCTATTTGTAATGGGAGTTAAACTTCTATATCAAATAGGAATAGAGATGGATTGGAAGGCTATAAAAGGAAGCACACCCCCCCATGGTCGTGCATAACACATACAGCCACTTGAACCCCATTGTGCAAGAGTTGCACAAGTCCTCTTCCTCTCTAAGTTCTCCTCTCTTTCACCTTTAGTTCCTTAGAGTTACTCGTTAGGTTTTCTCTTGAAGATTCCACCATCTTCTTGAGAAAAGAGATCTAATACGGGTTATAGTGTGGAAGATCAAAAGGAGCTGAAGATTCTGAATTGGATTGTGAAGTTGTTCATCATCAAAGTAAAGAACTCAAATCCTCCATTAGAGCACAACAAAGCTCCAAAGGTATATCTACATCCTTGTATGTTGTGGATTTCGTGGTTACATGTTTATGTGTTGTTTTCTATCTTATAGATAGTATATGTTGCTGTACATGGCTATGAGATTGATGGAATTGCATCCTAGATTGGGTTTGTTGCATTCTAGACAATTGATCCCTGCATCAAGTGGGTCAAAAGTTTTGAAACCTGTCTGGAAGGCCCACCTATATTCCAACACTTACCACCTGAGTTATCCGGCGTACACAACGTTTTCCATGTGTCTATGTTGAAGAAGTATGTCCCCGATCCGTCCCATGTGCTCCGGCATGAGCCATGGGAGATCAGAGAAGATGCTACCTATGTTGAGAAGCCCGTTCAGATCATTGATACGAAAGAACAAGAGTTGAGGACACGGACTATTCAGTGGGTAAAAGTACTATGGGAGAATCATGGACCGGAAGAGGTAACATGGGAATTACGAGACCAAGTACAGAAGAAGTATCCACATCTACTACCTGAGGTGAGTTTTATATTTCATTCGGAGGACCAAATGCCCTAAGGGGTGGAGGATGTAAGACCCCGACCCGAGTGAACCCAATTAGTGTAAGACCCCGACCCGAGTGAACCCGATTAGTGCTAATTAAGTTGTGTGTTAGCTCTAAGCTTGATTAGTGATTTTGGCTTAGTTGGGTTTGATATAGCTTTTGTATTAGTTTTGGAGAGTTTTGATTGCCTTGTGTTAGTAGGACCCTTTGGGGGTTCCTTTTCACGACATTGCATTTTGTTTGAGGATTTATCGGAGATCTTTGCATTCATGGTTTTAATCTCGTTTTATTGGAATGGTTAAGCTCTTCAACTTTCGTGTTGATCCCGTCCCCGTTTGAGATCCTGAAACCCAGATTCTTGACCTTGAGGGAAAAACAGTCATTGCACACAAAATCTGTACCCAAAACTTGATATTCCCGAAACCCGCGAAACATATACTTTTTGGAAACTAGATATTTTGACGATCATTTCTTCCTTCTTCGTTGAATTCATCCGAGGTCCCGAAAGAGATGATTTCAGTCAAACTAGCTTCTTTAGTTGTGGGACCCAACCCCCATTTGTTAACAAAGGGAAACCCTCCTTCTTCATTTTCCCTTCCATTTGCATTTTTCCAGCACAAGAGAGAAAACTAGGGTTTTGTGAGCAACTTTTTCTTCTTCTTTCTTTCCATCACTCAACCCACTCCCAAACTTACACCAAGAGGAGATTGGAGGCCATCATCTTCTTCATCTCCTTGAGAGCTTTCTTTCAATAGCTTTTGTGGAGCAAACCATCCATTTCAAGATTTCCTTTGAGCTTACCATTGCGATTAGAGGACCTTGCAAGTAAGTAATCCCCTTCATCTTCTAGATTTGGATTCCTTTGGCCTTAGAGAAGCTTCACCCGTATTATTGGAAGATTTCCTTGCTATTTCATTTGGTTGACCATTTTAGGGTTTTATTTTGGGATTTTTCCTTGTAGCTTGGACCTTTGTCTTGGAGGACTTGTTAGAGCTTGATTTCAATTGTTAGAAGACTTGAGGCAAGTGGATGAATGATTTTCCAAAGCTTTCATTGATTTTAGATATTTCCATTAATGCACATCTAATGTTTTGTTTTGAAATGAATGCTCATGATAGAGTATTAATGACATATTTATGATCATAGAGAAGTAGTAGTTCATAGCATTGAATGTCTTTTTGTTTTGTTTCAAATGTATATATTGTGAAATGGTTTCCTTCTCCCTTTTTCCTTGTATTGAATGTATTGTTGATGGAGGAGAATGGGATGGATGTTGTTGGAGATTTGTGGTTATTGGAATGGGGTTTTTGACTCCTCATTTGATGTGTAAGAAGGGCCAAAAGGAGGTTGTAAAAAGGAAGAGATAGAGAGGAGTTGAACTGGTCCGGAATCAGTTTCTGGACAGTTCGCTTGAGCGACCATGACACTTCGCTCGAGCGACCTGTCCAGAGAAGGGTTCGGAGCATTCCAGTAGCTTGGTCGCTCGAACACACCCTATTTCGCTCGAGCGGTCATCCCAGCACTCATTCCAGTGAGTTGTTCGCTCGAACGCATTTAAATATTCGCTTGACCCAATGAGTTCGCTCAAGCGACCTCAACTTCGCTCAAGCGAACCCACCCAGACAACCATCCCAGCGAGTGACTCGCTCGAGCGATGCGGTTCGTCTGGCCTAGGCTATGTTTGGGACAATGTTCGACTGTTTCAATGCATTGGGACTATCCTTTGGGAACCCCTCTATATCAAGGAGATTTATTAAGCATTGTATGAGGCCATTTGAGGAAGAAACCATATCACAAAGATTTCATCCGAAGTTTTGAAAATTCGAAGTGTATAAGGAGCCCGGAATGTCCCCAAACTCAAAGAGTACCAAATTGTTATTTGATCGACATACGGGGTCCCTATTCACTTCAAATAGATATTTTCCCGAAATGTCAATTGTTTACTGTGCTTTACCGAATCCCGAGATTTGTACTACTTGTCTTGTTTTCCCGAAAGCATTGATGTACACTTGAAATGGTTACTTGACCCGAAGTAAATTGCACCATTTGATATGATAGTGTGCCCTTGAGCACCCCCGTCTTGCTCGCTAGATTATTTACTTGTACTCGAATTGCTTGCATATGTCTCGATTGTATTTGACCTATGAGTTGGCACCACTAAGCTTGGATAACCATGTTGGTCTGATCCACCAACTTGGAGATCCCCCACTTGTCCCGCCAGCTGCAGTTTGGATCCCGCTACTCGGTCATTACCGTGGTCTTGTCCCGATGCCGCAGATTGCTACTGTGGTCCCCAATGCCCGGCTCGCTACCGTGGTCATGTATAGTATTGTATATGTATATGTATTATATGAGATCCACTGTTTCTCCTCACCTCGAGTGACTGAGATCAGTGCCTAGTTATTGCTCTATCGCCTTAGTGATAGAGGACTTAGCTTCGTGTGGTTGCCATCTTGCTTGTTTCCCGTTTCCTTGGTCACCTTACATGTTTTACATTGCATCCTTGTAATTGAATAAATGTTTTATCTCTTTCATAGAAATGGTTATTTAAACAGGTTTACATGTTTTGAAGATAAATTCATTTATTATCATACTATCATTGTATTTGCCTCCATTTGCCAAACCGTCGTGTTTGACCTACTCTTTGGTACTCAGGTCCCGTTGTTGGCTATCCCGAGGAGGAGCTTGAGGAGGCGGTCGTAAAACCGCAGCAGTTGGTTGAGTGTCGTGCCGATGACGTCATGCAGACGTTTGATGGTTATGAGAGACGTTACATTTTGGGGAACTGTTTAACCATTCTTTTGATTGGTATTTTGGTCATATTGGCCTTGTGGGCCTCTATTTTTGGGAAGTGTAAGTAAACGATATTTGTATAAACTTTACTTTACTTTGGGTAACATGCTTTAGATCATTGCTCATTCTGATACAGTATTTTAGACTTGTGTTATTGTCTTGATGACCAAGGATGGCTTGACTATTTGATTTGTTACACGCTTCCGCACTTAAAAGAAATATTCAGTTGTGGTTGTGATATCCTCACCGCGGACACCTGTGGGAAATTAAATAAGTTGTATATTGTGGATGTAGATCCCTTCAATCATTATTCACTAATGTCTTGATCCCGAATTTGGACTCCCGGTCCGGGGTCGCGACAATTAGTGCTAATTAAGTTGTGTTTTATTTCTAAGCACGTTTAGTGGATTTTGGTTAAGTTGGGTTTGGAATAACTTTTGAAATAGTTTTGGGGAATTTTGATTGCTTTGTAATAGTGGGGCCCTTTGGGGGTTCTTTCTTTGTGACCTTGCACGCGCTTGAGTATTTATCGGAGATTTTTGCATTCATTGTTTTAATCCCGTTTTATGTGTATTGTTAATCCCTACAACTTTCATGTTGATCCCGTCCCCTTTCGAGACCCCGAAACATGATTTCATAGCCTTGAGGGCAAAACAGTCATTGTACACTAAATCTGTACCCAAAAGTTGATATTCCCAAAACCCGCGAAACATATACTTTTTGGAAACTAGATATTTTGGCGATCATTTCTTCCTTCTTCGTCGAATTCATCCGAGATCTCGAAAGACATGATTTCAGCCCAAAGAGTGTCTTAAATGGTGGGACCCATTCTCATTTGCTTATATAAGGAAAACCCATCTTCCTCATTCCCTTTTCCAGCACAAAAAGAACCTAGGGTTTGCTTTGGCAACTTTTCTTCTTGTTCTTGCTCTCTCCATCTCAATCTCCTACTAATCTTGCACCAACATCAAAATGGAGGTCATCATTCTCTTCCTCATCACCATAGCTCTCTTTTGATACCATTTGTGAAGAAAACCTCCCATTCCAAGACCATCTATCAGCTCACCTTGCCCATTTGGAGAACCTACAAGTAAGCAACCTTCCCCATCTCTTAGATTTGTGCTTCTTTGATCTTGAAGAACTCCCATTCTCATTATTGTAAGGTTTCCCTTTCTATTTCATTGTTTGACCATTTTAGGGCTTGTTTTTGGGGATTTTGATCATAGCTTGGATCTTTGGCTTGGAAGAGTATAAGGGTTTGATTTCCTTTATTAGAAGACCCAAGGCAAGTGGATGAGTTAATATTATGAGTTTTCAATGGTTTTCATGAGAAATGTGGTTGACTTGTCATTTTCATTCATACTTAATGGCTTGCATTGATTTTTGAATAAATGCTTTAAATGAACCTTGCTAACTCATTTAATGTTTTGGAAACATATTGGTTTGGTATTTATTGTCTTTTGGATATGCCTTAAATGAATGTTTGTGATTTGGTTTCTCTTCCCTCTTGTGGTTGTTGTGGTTAAAAAGGAGGTGATGGAATGAACACATAATGAGGTTTTGGAGAAGTATAGATGGATGTATTGGAGGAGCTCTTAGCTCAGTTTTATTGAAAGGATTAATGGAAGTGAGGAGAAAGGTTTTGAGGAGGAAAAATGGCTCAAATCTGAACACAGAGGGTGTTTCTCGCACCTGGCGGTCAGCCAGCGGTCACCTGTTTGCTAGCCGTCTGGTGACTGGCGGCTAACCGCCAACTAGCCGAACAGTCGCGGTTACTTTTCCAGAGAGCAATATTTTCCTCCTGAAAGCACGATCAGCCTCACGGTTAGCTAGCGGCTAACCGCCTAACCCATCGGCGGCTAACCGCCAGCCAACCAATCCATTTTGGTTACTTCTACAGAGAGCAACATTTTCCACCTGAAAACACTGACAACCTCACGGTTAGCAAGCGGCTAACCGCCGAACCAATCGGCGGCTAACCGCCAGCCAACCGAACCATTTCAGTTACATTTCCAGTAACCTATCTTTCTGTCAGGCCAACCGCGGTCAGCCAGCGGCTAACCGCCATCTGACTGCTAGGTAACCGAAATTACCCAGATAATCATTCTAGAGAGCTCCTCGCTCAAGCGAACTCTCCGGTTCGCTCGAGAGATGAGCTTTGTTGGTCAAAGGAGATTCACTAGGCAATGTATGAGGCCATTCGAGAAAGAAATCATACTACGAAGATGTCATTCGAAGTTTTGAAAATTCAAAGTATATAAGGAGCCCGGAATGTCCCCAAACTCAAAGAGTACCAAATTATTATTAGATCGACATGCGGGATCCCTATTCACTTCAAATAAATCTTGAACCCGATACTTTACCCGAAATATCAATTGTTTATTGTACTTTATCGATCCCGAGATTTATACTACATGCCTTGTTTTCCCGAAAGCGTTGAAGTACACTTACAATGGTTACTTGTCTTGAAGTGCATTGCACCGCATGAAATGACAGTGTGCCCTTGAGCACCCCGTCCTGCCCGTTTGTTTATTTGTACTTGATTTACTTGCACATGTCACGATTTGTTATTTGACCTATTAGTCGGCATCACTAAGCTTGGATAACCCTGTTGGTCTGATCCACCGACTTGGAGATCCCCCTCTTGTCCCGCCAGCTGCAGCTTGGATCCCACTACCCGCTTATTACCGTGGTCTTATCCCGATGCCTCAGATTGCTACTGTGGTCCCCGATGCTCGGCTTGCTACCGTGGTCATGTATAGTATATGTAAATGTATTTATAAGATCCATTGTTTCTCCTCACCTCGAGTGACTGAGATCAGTGCCTAGTTATTGCTCTATCACTTTAGTGATAGAGGACTTAGCTTTGTGTGGTTGTCATCTTGCTTGTTTCCGGTTTCCTTGGTTACCTGTACATGTTTTATAATGCACGCTTGTATTTGAATAAATGTTTTATCTCGTTTATAGAAATTGTTATCTAAACATGTTTAAATGCTTTTGAAGGTAAATTCATTTATTATCATATTGTCATTGTATTTTACCCATTTGCCAAACCGTCGTGTTTGACCCACTTTTTGGTACTCAGGTCCCGTTGTTGGTTATCCCGAGGAGGAGCATGAGGAGGCGGTCGGAGAACCGCAGCAGTTAATTGAGTGGCATGCTGATGATGTCATTTAGACATTGGATTGCTAGAGAGAGATAACATTTTGGGAGAACTTTAACCATTCTTTTGGGGATTGGTATATTGTTTATATTGGCCTTTGTTGGCCTTTATTTTGGGAAATGTAGTTAAATAATCTTTGTATAAACTCTAACTTGCTTTTGGGTAACATGCTAATGATCATTGCTCCTTCTGATACAATACTATAGTTGTGTTATTATCTTTATGATTAGAGATGGATTGAATATTTGATTTGCTACATGCTTCCGCACTTAATAGAGATGTTCATATATGGTTGTGATATCCTCACCGCAGACACCTGTGGGAAATTAAATAAATGTATGGCATTAAACTGATGTGGTATCATCATCATCATTATTAGTCCCGATCCCGGATTAGTCCTTCGGGCCCGGTCCGGGGTCGTGACAAGAATGATTCGAAACCCTTTTCTGGACGGTTCGCTCGAGCGACCTGTCAAGTTCGCTCGAGCGAACTGTCCAGAAACTGGTTCCGGGACAATTGTGCTTCTCCCTTTCTCATCCTTTCACAACCCCCTTTTAAGCCCCATTTCTACACCGAATAAGAAGCTCAAAACCTTCTCCAAACCATCATCAAAACTTCTACAACATCCATAAACAACTAACCATTCACCTCTTTCTCAACCATGTTCAACCACATAAGAGAAGAGAAAACCACCAACACAAACATTCATTTGAGCCAAAAACAAGCAATAAATGTAGAGCCATAAATGTCAACATTTTCAAGAGTTAAACAAGCTAACAAGGTACATGAACATTTATTTAAAATCAACGCAAGTTAAGAATAAATAGTGAAATCATATGCATTTCTCATAAAAGTCATTTAATACTAATAGTATCAAGTCATCCACTTGCTTTTGGTCTCTAACAAGCAAATCAAGCCCTAATCACTCTTCCAATCCAAGAATCCAAGCTACAAACAAAAACCCCAAAAAACAAACCATAAAAGGGTCAAAACAAGGAATAAGGAAAAGAAAGTTTCCAAAAATGAAAATGGGGACTCCTATAGGCTAGGAAAACACAGTATCAAAAGATGAGAAGGATTACTTACATGAAAGTTCTTAAAAGACACAAGATTAGCTCAAGGAAGGTCTTGGGATGGAAGGTTTCCCCCACAAATAGTATCAATGGAGAGCTTTAGTAGTGAGGAAGAAGATGATAACATCCATTCTCCAAGTGATGCAAGGTTGGGTGGAGATTGTTGCGACCCCGGACCGGGTTACCGAGGTCCTAATCCGGGATCGGGACTGAAGATTATGTAAACATTTATTTAATTTCCCATAGGTGTCCGCGGTGAGAATATCACAACAACATAGTACATTTTTGTTAAGTGCGGAAGCGTGTAGCAAATTAAATTGATAAGTTCAATTCTAGTCACAAGATAAAATCATATATATAAACCAAGTATCAGAATGAGCAATGATCATTAGTGCTTTCCCAAAAGAAAAGTTAAAGTTTATACAAAAGATCATTTAGTTACATACCCAAAGATAGAGACCAACAAAGGCCATTATAAACAAAATACCAATCCCCAAAAGAATTGTTAAACGTTCCCAAAATGTTACATCTTTCAAGGCAATCAAATGTCTAAACAACATCGTCAGCATGCCACTCAACTAGGTTTTGCGGTTCACCGACTGCGTCCTCAAGCTCCGCCTCAGGATAGACAATGTCCGGACCTGAGTACCAAAGAGTGGGTCAAACACGAAGTTTTGTCAAATGGGTGAAAAGACATAACAATATAACAATAAATGAATTTACCTTCCAAAGTATTAAAACTTATTGAAATAAAAATTTCCATAAAAGGGATAAATCATTTATTCAAATACAAACATGCGTCGTAAAACATGTAAATGTAACCAAGGAAACGGGAAACAAGCAAAATGGAAACCACACGAAGCTAAGTCCTCTATCATCGAAGTGACGGAGCAATATCAAGGCGTTGATCTCAGTCACACGAGGTGAGGAGAAACAACGAAATATATCCATATACATATAATATATGGGACATGACCATGGTAGCGAGTCCGACATCGGGAACCACGGTAGCAATCCAGGGTATCGGGACAAGACCACGACAAAAACCAGGTAGCGGGATCCAAATTACAGCTGGCGGGCAAGAGCGGGATCTCCAAGTCGGTGGATCAGACCAACAGGGTTATCCAAACTTAGTGGTGCCGACTCATAGGTCAAATGGCAAGATCAAAACATGTATGAAATACATCAAGTGCAAGTATATAAATAAACGGGACAAGGGTGCACAAGGCACAACTAGGCATGCTTACTGAGACTAGCAAAATGCTACAATTTCAATTCCAATATTTTCAGGAATGCATAAGATATTCGGGAATAATGAAATACAAATGAACTTTCAAAATCTCAAGACAAGTATCTGGGTTCAAGATTTGGTTAAGGTGAATAGGGGTCCCGTATGTTGATTTAATAACAACTTGGTACTCTTTGAGTTTAGGGACATTCCGGGCTCCTTATAAACCTTAGGATTCTCAAAACTTCAAATGAAATCTCTGTGATGTGGTTTCCTTCTCAAACGGATGTCAAGTCATAAGAACGGTTCTTCTCATTACAATAGGGCTCCTAACAAACCCCCCTCAATTATTTAAACATTTCATTCATGCTCCTAAAATAGTCTCAGGCGAACAGTATACATCGCTCGAGCGGACTATAGGTTCGCTCGAGCGGTGAGCTCTCTGGAATAGTTGTCTGGGTGTGTTCGTTCGAGTGAAGTTGAGGTCACTCGAGCGAACTCATCTAGTATCAGGTTGGTGAAAGTCCTGGGATCTAACCCTAGGGGGGTGAATAGGGTGAGCTACAATTATGACCAATTTAGACAAATTTTAACTTCTTAACATAAATTAGTCACAAGTGATGATTAATCAAACAAGATGCGGAAGCTAATTAAACAATCACCACAAGCATACACCACAACACAAAGGTTTATAGTGGTTCGGCCTCAATGCCTACATCCACTACCGGCATGTGATCTAATCACCCCACCGGATTTCCACTATCTATGCTTTTCAATAGGCTAAGCAATAACCTTTACAATGTTGTTTTTCTAGGCTAAACAACAACCTTTACAAGATGTTTTTCTAGGCTAAGTAATAACCTTTACACAATGCTTTTCTTAGGCTAAGCAATAACCTTTACAAATGAATGGTTTCTCTAAGAAGGTGTCTTCACAAAAGAACACTCTAAGAGATACAATTTAAGCTCAATGGAATTGCCTCTTAAATAGGCTAATATGAAAGTGAAAAACAAACTCATACAAACACTATATGAATGCAAATGTGTATGCTCATGATGTGTGTGTGTGATAACTTCAATCAAGTTAAAAACAAAGCTCAATTAATATATTGCTTAAAGCAATTCAAAGTTTAAGGCTCATAAAAGATTTGATTGAATTTTAATGCAAATCACATGTATGAATATCAACTTGTTAATGATATGAAATCAAAGATTCACAAGTTGTATGAAAATGACTAACTTAGAACATGTGATGCATGTGCAATGTTGTTTTCAAAAACCAAATTAATTTGACTAAGGTTTAAATGAATGAAAACAACAAATAATGTTTCAACCAAGAAAATGAATCATGCTATATAAAAGAAATCAAAGATTTAGGCTAAGCATGATTAATGAAGATTTTAAAACAAAACTTGGTTTGAAAACAAAGTGAAGAACCCAATCTTAAATAGATCAAAGATTAAGAGAAGAATGGATTCAACACATCATAGTTATCATGCTAAAAATCATTTACCAATAATTTAAACAAAGCATATAACCTATGATTAAGAGAGTAGAGCTTACTTAGAGATTTAACTTCATTAATCCAAGCTTTAGCTCTCCAAATGACTCTTTGGTCTCTCTTAGTTCATCCCCTTTTCTTTGTCTCAAAACACCTCAAAAGAGTCTTCAAAGTCTCCAACTTTCGAAAATGAATGAACTTCATTTTATACCCAAAAAGTGGGTTTCTGCGAGTGCCTGGTCGACCTGCCATACCCCCGGTTGACCTGGCCTTCACAACGGTCATAAAATTGACCGTTTGAAAAAGGGCCAACGGCACTTTACCCGGTCAACCTGCAGTGTGGCCGGTCGACCGGGTCCCCCTGGGCCGGTCGACCGGCCACACTGTAGGTCGACCCCCTGGGACCAAAATTCCTAAAAATCTCTTATTTCAAAGTTTTTCTTGAGGGAACTTTTTGGGCCATTAAATCAAGCTTGAAAACATGTTTTAAATCATTCTAAGGGTTTTAAAACATGAAACATAAAACGCCAAAAAGATTCGAAACTTTAAAACCAATGACTTGCTTGATTTTATAAAACTCTTTTCAAATTTAAGTGCATCCAATATCTAAAACCAAATATGCATGAAACATGATTTCTAAAAGACTTAAAACCAATGCATGTGAAAATCAAGATTTCAAGATTTTCTAAATCAATGCAAGTGTGTAAATTCAATTGATGTGAATATGATAATGCATCCATCAAATTGCAATATACAAAATTCCTAGCAATCTCCCCCTTTGCAATTTGATGGCAACTTACTCAACATCGAATTTTACACACTAAGTCTTCAGCTCCCCCTTAGCTGGACACGTCTTGAAATCTCTTGGATTCTCCTTCTCTTTGCTTGGGTTCTGGGTCCTTTTCTTTAATCTTCTTGATGCTTGGAGCTTGATCATTCTTCAAGCTTTATTTTCATCTTCCTCTCTATGGCCAAGCATCTTCTTTAGCTCCAAGCTTTCTTTCTTCTATTAGCTCTCCCTTTTGACCATTCCTCTCTCTTCCTTTGGCAAGATATGCATTCTCTCCCCCTGTATAAGATCATACAATATCTCCCCTTAGGAAGCTTGGACATTCTTTTCCCCTTTAGATGACTTGAATGCTCTCTCCCCCTTTGACATTAAATTGCAAAGGTACCTACACACATGAAATAAGGAAAATACCTTTTAGTAGCACCTGTTAACAAAAGAAATCGAAAGTGAAATACATAATAGGTTATCATGTATGGAAGTAGTCTCTAAGGGTTCAAAGTCAATCCAAGGGTGAATTTGATCAAAACTAATACTTCCTATGAAGGTTCACACTCCCCCTCAATCCATTCTCTCCTTTTTCAACATGTTGACTAAGATTTAACTATTTGGTTCAAGAAGAAGATGGCTTAACTAATTGAGGGTAAACTTTCAAGGAAAGGATTAGACACTTTTAACTATAAAGCACAATATGATCAAATTACCAAAATAGAGCAAGGTCAAGGCGATCATGGATACCAATTGGAAAAACAAAGAATACCAATTGAGATTCAATGATAAGACTATAAAATCAATCACTCTAAAATGGAGTTATAAAGAATATAACTATTAAGATAAATCCAAATTAGAGCTATCCATGATGAAATGGGGTTTACTAAACATAGCATCAAATAATTTAACTATGAAAATCATATGCTATGAAAGTTTTGAAAATCATTTCATTCAATCATTAAATATGACTATCATGTGCAAGATGAGTGAAATGAAATTCAAACATGAAGCCAACCTCAACTAATAACCAACCAAGATTATGAATACATAAACATGGTGGTCATGAGATATACCTATGTGAGCAAAAGAGGTGGCAATCATGAAAATTATGATGCTAATAGAGTGTGACATGGAATGAAAACATATAACTAGCAAGTTCAATCCAATGTACACAAGGTCTATCACATTCACAAGAAATCAAATCAATAAAAAATTATACCAATTGAAACCAATTGAATTTGACAACATGATTAATAGCAAGGATGTGACAAACACAAAATTCCATCAAGCATCATAAAAGGATATTCATCACTTATAATGATATGACTAATGAGCACTACACCAAAAATCGAAAATTGGAACGGAAAAGCGTTCCTAATCCTCCCGTTCCTAATTCGTTAAACCGTTCCAATTTCCGTTCCAATTTGGTACCAACCGTTCCTAATCCAAATTGGAACGGAAATTGGAACGGTTTAACGGATTAGGAACGGGAGGATTAGGAACGCTTTTCCGTTCCAATTTCCGATTTTTGGTGTAGTGGAGCATAGTGATGAACAAGAGAAATTGCAATGCAAAAGGATATAATCTTGGAAATGCATGCAATTTTCAAAGCGTCAAAATCATATGAATTCAACATCTAAGATATCCATCAAACATATAGAAATACGAGGAATGGATTTCAAAGAGTTTCATATGATCAAGATCACTACTATGAAGTTGAAACATGTATAAGAATGATATCACTAAGAAAATACACATGAATCAACATCATAACCATCCAAAAAGAAATGACTAGAAGGCATAAAGGATGGATTTGGGAGTTCTAGTATGGTTTCTACAAATATGACTAATATCACAACCATACATGGAACCAAATGACATTTGCATATAAAAAGAATATAACTAAATAAGCAAAGATGCAAATGGCTTAAAACAACAATTGATCATGAATAAACTAGCTATGAAAGCTTTTTAAAATCACAATCAATTAATCATGTATAGAAATGCAATGCAAGTCATATAACTAAATGTAAGCAAAAAGCAAATCTAACATGATGAAATTATAATCAAATGATTTTAAAAACCATGACATGTAACTAGAATGGTGTATGAAGACAAAATCAATTGATCACAAATAAACATTGCATTTCAAGAAATGTAACTATAGAGAAACAAAATGCAAATGTAACATGACCAACAAAAAGATTTAACTAAAAAGGATAGGTTGGTCAAGAGGTTCAAGGCCTTAAGGTTTGTCTAAGTATCTAACTTTAGGAATCTACCTAAGGTCTTGAGAAGGTTTATCTTTGAGGTCTAATTTGAAAGTCCCACCAACTATAGGAGATTTGACTTGATAAAATTTCAATTTGGACTTATCACCATGATATTTAGATTTTACTAAATTTTGCTTAGATTGGTGATTAGTCTTTTGAAGTTGGTGAGTTTGTTTCTTGGGGGATTTGTTCATTTTTCTTTTCTTCTTATATTCTCCCTTTATTTGACTTTTGAATTTTAAGTTTAACTTTGTTACTTTCTTCAAAAGTTCTTTCATGGGTTGATATAAGGGAGATAGGTTGAGAAGCTTTTCGTTCATAGATTCTTTTAAACTTGGTTTAACTTGTTTAACCTTTTTAGAATCTATCTTTGGAGACTCCATTTTAATTGATTTAACTTGTTTAATCTTTTTGGAGTCTTCTTTGTTTTTTAGGGTCTTACCCTTCATAGATTTAGATTCTACCTTTTTGGGTTCAAATATGGGTTTAGACACATGGCTTCTTCTTAGTTTGCACTCAAACCTAAAATGCCCTTCAATGCCACAATAAATACATTTAGATTTGGGCAAGGGAGAAAGAGTGCTAGAGAAAGAGGACTCACCTTTCACAAATGTGTTGGTGAATTTAGGGTCATGTGAAATATTCCTATCAAATCCAAGACCCGTCCTATCTCTTTGAGATTTACCCAATTTAAATAATTTTTCAAATCTCTCTTCACCTTGGGTAAACTTACACTCATACTTTTGTTTGTGGGTTTCAAGTTGAGTGACTTTGTTTATAAGGATTGAATTTTCATTTTTAACTTTTGATAGTTCATTTTCAATTTCCTTATATTTGATTAGTTCTTCATTGGCAAGTTTTAATTCGAATTTAAGTTCATTAACACCATTAGATCCAAGTTCTAAGTTTTTTACCATACTTTGAGCATTAGACAAGTTTTCCTTGGAAATTGTCAACTTGGATTCTAAATTGATAAAGTCTTTGTCTTGCCTTTGTAGTTGATCTCTTAGATTTAAATTTTCCTTTTTAAGATCATCATAACTTATCTTAATCTCATTTAGTTCATCTTTGATATTGGATAAGTTATTTAAAGAGATCATAAACTTAGAGTCTAAACATTGTATAACTTCTTCTTTTTCTCAAAGTTCATCTTTTGAAGAAACTAATTGTTTGTTTAGATTTTTAGATTCTTCTCTTAACTTTTTGTTTTTCTTCTCAAGCTTTAAGGATAATTCATATAATTCCTCAAAGGCTTGTTGAAGATCATCTTCATCATATTCTTCTTCTTTTAAGTCACATTGAGATTCATTTATTTGAAGGTTTGAATCTCTAATAGATGGAAGAACGAGAGGTCTAGAAGAATGTACACAAAAGTCTAAACAACCTACCTTAGTGGAATCCATTTCAATAGAATTCACGAAAGCACAACTCTAGGGTTATGACTCAAGGTTTTTACACCTAATCAAGAGTTTCAAAAACAATTGATCCTAAAAGATAGAGCACTTGGCTCTAATACCAATTGAAAGTCCTGGGATCTAACCCTAGAGGGGGGGGGGGGGGGGGGTCAATAGGGTGAGCTACAATTATGACCAATTTAGACAAATTTTAACTTCTTAACATAAATTAGTCAAAAGTGATGATTAATCAAACAAGATGCGGAAGCTAATATAAACAATCACCACAAGCATACACCACAACACAAAGGTTTATAGTGGTTCGGCCTCAATGCCTACATCCACTACGGGCTTGTGATCTAATCACCCCACCGGATTTCCAGTATCTATGCTTTTCAATAGGCTAAGCAACAACCTTTACAATGTTGTTTTTCTAGGCTAAACAACAACCTTTACAAGATGTTTTTCTAGGCTAAGCAATAACCTTTACACAATGCTTTTCTTAGGCTAAGCAATAACCTTTACAAATGAATGGTTTCTCTAAGAAGGTGTCTTCACAAAAGAACACTCTAAGAGATACAATTTAAGCTCAATGGAATTGCCTCTTAAATAGGCTAAAATGAAAGTGAAAAACAAACTCACACAAACACTATATGAATGCAAATGTGTATGCTCATGATGTGCGTGTGTGATAACTTCAATCAAGTTAAAAACAAAGCTCAATTAATATATTGCTTAAAGCGATTCAAAGTTTAAGGCTCATAAAAGATTTGATTGAAGTTTAATGCAAATCACATGTATGAATATCAACTTGTTAATGATATGAAAATCAAAGATTCACAAGTTGTAAGAAAATGACTAACTTAGAACATGTGATGCATGTGCAATGTTGTTTTCAAAAACCAAATTAATTTGACTAAGGTTTAAAGGAATGAAAACAACAAATAATGTTTCAACCAAGAAAATGAATCATGCTATATAAAAGAAATCAAAGATTTAGGCTAAGCATGATTAATGAAGATTTTAAAACAAAACTTGGTTTGAAAACAAAGTGAAGAATCCAATCTTAAATAGATCAAAGATTAAGAGAAGAATGGATTCAACACATCATAGTTATCATGCTAAAAATTATTTACCAATAATTTAAACAAACCATATAACCTATGATTAAGAGAGGTAGAGCTTACTTAGAGATTTAACTTCATTAATCCAAGCTTTAGCTCTCCAAATGACTCTTTGGTCTCTCTTAGTTCATTCCCTTTTCTTTATCTCAAAACACCTCAAAAGGGTCTTCAAAGTCTCCAACTTTTGAAAAGGAATGAACTTCATTTTATACCCAAAAAGTGGGTTTCTGCGAGTGCCCGGTCGACCTGCCATACCCCCGGTCGACCTGGCCTTCACAACGGTCATAAAATTGACCGTTTGAAAAAGGGCCAACGGCACTTTACCCGGTCGACCTGCAGTGTGGCCGGTCGACTGCAGGTCGACCCCCTGGGACTAAAATTCCCAAAAATCTCTTATTTCAAAGTTTTTCTTGATGGAACTTTTTGGGCCATTAAATCAAGCTTGAAAACATGTTTTAAATCATTCTAAGGGTTTTAAAATATGAAACATAAAAAGCCAAAAAGATTCGAAACTTTAAAACCAATGGCTTGCTTGATTTGATAAAACTCTTTTCAAATTTAAATGCATCCAATATCTAAAACCAAATATGCATGAAACATGATTTCTAAAAGACTTAAAACCAATGCATGTGAAAATCAAGATTTCAAGATTTTCTAAATCATTGCAAGTGTGTAAATTCAAATGATGCTAATTTGATAATACAACCATCAAATTGCAATATACAAAATTCCTAACAGTTGGCTCGAGCGAAGATTTAGTTCGCTCAAACTAACCATTCTCTAGAACGAGTTCTGGGAGGGTTCGCTCGAGCGACAAAGGGGTTTGCTTGAGCGAATTGTCCACTGGAATGGCACGAACCCTTTTCTAGACACTTCACTCGAGCGACCTGTCAAGGTCGCTCGAGCGAACTATCCAGAAACTGGTTCCGAGACAGGTCAGCTTCTCTTCTCTTTCTCTTTTCAAGTCCATTTGAAGCTTTAGTTCTACACACTATAGAGGGCATATAATCACCTCAGTATCACCTTCAAACTCTCCTCAAAACATCCACCAAGAATCCATCCATTCATCTCCATTCTTTTCCACATGCATTCACAAAGAGAGAAAGAAACTTACAACCATAAAGATTCATTTGAGCTATAATCAAGAGATAAAGGAAAGACTATCCATCACATTTTCATAAAAATAAATGAGTTAGCAAAACTCTTTAATGAGCATTTATTTCAAATCAATGCAAGCTAATAAATATGAACATGAATAACAAAACCAACAACATTCTTCAAAAAACCATTAAATGCTCAAACTATAATTTCATCGACTTGCCTTAGAGTCTCTAACAAGCAATCAAGCTCTAATCACCTCTCCAAGCCAAAATCCAAAGCTACACACAAAAACCCCCAAAACAAACCCTAAATGGGTCAAAACAAGAAATAGAAAGGGAAACCTTACAATAATGAAAATGGAACCTCTTCAAGGTCAAAGAAACACAAATCTAAGAGATGGGCAAGGTTGCTTACTTGTAGGTTCTCTAAATGAACAAGGTGAGCTCAAAGAGAGTCTTGGAGTGGAAGGTTTTATCTCAAAAAGATATAAATGGAGAGCTATAGTGGTGAGAAAGAAGATGATGACAAGCATTACTCCAATAGCAAAGGTTCGGTAGTGGATTGAGAGATGGAAGAACAAGAAGAAAAGGAAAAGTGAGAAAAGCCCTAGCTTAGGGTTCTTGTGCTGGAAAAGAGAAAAGGAAGGAGAAGAGTTTCTTATAAAGCAAATGAGGAGTGGGCTCCACCACTAAGAGTCTCATTGGGCTGAAATCATGGTTTTTGGGACTTCGGATGAATTCGACGAAGGAGACACTACAAGAAATTTGGGGTTTAAGGACGACACAAATTTGTCCCAAAATGTACATATTTCGTCACCGAAACTAATTGAGACGAAAATTTTTCGTCACCCGTTTCGTTGCCAAAGCCTTGTCGCTAAAAGGTATTGGAGACGGAAAAAAAATCGTCGTTGAAAAAGATAAATTTGTGACGATTTTTTTTGTCTCCAATACACTCTGTTGGAAACAAGTAATTTTTTTTCGTCTCCAATGCACTATATTGGAAACATACTTGTTAGTAAGTAGTGACAAAATATTTTTTCATTAAAGGAAGAAATTAGAGACAAAAATATTTTGTCATAAATTTAAAAAATAGAGACGAAAATTTTTTGTCACGTTTACCCCACCCAACTCAAGCACTACCCAGGAGGTCACCCATCCTAGTACTGCTCCAGCCCGAGCACGCTTAACTTCAGAGTTCTTACGATTTTTAGAGCCACACGATTTTAGAAGACTTCATGCTAAGTTAATACGGGGTTTGACTTATAAGCCATGGTCAAGACTTGGATATTTCCGATGAGGGCTAACGGAGACTCATCGTTTGAAGCCCGTGGTTGACACGTTACGCCCCGTGGTTAATAGTACCGCTCGGACCAAGATCTCACATTCTCCCCCACTAGAAATAGAGCCGTCCTCGGCTCTGATACCAACTGTCACAGCCCCGCCCAACTTAGCATGAAATTGTCCGCTTTGGCTCACGTGTACGTGCGAGGACTTCCCATGAGGTCACCCATCCTAGTACTGCTCCCGCCCGAGCATGCTTAACTTCGGAGTTCTTACGATTTTCGGGGCCGCACGGTTTCAAAAAGCCTCATGCTAAGTTAATACGGGGTTTAACTTATAAGCCCATGGTCAGGACTTGGATATTTCCGATGCGGGCTATCGTAGACTCGTCGTTTGAAGCTCGTGATTGATACGCTACGCCCAGTTGTTAAGGGTACCGCTCGGACCAAGATCTCACATTCCCCTCCACTAGAAATAGAGTCGACCTCGGCTCTGATACCAACTGTCACAGCCCCGCCCAACTCAGCATGAAATTGTCCGCTTTGGCCCACGTGCACGCGCGAGGACTTCCCAGGAGGTCACCCATCCTAATACTGCTCCCGCCTGAGCACGCTTAACTTCGGAGTTCTTACGATTTCCGGGGACACATGGTTTTAAAAAGCCTCATGCTAAGTTAATACGGGATTTGACTTATAAGCCCAAGGTCAGGACTTGGATATTTCTGATGCGGGCTAACGAAGACTCACCGTTTGCAGCTCGTGGTTGACATGCTCTGCCCTGTGGTTAAGGGTACCGCCCGGACCAAGTTCTCACAGTAGCAGAGACTGAGAGAGGTAGATGTACCTGGCGGTGACGGACTCCTGGATGGAGGATGATGGGCACAGATGATGGTGATTGGTGATGGTGGCTGCGTCTGGGAATTCTAGGCGAGAGAGACTGAAAGAAGTAGAGATGAGAGGGATCACTGATCAGGGATGGGTCTGCACTGCGTGTGTTGATGGAGAGTGATGATGATTGATGGGGGCCAATGGGCCATGGGGCTGCTGCTTGAGACGATGGGTGGGAGATGTTGGAAAAGGGTTTTGGAAAATGGGGAAAAGGGTTTTCTCTCCTCTTCTGGAAAAGGATTTTGGAAAAGGGGGAAAAGGGTTTTGGAAAAGAGAGACCGGGATAGATGGAGGGACAAAGGGGGAAATGGATTTTGGAAAAGGGGCGGGGGGGGGGGGGGGGATTGACGTTAGGACCTTGGGGGGCCCATTTTAGTCATTTTAAAGGCTTTTCGAAAGCAATACTTGTAAGAGAGGAATAGGCTCAAGTGCGAACGAAATTGGTGCCACCGCAAATGACATTGGCGCCTTATTTTGGTGAACAAATATTTTCGTCTTCCATAACTTATCCTTAATAGTGACGAATTATGTTCGTTACAAAAAGAAATTATATTTTGTGACAAAAATTTTCGTCTCCAATGAGCTAAAATAATTCACACCAAAGCAAATGAAATTGGTGACTTATTTTGGTGACGAAATATGTTCGTTGTCTATAACTTATCCTTACTGGTGACGAATTACGTTCGTCGCAAAAACAAATTATATTTTGTAACAAATTTTTTTGTCTCCAATGAGCTAAAATAATTCGCGCTCGCAAATGAAATTGGCACCTTATTCTAGTGACGAAATATTTTCGTCTTCCATAACTTATCCTTATTAGTGACGAATTAAGTTCGTCACAAAAACAAATTATATTTTGTGACAAAAATGTTCGTCTCTAATGAGCTAAAATAATCCGCGCCAAAGCAAATGAAATTGGCGCCTTATTTTGGTGACGAAATATGTTCGTCTTCCATAACTTATCCTTATTGGTGACGAATTACGTTCGTCGCAAAAAAAAATTATATTTTGTGACAACAATTTTCGTCTCTAATGAGCTAAAATAATTGGCGCCAACACAAAACAAGTTGGCGCCATATTTTTGTAGACGAAATTTTGTTTTCGTCTCCTATACTTTTGAAAAAAATGAAAATAGACGACAAAATTTATATTTCGTCCCCTTTGGGTGTTCTCTTAAGACAAAAAAAAAAATTTCGTCATCAAATTTCGTCGCAACAGCCTAAATTTCTTGTAGTGAGAGAAAAGTGATCGTCGAAATATCTAGTTTCCAAAAAGTATATGTTTCACGGGTTTCAGGAATATCAAATTTCAGGTACAGATTTAGTGTAAAATGATTGTTTTGCCCTCAATTCTAGGAAAGTCGGGTTTCGAGGTCTCGAATGGGCACGGGATCAACATAAAAGTTGTAGGGATTAATGAGATAAATAAAACATGGTTAAAACAATCAAACACAAGAACCTCAAATAAATCCACAAGTACACGCAAGGTCATAAAAGGAACCCCTAAAGGGCCCCACTAATCACAAAGGCACTCAAAATTCCCCAAAGCTATAACAGAAGCTATTCTATTCCTCACTTAACCAAAATCTACTAATCGCACTTAGAACTAAAATGCGACTTAATTAATGCTAATCGAGGTCACTCAGGACGGGGTCTTACAGAGATAATGGGGATGGAGAAGTAAGAAGAAGAAGAGAAAAGAGAAAACCCTAGTTGGTGGTTGGAACTTGAGCTAGAAAAGGGAAAAGAGTAAGAATGGTCTCTTTTTATAGCAAATGAGATGGGCTCCACCACTTAAAAGTCTTATGGGGCTGAAATCATGGCTTTCGGGACCTCGGATATGTTCGACAAAGAAGGGAAAAATGATCGTCAAAATATCTAGTTTCCAAAAAGTATATATTTCAAAGGTTTTGGGAATATGAAATTTTAGGTACAGATTTAGTGTAAAAAGACTGTTTTGTCCTCAATGCTAGGAAAGTCGGATTTTGGGGCTCTAGACGGGAACGGGATCAACATAAAAGTTGAAGAGATTAATGAGATGAGTAAAATGGGGTTAAAATACAATTCATAGGAATCTCAGAAATTCCCCAAAGCAAAAGTAAAGTCACAAAAGGATCCCCCAAAGGGTCCCAGTAAGTATAAAGGCACTCAAAATTCCCCAAAGCTATCACAAAAGCTATTATAATCCCAACTTAACCACAATACACTAATCACGCTTAGAGATAAAAACACGACTTAATCAGAACTAATCGATGTCACTCGGGTCGGGGTCTTACACTAAATCTTTGAAACTCTGATTTGAATTTGAAGCTTATGTCTTGTTTCGTCAATGGTTTTGTTTTGATGAAGAATTGGAGATGAAGGCTTTAGATTATGTCGTGAATGGTTTTAAAATGTCTGAATGAACCCTTGGAGAGCATGGAGGCTCGGGGATGTGCAGGTTGGTTCAGAAATGAGAAGAAGGGAAGAAAGGATTCAGAAAAAATGTACAAGGGAGTGCATTCCTGCACTCAGTGAGGCACAGGCAGAAGCCTGTCCACTCGAGCGACCATGGGGTCCGCTCGAGCGGCCAGGTCATTGCCTGGCATGGATTCAGGCAGAAGCCTGTCCGCTCGGCCATGCCACTACCTGGCGCGAAACAAGTTAGAGACATGTCCGTTCGAGCGCGCCTCTGTGTCATGTCCACTCGAGCAGATGGTTGACCGCTCGAGCGGACCTGGGTAGATTTCAAGGACTGAGTTTTGTTTCTTTCGTGGGTTCTTGGGGATTGAAAAACTAAACTATGCTAAGGGTTTTAACTTGACATTGTGCAAATGGAAATCCGAAATGTATTCCAACTTTGGTGACACCAATTCATTTTATTTTTCCAACATTTGGGTTCAATTGCACAAAGGTCAATGAATGGTCTTAGCTTATGCTTGATGGACTTCGTGTTTGAACTTCAGTTATGATACTATAAATATCATCATGTATTTATTTTGAATTTCAACTCGTTTGACGATTTATTCAAGAATCAAATGGAATCACTTCTTAAGCTTGTTATGCATATAATTTATGTCTTTTGCTACGCGTGTCTTGTCTTGTTTTGATAAGTGATCTTCCCCTAAATTTTGATTTGTCTAGCTGTATATTGTCGTTTTTTTGTGCATTCATGAATTCAAGTGAACACCACTGAGCTTGGACTGCCCCTTCAGTCTGATCCACTATCCGGGGGTCCTTAAACATTTGGAGTATCTACAGATTGGTTGTGTATTCTATTACACATCGTGTCGTGCTCCGGTTCCGCGACCGGCCTCCCCGTCTACATTGTGTGGCGTGGAATCGTGTTTTGCATGTCGTGCGTGCTTACTCTTATCATCATGTATGATGGAGAAAGGATGGGCTCAATGTGGATTAATTGTTCATGATATTATATGCATTCATGCTAGTTTTGTTTCGTATCTCTGAAATATATCTTATTCATGTGTCTATTTTAAATTCAGTAAATTGTTTTATCATTATTTCTCTCAAAACTTTAATTGATTTATATACTCATGCCTAAATTGATTACCTACCAAACTGTCGTGTTTGAGACTTGTTCTTTTGGTGACCAGGTGTAGGCGACGTTGCCTTTGAGGAGGAGTGTCAAGAGGAAGTTGTTGAGCCACCCCCAGCTCGAGAGTGGCAGCCCGACGACGTGAACTAGACGTTGGGCGGGATCATGAGATTAGTTTCATTTTGTGTTGGGTGCTCTTTTGAACTTTTGGAAATGTATTGGCCTTTGTTGGCCTCTTATTGGGATGTAACAAAACTTAACTTACTTTTGGGTTAACTTTGAAACTTGAATCATGATGGGAATGCTGTGTTATATTTCCTCCTTCTGATATCTTGATCTTGATGTAAAAATAACCTATTAAAAAAGGAATCCATAGTTGGCCCGGTCGACACACCCCCAGGTTCGGGTCAACGTCCTTCATGCCCGGTCGACCTGGTCCAACCCGGGTCGACTGACATTTGTAAATGAAATGGGCATGACAGTAATTTCGCACCTGACGCAATGTGGCCGGTCGACCGGGGGCCCGGTTGACTGCGTGTAGGTTCTGTAACTGCAGTGGGAATTAGTCCAAATCCCTTTTTATCATCCTTGAACCTGATATACAGTCCAAACATGGGTAAAACAGGTTCATTCTAATCGCATCATTCTATCTAATCAAGCCATAAATGCCATAATCCATTTCATTAGGCTAACAACCTAATTATCATGTTTTCAAACCTCTAAAGCATCCATTGAGCAATTAACATCTAAATCATCATTAAATCATCGAATCAAAGGAGCGACAAACTATAAGACCCCGACCCGAGTGAACCCGATTAGTGTTAATTAAGTCGTGTGTTAGTCTTAAGGTGATTAGTGATTTTGGCTAAGTTGGGTTTGGAATAGCTTTTGAAATAGTTTTGGGGAATTTCGAGTGCTTTGGTGACTAGTGGGGCCCTTTGGGGATTCCTTTTGTGACTTTGTGTTTACTAGGAGGTTTATTGGAGATTCTTGTACTTATTATTTTAATCCCGTTTCATTTGCCTCATTTATCTCGACAACTTTCATGTTGATCTCATCCCCGTTCGAGATCTCGAAACCTGATTTCCTAGCCTTGAGGGCAAAACAGTCTTTTACACTAAATTTGTACCCAAAACTTGATATCCCCGAAACCCGCGAAACATATGCTTTTTGGAAACTAGATATTTCGGAGATCATTTCTTCCTTCTTCGTCGAATTCATTCGAGACCCCGAAAGACATGATTTCAGCCCAAAGAGTTTCTTTAGTGGTGGGACCCATTCTCAATGCTTATATAAGGAGAACCCATCTTCCATTTCCCTTTTTCCAGCACAAGCTTTAACCTAGAGTTTTCTTGCAACCTTTCTCTTCTTCTTCTTCTTCTTTCTCTCTTCATCTCCAATCAACACCAAACTTACACCAACATCAAAATGGAGGTTATCATTCTCTTCCTCATCTTAAAGGCTACCTTTTGATACTGTTTGTAAAGAAATCCACCAACATTGAGATCTTCATTGAGTTTACTCTTGCCATTAGAGGACCTTGCAAGTAAGTGATCATCTCCACCTCCTAGATATGTGTTCTTGTGACCCTTTAGAAGCTCCATGTCCATTATTGAAAGTTCTCTCCTTCTATTTCATTGTTTGACCCATTCTAGGGTTTGTTTTTGGCGGTTTTGTTTGTGCTTGTAGGATTCTTGAGAG
Source organism: Cinnamomum chago (assembly GCA_038049695.1). Classification (NCBI taxonomy): domain Eukaryota; kingdom Viridiplantae; phylum Streptophyta; class Magnoliopsida; order Laurales; family Lauraceae; genus Cinnamomum; species Cinnamomum chago. The sequence continues at coordinate 87,520,543 of CP142453.1, read as the reverse complement.
AGCTTGTTTAGTAGCTTGATTTCTTGAGTAGAAGACCTGAGGCAAGTGGATGAATTGATGTTTTGAGGTTTGAATGGATTTCATGAGAAGTATCAATGATTTCATTATTTCTTTCATGCTTTTATTGAGTTGCATTGATTTGAAATAAATGTTCATAATGAATCTTGTTAGCTTCTCTAACCCATTTAAATGTTGGCATTTATTGGCCTATCATTTAATGCTTTCAAGTGATTTAAATGAATGCTTGTGATTTGGTAGATTTCTTCTCTTTTGTGATTGATTGAGAATGGAAGGAAAGTGAAGGGAGAAATGTAAAATGAAAGAGTGGAAGTATTGAATGAATTGGAGGAGTCTTGGACTCATTTTATTGCAGGGATGTAGGGGGGACGATGTGAAGTAGGTTTAAGGGAGAAAGGGGCTCAAATCTGAACACAGTGGGGCTTTTCCTGCACCTGGCGGTCAGCCAGCGGTCACCTGTTGGCGAGCCGCCGGTCGCCGCCAGCGGACCGAACCTTGGCGATCACTTTTCAAGAGAGCATCTCTCTCCACGAACCAGCGGTCAGCCCTGCGGTTAACCAGCTAACCGCGGTTACTTTTCCAGTAAGTTCCAATTTGCAGCCTTGCCGCAGTCAGCCAGTGGCTAGCCTCCTAACCCAGCGGCGTCTAACTGCCAGGTGACCGAAATTGCCCAGAATTTGGAAATAGAGAGAAATGAAGAGGATTTCCGTCCCAATCATTTGTTCAACCTTTTTTAGAATGATGGGGAATCCGTTTGAGAAAGAAACCATATCACAAAGACTCGTTTGAAGTTTCGAAAACCTTAAAGTGTATAAGGACACCGAAATGTCCCCAAACTCAAGGAGTACCAAGTTTTATTAATATTGACATACGGGATCCCTATTCACCTTGAACTAGTCTTGAACCCCGATACTAGTCCTGAGATTTCAAAAGTTCTATAGTATTTCATTGTTCCCGAATTTACACTACTTGATTTGTTATTCCCGAAAGTATTGAAAGTATACTAGGAACAGTTACTTGTCCTGAAATGTATTGCCCTACATGAAATGACAGTTATGCCTTTGAGCATTCTTGCCCCGCCCGTTTATTTACTTGCACATGTCTCGATTTGTTATTTGACCTATGAGTCGGCACCACTAAGCTTGGATAACCTTGTCAGTCTAATCCACTGATTTGGAGATCCCCCTCTTGTCCCGCCAACTACAGTTTGGATCCCGCTACCTGGTTATTACCGTGGTCTTGTCCCGATGCCGTAGATTGCTACTCGTGGTCATGTATAGTATATGTATATGTATTTATAAGATCCATTGTTTCTCCTCACCTCCAGTGACTGAGATTAGTGCCTAGTTATTGCTCTGTCACTTTAGTGATAGAGGACTTAGCTTCGTGTAGTTGTCATCTTGCTTATTTCCCGATTTCCTTGGATACCCGTATGTGTTTTATACTGCACTATGTTTTTAATAAATGATTCATTTCTTTAATGAAAATTATGTATCGAACAAGTTTAAATGCTTTTAAAGGTAAATGTATTTGTTATGCTTTATTGTTACGTCTTTTCACCCGTTTGCCAAGCCCTATGCATCACATGTTTTGTTCTTAGAATTTCACAACTTGTTTAGAATACATATTTATATGTTTTTCAAGTTATTTTTAACATGTGATTAGCATTCTTTCCTCAATCATAAATGTTTTTATGAGCTAAAACTTTCAAAAGCCTTTGGCACACATTTATGAGCTTTCATTTTCAAATTGATTGAGGACATCATGCATACACATTGTGCATTCATCTTTCCATTCATAGTGTGTGTGTGTGTGTGTATTAGATTTTCACTTTCATATCCGCCTAATTAAGAGGCATTGTAATGAGCTATTAATTGTATCTCCATGAAGTGTATTATAGACACTGCTTAGAGAGATAACCAACCTTTTGGTTGTAGAGGTTATTGCTTAGCCTTGAAAAGCATATTGTAAAGGTTATTGCTTAGCCTATTGAAAAGCATAAATAGTGGAAATCCGGTGGGGTGTTGGATCACAAGCCGGTAGTGGATGTAGGCATTGAGGCCGAACCACTATAAATCCTTGTGTGATGGTGCATGCTTTGTGGTGATTGTTTTTGTAAGCTTCCGCATTTATTTACTTAATCACCACTGGTGACTAGTTTAATTTAAAGAAGTTAAAATTGGTCATAATTGAAGCTTACCCTATTCAAACCCCCCCTTTAGGGTTCGGATCCCAGGACTTTCACTATCAACATGAAGATCCATCGTCGATCATCGCAAGAAGAGTTCCAAACGACGCGGCACGGCCCACGACTCTTCAAATCCCTGGCGGCCACTTAATGTTGTTAATTGACCCAACTAAATGCAGTCATTAACTCATTGTTTTGAACGGCCCAATCAGAACCAAGGAAATGGGAGTTACAACTCAAAGCCATCATGGCATTAAAGCTATGAAACTCCTCTCATCATGGAGATTAAAGGGGATTAAAAGCCCACCATTCTCCATCGGCTAATTAGATTCAAGGAAAAAGGAGTTACAAAATGAAGAAATAAAAACTTGTAACTCCTCCCATCATGGAGCTTTAAAGTCATCAAAGCTCATAAACACTCCTAAATGGCTACCAAAGGCTTATAAATAGGAGATCATTCCAGGAATAACAGATCCAGAAATCCATCCAGAAAAAATCAAAGAAAAGTCAGCCAGAAAGATCTTTCGGAATCCCCCGAAGCTCTGAAGAAACCCTGCTGCAACAAACACCACAAGGTGACTGAAGCCCCTTGGGGGGCACTCCCCCCCAAGGCAAAGCCCTCTCTTCTCCTATTCAACATGGCCAAGGCGCGGCTCTTCAGCCCGTCTCTTCATTTTTTTATTAGGTATAGGACCTTCCCTTGGTCCTTATCCTCTAAAAAAACTGAAGTCCAAGCCAAGCCAAAGAATCAAATCATCAAGCGTTCTCATCTGTAGGACGATGGCGAAGTCCATAGATGACTTGTGACCGTCGATCTGAACGGGTCCCCGCAATCCCCTGAGAAGTCAGATTCTTTTTCTTACTTTTCCGTTGTATTTTGTATTTTCTTTAAGAGACAAAAAAACTCACAATTCTTGTCTTTCATTTTGATAAGATTTGTAAATCGCCTCTCACGACAAGCAAAATCGCCATTCACGGCAAACAAAATCGCCTCTAACTACATTAAAAAAACTGTCTCTTTTCTTAAATATATGTGCAATGGAAAGTTAGAAAAGAGGTTGATTTCCTTTCTACTTGCGAAGGTGGATCTCTGGATCACCATTTCTAAATTTTAAGCAGAATAGAAAATCTGGCATACCCGTACAAAAATGTTGATACCCGCCTTTCTCCCCCTTTCTTCCCTCCATTCGGCCTTTCTCGGTGACCCCGGGGATGGATGGGAGAGGAAAGGAAGGAAATTGGGTCCATCAGGCTGGCACACCCGGTGGGACCAGTTCATTTGAGAATGCGATGCTTGAATTCTTAGGCTCCTTTCTAGTTGGTGGCCTTGTTGGATCTTGCATCCAAAAAAAAAACATGAGATGGGATTTTTGGAAAATTTCTACCTTTGAACTTATTTCCATTCTTTCTCATTTCAAAAAAAAAGAAAAAGAAATCTGATTTCTCTTTTTTGAATTCAATTTTGAGAAACTTTGATCCTCTCCTCTTTGAACTTGATAGCTCACAAAAATGTTCGCAACTATTGTTCTTATCGGGGAATGGGCCATCTTTTCACTTTGATGAGTCCGATAGGGATTTCCAAAAAACTCTTCAAAAAAAAAAAATACTCGTTCATAATTTTTTTTTCCTTTTCTTGGAATCAAATTTGAGAAAGTTTGGTCCCCTGCTTTTCGGATTTAGCGCTCGCAGAAATGTTTGAGCCCTTATTCGGATTGGGACACCGCTCGTTCTCTTTGATGAATCCATTAAAAAAAATAAAAAAAAATTACAAAACCCACTTAGGTTGCACCAATTGCGTTCTTTGACCAAAGTGGATCTGAGAAAAGCCTTGTCTAGAGGGTGGAGGCAGCTAGACTGTTCGAGGCAAGGGTCCTCCAAACGGGTTCATTAAGTAATCCTACCCTTACCTGGGGGCTAATCTATCTACTAAGGTTTCATAAGACGGAATTGAGAACCTTTGTGTTTCTTTCAAAAACCAAAAAAAAATACACACAAAAAATTTCAAAAAAATTTCAAAAAAAAAAAAAAAAACTTTCAAAAAAAAAATCGTCATCTTTGGGTTTACATCTGAAAATTCTTGGTTCATACCCTTTCGGATAAAAGCTCACGGAAATCGCTTGTAGCTTGTGTTCGGATTGGAACACCATTTGCTCTCTTTTATGAATCCGATTTTGACCTTTCAAAAAATCCCATCTCGTGTCTATTCCAAGGATGCGATTTGCAACATATGTGCCTAGCGGTGCTAGTACGCCCTTTCGGGTCTACTGTATTCGTGACTGACACATCTGTATCTCCAACCTTATATCATCTTACCTCGAGTGAGCCTCGCTTCTCGGTAATTTGAATTAAGGTCTACAATTGCTTCTAGCAGTCACTGGAATGCTCGCTCTGAGCCTCCCGTACTTGCGTTCAGAACAATTGTATCCTCTATGGCTTTTTACCTTCTTCACCTCGCTTGGACTGGGCCATGTTCCCCTGAGCGATTTGAAAAGACAAAACCATAGCTCTTTCCCATTTATGATCATTATATTCTTGTGATTACTAATGGACGTGGTCTTGTTTCAGAAGTTTTCGAAAAACTAACAATGGGAGCTTCATTAACCATAACGATGAGAACAAGTACCAGCTCATGCTCCAGGAGAAGCAGAACAAGCGCACTCATAAGTGCCCTGCTAGCTGCCGAAGCGCCACCTCCCTCGACAAATCTCAGAACACCGTGCCGACTTCTACTCCCCAGACTATCATCTTCGGTTCACTGGGACCGTTCCCACTTCCTTTAAAGGAAACCGCACCTGTTGAGAAGCAGAAGATCGCCCCACAACGTGTCACTGCCATGACACCAAGGGCGAACGCGAAGAAGCTTGAAGCCCGTGGCAACCCCACGAAGCCTCAACCCACCGAGAACCAGGTCTACCCCAAGACATGGTCCCCAAGACCTTCACCAAAACAAAGGAGGTCCCGAACATCTGCAAGGCTAGCATACCTGGCCCCTCTCAAAGAAAACTGGTTCTATCCTCTTGCATACATGAAGGAGGAGAAACCAGCCTCTTGCTTGACAAAGAAGTCAGCCCATCAAGAAATGACTTGCTCCTACAAGCCAAAAATCAAATCATACATCACCAGGCCTCTGCAAGAACCTGCCAAGGCCTGCACTCCTACAGTTCGACCCTTTATCTCAACGGTGGCGAACACGTAAAATTCAAAGCTTCGCTACGACAGTCGAAGGACCGAGTCCAAATCCCGTCTATGCCTAGCTTCAAAGAAGACAGGCTTGGCTGCTGCGCTCGAGGGAGTACACCCTTCATTGCTAAAGCACAGCCAAAGCTGACAGAAGCTCAAATTGCCCGTCGCATACGTCGCTGCATGTCGTATCGATAAAAGAGACTAGAGAAACAAAGAACACCGCATCCTATCCTCCAAGTCTCCCAAAAATGGGTCGAAAAAGAAAGACCCGGTCAAATTGTTGCTGTCCATATGGTTGGCAAAACCAGAAGACGCCAGAAATCAGCAACTAAATTTCATGTCCGACGACCGATGACTTGCAGCGTCTCCCAAACACGAAGACATCTGGAAGAATTTTCTACTCCTTCAAGCCAAGAGCAACGGAGTAATCCTTCCTCAAGCTCTTCAAGAATGAGCCCTAGCTCAGTCACTAGGACAATCTCCTCATTCGAATCACAGGGGATGAATGTCTTGGCTACAAACTCTGAGCCACCTCGCAATCCACCTCCTGATGAAACGACCGCATGCATCCAGCAATTAGAGCAAGGTCAGTAGAGGATTGAGGCTCTGATGGAAAATCTTCTTCTCGCTTTTCAGCATCAAGAAAACCAAGAAAACAACCAACCTCCTCCAGATAATGAGGAAAATGCAGAAAACAATGAGTCACGTGCCCTTACCAAAAAGGACGTTTACGATATCCTCGCCAAAGCAAGAGAAGAGGATACACTGAATAAGCATGGGATCAAGCCACCATATCCCTTATGGATGGACTCAGTCCCGTTTCCTGCAAAATTCAAGCAACCTACTCTCCAAACATATACGGAGAAAGGCTTTATGCCAGACAACACATCATCCACTTCAAAATACTGACGGGAGCTATCACGGCTCAAGATGCCCTCAAGATCTGTCTCTTTGCAAGTACCCTAAAAGGTACGACCTACGATTAGTATTCCACTCTGCCAGAGGACTCCATTCAAAATTGGGTCATGCTAGAGACACGCTTCCTGACTCACTTCAAAGGTGAGGATCATCTTGTTACTATGGCACAACTCTGCAGCCTAAAACAGGGAGAGAATGAGTCAACATACGACTTCATTCACAAGTGGAAGGCGATGGCGTACAAGTGTTCAGAAGTACTGCCACAAGTGTCGCTCGTCGACATCTGCGGTAACAACATGAGAGCAAGGATCCACTCCATGATAATCGGCAACAAATCAAAAAACCTGGGAGAACTCCTATAAGCAGCTATGGAGGCTGAAACGGTGATCAAAGACCTCAACAGTCAGCAGTCATCAAAGAAAGAGCCGGCTACCATTACGACCTCAAAGCCAAAAAAAAAGGAGGTTCTTAATGTGCAAATCAAGTCAGCTCCTCAGCAGCCAAAGAAAGCTGAAAACAAAGCTGCAGGTAAGAAACCTGAGCTCTTTGATGCCTTTAGAGAACGAGTAGAGAAAAAATACCCGTTCGATGAAGATGTTGAAGAAATCTTCGAGGCTCTCGTAGCAAATGGTAAACCCACGTTGCCTGAACCCAAAAGACCGGGAGATGTTGGCAAAGCCAATGATCCTCGGTATTGTTCATACCATCAGATGCTCACATCCTCTCAATCAATGCTTCATTGTGAGATAGAAGATCAAAGAGATGTGGAAAAATAGAGTTGTCGCCTTTGACAAAAACTATGGGTCTGCCTCCATCAACATGGTGTCGTATAGACAAACTTTCGAGTTACCAAAGGAGAAGACCACAACTTCTTTCAAGGCGATAAAGATGACCCAGACGTCCCAAGAGTTGGTTCCTTATCTAACATCAGACGGACAACCTATATGGGTACATCCCGATCTCCTAGAAGATGAAAATTGGGAGATCGTCAAAACAAAGCCTACCACTCAACAAGGAAGGCAAGCCAAGAGACAACTCCGCAAGCTCAAGCAGCAGGAGAAAGCTCAATCAAAGCAAGAAGTCTTGGAAAAGGCAGAAACCTCTTCCACTGATTTGCTGGGGCCAAAACGGAAGAATCCAAGGGTACAAAGGTGGAAAGAAAATTCAGCCTTGGTGATTTCATGCCACCTCAATTCAGAAATGAAACTGCGCAGGGGGCATCATACTCTTGCAATTTAGTAATTGGATTCTCCATGGATGGATACGAGTCCAGTGACACCGCCAGTGACACCGACGAGTGGGAGGAATCCCTTGAAACGGGAGAATACCTTTCCGACGGAGAATGGGTTCCCCAATCTCACCTTATGCCGGTAATTTGGTATAACCCATATCAGCAACAAGGATCCTGGTCCGATGATAAAGAAGACCAGGAGGATGTTCAAGAAAATGTTGTTGACTCAGCACCCTTCAACGCTCCTGTAGAACTCGATCGTGTTGAATCACAAGGGGCAGACGAAGAAGAAGATTTGGTTCCCATGCCTGATCTTGAAGAGCATGCGAGGATCTTGCAGCGCCTTGCCTTAGAACAAGAGCAAGATCTTCGCGATCAAAATCCGAAACCGGAAGTCCCTGAAAATCAACAGGTACCTCCTCACTTAACTCTTGAAAATGGAGAAAACTGCTGGATAGATGATCCTCTCACATCCGATGATGAGTCTGACTCCTAACAGTCCACTCTGGGGGAATCTCCCATCAGGGCAACTTGTAATGCGATAGCTCAGGATGATAGCATCTCTGAAGCATCATCTACCGAAGACACGTACTCTCCAGCTACACCTGATGGTATATCTTTCGGAGCTACATTTTCTCAGGTGACTTCCATTGAGATAACACCTTCTCAGCCTTCGTCCTTTGAAACTGTGAAATCACAACTCACAGCACTTCCGACTGATCATCTTGAAGAAACTTCAGCGATTGGAGACATGGTCAATTGGTCACAGGTACCTGACCTCATAGGAGATGCCTGGACGGACAAATTACTCAATGAATGAGAGAAGTTGCTGGATGTTGTTCAGGACTTGTTCCCGGAAAATGCTCCATGTAACGCAATCAATAAGGATGGTGACTCTGCTGTAGACACGTCTTCAGCAAATGAGAAGGATCAACTCTTGGATCCCGATGACGATCTTCCAAATGAAGACCCTTCTCAAGAAGCTCTTGAAGTTGGTAGAGGTACCCGTTCTGGCTGGGATTACCACAAAGATTACAACCAATCTTCTTCTTCTTCTTATGTAAATCCTTCGGGAACACAAAATGTAAACGCCCCAAGTGGCAACAATAATGAACACGCAGGCCCGAAGGAGGCTTTCAAGTACAACTTGATTGAGCACTTCAAACACATACCTGCACGACTGTACATCCTGGACTTATTATGAATGTCTCCACAAACTCGTGATAGTCTCATTTCAGAACTAGAAAGGCTGAATACAGATGTCGACAAACATGCCACACAAGTCCTAAAAATTGAAATGGACTATAGGGTCAAAACATCAAATACTCCCTCAAAGGGAGAAAAGAAGAAAACCAAGTGATCAGGCATTGAATGCCTCTCGGTACAGAAAGCAGCAAGTGCAACCATCGCCTTTGGTAAAGATGATCTCCTGCTAGGCGAGACAAAGCACAACCGACCCCTGTACTTCACAGGGTATGTCAAAGAAATGCTGATACACAAAGTCCAGATCGATCCAGGTTCTGCACTCAACCTCATCTCTACTTCGGCACTTGAAGAGCTGGGCATCCAACCAAGCAAGCTGAGTCACACGTCTGCATCCATTTTTGGGTACGATGGGAGCGTTCAAAGGCCTATCGGCAAAATCAAGTTCAAGTTGCAAATCGGTGATCTTATCTCTGAAGTCATTGTGTATGCAATAATAAGAAGTCCTTCATGCTACAACATCCTTCTTCGACGCCCCTGGATACACGAGAATGGTGTCGTCCTTTCAACTCTACATCAATGCATCAAGTTCGTCGGCAATGACGGCTCGATACATCAAGTGTTTGCAGACAAAAAGCCCTTCGAAGGCAAAGAAGCCCATTTTGCAGATGCTCAGATGTACAAAGATGAAGAAGAAAAGGAGGAAGAAATAACATTCTTTGCTGAAAATCTTCAGAAAAATAAAGGCAAAGCTCCTCAGCAATCATCGGAAGAAAACAAACCCTCCGGTAAATCTGAAGAGAGAGATCCATCTCCCTTCGTTGTCTCCCTCAAATCTTCAAAGCCTTTGGTCATAACAACCAAAGCAAAGAAGACAAAGCAAAAGTCTGGGGGCAAGCTTGTTGTCTCCTTCGTGTCTATCATGCAAGACACGGATTCAGAGTCAGAGCTAGAAGACGACACACCGATAAGCCAAGCTGACACTCAACAACTTCAACCTGCTCTACCTCCAATGGAGACACCTGCTGAGGTAAAAGATCCTACGTCTGTTTCCTTCGTTGTTCTGGCAACTTTAGTAGAAGAAAAGCCAATATTCTTTCACAGATCAGAAGCTTCCTCATCAAATTCCATGCTTGAACCTTTCCAAAACAAAGGTATGCCTCAACTATTTCTATATAGTCCTATGGCACAAGCTATTATGAAGAAAATGGGTTATGACACTCAAAACTCAGTCGGTCTTGGGCAAGGTTGCGGTATTCTCACACCATTGGAGCCCGCCTTAACCAAAAGTCAACTGGAAGATTGGAGACTCTACGGTCATGAAGAAAAGTCTTCACATGGGTTGGGGTATGATCCCGACACTCCTATGAGAAAGTTGACACAAATGATGAGGAGTCGATTTGCCGACCATGCCTCAATATCTCACGTCCTTGAAGACATCGATCTCCCTGGATATCTCTTTGAAGAATCACCCGTCAAGGATCCAGGAAGCTCTACCAATCAGTATGATCTCTCTGATGATGAACAGGAATTTTCCAATGATAAAGATGTTGGAAAATAGGTGGGCTATTCAGATAGGTTTCAAAAACTTTTGACCCACTTGATGCAGGGATCAACTATCTAGAAGGCAACAAACCCAATCCAGGATGCAATCCCTCAGACTCATAAACCATGTACAACAATACATCCTATCTAGAAGATAGAAAACAACACATAAATATGCAACTACGAAATCTACAACGTACAAGGATGTAGATTATACCTTTGGAGCTTTGTAGTGCTCTAATGAAGAAGTTGATTTCTTTCTTTGATGATGAACACCTTCACTAATCAAATCAAACTCTCCAACACCTTTTGATCTTCCACGCTATGACCCGTATCAGATTCTCTTTTCTCAAGAAGATGGTGGAATCTTCAAGAGAAAACCAACTAATAACTCTAAGGAACTAGAGGAGAAAGAGAAGAGAACTAGAAGAGGGAAGGGAGGAAGAGATGCAACACTTGCACTCATATAAGGGGCTGGGCGTGAATCCATAGATGGAATGGCATGGAGGACGTCCAAGCCTCCTCTCCTCTTTTATAGTACTTAAGCAACCTCCTCTTACTAATTGAAATAGAAGTCTTAGTTCCATAATACTTAGTTGCTTACTAAATCACAATTAGAAGTCTTACTTCAAATATGATTAGTAACTTCCTCTTTTTCTAATTAAAATAGAAGTCTCACTTCCATTAGTAACTTACTATTACCACTATTAGAAGTCTCACTTCAAATAGAAATAGTAACTTTCTATTTCCTTATAGAGTTCTACTATAATTAGTATCTTTCTAATATCTTGGGCTAGCGTGGGGATCACTAGGGATTCCTTAGAAAGCTGGCTCCAACTGGGACACGCGACCCCACATCTCATGTGCAATCTGGGCCCACAATTAATTGCAAATAACTCCACTATATAAATGCAATTGAACTCCAGTCTTAGGAATATATTACAATGAAGACCCTAAACTTCCACAGTACCACAAGTAGGCCCCTCCATCTATATCCATGGATCAATTGGACCTGTCCACCAAAATAGATCCATATCTTATTATCCTTGAGCCCCAATTAATTATAGTTATCACTTGGTACCGATACAATTAACTCTTAATTGGAATGGGTACGCACTTAACAACGATACATCCATTAATTGGCACAAGGGGATATTAAAGATAAATTCCATCTTGACCATTGAATGTTCCCACAGCTCTACTACCATGTACCCAAATCACCGAGGTGTTGACCTACTATTGGCCTCACTCATTGGTGACTCAAAGCAAATGAATAGATAGAAACTTGAGTTCATTAATGTCTCAGGATTATGAGCCTATTGCTAGGGAATTATGAGAGCAGACCTTAAAGTAAAGACAGTGTATATAAGGTGTTTCTCATTGTCCTTCAATACATCCAATGTACCGGCACTATGATCCAGAATCTTACATTCCGATGATCGAGACAAATCACACTATCTCATAGTGATCAAAGTGTTGCAACCTTGTCAAATGAGATGCCCAATCTCATCACTGGTTGTGAAGATATTTAAGTATAAGATTTGCAATACATGTCTCCTGTATGTGGATCTCATCCATACACATGTATTGCATCTAGTATACTTGTGGACTCTGGTTCATCTCATGAACCATTATGTCATTCGTATTAGTTATGTGCAAACAAGTAATAAAGCACCATTCATCTCATGAAATGAAAGCAATAATATATATTGATAAATAAATTAATTAATCAATTTATTACATCATATACTGGTATTGAGACCATAAAACTAACAAAAGACATTTGGTGTTCTGACCTAGAAGAACCATCGTCTCCAAAAGAAGTTCCCTACTTCGACCCAGTTTCAACAGGCGATTGGGATCACCTCATAGCAAGCCTTGAGAAGATCACCGTTCCTGAAGACCCATGGCCATAAACAAAGCCTTGGCCTGAAAATGCCCTTGATACTCTAGAAGGTTTCGTTGAGTTGGAAGCCTCCTAAAATGTTGTGGAGGAACCAGCTTCGAACCTTCTAATAGAAGATCCTGTTCAAAAGATAGACTTGGGAACACCAGATAACCCACGTCTTGTATTCATAAGCAAGAATATAAAGGATGATGAGTTACCCGAGTATATCTCTTTTCTTCGTGAGTTTGTTGATTGTTTTGCATGGTCTTATGCTGAAATGCCTGGCTTAGACCCCAAGATAGCAGTTCACAAACTCAATCTGCAAAAAGATATCAAGCTTGTCAAACAAGGCCAAAGAAGATTCCGTCCAGACGTGATGGAAAAAATTGAACAAGAAGTTCAAAAACTCAAAAGCGTCGGCTTCATCCGTGTGGAACAACATCCTGAATGGTTGGCCAACCTCGTCCCCGTGACAAAGAAAAATGGGCAGATCAGGGTCAGTATTGATTATAGAGACCTAAATGGTACATGCCTAAAGATGAATTTCCACTCCCCATAGCAGAGGTGATGATTGACAACACCTGTGGGTTTGAGTGAATGACATTCATGGATGGATTCTCCGGCTACAATCAGATAAAGATGCATCCTGAAGATGAAAAACACACATCACTTCGGACCCCATTTGGCGTGTATTGCTACATTGTCATGCCATTTGGTCTGAAAAATGCTGGTGCCACATATCAAAGGGCTATGATGAAAATATTCCAAGATATACAGCACAAGACGGGTGAATGTTACGTTGATGACCTCGCCGTCAAAAGCAGAACAAAAGAAGACCATCTGAAAGACCTTCGGGAAGTCTTCCTCCGACTTCGCAAACGCAAACTGCGAATGAATCCCCTCAAATGCTTGTTCGGCGTCTCGTCGGGTAAGTTCCTCGGATTCATAGTCCAGAAAGCTGGAATAGAACTTGACCCCATCAAAGTCAAGGCTATTCTAGAAATGCCTTCTCCAAGGACCTTAAGAGAACTGAAAGGACTTCAAGGAAGGTTGGAATACATCAGACGGTTCATCTCCAATCTTTCGGGGAAATGCCGTCCTTTCTCTCGATTGATGAAGAAAGGTGTGAACTTTGTTTAGGATGCTGAATGTGAAGCAGCATTTCAAGATATCAAGTCATACCTACCTAAACCTCCAGTGCTGCTTGCCCCTACCACTGGAAAACCATTCATCTTGTACACAAGATCTCTCGACCATTCCTTGGGTGCTCTGCTCGCACAAGAGAATGACGAGGGAAAAGAAGCTGCTCTACACTACCTCAGCCGTATACTGGTACGTGCGGAGCATCGCTACTCTCCAGTCGAGAAAGAATGCCTTGCAGTGATGTTCGCCGTACAAAAGCTGCGCCATTGTCTGATGTCCAACACAGTCTACCTGATTTCGAGAAACAACCTCTTAAAAGTCCTGGTCACAAAAGCAGGTTCTCTCGATGCCCGACTGGCAAAATGGTCCATCCTCCTATCACAATGTGACATCAGGTTTGTACCACAAAAAGGCAATACAAGGCCAAGCTCTAGTAGATTTCTTCACAATGCATCCGTTGCCTAAAGATTCCCCACTCAGAGATGATCTCCCAGACGAACCTGTCTACAGCGTGGAGACTTTCTCACCAAATGCCTCCTGGGACATGTACTTTGACGGTGCAACTAGGACAAATGAAAAAAAGAAAGCTGATCTAGGGATTTGGCATCCTCTTTGTTAGCCCCGACAAGCACAAGATTCCACATGCTTTTTCGCTACTGGAACCATCCTCAAACAATGCAGCTGAATACCAAGCTCTCATCGTAGGACTAGAACTAGCCCTCGAATCCGGCATCACCGTACAGGAAGTCTTTGGAGACTCTCAGCTTATCGTCAACCAGATGAATCAGAAATTTAAAGTCAGGAAGCTTGATTTGTTGCCTTACTACAATAAGACACAATCACTTTGCCAAAGGTTTGACATCTGTCACATCACCCACATCCTCAGAGGTGAGAATATCCGTATAGATGCCCTGGCCGAACTTGCCGCATCTATGGCAATCCAGGAAGGGGAAAACATGAAAATCACAGTGTGTCAAAGAAAGATTCTCCCTCCTCTTAACACACACCAAGCAATTGCCGAATGCCACCATTTGGCCGGAAGTCAGATCTCCATCCTCAAACCTCCAATCGGCGACTGGAGAGATCCGTTCATTGATTACACCATATTCGGAATCCTCCCTGAAGATCCGAAAGAACAGGTAAGCATTCAAATAAAATCCTTCGACGGAGTACTTTTGGATATACCTTCAAAAATGCTTTACAAAAAATCCTTCGACGAAGTACTTATGCACTGCTTGTCACAACAAGAGGCTGAGGAAAACCTCAAAGAAGTTCATGCTGGTCTTTATGGAGCTCATCAGGCTGGTCCCAAGCTCTGCGATCAGATAAAAAGGTTGGGATATTATTGGCCTACCATGGTAGCTAACGCCATGCAATTTGCTAAACACTGCTGCTAATGTCAAGTTCATGGAGACTATGTTCATATGCCTCCAGAATGGCTACACCCCACAGCAATCTCATGGCCGTTCGAAGCTTGAGGTATGGAAATCATAGGTCCTATCTCTCCCCCGTTAAGCAAAGGTCATCACTTCATCTTCGCCGCTACGGATTATTTCTCTAAGTGGTCAGAAGCGTTTGCGCTCCGTGAAATGAAGACCTCATCAGTCCTTCAATTCTTGCGCACCAATATTATTTGTCGCTTCGGCATACCTAAAAGATTCGTTCATGATAATGAACCACAATTCCTGGACCACTGATTCTACAGGTTTTGTGACAAATACAAAATCCAGAGTTATCCTTCGACTCCATACAATCCAGCAGTGAACGAACTAGTAGAAGCCTTCAACAAGACACTCTGCAAAATCCTCAACAAAATGGTCTCTAGTCACAAAACAAACTGGGGAGACAAACTACCTGAAGCTTTGTGGGCTTATCGAACCACCGTTCGAGGACCAACCCATAGCACACCATTCTCTTTGGTCTATGGATGCGAAACTGTTGTCCCTTTGAAAGTACAAATTCCTTCCTTAAGGGTATCTTTACAAAATGACATGACACAAGAAAGCAATGTCAAACTGAGACTCCAAGAACTGGACAATCTCGATGGAAGACGGCTCGAAGCCTTACAAAGCATTGAGCTGTACCAAGCACGTATGGCAGGAACTTTCGACAAAAGGGTCCGGCAACGCGCCTACAAAAAGGGAGGCTTGGTTCTTGCAGTAAAAAGGCCAATGGTTTTTGCCCACAAATCCAAAGGCAAACTCGAACCAAAATGGGAGGGACCCTTCGTCATTGACAAAGTCTTCTCCAACGGTGCATACACACTTCTAAACAAGGAGGGCGACAGATGTATGCTGCCCATCAATGGCAAGTTCTTGAAGCGGTACTACCCTTGAAGACTTACGCCATTGGGTCAGAGCAGTGCTTGCACGGCCAAAGCCTATTCTCAGGTACTCGCTCGTCAAACCCGCCTCTTTTAGATTTTTCATCCTTATGTTGAGATTTCTAAAATTTCAAAACAATGCTTACTTTCATAGTTTCATTGTTGAAAAAAATCCAAAAATCCAAGTTTAGGAGCCTCTTCCCTGACTTAACCAGATTTTCGATCCTTGAACCCAAAATTCGCGAGGAGGTGACGCTTAGTCGATGCTTGCACCCAAATTCACGAGGAGGTGACACTCCATCGATACTCGCAACCGAATGAGTAAGGAGGCGACATTTCATCGATACTTGCAAGACCATTCAGCAGGGAGGCGACTTTTAGTCGATACTTGCATTTTTGAAAACCAAAACCCAACTGTCTTGCCAAAATTGGCTATAAATGCCAAAAACCCGGCTTTCATGCCAAAAATTGGCTATAAATGCCACAAAACCTGGCTCTCATGCCAAAATTTGGCTCTCACACTATCAAAACAAAACTCGGCTTTCAAAAAATCAGCTCTCATGCCAAAAATCGGCTATAAACGCCACAAAATCGGCTATCAATGCCAAAAATAAATCTCGGCTATCAATGCCACAAACAAAAATTTTGGCTTCCATGCCATCCCAAATTTTGGCTTTTACGCCATAAAATTCCGGCTTCCATGCCGACCCAAAATTCGGCTTTCACACCAAAACAACCATTTGATAAAAGCTTTTTCACAAAATGACAAACTTTTGATCAAATTTCCAAACAGACATTCCCATTTAACTATTGCTTGAATTTATTACAAAAGAATTTGAGTGAAAAAAGGGAATACAAAAAAAAAGGTGCTAAAAAAAATGTCCACAAGCACTAAAAGAGAAAGAGTACCAAAAAATATATGTGTGTATACACGGGTACCAAAAAAAAAAGAAAAAAAAGTTTGTTATAAGAATCAGGAGCTCAGTCTCACACGGTCTTCAACCAAAGACTCAACTCCTCAAGCAGACTCTTGTCCTTAGCCTCTAAAGCTTCCAGGTCGTGCTTTTTCAAAATCTTCCCATAAAATGCGGAAGAACGGCGTGATCCATCTGCAGCACGGGGAAGCTCTTCCCAAAGAATCTGCCATTGCTCGTACTCTTGAGTCTTCCTCCGGAGATTACTCTCAGCCTCCTTGACTTGGCGAATCAGAGTGTTGGAAAATAGGTGGGCCATTCAGATAGGTTTCAAAAACTTTTGATCCACTTGATGCAGGGATCAACTATCTAGAAGGCAACAAACCCAATCCAGGATGTAATCCCTCAAACTCATAAACCATGTACAGCAACATAACCTATCTAGAAGATAGAAAATAACACATAAACATGCAGCCACGAAATCCACAACATACAAGGATGTAGATATACCTTTGGAGCTTGGTAGTGCTCTAATGGAGGCTTTGAGTTCTTTCCTTGATGATGAACACCTTCACTAATCAAATCAGAATCTCCAACACCCTTTGATCTTCCACGCTATGTCCCATATCAGATTCTCTTTTCTCAAGAAGATGGTGGGATCTCCAAGAGAAAAACCCTAAAGGAAACTAGAAGAGAAACTAGAAGAAGGAGAGGAAGAGAGGAATGCAACTCTTGCACAATTAAATTGGTTGGGCGTGAATCCCCATATTGAGCAATATTAGAGACGTCCAAACACTCTCCTCTTCTCCTTTTAAAGCATTAAAGCCACCTCCTCTTACTAATTGAAATAGAAGTCTTACTTCCACTACAATTAGTTGCTTACTAAATCACAATTAGAAGTCTTACTTTAAATAAGATTAGTAACTTCCTCTTTTACTAATTAAAATAGAAGTCTCACTTCCATTAATAATTAGTAACTTACTATTACCACTATTAGAAGTCTCACTTCAAATAGAAATAGTAACTTTCTATTTCCTTTTAGCGTTCTACTATAATTAGTATCTTTCTAATATCTTGGGCTAGCGTGGGGACCACTAGGGATTCCTTAAAAAGCTGGCTCCAACTGGGACACGCGACTCCACATCTCATTTGCAATCCGGGCCCACAGTTAATTGCAAATAACTCCACTATATAAATGCAATTACACTCCAGTCTTAGGAATATATTTCAAAAAAGACCCTAAATTTCCCAATTACCACAAGTAGACCCCTCTATCATTATCCATGGATCAATTGGAATAAATCTGTCCCATCCAATCTTTGATCCACATCTTATTATCCTTGAGCCCCAATTAATTATAGTGATCATTTGGTACCGCTCCAATTAACTCTTAATTGGATTGGGTGCACACTTACCAATGATAAATCCATTAATTGGCACAAGGGGATAATGAAGATAGATTCCATCTTGATCATTGCATGTTCCCACAGTCCTACTACCACGTACCCAAGACACCGAGGTGTTGACCTACAGTTGGCCTCACTCATTGGTGACTCAAAGCAAATGAATAGACAGAAACTTGAGTTCATCAATGTCTCAGGATTGAGTGTCTATTGCTAGGGAATTATGAGAGCAATCCTTAAATCGAGACAGTATTTGATAAGGTGCTTCTCATGGTCCTTCAATACATCCAATGTACCAGCACTATGATCCAGAATCTTACATTCTGATGATCGAGACAAATCATACTATCTTATAGTGATCAAAGTACTGCAACCTTGTCAGATGAGTTGCCCAATCTCATCACTGGTTGTGAAGATATTTGAAGTATCAGATTTGTGACACACATCTCCCGTATGTGGACCTCATCCATATACATATATCACATCTAATATACTAATGAGACCCGGTTCATCTCATAAACCATTATGTCATATATATTGGTCATGAGCTTCCATAAGGGCGGCCCATTTTGCAGCAGCTTGTTCCTCCAATAGCTCAAGACGCTGCCTGGTCTCAACGACCTCTCTATCGACACGACGCAGGTCTTCTGTCAGCTCAATGATAGCCAACTCGGTAACGTTCCTCTCCCGAACAAATTGTTTTCGAGCCCGCGAGATCTCGTTCAGCTCAGACTTAACCTCGCCAGAAGGCTTCAAAAATATCTCGTTGAAGAAGTCATCACTTGGGAAGCTCTTAGTTTCATTCCACTTGTTCCCTAGAGCTATGACTTCATCAACGAAAGCGTTCGCATATGCAATGTCCAGGCCGACTTCTTCGCTATCAGCAAGGGTGTCTTGTACATGCTAAACCATGATAAAGCCGGCTTCTAAATGGCCAGAAGAAAGAGTTTGGACCCATGACCTCAAAACACTCTTCAACACTTTCTTCACATACTCAAGAGATGGCCCGGATGAAGGCTCATCCCTCTTCATTGGTCGACTGCCTATGTCATGTCCTGCTGGAGGAGTGATCATTAAGCTCTTTCTAATCGGAGACACTGGCGAAGGAATTTTTGCTCAGAAGATTTCGTCTCTGCCACATTAAAACTTGGAGAAGAAGTCCCTACTTCTGGTTCAACTACAAGCATCTCCTGCTCTGGCACTGAGAAAAACAGAGGAACCTCTTCTGCTACCTCACAACCTGCCAGCAAAACAAAACAAAAAAAGGGGTATGAATATGATCCTGTTGAAAAAATAATTATCATCAGGATTATTGCTACAAATACTTTCTTCCACGGTCGGCGGAATACTTTCTGCCTCCATGAGTTCATCCGAAGCGTCGTCAAAAGCCGCATCCATGGATGGCTCGAAATCGTCGGAATCCTGTGGCAAGTCAGCTGACAAGAAAACAAGCAACATGTTAGCAAATGACAGCACAAAAAAAAGGAAAATATAAAGAAGTCATACGAGGTGAATATTCTGAAATCACTCCAGAGTCCCTCGGTTCTTCTTCGGATGCTGCAGCAAGATCCGTCACTGCCTCATCGGCTGGAACCTCAGGCATCATCAAGTCCTCATCTTCCACTGAAAAAGGGAGAGAAGGCAAATCAAAACAAGAAAATCTGAAAGAAAGAAATGGAAAGAGAAAGAGGAGGAATCATACCTTCATCAACGGTTTCTTCCTCTCGACTCTTCTTTTCCGAAGGCTCATCGACATCCTCTGACATCTCTTCAGCAGTGGTGAGAGGGACTTCTAAATCAGGAGAGTCTTCATGCCGTCTCTTATTACGACGCTGCCCTATCTTCCTCTTGCTTCTATGGGTTGATTTACTTGAAGTACCCGCCCCACTGTCAAAGTCAGGAGCTTCGTTTGATTCCTCACCGAACGGTCTACTCTTTCCAGTGGACTCCATGGAAGCCTTCGTTAATTCCGCTTGCATCCAAGCGTCGATCTCGGCTTCCTCTTCTTCGAGCTTATCCAAGGCCTCACTAGGTATCTCTTGTATAGCTCCTGGTCTGATGATGTCCTGCTCATTAAGAAAGTCGATCTTGTGCTTCTCTCCGGAAAGGAAAGCCAGAACTTCCTCTCGCCGGACTCCATCTGATCTGCCAAGACCCTTCCCAGGAGATTGCTTGACATCAAGCTCCTTCTTGGAAAGCCCCTGGTACACCGAAAAGCTTTCCACGAACCATTTCGTGAAGCCAGCAGTCCGAAAAGTGAGCAACTCAAGATAGGAAATCATGGAGGTTGTGTCCTCTGCACAGTAAAAGACCCATGCATTCCTCCCATCCTGCAAACCTCCAAAGCTTTTCACCATGCTCGAAGGCACTCCAACAACGCCTTGAGAGAAGCCCAACTGCAGCGCGAAACGCGAGGGAACATACGGCTGGATGTCAACAAAAAGATGTCTTCGGTACACCATCGTACCAACATGTATGTTAAAAAACCACCCATTTTCTGCATTAGTCAATGAGTAATGTCTTCCTGACCCCGCCCTGGTGGAATCGCGGGAGGCTCCAAAATCAAAAGCCTTCTTCCGCAAACCTGGAGAAAACTTCACTGAAGATTGCCCAATCTCGACGTCCCTGAACTATCGGATCCTTAAACAAGCAAACAAAAGAGATTCGGAAACGGCTATCGCTCTAGCCAACCGAATCTTGAAAGGGTCATCATCCTGTGCAACTCCTAATCGGTGGAAGCCGGGATAGTGGTACACATACCACGAATAAAAAATATGGGCTGAAAACACCCTGTTCAGAAAGAGCCCCAGCAGAACCAAGAAAGCAACAGCCTGCAGTTCGGTACACAAGTAGGAGTAAAGAGCTAGCACCAAAGCCAACCGCCCTCCGAACGCCATCTGACAAGCCGGAAAAATACAATGTGGCCTGATGTGTGTTCCATCTCCTCCATGTCACGCCCCCAAACCAAGAACCTCGGGGGCACGAATGGGATTAAGCATATATATGTTTTTCTTTCTCCCAAGATCCGCGTGTGTGAAGACGACACATTTCAATACACTCTGAATATTTGCGGAAGCTTTCGGGGTATTACGACCCGGAGTCCGTGGCCATCGGATTCCACGTCGCACTCAACCTCTAGCATATAGCTATTATATCAAGAACCATATCAGACTGGAGTAACCATCATAACAAAGTACAGAGCTGACAGTAACAGGATATTACATTCCCATATGTGTTCCAGTTACAATTATCAATGTGCATTAATTAAGAATCCCAAGAAAAGGCTATTAAAGCCATACAATAACAAGTTAATAACCACTACCCATATGTGACGCAACTCCGATGTCAAGCTCAATGTCTACATTACATAACCGACAAAATGACCTGCAAATCATGGCTCCACAGCCAACAAAAGCACTCATCTCAGGACGAAGAAGTCTGGACCTGAGTACCAAAAGTAGTAGGTCAGACACAACGGTCTGGCAGGTGGATGAAAAGATAATAAATATACTGAAGAATAAAACATTTGATAAATCACGCTATTTGATAAAATGCTACATATAATTAAACGGTTGCAAAATCGTGGATCTCCTGTCAAATCATGTATTCGTTTCAAGCATGGGCAAAACATGTAGATCTAACAAGACATATGTTCATTTACATCATCTATAAAAGCATAGATATTTGACAATCGGGTGTTCGTCTAAAACATGTGTAAATATAGAGGTCTGGCAAAACAAATGTTCATTTGAAACATATTTAAAAGCATTAGTATTCGACAAACCGGGTATTCATTTAAAATGGGTGTAACCATAGAGATCTAGCAAAATTGATGTTCATTTGAAACATATGTAAAAGCAGGGATATTTAACAAATCGGGTATTTATTTAAAACAAGTGTAAACCTAGGGATTTGGCAAAACAAGTGTCATTTAAAACATATTTAAAAGCACGGGTATTTAACAAATCGGGTATTCATTTAAGACATGTAAAAACATAGGGACCTGGCAAAACACGTGTCATTTAAAACATATTTAAAAGCACGAGTATTTAACAAATCGGGTATTCATTTAAGACATGTAAAAACATAGGGATCTGGCAAAACACGTGTCATTTAAAACATATTTAAAAGCACGGGTATTTAACAAATCTGGTATTCATTTAAAACGTGTGTGTGCACAAGGAACGGGAAACAATATAACATTAATTGAATTTACCTTGGAAAATATTAACACATGTTTAAATAATAACTTTCATAAAAGAAATGAATCATTTACCGGAAAACAAATAAGCAATATACAACATGTAGGGTATCCAAGGAATCGGGGACTAGCAAGATGGCAACCACACGAAGCTAAGTCCTCTATCACTAAAGTGACAGAGCAATAACTAGGCACTGATCTCAGTCACTCGAGGTGAGGAGAAACAGTGGATCTCATAAATACATATACATATACTAGGCACCGATCTCAGTCACTCGAGGTGAGGAGAAACAGTGGATCTCATAAATACATATACTATACATGACCACGGTAGCGAGCCGGGCATCGGGAACCACAGTAGCAATCTGCGGCATCGGGACAAGACCACGGTAATAACCGGGTAGCGGGATCCAAACTGCAGCTGGTGGGACAAGAGGGGGATCTCCAAGTCGGTGGATCAGACCAACAGGGTTATCCAAGCTTAGTGGTGCTGACTAATAGGTTAAATAACAAATCGAGATATATGCAAATAAATCAAGTACAAATAAATAAACGGGAAGGACGGGGGTGCTCAAGGGCACACTGTCATTTCATGTCGAGCAATACATTTCGGGACAAGTAACTGTTACCCGTGTAACTTCGATGCTTTCGGGAAAACAAGTCATGTAATATAAATCTCGGGAACAGTGAAATACAATAAACAATTAAGATTTCGGGAAAGTGTCGGGTTTAAGATTTATTTGAAGTGAATAGGGATCCCGTATGTCAATCTAATAACAATTTGGTACTCTTTGGGTTTGGGGACATTCCGGGCTCCTTATACACTTTGAATTTTCAAAACTTCAAATGACATCTTCGTGATGTGGTTTCTTTCTCCAATGGCCTTATACATTTCTTAGTAAATATCCCTGACATAGAGGGGTTCTCAATGAATAGTCCCAAAACGTTTAATAGTTCATCATTGTCCCAACATAGCCTTTGACCGACAAAGCTCATCGCTCGAGCGAGGAGCTCTCTGGAATGGTTGTCTCGGTGGGTTCGCTCAAGCGCAGTTGAGGTCGCTCGAGCGAACTCATCGGTTCGAGCGAAGTTTTTAGTGCGTTCGAACGAACGACTCTCTGGAACGAATTCTGGGATGTCCGCTCGAGCGACCAAGGGGTCCGCTCGAGCGACTAAGCTACTGGAATGCTCCGAACCCTTTTTCTAGACACTTCGCTCGAGCGAAGTGTCATGTTGGCTCGAGCGAACTGTCCAGAAACTGATTCCGGGGCAGTTCAGGTCCTCTCTATCTCTTCCTTCTACATTCTCTTTTTAACCCCTTTATATACACCACAAGAGGGGCTCAAAACTTCATCTTAATCAACATAATTTTTCCAACAACATCCATTATAACCTCCTTTAACAATATCATATTCAAATACAATGAATAGAGGGAAGGAAACCACTACACACAAGAGTACATTTGAGATAAAACAAGGGAAAATTAAATGCTATGAACCAATACATCTCTGTGACAATAAATGCACTATCAAGGCTCTTCTTGAGCATTCATTTCAAGTCAAAGTAATAAATAAGCATGTATGGAAAAACAATAAAATCAACCACATTTCTATAAAACCACATGAACAACTTTGACCAAATAAAATGCATACCTTTCCAAGAGATTTAACAAGAGGGAAAGACCCATTAATATGCATTTTCGAAATCAATAAAAATGTGGCAAGAAGCATATGTGGAAACATTTATCAAATTATCAAGAACAAGTAACAAAATTTAGGATTTTCTCATAAAACTTGATGACATTCGAACCATCCATTCATCCACTTGCCTTGGGTTCCAATTAGCTAATAAAGCTCTCCAAACATTCTCAAGCAACCCTACAAGCATAGCCAAAAACCCAAAAAAAAAAACCCATTTAGAACCCTAAAATGGCAAATCAAGAACGACAAGGAATGGGCTCAAACCAAACTAGGAAATAGAACTTAAGGGAAAACCATAGCTCAACAATAGAAGATGGAAAGATATCCTTACCTGTAGGGCCATCAATCAACAAGAAGAAGCTTGAAATAGGGGCTGCCCACCTTGGTTTTGCACAATAATGGCATCCATAGGAAGCTATAGAGATGGGGAAGAAGATGGCATGGTTGGGTTTCCAAACGGCAAGGGTTTCCCTCCATGAATGGGGAGGAGAAAAAAAGAAGAAAAGGGAGGGGAGGCTCAGTTGCAGAGCTCCCCCTTTCGGCTGTAACAAATGAGGGAGAAGAGGGGAGAGTTATCCTTTTATAATGGGTGGGTGTGGGCCCCACCATACTTAAGACTTGCCAAGGGTAAAACATCAATTTTTGGGCATCGGATACGATCGACGAAGAAGAGGAAAATGTTTCTCATACAATCTAGTTTTCAAAAAGTATAATTTTGGCATGGTTTTGGGATCTCGAAATTTGGGTCCAGATTTGGTGTGGAAAGACTGTTTTGCCCCTAACATTAGGAAAGTAGGGTTTCGGGGTTTCGAACGGGGACGAAGTCAACACGAAAGTTGTAGAGAATAACAAAATAAGTCAAATGAGGCTAAAACAAGAATTATCGGAAATTCAAATAATCTCTCAATCACACGCAAGGTCACTAAAAGAACCCCCAAAGGGTCCCACTAATCACAAAGGCACTCAAAACTCCCCAAAACTAGTGAAAAACCATTCTAGCTCACAAACTCTACCCGACAAACACTAATCCCACTAAAAGAAACTAATCCACAAATAAAACAACACTAATCCAGGAAATTAGGGGTCGGGTTCTCACACTCCTGCAAAAACAGCCTCACCCAACCAATAAGTGAGGTAAACAGCGAGATCTCTCCGCAGTGTAATGTCAGGACAAATGGCGTCTGTACTCTCGAAGAACTTCTTCAAGTCATCTCGCATAACGGAGATCTTCAAACCTAGGTTCTTGGCCCTAGCATCTTGGGCCATACCATTAGAAGACTCTCCGTCGTGAAAGAAGTTGGACCTACAATTCTTCCAACTGCTACACCGAACTTTCGAGCCCTCCTTCTCCTTTAAAAAATCATAGAAGGCGACGAGCTGAAAGTACAGGAGCTTGAACTCCTAAGATTGCTCCTCAAGAACATTTTCGATAGCATGAACTCCTCATAGAGTTTGCGAAGGATAGGCAACCCGGTGATGATGCTTAATTCCTTCAAAGTAAAACCAATCTCACCGTTCGTCACAATGAAGGTGTTGGTTTGTGGAAGGAATGACTCTAGCATGGCCATGAAGGCCTCATTAGAGAAAACCACGGTCTTCCGAAAAGCGCGAACCGTATCGAAGATCCCGGCCTCCTTTAAAATGGCTCCACCAACCTGTAGGGTGTGATCAGTCCATGATTCCCAGCTCGAATCAGCACTGAAACGGCCATGAAATCGAAAATGCTTCACCCAACTGCTGCCGTCACCCCGAAAAATGCCAAGGCCAACCGGCCTCAAATTGACCGACAGATGGTCAGAACCTTGGTAGCCACTGGAGGGCATCAACATGTCCTTACGGACAGGCGACTTCTTCGCATATCCGGAAGGGCCACCAACAAAAACCCCAGTCTTTATCACATTGGTCCTCTTCACCCAACTTGGAGGATCCTCCCTCTTGGGACACATGGGAGAAAGACTCATGATCGATACAGTCCGATCAAAGGTCGACCGGGCAGAAATAGTTCTCTCCTCACCATCAGTTGTGTAAGAGAACTGAAAACATCTCTTTTGGTAAATCAAGTCGTCAGGGACTGCATCACTAAAGAAAAAGGTAGGCCTGGGCACAATGCTCTGATCGTCCATGACCCAAGGACAGTTGCTTACCATAATCTTGTAAAACTCCTCGTCCTTGAGAGCGATCAATCGCTGTCTCATCTCATCGCGGTTGAGGGAGTCACACTCTGCCAAGTTTCTCTCCACAAACTGGACCTTCTCCCAGGCCTGTTGTACGGCCACATTAGGAGATCTGGTAGACCGACGAGGTGCATCAGTAACAGGCTCTTTGCCCTTGTTCGTTCTGGAGGAACTACCTGCAAAAGGATGGAAAATGAAGAATCAATCATCAAAGTGACAAAATTTTGCTAATAAAAATTCTAGCGAAATTTTGGCATGATTCTAGGACAATTCCGAAAAAAAAGGGAAACATCCCGAGGAAGATAGGAAGCTTGAAGATGAGTTCGACACCACTACAAGCTCAATGAAGCATCCTCAAAGAAGGTTTGAACTCAAACATTGCTGCAAGATCAAAGCAACCTCATCAAATCTCTACAAGCTTGAAGAAGGGCTCAACATCGCTGCGAGCTCCAAACTCCAAAACTTGCAAAGCTCTTCAAAACCCAACAAGATCAGGAAAGGGCTCAACATCGTTGCGAGCTCCAAATCCCAAAACTTGTAAAAGATTTTCAGGTATGCATCATCATGCTCCCAATCAATTTACTAAAAAGCATGCATCCAAAAAATCATCATGCATTAGATGCTAGGAAAACTTTGACCAAAGTTTGATCAATTCCAACCCAACTTGGTCAAAACCAATCAAACTTTGTCAAAGTCAAAATTCATGTTGACATGACCTAGAGATTCTAGCCTTTTATCTCGATGCATCAAAAAAAAAAAAAAGAAGAGAAAGAAAGAAAATATGCATGAACATCTTGGAATGCATAAACCTCAACATCATGGTGCATAAACCTCATTATCTTGGTGAGCAAAAAAAAGAGAGAGAAATTTCTTCAAAAAAAAAAATTTTCGCCAGCAGGCCGTGGCCCACTGCCACGTGGTAGTACGGCCAGGTCCGTACGGACCTGTCCGTACAGCCAAGAAAAGAAAAAAAATGTAAAAAAAAATAGCACGTGAAAAAGAAAGAAAAAGAAAACACGTGGAGAAAAAAAAAGGAAAAGAAAATGAAAGAAAAGAAAAGAAAAAGAAAGTAATTTCTACTTTTACATGGTATTTCTTGTGGAGGACGAAAACTTACTTGAAGCCATTGATGGAGAAGAAGAAGAAAAGCTTGAAGATCTTTAAAGAAAAAAAAGAATTCTTGATCTTGGAGCACTCTTGAAGACTCTTGCAAAGAAAGAAAGCAATGAAGCAAAGATCCAATCTCCTCTTGCTTTTATAGAAGAGAGCAAACCAAAATAGGAAATAAGGAGAAAAGAAAGGAGGTAAGTGCTAAAAATTAGCAACCTTCCCAAAAGAAAGCAGATTTGGGATTCTTTGAGAAATTTTCTCCGAAAGGAAAGGGAATGAGAAATATTCTCTCCCAAAGAGAGATACTTTGAGAAAATCTCTCCCAAAAGAAAGGAAACTTAAGAGATTCTCTCCAAGTAAGAATAATTTTAGATATTCTCTATCCAAAAGAGATATTTTTAGATATTCTTTACAAAATGACACCATGTGAGATCTAAGCCATCTTTAAAAGCTTAAGGTCCCATGGGCTAGCCCACATGAGTCAGGTTTGACAACCTAGGCATTAAAAGGGGCTTCCTTTAAAAAAAATTCCTCTTACCAAGAGCATACAAAATGGTTCCATGCCTCTTTGGAGTCGATCGAACCATTCAAAAAAAAAGAGAGAGAGAAAGCCTCATAAGTTCCCAAAAAACCAAACCATCCAACCTCATATACCAAATTGAGCCAAAATCTTGAAATTGACATTCCACAAAATCCAAACCCCCCAACTTGCCACATACAGCTTGTTGGGTCACAAGGTCAATACCAAATCTGACCCCCCAATTTGCCACATACAGCTTGTTGGGTCACAAGGTCAAAATCCAAAAAAAAATCATCAAACCCCGATCCCCTAACCTGCCACATACAGCTTGTTAGGTCACAAGGCCAAAAACCAAAAATCCTTCTTGATCGCCTGATGCGCCACATAAAGCCCTTAGGTTCACAAGGTCAAAAGGAAAATCCAAAATCCAAAACCCAAATCCAACTCCCTCATGTCATTTTCAAAATTTTGCCTTGAGATGGTACGTGATCTCTCCCACTACCATAAAATGCCCTTGGAAACTCAAAAGGCTATTACAAAAAAATGTGTTCAAAGACTCTTGGTCAAATCGAAAGCTCTCCTTCAAGTTTCTCCTCGAGGCACATCGACTCCAAAAGCTACTCGTCGCTGTACCTCAAGGGGGCATTTGTTGACACAAAAAATGTCACTTTGCCTCTTCAACATCAAGAAGCCGCATGAAGCCGCTTCCTACTACAAACGGGCAATGCTACTTCAAGCATCAGATCTTGTCAGAACCAAACAAAAACTGCAAGATCCTTCAAGACAGCCAAAAGAGTTCACATGAAGTTTTGGGTCATTTCGACATCATTTGACCCAACTCCACTCCTCCGGCAGCCAAACAGACGCTCGTAGCGACGGCGGCGTCGAAGACATCAAAACTTCGATCTGGGCCTACGGATGGTCTCAAATACCTCCAAAAGGCTCAACGTCAAATTTCAGGTCATTCCGGCGATGTTTGACACGACTTCGACGCTCTGAAAAAAAATCAAGCCCCTCGGCAGCGAGAACCATCAAGACCATTACTCATCAAACAGAGCACATGGGCAGCTTCAACATGCTTCAAAAGGGCTACACATCAAATTTCAGGTCATTTCGACAATGTTTGACCCGACTTTGACATTCCGAAAGAAAAACAAGGCTACCGGCGGCGGAGCACCCCGGGACCATGACATCCAAATCGGAGCTAATGGATCATCTAAATATAACTCCAATAGGCTCTCTGTCAAATTTTAGGTCAATCGAGCATCGGCGAGATCAAGCCTAGTAGCGACGGGACCCCAAACGGCATCAAAACTCAAATCAAAGCCCATGGTTGGTCCTATTTACTACTCAGGAGGCTTCACCTCAAATTTCAGGTCATTCCGACAACGTTTGACCTAGTTTCGACTCTTGACGGAAAATCGACCACAAAGTCTTCGGCTTTTCGAAAAAATAGGAAACTTTGTGCTCTGATTTGCACGGCTTCTCGTCAGGTTTTCTTCAGGAGAATCAAGCCAAAAAATGAGGAAAAATGTCAAGAAAAATATAGGAGAAAAAAGAAATAAAAAGCTCTAAAAACGGTCGACAAAACGACGACCAAAGGGGAAAAAAATTCCCCCATTGTCGCCGGCGACCTGGGAAATCTGGGTCGCCGGATTTCCGCTGGAATGACCGTTTTCCGATCCTTTTCTTTTTTCGGGAGTTCCAGCCCCTGTGATTTCCTGAAAATCTGGGTTTTGATGATCGGAAACGACTGATCTTCATGAACATCACAGATCCGTCGTTAAAAGCATGGAATCACCATTGATCGCTCCGAGATCGCCAACCGGCTGACCAAGAAAGTACACTTTCTGTCCGACCGATTGAGAAATCGACAAGACAGATGGTAACAGCTCGCTGTTAGCAATTTATGTCTGAAGTTGCATGATCATCCAACATCGATCAACATGAAGATCCATCGTCGATCATCACAAGAAGAATTCCAAAAGGTGCGGCACGATCCACGACTCTTCAAATCCCTAGCTGCCACTTAATCTTGTTAATTGACCCAACTAAATGTGTGTCACGCCCCCAAACCAGAATCTCAGGGCGCGAATGGGATTAAGGATAATTATATTTTTCTTTCTCCCATTATCCACATGTGTGAAGACAACACATTCCAATACACTCTGAATGTTTTTGCGGAAGCTTTCGTGGCGTTGCGACCCGGAGTCCGTGGCCATCGGATTCCGCGTCATACTCAACCTCTAGCATATAACTATTATATCAAGAACCATATCAGACTGGAGTAAATCATTACAACCAAGTACAGAGCTGACAGTACAGGATATTACATTCCTATACATGTTCGAGTTACAATTATCAATGTACATTAATTAAGAATCCCAAGAAAAGGCTAATAAAAGCCATACAACAATAAGCTATTAACCACTATCCCATATATGACGTAGCTCTGATGTCAAGCCCAATCTCTACATGACATAGCCAACAAAACAACCTGCAACTCATGGCTCCACGGCCAACAGAAGCACTCAGCTCGAGATAAAGAAATTTGGACCTTAGTACCAAAAGTAGTGGGTCAGACACGACGGTCTGGCAGGTGGATGAAAAGATAATAAATGTGCTGAAAAATAAAACATATGATAATTTATGTTATTTAGTCAAAGGCCGCATATAATCAAAACGGGTGGAAAATCATAGATCTCTGACAAAACATGTATTCATTTAAAGCATGAGTTAAACATGGATATCTAACAGAACATATGTTCACTTAGATCATCTATAAAAGCATAGATATTTGACAATCGGGTGTTCCTTTAAAACATGTGTAAATATAGAGATCTGGCAAAATAAATATTCATTTGAAACATATGTAAAAGCATGGACATTCGACAAACCGGGTATTCATTAAAAACGTGTGTAACCATAAAAACCTCGCAAAACAAATATTCATTTGAAACATATGTAAAAGCATGGATATTTAACAAATCGGGTATTCATTTAAAACATGTGTAAACATAGGAACCTGGCAAAACAAGTGTCATTTAAAACATATTTAAAAGCACGGATATTTAACAAATCGGGTATTCATTTAAAACATGTGTAAACATAGGGATCTGGCAAAACAAGTGTCATTTTAAACATGTGTGTGTACAAGGAACGGGAAACAATATAACAATAATAGAATTTACCTTGGAAAATATTAACACCGGTTTAAATAATAACTTTTATAAAAGAAATGAATAATTTACCGGAAAACAAATAAGCAATATAAAACATGTAGGGTATCCAAGGAATCGGGAACTAGCAAGATGGCAACCACACGAAGATAAGTCCTTTATCACCGAAGCGACAAGAGCATATTGGGGCGTTGATCTCAGTCACACGAGGTGAGGAGATTCAACGAAATATACATATACATATAATAATAATACGGGACGGGGCCACGGTTGCAAGCCGGGCATCGAGAACCGCGGTAGCGAGTCGGGTATCGAGAACCACGGGAGCGAGCCAGGTGTCCCGTCAACCAGGCATCGGAATCGAAACTGCAGCTGGCGGGACAAGTGGGGAATCTCCAAGTCAGTGGATCAGACTAACAAGGTTATCCAAGCTTAGTGGTGCCGACTCATAGGTCAAATATCAGAAATCAAGACGTGTAAATAAATCAAGTACAAGTAAATAAACGGGCGGGACGGGGGTGATCAAAGGCACAACTGTCGTTTCATGTCGGGCAATACATTTCGGGGCTAGCAATTATTACAAATACACTTTCAATACTTCCGGGATTAATAAGTCATGAAGTATAAATTCGGGAAGAATGAAATACTATAGAACTTTTGAAATCTCAGGACAAGTATCGGGATTCAAGACTAGTTCAAGGTGGATAGGGATCCCGTATGTCGATTTCGATATAGACTTGGTACTCTTTGAATTTGAAGACATTTCAGGCTCTTTATACACTTTTGTGAATTCAAAACTTCAATGAATTTTTGTGACATGGTTTTCTTCTTAAACGGGCTTCATACGTATCTCCCGATGAACAGTCCCCATCATTCTCTAAAAGGGCTCACGAATGATTGGGATAGAAACCCTTTCCATTTCTCTTCATTTCAGGGTTTCTGGGAGATTTCGGTTGGCTAGCGGTTAGCTGCCGATGGGTTCGGCGGTTAGCCACTGGCTAACCGTGTGGCTGACCGCGCCTTTGGGGATGAAATGAAGCTCTCTGGAAAAGTGACCGCAGCTGTGCGGTTATCTGGCGGTTAGCCTCCAGTCACCAGGGGCTAGCCTCCAATTATCAGGGTCTAGCCTCCAGTTATCAGGGGCTAGCCTCTAGTCACCAGGGGCTAGCCTCCAGTCACCAGGCGGCTAGCCGGCAGGTGACCGCCAGCCGACCGCCAGGTGCGGAGAAGCCCTTCTGTAACCGGATTTGAGCCCTTTTTCTCCCTTAAACCATTTCCCTTCATTCCCATTCATCTTCATACAATAAAATGAGCTAAATGCTCCTCCCATACACAATCAAAATTTCACAAACATCCGTCCCAAGCATCTCCATCTCTTTTTACATTCAATCACCAAAGAGAGAAGAAACCCACTAAACACAAGGATCCATTGAGCTATCAACAAGAAATAATGAACACTATAAACCAATGTTTTCAAGACATTAAATGAGCTAAAAAGCTCCTCAAATGCATCATTCAATACTTCCGTTCTCCTCATTTCAAATTTCTCCCTTAAACCATTCTTTCCACTCACAATCAATCTCAAGGTAGAGAAAACTCATTTATGTGAAACCATTTGAAATCTTGACAACATGATGCATACATTTCCAAGTATGAACAAGAGAGAAATAAACTCATTAATATGCATCTTTAAAAGCAATAGAAACCATTACAAAAAGAATAGATAAAGCACATTAAGAATCATTAGTGAAAGATCAAGATCTCTCCATAAAACATATAAATTTTCAAAACAACCCATTCATCCACTTGCCTTGGGTCTTCTAATCAAGAAATCAAGCTTAAACACTCTTCCAAATCCAACCTCCAAAGGTACAAGCAAAACCCCCAAAACAAACCCTAAAATGGGTCAAGCAATGAAAGACAAGGAATGGGATCAAACCAAACTAGGAAATAGAACTTAAGGGGATGCCATTGCACATAAAAAGAAAATGGGAAGGAGTCGTTACCTCTAGGGTCATCAATCAACAAGAAGAAGCTTGAAATCAGGGCTGGCCACCTTGGTTTCCCATGAAAATGATGTCAAACGAGAGAGAAGGTGAAGGGGAAGAAGTTGCCGGAGTTCCCTCGTCGGATTGGTGGCTTGGAGGCTCCATTAGAGCAAAATAAATGGAAGAAAAAGAAGAAGGATGGCTGCTGGTACTGTAGCTAGAGAGTTTCAGTCGATGGAGAGTGAAAAAATGAGGGAGAAAGAGAGGGTGGTGTTGTTAGTTTTATGGTCTCAATACCAGTATATGATGAATAAATTGATTAATTTCTTTATCTATCAATATATATTATTGCTTTCCTTTCATGAGCTGAATGGTGTTTTATTACTTGTTTGCACATAACTAATACGAATGACATAATGGTTCATGAGATGAACCGGAGTCCACAAGTATACTAGATGTAATACATGTGTGTGGATGAGATCCACATACAGGAGATATCTATTGTAAATCTTATACTTAAATATCTTCACAGCCAGTGATGAGATTGGGCATCTCATCTGACAAGGTTGCAGCACTTTGATCACTATGAGATAGTGTGATTTGTCTCGATCATCGGAATGTAAGATTCTGGATCATGGTGCTGGTACATTGGATGTATTGAAGGACCATGAGAAGCACCTTATATACACTGTCTTTACTTTAAGGTTTGTTCTCATAATTCCCTAACAATAGGCTCATAATCCTGAGACATTAATGAACTCAAGTTTCTATCTATTCATTTGTGTTGAGTCACCAATGAGTGAGGCCAATTGTAGGTCAACACATCGGTGATTTGGGTACGTGGTAGTAGAGTTGTGGGAACATTCAATGGTCTAGATGGAATCTATCTTTAATATCCCCTTGTGCCAATTAATGGATTTATCATTGGTAAGTGCGCACCCATTCCAATTAAAAGTTACCTGGATCGATACCAAGTGATCATTATAATTAATTGGGGCTCAAGGATCACAAGATATGGATCTAATTTGGTGGACATGTCCAATTGATCCATGGATATAGATGGAGGGGCCTACTTGTGGTAATTGGGAAGTTTAGGGTCTTCATTGTAATATATTCCTGAGACTGGAGTTCAATTGCATTTGTATAGTGGAGTTATTTGCAATTAACTGTGGGCCCGGATTGCACATGAGATGTGGGGTCGTGTGTCCCAGTTGGAGCCAGCTTTCTAAGGAATCCCTAGTGGTCCCCACGCTAGCCCAAGATATTAGAAATATACTAATTATAGTAGAACTCTAAAAGGAAATAGAAACTTACTATTTCTATTTGAAGTGAGACTTCTAATAGTGGTAATAGTAAGTTACTAATTATTAATGGAAGTGAGATTTCTATTTTAATTAGTAAAAGAGAAAGTTACTAATCATATTTGAAGTAAGACTTCTAATTGTGATTTAGTAAGCAACTAATTGTTTTGGAAGTAAGACTTCTATTTCAATTAGTAAGATGAGGTTGCTTAAGTGTTATAAAAGGAGAGAGAGGAGGCTTGGGCGTCCCATGCATTGATTCCACCTAGGGATTCACGCCCATCATCATCTTCCTCTCTTGTGCAAGTTGTTGCACATCTCTTCCCTCTTCTACTTTCTCATCTAGTTTCCTCTAGGGTTTTTCTCTTGAAGATTCCACCATCTTCTTGAGAAAGGAGAATCTGATACGGGTCATAGCGTGAAAGATCAAAAGGTGTTGGAGATTCTGATTTGATTAGTGAATGTGTTCATCATCAAAGAAAGAATTCAAATTCTCCATTAGAGCGCTACTAAGCTCCGAAGGTATAATCTACATCGTTGTATGTTGTAGATTTCGAGGTTGCATATTTAGGTGTTGTTTTTTATCTTCTATATAGGATATATTGCTGTACATGATTTATGAGTTTGAGGGATTGCATCCTAGATTGGGTTTGTTGCCTTCTAGATAGTTGATCACTGCATCAAGTGGGCCAAAAGTTTTTGAAACCTATCTGAATGGCCCACCTATTTTCCAACAGGTGTTATATAATAAGTGGAGGTAGGGTCCACACTATGTAGAACTTACAATGGAAATTAGAGGGCTTTCCAGACCTCGGATCAAGAAATTGAAAACTGAAAAGTGTCCGGCATAAGATTATGTTTCCAACAAGGTCAATATTGACATACTTCCGGGGTCCACAGAAAAAGTCAACTTTTTGGTCAAAGGGGTCAAAATAATGGAAAATTTGGGATTTCAAGGGTTAAAACATCGATTTTTGGGCTTCGGGTGCGATTGATGCAGAATGGAAATATGTTTCTCATAAAATCTAGTTTTCAAAAAGTATAATTTTGGCAAGGTTATGGGATCTCGAAATTTGGGTCCAGATTCAATGTGAAAGGACCGATTTTGCCCCCAGGGCTGGAAAAACTGATTTTCGGAGCTTCGAATGGGTACAGAGTGAACACGAAAGTTGTAGAGATTAACAAACTAAGTCAAACGAGACTAAAACAAGAATTATCGGAAATTTAGAATAATCTCCCAGTCATGTGCAAAGTCACTAAAAGAACCCCCAAAGGGTCCCACTAATCACAAAGGCACTCAAAACTTTCCAAAACTAGTGAAAAACCATTCTAGCTCACAAACTCAACCCAACAAACACTAATCCCACTAAAAGAAACTAATCCACAAATAAAACAACACAAATCCTGGAAATTAGGGATCGGGTTCTCACAATGCGGTCATTAACTCATTGTTTTGAACGGCCCAATCAGAAGCAAGGAAATGGGAGTTACAAGTCAAAGTCATCATGGCATTAAAGCTATGAAACTCCTATCATTATGGACATTAAAGGCGATTAAAATCCCATCATTCTCCATCGGCCAATCAGATTCAAGGAAAGATGAGTTAAAAAGTCAAGAAATAAAAACTTGTAACTCCTCCCATCATGGAGCTTTAAAGCCATCAAAGCTCATAAACACTCCTAAATGGCTACCAAAGGCCTATAAATAGGAGATCATTCCAAGAAGAACAGATCCAGAAATCCCTCCAGAAAAAATCAAAGAAAAGTCAGCCAGAAAGATCTTTCGGAATTCCCCAAAGCTCTGAAGAAACTCTGCTGCAACAGACACCACAAGGTGACTGAAGCCCCTTGGGGGGCTCTCCCCCCCAAGGCAAAGCCCTTTCTTCTCCTATTCAACATGGCCAAGACGCGGCTTTTCAGCCCGTCTCTTCATTTTTTTTATTGGGTATAGGACCTTCCCTTGGTCCTTATCCTCTAAAAAAATTGAAGTCCAAGCCAAGCCAAAGAATCAAAGCATCAAGCGTTCTCATCTGAAGGACGATGGCGATGTCCATACATGACTTACGACCGTCGATCTGAATGGGTCCCCGCAATCCCCTGAGAAGTCAGATTCCATTTCTTACTTTTCCATTGTATTTTGTTTTTTTCTTTAAGAGACAAAAAAACTCACAATTCTTGTCTTTCATTTTGATAAGATTTCTAAATCGCCTTTCACGGCAAACAAAATCGCCTCTAACGGCATTAAAAAAAATTGTCTCTTTTCTTAAATATATGTGCAATGGAAAGTTAGAAAAAGGGTTAATTTCCTTTCTACTTACAAAGGTGGATCTCTGAATCACCATTTCTAAATTCCAAGTAGAATAGAATATCTGACATACCGTACAAAAATGTTGATACCCGCCTTTCTCCCCCTTCCTTCCCTCCATTTGGCCTTTCCCGGTGATCCCGGGGACGGATGGGAGAGGAAAGGAAGGAAATCGGGTCCATCAGTAGTTTACTGTAATACAGCTAAGGAAGTTTGAGATACATTAGAGATCACTCATGAAGGGACTAATCAAGTTAAAATAGCTAAAATTCAAATGTTGATGACTAAGTATGAAGAACTCAAAATGCAAGAGGAAGAAACCTTTGACGAGTTCTATACTAAATTTATGGAGATTGTTAATTCCCTCATAGGTCTAGGAGAAAAGATGGATGAATCCAAGGTTGTTAGAAAAATCTTAAGATCTCTCCCCAAAAGGTTCAAACCCAAGATTATAGTCATAGCTGAGAGTAAAGATGTTGACAATATCAAGATTTAAGAACTTAGAGGAAATCTCTAGCAAGAAGAAAGGTGTAGCTCTTAGCTCCCAACATAAAGAAAATGATAATGAGAGTGAGAGTGATAATGAAAACACAATCTTGCTCACTAAGAAGGTTAATTTTTTTTTTAAAAACAGAAAGAACTTCAGAAATTCTGAGGAATCTAGAAATAAAAAATTTTAGAGGAACTCTAGGGGATCTTTTATCAAGAAGGATGTGCAATGTCACAATTGTAAAGGATTTGGTCACATCGCTCAAAATTGTTCATCCCCTAGAGAGTCAGAAAAGAAAGATAAGAAAGGAAAGAAATTTTTGAACATAACTTGGGATGATGATGAAGATGAATATAGTGACAATGATGAATTTCAAAATGATGAAGATCATGATAACTCCACTTCTTGGCTTCTATTTACTCCTATAAAAGAAAATGAAGATCATAATATTTTAATAGAAGATACCATACGGAAAGAAGAAGTAAATGATGAAAATAATATACATCAAGCCTATGATGATCTATATGAACTATGTGAAGTCATAACCAAGAAGAATAAAAGTTTAAAAATTGAATAAAAAAGGCTTGTGAATGATGTAAATGTTTTAAAGGATCAATTAATCTTAAATGACAATGAGATAAGAAATGTTCAATCTAAGTTGATTGCCTCTAATGACAATCTAGCTAAAGTTGAAATAGAAATTCATAAATTACAATGTTTGCTAGAATCTAGTCAACAAGAATCAGAATCTCTAAAAATGAAACTCAAAAAGGGAAAACATGTTGTTAAAAATTTACCTTGGGAAATGACAAATTTTATCAAATGTTAGGAATAAACAAAATTTTTGGTAACAAGAATGATATAGGCTTTGAATGCTCCTCTAGTAGCAAGAAGAATAGCTTTCAACATATTACTAGGACTCATTCAAACCTATAGATAAAAACTTCTTTACCTCTAGATGGACTTGTCACTTTTGTAAGCATATTGGTCATCTAGCTCCCAATTGTCCCTTTAAGATTAGGCTATCTCAAAATCATCCCTCTAGAGCTCCTTTTAAGTTTGTTCCCGAAACCACTACCTCTACATTCATTAAGGCTACTTGGATTAAAAAGGAGAAAAGTTTCAAGAACTTCTTAGTTCAAACCGCTCTAAAAGTTAAGGAAAACTCTAGATGGTTTTTGGATAGTGGATGCTCCAAACATATGACTGGAGACCATTCTAGATTTATCTCTCTAGAGAACTATGATGGAGGAAATGTGTCATTTGGAGATAACCGGAAGGCTCAGATTATTGGAAAAGGTTGTGTTGGAGGAGATCAAATGCCTACCTTACAAGATGTTTTCCTAGTGGATGGTTTAAAGCATAATCTTTTGAGTATTAGTCAGTTATGTGATAAAGGAAACAAAGTTATATGTGATAGCCACTACACCAAAACAGGGTTTTTACGGCGTGCAAATTACGGCTTGCATTAGGTGCACGCCGTAAATGATATACAATTACGGCGTGCCTGAAATGCGAGCCGTAAAAGTCCTTTTTTTACTCTTTTTAACGGCGTGCGTGTTTCGCGTCGTAAATGAGTGTCAATTACGGCAGAATAAGCGGGTCGTAAATGAATAATTTTTTTACGGCGTCCTCCGCACGCCGAAATATATATTCGTTTTTTACGGCGTCCACCGCACGCCGTAATACATGTATATATGCTATCAATCGCGGCGTTAGTTTTTCGCGGGCAAAAGTCAACGTTTTTCCTTCTCTCCCGCCAGCGAAATTCTTAATCCCGCGTTTTCGTTCTCTCCTCTCAAAATTCCTGTTCCCTCCTTTCGTTCTCTCTCCTCTCTCATTTCTTTCTCTCCCGCGTCCAGCGCGCTCTCCCTCTCCTCACCCATTTCGTTCTTGTGAGAACCCGACCCCTGATCTCTTGGATTAGTGTTGTTTTATTTGTGGATTAGTTTCTTTTAGTGGGATTAGTATTTGTTGGGTTGAGTTTATGAGCTAGAATGGTTTTCTCTAGTTTTGGAGAATTTTGAGGGCCTTGTGATTTGTGGGACCCTTTGGGGGTTCTTTTAGTGACTTCGCGCGTGATTGGGAGGTTATTCTAAATTCTCGATAATTCTTGTTTTAGCCTCATTTGACTTGTTTTGGTAACCTCTACAACTTTCATGTTGATCTCGTATCCATTTGAGAACCCGAAAACCGATTTCTTGGCCTTGAGGGCAAAACAGTCTTTTCACACCAAATCTGTACCCAAAACTCGATATTCTCGAAATCCGTGAAACATACACTTTTTGGAAACTAGATATTTCGACGATCATTTCTTCCTTCTTCGTCGAATCCATCCGAGGTCCCGAATTAGATGATTTCAGCCACCCAAGTTCTTTAAGTTGTGGGACCCATTCTCACTTGTTTATAAAAGGAACCCATCTCCTTCATTGCTCATTCTTCACCATTGTTCCAGCACAACCATGGAGTCTAGGGTTTTCCTTGCTCCCTCTTCTTCTTCTTGCTTCCCATCACTCAATCCACTTCCAAGCTTGCACCAAGAAGAGATTGGAGGCCACCATCTTCTTCATCTCCTTGAGGACTTTCTTTCCATAGCTTTTGTGGAGCTCACCAACCATTACAAGACTTTCCTGGAGCTTACCTTGTCCATTAGAGGACCTTCCAAGTAAGTGATTCTTCCCATCTCCTAGATTAGTGTTCCTCTAGCTCTTGAGAAGCTCCATTTGTATTATTGAAAGCTCTTTCATTTTCATTCTTTGTGTAACCCATTTTAGGGCTTTTTGGGGGTTTTTGTAGAGATTGTTGATCTTGAGCTTGAGAGGTGATTAGGAGCTTGTTTTGCTAGATTGGAACCCAAGGCAAGTGGATGAATGGATGTTTTTTATGTTATCAAAGTTTGATGAGAAAATCCCAAGTTTATTTCTTGTTTTTGATCATTGAATACATGCTTGCACATATGCTCCTTGTCACATATATATGGATTTCGAAATTTGCACATTAATGGTGGTTTCTATCTTGTTAATCTCTTGGAGAGGTATGCATTTCATTTGATCAAGTTTACTCATATGGTTTTTTTATAAAGAATAGGATTGGTTTGGCTAATCATGGTTATGTTTATGAGTTGCATTGATTTGAAATTGATACTCATTTATAGAGTCGTGCTAAAACATCTTTGGTTATGGAAATGTGATCAATAGACCTTGTTATCTATAAATGTTGACTCAAATGAACCCTTGTCTATGATGGGAACTCCTCTCCTTGTTTGGGGATTGAATGTGAAGAAAGAGGTTGGATTTAATGATTCATTGAAGTCTTGATGGGAGTTTGATTGTAATTAGAATGTTGTTGAAGTAAGGAAAAACTCATTTGTATAAGTGTTGGAAAGGAAAAAGGAAGAGAAAGGAGGGAACTGAACTGCCAGAATTCAGTTTCTGGACAGTTCGCTCGAGCGACCATGACAGTTCGCTCGAGCGACCTGTCCAGAAAGGGATACGGGCGTTCCAGCAGCCTGGTCGCTCGAACGCATTTAAATAACCGCTTGAACGATGAGTTCGCTTGAGCGAACTCCCAGATTCGCTCGAGCGATGCGGTCTGCCTGGCCTGATGCGCGGGTACAGAAATTTCGGCCGATCGATCGGACCGAGGTTTATTTTCTTCGTGGACCTTGGCTAACCTCCTCGAACTCACTCGACCATATGTGAGAGCGTCTTGAGCCGATGCTCTTCACGGTTGGTTCGGTAGCATCGAAGTTCAATACATTTCAATCTTGAACGGGATGGAACGACGCGATATCTTCGTTATATCTAAACACAAGTCTTTCCCTTGGTTATCGTGAATTCTATTCCTTTCGGTGACTGAATAGGTTGCTCGATGTTTCCGAATTAATGTCATACCTAGGATGGACCGTTGATAATCTTGATTCTTGCTATTGTAACATCTAGGACTACCCATAAGCTCATGTTAAATTTTGGAAGTAGTAAAAGTGCATAAGGAGCCCGGAATGTCTTCAAACTCAAGGAGTACCAAGTAATTGTTATAATCGACATACGGGACCCCTATTCACTTAAATAGATCTTGAAATTAATACTTTTCCCGAAATTGTCATAGTTCATTGTTTCACCTCTTGTCCCGAGATTTGCATTACATGACTTGTTTTCCCGAAAGCATTGAAGTTACACTAGTAACAGTTATTTGTCCCGACATGTATTGCCCGATATGAAATGTTAGTGTGCCCTTGAGCACCCCCGTCTTGCCCGTATATCTATTGTACTTGATTTACTTGCATTGTCTCGATTGTATTTGACCTATGAGTCGGCACCACTAAGCTTGAATAACCTTGTTGGTCTGATCCACCGACTTGGAGATCCCCCTCTTGTCCCGCCAGCTGCAGCTTGGAACCCGCTACCCGGTTATTACCGTGGTCCCGTCCCGATACCCGGTTATTACCGTGGTCCCGTCCCGATACCGCAGATTGCTACTGTGGTCCCGATGCCCGGCTCGCTACCGTGGTCCCCTATAGTATATGTATATGCATTCATGAGATCCCCTGTTTCTCCTCACCTCGAGTGACTGAGATCAGGGCCTAGTATATGTATATGTATTGATATGAGATCCCCTGTTTCTCCTCACCTCGAGTGACTGAGATCAGGGCCTAGTTATTGCTCTATCGCTTTAGTGATAGAGGACTTAGCTTCGTGTGGTTGCCATCTTGCCAGTTCCCGATTCCTTGGACACCCGACATGGTTTATATTGCTTACTTGTTTTCAGTTAAATGATTCATTGCTTTTATGAAAGTTGTTATTTAGATAAGTGTCAATGCTCTCCATTGTAAATTCAGTCACTATTATATTGTTTTATGTCCTTTGCACACGTACATGTTTTACATGAATGTCGGTTGGGTGAATACCCGTGCTTTTACATATGTTTCTAACGATCGATGGCTTTTGCTAGATTTATATGATTTCACATGTCTTAAACGAAAACCCGAATTGTTAAATATCCGTGCTTTGTTTTAAATGACATTTGACTTGTGAGATTCCCATGTTTATACACGTTTTAAATGATTACCCGATTTGTCAAATATCCATTGTTTGAAATATATTTTAGATGACACTTGTTTTGCCAGATTCCTATGTTTATACCTATTCTACATGATACCCGATTTGTTTAAATATCCATATCTTGGAATAGGTTTAAACGAACATTAGTCTTGTCAGATTTCTTGGGTTACACTTGTTTTAAATGAACACCCGGTTTGTTAAAATATCCGTATTTTCACATATGTTTCAAATGGACATTGGTTTTGCTAGACTGTTATGGATACCTGATTTGTTGTATACTTGTGTTTTACTTAAGTTTCAAATGAACGTTTGTTTTGTCAAACCACTATATTTATACATGTTTTAGACGAATACCCGATTGTCAAATATCTATGATTATAGATGATGTAAATGAATACATGTTTTATTAGATGTTCATGTTTTACCCGTGCTGGAAATGAATACAAGTTTTCCCCGAGATTCCCGACTTTGCACCCGTATAATT
The DNA here is from genome assembly GCA_038049695.1 of Cinnamomum chago. Taxonomy (NCBI): domain Eukaryota; kingdom Viridiplantae; phylum Streptophyta; class Magnoliopsida; order Laurales; family Lauraceae; genus Cinnamomum; species Cinnamomum chago. Next base: position 87,478,075 of record CP142453.1, on the reverse strand, counting down.
ATATGCAGCATTTTGAGCAAATAGCATGATTTATCATTGGTATTATTATTCGCTATATTGTGTTCTTTTCATCCACCTGCCAGACCGTCGTGTCTGACCCACTACTTTTGGTACTCAGGTTCAGATTTCTTCGCCCCGAGTCGAGTGCTTTTGTTGGCTGTAGAGCCATGCTTTGCAGGTTAGTTTGTCGGCTATGTCATGTAGACATTGAGCTTGACATCGGAGCTACGTCACATTTGGGTAGTAGTTTATAGCTTATTGTTGTATGGCTTTTGTTAGCCTTTTCTAGGGATTCTTAATTAATGTACATTGATAATTGTAACTTGAATATATTTGGGAATGTAATATCCTGTTACTGTCAGCTCTGTAAATTTATAGTGATGGTTACTCCAGTCTGATATGATTCATGATATAATAGCTATATGCTAAAGGTTGAGTGTGACGCGGAATCCGATGGCCACGGACTTCGGGTCGCAACGCCACAAATGCTTCCGCAAAATATTCAGAATGTGTTGTCTTCACACACGCGGATCTTGGGAGAAGAAAAAAATACATTTATGCTTAATCCCATCTCCCGCCCCCGAGGTTTCGGTTCGGGGGCGTGACAGTTCTCTCTCACCCATTTCTCTCTCCCGCCTCCATCGCCCTCTCCAGAGCCCATCAGCCCATCTCCTCTATCTCTCCCTCCCTCTCCACTGCACGACGACCACAGCAGCATTGCCAAGAGCTCGCAGCAGCCCCCGGACGCCTTCATCTTCCTCCTCGCGCCGAGGACTCCTCCCCTGCACCAGGTACACCCCTCCCTCTTCCTGCACTCACGCACCATACCCCCTCTTCTCTCTCTTTCTTCTCTGCTCTCTCTCCCTCGTTCCCCATCACTCTTTCCTCTCTGTCTGCTCTTCTCCCTCCCTTCCTCTCATCTTCCTCCCCTGTCTCCCCTCGCCTGCGCTTGCTGCAGCGCCCACCTACACACCACTCCTTCGCTCCCTCGGTTCTCTCTCTCTCTCTCTCTCTCTCTCTCCCTCTCTTCTCTTCTTCCTCCCCTGTTCCTCTCCCTCTCCCCTGCTTCCTCCTCTGTTCCGCCCTGCGCCCACCTGCGCACCACTCCCTCTCTCCCTTGGTTCTCTCTGTCTTCCTCTCTTCTCTTCTTCCTCCCCTGTTCCTCTCCCCTCCTCTGCCCTGCGCAGCCGCCTTTTCCTCCTCCTCTTCTTTCTTTCTTCCTTATCCTTCTCCCTTATCTCCCTTTCCCCTTTCTCATTCCATGCTCTCAGCAGCCCTCTCCCTTCTCCACTCATTCATCTCATCTCCCATCTGATTTTCTATTCTCTCTTTCTTCCTTTCTTTATTTCCTCCTCATTCACTCTTACTAGCAACGTGACTGGGCACCCATCCATTTCACTCTTTCTCTCATTCTTTCTGATTTCTCTCCTCCCCTCTTTGCCCAGTGGACCACCGACCCCCTCATCGCCTTTTTTTTTTCTTTTTTCTTTCTTTTGTTCACTTTGAATCTGAAAAGAGAAAGATAGGGAGATGTGAGGTTTAATCTATATATTACTGCCATTGTTTTATTTACAGGTAGACAGTAGACATTCTGGTATTTCGTATCTATTTATTCAAGGAAGAATAGAGAAATTGTATTATTGAAGAAATGAAGCCAAAACCTGCTGCAGAGAGGGGAAAAAAGGATGAAAAAAAGAACAGGTAAGTTTCAAACCCAGTCTTTCTCTATCGGATCAAACACTGAGAAATGCCCAGTTTCTGTTTCCACCTCTAAATGCGACTAAATGTATATCAGTGGATAGATGTAATTATATATAGAAGAAAATGACAACTTATGAAAACCAATGTTTGCTATTTACTTTCTTCAAACATTAAATGGAACATGAGAACCAATGATAGTCTTATCAAGTCCCAATTAATGATTTAATCATGCACAAGTGAAAGTCTACTATAAATCTTAACCTACCATCAAGAAGGTAGGACACTTGCAACCACATCACTCATGGTTAATATTGAAAGTAGCAGAGATCAATCATGCAATGGTGGTTGAACCTTGAAAAGCCCATGTAACACCCATCACCCATGTGAGAAAAAAGATGGCAGGAGCTCTTTTTAGTTGTTTTGGTGTGGCCCACCTCTCCTTTCTGCCGAAGATTCGGATTCTCTGAATGCCAAAAGCCTCAGCTCTGTATAAATCCTAAAAAAGTAAGCCTGGTGTTTGAAATCTAGGACCTCACAAACTCACCATCTCCCAGTACATTATGTGCAGTCAAGTGAGAGAGACCACTCTTTCATTGATCATATATGTAAATTTTAGTTGTTTCTCAATCTCTTTACATATATATTGATGGCATTGGCATGCAATCCTACAGTAGCTGGTGGTGGATCCAATCTAATTAGACTAAAATCTTAGCCAATTCAATTACCAATGGATGTTGATTTTGAGCCAGTTGGATGTCAAAGGGCACCCATTGGTCTATAGGGTTGGCCTTGGCTCAGGATTCTTTGGGACATTAACCAGCCAAAAGGTCAAAACATTACTTTGTCCAACCTGGCACCCCATGGTCCCCACCCCACCAGTAATTTAATATTTTGGCTGTGGAATTCTCTCATCAGAGAGGGGTGTCTTTATACTTGAATGCCTTTTTGAATTTTTTTAGTCAATCTTTAGGTCTCTTCTCTGCTACTTTTCCTCTACATCTTGAAAAGCCTTTCGATGTTTATCTGCGCCAGCAAATATTGGCTGGATAAGATATGCTAGAGGCAATCATGTACATGATCTAAGACATTGAAAGGTGGGTCTCATCATCCACATTTCATGGCTCCAAAAATCAGGATGATCCACAAAGATGCTGACAAATGATCTAGGCTTTTGACAATTTATTTAAATCCTTGTAAGATTATTTTATTGTAACATCTAATCATGGCAAATATTTCAAACATTGTGTGATAATTAGGACAAAGATATTAAGCTTTATTTTAAGTCAATTTGCTGTCTCTTGGACCTACGTCAATCTATGCCACTAGGCCCCTTAATATGTGACCCCAGGACCCCCCCTCCATCCATGCACTTTAAGCACGCTTCTCCAATTTGCTGTCTCTTGCTTTCTCCTTGGAAGAAAAAGGCCAGTCAGTGCATGCTATATACAAAAGAGCCAAAAAGTCAAAAAATTCAACAACCTATATATAAATGCTGATTTATATGTAAGGATGCAGGCAATGGACTCTATTCATTCAAGAGAGCAAAATGTGCATGCTACTTTTGTCATATACTTCTGGTAGTGATAATCTCATACATTTTATTTTAGTTTGGGTTAAAGGTGATCATCACTTCAGTTCAACCATTAATATATCACTATGATCTGAGTGGTAGTTAGGCTGGTTGCAATTTGTATTCTAACAGTCAACACTCGGCAAAGTGCCAAAAAGTGCCTCCCACATTGTAGTTCTGCTTATCTGTATCATGGCCTGCTGTTGTTCCACCATCACTAAATCATTTCTTTAAACACAAGGATTAAAGAGGGTTTGCAAGTCCACCTCCTCTCTTGAACTAATCTCCTACATGTGCCAATCCTGACCACTATCAGATGTGCCTCACTGTTGATGTAACCGATCTTGAAATATAGTCAATTGGATAATCCTAATAGCTGGAAATGAGGTGAAAGGTTGATAATTAATAAAATCTTACCAAAGCATCTATTAAAAGAGGTTGTTTTCTTATGAGAAGTATACTGCACTAGTTATACAGTCTGTTTTATTTTATTTATTTATGTGTTTTTTGTAATTTCATGATTTAATTCTTTTGGCATGTGTTTTTATTTTATTTGTCTATTTTCCTTTTTGCAGTCAGAGGTGAATTTCTTGGGGAGGTTTTCTCATCCGAACCTCGTGAAGCTTTTGGGATACTGTTGGGAAGACAAAGAACTACTACTTGTATATGAATTCATGCCCAGAGGGAGTTTGGAAAACCACCTCTTCAGAAGTAAGTAGTAAACAATATCTTTATTGTAATTAACTGTAGTTGGTGGGAAAGCTCTCTTTGCAACAACGCTCTCAAATGCATGCTTTACGATACCCTTTGAGTCTAATTCCATGTTTCTGAAATTGATAGATTGCACCTCCATAGTTTCACAGCATTGTCAATGTAAGACAATCATCCATTATGGATAAAGAATGGATTCATCTACCAAGGTGAATTCCAAAGCCCTTCACTATAAAATATTTGATGTCCCATACCTATTTAGGATCTAATTAGTAAAAAACTTGGGTTTTCTTTATTTTAGACCATCAGAAGCATATCGAGAGGGAGCACGAAAGTTTGCAGATAAGGTTCAAGAAAAGAAAGGGTATCCAGAGAAGATTCAATGTCCTTGCATCAGGTGTTTAAACTTGAAATACCATCATTACAATGTAGTCTACGACCATCTAGTATATTATGGCATTGATCCTACTTACACCACATGGATTTTTCATGGAGAAAAACCAACCGCAGTAGGGGAAACTGAAAATGCTGAAATTCCAGCATCATATAAAATGTTTAGAGATGCATGTTTCGAAGATGATGATGTGGATCATATAGATGAAAGAGGCTACCAAGATTTTCAAAAGTTTGTCGAGGAGGCAGAGCGTCCTTTATATTCAGGATCGACACACACTAAGATGTCAGCAACACTTATGTTATTCAAGGCAAAGGCTCGACATAGTTTGTCTGACAAAGCATTTGATGATGTTCTCAAGATTGTTCATGAATTGCTACCACTCAATAACATACTTCCGGATAGTTTTTACTCATCCAAAAAGCTATTTAATGCTTTTGATCTAGGGTATGAGAAGATACATGCATGTGAGAATGACTGTTGCTTGTTTCGAAAAGATCTAGAGCATCTTGAGACATGTCCAAAGTGTGGTTCTTCACGGTGGAAAGTCAATGCACGAACCAAATTGATAAGGAAGGGAGTTCCAGCAAAGGTTTTGAGGTATTTTCCAATTATTCCAAGATTTAGGAGATTGTTTAAGTCAGCAGAAAAGAGTGAACAATTGACTTGGCACTACACAAACAAAAGTCAGGATGGCATTATGCGACATCCAGTGGACTCATTGGCATGGAATAGAATAGATGATAAGTGGCCCTCATTTGCATCTGATCCTCGTAATCTTAGACTTGGCCTTTCTTCGGATGGATTCAATCCTTTTGGTGATCTTAGCTCTAGACATAGTTGTTGGCCTGTAATTCTGGTCACATACAATCTTTCTCCCTTGTTATGCATGTCAAAAGAAAATTTAATCTTGACATTACTCATTCCTGGGCCTAAGCAACCAGGAAATGACATTGATGTGTACTTAGCACCTCTTATAGATGATTTGAAAGAGCTGTGGGTGAATGGAGTAAGTGTTTACGATGCGTTTACTCAATCCACATTCAATTTGAGAGCCATTTTGATGTGGACAATAAATGATTTTCCAGCATATGGAAATCTGTCTGGGTATGCTGTTAAATCCAGTAAAGGATGTCCGACATGTGGACTTGAGACATGCTCAAAATGGTTGACAAACAGCCACAAGCACGTATTCATGGGTCACCGGAGATTTCTAGCTTACAATCATCCATTTCGGGTAAAGAAATCTTGGTTTGATGGGACAGAAGAACATGGACGAAAACCTCGAATTTTGACTGGTTCAGAAGTATTTGAAGTGATCAGTACTATTGAAAATGACTGGGGGAAGGCTAATAAAAAAAAGACAAAGAAAAGGAAGAGAGGGGATGAAGACGAAGAGCAAATTGTCGTGGAGCCTCAATCAGTGTGGAAAAAGAAATCAATGTTTTTCGAACTACCATATTGGGAGGTAAGTCAATGTGCTTGTTCGCTCTTAAATTTATTGATTGAATTTAACATCTTTTTGTTTGGTTATTTTGTAGTCATTATTGTTGCGGCACAATTTGGATGTCATGCATGTTGAAAAAAATATTTGCGAGAGTCTATTAGGCACTCTATTGAATATTAAAGGCAAAACAAAGGATGGTTTAAAGTCTCGCGAAGATCTGAAAGATATGGGAATCAGAAAGTCATTGCATTTGAAGGAAAATGGTGTCGGCTCTAGCAGCAAAAGAGCACCTTATGTGTTGTCAAACAAAGAGAAAAAAGTATTTTGTAAAAGACTTTCTGAGTTGAGGTTGCCAGATGGTTATAGCTCCAATATTGCAAGTCATGTGTCACTAAAAGACTGTAAAATTTATGGGCTCAAGTCCCATGATTGTCATGTGCTAATGCAACAAGTTTTGGCAGTTGCATTAAGGGGCCTATTAGACAAGGGGCCTAGGGTTGCAATTTTTAGATTATGTGCCTTTTTCAACTGCTTATGTCAAAGAGAGATTGACAAAAATAAGTTGGAATTACTTGAAGACCAAATTGTTGAGACTTTGTGTATGCTTGAGAGGTTTTTTCCCCCTTCATTTTTTGACATTATGGTGCACCTTACTGTTCACTTGGCTCGAGAAGCACTGATAGGTGGACCAGTGCAGTTTCGTTGGATGTACCCATTTGAAAGGTAACTCCAATGTCTTATATAGTCAATTCTTTGGTTTAGTTACTGCTTGAGTTAGCTATTAATAATTTGTCTTACATTTTGAGTTAGGTTTATGAAAGTACTGAAAGGTTTTGTGAAAAACCGTTCCAATCCCGAAGGTTGTATGGTTGAAAAGTATAACGCAGAAGAGTGCACAAGTTTTTGCGCTCCTTACATAAAGGAAGCAACTCAAGTAGGTGTTCAACAAAGCCGATATGAAGAATATGAAGAACGTAATATATTAGAAGGGAGACCAATTGGTAAGGCTAAATTGAAGGAATTGTCTCCTAACATGTTCGAAGTTGCCCATTTATATGTCCTAGAGAATACTGCCGAAGTAGAACCGTATAGAGAGTAAGTTTCTCATGAAAGATATACATCTTTGGTATTTTTAGTTTGTTTCTATTTATGCACTTTTAATTTCTAAATATACCTTTGTCTTTTTCAGATTACACTTAGAGGAACTTCGACATTCTGATATACGTCTTCATGGGAATGAAAGCCTCTTAAGAAAGAGGCATAGGGACACATTTAGTGCATGGTTAGCAAATAAAGTCAAGGTTGGAGATGCCAGTAACATGTCAGAACTTGTGAGGTGGATAGGGTGCCGACCCAAACCATATGTGAAATGTTATTCAGGTTATATCATCAATGGTAATCGATTCCACACAAGATATGTTAAAAATTGCACACAGAATTCTGGTGTTTCTCTTGAAGCAGAGACAATGTGTCGATCAAGCGCAAGAGATACCTCACATGTTAGCGGGAATATTGTGTTCTATGGTGTTATAAGAGATATAATTTTGTTAGACTATCACAAGTTTAAACTCCCGATCTTTCATTGTGATTGGGCAAATATAGGAAGTGGTGTCAAAGTTGAAGAGTGTTTCACATTAGTTAACCTTCATCAGGGCCAGCATCAATTTGAGAACGATCCGTTTATATTTGCCTCACAAGCAAACCAAGTCTTTTATTCTAGACATGATGATACTTCAAATTGGTATGTCGTGCTAAAAGCACCACGAAGAGGAGTTTCTGAGTCTGACACTAATGGGAATGATTGTATACCATTTGCTCCATTAGATGTCTCCAATCTTACTCTTGAGGACAAAGATTATGAAAGACATGACTATGAGGTCATGGATGAGTCGGTACTGTTATTAACATTAATTTGATACTTTTGTTATGTCTTGAGTTAGATACTGATATTAAACACTAAATTTGCTATGCAGGTTCAACCATCTTAAATCATGAGTGATGTTGGTGAGGTAAGCATCGTTTGTACATTTGGATTTATTTGAATTTAATTATACAGCTGAGGGCAGTGTCAACATTTGGTTCTTTTGTTTTTTAGTAACTTCACATCCCCAATACAAAGCCAACAAGGTATGAGTGATGATGATGTTGATGCGTGCAGCCATGTAAATTAGGACATTTAAAGAAATGGGTTGTGAGATTCGAATTTTTTAGGGGGACATTGTTACAGCTTTGGGTCTCATTACAATATTTTTCCCCACAAATTGTTCTATTTGTTCTCCCATTTAAAAGCAATTAGTAAGATACCTCTATAATGTGTCAATTGGAAGTAAGAGAAAGATTCTTCCATTTTTCTTTAAAAAAGACAGAAAGATGCTTCCAATGATCTTTTGTTCAGTGATGATTGGATTTTTCCATTTTTTTGCAGATAATCATTTTTTAAATTGTCATTGCTTTATTCTTTTTTTTGGACGAAATTACAGTGCCTTTAATCTAGTGCAGTACCCACCTAAATCCATGTGCAGGGCTTATTTTCAAACTGACATCATAATCTAACCCCCTTTTTATTGTCAAGTGCTGCAATTTCACTCCAATCAATGTCGGGCCTTGCAAGTTAAATTCATCCTGTGATTAACTCAATTCTTATGTAATAACGTATGATAGATCTAACGTGGGCTTCTGTGGTAATTCACTTGAACCTGACACCAGTAGTCAGTAAAATGGAAGTTTGATTCTGTGCTTTTGTTTTTTGAGATGTGAAGTTACTTTTTTTGTTCTTTGTCTGCTGTCCTTTTTTTTGTTAGCTTTGTTTGGTTGGTTTCCAAGTTTTGTCTTAAGTCTCTGCTGCAGGTTTTGTTCTCCTTAGTCTGGGTTTTGCACTTTGTTTACTGCAGGTTTGTTTTTCATAGTCTGCCTTAACGTTTGGTTGCTGTCCTTGTTTAGTGCTTTGCTTCACTTGCAAAACCCACCTCCAAAACCTCTCTCTCTCTCTCTCTTAGTGAGTATATATATTGATTTAGTGAGTGTATATATTTTCTTGAAACTCGTACAATAACATAATTTTTGGACAGTAAATGGGATGAGAAGGTCTGCATTGTCAGAGATATATAACTTGGTTTGTTGATTAGTTTGTTTCTAAAGTTAATTCCTTAATGTGAAGTGTTCGAAGAAGAGAGCAAAGCGTGGAAAGAAGAAAAACAAACAAGCAGCAACTGTACCCATTCAAGATGAGAATCAACCTTTTCTGATATCGGGTGAAGGTTCTAATTCTCCAACTGCTGAAGTTCCTATTGTTCCAGATGTTCAAGGTGAGAAAATTCCTAATGCTACAAATAGAAAAACCAGAGGAAAGGGACAAGTTTTGTGTTTTACCAAAGGAAAAGGAAAGGGAGCTCGTCTTGAAGTTGAGTTCAATGATATGGGCCAGCCGATTAGAAAGAATGCAGCAATTTTTTCTTCTTTCCTTGGAATCACAGCAAGAGAGTTAATACCAGTTACACTTGAGAAATGGAGCAACCTTACAGATGAGTTCATCGCACAAATATGGGAGGACATAATGGTATATTTCTACAAGTATCAAATTTACGTGTGGTTTAAATATATTTCTAATGCAATTTTTAATTTTCTTTTGTAGCAAAAGTTCAGTTTTGCTGAATGTTATAAAAAGTATACATTTGCAAAGCTACGAAAGCATTGGAGAGATCATCGAAGTTTGCTGATAAAGGAAGTGTTGGACCAAGCGAAGTTGGTGGGCATCAAACGCGCTGCTACCCTCTTGAAACCTGATAGTGTAGAATCCATGGAAGATTGGCTATCTTTTATCAAAACACGGACCAGTCCAACCCAGTTGGTAAGCACTTTATACCATTCTGTTTTGTTGCACATTGGTGATCATCTCACAATGTCCCTAAATTGTCATTGTGCTCTAGGCGATAAATAATAAGTTCAAAGAGATGAGAGCACAACAAACTCTACTTCATCGAACGAGTCGTAAAGGATTTGCACGGCTAGAGGATGAAATGGTAAGTAAATAATTGAATCTGTACTTTCAGTGCATTTGTGGACATGACAAATATATATTTTCTTTTCTAGAGACAAGAAAGTGAAACACCAGATTCAATATCAAGGTCAGATGTATGGATTCGTGGCTATGAAGCAAGAAAGAAGAAGAATAATGAGGATGAAGAGGTAGAGGATCCCGAGATTGTGGTAAGTAGTTTTGGTTTTGTAATACTGTAACCGAATTTGTGGTGATTTTTATCAACTAATACTGTAATTGAATTTGGCTATTAATAATTGAGCGCTTTGTGGCCGAAGTATGCATGTAGAGCTGCCACCTATACTGGTTTGGTGTAGTGTGTCTTTCTCGTGGGCCATGTTAGTACTATATATATAATTTCAAAGTGTTCAATTATTAATTGCTACTAGAATTAACACCAACCAATACTAGGTAAAGCATTTGGCCTTATCCAAGATTAGGTTTTTTATAATCAATAGAGATAGACAAAGACAATTATAAAGACCACATTGCATGATGTAACGTTTGCATTCATAAAGTTTAGATATGAAAAATTAAAGGAAAATTCGAAATTGAATACATAACCATATTGACAAGTAGTTGCATCATTCTCCCCTGGTTCTGGTTGTGAGAAACCTTGACTATGCGTCTGTAGAATATGCCTGGTACAAACAGTAGCCGGCTCAATCTCAAAACAATTCTCCTCAAGGTCTTTTGCATTGAATGTGTGAAGTAATAACATGTTCCATCCAACTGTAGGATTGTGTTGTAGTCAGTTATAAATGGCAATCTAGCTGTTAATTGACACTGTGGAACCATCAGATTTATTATCCATCTCTTTCTATCCATCTAATCTCTTTCTAAATTCACTTCTACTACTATGATGATGAAATGAATGTTGACAAATTCATTTGGAATTACAGATGTGATCTTGATGCACTGATTCACTTGTTATGGTGGTTGACTTTTATAGATCATTGGGTGAAAAATCTTCTTTGTCAAGATTTGTCGTAAAATCTGTATTTTCCGTGCCCCTGTATCTGGACCATCTTTTAATCTTTGGTTGTGAAATCCTTGCCCGCATGTCACAGTTTCCCTTAGTTATATATTTGTACCTCTTCTAGCCCAATATATTTGATCTTTCCTTCTTCAACTAGTTTCTTAAGTTCTCCCATCTTGTGCATAAGAAACGAAAGGAATAAATCATTCAAGGAATGATTAAAAAAAGAAAGAATAAGCAGCACTATTACATTAATTTGATTAAGCAATTATAATTTAAAACGATAGTGTAGACATATCAAAAAACCCACATTCAAAGTCAAAAGGTCAAGAATAATTATTAAGCACAGAAATATTGTCCTAACTCTTGAGTAAGGCATTCCCTAAACCCTATGTTACAAGGCTCAAAGAATTTAAGGGTACAAGCGGAAAACACGAGATAATAGAAACCAGCCAAAAAGCCCTCTTGAAGCCACATTCACATGAAAGGATAGCTTGAAGTAAAAAGAAAGACCCAAGCCTCAAAGAAAGCTTCAGAAGTTATAAAGTTGATCCAAGAGCATTAGCTGTGGATCCTTAATAATCATCATATGAATGAACTAGAACAACAACTAAGTAAAAGACATTTTAGTAAAAGACAAGGGAAATTTAATGTACTTTTAGTCTTCTTGATGTCCAACAAACATTTGGATTCACAGTCCTTCTACAGATGTTTTAATCCTGGGCAGGCAGCACAGAATTGACTCCATTTGCAATCTCCCAAAAATCTAGTTTTTTCCTCTAATGTTTCATATGTTTCTCAGTAATCTAGGTTCCAACCCTTCTCTTAACTGATCGAACCAAGGATGACAGTTCGTGCTTATCTTTCTCAGATGGCGAATCATTAGATTTAGAATGCTTTTGTTTCTTTGACAATCTGTCATCTGATAGCAATTGCTCTTCTCTAGATGGTTGTATCTCATCTTTCTCCTTTGTATCATTCCCTCTGCTCTTCTGCTGCTTTTGAGCCAACTGTCTCAAATAAGTGGCACTCCTGCAAATGAAAACAAGTTTACTCCAAATAAAGAGTGCACGAGGACATTCTCATCATTCTTTAATCTTATTGGTTGTTCAAGTACTATAAAGCAAATCTGAAATCAAAGCATCCACAAAAAAGAAAAAAAATAACCTCTTTTGGAAACTGGACTACACTGTGTTTGACAATCTGAGCTGCTCTGCACTACCTTAAGTACATGGTGCACATCTTTCGTAGACCCAAACTGTTGATATCATAGGAATGCTCAAACACCACCACAAATTAGCTTGTCTTCAGCAAGCACTTCCTTCCCCTTTTTCCCCATGACATATTTAGATTTCAAATTATAGCCCTTTAGACTGGGCTCTGTCCCTTTATCGTCGGTGAGCAACAATTCTAGCTCTTCTTTACTTGCTACTTGTTCCTTCTCTGCATCTTCTGGACTGTATAGTCTTTCTGTCTTGCGCTTTTTACTTTTGGTTTTCTTTGAATTGTCCTTACTACTTTTCTCGGGATCCTCAACATCAGTGTCTAAAGATTCTTCAAGAAAGAAGTCATCAGGCTGAGCTGCTGCCTCCTGATCATAGTCGATATCATCATCATCTGAAGATGAAAGCTTAGAGGCTCTCTTTCTTTCCTTCCTCTTCCATGTCCTTGTCGCCATCATCATTAGCATCTTAACCATCCCCAGACTGTAGGAGAGCACGGTAAATGTCTCTTTTATCGGGCTTTTGGGATTAGTTCTTAGGTGAAGCTTCAGCATCATCAATCTCATCATCATCGTCAGATTCTCCATCATCAGAAGCCAAAAACTCCTTGAGCTCCAACTCATCCAGCTTCAGGAGTTCCAACATCACCATCATCAGTATAAAAGTATAATTAATGGGGTATAGAGATCCAAGTTCATGCAAGTCATAGAGAAAATAACAAGGACTCAAACAGTAGAGAGGCACTTTGCTGGAGACTCGAATAATTTACTGATATAGATACCGAACGAATCATTACAGTTAAAAGAGGGAGCATGTTGATGAACTTAAAGATGCAGAGTCTGAAAATTTTAGCAAAAGGTATCAGAATTTTCTCCATAAGCATTTGGTGCAACACAAAGATCCACACTGCTCCTATCCTTGCGTATCTAGAATGAGAAAATCTCTGATTCTAGAGATACCTGAATCTTTCACAATCTAGAATTAACTAATTAATTAAATTGTTACTCAGTTCCACATACATACCGGATTGGCCATATCCACCAACACTGTACCACCTTTTGCAATTTATCAGCATTCAACATGCTATCAGAGCATATTGGCCAATTAAACGGCCCTATCAGCTCATTCACAGGTTCTCTCTCAAACTATTCCCTTAAACATTCACTTAATATTAACATTATGTTAATATCTTAAAACTATTTCATATGTTCATTTTAAGTTTTTTTTTTTTTAACTATTTCATATGTTCAGAACAACAATGCTTCATGCCTCTCTTGCACCTTTATATCAAGAGGTTTTGTGATTTTGATGATGAAGATAATTTTTGGTTCTCCAATTGTGATGTGAAAAAGTATTACTGCTTTGCTGAGGCAAATGCAATTTGGGAATTTTTTTTTTTATGAAGGAACTTATTGTTTTTTTAATATTTTTAGAAAAAACTTAATGAAACAAGATTGAGATGCAAGTCAAGAACATTGATATGCTGGCCACTACATAAAAACTTTGTTTTTAAATAACACTGTGTTTTTAAAGTGTGGGAGACTCACATTTTGCAGGACTCATTGATTTTTAATAAGTTATGGGTGCTTAGATCTATAAGTATACATGCATATCAAGTAGCATGGAAATCCCATCATTTTTACAATTATTTTTATGCTCCATTACATGAATGCCGTTTGATGTGAGGTGCCTGTTTCTATTTTTTTATTTATTCAATACAATCTTCTTTTTTTTTTTTCAATAGTAGAAATGAACTTTAAACTCATGGACAAATATAAATGCTGAACCAAGAGTAGAAAGTAGAACTTTTATTTCATGGACCATATATTTATTTGTCTAACAATGTATGTGACTCAACTTTTAACACTAATATAAGCTTGCTTGCATTAAAACATTGCAAAGGTATGGTGCAAAAGCACAGATTGCCATGGGTTTCCCCAGTGGAGATGGTTTAAAAACCCCTTGCATACTGTCTTTCAACTTCTTCCTCATTTTTTGAGAAGTGAAATATAGAAGTGGAAAGAGTCCCAATAAGTTCATGGTAAATCCATACATACAAACAGGCCTAATGGTTCACAATAAACCAAGATGCTGGAAAGCAAGACAGACAAATATCGAAACACAATGATTAGAAAGTTCCCTGTATTCAGTTTACGCTTGGTTTTTGTTCACTAAAGAAAATTGGAGTTGGAATAGGTGTCAAATAGTTAAAGTGAGGCAATTGCTCTTCCCCAGCTCTTAGTGGGGTTTTCTTTTACTCTGGGAGGTGGACAGAAATGTCACAAAGTTGTTCCATGCCCACTTATTAACAGAAGAAAAATAATTTCAATAGAAAAGAGTCAAAAGCTTTCTACAATTTGGATGGATTATTACTTCTAGTTAGGGAAAAGGACATGTAGTAGTAGACAGTAGTAAAAATTCTAAAGAGATATAGTTGCAGATTACCGTGCCAATTGGTGCAGTAGCATTTGGTACTTCCATTTTATGCTCATTACCTGCAGGGGTCTCCATGCCCCCACCCCACAACCCCCAATATATATATATATATATATTTGAAAATTCTGCATGATTCTTACATATTACCCCCAAAACAAATATTTTTCACATAGCAACTCCCATGAAAATTTTCCTACTTCTGCCATGGGGTAGGTGTGTCATGACAAATGTATACATCCTTTGATTTAGGATGTTCTTCTTCTTTTTCTTGCTTGGTGGTTGGGTTTTGTTTGTTGGGGTTGGGAGGTGGGGGGTAGCAGGCATGATACAAATATGACTATTGCAGTTTTAAGAACTTAGGACAAAAAGTAATAAATATCCTATCTATAACATGCTATTTCATTTAAGTTCACACTGCAGAAGTAAATTGACTGTTTCTCTACAAATAACCACATTTCTTCTTTACATAAGCTTTGAATGTAATAATTATCACTATTTACAATTCTTTTACAAATACAGCAACAAGTCAAGAGAAACAAAGCAGAAGAAAATGGTTCTTCTTTTAAAGATGATGCTGTTGCAAAGGTACTTGGTCCTGATCCACGAGGACGAATAAGAGGGCTTGGATATGGAGCAACACCTTCAAAGGTGGTGGGTCAAACACAAATGAGGGACAAGTTTAATAAATTAGAAAATGAACTTTTATCCTTGACAAACCAAATGAGCAGTTTCATTGCAATGGTCGGGAAAGGTGGAAATACTACAGTAAGTGCTCAAATATATTGCTTTTAATTATTATGAGACTTTTCTACATATTCATTGAGCTGAATATAAGTTGATTACAGCAAAAAGATAATGGAAGTGTTCAACATTCTGCCAACGATTACATGTCGCAAAGCAACAGAATTGAACCTCCTAGTGCAATGCAGAATTCTGTTCATGGGACAACACAAAGTAAGCAAAAAGAACAGACAGGTGTTTGCAATTCCAATCAGGGGAGCTCAAGATGCAAATTGCTAAGTTGGCTCGACGCAACTAAAGTTGTTGCAACCGGTGATATTCTATCAAGGGATTCTACATCACTTGTTCATCATGTTCCTCTTGGTGCTGAATGTTGGAAAGTTTCTGTGCAACATGTAGTAGATGGTAATGAGAGTTTGATTCTCTATCGACCAACTCGGGAAGCTTTTCTTCTAAATGAAGTACTAGGAAGCACAATTGCATGGCCGTTCAAGTACATCGTACCTTGTTAGAAGATGAGAGGTAAAAAATCTTCGATTGAGTTTTTGGGTTTCAAATCTTTAAGTCTATATTATCTTCAACTTGCTTGTGGGAATTAGGATTGGATTTTTAAACCTTTCTGATGCTACCTGCAAGTTAGTGATCTTGATTAAGCAGCTGATAAGTAGTTTGACGATGATGTACTTTTTTTTTCAAAAGATGAATTAATCATCCATAATTACAAGAGAAATGAAGCAATGCAACTCAATGCATAAAGTGGGTACAGGGCTAATCTTTGATGGAACGAGGCTCTCCAAAGTCCAATAACTAGTTTGATCTGTTAGAACATGTTAAGATAACCTGAAAATGAAGAAGAGAAAAGGAATATGCCAAGACTCTTCACACTTGCCGATTACTAGATGGAATCTTTTAACTTTTTATCTTTCATCCCTATATTTGTTCTTCCTAAGTTATTTATGTTGTTGATTTGGCTGCATCAGTGTCTGAACTCTGAATTCTCAATTGGGAAAGATTTGCTCACTCTTTTGCAGGGATCTCAATCCATTCTCCATGCATCATCTAAACAATACGAGGAAGGAGGCCAATCTTTTTTGTCAAAGTATTCCCCACCAGATAAGCCAAAGGTTATTGATGCTGCTCACTTGTTTACGTTGCCGCATCGAATGAATCGTCCTGATATATTTTTGTTATCCTTCGAGGACTTCCAGGTGGCCTCTTTTGTTTTGAATTTGGATGGATGTACTTCTTTTGCTTATGACCATGTTAGAGTTCAATGTGGTGGTTGTCATTAGTGGGCTAGAAGTCTTTGCTGAAAGTTGGAGATCATATATACTGTGACAATTAGTATGTTGTATACGGTCCTGCACCTTAGGAAATTCTAACATTAAGTACCTTGTAAGGAATTATATGGTCCAGCATTTTAATGAAGTTTCATTATTTCTTGACAATCCCTTTTATGTCAATTACTATTTGGGTGATAGGACATGATCAAAAGATGTGGTTTTCTTCTTTCCAAAACTAAATGTGGTTAGTCTCATTATTATTACTGCTGCTGCTGCTACTGTTGCTTTGAACGATAACGAATATTTATTTTAGTTTTTATTATTACTATTTGAATAAAGATGATTTTTTGTTAAGAGTAGAAAAGCCAAATAAAAAGAAAGCAGAAAGCATTCTCCGATAACATTAACAAAAAAAAAAAAGTTCTCTTGTGGTTCACTTTTGTTGTATTAAGAACAAATACTAAGGTTTTTGTTTCTAAAATTTTATTGGGAACATTGATATGTTGAAATATTGATTTCGTTTCTTCACTTTAGGTTGAAAGAGAACTACAAAGTTTAATAGATTTTATTCATGTATGGGTACAACTGTTTTGTATTGGTTGAATTTAGTTTCAACTTAACAGGATATTAATGGTTTACATACAAGTTTTTTGTTTAAAAAAAAAAAAAAAAACACAATCACGGCGTGCATCGCACGCCGTATATTATATTTTTCAATCCTTTTGCGGCCCTCTTTGCACGCCGTAAATTCATTCTAGAAACCCATTTACGGCCTACACCTACACGCCGTAATAACAATTTACAAAATTAATAATGCTTTACAATATTAATTTACGGCCTGCGTCTGCACGTCGTTATTATATATTCTAATATGTTTTCACGGCGTGTCTTGTGCGCCATAAGTTAAAAGTAACCAACTCTTGAACGGCCCTCCTTGCGCGTCGTAAAAGACCATCATTAACGGCATTCGTTTAGCGCCGTGAATATGTTCTGAAAGTCATAGTAAGCTTCACTTACGGCATGCGTTTGAGTATGTTACGGCCCGCATATGCACGCCGTTAATACATATATCCTTTTACGGCTGGGGCTTTTACGGCACGATGATTTGCGCCGTGAAATTTGGTTGCGCCGTAAAAGACTAAGTTTGGTGTAGTGAGCAAATCTTGCAAAGTTCTGAATGAGAAATCCCACAAAGTTCTACTCACTAGATTACGGACTAAAGATAACATCTACACCACAGAAGCATGTTGTGAAAATGAATCCATGTGTTTAATGACAAAGGATCAAGAAAATCAGTTGTGGCATCAAAGAATGGGTCATACAAATTACAAACTGATGAAGATCTTATCAAAAAAAGAAATCGTTAGAGGAATACCCAAATTAAATGATTATAAATCTGAATTGTGTAAAGCATGTCAAATGGGTAACCAAATCAAGAAAATCTTTAAAGGATTAAAAGATATATCCTCTACTCGTCCCCTTGAGCTCATTCATTTGGACATTATTGGACCTGCACCTGTGCAAAGTATTGGTGGGAGAAAGTATATCCTGGTTGTGGTTTATAATTATTCTAGATTTGGATGGGTAGCCTTTCTTCATGTAAAATCTGATGCAGTAGATAATATTATAAGGATTTGCAAGAAAATTCAAGTTGAAAAAGATTTCAAAATTAAGAAGATAAGAAGTGATCATGGAGGAGAATTTGAAAATGAAAGATTTATAGATTTCTATGAAAGCCATGGGATCAATCATTAATTTTTTGCTCCAAAAATACCTCAGTAGAATGGAGTGGCTGAAAGAAGAAATAGAGTTATCCAAGAAATGGATAAACTTTACTTAATGAGAAAAATCTAGCTCGCAACTTGTGGGCTGAAGCTATCAATACTGCTTACTATCTTATTAATCGTGTTTATCTGACAAAGAACACTAACAAAACTGAAAGTTCATGCTAAATAGATCTGAACTTGGACTTCCATGGCTGATTTGGTTTTTCAAGTTTTTAAAACAAGAACACAGATCTGATTTCCAGCCATGAAACAAGCATAAAAACTCCATGAAATCATGATCAACATGTGTATAATGCAAGGAGATAATAGAGGACTAATACCTTGATGATATGAATGCCTCAAATCTCTAAAACGAAAGACTTCAAAGTTCTGATCTCAGCCTGCAACCAGCAATCCAAGTTGCAGAAATTTTCTGCAGTAGCTTCTCCTTTGATCTTCTCTTCTATTCCACTACCCAATCAGATTGGCTTTGATTGTGGGATCAAAATATGGTTTCCTAGATGGGTTTTCTGAACTTACAATTTGTGGAAAAAGTCCAGGACCTGATCTCCTCTCTCCAATGAATGAAGAAGAAGACAACAATGGGCTGGGCGTGAGTGTCCTTCTCTCTTTGTCTTGGGCGGCCAGTAGGGGTTCCTATGTGATTCACGCCTAGGGCAGAATCCTATCACCTTATTGCTTCCTTGTTGCACACCTAGGGTAGGGAGGGGATATATTTATAAAGCTCTCATTCCTTTAAGAGTTCTCTCTCTAATAGGAATGACCAACCCTAAAAAATAGCAACCAGCCACCTTAGTTGTGCAACACTTTCTAATTAAAGATACTAAAAATTAGTAAACTTTAATTATAGGAACTCTTACCCAAAGAGGAGTTCTTCCTTCCAAGTAAAGATACCTAGTTAAACTTGGAAACCTCATACAAGGGGCTCCCCACATGGCTGGCCCACAAGATAGATAAACACACCATGGCCCACTAGTTAATAATTTAGCTAGAGTTAAATTCATGTATGCCATCAAAAGCCTAATTGAATTTAAACTCAAAATTATTCTTCCACAAAATTAATTCAACCACATATCATCTAATTAAATTAGGAAACCATGCCAATATAGAAAAGTGGCTAGAAGAGGGACCAAAAGACATATTTGCCCTTGGCTCCCAAAATGACCAAAATGTCCATGCTAACCCCATAGCAACATTAAGATCATTTTAACCCTAACTCATTCCACTAAAGAGTTATGGTTGCACTCCAGGGACAAATATTAAATTGCAAATTAAGCTCATCATAAACTGACGATTGTCTTTGACCTACTAAGTACAATGACTACAATGCCCCTCTATGTAACATCCATAATCAAGTAGGTTAACCGATGTACTATCTACCTTCTTGATTACATCTCGTCCTTAGAACTTCATACCCTTGACTTAATCATCATCCGGATATCATTCTCTTGATCCAGGGAGCGACCCACAAGTTCAATATCCATATGGAATATCCATATACTAAGATCTTAGATTCTGATGATTAATCGGATAATTCTAAGGGGACGATCATTCCATCACACGATGGCATAGATTCCATATTGCATTTGTCGCGCCCCCGAACCGAAACCTCGGGGGCGGGAGATGAGATTAAGCACCAATATATTTTACTTCTCCCAGGATCTGCGTGTGTGAAGACAACACATTCTGAATATTTTGCGGAAGCATTTGTGGCGTTGCGACCCGAAGTCCGTGGCCATCGGATTCCGCGTCGCACTCAACCTTTAGCCCATAGCTATTATATCAAGAATCATATCAGACTGGAGTAACCATCACAATAAATTACAGAGCTGACAGTAACAGGATATTACATTCCCAAATATATTCAAGTTACAATTATCAATGTACATTAATTAAGAATCCCAAGAAAAAGGCTAATAAAAGCCATACAACAAAAAGCTATAATCACTACCCCAAATATGACGTAGCTCCGATGTCAAGCTAAATGTCTACACGACATAGCCGACAAACCAACCTGCAAGGCATGGCTCCACAGCCAACAAAACACTCAACTCGGGGCGAAGAAATCTGAACCTGAGTACCAAAAGTAGTGGGTCAGACACGACGGTCTGGCAGGTGGATGAAAAGATTACAATATAGCGAATAATAATACAAATGATAAATCATGCTATTTGCTCGAAATGCTGCATATAATTATACGGGTGCAAAGTCGGGAATCTCGGGGAAAACTTGTATTCATTTCCAGCACGGGTAAAACATGAACATCTAATAAAACATGTATTCATTTACATCATCTATAATCATAGATATTTGACAATCGGGTATTCGTCTAAAACATGTATAAATATAGTGGTTTGACAAAACAAACGTTAATTTGAAACTTAAGTAAAACACAAGTATACAACAAATCAGGTATCCATAACAGTCTAGCAAAACCAATGTCCATTTGAAACATATGTGAAAATACGGATATTTAACAAACCGGGTGTTCATTTAAAACAAGTGTAACCCAAGAAATCTGACAAGACTAATGTTCGTTTAAACCTATTCCAAGGTATGGATATTTAAACCAATCGAGTATCATGTAAAATAGGTATAAACATAGGAATCTCACCAGCCAAATGTCATTTAAAACAAGGCACGGATATTTAACAATTCGGGTATTCACTTAAAACATGTATAAACATCGGGATCTAACAAAACGAGTGTCGTTTAAAACGCATTCCAAAGCATGGACATTTAATAACTCGGGTATTCATTTAAAAACATGTGTAATCATATAACTCTAGCAAAAACCATCGATCGTTAGAAACATGTGTAAAAGCACGGGTATCCACCCAACCGGCATTCATGTAAAACATGTACGTGTGCAAAGGACATAAAACAATATAATAGTGACTGGATTTACAATAGAGAGCATTAACACTTATCTAAATAACAACTTTCATAAAAGCAATGAATCATTTAACTGAAAACAAGTAAGCAATATAAACCATGTCGGGTGTCCAAGGAATCGGGAACTGGCAAGATGGCAATCACAAGAAGCTAAGTCCTCTATCACCGAAGTGACAAGAGCGGGACGTGGGTCTCAGTCACACAAGGTGAGGAGACTCAACGTAAATTATATATACAATAATAAATGCACGGGAACGGGACCACGGTAGCGAACCGGGTATCGGGACGGGACCACGGCAATAACCGGGTATCGGGATCCAAACTGCAGCTGGCGGGACGGGAGAGGGATTTCCAAGTCAGTGGATCAGACTGACAAGGTATCCAAGCTTAGTGATGCCGACTCATAGGTTAAAACCAATCGAGACATATGCAAGTAATCAAGTACAGTAAATAAACGGGTAAACGGGGGTGCTCAAGGGCACGTAAATAAACGGGTAAACGGGGGTGCTCAAGGGCACACTGTCATATCATATCGGGCAATACATTTCGGGACAAGTAACTGTTACTAATGTAACTTCAATGCTTTCGGGAAAACAAGTCATGTAATGCAAATCTCGGGACAAGAGGTGAAACAATGAACTATGACAATTTCGGGAAAAGTATTAATTTCAAGATCTATTTAAGTGAATAGGGGTCCCGTATGTCGATTATAACAATTACTTGGTACTCCTTGAGTTTGAAGACATTCCGGGCTCCTTATGCACTTTTACTACTTCCAAAATTTAACATGAGCTTATGGGTAGTTCTAGATGTTACAATAGCAAGAATCAAGATTATCAACGGTCCATCCTAGGTATGACATTAATTCGGAAACATCGAGCAACCTATTCAGTCACCGAAAGGAATAGAATTCGCAATAACCAAGGGAAAGACTTGTGTTTAGATATAACGAAGATATCGCGTCGTTCGATCCCGTTCAAGATTGAAATGTATTGAACTTCGATGCTACCGAACCAACCGTGAAGAGCATCGGCTCAAGACGCTCCCACATATGGTCGAGTGAGTTCGAGGAGGTTAGCCAAGGTCCACGAAGAAAATAAACCTCAAAACCCACTGGACTCAAACTGAGTCCTCCGATCGGTCCGATCGATTGGTCGAAATTTTTGTACCCGCGCATCAGGCCAGGCAGACCGCATCGCTCGAGCGAATCTGGGAGTTCGCTCGAGCGAACTCATCGTTCGAGCGGTTATTTAAATGTGGTCGAGCGAACTAGCTACTGGAACGCCCGTATCCCTTTCTGGACAGGTCGCTCGAGCGAACTGTCATGGTCGCTCGAGCGAACTGTCCAGAAACTGAATTCTGGCAGTTCAGTTCCCTCCTTTCTCTTCCTTTTTCCTTTCCAACACTTATACAAATGAGTTTTTCCTTACTTCAACAACATTCTAATTACAATCAAACTCCCATCAAGACTTCAATGAATCATTAAATCCAACCTCTTTCTTCACATTCAATCCCCAAACAAGGAGAGGAGTTCCCATCATAGACAAGGGTTCATTTGAGTCAACATTTATAGATAACAAGGTCTATTGATCACATTTCCATAACCAAAGATGTTTTAGCACAACTCTATAAATGAGTATCAATTTCAAATCAATGCAACTCATAAACATAACCATGATTAGCCAAACCAATCCTATTCTTTATAAAAAACCATATGAGTAAACTTGATCAAATGAAATGCATACCTCTCCAAGAGATTAACAAGGTAGAAACCACCATTAATGTGCAAATTTCGAAATCCATATATATGTGACAAGGAGCATATGTGCAAGCATGTATTCAATGATCAAAAACAAGAAATAAACTTGGGATTTTCTCATCAAACTTTGATAACATAAAAAAAACATCCATTCATCCACTTGCCTTGGGTTCCAATCTAGCAAAACAAGCTCCTAATCACCTCTCAAGCTCAAGATCCACAATCTCTACAAAAACCCCCAAAAAAGCCCTAAAATGGGTTAAACCATGAAATGACAAGGAAACTTCTCAATAATCAAGGTGGAGGTTCTCTAAGGCTAGAAGAACACATATCTAGAAGATGAAGAAGAACACTTACTTGGAAGGCCCTCTAATGGACAAGGTAAGCTCAAGGAAAGTCTTGTAATGGTTGGTGAGCTCCACAAAAGCTATGGAAAGAAAGTTCTCAAGGAGATGAAGAAGATGGTGGCCTCCAATCTCCTCTTGGTGCAAGCTTGGAAGTGGATTGAGTGATGGGAAGCAAGAAGAAGAAGAGGGAGCAAGGAAAACCCTAGACTCCATGGTTGTGCTGGAACATGAAAATGGAGGAGGAAGGGGAAGGGTCTCTTTTGTTAACAATGAAGGTTGGGTCCCACAACTTAAAGAACTTGGGTGGCTGAAATCATCTCACTCGGGACCTCGGATGAATTCGACGAAGAAGGAAGAAATGATCGTCGAAATATCTAGTTTCCAAAAAGTGTATGTTTCACGGATTTCGAGAGTATCGAGTTTTGGATACAGATTTGGTGTGAAAAGACTGTTTTGCCCTCAAGGCCAAGAAATCGGGTTTCGGGTTCTCAAATGGATATGGGATCAACATGAAAGTTGTAGGATTCCTCAAGATGAATGCAACGGGCCAAAAACACAATACGAAACAAATCGGGAAAATCTCACAAGAAAATGCAAAGCCGAAAAGGGAACCCCCAAAGGGCCCCACAAGCTGCCAAAGCACTCAAAAGCCCAAAACTAGAAGAAAACTCAATCTAGCTCACAAACTCAACCCAACAAATACTAATCCCACTAAAAGAACTAATCCACAAACAAAACAACACTAATCCAAGAGATCAGGGGTCGGGTTCTCACAGCATTTGCACGTCCCAACTAATCAAGCCCGAGTACCCAAAACACAGAGCTATTGGCCCATGAACAGGATCTCACCCATAGTGAATTAAAGTACAAGAACTCGACTTCATCAGTTCATCCACAAATGCTCAAGATTAAGAGCACTGGTCACTTAGTAGCAAGAGGTGACTTGATCTCTCTCTGTGATAGTACTATTTTAGAGATCACACCTACAAGTGGTAATGTTCAATGCATGACACATGCACTAATGAGATAAATCCGGAAAGTCCTCCGTGACTAAGGTAAGTCACCCTGAATACAGAAGAGTATCTCATTATAACTTATACCAAGATGAAGTGCCCAACTCCATCTCTCAGTTATGAACAAGTTTACTGTTTCAAGTGTCCATGACTCAGACCTTACTGTGTGTAGCCACTACACACCTAAGTCATTTACTAGAAAACAATGGGCCTTACACAACCATACATATACACAAGTAATAAGAGAAAGATGTCATTCTATTAAATAACTAATAAATATCCAGTAACAGAGATGTGAGTGCAGTCAGTGGGCTTTAGGGCATACACCAATCCCAACAATCTCCCACTTGCACTAAAGATCACTGCGACCTAACCTAACTCCCATAGACTCAACATGTGAAGTAAACACTTTCTCAGTAAGAGTCTTAGTAAATGGGTCAGCTAAGTTATTTGCTGAGGCAATCTGCTCTACCACTATTTCTCCATCCTGGACGAATTCCCGGATCAAGTGGTACTTTCTCTGAATATGCTTGCCTTTTTTGTGATTCCTGGGCTCTTTGCAGTTACCTACTGCACCAGTATTGTCGCAGTACATGACAATCGGTTTTTGCACTGCAGGAACTACTTCCAATTCCAATAGGAATTTTCTGAGCCATACAGCTTCCTTCGCAGCTTCCGATGCCGCCACATACTCTGCTTCCATGGTAGAATCAGCAGTACAATCTTGCTTGACACTTCTCCATGATATAGCCCCTCCTGATAGAGTAAAGACGTATCCCGAGGTAGACTTTCTGCCATCTACATCCGACTGGAAATCAGAGTCTGTATACGCCAGTGGCGTTAGATCATCTGCTCGGTAGGTTAGCATATAATCTTTCGTTCTCCGAAGATACTTGAATATATGCTTAACAGCTGTCCAGTGCATAGGTCCAGGGTTTGATTGATATCTACTAACCATGCCAACGGCAAAGCAGATATCTGGTCTAGTACACAACATTGTATACATGAGGCTTCCAACAGCTGATGCATATGGTACTCTCCTCATGCTGTCTATCTCCTCAGGTGTTTTCGGACATTGATTCCGAGATAGTGGTACTCCATGTCTAGAAGGTAGCAAGCCCTTCTTGGAGTCATGCATGTTATACTTGACCAATATCTTCTCAATATACGAAGATTGGGATAAGGCTAACATCTTGTTCTTGCGATCTCGCAAAAGCTTGATCCCTAAGACATAGCTCGCCTCACCCAAATCCTTCATCTGAAATTGAGATGATAACCAAACCTTAGCAGACAACAACATGCCAACATCATTTCCAATGAGTAGTATGTCATCCACATATAGGACTAAAAATGCAACTGCGTTTCCACTCCCTTTCTTATACACACATGGTTCATCAATGTTTTGATCAAAGCCAAAGGATTTGACTGCCTGATTAAACTTGATGTTCCATGCCCTAGATGCTTGCTTAAGTCCATAAATGGACTTTTTAAGTTTACAGACCATGTTCTCTTGGCCACCAGCAATGAATCCCTCTGGTTGCATCATATAGATGCATTCGTCAAGACTTCCATTTAGAAAAGTTGTCTTGACATCCATCTGCCATATCTCGTAGTCATAATGACATGCGATGGCTAAGAGAATTCTAATGGATTTAAGCATAGCCACTGGTGAAAAGGTTTCCTCATAATCGATACCCTCTTTCTGAGTATATCCTTTCACCACTAGTCTTGCTTTGAAGGTTTCAACCTTCCCATCCACTCTTCTCTTTCTCTTGTAGATCCACTTGCACCCTATGGGTTTGATCCCTTCAGGTGCATCCACAAGTTCCCAGACTTGATTGGAATACAGAGAATCCAATTCAGATTTCATCGCTTGCTGCCACATGTCAGCATCTATATCCGTTACTGCTTCATCGTAACTAGTAGGATCCTCAACCAGATCCTCGGAGTCTGTCATAAAAGACACTCCTAGGTATCTATCTGGTGGTCTAGAAATTCTCCCACTACAACGAGGCTCCGGAGTGTTCAAAGGAATGTCTTGATTATCTACAGTCTCAGGATCTGGCACAGATGTTGCAGGAGTTTATAAAAGAATCTCCTCAAGTGTTTCTTTACAACCAAGCTCTTGGTGCATCATGCAATTATCCTCCAAGTATCTAGCATGAGTGCTGATAAGCACCTTTTGCTCCTTTGGATGATAAAAGATGCCTCCTCTCGTTCCCTTAGGATACCCAATGAAGTAGCACATTTCCGATCTGGGTTCTAGCTTGGTAGCTTTATCATTCAGTACATAGGCTGGACAACCCCAAATGTGGATATGTCTTAAACTGGGTTTTCGACCTGTCCACATTTCTTGAGGTGTCCTAGGTACTGATTTAGAAGGTACCAGATTCAAAATGTATGCTGCTGCTTCTAGGGCATATCCCCAAAAAGATATGGGTAGGGTTGCATGACTCATCATGGACCTTACCATATCAAGAAGGGTACAGTTTCTTCTCTCTGCTACACCATTTTGCTGGGGTGTACCCGGTGCAGACAACTGAGACACAATCCCATGTTGTGTGAGGTACTCCTTGAACTCACCCAGGAGGTACTTGCCACCTCGATCAGATCGAAGAGCTTTGATATGTTTCCTTAGTTGTAACTCCGCCTCAGCCTTGAATTGTTTGAACTTATCAAACGCTTCAGACTTGCGTCGCATTAGGTACACATATCCATACCTAGAGTAATCATCAGTGAAGGTGATGAAGTACTCATAACCTCCTCGAGCTAGTTTGTTCATAGGACCACACACATCAATGTGAACCAATTCTAACAACTCCTTTGACCTCAGCCCCTTTCCAGAGAATGACCTTTTGGTCATCTTTCCTATGAGACAAGATTCACACTGAGGTAAAGGTTCGAGATCCAATGAGCTCAAAAGCCCATCCTCTACCAACCTCTGAATCCGTTTTAGGTTAATATGACCCAAACGTAAGTGCCAAAGATAAGTGTCATTGGTCGAAGAAACCTTCCTCTTAAGGGAAGATGAGCTTTCTAGTTGTACATTATGCAGTGTGGGAGCAATAGGATATATATAAAATAAGTTTTCATGCATTCTACCGGAACATATAATATTTCCATTTCTATTGATATCAACACCAGAATGGAAAGAAACTGAATAATGAAATTCAATAAGTCTGGAAACTGAAATTAAATTCTTCCTTATGTCCGGAACATAGATAACATTATTTAAAACTAATATCCTATCATGCGGAAAATGTAAAGTAATAGCTCCAACTGCAACAACCCAAATCTTTGCTCCATTTCCAACTCTAAGGTCAAACTCCCCTTTCTCAAGCTTTTTCATTATCTGAAACCCCTGCAATGAATTGCAGATATGATTAGTGGCTCCAGAGTCTACTATCCATGAATCAGTAGAATCAACCACATGACAGGTTTCAATGTAGTAGGAAAGAGATATACCTTTCTTATCTGAGCCTAGGAGCTTGGGACAATCTTTCTTCCAGTGACCTTTGAGGCCGCACTTGAAGCATTTCCCTTTGGGCTTTTCACCTATACCTTTGTCCTTTTTTCCAGCATTGCCCTTTTTCTATCCTTTTCCCTTACCCTGCTTCTTCTTGAACTTTTTCCCTTTCGGGTTCAGTTTAGAGGAAGACTGGGAAAAGTGAGCTTGGCCTTTAGGCTTCATGATGGCCTCTGCCGCCTGGAGTTCTTTCATTAACTCAGAGAGAGTCATGTCCATCTTGCTCATGTTGAAGTTGAGCTTGAACTGGTTGAAAGACTCCGGCAGAGTTTCGAGAATCATATCGGTCTGACTCCCTGCATCAATCTCAGCCCCTAGGATCTCAGCTTCATTGAAACAATCCATCATTTTGAGCATGTGCTCTCTGACAGGTGTTCCTTCAGCCATCCTAGTATTCATGATTGTCCTTAAAGCAGCTTGCCTAGCTGGCCTGCTTTTGTCTGCGAACATCTCAGACAAGGACAACATGATATCAGAAGCTGTGTCCATTTGCTCATGCTGTGTTTGCAACACGTTGGACATGGAAGCAAGCATGTAGCATTTGGCCATGCTATTCGCCTTTTTCCATTTCCTTTCAGCCTCTTGCTAGTCATCTGTAGAATAATCATCAATCGTAGGACAGGGTTCCGACAAAACATACTTGTACTCCTCAGCGGTGAGTACTATGTTAAGGTTTCTTTTCCAGTCTACGTAATTTGGGCCAGTCAATTTGTTCTCACGCAGAATACTCATCAACGGGCTAAAAGAATCCTTCCCCATCTCTCTGGATATATAACAGGTTATAATTAGACAGGCAGTATATATGTAACATGTATATGGTGCTTGTAATAAAAGGAAAAACATGCACAAGACTTTTTACATTATTTAACCCTAATTATAATGTATCAGTGTCTCAACCTCCTCATAGACCCTCCATCGAAGGGATGGCCGAATCTATAGTCTCGTTGAGTAAAGCCTCGCTTATTTGGATTATCACTATCTGGATTTAGCATATCCAGCGACAGTCCAATCACTGATTGGTTTGGCCTCATATGACAAACAACTCTAACTTCTAGGGAGAGGTCATTACCGTCTTATGTCAAGTGTATTACCATCTCTTATGAACGTTCCCAGAATGTCTATGACTCAAGTCCTCCGAAGGGAAGTGACTTTAATCTAATCTTGAAGTGAACTTTAGTAAAGAACTCCACCGAAGGGATGGCCGCTCCCACCAACACTTCATTGACATTCTATAGAAGTGATCTTTAGTAAAGAACTCCACCGAAGGGATGACCACTCCCACTAACACCTCATTACGAATATTCACATTAGTTCACCCACTAACCCATCGAAGCGATCTTTAGTAAAGAACTCCACCGAAAAGGTGGCCGCTCCCACTAATACTCCATTGAGATAGCATGAACCGAAAATGGAAGGCCGTGGGGTTTTTCCAAACCCCTCTCCCACTTGATTATTTAACACTAGGGTTTTGAAAAACTCTTTTGACCTTTACATTGGTTACTCAAAAAAATCTTTTTAAATCTAGCAAACTTAGTTAATTAAATTCATGACTCAATGACTTAAGTCATCTTGAACATAAATAACTTTTGCTTTAAAATATTTGAGCAAATCACTTTAAAGGGTCAAATTTCCTAACTTGGGACCAGTGGGTTATGGGCCCACTAAGGTAGCAACATATTAGATTTTAGTTTGGCCTCTTTTGGAAACTTAGGGTACCAAGATAAACTAAACCCTATCCAATTTTTAAACCTTAAACAAATAGAAGGTGCTGGTCTAAGATCCGTTTAAAAACAATTTGCCAAACTAAAAACAATCCAATATAGAAAGATGCCAATTTTAAGAACCTAGTGGTGGCCATGTTTCTAGGTGATAAACATAGCAATAATAGCAATTATATAAAGCAATAAATATAATGCAATCCTTGATGGCTCCCTGCTCTTCGGACTTCAAATCCTTATCCAACTAGGAATCCATGTCCAACTAGGATACTTGGTTAAGAGTCCTTTTCGCACTAGGACACCTTCGTTGCCTCCACCACCATGGAATCCTCTTCTACTTGCAACCATGCAATCTTTGAAGCTTTCTTCTCCTTGCTTGTTACAATAAATCAATTTTATACAAGCAAACCCATGAAAAACAAAACCAAAATTACATTGGATATACCTATGCTTTTCACGAAAGCTTACATCAAGACTAGTTGAAATAAAAACAAGGAAAAATTACAACTTCCTATGATTGCTAAACGTGCAATCGTACACTTTCCAACTAATTAAAAAACACCCAAATCCATATAATCATTCATACGAACCATCAAGGATGCATATATGGCTGCATACAAAAAGGTTAGTGTATTCATTGTGCTATGTATAGCACTATATAGTATTCTGAAATTATTCCAGCACCGTGGAAAAATTCCTGCACTCCAAACATGCAGTAAACTGTATTTTGAAAAAATTCCAGCACCCTGGAAAAATTCCTGCACACCTATCAATCTAGAAGGGTGCCACCATGCCCTTCACTATGATAGGATTAATTTAAACACATCATGGGGTCATGATTTCACATGGAGTGGCTCTGATACCACTGAAAGTTCATGCTAAATAGATCTGAACTTGGACTTCCATGGCTGATTTGGTTTTTCAAGTTTTTAAAACAAGAACACAGATCTGATTTCCAGCCATGAAACAAGCATAAAAACTCCATGAAATCATGATCAACATGTGTATAATGCAAGGAGATAATAGAGGACTAATACCTTGATGATATGAATGCCTCAAATCTCTGAAAAGAAAGACTTCAAAGTTCTGATCTCAGCCTGCAACCAGCAATCCAAGTTGCAGAAATTTTCTGCAGTAGCTTCTCCTTTGATCTTCTCTTCTATTCCACTACCCAATCAGATTGGCTTTGATTGTGGGATCAAAATATGGTTTCCTAGATGGGTTTTCTGAACTTACAATTTGTGGAAAAAGTCCAGGACCTGATCTCCTCTCTCCAATGAATGAAGAAGAAGACAGCAATGGGCTGGGCGTGAGTGTCCTTCTCTCTTTGTCTTGGGCGGCCAGTAGGGTTCCTATGTGATTCACGCCTAGGGCAGAATCCTATCACCTTATTGCTTCCTTGTTGCATGCCTAGGGTAGGGAGGGGATATATTTATAAAGCTCTCATTCCTTTAAGAGTTCTCTCTCTAATAGGAATGACCATCCCTAAAAAATAGCAACCAACCACCTTAGTTGTGCAACACTTTCTAATTAAAGATACTAAAAATTAGTAAACTTTAATTATAGGAACTCTTACCCAAAGAGGAGTTCTTCCTTCCAAGTAAAGATACCTAGTTAAACTTGGAAACCTCACACAAGGGGCTCCCCACATGGCTGGCCCACAAGATAGATAAACACACCATGGCCCACTAGTTAATAATTTAGCTAGAGTTAAATTCATGTATGCCATCAAAAGCCTATTTGAATTTAAACTCAAAATTATTCTTCCACAAAATTAATTCAACCACATATCATCTAATTAAATTAGGAAACCATGCCAATATAGAAAAGTGGCTAGAAGAGGGACCAAAAGACATATTTGCCCTTGGCTCCCAAAATGACCAAAATGTCCATGCTAACCCCATAGCAACATTAAGATCATTTTAACCCTAACTCATTCCACTAAAGAGTTATGGTTGCACTCCAGGGACAAATATTAAATTGCAAATTAAGCTCATCATAAACTGACGATTGTCTTTGACCTACTAAGTACAATGACTACAATGCCCCTCTATGTAACATCCATAATCAAGTAGGTTAACCGATGTACTATCTACCTTCTTGATTACATCTCGTCCTTAGAACTTCATACCCTTGACTTAATCATCATCCGGATATCATTCTCTTGATCCAGGGAGCGACCCACAAGTTCAATATCCATATGGAATATCCATATACTAAGATCTTAGATTCTGATGAGTAATCGGATAATTCTAAGGGGACGATCATTCCATCACACGATGGCATAGATTCCATATTGCATTTGCACGTCCCAACTAATCAAGCCCGAGTACCCAAAACACAGAGCTATTGACCCATGAACAGGATCTCACCCATAGTGAATTAAAGTACAAGAACTCGACTTCGTCAGTTCATCCACAAATGCTCAAGATTAAGAGCACTGGTCACTTAGTAGCAAGAGGTGACTTGATCTCTCTCTGTGATAGTACTATTTTATAGATCACACCTACAAGCGGTCCTGTTCAATGCATGACACATGCACTAATGAGATAAATCCAGAAAGTCCTCCGTGACTAAGGTAAGTCACCCTAAATACAGGAGAGTATCTCATTATAACTTATACCAAGATGAAGTGCCCAACTCCATCTCTCAGTTATGAACAAGTTTATTGTT
Source organism: Cinnamomum chago (assembly GCA_038049695.1). Taxonomy (NCBI): domain Eukaryota; kingdom Viridiplantae; phylum Streptophyta; class Magnoliopsida; order Laurales; family Lauraceae; genus Cinnamomum; species Cinnamomum chago. Next base: position 87,445,836 of record CP142453.1, on the reverse strand, counting down.
TCAAGTGTCCATGACTCAGACCTTACTGTGTGTAGCCACTACACACCTAAGTCATTTACTAGAAAACAATGGGCCTTACACAACCATACATATACACAAGTAATAAGAGAAATATGTCATTCTATTAAATAACCAATAAATATCCAGTAACAGAGATGTGAGTGCAGTCAGTGGGCTTTAGGGCATACACCAATCCCAACAATAACCCCTTATGAGCTTTATTTTGGAAGAAAACCAAATCTGTGATATTTAAAAGTGTTTGGTAGAAAGTGCTATATTTTAAGAGATAGAGAGCAGCTAGAAAAGTTCGATTCCAAATCAGATGAAGGGATATTCTTAGGGTATTCTCATAAAAGCAAGGCATATAGAGTGTTCAACCTCATATCCATGACTGTTAATGGAATCAGCTCATGTTGTCATTGATGAGACTAATCAAATTAAGAAAGCTCTTCATGATGATGAAGAAGAGACCTTAGTTGAGCAGACTACCCCATCTGAAATTGAAGATGAAATCCCCTCTATTTCTACTATGCCCACAAAGTTATTAAAAGATCACAACTTGGATAATATCATTGGAGACATAAAAAGTGGGGTCATGACAAGAAGATATGTTCATAATCCGTGTGCTCACTACTCTTTTGTCTCACAAATTGAGCCCAAGAATTTCTCTGAAGCAGAAACCAAGTCTAAATGGATTGATGCCATGCAAGAAGAATTAAATCAGTTTAAAAAGAATGAGGTGTGAGATCTTGTACCTCTACCTGAAGGCAAAAGTCAAATTGGCACTAATTGGATTTTCAAGAACAAGCTGGATGAATCAAGAAATGTGATAAGGAACAAAGCTAGACTTGTAGCCAAAGGGTATGCTCAAGTTGAAGGAATTGATTTTGAGGAAACCTTTGCTCCTGTAGCTTGTTTGGAGTCTTTTCGAATTTTATTGGCTTATGCTAGTAGCATGAGAATTAAACTGCTTCAAATGGATATGAAGAGGGCTTTTTTAAGTGGTGACATAGAGGAAGATGTGTATGTTACCCAACCTCAAGGTTTTGAGGATCCTCATCACTCAGACTATGTTTTTAAATTGAAGAAAGCTCTCTATGGCCTGAAACAAGCCCCAAGAGCCTGGTATGAGAAGCTTACAAGTCACTTACTTGAAAATGAATATGAGTGTGGAAATGTGGACAAGACCCTCTTCATTAAAAAGGTTGATAAATATATTCTTATTGCTCAGATATATGTTGATGACATTGTTTTTGGATCCACATCAAATCAACTTGCTCAAGGATTTTCTCAACTGATGAGCTGCACTTTCGAAATGAGTCTGGTAGGACCCTTACAATTCTTTCTAGGATTACAAGTTAGTCAAACTGATCATGGTATTTTTCTTAGTCAATCCAAGTTTGCTCTAGAAATAGTGAAAAAGTTTGGCTTAGGAGAATCTAAGACTAGCTTCAATCCCATGGGCTCTACTACTAAAATCTCTAATGATCCTCAGGGTAAGAAAGCAGACCAGAAACTTTATAGAAGCATGATTGAAAGCCTTTTTGACCTTACTGCTAGCAGACCAGATATATCTTTTAGTGTTGGAATATGTGCTAGGTATCAATCTAATCCCCGAGAGTCTCACATTAAGGTTGTTAAACGAATCAAAAAAAAAAAAAAACATTCATGGGACTTCTCATTATGGTATTTGGTATCCCCATGACCATCTGCAATTAATTGGATATAGTGATGCAGATTGGGCAGGAGGTATAGACGATAGAAAAAGCACTAGTGGCGGCTGCTATTTCATAGGAAACTTCTTAGTAGCCTAGCATAGCAAATAAACAAAATTTTGTATCCTTGTCTAGAGCGGAAGCTGAGTATATTGCTGCAGTAACTGTTGTGGATGAAACAAACTTTGTTAGATTATAATGTTCCACAACAATGTATGCCCATCATGTGTGACAATTCTAGTGCGATTAGCATTTCTAAAAATCCTGTTCAGCATTCTTGCATTAAGCACATTGACATTCGCTATCATTGCTTGCGTGATCATGCTGATCAAGGCTCTATTGAGTTAATTTTTGTTCCAACAGATATCCAATTGGTTGACTTATTTACTAAACCCCTTGGAAATGATCGGTTCATAAAATTGAGACATCAATTGGGCATTGGCCCATGCCCTGAATTCTAGATTTTTGTTGGCTAATCACCTGTTACCATATTTTATTTTTATCATATCTCTTATAAACAGGTGCTACTAACAAGGTTGTGTGTTTTCTCATTGATGGGCAGGCTCCTTTGCAATTAGATGTCAAAGGGGGAGAGAAATATCAAGTGATCTCCAATTGAGGGGGAGAAGATTCAAGGGTTGCTAATGTTGAGGGGGAGAAGCTAAGCCTAGAGTTTTAATTGATTAGTTTCCAAGTTTTGTCTCTCTTGCAAGGAAAATCCAAAGCTCCAAAATATCCAAATGCTCCCGATCATCCAAAGCTCCTTAAATGTCGATAGAAGTTGTTGTTCAAGTTTCAAAGGAGATTGAGAGAGAGTTCAACCTTCTAAAGTTGCCATCAAATTGCAAAGGGAGAGATTGTTAGAGTTTTTGTTTTGTTGTAATTTGATAGGATGCATTCATTTTCATAGCTTGACCTCTCATTATTTCATGTACTTCTTAATCTTAGGATCTTCATGCATATTTCTCATTCATAATCTTTGTTTTTATTATATGATATGCATGGTTTTCAAATCTTATTTATCTTAAGTTCATGAAGTTTTTAATTCAGATTTTCTAGTCTCAAAATGTTCTATCTTTGAATTCAAAAATCTTTTCAAGCTTTCCAAATGTTTTCACTTTAAATCCATATTTTGGTTTGAATGTTTCATGTCTTTAAAATTCTATTTTCATCATTTTTAAGTCATGATCCAAGCTTGATCAATGTGCCTCAACGTCCCCTGGAAGGAAGCCCTCTTAGTTTCAACTTTCTAAAAATTCAATATTTCAGGGTTGTCTCCAGGTCGACCTGCCAGTGTGGCCGGTCGACTGGGCACACTTCAGGTCGACCGGGGAATAGTGTCGTTAGGCCTCTCCAACGGGCATTTTTAGAGCCGTTGAGCACCCGGTCGACCCGGCCCTGTACCAGGTCGACCGGGCACTAGCCGTTGAGAACTTTTTCTCTATAAAAAGTGGCATTTTCTTTGGAAAAGGTTGTTGAACTTTGGGGGATTTTTGAGGCCAATGACTAACAACCTTTTAAGATTATTATTGAAGGGATTATGAAGCTAATCCATTGATTCAACCTTTGATCTTCAAATGGGTGTGCTTTCTTTATCCCAAGTTTAAACTCATGCTTTGTTTCTAAATCTTTGTTTCCTTTAAGCATGAATTAAATAGTTGTCTATCTTTTGAAAAATGTTGCTTTTCATAACATGCTTAGAACTTTAAAATCTCTTAGCTTTATGAAATCAACATATGGTTTGCAATTCACATGAGGTTGTTTTATTGTTTCAAAACTAACTTGCTAGATTTAAGTTTTACTTCTTCAAATCAAGTTTGTTCACTTTGAAAAACCATGTATTTGTCATACAACTTTTTCTCATATAAATGGCTAACATCTTTGCATCATTTAGAATTTCTTCTTTCTAAAAAGAGATCGAAAATTTTCTAGAATATGCATCAATTATAGACTTTTACAATTCATATGCATATGTCTAGAGAGTGAGATTTCATTTTCATTTCAGCCTATTTAGAGCCATTAAATTGCACTTTCATTGTTCTCTTATCCATGCATTCATAGGCATTTTATTTAAGAGAAAATCCTCTTGTTGTAAAGGTTGGTGCTTAGCCTTGAAAAGCATATATAGTATTGTAAAAGTTTATGATTAGCCTTGAAAAGCATAGTGATGTATTTGTAAGGTTGAAGGTGAACATAAACCTAAATTTGAGTTAGTGGAAATCCGGTAGGGACGCCGGGAGTGGTTGTAGGCACGTTGGCTGAACCACTGTAAATGCTTGTATTATGGTGATTGATTTTTTTTTTCATTACTTGGATGATGCTCTTATGTTTGATACTGTCATTGAATGAAGATTGTAGTTGTTAGTTTCTTGTGTATGCTTAACTTTGAGACTACTCCTCTTCACAAGATAATTAATGTTCATCAAAGCATAAGTGACTTAAAAGCTAAAAGATTTAAAATTTGATCTAGTTCTTTGAGCTCACCCTATTCACCCCCCCCCCCTCTCTAGGATTCGATCTTGGACTTTCAGTTTGTTGAGAGCCCCAATGAAATGGAGATACGTAGAAACGATGCATGAAGCCTGCTAGAGGAAGAAACCACTTCACAAAGATCCATTGTAGTTTTGAAATACACCAAAGTGTATAAGGAACCCGGAATGTCCTCAAACTCAAGGAGTACCAAGTCTTTATTGATATAGACATACGGGATCCCTATTCACCTTGAACTGGTCCTGAACCTCAATACTTGTCTTGAGATTTAGAAAGTTCATTAGTATTTCATTATTCTCGAATTTTATATGCATTCCCAGAAATATTGAAATTGCAATTGTAGCATTTCGCTAGCCTGATGTGCATGCCCGAATTGAAGTGATAATTGTGCCTTTGAGCACTCTCATCTCGCTCGTTTATATACTTGCACTTGATGTATTTTATACATTTCTTAATTCTGTTATTTAACTTATGAGTTGGCACCACTAAGCTTGGATAACCATGTCGGTTTGATCCATCGACTTGGAGATCCCCCTCTTGTCCCGCCAGCTGCAGTTTGGATCCCGCTACTTGATTATTACCGTGGTCTTGTCCCGATACCCCAGATTGCTACTGTGGTTCCTGATGTCTGGCTTGCTACTGTGGTCATGTTCCGTATTATTACATGTATATGTATATTTCGTTGAATATCCTCACCTTGCGTGATTGAGATCAACGCCTTAATATGCTCTTGTCACTTCGGTGATAGAGGACTTAGCTTCATGTGGTTGTCATCTTGTTTGTTTCCCGATCCCTTTGTTACATTTACTTGTTTTACACTGCATATATGTTTTTGAATAAATGAATTATTTCTTCCATGGAAATTTATTGTTTAAACAAGTTTAAATGTTTTCCAAGGTAAATCTTTTTATTGTTATATTTTTTTATTCTTTCACCCACCTGCCAGACCATCGTGTCTGATCTATTTCTTTGGTACTCAGGTCCAAACATTGTCTATCCTGAGACGGAGCTTGAGGAGGCGGTCGGTGAATCGCAACGCTTAGTTAAGTGGCATGCCGATGATGTCATCTAGACATTCAGTTACATGAGTTACGACACATTTTGGGGATCTTGATTAACCTATTCTTTTCGGTTCTACTGACCTTTATTGTTCTTGATTTTTGGGAATGTAATTAAATGATCTTTTGTATAAACTTTAACATTTCTTTTCGGAAAGCACTAATGATCATTGCTCATTCTGATACTTTGTTTATACATGTGTTATCGTCTTATGACTAAAGTTGGATCGAATGTTTGATTTACTACACGCTTCTGCACTTAAGCAAAAATATATTATGTTGATGTGATATCCTCACTGCGGACACCTGTGGGAAATCGCGTGCACGGGTAGTATTTTATCCTTCATTGATCCGTGTACGCATTGTATGTTTATGGCATCACCATTCCATCTATTCCATATCTTTACTAGTCCCGATCCCGGATTAGGTTGGTAACCCGGTCCAGGGTTGTGACATTTAGGAGGCAAGTAATACCAATGCTATGTAAGGGGAAGAAAAAAAAGTATGAAGAGTCTTAAAATGACATTGATTGCAAACTTAATAACACAATGATGCATTTTAAAGTAAAAACACAATTCAAAACACACATCCAAACATCAATCCTAGAGTGCTTACTTGTCTTAGCCAAAGTCACACAATTCCTTCTTCAAAGATCCCACCCAAGAGCTGAGCCAAGAAGCTACAAAAACCCCAAGAAATGCACCTCAAAATCCAACAAAAATCTGAAAACAAAGGACCCAATACAAAAAATGGGTTTGCATGTTTTGAAAACAGATTTCTTAGGAGCTCAAAAGACTTCATTAAAGAGATGGGTTGCAGCTCTCACCAATAGGTGTCCAAACAAAAAAGAAATGAAGAAGAAGTGGTGGCTGTCCAGCTGAAAACACCAAACAAATTGCAACTATGGAAAGCTTGGAAGGAGAGGAAGAAGATGATGGTGTCAGATTTTGATTTGGAGTCCTCTAGCTATGGTATGCAAGGTGGAGAAGGAAAAGTCTTCCCCCCCCCCCCCCCCCCGCTCAGTTTTTTTTTTTTTTTTTGAAAGTTGCAGAATGACGGCAGTGAGGGAGGAGGTGAGTTTTAGTGAAATGAAAGTGGGCCCCCAAAGGTCTGAATCTTGCGCTGACAAAAACACAATCTTGCGGGGCCCAGATGAAATCGACGAAGAAGGATGAAATGATCCTCAAAACATCTAGTTTCCAAAAAGTATAAATTTTACATTGTTTTGAGATTTTGAAGTTTGTGTCCAGATTTGAGCATGAAAAGTCAATTTTACCATTTTGGGCTAAAACTTGGATTTTTGGGCTTCAAACACAGACGGGTTGAAAACAAAAGTTGTAGAAAATAATAAAACCATTCAAGTGAAATTGAAAATACAATTGATCGAAAAACCAGAATCATCCTCCCATGCTTGCACGTGCGCTTAGGCCTCCCTGAGCGTGTCTGACTAACACTAAACGCCCTCGAAATTCCAAAAGCTATGTCCAGGACTAAATCCATCATATTCTAACCCAACGATCACTAAACCCACTTAAGTCTAAACACACTTAATTAACACCAATCAAGCTAATATGGGTCGGGGTCTAACAACTCACCTGTTAACGTTCAACACAGCTGGGGCACCACTTGTGTGAGGACTTTGAATTTAGAACCTTGAGGCAAGATTGGGCCAGCGCCCATAGGGCCCGAGCCGCATGAGCCAAAAGAGGACTGACCTTAAAGTAAGACTGGGCCAGAGCCCACGGGGCTCGAGCTGCATGAGCCCAAAAAGACCGTCTGCAGTTCGAATTTGGTGTAATGGACACCAAGGTGAAATGAACGCCACTTTGAACACTTTGATTGAAGGGTTGTGATCCCAAACTATTTATATCTCCACCAAGACTCAATGTGAGTAAGGGAAGGTAATGACACTATCCCGTGGTAATTAGCATATGCGGACCATCTACTTTGATAGTCTATTTATGATTTGAATGCTATGCATTTCTTATGATTAGACCGTTATGCATTTCATATGATTTTGCCTACTCATTTACTTTGATTCGTTCTGCATATCTATTGATGTATTAAATTTATATTTGTCTGCTGACCGTCGTGTCTGATGCTGCATTTGGTGCATAGGTACTGGGTACATCTACCTTTGGGAAAGTGGAGGCGTCACTTCAGGCAGTTTTGCCTGTGTTAAATTGTGTGGTCTCAATCCATCAGTTGATGTAATAAATTGATTAATTTCTTTATTTATCAATAAAATCATGCTTTCCTTTCATGAGATGAATGGTGTTTTATTACTTAATGCACATGACCAATACATAAGACATAATGGTTTATGAGATGAACCGGGTCCCATTAGTATATTAGATGTGATATATGTATATGGATGAGATCCACATACGGGAGACATGTATCACAAATCTTATACTTAAAATATCTTCACAACCAGTGATGAGACTGGGCATCTCATCTGATAAGGTTGCAGCACTTTGATCACTATGAGATAGTGTGATTTGTTTCGATCATCAGAATGGAAGATTCTGGATCACGGTGCTGATACATTGGATGTATTGAAGGACCATGAGAAGCACCTTATAAAATATTGTCTCGATTTAAGGATTGATCTCATAATTCCCTAGCAATAGGCTCTCAATCCCAAGACATTGATGAACTCAAGTTTCTGTCTATTCATTTGCTTTGAGTCACCAATGAGTGAGGCCAACGGTAGGTCAACACCTCGGTGTCTTGGGTATGTGGTAGTAGGATTATGGGAACATACAATGATCAAGATGGAATCTATCTACATTATCCCCTTGTGCCAATTAATGGATTTATCATTAATAAGTGCGCACCCATCTCGATTAAGAGTTAATTGGATGGTACTGATGATCACCGTGATTAATTGGGGCTCAGGATAATAAGATGTGGATCTAAGTTGGATGGGACAAATTTAATCCAATTGATCCATTGATAATGATAGAGGGGCCTACTTGTGGTAATTGGGAAGTTTAGGGTCTTCATTGTAATTTATTCCTAAGACTGGAGTGCAATTGCATTTATATAGTGGTGTTATTTGCAATTAATTGTGGGCCCGGATTGCACATGAGATGTGGGGTCGCGTGTCCCAGTTGGAGCCAGCTTTCTAAGGAATCCCTAGTGGTCCCCACGCTAGCCCAAGTTATTAGAAAGATTCTATTCTTGAACTCTAAAAGGAAGGAATTAAAAACTTACTATTTCTATTTGAAGTAAGACTTCTAATAGTGATAATAGTAGCATGAGAAGTTACTAATTTGTATGGAAGTGAGACTTCTTATGCAATTAGTAAGAGAAGTAGGAAAAGAAGGTTGAATGAGGACTATATAAGGGGAAACACCCCTTGGACGTCCATAACAAGTATCGCACGCCCAAGAGCCTCTAGTGCAAGTGCTGCATAACTCTTCTTCTCCTCTTCTCTCTTCTAGTTGTCTTCTAGATCCTTAGAGTTTCTAGTAGGGTTTTCTCTTGGAGATCCCACACATCTTTTTGAAAAAAAAAGATCTGATAGAGGGTCATAGCGTGGAAGACAACAAGGTCTTGGAGATCTCTAATTGCTTTAAGAAGAGTTCTTGTGTTAGTTGATTGTCTTCTCCTCGATTACAGCACTACCGAGCTCCAAAGGTATAATCTGCTTCTCCTCTTGTGGTAGATTATTTTGTTGCTTGTAGTTGTTGTTTTCTATCTTATAGATAATATTTTTGCTGTACTTAATTGATGAGATTGAGGGATTGCATCTTGGATATGGTTTATGACCTTCTGGATAGTTGATCCCTGAGTCAAGTGGGTCAAAAAGTTTTGAAAACCTACACGAGGCCTGCCTACTTCCAACAAGCCTGATGGTGAGTACGAGCTGTGTGTCGACAGTATTGTCGTCGTGACCAGTACACGAGTGCCTTCATTCTTTGGTTAGTTCGTATTTATTCTTTTTTGGCTTAGGTTTTGTTAGAAGCCATTAATTAATATACTTTTGTTATCTCTTGCTAAATTTAAAATATAGAAAAGAAAGATTTGCTTACTCTAAAATGTTATATTGTACCATTTGTTTAATTATGATGTTCCGTTGTGTTTTACGGTTGTCGAGGAAATATTTATACCTCACTTTGGACTTCGATCCTATGGGACATTATTGAGGCCAGGTTGCATTTGATTAATGTTGAAAAAAATTTAATTGACCCTAATCTCACTCATAATCCCCGGTTTCAATTTTGGGGGCGTGACAAGGACTAGGGATGAGATGTTGAGAAGAGAGATGTAAGAGATGGACTAGTCAGGGACTTTTTGGTTAGGGTGATTAGAGGATGAGATAGGAGATGGGTGTTGATGTACGGTGGGTACACTACTAGAAAAAAGGGTTTTTATATTGGCTAAAAACCGATATAAAAGACCTATTATATCGGTTTTTCAGTAAACTTCAAACCGATATAAGTACCCTCGATATAATAAATAACTATAACCGATATAATATGTGTATTATTTCATATCGGTTTCTGGACAACTGATGTCTTTTAAACCTGAAATTATAACACATATTACTGTAAAATCGATATAAAAAAATGAAACCGATATAAAAAATATTTATAATATCGGTTTTCGGAGAACTGATGTGTTTTGAAACTAAAATTATAGCATACATTACTATAAAACCGATATAAAAAAGAGTGAAACCGATATAAAAATTATTTAAAATATCGGTTATAAAGGGCTTTGTTATATCGGTTTTTTGGGATTGTATTATATCGTTTGTTCTGTAACCGATTTAATATTATATATGCATTTTTTTTATAAATAGTCCTTCTAGAAAGGGTCAGGTGACCTTACGGTCACCTGGCGGCTAGCCGCCCTTTGCAAGGGGGCTAGCCGCCAGACCCACGGTCAGCTTTCCAGTAAGCTTTTTTTTTTCAGGATGATTTTCTGTGCTTCCTGCGGCTAACCGCCAGTGCACCTACGGCGAGCCGCAGTGCTAACCGTTGGATTACGGTTTGATTTCCAGAGACCAGTTTTTTCAGAACCACCTTGCGGTCACCCCTGCGGTTGCCTCACGGCTAGCCTCCAACTTTTCCTGCAGCTAGCTGTGAGCCATCCTGATTTGAATTTTCTGACCGTTATTTGAAAGTGGCTAGCCGCTGGTCTAAAAGGGCTAGCCGCCAATATAGTCTTTCTTTGAATTATAGCTCACAAATATGATGGGTTCCAATCCCACATATATGTAGACTACTACAATGGCACCAACATGGAAATGGATTTCAGTATAAAAACATAACTTCGAAATGAAAATTCATAACTTCAGTAGAATGGCAGAATTTGTCAGTAGTCTATTTACAATGGCAGAATTTGTCTCCAGTAGAAAATTCATAACTTCCTCTTCTGAACTCGAAACAACATGATTCTTGATCCAAATGAAATATTTATCAAAGGGCTACAACTTTCATTTTTTGGGATTTAACCCAGATTGAATGGAAGGCAGTGTAAAATCACCTTGAAGCTGACTGGTCACAGAAAAACAGCAACCTGAGTGAAGCAGAGTTGTCTCCAGTAGAAAATTCATAACTTCCTCGTCTGAACTCGAAACAACATGATTCTTGATCCAAATGAAATATTTATCAGAGGGATACAACTTTCATGTTTTGATATTTTACCCAGATTGAATGTAAGGGAGTGTAAAATCACCTTGAAACTGACTGGTCACAGAAAAATAGCAACCTGAGTGAAGCAGAGTTGTCTCCAGTAGAAAATTCATAACTTCCTCTTCTGAACTCGAAACAACATGATTCTTGATCCAAATGAAATATTTATCAGAGGGCTACAGCTTTCATGTTTTGAGATTTAACCCATATTGAATGGATGTGTTGCTAAACAACAGTAGATAGAGAGGAAAGCAGTAAACTAAGGTAATACTAGGTAGCATATCTGTAAGACCAAGAAGCTTCCCTGATCTGAAAGATCAGCTAAATCATATGGAACAAGAGATATCTCTTGCAAAACCCCCATTCTTTTCAAGTGGAAAATGGATGACAATAAATCCCCCCCCCCCAGTGGAATGGGAAGGACCATCTCCTTGCAACTTGGTCTAATTTATATCAAACTTAAGAACTTATTTCTCAATCACAATAAAATTTCCATCAACTTGGATTGTTTATAATCAATGAACTTTATTTTCTTTGAGTATATGTGACAACTAAAGTTACTCTTGAGTCTTGATTAAGATAAACCGACCCAGCCCTATTTATTTTAATCACTCACGGATTGCAAACCACTATAGCCATATCAATTAACACATCATTAAAGCACCCCATCACATCCCAACCCTCATCTGAGCATTGCCTGCAACACCCAAAACCATAACTTCATATATGCTCTGCAATTTGTTTCCCATCAAAACCCAAACCCAGCAAAAATGAGTGCCCCCCACCACACCACAAAAATGTGAGCCTTTTCAGCTCAGCTGGCTTGACTCAAAGAGTTCCTAACTTTTTTTTTTTTTTTTTTAAATTTGAGTCGAGCTAAGCCTGTTTTACCAGCTTGTTTAGAAAATATCCCTGAGGTTGACCAAGAATTTCATAGTTTCATCTCTCCATCTAAATTCAAAGGTACTTTCTCTTACTGAAGACCCTTTTCTTTTCTTCATTGCTTTATCTTCATGTCTTCTTATTTCAATCGGGTATCGTAAACAATACACATACTCTAAAAGTGAGCATATATATCAAAATAATCACAGGCATGATTTATGAATAATGTGAACATAGAAATAGAACAAGAATAATATGTATACATGAATACCTACCCCAACTGATGTTCCACGAATATACATTAAAAGAGTGTGGCGGCCTCCACAAACCAACTGAGCCATTTCCGTTCCTGTTTCAAATTCAACATAAAGCAGAAGATAAATAACAACAACAAAGCAGTTCTGTTAATGTTATTTGCACATTTGATGAAGCAAAAATATAAGAAGGAGGATGCTGAATACCCACCTACTCATAGATCCATGTTCTTAACATCGCACACAACTGAACTTTCAATGAAGCGCAATTTCTCAATTTGAAGCAAGAGTAAAATTTATATCTTCATGACCACAGAAGTTGGCTCTGCACACCTGAATAGTGAGCAAATATTTCATAAATTCCATAAAGCTTGATATCTTCATGACCACTTCTTAAGAACAAGTTGATTCAATATAACCAAACATTTCAAGAACATCAACTAAATTAAGAAGGACTTGTGATACTGCAGCAGTAGAGCATAACAGAGGACATTCAATTGGATTAGTAAATGTCATGGTTTTCTATAAGGTATGGAGCTTTTAGGGTGGAAGAAAATGATATTCTGTGACAAGTTATCAAAATCTTCACAATTATACATAGATACAACATAACTATATGCAAAGATATGTGTGGATAATTCTTGCATTCTTTCTTTGGATACTTTACAAAATCAAATAAACTGGAGAACATAATTTTACAAAATCAAGGAAAACAATTTGTTAATAAAAGGTTAACACAAAAATAAGGAATTCAAAACTGCTCCAGCCAACAAGTCACAGACAAATCAGCAGACCTACCACTTGGTGGAGTAAATGGTACTGGTGGTATTGGATATGGGGCAAGGGGCACCGGCATTGCTTATCTGACAAAGGTTGCCAACGTCCCTCTACCTTAAAACCTTGGAGCCTCAAGTAAGGGAATAAAAACTCCCATCTCCCATTCCTATCACTCTGAAAATAAGAACAACATCATCTGAAACATACATAAGAACGATATGAAGAGACCCATTTGAGAGAACACAAATATCCCAACACCTATAACAAAATATCCAATAAAAGCATACAAATGAAGCTGAACTCCAACACCACCAATACACATTTTTAAAGTTCTAAAAGAAGAAAAGGAAAAACAAGCAGTTAAATCAATTGTATCTTAATAGGGTGCAGCTGAGGCACAGAAGAGAAGTGTGAAACACTAAACTGTCTAGGCAATTCAGCACTTAAATCCGTTCTCCAATGTTTTTTTCGTAATTTATGTATTAGGTTTCAAGGTCTTCAAAACAACTTCTACCTAAAATGCATGTCTTATACAAGTTTAGGGGAAGGTACTTGCCAACAAACGTATTTATGTATTACATAGTATAATCTATTAGTGTGTGTGTGTGTTTTTTTTTTCTTTTTTGAAAATCAAGAGCTTCAAATCCCTTATTCTGTAAGTAAAGCATAGATTCTTCCTTTTTCCTTTGATGGTCTCTCCTCTGGTGTTACAATCTAGAATTCAAAAGTTCAGGCATATTTATAGTAAATGAGGGTTCCACAGGAATTTTCACACTTCCTACTTCAAAATTGTTGTTTTTCCCACAAGTACAATAACCATTAGGGATTGTTTGTTTTTATTGATTGGTGTCTATAAATTTGTACACTCCAAAGTTGTAGTTTTGTTTCCAAGTGCAATGGCCATTAGGAAGTGTTTGTTTGCACTCATTGGTATATGTAGAGAATGCATAGAGGCAACAATTAAATGTTACCAAATCTGTCTAATAAAAAACCAGGGACTAGAGAGAATATGGTTTCACCAGAAGAGATATAAAAAATTAGGAAGACTTGTACACAGTTTAGTGCTGGTTGATGGTGAAAATATAGACATTTGAAGTAACAATGATATTCATATAAATGAAACTTACCAGGAGAGTGTGACACAATTAGGAACACTTCTACTGTTTTGCACATTGTTGTGCAAGTTGGTGATGGAGATACTGACATTTAAAGTAGCAATGACATTCATATAATTGAACTGTTATATGAAATTCATAAATTTTTATTATAATGTTATTGCTTTATTAGTAATTTCTAAATTATCATTTGCTCATTCTCTATTATCAAGATGTTCATCTTATACTCTAAATTTTGATCCATAGTTGACTCTTATGTTTCCTTCTGTACTTTCTCATCAATATGCTCAAAATAACCAAATTCCACTTATAGGTACCTGATGCATCATAAAATCGGTAATCCCCTGTCATGGAGCCAACTTTCCTTTCCTCTTACTCTTCATATCCACACAAACACCTCTCCTCTTCTACTTATACTCCGTGTCTGTCTCTTTTCCCTACTCACTTACAGCTTAAGAAAAGAGGGACCTCTATAACTTCTATTTAGGTGAAACTTGGGTGGAAATATTTCTAGGCCTCTTAATTTGATGGATTGACAGAAGATGAAACAAAACTTTTGGTGTCCACTTCTAATGTCTCATGCTTTTAGCACAAAAAAAAAAAAACTTGATAAACTAGCACATGATTAGATAAAAAAAACTGAGAGCCATGTTTATATAAAAGATTCCAGTAAAATTTGTAGTTCTAACACTTACTTTCCATGTTGAGAGCCATCCAAGTATAGGGATAAAGAAAGAATCATCATCATGAACATCATAAACTAGAACACATATGCAAAAGCATTAACAACGCAGCGCAGCATTTAACAGTCAGTCCCAAACATTCCTCTGCCCACTAGAATACAAAGAAGCAATCCCCACCAACTGAAACATTACAACATTCACACAGATGGTAACAACAGAACACCACCAGATACGTAGCCCCCACATATTCAAATGGGGTCATTTGAGAGCATAGCCTACATGTCTATTTTGAACAAAAGACACATAGCTCCTCTATATTAAAGACTCAACAAGACAATTATTTATAAAACTCAGCTAACTCAGTTAGATATATATAAAAAAAAAAACAGAGAGAGAGAGAGAGAGGAAATGGTATAATTCTAATCTAGCACTTTCAAACCTCTATCTCCTAGATAAAGGTTTCAAAATGTTGAACTAAATCACTGGGCAAAGAGCATTCAATATGTTGTGAGAAGACTGATTTATCCAGATGGGTACTAGTGTGAAAAACAATCTAGTGTAGTAGCCAAAGTTGTTAAATACCACCTTTATGGCATGAAATAGGGAACAATGAAGTATAAGTTTTCAGCACCCATTCAACGAACAAAGTTGCACTTAATTAAATAGATTGTAGAAAAAAAAAACATAAATAAATTGGAGGACCAAGTTGTTTCCTAGTTAAAAACTGCCCTCTAATCTGGGAGATTTTGGGATTTCCTTGGGGCAAGCCTATCAATCAATGGTCTAGACGGGAAAAACTAGGGTCTACACATACCAATTACATAGGGATTTAGGGTGTCTTCTTCAACCTAAATCCCTTATTCAAAGTTGTGCCACTGCGTATGGAGAAGATGATGCAAAGACGGGCTCGGGCAATGAGGGAGGTGTGCAGGGTAGTGGGTGAGCGCAGTGAGCGAAGGAGATGAGAGAGGGTGGAAGAGAGAGGAAAGAGAGATGTGGTGAAGGAGAAGAGAGATGGAGTGGAGGTGGGGAAGAAGGAGAAAGAAAGAGAGAAAAAGAAGGAGGGGGGAAGGGGGTGCAGGGGTGCACGATGAGGGAGAAGGGCAGATGTAGCGAGGAGAAAGAGAGAGAGTGATGGAAAGAAAAAAAGAAGAAGATGGACGGGAAGGGTGTGGCTGTCCACAGGTGCTGTGACAGTGCAAGGCAGTGGAGTTGGTGTAGATGACAGGGAGAGAAGGGGCAGTTCCTTACCTGTGGATGGCAGTGGTGCGGTTTGGCGTGGAGAGGGAGAGGGAAAGGGAAAGGGGCGTGTCTGGGCGTGAACGAGCGTCGCCTCAGGGCAGCAGCCCAGTCAGTGATAATGGAGAGGATCGGCACCAGAGGGGGAGTCCAGATAGATCCTGCCGAGGCTCTGGCGAGGTTCCGTGCACGAGGAGATGGCGACGATGGAGAGGGCATCGTGAAAGGGATGATGAGATGTGAGATCGGTGGAGACTCTGCGCAGGGAGGCGACGAGGGTGATAGGTCATGAGGTGCGCGCAATAGTTGGAGGAGGGCCGACTAGTATTGCTCGCATGGAGGGCGATGGCGAGAGGGACAGGTGAGAACGAGATAGAGGGTTGGCCGATCGAGAGAGAGAGAAATAGCAGAGAGAACGAGAGTGACCGAGAGAGACAGGGAGAGAAGAGAGAGTAGAGAAAGCGAGAGTGAGAGGAGAGGAGAGCGAGAGAGCAGAGAGAGAAAAGAGAGCGAGAGTGAGGAGAGGAGAGAGCGAGAGCGAGAGGAAAAGGGTTATTGGAGGGAGAGAGGCGCTGGGAAGAGAGGCGAGAGTGAGGAGAGAAGAGAGCGAGAGTGAGAGGAAAGAAGAAATGATGGAGAAAGAAAGAGAAGCGAGGGAAGGAAAAATAAAAAGGAGGGAAAGAACCACTGAGCCCGCGCGGGCGATTAAGGGATTTGAAGACCGATGTAAAATCATTAGGTTATAATATCGGTTTCATAATAACCGATATAAAATATGTATATATAATTGGCGGTTAACCGCAGGACGTGCTGAAAAAGGGAGGGAAGGAAAAATAAAAAGAAGGGAAAGAACCACTAAGCCCGCGCGGGCAATTAAGGGATTTGAAGACCGATGTGAAATCATTGGGTATATAATATCGGTTTCATAATAACCGATATAAAATATGTATATATAATATCGGTTCCATAATAACCGATATAAAATATGTGTATACAACCGATATAAAATATGTGTATATCATATCGGTTTTATAATAACCGATATAAAATATATGTATACAACCAATATAAAATATGTATATATAATATCGGTTTTATAATAACCGATATAAAATATTGAAATTAATATAACATATTTTTCTAACCGATATTATATATAGAGATTATTATGTCGGTTCCTGTGTAACCGATATAAAAAAAATTGACAGATATAAAAAAATATTAACCGATATAAAAAACCTTGACTGAAGATATTATATCGGTTATATGAAAAACCGATATAGGGCAGTTTTTGCAACCGATATAAAAACCCTTTTTTCTAGTAGTGGTATGTGAAAGAAAAAGAGGAAAGCGGGAGGAAGTCGTTTTGTGACTAACTCATGGTGGAAACACATATTATATCAAGTGGTGATTTAAGAAGTATTGTGGATATCTCACTGGGAAAGGTGGTGGGTGAGTCTATTCTTAACTGTGCTTTAATCAAACATGGCTTCTGTAAGGCCCCTGGCCTTTATTAGGGCATTAGCATTATTAATTGAGGTTAGTGTTGGTTAATCTAGTTTTGTAGCATAATTAGGTGCATTGAGTAGCATTCATCATATATGACATTCATGTGTTAGACCCATCATACTATTGGCCCAAAACCCACCTAGAACCCATTTAGAAACTCACCTCAAAATGACCCTAAGTCCTTCTAATCTCCTTAAACCCACTTAACAAATGGGCTATGCCCTTATTAGTAAACCCCCACAAAGTATCTCTACAAATCTAAAATCCTTCACTTCTCTTTCATTTACATTATTTCATTTCACTTCTCTTTCATTTACATTTACATTTCAGTTCATTTCCCCTCCATTTCCCTTCATTTTATTTCATTCATAACACTTCATCTTCTTTTCTCTACTCTCACATCTCCTTTCCCATTCTCTCTTCTTCCTCCCTCCCCTTCCCACCATTGTGTAAGTTTCCAAGGCCAAGCCAAGGCTCTCTAAGCTTCCCTAGAGCATCATCTTCCTCGTCGTCGTCATCTCCTTCCCCATTTTCACCTTTATGGAAGTGTTTTTAAGCATTGGATTAGAGTGGGTTGTGGTGGAGATCAAGATTTGGAAACCCTAGGCATCAAGAAAGACGTGTTCTGTGCAATCAAGCCAAGGCAAGTAAATAAACATGAATAATAGTGTGTACACGTTGCATTTGTTGGTTTTAATGCATTAAACATGTTCAATATCTCTACTAGAAGCTTTAAATGTGTTCAATATCTCTACTACTACTTTAAATATGTTAAATATCTCTACTAATGCTTGAAATGTGTTAAATACCTCTATGAATGCCTTCAATGTGTTAAATATATCTACTAATGCTATAAATGTGCTAAATATCTCTAAATGTGTTACATATCTCTGATATGTGGATTTATGATAATTTAGTTGGTGTGTATGGATTTAAAATACACTAATGGTAGAGCTATTAATGGGTGCTAAAATGGTCTTAAATTGGGTAGTTTGGATTAGTGGGTATGGACTTGAAACAAATTAAGGGTGGAGTTATTAATGAGTGTTAAAATGGTCTTAAATTGGGTTGTTTGGATTAGTGGGTATGGACTTGAAACACATTAAGGATGGTGCTATCAATGGGTGTTAAAATGGTGTTAATTTGGATTATTTGGGTTAGTGTGTGTGGATTTGAAATGCATTAATAGTGGAGTTGTTATTGGGCATTAAAATGGTTTTAAATTGAATAGATTTGCGACCCATTTACCCTTGAAACTTGGACCTTGGCCCCACTTGACCTATGAATACGAATCGGACCTCTAGTAAGGAGGTGTGTGGGAAATCATCTCCATGTGGGTTGTGAGGTAGTATATGTGGGACCCATATTGGGCTAAGTGGGTGGCGTAGTGGAACCCCGAGGTGTCAACAACTTCAGAAACACCAAATGAAAATGAGAGGCACTTTGGACCCGCGTAAGCACCGTGAAAGACGGTATAAACGCTACATGTGATGAATGACCCCAGCCCTAGGTTGGTTTGTGAGGCCTCACCCCTTGTTGACCCTCACTTTTGAATTTGATACTATTTTATAGCCTTTAATATCTAATTATACTAATTAATAGGGATTAGTAAGGGTAGTTCGGTATTTTCCTAAGTTTAAGTTTAATTAGTCTCTTTGTGTAATTTATAGGATCATAGCGAGGTCTTTTATAATTGTTAGAGTTAGTTAGTTAGCTAGATAGAAGCCCTATGTAGTAATTAGGATTAATAGGAGGTGTTTTCCACTTGAGAAGCTTCTAGAAACTGTAAGGTCCCCAACCTTAATTGGGTGTTTAATTTCCTAATATTGGTGATTAGCCTAATTAATTGTGATTCTAGCTAATTAGACGGGTTTGGTGGCTAAGCGAGTTTATTTTATCATTAGTAAGATGTTCTCGAAGTTTTGTTTGATTCCAAGTGCGATTAGTCTTAATGGGGGTTTAGGTTGTAATTAATAGAAAATGGGGTATTTTTCCGGAAAAAATCTGTTTCTACCAAATTTGGGTTCGTTGGCAAGATCTCGTCGTGCTAGTCGTTTTTCGTTCTTGACTCGTCACGATTTGACACTCCGAAGTCCCTCAAATAATCAGATTTCTCTCATTTCACTCAAATGAACATTTTGGTCATTTCCTCCCCCATCCTCATTTTAAACTCAATCCCATTCCATTTCATATGTTTGTTCTTCACTCCATTTCAAGAGCTACAGCTGCTGGCCTTCTTCTTCTCTTCATGCCCTCCATTTCTCCTCTTGCATGTGCTACCCAGGAGTGGAGATTCAAGCAACCAAGCTCATCAATCTCTTCCTCTCCTCTTCCTCTATCTTTTGATCCAAAAATTTAGTAAGTTTCCCCAACTTCTTCTTCTCTAATTTCTTTCCTTGCTGTTGTAACCACTTTGCATGTTGATAGATCATTTTCTTCTTCTTCCTTGGTGTTCTTTGGGTGTAGGAGAAGGGTTTTGAGAAGTGATTTTGGCTAGGGTGTGTGAGGGAGCTCTCCTCCTTAATTTCTCTTTCTCAATTTCCATTTCTTCACTCTCCTTGGTGAAGGCAAGTAGATTAGCTTTATCTATTGCTCATGCATGTATATTATCTTCACTCTTGATAGTGCAATTGTTTAGCAACCCATAATGCCAAGCTTGTCTATGTTTATTTCTATTTCACATGCTAGATTAGGTAATTAATGGAATTGGACCTTAATTGAATGGTTGCGTTTGTTGATGGGACGAATAGAATGGATGTGGAGAGAGCAAGAGGCTCTTTTTCATGCAGGGATGGTCTTGGAGAATAGGGGATTTGATTCCCCAAGGTTTGGACTAAAAAATGAGTCATTTTCTGCAATTTCTGGACACTTGGCTCGAGCCAACCTTCAGTTCGCTCGAGCCAAAGAGCCTTTGGAAAAATTGGCTCGAGCGGACCATCGTTCGCTCAAGCCAAGGAGGTTTTGTGACCAATCTGCTCTAGCCAACAAAAGTTCGCTCGAGCGAACTGCTCTGGGCTCAGTGCGACCATCTTCCGGAAGACATAACTTTTGACCCGTTCGTCGGAGTTTGGAGTTCTATATACCGTCAGAAAGCCCTTGAGACGTAGAATCCAATGGTATACTAATTTTGATCATCAGAGATTGGGAAAGTAAGTTACTATTGGATCAATGAACCAACCTTTTATCTCTTGTGGAAAGGGATTCTAAACCTAGTTTGGACCCTAGGTTGGAACGCATTGACCCTACCCTTGCATGTCCAATTGGGGAAAATGAAAATGGAGCATGGTTGGCTTGTTGTGCTTCATTGGTTGTCCGAGATTTTTTGTATATCAACGTAACTTGGCCGAATGCGTGTGGAAATGCGTTAATTGGTGCCTAACAACTTCCGTACACCATAGGCCCGCCAAACTAGGACACCATTGACTCATCCTCTATACATACTCCGTTGGGAATACACCCAGTACACGGTGGAGAACTCTTGACCTAGGATTGGCTTGTTCTTCACTCTTGACTCGCGAATCTTGTATCCGTAGCTTATCGTACATTGTACACTCTATCTTTATACCTGTATAACTTGTAACTTAACTTGTAGAATTAGGATGTGACCGGACTTAGAGTGTATCCATATGTACCTTGTCTTGTATTGATAAAAGACGTGTGGATAGACTTGAAAGAGGACTACTCATGGGACATGAAACTTGAGTTGTATCTTGGCTTGACTTAGAGTAGCCCTCGGCTTGTTATCTTATACTTTGAAACCTATCCACGTGTATTTGTCTTGGAACTTGTGTCGTATACAAACCACCATCATCATCAACTTGCATTCATGACCAACTGCGGACTGAGGATCATAAAGTGGGCCGGATACCGGACACTAGGGTGCGCAGTGGGCTTTGGAAGGCGTCCATGGCTCCCATAGCTAGGAGTGGGCTTGGACCGTATGGTTATTCCTAGGATCGGGAGCTAGGATCCCCCGAGAGCAGGACTTTGGATATTCATGGTCGGCTGGGACGTCACTTATACCCCCGTGGGATGGCTTGGACATTCTCGGAGTCTCCTCTTACTTGACATTGCATTTCATGGATGGTTATTCTTGGTTATCTTGTTAGGACTTACATTTTTACTTGACTCTCGTATTACTCATGCTTTATGCATAGCTTGTACCTTGTTATCTTATAATCATGTACTAGTCTTTATTCTCATATGGAACATGTTATGAATATTGTATATTGCTTATCTTCTTACCAACATGTTGTTGATCCTTTATTCCATGGTGTGTAGAGGACACCTACTACTATTACACCGACCCGGATGCCGAGGCAATCCCAGAGGATCCTCAACCGGGGGAGGAGGACGAGGTATGAGAGTGAGTGCCGATGACGTAGTTTAGCGTCATCACTCCCGGCGCTAGTTCGCGTTACACGGGGATATATTCTATCGTGCACCTCATTTCATCTTTTGGTTTAGATCTTTTGGACTTGTCTATCTTAGCATTGTATATCTTTTGTACCAGGACCTAGGTTTTTGGGATGGTCCTGATGTTTATAAACTTTATATATTTTATCTTTTGAAACATGGATATAAACAATGGAATGAAATCCATACTTGCTTTGTTATTCCTACAGGTTTAATGTAGGTTTTACCGAACAAGTCCCATTGATTATTTGTTAACGAGGCTCAACTACACAATCCTGACAACGGACTTTGATCATTGAGCATTAAGGGTAAATTTTTTTATTAGCCCTAAAATTCACACCCCGGATCCGGTTTAATCCCTAATCGGGTTCGGGTGTCGTGATAGAGTGGTATCAGAGCAATAAATGGTTTCTTAGGGTAGAAATTTTGGAAACCATAGGACGCGTGTGAGAATTACCATTAGCCTAGTGTTCGTAGTATATTTGATGTGCTTATAGCCTTGTGTTGCTAGTTTTGGGTTGCATAGGGTCTAACTGACATTTTCTTGTAGTGACATGGCTGGTAGCGGAGCATCAGGGTCAGGTTCCACACCTCCCATACTGGATGGCCAATTCCAACAATTCCTCAATGCTTATCTACAATCACAGACTACACAGACAGAACTTGATAGAAAACAGAGAGAGGACCAAGTCGTCGGCCCTCCAAGCTCAGATGGTGGAGGTAATGCAAAAAGTGTCTGAGCCCCAGGCCAAAGAGAGAAATCTCAATGACTTAGTTGAGAAGTTTATGAAGAGATTTCCTCCAAAGTTTTTTGGGGTAGAGGATCCTGCAGAGGCAGATGAGTGGATAGTGCAGGTTAAGAAGATCTTCGAAGTGTTCCAGTGCACCGGTAAGCGGCAAGTTCAGTTGGCAACTCACATGTTTCGTGGGACATCAGAAGGATGGTGGAAAACTATCAAGAGTGCTTATGACATTGTTGAGGACGACAAGGCATGTGAGACTTTTGTCAAGTAGTTTCAAGACAAATTTATCCCTGAGCACTACACAGAGCAAAAGATAGCAGAATTTGAGACGTTTATACAGGATATTCTCACAGTTCAGGAATATGAGATCCAGTTTACCCATTTGTCTAGATTTGCAACGACTTTGATCAAGCCGAATTCTAAGAAGGTTTGTAGGTTTATCAGGGGGCTGAGGCCCAATATCAAGTTGCAAGTTCAGCAGAGCAAGTTGACAGAGTACGATGTAGTGGTCAAGAAGGCATATTGGGTGGAGGAGTCACTCAAGGATGTCATAGTGTTGGAGCAACAGGAGTATGGCTATGTTGCTACAACTTATTGGACAGTATATACCTGCTCCTGCTCCTCTTCCTCCTCTACAAAAGCCCAAGAGACCGAGAATGGAACCTAGGTTCAAATAGCCACAACAGAGATTAGAGTGCATGCATTGTGGTGGAGGTCACTACTCCCGAGACTGTCGGAAGCAGTCCGGTGCTGACCGGGCAGCTCGACCCCCGCCGGGGGACACCCTCGGACCCCCTTTGCGAAGTGCATGTTTTAAAAGGGTGGCAACCTTTGGCATCTTTTTTTTCCATTGTGGTTTGGTAACCTGGTTTTGTGAGATGCTTTGTTGTATTAGATACTAACTTGCAGGTGATAATGTCCTCTCCATGTGGCCCACAAGACTTTTACTTTCTTTGTATGGTTATCGGTTTATTTGAGGCTAACTGTAAAAGGGCATCATGGTGAATTTCCCTATAGCCCTTTCATTTCCATGTTTAGATTACCATGTAAGTCTCATTGTAGAGACACAAGAATTTATGTAATTTTTCCAAAATTTGTAAATTTTGGAGATGTCCGAGACGAAGAAGGAAAGTGAAGTTGGACTCCCAATCAAAGAGTTTGAAGATTACCAAAGGCGTTTTGGAGATGCGCAAAGAGCTTAAGGAATCCCAAAGTTTTGGAAAGTCTAGTAGTCCAAGAAGTCTATTCCGCTTGGGCCATGTGGAGGAGAGGACTACTTTCTATTTATGGATGAATGCTTGATTTAGATAGTTTCCAAATCTGATCCAAACATAGCAATTTTCAAAATTGGTCATATCAAATTAATTTTTGGAAATAGTTCTAATTAGAGTTGGTGGGCCTATGAGATGGATCCATTGGCAACACTAATTTAAGAAACTGGACTTTCCATAAAACAACTTGACTTGGAACCAATCATTGGTCATATCATGAGATGATTTGATATGTATATATATATATATGTGGGCCCATATACCTAAAAGGAAATCCTCGATTCTAAAATATTAAGTGGAAGCGGGGCATTTAAATTTAGAAATCCCCATGGTTTTCCATCATAGGTTCATTGTAAGGAAAGCATTAGCCTCGCGCCATCTTGAGAATGGTCGTTCCCCATGGAGGGCTTTTACTTGTCTGGTTACTAGAGATGGATCTACTATGGATAGTGTTGGTGAGATGGGGCGGGGGCCCACTCCCCGAAGAGGAGCTGCTCGCAACGGTTGTCATGCAATGCTAGTTGGTGGGTCACACTTAACTAAAATAATGATGTAGTATCCCCAAGGATTTGCCTCATATATTTCAGAAACCGAAGTTAATCGGGAGTCATTCATTATTTGGTATGAGATACCTAGATGATAATGGATGAAGGGGATCATGGATAGTTAGTCATAATCCAAATTTTGACCAACTTTGATCCGTACCAATCTAGGTGGTATCCGCACTCTCCAAGGAGGCATACCCCGGGGATTGGGATTCCGATGTATTCTAAATTTAGTGGTTATGAGGATTCCCACATAAATTTTGTAGAATACTAAACCCTAATGTCATTTAAATTCATTAATTGAATATATGGTTATGTCCTATAGTATTTCAAGCATGAATTCAAATACTTTCAATCCACTTGTGACCATCCTCAACAAGAATAAGTTGGTGGGATCCAACCATGTAGACTGGAAACAGAACCTGGATATTGTCCTGGCAACTTCAGCATATAAATATGTCCTTACCAAAACCCCCCTTGATGAGCTTGCCTAGATGCACCGGAAGAAGAAAAGGAACTTTACACCAAATGGGCCAAAGACGATGAGATAACCAGATGTTACATTCTGGCATCCATGTCTATTGTTTTGCAACACCAACATCAATCCTATAAGACTGCATACGATATTATATCGAACTTAAAGGAGATGTTTGCGGAACAGGGCAGGCCTCCTAGGCAGGCAGCTATGAGGGTGCTCGGTTGAAGGTAAATCAGTACAGGAACACATGTTAAAACTGATGGACTCATTAAATGAGTTAGATGTACTGGGAGCTGCGATTGATGCAGAATCGTAGATCGACATAATCCTTGAGTCACTTCCAGAGTCATTCAACAATTTCAAGGTTAATTATAATATGAATAAGATGAATCTTACTCTGGCTGAGCTGTCTAGTCAGCTGGTGGTGACTGAATGAATTATGAAAAAGAAGCCAACTGCCCTAGTGACAGAAAAGTCAGATGCCAAGTCCAAGCCGAAAGGCATAGGGCGGAAAGGCAAAAAGAAATCAGTTCCAAAAGGTCCTAAGGTGGAGAATGGTCCTAATGGAGGCATGGCCAAGGCTAAAGGTTCAGGGTCAAAAGGAAAGTGTTTCCATTGTGGTAAGACAAGACATTAGAAAAGGAATTGTCCAGAGTATCTGTCTAAGAAGAAGACCTCAGGTATGATTGAGTCACTTATTTTTTAAGTTAGTTTTGCAACTGGTACTTCAAAATCTTGGTGTGTGGACTCTGGGCAACTAATCACATATGTAATTCGTTGCAGGGGTTCAGGGACACCAGGAGGCTCAGTGACGGAGAAATCATTGTTAACCTAGGATCTGACGCTAAGGCAGATGCTGTTTTAGTGGGAGTTATTACTTTATGTTTTTCAAATAATAAATTGGTTTTGTCTGACACGTTATATGTACCGTCTTTACGGCAGAATTTAATTTCAGTTTCTAGTTTGGTGAATAAAAGTTATTCTATTACTTTTTGTATTGAAGTTGTCATACAGAGGAATGATACTTTTATATGTTCTAGCAAGGTAACCAATGAGCTTTATTTGTTAACTCCTACAATGTATGAGATACATGATACTGAAACAATTAATAAACCATCATTAAAGAGGAAGTGTCGCGACCCTGGAACGGATCCCAGGCCCGTGACATTGTTTTCCCACAGGTTCCCGCGGTGAGGATTCCCGAGACACGCGGAATCTAGCTGACACGATCAAGTTTGTAGAAGTGTGTTGCAAATCACATCAAGACATGCACCAATAAACATTTTAAGTGCAACTTAAATAGCATTAAGACCAAGATATCAGAAAAGGAATTATAACATAACATTCCCATCATAATTCAAGTTTAAAAGCTAACACAAAAGTGAGTTAAGTTTTATAGCATTCCATAAGAGGCCAATAAAGGCCAATACAATTCACCAAAGACCCATGACAAAATGAAGCGAACTCAAGATTCCGCTCGACGTCTAGTTGACATCGTTGGGTTACCACTCTCTGACTGGGGGTGGCTCAACAGCCTCCTCCTAATGCTCCTCCTCAAAGGCAACGTCACCTGCACCTGGGCACCAAAATACAAGGATCAAACACGACGGTTTGGCAGGTAATCAATTTAGGTACCAGCATAGAACAATAGATGTTTAAGAAAAATCATGATAAACAATTGTTTGACTGAAGTACATTTCCAAAATATGAACAAAACTAAAATACAAAACAAGCTAGCATGAATACTTATAATATCATGAATAGTAGATCCACAAAGAGCCAATCATTTCTCTATCATTTGTAATAAAAAGAGCAAGCAAGATAAACGAAACACGATTCCCACCTACACAGGGATTTTCGGCCGCGGAACCGGACACGCATGATGTGTAATAGAATACACGACTAATCTGCAGACAGTTCACATGTTTAAGGACCCCCAAACAGTGGATTAGACTGAAGGGCAGTCCAAGCTCAGTGGTGTTCACTTGGATTCATGAATGCTCAAAACACGGTGAAACACGTCTTAAATACTTCGAGATAAAAAGGGGGAAAATCACTTATCTAAACAAAACAAGGCATGACTTGCAAAAGGCGCAATTATGTACATACAAACTTAAGAAGTGATCCCCTTTTTAATACCTGAAATCAATCTTCAAACGAGCTTATACTTGAAATTCAAAACGAGCACACGATGTACTTATTGTATCAAAACTAAAGTTAGAAAGTAAGGTCTATCAAGCATATGTGAGGACCTTTGGTTGACCCTTGTGTAATTGAAACTAAAATGTTGGATTTTAAAAGAGAATTGGTGCCCCCGAAGTTGAGACATTTCGGGTTTTCAATTGCGCATTGTCAGGCTAAAAGCCCCATAACATAATCCACTTTTCATTCCTATAGAAATCCTTCTAAAACAGCTCATATTGAAATTTCAGTTGCCTCTCGGTCATCTGTCGGTCGACCGAGGCGGGGTATGTCGGTTAGCCGACAGCTGACCGACATATTTATCCAGGAAATCTCAGCTCTCGGGAAATGAAACTGAACAGATTTCGGTTGGCTGTCGGTCAACCAAAGTAAATATGTTGGTTAGCCGACAACTGACCGAAATCTTCCTAACGAAATACAGGTCTCAGGAAATGGAGCCGAACTGAGTTCGGTTGGCTGTCGATCGACTGAAGTGGGAATTTCGGTTAGCCGACAGCTGACCGACGGCTAACCGACGCTGCACGGATAGTGCATTTCAAGTAAGATTTTTCCACAATGTTTCCTCCCTTCTTCTCACAATTGATCACCTGCACTTCCCTGAGCCTTCATGCTCTCCAAGGGTCCATTCCACACATTTAACATCATTCAATCCACAATCTAAACAAGAAATTTTCTACATTCTCCATAAAACTCAAATCAGATTTCTAGATAAAACACACGCTTATAATTCAAAAACAGAATTTTAGAAGCTTAGAGAATGATTAACATACTTGCATGAGGGTAAATGAAATCCACTTAATGAGTCTATAACATGTTGAATGAAAGATCAAAACATAGCTAAAAGAATATTTAGAGCAGAGAAGAAATCCAAATCAACATGCATTCACATTTCCTATAAAGATTACTTGCCTTTGCCCAAATGCTAACAAACTCTTCCTCAAGCAAATCCTATTCAAGAGCTGAGCCAAGAAGCTACAAAAACCCCACGAAAAACCATTCAAAACCCATTCAAATCTGAAACAAGAATCCCATTTCGAAATGGGTGTTACAACTTAAAAAAACAAGATCTTGAAGAGTTGGAAAGACTCCATTGAGGAGATGGGTTGGAGCTCTTACCTAGAGATTGCCAAACAAGAAGAGATGAAGAAAATGGAGAGCTTGCCCCACTAGAAACTCCAAGAAATTTGTATCAATAGAAAGCTTGCAAGGAGAGGAAGAAGATGATGGTCTTGGAATTCTATTTGGAGATATCTAGCTAGAGCATTCAAGAGGAAGAAAATGGAGGAAAAAGGAGGGTCTCTCAGCCCTAGGTCTAGAAAAGTTGCAGGATTTGGGAAAGTGAATGAAAAAGGAGAAGGGGTTGACTTATACACTAGCAAAAATGGGGCCCAATGAGTCAAATCCTTGCATTGACAAACACTTGATCTTGCGGGCCTTGAATGAACTCGACAAAGAAGGATAAAATGATCCTCGAAATATCTTGTTTCCAAAAAGTATTTTTTTGACATGGTTTTGAGATTTTGAAATTTGTGTCCAGATTTGTGTATAAAAGACAATTTTACCCTTACTGGGCCAAAACTTGGGTTTTGGGCTTCAAACACGAACGCGCTAAAAACGAAAGTTATAACAAATAATAAAACCATTCAAATGAAATCAAAATCACAATTAAAAATGGAAAACCAATACGATCCACCCAAGCTAACACTTGCACTCAAGCCTTCCTAAGCATGTCTGACTAACACTAAACGTTCTCAAAATTCCCAAAGCTATGTCAAGGACTAAAACTAATTATTTCTAACCCAAAGGCAACTAAATCCACTTAGGACTAGACACACAATAATCACACACTAATCGAGTTAGTCTGGGTCGGGGTGGTCTAATTGGAAGTCACCTTCATCTAATCAACAAAACTTTGGCACTTGAGGCTAGGTCATATAAACCTAAACAGTATTGACAGGCTAGTGAAAGATGGTATCTTGCCTTCATTGTTGGTAGAACCAATGCCTGTCTGTGAGTCTTGTCTGGAAGGCAAAATGACCAAAAGACCCTTTTCAGCTAAGGGCAATAGGGCCAGAGGAGGATATGAGTATTTCATCACTCTCACAGATGATTACAAAAGATATGGATACATATACCTTATGGACCGCAAGTCCGAGGCTTTTGAAAAGTTCAAAGAGTTTCGAGGAGAAGCGGAAAAGCAATTAGGCAAGAGTATCAAGACTCTTTGATCAGATCGAGGAGGGGAATATCTCTCTGTTGATTTTATGTGATACTTATCAGAAAATGGGATTCTATCCCAGTTGTCTGCTCCTGGTATGCCTCATAGAATGGAGTAGCAGAAAAAAGGAACATGACTCTTTTAGATATGATTAGTTCTATGCTGGGTTTCTCAGGATTACCTATATCCTTTTGGGGATACGCCTTGGATACTGCAATGTACATACTAAACCTCGTATCATCTAAGTCTGTACCTAAAACTCCCCGGGAGTTGTGGTCCGGGTGAAAGCCTAGTCTACAACATTTACACATTTGGGGCTGTCCGACACACGTGCTAAAGGTTAAGACGGATAAGTTGGAAACGAAGTCGGAAGTGTGCATGTTTGTAGGATATTCTAAAGGAACTAAAGGTTGGCTATTCCATAATCCTAGAGAGCAGAAAGTGCTGGTGAGCACTAATGCGGTTTTTATGGAGAAAGATTATAAGATGGACTAGAAATCTTTAGAAAAGGTGATCTTGGAAGAAATTCAAGAGCAAACATTCCAAATCCTTGTATGACCAAACTTGAGGAAGAACCTCCCTTATCGGACCCGGTAGTTACACCAGTGCCTCGTCGTAGTGGGAGGATTGTCAGACCCCCTGTCGAGACCCCGGACCAGGTTGCCGAGGTCCTAATCCGGGTTCGGGACATTAATGATGATGATGATAGTGTGGTGAGTAAATGGTTAATATGTAGAGTGTGTCAATAAAGTGCACACACTTATTTAATTTCCCACAGGTGTCTGCGGTGAGGATATCACAACCATATATGTGAACATTTCTATTAAGTGCGGAAGCGTGTAGCAAATCAAATATCCAATCCATCTCTAGTCATAAAGATAATAACACGAGTGTAGTACTGTATCAGAATGATCAATGATCATTAGCATATTACCCAAGAGTAAGTTAAAGTTTATAAAAAAATCATTTAATTACATTTCCCAAAAATAGAGGCCAACAAGGCCAATATGAACAAAATACCAATCCAAAGAATGGTTAAACAGTTTCCCAAAATGTTAAGTCTCTCATAGCAACCAAACGCCTAAATGACGTCATCAGCACGCCACTCAACTAACTGTTGCGGTTCTCCGACCGCCTCCTCGTGCTTCTCCTCGGGATAACCAACAATGGGACCTGAGTACCAAAAAGTGGGTCAAACACGACGGTTTGGCAAATGGATAAAATACAATGACAATATGATAATAAATGAATTTACCTTCAAAAGCATTTAACTTGTTTAAATAACAATTTCTATAAACAAGATAAAACATTTATTCAAATACAAGTATTCATTATAAAACATGTAAGGTAACCAAGGAAACGGGAAACAAGCAAGATGGCAACCACACGAAGCTAAGTCCTCTGTCACTAAAGTGACAGAGCAATAACTAGGCACTGATCTCAGGCACTCGAGGTGAGGAGAAACAGTGCATCTTATAAATACATATACATATACTATAAATGACCACGATAGCGAGCCGGGCATCGGGAACCACAGTAGCAATCTGCGGCATCGAGACAAGACCACGGTAATAACCGGGTAGCGGGATCCAAACTACAGCTGGCGGGACAAGAGGGGGATCTCCAAGTCGGTGGATCAAACCAACAGGGTTATCCAAGCTTAGTGGTGCCGACTAATAGGTCAAAGAACAAATCGAGACATATGCAAGTAAATCAAGTACAATAAATAAATGGGCAAGACGGGGGTGCTTAAGGGCACATTGTCGTTTCATGTCGTGCAATGCACTTCAATACAAGTAACTATTATAAGTGTAATTCAATGCTTTCGGGAAAACAAGAAATGTAGTATAATCTCGGGATCGATAAAGTACAATAAACAACTGAAATCTCGGGTAAGGTATTGAGTTCAAGATTTATTTGAAGTGAATAGGGATCCCGTATGTCGATCTAATAATAATTTGGTACTCTTTGAGTTTGGGGACATTCCGGGCTCCTTATGCACTTTAAATTTTCAAAACTTCGAATGACCTCTTCGTGATATGGTTCCTTTCTCGAATGGCCTCATACATTGCCTAGTGAATCTCCTTTGACCAACAAAGCTCAGCGCTCGAGCGAACCGGAGAGTTCGCTCGAGCGAGGAGCTCTCCGGAATGGTTGTCTGGGTAATTTCGGTTACCTTGCGGTCAGACGACGGTTAGCCGCCGTTGGATTCACGGTTAGCCGCTGGCTGACCGCGCGGCTGACCGTGGTTGGCTTGACAGAAAGACAGGTTACTGGAATTGTAACCGAAATGGTTCGGTTGGCTGGCGGTTAGCTGCCAATATGTCCGGCGGTTAACCGCTAGCTGACTGTGAGGCTGACCGTATTTTCAGGTGGAAATGTTGCTCTCTGGAAAAGTAACCGAATGGGTCGGTTGGTTGGCGGTTCGCCGCCGATGGGTTCGGCGGTTAGCCGTTGGCTAACCGTGAGGCTGACTGAGTTTTCAGGTGGAAAATGTTGCTCTTTGGAAAAGTAACCGCGACTGTTCGGTTAGCTGGCGGTTAGCCACCAGTCACCAAATGGCCAGCCGCCAGGTGACCGCTGGCTGACCGCCAGGTGCGGGAAACACCCACTGTGTTCAGATTTGAGCCTTTTTCCTCTTCAAAACCATTCTCCTCTCTTCCACTTAATCCTTGCCATAAAACTGAGCTAAAAGCTCTTCCAATGCAACTATCTACACTTCTCCACAACTCCAATATGGATTCATTCCATCACCTCCTCCATCAACATCAAATCCAATACAAGGAAAGAGAGAAAGAAGGAAACCATTTCACCATAGAGTACATTTAGTACAAAACAAGAGGAAATTAAATGCCATGCACCAATACACTTCTATGATATAAATGCACCATTAATACTCTATCATGAACATTTATTTCAAAACAAAGCAATAAATAGGCATGAGTGGAAAATACCAAAATCATTGAAAGCTTATAAAATCAAATCATCCACTTGCCTTTGGTCTCTAATAAGCAAATCAAGCTCTAACAAGCCCTCCAAATCAATAGTCCAAGCTACAAGCAAAAACCCCAAAATAAAACCCTAAAATGGTCAAACAATGACATAGAAGGGGAAACTCTACAATAATGGAGATGAAGCTTCTCTAGGTCTAGAAGAATACAAATCTAGAAGAAGGGAAGGATTACTTACTTGTAAGGTCCTCTAATGGCAAGAGTAAGCTCAATGAAGATCTCAAAATTGGTGGATTTCTCAACAAATGGTATTAAAAGGAAGCTTGCAAGATGAGGAAGAGAATGATAACCTCCATTTCTTGATTGGTGCAAGTTTGGTGTGGATTGGAGGTGGAGAGCGCAAGAGGAAGAAGAAAAGTTGCCAAACAAACCCTAGGCTGCCTTTTGTGCTGGAAAAAGGGAATGAGGAAGATGGGTTCTCCTTATATAGCAAAGGGGAATGGGTCCCACTACTTAAGACATTCAAGGGCTGAAATCTTGGCTTTCGGGGTCTCGGATGAATTCGACGAAGAAGGAAGAAATGATCGTCGAAATATCTAGTTTCCAAAAAGTATATGTTTTGCGGGTTTCGGAGATATCAATTTTTGGGTATAGATTTAGTGCACAATGACTGTTTTGCCCTCAAGGCTATGAAATCGGGTTTCGGGATCTCGAACGGGAACGGGATCAACATAAAAGTTGTAGTGATTATCAATACAAATAAAATGGGATTGAAACAATGATTGCAAAATCTATGATAAATCCTCAAGCGCATGCAAGGTCATAAAGAAGGAACCCCTAAAGGGCCCCACTAAGCACAAACAATCAAAATTCCCCAAAACTATATCAAAAGCTATTCCAAACCCAACTTAGCCAAAATCACTAATCAAGCTTAGAACTAACACACGACTTAATCAATACTAATCGGGTTCACTCGGGTCGGGGTCTTACACCCCCTTTCAAGTTCTCGTTCTTGGGAGAGTCTTACGAGGCAGTCCCTGAAGAACCGGAACAAGATCCATGTAACTATGATGAAGCAATTAATGACATTGGCAAGATGCTATGAAAGCTGAGATGGAGTCTATATACTCCAATCAGGTCTGGACACTTGTGGACTTGCCTGCCAATATTAAATCTATTGGGTGAAAGTGGGTCTACAAGAGAAAAAGAGGACTAGATGGATTTATCATTAGTAAGTGCGCACCCATCTCGATTAAAAGTTAATTGGATGGTACTGATGATCACTGTGATTAATTAAGGCTCAAGGATAATAAGATGTGGATCTAGGATTGGATGTGACAGATTTATTCAAATTAATCCATGGATAATGATGGAGGGGCCTACTTTTGGTAATTGAAAAGTTTAGGGTCTTCATTGTAATTTATTCCTAAGACTGGAGTGCAATTGCATTTATATAGTGATATTATTTGTAATTAACTGTGGGGCCCGGATTGCACATGAGATGTGGGGTCGCGAGTCCCAGTTGGAGCCAGCATTCTAAGGAATCCCTAGTGGTCCCCACGCTAGCGCAAGATATTAGAATGTTACTAATTCTACTTGAATTCCAAACGAAAGGAATTAGAAAGTTACTATTTCTATTTGAAGTGGGATTTCTAATAGTGGTAATAGTAAGCTACTAATTAGTGTGGAAGTGTGACTTCTAATACAATTAGTAAGAGAGAAAGAAAAGGAGTTTTGAGGGCTATATAAAGGGGAAAACTCCCCCTTGGACGTCCAATATAGTATCCCACACCCAGCCCCTTCTCTAGTGTAAGAGTTGCAAAAGTCTTCTTCCTCTCTTCTCTCTTCTAGTTCTCTTCTAATTCGTTGGAGTTTCTAGTAGATTTTTCTCTTGGAGATTCCACCTATCTTCTTGAGAAAAGATATCTGATAAACGGGTCATAGCGTGGAAGATCAAAAGGTCTTGGAGATTCTTGTTTGATATGTGAAAGAGTTTCATCATCAAAGAAAGACACAACTTTTCCATTAGAGCACAACCGGGCTCCTAATGTATAATCTGCTTCCGTGCATGTTGTAAATTTTTATGGATGCTTGTTGGTTATTGTTCTATCTTATAGATAGATTTATTTACTGATCATGATGGCGGAGATTGAGGACATGGATCCTGGATTGGGTTTTATAGCCTTCTGGATAGTTGATCCCGGAGTCAAGTGGGTCAAAAGTTTCAAAAACCAATCCATGAGGCCCACCTATTTCCAACTGAGGTAAGTTTAGGCATTTGGAGGATCAAATGTTCTTTTTAGAGGGACGGGATGTAAGGTCCTCGACCTTAATTGGGTGTTTAGTTTCCTAATATTGGTGATTAGCCTAATTAATTGTGATTATAGCTAATTAGGCGGGTTTAGTGGCTAACCGAGTTTCTTTTATCATTAGTAAGATGTTCATGAAGTTTCATTTGATTTCGAGTGCGATTAGTCTTAATAGGGGGTTAGGTTGTGATTAATAGGAAAATTCGGTATTTTTCTGGAAAAAATCCGTTTTCGCCGAATTTGGGTTTGTTGGAATGATCTCGTTGTGCTCATTGTTTTTTGTTCTTGACTTGTCACGATTCGACTCTCTGAAGTCCCTCAATTAATCAGATTTCTCTCATTTCACTCAAATGGACATTTTGGTCATTTCCTCCCCCATCCCCATTTTAAACTCAAACCCATTCCATTTCATACATTTTTTCTTCACTCCATTTCAAGAGCTACAGCTGCTGGCCTTCTTCCTCTCTTCATCCCCCCTCCATTTCTACTCTTGCATGTGCTACCTAGGAGTGGAGATTCAAGCAACCAAGCTCATCAATCTCTTCCTCTCCTCTTCCTATATCTTTTGATCCAAAAATTTGGTAAGTTTCCCCAACTTCTTCTCCACTAATTTCTTTCCTTGCTGCTGTAACCACTTTCCATGTTGATAGATCCTTTTCTTCTTCTTCCTTGGTGTTCTTTGGGTGTAGGAGAAGGGTTTTGGGAAGTGATTTTGGCTAGGGTGTGTCAGGGAGCTCTCCTCGTCAATTTCTCTCTCTCAATTTCCATTTCTTCACTCTCCTTGGTGAAGGCAAGTGGATTACCTTAATCTATTGATCATGCATGTATATTATCTTCACTCTTGATAATGCAATTGTTTAGCAACCCATAATGTCAATGTGTATTTGTCTTGGAACTTGTGTCGTATACAAACCATCATCATCATCAACTTGCATTAAGGACCAGCTACAGACTAAGGATTATAAAGTGGGCTGGATACTGGACACTAGGTTAGGCAGTCGGCTTTGGACGGAGTCCATGGCGCGAATAGCTAAGAGCGGGCTTGGACCGTATGGTTATTCCTAGGACCGGGAGCTAGGATTACCCTAAAGCCGGACTTTGGGTATTCGTAGTTGGCTGGGACGTCACTTATACCCCAGTGAGATGGCTTGGACATCTTCGTTGTCTCCTCTTGCTTGACATTGCATTTCATGGATGGTTATTGTAAGACCCCGACCCGAGTGAACCCGATTAGTATTAATTAAGTCGTGTGTTAGTCTTAAGCGTGATTAGTGATTTTGGCTAAGTTGGGTTTGGAATAGCTTTTGAAATAGTTTTGGGGAATTTCGAGTGCTTTGGTGACTAGTGGGGCCCTTTGGGGGTTCCTTTTGTGACTTTGTGTTTACTAGGAGGTTTATCGGAGATTCTTGTACTTATTGTTTTAATCCAGTTTCATTTGCCTCGTTTATCCCGACAACTTTCATGTTGATCCTGTCCCCGTTCGAGATCCCGAAACCCGATTTCCTAGCCTTGAGGGCAAAACAGTCTTTTAGACTAAATCTGTACCCAAAACTTTATATCCCCGAAACCCATGAAACATATACTTTTTGGAAACTAGATATTTCGGAGATCATTTCTTCCTTCTTTGTTGAATTCATTCGAGACCCCGAACAACATGATTTCAGCCCAAAGAGTTTCTTAAGTGGTGGGACCCATTCTCATTGCTTATATAAGGAGAACCCATCTTCCAATTCCCTTTTTCAAGCACAAGCTTTAACCTAGGGCTTTCTTGCAACTTTTCTCTTCTTCTTCTTGCTCTCTTCATCTCCAATCCACACCAAACTTACACCAACATCAAAATGGAGGTTATCATTCTCTTCCTCATCTTGAAGGCTACCTTTTGATGCCGTTTGTAGAGAAATCCACCAACATTGAGATCTTCATTGAGCTTACTCTTGCCATTAGAGGACCTTACGAGTAAGTGATGATCTCCACCTCCTAGATATGTGTACCCGTGACCCTATAGAAGCTCCATCTCCATTATTGAAAGTTCTCTCCTTCTATTTCATTGTTTGACCCATTCTAGGGTTTGTTTTTTTTGGGCTTTTGTTTGTGCTTATAAGATTCTTGAGAGAGCTTGTTTAGTAGCTTGATTTCTTGAGTAGAAGACCCAAGGCAAGTGGATGAATTGATGTTTTGAGTTTTGAATGGCTTTCATGAGAAGTATCAATGATTTCATTATTTCTTTCATGCTTTTATAGAGTTGCATTGATTTGAAATAAATGCTCATAATGAATCTTGTTAGCTTGTCTGGCCATTTTAAATGTTAGCATTTATTGGCCTATCATTTATTGCTTTCAAGTGACTTAAATGAATGCTTGTGATTTGGTGGGTTTCTCCTCCTTTGTGATTGATTGAGAATGGAAGGAAAGTGAAGGGAGAAATGTAAAATGGAAGGGTGGAAGTGTTGAATGATGAATTGGAGGAGTCTTGGACTCATTTTATTACAGAGATGTAAGGGGGATGATGTGAAGTTAGTTTAAGGGAAAAGGGGGCTCACATCTGAACACAGTGGGGCTTTTCCTGCACCTGGTGGTCAGCCAGTGGTCACCTGTCGGCGAGCCTCCTGGCGATCGGTGGCTAACCACCAGCGGACCGAACCTTCACGGCCACTTTTCCAGAGAACATCTCTCTCCCCCGAACCAGTGATCAGCCCTGTGGTTAACCAGAGGCTAACCGCAGAACCCAACAGCGGCTAACCGTCAGCTAACTGCACCATGGCTGTTACTTTTCCAGTAAGCTGCAATTTGCACCCCAGCCGCGGTCAGCCAGCGGCTAGATTCCTAACCCAGCGGTGGCTGACCGCCAGCTAACCGAAATTGCCCAGAAATTTGGAAATAGAGAGAAATGAAGAGGATTTTTGTCCCATTCATTTGTTCAACCTTTTTGAGAATGATGGGGATTCCGCTTGAGAAAGAAACCATATATTTGAAGTTTCGATAACCTCAAAGTGTATATGGACCCCGAAATGTCCCCAAACTCAAGGAGTACCAAGTTTTATTGATATTGACATACGGGATCCCTATTCTCCTTGAACTAGTCTTGAACCCCGATACTAGTCCTGAGATTTCAAAAGTTCTATAGTATTTCATTGTTCCCGAATTTACACTACTTGACTCATTATTCCCGAAAGTATTGAAAGTGTACTTGTAATAATTGCTAGTCCTGAAATGTATTGCCCGACATGAAATGACATATGTGCCTTTGAGCACCCCGTCCCTCCCGATTATTTACTTGTACTTGATTTACTTGCACACGTCTCGATTTGTTTTTTGACCTATGAGTCGGCACCACTAAGCTTGGATAACCTTGTCAGTCTGATCCACTGTTTTGGAGATCCCCCTCTTGTCCCGCTAGTTCCAGTTTGGATCCCGCTACCCGGTTATTACCGTGGTCTTGTCCCGATGCCGCAGATTGCTACTGTGGTTCCCGATGCCCGGCTCGCTACCGTGGTCATGTATAGTATATGTATATATATTTGTAAGATCCACTGTTTCTCCTCACCTCGAGTGACTGAGATCAGTGCCTAGTTATTGGTCTGTCACTTTAGTGATAGAGGACTTAGCTTTGTGTGGTTGCCATCTTGCTTATTTCCTGTTTCCTTGGTTACCTATACATGTTTTACAATGCATACTTGTATCTGAATAAATGTTTTATCTCGTTTATAGAAATTGTTATTTAAATAGGTTTAAATGCTTTTGAAGGTAAATTCATTTATTATTATTTGGTCATTGTATTTTACCCATTTGCCAAACCGTCGTGTTTGACCCACTCTTTGGTACTCGGGTCCCGTTGCTGGTTACCTTGAGGAGGAGCCAGAGGATGCGGTTGGTGAACCACAACGCCTAGTTGAGTGGCATGCTGATGATGTCATTTAGACATTGGGTTGCTACGAGAGACGTAACATTTTGGGAAACTATTTAACCATTCTTTTGGGGATTGGCATTTTGTTTATATTGGCCTTTGTTGGCCTCTATTTTTGGGAATGTAATTAAACGATCTTTTGTATAAACTTTAACTTACTTTTGGGAAACATACTAATGATCATTGCTCATTCTGATACAGTATTATACTTATGTTATTGTCTTTATGACTAGAGATTGTTTGAATATTTAATTTTTCTACACACTTCGGCACTTAATACAAATGTTCATATATGGTTGTGATATCCTCACCGCGGACACCTGTAGGAAATTAAATAAATGTGACACTTCACTTACACTACAGTTACCGTCCCGATCCCGGATTCCCGGTCCGGGGTCGCGACAGACTGGTATCAGAGCGAGACGTATTTCAAGCAATTAAAAGAAATTACAAATCCTAAGGACGGGGCGAGGATTTGTTAAACTCTCCGTTAGCTTGTATCGTGTGAGCAGTGTGTGACCCATTTACTTGATTATTATGTGCTAACAACTTGTTTTGCAGCATCATGCCACCTCGTAAGCGACCGATAAACGGCAATCCCTCCACAAGTAACAGTGATCATACAGGACCAGTTGAGGAAGATATGGTCGATAACACCATGCATAACCAATTTCAGCAGATGATGCAGACAATGCTTGACCAACAACGTCAAGCAAATGAAAATCAAACTAGGCTGCAAGAATAGATGCTTAAGAAAGATGAAGATCATGCCAGGGAGTTGGCAGAGATGCAAAGACAATTGTTAGAGGTATTACAGAGAAGGCCCAAACCAGTCCAACCTAAACCTGTTATTGTCATCAATCAGAGGCAACATGACGCGAACGCTTTGTTTGAGCGGTTTCGGAAGAGAGCTCTGAAAGAGTTTCTTGGAATAGAAGATCCATTAGCAGCAGACGATTGGCTAGAGCATACCGAGAACATCTTTGAGATTTTGCAATGCACCGAGAGAGATAGAGTGAAACTTGCATCATCTATCTTTATCGGTGCAACAGACATTTGGTGGAAAACAGTTAGGGATGAGTACAGAACCATGGCAGATGTAGTGGCTTGGGTTAGCTTCAAGAGATAGTTCCAAGACAAATATGTACACACACATCAAGAGACAGAAAGCAATAGAATTCCAACAACTTGTCCAAGGCAACATGACAGTACTCGATTGCCTCACAAAGTTTGAGAGACTATCAAGATATGCTCCAGAGTTAGTGGACACAGTAGAGAAGAAGATTGCTAAGTTCCTAGAGGGACTTAACCCTTTCATTGAGAGAGATGCCACGAGAGTAGTACCACCTGTCACTTTCGAGGAAGTTGTCAAGAGGGCCTACACGTTTGAGAATTTTCATAACAAGATCCTTAGAGTTCAAGGAAAAGGACAATCTCATCAGCAGATCATCAGAACAAGAAGCAGAGGACAGAACAAAATACTCAGAATCAATTGGTTTGTACCCACTGTGGGAAGAACCATGAGAGTGCACGGTGTCGTACACTCACAGGGGCATGTTTCAGATGTGGTTCCATGACCCATCAGATGAGAGACTGTCCAAGGTGGAATAGACAGAATCAGCAGCAGCAAGGGGCACGACATCCAACACCACCACAGAATGCAATCATTGTTCAGAATTAGGCGAGGCCATTTCAGTAACAAGCACCACAGCAACAGTATAGACCACAGCAGCAGCAGCAGCAAGCCCGTCAGCAGGGACAGAATCAGAATCAACGTCCCCCACAATAGAATAGGAATGCACAGCAAGGTAGGACATAACAAGCTCAGAATAGGCCACAACATCGGGGGCAAATCTAAGCGGTCAATAGGGCTGATGCAGAGGCAGCAAGCAATGTAGTAGAAGGTACACTTCTTGTTTGTGGGATGAAACCTAGGATTTTATTTGACCCTGGCTCTACATATTTATTCTTATCCCATGAATTTTCTAAGTTGATTGATATGCATGCTAGAGAACTTGAGTTCATTTTGACTGTGGCAACCTCAGTAGGTAAACAAGTTATTTGTAGAACCTTTTACCCTAGTTGTGCAGTTCAGATAGGAGAAGTGGTTTTAACCACCGATCTCATTTTATTGGAGATGCATGATTATGATGTCATCCTAGGGATGGATTGGCTGGCAGGATTACCATGCCACAATGGATTTTTTTCATAAGACCCTCACTTTCAAGTTAGATGAGACACCGGCAGGGGTGTTGTTTCAGGGAGAGAGGAGAAATCCTCGTGTAGGGTTTGTCTCAGCATTGAAGGCTGATAGCTTTTGAAAAGTGGAATGTGAAGCGTATTTGGCGTTTATCATGGAGGATAAACGATCCCAAGGGGTGGAGGAGATCCCAATTGTTTGGGAATTCCCGGATGTTTTTCCGAAGGAGATTCCAGGTTTACCACCCATCAGAGAGATTGACTTCACTATCGAGTTGTTACCAGGGACCGCTCCGATATCTATTGCACCATATAGAATGGCTCCGACAAAGTTGTGAGAATTGAAGACTCAGTTGCAAGAATTGTTTGACAAAGGTTTTGTTAGACCCAACATTTCACCATGGGGAGCTCCAGTCTTTTTTGTCAAGAAGAAAGATGGTTCGATGAGGATGTGCATTGATTACAGAAGATTAAATCAAATGACCATCCAGAACAAATACCCATTGCCGAGGATAGATGAGTTGTTTTATCAGTTACAAGGTGCTTCGTATTTTTCGAAGATTGATTTGAGATCCGGTTACCATCAGCTGAGAATCAGAGAATCAGATGTGTTGAAAACAGCTTTCCAGACAAGATATGGCCACTATTAGTTTCTAGTGATGCCATATGGGTTGACCAATGCACTGGCAGTGTTCATGGCGTTGATGAACAAGATATTTACAGAGTATCTAGATCAGTTTGTGGTAGTATTCATTGACGATATTTTGGTGTACTCCAAGACCAGAGAAGAGCATGAAGAGCACTTGAGGATAGCACTGCAACTCTTGAGAGAGAACCAGTTGTATGCGAAGCTCAACAAGTGTGAATTTTGGTTGGAACAAGTAACATTTTTGGGGCATATCATCTCCAAAGAAGGATTGTCAATAGATTCGTCCAAGATTGAAGCAGTAGTGAATTGGGAAAGACCGAAGAATGTGACTGAGATCAGAAGTTTTATGGGATTGGCAGGCTATTATCGGAGGCTTGTGCAAGGATTTTCGACGATTGCGTCATCATTGACGAAGTTGACGAGGAAGAATGTGTCGAATGTGTGGACAGATCAGTGTGAAATTAGTTTCCAAGAGTTGAAAAAGAGATT
This sequence comes from Cinnamomum chago, assembly GCA_038049695.1. Classification (NCBI taxonomy): domain Eukaryota; kingdom Viridiplantae; phylum Streptophyta; class Magnoliopsida; order Laurales; family Lauraceae; genus Cinnamomum; species Cinnamomum chago. The sequence goes on along the minus strand of CP142453.1, from coordinate 87,404,093 downwards.
GACTACGGCACCAATCCTTACTTTACCATCCGGAAGCGGTGGTTTCACCATTTTTACGGATGCTTCAAATGTTGGACTCGGTTGCATGTTGATGCAGGAAGGAAAAGTTGTTGCATATGGATCCCAGCAGTTGAAAGATCACGAGAAGAACTCTGCCACCCATGATCTTGAATTAGCAGCGGTTGTTTTCGCGTTGAAGATGTGGAGACATTACCTCTATGGCGAGAAGTTCGAAGTCTACTCCGATCACCGCAGCTTACAATACTTGTTTTCTCAGAAGGAATTGAATATGAGGCAGAGAAGATGAATGGAATACATCAAGGACTACGATTTTCCAATCAAGTGTCACCCAGGGAAAGCTAATGTAGTTGCCGATGCCTTGAGCAGAAAATCAGTAGGCTTGGCAAATCTAAGCCGCACTTATATTTTTGAGCAATTTGAAGAGTTGAGCATAGATCTATAGCCATTAAGGAAGGGTGTTTTGTTAGCTAACATGTCAATGTCAGAGGCTTCCTTCATTCAGAAGATCAAGGATAATCAGTTGCAAGATCCAGAGTTGGCGAAGATTCCAGAACATATAAAGACCGTCCAAATTTTCATATCATTGATGGAGTTGTATTCTACCGTGACCATCTGTGTGTACCCAATATTGAAGATTTGAGGAATGACATCATGACCGAGGCCCACAGTGCGAAGTATTCAATGCATCCAGGCAGTACGAATATGTATCAGAATTTGAACAGCAGATTTTGGTGGAACAACATGAAGAGAAAGATTGCAGCGTTCGTCTCCCGTTGCATGACTTGTCAATTGATAAAGGCAGAACATCAGAGGCCTCCAGGATTGTTACAGCCGTTAGAGATCTCGAAATGGAAATGTGAGCATATTACCATGGATTTTATTTTGGGACTACCGAGGACTAGTAGAGGCAATGATGCGATATGGGTTAGTGTGGACCGTCTCACCAAGTCAGCTCATTTCATTCCTATGAGGACAGGAAAGAAGATGCACATGCTACCTTTGGCGGAGTTGTTTATCAACGAGATTGTTAGTCGACATGGACAACCAATTTCTATCACATCCGACAGAGATAGCAGATTCGTCTTAAGGTTCTGGAAGACACTACATGAGTCTATGGGTACGAAACTACAGTTGAGCACGGCTTATCACCCTCAAACAGATGGCCAGTCAAAGAGAACAATTCAGACTCTTGAAGATATGCTCCGTGCTTGTGTGTTGGATTTGAAGACTCAATGGGATAAGACTCTACCGTTGTGTGAGTTTGCTTACAACAATAGTTACCACTCGAGTATTGGGATGACACCTTTTGAGGCTTTGTATGACAGAAGGTGTGGGACACCTGTATGTTGGGAAGAAGTCGGAATTCGCAGTTTCTATGGACCGTCCATAGTAAGTGAGACCAGCGACAAAGTCAAGCTAATTTAAGAACGTTTGAAAGTGTCCCGGAGTAGACAGAAAATCTATGCAGATTCTTACCATAGGGATTTACAGTTCAAAGAAGGAGATAAGGTTTTCTTAAGGTGTCACCTACAAGGGGAACATTGAGATTTGGACAAAAGGGTAAGTTATCACGGAGATACATTGGACCATACGACATTGTGAGTAAGATCGGTGATGTGGCTTATAGGTTAGCCTTACCACATGAGCTATCCGGCGTACACAACGTCTTTCATGTGTCTATGTTGAAGAAGTATGTCCCCGATCGGTCACATGTACTACGACATGAACCATTGGAGATTCGAGAGGATGCTACATATGTTGAGAGGCCCGTTCAGATCATTGATACAAAGGAACAAGAGTTAAGGGCACAGACTGTTAGGTCTTTTGTATTTGCAATTTGATGGATGCATTTGCATATTGGCATCATTTGAATTCACACACATGCGTTGTTTTAAAATATCTTGAAATCTTGTTTTATACATGCATTGGTTTTTAAGATTTGGAAAAGTTTTTGTTTATTGCATGGTTTGGTTCTAAACTTGGATGCATTGGTTTTAGAACCCAAAACTCTTTTGAAAACCTATTTCCTTGTGCACTACTTTTGGAAAATCATGTTAGGTATTTAGGTTTGAGGTTTGCATACTTTTATCTCAAAAAGAATCTTTTGTGTATGCAATTTCATTAGAAAAGAGTTTTTACTAATCAAGCTTGCCTAAGGTCTTAAACCTTTGAATCATCTTAGGCTTTGGGTGTCTCATGTTTTAATCATCTTAGAATACCTTAAAACATGTTATTTAAGCTTGTTTTAGTGGCCAAAAGATCCACCAAAGAAAAACTTTGAAAATGGCAAAAGTTGGATTTTTGGCCCCAGGGACTCGCCCGACAGTGTCGTCGGTCGACCGAGCCCTGTGTCTCGGTCGACCGAGGACACTGCAGGGCCCCTGGACAGTTTTTGAACTGTTTCAGGCCAACGGTCAGAAATATGACCGTTGTGCTTTCTCGGTCGACCGAGACCTGTGTCTAGGTCGACCGAGGACTAGCCGTTGGCCACTTTTTGGCTATAAAGTCCATTCTTTTCCAACCTTTTTGATGGCTTGAAACTTGAACTTTTGAGAGCATTTTGGAGCCAAAGAAAGGGGAAGAAGTTGGAAAAGCTAGAGGGCTATTTGGAAATCAATCTCATGAGTTTTTAAAAGGTACATCTTCTAAGTTATTTTGATTTCCATTCAAATGAAATTCATGCATGTTCAAATCCTTTGTATTTTCATTTATGCATGATTTCAAGCCCTTAAAGAGTTGTTTTGCAAACTCAATATCTTTCTTGGTAAATTAGATTAGTTTGCACACACTCTTATCCTAATCACATATGTTCTTAGACTTTAACTTTCACTCAACTTGTTTATCTTAATTCTTCAAAGTTGTTTGAATCTTTTATGTGATTAGTTTTCTCTTCAATCATCATTTTATAAACCTTGATTTTAAAATGCTTCATGCATTCATTTAAAAGCTTCATTGTTAAAATTGATTGAAGAAACTCAAACATACACTTTGTGCACACACTTTAGTTTATTTTAGTGTATGTTTGTAATTGGAATTTCATTTTCCTATTAGCCTATTTAAGAGGCAAATTCCATTGTGCTTAAATTGTAATCTCTTAGAGTGATCTTTTGTAAAGACACCTTCTTAGAGAAATCCTCATTTGTAAAGGTTATTGCTTAGCCTTTGAAAAGCAACTTGTAAGGTTATTGCTTAGCCTAAGAAAAGCATATTGTAAGGTTATTGCTTAGCCTAAGAAAAGCATATTGTAAGGTTATTGCTAAGCCTATAAAAGCACATTGAGAGGTTGTTGTTTAGCCTAGAAAAACAACTTTGTAAGGGTTATTGCTTAGCCTAGTAAAAAGCATAATTAGTGGAATCCGGTGGGGTGTTGGAGACACAAGCCGGTAGTGGATGTAGGCACGTTGGCCGAACCACTATAAATATTGGTGTTGTGGTGCATGCTATGTGGTGATTGATTTTGTATTAGCTTCCGCATCTTGTTTGTTTAATCATCACATGTGACTAGTTTAGTTTAAGAAATTAAAATTGGTGTAAATTGGTCATAGTTGTAGCTCACCCTATTCACCCCCCCCCCCTCTAGGGTTAGGATCCTCGTGGACTTTCACAGACTATTCAATGGGTGAAATTACTTTGCGAGAATCATGGACCGGAAGAAGCAACGTGGGAATTACGAGATCAAGTGCAGATGAAGTATCCACATCTACTACTTGTGGTGAGTTTTATATTTCATTTGGAGGACCAAATGCCCTAAGGGGCGGAGGATGTAAGACCCCGACCCGAGTGAACCCGATTAGTATTAATTAAGTCATGTGTTAGCCTTAAGCGTGATTAGTTAATTTGGCTAAGTTGGGTTTAGAATAGCTTTTGAAATAGTTTTAGGGAATTTTGAGTGCTTTGGTGACTAGTGGGGCCCTTTGAGGGTTCCTTTTATGACTTTGTATTTACTAGGAGGTTTATCGAAGATTCTTGTACTTATTTTTTTAATCCCGTTTCATTTTCCTCGTTTATCCCGACAACTTTTATGTTGATTCCGTCCCCGTTCGAGATCCCGAAACCCGATTTCCTAGCCTAGAGGGCAAAACTGTCTTTTACACTAAATCTGTACCCAAAACTTGATATCCCTGAAACCCGCGAAACATATACTTTTTGGAAACTAGATATTTTGGTGATCATTTTTTCCTTCTTTGTCGAATTCATTCGAGACCCCAAAAGACATGATTTCAGCCCAAAGAGTTTCTTAAGTGGTGGGACCCATTCTCATTACTTATATAAGGAGAACCCATCTTCCATTTCCCTTTTACCGGCACAAGCTTTAACCTAGGGTTTTCTTGCAACTTTTCTCATCTTCTTCTTGCTCTCTTCATCTCCAATCCACACCAAACTTACACCAACATCAAAATGGAGGTTATCATTCTCTTCCTCATCTTAAAGGCTACCTTTTGATACCGTTTGTCGAGAAATCCACCAACCTTGAGATCTTCATTGAGCTTACTCTTGCCATTAGAGTACCTTACGAGTAAGTGATCATCTCCACCTCCTAGATAAGTGTTCTCGTGACCCTATAGAACCTCCATCTCCATTATTGAAAGTTCTCTCCTTCTATTTCAATGTTTGACCCATTCTAGGGTTTGCTTTTTTTTTTTGGGGTTTTATTTGTGCTTGTAGGATTCTTGAGAGAGCTTGTTTAGTAGCTTGATTTCTTGAGTAGAAGACCCAAGGCAAGTGGATGAATTGATGTTTTGAGTTTTGAATGGCTTTCATGAGAAGTATCAATGATTTCATTATTTCTTTCATGCTTTTATTGAGTTGCATTGATTTGAAATAAATGCTCATAATGAATCTTGTTAGCTTGTCTCACCCTTTTAAATGTTAGCATTTATTGGCCTATCATTTAATGCTTTCAAGTGACTTAAATGAATGCTTGTGATTTGGTGGATTTCTCCTCTTTTGTGATTGATTGAGAATGGAAGGAAAGTAAAGGGAGAAATGTAAAAGGAAAGAGTGGAAGTGTTGAATGATGAATTAGAGGAGTCTTGGAGTCATTTTATTGCAAGGATGTAGAGGGGGTGATGTGAAGTTGGTTTAAGGGAAAAAGGAGCTCAAATCTGAACACATTGGGACTTTTCCCGCACCTGGCGGTCAGCCATCGGTCACCTGTCGGCGAGCCGCCTGGCGACCGGCAGCTAACCGCCAGCGGACCAAACCTTCCGCGGTTACTTTTCCAGAGAGCATCTCTCTCCCCCGAACCAGCGGTCAGCCCTACAATTAACAAGCGGCGGCTAACCGCATGCTAACTGAAAGATTATGCGTTTCAGATCTGAATGTAGGGACATCCATGGCTGATTTATGGAACGTCCAAAAGGATCTGAACTGGGCAGCGAAAAACAGCCATAAAAACGCATATAAACTCCATGAAATCATGATCAACATGTGTATAATGAAAGGAGATGAAAGAGGACTAATACCTTGATGATATGAAGGCCTCAAATCTCTGAAACTAAAGCTCCAAAGGTCTGATCTCAGCCTGCAGTCAGCAATGCAAGTTGCAGGAATTTTCTGCAGTAGCTTTTGCTTTGATCTTCTCTTCTATTCCACAACCCAATCTGATTGGCTTTGATTGTGGGATCAAACTATGGATTCCTAGATGGGTTTTCTGAAATATAATTTGTGGAAAAAAACCAGGACCTAATCTCCTCTCTTCAATGAATGAAGAAGAAGAGAGCCAGGGACGTGTGTCTCTTCTTTTTCTTTTGGGCAGCCAATGGGGCTTCTTATTGTTGCACGCCTAGGGTTGTTTTTCACTCCCTCTTGTTACACACCTAGGGTAGAGAGATCTATGTAAAATTTTTATATTCCTTTTTAGTTCTCCCTAATAGGAATGACCATCCCATAAATTAGCAATCAACTACCTTAGGGGTGCAACACTTCCTAATTATAGATACTAAAATTTAGTAAACTTTAATCATAGGATTTCTTACCCAATGATGAATTCCACCTTCCAAGTAAAGATACCTAGTCAAAGTTGGAAACCTTACACAAGGGGCTCCTATTATGGCTGGCCCACAAGATAGATAAACGCACCATGGCCCACAAGTAAATAATTAAGCTAGAGTTAAATTCATGTATGCCATCAAAGTCCTATTTGAATTTAAACTAAAAAATATTTTTCCACAAAAATTAATTCAACCTCATTTCATCTAATTAAATTAGGAAACCATGCCAATATAGGAAAATGGCTAGAAGAGGGACCAAAAGACATATTTGCCCTTGGCTCCCAAAATGACCAAAATGTCCATGCTAACCCCATAGCAACATTTAAGATCATTTTAACCCTAACTCATTCCATTAAAGAGTTATGGTTGCACTCCAGGGACAAATATTAGATATGAAATAACCTCGTCAGGTAATGACATTCGTCTTCGACCTACTAAGTGAAATGACCAAAATGCCCCTCTATGTAACATCCATAATCAAGTCAGGTTATCCGATGTACTATCAACCTTCTTGATTATATCTCTTAGAACTTCATATCCTTGACTTAATCATCATGCGGATATCATTCTCTTGGTCTAGGGAGCGACCCATAAGTTCAATATCCATATGGAACATCCATATACTAAGATCTTAGATTTTGATGATTAATCGGATAATTCTAAGGGGACGAATACTCCATCACAAGATGGCATAGATTCTATATTGCATCTGCACGTCCCAACTAATCAAGCTCGAGTACCCAAAACACAGAGTTGTCGACCCATGAACAGGATCTCACCCATAGTGAATTAAAGTACAAGAACTCGACTTCGTCAGTTCATCCACATATGCTCAAGATTAAGAGTACTGGTCACTCAGTAGCATAAGGTGACTTGATCTCTCTCAGTGATAGTACTATTTTAGAGATCATACCTACAAATGGTCCTGTTCAATGCATGACACATGCACTAATGAGATAAATCCGGAAAAGCCTCCCGTGACTAAGGTAAGTCACCCTGAATATGGGAGAGCATCTCATTATAACTTATACCAAGATGAAGTGCCCAACTCCATCTCTCAGTTATGAACCAGTTTATTATTTCAAGTGTCATGACTCAGACCTATCTGTGTGTAGCCACTACACACCCAAGTCATTTACTAGAAACAATGGACCTTATACAAACATACATATATACAAGCAGTAAGAGAAAAGAATAATTCTAATAAATAACCAGTAAATATCCAGTAACAGAGATGTGAATGCTGTCAGTGGGCTTTAGGGCATACACAAAACCCAACAAACTCCCACTAGCACTAAAGATCACTACTTCCTAACCCAACTCCCATAGACTCAACATGAGAACTGAACACTTTCTCAGTAAGAGTCTTAGTAAAAGGGTCAGCTAAGTTATTGGCAGAGGCAATCTGCTCCACCACTATTTCTCCTTCTTGGATGAACTCCCGAATCAAGTGGTACTTTCTCTTAATGTGTTTGCCTTTCCTGTGATTCCTTGGCTCTTTGCTTTGTGCTACAGTACATGACAATCGGTTTCTGTATGGTAGGAACAACTCCCAATTGCAGTAGGAATTTTCTGAGCCATACAGCTTCCTTTCCTGCTTCCGCTGCCGCCACATACTCTGCCTCCATGGTAGAATCAGCAGTACAATCTTGCTTGACACTTCTCCATGATATAGCTCCTCCTGACAGAGTAAAAACGTATCCTGAGGTAGACTTGCTGGCATCTCTATCAGACTGGAAATCAGAGTCTGTATACGCCAGAGGCGTCAGATCATCTGCTCGATAGGTTAGCATATAATCTTTCGTTCTCCGAAGGTCCTTGAATATATGCTTAACAGCTGTCCAATGCACAGGTCCAAGGTTTGACTGATATCTGCTAACCATGCCAACAACAAAGCAAATATCGGGTCTCGTACATAACATTGCATACATGAGGCTTCCAACAGCGGATGCATATGGAACTTTCCTCATGTTTTCTATCTCCTCAGGTGTCTTAGGACATTGATCTCAAGATAGCGGTACTCCATGTCTAGAGGGTAATAAACCCTTCTTGGAGTCATGCATGTTAAACTTGACCAAAATCTTCTCAATATATGAAGATTGAGATAAGGCTAGTATCTTATTTTTGCGATCTTGCAAAAGCTTGATCCCTAAAACATAGCTCGCCTCACCCAAATCCTTCATCTGAAATTGAGATGATAACCAAACCTTAGTGGATGACAACATACCTACATCATTTCCAATGAGCAATATGTCATCCACATATAGAACCAAAAATGCAACTGCGTTTCCATTTCCTTTCTTATACACACATGGTTCATCAACGTTTTGATCAAAGCCAAAAGATTTGACTGCCTGATTAAACTTGATGTTCCATGCTCTAGATGCTTGCTTAAGTCCATAAATGGACTTTTTAAGCTTACAAACCATGTTATCTTGGCCACTGGCAATGAAACCCTCTGGTTGCATCATATAAATGCATTCGTTAAGACTTTCGTTAAGAAAAGTTTTCTTGACGTCCATCTGCCATATCTCGTAGTCATAATGACATGCGATGGCTAAGAGAATCCTTATGGACTTGAGAATGGCCACTGGCGAGAAGGTTTCCTCATAATCGATACCCTCTTTCTGAGTATATCCTTTCGCCACCAGTCTCGCTTTGAAGGTCTCAACCTTCCCATCCATTCCTCTCTTCCTCTTGTAGATCCACTTGCACCCTATGGGTTTAATTCCTTCAGGTGCATCTACAAGATCCCAGACCTGATTGGAATACAAAGAATCCAATTCAGACTTCATTGATTGCTGCCACATGTCAGCATCCGTATCCGTTACAGCTTCATCGTAACTAGCAAGATCCTCAACCAGATCCTCGGAGTCTGTCTTAAAAGACACTCCTAGATATCTGTCTGGCTGTCTAGGAATTCTCCCACTACGACGAGGCTCCGGAGTGTTAAAAGGAATATCCTGTTCATCTACCGACTTAGGTTCTGGTACAGGTGTTGCAGGAGATCCCGGAAGAATCTCCTCAAGTGTTTCTTTAGAACTTAGCTCTTGCTGCATCATGCAATCATCCTCCAAGTATCTAGCATGAGTGCTGATAAGTACTTTCTGCTCCTTTGGATGATAAAAGATGCCACCTCTTGTTCCCTTAGGATACCCAATGAAGTAGCACATTTCTGATCTTGGTTCCAGCTTAGTAGCTTTATCATTCAGTACATAGGCTGGACAACCCCAAATGTGGATATGTCTTAAACTGGGTTTTCGACTTGTCCATATTTCTTGCGGTGTCCTAGGCACTGATTTAGAAGGGACTAGATTCAAAACGTATGCTGCTGCTTCTAGGGCATATCCCCAAAAAAATATGGGTAGGGTTGCATGACTCATCATGGACCTTACCATATCTAGAAGGGTACGATTTCTTCTCTTTGCTACACCATTTTGCTGGGGTGTACCCGGTGCAGTCAACTGAGACACAATCCCATGTTGTGTGAGGTACTCTTTGAACTCACCCAGGAGGTACTCGCCACCTCGATCAGATCGAAGGGCTTTGATATGTTTACCTAATTATAGCTCCGCCTCAGCCTTAAATTGGTTGAATTTATCAATGGACTCAGACTTGCGTCGCATTAAATACACATATCCATACCTAGAGTAATCATCAGTAAAGGTGATGAAATACTCATAACCTCCTCGAGCTGGTTTGCCCACACACATCAGTGTGAACCAATTCTAACAATTCCTTCGACCTCAGTCCCTTTGAAGAGAACGACCTTTTGGTCATCTTTCCTTTGAGACAAGATTCGCACTGAGGCAATGGTTCACGATCTAATGAACTCAAGGGCCCATCCTCTACCAACCTCTGAATCCGTTTTAGGTTAATATGACCCAAACGCAAGTGCCAAAGATAAGTGTCATTGGTTGAAGATACCTTCCTCTTAAGGGAAGTTGAGCTTTCTAGTTGTATATTATGTAGTGTAGGAGCAATAGGATATATATAAAATAAGTTGTTATGCATTCTACCGGAACATATAACGTTTCCATCTCTACTGATATCAACACCAAAATGGAAAGAAACTGAATAATTAAATTCAATAAGACTGGAAACTGAAATTAAATTCTTCCTCATGTCCGGAACATAGAGAACATTATTTAAAACCAATATCCTATTGTTTAAGAAATGTAAAGTAACATCTCCCACTGCATCTGCCCAAACTTTGGTTCCAGTTCCAACTCTGAGGGCTAACTCTCCTTTCTTAAGCTTCTGCATTGTCTGAAACCCCTGCAATGAGTTACAGATATGATTAGTGGCTCCAGAGTCTACTATCCATGAATCAGTAGAATCAACCACAAAACAGGTTTCAATGTAGTAGGAAAGAGATATACCTTTCTTAGCAGAGGCCAAGAACATGGGACAATCTTCCATCCAATGACCTTTAAGGCCGCACTTGAAGCATTTCCCTTTGGGCTTCTCACCTGTACCCTTGTCCTTCTTCTTACGAGCATTGCCCTTTTTCTGTCCCTTTCCCTTATCCTGCTTCTTCTTGAATTTCTTCCCTTTCGGGTTCAATTTAGAGGAAGACTGGAAAAAGTGAGCTTGGGCTTTGGGCTTCATGATAGCCTCTGCCGCCTGGAGTTCTTTCATTAACTCTGGTAAAGTCATGTCCATCTTGCTCATACTGAAATTGAGCTTGAACTGGTTGAAAGAGTCCGGCAGAGTTTCGAGAATCATATCAGTCTGACTCTCTGCATCAATCTCAGCCCCTAGGATCTCAGCCACATTGTAGCAATCCATCATCTTGAGTATTCATGATTGTCCTTATACAAGCTTGCCTAGCTGGCCTGCTTTTGTCTGCGAACATCTCAGACAAGGACAACATGATGTCAGAAGCTGTGTCCATATGCTCGTGTTGTGTTTGCAACACGTTGGACATGGAAGCAAGCATGTAGCATTTAGCCATGCTATTCGCTTTCTTCCATTTCTTTTCAGCCTCTTGCTGGTCATCTGTAGAATTATCATTAATCGCAGGACAGGGTTCTGTCAAGACATACTTGTACTCCTCTGCAGTAAGTACAATGTCAAGATTCCTTTTCCAGTCCACGTAGTTCGGACCAGTAAGTTTGTTCTCACGTAAAATACTCATCAACGGGCTAAAAGAACCCCCTGTCATCTCTCTGGATATAAAAAGGTTTATTATTAGACGGGCAGTATATATGTAACATGTATATGGTGCTTGTAATAGAAGGAAAAACATGCACTGCTAACTTTTTACATTATTAACCCTTATCATAATGTATCAGTGTCTCAACCTCCTCATAGACCCTCCATCGAAGGGATGGCCGAGTCTATAGTCACGTTGAGTAAAGCCTCGCTTATTTGGATTAACATTATCTGGATTTAGCATATCCAGTGATAGTCCAATCACTGATTGGTTTAGCCTCATATGACAAATAACACTAACTCCTAGGGAGAGGTTATTACCGTCTTGTGTCAAGTGTGTTACCATCTCTTATGAAATTTCCCATAATGTCTATGACTTGAGTCCTTCGATGGAAGTGACTTTAATCAAATCTTGAAGTGAACTTTAGTAAAAAGCTCCACCGAAGGGATGGCCGCTCCTACCAACACTTCATCGACATTCTATAGAAGTGATCTTTAGTAAAGAACTCCACCGAAGGGTTGGCCGCTCCCACTAACACCTCATTATGAATATTCACATAAGTTCACCTACTAACCCCTTGAAGCGATCTTTAGTAAAGAACTCCACCGAAAGGGTGGCCGCTCCCACTAACATTTCATTGAGAAAGCAGGAACCGAAAATGGAAGGCCGTGGGGTTTTTCCAAACCCCTCTCCCACTTGATTATTTATCACTAGGGTTTTAAAACACTTTTGACCTTCACATCATTACTCAAATCCTGTTTGAATCTAGCAAGCTTAGTTAACAATTTTCATGACTCAATTGCTTAAGTCATCTTAAAAATAAATAACCTTTGCTTTAAAACATATTGAGTAAAGATCCTGGGACCTGTGGGTTATGGGCCCACTAAGGTAGCAACGTATTAGATTTTAGTTTGGCCTCTATTGGAAAACAAGGGTACCAAGAAAAACTAAACCCTAACCAATTTTAAATCTTAGACAAAGAAGGGTGCTGGTCTAAGTTCCATTTAAAAACAATCAGCCAAACAAATCTGATCTAATATAGAAAGAACTCAATTTTAAAAACCTAGTGGTGGCCATGTTACTAGGTGATAAACATAGCAATTATAGCAATTATATAAAGCAATAAAAATAATGCAATCCTTGATGGCTCCCTGCTCTTAGGACTTCAAATCCTTATCGAACTAGCACATCAAAATTAGATCTCTTCTTGCACCAAGAAGCCTTGTCTCCTCTATCACCAAGGATCCCCTTAACTTGCAACCATGCAATCTTTGAAGCTTTCTTCTCTTGCTTGATGATATAAAAATAAATTTACATACAAGCAAACCATGAAAAACAAAACCAAAAATTATATTGGAAGTCCCTATGCTTTTCAAGAAAGCTACATCAAATCTAGTTGGAAAAATAAATTAAAATTACAATTTCCAATTAATAAAAACACATCCAAATCCATACAACATTCATACGAACCATCAAGGATGCATATATGGCTGCATACAAAGAGGTTAGTGCATTCAAAGTGCAGTGTACAGCACTATACAGTATCCTGGAAAAATTCTGCACGCCAAACATGCACTAAACAGTATCCTGGAAAAATTCCAGCAACCTGGAAAAATTCCTGCACACCTATCATGCACTAAACAGTATCCTGGAAAAATTCCAGCAACCTGGAAAAATTCCTGCACACCTATCATGCACTAAACAGTATCTTAAAGGGTGCCACCATGCCCTTAATTAAGTTAGGATTAATATAAACACATCATGGGGTGATGATTTCACATGGAGAGTCTCTGATACCATTGAAAGATTATGTGTTTCAGATCTGAATGTAGGGACATCCATGGCTGATTTATGGAACGTCCAAAAGGATCTGAACTGGGCAGCGAAAAACAGCCATAAAAACGCATATAAACTCCATGAAATCATGATCAACATGTGTATAATGAAAGGAGATGAAAGAGGACTAATACCTTGATGATATGAAGGCCTCAAATCTCTGAAACTAAAGCTCCAAAGGTCTGATCTCAGCCTGTAGTCAGCAATGCAAGTTGCAGGAATTTTCTGCAGTAGCTTTTGCTTTGATCTTCTCTTCTATTCCACAACCCAATCTGATTGGCTTTGATTGTGGGATCAAACTATGGATTCCTAGATGGGTTTTCTGAAATATAATTTGTGGAAAAAAACCAGGACCTAATCTCCTCTCTTCAATGAATGAAGAAGAAGAGAGCCATGGACGTGTGTCTCTTCTTTTTCTTTTGGGCAGCCAATGGGGCTTCTTATTGTTGCACGCCTAGGGTTGTTTTTCACTCCCTCTTGTTACACACCTAGGGTAGAGAGATCTATGTAAAATTTTTATATTCCTTTTTAGTTCTCCCTAATAGGAATGACCATCCCATAAATTAGCAATCAACTACCTTAGGGGTGCAACACTTCCTAATTATAGATACTAAAATTTAGTAAACTTTAATCATAGGATTTCTTACCCAATGATGAATTCCACCTTCCAAGTAAAGATACCTAGTCAAAGTTGGAAACCTCACACAAGGGGCTCCCATTATGGCTGGCCCACAAGATAGATAAACGCACCATGGCCCACAAGTAAATAATTAAGCTAGAGTTAAATTCATGTATGCCATCAAAGGCCTACTTGAATTTAAACTAAAAATTGTTTTTCCACAAAAATTAATTCAACCTCATTTCATCTAATTAAATTAGGAAACCATGCAAATATAGGAAAATGGCTAGAAGAGGGACCAAAAGACATATTTGCCCTTGGCTCCCAAAATGACCAAAATGTCCATGCTAACCCCATAGCAACATTTAAGATCATTTTAACCCTAACTCATTCCACTAAAGAGTTATGGTTGCACTCCAGGGACAAATATTAAATATGAAATAACCTCGTCAGGTAATGACATTCTTCTTCGACCTACTAAGTGAAATGACCAAAATGCCCCTCTATGTAACATCCATAATCAAGTCAGGTTATCCGATGTACTATCAACCTTCTTGATTATATCTCAACCTTAGAACTTCATATCCTTGACTTAATCATCATGCGGATATCATTCTCTTGGTCCAGGGAGCGACCCACAAGTTCAATATCCATATGGAACATCCATATACTAAGATCTTAGATTTTGATGATTAATCGGATAATTCTAAGGGGACGAATACTCCATCACAAGATGGCATAGATTCTATATTGCATCTGCACGTCCCAACTAATCAAGCTCGAGTACCCAAAACACAGAGTTGTCGACCCATGAACAGGATCTCACCCATAGTGAATTAAAGTACAAGAACTCGACTTCGTCAGTTCATCCACATATGCTCAAGATTAAGAGTACTGGTCACTCAGTAGCATAAGGTGACTTGATCTCTCTCAGTGATAGTACTATTTTAGAGATCATACCTATAAATGGTCCTGTTCAATGCATGACACATGCACTAATGAGATAAATCCGGAAAAGCCTCCCGTGACTAAGGTAAGTCACCCTGAATATAGGAGAGCATCTCACTATAACTTATACCAAGATGAAGTGCTCAACTCCATCTCTCAGTTATGAACCAGTTTATTATTTCAAGTGTCTATGACTCAGACCTATCTGTGTGTAGCCACTACTCACCCAAGTCATTTACTAGAAACAATGGACCTTACACAAACATACATATATACATGCAGTAAGAGAAAAGAATAATTCTAATAAATAGCCAGTAAATATCCAGTAACAGAGATGTGAATGCAGTCAGTGGGCTTTAGGGCATACACAAAACCCAACACTAACTGCACCGTGGCGGTTACTTTTCCAATAAGCTGCAATTTGCAGCCTAGCCGCAGTCAGCCAGCGGCTAGCCTCCTAACCCAGCTGCGGCTAACCGCCAAGTGACCGAAATTGCCCAGAAATTTAGAAATAGAGAGAAATGAAGAGGATTTCCGTCCCAATCATTTGTTCAACCTTTTTTAGAATGATGTGGAATCCGTTTGAGAAAGGAACCATATCACAAAGACTCATTTGAAGTTTTAAAAACCTCAAAGTGTATAAGGACCCCGAAATGTCCCCAAACTCAAGGAGTACCAAGTTTTATTAATATTGACTTACGGGATCCTTATTCACCTTGAACTAGTCTTGAACCCCGATACTAGTCTTGAGATTTCAAAAGTTCTATAGTATTTCATTATATCCGAATTTACACTACTTGACTTGTTATTCCCGAAAATATTGAAAGTATACTTGTAATAATTGTTAGCCCCGAAATGTATTGCCCGACATGAAATTGTTGGAAGAAGGTGGGTCTCGTGGATATGTTTTTAAAACTTTTTGACCCAATTAACTCAGGGATCAACTATCCAGAAGGCTATAACCCAATCAAGGATGCAATCCCTCCTTCTCATCTATCATGTACATCAATATAACCTATCTAGAAGATAGCATTCAGCAACTACTTGCAACGAAATAATCTATAACAAGTAGAGAAGCAGATTATACCTTTGGAGCCCAGTAGTGCTCTAATGGAGCAGAAGACAATTAACATGATCAAGAACTCTTCTTGAAGCAATTAGAGATCTCCAAGACCTTGTTGTCTTCCACGCAATGACCCTCTATCAGATCTCTTTTCTCAAGAAGATGTGTGGGATCTCCAAGAGAAAACCCTACTAGAAACTCTATGAAACTAGAAGAGAGAAGAGGAGAATTCGTGCAACACTTGTACAAAGCAAAAGGGCTGGGCGTGGATCCTCTATGTTGGACGTCCAAGAGGGGATGGTTCCCTATTTATAGCCCTCATCACTCCTATTTTAACTCTCTTACTAATTTGTATTAGAAGTCACACTTCCATACAAATTAGTAGCTTACTATTACCACAATTAGAAGTCTCATTTCAAATAGAAATAGTAAGTTTCTAATTCCTTCCTATTAGAGTTCAAATAAGAATAGAATCTTTCTAATAACTTGGGTTAGAGTGAGGACCACTAGGGATTCCTTAGAAAGCTGACCCCAACTGGGACACGCGACCCCACATCTCATGTGCAATCCGAGCCCACAGATAATTGCAAATAACACCATTATATAAATGCAATTGCACTCCAATCTTAGGAATAAATTACAATGGAGACCCTAAACTTTCCAATTACCACAAGTAGGCCCCTCTATCATTATCCATGGATCAATTGGAATAAATCTGTCCCATCCAATCTTAGATCCACATCTTATTATCCTTGAGCCCCAATTAATCACAATGATCATCAGTACCATCCAATTAACTCTTAATCGAGATGGGTGCGCACTTACTAATGATAAATCCAGTAACTAGCACAAGAGGATAATATAGATAGATTCCATCTTGATCATTATATGTTCCCACAATCCTACTACCATATACCCAAGACACCGAGGTGTTGACCTACAGTTGGCGTCAATCATTGGTAACTCAAAGCAAATGAATAGATAGAAACTTGAGTTCATCAATTTCTCTGGATTGAAAGCCTATTGCTAGGGAATTATGAGAGCAGTCCTTAAATCAAGACCATATTTCATAAGGTGCTTCTCATGGTCTTTCAATAGATCTAATCTACCAGCACTATGATCCAGAATCTTATATTCTGATGATCGACACAAATCACACTATCTCATAGTGATCAAAGTGCTGCAACCTTATCAGATGAGATGCCCAGTCTCATCACTGGTTGTGAAGATATTTTAAGTATAAGATTTGTGACACACGTCCCCTATATGTGGATCTCATCCATATACATATATCACATCTAATATACTAATGGCACCCGGTTCATCTCATGAACCATTATGTCATATGTATTGGCCATGTGCATTAAGTAATAAACATCATTCATCTCATGAAAGGAAAGCACGATTTTATTGATAGATAAAGAAATTAATCAATTTATTACATCAAATGATGGATTGAGACCACACAATCTAACAGAAATGACATATGTGCCTTTGAGCACCTCATCTCGCTCGATTAATTAATTGTACTTGATTTACTTGGATACGTTTCGATTTGTTATTCGACCTATGAGTCGGCACCACTAAGCTTGGATAACCTTGTCAGTCTGATCCACTGATTTGGAGATCCCCCTCTTGTCCCGCTAGTTGCAGTTTGGATCCCGCTACCCGGTTATTACCGTGGTCCTGTCCCGATGCCGCAGATTGCTACTGTGGTTCCCGATGCCCGGCTCGCTACCGTGGTCATGTATAGTATATGTATATATATTTATAAGATCCACTGTTTCTCCTCACCTCGAGTGACTGAGATCAGTGCCTAGTTATTGTCTGTCACTTTAGTGATAGAGGACTTAGCTTCGTGTGGTTGTCATCTTGCTTGTTTCCCGTTTCCTTGGTTACCTATACATGTTTTACAATGCATACTTGTATCTGAATAAATGTTTTATCTCGTTTATAGAAATTGTTATTTAAACAGGTTTAAATTCTTTTGAAGGTAAATTCATTTATTATTATTTGGTAATTGTATTTTACCCATGTGCCAAACCGTTGTGTTTGACCCACTCTTTGGTACTCAGGTCCCGTTGCCGGTTACCTTAAGGAGGAGCCAGAGGATGCGGTCAGTGAACCGCAGGGCCTAGTTGAGTTGCATGCTGATGATGTCATTTAGACAATGGGTTGCTACGAGAGACGTAACATTTTGGGAAACTGTTTAACCATTCTTTTGGGGATTGGCATTTTCTTTATATTGGCCTTTGTTGGCCTCTATTTTTGAGAATGTAATTAAACGATCTTTTGTATAAACTGTAACTTACTTTTGGGAAAATGCTAATGATCATTGCTCATTCTGATACAGTATTATACTTGTGTTATCGTCTTTATGACTAGAGATGGTTTGAATATTTGATTTGCTACACGCTTCCGCACTTAATAAAAATGTTCATATATGGTTGAGATATCCTCACCGCGGACACCTGTGGGAAATTAAATAAATGTGACAGTTCACTTACACTACAATTACCATCCCGATCCCGGATTCCCAGTCCGGGTTCGCGATAGACTGGTATCAGAGCGAGACATGTTTCAAACAATTAAAAGAAACTAGAAATCCTAAGGACTTAGCGAGGATTTGCTAAACTCTTCGTTAGCTAGTATCGTGTGAGCAGTGTGTGACCCATTTACTTGATTATTATGTGCTAACAACTTGTTTTGCAGCATCATGCCACCTCGTAAACGACCGATAAACGGCAATCCCTCCACAAGTAACAGTGATCATACAGGACCAGTTGAGGAAGATATGGTCGATAACACCATGCAGAACCAATTCCAACAGATCGTGCAAACAATGCTTGACCAACAAAGTTAGGCAAATGAAAATCAAACTAGGTTACAAGAATAGGTGCTTAGGAAAGATGAAGATCATGCCAGGGAGTTGGGAGAGATACAGAGACAATTGCTAGAGGTATTACAGAGAAGGCCCAAACCAGTCCAACCTGGATACTCTTATCCATTGTGGCTCATCTCGATTACGAGATTTGACAAATGGATGTCAAGATGGCGTTTCTCAACGGCCATCTTGAGGAAGACATCTATATGGTGCAGCCAGACGGTTTTGTAGCTAAAAACTAAGAGCAAAAGGTTTGCAAACTGCAGAAGTCTATTTATGGACTGTGTTAGTTTTATGGTCTCAATACCAAGGGTATATGATCTAATAAATTGATTAATTTCTTTATTTATCAATACAATTCATGTTTTTCCTTTCATGAGATGAGTGGTGTTCTATATACTTGCACATAACCAATACAAAAGACATAATGGCTCATGAGATGAACTGGAGTCCATGAGTATACTAGATGTAATACATGTGTATGGATGAGATCCACATACAGGAGACATGTATTGCAAATCTTATACTCAAATATCTTCACAACCAGTGATGAGATTGGACATCTCATCTGACAAGGTTGCAGCACCTTGATCACTATGAGATAGTGTGATTTGTCTCGATCATCGGAATGTAAGATTCCGGATCATGGTGCTGGTACATTGGATGTATTGAAGGACCATGAGAAGTACCTTATATACACTGTCTTTATTTTAAGGTTTGATCTCATAATTCCCTAGCAATAGGCTCATAATCCTGAGACATTAATGAACTCAAGTTTCTATCTATGCATTTGCTTTGAGTCACCATTGAGTGAGGCCAATTGTAGGTCAACACCTCGGTGATTTGGGTATGTGGTAGTAGAGCTGTGGGAACATTCAATGGTCAAGATGGAATCTATCTTTAATATCCCCTTGTGCCAATTAATGGATTTATCATTGGTAAGTGCGCACCCATTCCGATTAAGAGTTAATTGGATCGGTACCAAATGATCACTATAATTAATTGAGACTCAAGGATAATAAGATATGAATCTAATTTGGTGGACATGTCCATTTGATCCATGGATATAGATGGAGGGGCCTACTTGTGGTACTGAGGAAGTTTAGGGTCTTCATTGTAATATATTCCTAAGACTGGAGTGCAATTGCATTTATATAGTGGAGTTATTTGTAATTAACTGTGGGCCCGGATTGCACATGAGATGTGGGGTCGCGTGTCCCAGTTGGAGCCAACTTTCTAAGGAATCCCTAGTGGTCCCCACGCTAGCCCAAGTTATTAGAAAGATACTAATTCTACTTGAACTCTAAAACGAAAGGTTACTATTTCTATTTGAAGTAGGACTTCTAATAGTGGTAATGGTAAGCTACTAATTATTAATGGAAGTAGGACTTCTATTTTAATTAGATTGGAGAAAGCTACTGATTGTTATGGAAGTGAGACTTCTATGGCAACTAGCAAGGGAGATGTTTACTATTTTGTAATGGGAGTTAAACTTCTATTTCAAATAGGATAAGAGGAGGGTTGGAGGGCTATAAAAGAAGGGATAAACTCCTCATGGTCGTGTACTTTACATAGAGCAAGAACAACCCCTTTGTGCAAGTGTTGCACAAGTCCTCTTCCTCTCTAAGTTTCCCTCTTCTAGTTTCCTTTAGGGTTTTTCTCTTGGAGATTCCACCATCTTCTTGAGAAAAGAGAATCTGATACGGGTCATAGCGTGGAAGATCAAAAGGTGTTAGAGATTCTAGTTTGATTAGTGAAGGCGTTCATCATCAAAGAAAGAATTCAACTTCTCCATTAGAGCACTACAAAGCTTCAAAGGTATAATCTACATCCTTGTATGTTGTAGATTTCGTGGTTGCATGTTTAGATGCTATTTTCTATCTTCTAGATAGGTTATGTTGCTGTACATGGTTTATGAGATTGAGGGATTGCATCCTGGATTGGGTTTGTTGCCTTCTAGATAGTTGATCCCTGCATCAAGTGGGTCAAAAGTTTTGAAACCTATCTGAAAGGCCCACCTATTTTCCAACAGACTGAAGCATGCATCCTGAAGCCGGAACATCCGTTTTGACCAGGCAAACAAGTCATTTGGTTTTTGTCAAACTCTGGATGAGTCATGTGTGTACACGAAAAGTGAAGGCGATAGGGTAGTCTTTCTGATTTTATATGTCGATGACATCCTACTCCTTGGGAAAGACGTGGGAACGTTATCAACGGTAAAAGTTTGGTTAGCTAAGACTTTTGATATGAAGGACTTGGGACAAGCTAGCTACATCCTAGGGATCAAACTCTATCGAGACCGGAAAAATAGGATGATTGGCTTATCCCAAGCTGCATATATAGATAAAGTACTGGTACGATTTGCTATGTAAGACTCCAAGAAGGGCAGTACACCTTTCAAGCATGGAGTACACCTTTCCAAGGATCAGTGTCCTAAGACACCTGAGGAAAAGGAGCAGATGAGGTCGATACCATATGCTTCGGCTGTTGGTAGCCTCATGTATGCTATGCTATGTACTAGACCGGATATCTGTCATACAGTGGGCCTAGTCAGCAGAAATCAGTCTAACCCAGGACCTGAACATTGAACTGCTGTAAAATGTATTCTCAAATACTTGAGAAGGACTAGAGATTACGTGTTAATTTATGACAGTGATGAGCTGATTCGAATTGGATAAACAGATTCCGACTTCATGTCAGATAAGGATTCCAGAAAATCCACCTCTGGTTATATATTTATGCTTGGTGGCAGAGCTGTCAGCTGGAGGAGTATAAAACAGGAATGTACCGTTGATTCCACCTCAAAGGCTAAATATGTAGCGTCCTGTGAAGCAGCTAAGGAAGCAGTATGGCTCAAGAGATTCCTTATGGAACTTGGGGTAGTACCTTTGGCACGACAGCCGCTCACAGTTTACTGTGACAGCAGTGGGGCAGTCGCTCAGTCCAAGGAGCTCAGAAGCCATAAAAACCGAAAGATGTACAGAGGAAATATCATTTAGTCAGAGAGATTGTGCAGAGAGGTGATATTGCTATTACCAAGATAGCCTCTGCAGACAATCTGGTAGATCCCATCACTAAGCCTTTGACTATCAAAGTCTTTGAGCAACATGTAGACGGGATGGGCATGAGATGCAACCCTGACTGGCATTGAGCCCAAGTGGGAGATTGTTAAGTTTTGTGGTCTCAATCCATCAGTTGGAGTAATAAATTGATTAATTTCTTTATTTATGAATAAAATCATGCTTTCCGTTCATGAGATGAATGATGTTTTATTACTTAATGCACATAACCAATACATATGACATCATGATGGTTCATGAGATGAACCGAGTCCCATTAGTATATTAGATGTGATATATGTATATGGATGAGATCCACATACAGGAGACTTGTGTCACAAATCTTATACTTAAAAGTATCTTCACAACCAGTGATAAGACTGGGCATCTCATCTGATAAGGTTGCAGTACTTTGATCACTATGAGATAGTGTGATTTGTGTCGATCATCAGAATGTAAGATTCTGGATCATAGTGCTGGTAGATTAGATGTATAGAAGGACCATGAGAAGCACCTTGTGAAATACTGTCTCGATTTAAGGACTGCTCTCATAATTTCCTAGCAATAGGCTTTCAATCCAGAGAAATTGATGAACTCAAGTTTCTATCTATTCATTTACTTTGTGTTACCAACGAGTGAGGCCAACTGTAGGTCAACACCTCGGTGTCTTGGGTATATGGTAGTAGGACTGTGAGAACATATAATGATCAAGATGGAATCTATCTATATTATCCTCTTGTGCCAGTTAATGGATTTATCATTAGTAAGTGCGCACCCATCTCGATTAAGAGTTAATTGGATGGTACTAATGATGATTGTGATTAATTGGGGCTCAAGGATAATAAGATGTGGATCTAAGATTGGATGGGACAGATTTATTCCAATTGATCTATGGATAATAATAGAGGGGCCTACTTGTGGTAATTGGAAAGTTTAGGGTCTCCATTGTAATTTATTCCTAAGACTGGAGTGCAATTGCATTTATATAATGGTGTTATTTGCAATTATCTGTGGGCTCGGATTGCACATGAGTTGTGGGGTCGCGTGTCCCAATTGGAGTCAGCTTTCTAAGGAATCCCTAGTGGTCCTCACTCTAGCCCAAGTTATTAGAAAGATTCTATTCTTACTTGAACTCTAATAGGAAGGAATTAGAAACTTACTATTTCTATTTGAAATGAGACTTCTAATAGTGGTAATAGTAGCATGAGAAGTTACTAATTTGTATGGAAGTGAGACTTCTAATACAATTAGTAAGAGAGAAAGAAAAGGAGTTTTGAGGGCTATATAAAGGGGAAGAATCCCCCTAATTGCTTCAAGGAGAGTTCTTGATCAAGTTGATTGTCTTCTCCTCCATTAAAGCACTACCAGGCTCCAAAGGTGTAATCTACTTCTCTATTTATTGTGGATTGTTTTGGATGCATGTAGTGTCGCGACCCCGGAACGGATCCCGGGCCCGCGACGTGTGTTGCATTGCATTCGGTGTTGTTAATTGCTTTCCCACAGGTTCCCGCGGTGAGGATTCCCAAAGACACGCGGAATCTGGCTCACACGTACAAGTATGCGGAAACGTGTAGCAAAACACATCAAGATGAGCCCAACAAAACATTTGGGTGCCATAACAAATGATCACAAGGCATGGTATCATAGAAAGAAGCTAACAAGCATTCCCATTAATATTCAAGTTATAGAACTAATACAAAAACAAGTTAAGTTTAGTACAACCCATAAGAGACCAATAAAGGTCAATACAATCTCAAAATAGTCAAAAGAAACCCCAAGACTAAGGGTGACGAAACTCGAGAACCAGACCGACATCTAAATGACATCGTCGGGCTGCCACTCTCTCACGGGAGTTGGCTCACAAGCCTCCTCCTGACGCTCCTCCTCAAAGGCAACGTCTCCTGCATCTGGGCACCAATAAACAAGGGTCAAACACGACGGTTTGGCAGGTAATCAATTTAGGCATGAACATGAACAATAACATTTAGAGAAAACATGTGAGCAAATCTTTGGTATGAAGTACTATCAAAGTTGAGATACATTTTCAAGAATACGAGCAAAGCTGAGATACAAAATAAACTAGCATGAGTACATAATATATCATGAATAGTTATCAATCCACAAAGAGCCCATCCTTTCTCTATCATTTATATAATGAAAAGAGCAAGCACGCACGACAAGCACGATATACATAATATAAGCACGACACGATTTCCCACAAAGACGGGAATTCCGGCCGCGGAACCGGACACGCACGATGTGTAATAAATACACGACCAGTCTGCAGACAGTCCACATGTTTAAAGACCCCCAGACAGTGGATCAAACCGAAAGGGCAGTCTAAGCTCAGTTGTGTTTACTTAATTCATGAATGCACAAAACACGCGAAGCACGATCAAACACGTCGAGATAAAAAGGGGGAAATCACTTATCAAAACACGACGAGCACGACTAGCAAAAGGCATAATAATTATGCATAACACGCTTAGGAAGTGATCCCCTTTTTCTTGAAACAAAACTTCAAAACAAACTTATACTTGAAATACAAAACAAGTGCACGTTTGTACTTATAGTACCAAGACGGAAATTCAAATACGAAATCTAACAAGCATGTGCTAAGGCTACAAATTGACCTTTGTGTAATTGAAACTCCAAATGTCAGAATATACAAGAATTGGTGTCCCCGAAGTTGGGTTTCATTTCGAAGTTCCATTTACACAATGTCAAGTTAAAACCCTTAACATAGTCTAGTTTTCAGCCCTCAAGAAATACACAAAATGGAGAGAAATCATCTTCCTGAGTCTGGCAGGTTCGCTCGAGCGAACCTGTCACGTTGATGACACTTCGCTCGAGCGAGACACTTCGCTCGAGCGGACCTTACAAAGCGTAGACAGTTCGCTCGAGCGAACGTTGGCTCGAGCGAATAATAAAATGAGTTCGAACGAACGACTCACTGCCTCGCTCCGTAGGAGACAGTGGCTTGTTCGCTCGAGCGAACCCAGGGTCGCTCGAGCGAACAGGCTGCTGCCTGAGCTCGCTGAGTGCGGAAATCCCCTTTTTCTTGCACATCTTTCACTACATTTTTCTCCTTCTTCTCATCCACCAACCACATATCATCCCTTGAGCCTTCATGCTCACCAAGGGTTCATTTATCATCATCCACACATTTAAATCCAATAAAAACCAAATCATGAAGCATGTAAACAATGTAAGCACAATTTCTAAAATACAATGGAAACCAAAATACAATGCACATGAAGCCTAAAAAGATCACTTGCCTTGACCAAAGCTAAACACTTCTCAAGCACTTCTCCCAAGCTAATCAAGAACTACAAAACCCAAAGAAAACACACAAAACTAACTCAAAATGGAGCAAAGAACCCATTTTAACAAAAAGGGTTTGAACACTTGAAAAACACAATCTTAAGGAGTTAAAAAGACTTTATGGAAACCATGGCTTGAAGCTCTTACCTAGAGAAGGTCAAACAAGAGAGATGGAAGAGAATGGAGAGCTTTCCAAACTTGAAACCTTAAGAAAATTGTATCAATGGAGAGCTTGTAAGGAGATGAAGAAGATGATGACTTTGAAGTTCTTTTTGGAGCTCACTAGCTAGCTCATGCAAGAGGAAATGAAGAGAAAGGGAAAAAGGGTTTTCTTGCCCTAGGTTCAGAAATTGCAGAGATTTGGGAAAGTGAATGAAAGAGAGGAAGAAAGGAGACTTAAGTGATGACTCATGGGCCCATTGGGCTTGAACTTGAAATGGCTAAAACATGACCTTGTGGGCCTCGGATGACTTCGACGAAGAAGGATAAAACGATCGTCGAAATATCTAGTTTCCAAAAAGTATATTTTTGACATGGTTTTGAGATCTCGAAAATTGTGTCCAGATTTGTGCAAGAAAGACAATTTTACCCTCTTTGGGCCAAAACTTGGGTTTTTGGGCTTCAAACATGAATGGGCTTAATACGAAAGTTGTAACACGTCGAAATATCAATCAAATGAAATCAAAATCACAATCACACGGAAATCGATACGATCTTCCCAAGCTCACACGTGCACTCAGGCCATCCTGAGTGTGTCTAACTAATATTAAACGTTCTCAAAATTACCAAAGCTATATCCAAGACTAAAACTAATCACTTCTAACGCAACCATAACTAAACCCACTTAGGACTAAACACATACTAATCACACACTAATCGGATTGGTCTGGGTCGGGGTCTAACATGTAGTTACTGATTTCTATCTTCTAGATATGATATATTGTTGTACATGATTGATGAGAAAGAGGGATTGCATCCTGGATAAGGTTTATGGCCTTCTGGATACTTGATCCCTGAGTCGAGTGGGTCAAAAGTTTTGAAAATCTATCCACGAGGCCCACCTACTTTCAACAGGTTACTTTTCCAGTAAGTTGCAATTTGCAGCCCAGCCGCGGTCAGCCAGCGGCTAGCCTCCTAACCCAGCGGCGGCTAACCGCCAGGTGACCACCAGGTGACCGAAATTGCCCAGAAATTTGGAAATAGAGAGAAATGAAGAGGATTTCTGTCCCAATCGTATGTTCAACCTTTTTGAGAATGATGGGGAATCCGTTTGAGAAAGAAACCATATCACAAAGACTCATTTGAAGTTTCGAAAACCTCAAAGTGTATAAGGACCCCGAAATGTCCCCAAACTCAAGGAGTACCAAGTTTTATTAATATTGACATACGGGATCCCTATTCACCTTGATCTAGTCTTGAATCCCGATACTAGTCCTGAGATTTCAAAAGTTCAATAGTATTTCATTGTTCCCGAATTTACACTACTTGACTTCTTATTCCCGAAAGTATTGAAAGTATACTTGTAATAATTGCTAGCCCCGAAATGTATTGCCCGACATGAAATAACATATGTGCCTTTAAGCACCCTGTCTTGCCTGATTATTTACTTGTACTTGATTTACTTGCACACGTCTCGTTTTGTTATTTGACCTTTAAGTCGGCACCACTAAGCTTGGATAACCTTGTCAGTCTGATCCACTGATTTGGAGATCCCCCTCTTGTCCCGCCAACTGCAGTTTGGATCCCTCTACCCGATTATTACCGTGGTCTTGTCCCGATGCCGCAGATTGCTACTGTGGTTCCCGATGCCCGGCTCGCTACCGTGGTCATGTATAGTATATGTATATGTATTTATAAGATCCACTAATTCTCCTCACCTTGAGTGACTGAGATCAGTGCCTAGTTATTGCTCTGTCACTTTAGTGATATAGGACTTAGCTTTGTGTGGTTGTCATCTTGCCCGTTTCCCGTTTCCTTGGTTACCTATACATGTTTTACAATGCATACTTGTATCTGAATAAATGTTTTATCTCGTTTATAGAAATTTTTATTTAAACAGGTTTAAATGCTTTTGAAGGTAAATTCATTTTTTATTATTTGGCCATTGTATTTTACCCATTTGCCAAACCATCGTGTTTGACCCACTCTTTGGTACTCAGGTCCCGTTGCCGGTTACCTTGAGGAGGAGGCAGAGGATGCGGTCGGTGAACCGCAATGCCTAGTTGAGTGGCATGCTGATGATGTCATTTAGACATTGGGTTGCTATGAGAGACGTAACATTTTGGGAAACTGTTTAACCATTCTTTTGGGGATTGGCATTTTGTTTATACTGGCCTTTGTTGGCTTCTATTTTTGGGAATGTAATTAAACGATCTTTTGTATAAACTTTAACTTACTTTTGGGAAACATGCTAATGATCATTGCTCATTCTGATACAGTATTATACTTGTGTTATCGTCTTTATGACTAGAGATGGTTTGAATATTTGATTTGCTACACGCTTCCACATTTAATAGAAATGTTCATATATGGTTGTGATATCCTCACCGCAGACACCTGTGGGAAATTAAATAAATGTGACAGTTCACTTACACTACAATTACCGTCCTAATATCGGATTCCCTGTTCGAGGTCGCGACAGTTATTCTTGGTTATCTTGTTAGGACTTACATTGTTGCTTAACTCTCGTATTACTCATGCTTTATGCATAGCTTGTACCTTGTTATCTTATAATCATGTACTTTTCTTTATTCTCATTTGGAACTTGTTATGAATAATGTATATTGCTTATCTTCTTGCCAACATGTTGTTGATCCTTTATTCCATGGTGTGCAGAGGACACCTACTACTATTACACCGGATGCTGAGGCAATCAAAGAGGAAACCTCATTTCATCTTTTGGTTTAGATCTTTTGGACTTGTCTATCTTAATATTGTATATCTTTTGTACCACGACCTAGGCTTTTGGGATGGTCCTGATGTTTATAAATTTTATATGTTTTATCTTTTGAAACTTGAATATATATAATGGAATGAAATCCATACTTGCTTTATTATTCCTACAGGTTTAATGTAGTGTTTACGGACAAGTCTCATTGATTAGCTGTTAGTGAGGATCAACCACACTATCCTCACAGCGGACTTCGATCCTTGGGCATTATGGTGAAATTTTTTAATTATCCCTAAAATTCACACTATGGATCCGGTTTAATCTCTAATCGGGATCAGGGTCGTGATAGAAACCCTACCTAAAGACCCAATTACCCTTGTACTTATGCTCATTTCCCATTAAACTAAGAAGGACCCTTTGCTCATTAGCCAAACCCAACCTATATAAACTACACCCATTCCATCCCATATGTATGTTACCTCTCTCAACTCTCATTTCCTCTCTTTACTCCCTTCTTCCCTCATTTCCCTCCAATTCTCTCATCTCCCTTCCAATCTCTCTCTAGAAACCCTAGATCTAGAACCCTAGCTAGAAGAAGAAGACCATCTACTACTACGAGCTACAACTATCATCTCTTCCAAGGTGCTCCCTTATCTTCTATATCTCATCTCTCTCTTCTAATCAATGTACTTTTCATCTTCTAGTTCTATTTCCTTAGATTTCTCTCTTTCTCTCTCTAGATTTCCCTTCCTTTAGCAATTCTCTTGTGGATTTGGGTGTAGGAGTTAGATATCTCTCTAGATCTGTGTTTTGGGCTGGTTTGAGTGTGTGGAAGACCATAGGAGCTTTGGATTACATTTTGGGCTTGGATATCTATTTTCTCTCTCTATCTTCTTGCTATTTTAGATTGAGGCAAGTGCAATATACTCACTTAGCATAGAATGCATGATTTCCTTCAGTTGATTCTATAATTTCTATTCAATTGATGCATTAATGCTTAGATCTATCTTTTGAGCCTATTTTCATGGTTTTTTTTTGCCATTGATGGATGGATTTCATCTCATTTGAAAGATCAATGGCACAAGGATGGATGGTTGGATGTGTATTGAAGTGCTTTTCTTATTTTATGATGTTTCTATGATGAATGGATGAGGTTGGATATGTTTTGGATTGAAGGAGGAGAATTCCATAACTCTGGATTCTGTAACAAGCCAGTGTGCTCGGTCGACCAACCTGTAGGGAGGTCGACCGAAGACACTACACCTTGGGAAAATTCAAGTCCCAGTTATTTTCTAGAGGATTCTCAGTCCTTTGTACTAAGTCAACCGGACCCTGTGCTCTGTCGACCGAGGACACGGGTTTTACAAGACATAACTGAGAGATGGACTTTCTCTCGGAACTTAAAAAAGCAGTGTACTCGTTCGACCGAACACACTGAAAAAGATAGGGTCTAAGAAAAGACCTATGTTCTGTTTGTTACAGGCGAACTTGTGTACCAGGTCGACCGGATGGCCACCATGTCAATCGGGTACATTGGGACTCCCCAGAATACAAGTTAGGTTTCAGTCATACCTTCTGTGTAACAAGTCGACCTGACCCTAGCCAAGTCGACCTGCCACACTGCAAACTGAGATTGTTGATGTGAGTGCCTAAAAGTTAAGGACCCAGATTAGGTTGGTGTAAGACTTGTGATTTACTATTTAAGCTTCTTTGGGGAAGGTAGACCACCTTAGGACCTGAAAGTAAAGGAGAAATAGAGATCAGAGACCTTGGCTGTCGTCAGCCGAAGGCTCTCCGATGCCTGAATTAGTGTTGTCACTGAACAAAGGATGGAGATGAGAGGCAAGTATGCTCTTATGCAAGGTGTTGTGTAACGTGCTATGCAATGTATGATGAATGTGGCATTAGTTTATGAATTCATTAATTCATTAGTCCATATCTCCATACCTCTGAAGGGATTCTTACCCTTGTTTATGTAGAGGTTTCACCTGGCGCTCCCTTAGTAGCGGTAGGTGGAAAAACTACCAGGTTGAATCAAGAGATGACCCCTGGCATTAACGCGGATATGACTGATCAAGGTGACACCTGACCACCATCTGGCGCCAGTCTTGTCTATCAGCACGTTCTGCAACGTCGCTGTAACTTCATAGAAGTACAATGATGGCCTAGTACCTGCCCCTATGGACGGACCGAGCTGAGGATGGTATTGAGGCCATGATTGGATCCATCTTGGCACTATTGTCGACGCGCCTTATACCAAGACCGAGATGAGTCCAGTTGGTACTCTTATCGAGACTAGCTCAAGCTTGGTACAAGCTGACACTGTTTGTCGAGCTGAGATGAGACGCCTAGCTGGTACTGTTACCGAGCTAGATGGATCTTGGCGCTATGATCAGACTAGGATATCGAGATCGGGATGCACTGAGCCGGTACCACTATCGAGGCCAATGTAATCCTACTCTTAGGAAAACACCCCACATAATTACCCCCCCCCCGCTCGCGACTTCTTGGAGTTCTCTAACTTTTAGAGGTCGGGAGCTGAGTACTGTGTTGAGAGGATCTGAGGTATCAACTTTGAAATGCGTCTCAGTGTTTGGCTGGTGACATCTAATCTTTATCATGAAATCTACCCGCCTTTCCGTGTCAATAAATATCACGCCGGCGTTGCTTTGTCTTTCCGAGGCGATAAATATTATGGTAGGTGACGCTTTATCAGCCCGAGGCAATTAATTGATTGCTGATGTTTCGCCTTCTCAAGGAAATAAATGTAGCATCTAAATCTTCGTGCAAGATTAACTGGCAGTGCCACGTGTCTCCATCTGGTTGGTCGTTCAACAAAATCGAAGCGATGCGTGCCTTCAGGATTTGGAACGGGCACCATATCGTCTATAAATAAGGCTCTTTGCTCTGTTGCTTCTTTCACTTTGGCATTTCATCAGAGAAAGCGCTTGCTATAAGAGAGAAGAGGGCCCTGCCGGAGACTCTGCCAGGGCAGCGCTAGAAGTCTCACTTAGGTAGCCGGAGCCTGGAATCTGTCTCTCTATCTATGAGTTTGTTTATCCCTTATCCTTGTCTTTGCATACCACCTTTTTGTGTTAGGGTTTTTTTGCTCTAGGGTTTAGGGCTTTTGTGTTTCTGCCTCCTTTTTCCAGTATCGCCACCCGTAAAAGAATGGGATCTTATAGCAGTTGGACAGAGACCCCTAAGGCTATGGCCTGTTTCAGGGAAATGTATGGGATCCCAGAGGATGTCCCAACGAAATTGGATGACCCGACAGACCTCTGCGAGGGTCGATCCTTCCGGGATGGCTGGATGCCATTCTCGTTAGTTTCAATAATAGAGGGAGGGGTTAGGTTCCCCGTTCACCCTCTGCTCAGGGCCTGCTTGGCGACATGGCACCTCGGCCCATGCCAGCAAATGCCCAATGGCTTCATAGTCGTAATGGGCGTTGCTGAGCTGAACAAGATACTGGGTATAAAACTCGGCGTCATGACATCAAGGGTGTATACGACCTGTGCAAGATCGCCGGGGACGGGTACCGGTATTACCTTCGTGGGAAGCAGAAGATGGAGCCCTTCGTCCATGATCTGGAGGACTCAAATAGGCACACCGGGGACGATCGTTTGCTCGTCTCTGGCAACTGGGAGTTCGGCAAGGACGAGACCAACGCGGAGAAATTGCACAGGATTCCTCGAAACTTCGGGGTTCCTCCAAGTAATTACCGAGCTCAGAGTGTTATCTTTTCCTTCTGTTTGTCTTGCTGAGCTGATGCTATCTTCTGTCGTGCAGAGACCAGCCAGAGGAAGCAGTGAGCTGAGCGTGTCTGCTGGGAGCGGAACGACGGCTGGCTGAGACTCATGCACGAGTATCACGACCACAACGTGTGAGCTGGCTGGTCCTTGCTCGGATATGAGCCGAGGTACCACATGTACATCAAGAGGAAGGAGGTTGTGCTCGCTAACTCGGAGGCTGTCGATTTGGCCCGGCTCGTCAAGAGCTATTCATCTCCCTCCAACTGTGAAGAAGAGATGGGATAGGAGATGGAGAAAATGCAACCTGCTTTGAAGGTGAAAAACCTGGGGGCGAAATTATTTGGGATCGAACTCCCTCTTCCTCAGCGATCTCGGGTGGCGCCGAAGATTCTGTTGTTGCTGCTGGGGAGGATCCTATTGTCCTCGGCACTGCCGCTGTAGCTGTTGCTCCCGCTCCCGGTATTGATGTTGGAACTGCTGGTATTGCTCGATAGCGTTCCGCCGAGACCCAAAGAGAGGGAGGCCAATCTGAGAAGAGGCGGCGGTTTGAGGGCAGCGGCTTGGGAGCTCGGCAACACCGAGCTGAAGGGGCTAAGGAGAAGGCCCCAAAGGAGAGGAGGCACCGGGGCGAGGCCTCTTTGGAAAGAGGCCCTGGCCAGGCCTTGGTCCCTCAGCCCGCGGGGGTGGCCCTCTAGAGGTCGTGTCACGACCCCGGACCGGGTTACCGAGGTCCTAATCCGGGATCGGGACTGATTGTTGTGTGTGTATACATTTTTTCAATTTCCCACAGGTGTCCGCGGTGAGGATATCACAACAACATAAATATTTCTTTTAATGTGGAAGCGTGTAGTAAATCAAATTGATGATTCAAGTCATGTCACAAGATAAAATCATATATATATATATAAACCAAGTATCAAAATGAGCAATGATCATTAGTGCTTTGGCAAAAGAAAAGTTAAAGTTTATACAAAAGATCATTTAGTTACATTCCCCAAAATAGAGGCCAACAAATGCCAATATAAACAAAATACCAATCCCCAAAAGAATGGTTAAACGTTCCCAAAATGTTACGTCTCTCAAAGCAATCAAAAGTCTAAACGACATCATCAGCATGCCACTCAACTAGGCATTGCGGTTCACCGACTGCGTCCTCAAGCTCCGCCTAGGGGTAGACAATGTCCAGACCTGAG
Source organism: Cinnamomum chago (assembly GCA_038049695.1). NCBI lineage: Eukaryota > Viridiplantae > Streptophyta > Magnoliopsida > Laurales > Lauraceae > Cinnamomum > Cinnamomum chago. Next base: position 87,371,353 of record CP142453.1, on the reverse strand, counting down.
TACCAAAGAGTGGGTCAAACACGACGGTTTGGAAAATGGGTGAAGAGACATTATAATATAATAATAAATGAATTTACCTTCAAAAGCATTTAAAACCTGTTTAAATAACAATTTCCATAAAAGAGATAAATCATTTATTCAATTACAAGTATGCGTTGTAAAACATATAAAGGTAACCAAGGAATCGGGAAACGAGCAAGATGGCAACCACACGAAGCTAAGTCCTCTATCACCGAAGTGACAAAGCAATATCAAGGCATTGATCTCAGTCACCCGAGGTGAGGAGAAACAACGAAATATATACATAAAGATATAATATACGGGACATGACCACGGTAGCGAGTCAGGCATCGGGAACCACGGTAGCAATCTGAGGTATCGGGACAAGACCACGGTAATAACTGGATAGCGGGATCCAAACTGCAGCTGGCGGGACAAGAGGGGGATCTCCAAGTCGGTGGATCAGACCAACAGGGTTATCCAAGCTTAGCGGTGCCGACAGATAGGTCAAATGACAAGATTAAAACATATATGAAGTACATCAAGTGCAAGTACATAAAAAAAATGGGACGGGGGTGCTCAAGGCACAACTGTCATTTCATGTTGGGTAATGCATTTCGAGACTAGCAATTAATAGAAGTACAATTTCAATGCTTTCAGGAATAATAAATCATGTAGTATAAATTCCGGGTATAGTGTAATACAATAAGCCATTGAAGTTTCGGGTTCAAGATTTGCTTAAAGTGAATAGGGATCCTGTATGTCTAAATCGGTAGAGACTTGGTACTCCTTGAGTTTGGGGACATTCCGGGGTCCTTATACACTTCGAATTTTCAAAACTTCAAATGAAATCTTCGTGACGTGGTTTCTTTCTCAAACGGTCCCATACATTGCCTAGTAAATCTCCCCGACATAAAGGGGTTCAAAACGAATAGTCCCAAAACGTTTAAACAATTCATCACTGTCCAAAACATAGCCCTTGACCGATAGAGCACATTGCTTGAGCGAACCGGAGAGATCACTTGAGCGAAGCTGCGAGGTGGTCTCTGGAATGGTCATCTGGGAGGGTTCGCTCGAGCGGGAATTGGGTTCGCTCGAGCTAACTCATCCAGTTTGGGTTGGCCCGAGCGAACAATCCGTGCGCTCGAGCTAACCACCTTCTGGAATGAGTTATGGGAGGGTTCGCTCGAGTGACAAAGGGTTCACTCGAGCGAATTGTCCTCTGGAATGGCACGAACCCTTTTTTGGACACTTCGCTCGAGCGAACTGTCCAGAAACTAGTTCCAGTACAGTTTTTCTCTTCTCCTTTTCCTCTTCTTACAATACCCTTTGAGTCTCATTTCTACATCAAAATGGGAGGCTCAAAACTCCCTTCAAACATCATCCAAAACACCATAGAAACATCCATAAACATTCATCAAATCTCCATCTTCTCCACCTCATTCCACCATAAGATAGAGGAAAGGAAACCACCATGCACATAGATTCATTTACAAAAATCAAGACATAAATGAAAGGCTACAAATCACATTTCCATGACAATAAATGAGTTAGCAAAACTCTTTAATGAGCATTTATTTCAAATCAATGCAAACTAATAAACATGAATAAGAATGACAAAACCAACCACATTTCTCATAAAACCATTAAATGCTCAAACTATCATTTCATCCACTTGCCTTAGAGTCTCTAACAAGCAAATTCAAACTCTAATCAAGCTTTCCAAGCCAATGGACCAAGCTACAAGCAAAACCCCCAAAACAAAACCCTAAAAGAGTCAAAACATAGAATGGGGAGGAAAAAGCTTCAATAATAGAGATGGAGATTCCCTTAGGCTAGGAGAACACAATATCAAAAGAGGGGAATGATTACTTACATGAGAGTTCTTCAAAATGGTAGGTTAGTTCCAAAGGAGGTCTTGGAGTAGGCGGTCTCCTCCACAAATGGTATCAATAGAAAACTATGGTGATGAGGAAGAAGATGATGACAAGCATTTCTCCGATGGCAAAGGTTTGGTAGTGGATTGGGACATCGAAGAGCAAGAAGAAAAGATACAAGGGAAAACCCTAGCTTAGGATTGGAGTTTGCTAGAAAAGGGGAAAGGGAGAAGAGAGTTCTCCTTTTATAGAAAAGTGGAGTTAGGTCCCACCACTAGAATCCTTCATGGGCTGAAAATATGTTTATTGGGGCCTCAAACGAATTCGACAAGAAGAGAAAAGTGATCGCCGAAATATCTAGTTTCCAAAAAATATATGTTTCGCGGGTTTCGGGAATATCATATTTTGGGTACAAATTTAGTGCACAATGATTGTTTTGCCCTCAATGCTACGAAAGTCGGGTTTCGGGGTCTCGAATGGGCACGAGATCAATGTAAAAGTTGTAGGGACTAATGAGATAAATAAAACGGGATTAAAACATTAAAACACAAGAATCTCAGATAATCCCCTAAGTAAATGCAAAGTCATAAAGGAACCCCCAAAACGGCCCCCACTAGTCACAAAGGCACTCAAAATTCCCCAAAACTATATCAAAAGCTATTCTATTCCCCACTTAACCAAAATCCACTAATCACACTTAGAACTTAAACACGACTTAATTAACACTAATCGATGACACTCAGGACGGGGTCTTACAGGCCGAGCCTCCAGCTCGGGCCTGGTAGGCCGATGACGGTGGAAGACCGTCTAAACAATAGTTTGTTGGTCATGACCGCTCTTGCCAAAGCGTGTGCCCTGCCACTCGATATTCAAAGGCACAGAGGGGCGGACTACTTGACACTGTTGTCCGCATCTCTGCAGTCGATGCTCTCGGTAAGTGTCCAATGCAAATCTTCGAGTAGCATTTTGCTTCAGTTAGCTTTCTCCTAACTTCGTCTTCCTTCTCAGACTACGCAGAGGATTCAGGTGGTCTTGGAGAGAAGCTTGAAGCTGAGAAGAAGAAGCTCGATGCGGCCTTGGAGGGGAGTAGCCAGGAGCTGAAGGTAGCGGAGGAGAAGATAAGCAGCCAGGAGGCAGAGATGCAGTTTGCTCTCCAGGAGCTCAGCAGGGTGACGGCCGAGACCCACGAGCTGAATGGCGTGGCGGCGGACAAGGAGAAGAAAATTCTTGCACTTGAGGCCGAATTGGCAAAGCGGGATGCCGAGCTCGAAATGGTGCACAAGGAGAAAGCCGCACTCCAAGATTCGTTCGATGCTGAGATTGAGAAATATTTCCAAGACGGAGTGGATTCGGCTACTAAGGAGTACGAGACCCAAGTTGAAAACATCTGCTCGGAGCGATTCGAGCTCGGGTGCCGAGCTGTATTGAAGAAGGCATGGATCTTAGACGATCATCCTATTTATCAGGACCTGCCAAAGCTCACTCGCCCTGGGATTGAGCCAAGTTCCGCCTCCACTACAGAAGCTGCTGCGGAAGCCATTCCGCCTAAGGATGCTCCCCAAGCCACCAGGACCGAACCTTTTGACGTCAACATCGAGGCTACTGAATCTTGAAGTTTTGTACTTTTTCTTTTTCTTTCTCATGTAACGACCTGACTCTTGTAATGATTCTTTATTAATGAAGAGAATTTTTACTATCATACTTGCCATCTCTTTTGTTCTAATAACAATGTGTGTGCTTGACTTTTGTTCTATAACTGGGCTCTTAGCACGAACGCCCGAATTTTGACCAAGTAGTTGGGTTCGGTTCGGTAAACAAAACTGAGTGACTATTGGATAAGAGTAACTTTGGTTCTTTAACTAGAAGTAACTTCGGCTAGTCGAACTCGGTTCAACAACCGGAATTCAAATTGCACTGAAGTTTAAATAACTTTGAGAGGTACCTGCACCTTTAGAGGTAGAAAAACACGTACCTGGTTCCACAACCAAACTAGATTCTCAGAGGAGGCGATCAGGTCCTTCCAATGTATAGCTGGTTCCGTAACCGAACTAGGATAGCCGTCGAGTTTCATAACTTGGCGATTTGCGAGATTCGTCATTCCCCAACACTGGTGAGATTTCCCGTCGCGACAGTGTTCAGTATGAGAGGGTCGCGGCATAACATCCCGCGGTATCTAGCTTATGTAAATGTGTCATGTTGTGTTAGATTAGATATCATATTTATCCTGATTTTAATTGCTTATCTTGCTCAACTGCCTGGATTCTATATCTTGTTACTCTCTTTAATTATATGATTGTCTCTACTCTTTTGATGTATACATCCTATGTTACTTATATACTGCGACTTGCCAGATCTTTAGATCTGACCCATTCCTGGTGCGTAGGTTTTGACCCCGATTACGAGGACGCACACGCTCATTGAGGCGCCCGTAGCTGGTGACTATAGATGGGGACCAGCCGACCAGTAGGTCGAGCTGGAGGTTGGAGAGTCAGCACCGGGGGTTTGAGAGTTCGCTTCTTTGTTTGGGTTTTTTTATTGATGTTTGTAATGAGTAGGGTAGTAGTTGAAATATGTAATAAACCTTTGATTTTCATAACTTTGACACTTTAGGCTGGATTTCAGCCCTACTACATTTGACATAGATATGTGACACCTTATATTTGATTCCGCTTTTATTACTTTGCTTCCACTATATTTACATGCTATTGCATTATTAACCGCTGATATTATGTTGTTCAAAAAGTTTTATATTGGACCTCACTACGGACCTACGATCTTGGAAGTTCTCGGATTTTTTGGGAAGTAGCGCGCCAACTTCAGGTACCTTGACGGTTTTCTCAGTATCCGGAATTGGGGCGTTACATGGTTAGTGCCCATTCCCCTTGGCCCTTGACTATAGGATTTGTATAGGCTATGGTTAGCTTTGGACCTCTTGAATATTACAAGATTGGAGCATATACCCATTCCGTTACTCGGTCTAATACCTTCTATTAATATGCTTGCAGTGTGGGCTCCCTTGTGACTCTATTGACAATGTGATGGGAACACCCTATGTAGGATTAACTGGACCTCTTGTTTAGGGGAGAAAGAGAGAGAGAGAGACTAGGGGGTGGGCGAGTGGGTTATGTGTGTATGTGTAGGTTTGGGTGTGTGTGTGTGTAGGTTTGGGTCTGTGTGTGTATGGGTTTGAGTTTGTTCGAACGTGCATGTTTGGGTTTGTGTGTGCGTGTGTGGGTTTGAATATGTGTGTGTACATGTAGGTTTGTATGTGTGTGTGTCCGCGTTTGATTTTGTACTTACCGTTTGCAGATCGAGAGGTGGACGTACGCCACCGTACCAGCTTGTCTGGGTGTGACCGGGTTCGCCTGGGTTGCATTTGTTTGACCAGACTGTCTGGGTACCGGGTTCGCCTGGGTGCATTCATTCTGATAGCATATGATGGTCTGATTATTTTGTTGGTTAGTTATGTTTCGTTTATCCATTATTTATGTACTTTCTGACATATTGGTTTCGGTTGGTACATGTTACATTGTTACTCATATCTATTTACTTGCCAGTATATCTGATGCTGCTACATTTGGTGCTAAGGTAGTGGGGGCCCATTGTGTAGGTGGTTGTGGCGGTCTTACGAGATTCACTAATTGAGGGATGACCCCTAGTGGAGTGTGACAGCAATGTGGTGTTGCTGGATTGGTACTTGAGAGCCTCACTTTACATTCCGGCTATGAGCATGCACAGGTCATTATGGTGATTTAGACATTCGTTAAAACTCTAATGCATTTTGTAATTGAAATATAAGTAAATACCTTTCTGTTACTTTATCAGCTCTGATATTATCGTATGTTGTATCGGTGACTATATGCGAAGATTGTATGAGTTGTTGCTTCCATGCTTGTTTATGGTGACCGATCATCACTCATAACCTCACTATGGACTTCGATGCCCTCAGAATTGGGGCCGTAAATGTATTTAAGGGAAAGATTTTTATTGGCCCCAATTCTCATACCCTAATGATGCGATTAGGATCCAATCAAATATTTGGGGTGTGACAGCTTCACATTCATTACTCTCTACAAATGAAGAAGCATCAAATGAGGAAAGTAAAAAAAAAAAAAGGAAACACATCTATGTGCAAGGCGGTATTCATGATAATAGGGAGTGATTGGTAGGGTGGTAGAATTTCAAGTTTGGATTCATAACATGGAATGTTGAAGCAGGCCTAAATGTCCGAACGGTTTTGGTAATCTTTGTTAGGTTCTTGTTTGTTACAAATTTGATAGATTCACAATCACTTTCACTGTCAAATGATCACACACTCATGCATTTTAGTTTTGACTTTGGAATCTAAGTTTCTAGCTTGCATTTGCATTTGATTTTCAAATGATTTATTCATGCATGTTTTAGAACTTAAATACACTTTTGAAAACCTAGTTCTTCATGCATATTTTTGGAAAATCAAGTTAAGAATCTAGGTTTGTGATTTGCATACATTCCTCATTTTTAGAATCATATTATTATGCTGAATCACACTAGCCATGAGTTCCAAATTTCATCTTTAGAAAATAAAAAAATATGCAGGAACTCATCCCAGGCCAGTTGACCCGGTCGACCGAGCCAACTAGCCGTTGGGCATCTTAGCCAGATCACCTGGTCGACCGAGCCCTGTCTAGGTCGACCGGGGAACTAGCCGTTGGGCCAGGTCGACCCGGGGGTCATGGGGTCGACCGGGCCAACTAGCCGTTGGACTATTTTTTGTATAAAAGTCCATTTCATTCCCTTCTTTCTAAAGGCTTGTTTAGTGAAACTTTTGAACCATCTTGAAGCCTAAAGAAGAGGAATAAGCTGAGAAAGCTAGAGGGCTATTGGAAATCAAAATGTTTGAGATTTAAAAGGTATAACTTTCAAGTTAATATTGATTTCCATTCCATTTAAAAACCATGCATGTTTAACTCTTTGTAATTTCATATTTGCATGATTTCTAGCTTTAATTGAGATATTTTTCAAACACCATATCACTTTGGCAAATTAGATTGTTTTGCAAACACTCTTGTCTCAATCACATGTGTTTTAGACTTTAAACTTCATATAACTTGTGTAGCATATCTTTCCAAGTTGTTTGAACTTTCCATGTGATTAGCTTATCACTTCAATCATCATTTTCTGAGTTTAGATTTTCTAATACATCAAGCATTCATTTAAGAGCCCCTTGTTAGAATTTGATTGAAGTAAACATTCATACACTTTGAGCACACACCTTAGCTAATTGTTGTGTATGTTTGTATCTAGTTTTAAACTTTCATATCAGCCTATTTCAGAGGTAATTGTATTGAGCTTAAATTGTATCTCTTTGAGTGTTTGTGTAGACACTTCCTTGAGAGAAGTCTTTCTAATGTAAAGGTTATTGCTTAGCCTAAGAAAAGCACATTGTAGAGGTTATTGCTTAGCCTTGGAAAAACATCTTGTAAAGGTTATTGCTTAGCCTAGAAAAGAACATTGATAGGTTGTTGTTTAGCCTAGAAAAACATCGTTGTAAAGGTTATTGCTTAGCCTTTTGAAAAGCATAAATAGTGGAAATCCGGTGGGGTGTTGGTTCACAAGCCAGTAGTGGATGTAGGCATTGAGGCCGAACCACTATAAATCTTTGTATGATGGTGTATGCTTGTGGTGATTGCTTTTGTTAGCTTCCACATTTTGTTTGTTTATCATCACTAGTGGCTAGTTAATTTTAAAGAAATTAAAATTTGGCTTAATTGGTCACTAACTTGTAGCTCACCATATTCAGCGCCCCCCCCCCCCCCCCCCTCCTCCTCTAGGGTTAGGATCCCGGACTTTCAATCTTTGCTCTCCTATTCTATATCTATTTTCTGTAAGGGTAAATTGGTCAAAATAAAAAATGTAGAGAGTCATTAACTGTTGTTCTAAATTTCTTGGGAATTAAGACAGTCAAAATTCCTAAAACTTCTCTCCAATCAAAATTGAAATAATATTGAGTTTCAAATTCTAAATCAATTGCAAGCTCCAATTTCGAAATCAAATGGCTCAAAACTCTTAGATCTAAAATGTGACCCCAAGTTTTTATTCATCAAAAATAATTATACAATCATGAGACCAATTTATAAATAGGATTTTCTTATCCTATCCATAGCGAACCAGGATCGGTAAAAGCAAATGATGACCCACAAATCAAAAGCTATGAATTATGAACCGACGATCTATGTAACGGTGTTTGAGGCGTAACTCCATCAATTTATCTAGTAACTTGTTTTTATAAATCTCCTAACTTAAAGCTTGCTCCTGCATAAAGGAACAGGGTTATGAAAGCACTGTCAACCTCCAAATGGAGTACATCGTGGAAATAAGTCTTAGAAAGACAAGCTCATCTTTTAAAAGACAAAAAAAAAGGCTGCATAGGTAACATCTTTAGGGCATGCTTGTTTGCATGGAATTGAATGTCGAAAAAATCATGGTAAAATGGGTTCCAACAAAGGAAAGTGAGGGGGCGAAGAATTTCTTATTAGGATTTGATTTATTTGGATGATGGCTGAATATTCATTTTCCATAGATTAAAGGAGAGATTATTTGATATCCAATTATTGATCTTCACCTTCATTTGCTCAATTTTTGCTGCTTTGATGAGCACATTTATTAGAATTCTTAGGAATCCAATCCCATGCAAGCAAACAGGGTCCAGAAAGGTTAAAAAAAAAGACTAATTTCAGATAGTAATCATCCATTCATATCTGCATCCTGAAACCTAGGTAAAACTAGAGACGAGACTGGCAAAGTGGGCAGCAAGGGTTGGAATTTGTGTGGGGCCTTCCCCTAAGAATAGGATTATGCTAATCTCGGTAACATTACCGACTTGGCTTATCTTGATTTCGGTATCCAAGCTCGGCAGGAGTACAAGATATATTCAGCTCGGCAACAGCGCCAGCTGGCATCCAGCTTGAGCTAGCTTCGATAAAGGTACCAGCTGGCCTCATTTCGGTCTCGGTAACAGGCATCTCGGCAACAGTGCCAGAATGTGCCCATCTCGGCCTCACACACAGTTCGGCACTGCTAACTAGGATGAGTACAAGGTCATAATTGTACCTCGTAACACTACGGCTACGTTGCAGAACGTACTGACAGACAAGATGGGCGCCGGACTATGATAAGGGGCTAGTCTTATCAGGCGATCACACCCACATTAATACGAGGATTCGGCGCATGTCCAATAGGACGTTGCCTCCACCTACCGCCATTAAGGAAGCATGGCATGGGGCAACGGGACAGTGCCTTTACCTACCTCCATGGGGAGAAACCTTTCTCTATATATATGCATGAGGTAAATCCACAAACAATATACTGTCATATACATCCTTACTCTACACTCTCTTTTCTTCCTTACTCACCCATCCTTTGTCTAGCGACTGCACTAACTTAGGCTTCGGAGTGCCTCGAGCTGATAGCAGCCCAGGCCTTTGACTTTTCTCTTCCTCTTTCCCTTCCAGGTACAAGGCGGTTAATCTTTCCCAAAGGAGTTTTACAAGCAACATCAGAGCTTTTTATCCATCTAACCAAGTCCGTAATATTTAGGCACTTTCCGTCTGTGGGGAACGATTAAACCAAATCTACAAAGACCATGCCTCCAAAGAAAAGAAATGGCGAAGGTACGTCAAAGACCGAAAAGGACTCGTCATTGCTGCCTCCGGTGCCACCACCAGGGTTCCCATCCCATCACTGGAGTTCCCACCGCCACCATTGTTTCCGCCACTAGGGTCATAACCTCCGCCACTCCAAGATCCCCGCCAAAAGGGAAGTCTGGCGGAAAGTCTGTAGCGTTAGTGTAGAAGGACCCTTCACGGTGTCAATGGGTAAGTCTCTGTTAGTTTTATGGTCTCAATACCAGTATATGATGAATAAATCAATTAATTTCTTTATTTATCAATATATATTATTGCTTTCCTTTCATGAGATGAATGGTGTTTTATTACTTGTTTGCACATAACTAATACGAATGACATAATGGTTCATGAGATGAACCGGACTCCACAAGTATACTAGATGTAATACATGTGTATGGATGAAATCCACATACAGGAGACATGTATTGCAAATCTTATACTTAAATATCTTCACAACCAATGATGAGATTGGGCATCTCATCTGACAAGGTTGCAGCACTTTGATCACTATGAGATAGTGTGATTTGTCTCGATCATCGGAATGTAAGATTCTGGATCATGGTGCTAGTACATTGGATGTATTGAATGACCATGAGAAGCACCTTATATACACTGTCTTTATTTTAAGGTCTGCTCTCATAATTCCCTAACAATAAGCTCATATTCCTGAGACATTAATGAACTCAAGTTTCTATCTATGCATTTGTTTTGAGTCACCAATGAGTGAGGCCAATTGTAGGTCAACACCTCGGTGATTTGGGTACGTGGTAGTAGAGTTGTGGGAACATTCAGTGGTCAAGATGGAATCTATCTTTAATATCCCCTTGTGCCAATTAATGGATTTATCATTGGTAAGTGTGCACCCATTCCAATTAAGAGTTAATTGGATCGGTACCAAATGATCACTAAAATTAATTGGGGCTCAAGGATAATAAGATATGGATCTATTTTGGTGGACAGGTCCAATTGATCCATGGATATAGTTGGAGGGGCCTACTTGTGGTACTGAGGAAGTTTAGGGTCTTCATTGTAATATATTCCTAAGACTGGAGTGCAATTGCATTTATATAGTGGAGTTATTTGCAATTAACTGTGGACTCGGATTGCACATGAGATGTGGGGTCGCATGTTCCAGTTGGAGTCCCTAGTGGTCCCCACGCTAGCCCAAATTATTAGAAAGATATTAATTCTACTTGAACTCTAATAGGAAGGTTACTATTTCTATTTGAAGTAAAACTTCTAATAGTGGTAATAGTAAGTTACTAATTATTAATGGAAGTAGGACTTCTATTTTAATTAGAAAGGAGAAAGCTAGACTAGTATGACAACTAGCAAGGGAGAAGGATACTATTTTGTAATGGGAGTTGAACTTCTATTTCAAATAGGTAAGGAGGTGGAATGGAGGACTATAAATAGGGGATATATCCCCTCTTGGACGTCCATAACTAAGAGAGCAATTCCAGCCCCTTTGTGCAAGTGTTGCACGACTTCTCTTCCTCTTCTAGTTCTCCTCTCTTTCTCCACTAGTTCCTTAGAGTTACTAGTTGGGTTTTCTCTTGAAGTTTCCACCAATCTTCTTGAGAAAAGAGATCTAATACGGGTCGTATCGTTGAAGATCAAAGGGTGTTGGAGATTCTGATTTGATTAAGTGAAAGCGTTCATCATCAAAGAAAGAAATCAACTTCTCCATTAGAGCACTACAAAGCTCCAAAGGTATAATCTACATCCTCGTATGTTGTAGATTTCGTGGTTGCATGTTTAAGTGTTGTTTTCTATCTTCTAGATAGTATATATTGCTGTACATGATTTATGAGTTTGAGGGATTGCATCCTGGATTGGGTCTTGTTGCCTTTTAGATAGCTGATTCCTGCATTAAGTGGATCAAAAGTCTTGAAACATATCTGGAATGGTCCACCTATTTTCCAACAATTGATATCAGAGCCATACCGCATCTATAATCATGTTAGATCAGTAAGCTTGTTCTAATCTTTGCATGAGATGTGAAGAGGATAGAGCAAGGGCTATGTAAGGATCAGTTTTGATGAATTTGCTTGGTTTAATAGTAGATTCATGTTTGGATAGTCACAAAAGGGTTTAATAATAATGGAAGGATGGTAGGAAGCCATTGGAACACTTTAGAAGTGATTTGGTGAAGAATGAACACGAAACAGAAAAACCCAGGTTGTAGGTTTTCGTCAGTTCGATCGACCTGGTCCCGTGCTCGGTCGATCGGGTGACTTGCAGGTCGGTCGACCGAGCCTTCTGGTCGGTCGACCGAGGACACTGCACAGCAGGTTGCAGAAATTAGATTTTTCAGTTTCGGGTCTTCTTTTACATCCGATTTTTCCAACATTATTTGGCAGCCTATTTTGCGATTTGTATGGTTGTATGAGATACTAACTTGCAGATGATCATGTCCTCTCCATATGGCCCACAAGTCTTTTACTTTCTTTTTATGGTTATTGGTTTATTTGAGGCTAAGTGTAAAGGGCATCATGGTTTCCTTGGTTCCCGTGAAAGGGCAAGGCATGATGAATTTTCCTATAGCCCTTTTATTTCCATGTTTAGATTACCATGTAAGTCTCATAATCAAGGCATAGGAATTTATGCTTTTTTTTTTAATTTGTAAATTCTGGCGATGTCCGAGACGAAGAAGGAAAGTGATGTTGGACTCCTAATCAAAGAGCTTGAAGATTATCAAAAGTGTTTTGGAGTTGCCTAAAGAATTTGAGGAATTCCGAAGTTTTGGAAAGTTTAGAAGCCCAAGAAGTCAATTCCGCTAGGGCCATGTGGAGGAGAGGACTAGTTTTTAATTTTAGCACTTTTTATTTATGAATGAATGCTTAATTTAGAATGTTTCCAAATCTGATCCAAACATAGCAAGTTACTAAAATTGGTCAAATCAAATTAATTTTTGGAAAGAGTTCTAATTAGTGTTGATGAACCATGAGATGGACTTTCCTTAAAATAACTTGACATGGAACCAATCTTTGATCATATCATGAGATGATTTGATGTTCATATTTATATACATGTGGGCCCTAATACCTTACAAGGAAATCCTCAATTATAAAATATTAAGTGGGAGCGGGGCATTTAAATTTAGAAATCCCCATGGTTTTCCACCCTAGGTCCATTGTAAGGAACGTATTAGCCTCGCGCCATCTTGAGAATGGCCGTTCCCCACGGAGGGCTTTTACTTGTCTAGTTACTAGATATGGATCTCTTTATGGATAGTGTTGGTAAGACGGGGTGGGGGCCCACTCCCCAAGGAGGAGCTGCTCGCAACGGTTGTCATGCAATGCTAGTTGGTGGTCACACTTAACTAAAATAATGATGTAGTATCCCCAAGGATTTGCCTCATTTATTTTAGAAACCGAAGCTAATCGGGAGTCATTCATTATTTGGTATGAGATACCTAGATAATAATGAATGAAGGGGATCATGGAAAGTTAGTCTTTATCCTAATTTTGACCAACTTTGATCCGGACCGATCTAGGTGGTATTCACACTCCCCAAGGAGGCATACCCCGGAGATTGGGATTCCGATGTATTCTGAATATAGTGGTTATGAGGATTCCCACATAAATTTGGTAGAATACTAAACCCTAATATCATTTAAATTCATTAATTGAATGTATGGTTATGTACTACAATTTTTTCAAGCATGAATTCAAATACTTTCAATCCACTTGTGACCATCCTCAACCAGAATAATCCAACTTTATAGACTGGAAAAGGACCCTGGATATTATCTTGACAGCTTCAGGTTGCAGATATGTCCTTACGAAACCCTCCCTTCCTGAGCCTGAGCTTCATGCACCTCAGTATGAAAAGGACCTTTACACCGAATCGACAAAAGACAATGAGGTAGCCAGATGTTTTATACAGGCATCCATGTCTAGTGTTTTACAACACCAACATCAATCATATAAGTCAGCATACGATATTATATCGAACTTAAAGGAGATGTTTGCGGACCAGGTTAGACCTGCTAGGCAAGCTGCTATGAAGGTGCTGATAAACACTAACATGGCTGAGGGAACCCCAGTACAAAAATATTTTTTTGAAAATGAGTCTCGCACTAAATGAGTTAGATGTACTAGGTGTTACGATTGATAAAGAATCGCAGATCGACATGATCCTTCAGTCACTACCGGATTCTTTCAATCATTTCGAGATCAATTATAATAAATTGGAAATGACCATAGCTGAGCTGTCTCGCCAGCTGGCAGTGACTGAGGAAATCATGAAGAAAGAGCAAAATTCCCTCATGACAGAAAAGTCATTTGCTAGGACCAAGCCGAAAGGCAAAGACCGAGATAGCAAGAAGAAATCAGTCATCAAGGGTCCTAAGGTGGAGAATGGTTCTACTTGTAGTATGGCCAAAGCTAAGGGTACGGGAGTAAAAGGAAAGTGTTTCCATTGTGGTAAGACAAGACATTGGAAAAGGAATTGTCCAGAATATCTGTCTAAGAAGAAGACCACAGGTATGATTGAGTTACTTATTTCTGAAGTTAGTTCTACAACTGGTACTTCAGAATCTTGGTGTATGGACTCCAGGGCAACTTATCACATATGTAATTCGTTGCGGGGGTTCAGGGAAACCAGGAGGTTCAATGACGGAGAAATCATTGTCAACCTAGGATCTTATGCTAATGCAAAGGCTGTTTCAGTGGGAGTTATTAAATTATGTTTTTCAAATGATAAATTGGTTTTGTCAGACACGTTATATGTACCATCTTTACGGCGGAATTCAATTTCAGTTTCTAGTATGGTGAATAAGAGTTATTCTATTACTCTTGGTACTGAAATTGTCATAAAGAGATACGGTACTTTTATGTATTCTGACAAGGTAATCAATGGAATTTATTTGTTAATCCCACAATGTATGAGATACATGATACTGAAACAACTACTGGACCATCATTAAAGAGGAAATCACCTTCATCTGATCCAACAAAACTTTGGCACTTGAAGGTAGGTCATATATACCTAAATAGGATTGACAGGCTAGTGAAAGATGGTATCTTGCCTTCAATGGTGGTAGAACCAATGCCTGTCTGCGAGTCCTGTCTGGAAAGTAAAATTACCATAAAACCCTTTTTTTTAATCAAAGGGCAATAGGGCCAAAGATTTGTTGGAATTAGTGTATACTGATGTGTGTGGACCCATTAATGTCAGGGCCAGAGGAAGATATCTCTCCGCTGATTTTATGGGATACTTATCAGAAAATGGGATTTTATCCCAGTTGTCTGCTCCTAGTATGCCTCAACAGAATGGAGTAGCAGAAAGAAGGAACCAGACTCTTTTAGATATGATCAGGTCTATGCTGAGTTTCTCAGGATTACCTATGTCCTTTTGGGGATACGCCTTGGATACTGCGAAGTACATACTAAACCTCGTACCATCTAAGTCTATACCTAAGACTCCCCGGGAGTTGTGGTCCGGGCGAAAGCCTAGTCTACAACATTTACACATTTGGGGTTGTCTGGCACACGAGCTAAAGGTAAAGACGGATAAGTTGGAAACGAAGTCGGAAGTATTTACGTTTGTAGGATATCATAAAGGAACTAAAGATTGGTTATTCTATAATCCCAGAGAGCAGAAAGTGTTGGTGAGCACCAATACGGTTTTTCTGGAGGAAGATTATATGATGGACCAGAAATCTTTAGAAAAGGTGATCTTGGAAGAAATTCAAGAGCAAACAATTCCAAATCCTAGTATGACCAAACCTGAGGAAGAACCGCCCTTACCGGACCCAGTAGTTACACCAGTGCCTCGTCGTAGTGGGAGGATTTTCAGACCCCCTGACAGGTTCTCGTTCTTGGGAGAGTCTTACAAGGCAGTCCCAGAAGAACCGGAACAAGACCCCTGTAACTATGACGAAGCAATTAATGACAAAGATTCGGGACATTGGCAAGATGCTATGAAAGCTGAGATGGAGTCTATGTACTCTAATTAGGTCTGGACACTTGTGGACTTGCCTGCCAATATCTAACCTATTGGGTGCAAGTGAGTCTACAAGAGAAAGAGAGGACCATATGGAAGAGTTGAGACCTTTAAGGTCAGGCTTGTTGCAAAAGGATATACTTAGAAAGAAGATATCGATTATGAGGAAACCTTCTTGCTAGTAGCCATGCTCAAGTCCATCCGGATACTCTTATCCATTACGGCTCATCTTGATTACGAGATTAGGCAAATGGATATCAAAACGGAGTTTTCTGAACAAGCATCTTGACGAAGACATCTATATGATGCAGCTAGACGGTTTTATAGCCAAACACCCAAGAGCAAACAGTTTACTACATGCAGATGTCCATTTATGGACTGAAGCAGGCATCCCAAACCTAGAACATTCGTTTTGACTAAGCAATCAAGTCAGTTGATTTTTGTTAAAATCCGGATGAGTCATGAGTGTACATGAAAAGTGAAGGAGGCAGGGTAGTTTTTCTAGTCGACGACATCCTTCTACTAGAGAGTGGTATATGGATGTTGTCAACAGTAAAAGGTTTAGTTGGCTAAGACTTTTGATATGAAGGACTTGGGAGAAGCCAACCTCATCCTAGGGATCAAACTCCATTGAGACCGGCCGGATAAATAGGATGATAGGCTTATCCCAATATGCGTACATAGATAAGGTGCTGGTACGGTTTGCTATGCAAGACTCCAAGAAGGGTATTACACCTTTCAGGCATGGAATGCACCTTTCTAAGGATTAGTGTCCCAAGACACCTGAGGAAAATGAGCAGATGAGGTCGATACCATACGCTTCTGGTGTTGGTAGCCTCATGTATGCTATGCTATATACTATACCGGTATCTGTCATGCATTGGGCTTAGTTAGCAGATATCAGTCTAACCCAGGTCCTAACCATTGGACTGCTGAAAGATGTGTTCTCAAATCCTTGAGAATGACTAAATATCACATGTTGATTTACGGTAGTAATGAGTAGGTTACATAGTGTTAGACCCCGACCCAGACCAAGTTGATTAGTGTGCGATTAGTATGTGTTAGTTCTAAGTGGGTTTAGTCGTGGTTGGGTTGGAAGTGATTAGTTAGTTTTGGACATAGCTTTGGGAATTTTGAGAACGTCTAGTATTAGTCAGACACACTCAGGAAGGCCTGAGTGCACGTGTAAGCTTGGGAAGATCGTATCGGTTTTCCGTGTGAGTGTGATTTTGATTTCATTTGAATGATCTTTTTATGTGTTACAACTTTCGTTTTAAGGCCATTCGTATTTGAAGCCCAAAAACCCATGTTTTGGCCCAAAGAGGGTAAAGTTGTCTTTCTTGCACAAATCTGGACACAATTTTCGAGATCTCAAAATCATGTCAAAATTATACTTTTTGGAAACTAGATATTTCGACGATCGTTTTATCCTTCTTCGTCGAAGTCATCCGAGGCCCACAAGACCATGTTTTAGTCATTTCAAGTTCAAGCCAAATGGGGCCCTTTGGGTCATCACATAATGCCTTTTCCCTCTCTTCCCATTCACTTTACCAAAATCCTGCAACTTCTTAACCTGGGGCAAGGAAGAGTCTCTTTTTCTCTCCATCTTCCCCACCTTGTTTGATCTAGCTAGAGAGCTCCAAATAAGATTCTAAGACTACCATTTTCTTCATCTCCTTGCAAGCTCTCCATTGATACAATTTTCTTAAGGTTTCAAGTTGGGAAAGCTCTCCATTCTCTTCCATCTCTCTTGTTTGACTTTCTCTAGGTAAGAGCTTCAAGCCATGTTTTCCATAAAGTCTTTTTAGCTCCTTAAGATTGTGTTTTCTTGTTTACAAACCCTATTTGTAAAATGGGTTTCTTGTTTTCAAGCTTGAGTGAGTTTTGTGTGTTTTCTTGGTTGTTCTTATAGTGTGGGATTAGCTTGAGGAAGTGCTTGAAGAAGAGTATTGTTAGCTTTGGTCAAGGCAAGTGATCTATATAGGAATGATGCATGTGTATTTGGATTTCATTGTATTTTAGAAATTGTGCATTTATCTTGTTTATAAGCTTCATGTTTATGTTTTCTTTTGATTTGGATGTGAAATGGTGATAAATGAACCCTTGGTGAGCATGAAGGCTCAAGGGATGATTTGTGGTTGATGGATGAGAAGAAGGAGAAGAATGTAGTGAAAGATGTGCAAAGGAAAGGAGATTTCTGCACTCAGCGAGCTCAGGTAGCAGCCTGTTCGCTCGAGCGACCCCTGGGTCCGCTCGAGCGAACAAGCCACTGTCTTCTATGGAACGAGGCAGAGAGTCGTTCGTTCGAACGCATTTTATTATCCGCTCGAGCCAACATTCGCTCGAGCGAACGGTCTACGCCTTGTAATGTTCGCTCGAACGAACGGTCTCGCTCGAGCGAAGTGTCATCAACGTGGCAGGTCCGCTCGAGCGAACCTGCCAGATTCAGGAAGATGAGTTTTTTTCCATTTTGTGTATTTTCTTGAGGGTTGAAAACTAGACTATGTTAAGGGTTTTAACTTGACATTGTGTAAATGGAACTTCGAAATGAAACCCAACTTCGGGGACACCAATTCTTGTATTTTCTGACGTTTGGGGTTTCAATTACACAAAAATCAATTAGTAGCCTTAGCACATGCTTGTCAGATTTTGTATTTGAACTTCCGTCTTGGTACGATAAGTATAAACGTGCACTTGTGTTGAGTTTCAAGTATAAGCTTGTTTTGAAGTTTTGTTTCAAGAAAAAGGGGATCACTTCCTAAGCGTGTTATGCATAATTATTATGCCTCTTGCTAGTCGTGTTCGTCGTGTTTTGATAAGTGATTTTCCGCCTTTTTATCTCGACATGCTTTGATCGTGTTTCACGTGTTTTGTGCATTCATGAATTAAGTAAACACCACTGAGCTTAGACTTCCCTTTCGGTTTGATCCACTGTCTGGGGGTCTTTAAACATGTGGACTGTCTGCAGACTAGTCGTGTATTTATTACACATCGTGCGTGTCCGGTTCCGCGGCCGGAATTCCCGTCTTTGTGGGAAATCGTGTCGTGCTTATATTATGTATATCGTGCTTGTCGTGCGTGCTTGCTCTTTTCATTATATAAATGATAGAGAAAGGATGGGCTCTTTGTGGATTGTAACTATTCATGATATATTATGTACTCATGCTAGTTTGTTTTGGTATCTCAGCTTCGATAGTACTTCATACCAAAGATTTGCTTACATGTTTTCTCTAAATGTTATTGTTCATGTTCATGCCTACATTGATTACCTGCCAAACCGTCGTGTTTGACCCTTGTTTATTGGTGCCCAGGTGCAGGAGACGTTGCCTTTGAGGAGGAGCGTCAGGAGGAGGCTTGTGAGCCAACTCCCGTGAGAGAGTGGCAGCCCGACGATGTCATTTAGATGTCGGTCTGGTTCTCGAGTTTCGTCACCTTTAGTCTTGGGGTTTCTTTTGGTTATTTTGAGATTGTATTGACCTTTATTGGTCTCTTATGGGTTGTACTAAACTTAACTTACTTTCGTGTTAAACTTATAACTTGAACTATGTTTGGGAATGCCTTGATAACTCTTTTCTTTGATGCTATGTCTTGTTATTAAATGTTATAGCACTTAAGGATTTGATTGTGCTTATCGTGATGTGTTTTGCTACACGCTTCCGCAATTGTGTACGTGTGAGTCAGATTCCGCGTGTCTTTGGGAATCCTCACCGCGGGAACCTGTGGGAAAACAAAATCTTCAATAGTAGTAATCATCACCAATCGCGTCGCGGGCCCGGGGATCCGTTCCGGGGTCGCGACACATAGATACTGACTTCCAGTCAGATAACTATTCCAAGAAATCAACTTCTGGGTATGTGTTTATGCTGTAGCTGCTTGAGAAGCAGTCAAAGAAGCAGATTGGCTCAATAGATTTCTAATGGAACTTAGTGTCGCGACCCCGGAACGGATCCCGGGCCCACGACGCAGTAGATGATACTTTCCCACAGGTTCTCGCGGTGAGGATTCCCAAAGAAACGCGAAATCTGACTCACACGTACAAGCTTTGCGGAAGCGTGTAGCAAAACACATCAAGATGAGCACCAATAAAATATTTAAGTGCCCTAACAATATTACAAGACATATGTATCAAAGAAAGAAGCTAACAGGGCATTCCCATTAATATTCAAGTTATAGGACTAACACTAAAACAAGTTAAGTTTTGTTACAATTCCAAGAGAGGCCAAGAGAGGCCAATACAATACTCCAAAATATAACAAAAAAGAAACCCCATGACAAAAGGTGACGAGACTCAAGAACCCGCCCGACGTCTAGATGACATCGTCGGGCTGCCACTCTCTCACAGGGGTTGGCTCACAAGCCTTCTCCTGACGCTCCTCCTCAAAGGTAACGTCTCCTGCACCTGGGCACCAACAAACAAGGGTCAAACACAACGGTTTGGCAGGTAATCAATTTAGGCATGAACATGAACAATAACATTTAGAGAAAACATGCAAGCAAATCTTTGATATGAAATACTATCAAAACTGAGGTACATTTTCAAGAATGCGAACAAAGCTGAGATACTCAAAACAAACTAGCATGAATACATAATATATATCATGAACAGTTACAATCCACAAAGAGCCCATCCTTTCTCTATCATTTATATAACGAAATGAGCAAGCACGCACGACAAGCACGATATACATAATATAAGCACGACACGATTTCCCATTAAGACGGGAATTCCGGCCGCGGAACCGGACACGCACGATGTTTAATAAATACACGACCAGTCTGCAGATAGTCCACATGTTTAAAGACCGCCAGACAGTGGATCAGACTGAAAGGGCAGTCTAAGCTTAGTGGTGTTTACTTAATTCATGAATGCACAAAACACGCAAGATATTAACAAAACTTGTCGAGATAAAAAGGGGGAAATCACTTATCAAAACATGATGAACACGACTAGCAAGGGCATAATTAATATGCATAACACGCTTAGGAAGTGATCCCCTTTTTCTTGAAACACATCTTCAACTAGCTTGTACTTAACTTCAAAACGAGTACACGATGATCTTCATTATATCGAAACCAAAGCACGAATACAAAGCCTATCAAGTTCATGCAAGGACCCTTGGTTGATCGTTATGCAGCCAAAGCCCAGATGTTGGAATTAAAACAGAACTGGTGCCCCCGAAGTCCAAGGACATCTCGAGTTTCGAGTGCATAATATCAGGCTAAAGGCCCCTAAACATGTTCTAGTTTTCATTCTTGCAAAAACTCTTCAAAACAAGCAAATGTGTCAATTTCGGTCAGCTCGCGGTCAGCTGTCGGCTAGCCGAAATGGGAACTGGCGGCTAGCCGCAAGGTGACCGCTGGAAACCCAGGTCTGAAACAGCTCTCTGGAAAAGGAACCGAAATGCCCGCGGTTGGCCTATGGTTAGCCGCAAGGGAGGCTGGCGGTTAACCGCAAGCTGACCGCAGGGCTGACCGCCGAACCCTGACGCAAAAGCCAGCTACTGGAAAAGCAACCGTCGAGTTCGGTTAGCCTGCGGTTAGCCGAAGTGGAGACTGGCGGCTAGCCGCAGGCTGACCGCCAATGCACGGGACGCGCGGTTCAGTGCAGGTTTTTCACATTTTTCTTCTACCCTTCTTTTTATTCTCATTCCACCTGCATTCCCTTGAGCCTACATGCTCTCCATGGGTAAAACACACATATTTTTCCCAATCTTAAACATTCAATCCGAAGAAAACATAATCATGAAACTTGTAAATATATTTGTATGCAAAAATTCCAAAACAACAACGTAGTTCAAAATACACATGCACAATGGTCCTATAGAGATTACTTGCCTTGCCCAAATGTTAAACAATCCTTCTCAAGCACTTCACTCAAAAGCTAAGCCAACACTACAAGAAAACCCAAGAGAAAACCATACCAAACTTAACACAATGAAAGCAAAGAACCCATTTTCATAAAAAGGGGTTTTCAATTGAAAAACAAGATCTTAAGGGACCAAAATAACTCCATGAAAATTATGAGTGGAAGCTCTTACCTAGAGAAGGTCAAACAAGAGAGGAGGAAGAAAATGTAGAGCTTGTCCCACAAGGAACTCCAGTAAGCTTGTATCAATGGAAAGCTTGCAAAGAGATGAAGAAGATGGTATTCTTAAACTTTCTTTTGGTTATCTCTAGCTATGTCATGCAAGGTGAGGAAGATGGAAGAAATAAGAGGGATTTCAGCCCTAGGTCAAGAACTTGCAGAGATTGGTAAAGTGAATGAAAAGAGGGGGAGATGGGGCTTAAGTGAGGAAATGGGCCCCAACTAGCTGAACTTGAAGTGATCAAAACACAATCTTGGGAGCCTCGGATGACTTCGACGAAGAAGAATAAAACGATCGTCGAAAAATCTAGTTTCCAAAAAGTATATTTTTGACATGGTTTTGAGATCTCAAAAATTGTGTCCAGATTTGTGCAAGAAAGACAATTTTACCCTCTTTGGGCCAAACATAGGTTTTTGGGCTTCAAACCTAAATGGGCTTAAAATGAAAGTTGTAACTCATCAAAAAATCATTCCAATGAAATCAAAATCACACTCACACGGAAATCAATACGATCTTCCCAAACTTACACGCGCACTCAGGCCTTCCTGAGTGTGTCTCACTAATACTAAACGTTCTCAAAATTCCCAAAGCTATGTCCAAGACTAAAACTAATCATTTCTAACCCAAGAACGACTAAACCCACTTAGGACTAAACACATACTAATCGCACACTAATCGAAATGGTTGGGTCGGGGTCTAACATCCTCCACCCCTTAGGATATTTGGTCCACCAAATAAATCAAACAATTACCTCTGGTAAAAGCTGTGGATACTTCCTCTGCACTTGCTCTCTCAATTCCCAGGTGGCTTCCTCTGGTTCGTGATTTTCCCAAAGTACCTTGACCCAATGAATAGTCTGGTTTCTCAATTCTTGCTCCTTGGTGTCAATGATCTTGATCGGTCTTTCCACATACGAGGCATCTTCCCGAATCTCTAAAGGCTCATGCTGTAGAATGTGTGCAGGACTAGCGACATACTTCTTGAGCATAGAAACATGAAAAACATTGTGTACCCCGGAGAATTCCGGCGGTAACGCAAGTCTGTAAGCGACATCTCCAATCTTGCTCAAAATTTCATACGGACCAATAAATCTTCTAGACAATTTGCCCTTCTGTCCGAATCTCAGAGTCCCTCTAACTGGTGAGATTTTCAAGAAAACTTTGTCACCCACATGAAACTGCAATTCTCTCCGACGAGTATCTGCATAACTCTTCTGCCTACTTCGGGCTATCTTCAACCGTTCCTGAATTAGCTTGACCTTGTCACTTGTCTCTCCAACTATCGTCGGTCCATGGAAACTACGTTCACCGACTTCTTCCCAGCAAACCGGAGTTCTGCATCTTCTACCATAAAGTGCCTCGAAAGGTGCCATACCGATGCTAGAGTGGTAACTATTGTTATATGCAAATTCACAAAGCGGTAAGCACTCATCCCACTGAATCTTAAAATCTAATACACAAGCACGCAACATGTCTTCGAGAGTCTGTATTGTCCTTTCTGACTGACCATCTGTCTGAGGATGATAAGTTGTGCTGAACTGAAGTTTGGTACCCATCGACTCATGAAGAGTTTTCCAAAACTTTGAAACAAACCTACTGTCTCTGTCTGAAGTAATGGAGACGGGTTGACCATGCTTACTAACAATCTCATCAACAAATAACTTCGCAAGTGGTGCCATATGCATCATATTCCCTGTCTTCATTGGAATGAAGTGAGCAGACTTTGTCAGACGATCCACAATGATCCAAATTGCATTATTTCCCTTCTTGGTATTCGGCAAACCGGAGACGAAATCCATGGTGATGTGCTCCCATTTCCACTCCGGAATTTCCAAAGGCTGTAACAAACCTGGAGGCTTCTGATGCTCTGCCTTGATCAACTGACAAGTTAGACAACGAGACACAAAAGCTGTTATCTCTCTCTTCATGTTGTTCCACCAAAATCTATTCTTCAAGTTGTGGTCCATCTTCGTGCTACCCGGATGCATAGAATATCTAGTGCTGTGAGCTTCGTTCATTATCTCATTCTTTAAATCATCCACATTCGGCACACACAACCGGTCACGAAAATACAGTATCCCATTCACCAACTTGAAATCGGGGCGTTCTGCAATAACTTCTACTATCTTGGCCAAGTCTGGGTCTTGCAACTGATTTTCCTTAATCTTCTGGATGAAGGTAGGTTCTGATACTGTCATGTTTACTAACATCGCACCCAATCTCAGGGTCTGCACTTCTACACCCAACTCTTCAAACTGTTGTAAGACACCCATTCCTCTCAAATTAGCCATAGCCACTGATTTTCTGCTCAAAGCATCTGCTACCACATTCACTTTGCCTGGATGATACTTGATTGGAAAATCATAATCTTTGATATACTCCATCCACCTTCTCTGCCTCATGTTCAAATCCTTCTGCGAGAACAAATACTGTAAACTTCTGTGGTCTGAATGGACTTCAAACTTCTCTCCATAGAGATAGTGTCTCCACATCTTCAATGCGAAAACAACTGCTGCCAACTCCAAGTCGTGAGTCGCATAATTCTTCTCATGGTCCTTTAACTGTCTCGAGCCATAAGCAATCACCTTGCCCTCTTGCATCAATACACAACCCAGTCCCACATTCGAAGCATCTGTATAAACAATAAATCCGTCGTTGCCCGATGGTAATGTAATGATTGGGGCTGTGGTTAACCTTCCTTTCAACTCTTGGAAACTGGTTTGACACTGACCAGTCCAAACAAATGGAACATTCTTCCTAGTTAATTTTGTCAACGGGGCTGCAATGGACGAAAAACCTTGGACAAATCTTCTGTAGTAGCTGAAAGTTCATGCTAAAGAGATCTGAACTTGGACTTCCATGGCTGATGTGGTTTTTTTTTAAACAAAACCAGATCTGATATGGCTGCCATGAAACATGCATAAAAACTCCATGAAATCATGATCAACATGTGTATAATGCAAGGAGATGATAGAGGACTAATACCTTGATGATATGAATGCCTCAAATCTCTGAAAAGAAAGACTTCAAAGTTCTGATCTCAGCATGCAATCAGCAATACAAGTTGCAGAAATTTTCTGCAGTAGCTTCTCCTTTGATCTTCTCTTCTATTCCACTACCCAATCAGATTGGCTTTGATTGTGGGATCAAAATATGGTTTCCTAGATGGGTTTTCTGAACTTACAATTTGTGGAAAAAGTCCAGCACCTGATCTCCTCTCTCCAATGAAGAAGAAGACTGCTGGGCGTGGGTTTCTCTCTTGCTGTCTTGGGCGGCCAATGGAGCTACAAGAACAATCCACGTCTAGGGTAGAATTCCAGCACTTGTTGCACGCCTAGGGTTGTATTCCCATGCTTGTTACACGCTTAGGGTATGGTGTGGGATATATATAAATTGTTCACATTCCTCTTTAGAGTTCTATCTAATAGGAAAGACCATCCCATAAAATAAGCAACTAGCCACCAAAGTAGTGCAACACTTTCTAATTAAAGATACTAAAATTTAGTAAACTTTAATTATAGGAATTCTTATCCAAAGAGGAGTTCTCCCTTCCAAGTAAAGATACCTAGTTAAACTTGGAAACCTCACACAAGGGGCTCCACTTATGGCTGGCCCACAAGATAGATAAACACACCATGGCCCACAAGTTAATAATTTAGCTAGAGTTAAATTCATGTATGCCATCAAAAGCCTATTTGAATTTAAACTCAAAATTATTCTTCCACAAAATTAATTCAACCACATCATCTAATTAAATTAGGTAACCATGCCAATATAGGAAAGTGGCTAGAAGAGGGACCAAAAGACATATTTGCCCTTGGGTCCCAAATTGACCAAAATGTCCATGCTAACCCCATAGCAACATTAAGATCATTTTAACCTTAACTCATTCCACTAGAGAGTTATGGTTGCACTCCAGGGACAAATATTAAATTGCAAATTAAGCTCATCATAAACTGACGATTGTCTTTGACCTACCAAGTACAATGACCACAATGCCCCTCTATGTAACATCCATAATCAAGTAGGTTAACCGATGTACTATCTACCTTCTTGATTACATCTCATCCTTAGAACTTCATACCCTTGACTTAATCATCATCCGGATATCATTCTCTTGATCCAGGGAGCGACCCACAAGTTCAATATCCATATGGAACATCCATATACTAAGATCTTAGATTCTGATGATTAATCGGATAATTCTAAGGGGACGATCATTCCATCACACGATGACATAGATTCCATATTGCATTTGCACGTCCCAACTAATCAAGCCCGAGCACCCAAAACACAGAGCTGTTGACCAATGAACAGGATCTCACCCATAGTGAATAAAAGCACAAGAACTTGACTTCGTCAGTTCATCCACAAATGCTCAAGATTAAGAGCACTGGTCACTCAGTAGCAAGAGGTGACTTGATCTCTCTTTGTGATAGTACTATTTTAGAGATCACACCTACAAGTGGTCCTGTTCAATGCATGACACATGCACTAATGAGATAAATCCGGAAAGGCCTCCGTGACTAAGGTAAGTCACCCTGAATACAGGAGAGTATCCCATTATAACTTATACCAAGATGAAGTGCCCAACTCCATCTCTCAGTTATGAACAAGTTTATTGTTTCAAGTGTCCATGACTCAGACCTTACTGTGTGTAGCCACTACACACCTAAGTCATTTACTAGAAAACAATGGGCCTTACACAACCATACATATACACAAGTAATATGAGAAAGATGTCATTCTATTAGATAACCAATAAATATCCAGTAACAGAGATGTGAGTGCAGTCAGTGGGCTTTAGGGCATACACCAATCCCAACAGTAGCCTGCTAACCCCAAAAAGTTTCTAATTTCTGTCACACTGCTTGGCCTCACCCAACTAACAACTGCCTCTATCTTCGCTGGATCAACTGCTAAACCTTCTCTGGAGATGATATGGCCTAGAAAAGCAACTTGCTCTAACCAGAATTTGCACTTACTGAGTTTTGCATATAACTGGTTGTCTCTCAAGAGCTGCAACGCTGTCCTCAAATGTTCTTCATGCTCCTTCTTACTCGTAGAATACACAAGGACATCATCAATGAACAGTACTATAGAGTGATCCAAATAAGGCGCAAAGACCTTGTTCATCAAAGCCATAAAGACTGCGGGTGCATTTGTCAAACCAAAGGGCATCACTAAGAACACATAGTGCCCATATCTTGTTCTAAAGGCTGTCTTCTGAACATCTGAGTCTCTAACTCTCAACTGATGGTACCCTGACCTCAAGTCTATCTTGGAAAAATAGGCTGCGCCTTGCAATTGATCAAACAATTCATCTATCCTTGGCAACGGATACTTGTTTTTCACGGTCACATGGTTCAATTTCCTGTAGTCAATGCACATTCTCAAGCTTCCATCCTTATTCTTCACAAACAACACCGGTGCTCCCCACGGTGAAACACTTGGCCTAATAAAGCCTTTGCTCAACAAATCATGCAATTGGAGCTTTAGCTCACCCATTTCTGCTGGAGCCATCCTGTATGGTGCAATCGAGATCGGAGCTGTCCCTGGAAGGAGCTCAATTGTGAACTCAACTTCTCTAATTGGTGGTAAACCCGGGATTTCTTCTGGAAAAACATCCGGAAATTCACACACAATGGGGATATCCTCCACCCCTTGGGACTGTTTATCCTCCGTGATAAACGCAATAAATGCCTGGCACCCACTCTGAACTAATCTGCTTGCCTTCAACACTGAAATAAACCCTGCCTGAGATTTTCTCCTGTTCCCCTGAAATATCAATTCTGCCTGTGGTCCTTGGAATCTGAATGTGATGGTCTTACTAAAACAATCCATGGTGGCATGATATGCTTCTAACCAGTCCATGCCTAAAATGACATCAAAATCATGCATGTCCAAAACTATGAGGTTGGCCGATAGATTAACATCTCCTAACAAAACTGTACAACTAGGGTAATGGTTTCTACACACGACTTGTTTCCCTACTGGAGTGGTAACCACTAAAATGTAATCCAACTCACTACATGGTGCATCAATCAAGTTAGCAAAACTAGGAGATGCAAAGGAATGTGTGGATCCAGGATCAAATAAAATCTGGGCTTCTACCCCACAAACAAGAAGTTTACCGTCTACCACGTCTCCTGCAGCTTCAGCATCTGCACGGTTGAGATAATACAAACGTCCATGCATCTATAGTCTGTTTGGTACTTGGTTCTGCCTACCCTGGCCATGCCTATTCTGCTGTGGAGGACGAGCATTCTGGTTCTGCGCTGGTGGCCTAGCCTGTTGCTGCTGCTGAGGTGGTCTCATCTGATTCTGCACTGGTGCTTGATTCTGAGGAGCTACTTGCCTCTGCTGCTGGTTTCTGTTCCCTTGGTTCTGAAGTAGTGGGCAATCCTTGATTGAATGATTCATAGCCCCACACTTGAAACAGGCACCCATGGCCTTACGACATTCATGTGTCTCATGATTCTTGCCACAATGGCCACAACCCTGCCTCACATGGCCTTGCTCTTGCCTTGCTGTTGCCTTTGATTCTGTTGTTGATATTGCTGCTTCTTGTCCTGAACAATCATATTGTTAATATCTTCAAAAGTATAAGCCCGCTTAACTGCCTCATCATATGTAGCTGGAGGAACTACTCCTATGACGTCCCTCATGATGATCGGGTTCAATCCTTCCAAAAACTTTGTTATCTTCTTCCTTTCAGTGTCAATCAGCTCAGTGGCATATCTAGCCAATCTCTCAAATTTGGTGACATAATCTAGCACTGTCATGCTACCTTGCTTGAGTTGTTGAAACTCAATAGCCTTCTGCCTCTTGACATGAGAGGGGATGTATTTGTCCTGAAACTGCACCTTGAATGCTGCCCGTGCCTCTTCATCAGCCATCACTGCGTATGGATCCTTGACTGTTTGCCACCACCGGTCTGCAAGCCCATAGAATAAAGAAGCTGTGAGGTTGACTTTCTGTACACCCGTGCACATGAAGACATCGAAGATCTTCTCCGTAATGACTAGCCAGTCATCTGCCACTAGCGGGTCCTCATTGCCAGAAAATTCCTTAGGTGCTCTCTTCCTAAACTTCTCAAACATAGCATTAGGGTCAGGATCCCTATTCTGAATAACAATCTATGGACCCACGGGTGGTGCTACGTTCATGTTCTGGAGAACTTCTAACAACTGCCTTTGAACTTGTGCCATCTCATCATCCTTCCTTGCCAACTGTTCTTGAAACCTTGCTTGGTTCCCATTAGCCTGCCTTTGTTGTGCTATCATGGCTTGCATAAGTTCCTGAAATTGTGTGGCTGTAGGTGTCTCAGATACATCTAACTCATTCTGATTACTGCCTGAAGCATGATGATTTGGAGCTTTTCTTTGAGGCATATTGCTGTAAAACAAAGAGTTAGAACACAAAAATCATGGTACAAGGGTCTCTAAAATTCTATACGAACGAATCTATCGAACTCACGAATCCTCGCCACGTTCCTAAGACCTTTCTAGTTTCTTTTAAGTGCCTGAAACATGTCTCGCTCTGATACCAGTCCTGTCGCGACCCCGGAACGGATCCCGGGCCCACGACGCAGTAGATGATACTTTCCCACAGGTTCCCGCGGTGAGGATTCCCAAAGACACGCGAAATCTGACTCACACGTACAAGCTTTGCGGAAGCGTGTAGCAAAACACATCAAGATGAGCACCAATAAAATATTTAAGTGCCCTAACAATAATACAAGACATATGTATCAAAGAAAGAAGCTAACAGGGCATTCCCATTAATATTCAAGTTATAGGACTAACACTAAAACAAGTTAAGTTTTGTTACAATTCCAAGAGAGGCCAACAGAGGCCAATACAATACTCCAAAATATAACCAAAAAGAAACCCCATGACAAAAGGTGACGAGACTCAAGAACCCGCCTGACGTCTAGATGACATCGTCGGGCTGCCACACTCTCACAGGAGTTGGCTCACAAGCCTCCTCCTGACGCTCCTCCTCAAAGGTAACGTCTCCTGCACCTGGGCACCAACAAACAAGGGTCAAACACAACGGTTTGGCAGGTATTCAATTTAGGCATGAACATGAACAATAACATTTAGAGAAAACATGCAAGCAAATCTTTGATATGAAATACTATCAAAACTGAGGTACATTTTCAAGAATGCGAACAAAGCTGAGATACTCAAAACAAACTAGCATGAATACATAATATATATCATGAACAGTTACAATCCACAAAGAGCCCATCCTTTCTCTATCATTTATATAACGAAAAGAGCAAGCACGCATGACAAGCACGATATACATAATATAAGCACGACACGATTTCCCACAAAGACGGGAATTCCGGCCGCGGAACCGGACACGCACGATGTGTAATAAATACACGACCAGTCTGCAGATAGTCCACATGTTTAAAGACCCCCAGACAGTGGATCAAACTGAAAGGGCAGTCTAAGCTTAGTGGTGTTTACTTAATTCATGAATGCACAAAACACGCGAGTTATTAACAAAACTTGTCGAGATAAAAAGGGGGAAATCACTTATCAAAACATGATGAACACGACTAGCAAGGGCATAATTAATATGCATAACACGCTTAGGAAGTGATCCCCTTTTTCTTGAAACACATCTTCAAAACTAGCTTGTACTTAACTTCAAAACGAGTACACGATGATCTTCATTATATCGAAATCAAAGCACGAATACAAAGCCTAGCAAGTTCATGCAAGGACCCTTGGTTGATCGTTATGCAGCCGAAGCCCAGATGTTGGAAGTAAAACAGAATTGTTGCCCCCGAAATTCAAGGACATCTTGAGTTTCGAGTGCATAATATCAGGCTAAAGGCCCCTAAACATGTTCTAGTTTTCATTCTTGCAAAAACTCTTCAAAACAAGCAAATGTGTCAGTTTCGGTCAGCTCGCGGTCTGCTGTCGACTAGCCGAAATGGGAACTGGCGGCTAGCCGCAAGGTGACCGCCGGAAACCCAGGTCTGAAACAGCTCTCTGGAAAAGGAACCGAAATGCCCGCGGTTGGCTTACGGTTAGCCGCAAGGGAGGCTGGCGGTTAACCGCAAGCTGACCGCAGGGCTGACGGCCGAACCCTGACGCAAAAGCCAGCTACTGGAAAAGCAACCGCCGAGTTCGGTTAGCCGAAGTGGAGACTGGCGGCTAGCCGCAGGCTGACCGCCAATGCACGGGACGCGCGGTTCAGTGCAGGTTTTTCACATTTTTCTTCTACCCTTCTTTTTATTCTCATTCCACCTGCATTCCCTTGAGCCTACATGCTCTCCATGGGTAAAACACACATATTTTTCCCAATCTTAAACATTCAATCCGAAGAAAACATAATCATGAAACTTGTAAATATATTTGTATGCAAAAATTCCAAAACAACAACGTAGTTCAAAATACACATGCACAATGGTCCTATAGAGATTACTTGCCTTGCCCAAATGTTAAACAATCCTTCTCAAGCACTTCACTCAAAAGCTAAGCCAACACTACAAGAAAACCCAAGAGAAAACCATACCAAACTTAACACAATGAAAGCAAAGAACCCATTTTCATAAAAAGGGGTTTTCAATTGAAAAACAAGATCTTAAGGGACCAAAATAACTCCATGAAAATTATGAGTGGAAGCTCTTACCTAGAGAAGGTCAAACAAGAGAAGAGGAAGAAAATGTAGAGCTTGTCCCACAAGGAACTCCAATAAGCTTGTATCAATGGAAAGCTTGCAAAGAGATGAAGAAGATGGTATTCTTAAAATTTCTTTTGGTGATCTCTAGCTATGTCATGCAAGGTGAGGAAGATGGAAGAAACAAGAGGGATTTCAGCCCTAGGTCAAGAACTTGCAGAGATTGGTAAAGTGAATGAAAAGAGGGGGAGATGGGGCTTAAGTGAGGAAATGGACCCCAACTAGCTGAACTTGAAGTGATCAAAACACGATCTTGGGAGCCTCGGATGACTTCGACGAAGAAGAATAAAACGATCGTCGAAAAATCTAGTTTTCAAAAAGTATATTTTTGACATGGTTTCGAGATCTCAAAAATTGTGTCCAGATTTGTGCAAGAAAGACAATTTTACCCTCTTTGGGTCAAACATAGGTTTTTGGGCTTCAAACCTGAATGGGCTTAAAACGAAAGTTGTAACTCATCGAAAAATCATTCCAATGAAATCAAAATCACACTCACACGGAAATCAATACGATCTTCCCAAACTTACACGCGCACTCAGGCCTTCCTGAGTGTGTTTGACTAATACTAAACGTTCTCAAAATTCCCAAAGCTATGTCCAAGACTAAAACTAATCATTTCTAACCCCAACAACGACTAAACCCACTTAGAAATAAACACATACTAATCGCACACTAATCGAAATGGTCTGGGTCGGGGTCTAACACTTAGAGTGGTGTTTTTGGCAGGACAATCACTCATAGTTTACTGTGATAACAGCAGGGCAGTTGATAAGTCGAAGGAACCCAGGAGCCAAAAGCATGTACAGAGGTTATAACAAATGGTCAGAGAGATTGGGCAGAGAGGTGATACTGCTATCACCTAGATAGACTCTGCAGACAATCTGGGAGATCCCTTTACTAAGCCTTTGAGTACCAAAGTCTTTGGGCAATAAGTAGATGGGATCTGCATGAGATGCAACCCTGACTGGCATTGAGCCCAAGTGGGAGATTGTTAGTTTTATGGTCTTAATACCAGTATATGATGAATAGATTGATTAATTTCTTTATTTATCAATATATATTATTGCTTTCCTTTCATGAGATGAATGATGTTTTATTACTTGTTTGCACATAACTAATACGAATGACATAATGGTTCATGAGATGAACCGGAGTCCACAAGTATACTAGATGTAATACATGTGTATGGATGAGATCCACATATAGGAGACATGTATTGCAAATAATATACTTAAATATCTTCACAACCAGTGATTGGGCATCTCATTTGAAAAGGTTGCAGCACTTTGATCACTATGAGATAGTGTGATTTGTCTCGATCATCGGAATGTAAGATTCTGGATCATGGTGCTAGTACATTGGATGTATTGAATGACCATGAGAAGCACCTTATATACACTGTCTTTATTTTAAGGTCTGCTCTCATAATTCCCTAGCAATAGGCTCATAATCCTGAGACATTAATGAACTCAAGTTTCTATCATTCATTTGCTTTGAGTCACCAATGAGTGAGGCCAACTATAGGTCAACACCTCGGTGATTTGGGTACGTGGTAGTAGAGTTGTGGGAACATTCAATGGTCAAGATGGAATCTATCTTTAATATCCCCTTGTGCCAATTAATGGATTTATCATTCGTAAGTGCGCACCCATTCCACTTAAGAGTTAATTGGATCGGTACCAAATAATCACTAAAACTAATTGGGGCTCAAGAATAATAAGATATGGATATATTTTGGTGGACAGGTCCAATTGATCCATGGATATAGTTGGAGGGGCCTACTTGTGGTACTGAGGAAGTTTAGGGTCTTCATTGTAATATATTCCTAAGACTGGAGTGCAATTGCACTTATATAGTGGAGTTATTTGCAACTAATTGTGGACCCGGATTGCACATGAGATGTGGGGTCGCGTGTTCCAATTGGAGCTAGGTTTCTAAGGAATCCCTAGTGGTCCCCACGCTAGCCCAAGTTATTAGAAAGATAATAATTCTACTTGAACTCTAAAAGGAAGGTTACTATTTCTATTTGAAGTAAGACTTCTAATAGTGGTAATAGTAAGTTACTAATTATTCATGGAAGTAGGACTTCTATTTTAATTAGAAAGGAGAAAGCTACTAATTGTCGTGGAAGTGAGACTTCTATGGCAACTAGCAAGGGAGAAGGTTACTATTTTGTAATGGAAGTTGAACTTCTATTTCAAATAGGTAAAGAGGTGGAATGGAGGACTATAAATAGGGGATATATCCCCTCTTGGACGTCCATAACTAAGAGTGCAATTCCAGCCCCTTTGTACAAGTGTTGCACAACTTCTCTTCCTCTTCTAGTTCTCCTCTCTTTCTCCACTAGTTCCTTAGAGTTACTAGTTGCGTTTTCTCTTGAAGTTTCCACCAATCTTCTTGAGAAAAGAGATCTAATACGGGTCGTAGCGTGGAAGATCAAAGGGTGTTGGAGATTCTGATTTGATTAAGTGAAAGCGTTCATCATCAAAGAAAGAAATCAACTTCTCCATTAGAGCACTACAAAGCTCCAAAGGTATAATCTACATCCTTGTATGTTGTAGATTTCGTGGTTGCATGTTTAAGTGTTGTTTTCTATCTTCTAGATAGTATATATTGCTGTACATGATTTATGAGTTTGAGGGATTGCATCCTGGATTGGGTCTTGTTGCCTTTTAGATAGTTGATTCCTGCATTAAGTGGATCAAAAGTTTTGAAACATATCTGGAATGGTCCACCTATTTTCCAACAATTGATATCAGAGCCATACCGCAACTATAATCATGTTAGATCAGTAAGCTTGTTCTAATCTTTGCATGAGATGTGAGGAGGATAGAGCAAGGGCTATGTAAGGATCAGTTTTGATGAATTTGCTTGGTTTAATAGTAGATTCATGTTTAGATAGTCACAAAAGGGTTTAATAATAATGGAAGGATGGTAGGAAGCCATTGGAACACTTTAGAAGTGATTTGGTGAATAATGAACACCAAACAGAAAAACCCAGGTTGTAGGTTTTCGTCAGTCCGATCGACCTGGTCCCGTGCTCGGTCAATCGGGTGACTTGCAGGTCGGTCGACCGAGGACACTGCACAGCAGGTTGCAGAAATTGGATTTTTCAGTTTCGGGTCTTCTTTTACATCCGATTTTTCCAGCATTATTTGACAGCCTATTTTGCGATTTGTATGGTTGTATGAGATACTAACTTGCAGATGATCATGTCCTCTCCATATGGCCCACAAGTCTTTTACTTTCTTTTTATGGTTATTGGTTTATTTGAGGCTAAGTGTAAAGGGCATCATGGTTTCCTTGGTTTCCCGTGAAAGGGCAAGGCATGATGAATTTCCCTATAGCCCTTTTATTTCCATGTTTAGATTACCATGTAAGTCTCATAATCAAGGCATAGGAATTTATGTATTTTTTTTTTAATTTGTAAATTCTGGCGATGTCCGAGACGAAGAAGGAAATTGATGTTGGACTCCTAATCAAAGAGCTTGAAGATTATCAAAAGTGTTTTGGAGTTGCCCAAAGAGTTTGAGGAATTCCAAAGTTTTGGAAAGTCTAGAAGTCCAAGAAGTCAATTCCGCTAGGGCCATGTGGAGGACAGGACTAGTTTCTAATTTTAGCACTTTCTATTTATGAATGAATGCTTAATTTAGAATGTTTCCAAATCTGATCCAAACATAGCAAGTTACTAAAATTGGTCAAATCAAATTAATTTTTGGAAAGAGTTCTAATTAGTGTTGATGACCCATGAGATGGACTTTCCTTAAAATAACTTGACTTGGAACCAATCTTTGATCATATCATGAGATGATTTCATGTTCATATTTATATACATGTGGGCCCTAATACCTTACAAGGAAATCCTCAATTATAAAATATTAAGTGGGAACGGGGCATTTAAATTTAGAAATCCCCATGGTTTTCCACCATAGGTCCATTGTAAGGAAAGTATTAGCCTCGCGCCATCTTGAGAATGGCCGTTCCCCACGGAGGGCTTTTACTTGTCTAGTTACTAGATATGGATCTCTTATGGATAGTGTTGGTGAGACAGGGTGGGGGCCCACTCCCCAAGGAGGAGCTGCTCGCAACGGTTGTCATGCAATGCTAGTTGGTGGTCACACTTAACTAAAATAATGATGTAGTATCCCCAAGGATTTGCCTCATTTATTTTAGAAACCGAAGCTAATCGGGAGTCATTCATTATTTGGTATGAGATACCTAGATAATAATGAATGAAGGGGATCATGGAAAGTTAGTCTTTATCCTAATTTTGACCAACTTTGATCCGGACCAATCTAGGTGGTATTCACACTCCCCAAGGAGGCATACCCCGGAGATTGGGATTCCGATGTATTCTGAATATAGTGGTTATGAGGATTCCCACATAAATTTGGTAGAATACTAAACCCTAATGTCATTTAAATTCATTAATTGAATGTATGGTTATGTACTACAATTTTTTCAAGCATGAATTCAAATACTTTCAATCCACTTGTGACCATCCTCAACCAGAATAAGTTGATGGAATCCAACTTTATAGACTGGAAAAGGACCCTGGATATTATCTTGACAGCTTCAGGTTGCAGATATGTCCTTACCAAACCCTCCCTTCCTGAGCCTGAGCTTCATGCACCTCAGTATGAAAAGGACCTTTACACCGAATGGACAAAAGACAAAGAGGTAGCCAGATGTTTTATATAGGCATCCAAGTCTAGTGTTTTACAACACTAACATCATCAATCCTATAAGTCAGCATACGATATTATATCGAACTGAAAGGAGATGTTTGTGGACCAGGTTAGACCTGCTAGGCCAGCTGCTATGAAGGTGCTGATAAACACTAACATGGCTGAGGGAACCCCAGTACAAAAATATTTTTTGAAAATGACTCTCGCACTAAATGAGTTAGATGTACTGGGTGTTACGATTGATAAAGAATCGCAGATCGACATGATCCTTTAGTCACTACCGGATTCTTTCAATCATTTCGAGATCAATTATAATAAATTGGAAATGACGATAGCTGAGCTGTCTCGCCAGCTGGTAGTGACTGAGGAAATCATGAAGAAAGAGCAAAATTACATCATGACAGAAAAGTCATTTGCTAGGACCAAGCCGAAAAGCAATGACCGAGATAGCAAGAAGAAATCAGTCATCAAGGGTCCTAAGGTGGAGAATGGTTCTACTTGTAGTATGGCCAAAGCTAAGGGTACGGGAGTAAAAGGAAAGTGTTTCCATTGTGGTAAGACAAGACATTGGAAAAGGAATTGTCCAGAATATCTGTCTAAGAAGAAGACCTCAGGTATGATTGAGTTACTTATTTCTGAAGTTAGTTCTGGAACTGGTACTTCAGAATCTTGGTGTATGGACTCCAGGGCAACTTATCACATATGTAATTCGTTGCAGGGGTTCAGGGAAACCAGGAGGTTCAGTGACGGAGAAATCATTGACAACCTAGGCTCTGATGCTAAGGCAGAGGATGTTTCAGTGGGAGTTATTACATTATGTTTTTCAAATGTTAAATTGATTTTGTCAGACACGTTATATGTAACGTCTTTACGGCGGAATTCAATTTCAGTTTTTAGTATGGTGAATAAGAGTTTTTCTATTACTCTTGGTACTGAAATTGTCATAAAGAGATACGGTACTTTTATGTATTCTGACAAGGTAATCAATGGAATTTATTTGTTAATCCCACAATGTATGAGATACATGATACTGAAACAACTAATCGACCATCATTAAAGAGGAAATCACCTTCATCTGATCCAACAAAACTTTGGCACTTGAGGGTAGGTCATATATACCTAAAT
Organism: Cinnamomum chago; assembly: GCA_038049695.1. Taxonomy (NCBI): domain Eukaryota; kingdom Viridiplantae; phylum Streptophyta; class Magnoliopsida; order Laurales; family Lauraceae; genus Cinnamomum; species Cinnamomum chago. The sequence goes on along the minus strand of CP142453.1, from coordinate 87,334,254 downwards.
AGGATTGACAGGCTAGTGAAAGATGGTATCTTGCCTTCAATGGTGGTAGAACCAATGCCTGTCTGCTAGTCCTGTCTGGAAAGTAAAATGACCAGAAGGCCCTTTCTTTTAACCAAAGGGCAATAGGGCCAAAGATTTGTTGGAATTAGTGTATACTGATGTGTGTGGACCCATTAATGTCAGGGCCAGAGGAGGATATCTCTCCGCTGATTTTATGGGATACGTATCAGAAAATGGGATTTTATCCCAGTTGTCTGCTCCTGGTATGCCTCAACAGAATGGAGTAGCAGAAAGAAGGAACCAGACTCTTTTAGATATGATCAGGTCTATGCTGAGTTTCTCAGGATTACCTATGTCATTTTGGGGATACGCCTTGGATACTGAGAAGTACATACTAAACCTCGTACCATCTAAGTCTATACCTAAGACTCCCCGGGAGTTGTGGTCCGGGTGAAAGCCTAGTCTACAACATTACACATTTGGGGTTGTCTGGCACACGTGCTAATGGTAATGACGGATAAGTTGGAAACGAAGTCGGAAGTATTTACGTTTGTAGGATATCATAAAGGAACTAAAGATTGGTTATTCTATAATCCCAGAGAGCAGAAAGTGCTGGTGAGCACCAATGCGGTTTTTCTGGAGGAAGATTATATGATGGACCGGAAATCTTTAGAAAAGGTGATCTTGGAAGAAATTCAAGAGCAAACAATTCCAAATCCTAGTATGACCGAACTTGAGGAAGAACCGCCCTTACCGGACCCAGTAGTTACACCGGTACCTCGTCGTAGTGGGAGGATTGTCAGACCCCCTGACAGGTTCTCGTTCTTGGGAGAGTCTTACGAGGCAGTCCCAGAAGAACCGGAACAAGATCCCTGTAACTATGATGAAGCAATTAATGACAAAGATTCGGGACATTGGCAAGATGCTATGAAAGCTGAGATGGAGTCTATGTACTCTAATAAGGTCTGGACACTTGTGGACTTGCCTGCCAATATCTAACCTATTGGGTGCAAGTGAGTCCACAAGAGAAAGAGAGGACCAGATGGAAGAGTTGAGACCTTTAAGGTCAGGCTTGTTGCGAAAGGATGTACTCAGAAAGAAGATATCGATTATGAGGAAACATTCTTGCCAGTAGCCATGCTCAAGTCCATCCGGATACTCTTATCCATTACGGCTAATCTTGATTGTCAGACCCCGACCCGAGTGAACCCGATTAGTGCTAATTAAGTTGTGTGTTAGTGCTAAGCTTGATTAGTGATTTTGACTAAGTTGGGTTTCGAATAGCTTTTGATATAGTTTTGGGGAATTTTGATTGCTTTGGGTTAGTAGGGTCCTTTGGGGGTTCCTTTTCATGACATTGCATATGTTTGAGGATTTATCGGAGATTTTTGCATTCATTGTTTTAATCTCGTTTTATTCGTATTGATAAGCTCTACAACTTTCATGTTGATCCCGTCCCCGTTTGAGTTCCCAAAACCCGATTTCATAGCCTTGAGGGCAAAGCAGTCATTGCACACAAAATCTGTACCCAAAACTTGATATTCCCGAAACCTGTGAAACAAATACTTTTTGGAAACTAGATATTTCGGCGATCATTTCTTTCTTCTTCGTCGAATTCATTAAAAGCCCCGAAAGACAAGATTTCAGCCCTTGAATATCTTTAGTAGTGGGACCCATTCCCAGTTGCCATATAAGGAGAACCCATCTTCCCATTCCCTTTTTTTCCAGCACAAAAAGAACCTAGGGTTTGCTTTTGGCAACTTTTCTTCTTCCTCTTGCTCTCTCCACCTCCAATCCACACCAAACTTGCATCAATCAAGAAATGGAGATCATCTTCTTCTTCCTCTTCACCATGGCTCTCTATTGATACCATTTGTGAAGAAAACCCTCCATTCCAAGACCTTCATTGAGCTTACTCTTGCCATTAGAGGACCTTAAAAGTAAGTAATCCTTCCCTTCTTCTAGATTTGCATTCTTCTAGCCTTAGAGAAGCTTCATTTCCATTATTGTAAGGTTTCCCTTCCTATTTCTTGTTTTACCCATTTTAGGGTTTGTTTTGGGGGATTTTGTTATAGCTTGGATCTTTGGCTTGGAAGAGTATAGGAGTTTGATTTCTTGATATGAAGACACAAGGCAAGTGAATTACTTGATTTTTTATGAGCTTTCAATGGTTTCCATGAGGAATGTGGTTGACTTGTCATTTGTCTCATATTTATTGCCTTGCATTTATTTTTGAAATCAATGCTTGAATGCATATTGGCTAAGTCATTTAATGTTTTGTAAACATGTTGGTTTAGCATTTATTGTCTTTTGGTTATATCCTAAATGAATGTTTGTGAAATGGTTTCCTTCCTCCTTCCTTTGTATTGGACTTGATGTGGAAGAATGAGGTGATGAATGATCACAAGTTGGAGTTTTGGAGAAGTATAGATAGATGTATTGGAGGAGTTCTTAGCTCAATTTTATTGCAGGGACTAAGTGGAAGTAGGGAGAATGGTTTTGAGGAGGAGAAATGGCTCAAAATATGAACACAGTGGGAGTTTCCCGCACCTGGCGGTCAGCCTGCGGTCACCTGGCGGCTAGCCGCCTGGTGACTGGCGGCTAACCGCCAGCTAGCCGAAATATCACGGTGGCTTTTCCAGAGAGCACATTTCTCCACCTGAAACTCAGTTAGCTCCACGGTTAGCCTGCGGCTAGCCGCTCATCCCAGCGGCGGCTAACCGCTAGCTGACCGTACCTTGGCGGTTAGCTTTCCAGTAAGCTGCATTTTTGCAGCCCAGCCGCGGTCAGCTGCGGGGTCAGCCAGCAGCTAGCCGCCCATCCCAGCGGCGGCTAACCGCCAGCTGACCGAAAGTTCCCAGGTTCCGGAGAGCTCCTCGCTCGAGCGAACTCTCCGGTTCGCTCGAGCACTAAGCTTTGTCGATCAAAGGAGATTCACTAGGCAATGTATGAGGCCATTCGAGATAGAAACCATATCACGAAGATGTCATTCGAAGTTTTGAAAATTCAAAGTGTATAAGGAGCCCGGAATGTCCCCAAACTCAAAGAGTACCAAATTTTTATCAGATCGACATACGGGATCCCTATTCACCTTGAACTAGTTTTGAACCCCGATACTTGTCTTGAGATTTCAAAAGCTCTTTAGTATTTCATTGTTCCCTAGATTTATACTACATGCCTTACACTTGAAATAGTTACTTGTCTTGAAGTGCATTGCACCACATGATATGACAGTGTGCCCTTGAGCACCCCCGTCTTGCCCGTTTGTTTATGTATTTGTACTCGATTTACTTGCATATGTCTCGATTGTATTTGACCTATGAGTCGGCACCGCTAAGATTGGATAACCATGTTGGTCTGATCCACCGACTTGGAGATTCCGCTCTTGTCCCGCCAGCTGCAGTTTGGATCCCGCTACCCGGTCATTACCATGGTCTTGTCCCGATGCCGCAGATTACTATTGTGGTCCCCGATGCCCGGCTCGTTACCGTGGTCATGTATAGTATATGTATTTATATGAGATCCACTGTTTCTCCTCACCTCGAGTGACTGAGATCAGTGCCTAGTTATTGATCTATCACCTTAGTGATAGAGGACTTAGCTTCGTGTGGTTGCCATCTTGATTGTTTCCCGTTTCCTTGGTCACCTTACATGTTTTACATTGCATACGTGTATTTGGAATATATGTTTTATCTTGTTTAGAGAAATTGTAATTTAAACAAGTTTACATGTTTTGAAGGTAAATTCATTTATTTTCATATTGTTATTGTGTTTTCCTCCATTTGCCAAACCGTCGTGTTTGATCTACTCTTTGGTACAGGTCCCGTTGTCGGTTATCCAGAGGAGGAGCTCGAGGAGGCGGTCGTAGAACCGCAACAGTTAGTTGAGTGGCGTGCTGATGCCGTCATGTAGACGTTCGGTTGCTATGAGAGACTTATCTTTTTGGGGAAATTGTCTAACCATTCTTTGGATTGGGATTTTGGTTATATTGGCCTGGTGGGCCTCTATTTTTGGGAAATGTAATTAAATGATATTTGTATAAACTTCAACTTACTTTGGGTAACATGCTATAGATCATTGCTCATTCTGATACAGTATCTTTATACTTGTGATATTGTTTTATGACCAAGGATGGTTGACTATTTGATTTGCTACACGCTTCCGCACTTAATAGAAATGTTCATCTATGGTTGTGATATCCTCACTGCGGACACCTGTGGGAAATTAAATAAACGTTGTTATCATTTAAACATATGTTGTGGTTATCTATTCACCATCATTTCATATGTAAATGTCCCGATCCCGGATTCCCGGTCCGGGGTCGCGACAGACTGGTATCAGAGCGAGACGTATTTCAAGCAATTAAAAGAAACTAGAAATCCTAAGGACGTGGAGAGGATTCGTTAGCTACTATCGTGTGAGCAATGTGTGACCCTTATATTATCATGTGCTAACAATTTGTTTTACAGCATCATGCCTCCCCGTAAGAGAACAGTGAATGGCATTCCTTCTAGAAGCAACAGTGATCACACCGGACCGGTAGAAGAGGATATAGTTAAGAACAACCCACCAAATCAGTTCCAGGAAATGATGCAAGCGATGCTTGACCAGTAACGTCAAGCTAATGAAAACCAAGCTAGATTGCAAGAACAGATGCTCAAGAGAGAGGGAGATCATGCGAGGGAAATGGCAGAGATGCAAAGGCAATTGCTTGAGGTCCTACAGAGAAGACCAGAACCGGTTCAACCTCAGCCCGCAATTGTCATAAATCAAAGGCAACATGATCCTAATGCCTTGTTTGAGCGATTTCGGAAGAGAGCTCCGAAAGAATTTCTGGGGATAGAAGACCCATTGGCTGCAGATGACTGGTTAGAACATACCGAGAACATCTTTGAGATTTTCCAGTGTACTGGGAGAGATAGAGTGAAGCTAGCATCATCCCTTTTCGTTGGTATAGCGGACAGATGGTGGAAAACGGTTAGGGAAGAATATAGAACCATGGCTGATGCAGAGGTTTGGGCAAACTTCAAGAGGCAATTCCACGATAAATATGTACCTGCTCATATCAAGAAGCAAAAGGCCATAGAATTTCGACAGCTTGTCCAAGGGAGTATGACAGTCCTCGAATATCTCACTAAGTTCGAGAGATTGTCTAGATATGCTCCGAAGTTGGTGGATACAGTGGAGAAGAAAATTGCCAAATTCTTTGAGGGACTTAATCCCTTCATTGAGAGAGATGCCACCGGAGTAGTACCACCTGCAAATTTTGATGAGGCAGTCAAGAGGGCCTACAAGTTTGAGAACTTTCACAACAAGATCCTTAAAGTCCAAGGCAATGGATAGGCTCAGTTGCAGAACCACCAGCAAAGGAACCATCAAAACAAGAGACAGAGGACATAACAGAATGCTCAGGGTCCTTTGGTTTGAACCCATTGTGGGAAGAACCATGAGAGTGCACAGTGTCGTACACTGATAGGAGCATGTTTCAGATGTGGCTCCATGGCCCATCAGATGAGAGACTATCCAAGGCATAATAGGCAGAATCAGCAGCAGCAGCAAGGGGCACAGCGTCCACCAGCACCACAGAATGCAATAGTTGTTCAGAATCAGGCATGGCCACTACAGCAACAAGCACCACCACAGCAGCAGCATAGACCATAGCAACAACAACAACTGGCTCGTCAGCACGGACACAACCCAAATCAGCGTGCACCGCAGCAACATAGGAATGCACCCCAAGGTAGGCCACAGCACGCACAGAATAGGCCCCAACAGCGAGGCCAAATCTACGGAGTCAATAGAGTGGATGCAGAGGCAGCGGGAAATGTAGTGGAAGGTACACTTCTGGTTTGTGGGATAAAAGCTAAGATTTTATTTGACCCTGGTTCTACCCATTCATTCTTATCCCATGAATTTTCTAAGTTGATTGATATGCATGCTAGAGAACTTGAGTTTATTTTGATTGTGGCAACCCCAGTAGGCAAACAAATTATTTGTAGTACATACTATCCTAGTTGTTAGATTTTATGGTCTCAATACCAGTATATGATGAATAGATTGATTAATTTCTTTATTTATCAATATAATCATGCTTTCCTTTCATGAGATGAATGGTGATTTATTACTTTATGCACACGACCAATATATATGACATAATGGTTCATGAGATGAACCGGGTCCCATTAGTATATTAGATGTGATATATGTATATGGATGAGATCCACATACGGGAGATATGTGTCACAAATCTTATACTTAAAATATCTTCACAACCAGTGATGAGATTGGGCATCTCATCTGACAAGGTTGCATCATTTTGATCACTATGAGATAGTGTGATTTATCTTGATCATCAGAATGTAAGATTCTGGATCATGATGCTGGTACATTGGATGTATTGAAGGACCATGAGTAGCACCTTATATACACTGTCTTTATTTAAGGTCTGCTCTCGTAATTCCCTAGCAATGGGCTCATAATCCTGAGACATTAATGAACTCAAGTTTCTATCTATTCATTTGCTTTGAGTCACCAATGAGTGAGGCCAATTGTAGGTCAACACCTCGGTGATTTGGGTACGTGGTAGTAGAGCTGTGGGAACATTCAATGGTCAAGATGGAATCCATCTTTAATATCCCCTTGTGCCAATTAATGGATTTATCATTGGTAAGTGTGCACCCATTCCAGTTAAGAGTTAATTGGATTGGTACCAAATGATCATTATAATTAATTGGGGCTCAAGGATAATAAGATATGGATCTAATTTGGTGGATAGGTCCATTTGATCCATGGATATAGATGGAGGGGCCTACTTGTGGTACTGTGGAAGTTTAGGGTCTTCATTGTAATTTATTCCTAAGACTGGAGTGCAATTGCATTTATATAGTGGAGTTATTTGCAATTAATTGTGGGCCCGGATTGCACATGAGATGTGGGGTCGCGTGTCCCAGTTGGAGCCAGCTTTCTAAGGAATCCCTAGTGGTCCCCACGCTAGCCCAATATATTAGAAAGATACTAATTCTACTTAAACTCTAAAAGGAAGGTTACTATTTCTATTTGAAGTGAGACTTCTAATAGTGGTAATGGTAAGCTACTAATTAATAATGGAAGTAGGACTTCTATTTTAATTAGAAAGGAGAAAGTTACTAATAGTTGTGGAAGTAAGACTTCTATGGCAATTAATAAGGGAGATGTTTACTAATTTGTAATGGGAGTTAAACTTCTATTTCAAATAGGAAAAGAGGATTTATGGAGGGCTATAAATAGAGGAATACTCCTCTCAAATTCGTGCATAATTAATAGAGTACTTTTGAGCCCCTTGTGCAAGAGTTGTACAAGTCTTCTTCCTCTCAAAGTTCCCCTCTCTTTCACCTTTGGTTCCTTAGAGTTACTAGTAGGGTTTTCTCTTGAGGATTCCACCATCTTCTTGAGAAAAGAGATCTGATACGGGACATAGCGTTGGAAGATCAAAAGGAGTTGAAGATTCTGATTTGGATTGTGAAGTTGTTCATCACCAAAGTAAAGAAATCAAATCCTCCATTAGAGCACGACAAAGCTCCAAAGGTATATCTACATCCTTGTATGTTGTGTATTTCGTGGGAGCATGTTTATGTTCTGTTTTCTATCTTCTAGATAGTGTCTGTTGCTGTACATGGCTATGAGATTGAGGGAATTGCATCCTGAATTGGGTTTGTTGCATTCTAGACAATTGATCCCTGCATTAAGTGGGTCAAAAGTTTTAAAACCTGTCTGGAAGGCCCACCTATATTCCAACAATTGGTATCAGAGCCTAACCTCATCACTTGTCATGTTAGATCAACAAGCTTGCTTCAATCTTTGCATGAGATGTGAAGAAGATGAAGCAAGGGCTATGTAAGGATCAGTTTTAATGGATTTGCTTGGTTTGATAGTAAATTCATGTTTGGATAGTCACAAAAGGGTTTAATAATGATGGTAGGATCATAGGAAGCCATTGGGACACTTTGGAAGTGATTTGGAGAAGAACAGACACGAAACAGAAAACCCAGCTTGTAGAAATTCGTCAGGCAGGTCGACCTTGCCCCGTGGCAGGTTGACCTGGTGACTGCAGGCAGGTCGACCTGCCCCTCCTGGTTGGTCGACCAGTCGTTCTGTGCAGAATTCTGCAGAATTTGTTTTTTCAAGTTTCGGGTCTATTTATTCTTCCTATTTTTCCAGCATTGTTTGGCAGCCTCTTTTTGTGATTTGTATGGTTGTATGAGATACTAACTTGCAGATGATCATGTCCTCTCCATATGGCCCACAAGTCTTTTGCTTTCTTTTATGGTGATTGGTTTATTTAAGGCTAAATGTAAAGGGCGTCATAGTTTCCTTGGTTCCCCGTGAAAGGGCAAGGCATGATGAATTTCCCTATAGCCCTTTTAATTCCAGTTTTAGATTACCATGTAAGTCTCATATCTGAGGCATAGGAATTTATGTAATTTTTCTAAATTTGTAAATTCTAGCGATGTCCGAGACGAAGAAGGAAAGCGATGTTGGACTCCTAATCAAAGAGTTTGAAGATTACCAAAAGAGTTCTGGAGTTTCCTAAAGAGTTTGAGGAATTCCAAATTTTTTGAAAGTCTAGAAGTCCAAGAAGTCTATTCCGCTTGGGCCATGTGGAGGAGAGGACTCGTTTCTATTTTTGCAATTTCTATTTATGGATGCATGCTTAAATTAGAATTTTTCCAGATCTGATCCAAACATAGCAAGTTACTAAAATTGGTCAAATCAAATTAATTTTTGGAAAGAGTTCTAATTAGTGTTGATGGCCCATGAGATGGACACATTGGTAACACTAATTTAGAAACTAGACTTTCCTTAAAATAACTTGACTTGGAACCAATCTTAGATCATATCATGAGATGATTTGATGTTCATATGTATATATGTGGGCCCTAATACCATACAAAGAAATCCTCAATTCTAAAATATTAAGTGGGAGCGGGGCATTTATATTTAGAAATCCCCATGGTTTTCCACCATAGGTCTATTGTAAGGAAAGTATTAGCCTCGCCCCATCTCGAGTATGGACGTTCCCCACGGAGGGCTTTTATTTGTCTGGCTACTAGATATGGATCTCCAATGGATAGTGTTGGTGAGACGGGGAGGGGCCCACTCCCCAAGGAGGAGCTGCTCGCAACGGTTGTCATGCAATGCTAGTTGGTGGGTCACACTTAACTAAAATAATGATGTAGTATCCCCAAGGATTTGCCTCATTTATTTTAGAAACCAAAGTTAATCGGAGTCATTGATTATTTGGTATGAGATACCTAGATAATAATGAATGAAGGGGATCATGGAAAGTTAGTCTTAATTCAAATTTTGACCAGCTTTGATCCGCACCAATCTAGGTGGTATTCGCACTCCCCAAGGAGGCATACCCCGGGGATTGGGATTCCGATGTATTCTGAATTTAATGGTTATGAGGATTCCATATAAATTTGGTAGAATACTAAACCCTAATGTCATTTAAATTCATTAATTGAATGTATGGTTATGTGTTACAGTATTTCAAGCATGAATTCAAATACTTTCAATCCACTTGCGACCATCCTCAACCAGAATAAGTTGATGGAATCCAACTTTATAGACTGGAAAAGGACTCTGGATATTATCCTGACAGCTTCAGGATGCAGATATGTCCTTACCATACCCCCCCCCCCCTTCCTGAGCCTGAGCTTCATGCACCTCAGTATGAAAAGGACTTTTACACCGAATGGACAAAAGACAATGAGATAGCCAGATGTTTTATATAGGCATCCATGTCTAGTGTTTTACAACACCAACATCAATCCTATAAGTCAGCATACGATATTATATCGAGCTTAAACGAGATGTTTACGGACCAGGTTAGACCTGTTAGGCAAGCTGCTACGAAGGTGCTGATAAACACTAAGATGACTGAGGGAACCCCAGTACAAAAACATTTGTTGAAAATGAGTCTTGCACTAAGTGAGTTAGATGCACTGGGTGTTTCGATTGATAAAGAATCGCAGATTGACATGATCCTTCAGTCACTACCGGATTCTTTCAATCATTTCGAGATCAATTGTAAGAAATTGGAAATGACCATAGCTGAGCTTTCTCGCCAGCTGGTAGTGACTGAGGAAATCATGAAGAAAGAGAAAAATTCCCTCATGACAGAAAAGTCATTTGCTAGGACCAAGCCGAAAGGCAAAGACCGAGATAGCAAGAAGAAAGCAGTCATCAAGGGTCCTAAGGTGGAGAATGGTTCTACTTGTAGTATGGCCAAGGCTAAGGGTACGGGAGTAAAAGGAAAGTGTTTCCATTGTGGTAAGACAAGACATTGGAAAAGGAATTGTCCAGAATATCTGTCTAAGAAGAAGACGTCAGGTATGATTGAGTCACTTATTTCTGAAGTTAGTTTTGCAACTGGTACTTCAGAATCTTGGTGTATGGACTCCAGGGCAACTGATCACATATGTAATTCGTTGCAGGGGTTCAGGGAAACCAGGAGGTTCAGTGACGGAGAAATCATTGACAACCTAGGATCTGATGCTAAGGCAGAGGATGTTTCAGTGGGAGTTATTACATTATGTTTTTCAAATGTTAAATTGATTTTGTCAGACACGTTATATGTAACGTCTTTACGGCGGAATTCAATTTCAGTTTTTAGTATGGTGAATAAGAGTTTTTCTATTACTCTTGGTACTGAAATTGTCATAAAGAGATACGGTACTTTTATGTATTCTGACAAGGTAATCAATGGAATTTATTTGTTAATCCCACAATGTATGAGATACATGATACTGAAACAACTAATCGACCATCATTAAAGAGGAAATCACCTTCATTTGATCCAACAAAACTTTGGCACTTGAGGGTAGGTCATATATACCTAAATAGGATTGACAGGCTAGTGAAAGATGGTATCTTGCCTTCAATGGTGGTAGAACCAATGCCTGTCTGCTAGTCCTGTCTGGAAAGTAAAATGACCAGAAGGCCCTTTCTTTTAACCAAAGGGCAATAGGGCCAAAGATTTGTTGGAATTAGTGTATACTGATGTGTGTGGACCCATTAATGTCAGGGCCAGAGGAGGATATGAATACTTCATCACTTTCACATATGATTATTTAAGATATGGATACATATACCTTATGCACCGCAAGTCCGAGGCTTTTGAAAAGTTCAAAGAGTTTCGAGCGGAAGCGGAAAAGCAATTAGGTAAAAGTATCAAGACTCTTCGATCAGATCGAGGAGGGGAATATCTCTCTGGTGATTTTATGGGATACTTATCAGAAAATGGGATTCTATCCCAGTTGTCTGCTCCTGGTATGCCTCAACAGAATGGAGTAGCGGAAAGAAGGAACCGGACTCTTTTAGATATGATCAGGTCTATGATGAGTTTCTCAGGATTACCTATATCCTTTTGGGGATATGCCTTGGATACTGTGATGTACATATTAAACCTCGTACCATCTAAGTCTGTACCTAAGACTCCCCGGGAGTTGTGGTCTGGGCAAAAGCCTAGTCTACAACATTTACACATTTGGGGTTGTCCGGCACGCGTGCTGAAGGTAAAGACGGATAAGTTGGAAACGAAGTCGGAAGTATGCACGTTTGTAGGATATCCTAAAGGAACTAAAGGTTGGACATTCTATAATCCCAGAGAGCAGAAAGTGATGGTAAGCACCAATGCGATTTTTCTGGAGGAAGATTATATGATGGACCGGAAATCTTTGGAAAAGGTGATCTTGGAAGAGATTCAAGAACAATCAATTCCAAATCCAAGTATGACCGAACTTGAGGAAGAACCGCCCTTACCAGACCCAGTAGTTACACCAGTGCCTCGTCGTAGTGGGAGAATAATCAGGCCCCCTGATAGGTTCTCGTTCTTGGGAGAGTCTTACGAGGCAATCCCGGAAGAACTGGAACAGGATCCCTGTAACTATGATGAAGCAATTAATGACATAGATTCGGGACATTGGATGGATGCTATGAAAGCTGAGATGGAGTCTATGTACTCTAATCAGGTCTGGACACTTGTGGACTTGCCTGCCAATATCAAACATATTGGGTGCAAGTGGGTCTACAAGAGAAAAAGAGGACCAGATGGAAGAGTTGAGACCTTTAAGGCCAGGCTTGTTGCGAAGGGTATACTCAGAAAGTGGGTATCGATTATGAGGAAACCTTCTCGCCGGTAGCCATGCTCAAGTCCATCCGGATACTCTTATCCATTGCGGCTCATCTCGATTACGAGATTTGGCAAATGGATGTCAAGACGACGTTTCTCAATGGCCATCTTGAAGAAGACATCTATATGATGCAACCAGACGGTTTTATAGCAAGCAACCAAAAGCAAAGAGTTTGCAAGCTGCAGAAGTCCATTTATGGACTGAAGCAGGCATCCCGAAGCTGGAACATCCGTTTTGAACGGGTAATCAAATCATTTGGTTTTAGTCAAAATCCGGATGAGTCATGTGTGTACATGAAAAATGAAGGTGACAGGGAAGTTTTTCTGGTTTTATATGTCGACGACATCCTTCTCCTTGGGAAAGATATAGGAATGTTGTCAATGGTAAAAGTTTGGTTAGCTAAGACTTTTGATATGAAGGACTTAGGAGAAGCTAGTTACATCCCAGGGATCAAACTCCATCGAGACCGGAAAAATAGGATGATTGGCTTGTCTCAAGCTGCATACATAGATAAGGTACTGGTACAGTTTGCTATGCAGGACTCCAAGAAGGGTATCACACCTTTCAGGCATGGAGTGCACCTTTCCAAGGATCAGGGTCCCAAGACCCTAGAGGAAAAGGAACAAATGAGAGCAATTCCATACGCTTCGGTTGTTGGTAGCCTCATGTATGCTATGCTATGTACTAGACCGGATATCTGTCATGCAGTGGGCTTAGTCAGCAAATATCAGTCTAACCCAGGTCTTAACCATTGGACTGTTGTAAAATGTATCCTTAAGTACTTGAGAAGGACTAGAGATTACATGTTGATTTACGGCAGTGATGAGCTGATTCTAGTCGGATACACAGATTCTGACTTCATGTCAGATAGGGATTCCAAGATATCAACTTCTGGGTATGTGTTTATGCTATAGCTGCTTGAGAAGCAACTAAAGAAGTAGATTGGCTCAAAAGATTCCTTATGGAACTTGGAGTGGTATTTTTCGCAAGACAGCCGCTCACAGTTTACTGTGTTAATAGCAGGGCAATCAATAAGTCCAAGGAACCCATAAGCCAAAAACATGTACAGAGGTAGTTACAAATGGTTGGAAAGATTGTGCAGAGAGGTGATACAGTTATCACCTAGATAAACTCTGCAAACAATATGGGAGATCCCTTTACTAAGCATTTGACTACCAAAGTCTTTGAGCAACATGTAGATGGGATGGGCATGAGATGCAACCCGGACTGGCATTGAGCCCAAGTGGGAGATTGTTAGATTTTATGGTCTCAATACCAGTATATGATGAATAGATTGATTAATTTCTTTATTTATCAATATAATCATGCTTTCCTTTCATGAGATGAATGGTGATTTATTACTTTATGCGCACGACCAATACATATGACATAATGGTTCATGAGATGAACCGGGTCCCATTAGTATATTAGATGTGATATATGTATATAGATGAGATCCACATACGGGAGATATGTGTCACAACTCTTATACTTAAAATATCTTCACAACCAGTGATGAGATTGGGCATCTCATCTGACAAGGTTGCAGCATTTTGATAACTATGAGATAGTGTGATTTATCTCGATCATCAGAATGTAAGATTCTGGATCATGATGCTGGTACATTGGATGTATTGAAGGACCAAGAGTAGCACCTTATATACACTGTCTTTATTTAACGTCTGCTCTCGTAATTCCCTAGCAATAGGCTCATAATCCTGAGACATTAATGAACTCAAGTTTCTATCTATTCATTTGCTTTGAGTCACCAATGAGTGAGGCCAATTGTAGGTCAACACCTCGGTGATTTGGGTACGTGGTAGTAGAGCTGTGGGAACATTCAATGGTCAAGATGGAATCCATCTTTAATATCCCCTTGTGCCAATTAATGGATTTATCATTGGTAAGTGTGCACCCATTCCAGTTAAGAGTTAATTGGATCGGTATCAAATGATCATTATAATTAATTGGGGCTCAAGGATAATAAGATATGGATCTAATTTGGTGGACAGGTCCATTTGATCCATGGATATAGATGGAGGGGCCTACTTGTGGTACTGTGGAAGTTTAGGGTCTTCATTGTAATTTATTCCTAAGACTGGAGTGCAATTGCATTTATATAGTGGAGTTATTTGCAATTAACTGTGGGCCCGGATTGCACATGAGATGTGGGGTCGCGTGTCCCAGTTGGAGCCAGCTTTCTAAGGAATCCCTAGTGGTCCCCACGCTAGCCCAATATATTAGAAAGATACTAATTCTACTTAAACTCTAAAACGAAGGTTACTATTTCTATTTGAAGTGAGACTTCTAATAGTGGTAATGGTAAGCTACTAATTAATAATGGAAGTAGGACTTCTATTTTAATTAGAAAGGAGAAAGTTACTAATAGTTGTGGAAGTAAGACTTCTATAGCAATTAGTAAGGGAGATGTTTACTAATTTGTAATGGGAGTTAAACTTCTATTTCAAATAGGAAAAGAGGATTTATGGAGGGCTATAAATAGAGGAATACTCCTCTCAAATTCGTGCATAATTAATAGAGTACTTTTCAGCCCCTTGTGCAAGAGTTGTACAAGTCTTCTTCCTCTCAAAGTTCCCCTCTCTTTCACCTTTGGTTCCTTAGAGTTACTAGTAGGGTTTTCTCTTGAGGATTCCACCATCTTCTTGAGAAAAGAGATCTGATACGGGACATAGCGTTGGAAGATCAAAAGGAGTTGAAGATTCTGATTTGGATTGTGAAGTTGTTCATCACCAAAGTAAAGAAATCAAATCCTCCATTAGAGCACGACAAAGCTCCAAAGGTATATCTACATCCTTGTATGTTGTGTATTTCGTGGGAGAATGTTTATGTTCTGTTTTCTATCTTCTAGAGATTGAGGGAATGTTTATTTCGTGTGCTGTACATGGCTATGAGATTGAGGGAATTGCATCCTGGATTGGGTTTGTTGCATTCTAGACAATTGATCCCTGCATTAAGTGGGTGAAAAGTTTTAAAACCTGTCTGGAAGGCCCACCTATATTCCAACACTAGTTGCACAGTCCAGATAGGAGAAGTGGTTTTAACCGCAGATCTCATTCTATTAGAGATGTTCGATTTTGATGTCATCCTAGGGATGGATTGGCTTGCAGGATACCATGCCACAATGGATTGTTTCCATAAGACCCTGACTTTCAAGTTAGATGAGACACCAGTAGGGGTGTTGTTTCAGGGAGAAAGGAGGAGTCCTCGTGCAGGGTTTGTCTCAACATTGAAGGCTGATAGACTTTTGAGAAGTGGTTGTGAAACATATTTGGCGTTTATCATGGAGGATAAATGGCCCCAAGGGGTGGAGGAGATCCCAATTGTTTGGGAGTTCCCGGATGTTTTTTCGGAGGAGATTTCAGGTTTACCACCTATCAGAGAGATTGATTTCACTATTGAGTTATTACCAGGGACCGCTCCGATATCTATTACACCATATAGAATGGCTCCAGCAGAGTTGGGAGAGTTGAAGACTCAGTGCAAGAATTGTTAGATAAATGTTTTGTGAGACCGAGTATTTCTCCATGGGGAGCTCCAGTTTTGTTTGTCAAGAAGAAGGATGGTTCGATGAGAATGTGTATAGATTACAGAAGATTGAATTAAATGACCATCAAGAACAAATACCCATTACCGAGAATAGATGAATTGTTTGATCAGTTACAAGGTGCATCATACTTTTCGAAGATTGATTTGAGATCCGGTTACCATCAGCTGAGAGTCAGAGAATCAGATGTGTTGAAAACAGCTTTCCGGACAAGATATGGTCACTATGAGTTTCTAGTGATGCCATTTGGGTTGACTAATGCACCGGCAGTGTTCATGGCGTTGATGAACAAGATTTTTGCAGAGTATCTGGATCAGTTTGTTGTAGTGTTCATAGATGACATTTTGGTGTACTCCAAGACTAGAGAAGAGCATGAAGAGCACTTGAGGATAGCACTGCAACTCTTGAGAGAGAATCAGCTGTATGCGAAGCGCAACAAGTGTGAATTTTGGTTGGAGCAAGTAGCATTTTTGGGACATATAATCTCCAAAGAAGGATTATCAGTGGATCCGTCCAAGATTGAAGCAGTTATGAGTTGGGAAAAACCGAAGAATACAATAGAGATCAGAAGTTTCCTGGGTTTGGCAGGCTATTACAGGAGGTTTGTGCAGGGATTTTCGTCGGTTGCGTCGCCTTTGACGAAGTTGACGAGGAAAAATGCACCATATGTGTGGACAGATCAGTGTGAAGAGAGTTTCCAAGAGCTAAAGAAGAGATTGACTACAGCACCGGTCCTTACTTTACCATCTGGGAGCGGCGGTTTTACCATTTTTACCGATGCTTCGAATGTTGGACTTGGTTGTGTGTTGATGCAAGAAGGAAAAGTGATTGCATATGGATCCCGGCAGTTGAAAGATCACGAGAAGAACTATGCCACCCATGATCTTGAATTAGCAGCGGTTGTTTTCGCGTTGAAAATGTGGAGACATTACCTCTATGGAGAGAAGTTCGAAGTCCACTCCGATCACCGCAGCTTACAGTACTTGTTTTCGCAGAAAGAATTGAACATGAGGCAGAGAAGATGGATGGAATATATCAAGGACTATGATTTTCCAATCAAGTACCACCCGGGGAAAGCTAATGTAGTTGTCGATGCCTTGAGTAGGAAATCAGTAGGCTTGGCTAATCTTAGTGGCACTTGTTTCTTTGAGCAATTTGAACAGCCACTAAGGAAGGGTGTTTTGTTAGCTAACATGACAGTGTCAGAACCTTCTTTCATTCAGAAGATCAAGGATAGTCAATTGCAAGATCCAGAGTTTGCCAAAATTTCAGAGCATATAGCAGAACGTCCTAATTTTCGTATTGTTGATGGAGTCTTGTACTACGGTGACCGTCTGTGTGTACCTAACATCGAAGATTTGAGAAATGACATCATGGCTGAGGCTCATAACACGAAGTACTCTATGCATCTAGGCAGCACAAAGATGTATCAGAATTTGAATGGCAGATTTTGGTGGAATAACATGAAGAGAGAGATTGCAGCGTTTGTCTCTCGTTGTATGACCTCTCAGTTGATTAAAGCAGAGCATCAGAGGCCTCCAGGATTGTTACAGCCATTAGAAATCCTGGAATGGAAGTGGGAGCACATTACCATGGACTTTATTTCGGGATTACCGAGGACTAGCAAGGGCAACGATGCGATATGGGTCATTGTGGACCGTCTCACCAAGTCAGCGCATTTCCTTGCTATGAAGACAGGGAGGAAGATGCACATGCTACCTTTGACAGAGTTGTTTGTCAGCGAGATCATCAGTCGACATGGGCAGCCAGTTTCTATCACTTCTGACAGAGACAGCAGATTCGTCTCAGGTTCTGGAAGACATTGCATGAGTCTATGAGTACGAGACTACAGTTCAGCATAGCATATCACCCGCAGACAGATGGTCAGTCAGAGAGAACGATTCAGACCCTAGAGGATATGCTTCGTGCTTGCGTGTTAGATTTCAAGACTCAGTGGGATGAGACTCTACCATTGTGTGAGTTCGCTTACAACAACAGCTATCACTCGAGCATTGGAATGGCTCGTTTTGAGGCCTTGTATGGCAGAAGGTGTAGGACACATGTTTGTTGGGAAGAAGTTGACACTCGCAGTTTCCATGGACCGACTATTGTTAGTGAGACCAGCGACAAGATCAAGTTGATTCAAGAGCGTCTGAAAGTGTCCCGGAGTAGACAGAAGAGCTATGAAGACTCCCACCGCAGAGATCTACAGTTCAAAGAAGGAGATAAGGTTTTCCTGAAAGTGTCACCTACAAGGGGAACATTGAGATTTGGACAGAAGGGCAAGCTATCACGAAGATACATTGGGCCATATGACATTGTGAACAAGATCGGTGACGTGGCTTATAGACTAGCCTTACCACCCGAGCTTTCCGGCATACACAACGTCTTCCATGTGTCTATGTTGAAGAAGTATGTTCCCGATCCTTCACATGTACTCCAGCACGAGCCATTAGAGATCAGAGAAGATGCTACCTATGTTGAGAAGCCCGTTGAGATCATCGATACAAAGGAACAAGAGTTGAGGACACGGACTATTCAGTGGGTAAAGGTGCTATGGGAGAACCATGGACCGGAAGAGGCAACGTGGGAATTACGAGACCAAGTTCAGAAGAAGTATCCACATCTTCTACCTGAGGTGAGTCTTATGTTTCATTTGGAGGACCAAATGCCCTAAGGGGTGGAGGATGTAAGACCTCGGCCCGAGTGAACCCGATTAGTGCTAATTAAGTTGTGTGTTAGTGCTAAGCTTGATTAGTGATTTTGACTAAGTTGGGTTTGGAATAGCTTTTGATATAGTTTTGGAGAATTTTGATTGCTTTGGGTTAGTAGGGTCCATTGGGGGTTCCTTTTCATGACATTGCATATATTTGAGGATTTATCGGAGATTTTTGCATTCATTGTTTTAATCTCGTTTTATTCGTATTGATAAGCTCTACAACTTTCATGTTGATCCCGTCCCCGTTTGAGATCCCGAAACCCAATTTCATAGCCTTGAGGGCAAAGCAGTCATTGCACACAAAATCTGTACCCAAAACTTGATATTCCCGAAACCCGTGAAACATATACTTTTTGCCAACTAGATATTTCGGCAATCATTTCTTTCTTCTTCGTCAAATTCATTAGAAGCCCCGGAAGACAAGATTTCAGCCCTTGAATGTCTTTAGTAGTGGGACCCATTCCCATTTGCCATATAAGGTGAACCCATCTTCCCATTCCCTTTTTTTCCAGCACAAAAAGAACCTAGGGTTTGCTTTTGGCAACTTTTCTTCTTCCTCTTGCTCTCTCCACCTCCAATCCACACCAAACTTGCATCAATCAAGAAATGGAGATCATCTTCTTCTTCCTCTTCACCATGGCTCTCTATTGATACCATTTGTGAAGAAAACCCTCCATTCAAAGACCTTCATTGAGCTTACTCTTGCCATTAGAGGACCTTAAAAGTAAGTAATCCTTCCCTTCTTCTAGATTTGCATTCTTCTAGCCTTAGAGAAGCTTCATTTCCATTATTGTAAGGTTTCCCTTCCTATTTCTTATTTTGACCCATTTTAGGGTTTGTTTTGGGGGATTTTGTTATAGCTTGGATCTTTGGCTTGGAAGAGTATAGGAGTTTGATTTCTTGATTTGAAGACACAAGGCAAGTGGATTACTTGATTTTTTTTATGAGCTTTCAATGGTTTCCATGAGGAATGTGGTTGACTTGTCATTTCACTCATATTTATTGGCTTGCATTTATTTTTGAAATGAATGCTTGAATGCATATTGGCTAAGTCATTTAATGTTTTGTAAACATGTTGGTTTAGCATTTATTGTCTTTTGGTTATATCCTAAATGAATGTTTGTGAAATGGTTTCCTTCCTCCTTCCTTTGTATTGGACTTGATGTGGAAGAATGAGGTGATGAATGATCACAAGTTGGAGTTTTGGAGAAGTATAGATAGATGTATTGGAGGAGTTCTTAGCTCAATTTTATTGCAGGGACTAAGTGGAAGTAGGGAGAATGGTTTTGAGGAGGAGAAATGGCTCAAAATATGAACACAGTGGGAGTTTCTCGCACCTGGCGGTCAGCCTGCGGTCACCTGGCGGCTAGCCGCCTGGTGACTGGAGGCTAACCGCCAGCTAGCCGAAATATCACGGTGGCTTTTCCAGAGAGCACAGTTCTCCACCTGAAACTCAGTTAGCTCCACGGTTAGCCTGCGGCTAGCCGCCCATCCCAGCGGCGGCTAACTGCCAGCTGACCGCACCTTGGCGGTTAGCTTTCCAGTAAGCTGCATTTTTGCAGCCCAGCCGCGGTCAGTTACGGGGTCAGCCAGCGGCTAGCCGCCCATCCCAGCGGCGGCTAACCGCCAGCTGACCGAAAGTTCCCAGGTTCCGGAGAGCTCCTCGCTCGAGCGAACTCTCCGGTTCGCTCGAGCGCTAAGCTTTCTCGATCAAAGGAGATTCACTAGGCATTGTATGAGGCCATTCGAGAAAGAAACCATATCACGAAGATGTCATTCGAATTTTTGAAAATTCAAAGTGTATAAGGAGCCCGGAATGTCCCCAAACTCAAAGAGTACCAAATTTTTATCAGATCGACATATGGGGTCCCTATTCACCTTGAACTAGTTTTGAACCCCGATACTTGTCTTGAGATTTCAAAAGCTCTATAGTATTTCATTGTTCCCTAGATTTATACTACATGCTTTGTTTTCCCGAAAGTATTGAATTACACTTGAAATAGTTACTTGTGTTGAAGTGCATTGCACCACATGATATGACAGTGTGCCCTTGAGCACCCCCGTCTTGCCCGTTTGTTTATGTATTTGTACTCGATTTACTTGCATATGTCTCGATTGTATTTGACCTATGAGTCGGCACCACTAAGCTTGGATAACCATGTTGGTCTGATCCACCGACTTGGAGATTCCCTTCTTGTCCCGCCAGCTGCAGTTTGGATCCCGCTACCCGGTCATTACCGTGGTCTTGTCCAGATACCGCATATTACTAATGTGGTCCCCGATGCCCGGCTCGCTACCGTCGTCATGTATAGTATATGTATTTATATAAGATCCATTGTTTCTCCTCACCTCGAGTGACTGAGATCAGTGCCTAGTTATTGCTCTATCACCTTAGTGATAGAGGACTTAGCTTCGTGTGGTTGCCATCTTGATCGTTTCCCGTTTCCTTCGTCACCTTACATGTTTTACATTGCATACGTGTATTTGGAATATATGTTTTATCTTGTTTAGAGAAATTGTTATTTAAACAGGTTTACATGTTTTGAAGGTAAATTCATTTATTTTCATATTGTTATTGTGTTTTCCTCCATTTGCCAAACCGTCGTGTTTGATCTACTCTTTGGTACTCAGGTCCCGTTATCGGTTATCCCAAGGAGGAGCTCGAGGAGGCGGTCGTAGAACCGCAGCAGTTAGTTGAGTGGCGTGCTGATGACGTCATGTAGACGTTCGGTTGCTATGAGAGACTTATCTTTTTGGGGAAATTGTCTAACCATTCTTTGGATTGGGATTTTGGTTATATTGGCCTGGTGGGCCTCTATTTTTGGGAAATGTAATTAAATGATATTTGTATAAACTTCAACTTACTTTGGGTAACATGCTATAGATCATTGCTCATTCTGATACAGTATCTTTATACTTGTGATATTGTTTTATGACCAAGGATGGTTGACTATTTGATTTGCTACACGCTTCCGCACTTAATAGAAATGTTCATTTATGGTTGTGATATCCTCACCGCGGACACCTGTGGGAAATTAAACAAACGTTGTTATCATTTAAACAGATGTTGTGGTTATCTATTCACCATCATTTCAGATGTAAATGTCCCGATCCCGGATTCCCGGTCCGGGGTCGCGACATTGATTACGAGATTAGGCAAATGGATGTCAAAACGGCGTTTATGAACAACCATCTTGACGAAGACATCTATATGATGCAGCTAGACGATTTTATAGCCAAACACCCAAGAGCAAACAGTTTACAACATGCAGATGTCCATTTATGGACTGAAGCAGGCATCCCGAACCTAGAACATTCGTTTTGACTAAGCAATCAAGTCAGTTGATTTTTGTTAAAATCCGGATGAGTCATGAGTGTACATGAAAAGTGAAGGAGGCAAGGTAGTTTTTCTAGTCGACGACATCCTTCTACTAGAGAGTGGTAAATGGATGTTGTCAACAGTAAAAGGTTTAGTTGGCTAAGGCTTTTGATATGAAGGACTTGGGAGAAGCCAACCACATCCTAGGGATCAAACTCCATTGAGACCGGATAAATAGGATGATAGGCTTATCCCAATATGCGTACATAGATAAGGTGCTGGTACGGTTTTCTATGCAAGACTCCAAGAAGGGTATTATACCTTTCAGGCATGGAATGCACCTTTCCAAGGATCAGTGTCCCAAGACACCTGAGGAAAAGGAGCAGATGAGGTCGATACCATACGCTTCGGGTGTTGGTAGCCTCATGTGTGCTATGCAATATACTATACCGGATATCTGTCATGCATTGGGCTTAGTTAGCAGATATCAGTCTAACCCAGGTCCTAACCATTGGACTGCTGAAAGATGTGTTCTCAAATCCTTGAGAATGACTAAATATCACATGTTGATTTACGGTAGTAATGAGTAGGTTACATAGATACTGACTTCCAGTCAGATAATGATTCCAAGAAATCAACTTCTGGGTATGTGTTTATGCTGTAGCTGCTTGAGAAGCAGTCAAAGAAGCAGATTGGCTCAATAGATTTCTTATGGAACTTAGAGTGGTGTTTTTGGCAGGACAACCACTCATAGTTTACTGTGATAACACCAAGGCAGTCGAAAAGTCGAAGGAACCCAGGAGCCAAAAGCATGTACAGAGGTTATAACAAATGGTCAGAGAGATTGGGCAGAGAGGTGATACTGCTATCACCTAGATAGATTCTGCAGACAATCTGGGAGATCCCTTTACTAAGCTTTTGAGTACCAAAGTCTTTGGGCAATAAGTAGATGGGATCTGCATGAGATGCAACCCTGACTGGCATTGAGCCCAAGTGGGAGATTGTTAGTTTTATGGTCTTAATACCAGTATATGACGAATAGATTGATTAATTTCTTTATTTATCAATATATATTATTGCTTTCCTTTCATGAGATGAATGATGTTTTATTACTTGTTTGCACATAACTAATACGAATGACATAATGGTTCATGAGATGAACCGGAGTCCACAAGTATACTCGATGTAATACATGTGTATGGTGTGTATGGATGAGATCCACATACAGGAGGCATGTATTGCAAATAGTATACTTAAATATCTTCACAACCAGTGATTGGGCATCTCATTTGAAAAGGTTGCAGCACTTTGATCACTATGAGATAGTGTGATTTGTCTCGATCATCGGAATGTAAGATTCTGGATCATGGTGTTGGTACATTGGATGTATTGAATGACCATGAGAAGCACCTTATATACACTGTCTTTATTTTAAGGTCTGCACTCATAATTCCCTAGCAATAGGCTCATAATCCGGAGACATTAATGAACTCAAGTTTCTATCTATTCATTTACTTTGAGTCACCGATGAGTGAGGCCAACTATAGGTCAACACCTCGGTGATTTGGGTACGTGGTAGTAGAGCTGTGGGAACATTCAATGGTCAAGATGAAATCTATCTTTAATATCCCCTTGTGCCAATTAATGGATTTATCATTCGTAAGTGCGCACCCATTCCAATTAAGAGTTAATTGGATCGGTACCAAATGATCACTAAAACTAATTGGGGCTCAAGGATAATAAGATATGGATCTATTTTGGCGGACATGTCCAATTGATCCATGGATATAGTTGGAGGGGCCTACTTGTGGTACTGAGGAAGTTTAGGGTCTTCATTGTAATATATTCCTAAGACTGGAGTGCAATTGCGTTTATATAGTGGAGTTATTTGCAACTAATTGTGGACCCGGATTGCACATGAGATGTGGGGTCGCGTGTTCCAGTTGGAGCCAGGTTTCTAAGGAATCCCTAGTGGTCCCCACGCTAGCCCAAGTTATTAGAAAGATACTAATTCTACTTGAACCCTAATAGGAAGGTAACTATTTCTATTTGAAGTAAGACTTCTAATAGTGGTAATAGTAAGTTACTAATTATTAATGGAAGTAGGACTTCTATTTTAATTAGAAAGGAGAAAGCTACTAATTGTTGTGGAAGTGAGACTTCTATGGAAACTAGCAAGGGAGAAGGTTACTATTTTGTAATGGGAGTTGAACTTCTATTTCAAATAGGTAAAGAGGTGGAATGGAGGACTATAAATAGGGGATATATCCCCTCTTGGACGTCCATAACTAAGAGAGCAATTCCAGCCCCTTTGTGCAAGTGTTGCACAACTTCTCTTCCTCTTCTAGTTCTCCTCTCTTTCTCCACTAGTTCCTTAGAGTTACTAGTTGGGTTTTCTCTTGAAGTTTCCACCAAACTTCTTGAGAAAAGAGATCTAATACGGGTCGTAGCGTGGAAGATCAAAGGGTGTTGGAGATTCTGATTTGATTAAGTGAAAGCGTTCATCATCAAAGAAAGAAATCAACTTCTCTATTAGAGCACTACAAAACTCCAAAGGTATAATCTACATCCTTGTATGTTGTAGATTTCGTGGTTGCATGTTTAAGTGTTGTTTTCTATCTTCTAGATAGTATATATTGTTGTACATGATTTTTGAGTTTGAGGGATTGCATCCTGGATTGGGTCTTGTTGCGTTCTAGAGAGTTGATTCCTGCATTAAGTGGATCAAAAGTTTTGATGATGGTGATGACGACAACGCCCTCGTCGCTGACATCAGGTCCCAAAACCTTATCATCTAAGAGCATGATGAGCTGATTCGTCGGCACAAGAGGCAGCTCAAAGAGAATAGGAAAGCCCGGGTACCATCCCCCAGACGGAACTTGACTCCCTCGGCTAATCAGGACTTGTGGTAAGTCCTAACGAATAAAAGAAAAGACCGATGTGACGAAGAAGGTTCGAGCAGCAACCATTTACACGGAGACTCAAGAAGATCACGCCAGGAGCCAGAGAACGGTGGAGACCTGAGAGAATGGCTTGACCACCATGTCAAGCAGGCGTTTCAGCGCAACATGGCACAAGTCGGCCTCGTCCGAGACCGACTAGACACCTACAACGCCGAGGACCAGGGCATGTCTCCCTTCTCTCAAGAGGTAAAAGACTTCTCTCTCCCTGAGAGATTCCATGTCCCAAGATTCATCCTCTAGGACGGAGCCTTGGACCGGCGGCGCATCGTCGACACTTCACCAAGCGGACGTCAGTCTGGGGCAATGTCGGTCACCTAAATTGTAAAGTCTGAAAGTCCACGGGATCCTAACCCTAGAGGGGGGGGGGGTGAATAGGGTGAGCTACAACTATGACTAATTATGACCAATTTTAACTTCTTAGCATAAACTAGTCTCATGTGATGATTAACAAACAAAATGCGGAAGCTAATACAAATACAATCACCACATAGCATGCACCACAACACCAATGTTTATAGTGGTTCGGCCTCAATGCCTACATCCACTACCGGCTTGTGAATCCAATCACCCCACCGGATTTCCACTATGTATGCTTTTTCAAAGGCTAAGCAATAACCCTTACAATGTTGTTTTTCTAAGGCTCAACAACAACCTTTACAAGATGCTTTTCAAGGCTAAGCAATAACCTATCAATGTGCTTTTAGAGGCTAAGCAATAACCTTTACAAAATGCTTTTCTTAGGCTAAGCAATAACCTTACACAATTCAAGATTTCTCAAAGAAAGTGTTTACTCAACACTCTAAGAGATTACAATTTTAGCTCAATGAAATTGCCTCTTAAATAGGCGGATATGAAAGTTTAATACAAACTCACACAAACACTCTATGTATGCAAAAGTGTATGATCATGATGTGTGTGTGTGATGACTTCAATCAAGTTTAAAAAGAAAGCTTAATCAAATATATGCTTAAAGCATTTGAAAGTTTAAGACACACAAAAGTTTTGATTGAAGTTTGATGCAAATCACATGAATAATAAACAACTTGTAAATGACATGAAATTCAAAGAATCACAAGTTGTATGAAAAATAAAGTTTAAGAAAACATGTGATTTGATAAGAGTGATTGCAAACTAATCTAATTTACCAAGAAAGATATTGAGCTTGCAAATCAACTCTTTAAGGACTTGAAATCATGCATAAATGAAAATACAAAGGATTTGAACATGCATGAATTTCAATTGTATGGAAATCAAAATAACTTAGAAGATGTACCTTTTAAAAACTCATGAGTTTGATTTCCAAATAGCCCTCTAGCCTTTCCAACTTCTTCCCCTTTCTTTGGCTCCAAAATGCTCTCAAAAGTTCATGGTTCAAGCCTTGAAAAAGGTTGGAAATGAATGGACTTTATAGCCAAAAAGTTGCCAACGGCTAGTTCTCGGTCGACCTAGACACAGGTCTCGGTCGACCGAGAAAGCACAACGGTCATATTTCTGACCGTTGGCCTGAAACAGTTCAAAAACTGTCCATTTGCCCTGCAGTGTTCTCGGTCGACCGAGACACAGGGCTCGGTCGACCGACTACACTGTCGGGCGAGTCCCTGGGCCAAAATTCCAACTTTTTCCATTTTCAAAGTTTTTCTTTGGTGGATCTTTTGGCCACTAAATCAAGCTTAAATAACATGTTTTAAGGTATTCTAAGATGTTTAAAAACATGAGAAACACAAAGCCTAAAATGATTCACAAGATTAAAACCAAAGGCTAGCTTGATTTGAATACAACTCTTTTCAAATGAAATTGCATACAAAATGATTCTTTTTGTGAAGAATGTATGCAAGACTTAAACCTAAATACACAAGATGATTTTCCAAATGTAGTGCACAAGGAAATAGGTTTTCAAAAGAGTTTTGGGTTCTAAAACCAATGCATCCAAGTTTAAAACCAAAACATGCATAAAACAAAAGCTTTTCCAAATCTTAAAAGCTATGCATGGGTAAAACTAGATTTCAAGATATTTTAAATCAATGCATGTGTGTGAATTCAAAAGATGCCAATATGCAAATGCATCCATCAAATTGCAAATACAAAAGACCTAACAATCTCCCCCTTTGCAATTTGATGGCAACTTACTCATCATAGAATTTTCACACAAAGTCTTTAGCTCCCCCTTAGCTTGACAAGTCTTGAAATCTTGTTGGATGCTTCTTCTCTTAGCTTGGGCTCTTGGGCTCTTTTCTTCAATCTTCTTGATGCTTGGTGCTTGATCATTCTTCAAGCTTTCTTCTCATCTTCCTCTCTTTGGCCAAGCATCTTCTTTAGCTCCAAGCTTTCTTTCTTCTATTTGCTCTCCCCCTTTGACCATGCTTCTTTCTCCTCTTGAGAACTTGAAAGCTTTCTCCCCCTTTGATGGATAGGAGATCTTCGAGTACTTGAACTCTCGAACTCTCTCCCCCTTTGATGAGTAGGAGATCTTTGAGTCACACTTGAACTCTCTCTCCCCCTTTGACATTAAATTGCAAAGGTACCTACACACATGAGACAAGAAGAATACCTTTAGTAGCACCTGTTAACAAATGAAATCGAAAATGAAATTCATAACAGGCTATCATGTATGGAAGTTATCTCTAAGGGCTCAAGGGCAATCCAAGGGTGAATTTGATCAAACTAATACTTCCTATGAAGGTTTACACTCCCCCTCAATCCATTCTCTTCTTTTGTCAAACTTTTGACAAAGATTTAACTATTAGGTGCAAGAAGAAGATGGTTTAACCAATTGAGGGTCAACTTCAAGGAAAGGATTAGATTCATTTAACTATTAAGCTCAATATGATCAAATTGCCAAAAGAGAGCTAGGACAAATGAGAGAAGCAATCATGGATATCAATTGAAACAAACATATCAATTGAGATTAAAGGATATGACTATTAACATAATCACTCTAAAATGGATTCAAGAATGTTACTTATTAGGAAAAATCCAAATTAGAGCTATCCATGATATGGGGTTTACTCAAACATAGCATCAATCAATATTACTTATGAAAATCATATGCTATGTAAGTTTTGAACTCATTTCATTCAATCAATAAATATGACTATTAAAGTGCATGAAAGAGTGAAATGAAATTCAATCATGAAGCCAACCTCAAATAATAACCAACCAATATTATTAACACATAAACATGGTGGTCATGAGATTTACCTATGAGAGCAAAAAGAGGTGGCAATCATGAGCATTATGATGCTAATGGTGTGTGACATGGAACAATCATATTACTTATCAAGTTTAGTCCAATGCACACAAGGTCTATCACATACACAAGATAAGATATCAATTGGATATGAAATCAATGGAAAATTATACCAAATGAAACCAATTGAATATGATAATATGATTAAAATCAAGGATGTGACAAACCCAAAATCCCATCAAGCATCATAAATGCATATTCATCACTTTTAAAGATATGACTAAATAGCATAGTGATGAACAAGGCAAATTGCAATGCAAAAGGATAAAGCTTTGTAATGCATGCAATTTCCAAAGTGTCTAGATCATATGAATTCAACACTAAGATATCCATCAAACAAGAGATATAACTATGAAATACAAGGAATGGATTTCAAAGAGGTTCATATGATCAAGAACACTATTATGAAGTTGAAACATATATAGAGATGACAACATTAAGAAGGTATACATGAATCAACATCATAACCATCCATTAAAAGAAATGACTAGAAGACATAGAGGATGGATTTGGGTTCTAGTATGGTTTCTACAAAAATTACAAGTTCACAACCATACATGGAACCAAAAGTCATTTGCATATAAAAAGAATAACTAAATAAGCAAAGATGCAAACAACATACATTTCCATTTCTAAAGATAATGAAACCAAAAGAAAAAGGAAATGAGAATAATGGAACATGCTTAGATGAATATAACTAATGAGATTAAAAAGCATTTCCATTCAAAACAATCTTCAAATCATTTTGAAAAACAAAATCCAACAATGAGCATAAAGGAATGATTTTGAAGATCAATTATCAACATTGTATTTGAAAAGATATAACTTCATTAAAACACATACAAGTTGCTTTTTCAAAACAATGTTCTCCATATAAAAGTATAACTTATAAATCCATGGAAAACTTGAATTGATTCAAATCATTTGTTCAAATAATCTTACTATGACATAAACACAAATGATTCAACAATTGATCATGAAGAGTCTAGCTATGAAAGCTTTTGAAATCACAATCAATTGATCATGTAAAGAAATGCAATGCAAGACATATGTGTGCAAAAGACAAATCAAACATGATGAAATTATAATCAAATGATTTTGAAAACCATGACATGTAACTTAGAATGGTGCATGAAACCAAAATCAAATGATCATAAAGAAGCAATGCATTTTAAGAAATCTAACTAAAAGAAACAAAATGCAAATGCAATCATGACCAACAAAGTGATTTAACTAATAAAGAGTAGGTTGGTCAATGAGGTTCAAGACCCTAAGGTTTGTCTAGGTAAATAACTTTAGGAATCCACCTAAGGTCTTGGGAGGGTTGAACTTTGAGATCTATCTTGGAATTCTCACCAACTATAGGAGATTTAACTTGATAAATTTTCAATTTAAACTTATCACCATGATATTTAGATTTTACTAAATTTGGCTTAGAATGGTGAATAGTCTTTTGATGTTGGTGAGTTTGTTTCTTTGGGGATTGTTTCACTTTTCTTTTCTTCTTACTTTCTCCCTTTACTTGACTTTTGAATTTTAGATTTAACTTAGCAACTTTCTTCAAAAGTTCTTTCATTGGTTCATATAAGGGAGATAGATTGAGAAGCTTTTTGTTCTTAGATTCTTTCAAGCTTGATTTAACTTGTTTAAGCTTTTTAGAATCTATTTTAGGAGACTCCATTTTAAAGGATTTAACGTGTTTAGTCTTTTTGGAGTTTTCCTTGATTTTTAGTGTCTTACCCTTCAAGTTTGATTTTCCATTTTTGAGTTCAAAGATGGGTTTAGACACATGGCTTCTCTTTCTTAGTTTGCACTCAAACCTAAAGTGTCCTTCAATGCCACAATAATTACATTTAGACATGGGCAAAGAAGTGTGAGTGCTAGAGAATGAGGACTCACCTTTCACAAAAGTGTTGGTGAATTTAGGGTCATAAGATATATTCCTATTAAATCCAATACCCGTCCTATCTCCATGAGATTTACCCAATTTGAATAATTTTTCAAGTTTCTCTTCACTTTGGGTAAACTTGCACTCATACTTTTGTTTATTGTTTTCAAGTTGAGTGACTTTGGTTATAAGGATTGAATTTTCATTTTTAACTTTTGAAAGTTCATATTCAATTTCCTTATATTTGCTTAGCTCTTCATTGGCAAGTTTTAATTCATGTTTAAGTTCATTAACAATATTAGATCCAAGTTCTTGTGATTTTAACTTACTTTTAATCAACTTGGCTTCTAAGTTGTTAAAGTCTTTATCTTGTTTTTTAATTGTATCTCTTAGGTTCAAATTTTCATTTGTAAGCTCATCACAATTTATCTTAATCTCATTTAATTCGTTTTGAGTATTAGATAAATTTTCCTTAGAGATAGTCAATTTAGATTCAAGATTGTTAAAGTCTTTATCTTGCCTTTGTAATTGATCTCTTTGTTTTAGATTTTCCTTATTGACATTATCATAATCCATCTTTAATTCTTTTAGTTCATCTTGAATGTTAGATAGATTATTTAAAGAGATCATGAACTTAGAGTCTAGACATTTTATTACTTCTTCTTTCTCTCTAAGTTCATCTTTTGAAGATGCTAGCTCTTTGTTTAGGTTTTTAGATTCTTCCCTTAAACTTTTGTTTTTCTTTTCAAGCTTTAAGGATATTTCATATAATTCTTCAAAAGCTTGTTGAAGGTCTTCTTCATTATATTCATTTTCTTCTTCTTTTGGATCAAATTGATTTTCATTAGTTTGAGAGTTTGAAACTCCAAAAGAAGGAAGATTGAGGGGTCTAGAAGAATCTACAAAGTCTAGCCTAGTGGAGTCCATTCTAATGATTTTCAAATAAGCACAACTCTAGGGTTTTAACTCTAGGTTTTTACACCTAATCAAGAGTTCCAAAACACTTGATCCTAAGGGATAGAGCACTTGGCTCTGATACCAATTGAAAGTCCACGGGATCCTAACCCTAGAGGGGGGGGGGGTGAATAGGGTGAGCTACAACTATGACTAATTATGACCAATTTTAACTTCTTAGCATAAACTAGTCTCATGTGATGATTAACAAACAAAATGCGGAAGCTAATACAAATACAATCACCACATAGCATGCACCACAACACCAATGTTTATAGTGGTTCGGCCTCAATGCCTACATCCACTACCGGCTTGTGAATCCAATCACCCCACCGGATTTCCACTATGTATGCTTTTTCAAAGGCTAAGCAATAACCCTTACAATGTTGTTTTTCTAAGGCTCAACAACAACCTTTACAAGATGCTTTTCAAGGCTAAGCAATAACCTATCAATGTGCTTTTAGAGGCTAAGCAATAACCTTTACAAAATGCTTTTCTTAGGCTAAGCAATAACCTTACACAATTCAAGATTTCTCAAAGAAAGTGTTTACTCAACACTCTAAGAGATTACAATTTTAGCTCAATGAAATTGCCTCTTAAATAGGCGGATATGAAAGTTTAATACAAACTCACACAAACACTCTATGTATGCAAAAGTGTATGATCATGATGTGTGTGTGTGATGACTTCAATCAAGTTTAAAAAGAAAGCTTAATCAAATATATGCTTAAAGCATTTGAAAGTTTAAGACACACAAAAGTTTTGATTGAAGTTTGATGCAAATCACATGAATAATAAACAACTTGTAAATGACATGAAATTCAAAGAATCACAAGTTGTATGAAAAATAAAGTTTAAGAAAACATGTGATTTGATAAGAGTGATTGCAAACTAATCTAATTTACCAAGAAAGATATTGAGCTTGCAAATCAACTCTTTAAGGACTTGAAATCATGCATAAATGAAAATACAAAGGATTTGAACATGCATGAATTTCAATTGTATGGAAATCAAAATAACTTAGAAGATGTACCTTTTAAAAACTCATGAGTTTGATTTCCAAATAGCCCTCTAGCCTTTCCAACTTCTTCCCCTTTCTTTGGCTCCAAAATGCTCTCAAAAGTTCATGGTTCAAGCCTTGAAAAAGGTTGGAAATGAATGGACTTTATAGCCAAAAAGTTGCCAACGGCTAGTTCTCGGTCGACCTAGACACAGGTCTCGGTCGACCGAGAAAGCACAACGGTCATATTTCTGACCGTTGGCCTGAAACAGTTCAAAAACTGTCCATTTGCCCTGCAGTGTTCTCGGTCGACCGAGACACAGGGCTCGGTCGACCGACGACACTGTCGGGCGAGTCCCTGGGCCAAAATTCCAACTTTTTCCATTTTCAAAGTTTTTCTTTGGTGGATCTTTTGGCCACTAAATCAAGCTTAAATAACATGTTTTAAGGTATTCTAAGATGTTTAAAAACATGAGAAACACAAAGCCTAAAATGATTCACAAGATTAAAACCAAAGGCTAGCTTGATTTGAATACAACTCTTTTCAAATGAAATTGCATACAAAATGATTCTTTTTGTGAAGAATGTATGCAAGACTTAAACCTAAATACACAAGATGATTTTCCAAATGTAGTGCACAAGGAAATAGGTTTTCAAAAGAGTTTTGGGTTCTAAAACCAATGCATCCAAGTTTAAAACCAAAACATGCATAAAACAAAAGCTTTTCCAAATCTTAAAAGCTATGCATGGGTAAAACTAGATTTCAAGATATTTTAAATCAATGCATGTGTGTGAATTCAAAAGATGCCAATATGCAAATGCATCCATCAAATTGCAAATACAAAAGACCTAACAATCTCCCCCTTTGCAATTTGATGGCAACTTACTCATCATAGAATTTTCACACAAAGTCTTTAGCTCCCCCTTAGCTTGACAAGTCTTGAAATCTTGTTGGATGCTTCTTCTCTTAGCTTGGGCTCTTGGGCTCTTTTCTTCAATCTTCTTGATGCTTGGTGCTTGATCATTCTTCAAGCTTTCTTCTCATCTTCCTCTCTTTGGCCAAGCATCTTCTTTAGCTCCAAGCTTTCTTTCTTCTATTTGCTCTCCCCCTTTGACCATGCTTCTTTCTCCTCTTGAGAACTTGAAAGCTTTCTCCCCCTTTGATGGATAGGAGATCTTCGAGTACTTGAACTCTCGAACTCTCTCCCCCTTTGATGAGTAGGAGATCTTTGAGTCACACTTGAACTCTCTCTCCCCCTTTGACATTAAATTGCAAAGGTACCTACACACATGAGACAAGAAGAATACCTTTAGTAGCACCTGTTAACAAATGAAATCGAAAATGAAATTCATAACAGGCTATCATGTATGGAAGTTATCTCTAAGGGCTCAAGGGCAATCCAAGGGTGAATTTGATCAAACTAATACTTCCTATGAAGGTTTACACTCCCCCTCAATCCATTCTCTTCTTTTGTCAAACTTTTGACAAAGATTTAACTATTAGGTGCAAGAAGAAGATGGTTTAACCAATTGAGGGTCAACTTCAAGGAAAGGATTAGATTCATTTAACTATTAAGCTCAATATGATCAAATTGCCAAAAGAGAGCTAGGACAAATGAGAGAAGCAATCATGGATATCAATTGAAACAAACATATCAATTGAGATTAAAGGATATGACTATTAACATAATCACTCTAAAATGGATTCAAGAATGTTACTTATTAGGAAAAATCCAAATTAGAGCTATCCATGATATGGGGTTTACTCAAACATAGCATCAATCAATATTACTTATGAAAATCATATGCTATGTAAGTTTTGAACTCATTTCATTCAATCAATAAATATGACTATTAAAGTGCATGAAAGAGTGAAATGAAATTCAATCATGAAGCCAACCTCAAATAATAACCAACCAATATTATTAACACATAAACATGGTGGTCATGAGATTTACCTATGAGAGCAAAAAGAGGTGGCAATCATGAGCATTATGATGCTAATGGTGTGTGACATGGAACAATCATATTACTTATCAAGTTTAGTCCAATGCACACAAGGTCTATCACATACACAAGATAAGATATCAATTGGATATGAAATCAATGGAAAATTATACCAAATGAAACCAATTGAATATGATAATATGATTAAAATCAAGGATGTGACAAACCCAAAATCCCATCAAGCATCATAAATGCATATTCATCACTTTTAAAGATATGACTAAATAGCATAGTGATGAACAAGGCAAATTGCAATGCAAAAGGATAAAGCTTTGTAATGCATGCAATTTCCAAAGTGTCTAGATCATATGAATTCAACACTAAGATATCCATCAAACAAGAGATATAACTATGAAATACAAGGAATGGATTTCAAAGAGGTTCATATGATCAAGAACACTATTATGAAGTTGAAACATATATAGAGATGACAACATTAAGAAGGTATACATGAATCAACATCATAACCATCCATTAAAAGAAATGACTAGAAGACATAGAGGATGGATTTGGGTTCTAGTATGGTTTCTACAAAAATTACAAGTTCACAACCATACATGGAACCAAAAGTCATTTGCATATAAAAAGAATAACTAAATAAGCAAAGATGCAAACAACATACATTTCCATTTCTAAAGATAATGAAACCAAAAGAAAAAGGAAATGAGAATAATGGAACATGCTTAGATGAATATAACTAATGAGATTAAAAAGCATTTCCATTCAAAACAATCTTCAAATCATTTTGAAAAACAAAATCCAACAATGAGCATAAAGGAATGATTTTGAAGATCAATTATCAACATTGTATTTGAAAAGATATAACTTCATTAAAACACATACAAGTTGATTTTTCAAAACAATGTTCTCCATATAAAAGTATAACTTATAAATCCATGGAAAACTTGAATTGATTCAAATCATTTGTTCAAATAATCTTACTATGACATAAACACAAATGATTCAACAATTGATCATGAAGAGTCTAGCTATGAAAGCTTTTGAAATCACAATCAATTGATCATGTAAAGAAATGCAATGCAAGACATATGTGTGCAAAAGACAAATCAAACATGATGAAATTATAATCAAATGATTTTGAAAACCATGACATGTAACTTAGAATGGTGCATGAAACCAAAATCAAATGATCATAAAGAAGCAATGCATTTTAAGAAATCTAACTAAAAGAAACAAAATGCAAATGCAATCATGACCAACAAAGTGATTTAACTAATAAAGAGTAGGTTGGTCAATGAGGTTCAAGACCCTAAGGTTTGTCTAGGTAAATAACTTTAGGAATCCACCTAAGGTCTTGGGAGGGTTGAACTTTGAGATCTATCTTGGAATTCTCACCAACTATAGGAGATTTAACTTGATAAATTTTCAATTTAAACTTATCACCATGATATTTAGATTTTACTAAATTTGGCTTAGAATGGTGAATAGTCTTTTGATGTTGGTGAGTTTGTTTCTTTGGGGATTGTTTCACTTTTCTTTTCTTCTTACTTTCTCCCTTTACTTGACTTTTGAATTTTAGATTTAACTTAGCAACTTTCTTCAAAAGTTCTTTCATTGGTTCATATAAGGGAGATAGATTGAGAAGCTTTTTGTTCTTAGATTCTTTCAAGCTTGATTTAACTTGTTTAAGCTTTTTAGAATCTATTTTAGGAGACTCCATTTTAAAGGATTTAACTTGTTTAGTCTTTTTGGAGTTTTCCTTGATTTTTAGTGTCTTACCCTTCAAGTTTGATTTTCCATTTTTGAGTTCAAAGATGGGTTTAGACACATGGCTTCTCTTTCTTAGTTTGCACTCAAACCTAAAGTGTCCTTCAATGCCACAATAATTACATTTAGACATGGGCAAAGAAGTGTGAGTGCTAGAGAATGAGGACTCACCTTTCACAAAAGTGTTGGTGAATTTAGGGTCATAAGATATATCACTACTAGAGGATTGAGTATTGGCGACACCACTGGGCGGGCGACCGCCACTGGGCGGTCGCAAATGCATACTTTTTTTTTTTTTCGTTCTTTTCCTTCCCTCCTTCTTTTCCTTTCGCTATTTCCGTTTCCCCTTTTCCTCTTTCCCTCCCGCGCTCCAGCATTTTCCTTCTCCCGCGCTCTCTCCCTCCTCGTCGTCGTCGATCGTCGTCGTCGGATCTCTCTCTCCCTCTCTCTCTCTCTCTCTCTCTGTCTCTCTGTTTCTCTCTGCAGTGAAGGAACTCGATCCTCTGTTTCTCTCCGCACCGACGGAACTCCGATCCCCTCCTGCCGCACCAGCACCAGCACGCCACCGCCGCAGCAGCACGACACGCCCTCTCTCTCTCTCCCTCCCCCTCTCGTTGCTCTATTTCTCTCTCTCTCACTCCCCGCCCTTCCTCTCCCTCTCGCTCTGGACTGTGCCCTACCGCCACCAGTTCTCTTTGTTTCTCCTCCCTCCCTGCGCCGAAGCCGGATCTCTCTCTCTCCCTCTCCCTCTCTCCCTCTCTCTCTCTGTTTCTCTCTGCAGTGAAGGAACGGAGATCCCCTCCTGCCGCGCCAGCACCAGCACGCCAACGCCGCACCAGCACCAGCACGCCCTCTCTCTCTCCCTCCCCCTCTCGTTGCTCTATTTCTCTCTCTCTCTCTCTCTCTCTCTCTCTCTCTCTCTCTCCCTTCCTCTCCCTCTCGCTCTGCACTGTGCCCTACCGCCACCAGTTCTCTGTTTCTCCCTCCCTGCGCCGAATCCGCCACAGGTACTCATTCTCTCCCTCCTTCTCCCTCTCCCACTCACTTTATTTATGGTTGTCTTTGTTACATTACTTGATTATTGGTTTTTTGTGTTGTTTGATCTGTGAATGGGTGAGTGGATTATCGATGAATGAATGGGACTTTGTTTTTATATAAATGTTTTGTTGATGGCAGGGAAATTGATGGGTTTTTTGGTTTGTGATTTGGTTGATGTGTTTGAGATCTGTTTTCATGGGCTGATATAACCTCTAATTAGGGTTTAGAGGAAATGT
Organism: Cinnamomum chago; assembly: GCA_038049695.1. Taxonomy (NCBI): domain Eukaryota; kingdom Viridiplantae; phylum Streptophyta; class Magnoliopsida; order Laurales; family Lauraceae; genus Cinnamomum; species Cinnamomum chago. The sequence goes on along the minus strand of CP142453.1, from coordinate 87,297,414 downwards.
TATAGTCCATCAGATCAGTACTAAGTGCCAATAGAACTGCACCCAAAACAAAAGGCCTGTAGCAAAAGTGATTGTTGGCCCAGAACTACAAAAATCCTCCAAGTGCTTGGTGGCAGGAGTGACTGTTGGAGGGGTTGCATTATTGCAATTTGAAGGAAGGGTTTCATCCAATGAAGATTTTCAGACAAAGAAGAATAAAATCACAACCACATAATGTATGGTTCTTCTTGGGAGAAATTGTGGTTGCTTCATTAAATAATTATCATTCAACAAAATCCATAATAGAAGAATGCGCAGTAGAGGAGAATCATCCTTACAGTCCCTTTCTACAAGAACAAAGATACTTCAAAATGTTCAAGCAACCAAGTTTTCAAACTTAATTTTTATTGAACCCAAGTAAAATAGATGAACTCTTAGAACAAGAAAAACTTTATTTTTATGAAAAAAAAACAAGAATGTTACAAAGTCATTTTACTACTTTGACCTAACAAAAATATAGATAGAATAGGAATCATTATAGATATAAATTTTATTAATTTAGAGAAGACTTGCAATAAAACATCAAGACAAATTATTTGGGAAATGCTTTCAAGAATATATTTACATGTGGGCACTCAGATTTGGCTGAAGCTAGGCCTACAATGAGGGATGTGATGAAGTTCTTGGATGGGGATTGTCCTCTGCCAGAAATTTCATCGAGCGGATGGAGCTCTCTAGTTGCATCTACAGTGAAAGCAGAGTTGGACTCTTCTAGTCCTTTCAGTAGTGCTAGTATGATGGAGAGGTCATTTTTTGACTCTTCATCCACTGTTGTTGCTGATTCACTCCTATCTGGAGGCCGTTGATGGTATTTAGGTTTTTTTAAGGGATAATGCTGTCTGTGTAAGATAATTAGCATAATGTTGACTTGTAATACATATGAGATGTGAAGAACTGCCAATAATTTGTACATGTTTTTGTACTAGCACTAAATCCTTCTCTCTCTGTTTTTTTATTTTTTTTATTTTATAGAATGCATAAATATGAATTGAGTTCTTACAAACTCAAAGTCAAATGAGCTTAACAAAAGATTATTAAAAAGGTGAGAGTAAATGACATAAGGCAGGCTGAGATGTAGATGAAACTTCGACTTTCCTCTTATTTGAATCTTTGTATTGATGGCTGGCTGGCTTAGGCTTTTTTTTTATGTTCTTCAATCTTCATTTGATTCAATTTCCATTAAAGAGAAGGTTCTTTCATAGTCTTTTTTTTTTTATATATATTCACCTTTGATTTTTTGTTTTTAACCATTTAATAAAAAAAATATAAAGACAAAATTCTTATGAATTTAATTACATGAAACAAAGAACCCCAAGTGCAATTTACACCAGCACCTAAAAATATTGGGAGACTGTAAGAGCTCCTTTACCAACCCACCTTCAAATTCTTTCTTCTACAACAACTCCACAAAGTTATCACCAACCATCACCTAATACCAAAGTCATTCGCATAACTAACATTGGGTGTAGGAAGATGTTTTATTTAATTTACAAAGACCTTCAATACCAGAACCTGCACTACAAGATTTATGAGTATTTCAGAGAGATACTCAGATTTGTATTTTTGTTCTGTAAAATTGAATTCCATCCAAGAAAACCCAGAATTCTCACACTTGTGGAACTCAATATTAAATGGTAAGATATTATAAAGAGAAGGCCCTTTTTGGCATTCTAGCTCGTACCTGCACCTTTGATGGTCATCCATTAAAGGGTGACCCTCAAAAGACTTCATACACCCATTGTCACCAGAAAAAACTACTCCATAATTAGAGTGTAGATTCTCAAAGTTCTAGTTTGTAGTGTTATATTCTTCTAAAGAGTACAAAACAAACAGATGCATCCAATTCAAACCATGCAAAAAAAAAAAAAAAAAACCTCCACTTGTGTTTCCCTTATCTTCTTACCATAAAGTTTTTATGAACTGGGCACCTGTTACAAAGTTACAATTCGTCTTATGTAGCTTGTTTGTTTGGGTCAGTCCATTCCAAGGCAGTTTGTGATTTGGACAGCTTGGACTTTTTCGCCTGGTATGTCCCATATGTAAGTTGACAATAACACAAACCTTAACTTTGTGCAAAACTAGCATGGAAGGGCTGCCCTTCTGGGCTTTTGGGGTTTATGTCCTTTGATCTCCACCTAGAGTTATCAAAAGGGTTGGGAAAAACATACTGATTCATTACCTATCAGAATTCACCCAATAACTGGACGGGTTAGCTGGGAGAATGTTTTCCTAAGGTTGAACTCTAGAGCCAACATATGAATATTAGGCCCTTGGGTTAAAAATGGATCAGCAGTTGCCCTATAGGTAAACAGTTTGAGCTTGGACAAGCTTTAGACTAATGCTACCTGACTCCTGTCCAATCAAACTTGAAAAGCTTCTTCAAGTACTCATAGAGAAGGACAAGATCTTGCACACTATATATATATATCCGGAATAAATGGAAAGCTTTACTCTTTACCCCCTGTCCATTTATTGATACTATACTACTATGTAGGGGTTTTGGAATGCAATAAATTAGGACAAAACATAGGGACCATTTTCAGATTTTCCCAACAGTACTGTTACACACATACATGTATAATTACATTCAATCACTTTCCTATTTCATCTTAAATTAAATCCCCATTTTGAGTTTTTTTAGAACAAAAGAACAATACCCAGACTTTCCTTACTTCCAGCAGTATGCTGCATGAAAACCAAACTGCCCTTACAAATTAGGAGAAAACATGAACAGTTGGGAATTTGTGTGAGAGAATAGCAATTTCATTAGATGCCAAACATTGAGGGTTTTTACTCTCCAATTCATGCAATTTTACTTAAATTATAGGAGGGTGTTCTTGACTCTCCAATTCAAGATTTACTTATAGAAAATTTTATATTTGAAGATTTCATTGGTTGTGAACCTTTCATTATCAACTTATTCTATTCATTTGTATGCATTAGTGAAACTTAGACCCGTTCGAGAATTGTGTACGACATAAGTTCGGTAATCCTTGACGCGACGGATTGGGTCTTCGACTAGATTCGTTGTTCTTGTGATGTACATTCGAACTTTGTCGTATACAATTCTTGAATTGTCCAGTTCGGACAGTTTGAGAATGCAATTATACATCTTATACTCAATAGCTCATGCAAGTCTGATGTTAGACAGAGTTTCGGTTGATGTCCCATTGTTCTCTGGGTACATACATAGGTACGACTGATGTTGTACCTGTGTCGTGTACTTGGAGAACCACGCGGACATGCTGCCGAAATTTTGTTTGACTAGGGGACGAAGCATTCGAGTTGTTGAGTGCAAGTTGGATCGTGCATTCTCGAATGGGATAGGACCAACCACCTTGTAGTAAGTAGTTTGCAGTTTATGGATAGGTGACTTGCATGATGACACGGTACATTGGGTTAATTGTACTTGTTCATTTTAGACTTCCACAGAAGCACTTACGGAGATGGACAAGAGTTGGATTGATTTACCGAATAGGATGTCTCGGGAATACATGGAGGGGATTAACCAGTTCATGGAATTTACCAATGGGTTTGACAATGAGTTCATCAGTTGTCCATGTAGAAAATGTGGGAATCGGTATTATTACAGAAGAGAGATTGTCCGAGAGCATCTGATTCTGAACGGATTCTTGAAGGACTACAAGAACTGGATAAAACATGGAGAAGAGTATGTTTCCTGTCGCAGAGTGGAAATAGATGAAATTGAGGTGGATGATATGTCAGAGGCTGATCCGATGAACGTGATGTTAAATGATATCGCGTGCGGATTGGCACCCGAATACTTCAGCGATGCGACTGAGGGGGCGGGTGGGAGTAATCCTCGCTCTGGTGCCGATGAAGAAGCCCTGAGATATTTTGAAATTTTAGACGATGCACAGACAGAATTGTATCCTGGATGCAATGACTTCAGTAAATTGTCCTTTATTGTTGAGTTGTTACATTTGAAGGCATTGAACCTATGGTCTGACAAGTCTTTTGATATGCTCCTCCAGTTGTTGCATCGAGCGCTCCCATCCGGTGCAAAACTTGCTGAGTCCTACTATCTGCCTAAGAATGTTGTAGCGCCGTTGATTGAATTTAGTAACTTCTTCAGACAACTTTGTTCTAGAGTTCATCGAATTGATGAGTTGAATGGTTTGCAAGAGAGGATTGCTGTGACGTTGTGTCATTTAGAAAAAATTTTCCCACCTGCATTTTTCGATGTCATGGTTCACTTGACCATACACTTAACCAGTGAAGCCCTGCTTGGTGGCCCCGTCCAATTCAGATGGATGTATCCGATCGAGAGGTATATGAACACATTGAAGAGATATGTTCGCAATAGAGCTCGTCCGGAGGCATCGATAGCAAAGGGGTATCTGATGGATGAGTGCACAAATTTCTGCGCAGCATATCTTAAAGAGAATATTGAAACAAAGTTAACTAGGCCCTCGCGGATTAATGATGGTCCAGTTGGGGATGGCACGCCATTTGATCTTAACAATATTGAGTGGATTCAAGCTCACCGGTGGGTGTTGTTCAACACCCCATCTGTTGTGGCTTTCACTCGGTAAGTGATCACTCATTTATGCGTGTAACTTGTCAGTTTTTTGCCTAAAACATCACACTTGTCGTTAACACGTATTATGCATCGCAGGACACACATTGATGAGCTGAAACGGGACATGCCTCATGCTACAGAGAATGAAATTCATCAGTCTCATTATCAGTCATTTCATGAATGGTTCAAGAATCACGTATGTACTCAATCATTAGGAGTAGTTTCACTTGTTCTTGTCATATTACTTTCATGTAGTGATATTCACTGATTACATGCATTGCGTAGGTATGTAGCTTACGAAGAACGGGCGATTCTTATTTGACTGATGAAATGAACCAGTTAGCTGATGGCCCATTTATAACGGCCCGACGTTACACAACTTGTGATGTCAACGGCTTTCGATTTCGCATCAAGGATGTAGATGAGAAACGAGCGACGCAAAATAGTGGGCTCGGTTGTCCATCCGTCGATGCTGGTTACTATTATGGCCGGTTGAAAGATATTGTTGAAGTTGTGTATAATCACGGGCTAAAGTTTCTATTGTTTAAGTGTGATTGGGTGGATCCCATCCGAGGGGTGAAAACAGATAATTACCAGTTTACACTGGTAAATTTTAACAATTTGTTATACCGTGATGATCGAATAAGTGCCGAACCGTACATTCTGTCTTCAATGGCTGAGCAAGTCTACTATGTTAGAGATCCAAAAGATCCTAACTGGCAGGTTGCAGTTAAAATGTCAAGGAGGGGAGTGTATCAGATTGAATGTGATGAGCCAGATATTGATGCATTCGCCCAACAAGAACTTGACCAGAATACAGTTGTTCAACATGATGAAGATATTAATTGGGTTCGGGAAACCATTGATGGAGATACAGTTGACTTACATGACCAATAAACGGTTGGGAACTTTTTCAGTAATGTTAAATTTTAGTGTAAATACTTTTTAAATGTTAATTTCAATTATCTTGTTTAATGAAATTTATCTTACAAACATTTGAACAGATATGTCAGGACGAAAGAGGAGTTTGGCATCCGCATCTGAGCCGAGCCCATCCACTCCAGTGGATGCTTCAGCGTCGTCCAGTGCGGCATCTCCACCATCTTCAGCACCACCATCAGGAGATACACTGACTGGTATAAGTTGATTTAATTAAAACATTTTAATTCTAGCAAATTATTTTATTTCAATTTAATTAGATTATCTCGAATTTAAACAGGTTCTACGAGCACGGGCCCATCTTCCAGCAGGGGGAGAGGCCCTGCTAGAGGGATCCGGACATGGAATTCCGAGCATCCCATTGACGTAGAGTTTGATGAGTCATATCATCCGGTGGGCCCTCATGCTCGCCAGCTCATCAGCCAGTTAGGACATATGGTCCGGGATCCATATGTATTTCCTTTGACCACACATGATTGGGACACATTCCCGGTGGCGACGCTAGATCGGACCTGGCAGCAGGTCAAGGTAATAATTTAACATTTTCTCCTCAGGATGTGTCAATTTAAACCATAACTTAATGAAATATATTTTGTCAATGAAAAATTATTTGTCCTTTTCAGGACAATGTGAGAGCATGTCCTGAGCTCTTCCGGCCAGTTTGCATGTCTAAGTGCCGGAAGATGTGGAAGGATCATAAAAATAAAATAAAGACGCAGCACTGGAAGCCTCATCAGGGTGCGCCTGACATACTTCAGCGAGTTCCGACTGGCGTTCTCCCTGATCAGTGGACTCAGCTCGTCGGGTACTGGGCGAGCGAGGAGGCTCAGGTGAGAAACTTGTACTTTTTTATTTTATTTTTAACATTTTACTAATAACTAATGTAACTAACAAAAATCCCTACTAATAAATATTGAAAACAGAGAGTGTCTGCTACGAATGCGCAGAACCGCGCATTGCAGGGTCCTGCACATAGGTTGGGGACTCGACACATCACCCAGGTCCGCCACGAGGTAAAAGGTTATATAGTACATTTAATTTATGTTCTTGTCATTCTGTATGATATTATACTATTAATACATTCCTCCACCAACCAGTTGCGTACCGAGGGTGTTCCGGTTGATAGGATGTCCGTCTGGATGCGTTCTCGAGATCCTCGCCATCCAGAGGTTGCAGCTATCTTCGTAAGTTTTTATATTGAACTGTTTAAATTATGTTTCTATTTGTATGTCTTGTTATGCATAATAATATACTAAATGAATGAACTACGCAGGCCCAGTATCAGTCACGCTTGGAGGAGTTACCCGAGGAGGAGCGCAGATTGCCATCACGGAGGGATGCGATATTCCACTCCGTCGTTGGCCGGGATGGGCATGGATACACTCTGACGTATGGGACGGGCATTCCACGCTCGCACATCACGCGATCGGAGTCATCCGGTGCTAGCTCCTCCCAGGGCATACACTTCCGTACGGATGAGGAGATTCAGGCGATGCTGCAGTCCATGAGGGCATCGATCAGAGAGGAGCTCAGGGCAGAGGTCAGGGCAGAGGTCAGTGCAGAGATTAGTGCAGCGATGAGGGCCGAGTGGAGAGCGGAGATAGCAGAGCTTGAGAGTCGTCTATCACAGAGTCGCGCCCCGCTTGCTTCAGACCCACCACCCACTACTCAGGTTAGTAAGAAAAAAATTTCGTACATATAAATTCTCAATTATGTAATTGATGCATCAATACTTATGTCTTTTTTTTTATGTTTTTTACTGTATAATAAATAATTACAGGCACCAGACGCTGGCAGCGGCCACAGGGCTAGACATGACTTCGGTGGAGAGGGCAGTCATGATTTAGCAGGCTCGACTGATCCTGACCAGGTAAAATTATTTTTTATAATTCAAGATTTCAACATTTAAGTTAAAAGCTTAACATAAAACTTAGAAAACGAGCCTCCGGGCGCCCAAAACGAGCAAACGGGCTCCGTTGCCCGTGAAACTTGACGGGCACGGGCACCTAAACATTCATGACTTGCAGGAACTGACGGAACGAGAATCCGACTTCCGGATTGCTCGTAATGTTGAAAAGTAGGTTTAAGTTAGAACGTTATGTTAAAACTTAGAAAACGAGCTTCCGGGCGCTCAAAACGAGCAAACGGACTCCGTTGCCTGTAAAACTTGACGGGCACGTGCCCGTAGTTATTCATGACTTGCAGGAACTGACGGAACGAGAATCCGACTCCCGGATTGCTCGTAATGTTGAAAAGTAGGTTTAAGTTAGAACGTTAAGTTAAAACTTAGAAAACGAGCCTCCGGGCGCTCAAAACGAGCAAACGGACTCCGTTGCCTGTAAAACTTGACGGGCACGTGCCCGTAGTTATTCATGACTTGCAGGAACTGACGGAACGAGAATCCGACTCCCGGATTGCTCGTAATGTTGAAAAGTAGGTTTAAGTTAGAACGTTAAGTTAAAACTTAGAAAACGAGTCTCCGGGCGCTCAAAACGAGCAAACGGACTCCGTTGCCTGTAAAACTTGACGGGCACGTGCCCGTAGTTATTCATGACTTGCAGGAACTGACGGAACGAGAATCCGACTCCCGGATTGCTCGTAATGTTGAAAAGTAGGTTTAAGTTAGAACGTTAAGTTAAAACTTAGAAAACGAGCCTCCGGGCGCTCAAAACGAGCAAACGGACTCCGTTGCCCGTAAAACTTGGCGGGCACGTGCCCTTAGTCTTTCATGACTTGCAAGAACTGACGGAACGAGAATCCGACTCCCGGATTGCTCGTAATGTTGAAAAGTAGGTTTAAGTTAGAACGTTAAGTTAAAACTTAGAAAACGAGCCTCCGGGCGACCAAACTGAGCAAACGGTGTCCGTTGCTCGTGAAACTTGACGGGCACGGGCCCCTATTCATTCCTGACTTGCAGGAACTGACGGAACGAGATTCCGACTCCCGGATTGATCGTACAGTTGAAACGTAGGATTCAGTTAGAACGTTAACATAAAACTTAGAAAACGAGCCTCCGGGCGACCAAACTGAGCAAACGGTGTCCGTTGCTCGTGAAACTTGACGGGCACGGGTCCCTAGTCATTCATGACTTGCAGGAACTGACGGAACGAGATTCCGACTCCCGGTTTGATCGTACAGTTGAAACGTAGGTTTAAATTAGAACGTTAACTTAAAACTTAGAAAACGAGCCTCCGGGCGACCAAACTGAGCAAACGGTGTCCGTTGCTCGTGAAACTTGACGGGCACGGGCCCCTATTCATTCCTGACTTGCAGGAACTGACGGAACGAGATTCCGACTTCTGGATTGATCGTAATGTTGAAACGTAGGTTTGAGTTAGAACGATAAGTTAAAACTTAGAAAACGAGCCTTCGGGCGACCAAACTGAGCAAACGGTGTCCGTTGCACGTGAAACTTGACGGGCACGGGCCCCTAGTCATTCCTGACTTGCAGGAACTGACGGAACGAGATTCCGACTCCCGGTTCTATCGTACAGTTGAAACGTAGGTTTGAGTTAGAACGTTAACTTAAAACTTAGAAAACGAGCCTCCGGGCGACCAAACTGAGCAAACGGTGTCCGTTGCTCGTGAAACTTGACGGGCACGGGCCCCTAGTCATTCCTGACTTGCAGGAACTGACGGAACGAGATTCCGACTCCCGGATTGATCGTACAGTTGAAACGTAGGATTGAGTTAGAACGTTAACTTAAAACTTAGAAAACGAGCCTCCGGGCGACCAAACTGAGCAAACGGTGTCCGTTGCTCGTGAAACTTGACGGGCACGGGCCCCTATTCATTCCTGACTTGCAGGAACTGACGGAACGAGATTCCGACTCCCGCATCGATCGTAATGTTGAAACGTAGGTTTGAGTTAGAACGATAAGTTAAAACTTAGAAAACGAGCCTCCGGGCGACCAAACTGAGCAAACGGTGTGTGTTGCTCGTGAAACTTGACGGGCACGGGCCCCTAGTCATTCCTGACTTGCAGGAACTGACGGAACGAGATTCCGACTCCCGGATTGATCGTACAGTTGAAACGTAGGATTCAGTTAGAACGTTAACATAAAACTTAGAAAACGAGCCTCCGGGCGACCAAACTGAGCAAACGGTGTCCGTTGCTCGTGAAACTTGACGGGCACGGGTCCCTAGTCATTCATGACTTGCAGGAACTGACGGAACGAGATTCCGACTCCCGGTTTGATCGTACAGTTGAAACGTAGGTTTAAATTAGAACGTTAATTTAAAACTTAGAAAACGAGCCTCCGGGCGACCAAATTGAGCAAACGGTGTCTGTTGCTCGTGAAACTTGACGGGCACGGGCTCCTAGTCATTCCTGACTTGCAGGAACTGACGGAACGAGATTCCGACTTCTGGATTGATCGTAATGTTGAAACGTAGGTTTAAATTAGAACGTTAACTTAAAACTTAGAAAACGAGCCTCCGGACGACCAAACTGAGCAAACGGTGTCTGTTGCTCGTGAAACTTGACAGGCACGGGCCCCTAGTCATTCATGACTTGCAGGAACTGACAGAACGAGATTCCGACTCCCGGTTCTATCGTACAGTTGAAACGTAGGTTTGAGTTAGAACGTTAATTTAAAACTTAGAAAACGAGCCTCCGGGCGACAAAATTGAGCAAACGGTGTCCGTTAGTCGTGAAACTTGACGGGCACGGGTCCCTAGTTATTCCTGACTTGCAGGAACTGACGGAACGAGATTCCGACTCCTGGATTGATCGTAATGTTGAAACGTACGTTAAAATTTTAATTTTAATTCTTAATTTTTTTATATTTAGTATAAATTGCCAATTTTTATACTTATCTTTTAATATTTATTTTTCTTTTTCTGTTCAGGTTTGAGAGCATCGGATATATACCACGGCATCCGGCACGGAAAATTTTTCTTTTTGTTGTAATTGTAATGGATATATTTTACTGAAACTTTTGTAATATTTGAATGCAATTAATATAAGACTTTCTTTTTTTATTTGTAATTTTAATTGATGGTACTAGTTGTATATATTTAGTCTTTGTCATCAGTAATTTTAATTGATGGCCGTAGATATATAGCTACAGGTACAGGTACAGGTACAGGTATAAAAAAATGAAAAAAATTGATAAAATACGGGAATTTAATTTTAAAAAAAAAGGGGGGCTTTAGCGGCCGCCAGTGGCGGTCGCTAATAGTGCTATTAGCGGTCGCTAATAGTTCCAAAAAAAAAAAAAAAAAAAATTTCAAAAATAAAAAAGCATTAGCGACCGCCATATGAGTATTAGCGACCGCCATGGCGGTCGCTAATACTAAAAAAAATAAAAAAAATAAAAAAAAATTTGAAAAAAATAAGCCATTAGCGACCGCTAATATAGTATTAGCGACCGCCATGGCGGTCGCTAAAAGTCCAAAAAATTTTTTTTAAATTTATTCGCGACCGCCACAAAAATTATTAGCGACCGCCATCTGGCGGTCGCTAAAACTATTAGCGACCGCCAGTGGCGGTCGCTAATACCTTTAGCGACGCCGTTTTCGCGGCCGCTGCTTGGCGGTCGCTAGGCGGTCGCTAATACTCTTTAGCGACCGCCAGTTGACTTTTAGCGACGGCAACTGGCGGCCGCTAAAAGTCAAGTTTCTACTAGTGTATTCCTATTAAATCCAATACCCGTCCTATCTCCATGAGATTTACCCAATTTGAATAATTTTTCAAGTTTCTCTTCACTTTGGGTAAACTTGCACTCATACTTTTGTTTATTGTTTTCAAGTTGAGTGACTTTGGTTATAAGGATTGAATTTTCATTTTTAACTTTTGAAAGTTCATATTCAATTTCCTTATATTTGCTTAGCTCTTCATTGGCAAGTTTTAATTCATGTTTAAGTTCATTAACAATATTAGATCCAAGTTCTTGTGATTTTAACTTACTTTTAATCAACTTGGCTTCTAAGTTGTTAAAGTCTTTATCTTGTTTTTTAATTGTATCTCTTAGGTTCAAATTTTCATTTGTAAGCTCATCACAATTTATCTTAATCTCATTTAATTCGTTTTGAGTATTAGATAAATTTTCCTTAGAGATAGTCAATTTAGATTCAAGATTGTTAAAGTCTTTATCTTGCCTTTGTAATTGATCTCTTTGTTTTAGATTTTCCTTATTGACATTATCATAATCCATCTTTAATTCTTTTAGTTCATCTTGAATGTTAGATAGATTATTTAAAGAGATCATGAACTTAGAGTCTAGACATTTTATTACTTCTTCTTTCTCTCTAAGTTCATCTTTTGAAGATGCTAGCTCTTTGTTTAGGTTTTTAGATTCTTCCCTTAAACTTTTGTTTTTCTTTTCAAGCTTTAAGGATATTTCATATAATTCTTCAAAAGCTTGTTGAAGGTCTTCTTCATTATATTCATTTTCTTCTTCTTTTGGATCAAATTGATTTTCATTAGTTTGAGAGTTTGAAACTCCAAAAGAAGGAAGATTGAGGGGTCTAGAAGAATCTACAAAGTCTAGCCTAGTGGAGTCCATTCTAATGATTTTCAAATAAGCACAACTCTAGGGTTTTAACTCTAGGTTTTTACACCTAATCAAGAGTTCCAAAACACTTGATCCTAAGGGATAGAGCACTTGGCTCTGATACCAATTGAAAGTCCACGGGATCCTAACCCTAGAGGGGGGGGGGGTGAATAGGGTGAGCTACAACTATGACTAATTATGACCAATTTTAACTTCTTAGCATAAACTAGTCTCATGTGATGATTAACAAACAAAATGCGGAAGCTAATACAAATACAATCACCACATAGCATGCACCACAACACCAATGTTTATAGTGGTTCGGCCTCAATGCCTACATCCACTACCGGCTTGTGAATCCAATCACCCCACCGGATTTCCACTATGTATGCTTTTTCAAAGGCTAAGCAATAACCCTTACAATGTTGTTTTTCTAAGGCTCAACAACAACCTTTACAAGATGCTTTTCAAGGCTAAGCAATAACCTATCAATGTGCTTTTAGAGGCTAAGCAATAACCTTTACAAAATGCTTTTCTTAGGCTAAGCAATAACCTTACACAATTCAAGATTTCTCAAAGAAAGTGTTTACTCAACACTCTAAGAGATTACAATTTTAGCTCAATGAAATTGCCTCTTAAATAGGCGGATATGAAAGTTTAATACAAACTCACACAAACACTCTATGTATGCAAAAGTGTATGATCATGATGTGTGTGTGTGATGACTTCAATCAAGTTTAAAAAGAAAGCTTAATCAAATATATGCTTAAAGCATTTGAAAGTTTAAGACACACAAAAGTTTTGATTGAAGTTTGATGCAAATCACATGAATAATAAACAACTTGTAAATGACATGAAATTCAAAGAATCACAAGTTGTATGAAAAATAAAGTTTAAGAAAACATGTGATTTGATAAGAGTGATTGCAAACTAATCTAATTTACCAAGAAAGATATTGAGCTTGCAAATCAACTCTTTAAGGACTTGAAATCATGCATAAATGAAAATACAAAGGATTTGAACATGCATGAATTTCAATTGTATGGAAATCAAAATAACTTAGAAGATGTACCTTTTAAAAACTCATGAGTTTGATTTCCAAATAGCCCTCTAGCCTTTCCAACTTCTTCCCCTTTCTTTGGCTCCAAAATGCTCTCAAAAGTTCATGGTTCAAGCCTTGAAAAAGGTTGGAAATGAATGGACTTTATAGCCAAAAAGTTGCCAACGGCTAGTTCTCGGTCGACCTAGACACAGGTCTCGGTCGACCGAGAAAGCACAACGGTCATATTTCTGACCGTTGGCCTGAAACAGTTCAAAAACTGTCCATTTGCCCTGCAGTGTTCTCGGTCGACCGAGACACAGGGCTCGGTCGACCGACGACACTGTCGGGCGAGTCCCTGGGCCAAAATTCCAACTTTTTCCATTTTCAAAGTTTTTCTTTGGTGGATCTTTTGGCCACTAAATCAAGCTTAAATAACATGTTTTAAGGTATTCTAAGATGTTTAAAAACATGAGAAACACAAAGCCTAAAATGATTCACAAGATTAAAACCAAAGGCTAGCTTGATTTGAATACAACTCTTTTCAAATGAAATTGCATACAAAATGATTCTTTTTGTGAAGAATGTATGCAAGACTTAAACCTAAATACACAAGATGATTTTCCAAATGTAGTGCACAAGGAAATAGGTTTTCAAAAGAGTTTTGGGTTCTAAAACCAATGCATCCAAGTTTAAAACCAAAACATGCATAAAACAAAAGCTTTTCCAAATCTTAAAAGCTATGCATGGGTAAAACTAGATTTCAAGATATTTTAAATCAATGCATGTGTGTGAATTCAAAAGATGCCAATATGCAAATGCATCCATCAAATTGCAAATACAAAAGACCTAACAATCTCCCCCTTTGCAATTTGATGGCAACTTACTCATCATAGAATTTTCACACAAAGTCTTTAGCTCCCCCTTAGCTTGACAAGTCTTGAAATCTTGTTGGATGCTTCTTCTCTTAGCTTGGGCTCTTGGGCTCTTTTCTTCAATCTTCTTGATGCTTGGTGCTTGATCATTCTTCAAGCTTTCTTCTCATCTTCCTCTCTTTGGCCAAGCATCTTCTTTAGCTCCAAGCTTTCTTTCTTCTATTTGCTCTCCCCCTTTGACCATGCTTCTTTCTCCTCTTGAGAACTTGAAAGCTTTCTCCCCCTTTGATGGATAGGAGATCTTCGAGTACTTGAACTCTCGAACTCTCTCCCCCTTTGATGAGTAGGAGATCTTTGAGTCACACTTGAACTCTCTCTCCCCCTTTGACATTAAATTGCAAAGGTACCTACACACATGAGACAAGAAGAATACCTTTAGTAGCACCTGTTAACAAATGAAATCGAAAATGAAATTCATAACAGGCTATCATGTATGGAAGTTATCTCTAAGGGCTCAAGGGCAATCCAAGGGTGAATTTGATCAAACTAATACTTCCTATGAAGGTTTACACTCCCCCTCAATCCATTCTCTTCTTTTGTCAAACTTTTGACAAAGATTTAACTATTAGGTGCAAGAAGAAGATGGTTTAACCAATTGAGGGTCAACTTCAAGGAAAGGATTAGATTCATTTAACTATTAAGCTCAATATGATCAAATTGCCAAAAGAGAGCTAGGACAAATGAGAGAAGCAATCATGGATATCAATTGAAACAAACATATCAATTGAGATTAAAGGATATGACTATTAACATAATCACTCTAAAATGGATTCAAGAATGTTACTTATTAGGAAAAATCCAAATTAGAGCTATCCATGATATGGGGTTTACTCAAACATAGCATCAATCAATATTACTTATGAAAATCATATGCTATGTAAGTTTTGAACTCATTTCATTCAATCAATAAATATGACTATTAAAGTGCATGAAAGAGTGAAATGAAATTCAATCATGAAGCCAACCTCAAATAATAACCAACCAATATTATTAACACATAAACATGGTGGTCATGAGATTTACCTATGAGAGCAAAAAGAGGTGGCAATCATGAGCATTATGATGCTAATGGTGTGTGACATGGAACAATCATATTACTTATCAAGTTTAGTCCAATGCACACAAGGTCTATCACATACACAAGATAAGATATCAATTGGATATGAAATCAATGGAAAATTATACCAAATGAAACCAATTGAATATGATAATATGATTAAAATCAAGGATGTGACAAACCCAAAATCCCATCAAGCATCATAAATGCATATTCATCACTTTTAAAGATATGACTAAATAGCATAGTGATGAACAAGGCAAATTGCAATGCAAAAGGATAAAGCTTTGTAATGCATGCAATTTCCAAAGTGTCTAGATCATATGAATTCAACACTAAGATATCCATCAAACAAGAGATATAACTATGAAATACAAGGAATGGATTTCAAAGAGGTTCATATGATCAAGAACACTATTATGAAGTTGAAACATATATAGAGATGACAACATTAAGAAGGTATACATGAATCAACATCATAACCATCCATTAAAAGAAATGACTAGAAGACATAGAGGATGGATTTGGGTTCTAGTATGGTTTCTACAAAAATTACAAGTTCACAACCATACATGGAACCAAAAGTCATTTGCATATAAAAAGAATAACTAAATAAGCAAAGATGCAAACAACATACATTTCCATTTCTAAAGATAATGAAACCAAAAGAAAAAGGAAATGAGAATAATGGAACATGCTTAGATGAATATAACTAATGAGATTAAAAAGCATTTCCATTCAAAACAATCTTCAAATCATTTTGAAAAACAAAATCCAACAATGAGCATAAAGGAATGATTTTGAAGATCAATTATCAACATTGTATTTGAAAAGATATAACTTCATTAAAACACATACAAGTTGATTTTTCAAAACAATGTTCTCCATATAAAAGTATAACTTATAAATCCATGGAAAACTTGAATTGATTCAAATCATTTGTTCAAATAATCTTACTATGACATAAACACAAATGATTCAACAATTGATCATGAAGAGTCTAGCTATGAAAGCTTTTGAAATCACAATCAATTGATCATGTAAAGAAATGCAATGCAAGACATATGTGTGCAAAAGACAAATCAAACATGATGAAATTATAATCAAATGATTTTGAAAACCATGACATGTAACTTAGAATGGTGCATGAAACCAAAATCAAATGATCATAAAGAAGCAATGCATTTTAAGAAATCTAACTAAAAGAAACAAAATGCAAATGCAATCATGACCAACAAAGTGATTTAACTAATAAAGAGTAGGTTGGTCAATGAGGTTCAAGACCCTAAGGTTTGTCTAGGTAAATAACTTTAGGAATCCACCTAAGGTCTTGGGAGGGTTGAACTTTGAGATCTATCTTGGAATTCTCACCAACTATAGGAGATTTAACTTGATAAATTTTCAATTTAAACTTATCACCATGATATTTAGATTTTACTAAATTTGGCTTAGAATGGTGAATAGTCTTTTGATGTTGGTGAGTTTGTTTCTTTGGGGATTGTTTCACTTTTCTTTTCTTCTTACTTTCTCCCTTTACTTGACTTTTGAATTTTAGATTTAACTTAGCAACTTTCTTCAAAAGTTCTTTCATTGGTTCATATAAGGGAGATAGATTGAGAAGCTTTTTGTTCTTAGATTCTTTCAAGCTTGATTTAACTTGTTTAAGCTTTTTAGAATCTATTTTAGGAGACTCCATTTTAAAGGATTTAACGTGTTTAGTCTTTTTGGAGTTTTCCTTGATTTTTAGTGTCTTACCCTTCAAGTTTGATTTTCCATTTTTGAGTTCAAAGATGGGTTTAGACACATGGCTTCTCTTTCTTAGTTTGCACTCAAACCTAAAGTGTCCTTCAATGCCACAATAATTACATTTAGACATGGGCAAAGAAGTGTGAGTGCTAGAGAATGAGGACTCACCTTTCACAAAAGTGTTGGTGAATTTAGGGTCATAAGATATATTCCTATTAAATCCAATACCCGTCCTATCTCCATGAGATTTACCCAATTTGAATAATTTTTCAAGTTTCTCTTCACTTTGGGTAAACTTGCACTCATACTTTTGTTTATTGTTTTCAAGTTGAGTGACTTTGGTTATAAGGATTGAATTTTCATTTTTAACTTTTGAAAGTTCATATTCAATTTCCTTATATTTGCTTAGCTCTTCATTGGCAAGTTTTAATTCATGTTTAAGTTCATTAACAATATTAGATCCAAGTTCTTGTGATTTTAACTTACTTTTAATCAACTTGGCTTCTAAGTTGTTAAAGTCTTTATCTTGTTTTTTAATTGTATCTCTTAGGTTCAAATTTTCATTTGTAAGCTCATCACAATTTATCTTAATCTCATTTAATTCGTTTTGAGTATTAGATAAATTTTCCTTAGAGATAGTCAATTTAGATTCAAGATTGTTAAAGTCTTTATCTTGCCTTTGTAATTGATCTCTTTGTTTTAGATTTTCCTTATTGACATTATCATAATCCATCTTTAATTCTTTTAGTTCATCTTGAATGTTAGATAGATTATTTAAAGAGATCATGAACTTAGAGTCTAGACATTTTATTACTTCTTCTTTCTCTCTAAGTTCATCTTTTGAAGATGCTAGCTCTTTGTTTAGGTTTTTAGATTCTTCCCTTAAACTTTTGTTTTTCTTTTCAAGCTTTAAGGATATTTCATATAATTCTTCAAAAGCTTGTTGAAGGTCTTCTTCATTATATTCATTTTCTTCTTCTTTTGGATCAAATTGATTTTCATTAGTTTGAGAGTTTGAAACTCCAAAAGAAGGAAGATTGAGGGGTCTAGAAGAATCTACAAAGTCTAGCCTAGTGGAGTCCATTCTAATGATTTTCAAATAAGCACAACTCTAGGGTTTTAACTCTAGGTTTTTACACCTAATCAAGAGTTCCAAAACACTTGATCCTAAGGGATAGAGCACTTGGCTCTGATACCAATTGAAAGTCCACGGGATCCTAACCCTAGAGGGGGGGGGGGTGAATAGGGTGAGCTACAACTATGACTAATTATGACCAATTTTAACTTCTTAGCATAAACTAGTCTCATGTGATGATTAACAAACAAAATGCGGAAGCTAATACAAATACAATCACCACATAGCATGCACCACAACACCAATGTTTATAGTGGTTCGGCCTCAATGCCTACATCCACTACCGGCTTGTGAATCCAATCACCCCACCGGATTTCCACTATGTATGCTTTTTCAAAGGCTAAGCAATAACCCTTACAATGTTGTTTTTCTAAGGCTCAACAACAACCTTTACAAGATGCTTTTCAAGGCTAAGCAATAACCTATCAATGTGCTTTTAGAGGCTAAGCAATAACCTTTACAAAATGCTTTTCTTAGGCTAAGCAATAACCTTACACAATTCAAGATTTCTCAAAGAAAGTGTTTACTCAACACTCTAAGAGATTACAATTTTAGCTCAATGAAATTGCCTCTTAAATAGGCGGATATGAAAGTTTAATACAAACTCACACAAACACTCTATGTATGCAAAAGTGTATGATCATGATGTGTGTGTGTGATGACTTCAATCAAGTTTAAAAAGAAAGCTTAATCAAATATATGCTTAAAGCATTTGAAAGTTTAAGACACACAAAAGTTTTGATTGAAGTTTGATGCAAATCACATGAATAATAAACAACTTGTAAATGACATGAAATTCAAAGAATCACAAGTTGTATGAAAAATAAAGTTTAAGAAAACATGTGATTTGATAAGAGTGATTGCAAACTAATCTAATTTACCAAGAAAGATATTGAGCTTGCAAATCAACTCTTTAAGGACTTGAAATCATGCATAAATGAAAATACAAAGGATTTGAACATGCATGAATTTCAATTGTATGGAAATCAAAATAACTTAGAAGATGTACCTTTTAAAAACTCATGAGTTTGATTTCCAAATAGCCCTCTAGCCTTTCCAACTTCTTCCCCTTTCTTTGGCTCCAAAATGCTCTCAAAAGTTCATGGTTCAAGCCTTGAAAAAGGTTGGAAATGAATGGACTTTATAGCCAAAAAGTTGCCAACGGCTAGTTCTCGGTCGACCTAGACACAGGTCTCGGTCGACCGAGAAAGCACAACGGTCATATTTCTGACCGTTGGCCTGAAACAGTTCAAAAACTGTCCATTTGCCCTGCAGTGTTCTCGGTCGACCGAGACACAGGGCTCGGTCGACCGACGACACTGTCGGGCGAGTCCCTGGGCCAAAATTCCAACTTTTTCCATTTTCAAAGTTTTTCTTTGGTGGATCTTTTGGCCACTAAATCAAGCTTAAATAACATGTTTTAAGGTATTCTAAGATGTTTAAAAACATGAGAAACACAAAGCCTAAAATGATTCACAAGATTAAAACCAAAGGCTAGCTTGATTTGAATACAACTCTTTTCAAATGAAATTGCATACAAAATGATTCTTTTTGTGAAGAATGTATGCAAGACTTAAACCTAAATACACAAGATGATTTTCCAAATGTAGTGCACAAGGAAATAGGTTTTCAAAAGAGTTTTGGGTTCTAAAACCAATGCATCCAAGTTTAAAACCAAAACATGCATAAAACAAAAGCTTTTCCAAATCTTAAAAGCTATGCATGGGTAAAACTAGATTTCAAGATATTTTAAATCAATGCATGTGTGTGAATTCAAAAGATGCCAATATGCAAATGCATCCATCAAATTGCAAATACAAAAGACCTAACAAAGTCTTCTCCTCCAGTTTAGGCGACCTCCCCCTCAGATGGTTCTGCGCACTTCTGGAGGGATCAATTTCGAGCTGGCGACAGCTCTGAAACTCATTCGTCGAGAAGTTTCAGGCGCATCGAGTCATCCCAAAGACAGGTGGCAACCTCATGGCAACCCGGATGAGGCAGACTGAGAACGTTACTCAGTTCGCCAAGAGATTTTGGACAATCTATAACCAGATCAAAGACGCCAAAGATGACGTGGCCATCATGTGTTTCCAGCAAGCTCCGTTCCCAGGCAATGATCTCCACAAAGACCTGGTCCGGTCTCACGTAGTCACAATGAAAGCATTAATGGCTAGGGTGAACCAGTTCATTGAGCAAGAAGAGGATGAGGCCTGAGCTCATGAAAGCTTTGGCCTCTCGCGAGAAGACCGGCCCCCTAGAGGGGACAAAAAATTCTCCAAGAGGGAACTAGATAAGAAAAAGGCCTCGACAAGCTCGGCAACCTTCTCGGCCTCCACCTCTCGGGGCAATACGAAATCCAAGTTTAAGCCGGTCGTCGACTCCTATAGGGTTGTAAACACAATCTTCAAGGAGCCCATCTATAAACTTTTTAGCAAGATCAAGATTGAGCCCTACTTTAAATGACCGCAGCCATGTTATGTACTTACCATAAGCAGAATGGGCACTGGACCGAGGACTGCATGGCACTCAAGTCCCATCTCGAGAAGCTCGTCAAGGACGGGCACTTAAAAGAATACATCAGAGAAGGTGGAGGGTCAACCGAGCTCATCAGCACCGACCTGATGAGGATCAGGATAGTGACGAGCTAGAGGGCATCATCAACGTCATTCACCAGGCCCTCGCTCCTAGAGGGGGTAACCATGCTCGTGCCGAGGCCAGGAGGGTTCCACACGGCAAACAAATGATGTCGGCAAAGCTGGAGCCTGCGTCCAAGAAGGCTCGAAAGGAGAGACCCAAGATCTGGTTCTCAGATGAAGACCTTGAAGGAGTCCAGCTCCCCCACAACGACCCACTAATCCTCACCCTGAGATTGAAGAACTTCAAGGTGAAGCGAATTCTTGTGGATCCTGGGAGCTCGTCTGAGATCCTCTATTTTGACTGTTTCAAGAAGCTTGGTTTTAAAAAGGAAGATTTGTAGGAAGCCCGCACTCCCCTGGTGGGCTTCAGCTTGAAGCCGGTATACCCTAAGGGGAAATCTCCCTAAACGACTAAATCGGAGGACAACCGACTTCCTTGTGGTGGATGCTCCATCTCCATATAATGCAATCATGGGGCGGACTTGGCTGCACAACATGGAAGTAGTGCCCTCCACCCATCACCAAAAGATCAAATTCCCATTGGAGAACGCGAGCGGTATTGTTGAGGTGATCACAGTACGGCGAGATCAACAGATGGCCAAGCAGTGCCTGATGGCTGTGGTGCCTGGCGAAGTAGAACCACAGCAGGTACATATGGCCAAACTCGAGGCTAAGCTCGAGGACGTCGGTAGATCAACAGAGCAGAAGAGCGTCAAAGATCTGACCGAGGTCAAAATCGACCCCGACGACCCCGAGAGATATTTTCTGCTCAGGAGATAGCTCCCCGAAGATGAAAGGTCCGAACCGCTCAACTTCTTGTTGCAGAACAAGGACGTTTTCGCCTGGACGCCATATGAGATGCCAGACATCTACCCCGAGATCATGTGCCACAAGCTGAACGTGGACCCCAAGCACAAACCAGTAGTGTAAAAAGCTCACAGAAGAGGGGTCACACAAACAGAGGCAGTGATTGAGGAAGTTGAAAATCTCCTGGAAGCCAAGGCTATCCGAGATGTACATTATCCAGAACGGCTGGCCAACACAGTGGTCGTCAAGAAGAAGAACGGAAAGTGGAGGGTTTGCGTGGACTTCACCGACCTCAATAAAGCATGTCCTAAAGACAGCTTCCCTCTCCCGAAGATCGACCAGATGATCGACGCCACTGCTGGACATGATAGGATGAGTTTCCTCAATGCCTACCAAGGTTACCATCAGATTCCGATGCATAGGCCTATCGAAGAGAAGACCGCATTTATAACACCTAGAGGCATCTACTGTTACAAAGTGATGCCATTTGGGTTAAAAAATGCCAGGGCAACTTACCAGAGGCTGGTAAGAAAATTGTTTCAGGCCCAGCTCGGAAAAACAATGGAGGTCTACATTGACGACATGGTTGGCAAGTCCAAAAGGTCACAGGACCACTTAGCGGACCTGAGTCAAACATTCGCCATTCTCAAAGAGTTCCAGCTCAAGCTGAACGCTTCCAAGTGTGCATTCGGTGTCGGCTCCGGAGAATTCCTGGGAAGCATGGACACCCAAAGAGGAATCGAAGCCAACCCAGAATAGATCTCGGCGATCCGGGAAATCCAGAGTCTGACCTTGGCGAAACAAGTCCAAAGGCTCACAGGAATGGTAGTTGCGCTAAACCGCTTCATAAGCCGTGCTTTGGACAAATGTCGCCCCTTCTTCCAGCTATTGAAGAAAAGCTCAAAGTTCCAGTGGACTCCGGAATGTGACAAAGCTTTGCAAGAACTCAAAGCCTACCTGTCTTCGCCACCCCTGTTGTCTAAACCGAAACAGGGCGAGGTACTTTTCCCCTACCTGGCCGTCTCGGATCATGCAGTGAGCTCAGTATTAGTCAAAGAAGAGGGCAAGCACCAGAATCCTATTCACTATACGAGCAAGATCCTGCTTGACGCCGAGACCAGGTATCTTCCACTTGAGAAACTTACATTGGCACTAGTCAGTGCCTCTCGCAAACTCTCTCATTACATCCAGACGTACACAATAGTGGTTGTTATAGAACATCCACTTAAGTCCCTTTTCAAAAAGGCAGACTTCTCTAGAAGGATTTCAAGATGGGCCGTCGAACCGGGCCAGTACGATATCCAATATTAACCCAAAACGGCGATCAAAGCCCAAATTTTAGCATATTTCATTGTAGAATTCACCTCTCCTAGTTCGGCGCCGACACAACTCGATACCGAACTGGGGGGCAATAAGGATGATGAGGTTACCGAGACAAAACAAGATCGATCTTAGAAGCAGTTCCTTGATTCAGCATGGAAAGTCTTCGTCGATGGATCCTCAACCTTCAAGAGGGCTGGCGCCGACATTGTGTTACAATCTCCAAAGGGCCTTGTCATCGACCAAGCCTTGACACTTGACTTCAAAGCATCCAATAACGAAGCTGAGTACGAAGCATTTATCGTAGGACTCAGCAGCGATAAAATCCCGGGGGCACAGCAACTGGTGGTCTTCAGCGGCTCTCAGTTGGTGACGAGTCAATTGAGCGGACACTACCAAGCCCGAGATGAAAGGATGGCAGCTTACTTGGCACACGCAAAACAACTCTTCTCCTAATTCCAGAAAGCCAAAGTCAAATAGATCGGCAGAGAATCTAACTCCCTTGCTGATGCTCTTGCCAACCTAGCCTTTATTGTCGAGGCAGGGAAGAAAAGAACCGTTGAGGTGGAAACATTAGAAAAACCAAGTATAGAGCTCCAATCACCTCGGCAAGTTTTGTGCGCTGACCTCGGCCCGAGCTGGATGGACCCAATCATAGCGTTCCTAAAAGATGACCAGCTCCCTGAAGATAGAAATGAAGCTCACAAGATCAAACTGAAAGCAGCCCGATTTTGGTTATCTCCAGATGGCAAACTTTATAAAAAATCTTTCACGGGACCTTACCTCCAGTGCGTTCATCCCAGCAAAGTCGAAGATTTCCTCTATGTAGTCCATGAAGGAATCTACGGAAGCCACATTGGAGGTCGGTCATTAGCCTACTGAGCTATCAGCCAAGGTTACTAGTGGCCATACATGCAGAAAGACGCTCAGCTCTATCCTAGGAGTGCAAAAAATGCCAAAATTTCTCACATTCTCTCCACCAACCAGCACAAGACCTGAGCCCACTCTCCAGTCCATGGTCCTTCACTCAAAGGGGCCTCGAGATTGTCGGACCACTCCACCGAGCTCCAGGGAATAAGAGGTGGGTAATAGTAGTTACTGATTATTTCACCAAACGGATAGAAGCAGAAGGACTATCTTCCATCGCTGAACACGATACAAGAAACTTCGTATGGAGGAATATCATCACAAGATTTGGAGTACCTTGCGCCCTAGTCTCAAACAACGGAACGCAATTCGACTCCAATTTCTTAAAGAACTTCTGTCAAGAGCTCGGCATCAAGAACTACTACTCGACTCCTGCTTATCCATAAAGCAATGGTCAGGCGGAGATCTAGAACAAAGTGGTGCTCGATGGACTCAAAAAGAGACTCAATCGGGCCAAGGGGAGATGCGTAGAATAACTTCCCAGGGCCCTTTAGGCATAGAGAACTACTCCAAGGCGCTCCACTTCGGTAACGCCTTTCTCCAGGTAGGAACTTTTCGACCAGGGTCAGAGCGAAGTGAATCTAACCCGAGAGCTTGACCTAGCTGAGGAAAGAAGGGATGCAGCAGTTGTCCGCCTGGCTTCCTATCAGCAGCAGTTAGCCAGAGGATACAATCAAAGAGTCAAAGAGAGGACGTTTTCAGTTGGAGAACTGGTCTTGAAAAAGACGCTTCTAGCAGACAAAAACCCCAATGAAGGAAAGCATTTGTGTGAAGACAACACATTCTGAATATTTTGCAGAAGCATTTGTGGCGTTGCGACCCGAAGTCCGTGGCCATCGGATTCCGCGTCGCACTCAACCTTTAGCACATAGCTATTATATCAAGAATCATATCAGACTGGAGTAACCATCACAATAAATTACAGAGCTGACAGTAACAGGATATTACATTCCCAAATATGTTCAAGTTACAATTATCAATGTACATTAATTAAGAACCCCAAGAAAAAGCCTAATAAAAGCCATACAACAATAAGCTATAAACTACTACCCAAATGTGACGTAGCTCCGATGTCAAGCTCAATGTCTACATGACATAGCCGACAAAACAACCTGCAAAACATGGCTCCATAGCCAACAAAAGCACTCATCTCGGGACGAAGAAATTTGAACCTGAGTACCAAAAGTAGAGGGTCAGACACGACGGTCTGGCAGGTGGATGAAAAGATAACAAATATACTGAAGAATAAAACATAAGATAAATCATGATACTCGATCAAATGCTGCATATAATTAAACGGGTGCAAAGTCGGGAATCTCGGGGAAAACCTGTATTCATTTCAAGCATGGGTAAAACATGACTATCTAATAAAACATGTGTTCATTTGAAACTTAAGTAAAAACATAAGTATACAACAAACCAGGTATTCATAGCAGTCTAGCAAAACCAATGTCCATTTGAAACCTATGTAGAAATACGGATATTTAACAAATCGGGTGTTCATTTAAACAAGTGTAACCAAAGAAATCTGACAAAACTAGTGTTCATTTAAACATATTTCAACGCATGGATATTTAACAAACCGGATATCGTTTAAAACAGGTATAAACATAGGAATCTGACAAAACATTGTCATTTAAAACATATTTCAAAGCATGGATATTTAACAATCGGGTAATCATTTAAAACAGGTATAAACATAGGAATCTCTCAACCCAAATGTCATTTAAAACAAAGCACGGATATTTAACAATTCGGGTATTCATTTAAAACAGGTATAAACATAAATCTAGTAAAACCATCGATCGTGTGAAACTTATGTAAAAGCATGGGTATTCGCCCAACCGGCATTCATTTAAAACATGTGCGGGTACAAAGAACAGAAGGCAATATAATAATAACTGAATTTACATTGGAGAATATTAACACTTGTTTAAATAACAACTTTCATAAAGGAAACGAATCATTTATCGAAAAGCAAGTAAGCAATATAAAACATGTCGGGTATCCAAGGAATCGGGAACTGGCAAGATGGCAATCACAAGAAGCTAAGTCCTCTATCACCGAAGTGACAAGAGTATAACGGGACGTTGGCCTCAGTCACACAAGGTGAGGAGACTCAACGTAATCATATATACAATATAAATATACGGGAACGGGACCACGGTAGCGAACCGGGTATCGGGACGGGACCACGGCAATAACCAGGTATCGGGATCCAAACTGCAGCTGGCGGGACGGGAGAGGGATTTCCAAGTCGGTGGATCAAACCGACAAGGTATCCAAGCTTAGTGATGCCGACTCATAGGTCAAAACCAATCGAGACATATGCAAGTAAATCAAGTACAGTAAATAAACGGGTAAAACGGGGGTGCTCAAGGGCACACTGTCACTTCATATCGGGCAATACATTCGGGACAAAGAACTGTTACTAGTGTAACTTCAATGCTTTCGGGGAAACAAGTAAATCAAGTACAATAAATAAACGGGTAAAACGGGGTGCTCAAGGGCACACTGTCATATCATGTGATGCAATGCACTTCGGGACAAATGACTGTTACTAGAGTAACTCCAATGCTTTCGGGAAAACAAGTCATGTAATGCAAATCTCGGGAAAAGAGGTGAAACAATGAACTATAACAATTTCGGGTAAAAATATCGGTTTCAAGATCTATTTAAGTGAATAGGGGTCCCGTATGTCGATTATAACAATTTCTTGGTACTCCTTGAGTTTGAAGACATTCCGGGCTCCTTATGCACTTTTACTACTTTCAAAACTTAAAATGAGCTTATGGGTAGTACTAGATGTTACAATAGCAAGAATCAAGATTATAAACGGTCCATCCTAGGCATGACATTAATCCGGAAACATCGAGCAACCTACTCAGTCATCGAAAGGAATAGAATTAGCGATAACCAAGGAAATAGACTTGTGTTTAGATATAAAGAAGATATCGCGTCGTTCCATCCCGTTCAAGATTGAAATGGATTAACTCCGATGCCACCGAACCAACCGTGAGGCGTGTCGGCTCAAGACATTCTCACACATGGTCCAAACAGTCCAAAGAGGGTAGCCAGGGTCCCACCTAAAACCGATAATTAGTGCCTATATCATCACCATTCTTTCTTTTAGTTCCCTAGTCTTAGAGACCTTAGATTAGGGTATAATTGGTCTTAACAGTAAGGTATATACCCCTAGGACTCATAGAAAGCCCAAAGGTTTCCAAAAAAAATAATATCAAATTTCACTGGACTCAAACCGAAATTTCTGTACCAGAAATGCACAGGGTCCGATCGATCGGCCCAAAAAGCCTTACAGTTAAAAGACAGACCGATCGATCGGCCTGTAGGTCCGATCGATCGGACCTGGGCGTGCAGCAGGTCCGGGACACTGATTTTTCCTTCCTTTTTCCTTTCCTTTCCAACACTTAAACCACTAGCATTTCTCTTCCATAATCACTTCAAATCCTCATTAGAACTCCAATGAACAATTAAATTCAAACACCTCTTTAAATGAGTATCAATTCAAGTCAATGCAACTTATAACATAATCATGAATAGTCAATCCAACCTCATTCCTTATAAAACCATATGCACAAACTTGACCAAATAAAATGCATACCTTCCCAAGAGTTCCAAGAGATTTAACAAGAGAGAAAAACCCATTCATATGCATTTCGAAATCAATAGAAATGTGACAAGAAGCATATGTGCAAACATGTATCCAATGATCAAGAACAAGTAATAAAACTTAGGATTTTCTCATAAAACTTAATAACATTCAAACCATCCATTCATCCACTTGCCTTTGACTCTAATCAAGCAAATCAAGCTCCTAATCACCTCTCAAGCTCAAGATCCACAATCTCTACAAAAACCCCCAAAACAAACCCTAAAATGGGTTAAACAATGAAATGACAAGGAAACCTTTCAATAATCAAGGTGGAGCTTCTCTAAGGCTAGAAGATTACAAATCTAGAAGTTGAAGAAGAACACTTACTTGCAAGGTCCTCTAATGGACAAGGTAAGCTCAAAGGAAGTCTTGTGATGGAGGGTTCTCTTCACAAATGGTATCAATGGAAAGCTTGCAAGATGAGGAAGAAGAAGGTGGTCTCCATTTCTTGATTGATGAACTCTTGGTGTGGCTTGGAGATGAAGAAGCAAGAAGAAGAAGAAGAAGTTGCAAGAAAATCCCTAGGCTCAATAGTTGTGCTGGAACAATGGAGAATGGAATGAATGAAGGAGATGGGTTCCTCTTATAAGCAAGTGAGGTTTGGGTCCCACAACTTAAAGAACTTGGGTGGCTGAAATCATCTCTTTCGGGACCTCGGATGAATTCGACGAAGAAGGAAGAAATGATCGTCGAAATATCTAGTTTCCAAAAATTATATGTTTCGTGGGTTTCGGGAATATCGAGTTTTGGGTACAGATTTGGTGTGCAATGACTGTTTTGCCCTCAAGGCCAAGAAATCGGGTTTCGGGTTCTCAAATGGATACGAGATCAACATGAAAGTTGTAGGATTCCTCAAGATGAATGCAACGGGCCAAAAACACAATACGAAACAAATCGGGAAAATCTCACAAGTAAATGCAAAGCCGAAAAGGGAACCCCCAAAGGGCCCCACTAGCTACTAAAGCACTCAAAAGCCCAAAACTAGAAGAAAAACTATTCTAGCTCACAAACTCAACCCAACAACTACTAATCCCACTAAAAGAACTAATCCACCAATAAAACAACACTAATCCAAGAGATTAGGGGTCGGGTTCTCACACCAGCTCTACAAATCGCCAAGTTACGGAACTCTGCGTATACTCCAGCTCGGTTAAGGAACCAGTTATATTAAACACCTTGTTGTAGAACTCGGTGTCTTTGGCTCGGTTATGGAACTCGGCACCAATCCTAGCTCGGTTGTGGAACCAGCTACGTAAAACACCTTGTTATATAACTCGGTGACTTCGGCTCGGTTATGGAACCAGCCATGAAAAATGCTGAGTTACGGAACTCAGCAACTATCCTAGTTCGGTTACGGAACCAACTATACTAGAATTTTGGTTTTTAAATCGAGTTCGATTAGAGCAAACTTGCTTTTGGTTTTGTAACCGAGGTTGTATGCCTAGTGATTATTTAACAGTTTCGGTTATTGAATCGAGCTCAGGAGTTCTATTCTCGTACCGAACTCATGTACCTAATTGGAGACAAGATGAAAAAAAAGTAAAAGATTGTATTCATTATAGAAGTTAAAGTTTTCATTAAAAAAGTCCAAAAAGAAGTACATCAAAAGTTCAAGGGACGGCCTCGACATCCCCGGTCTCAGTTTCGGCCTCGGCATTCCCTTTTTCAGCTTCGGAAGCAATCGACTCAGGAGGAATTTCGGTCGACACGGGAGGTACTTCAAGTTCTGACTCTAAGGGTTGGAACTTGGGTGGATTCTTAAATAATGGGTGATCTTTAGAGACTCCGGTCTCTTTCAAAGCACATCTCCACCCTAGCTCTCAAATCTTCTAGCTCAGGTCCAGAACTTGAGCCTCTTATAATATTTGCGAAGCCGCATCCGCCCCCTCTTCATAAGCAGAGTCAACCTCGGTCTTCAGTTTGTCCTCGGCATCCTCCTGCTTCTTGAGCTCGGTGGAAAGTTGTTTCTATTCCTCGGCCTCAGCCTTCGCCGTTTCCCGCTCAATTATGATAACCCGGACTGTCGCCTCCCGCTCCTCCTCCCTCTTTTTATTTTCCTCCAAAGTTGCTTGGAGGGCCCGCTTCTCCTTCTCCAGCCTCACAATCCGGCTTCAGCCTGTCGAGACCTTTCCAGCTAGACTTGGGTTCTGTGCAACACTTGAAAAGGAGACAGATTGTCAAGACGCGGCGACCAAGATGAAGCAAAAGAAACTCATAAAAAATTGAGTCTTACCAAGAGAGCTGACTACAAATTCCACGCCGCCAGCTGAACATATTCGGCCTCCCTATGCCTCGCCATATCCTTTGGCAAAGCACAGGCGTGGGCCAGAGCTACTATCACGTTGGGATTCCCCAACATCCGGTCCTCCACCGTCACCGTCCTCCCGGGCTAGACCATAAAACTCGGTCTCCATGTTGCCGACCCAGGAAGTTGAGGTGTCATGATGTTGATGGGAAGTCCCCAGACGGGCTCTCGACCCTGACCCTTTTCTTCGGTCGGGTCTCTTCTTCTTCCCGTTGACCCTGCTCCTCCTGCAGGACTTCCGAGTTCGGGATTGGATTGTCAACAACTTCAGTGGACGGGCCAAGTTCGGCTGAAGCAATTCGGCCACCGAAGACGAGGGAACTCAGATCTTTTACTACCAGAGGGCGTCTCGATGCCATGTCCCATGTCCTCTTTTCTGAGCTCGGGGAGGCGTATGATTCGATAACCCGCTCGAGATCGACTTCCCCCGAATCGGAGTGCGGGACTGAGGCTTCGACACCCGATGTCTCTTGGCGATTAGCATGAGTCAAGGCCAGTACCGGTTCCAAACTCCTCGATGGCTCGCCTTCTCTCCTTTTGATAAAGGGGTGGTACTTTGGTTCGTACCTGAGCAACGACCAATCAGCCCGACCTTTGTCGCCCCTATATCGGTAAACGGGGTCAAACCAAGCGTTATTCTTTTTCCACCCGGCTCATTTCACTTCTTGTCGCCTTTCGCTAACGCCTACACAGGAAAAACAGAGCGTCAGGTCGGCAAAAGCAGTGAAAAAAGCTCAGGAGTTCGGTATTTACTTAGAGGAGCCCCGAGATGACGAGGGATCTTGTACGCCCTCTTTAAATTAGTTTCGGCCTCGCCTCGTTCCCAGTTGCCCGAGACGAACAACCGATTATCTCCGGCGTATCTATTTGAATCCTCCAAGTCTTGGACGAAAGGCATTCTTCTTGCCTTAACCAGGAGATAATATGTATGCTCCCCCCCGGGCTTACATATGTCGTAGGAGTCTTCGATGTCATGGACACCGAGACCGATACCCAGTATCTTATTCAACTTGGTTACACCCATAATAATCTTGAAGTTGTTCGGCATCAATTGGCAAAGGCAGAGACACCACTTGCTCAAGCAGATCCTAAGGAGGAGGTGCACGGGAAACCTGACTCCGCCCTCAATTATCAACACCAACAAAAATGGCATCCAGCCATCCCGGAAAGAGCGCCCATCACAGTGGTCCTTTGGGTTGTCTAGCCTACTCCTTACGTCGTCTGGAATCTTGTACTTTGCCCTAAACTCCACTACAGCCGCTGGAGTATCTAACCAATTCCTATAGATCCCCATATCTAAATATGAAAAGATTGGGAGAAAAAGGGCAGAGAATCGAGAAGGCACAAGGAACCCTAGACAGGGTAAAGAAGAAGCAAAGCCTAAAAGGACCTCATAACAGAAGTAAGAAAGAGCAGGCGAAGACTTACAACAGCGAGGAGAGATCCTAAAGGCAGCGGACTCTGGTCAGAAAAAGCGAACGCAAGAAGCTCTCCCTCTGAGAAAACTCTTTTGAACGAATGCAAGGCAAAAGTGAAAGAAGAAAAAGGAAGCACCCCTATATACAGGAGATATGGCGCCCTTTCGAATTTTGAAAAACGCGCGTGCTAAGTGTCACCTCGGAAGCTGTACGCGTCACTTCAAATTAATTGGGCAGCCAACCAAATGGCGACATGTGGTGCCGCCAGTCCATCTCCTGCAATGATTCAAACACCCCATCAATTATCTCGAGCAGAAGAACCGACATCGAGATGGGATGCGAATT
This sequence comes from Cinnamomum chago, assembly GCA_038049695.1. NCBI lineage: Eukaryota > Viridiplantae > Streptophyta > Magnoliopsida > Laurales > Lauraceae > Cinnamomum > Cinnamomum chago. The sequence goes on along the minus strand of CP142453.1, from coordinate 87,266,053 downwards.
AAATCCCAGGACTCTTCAGTAATATCACTTAGCTCCCGACCTCAAAGAGTCGAAGAACTCTACGAGGTCAAGAGCTAGGGACAATTGTGTGGGGCCTCCCCCTAAGAACAAGATTACGCTAATCTCGGTAACATTACTGTTAGACCCCGGCCCAGACTAATTCGATTAGTGTGTGTTTAGTCTTAAGCGGGTTTAGTTGTCGTTGGGTTAGAATATAATTAGTTTCAGTCCTGGATATAGCTTTGGGAATTTTGAGGACGTTTAGTGTTAGTCAGACACGCTCTGGAAGGCCTGAGTGCACGTGTAAGTTTGGGATGATCGTATTGGTTTCAGTTTTTTTTAATTGTGATTTTGATTTCATTTGAATGATTTTTTATTTGTTACAACTTTCGTTTTCAGCCCATTCGTGTTCGAAGCCCAAAACCCAAGTTTTGGCCCAAAAAGGGTAGGATTGTCTTTTTATACACAAATCTGGACACAAATTCCGAAATCTCAAAACCATGTCAAAAATACGCTTTTTGGAAACTAGATATTTCGAGGATCGTTTTATCCTTCTTCGTCGAGTTCATTCGAGGCCCGCAAGATCATGTTTTTTCTAATGCAAGGTTTAGGCTCATTGGGGGCCCATTTGCAAGTGTTTAAAGTCAACCCTTTCTCCTTCCCTCTTTTCACTCTCAAACCCTAACCCTAGAGCACCAAGAGGAGAAACCCTTTTTCCTTCCACTCCATTTCCCTTGAATGCACAAGCTAGAAGACTCCAAATGAAATTCCAAGACCATCATCTTCTTCCTCTCATCCCAAGTTTTCCATTGATACAAGTTTCTTGAAGTTTCTAGTTGGGCAAGATCTCCATTTTCTTTCTTCCTTCTTGTTTGGGCATCTCTAGCTAAGAGCTCCAACCCATCTTTTTAATGGAACCTTTTTGGTTCCTAAAGATCTTGTTTTTCATATTTACAAACCCTTTTGTGAAAACGTGTTTCTTGTTTTCAAGTTTGAGTGAGTTTTGAATGGTTTTCATGGGGTTTTAGTAGCCTTAGGCTTAGCTTGAGTGGAAGTGCTTGGAGAAGGTTTGTGACATCTTGGACTGAGGCAAGTAAACAATCTAGGATGGATGTTTGCATGTGTGCATTTGGTTTGTTTTCTTTTCATTCTCTTCATTTCATTGGAAATCTATGTCTTGAATGGAGATTTTGGGGATTTTGTTTTATATTGGAGAATAGGAATGAGATGTTTAAAATTGTGTTTGAATATGTGTGTTTTGTCCCTTGGAGAGCTTGTAGGCTAAGGGAAGTGCAGGTTGAAAGAGAAATAAGAAGAAGGGAAGAAGAAATGTAAAAATTTGACTTGAAATGCACTGTCCGCGCAGCGTCGGTCAGCCGTCCACTTTTTTTAACCGAAATTCCCATTTCGGTCGACCGACAGCCAACCGAACCCAATTCGGCTCCTTTTCCCGAGACCTGCATTTCGTCAGGCAGATTTCAGTTGGTTGTCGGCTAACTGACATTTCTCACCTCAGTCGACCGACAACAACCGAAATTAGTTCGGTTCCATTTCCTGAGAGCTGAGATTTTTTTGGTAAATCTGTCGGTCAGCAGTCGGCTAACCGACATACCCTGTCTCAGTCGACCGATAGGTGACCAAGAGGTAACCGAAATTTCCAGATGAGCTGTTTTAGAAGGATTTCTGCATGAACGAAAACTAGAATATGTTATGGGGCTTTTAGCCTGACATTGTGTGATTGAAACCTGAGATGTCTTTAACTTCGGGGGCACCCATTTCTCTTTGTAATTTCAACATTTGAGTTTCAGTTACACAAGGGTCAACCAAAGGTCCTTACATATCCTTGATAGACTTTGCTTTTGAACTTGAGTTTTGATGCAACAATTATTATTGTGTACTCGTTTTGAAGTTAAATATAAACTCATTTGACAATGGTTTCAAGGATAAAAAGGGGGTCACTTCTTAAGCGTGTTTTGCATATATAGATATATATATATAAATACTTATGCCTTTGCTAGCCGTGTCTTGCTTAGTTCTGATAAGTAATTTCCCCCTTCAAGCTTGATTTGGTTTAAGACGTGTTTCGTCGTGTTTTGTGCATTCATGAATTTAAGTGAACATCACTGAGCTTGGACTGCCCTTTCAGTTTGATCCACTGTCTGGGGGTCCCTAAACATGTGGACTATCTGCAGATTGGTCGTGTATCTTATTACACATCGTGCGTGTCCGGTTCCGCAGCCGGAATCCCTGTATATGTGGGAATCGTGTCGTGATTATATTATGTATATCGTGCTTGTCATGCGTGCTTACTCTTTTCATTATAAATGATAAAGAAAGGATGGGCTCATTGTGGATTGTGACTATTCATAATATTATAAGTATTCATGCTAGCTTTGCTCGTATTTCGAAATGTACCCTAGTCATGTAACACTATAAGAAATTTGGGGTTTAAGGACGACACAAATTTGTCCCAAAATGTACATATTTAGTCACCGAAACTAATTAAGACGAAAATTTTCCGTCACCCGTTTTGTTGCCAAAGCCTTGTCGCTAAAAGGTATTGGAGACGGAAAAAAAATTCGGCATTGAAAAAGATAAATTTGTGATGATTTTTTTTGTCTCCAATACACTCTGTTGGAAACATCCTTGTAAGTAATTTTTTTCATCACCAATACACTCTGTTGGAAACATACTTGTAAGTAATCAGTGACAAAATATTTTGTCATTAAAGGAAGAAATTAGTTAGAAATATAAGAAATAGAGACGAAATAATTTTGTCACGTTTAATAAAAAGGATATCACAGCCCTGCCCAACTCAAGGACTTCCCAGGAGATCATCCATCCTAATACTGGTCCCACCCGAGCACACTTAACTTCAGAGTTTTTACGATTTCCGGGGCCGCATGATTTTAGAAGGCCTCATGCTAAGTTAATACGGGGTTTGACTTATAAGCCCATGGTCAGGACTTGGATATTTCTGATGCTGGCAAATGGAGACTCACCGTTTGAAGCTCGTGGTTGACACGCTACGCCCTGTGGTTAAGGGTACCGCCCGGACCAAGAACTCACATTCTCCCCCACTAGAAATAGAGTCGTCATCGACTCTAACACCAACTGTCACACTCCCGCCTAATTCAGCATGAAATTGTTCGCTTTGGCCCACGTGTACGCGCGAGGACTTCCCAGGAGGTCACCCATCCTCGTACTGCTCCTGCCCGAGCACGCTTAACTTCGGAGTTCTTAAGATTTCCGGCGCCGCATGGTTTTAAAAAGCCTTATGCTAAGTTAATACGGGGTTTGACTTATAAGCCCAAGGTCAGGACTTGGATATTTCCGATGCGGGCTAACGAAGACTCACCGCTTGAAGCCCGTGGTTAACACGCTACGCCCCGTGGTTAAAGGGTACCGTCCGGACCAAGATCTCACATTCTCCCCCACTAGAAATAGAGTCGTCCTCGGCTCTGATACCAACTGTCACAGCCCCGCCCAACTCAGCATGAAATTTTCCGCTTTGGCCCACGTGCACGCGCGAGAACTTCCCAGGAGGTCACCCATCCTAGTACTGCTCCCGTCCGAGCACGCTTAACTTCGGAGTTCTTACGATTTCCGGGGCCGCACGATTTTAAAAAGCCACATGCTAAGTTAATACGGGGTTTGACTTATAAACCCAAGGTCAGGGCTTTGATATTTCCGATGCGGGCTAACGGAGACTCACCGTTTGAAGCCCGTGGTTGACACGCTACGCCCCGTGGTTAAGGGTACCGCTCGAACCAAGTTCTCACAATAGCAGAGACTGAGAGAGGTAGGTGTACCTGGCAGTGGCGGACTCCTGGATGGAGGATGATGGGCGCAGATGATGGTGATTGGTGATGGTGGCCACGTCTGGGAGTTCTACGCGAGAGAGAGTGAGAGAAGTAGAGATGAGAGGGATCATTGATCAGGGATGGGTCTGCACTGCGTGTGTTGATGGAGGGTGATGATGATTGATAGGGGCCAATGGGCCATGGGGTTGCTGCCTGAGACGATGGGTGGGAGATGTTGGAAAAGGGTTTTGGAAAATGGGGAAAATGGTTCTTCTCTCCTCTTCTGGAAAAGGGTTTTAGAAAAGGGGGAAAAGGGTTTTGGAAAAGAGAGACTGGGATAAATGGAGGGACAAAAGGGGAAATGGGTTTTGGAAAAAGGGCGTTGGATTAGTGGGGGGGGGGGGGGGATGGACGTTAGGGCCTGGGGAGGCCCATTTTAGTCATTTTAAAGGCTTTTCCAAAGCAATACTTGTAAGAGAGGAATAGGCTCAAGTGCGAATGAAATTGGCGCCACTGCAAATGAAATTGGCGCCTTATTTTGTTGGCCGAAATATTTTCGCCTTCCATAACTTATCCTTAATAGTGACGAATTATGTTCGTCGCAAAAAAAAATTATATTTTGTGACAAAAATGTTCGTCTCCAATGAGTAAAATAATTTGCGCCAAAGCAAATGAAATTGGCGCCTTATTTTGGTGACGAAATATGTTCGTCTTCCATAACTTATCTTTATTGATGACGAATTACGTTTGTCGCAAAAACAAATTATATTTTGTGACAAAAATGTTCGTCTCCAATGAGCTAAAATAATTCGCGCCAACGCAAATGAAATTGGCGCCTTATTTTGGTGACCAAATATTTTCGTCTTCCATAACTTATCCTTATTAGTGACGAATTACGTTCGTCACAAAAACAAATTATATTTTGTGACAAAAATGTTCGTCTCCAATGAGCTAAAATAATTCATGCCAAAGCAAATGAAATTGGCGCCTTATTTTGGTGACGAAATATGTTCGTCTTCCATAACTTATCCTTATTGGTGACGAATTACGTTTGTTGCAAAATATATATATATATATATTTTGTGACAACAATGTTTGTCTCCAATGAGCTAAAATAATTGGCGCCAACGCAAACGAAGTTGGCGCCTTATTTTTGCAGACGAAATTTTATTTTCGTCTCCTATACTTTTGAAAAAAATGCAAACAAACGACAAAATTTATATTTCGTCCTCTTTGGGTGTTCTTTTAAGACAAAAAAAATTTTCCGTCATCAAATTTCGTCACAACAGCCTAGATTTCATGTAATGTAACTGTTTACAATTCAGCAAAACGTCTTTATATATTTCTTTAAACAATTACTTATTACATGTTCATACCTAAATTGATTACCTGCCAAACCGTCGTGTTTAACCCTTATATGTTGGTGCCCAGGTGCAGGTGACATTGCCTTTGAGAAGGAGCATCCGGAGGAGGCTCTTGAGCCACCCCCAGTCAGAGAGTGGCAACCTGACGATGTCAACTGTTGGAAAATAGGTGGGCCATTCAGATAGGTTTCAAAAACTTTTGACCCACTTGATGCAGGAATCAACTATCTAGAAGGCAACAAACTCAATCCAAGATGCAATCCCTCAAACTCATAAATCATGTACAGCAATTTATCCTATCTAGAAGATAGAAAGCAGTACCTAAATATGCAACCACGAAATCTACAACATACAAGGATGTAGATTATACCTTTGGAGCTTAGTAGTGCTCTAATGGAGAATTTGAATTCTTTCTTTGATGATGACCACCTTCACTAATTAAATCAGAATCTCCAACACCTTTTGATCTTCCACGCTATGACCCGTATCAGATTCTCCTTTCTCAAGAAGATGGTGGAATCTCCAAGAGAAAAACCCTAGAGGAAACTAGAACAGAAACTAGAAGAGGGAAGAGATGTGCAACAACTTGCACAAGAGAGGAAGATGTTGATGGGTGTGAATCCCTAGGTGGAATCAATGCATGGGACGTCCAAGCCTCCCCTCTCTCCTTTTATATCACTTAAGCAACCTCCTCTTACTAATTGAAATAGAAGTCTTACTTCCAAAACAATTAGTTGCTTACTAAATCACAATTAGAAGTCTTACTTCAAATATGATTAGTAACTTCCTCTTTTACTAATTAAAATAGAAGTCCCACTTCCATTAATAATTAGTAACTTACTATTACCACTATTAGAAGTCTCACTTCAAATAGAAATAGTAACTTTCTAATTCCTTTTAGAGTTCTACTATAATTAGTATCTTTCTAATATCTTGGGTTAGCATGGGGACCACTAGGGATTCCTTAGAAAGCTGGCTCCAACTGGGACACATTTCCCCACATCTCATGTGCAATCCGGGCCCACAGTTAATTGCAAATAACTCCACTATATAAATGCAATTGAACTCCAGTCTTAGGAATATATTACAATGAAGACCCTAAACTTCCCAATTACCACAAGTAGGCCCCTCCATCTATATCCATGGATCAATTGGACATGTCCACCAAATTAGATCCATATCTTATTATCCTTGAGCCCCAATTAATTATAATGGTCATTTGGTACCGATCCAATTAACTCTTAATTGGAATGAGTGCGCACTTACCAATGATAAATCCATTAATTGGCACAAGGGGATATTAAAGATAGATTTCATCTTGACCATTGAATGTTCCCACAGCTCTACTACCACGTACCCAAATCACCGAGGTGTTGACCTACAATTGGCCTCACTCATTGGTGACTCAAAGCAAATGAATAGATAGAAACTTGAGTTCATTAATGTCTCATGATTATGAGCCTATTGCTAGGGAATTATGAGAGCAAACCTTAAAGTAAAGACAATGTATATAAGGTGCTTCTCATGGTCATTCACTACATCCAATGTACCAACACCATGATCCAGAATCTTACATTCCGATGATCGAGACAAATCACACTACCTCATAGTGATCAAAGTGCTGCAACCTTTTCAGATGAGATGCCCAATCTCATCACTGGTTGTGAAGATATTTAAGTATAAGATTTACAATACATATCTCTTGTATGTGGATCTCATCCACAGACATGTATTACATCTAGTATACTTGTGGACTCCGGTTCATCTCATGAACCATTATGTCATTCGTATTAGTTATGTGCAAACAAGTAATAAAACACCATTCATCTCATGAAAGGAAAGCAATAATATATATTGATAAATAAAGAAATTAATCAATTTATTCATCATATACTGGTATTGAGACCATAAAATTAACAATATGTCAAGTAGACGTTGGGCGGGTTCTTGAGTTGCGTTTCATTTTGTTTTGGGTTCTTTTGTCATTTTGAGAATTGTATTGGCCTTTATTGGCCTCTTATGGGATGTAACTAAGCTTAACTACCTTTTGTGTTAGTCTGATTACTTGAATTATGATTGGAATGCCATGTTAACTCCCTTCTTGCGATACTATGTCTTGATATTATTTTGCATGGCACTTGAAACTTTATTGGTGCTTACTTTGATGTGATTTGTTACACGCTTCAGCAAACTTGATCGTGTGAGATAGATTCCGTGTGTTCCGGGAATCCTCACCGAGGGAACCTGTGGGAAAACACCAAAAACTATGTCGCGAGCCCGGGATCTGTTCCGGGGTCGCGACAATTACCGACTTGGCTTATCTTGATTTCGGTATCCACGCTCGGCAAGAGTACAAGATATATTCAGCTCGGCAATAGCACCAGATGGCATTCAGCTTGAGCTTGCTTCGGTAAAAGTACCAGCTGGCCTCATCTCGGTCTCGGTAACAGGCATCTCAACAACAGTGCCAGAATGTGCCCACTTGGCCTCACACTCAGTTCGGCACTGCCAACTAGGATTAGTACAAGGTCATAATTGTACCCCATAACGCCACGGTCATCTGCCACTAGTGGGTCCTCATTGCCCGAAAATTCTTTGGGTGCTCTCTTCCTAAACTTCTCAAATAGAGCATTAGGGTCAGGATCCCTATTCTGTATCACAATCTGTGGACCTGCGGGTGGTGCTACATTCCTGTTTTGAAGGACTTCCAATAACTGCCTTTGAACTTGTGCCATCTCGTCATCTTTCTTAGCCAACTGTTCTTGGAATCTTGCTTGGTTCTCATTAGCTTGCCTCTGTTGTGCTATCATGGCTTGCATAAGTTCCTGAAATTGTGTGGCTGTTGGTGAATCAGATGCATCTGACTCATTTTGTCGACTGCCTGAAGCATGATGATTTGAAGCTTTTCTTGGAGGCATATTGCTGTAAAACAAAGAGTTAGAACACAATAATCATGGTACAAGGGTTTCTAAGATCCTATACGAACGAATCTATCGAACTCACGAATCCTCGCCACGTTCCTAAGATCTTTCTAGTTTCTTTTAAGTGCCTGAAACATGTCTCGCTCTGATACCAGTCCTGTCGCGACCCCGGAACGGATCCCCGGGCCCGCGACGCGATTGATGATGTTTATGCTCAATGGTTCTTTATTTTCCCACAGGTTCCCGCGGTGAGGATTCCCCAAAGACACGCGGAATCTGACTCACACGTACACGATTGCGGAAGCGTGTAGCAAAACACATCACGATAAGCACAATCAAATCTTTAAGTGCTATAACATTTAATAACAAGACATAGCATCAAAGAAAAGAGTTATCATGGCATTCCCAAACATAGTTCAAGTTATAAGTTTAACACGAAAGTGAGTTAAGTTTAGTACAACCCATAAGAGACCAATAAAGGTCAATACAATCTCAAAATAACCAAAAGAAACCCCAAGACTAAAGGTGACGAAACTCGAGAACCAGACCGACATCTAAATGACATCGTCGGGCTGCCACTCTCTCACGGGAGTTGGCTCACAAGCCTCCTCCTGACGCTCCTCCTCAAAGGCAACGTCTCCTGCACCTGGGCACCAACAAACAAGGGTCAAACACGACGGTTTGGCAGGTAATCGATTTAGGCATGAACATGAACAATAACATTTAGAGAAAACATGTAAGCAAATCTTTGGTATGAAGTACTATCAAAGCTGAGATACATTTTCAAGAATACGAGCAAAGCTGAGATACCAAAACAAACTAGCATGAGTACATAATATATCATGAATAGTTACAACCCACAAAGAGCCCATCCTTTCTCTATCATTTATATAATGAAAAGAGCAAGCACGCACGACAAGCACGATATACATAATATAAGCACGACACGATTTCCCACAAAGACGGGAATTCCGGCCGCGGAACCGGACACGCACGATGTGTAATAAATACACGACCAGTCTGCAGACAGTCCACATGTTTAGAGACCCCCAGACAGCGGATCAAACCGAAAGGGCAGTCTAAGCTCAGTGGTGTTCACTTAATTCATGAATGCACAAAACACGCGAAGCACGATCAAAGCACGTTGAGATAGAAAGGGGGAAATCACTTATCAAAACACGACGAGCACGACTAGCACGGGCATAATAATTATGCATAACACGCTTAGGAAGAGATCCCCTTTTCTCTTGAAACAAAACTCCAAAACAAGCTTGTACTAACACTTCAAAACAAGTTCACGATGATATTCATTGTATCAAAACTAAAGCACGAACACAAGGCTTATCAAGCACACGTAATGACCTTTGGATGGTCGTTGTGTAATCGAAGCCCAGATGTTGGAAATTAAATAAAATTGGTGCCCCAGAAGTTTAAAGACATCTTGGGTTTCGAGTGCACAATATCAAGTTAAAGGTCACTTAACATGTTCTAGTTTTTCATTCTTGCAAAACTCTTCAAAATACACAAACAGGGAATTTCGGTCACCTCGCGGTCAGGTGTCGGCTAGCCGAACTGGGACATGGCGGCTAGCCGCAAGGTGACCGCCAGGCTGACCGTTGGAAAGCAAATCGAACTTAGCTCTCGGGAAAAGGAACCGTAATAATTTCGGTTGGCTTACGGTTAACCGCGAGTGAGACTGGCGGTTAGCCGTGAGCTGACCGTGGTGCTGAGCGCTAATCCCAGATGAAAATGCTAGCTTCTGGAAAAGTAACCGCTGAGTTCGGTCAGCCTGCTGTTAGCCGTAGTGGACACAGGCGGCTAGCTGCGAGCTGACCGCGGAGCTGACCGCCAATGCACGGGTGTGCGGTTCATTGCAGATTTTCACATTTTTCCTTCCTCCTTTCCATTCATTCTCATTCCTCTTGTATTCCCTGAGCATATAGGCTCTTCAAGGGTAAAACACACATCCAAAACCAACAAAACACAATCATGAAGCTTGTAAACACATTCATATGCAAAGTTTCCAAAACAACAATGTAGCTTAAAATAACATGCACAATGATCCTATAGAGATTACTTGCCTTGCCCAAATGCTAAACACTCCTCCTCAAGCACCTCACACAAGCTTATCCCACACTACAAGCAAAACCAAGAAAACACACAAAACTCACTCAAAAATGGAAACAAGGAACCCATTTACCAAGTAGGGTTTGAAAACATGAAAAACATACTTTCAAGGAACTAAAATGACTCAATGGAGAGTATGAGTGGAAACCCTTACCTAGAAATGGCCAAACAAGAGGGAGGGAAAGAAATGGAGTTCTTGCCCAACTTGAAAACTCAAGAAACTTGTATCAATGGAGAGCTTGCAAGGAGATGAAGAAAATGGTAGTCTTAGAATCTTCTTTGGAGCTCCCTAGCTAGATCAAACAAGATGGGGAAGATGGAGAAGAAAAGAGGTTTTCCTTGCCCTAGATTCAGAAATTGCAGAGATTTGGCAAAGTGAGTGGAAGAAGAGGGAAAGGGGGATTAAGTGATGACTCATGGGCCCCATGTGACCTGAACTTGAAATGGCTAAAACATGATCTTGTGGGCCTCGGATGACTTCGACGAAGAAGGATAAAACGATCGTGGAAATATCTAGTTTCCAAAAAAGTATATTTTCGACATGGTTTTGAGATTTCGAAAATTGTGTCCAGATTTGTGCAAGAAAGACAACTTTACCCTTTTTGGGCCAAAACATAGGTTTTTGGGCTTCGAACACGAATGGGCTTAAAACGAAAGTTGTAACACATAACAAGATCATTCAAATGAAATCAAAATCACACTCACACGAAAACCGATACGATCTTTCCAAGCTTACACGTGCACTCAGGCCTTCCTGAGTGTGTCTGACTAATACTAGACGTTCTCAAAATTCCCAAAGCTATGTCCAAAACTAACTAATCACTTCCAACCCAACCACGACTAAACCCACTTAGAACTAAACACATACTAATCGCACACTAATCGACTTGGTCTGGGTCGGGGTCTAACATCCTCCACCCCTTAGGATATTTGGTCCACCAAATAAATCAAACAATTACCTCGGGTAAAAGCTGTGGATACTTCCTCTGCACTTGCTCTCTCAATTCCCAGGTGGCTTCCTCTGGTTCGTGATTTTCCCAAAGTACCTTGACCCAATGAATAGTCCGGTTTCTCAATTCTTGTTCTTTGGTGTCAATGATTTTGATCGGTCTTTCCACATACGAGGCATCTTCCCGAATCTCTAAAGGCTCATGTTGTAGAATGTGTGCAGGACTAGAGACATACTTCTTGAGCATAGAAACATGAAATACATTGTGCACCCCGGAGAATTCCGGCGGTAACGCAAGTCTATAAGCTACATCTCCAATCTTGCTCAAAATCTCATACGGACCAATAAACCTTCTAGACAATTTGCCCTTCTGCCCAAACCTCAAAGTCCCTCTAACTGGTGAGATCTTCAAAAACACCTTGTCACCCACCTGAAACTGCAATTCTCTTCTGCGAGTATCTGCGTAACTCTTCTGCCTACTACGGGCGATCTTCAGCCGTTCCTGAATCAGCTTGACCTTGTCACTTGTCTCTCCAACTATCGTCGGTCCATGGAAACTACGTTCACCGACTTCTTCCCAGCAAACCGGAGTTCTGCATCTTCTACCATAGAGTGCCTCGAAAGGTGCCATACCAATGCTCGAGTGGTAACTATTGTTATAAGCAAATTCACAAAGCGGTAGGCATTCATCCCACTGAACCTTGAAATCCAATACACAAGCTCGCAACATGTCTTCGAGAGTCTGTATCGTCCTTTTTGACTGACCATCGGTCTGAGGATGATAAGCTGTGCTGAACTGGAGCTTGGTACCCATCGACTCATGCAGAGTTTTCCAAAACTTTGAAACAAATCTACTGTCTCTATCTGAAGTAATGGAGACGGGTTGACCATGCTTACTAACAATCTCATCAACAAATAGCTTTGCCAGTGGTGCCATATGCATCATGTTCCCTGTCTTCATCGGAATGAAGTGAGCAGACTTTGTCAGACGATCTACAATGATCCAAATTGCATTATTTCCCTTCTTAGTATTAGGCAAACCGGAGACGAAATCCATGGTAATGTGCTCCCATTTCCACTCCGGAATTTCCAAAGGCTGTAACAAACCTGGAGGCTTCTGATGTTCTGCCTTGATCAACTTACAAGTTAGACAACGAGACACAAAAGCTGCTATCTCTCTTTTCATATTGTTCCACCAAAATCTATTCTTCAAATTGTGGTACATCTTCGTGCTACCCGGATGCATAGAATATCTCGTGTTGTGAGCTTCGTTCATTATCTCATTCTTCAAATCATCCACATTCGGCACACACAACCGGTCACGGAAATACAATATTCCATTCACCATCTTGAAATCGGGGCGTTCTGCAATAACTTCTACTATCTTGGCCAAGTCTGGGTCTTGTAACTGATTTTCCTTAATCTTCTGGATGAAGGTAGGTTCTGAAACTGTCATATTCGCTAACATTGCACCTAATCTCAGGGTTTGTACCTCTACACCCAACTCTTCGAACTGCTGTAAGACACCCATTCCTCTCAAATTAGCCATGACTACTGATTTTCTGCTCAACGCATTTGCTACCACATTCACTTTGCCTGGATGATACTTGATTGGAAAGTCATAATCTTTGATATACTCCATCCACCTTCTCTGCCTCATGTTCAAATCCTTCTGTGAGAACAAATATTGCAAACTTCTGTGATCTGAATGGACCTCAAATTTCTCTCCGTAGAGGTAGTGTCTCCACATCTTCAATGCGAAAACAACTGCTGCCAACTCCAAGTCGTGAGTTGCATAATTCTTCTCATGGTCCTTCAGCTGTCTCGAGCCATAGGCAATCACCTTGCCATCTTGCATCAATACACAACCCAGTCCCACATTCGAAGCATCTGTATAAACAATAAATCCGCCGTTGCTCGAGGGTAATGTAAGAATTGGGGCTGTGGTTAACCTTCCTTTCAACTCTTGGAAACTGGTTTCACACTGATCGGTCCACACAAATGGAACATTCTTCCTAGTCAATTTTGTCAAAGGGGCTGCGATGGACGAAAAACCTTGGACAAATCTTCTGTAGTAGCCTGCTAACCCCAAGAAGCTTCTAATTTCTGTCACACTGCTTGGCCTCACCCAACTAACAACTACTTCTATCTTGGTTGGGTCAACTGCTAAACCTTCTCTAGAGATGATGTGGCCTAGAAAAGCAACTTGCTATAACCAGAATTCACACTTACTGAGTTTCGCATATAACTGGTTGTCTCTCAAGAGCTGCAACGCTGTCCTCAAATGTTCTTCATGCTCCTTCTTACTCTTAGAATATACCAGAACATCATCAATAAACACTACCGTGGAGTGATCCAAATAAGGCGCAAAGACCTTGTTCATCAAAGCCATAAAGACTGCTGGTGCATTTGTCAAACCAAAGGGCATCACTAAGAACTCATAGTGCCCATATCTTGTTCTAAAGGTTGTCTTCTGAACATCTGAGTCTCTAACTCTCAACTGATGGTACCCTGACCTCAAGTCTATCTTGGAAAAATAGGCTGCTCCCTGTAATTGGTCAAACAATTCATCTATCCTTGGCAAGGGATACTTGTTCTTCACTGTCACATGGTTCAACTTCCGGTAGTCTATGCACATTCTCAAGCTTCCATCCTTCTTCTTCACAAATAACATTGGTGCTCCCCACGGTGAAACACTTGGCCTAATAAAACCTTTGCTCAACAAATCCTGCAATTGGAGTTTTAGCTCACTCATTTCTGCTGGAGCCATCCTATATGGTGCAATCGAGATCGGAGCTGTCCCTGGAAGGAGTTCAATTGTAAACTCAACTTCTCTAATTGGTGGTAAACCCGGGATTTCTTCTGGAAAAACGTCCGGAAATTCACACACAATGGGGATATCCTCCACCCCTTGGGACTGTTTATCCTCCGTGATAAACGCAATAAATGCCTGACACCCACTCTGCACTAATCTGCTTGCCTTCAACACTGAAATAAACCATGCCTGAGATTTCCTCCTGTTCCCCTGAAATATCAACTCTGCCTGTGGTCCTTGGAATCTGAATGTGATGGTCTTACTAAAACAATCCATGGTGGCATGATATGCTTCTAACCAATCCATGCCTAAAATGACATCAAAATCATGCATGTCCAAAACTATGAGGTTGGCCGGTAGATTAACATCTCCTAATAAAACTGTACAACTAGGGTAATGGTTTCTACACACAACTTGTTTCCCTACTGGAGTGGTCACTACCAAAATGTAATCCAACTCACTACATGGTGCATCAATCAACTTAGCAAAACTAGGAGATGCAAAGGAATGCGTGGATCCAGGATCAAACAAAATCTGGGCTTCTACCCCACAAACAAGAAGTTTACCTTCTACCACGTCTCCTGCAGCTTCAGCGTCTGCACGGTTGAGATAGTACAATCGTCCATGCATCTGTAGTCTGTTCGGTACTTGGTTCTGCCTTCCTTGGCCCTGTCTGTTCTGCTGTGGAGGACGAGCATTCTGATTCTGTCCTGGTTGCCTAGCCTGCTGCTGCTGAGGTGGTCTCATCTGATTTTGAACTGGTGCTTGGTTCTGAGGAGCTACTTGTCTCTGCTGCTGGTTCCTGTTCCCCTGATTCTGGAGTAGTGGGCAATCCTTGATTGAGTGATTCATAGCCCCACACTTGAAACAGGCACCCATGGCCTTACGACATTCGTGTGTCTCATGATTCTTCCCACAATGTCCACAACCCTGCCTCACATGGCCTTGCTCTTGCCTTGGCTTCTTGCCCTGTTGTTGCCTCTGATTTTGCTGCTGATACTGTTGTTTCCTGTCCTGAACAATCATATTATTAATATCCTCAAAAGTATAAGCCCGCTTGACTGCCTCATCATATGTAGCTG
This sequence comes from Cinnamomum chago, assembly GCA_038049695.1. Lineage (NCBI taxonomy): Eukaryota > Viridiplantae > Streptophyta > Magnoliopsida > Laurales > Lauraceae > Cinnamomum > Cinnamomum chago. The sequence goes on along the minus strand of CP142453.1, from coordinate 87,250,992 downwards.
GAGGCACTACTCCTATGACATCCCTCATAATAATCGGATTCAACCCTTCTAAGAACTTGGTTATCTTCTTCCTTTCCGTGTCAATCAACTCGGTGGCATACCTCGCCAATCTCTCAAATTTGGTGACATAATCCAACACTGTCATGCTACCTTGCTTGAGCTGCTGAAACTCAATAGCCTTCTGTCTCTTGACATGAGAGGGAATGTACTTGTCTTGAAACTGTATCTTGAATGTTGCCCATGCCTCATCATTTGCCATCACTGCATAAGGATCCTTGACTGTTTGCCACCACCTATCTGCGAGCCCATAAAATAATGAAGCTGTGAGGTTGACTTTCTGTATACCCGTGCACATGAAGACATCAAAGATCTTCTCCGTATTGACTAGCCAGTCATCTGCCACTAGTGGGTCCTCATTGCCCGAAAATTCTTTGGGTGCTCTCTTCCTAAACTTCTCAAATAGAGCATTAGGGTCAGGATCCCTATTCTGTATCACAATCTGTGGACCTGCGGGTGGTGCTACATTCCTGTTTTGAAGGACTTCCAATAACTGCCTTTGAACTTGTGCCATCTCGTCATCTTTCTTAGCCAACTGTTCTTGGAATCTTGCTTGGTTCTCATTAGCTTGCCTCTGTTGTGCTATCATGGCTTGCATAAGTTCCTGAAATTGTGTGGCTGTTGGTGAATCAGATGCATCTGACTCATTTTGTCGACTGCCTGAAGCATGATGATTTGAAGCTTTTCTTGGAGGCATATTGCTGTAAAACAAAGAGTTAGAACACAATAATCATGGTACAAGGGTTTCTAAGATCCTATACGAACGAATCTATCGAACTCACGAATCCTCGCCACGTTCCTAAGATCTTTCTAGTTTCTTTTAAGTGCCTGAAACATGTCTCGCTCTGATACCAGTCCTGTCGCGACCCCGGAACGGATCCCCGGGCCCGCGACGCGATTGATGATGTTTATGCTCAATGGTTCTTTATTTTCCCACAGGTTCCCGCGGTGAGGATTCCCCAAAGACACGCGGAATCTGACTCACACGTACACGATTGCGGAAGCGTGTAGCAAAACACATCACGATAAGCACAATCAAATCTTTAAGTGCTATAACATTTAATAACAAGACATAGCATCAAAGAAAAAAGTTATCATGGCATTCCCAAACATAGTTCAAGTTATAAGTTTAACACGAAAGTGAGTTAAGTTTAGTACAACCCATAAGAGACCAATAAAGGTCAATACAATCTCAAAATAACCAAAAGAAACCCCAAGACTAAAGGTGACGAAACTCGAGAACCAGACCGACATCTAAATGACATCGTCGGGCTGCCACTCTCTCACGGGAGTTGGCTCACAAGCCTCCTCCTGACGCTCCTCCTCAAAGGCAACGTCTCCTGCACCTGGGCACCAACAAACAAGGGTCAAACACGACGGTTTGGCAGGTAATCGATTTAGGCATGAACATGAACAATAACATTTAGAGAAAACATGTAAGCAAATCTTTGGTATGAAGTACTATCAAAGCTGAGATACATTTTCAAGAATACGAGCAAAGCTGAGATACCAAAACAAACTAGCATGAGTACATAATATATCATGAATAGTTACAACCCACAAAGAGCCCATCCTTTCTCTATCATTTATATAATGAAAAGAGCAAGCACGCACGACAAGCACGATATACATAATATAAGCACGACACGATTTCCCACAAAGACGGGAATTCCGGCCGCGGAACCGGACACGCACGATGTGTAATAAATACACGACCAGTCTGCAGACAGTCCACATGTTTAGAGACCCCCAGACAGCGGATCAAACCGAAAGGGCAGTCTAAGCTCAGTGGTGTTCACTTAATTCATGAATGCACAAAACACGCGAAGCACGATCAAAGCACGTTGAGATAGAAAGGGGGAAATCACTTATCAAAACACGACGAGCACGACTAGCACGGGCATAATAATTATGCATAACACGCTTAGGAAGAGATCCCCTTTTCTCTTGAAACAAAACTCCAAAACAAGCTTGTACTAACACTTCAAAACAAGTTCACGATGATATTCATTGTATCAAAACTAAAGCACGAACACAAGGCTTATCAAGCACACGTAATGACCTTTGGATGGTCGTTGTGTAATCGAAGCCCAGATGTTGGAAATTAAATAAAATTGGTGCCCCAGAAGTTTAAAGACATCTTGGGTTTCGAGTGCACAATATCAAGTTAAAGGTCACTTAACATGTTCTAGTTTTTCATTCTTGCAAAACTCTTCAAAATACACAAACAGGGAATTTCGGTCACCTCGCGGTCAGGTGTCGGCTAGCCGAACTGGGACATGGCGGCTAGCCGCAAGGTGACCGCCAGGCTGACCGTTGGAAAACAAATCGAACTTAGCTCTCGGGAAAAGGAACTTTAATAATTTTGGTTGGCTTACGGTTAACCGCGAGTGAGACTGGCGGTTAGCCGTGAGCTGACCGTGGTGCTGAGCGCTAATCCCAGATGAAAATGCTAGCTTCTGGAAAAGTAACCGCTGAGTTCGGTCAGCCTGCTGTTAGCCGTAGTGGACACAGGCGGCTAGCTGCGAGCTGACCGCGGAGCTGACCGCCAATGCACGGGTGTGCGGTTCATTGCAGATTTTCACATTTTTCCTTCCTCCTTTCCATTCATTCTCATTCCTCTTGTATTCCCTGAGCATATAGGCTCTTCAAGGGTAAAACACACATCCAAAACCAACAAAACACAATCATGAAGCTTGTAAACACATTCATATGCAAAGTTTCCAAAACAACAATGTAGCTTAAAATAACATGCACAATGATCCTATAGAGATTACTTGCCTTGCCCAAATGCTAAACACTCCTCCTCAAGCACCTCACACAAGCTTATCCCACACTACAAGCAAAACCAAGAAAACACACAAAACTCACTCAAAAATGGAAACAAGGAACCCATTTACCAAGTAGGGTTTGAAAACATGAAAAACATACTCTCAAGGAACTAAAATGACTCAATGGAGAGTATGAGTGGAAACCCTTACCTAGAAATGGCCAAACAAGAGGGAGGGAAAGAAATGGAGTTCTTGCCCAACTTGAAAACTCAAGAAACTTGTATCAATGGAGAGCTTGCAAGGAGATGAAGAAAATGGTAGTCTTAGAATCTTCTTTGGAGCTCCCTAGCTAGATCAAACAAGATGGGGAAGATGGAGAAGAAAAGAGGTTTTCCTTGCCCTAGATTCAGAAATTGCAGAGATTTGGCAAAGTGAGTGGAAGAAGAGGGAAAGGGGGATTAAGTGATGACTCATGGGCCCCATGTGACCTGAACTTGAAATGGCTAAAACATGATCTTGTGGGCCTCAGATGACTTCGACGAAGAAGGATAAAACGATCGTGGAAATATCTAGTTTCCAAAAAAGTATATTTTCGACATGGTTTTGAGATTTCGAAAATTGTGTCCAGATTTGTGCAAGAAAGACAACTTTACCCTTTTTGGGCCAAAACATAGGTTTTTGGGCTTCGAACACGAATGGGCTTAAAAAGAAAGTTGTAACACATAACAAGATCATTCAAATGAAATCAAAATCACACTCACACGAAAACCGATACGATCTTCCCAAGCTTACACGTGCACTCAGGCCTTCCTGAGTGTGTCTGACTAATACTAGACGTTCTCAAAATTCCCAAAGCTATGTCCAAAACTAACTAATCACTTCCAACCCAACCACGACTAAACCCACTTAGAACTAAACACATACGAATCGCACACTAATCGACTTGGTCTGGGTCGGGGTCTAACAGTGGGGTCCACTGTCCAGAGGGCCTTGATGCACCTACGTCGTTCACCCAACACAGAATACCCATTACAGAGTTCTGTGTTTGAAATAAATGAGAGGATGGAGATGATGGTGACATCATCCTATGTCACACCCATGTGACTCTTGTACAAAATGGGTGGGATGAATAGAAAGGTGGCCTATGGTGGTCTTGGTGTGTAAGGAAACAAATATGGCCATCACCCCTGTTGACTTTGAAAGTCTTTTAAATTGTGGACCTTCTCTTTTTAATTTATGGAAACTAGGAAAAGAGACTATTTGCCTTTAATGAATCCATTTAGACCATTAAGATTTATATTCTTGGAATAACACCAAGATGGGACCCTAAGTTTCTAAAACTATAAGCCAAGATTTTTTTTATTTATCATTATTATTTAGAAATTAGATATTAAATGATATCTTAGGTCTTAATGTGTTAAACCTATATTTTTGTACTTTATTATTAGATCTTTGGACTAAGTAAATACCGTCCGGGCATACGGTATATTACTAATATGGGGTTTAGTGCTTCGTATGACCTCGGGCAAATCCTAATGAATTCGAGTTCAACCCATCTCTATGGGAAAACCCTTAAGTGGGTCTATGCACCATTGATGGAAAAGGGATGCGTTGATCTTATATTTATTAGAGATTTCTATGGTTGTGGGGTACGAGACCTTATGTTTGACCTTAGGATCGATTCGTATTTATGTCTTAACCTTCGCATGCATATCTATGTTGGTTTAGGATATGTACTCCTTTAGATGCATACCCTATTGTGTGTTATGGACTATAAAGTGGCTTGGCAAATTTTGTAATGATGATTTGATTATGATATGGGATGTGGAATGGCCAGCACTTTACTTTGACTTAGGACTCTTGTGTCGGAGCTTTATTATTCAGGTCTATTATGCTTATATATTTATGTTTATGTGGGTCATTTATGGACGACTGCAGCTCGATATATGGACGGATGATCACCGATGTGACTGGATCACTTATAATCCGCTTTGAATGTGAACAGGTTATCTTGATTTGTTTTTAATTCGATCGGTTTATGACCACCGACGTTATGGACGGGCTCTCCCGATTTATTTAGGGTTGACCACCCAAAACGGGGACACTTGTCTTCGTGTGAATCATATTGCTCCTTTTGTTTTATTTGGATTAGGCTATACGTCCTTTCTCGTCATTATTACTGTCATTACTTCAATATGATCACTCTCGTTTATATTCTTCTCGTTGTTGTATTAAATTTTGAATTATGATTATGTACTTGTTGTTTACGTTGTAATATTTGGTGCATAGGTACCGAGCCCTACTTTACCCAGGAGACGGAGGAGGATCAAGCATTTCAAACGTTTGAGCCAACTGATGAACCCGAGTGGGATGCCGGAGACGGTTACTGTCACGCCCCCAAACCGAAACCTCGGGGGCGGGAAATGGGATTAAGCATAAATGTATTTTTACTTCTCCCAGGATCCGCGTGTGTGAAGACAACACATTCTGAGTATTTTACGGAAGCATTTGTGAAGTTGCGACCCGAAGTCCGTGGCCATCGGATTCCGCGTCGAACTCAACCTTTAGCCCATAGCTATTATATCAAGAATCATATCAGACTGGAGTAACCATCACAATAATTTATAGAGCTGACAGTAACAGGATATTACATTCCCAAATATGTTCAAGTTACAATTATCAATGTACATTAATTAAGAATCCCAAGAAAAGGCTAATAAAAGCCATACAACAATAAGCTATAAACTACTACCCAAATGTGACGTAGCTCCGATGTCAAGCTCAATGTCTACATGACATAGCCGACAAAACAACCTGCAAGGCATGGCTCCACAGCCAACAAAAACACTCAACTCGGGGCGAAGAAATCTGAACCTGAGTACCAAAAGTAGTGGGTCAGACACGACGGTCTGGCAGGTGGATGAAAAGATAACAAATATACTGAAGAATAAAACATATGATAAATCATGCTAATCGATCAAATGCTGCATATAATTACACGGGTTCAAAAGTAGGGAATTTCGGGGAAAACCTGTATTCTTTTCAAGCATGGGTAAAACATGAAGATCTAATAACACATGTATTCATTTACATCATCTATAATCATAGATATTTGACAATCGGATATTCGTCTAAAACATGTATAAATATAGTGGTTTGACAAAACAAACGTTCATTTGAAACTTAAGTAAAACACAAGTATACAACAAATCAGGTATCCATAGCAGTCTGGCAAAACCAATGTCCATTTGAAACATATGTGAAAAATACGGATATTTAACAAATCGGATATTCATTTGAAACCGGTATAAACATAGTGATCTGGCAAAACAAGTGTCATTTGAAACATATTTCAAAGCATGGGTATTTAACAATTCGGGTATTCATTTAAAAACAGGTATAAACATGGATATCTGACAAACCAAATGTCCTTTAAAACAAGGCACGGATATTTAACAATTCGGGTATTCCTTTAAAACACGTGTAATCATATAAATCTAGCAAAACAATCGATCGTTTGAAACATATGTAAAAGCATGGGTATTCGCCCAACCGGCATTCATTTAAAACATGTGCGGGTACAAGGAACAGAAGACAATATAATAATAACTGAATTTACATTGGAGAATATTAACACTTGTTTAAATAACAACTTTCATAAAGGAAACGAATCATTTATCGGAAAGCAAGTAAACAATATAAAACATGTCGGGTATCCAAGGAATCGGGAACTGGCAAGATGGCAATCACAAGAAGCTAAGTCCTCTATCACCGAAGTGACAAGAGTATAACGGGACGTTGGTCTCAGTCACTCAAGGTGAGGAGACTCAACGTAAATCATATATACAATATAAATATACGGGAATGGGACCACGGTAGCGAACCGGGTATCGGGACGGGACCACGGCAATAACCGGGTATCGGGATCCAAACTGCAGCTGGCGGGACGGGAGAGGGATTTCCAAGTCGGTGGATCAAACCGACAAGGTATCCAAGCTTAGTGATGCCGACTCATAGGTCAAAACCAATCGAGACATATGCAAGTAAATCAAGTACAGTAAATAAACGGGTAAACCGGGGGTGCTCAAGGGCACGCTGTCACTTCATATCGGGCAATACATTTCGGGACAAATAATTGTTACTAGTGTAACTTCAATGCTTTCGGGGAAACAAGTAAATCAAGTACAATAAATAAGCGGGTAAAACGGGGTGCTCAAGGGCACACTGTCATATCATGTGATGCAATGCACTTCGGGACAAATGACTGTTACTAGAGTAACCCCAATGCTTTCGGGAAAACAAGTCATGTAATACAAATCTCGGGAAATGAGGTGAAACAACGAACTATGACAATTCCGGGAAAAATATAAATTTCAGGATCTATTTAAGTGGATAGGGGTCCCGTATGTCGATTATAATAATTACCTGGTACTCCTTGAGTTAGAAGACATTCCGGGCTCCTTATGCACTTTTACTGTTTTCAAAACTTAACATGAGCTTATGGGTAGCACTAGATGTTACAATAGCAAAAATCAAGATTATCAACGGTCCATCCTAGGCATGACATTAATCCGGAAACATCGAACAACCGATTCAGTCATTGAAAGGAATAGAATTAGCGATAACAAGGAAATAGACTTGTGTTTAGATATAAAGAAGATATCGCGTCGTTCCATCCCGTTCAAGATTGAAATGGATTGAACTTCGATGCCACCGAACCAACCGTGAGGCGTGTCGGCTCAAGACATTCTCACACATGGTCCAAACAGTCCAAAAAGGGTAGCCAGGGTCCCACCTAGGACCAAGAATTAGTGTCTAAATCAACACCATCCTTTTCTTTTAGTTCCCTAGTCTTAGAGACTTAGATTAGGGTATAATTGGTCTTAACACTAAGGTATATACCCCTAGGACTCATAGAAAGCCCAAAGGTTTCCAAAAAAAAACAAATATCAAATTTCACTGGACTCAAACTGAGTCCTCCGATCGATCGGCCGAAATTTCTGTACCAGAAATGCACAGGGTCCGATCGATCGGCCGATCGATCGGCCCAAAAGGCCTTACTGTTAAAAGACAGGCCGATAGGTCCGATCGATCGGACCTGGGCGCAGTGCAGGTCCGGGAACTTGATTTTTTTCCTTTTTGTTTCCTTTCCTTCCAACATATAATCAATCACATAGAATTATACATAAGGAGACTTAAACACATGTTTCCAAGACATTAAAATGAGCTAAAGAGCTCCTCATTTCAAGTTCCTCCATTTCCATCCTTTCCATTCACAATAAATCTCAAAAGTGGAGAAAACTCATTCATGTGAAACCATTTGAAATCTTGACACTATGATACATACATTTCCAAGAGATTAACAAGGGAGAAATAACTCATCAATAAGCACATCTTGAAATCAATATTAATCATATTAAAGATAACTATTAAAATCACCAAAACCATTAATGAATCAAGATTTTCTCACAAAACATGTTAATAATCAAAACGATCCAATCAACCACTTGCCTTGGGTTCCAGTCTCACAAACCAAGCTCCTAATCCCTTCTTAAGCTCACTTCCAAGCTACAATCAAAAACCCCCAAAAACAACCCTAAAATGGGTTACACAAAGAATGAAAATGAAAGAGCTTTCAATAATACAAATGGAGCTTCTCAAGAGCTAGAGGAACACTAATCTAGGAGATGGGAAGAATCACTTACTTGGAAGGTCCTCTAATGGCAAGAGTAAGCTCAATGGAAGCCTTGTGATGGAGGGTTCTCTTCACAAATGATACCAATGGAAAGCTTGTAAGATGAGGAAGAAGATGATGATCTCTATTGCTTGATTGATGAGCTCTAGGTGTGGCTTGAAGATGGAGAAGCAAGAAGAAGAGGAGAAAGCAAGAAAACCCTAGACTCAAAAGGGTTGTGCTGGAACAATGAAAAATGGAAGAGGAAGGGGAAGGGTCTCCTTTTATAAACAAGTGAGGTTTGAGTCCCACAACTTAAAGAACTTGGGTGGCTGAAATCATCTAATTCGGGACCTCGGATGGATTCGACGAAGAAGGAAGAAATGATCTTCGAAATATCTAGTTTCCAAAAAGTATATGTTTCGCGGGTTTCGGGAATATCGAGTTTTGGATACAGATTTGGTGTGAAAAGACTGTTTTGCCCTCAAGGCCAAGAAATCGGGTTTTTCAGGTTCTCAAATGGATACGGGATCAACATGAAAGTTGTAGGATTCCTCAAGATGAATGCAACGGGCCAAAAACACAATACGAAACAAATCGGGGAAATCTCACAAGTAAAAGCAAAGCCGAAAAGGGAACCCCCAAAGGGCCCCACAAGCTACCAAAGCACTCAAAAGCCCAAAACTAGAAGAAAACCATTCTAGCTCACAAACTCAACCCAAAAAATACTAATCTCACTAAAAGAACTAATCCACTAATAAAACAACACTAATCCAAGAGATTAGGGGTCGGGTTCTCACAGTTACGGAGTCGTTTGAGCCTGCATGAGAGTGAACGTCATCTTAGCAATTCTTTAGATGAACTTCCTTTAATGATAAACATTTCTTAGTAATTTTTTTATTCTTTCTGCAACTTTAACATTTAATGTTTATTTGATTTTCGTGTTGGATCTTATTTATGATCATTGAATACCAATTGAATAAGCTTCCGTTGCATTTAATGAAATATATTTTGACTCACCACATTTTTGTGGGTCCACCTTTTGGAAGCTTGTGTTGTATTAAACACAGGAAAATTTGAATTTAATTTATTTTTCACGTTTTCCCCCAATTCTTATTTTGGGGGACGTGACAGTTGCTATCAGAGCCCAGCACGATTCTCGGATATTAAAAATGGATAGAAATAATAGGACGTGGTGAGGATTGCGAATTCCGTTAGACACGCTTTACATGCTAACTGTAAAGCTTATAGAATTGTTTGTTAGCTTGTTTCATAGAATCTAACCTATTGTCATTTCATTGTAGGTCATGGCACAACGTAATACCAGATCTCAGGATAAAGAACCTGGGAATGGATCGAATAATCCAGACGATCGTTTCACCCAACTCTTGCAAACTTTTGTGCAAGCTCAGACTACTCAAAATGAACAGCAGAGAGCACATGAGACCGAACAGGCTGCAGAGAAACAGCGAGAAAGGGAAGAACGAGCTGCTGAGAGAGCACAAGCAGACAGAGATAGAGCAGCATTTCAGGCTCAGATCTTAGCCTTGACAGATCGAGCAGCACAGCCAGTGCAAGTGGTCATGCCTCCTAGGGCAGTAGATCAAAATGACCTCTATGAGAAATTCAGGAAGAGGGTTCCTCCTGAGTTTCACGGGTCTGAAGATCCCATGGTAGCGGATGGCTTTATAGAACAGTTGGAACAAATCTTTGCAGTCTTCAATTGCACTCAAAAGCAGAGAGTTAATTTGGCAACTTACATGTTCAGAGGTATAGCTCTCCAATGGTGGAACTCAGTCAAAGAAATAGTGCAAGCAGAGGTAGTGGCTGAAGAGAATGCCTGGGAAACATTTACTACGGAGTTTATGGATAAATTTATTCCCAAATATGTCAAGGACCAGTGGAAGAGGGATTTTCAGAACTTAGTGCAAGGTGACATGTCAGTGCAGCAGTATGAACAACAGTTTACAAGATTGGCTAAGTATGCACCTACACTAGTTGTTCCAGAGGAAGAGAAAATCAGGCGTTTTCTTGATGGGTTATCAGCTGATATCTACATGATGATTGGAGATAATCAACGCCCAACATTCCAAGAGACTGTGAAAAGTGCATATTGGGCTGAAGGTGCACTAAAGAAGAAGGCAGCAGAAAGGCAGGTTAAATATCAGCAACATCAGTTGAGGCAATCTTCTAGCCAAGGCAACCCGAAGAAACAGAAGTTTCAAGGTCAACCCTCAGGTGGTCAGAGACAACTGTGTGGACGATGTGGAAAGAACCATCCTACTGAACAATGCTACAGAGAGACAGGTGCATGTTTTCACTGCGGGCAGATGGGCCATCGAGTTCGCGATTGTCCCAGTGGCGGTAGTCAGTTGCCAGTGTCCCAGCTAGCAGCTTATCGTGCTCCTGCACAGCAGCCTTGGAGGACAGCACCTCCGCAGGGACCACAACAGATTCCTCGGGCACCACAACAGCATATGTACCGAGCACCAGCCCCTCAGTATCAGCAATATAGGGGTGCAGCGCCACAGCAGCAGAGGCCAGTCCTAGGGCAGCAGAGGCCAGTGCAAGGTCAATAGAGGCCATTCCAGCCACAAAGGCAGCAGCAACCAGTGGGTCAACCAAGAGCACCTAGGCCAGTGCAAGGGCAGCCGAACCAAGCTCAGCAGATGGGCAGAGTTTATGCAGTTACTCATGAGGATGCAGATGCTTCTGCAGAGGTGGTGGAAGGTATTGTTCTCATATCAGAGGTAGAAGCTAAGGCCATATTTGACCCTGGCTCTACACATTCCTTTGTTTCTCATGATTTTGCTAGACATATCAATGAGACTGTAGTGAGATTAGATGTTGCTTTAGTAGTGGGTACCCCAGTGGGCAAGCAGGTTCGTTGCCACCAATATTTTCCGAGGACCCGAGTTCAAATTGGGGATTTCATCTTACCTGCAGACTTGATTCTTTTAACGATGAAGGATTTCGATGTCATACTTGGTATGGACTGGCTAGCGACCTATAGAGCAGTGATGGACTGTTTTAATAAAACAATCACGTTGTCATTGCATTCTGACACCATTGAATTTGTTGGTCGGAGAAAACCAATTCGGACATGCCGGATTTCGGCATTGAAAGCAGAAAGATTGTTGAAATCTGGATGTGAAGGATATTTGACGTTTATCACGGAGGATAAACAGTCAAAAGGGGTGGAGGATATTCCAGTGGTCTGTGAGTTCCCGGATGTTTTCCCGGATGAAATTCCAGGCTTACCTCCAGTCAGGGAGATAGACTTTTCGATTGAATTGGTGCCAGGGACAGCTGCGATTTCTAAAGCTCCATATAGAATGGCTCCAGCAGAACTCAGAGAGTTGAAAACTCAATTGCAGGATTTGTTGGACAAGGGGTTTGTGAGACCAAGTGTATCACCTTGGGGTGCGCCGGTCCTATTTGTGAAGAAAAAGGATGGCTCCATGAGGATGTGCATAGATTATCGACAACTCAATCAGGTCACAATCAAGAAAAAATATCCTCTCCCAAGGATTGATGAATTGTTTGATCAGCTTCAGGGAGCTGAATATTTCTCAAAGATAGACTTGAGATCAGGATATCATCAGCTCAGAGTTCGAGATCAGGACATTCAGAAGACAGCATTCAGGATCAGATATGGCCACTACGAGTTTTTGGTAATGCCATTTGGGCTAACCAATGCTCCAGGAGTATTTATGGCCTTGATGAATAAGATATTTGCTCCATTTCTCGACCAGTTTATCCTTGTTTTTATAGACGACGTGTTAGTATATTCTCAGTCTCGAGAAGATCATGAGCAGCATTTGAGGGCAACATTGCAGACTTTAAGAGAGCATCAACTCTATGCCAAGTTGAGTAAATGCGAATTTTGGCTTCAGCAAGTAATTTTCTTGCGTCACATCATCAGCAAGGAAGGTTTAGCGATTGATCCAGGAAAGATTGAGGCAGTGGTCAAGTGGCAGAGACCCATGTCAGTAACAGAGATTCGTAGTTTCTTGGGTTTAGCAGGTTACTACAGGAGATTTGTGAAAGGATTTTCATCCATTGCTTCTCCATTGACCAGATTAACATGAAAAGATGTACCGTTCGTGTGGACTGACGAATGTGAAGCAAGTTTTCAGGAGTTAAAGAATAGATTGACTACAGCTCCAGTGCTCACATTACCTTCGGAGAATGGTAAATTTGTTATTTATACGGATGCCTCGAAGGTTGGATTGGGTTGTGTGCTTATGCAGGATGGGAAGGTAGTGGCTTATGGCTCTAGACAATTGAAAGAGCATGAGAAAAAGTATGCCACTCATGATTTGGAACTTGCAGCAGTAGTCATGGCATTGAAGATGTGGCGTCATTACCTATATGGTGAGAAGTTTGAAATTCATTCAGACCATAGAAGTCTTCAATATTTGTTTACTCAGCCTGAATTAAACATGAGACAGACCCGGTGGATGGAATACATGAAGGATTTTGATTTTCCAATCAAATATCATCTCGGGAAAGCCAATGTAGTGGCTGATGCATTGAGTCGAAGGGTAGCAACTAATGCATGTTTGCGAGCAGAATGGTCGTGGGCAGAAATTTTCCTTGATTTGGGAGTGTCTTTGCAATCAATTGACGACAAGGTTATGTTAGCTAACATGTTCGTCTTGGAACCAGAGATTTTGAGCAGGATCAAGAGCAAGCAATCAGAGGATCCAGAGCTAGCTCGAGTGATTGAACAGATTGACAGCAGACCAGACTTTAGAATAGTGGAGGGTGTGTTGTACTTTCAAGACCGGTTATGTGTGCCAAATGTAGAAGAACTGAAGATTGAGATCATGACAAAAGCACATCACTCCTGCTATACTATTCATCCTGGTAGTACAAAGATGTACCAAAACCTGCGTAATCATTATTGGTGGAGTAATATGAAGAGGGATGTAGCAGAATTTGCAGCAAGGTGCTTGGTGTGTCAACAAGTAAAGGCAGAACGGAAGCAGCCCCCAGGACTTTTAAAACAGTTGGAAGTGCCTGACTGGAAATGGGAACACATAACGATGGATTTTATCTCTGGGTTGCCATCAATGCATAACAAAGATAGCATCTGGGTGATAGTTGACAGATTGACTAAAGTGGCACATTTCTTACCAATGAGCATGAAGATACCTCGGGATGAGTTAGCTAAAATGTACATGGAGAAGGTGGTCACAATTCATGGTGTTCCCCGATCGATTGTATCAGACAGAGATCCTAGATTTTTGGGCAAATTCTGGACTGAACTTCAGGAAGCTCTGGGCTCATCATTGAATTTTAGTACAGCATATCATCCCCAGACCGACGGTCAAACTGAAAGGACTAATCAGACACTGGAAGATATGTTGCGAGCTTGATTTTGGGAAGGATTGGCAGAAAAGTCTCCCATTATGCGAGTTTGCATATAATAATAGTTATCATTCCAGTATCGGCATGGCACCATTTGAGGCGTTGTATGGACGTCGATGTAGGACCCCAATCTATTGGGAGGAGATAGGTGTCAGGAGTTTTCATGGTCCATCTATTGTTAGTGATACCAGTGAAAAAGTGAAGCAAATCCATGATCGGTTGAAAATTGCTAGAAGCCGACAAAAGAGTTATGCAGACTTGAAGAGGAGAGATCTTCAATTCGAGATTGGTGAACATGTGTTTCTAAAAGTTTCACCAACGCGAGGAACATTGAGGTTTGGCCAGAAAGGGAAGTTATCTCGGAGATATATCGGTCCATTTGAGATCTTGGAAAGAATTGGAGAAGTTGCTTACAGATTGGCCTTACCAGCAGCATTGGCAGCGGTACATAATGTTTTTCATGTCTCGATGTTGAAGAAGTATATCGCAGACCCATCTCACGTGTTGCAGTATGAGCCATTGGAATTGCAGCCAGATGTTACTTATGTTGAGCGACCTTCTCAGATCATCGACACGAAGGAGCAAGTTCTCAGGACGCGGACAATACACTGGGTGAAAGTCCAGTGGGAGCACCATAGTCCTCGAGAAGCCACTTGGGAACTCCGGGACCAAGTGAAGAAGCTTTACCCGCATCTTCTTCCAGAGGTATGATTGCATTTGGAGGACCAAATGTCCTAAGGGGGGGAGAATGTAAGATCCGGCCTCGCCATTAATTATATTTATTATTATTATATTAATTTAATGTATTTTAGTTATTTAAGTGGGTAGGATTAAGTGGGGCACACGTTAGATTAGATGCGTGAGTTAGTGAGTTGGGTTAGTGGGTAGATGACATGACCCGTGGTTTTGACCCAATGACTTAAGCCCAGAGGATATCTTCTTAACCTAATCCCTAATTTTAATATTTACAACTTATCTCTCTACAACTCCTCCGATAACCTTTTCGCCTTCTTCCTCTTTCAACTTCCCAAGCCATTCCAGCTTTAGGATCCAGCCATCAGAATCAAGATCAGAGAATACCAGCATTCTTGGTTCAATTTTCTCATCTCAGGTAACCCTTTCCTCAAATTATTAAGAGTAGATCTGTATTCTTGGGTTATCCCCTTTTCTTTCCAATGCTAGGTTTTGGGTAGGAATATCATAGATCTGATTACATGGGTATGTCTTTCTCATCTCTTATATCAGATTGGTGTTAGGATTGTGATTGAGCGCTGTGGGAATCTCGATTTGGGTTTATGTTAGGATCTGTTGCTTTTTCTTCAACCCTGGTAAAAGGCAAGTAACTAATCATGATTTATGAATTTAATGCTTCTTTCCTCTTTGATTAGCCTGTCACTGCATGTAGAAACCTGTGATGCCCTTTCATATTATAATGTGATTGCGATTTCGTTTTCTGTTTTACTGTTGCTTAATTCCAATTTGATGTTAACCACCACCCACTCTCGTTTGGGATTTCAAAAACCCCGTTTTCTTTTCCTCGTCTAATATTCTGTTAGCAAATAGAAAATTTACATGTGTTTTATACAAATCCACCATGAGAACCAGCCCTGTGACTGAAATCGTTGGAGACCATACCTATACTTTGGACTATGAGGCCAGGTGGGCCATATGATGATGAATCTGATCCGTGGATCCATTAGGGGACCCACGGGTGACTTTAGTGGGGCTGATCCCGTAAGTAATGGATACCCATGGCCCACCATCCATTGGATTGATCGGAGAGGGCGTGAATGAAGGGAAAAACTAGTTTTGGAGTCAATCAGGTTGGAGGACCCACTTGATGACTTGATCCATGATCAGGCACGATCTTGTATCCAAGTGGAGCTGGGCGACCCAGATGGTGGAGTTGATTTGGGATTGGAGATGGTGGGGTCCACTGTCCAGAGGGCCTTGATGCACCTGCGTCATTCACCCAACACAGAATGCCCATTACAGAGTTCTGTGTTTGAAATAAATGAGAGGATGGAGATGATGGTGACATCATCCTATGTCACACCCATGTGACTCTTGTACAAAATGGGTGGGATGAATGGAAAGGTGGCCTATGGTGGTCTTGGTGTGTAAGGAAACAAATATGGCCATCACCCCTGTTGACTTTGAAAGTCTTTTAAATTGTGGACCTTCTCTTTTTAATTTATGGAAATTAGGAAAAGAGACTATTTGCCTTTAATGAATCTATTTAGACCATTAAGATTTATATTCTTGGAATAACACCAAGATGGGACCCTAAGTTTCTAAAACTATAAACTAAGATTTTATTTATTTATCATTATTATTTAGAAATTAGATATTAAATGATATCTTAGGTCTTAATGTGTTAAACCTATATTTTTGTACTTTATTATTAGATCTTTGGACTAAGTAAATACCGTCCGGGCATACGGTATATTACTAATATGGGGTTTAGTGCTTCGTATGACCTCGGGCAAATCCTAATGAATTCGAGTTCAACCCATCTCTATGGGAAAACCCTTAAGTGGGTCTATGCACCATTGATGGAAAAGGGATGCGTTGATCTTATATTTATTAGAGATTTCTATGGTTGTGGGGTACGAGACCTTATGTTTGACCTTAGGATCGATTCGTATTTATGTCTTAACCTTCGCATGCATATCTATGTTGGTTTAGGATATGTACTCCTTTAGATGCATACCCTATTGTGTGTTATGGACTATAAAGTGGCTTGGCAAATTTTGTAATGATGATTTGATTATGATATGGGATGTGGAATGGCCAGCACTTTACTTTGACTTAGGACTCTTGTGTCGGAGCTTTATTATTCAGGTCTATTATGCTTATATATTTATGTTTATGTGGGTTATTTATGGACGACTGCAGCTCGATATATGGACGGTTGATCACCGATGTGACCGGATCACTTATAATCCGCTTTGAATGTGAACAGGTTATCCTGATTTGTTTTTAATTCGATCGGTTTATGACCACCGACGTTATGGACGGGCTCTCCCGATTTATTTAGGGTTGACCACCCAAAACGGGGACACTTGTCTTCGTGTGAATCATATTGCTCCTTTTGTTTTATTTGGATTAGGCTATACGTCCTTTCTCGTCATTATTACTTTCATTACTTCTATATGATCACTCTCGTTTATATTCTTCTCGTTGTTGTATTAAATTTCGAATTATGATTATGTACTTGTTGTTTACGTTGTAATATTTGGTGCATAGGTACCGAGCCCTACTTTACCCAGGAGACGGAGGAGGATCAAGCGTTTCAAACGTTTGAGCCAACTGATGAACCCGAGTGGGATGCCGGAGACGGTTACGGAGCCGTCTGAGCCTGCATGAGAGTGAACGTCATCTTAGCAATTCTTTAGATGAACTTCCTTTAATGATAAACATTTCTTAGTAATTGTTTTATTCTTTCTGCAACTTTAACATTTAATGTTTATTTGATTTTCGTGTTGGATCTTATTTATGATCATTGAATACCAATTGAATAAGCTTCCGTTGCATTTAATGAAATATATTTTGACTCACCACATTTTTGTGGGTCCACTTTTTGGAAGCTTGTGTTGTATTAAACACGGGAAAATTTAAATTTAATTTATTTTTCACGTTTTTCCCCAAATTCTTATTTTGGGGGACGTGACATCCATCCTCACCATCAACAGATGGTTCTTGCTGAGTGGAAGTTTCATTCTGTGGTGTGTCAGTTTCAGCGGATTGCCTCGTCTGTTCCTCTGGCTGTTGTAAGCTCCAATACATTATGCTAGCTGTTAAAGTAAGGATCATCTTCTGGTTTACCTGCAAAAAAAGCACCAAGATGCGAGCTTTAGCGACAGTAGTTAATTACACGACACGTAACAAGAATATTGTAAACTGGAACATGAATTTATTCCAATAATATAAAGCGCATCAAAGAAAAGAGTACAAATGCACATGTTAATGACTCTGATTGCTTCAGATCTTGTCAAATGAGGACCTATGTAATTTAGCATTTGCAAGCGACAAACATGATAATTAAGCATATCTCAGGACACATGTAGGAAGGCTACACTTGGAGAAAGATAAGCTACAATTGATAACTTGTTTTGAGAAACCAGATGAATTTCTTTCACTTTCAAAATTTCCAATTTAAGTACTCATGTTCTAGAAAACCATAAACAACAAAAAAAGAAAAAAGAAAAAAAAGAAAAGAAATTGGTTTCCTCTATGACAGTCGTGCCCACCTCAACATGAAATTGTCCGCTTTGACCCACACGCGCTTGCGAGGATTTCCTAATAGGTCACCTATTCTAGTACTGTTTTCGCACAAGCACCGCTTAATTCCAGAGTTCCTACGATTTCCACAATCGCACGGTTTTGAAAGGCCTCATATTGAGTTAAGACAGGGTTTAACTTATAAGCCCAGGGTCAAGACATTGATATTTCCGATGTGGGCCTAGTGGAGACTCACCGTTTGAATCCCGTGGTTGACAAGCTACACCTTGTGGTTAAGAGTGCTGCCCGGACCAAGTCCTTACATCCTCTATCTTATAGAAACTAATGCTTGTGAGAATCGAGGGAACTGAACTTAAGTGTTGAGTCACTCTAAACAAACTTCACCAAAAAGGGAAAAAAAAAACACAACCCATCATTTCGGGAGAAACTGTTGGCAAAATCAACGGTATGAGTTGGATATAGAAAATAGGATCAGTGTGGGTTGAGCAAAGTGAAGAAAAGTCGGTGCTTGCTTTAGGGCCTGTTTGGATATGCAAAAAATAGAGTAGAGTGAAGTTAAATGGGCATTAACGGTCTAAAATTCCAACTCTACCCCGTTTGGATGAGTCTGGCCCAATAGATGAAGTAATGTTGTTAGCCACATGTACTCCACTTCACGTCAACTCTAAATACTTCCATTTCTTTGAGTAAAAGTGGATTTTACTTCAAACCTTAACTTCAAAATAAGCATCCAAATGGAGTGAAGTGAAGTACTCTACTTTAACTTCAACCTATTTCTCTTCACTCCACTGTATATGTGAAACCCACTTCATTTTATTTCACTCCTCATTTATCCAAACAGGCCCTTAGGGATTGTCATGTGCCACTTCAACTAAAGGATCACTTCTTATAAAACAGCAGTTAGACCTACTTTTCTGTATGGAACTGAATGATGGGAAACAAAGAGAAGATAAAAAGAGAAACCATGCGTTGTGGAGATTCACATACTAAGACATGTTAAACTAAATGATTCAAAGATACCTAGGGTTTTTCCCAAAATGGTCAAGAGACCCTAAACACATGAAAAAGAACAAAAAACTAGAGTAAGAGAGGGAAACAATTCAAATGAAGATTGTTGGGACATGCCTTAGTTTGGGGTGGAGTTAACACTTCCCCTATCTTGGAGCAGATCTACTATGCCCGGCGTGGACAATGCATATGACAACTTTCCTTTTGAAACAACCATAGTATGGAAATTAACAAATTATTCATCTGTGTGAACATACTTTGATATCTTTCCTTTCAATCTTTTCTCTAACAAAATGGACGTCAACTTCAAAATGTTTTGTGCGCTAATGGAAAACCAGATTCTTGCAATCTGCCTTGCTGAAGTGCTATAATAATGTAACACGATAGGATCCTTATATGTATAAATCCTATCTCATATAGCAAAATCCCAACCCATAACAATTCATTACTTCCAAGCCATTGCTCGATACCGTACTTCCCTTGTCCTAATGACTTCTTGAGATACTTCAAAATCCTATATACAGCATTTAAACGTCCTACTCTTGGAGTGTGCATGAACCAACTAACAACACTAACAACATAAGCTTATATTGGAATGAATTATGGTTAAGTACAATAACTGTCTAACTAGTCTTTGATATAATGTAATGTCATGAAGTAATTCTCTGCACTTGGGACTAATACCATGATTCTGCTCAATTGGAGTATCTTCTGACATTGTTTCTAACATTCTTGTTTCTTCCAAGCAATTGAGTATATTTTTCCATTGACATACCATAATGCCTTTCTAATGCTGAACAGATTATGAGATGTGGGATGCATAGAATAGGGATGGAAGAAAGTGGGGATAAGGTCAAGTTGCACCTGAAAATTGGCCTCACACTAATAACCAGTCATTGGAGGCGAAGAGGGCTTGACACCCGGAGTTCTCACAGGAGAGAAGAGGAGAGCAAACACTCCATATTTTATTCACTAATCATCAAGTTTGTCTTGCCAAAGAGGCATGGCATCAATATATAAGCAGAAGAAAAAACCCTAAAACTAATCCTAGCCATCTAAACACATTTAACGGCCAATATAAAAACATCAAACTTAAAAACAATCTTAAAAAATAAATTAATAAATAATAGATAAAACTCTAAATAGAATGAAGATAGATGGTCTGAGCCCCAAGCCTGGTCGACCCATGGAGACCATGGGTTTGTCCTACATCACTTTCCTTTACCTCGCAAATTCAATCCTAAGAAAATCTCTGAATTCAACGAGATCCTTGATTTCAAGTTTGGAATGTAGAATTCCTTTAACCTTTCCACCTCTTTCATATCATTACCGGTAATAATTACATATATAATCAAAGTTGTTATCCATAAGCCATTCCTCTTCACAGATAATGTAAGCTCTGTATGAAACCTTCTATAACCTGTCTTTAACATAGCTTGGCTGAATTTTCTGAACTAAGCTTGAGGAGACTGCTTTAGCCCATAAAATGTCGTTTCAATTGACTCACCTTGCCACTTTAATCTGTTAAAGATATTTCTTACAGTAATTCCATGTAGACCTCTTCTTGAATATCTCTAGGCTGGTCAATCCATGGGGACCATGGTTTTATCGTGCATCACTTTGTTTGACATTGCAAATTCAATCCCAAGAAAATATCTTAACTCAACGAGATCCTTGTTTTCAAGTTCGGAATGTAGAATTTCTTTCACCTTTCCACCACTTTCATATCATTACTGGTAATAATTACATATATAATCAAAGTAGTTATCCGTAAGCCATTCCTCTTCACAAACAGTGTAAGCTCTGCATGACACTTTCTATAACTCGCCTTTAACAATGATAATATACAACAATTTGAGTGGGAGGGTGGGAGACATGAACATTTTCTATTTCTAAGGGGAATAAAAATATCAAGGTCATCAATAGGAATAGAGGACTCAAACGATAATTGTCACACCTATGCCCCCCCTGTAGAAAGGCGTTGGGTTCGGCGAGGATCCGCCAAGAGAGAGGGCAAGGGAAAATCTAAAGGGCTAGGCATGCAGTGGTGCATAAGTTCCACATCGGAAATATGCGGCTTGACCTTAACCCCACATGAGAACCATGCGGCAAGATTGGGTTGAAATCCCATGACCCAAAGCAGACATTATCATGTGGACAGTGGGCCTGGGTCGTTCCAGATGGTATCAGAGCCGAGGATGATTCTGTTTTTCGGTGGGAGAGTATGTTGTAGAAAGCTCTATAGAACTTATGCCGGAAATAGACATTTGTTGTCCATTTTCTATAGTTATAGTTTTATGCCCAACATAGGCTTGAGGATCTTGTAGATTTTGTTCCAGAGAGGTCATATGATTAAAAGCTCCCGAGTCTAAAAACCATGTAGAAGGTGATATGGATGCAGAGAATGTAGTGGAGGCTACACGGATTTTACATGTAAAAAGTGAAGTATCAGATACGATACGACATGATACATTGCCCATTTTGAAGTATCCGTGCATCATAGAGTGGAGGAATTAAATGTAGGAGATGGAGTAGCTTGGAGAAAGAGATAGACCACTAATACCCATTGATGTAAACGCAAAGGCAATAAAAGTATTGATCATCTCTCGAATCTGAGCATGTGTCAGGGTTACAGTCTTTGCATGATTTGGTGTTCCCGCCCATGCGTGCTTAGCTTGAAAAGCATGTTGTCCTGCTTTGGAGGCCGTTCATTTCTTCTAGGTGGTATCCTTGTGCATTCAGAAATAATGTGGCATGTCCGGTTGCAAAAGTTGCAAAACAGTTGCTTTCTACAATTGCGAGCCAGATGCCCATAACCCTTGAATTCATGACATTGCAATCTTTGACCACGACCAGTGAGAAGAGCAATCTCTTCAGATGTATTAAGGTGAAACCGCATAGGTTTGCTGGATTGTTGATATAATCTCTTCAGGTGTGTCCACATATCAGAGGCCTTAGTATAGGCCTGGAGGGATAAAGAAATAGATGGATCCACAGAGTTAAGAATCCAAGTGACGACTTTTGCATCATTTTGGTTTCAGGCATCAAGTGTTTTTGTATCGGTACAATCTTTATCTGCTATTGGTTTAGGATTAGTGCCATCCATATATCCCAGTGGGCCCTTACCTTCCACAAAGTTCTTGAGATGAAAAGACCAACTCATGTAGTTGGTGCCATCTAATTTAATAGGGAGAACCTCAATTTTGTCTAGTAATAAAAATAGATTGCAGATAAGGAATAGGGAAGATGATCAACAAAAATAAAATAAAAAAATCAGATATCTGACTAGAAATAGACTAACGCAGCAAATTCTAGGCCTGGATGCCCCAAAATTTTATGCAGGAATTGACAGATCTGCACACAGATTGATTGTTTTCTCCAATCGACCTTCTAAGATATTATAATAATGTAATTTCGCACCTATTGAGAAGATAACCACTCCAATCCTCACAAGGACCCTTTTGTTGTAGTCGACTCATCTAACAGCCCACAAGGAAGTCAATTAGAAAAAAAAAACTTTTTGTTTCTGTTGCATGACTATAAAGTGGAGCAGAGAAATAATTTCTCATATCAAGAGGAGCTCTGATACGATGTGAGCTTATCTATGATAAGTAAATTTGTGAAGAGAAGACAAAGAAGAGAGATATGGAGAATAAGTCGTACCCAAACATGGGGCTGACTAATAAATTTATATTCAACTAATTGCCTATTCTAAGGCTATGATTACAATGTAACTAGAATGACTTGAAACAAAAATGGAAGATACAGATTTACAAGTATCTATACAAAGAATGTCCATAAGTGTCTATATTGAACAAATCCTACCAGATCCCACACGTGGGATAAAATATCCATGGGCATATTTGAGTTGGGCCTTATCCTGGTGGGTTGTATTTCTACATATGTCACGCTTGTGGTCCCCCTATAGAAGGGCGTTGGGTCCTGCGAGCATCCGCCTAGAGCGAAGGGGCGGAGGAAACTTTAAGGGACTGGGTATGCAGTGGTGCATGAGTCCCACATCAGAAACATGCAAGTCCTAATCCTAGGTATATAAGTACGGCATGGCCTTAACCACACATGATGCCTTTTAAAATCGTGCGACAAAATTGAGTTGAAATCTCATGAGCCAAAGAGGATAATATCATGGGGATAGTGGGCCCGGGTCGTTATATTAATGTAGTATCGGTTTCTAGATCTTCGACATCCAATGATCGAGGGTCAGCCAAGAACAATGGTCTTGCTGCTAGGTTTTTCTTTGCGAATAAACCTGAAGAGGTGGCTTCTCTGGACTCTATTCTTGAGTTCTTTCTAGGTACTACTTTGAAGTTTGTTCTTGAGTTCTTTATAAAGTCGCTTCTTATGGAGTCTATTCTTTACTTCTTTCTCAAGAAGATTCTGAAATATCATCGCATATGAATAACTCTTTGATTGTATATAGGTTGGACTTATGCTATTAAAGGCATCTTCTACCATTGGCTACTAGAATTTTTTATCTATTTATCAACTTAAGATTAATACGTTGCATTTTCAAAAAAAGATAACACCCATTGTAGCAAAAGACCGCCCATTTTTCATGGAAAATAACATATGTAGCCATTTTGTTTACTTATCCCATGAAAATCAACTTCTTGACTTTTGCGTCTCGCTATGGACTCAAACAATGTTTCGTGCCTGTCACGCCCCCGAACCGAAACCTCGGGGGCGGGAGATGGATTAGCATAAATTGTATTTTACTTCTCTCAAGATCCGCGTGTGTGAAGACAACACATTCTGAATATTTTGCGGAAGCATTTGTGGCGTTGCGACCCGAAGTCCGTGGCCATCGGATTCCGCGTCGCACTCAACCTTTAGCATATAGCTATTATATCATGAATCATATCAGACTGGAGTAACCATCACTATAAATTTACAGAGCTGACAGTAACAGGATATTACATTCCCAAATATATTCAAGTTACAATTATCAATGTAAATTAATTAAGAATCCCTAGAAAAGGCTAACAAAAGCCATACAACAATAAGCTATAAACTATTACCCAAATATGACGTAGCTCCGATGTCAAGCTCAATGTCTACATGACATAGCCGACAAACTAACCTGCAAAGCATGGCTCTACAGCCAACAAAAGCACTCGACTCGGGGCGAAGAAATCTGAACCTGAGTACCAAAAGTAGTGGGTCAGACACGACGGTCTGGCAGGTGGATGAAAAGAACACAATATAGCGAATAATAATACCAATGATAAATCATGCTATTTGCTCAAAATGCTGCATATAATTATACGGGTGCAAAGTCGGGAATCTCGGGGAAAACTTGTATTCATTTCCAGCACGGGTAAAACATGAACATCTAATAAAACATGTATTCATTTACATCATCTATAATCATAGATATTTGACAATCGGGTATTCGTCTAAAACATGTATAAATATAGTGGTTTGACAAAACAAACGTTCATTTGAAACTTAAGTAAAACACAAGTATACAACAAATCAGGTATCCATAACAGTCTAGCAAAACCAATGTCCATTTGAAACATATGTGAAAATACGGATATTTAACAAACCGGGTGTTCATTTAAAACAAGTGTAACCCAAGAAATCTGACAAGACTAATGTCCGTTTAAACCTATTCCAAGATATGGATATTTAAACAAATCGGGTATCATGTAGAATAGGTATAAACATAGGAATCTGGCAAAACAAGTGTCATCTAAAATATATTTCAAACCATGGATATTTGACAAATCGGGTAATCATTTAAAACGTGTATAAACATGGGAATCTCACAAGTCAAATTTCATTTAAAACAAAGCACGGATATTTAACAATTCGGGTTTTCGTTTAAGACATGTGAAATCATATAAATCTAGCAACAGCCATCGATCGTTAGAAACATATGTAAAAGCACGGGTATTCACCCAACCGACATTCATGTAAAACATGTACGTGTGCAAAGGACATAAAACAATATAATAGTGACTGAATTTACAATGGAGAGCATTAACACTTATCTAAATAACAACTTTCATAAAAGCAATGAATCATTTAACTGAAAACAAGTAAGCAATATAAACCATGTCGGGTGTCCAAGGAATCGGGAACTGGCAAGATGGCAACCACACGAAGCTAAGTCCTCTATCACTAAAGCGATAGAGCAATAACTAGGCCCTGATCTCAGTCACTCGAGGTGAGGAGAAACAGGGGATCTCATATCAATACATATACATATACTAGGCCCTGATCTCAGTCACTCGAGGTGAGGAGAAACAGGGGATCTCATGAATGCATATACATATACTATACGGGACCACGGTAGCGAGCCGGGCATCGGGACCACAGTAGCAATCTGCGGTATCGGGACGGGACCACGGTAATAACCGGGTATCGGGACGGGACCACGGTAATAACCGGGTAGCGGGTTCCAAGCTGCAGCTGGCGGGATAAGAGGGGGATCTCCAAGTCGGTGGATCAGACCAACAAGGTTATCCAAGCTTAGTGGTGCCGACTCATAGGTCAAATACAATCGAGACAATGCAAGTAAATCAAGTACAATAGATATACGGGCAAGACGGGAGTGCTCAAGGGCACACTAACATTTCATATCGGGCAATACATGTCGGGACAAATAACTGTTACTAGTGTAACTTCAATGCTTTCGGGAAAACAAGTCATGTAATGCAAATCTCGGGACAAGAGGTGAAACAATGAACTATGACAATTTCGGGAAAAGTATTAATTTCAAGATCTATTTAAGTGAATAGGGGTCCCGTATGTCGATTATAACAATTACTTGGTACTCCTTGAGTTTGAAGACATTCCGGGCTCCTTATGCACTTTTACTACTTCCAAAATTTAACATGAGCTTATGGGTAGTCCTAGATGTTACAATAGCAAGAATCAAGATTATCAACGGTCCATCCTAGGTATGACATTAATTCGGAAACATCGAGCAACCTATTCAGTCACCGAAAGGAATAGAATTCGCGATAACCAAGGGAAAGACTTGTGTTTAGATATAACGAAGATATCGCGTCGTTCCATCCCGTTCAAGATTGAAATGTATTGAACTTCGATGCTACCGAACCAACCGTGAAGAGCATCGGCTCAAGACGCTCTCACATATGGTCGAGTGAGTTCGAGGAGGTTAGCCAAGGTCCACGAAGAAAATAAACCTCAAAACCCACTTTCGGTCCGATCGATCGGAGGAAATTTCTGTACCCGCGCATCAGGCCAGGCAGACCGCATCGCTCGAGCGAATCTGGGAGTTCGCTCGAGCGAACTAATAGTTCGAGCGGTTATTTAAATGCGTTCGAGCGACCAGGCTGCTGGAACGCCTGTATCCCTTTCTGGACAGGTCGCTCGAGCGAACTGTCATGGTCGCTCGAGCGAACTGTCCAGAAACTGAATTCTGGCAGTTCAGTTCCCTCCTTTCTCTTCCTTTTTCCTTTCCAACACTTATACAAATGAGTTTTTCCTTACTTCAACAACATTCTAATTACAATAAAACTCCCATCAAGACTTCAATGAATCATTAAATCCAACCTCTTTCTTCACATTCAATCCCCAAACAAGGAGAGGAGTTCCCATCATAGACAAGGGTTCATTTGAGTCAACATTTATAGATAACAAGGTCTATTGATCACATTTCCATAACCAAAGATGTTTTAGCACAACTCTATAAATGAGTATCAATTTCAAATCAATGCAACTCATAAACATAACCATGATTAGCCAAACCAATCCTATTCTTTATAAAAAACCATATGAGTAAACTTGATCAAATGAAATGCATACCTCTCCAAGAGATTAACAAGATAGAAACCACCATTAATGTGCAAATTTCGAAATCCATATATATGTGTGACAAGGAGCATATGTGCAAGCATGTATTCAATGATCAAAAACAAGAAATAAACTTGGGATTTTCTCATCAAACTTTGATAACATAAAAAACATTCATTCATCCACTTGCCTTGGGTTCCAATCTAGCAAAACAAGCTCCTAATCACCTCTCAAGCTCAAGATCAACAATCTCTACAAAAACCCCCAAAAAGCCCTAAAATGGGTTACACAAAGAATGAAAATGAAAGAGCTTTCAATAATACAAATGGAGCTTCTCAAGAGCTAGAGGAACACTAATCTAGGAGATGGGAAGAATCACTTACTTGGAAGGTCCTCTAATGGACAAGGTAAGCTCAAGGAAAGTCTTGTAATGGTTGGTGAGCTCCACAAAAGCTATGGAAAGAAAGTCCTCAAGGAGATGAAGAAGATGGTGGCCTCCAATCTCTTCTTGGTGCAAGCTTGGAAGTGGATTGAGTGATGGGAAGCAAGAAGAAGAAGAGGGAGCAAGGAAAACCCTAGACTCCATGGTTGTGCTGGAACAATGGTGAAGAATGAGCAATGAAGGAGATGGGTTCCTTTTATAAACAAGTGAGAATGGGTCCCACAACTTAAAGAACTTGGGTGGCTGAAATCATCTAATTCGGGACCTCGGATGGATTCGACGAAGAAGGAAGAAATGATCGTCGAAATATCTAGTTTCCAAAAAGTGTATGTTTCACGGATTTCGAGAATATCGAGTTTTGGGTACAGATTTGGTGTGAAAAGACTGTTTTGCCCTCAAGGCCAAGAAATCGGTTTTCGGGTTCTCAAATGGATACGAGATCAACATGAAAGTTGTAGGATTCCTCAAGATGAATGCAACGGGCCAAAAACACAATACGAAACCAATCGGGAAAATCTCACAAGAAAATGCAAAGCCGAAAAGGGAACCCCCAAAGGGCCCCACAAGTTACCAAAGCACTCAAAAGCCCAAAACTAGAAGAAAAACCCTTCTAGCTCACAAACTCAACCCAACAACTACTAATCCCACTAAAAGGACTAATCCACAAACAAAACAACACTAATCCAAGAGATTAGGGGTCGGGTTCTCACAGTGCCTTTCCTCCTAAAATAATAGTAATCAATTTTGTTCCAATCCAGCCGGAATCAGCTGGAACACTCTAGAATTTGTCTTAGATGGAGCTAAATGCCACCCCTAAAAGTTTTGAGTACCAATTCTAGTTCGTTACTCTCATTTTGGTTCATTCTGGCCATTCTAATCCAAATTCGAGACCAATTCCACCCTATTCCAGCCAAAATTTATACTTTAATATTATATGTAGTGAAAACTAGAAAATGGTCAATTGTAGATTGTGGTTTAATTTAAGTGATGTAAGTATGCATTTTTAATAATTTTTTTTCAATTTTAGGTATTCTTTTATAAATTTTTTTTCATTTCTCAATCGCGTCTTTTTCGAAATAGAATACCGGAATTGACCGGAATGTCGAAACGTTCCACTCGAGGGTCAAACTGGAACGGCAACCGGAACGAAATTGATAACTATGCCTAAAATACCTGGATTGTAATATGATGGATAAGAAATGTGGCTATGAGAATTACATATGACCAGAAGGGCTTTGGGACATTCATTTGTAATAGAAGAGCTCTGGTCACTACCAAGAAGTGTCCATTTTTATGCTCTGTTGCACCATTTTGCTCTGGAATGTAAGCATAAGATGCTTTAGATACAATCCCCGTTGCTCTAAGATACTTTTGGAATACATTTGAAGTGCACTCCCCTCCATTATTTGATCTAACACCTTAATATTTGCATCAAATTTATTTTTTCCCATCTTAATTAATCTTCAAAAATTGATGGTAATACATCCTAAGATTTGAACACATCGTCGCTCGTCACCCGTAACTACCACCACAAGTTGCTTCTATCGTCGTCATCTACCATTACCACTTGCTCCCATGTTCCTCTTTTTTTTCATCCTAATCCTTCTTTCTCTTCCTCTTCTCCTCTTCCTTTCCTCTCTTTCCCTTTTCTTTGTCCTTTTCTTCCTTTCTCTCCTTTCGATTCTAGTTGAAAAGGGGAATTTCCCATTTTAAGGGTTTTTCCCCATATATGTGACCAAGTGAGTCTATGCCTCACACAAACCATCGTGGGCCCCACTGAAATTTTTTAATAGATTATGTAAGACCCCGATCCGAGTGACCTCGACTAGCACTAGTTAAGTCGCATGATAGCTTTAAGTGAGATTAATAGGATTTTTTTAAGTTTGGGTTTGGAATAGCTTTCCTATAGCTTTGTGGATTTTTGGATAGCCCTTTTGATTTAATAGGACTCACGGAGAGTCTTTTTAGTGACTTCGTGTAAGCATGGGGAATTATCCGTGATTCCGAAAATTTGTGTTTCAACACCGTTTCATTTATCACATCAGTCTCCACAACTTTCGTACTGACCTCGTCCCCGTACGAGACCTCAAAACCTGACTTTTCTAACTTTGAGGACGAAACTATCTTTTTACACCAAATCTGGACACAAAATCTGATTTCACCAAAACCCGCGAAATATATACCTTTTGGAAACTAGAATTTTCGACAGGCACTTTTTCCTTCTTCGTCGAACTCATCCGAGGCCTGGAAAACCATGTTTTTAGCCCAACAAGTTTGTTAAGTTGTGGGACCCATCTCCACTTTGTATATAAAGTGAGCTCATTTCTCCTTTATCCTCTCTTGTCAGGCTTTTGTGGAAGGAATAGCTTTAGCCCACTCTAGGGTTTCTTCCCTAGGTTCTTCTTGTTCTTCTTGCTTCTTTCTCCTCCAATCCACTACCAACCCTTGTCTAATAGGAAAAATGGACCTCACCTTTTTCTTCCTCACCATGAGTGCTTCCCTTTGACATCATTTGTGGAGAAATTCAGCCATCCTCGGGTCTTCTTTGAGCAAGGTCTTGACATTTGTAGGTCTTCCAAGTAAGCAGTCTTCCCTAACTTTTAGATATGGTCTTTCTAGTCCTAGAGAGGTTCCATCTTCATTATTGGAAGTTTTTTCTCTCTTGTCCATTTTTTGGCTTTTTAGGGCTCTAAATGGGTGTATTTTGGGGTTTTTGTGTAGCTTGGTGGTTATTGGCTTGGAGAGTGTGATTAGGAGCGTGATTAGCTAATTTGGAGGCCAAGGTAAGTGGAAGAATGGATTGTTTTTTATTATTAGCATATTTTGCGAGAAAAACTTGATTTTCATTAATGGTTTTGGTGACTTAACACTTGCTTATTGTTATGGTTTTTATTGACTTTGAAATGTGCATATTGATGTGTCTTTCTACCTTGTTGATTTCTTGGTAAAATATATGCATTTGAGTTTTGTTAAAACTTGTTTTATGTTTATAGACTGCATGGATGATTGGGTTTCTTTGATGAAATGGGGATGAAATGAAGGAGACTTGATGTATGGTATGGAGTGATTGGTGGATGTGTGGTTTGGGGTTTGAGGAGGCAAGGAGACATACCTCTATGTTTGGTGATAAATGGGTGACAAATGGGGGTTCCAAATGAGAGGAAGGAAAGGCTTGAAACCGCACAAAAAATCAGTTCTGAAGTAGTTTGCTCGAGCGGACCCATGGTTGATCAAGCGAACCACTTCTAGAGACTAGTTGGGTCGAGCCAACCTTCTGGTCACTCGAGCCAACCTACCCAGAACCAAGTTCACTCGAATGAACCCCCCCAGAGAGCACATGGCTCGAATTGAAAGTTCATCCTATAGAGATCTGAACTTGGACGTCCATGGCTGATATGGTTTTTCTTGTTTTTAAAACAAAACCAAATCTGATTATTCAGCCATGAAACATGCATAAAAACTCTATGAAATCATGATCAACATGTGTATAAAGCAAGGAGATGATAGAGGACTAATACCTTGATGATATGAATGCCTCAAATCTCTGAAAAGAAAGCTACAAAGGTTTGATCTCAGCCTGCAATCAGCAATGTAAGTTGCAGGAATTTCTGCAGCAGAATTTTCCTTTGATCTTCTCTTCTATTCCACAACCCAATCTGATTGGCTCTGATTGTGGGATCAAAATATGGATTCCAAGAAGGGTTTTTTGAACTACACTTTGTGGAAAAAGTCCAGGACCTGACCAGGACCTGATCTCCTCTCTCCAATGAAGAAGAATAAGAGAGCAATGGGTTGGGCGTGAGTTTTTCTTCTTTTACTTGGGCGGCCAATAGAGCTCCTATTAATCCACGCCTAGGGTTAATTCCTCTCTTTTTTTTTTCATGTGTTGCACGCCCAGGGTAGTGTCTCATATATTTATCAAGTTCACATTCCTTTAAGAGTCCTCTCTCTAATAGGAATAACAATCCCATAAAATAAGCAACCAGCCACCTTAGTTGTGCAACACTTTCTAATTAAAGATACTAAAAATTAGTAAACTTTAATTATAGGAATTCTTACCCAAAGAGGAGTTCTACCTTCCAAGTAAAGATACCTAGTTAAACTTGGAAACCTCACACAAGGGGCTCCCCTTACGGCTGGCCCACAAGATAGATAAACACACCATGGCCCACAAGTTAATAATTTAGCTAGAGTTAAATTCATGTATGCCATCAAAAGCCTATTTGAATTTAAACTCAAAATTATTCTTCCACAAAATTAATTCAACCACATATCATTTAATTAAATTAGGAAACCATGCCAATATAGGAAGATGACTAGAAGAGGGACCAAAAGACATATTTGCCCTTGGCTCCCAAAATGACCAAAATGTCCATGCTAACCCCATAGCAACATTAAGATCATTTTAACCCTAACTCATTCCACTAAAGAGTTATGGGTGCACTCCAGGGACAAATATTAAATTGCAAATTAAGCTCATCATAAACTGACGATAGTCTTTGACCTACCAAGTACAATGACCACAATGCCCCTCTATGTAACATCCATAATCAAGTAGGTTAACCGATGTACTATCTACCTTCTTGATTACATCTCATCCTTAGAACTTCATACCCTTGACTTAATCATCATCCGGATATCATTCTCTTGATCCAGGGAGCGACCCACAAGTTCAATATCCATATGGAACATCCATATACTAAGATCTTAGATTCTGATGATTAATCGGATAATTCTAAGGGGACGATCATTCCATCACACGATGGCATAGATTCCATATTGCATTTGCACGTCCCAACTAATCAAGCCCGAGTACCCAAAACACAGAGTTGTTGACCCATGAACAGGATCTCACCCATAGTGAATTAAAGTACAAGAACTCGACTTCGTCAGTTCATCCACAAATGCTCAAGATTAAGAGCACTGGTCACTCAGTAGCAAGAGGTGACTTGATCTCTCTCTGTGATAGTACTATTTTAGAGATCACACCTTTAATGGTCCTGTTCAATGCATGACACATGCACTAGTGAGATATATCCGGGAAAGACCTCCCGTGACTAAGGTAAGTCACCCTGAACACAGGAGAGTTTCTCACTATAACTTATACCAAGATGAAGTGCCCAACTCCATCTCTCAGTTATGAACAAGTTTATTGTTTCAAGTGTCCATGACTCAGACCTTTTTGTGTGTAGCCACTACACACCCAAGTCATTTACTAGAAAACAATGGGCCTTACACAACCATACATATACACAAGTAATAAGAGAAAAATGTCATTCTATTAAATAACCAATAAATATCCAGTAACAGAGATGTGAGTGCAGTCAGTGGGCTTTAGGGCATACACCAATCCCAACAATCTCCCACTTGCACTAAAGATCACTACGACCTAACCTAACTCCCATAGACTCAACATGTGAAGTAAACACTTTCTCAGTAAGAGTCTTAGTAAATGGGTCAGCTAAGTTATTTGCTAAGGCAATCTGCTCTACCACTATTTCTCCATCCTGGATGAATTCCCGGATCAAGTGGTACTTTCTCTGAATATGCTTGCCTTTTTTGTGATTCCTGGGCTCTTTGCAGTTAGCTACTGCACCAGTATTGTTACAGTACATGACAATCATTTTTTGCACTACAGGAACTACTCCCAATTCCAATAGGAATTTTCTGAGCCATACTGCTTCCTTCGCAGCTTCCGATGCCGCCACATACTCTGCCTCCATGGTAGAATCAGCAGTACAATCTTGCTTGACACTTCTCCATGATATAGCCCCTCCTGATAGAGTAAAGACGTATCCCTAGGTAAACTTTCTGGCATCTACATCCGACTGGAAATCAGAGTCTGTATACGCCAGTGGCGTTAGATCATCTGCTCGGTAGTTTAGCATATAATCTTTCGTTCTCCGAAGATACATGAATATATGCTTAACAGATGTCCAGTGCATAGGTCCAGGGTTTGATTGATATCTACTAACCATGCCAACGGCAAAGCAGATATCTGGTCTAGTACACAACCTTGCATACATGAGGCTTCCAACAGCTGATGCATATGGTACTCTCCTCATGCTGTCTATCTCCTGAGGTGTTTTCGGACATTGATTCCGAGATAGTGGTACTCCATGTCTAGAAGGTAGCTAGCCCTTCTTGGAGTCATGCATGTTATACTTGACCAATATCTTCTCAATATACGAAGATTGGGATAAGGCTAACATCTTGTTCTTGCGATCTCGCAAAAGCTTGATCCCTAAGACATAGCTCGCCTCACCCAAATCCTTCATCTGAAATTGAGATGATAACCAAACCTTAGCAGACGACAACATCCCAACATCATTTCCAATGAGTAATATGTCATCCACATATAGGACTAAAAATGCAACTGCGTTTCCACTCCCTTTCTTATACACACATGGTTCATCAATGTTTTGATCAAAGCCAAAGGATTTGACTGCCTGATTAAACTTGATGTTCCATGCCCTAGATGCTTGCTTAAGTCCATAAATGGACTTTTTAAGTTTACAGACCATGTTCTCTTGGCCACCAGCAATGAATCCCTCTGGTTGCATCATATAGATGCATTCGTCAAGACTTCCATTTAGAAAAGCTGTCTTGACATCCATCTGCCATATCTCGTAGTCATAATGACATGCGATGGCTAAGAGAATTCTAATGGATTTAAGCATAGCCACTGGTGAAAAGGTTTCCTCATAATCGATACCCTCTTTCTGAGTATATCCTTTCGCCACTAGTCTTGCTTTGAAGGTTTCAACCTTCCCATCCACTCCTCTCTTTCTCTTGTAGATCCACTTGCACCCTATGGGTTTGATCCCTTCAGGTGCATCCACAAGTTCCCAGACTTGATTGGAATACAGAGAATCCAATTCAGATTTCATCGCTTGCTGCCACATGTCAGCATCTATATCCGTTACTGCTTCATCGTAACTAGTAGGATCCTCAACCAGATCCTCGGAGTCTGTCATAAAGGACACTCCTAGATATCTATCTGGTGGTCTAGAAATTCTCCCACTACGACGAGGCTCCGGAGTGTTAAAAGGAATGTTTTGATTATCTACAGTCTCAGGATCTGGCACAGATGTTGCAGGAGTTTCTAAAAGAATCTCCTCAAGTGTTTCTTTACAACCAAGCTCTTGGTGCATTATGCAATCATCCTCCAAGTATCTAGCATGAGTGCTGATAAGCACCTTTTGCTCCTTTGGATGATAAAAGATGCCTCCTCTCGTTCCCTTAGGATACCCGATGAAGTAGCACATTTCCGATCTGGGTTCTAGCTTGGTAGCTTTATCATTCAGTACATAGGCTGGACAACCCCAAATGTGGATATGTCTTAAACTGGGTTTTTGACCTGTCCACAATTCTTGAGGTGTCCTAGGTACTGATTTAGAAGGTACCAGATTCAAAGTGTATGCTGCTGCTTCTAGGGCATATCCCCAAAAAGATATGGGTAGGGTTGCATGACTCATCATGGACCTTACCATATCAAGAAGGGTACGGTTTCTTCTCTCTGCTACACCATTTTGCTGGGGTGTACCCGGTGCAGACAACTGAGACACAATCCCATGTTGTGTGAGGTACTCCTTGAACTCACCCAGGAGGTACTCACCACCTCGATCAGATCGAAGAGCTTTGATATGTTTCCCTAGTTGTAACTCAGCCTCAGCCTTGAATTGTTTGAACTTATCAAACGCTTCAGACTTGCGTCGCATTAGGTACACATATCCATACCTAGAGTAATCATCAGTGAAGGTGATGAAATACTCCTAACCTCCTCGAGCTAGTTTGTTCATAGGACCACACACATCAGTGTGAACCAATTCTAACAACTCCTTTGACCTCAGTCCCTTTCCAGAGAATGACCTTTTGGTCATCTTTCCCATGAGACAAGATTCACACTGAGGTAAAGGTTCGAGATCTAATGAGCTCAAAAGCCCATCCTCTACCAACCTCTGAATCCGTTTTAGGTTAATATGACCCAAACGTAAGTGCCAAAGATAAGTGTCATTGGTCGAAGATACCTTCCTCTTAAGGGAAGATGAGCTTTCTAGTTGTACATTATGCAGTGTGGGAGCAATAGGATATATATAAAATAAGTTGTCATGCATTCTACTGGAACATATAATATTTCCATTTCTACTGATATCAACACCAGAATGGAAAGAAACTAAATAATGAAATTCAATAAGTCTGGAAACTGAAATTAAATTCTTCCTTATGTCCGGAACATAGATAACATTATTTAAAATTAATATCCTATCATGTGGAAAATGTAAAGTAACAGCTCCCACTGCAACAGCCCAAATCTTTGCTCCATTTCCAACTCTAAGGTCAAACTCCCCTTTCTCAAGCTTTTTCATTATCTGAAACCCCTGCAATGAATTGCAGATATGATTAGTGGCTCCAGAGTCTACTATCAATGAATCAGTAGAATCAACCACATGACAGGTTTCAATGTAGTAGGAAAGAGATATACCTTTCTTATCTGAGCCTAGGAGCTTGGGACAATCTTTCTTCCAGTGACCTTTGAGGCCGCACTTGAAGCATTTTCCTTTGGGCTTTTCACCTGTACCTTTGTCCTTCTTCCCAGCATTGCCCTTTTTCTGTCCTTTTCCCTTACCCTGCTTCTTCTTGAACTTTTTCCCTTTCGGGTTCAGTTTAGAGGAAGACTGGGAAAAGTGAGCTTGGCCTTTAGGCTTCATGATGGCCTCTGCCGCCTAGAGTTCTTTCATTAAATCAGAGAGAGTCATGTCCATCTTGCTCATGTTGAAGTTGAGCTTGAACTGGTTGAAAGACTCCGGCAGAGTTTCGAGAATCATATCAGTCTGACTCCCTACATCAATCTCAGCCCCTAGGATCTCAGCTTCATTGAAACAATCCATCATTTTGAGCATGTGCTCTCTGATAGGTGTTCCCTCAGCCATCCTAGAATTCATGATTGTCCTTAAAGCAGCTTGCCTAGCTGGCCTGCTTTTGTCTGCGAACATCTCAGACAAGGACAACATGATATCAGAAGCTGTGTCCATTTGCTCATGCTGTGTTTGCAACACATTGGACATGGAAGCAAGCATGTAGCATTTGGCCATGCTATTCGCCTTTTTTCATTTCCTTTCAGCCTCTTGCTGGTTATCTGTAGAATAATCATCAATCGTAGGACAGGGTTCCGACAAAACATACTTGTACTCCTCAGCGGTGAGTACTATGTTAAGGTTTCTTTTCCAGTCTACGTAATTTGGGCCAGTCAATTTGTTCTCACGCAGAATACTCATCAACGGGCAAAAAGAATCCTTCCCCATCTCTCTGGATATATAACAGGTTATAATTAGACAGGCAGTATATATGTAACATGTATATGGTGCTTGTAATAAAAGGAAAAACATGCACAAGACTTTTTACATTATTTAACCCTAATTATAATGTATCAGTGTCTCAACCTCCTCATAGACCCTCCATTGAAGGGATGGCCGAATCTATAGTCTCGTTGAGTAAAGCCTCGCTTATTTGGATTAGCACTATCTGGATTTAGCATATCCAGCGACAGTCCAATCACTGATTGGTTTGGCCTCATATGACAAATAACAGTAACTCCTAGGGAGAGGTTATTACCGTCTTATGTCAAGTGTATTACCATCTCTTATTGTTGTCGCGACCCCGGACCGGCCCGTAGGACTAATCCGGGATCGGGACGATAATGATAAATAAGGAATGATAACATGCACATTTGTATTCAATTTCCCACAGGTGTCCGCGGTGAGGATATCACAACAATCAATGAATATTTCTTCTTGAGTGCGGAAGCATGTAGTAAATCAAATAGTCCAACTATCATTAGTCATGAAGACCATAACAATAAGTGTAATTACTGTATCAGAATGAGCAATGATATATATATAGCAAGTTTTCCCCAAGTTGTCAAAGTTAAACAAAATATCAGTTAATTACAGTCCCACAATAGAGGCCAACAAAGGCCAATACTACAAAAGAATAACCCCAAAAGAATAGTTAATAAGTTCTCCCAAAATGTTACGCCTCTTGGCAACCCGATGTCTACATGACATCGTCAGCACGCCACTCAACTAAAGGTTGCAGCTCACCTACTGCCTCCTCCGGCTCCTCCTCAAGGAAACCGGCAACGGGACCTGAGTACCAAAGCAAATGGGTCAGACACGACGGTCTGGCAAGAGAATGAAAAGATGCAACAATATATAATAGATGAAATCTCTCGAAAAGCATAGAAATCTGTTTAAACAAGAACTCTCATAAAACAGGTAAATCATTTGCTATAAAACAAGTAAACAAGATAAGGATATATGAGGTATCCAAGGAATCGGGAATAACAAGGTGGCAATCACATAAAGCTAAGTCCTCTGTCACTAAAGTGACAACAGTAACACGGGACGTCGATCTCAGTCACGCAAGGTGAGGAGAAACAACGTATACATATATACAATATAATTATACGGGAACGGGACCACGGTAACGAACCGGGTATCGGGACGGGACCACGGTAATAAACCGGGCATCGGGATCCAAACTGCAGCTGGCGGGACGGGAGAGGGATTTCCAAGTCAGTGGATCAGACTGACAAGGTATCCAAGCTTAGTGATGCCGACACATAGGATAAAACCAATCGAGACATATACAAGTAAATCAAGTTCAGTAAATAAACGGGTAAAACGGGGGTGCTCAAGGGCACGCTGTCATTTCATGTCGGGCAATACATTTCGAGACGAGTCAATGCTACTATCATGCTTTCGGGAAAACACTTCATGTAAAGTAATGCTTGGAAATGGAGAGATATGATTAAACTACACCAATTCGGGAAAGACAATGACTTAAAGATCTATTTGAGTGAATAGGGGTCCCGTATGTCGATTATAGATATGACTTGGTACTCCTTGAGTTTGAAGACATTCCGGGCTCCTTATGCACTCTTACGATTTTCAAAACTTACAATGAGCTTAGGGTTACAACTAGATGTCATGGTAGAAAATCAATGCTATAAACGGTCCATCCTAAGTATGATGTTAATTCGGAGACATCGAGCAACCTACTCAGTCATCGAAAGGAATAGAATTCGCGATAACTAACCAAAAGTCTCATATTTAGATAGAAAGAAGATATCGTGTCATTCTGTCCCGTTCAAGATTGAAATGAAGTGAACATCGATGTCACCGAACCAACCGTGAGGAGCATCGGCTCAAGACATCCTCACACATGGTCAAATGAGTCCAAGAAAAATAAAAATCCCAAAATCCACTGGACTCAAAATTTTTGGCCCAGTGCATTTGAAACAGTTCAGGCAGACCGCATCGCTCGAGCGAACCTGACAGTTCGCTCGAGCGAACTCATCGTTCGAGCGAATATTTAAATGTGGTCGAGAGAACTAGCTACTGGAATTCCCGAATTCGTTTTTGGATTGGTCGCTCGAGCGAACGGTCACGGTCGCTCGAGCGAACGGTCCAGAAATGCATTCCGGACCAGTTCAGCTGCCCTCTTTCCTTCCTTTTTACAACATTTCTCTAGCCCTTCTTACACATCAAATGAGAAAACCATTTCTACATTCAAGCTACTACAAAATCTCCATTAAATCAACATTCTTCTCCTTCACCAACCATACATTCCACAAGAAAAAGAGAGAAGGAAACAACTTCACAATGTATATACATTTGCAACAAAACAAGAAGATATTCAATGTCATAACTACTACTTCTCCAAGATTATCAATGTGCCATTAATACTTATCATGAGCATTCATTTCAAAATAAAGCAATAAATGCACATTAATGGAAAATGTCCAAAAATCAATAAAAGCTTAGGAACATCATTCATTCACTTGCCTTAAGTCTTCTAACAATGGAATCAAGCTCTAACAATCTCCAAAGACAATGAATCCAAGCTACAAGGCAAAAACCCCAAATAAAACCCTAAAATGGTCAAACAATGGAATCATAAAGAAATCTTCCAATAATAAGGGTGAAGCTTCTCTAAGGTCCAAGGAATACAATTCTAGAAGATAGAGGGAAATACTTACTTGCAAGGTTCTCTAATGGCAATGACAAGCTCTAAGGAAATCTTGTAAGGGTTGGTGTGTTCCACAAAAGCTATGGAAAGGAAGCTCTCAAGGAGATGAAGAAGGTGATGGCCTCCAATCTCCTCTTGGTGCAAGTTTGGGGTTGTATTGAGTGATGGGAAGCAAGAAGAAGAAGAGTTCCTCCCAAAACCCTAGCTTTCCCTCTTGAGCTGGAAAAGAAGAATGGAGAAGAAGGGAAATGGCTTCCCTTGTTAACAAAGAATTGGGTTGGGTAGGTCCCACAACTTAAGGAGCTAAATAGGTTGAAATCATCTCCCTCGAGTCCTCGGATGAATTCGACGAAGAAGGAAGAAATGATCGTCGAAATATCTAGTTTCCAAAAAGTCTATGTTTTGCGGGTTTCGGGAATATCAAGTTTTGGGTACAGATTTTGTGTGCAATGACTATTTTGCCCTCAAGGCCAAGAATTCGGGTTTCGGGATCTCAAACGAACACGGGATCAACATCAAAGTTGTCGGGATCATTAAAACGAGTAAAACGGGATTAAAATCATACGTGTAAAAATCTCCGATAAATCATCAATCATATGCAATGACATGAAAAGGAACCCCCAAAGGGCCCTACTAGCACAAAGCCAATCAAAATCCCCAAAACTATATCAGAAGCTATTCCAAACCCATCTTAACCAAAAATCACTAATCAAGCTTAGCACTAACACGCAACTTAATTAGTACTAATCGGGTTCACTCGGGTCGGGGTCTTACAATTTAATAAGTTATAAGTTCATGTATTAATTTAAACTTACGTTTCAGCTATACAAGCAATACAGGATTCAGAATCTCGTTTCATCAGTTCTTGAAATTCAGGAAAGATTACGTGCCCGACCCCGTCAATCATCACGGGCACTGTAGCCCGTTTGCTCGTTTTGGGCGTCCGGAGACTCGGTTTCTAAGTTTCAGGTTATGGTTCTAAGTTAAACCCACGTTTCAACTGTACGAGCAATCCGAGCGTCGGAATCTCGCTACGTCAGTTCTTGCAATTCGGGAATCACAACGGGCCCGAGCTCTTCAAGTTTCTTGGCACCGGAGCCCGTTTGTTCATTTTGGACGTACGGAGGCTCGTTTTCTAACTTTTAAGTTATAGTTTTAAGTTAAACATACGTTTCAACCTTACGAGCAATCCTGGTGTCGGAATCCCGTTCCGTCAGTTCCTGCAAGTCAGGAATGACAACGGGCCCTTGCTCGTCGAGTTTCACTGGCAAAAAAGTCCATTTGCTCGTTTTGGAAGACCGAAGGCTCATTTTTTAAGTTTTTAGTTATTTTTTAAAGTTAAACCTATGTTTCAACTTTACGAGCATTCTGGGAGTCGGAATCTCATTCCTTCAGTTCCTGCAAGTCAAGAATCACAACTGGTCATGCTCGTCTAATTTCAATGGCACCGGAGCCCGTTTGCATGTTTTGGGCGCCCGGAGGCTCATTTTCTAAGATTTAAGTTAAAGATACGTTTCAACTCTACGAGCAATCTAGAAGTCGGAATCTCGTTACGTTAGTTCTTGCAAGTCGTGAATGACTACGGGCCTGTGCCCGTAAACTTTCAAGGGCACCGGAGCCCGATTGCTCATTTTGGGCGCCCGAAGGCTCATTTTCTAAGTTATAAGTTAATGTTTTAAGTTAAACCTACGTTTCAACTGTACAAGCAATCCAGGATTCGAAAACTCGTTTTGTCAGTTCCAAAAATTCAGGAATGATTACGGGCCCGGGCCCATCAAGTTTCGCGGGCACCGTAGCCCGTTTCCTCGTTTTGAGCGCCTAGAGGCTCGTTTTCTAAGTTTTAAGTTATGGTTTTAAGTTAAACCTACGTTTCAACTGCACGAGCAATCCAGGCGTCGAAATCTCGTTCCATCAGTTATTGCAAGTCAGGAATGGCAATGGGCCTGAGCTCGTAAAGTCCCGTTTGCTCATTTTGGGCTCATGGAGGCTCGTTTTATAAGTTTTAAGTTATAGTTTTAAGTTAAACCAATGTTTCAACCTTACGAGCAATCCGTTAGTGGGAATCTCATTCCGTCAGTTCCTGCAAGTCAGGAATGACAACGGGCCCGTGGTCGCCAAGTTTCATGGGCACCGGAGCCCGTTTGCTCATTTTTAGCTCCCGAATGCTCATTGTCTAAGTTTTAAATTACAATTTTAAGTTAAACCTACGTTTCAACTGCACGAGCAATCCGAAAGTCAAAATCTCGATCCGTCAGTTCTTGCAAGTCAGGAATGACTACGGACCAGTGCCCGTCAAGTTTCACGGGCATCGAGCCCGATTGCTCATTTGGGGCGCGCAGAGGCTCGTTTTCTAAGTTCTGAGTTAATGTTTTAAGTTAAACTTACGTTTCAACTGTACGAGCGATTTGGGATTCCGAATCTCGTTCCTTCAGTTCCTGCATGTCAAGAAAGACTACGGGCCCGTGCTCGTCAAGTTTCACGGGCACAAAAGCCCGTTTGCTCGTTCTGGAAGCCCGAAGGCTCGTTTTTTTAGTTTTTAGTTATTGTTTTAAGTTAAACCTACGTTTCAACTTTACGAGCAATCTGGGAGTCGGAATTTCCTTCCTTCAGTTCCTACAAGTCTAGAATAACAACGGGCCCGTGCTTGTGTAATTTCACGGGCACCGGAGCTCGTTTCCTTGTTTTGGGCGCCCGGGGGCTCGTTTACTAAGTTTTAAGTTAAATATACATTTCAACCTTACGAGCAATCTGTTAGGAATTTTTTGTATTGCAATTTGATGGATGCATTATCATTCTAGCATCATTTGAATTTACTCACATGCATTGATTTAGAAAAACTTGAAATCTTGATTTACACATGCATTGTTTCTAAAATGTTGATTTATGCATGTTTTGTTTTTTAACTTGGATGCATTTTACTTGAAAAGAAGTTTTAGAAATCAAGCAAGCCTATGAGTTTTAAATCGTTCAAATCTTTTTAGGCTTTTTTGAAAGTCCTGGGGATCCGAACCCTAGAGGGGGGGTGAATAGGGTGAGCTTCAATTATGACCAATTTTAATCAATTTTAACTTCTTTAAAACAAACTAGTCACATGTGATGATTAATCATACAAGATGCGGAAGCTAACAAAAGAATCACCACAAAGCAATCACCATCACACAAGTGTTTATAGTGGTTCGGCCTCAATGCCTACATCCACTACCGGCTTGTGATCCAACACCCCACCGGATTTCCACTATTTATGCTTTTCAATAGGCTAAGCAATAACCTTTACAATATGCTTTCCAAGGCTAAGCAATAACCTTTACATTGATGTTTTTCAAGGCTTAACATCAACCTATACATTATGCTTTTATAGGCTAAGCAATAACCTCTTCAACCACAAGGTTGGTTATCTCACTAAGATAGTGTCTATAAACACTTGATGGAGATTCAATTAAGCTCATTACAATGCCTCTTAATTAGGCGGATATGGAAGTGAAAATCTAATACACACTCACACTATGAATGCAAAGATGAAAGTACATGAAGTGTGTGTGTGTGGTCCTCAATCATTTTGAAAATGAAAGCTCATAAATGTATGCCTAAGGCTTTTGAAAGTTTTAGCTCAAAAACATTTATGATTGAGGAAATGCTAATCACATGTTAAAAGTAACAACTTGTTAATGAGATCAAAGATTTACAAGTTGTATGAAATTAATTAGCTCTAAACATGTGAAGCATAGGGATGTCAATCAAATCAACATGTAGCTCAAAACATAAAAATAGATTTGATTGAAAAGAGGGGACAAATCATATGTAATTATAAATACAACTTGAAAGTGATATACCTATCAAAGTAAGGCAAGTTGTGAAACTTTAAAACAATAATACACATATGATTTGTAAAGATGTTGAATCCAAAACATAAGATACATTTGAAAGAGATTTTCTTATGATAGAAAAACAACAACCAAAGATTCAACCAAGTATATGAATCATGTTACATATTTCATTAACATGATCTACTTAGATTTACCAAAGATAAAGTACTACTTGAATTGAATCAAATGGTGATGCATCCAAAACAATAGATCTATTCAAAGTATAAAACATGCTAAGGATACAACACATCATAGTTTATCATGTTACTAAAGATTTACCTAAGATAAAACAAAACATGAAAACATATGATTTGTAAAGAAGTTGAGTCCAAAACATAAGATAGTTTTGAAAGTGATTTTCTTATGATGGAAAACAACAACCAAAGATTCAACCAAGTATAGGAATCATGTTACATATAATTTCAAAGGTTCTTTCATTAACATGATCTACTTAGATTTACCAAAGATTAAGTACTACTTTGATTGAATCATATGGTGTTGTATCCAAAACAATAAATCAACTCAAAACAAAAAACATGTTAAGGACACAACACAAACATAGTTTAACTTGCTAGAAATGATTTACCAAAAATAAAACAAAGCATGAAAACATATGATTAAGGAAAGTAAAGCCTACTTGGAGATTTAACTTCATTAATCCAAACTTTAGCTTTCCTAATGCTCCCCTTCATCCCTTAGTTCATTTCCCTTGAATATGCCTCAAAACCTCTCAAGGAGGGGCTTAAAATTCCTAACTTTTGGCAAAGGAAAGAACTCATATTTATAACAAAAAGTGCCCAACGGCTAGTCCTCGGTCGACCTGCACACAGGTCTCGGTCGACCGGGATCACACAACGGTCAGATTTCTGACCGTTGGTGCGCTAGGCCATTTCTGCCTTGCAGTGTTCCCGGTCGACCAGGACCCCTGTGCCGGTCGACCGGCGACACTGTCGGGACACCAAAAATCCACTTTTGCAATTTCAAAGTATTTCTTTGTGGAACTATTTGGGCCACTAAATCAAGCTTAAAAACATGTTTTAAATCATTCTAAGGGGTTTAAAAACATGTAACAACACAAAGCCTAAAATGATTCAAAACTTTAAAAACAAAGGCTAGCTTGATTTCTAAAACTCTTTTTAAAATCAAATGCATCCAAGTTTTAAAAGCAAATCATGCATAAATCAAAACTTTTACAACTCTTAAAAACAATGCATGTGTGTAAATCAAATGATGCTTGAATGATAATGCATCCATCAAATTGCAATCTACAAAATTCCTAACAAGCTTTTTATGTTTCATGTTTTTAAACATGTTAGTTTGATTTAAATCATGATTCCAAGCTTGATTTAGTGGCCCAAGAGTTCCCACATGAATACACTTTGAAATATGCAAAATATGCAATTTTTGGGAATTTTGGTCCCAGGCCCGGGTCGACCCTCAGAGGGCTCGGTCGACCGGCCCAGGGGCCCGGTCGACCGAGCCCACTGCGGGTCGACCGGGAAAGAGCAGTTGTGCCCTCTTTCAAACGGTCAGTTTTATGACCGTTGAAGGCCAAGTCGACCGGGGAAGAGCCGTTGGGCACTTTTTGGCTATAAATACTAATTCATTCCTTTCCCAAAAGTTAGCAATTTTAAGGCCCTCCTTGAGAGGTTTTGAGGCAAATCAAAGGGGAATGA
Source organism: Cinnamomum chago (assembly GCA_038049695.1). Taxonomy (NCBI): domain Eukaryota; kingdom Viridiplantae; phylum Streptophyta; class Magnoliopsida; order Laurales; family Lauraceae; genus Cinnamomum; species Cinnamomum chago. Next base: position 87,206,062 of record CP142453.1, on the reverse strand, counting down.
GCTAAGGGATGAAAGGGGTCATTAGGAAAGCTAAAACTTGGATTAATGAAGTTAAATCTCTAAGTAAGTTTTACTTTTCTTAATCATATGTTTTCATGCTTTGCTTTAATTTTTGGTAAATTTTTTCTAGCATGATAAACTATGATTTGTTGTGTCCTTAACATGTTTATGTTTTGAATTGATCTATTGTTTTGGATGCATCACCTTGATTCAATCCAAGTAGTACTTAAATTGGTATATCTAAGTAGATTATGTTAATGAAAGAATCTTTGAAATTATATGTAACATGATTCCTATACTTGGTTGAATCTATGGTTGTTGTTTTTCATCATAAGAAAATCACTTTCAAATATAACTTATGTTTTGGATTCAACATCTTTACAAATCATATGTAACTTTGTTTTAAAGTTTCACAACTTGTTTTGCTTTGATAGGTATATCATTTACAAGTTGATTTTATAATTACATATGATTTGTCCCCTAATTTCAATCAAATCTATTTTTATGTTTTATGCTTATAGCATACACATATTGAGCTACATTGTTAATTTGATTGACATCCCTATGCTTCACATGTTTTGTTCTTTGAATTTCACAACTTGTTTAGAATACATATGTATATCTTTTACAAGTTATTTTGAACATGTGATTAGCATTCTTTCCTCAATCATAAATGTTTTTATGAGCTAAAACTTTCAAAAGCCTTAGGCATACATTTATGAGCTTTCATTTTAAAAATGATTGAGGACATCATACATACACATTGAGCATTCATCTTTGCGTTCATAGTGTGTGTGTATGAATTAGTTTTTCACTTCCATATGCGCCTAATTAAGAGGCATTGTAATGAGCTATAAATTGTATCTCCATCAAGTGTATTTTAGACACTACTTAGAGAGATAATCAACCTTTTGGTTGAAGAGGTTATTGCTTAGCCTATGAAAAGCATAATATATAGGTTGATGTTAAGCCTTGAAAAACATCATTGTAAAGGTTATTGCTTAGCATATTGAAAAGCGTAAATAGTGGAAATCCGGTGGGGTGTTGGTTCACAAGCCGGTAGTGGATGTAGGCATTGAGGCCGAACCACTATAAATCCTTGTGTGATGGTGCAAACTTTCTGGTGATTGTTTTTGTAAGCTTTCGTATTTATTTACTTAATCACTAGTTGTGACTAGTTTAATTTAAAGAAGTTAAAATTGGTTAAAATTGGTCATAATTGAAGCTCACCCTATTCACCCCCCCTCTAGGGTTAGGATCCCAGGACTTTCACAATCCGGGAGTCGCGATGTCGTTCCATTAGTTTCTGCAAGTTAGGAAAGACAACGGGCTCATGCTCATTAGGTTTCATGGGCACCGTAGCCCATTTGCTCTTTTTGGGCACCCGGAGGCTCATTTTCTAAGTTATAAGTTAAAGCTACGTTTCAACTGTGCAAGCAATCCAAGATTCGGAAACTCATTTCGTCAGTTCCTGAAATTCAAGAATGATTACGGGCCCGGGCACGTCAAGTTTCACGGGCACCGTAGCCCGTTCGCTCGTTTTGGGCGCCCGGAGGCTTGTTTTCTAAGTTTTAAGTTATGATTTTAAGTTAAACGTACGTTTTAACTGTACGAGCAATCCGGAGGTCGGAATCTCGCTTCGTCAGTTCCTACAAGTTGGGAATGACAACGGGCCCGAGCTTGTCAAGTTTCCCTGGCACCGAAGCCCATTTGCTCATTTTGGGCGCATGGATGCATGTTTTCTAAGTTTTAAGTGATAGTTTTAAGTTAAACCTACGTTTCAACCTTATGAGCAATCTGGGAGTCGGAATGTCGTTCCATCAGTTCTAGTAAGTCAGGAATGACAACGGACCTATGCTCGTCAAGTTTCATGGGCACCGAAGCCCGTTTGCTCGTTTTGGGCGCCTGAAGGCTAATTTTCTAAGTTTTAAGTTATAGTTTTAAGTTAAACCTACGTTTCAACTGTACGAGCAATCCGAAAGTCAGAATCTCGCTTCGTCAGTCCCTGCAAGTTGGGAATGATAACGGGCCCGAGCTCGTCAAGTTTCCCTGGCACCGGAGCCCATTTGCTCATTTTGGGCGCATGGATGCTCATTTTCTAAGTTTTAAGTGATAGTTTTAAGTTAAACCTACGTTTCAACCTTATGAGCAATCCGGGAGTCGGAATGTCGTTCCATCAGTTTTAGCAAGTCAGGAATGACAACGGGCCCGTGCTCATCAAGTTTCATGGGCACCGAAGCCCGTTTGCTCATTTTGGGCGCCTGAAGGCTAATTTTCTAAGTTTTAAGTTATAGTTTTGAGTTAAACCTACGTTTCAACTGTGCGAGCAATCCGAAAGTCAAAATCTCGATCCGTCAGTTCCCGCAAGTCAGGAATGACTACGGACACGTGCCCGTCAAGTTTCACGGGCACCGGAGCCCGATCGCTCATTTTGGGCACCCGGATGCTCATTTTCTAAGTTTTAATTTAATGTTTTAAGTTAAACCTACGTTTTAATTGTACGAGCAATCCGGATTTCGAAATGTTGTTCCGTCAGTTCCTGTAATTTAAGAATGACTACGGGCCCATGCCCGTCACGTTTCACGGGCACCGGAGCCCGTTTGCTTGTTTTGGGCGCCCGAGGCTCGTTTTCTAAGTTTTATGTTAAAGCTATTTTCAACTGTACGAGTAATCTGGAAGTCGGAATCTCGTTCTGTTAGTTCTTGCAAGTCATATATGACTACGGGCCTGTGCCCGTCAACTTTCAAGGGCACCGGAGTCTGATTGCTCGTTTTGGGCGCCTGGATGCTCATTTTCTAAGTTATAATTTAATGTTTTACGTTAAACATACGTTTCAACCGTCCAAGCAATCTAGGTTTCAGAAACTCGTTTCGTCAGTTCCTGAAATTCTGGAAAGATTCCCGGGCCCGTCAAGTTTCACGGGCACCGTAGCCCATTTGCACGTTTTGGGCGGCCATTTGCTCGCAGCTCATTTGCTCGTTTTCTAAGTTTTAAGTTATGGTTTTAAATTAAACCTATGTTTCAACTGTATGAGCTATCCGGGCGTCGGAATCTCTCTCCGTTAGTTCCTTCAAGTCGGGAATGACAACAGGCCTGAGTTCGTCAAGTTCACCTTGCACCGGAGCCCGTTTGCTCATTTTGGGCACACGGAGGCTCGTTTTCTAAGTTTTAAGTTATAATTTTAAGTTAAACCTACGCTTCAACCTTACGAGCAATCCGGGAGTTGGAATCTCATTCCGTCAGTTCCTGCAAGTCAGGAATGACAACGGGTCCGTGCTCGTCAAGTTTCACGCCCGTTTACTGTTAGAGTTTTTGTTTTGTTGCAATTTGATAGGATGCATTCATTTTCATAAGTTTGACCTCTCATTCATTCATGGTCTTATTCTTAGGATCTTCATGCATATTTCTCTTTCATAATCGTTGTTTTCATCATGTGATATGCATGGTTTTCAATTCAGTTTTGTCTTTTAAGATCATGGAGTCCTTTAAGTTCAAAATCATTCAAGCTTTCCAAAAGTCTCTCTCTTTAAAATCATTATTTTGATTTGGAGTTTTCATGGCTTTAGAAATTCAGTTTTCATCTTCTTTCTGTCATGAATTCATGCTTGTGTTTTGTGGCTCAAAGTCCCCTGGAATGTTGCCCTAAATATTACAAGTTTCTTCAAAAATTCAGATTTCTGGGCATCATCAGGTCGACCTGCCTGTGTGGCCGGTCGACCGGGCACACTGCAGGTCGACAGGGTTTCTGAAGCACCAACGGTCACTTTTCTAGCCGTTGTGTGTACCCGGTCGACCGAGCACTAGCCGTTGGGAACTTTTTCTCTAAAAAAAGTGGCTTTTTTGTTTGGAAAAAGTTGTTGAAACTCAAGAGACTTTTGAGTCCAAGGACTAGCAACTTTTAAAGAGCATCTTTGAAGGGATTATGAAGCCATTCCCTTGATTCAACCTTTGATCTTCAAATGGGTGTGCTTTCTTTAATCCTAAGTCTTTTAAAATCATGTTTTGTTTCACTCTTTTGATTTCTTTCAATGCATGATTAACAAGATGCTTTTCTATTACAATGTTGTCCTTCATAACATGCTTAGTACTTTAGAAATCTCATAAGCTTTATGAATACAACATATTGTCTTTGTTACACAAGAAATTGGTTTCTTGTTTCAAAATCAACTTGTTAGACTTTAGTATATCTTCTTTGAAAACAAGTTAGTTCTCTTTGTTAAATTCATGTGTTAGACAAACAACTCTTTCTCAAACATATGATTATCATCTTTGCATCATTCAAGGTTTTATCTTTTCAAAAAGAGAAAGAGTAATTTCTAGTAAATGCATCATTCATAGACTTTGTCATCCATAAGCATGTTTCTAGAGGTTAAGTTTTCACTTTCTATTTAGCCTATTTAGAGGCACTCTTTTGCACTTAAATAGATCTCTTAATCCATGCACTCAGAGGCATATTTCTTAAGAGAAATCTTCTAGTTGTTAAGGTTTATGCTTAGCCTTGAAAAGCATAGTTTATGTTGTAAAGGTTTATGCTTAGCCTTGAAAAGCATAGTGATGAATTGTAAGGTTTGAGGTGATCCTAAACCTTATTTGGAGTTAGTGAAATCCGGTAGGTGTACCGGGAGTGGATGTAGTCAATTTGGCCGAACCACTATATGTGCTTGTATTATGGTGATTGTCTTTATGCTTTCTTTTTATGGATGATGTTATCTTGGTTGATTTACAATTCTTCTTCAAAGCATAAAAGACTTAAAAGCAAAGAGAATTAAAAGTGGTCTAGTTATTTGAGCTCACTCTATTCACCCCCCCCCCCTCCAGGATTCGATCTTGGACTTTCAATTGGTATCAGAGCCAAGGTGCTCTTGTTTAGGTCTAACAACCTAGAGTTAGAATCCTTAGAGTGAGTTTTTGCTTTTGTGGTCACCATGCAATCCCAATTAGGAGAAGGTCATGCCACTAATAGACCACCCTTGTTTAATGGCTCTCATTACCGGTATTGGAAGATTAGGATGCAAGTCTTTCTAGAATCTCAAAGTCTAGATGTTTGGAATATGATTGAAGAAGGGTATCATGAACCCATTATCACTGAACAAGATTCGGAAGGACATGTCATATCTATCAAGCATAAGCCTAAGAAAGACTGGACTCAAGGAGAGAAAGATAGGGCAAATCTAAATGCTAAAGCTAAAAATGCCTTGTTTTGTGCTTTGTCCCAAGAAGAGTTCAATAGGGTAGTAAATTGTATTACTGCTAAGGAAGTGTGGGATACCTTAGAGACCACTCATGAAGGGACTAATCAAGTCAAAGTAGCTAAAATCCAAATGTTTCCACTAAGTATGAAGATCTCAAAATGCAAGAGGAAGAAACCTTTGACGAGTTCTATACTAAATTCGTGGAGATTGTTAATTCCCTCATAGGTCTAGGAGAGAAGATGGATGAGTCCAAAGCTGTTAGAAAAATATTAAGATCTCTCCCCAAAAGGTTCAAACCCAAGATAGTAGGTATAACTGAAAGTAAAGATGTTGACAAGATCAAAATAGAAGAACTTAGAGGAAATCTTCTCACTTATGAATTAGATTTTGAAGTCCCTAGCAAGAAGAAAGTTGTAGCTCTTAGCTCCCAACATAAAGAAAATGACAATGAGAGTGAGAGTGATGATGAAAACACTATTTTGCTTGCTAAGAAGTTTAAGAATTTCCTTAAAAACAAAAAGAACTATAAAAATTCTGAAGATTCTAGAAATGAAAATTTTCAAAGGAACTCAAGGGGGTCTTTTACCAAGAAGGATGTGCAATGTTACAACTGTAAAGGATTTGGTCACATCGCTCAAAATTGTCCCTCCCCTAAAGAATCTGAAGAGAAAGATAAGAAAGGAAAGAAAGTCTTGAACATAACTTGGGATGATGATGAAGATGAAAGTAGTGACAATAATGAACCTCAAAATGATGAAGATAATGATAACTCCACTTCTTGGCTTCTCTTTACTCCCATTGAAGAAAACAATGATCATAATGTTTTAATAGAAGAAGTAAATGATGAGAATAGTGAAACGGATATTCATCAAGCCTATGAGGAACTATATGAACTATGTGAAGTCATAACCAAGAAAAATAAAAGTTTAAAAATTGAATCTAAAAGGCTTGTGAATGATCTAAATGTTGTAAAAGATCAATTAATCTTGAAAGACAATGAGATAAGAAGTGTTCAATCTAAGTTGACTACCTCTAATGACAATCTAGCTAAAGCTGAAAAAGAAATTCATAATTTACAATGTCTGCTGGAATCTAGTCAACAAGAATCAGAATCTCTACAATTGAAACTTCAAAAGGGAAAACATGTTGTTGAAAAATTTACCTTGGGAAATGACAAATTCTATCAAATGTTAGGTATGAACAAAATTTTTGGTAACAAGAATGGTATAGGTTTTGAATGCTCCTCTAGTAGCAAGAAGAATAACTTTCAACATATATCTAGGACTCATTTCAAACCTATAGATAAAATCTTCTTTTCCTCTAGATGGACTTGTCACTTTTGCAATCAAATAGGTCATCTAGTTCCAAATTGTCCTTTTAAGTTTAGGATGTCTCAAAATCATCTTTCTAGTGCTCCCTTTAAATTTGTTCCCAAGACTACTACCTCTACCTTCATTAAGGCTACTTGGATTGAAAAAGAGAAAAGTGTCAAGAACTTTCTAGTTCAAACAGCTCTTAAAGTTAAGGAAAACTCTAGATGGTTTTTGGATAGTGGTTGCTCCAAACATATGACTGGAGACCGTTCTAGATTTATCACGCTTGAGAACTATGATGGAGGAAATGTGTCATTTGGAGATAATCGGAAAGCTCAGATTATTGGAAAAGGATGTGTTGGAGGAGATCAAATGCCTACGTTAAAAGATGTTTTCCTTGTGGATGGCTTAAAGCATAATCTCTTGAGCATAAGACAGTTATCTGATAAAGGAAACAAAGTTGTTTTTTATAGAAAATCTTACAAAGTTCTGGATGAGAAATCCCATAAAGTTCTACTCACTGGATTACGTACTAAAGATAACACCTACACCATAGAAGAATGTTGTGAGAATGAATCCATGTGTTTAATGTCAAAAGTTCAAGAAAATCTGTTGTGGCATCAAAGAATGGGACATATAAATTACAAACTGATGAAGATCTTATCCAAGAAAGAAATTGTTAGAGGAATACCCAAATTAGATGATTACAAATCTGAATTGTGCAAGGCTTGTCAAATGGGTAAACAAATCAAGAAAATTTTTAAAGGTATAAAAGATATATCCTCTGCTCGTCCTCTTGAACTCATTCATATGGACCTCATTAGACCCGCACCTGTTCAGAGTATTGGTGGGAGAAAGTATATCTTAGTTATGGTTGATGATTATTCGAGATTTGGATGGGTAGCCTTTCTTCATGCAAAATCAGATGCAGTAGATAATATCATAAGGATCTGCAAGAAAATTCAAGTTGAAAAGGACTGCAAAATTAAGAAGATAAGAAGTGATCATGGAGGCGAATTTGAAAATGAAAGATTTGCATACTTCTGTGAAAGCCATGGGATTAGTCATCAATTCTCTGCTCCAAAAACTCCCCAGCAAAATGGAGTAGCTGAAAGAAGAAATAGAGTTATTCAAGAAATGGCCAGAACTCTTCTTAATGAGAAAAATCTCCCTCGCAACTTATGGGTTGAAGCTATAAACACTGCTTGCTATCTTATTAATCTTGTTTATTTGACAAAGAACACCAACAAAACCCCTTATGAGCTGTATTTTGAAAGAAAACCAAATATGGGTTATCTTAGAGTGTTTGGTAGTAAGTGCTATATTTTAAGAGATAGAGAACAACTTGAAAAGTTTGATTCCAAATCTGATGAAGGGATCTTCTTAGGGTATTCTGATAAAAGCAAGGCTTATAGAGTGTTCAACATCAGATCGATGGCTGTTATCGAATCAGCTCATGTTGTCTTTGACGAGACTAATCAAATTAAGAAAGTTCTTCATGATGAAGAAGAAACCTTAGTTGAGCAGTCTATTTCATCTGAAATTGAAGAAGAAATCCCCTCAGTCCCTACTATGCCCACAAAGTTATTAAGAAATCACAACTTGGATAATGTCATTGGAGACATCACAAAAGGAGTCATGACAAGAAGACAGGTTCATAATCTATGTGCTCAGTATTCCTTTGTTTCACAAATTGAGCCTAAGAACTTCGCTGAAGCAGAAACCAAGTCTGAATGGATTGATGCCATGCAAGAAGAGCTAAATCAGTTTAAAAAGAATGATGTGTGGGATCTTGTACCTCTTCCTGAAGGCAAAAGCTAAATTGGCACCAAATGGATTTTAAAGAACAAGTTGGATGAATCAGGAAATGTTATAAGGAACAAAGCTAGACTTGTAGCCAAAGGGTATGCTCAAGTTGAAGGAATTGATTTTGAGGAAACCTTTGCCCCTGTAGCTCGGTTGAAGTCTATTCGAATTTTATTGGCCTATGCCAGCAGCATGAAGATTAAACTGTTTCAAATGGATGTGAAGAGTGCCTTTTTAAATGGTGAAATTGAGGAAGATGTGTATGTTACTCAACCTCAAGGCTTCGAGGATCCTCACCACCCAGAATATGTTTTTAAGTTGAAAAAGGCTCTCTATGGATTGAAACAAGCTCCAAGAGCCTGGTATGAAAAGCTTACAAGTCACTTACTTGAAAATGGATATGAATGTGGGAATGTGGACAAGACTCTCTTCATTAAAAAGGTTGATAAAGATATACTCATTGCTCAGATATATGTTGACGACATTGTTTTTGGATCCACATCTAATCAACTTGCTCAAGGTTTTTCTCAGTTAATGAGCTCCACTTTTGAAATGAGTTTGGTAGGACCCCTTCAGTTCTTTCTAGGATTACAAGTTAGTTAGACTGATCATGGTATATTTCTTAGTCAATCCAAGTTTGCTCTAGAAATAGTGAAAAAGTTTGGCTTAGGAGAATCTGAGACTAGTTGCAATCCCATGGGCTCCATTACTAAAATCTCTAGTGACCTTCAGGGTAAGAAAGTTGACCAAAAACTTTATAGGAGCATGATAGGAAGCCTTCTCTATCTCACTGCTAGAAAACCTGATATCTCTTTTAGTGTTGGAATATGTGCTAGGTATCAATCTGATCCTCGAGAGTCTCATATTAAAGCTGTTAAACGTATCATAAAATATATTAATAGGACTTCTCATTATGGTATCTGGTATCCTCATGACTCAACTCTGCAATTAATTGGATATAGTGATGCAGATTAGGCAGGATTAATAGATGATAGGAAAAGCACTAGTGGCTGTTGCTATTTCTTAGGAAACTGCTTAGTAGCCTGGCATAGCAAAAAGCAAAATTCTGTATCCTTCTCTACTGCAGAAGTTGTGTAAGACCCCGACCCGAGTGAGCCCGATTAGTACTAATTAATAGGCTATGTTTGGGACAATGTTCAACTGTTTCAATGGTTGGATCTATTCTCTGGAAACCCCTCTATGTCAGGGAGATTTATTAAGAATTGTATGAGGCCATTTGAGGAAGAAACCATATCACAAAGATTTCATTCGAAGTTTTGAAACTTCAAGGTGCATAAGGAGCCCGGAATGTCTTCAAACTCGAAGAGTACCAAGTCTTTATTATAATTGACATACAGGACCCCTATTCACTTAAATAGATCTTGAAACCAGTATTTTACCCGAGATTGTTATAGTTCATTGTTTCACTTCATTCCAAGATTATACTATATGATATGTTTCCCGAAAGCATGATAGTTACACTAGTAACAGTTAATTGTCCCGAAATGTATTGCCCGACATGAAATGATAGTGTGCCCTTGAGCACCCCCGTCTTGCTCGTTATTTATTGTACTTGATTTACTCGCATATGTCTCGATTTGTTATTTGACCCATGAGTCGACATCACTAAGCTTGGATACCTTGTCGGTTTGATCCACCGACTTGGAGATCCCTCTCCCGTCCCGCCAGCTGCAGTTTGGATCGCAATACCCGGTCTATAACCGTGGTCCCGTCCCGATACCCGGTTCGCTACCGTGGTCCCGTTCCCGTATATTTATATTGTATATATGATTTGCGTTGAATCTCCTCACCTTGAGTGACTGAGATCAACGTCCCGTGATACTGTTGTCACCTTAGTGACAGAGGACTTAGCTTTATGTGATTGCCATCTTGTTAGTTCCCAATTTCCTTGGTTACCTTATATGTTTTATCTTATTTACCCGTTTTCTAACGAATGATTTATCTACTTTATGAGAGTTCTTGTTTAAACAGATTTCTATGCTTTTCAAGGTATTTCCTTTATTATTATATGTTGTTGTATCTTCTCATTCTCTTGCCAGACCGTCGTGTCTGACCCATTTGCTTTGGTACTCAGGTCCCGTTGCCGGTTTCCTTGAGGAGGAGCCGGAGGAGGCGGTAGGTGAGCCGCAACCTCTAGTCGAGTGGCGCGCTGACGATGTCATGTAGACATCGGGTTGCTAAGAGAGGCGTAACATTTTGAAGGGAACTATTCAACCATTCATTGGGTTATTGTTTTGGTTATATTGGCCTTTGTTGGCCTCTAATTTTGGGAAATGTAATTAAATGAGATTTGTATAAACTCTAACTTACCTTGGGTAACATGCTTTAGATCATTGCTCATTTTGATACAGTTTTTAATACTTGATGCTAATGCTTTCATGACTAGAGATAGTCTGACTATTTGATTTGCTACATGCTTTCGCACTTAAAAGAAATAGTCGTTGATGGTTGTGATATTCTCACCGCGGACACTTGTGGGAAATTAAATAAATAAGCTGTATATTGTTGATGTAGATTCTTCAATCATTATTCATTAGTCCCGATCCCGGACTCCCGATCCGGGGTCGCGACAGACTGGTATCAGAGCGAGACGTGTTTCAAGCATTTAAAAGAAAGTAGAAATCCTAAGGACGTGGCGAGGATCCGTTAGGTCTTTCGTTAGCTAGTATCGTGTGAGCAATGTGTGACCCTTTATATTATTATGTGCTAACGATTTGTTTTGCAGTATCATGCCTCCCCGTAAGAGAACAGTGAATGGCATTCCTTCTGGCAGTAACAGTGATCACACCGGGCCAGTAGAAGAGGATATAGTTGAGAACAACCCACCTAATCAGTTCCAGGAAATGATGCAAGCGATGCTTGACCAGCAGCGTCAAGCCAATGAGAACCAAGCTAGGTTGCAAGAACAGATGCTCAAGAGGGAAGAGGATCACGCTAGGGAGATGGCAGAGATGCAAAGGCAACTACTTGAGGTCCTACAGAGAAGACCAGAACCGGTTCAACCTCAGCCAGCAATCGTCATAAACCAAAGGCAACATGACCCCAATGCCTTGTTTGAGCGATTTCGAAAGAGAGCTCCGAAGGAATTTCTTAGGGAAGAAGACCCGTTGGCTGCAGATGACTGGTTAGAACATACAGAGAACATCTTCGAGATTTTCCAGTGTACAGGAGGAGATAGGGTAAAGCTAGCATCATCCCTTTTTGTTGGTACAGCAGGCAGATGGTGGAAAACGGTCAAGGAAGAATACAGGAACATGGCTGATGCAGAGGTGTGGGCAAACTTCAAGAGACAATTCCATGATAAATATGTACCTGCCCATATCAAGAGACAAAAGGCCATAGAGTTTCAGCAGTTGGTGCAGGGGAGTATGACAGTCTTGGAATATCTCACCAAGTTTGAGAGACTGTCCAGATATGCCCCGGAGTTGGTAGATACGGTGGAGAAGAAAATTGCTAAGTTCTTTGAGGGACTCAATCCCTTCATTGAGAGAGATGCCACCGGAGTAGTACCACCTGCTACTTTTGATGAAGCAGTGAAGAGGGCCTACAAGTTCGAGAACTTCCACAACAAGATCCTCAGAGTGCAAGGCAAGAGTCCAGCTCAGCAGCAGAATTTCCAGCATCAGAGGAACCATCAGAATAAAAGGCAGAGGACAGGGCTAAATGTGCAGAATCCAGTGGTGTGTATCCACTGTGGGAAGAACCATGCTAGTGTTGAATGTCGTACAATTACGGGAGCATGCTTCAGGTGTGGTTCGATGGACCATAGGATGAGGGATTGCCCTAGGCCAAACAGACAGAATCAGCAACAGCAGCAAGGGCCACAACGTCCACCACCACCACCACCACAGAATGCATTTGTTGTCCAAAACCAGGCAAGGCCACTTCAGCAGCAAGCACCACAGCAACAACAGTGTAGACAGCAGCAGCAGCCACAACAGCAGGCCCGTCAGCAGCAGGAACATCAGCGTGCACCGCAGCAGAACAGGAATGCACCACATGGCAGGCCACAATAAGCTCAGAATAGGCCACAGCTTCGAGGGCAAATTTACGGGGTCAATAGAGTTGATGCAGAGGCAGCGGGAAATGTAGTGGACGATACACTTCTTGTTTGTAGGATTAAAGCTATGGTTTTGTTTGACCCTGGCTCTACACATTCTTTCGTGTCCTATAAATTTTCTAAGTTGATTGATATGCATGCTAGAGAACTTGAGTTCATTTTGACTGTGGCAACCCCAGTAGGTAGACAAGTTATTTGTAGAACCTTTTACCCTAGTTGCATGGTCCAGATAGGAGAAGTGGTTTTAACTGCAGATCTCATTTCTTTGGAGATGTTTGACTACGATGTCATCCTAGGGATGGATTGGCTGGCAGTGTACCATGCCACAATGGATTGTTTCCATAAGACCCTCACCTTCAAGTTGGTTGAGACACCAGCAGGAGTGTCGTTTCAAGGTGAGAGGAGGAATCCTCGTGCAGGGTTTGTTTCAGCATTGAAGGCTGACAGACTTTTGAGAAGTGGTTGTGAAGCTTATTTAGCGTTTATCACGGAGGATAAACGGTCCCAAAGGGTGGAGGAGATCCCAATTGTTTAGGAGTTCCTGGATGTTTTTCAGGAGGAGATTCCAGGTTTGCCACCCATGAGAGAGATTGATTTCAGTATTGAGTTGCTACCGGGGACTGCCCCGATATCTATTGCACCATATAGAATGGCCCCAGCAGAGTTGGGAGAGTTGAAGACTCAGTTGCAGGAGTTATTGGACAAAGGTTTTGTGAGACCGAGTGTTTCACCATGGGGAGCTCCAGTCTTGTTTGTTAAGAAGAAGGATGGTTCGATGAGAATGTGTATAGATTACAGAAGATTGAATCAAGTGACCATCAAGAACAAATACCCATTGCCAAGGATAGATGAATTGTTTGATCAGTTGCAAGGTGCATCATACTTTTCGAAGATTGACTTGAGATCCGGTTACCATCAGCTGAGAGTTAGAGGAGCAGATGTGTTGAAAACAGCTTTCCGGATAAGATATGGCCACTATGAGTTCCTAGTGATGCCATTTGGATTGACTAATGCACCGGCAGTGTTCATGGCTTTGATGAACAAGATATTTGCAGAATATCTAGATCAGTTTGTAGTGGTGTTCATAGATGATGTTTTGGTGTACTCCAAGACCAAGGAAGAGCATGGAGAGCATTTGAGGATAACATTGCAACTCTTGAGAGAGAATCAGTTGTATGCGAAGCTTAACAAGTGTGAATTTTGGCTAGACCAAGTAGCATTCTTGGGGCACATTATCTCTAGAGAAGGTTTGTCAGTGGATCCGTCCAAGATTGAAGCGGTAGTGAATTGGGAAAGACCGAAGAATGTGACAGAAATTAGAAGTTTTCTGGGATTGGCAGGCTATTACAGGAGGTTTGTGCAGGGATTTTCGTCGATTGCGTCACCTTTGACGAAGTTGACAAGGAAAAATGCACCATATGTGTGGACAGAGCAGTGTGAAGCGAGCTTCCAAGAGCTAAAGAAGAGATTGACTACAACACCAGTCCTTACTTTACCATCCGGAAACGGCGGTTTCATCATTTTTACCGATGCTTTGAATGTTGGACTTGGTTGTGTGTTGATGCAAGAAGGAAAAGTGATTGCTTATGGATCTCGGCAGTTGAAAGATCACGAGAAGAACTATGCCACCCATGATCTTGAGTTAGCAGCGGTTGTTTTTGCGTTGAAAATGTGGAGACATTACCTCTATGGAGAGCAGTTCGAAGTCCACTCCGACCACCGCAGCTTACAGTATCTGTTTTCACAGAAGGAATTGAACATGAGGCAGAGAAGATGGATGGAATATATCAAGGACTACGATTTTCCAATCAAGTATCACCCAGGGAAAGCTAATGTAGTTGCAGATGCCTTGAGCAGAAAATCAGTAGGCTTGGCAAATCTAAGTGGCACTTGTATTTTCGAGCAGTTCGAAGAGTTGAGTATAGACCTTCAGCCACTAAGGAAGGGTGTTTTGTTAGCCAACATGACGGTGTCAGAACCTTCTTTCATTCAGAAGATCAAGGATAGCCAGTTGCAAAATCCAGAGTTGGCCAAGATTTCAGAGCATATAGCAGAACGTCCTGATTTTCGTATTGTTGATGGAGTTTTGTATTACCATGACTGTCTGTGTGTGCCTAACATCGAAGATTTGAGAAATGACATCATGACTGAGGCTCACAGCACGAAGTACTCCATGCATCCAGGCAGCACAAAGATGTATCAGAACTTGAAGGGCAGATTTTGGTGGAACAATATGAAGAGAGAGATTGCAGCATTTGTCTCCCGTTGCATGACCTGTCAGTTGATTAAGGCAGAGCATCAGAGGCCTCCAGGATTGTTACAGCCATTAGAGATCCCGGAATGGAAGTGGGAGCACATTACTATGGACTTTATTTTGGGATTACCGAGGACTAGTAGAGGAAACGACGCGATATGGGTCATTGTAGACCGTCTCACCAAGTCAGCGCATTTCCTTGCTATGAAGACCGGGAAGAAGATGCACATGCTACCTTTGGCAGAGTTGTTTCTCAACGAGATTGTCAGTCATCATGGGCAGCCAGTTTCTATCACTTTCGACAGAGACAGCAGATTCGTCTCGAGGTTCTGGAAGACATTGCATGAGTCTATGGGTACGAGACTATAGTTCAGCACAGCGTATCACCCGCAGACAGATGGCCAGTCAGAGAGAACGATTCAGACTCTTGAGGATATGCTCCGTGCTTGTGTGTTAGACTCCAAGACTCAATGGGATGAGACTCTACCGTTGTGTGAGTTCGCTTACAACAACAGTTACCATTCGAGCATTGGGATGGCACCTTTTGAGGCTTTGTATGGCAGAAGGTGTAGGACACCTGTATGTTGGGAAGAAGTCGGCACTCGCAGCTTCCATGGACCGACTATGGTTAGTGAGACCAGCGACAAGATCAAGTTGATTCAAGAACGTCTGAAAGTGTCCCGGAGTAGATAGAATAGCTATGCAGACTCCCACCGCAGAGATCTACAGTTCAAGGAAGGAGACAAGGTCTTCTTGAAAGTGTCACCTACGAGGGGAACATTGAGATTTGGACAGAAGGGCAAGCTATCGCGGAGATACATTGGACCCTATGACATTGTGAGCAAGATCAGTGATGTGGCTTACAGATTAGCCTTACCACCTGAGCTATCCGGCATACACAATGTATTCCATGTGTCTATGTTGAAGAAGTATGTTCCCGACCCGTCGCATGTACTCCGGCATGAGCCATTAGAGATCAAAGAGGATGCTACCTATGTTGAGAAGCCAGTAGAGATCATCGATACAAAGGAACAAGAGTTGAGGACTCAGACTATTCAGTGGGTAAAGGTATTATGGGAGAACCATGGACCGGAAGAGGCAACATGGGAATTACGAGATCAAGTTCAGAAGAAATATCCACATCTTCTACCTGAGGTGAGTCTTATATTTCATTTGGAGGACCAAATGCCCTAAGGGGTGGAGGATGTAAGACCCCAACCCGAGTGAGCCCGATTAGTACTAATTAAGTTGCGTGTTAGTGCTAAGCTTGATTAGTGATTTTGACTAAGTTGGGTTTGGAATAGCTTTGATTCTAGTTTTGGGCTACTTTGAATGCTTTGGTAACTAGTAGGGCCCTTTGGGGGTTCCTTTTCATGACTTTGCATGTGCTCGAGGATTTATCGGAGATTTTTGTGTTCATGGTTTTAATCTCGTTTTATTGGTATTGTTAATCCCTTCGATTTTCATGTTGATCCCGTGTCCATTTGAGATCCCGAGACCCGATTTCATAGCCTTGAGGGCAAAACAGTCATTGCACACAAAATCTGTACCCCAAAACTTGTATTCCCGAAACCCGCGAAACATATACTTTTTGGAAACTAGATATTTCGACGATCGTTTCTTCCTTCTTCGTCGAATTCATCCGAGGTCCTGAAAGAGATGATTTCAGCCCAATTAGATTTGTTGGTGGTGGAGCCCCACTCCCTACTTGTTTATAAGGTGAACCTTTCCCTTCCATTTCCTTTTTCTAGCTCAAGAGAGAGAACCTAGGGTTTGTGAGCAACTATTTCTTCTTCTTGCTTCTCCACCTCCAATCCACACTAATCTTGCACCAAACTCGAAATGGAGATCACTACTCTCTTCCTCATCTTGCAAGCTTTCCATTAAAACCATTTGGGGAGAAAACCCACCATCACAAGACTTCCTTTGAGCTTACTTGTCCATTAGAGGACCTTGCATGTAAGTATCCCATCTCTTCTTCTAGATTGGTGTTCCTCTAACCCTATAAGAGCTTCACCTTCATTATTGGAAGGTCTCCTTGTTATTTCATTGTTTGATCATTTTAGGGTTTTATTTTGGGATCTTCCTTGTAGCTTGGACCTTTATTTTGAGAGACTTGTTAAGCTTGAGCTACTTGATTTGAAGACATAAGGCAAGTGAATGATTGGGTGTTTTAAGTTTTAAATGGTTTGGTGAAGCATTTATGGATTTTCCATGTTTTCATTAATATGCTTATGGTTGAAATAAATGTTCTTGATGAAGTATTAAAGGATGCATTTATGGTCATAAAGACATGTTAGTTCATAGCTATTAATGTCTTCTTGTTTTGTCTCAAATATGTATATTGGGTGAAATGGTTTCCTTCTCCTTTTTCCTTGTATTGAATGTGTTGTTGATGGAGGAGAATGGGATGGATTTGATGAGGAATTGATGTAGTTTGAATAGAGTATTAGACTCCTCATTTGATGTATAAGAAGGGCTAAAAAGAGGTTGTAAAAAGGAAAAGTTATGGAGGAGCTGAACTGGTCCGGAGTTGATTTCTGGACAGTTCGCTCGAGCGACCATGACACTTCGCTCAAGCGACCTGTCCAGAGAACAGTTCGGAGCATTCCAGTAGCTTGGTTGCTCGAGCGGACCCCCGGTCGCTTGAGCGGACATCCCAGAACTCATTCCAGAGAGTTGTTTGTTCGAACGCATTTAAATATTCGCTCGACCCAATGAGTCCGTTCGGGCGACCTCCACTTCGCTCGAGCGAACCCACCCAGACCACCATTCCAGTGAGCGACTCGCTCGAGCGAACCCTCCAGTCCGCTCGAGCGATGCGGTTCGTCTGGCATAGGCTATGTTTGGGACAATGTTCAACTGTTTCAATGGTTGGATCTATTCTCTGGAAACCCCTCTATGTCAGGGAGATTTATTAAGCATTGTATGAGGCCATTTGAGGAAGAAACCATATCACAAAGATTTCATTCGAAGTTTTGAAACTTCAAGGTGCATAAGGAGCCCGGAATGTCTTCAAACTCGAAGAGTACCAAGTCTTTATCATAATTGACATACGGGACCCCTATTCACTTAAATAGATCTTGAAACCAGTATTTTACCCGAGATTGTTATAGTTCATTGTTTCACTTCATTCCAAGATTATACTATATGATATGTTTCCCGAAAGCATGATAGTTACACTAGTAACAGTTAATTGTCCCGAAATGTATTGCCTGACATGAAATGACAGTGTGCCCTTGAGTACCCCCATCTTGCTCGTTATTTATTGTACTTGATTTACTTGCATATGTCTCGATTTGTTATTTGACCCATGAGTCGGCATCACTAAGCTTGGATACCTTGTCTCTCCCGTCCCGCCAGCTGCAGTTTGGATCCCGATACCCGGTATATTACCGTGGTCCCGCCCCGATACCCGGTTCGCTACCGTGGTCCCGTTCCCGTATATTTATATTGTATATATGATTTGCGTTGAATCTCCTCACCTTGAGTGACTGAGATCAACGTCCAGTGATACTGTTGTCACCTTAGTGACAGAGGACTTAGCTTTATGTGATTGTCATCTTGTTAGTTCCCAATTTCCTTGGTTACCTTATATGTTTTATCTTATTTACCCGTTTTCTAACGAATGATTTATCTACTTTATGAGAGTTCTTGTTTAAACAGATTTCTATGCTTTTCAAGGTATTTCCTTTATTATTATATGTTGTTGTATCTTTTCATTCTCTTGCCAGACCGTCGTGTCTGACCCATTTGCTTTGGTACTCAGGTCCCGTTGCCGGTTTCCTTGAGGAGGAACCGGAGGAGGCAGTAGGTGAGCCGCAACCTCTAGTCGAGTGGTGCGCTGACAATGTCATGTAGACATCGGGTTGCTAAGAGACGCGTAACATTTTGAGGGGAACTATTCAACCATTCATTGGGTTATTGTTTTGGTTATATTGGCCTTTGTTGGCCTCTAATTTTGGGAAATGTAATTCAATGAAATTTGTATAAACTCTAACTTACCTTGGGTAACATGCTTTAGATCATTGCTCATTTTGATACAGTTTTTAATACTTGATGCTAATGCTTTCATGACTAGAGATAGTCTGACTATTTGATTTGCTACATGCTTCCGCACTTAAAAGAAATAGTCGTTGATGGTTATGATATCCTCACCGCGGACACCTGTGGAAAATTAAATAAATAAGCTGTATATTGTTGATGTAGATTCTTCAATCATTATTCATTAGTCCCGATCCCGGACTCCCGGTCCGGGGCCGCGACAAGCGGAATATATTGTTGCAGGTAGCTGTTGTGCCCAACTGTTGTGGATGAAACAAACTTCGTTAGATTATAATGTTCCACAACAATGCATGCCTATCATGTGTGATAACTCTAGCGCCATTAGTATCTCTAAAAATCCGGTTCAGCACTTTCGCACTAAGCACATTGACATTCGCTATCATTTCTTGCGTGATCATGCTGACCAAGGCATTATTGAGTTATTGTTTGTTCCTACAGATACCCAATTGGCTGACTTATTTACAAAACCCCTTGGAAATGATCGTTTCATAAAATTGAGACATTAATTGGGCATTGGCCCATGCCCTGATTTTTAAATTCTTGTTGGCTAATCACCTGTTCCACATTTTATTTTTATATCTCTTATAAATAGGTGCTGCTAACAAGGTTGTATGTTTTATCTTTGATGGGCAGGCTCCTTTACAATTAGATGTCAGAGGGGGAGAGAAAATATCAATTGTTCCTCAAGGTATTCACCAATTGAGGGGGAGAAGATTCAAAGGTTGCTATTGTTGAGGGGGAGTAGCTTTGACTAGAGTGTTATTTTGTTTAGCTTCTAGGTTGGTCGTCTTATGTCGTCGCTCCTGCAAGGAAAATCCAAAGCTCCAAAATATCCAAATGCTCCCAAATATCCAAAGCTCCTTAAATATCCAAAGAAGTTGCTGTTCAAGATTCAAAGGAGATTGAGAAAGAGTTCAAGCTTCAAGAAATTGCCATGAAATTGCAAAGGGGGAGATTGTTAGAGTTTTTGTTTTGTTGCAATTTGATAGGATGCATTCATTTTCATAAGCTTGACCTCTCATTCATTCATGGTCTTATTCTTAGGATCTTCATGCATATTTCTCTTTCATAATCGTTGTTTTCATCATGTGATATGCATGGTTTTCAATTCAGTTTTGTCTTTTAAGATCATGGAGTCCTTTAAGTTCAAAATCATTCAAGCTTTCCAAAAGTCTCTCTCTTTGAAATCATTATTTTGATTTGGAGTTTTCATGGCTTTAGAAATTCAGTTTTCATCTTCTTTCTGTCATTAATTCATGCTTGTGTTTTGTGCCTCAAAGTCCCCTGGAATGTTGCCCTAAATATTACAAGTTTCTTCAAAAATTCAGATTTCTGGGCATCATCAGGTCGACCTGCCTGTGTGGCCGGTCGACCGGGCACACTGCAGGTCGACAGGGTTTCTGAAGCACGAACGGTCACTTTTCTAGCCGTTGTGTGTACCTGGTTGACTCGGCCCTGAACCAGGTCGACCGAGCACTAGCCGTTGGAAACTTTTTCTCTATAAAAAGTGGCTTTTTTGTTTGGAAAAAGTTGCTGAAACTCAAGAGACTTTTGAGGCCAAGGACTAACAACTTTTAAAGAGCATCTTTGAAGGGATTATGAAGCCATTCCCTTGATTCAACCTTTGATCTTCAAATGGGTGTGCTTTCTTTAATCCTAAGTCTTTTAAAATCATGTTTTGTTTCACTCTTTTGATTTCTTTCAATGCATGATTAACAAGATGCTTTTCTATTACAATGTTGTCCTTCATAACATGCTTAGTACTTTAGAAATCTCATAAGCTTTATGAATACAACATATTGTCTTTGTTACACATGAAATTGGCTTCTTGTTTCAAAATCAACTTGTTAGACTTTAGTATATCTTCTTTGAAAACAAGTTAGTTCTCTTTGTTAAATTCATGTGTTAGACAAACAACTCTTTCTCAAACATATGATTATCATCTTTGCATCATTCAATGTTTTATCTTTTCAAAAAGAGAAAGAGTAATTTCTAGTAAATGCATCATTCATAGACTTTGTCATCCATATGCATGTTTCTAGAAGTTGAGTTTTCACTTTCTATTTAGCCTATTTTGAGGCACTCTTTTGCACTTAAATAGATCTCTTAATCCTTGCACTCATAGGCATATTTCTTAAGAGAAATCTTCTAGTTGTTAAGGTTTATGCTTAGCCTTGAAAAGCATAGTGATGAGTTGTAAGGTTTGAGGTGATCCTAAACCTTATTTGGAGTTAGTGAAATCCGGTAGGTGTACCGGGAGTGGATGTAGGTAATTTGGCCGAACCACTATATATGCTTGTGTTATGGTGATTGTCTTTATGCTTTCTTTTTATGGATGATGTTATCTTGGTTGATTTACAATTCTTCTTCAAAGCATAATAGACTTAAAAGCAAAGAGAATTAAAAGTGGTCTAGTTATTTGAGCTCACCCTATTCACCCCCCGCCCCTCTAGGATTCGATCTTGGACTTTCAATTGGTATCAGAGCCAAGTTGCTCTTGTTTTGGTCTAACAACCTAGAGTTAGAATCCTTAGAGTGAGTTTTTGCTTTTGTGGTCACCATGCAATCCCAATTAGGAGAAGGTCATGCCACTAATAGACCACCCTTGTTTAATGGCTCCCATTACCGGTATTGGAAGATTAGGATGCAAGTCTTTCTAGAATCTCAAAGTCTAGATGTTTGGAATATGATTGAAGAAGGGTATCATGAACCCATTATCACTGAACAAGATTCGGAAGGACATGTCATATCTATCAAGCATAAGCCTAAGAAAGACTGGACTCAAGGAGAGAAAGATAGGGCAAATCTAAATGCTAAAGCTAAAAATGCCTTGTTTTGTGCTTTGTCCCAAGAAGAGTTCAATAGGGTAGTAAATTGTATTACTGCTAAGGAAGTGTGGGATACCTTAGAGACCACTCATGAAGGGACTAATCAAGTCAAAGTAGCTAAAATCCAAATGTTGTCTACTAAGTATGAAGAACTCAAAATGCAAGAGGAAGAAACCTTTGACGAGTTCTATACTAAATGAAAGTCCTTGGATCCTAACCCTAGAAGGGGGGGGGGGTGAATAGGGTGTGCTACAAATATGACCAATTTAGACCAATTTTAAATCTTTAAGATAAACTAGTCACATGTGATGGTTTATCAAACAAGATGCGGAAGCTAATAAAACAATCACCACAAGGAAACACCCCTACACAAAGATTTATAGTGGTTCGGCCTCAATGCCTACGTCCACTACCGGCTTGTGTTCCAATCACCCCACCGGATTTCCACTAATTATGCTTTTTACTAGGCTAAGCAATAACCTTTACAATGTTATTTTTACTAGGCTCAACAACAACCTTTACAAGATGCTTTTCAAGGCTAAGCAATAACCTTTACAATGTGCTTTTCTTAGGCTAAGCAATAACCTTTACAAATGAAGATTTTCTCTATGAAGGTGTCTCTCCAAGAACACTCTAAGAGATACAATTTAAGCACAAATAAAATGCCTCTTAAGTAGGCTGATGTGAAAGTGTAATTCAACTTACAAACATACACTAAAATATGCTAAAGTGTGTGCACAAGTGTATGAATGGGTTACTTCAATCAATTTCAACAATGAAGCTCTTAAATGTATACTTGATGCAATTTAAAATCAAAGCTTAGAAAAAGATGATTGAAGATAAATGCTAATCACATGAATGATTCAAACAACTTAAAGAAATGAGCTAGAACAAGTTGTATGAATATTAAAGTCTAAGAACACATGTGATTTTGACAAGAGTGATTGCAAACCATTCTAATATTCCAAAGATAATAATGAGTTTGCAAAACAACTCTTTAAAAGCTAGAAATCATGCATAAATGAAAATACAAATATTTAAACATGCATTGATTCTAATTTGAATGGAAATCAAAATGACAAGTAAGATATACCTTTCTAAAACTCAAGCATTTGATTTCCAAAAAGCCCTCTAGCCTTTACAACTTCATCCCCTTTCTTTGGCTCCAAAAAGGTTTCAAAAGTTCATAAATCAAGCCCCAGAAAAGTAAGGAATGGAATGGACTTTAAAGCAAAAAACAGTCCAACGGCTAGTTTCCCCGGTCAACCTGGACCCTTACCCGGACGGCCTGGTACACACAACGGTCAGAAAAATGACCGTTGAGCTCAAAATCCCTGTAGACCTGCAGTGTGCCCGGTCGACCGGCCACACAGGCAGGTTGACCTAGTGATGCCCAAAATTTCTGAATTAAAGTGAAACTTGCAATATTTGAGGGCATCTTCCAGGGGACTTTGAGACACATTTATCAAGCATGAAATCATGACTGAAAGACGATGAAAACTGAGATTCTAAAGTCATGAAAACTCCAAATCAAAATAATGATTTTAAAGAAAGAACCTTTGGAAAGCTTGAAAGGATTTGAGCTTAAGGTTAAAACATATGTAAGAAAGAAACATTTAGCTCAAACCTTCATGAAACTTAAAAAGCCTAAAATGATTCAAAACTTTAAACCAATGGCTTGCTTGATTTCTAAAAACTCTTTTCAAATTAATTTCATCCAAGTTTAAAAACCAAAACATGCATAAAATAAGATTTCTACAAGTCTAAAAACCAAGGCATGTGAAAATCAAGATTTCAAGATTTTCTAAAACAATGCATGTGTGAAAATTCAAATGATGCTAAAATGAAAATGCATCCATCAAATTTCAAATACAAAAACCCTAACACTAAATTCATGGAGATTGTTAATTCCCTCATAGGTCTAGGAGAGAAGATGGATGAGTCCAAAGCTGTTAGAAAAATATTAAGATCTCTCCCCCAAAAGGTTCAAACCCAAGATAGTAGGTATAACTGAAAGTAAAGATGTTGACAAGATCAAAATAGAAGAACTTAGAGGAAATCTTCTCACTTATGAATTAGATTTTGAAGTCCCTAGCAAGAAGAAAGGTGTAGCTCTTAGCTCCCAACATAAAGAAAATGACAATGAGAGTGAGAGTGATGATGAAAACACTATTTTGCTTGCTAAGAAGTTTAAGAACTTCCTTAAAAACAAAAGGAACTATAAAAATTCTGAAGATTCTAGAAATGAAAGTTTTCAAAGGAACTCAAAGGGATCTTTTACCAAGAAGGATGTGCAATGTTACAACTGTAAAGGATTTGGTCACATCGCTCAAAATTCTCCCTCCCCTAAAGAATCTGAAAAGAAAGATAAGAAAAGAAAGAAAGTCTTGAACATAACTTGGGATGATGATGAAGATGAAAGTAGTGACAATAATGAACCTCAAAATGATGAAGATAATGATAACTCCACTTCTTGGCTGCTCTTTACTCCCATTGAAGAAAACAATGATCATAATGTTTTAATAGAAGAAGTAAATGATGAGAATAGTGAAACGGATATTCATCAAGCCTATGAGGAACTATATGAACTATGTGAAGTCATAACCAAGAAAAATAAAAGTTTAAAAATTGAATCTAAAAGGCTTGTGAATGATCTAAATGTTGTAAAAGATCAATTAATCTTGGAAGACAATGAGATAAGAAGTGTTCAATCTAAGTTGACTACCTCTAATGATAATCTAGCTAAAGCTGAAAAAGAAATTCATAATTTACAATGTCTGCTGGAATCTAGTCAACAAGAATCAGAATCTCTACAATTGAAACTTCAAAAGGGAAAACATGTTGTTGAAAAAATTACCTTGGGAAATGACAAATTCTATCAAATGTTAGGTATGAACAAATTTTTTGGTAACAAGAATGGTATAGGTTTTGAATGCTCCTCTAGTAGCAAGAAGAAAAATTTTCAACATATATCTAGGACTCATTTCAAACCTATAGATAAAATCTTCTTTTCCTCTAGATGGACTTGTCACTTTTGCAATCAAATAGGTCATCTAGTTCCAAATTGTGCTTTTAAGTTTAGGATGTCTCAAAATCATCTTTCTAGAGCTCCCTTTAAATTTGTTCCCAAGACTACTACCTCTACCTTCATTAAGGCTACTTGGATTGAAAAAGAGAAAAGTGTCAAGAACTTTCTAGTTCAAACAACTCTTAAAGTTAAGGAAAACTCTAGATGGTTTTTGGATAGTGGTTGCTCCAAACATATGACTGGAGACCGTTCTAGATTTATCACGCTTGAGAACTATGATGGAGGAAATGTGTCATTTGGAGATAATCGGAAAGCTCAGATTATTGGAAAAGGATGTGTTAGAGGAGATCAAATGCCTACGTTAAAAGATGTTTTCCTTATGGATGGCTTAAAGCATAATCTCTTGAGCATAAGTCAGTTATGTGATAAAGGAAACAAAGTTGTTTTTTATAGCAAATCTTGCAAAGTTCTGGATGAGAAATCCCACAAAGTTCTAGTCACTGGATTACGTACTAAAGATAACATCTACACCATAGAAGAATGTTGTGAGAATGAATCCATGTGTTTAATGTCAAAAGTTCAAGAAAATCAGTTGTGGCATCAAAGAATGGGACATATAAATTACAAACTGATGAAGATCTTATCCAAGAAAGAAATTGTTAGAGGAATACCCAAATTAGATGATTACAAATCTGAATTGTGCAAGGCTTGTCAAATGGGTAAACAAATCAAGAAAAGTTTTAAAGGTATAAAAGATATATCCTCTGCTCGTCCTCTTGAACTCATTCATATGGACCTCATTGGACCTGCACCTGTTCAGAGTATTGGTGGGAGAAAGTTTATCTTAGTTATGGTTGATGATTATTCGAGATTTGGATGGGTAGCCTTTCTTCATGCAAAATCAGATGCAGTAGATAATATCATAAGGATCTGCAAGAAAATTCAAGTTGAAAAGGACTGCAAAATTAAGAAGATAAGAAGTGATCATGGAGGCGAATTTGAAAATGAAAGATTTGCATACTTCTGTGAAAGCCATGGGATTAGTCATCAATTCTCTA
Organism: Cinnamomum chago; assembly: GCA_038049695.1. Lineage (NCBI taxonomy): Eukaryota > Viridiplantae > Streptophyta > Magnoliopsida > Laurales > Lauraceae > Cinnamomum > Cinnamomum chago. The sequence continues at coordinate 87,180,437 of CP142453.1, read as the reverse complement.
CTCCAAAAACTCCCCAGCTAAATGGAGTAGCTGAAAGAAGAAATAGAGTTATTCAAGAAATGGCCAGAACTCTTCTTAATGAGAAAAATCTCCCTCGCAACTTATGGGCTGAAGCTATAAACACTGCTTGCTATCTTATTAATCGTGTTTATTTGACAAAGAACGCCAACAAAACCCCTTATGAGCTGTATTTTGGAAGAAAACCAAATCTGGGTTATCTTAGAGTGTTTGGTAGTAAGTGCTATATTTTAAGAGATAGAGAACATCTTGAAAAGTTCGATTCCAAATCCGATGAAGGGATCTTCTTAGGGTATTCTGATAAAAGCAAGGCTTATAGAGTGTTCAACCTCAGATCGATGGCTGTTATGGAATCAGCTCATGTTTTCTTTGACGAGACTAATCAAATTAAGAAAGTTCTTCATGATGAAGAAGAAACCTTAGTTGAGCAGCCTATTTCATCTGAAATTGAAGAAGAAATCCCCTCAGTCCCTACTATGCCCACAAAGTTATTAAGAAATCACAACTTGGATAATGTCATTGGAGACATCACAAAAGGAGTCATGACAAGAAGACAGGTTCATAATCTATGTGCTCAGTATTCCTTTGTTTCACAAATTGAGCCCAAGAACTTCGCTGAAGTAGAAACCAAGTCTGAATGGATTGATGCCATGCAAGAAGAGCTAAATCAGTTTAAAAAGAATGATGTGTGGGATCTTGTACCTCTTCCTGAAGGCAAAAGCTAAATTGGCACCAAATGGATTTTAAAGACAAGTTGGATGAATCAGGAAATGTTATAAGGAACAAAGCTAGACTTGTAGCCAAAGGGTATGCTCAAGTTGAAGGAATTGATTTTGAGGAAACCTTTGCCCCTGTAGCTCGGTTGGAGTCTATTCGAATTTTATTGGCCTATGCCAGCAGCATGAAGATTAAACTGTTTCAAATGGATGTGAAGAGTGCCTTTTTAAATGGTGAAGTTGAGGAAGATGTGTATGTTACTCAACCTCAAGGCTTCGAGGATCCTCATCACCCAGAATATGTTTTTAAGTTGAAAAAGGCTCTCTATGGATTGAAACAAGCTCCAAGAGCCTGGTATGAAAAGCTTACAAGTCACTTACTTGAAAATGGATATGAATGTGGGAATGTGGACAAGACTCTCTTCATTAAAAAGGTTGGTAAAGATATACTCATTGCTCAGATATATGTTGACGACATTGTTTTTGGATCCACATCTAATCAACTTGCTCAAGGTTTTTCTCAGTTAATGAGCTCCACTTTTGAAATGAGTTTGGTAGGACCCCTTCAATTCTTTCTAGGATTACAAGTTAGTTAGACTGATCATGGTATCTTTCTTAGTCAATCCAAGTTTGCTCTAGAAATAGTGAAAAAGTTTGGCTTAGGAGAATCTAAGACTAGTTGCAATCCCATGGGCTCCACTACTAAAATCTCTAGTGACCTTCAGGGAAAGAAAGTTGACCAAAAACTTTATAGGAGCATGATAGGAAGCCTTCTCTATCTCACTGCTAGCAGACCTGATATCTCTTTTAGTGTTGGAATATGTGCTAGGTATCAATCTGATCCCCGAGAGTCTCATATTAAAGCTATTAAACGTATCATAAAATATATTAATGGGACTTCTCATTATGGTATCTGGTATCCTCATGACTCAACTCTGCAATTAATTGGATATAGTGATGCAGATTGGGCAGGATCAATAGATGATAGGAAAAACACTAGTGGTTGTTGCTATTTCTTAGGAAACTGCTTAGTAGCCTGGCATAGCAAAAAGCAAAATTATGTATCCTTGTCTACTGCAGAAGCTGAATATATTGCTGCAGGTAACTGCTGTGCCCAACTGTTGTGGATGAAACAAACTTCGTTAGATTATAATGTTCCACAACAATGCATGCCTATCATGTGTGATAACTCTAGTGCCATTAGTATCTCTAAAAATCCGGTTCAGCACTCTCGCACTAAGCACATTGACATTCGCTATCATTTCTTGCGTGATCATGCCGACCAAGGCACTATTGAGTTATTGTTTGTTCCTACAGTTACCCAATTGGCTGACTTATTTACAAAACCCCTTGGAAATGATCGTTTCATAAAATTAAGACATCAATTGGGCATTGGCCCTTGCCCTGATTTTTAAATTCTTGTTGGCTAATCACCTGTTCCACATTTTATTTTTATATCTCTTATAAACAGGTGTTGCTAACAAGGTTGTATGTTTTATCTTTGATGGCAAGCTCCTTTGCAATTAGATGTCAAAGGGGGAGAGAAAATATCAATTGTTCCTCAAGGTATTCACCAATTGAGGGGGAGAAGATTCAAAGGTCGCTATTGTTGAGGGGGAGTAGCTTTGCCTAGAGTGTTATTTTGTATAGCTTCTAGGTTGGTCGTCTTATGTCGTCGCTCCTGCAAGGAAAATCCAAAGCTCCAAAATATCCAAATGCTCCCAAATATCCAAAGCTCCTTAAATATCCAAAGAAGTTGCTCTTCAAGATTCAAAGGAGATTGAGAGAGAGTTCAAGCTTCAAGAAGTTGTCATCAAATTGCAAAGGGGGAGATTGTTAGAGTTTTTGTTTTGTTGCAATTTGATAGGATGCATTCATTTTCATAAGCTTGACCTCTCATTCATTCATGGTCTTATTCTTAGGATCTTCAGGCATATTTCTCTTTCATAATCGTTGTTTTCATCATGTGATATGCATGGTTTTCAATTCAGTTTTGTCTTTTAAGATCATGGAGTCCTTTAAGTTCAAAATCATTCAAGCTTTCCAAAAGTCTCTCTCTTTAAAATCATTATTTTGATTTGGAGTTTTCATGGCTTTAGAAATTCAGTTTTCATCTTCTTTCTGTCATTAATTCATGCTTGTGTTTTGTGCCTCAAAGTCCCCTGGAATGTTGCCCTAAATATTACAAGTTTCTTCAAAAATTCAGATTTCTGGGCATCATCAGGTCGACCTGCCTGTGTGGCCGGTCGACCGGGCACACTGCAGGTCGACAGGGTTTCTGAAGCACGAACGGTCACTTTTCTAGCCGTTGTGTGTACCTGGTCGACCCGACCCTGCACCAGGTCGACCGAGCACTAGCCGTTGGGAACTTTTTCTTTATAAAAAAATGGCTTTTTTGTTTGGAAAAAGTTGTTGAAACTCAAGAGACTTTTGAGGCCAAGGACTAGCAACTTTTAAATAGCATCTTTGAAGGGATTATGAAGCCATTCCCTTGATTCAACCTTTAATCTTCAAATGGGTGTGTTTTCTTTAATCCTAAGTCTTTTAAAATCATGTTTTGTTTCACTCTTTTGATTTCTTTCAATGCATGATTAACAAGATGCTTTTCTATTACAATGTTGTCCTTCATAACATGCTTAGTACTTTAGAAATCTCATAAGCTTTATGAATACAACATATTGTCTTTGTTACACATGAAATTGGTTTCTTGTTTCAAAATCAACTTATTAGACTTTAGTATATCTTCTTTGAAAACAAGTTAGTTCTCTTTGTTAAATTCATGTGTTAGACAAACAACTCTTTCCCAAACATATGATTATCATCTTTGCATCATTCAAGGTTTTATCTTTTCAAAAAGAGAAAGAGTAATTTCTAGTAAATGCATCATTCATAGACTTTGTCATCCATATGCATGTTTCTAGAAGTTGAGTTTTCACTTTCTATTTAGCCTATTTAGAGGCACTCTTTTGCACTTAAATGGATCTCTTAATCCATGCACTCATAGGCATATTTCTTAAGAGAAATCTTCTAGTTGTTAAGGTTTATGCTTAGCCTTGAAAAGCATAGTTTATGTTGTAAAGGTTTATGCTTAGACTTGAAAAGCAAAGTGATGAATTGTAAGGTTTGAGGTGATCCTAAACCTTATTTGGAGTTAGTGAAATCCGATAGGTGTACCGGGAGTGGATGTAGGCAATTTGGCCGAACCACTATATATGCTTGTGTTATGGTGATTGTCTTTATGCTTTCTTTTTATGGATGATGTTATCTTGGTTGATTTTCAATTCTTCTTCAAAGCATAAAAGACTTAAAAGCAAAGAGAATTAAAAGTGGTCTAGTTATTTGAGCTCACCCTATTCACCCCCCCTCGAGGATTCGATCTTGGACTTTCATTTACTAGTTTTGGGCGGCCGAAGGCTCGTTTTCTAAGTTTTAAGTTATAATTTTAAGTTAAACCTACATTTCATCCGTACGAGCAATCCAGAAGTCAAAATCTCGATCCCTCAGTTCCTGCAGGTCAGGAATGACTATGGACCCGTGCGCGTCAAGTTTCACGGGCACCGGAGCCCAATTGCTCATTTTGGGCGACCGGAGGCTCGTTTTCTAAGTTCTAAGTTAAACCTACGATTCAACTGTACGATCAATCCAGGATTCAGAATCTTGATCTGTCAGTTCTTGTGATTAAGGAATGACCACGGGCCCATGCTCGTGAAGTTTCATAGGCACCGGAGCCATTTTGCTCGTTTTAGGCGGCTGAAGGCTCGTTTTCTAAGTTTTAAGTTATGGTTTTTAGTTAAACCTACGTTTCAACTGTACGAGCAATCTGGGAGTCGGATTCTCGTTCCCTCAGTTCCTGCAAGTCAGGAATGAGAACGGGCCCTTGCCCATCAAGTTTCAAGGGCACTGGAGCCCGACTACTCGTTTTGGGCGCCCGGAGGCTCATTTTCTAAGTTATAAGTTAATGTTTTATGTTAAACTTACGTTTAAACTGTACAAGCAATCCAAGATTCGGAATCTCGTTTCATCAGTTCCTGAAATTCAGGCATGATTACGTGCACAGGCCCGTCAAGCTTCATGGGCACCCTAGCCGTTTGCTCGTTTTGGACGGCCGGAGGCTCGTGTTCTAAGTTTTAGGTTATGGTTTTAAGTTAAACCTACGTTTCAACTGTACGAGCAATCCGGGCGTCGGAATCTCGTTCCGTCAGTTCTTGCAATTCGGGAATGACAACGGGCCCAAGCTCGTGGAGTTTCTGTCACGCCCCCGAACCGAAACCTCGGGGGCGGGAATGGGATTAAGCATAAATGTATTTTACTTCTCCCAGGATCCGCGTGTGTGAAGACAACACATTCTGAATATTTTGCGGAAGCATTTGTGGCGTTGCGACCCGAAGTCCGTGGCCATCGGATTCCGCGTCGCACTCCACCTTTAGCGCATAGCTAATATATCAAGAATCATATCAGACTGGAGTAACCATCATAATAAATTACAGAACTGACAGTAACAGGATATTACATTCCCAAATATGTTCAAGTTACAATTATCAATGTATATTAATTAAGAATCCCAAGAAAAAGGCTAATAAAAGCCATACAACAAAAGGCTATAAACTACTACCCAAATGTGACGTAGATCCGATGTCAAGCTCAATGTCTACATGACATAGCCGACAAAACAACCTGTAAAACATGGCTCCACAGCCAACTCAAGCACTCAACTCGGGACGAAGAAATCTGAACCTGAGTACCAAAAGTAATGGGTCAGACACGATGGTCTGGCAGGTGGATGAAAAGATTATAAATATACTGAAGAATAAAACATATGATAAATCATGTTATTCGATCAAATGTTGCATATAATTAAACGAGTGAAAAATCGTGGATCTCGGGCAAAACATGTATTCGTTTCAAGCATGGGTAAAACATGAAGATCTAATAAAACATGTGTTCATTTACATCATCTATAAACATAGATATTTGACAATCGGGTGTTCGTCTAAAACATGTATAAATATAGTAGTTTGACAAAACAAACGTTCATTTGAGACTTAGGTAAAAACATAAGCGTACAACAAACCCGGTATTCATAGCAGTCTAGCAAAACCAATGTCCACTTGAAACATATGTGAAAATACAAATATTTAACAAACTGGGTGTTCATTTAAAACAGGTGTAACCGAAGAAATCTGACAAAACTAATGTTCATTTAAACATATTTCAAAGCATGGATATTAAATAACTCGAGTAGTCATTTAAAACAGGTATAAACATAGAAACCTGACAAAACACGTGTCATTTAAAACATATTTCAAAGCATGGATATTTAACAACTCGGGAATTCCTTTAAAACATGTGTAATCATATAAATCTAGCAAAATCATTGATCGTTTGAAACATATGTACAAGCATGGGTATTCACCCAACCGGCATTCATTTAAAACATGTGCGTGTACAAAGGATAGAAAACAATATAATAATAACTGAATTTACATTGGAGAATATGAACACTTGTTTAAATAACAACTTTCATAAAGGAAACGAATCATTTATCAGAAAGCAAGTAAGCAATAAAAACATGTCGGGTATCTAAGGAATCGGGAACTGGCAAGATGGCAACCACACGAAGCTAAGTCCTCTGTCACTAAAGCGATAGAGCAAGAACTAGGCCCTGATCTCAGTCACTCGAGGTGAGGAGAAATAGGGGATCTCATATAAATACATATACATATACTAGGCACTGATCTCAGTCACTCGAGGTGAGGAGAAACAGTGGATCTCATGAATGCATATACATACACTATACATGACCACGGTAGCGAGCCGGGCATCGGGGACCACAGTAGCAATCTGCGGTATCGGGACAAGACCACGGTAATAACCGGGTAGCGGGATCCAAACTGCAGCTGGCGGGACAAGAGGGGGATCTCCAAGTCGGTGGATCAGACCAACAGGGTTATCCAAGCTTAGTGGTGCCGACTCATAGGTCAAATACAATCGAGACAATGCAAGTAAATCAAGTACAAATACATAATTAAACGGGCAAGACGGGGGTGCTCAAGGGCACACTGACATATCATGTGGTGCAATGCACTTCGGGACAATAACTGTTACCAGAGTAACTTCAATGCTTTCGGGAAACAAGTCATGTGATGCAAATCTCGGGAAATGAGGAAATATAATGCACTATACCATTTCAGGAAGAATATTGATTTCAAGATCTATTTAAGTGGATAGGGGTCCCGTATGTCGATTATTGAAATGACTTGGTACTCCTTGAGTTTGAAGACATCCCGGGCTCCTTATACACTTTGGATTTTCAAAACTTCGAATGACATCCTTGTGATATGGTTTCTTTCTCGGATGGCCTCATACAATGCCTAGTGAATCTCCTTTGATCGTCAAAGCTCAGCGCTCGAACGAACCGGAGAGTTCGTTCGAGCGGGGAGCTTTTCGAAATCTGGGGAATTTCGGTTACCTGGCGGTCAGCTGGCGGTTAGCCGCCGCTGGGGCAGGCGGCTAGCCGCTGGCTGACCGCGCAGCTGGCCGCGGCTGGGCTGCAGAAAAGGCAGCTTACTGGAAAGCTGACCGCCAAGTGCGGTTACCTGGCGGTTAGCCGCCGATGGGGTCGGCGGTTAGCCGCTAGCTAACCGTGAGGCTGACCGTGTTTTCAGGTGGAAAATGATGCTCTTTGGAAAAGGAACCGTGACATCTCGGCGACCTGGCGGTTAGCCGTCAGTCACCAGGCGGCTAGCCGCCGGGTGACCGCAGGCTGACCGCCAGTGCGGGAATCACCCACTGTGTTCAGATTTGAGTCATTTTCCTCCTCAAAACCATCCTCCTCACTTCCACTTAATCCTTGCCACATAACTGAGCTAAAAGCTCCTCCAATGCAACTATCTACACTTCTCCACAACTCCAATATGGGTTTATTCCATCACCTCATCCATCAATATCAAATCCAATGCAATTAAAGAAAGAAGGAAACCATTTCACAATAGGGTACATTTGATATAAGCAAGAAGAAATTAAATGACATTCACCAATACCCTTATAAGACATAAATGCACTACCATGAATGCACTACCAAAGCTCTATCATGGGCATTTATTTCAAACCAATGTAATAAATAGACATGAGTGAAAAGCACCAAAAACCATGGAAAGCTTATAAAGATCAAAACATCCACTTGCATTTCTCTTCCAAAATCACTTCAAATCCTCATTAAACTCCAATGAACAATTAAATTCAAACACCTCTTTAAATGAGTATCAATTCAAGTCAATGTGACTTATAACATAACCATGAATAGCCAATCCAACCTCATTCCTTATAAAACCATATGAACAAACTTGACTAAATAAAATGCATACATTCCCAAGAGTTCCAAGAGATTTAACAAGAGAGAAAAACCAATTCATATGCATTTCGAAATCAATAGAAATGTGACAAGAAGCATATGTGCAAACATGTATCCAATGATCAAGAACAAGTAATAAAACTTAAGATTTTCTCATAAAACTTAATAACATTCAAACCATCCATTCATCCACTTGCCTTTGACTCTAATCAAGCAAGCCAAGCTCCTAATCACCTCTCAAGTTCAAGATCAACAATCTCTACAAAAACCCCCAAAACAAACCCTAAAATGGGTTAAACAATGAAATGACAAGGAAACCTTCCAATAATCAAGGTGGAGCTTCTCTAAGGCTAGAAGATTACAAATCTAGAAGATGAAGAAGAACACTTACTTGCAAGGTCCTCTAATGGACAAGGTAAGCTCAAAAGAAGTCTTGTGATGGAGGGTTCTCTTCACAAATGGTATCAATGGAAAGCTTGCAAGATGAGGAAGAAGAAGACGGTCTCCATTTCGAGTTTGGCGCAAGATTGGTGAGGATTTGAGATGGAGAAGCAAGAAGAAGAAGAGAAAACACAAGAGCAAACCCTAGGCTCAATTGTGTGCTGGAGCAATGGAGAGGAATGAGCAATGAAGGGGATGGGTTCCTCTTATAAGCAAGTGAGGTTTGGGTCCCACAACTTAAAGAACTTGGGTGGCTGAAATCATCTAATTCGGGACCTCGGATGGATTCGACGAAGAAGGAAGAAATGATCGTCGAAATATCTAGTTTCCAAAAAGTGTATGTTTCACGGATTTCTAGAATATCGAGTTTTGGGTACAGATTTGGTGTGAAAAGACTGTTTTGCCCTCGAGGCCAAGAAATCGGGTTTCGGGTTCTCAAATGGATACGGAATCAACATGAAAGTTGTAGGATTCCTCAAGATGAATGCAACGGGCCAAAAACACAATACGAAACCAATCGGGAAAATCTCACAAGTAAAAACAAAGCCGAAAAGGGAACCCCCAAAGGGCCCCACAAGCTACCAAAGCACTCAAAAGCTCAAAACTAGAAGATAACCATTCTAGCTCACGAACTCAACCCAACAAATACTAATCCCACTAAAAGAAACTAATCCACAAATAAAACAACACTAATCCAAGAGATTAGGGGTCGGGTTCTCACAGTTTCCCTGCCACCGGTGCTCGTTTGCTCATTTTGGGCGCACAGATGCTCGTTTTCTAAGTTCTAAGTTATAGTTCTAAGTTAAACCTACGTTTCAACCTTACGAGCTATCCGGGAGTCGGAATCTCGTTCCATAAGTTCTTGCAAATCAGAAATAACAACGAGGTCGTGCTCGTCAAGTTTCACGGGCACAAAAGCCCTTTTGCTCGTCTTGGAAATCCGAAGGCTCGTTTTTTAAGTTAAACCGGGAGTCGGATTCTCGTTCTTTCAGTTCCAGTAAGTCAAAAATCACAACGGGCCGTGCTCGTCTAATTTCACGGGCACCGGAGCCTGTTTGCTTGTTTTGGGCGCACAGAGACTCGTTTTCTAAGTTTTATGTTAAAACTACGTTTCAACTGTTCGAGCAATCTGGAAGTCGGAATCTCGTTCCGTTAGTTCTTGCAATTCATGAATGACTACGGGCTTGTGCCCGTCAACTTTCAAGGGCACCGGAGCCCGATTGCTCGTTTTGGGCACCCGGAGGCTCATTTTCTAAGTTATAAGTTAATGTTTTAAGTTAAACTTACGTTTCAATTGTACTGGCAATCCAGGATTCGAAAACTCAATTCGTCAGTTCCTGAAATTCAGGAATGATTACAGGCCCAGGCCCGTCAAGTTTCACGGGCACTGTAACCCGTTTTCTCCTTTTAGGCGCACGGATGCTCGTTTTCTAAGTTTTAAGTTAAACCTACGTTTCAATTGTACGAGTAATCCTGGCATCGAATCTCGCTACGTCAGTTCTTGCAAGTCGGGAATTACAACGGGCCCGAGCTCGTCAAGTTTCCCTAGCACTGGAGCCCATTTGCTCATTTTGGGCGCATAGAGGCTCGTTTTCTAAGTTTTCAGTTATAGTTTTAAGTTAACCTACGTTTTAAACTTACGAGCAATCCGGGAGTCAAAATCTCGTTCCGTCAGTTCCTGCAAGTTAGGAATGACAACGGGCCCGTGCTCATCAAGTTTAACGAGCACAAAAGCCCGATTGTTCATTTTGGAAGCCCGAAGGCTCATTTTTTAAGTTTTTAGTTAATGTTTTAAGTTAAACCTATTTTTAAACTTTACGAGGACTCCGGGAGTCGGAATCTCGTTTCTTCAATTCCTGCAAGTCAATAATTACAACGGGCCTGTGCTCGTCTTATTTCATGGGCACCGGAGCCCGTTTGCTTGTTTTGGGCGCCTAGAGGCTCGTTTTCTAAGTTTTAAGTCAAAGCTATGCTTCAGCTGTACAAGTAATCTGGAAGTCGGAATCTCGTTCCATTAGTTCTTGCAAGTCACGAATGACTACGGGCCTGTGCCCGTCAACTTTGAAGGGCACCGGAGCCCGATTGCACGTTTTGGGTGCTCGGAGGCTCATTTTCTAAGTTATTTTAATTTAAACCTACGTTTCAACCGTACGAGCAATCCGAAAGTCAAAATGTCAATCCGTCAGTTCCTGCAAGTCAGGAATGACTACGGACCCGTGCCCGTCAAGTTTCACGAGCATCGGAGTCCGATTGCTCATTTGGGCTCCTAGAGGCTCGTTTTCTAAGTTTTAAGTTAAACCTACGTTTTAACTGTACGAGCAATCCGGGATTCACGGGCACCGGAGCCCGTTTGCTCGTTTTCTAAGTTTTAAGTTATGGTTTTAAGTTAAACCTACGTTTTAACTGTACGAGCAATCTGGGGGTCAGAATTTCACTCCGTCAGCTCCTACAAGTTGGGAATGACAACGGGCCCGTGCTCACCTAGTTTCACGGGCACAAAAGCTCGTTTTCTCGTTCCGTCAGTTCCTGCAAATCATGAATGACAACAGACCCTTGCCCGTCAAGTTTCAAGGGCACCGGAGCCCAATTACTCATTTTGGACGCCTGGAGGCTAATTTTCTAAGTTATAAGTTAAACTTACGTTTCAACTGTACAAGCAACCCAGGATTCAGAATCTCATTTCATCAGTTTCTGAAATTCAGGAATGATTACGTGCTCACGGGCACCGTAGCCCGTTTGCCCATTTTGGGCGCCCAAAGGCTTGTTTTCTAAGTTTTAGGTTCTGGTTTTAAGTTAAACCTACGTTTCAACTATATGAGCAATCCGGGCGTCGGAATCTCGCTCTGTCTGTTCTTGCGATTCGGGAATGACAACGGGCCTGAGCTCGTCAAGTTTCCGTGGCACTGGAGTCTGTTTGCTCATTTTGCTCGTACGGAGGCTCGTTTTCTAAGTTTTAAGTTCTAGTTTTAAGTTAAACCTACGTTTCTACCTTACAAGTAATCCGGGAGTCGGAGTCCCGTTCCGTAAGTTCCTAAAAGTCAAGAATGACAATGGGCCCGAGTTCGCCTAGTTTGACGGGCACAAAAGCTTGTTTGCTGATTCTGGAAGCCCGAAGGCTCGTTTTTTAAGTTTTTAGCTATTGTTTTAAGTTAAACCTACATTTCAACTTTACGAGCATTCCAGGAGTCGGAATCTCGTTCCTTCAGTTCCTGCAAGTCAAAAATCACAATGGGCCGTGCTAGTCTAATTTCACGGGCACCGGAGCCCGTTTGCTGGTTTTGGGCGCCCGGAGGCTCGTTATCAAAGATTTAAATTAAAGCTACGTTTCAACTGTACGAGCAATCTGTAAGTCGGAATCTCGTTCCGTTAGTTCTTGCAAGTCATGAATGACTACGGGCCTTTGCCCGTCAACTTTCAAGGGCACCGGAGCCCAATTGCTCGTTTTGGGAGCCCGGAGGCTCATTTTCTAAGTTATAAGTTAAACCTACATTTCAACTGTACAAGTAATCTAGGATTCGGAAACTTGTTTCGTCCGTTCCTGAAATTCAGGAATGATTACGGGCCCAGGCTCGTCAAGTTTCACGGGCACCGTAGCCCGTTTGCTCGTTTTGGGCGCCCGGAGGCTTGTTTTCTAAGTTTAAAGTTATGGTTTTAAGTAAAACCTGCGATTCAACTGTACGAGCAATCCTGGCGTCGGAATCTCGCTCCGTCAATTCTTGCAGGTCGGGAATGGCAACGGGCCCGAGCTCGTCAAGTTTCCCTGGCACCGGAGCCCGTTTGTTCATTTTGGGCGCATGGAGGCTCGTTTTCTAAGTTTTAAGTTAACCTACGTTTAAACCTTTCGAGCAATCCGGGAGTCGGAATCTCGTTCCGTCAATTCCTGCTAGTTAGGAATGACAACGGGCCCGTGCTAGTCAAGTTTCACTAGCACGAAAGCCCGTTTGCTCGTTTTGGAAGCCCGAAGGCTTGTTTTTTAATTTTTTAGTTATTATTTTAAATTAAACCAACGTTTAAACTTTACGAGCAATCCGGGAGTCGGAATCTCATTCCTTTAGCTCCTAAAAATCAAGAACCACAACGGGCTCGTGCTCGTCTTATTTCACGGGCACCGGAGCCCGTTTGCTTATTTTAGGCGCCCGGAGGCTTGCTTTCTATGTTTTAAGTCAAAACTACGTATCAACTGTACAAGCAATCCAGGATTCGGAAACTCGTTTCGTCAGTTCCTGAAATGCAGGAATGATTACGGACCCGGGCCGGTCAAGTTTCACGGGGACCGTATCCCGTTTGCTCGTTTTGGACGCCCGGAGGCTCGTTTTCTAAGTTTTAAGTTAAACATACGTTTCAACTGTATGAACAATCCGGGAGTCGGAATCTCGCTCTGTCCGTTCTTGCAAGTCGGGAATGACAACGGTCCCGAGCTCGTCAAGTTTCCCTGACACCTGACCCTGTTTGCTCATTTTGGGCGCACGAATGCTCGTTTTCTAAGTCTTAAGTTATGGTTTAAAGTTAAACATACGTTTCAACCTTACGAGCAATCCATTAGTGGGAATCTCGTTTCATCAGTTCTTGCAAGTCAGGAATGACAACGGGCCCGTGCTCGCCAATTTTCATGGGCATCGAAGCCCGTTTGCTCATTTTGGGCGCTCAAAGGCTCGTTTTCTAAGTTTTAAATTATAGTTTCAAGTTATACCTACGTTTCAACTGTACGAGCAATCCGATATTCAAAATCTCGATCCGTCAGTTCCTGCAAGTCAGGAATGACTACGGACCCGTGCCTGTCAAGTTTCACGGGCACCGAAGCCCGATTTCAAATTTTGGGCGCCCGGAGTCTCGTTTTCTAAGTTCTAAATTAATGTTTTAAGTTAAACCTACGTTTTAATTATAAGAGCAATCCGATTTTCAGAATCTCGTTCCTTCAATTTCTGCAAGTCAAGAAAGACTACGGGCCCGTGCCCGTCAAGTTTCAAGGGCACAAAGGCCTCTTTACTAGTTTTGGAAGCTCCCGAAGGCTCGTTTTTTAAGTTTTTAGTTATTGCTTTAAGTTAAACCTACGTTTAAACTTTCCGAGCAATCCGGGAGTCGGAATCTCGTTCCCTCAGTTCCTGCAAGTCAATAATCAGAACGAGCCCGTGCTCGTCTAATTTCACGGGCACTGGAGCCCGTTTGCTTGTTTTGGGCGCCCGGAGGCTCGTTTAATAAGTTTTAAGTTGAAGATACTTTTCAACTGTACGAGCAACCTGGAAGTCAGAATCTCGTTTCGTTAGTTCTTGCAAGTCACGAAAGACTACGGGCCGGTGCCCGTCAACTTTCAAGGGCACCGGAGCCCGATTGCTCGTTTTGGTCGCCCCGACACTCATTTTCTAAGTTATAAGTTAATGTTTTAAGTTAAACCTACGTTTCAACTGTACATGCAATCTAGGATTTGGAAACTCGTTTCGTCAGTTCCTAAAATTCAGGAATGAATATAGGCCCGGGCTTGTCAAGTTTCAAGGGCACCGTAGCCCGTTTGCTCGTTTTGGGCGCTCGGAGGCTCGTTTTCTAAGTTTTAAGTTGTGGTTTTAAGTTAAACCTACATTTCAATTGTACGAGCAAGCCGGGGGTTAGAATCTCGCTCCGTCAGTTCCTGTAAGTTGGGAATGACAACGGGCCCGAGCTCGTCAAGTTTCCCTGGCACCGGAGCCCATTTGCTCATTTTGTGCGCAAGGAGGCTCGTTTTCTAAGTTTTAAGTTATACTTTTTAATTAAACCTATGTTTCAACCTTACGAGCAATCCGGGAGTCGGAATCTCGTTCCGTCAGTTCCTACAATTCAGGAATGACGACGGGACCTTGTTTGTCAAGTTTCAAGGGCACCGGAGCCCGATTACTCGTTTTGGGCGCCCGGAGGCTCATTTTCTAAGTTATAAGTTAATGTTTTAAGTTAAATTTTTGTTTCAACTGTACAAGCAATTCAGGAATCGGAATTTCATTTCATCTGTTCCAAAAATTCATGAATGAGTACGTGCTCAGGCCGTCAAACTTCACGGGCACCGTAGCCCGTTTACCCGTTTTGGGCGCCCGGAGGCTCGTTTTCTAAGTTTTAGGTTATGGTTTTAAGTTAAACCTACGTTTCAATTGTACGAACAATCCGGGCGTCGGAATCTCGCTCCATCAGTTCTTGCAATTCGGGAATGAGAACAGGCCCGAGCTCGTCAACTTTCCCAGGCACCGGAGCTCGTTTGCTCATTTTGGGCACACGTAGGCTCGTTTTCTAAGTTTTAAGTTAAACCTACGTTTCAACCTTACGAGCAATCCGGGAGTCAGAATCCCGTTCTGTTAGTTCCTCCAAGTCAGGAATGACAACGGGCCCGTGCACATCAAGTTTCACCGGCACAAAAGCCCGTTTGGCTCATTTTGGAAGCCCGAAGGCTCGTTTTTTAAGTTTTTAGTTATTGTTTTAAGTTAAACCCAAGTTTCCACTTTACGAGCATTCTGGGTGTCGGAATCTCGTTCCGTCAATTCCTGAAAGTCAAAAATCACAACGGGCCGTGCTCGTCTAATTTCACGGGCACTGGAGCCCATTTGCTTCTTTTTGGGCGCCCGGAGGCTCGTTTTCTAAGATTTAAGCTAAAGCTACGTTTCAACTGTACGAGCAATCTGGAAGTCGAAATCTCGTTTCGTTAGTTCTTACAAGTAATGAATGACTACAGGCCTGTGCCCGTCATCTTTGAAGGGCATCGGAGCCCGATTGCTCGTTTTGGGCGCCCGGAAGCTCATTTCAAAGTTATAAGTTAAAGTTTTAAGTTAAACCTACCTTTCAACTGTACAAGCAATCCAGGATTTGGAAACTCGTTTCGTCAGTTCCTGAAATTCAGGAATGATTATGGGCCCAGGCACGTCAAGTTTCATGGGCACCGTAGCCCGTTTTGGGCGCCCAGATGGTCGTTTTCTAAGTTTTAAGTTATGGTTTTAAGTTAAACATACGTTTCAACTGTAAGAGCAATCCTGGCGTCGGAATCTCGCTCCGTCAGTTATTGCAAGTCAGGAATTGCAACAGGCCCGAGCTCGTCAAGTTTCCCTGGCACCGGAGCCCGTTTGCTCATTTTAGGCGCATGGAGGCTCGTTTTCTAAGTTTTAAGTTAACCTACGTTTCAACCTTTCGAGCAATCCGGGAGTCGGAATCTCGTTCCGTCAATTCATACAAGTCAGGAATGACAACGGGCCTGTACTCGTCAAGTTTCGCATGCACAAAAGCCTGTTTGCTCGTTTTGGAAGCCCAAAGGCTCGTTTTTTAAGTTTTTAGTTAATGTTTTAAGTTAAACCTATTTTTAAACTTTACGAGGACTCCGGGAGTCGGAATCTCGTTTCTTCAATTCCTGCAAGTCAATAATGACAACGGGCCTGTGCTCGTCTTATTTCATGGGCACCGGAGCCCGTTTGCTTGTTTTGGGCGCCTAGAGGCTCGTTTTCTAAGTTTTAAGTCAAAGCTATGCTTCAGCTGTACAAGTAATCTGGAAGTCGGAATCTCGTTCCATTAGTTCTTGCAAGTCACGAATGACTACGGGCCTGTGCCCGTCAACTTTGAAGGGCACCGGAGCCCGATTGCACGTTTTGGGTGCTCGGAGGCTCATTTTCTAAGTTATTTTAATTTAAACCTACGTTTCAACCGTACGAGCAATCCGAAAGTCAAAATGTCAATCCGTCAGTTCCTGCAAGTCAGGAATGACTACGGACCCGTGCCCGTCAAGTTTCACGAGCATCGGAGTCCGATTGCTCATTTGGGCTCCTACAGGCTCGTTTTCTAAGTTTTAAGTTAAACCTACATTTTAACTGTACGAGCAATCCGGGATTCACGGGCACCGGAGCCCGTTTGCTCGTTTTGGGCGCCCGGAGGCTCGTTTTCTAAGTTTTAAGTTATGGTTTTAAGTTAAACCTACGTTTTAACTGTACGAGCAATCTGGGGGTCAGAATTTCGCTCCGTCAGCTCCTACAAGTTGGGAATGACAACGGGCCCGTGCTCACCTAGTTTCACGGGCACAAAAGCTCGTTTTCTCGTTCCGTCAGTTCCTGCAAATCATGAATGACAACAGACCCTTGCCCGTCAAGTTTCAAGGGCACCGGAGCCCAATTACTCATTTTGGACGCCTGGAGGCTAATTTTCTAAGTTATAAGTTAAACTTACGTTTCAACTGTACAAGCAACCCAGGATTCAGAATCTCATTTCATCAGTTTCTGAAATTCAGGAATGATTACGTGCTCACGGGCACCGTAGCCCGTTTGCCCATTTTGGGCGCCCAAAGGCTCGTTTTCTAAGTTTTAGGTTCTGGTTTTAAGTTAAACCTACGTTTCAACTATATGAGCAATCCGGGCGTCGGAATCTCGCTCTGTCAGTTCTTGCAATTCGGGAATGACAACGGGCCTGAGCTCGTCAAGTTTCCGTGGCACTGGAGTCCGTTTGCTCATTTTGCGCGTACGGAGGCTCGTTTTCTAAGTTTTAAGTTCTAGTTTTAAGTTAAACCTACGTTTCTACCTTACAAGTAATCCGGGAGTCGGCGTCCCGTTCCGTAAGTTCCTAAAAGTCAAGAATGACAATGGGCCCGAGTTCGCCTAGTTTGACGGGCACAAAAGCTTGTTTGCTGATTCTGGAAGCCCGAAGGCTCGTTTTTTAAGTTTTTAGCTATTGTTTTAAGTTAAACCTACATTTCAACTTTACGAGCATTCCAGGAGTCGGAATCTTGTTCCTTCAGTTCCTGCAAGTCAAAAATCACAATGGGCCGTGCTAGTCTAATTTCACGGGCACCGGAGCCCGTTTGCTGGTTTTGGGCGCCCGGAGGCTCGTTATCAAAGATTTAAATTAAAGCAACGTTTCAACTGTACGAGCAATCTGTAAGTCGGAATCTCGTTCCGTTAGTTCTTGCAAGTCATGAATGACTACGGGCCTTTGCCCGTCAACTTTCAAGGGCATCGGAGCCCAATTGCTCGTTTTGGGAGCCCGGAGGCTCATTTTCTAAGTTATAAGTTAAACCTACATTTCAACTGTACAAGTAATCTAGGATTCGGAAACTTGTTTCGTCCGTTCCTGAAATTCAGGAATGATTACGGGCCCAGGCTTGTCAAGTTTCACGGGCACCGTAGCCTGTTTGCTCGTTTTGGGCGCCCGGAGGCTTGTTTTCTAAGTTTAAAGTTATGGTTTTAAGTAAAACCTGCGATTCAACTGTACGAGCAATCCTGGCGTCGGAATCTCGCTCCGTCAGTTCTTGCAGGTCGGGAATGGCAACGGGCCCGAGCTCGTCAAGTTTCCCTGGCACCGGAGCCCGTTTGTTCATTTTGGGCGCATGGAGGCTCGTTTTCTAAGTTTTAAGTTAACCTACGTTTAAACCTTTCGAGCAATCCGGGAGTCGGAATCTCGTTCCGTCAATTCCTGCTAGTTAGGAATGACAACGGGCCCGTGCTAGTCAAGTTTCACTAGCACGAAAGCCCGTTTGCTCGTTTTGGAAGCCCGAAGGCTTGTTTTTTAATTTTTTAGTTATTATTTTAAATTAAACCAACGTTTAAACTTTACGAGCAATCCGGGAGTCGGAATCTCATTCCTTTAGCTCCTAAAGATCAAGAACCACAACGGGCTCGTGCTCGTCTTATTTCACGGGCACCGGAGCCCGTTTGCTTATTTTAGGCGCCCGGAGGCTTGCTTTCTATGTTTTAAGTCAAAACTACGTATCAACTGTACAAGCAATCCAGGATTCGGAAACTCGTTTCGTCAGTTCCTGAAATGCAGGAATGATTACGGACCCGGGCCGGTCAAGTTTCACGGGGACCGTATCCCGTTTGCTCGTTTTGGGCGCCCGGAGGCTCGTTTTCTAAGTTTTAAGTTAAACATACGTTTCAACTGTACCAACAATCCGGGAGTCGGAATCTCGCTCCGTCCGTTCTTGCAAGTCGGGAATGACAACGGTCCCGAGCTCGTCAAGTTTCCCTGACACCTGACCCTGTTTGCTCATTTTGGGCGCACGAATGCTCGTTTTCTAAGTCTTAAGTTATGGTTTAAAGTTAAACATACGTTTCAACCTTACGAGCAATCCATTAGTGGGAATCTCGTTTCATCAGTTCTTGCAAGTCAGGAATGACAACGGGCCCGTGCTCGCCAATTTTCATGGGCATCGAAGCCCGTTTGCTCATTTTGGGCGCTCAAAGGCTCGTTTTCTAAGTTTTAAATTATAGTTTCAAGTTATACCTACGTTTCAACTGTACGAGCAATCCGATATTCAAAATCTCGATCCGTCAGTTCCTGCAAGTCAGGAATGACTACGGACCCGTGCCCGTCAAGTTTCACGGGCACCGAAGCCCGATTTCAAATTTTGGGCACCCGGAGTCTCGTTTTCTAAGTTCTAAATTAATGTTTTAAGTTAAACCTACGTTTCAATTATAAGAGCAATCCGATTTTCGGAATTTCGTTCCTTCAATTTCTGCAAGTCAAGAAAGACTACGGGCCCGTGCCCGTCAAGTTTCAAGGGCACAAAGGCCCCTTTACTAGTTTTGGAAGCTCCCGAAGGCTCGTTTTTTAAGTTTTTAGTTATTGCTTTAAGTTAAACCTACGTTTAAACTTTCCGAGCAATCCGGGAGTCGAAATCTCGTTCCCTCAGTTCCTGCAAGTCAATAATCAGAACGAGCCCGTGCTCGTCTAATTTCACGGGCACTGGAGCCCGTTTGCTTGTTTTGGGCGCCCGGAGGCTCGTTTAATAAGTTTTAAGTTGAAGATACTTTTCAACTGTATGAGCAACCTGGAAGTCAGAATCTCGTTTCGTTAGTTCTTGCAAGTCACGAAAGACTACGGGCCGGTGCCCGTCAACTTTCAAGGGCACCGGAGCCCGATTGCTCGTTTTGGTCGCCCCGACACTCATTTTCTAAGTTATAAGTTAATGTTTTAAGTTAAACCTACGTTTCAACTGTACATGCAATCTAGGATTTGGAAACTCGTTTCGTCAGTTCCTAAAATTCAGGAATGAATATAGGCCCGGGCTTGTCAAGTTTCACGGGCACCGTAGCCCGTTTGCTCGTTTTGGGCGCTCGGAGGCTCGTTTTCTAAGTTTTAAGTTGTGGTTTTAAGTTAAACCTACATTTCAACTGTACGAGCAAGCCGGGGGTTAGAATCTCGCTCCGTCTGTTCCTGTAAGTTGGGAATGACAACGGGCCCGAGCTCGTCAAGTTTCCCTGGCACCGGAGCCCATTTGCTCATTTTGTGCGCAAGGAGGCTCGTTTTCTAAGTTTTAAGTTATACTTTTTAATTAAACTTATGTTTCAACCTTATGAGCAATCCGGGAGTCGGAATCTCGTTCCGTCAGTTCCTACAAGTCAGGAATGACGACGGGACCTTGTTTGTCAAGTTTCAAGGGCACCGGAGCCCGATTACTCGTTTTGGGCGCCCGGAGGCTCATTTTCTAAGTTATAAGTTAATGTTTTAAGTTAAATTTTCGTTTCAACTGTACAAGCAATTCAGGAATCGGAATTTCATTTCATCTGTTCCAAAAATTCATGAATGAGTACGTGCTCAGGCCGTCAAACTTCACGGGCACCGTAGCCCGTTTACCCGTTCTGGGCGCCCGGAGGCTCGTTTTCTAAGTTTTAGGTTATGGTTTTAAGTTAAACCTACGTTTCAATTGTACGAACAATCCGGGCGTCGGAATCTCTCTCCGTCAGTTCTTGCAATTCGGGAATGAGAACAGGCCCGAGCTCGTCAACTTTCCCAGGCACCGGAGCTCGTTTGCTCATTTTGGGCACACGTAGGCTCGTTTTCTAAGTTTTAAGTTAAACCTACGTTTCAACCTTACGAGCAATCCGGGAGTCAGAATCCCGTTCTGTTAGTTCCTCCAAGTCAGGAATGACAACGGGCCCATGCTCATCAAGTTTCACGGGCACAAAAGCCCGTTTGGCTCATTTTGGAAGCCCGAAGGCTCGTTTTTTAAGTTTTTAGTTATTGTTTTAAGTTAAACCCAAGTTTCCACTTTACGAGCATTCTGGGTGTCGGAATCTCGTTCCGTCAATTCCTGCAAGTCAAAAATCACAACGGGCCGTGTTCGTCTAATTTCACGGGCACTGGAGCCCATTTGCTTCTTTTTGGGCGCCCGGAGGTTCGTTTTCTAAGATTTAAGTTAAAGCTACGTTTCAACTGTACGAGCAATCTGGAAGTCGAAATCTCGTTTCGTTAGTTCTTACAAGTAATGAATGACTACGGGCCTGTGCCCGTCATCTTTGAAGGGCATCGGAGCCCGATTGCTCGTTTTGGGCGCCCGGAGGCTCATTTCAAAGTTATAAGTTAATGTTTTAAGTTAAACCTACCTTTCAACTGTACAAGCAATCCAGGATTTGGAAACTCGTTTCGTCAGTTCCTGAAATTCAGGAATGATTATGGGCCCAGGCACGTCAAGTTTCATGGGCACCGTAGCCCGTTTTGGGCGCCCAGATGGTCGTTTTCTAAGTTTTAAGTTATGGTTTTAAGTTCAACATACGTTTCAACTGTACGAGCAATCCTGGCGTCGGAATCTCGCTCCGTCAGTTATTGCAAGTCAGGAATTGCAACAGGCCCGAGCTCGTCAAGTTTCCCTGGCACCGGAGCCCGTTTGCTCATTTTAGGCGCATGGAGGCTCCTTTTCTAAGTTTTAAGTTAACCTACGTTTCAACCTTTCGAGCAATCCGGGAGTCGGAATCTCGTTCCGTCAATTCATACAAGTCAGGAATGACAACGGGCCTGTACTCGTCAAGTTTCGCATGCACAAAAGCCTGTTTGCTCGTTTTGGAAGCCCAAAGGCTCGTTTTTTAAGTTTTTAGTTAATGTTTTTAGTTAAACCTATTTTTAAACTTTACGAGGACTCCGGGAGTCGGAATCTCGTTTCTTCAATTCCTGCAAGTCAATAATGACAACGGGCCTGTGCTCGTCTTATTTCATGGGCACCGGAGCCCGTTTGCTTGTTTTGGGCGCCTAGAGGCTCGTTTTCTAAGTTTTAAGTCAAAGCTATGCTTCAGCTGTACAAGTAATCTGGAAGTCGGAATCTCGTTCCATTAGTTCTTGCAAGCCACGAATGACTACGGGCCTGTGCCCGTCAACTTTGAAGGGCACCGGAGCCCGATTGCACGTTTTTGGTGCTCGGAGGCTCATTTTCTAAGTTATTTTAATTTAAACCTATGTTTCAACCGTACGAGCAATCCGAAAGTCAAAATGTCAATCCGTCAGTTCCTGCAAGTCAGGAATGACTACGGACCCGTGCCCGTCAAGTTTCACGAGCATCGGAGTCCGATTGCTCATTTGGGCTCCCAGAGGCTCGTTTTCTAAGTTTTAAGTTAAACCTACGTTTTAACTGTACGAGCAATCCGGGATTCACGGGCACCGGAGCCCGTTTGCTCGTTTTGGGCGCCCGGAGGCTCGTTTTCTAAGTCTTAAGTTATGGTTTTAAGTTAAACCTACGTTTTAACTGTACGAGCAATCTGGGGGTCAGAATTTCGCTCCGTCAGCTCCTACAAGTTGGGAATGACAACGGGCCCGTGCTCACCTAGTTTCATGGGCACAAAAGCTCGTTTTCTCGTTCCGTCAGTTCCTGCAAATCATGAATGACAACAGACCCTTGCCCGTCAAGTTTCAAGGGCACCGGAGCCCAATTACTCATTTTGGACGCCTGGAGGCTAATTTTCTAAGTTATAAGTTAAACTTACGTTTCAACTGTACAAGCAACCCAGGATTCAGAATCTCATTTCATCAGTTTCTGAAATTCAGGAATGATTACGTGCTCACGGGCACCGTAGCCCGTTTGCCCATTTTGGGCGCCCAAAGGCTCGTTTTCTAAGTTTTAGGTTCTGGTTTTAAGTTAAACCTACGTTTCAACTATATGAGCAATCCGGGCGTCGGAATCTCGCTCTGTCAGTTCTTGCAATTCGGGAATGACAACGGGCCTGAGCTCGTCAAGTTTCCGTGGCACTGGAGTCTGTTTGCTCATTTTGCTCGTACGGAGGCTCGTTTTCTAAGTTTTAAGTTCTAGTTTTAAGTTAAACCTACGTTTCTACCTTACAAGTAATCCGGGAGTCGGAGTCCCGTTCCGTAAGTTCCTAAAAGTCAAGAATGACAATGGGCCCGAGTTCGCCTAGTTTGACGGGCACAAAAGCTTGTTTGCTGATTCTGGAAGCCCGAATGCTCGTTTTTTAAGTTTTTAGCTATTGTTTTAAGTTAAACCTACATTTCAACTTTACGAGCATTCCAGGAGTCGGAATCTCGTTCCTTCAGTTCCTGCAAGTCAAAAATCACAATGGGCCGTGCTAGTCTAATTTCACGGGCACCGGAGCCCGTTTGCTGGTTTTGGGCGCCCGGAGGCTCGTTATCAAAGATTTAAATTAAAGCTACGTTTCAACTGTACGAGCAATCTGTAAGTCGGAATCTCGTTCCGTTAGTTCTTGCAAGTCATGAATGACTACGGGCCTTAGCCCGTCAACTTTCAAGGGCATCGGAGCCCAATTGCTCGTTTTGGGAGCCCGGAGGCTCATTTTCTAAGTTATAAGTTAAACCTACATTTCAACTGTACAAGTAATCTAGGATTCGGAAACTTGTTTCGTCC
Source organism: Cinnamomum chago (assembly GCA_038049695.1). Classification (NCBI taxonomy): domain Eukaryota; kingdom Viridiplantae; phylum Streptophyta; class Magnoliopsida; order Laurales; family Lauraceae; genus Cinnamomum; species Cinnamomum chago. The sequence goes on along the minus strand of CP142453.1, from coordinate 87,157,339 downwards.
GTTCCTGAAATTCAGGAATGATTATGGGCCCAGGCTCGTCAAGTTTCACGGGCACCGTAGCCCGTTTGCTCGTTTTGGGCGCCCGGAGGCTTGTTTTCTAAGTTTAAAGTTATGGTTTTAAGTAAAACCTGCGATTCAACTGTACGAGCAATCCTGGCGTCGGAATCTCGCTCCGTCAGTTCTTGCAGGTCGGGAATGGCAACGGGCCCGAGCTCGTCAAGTTTCCCTGGCACCGGAGCCCGTTTGTTCATTTTGGGCGCATGGAGGCTCGTTTTCTAAGTTTTAAGTTAACCTACGTTTAAACCTTTCGAGCAATCCGGGAGTCGGAATCTCGTTCCGTCAATTCCTGCTAGTTAGGAATGACAACGGGCCCGTGCTAGTCAAGTTTCACTAGCACGAAAGCCCGTTTGCTCGTTTTGGAAGCCCGAAGGCTTGTTTTTTAATTTTTTAGTTATTATTTTAAATTAAACCAACGTTTAAACTTTACGAGCAATCCGGGAGTCGGAATCTCATTCCTTTAGCTCCTAAAAATCAAGAACCACAACGGGCTCGTGCTCGTCTTATTTCACGGGCACCGGAGCCCGTTTGCTTATTTTAGGCGCCCGGAGGCTTGCTTTCTATGTTTTAAGTCAAAACTACGTATCAACTGTACAAGCAATCCAGGATTCGGAAACTCGTTTCGTCAGTTCCTGAAATGCAGGAATGATTACGGACCCGGGCCGGTCAAGTTTCACGGGGACCGTATCCCGTTTGCTCGTTTTGGGCGCCCGGAGGCTCGTTTTCTAAGTTTTAAGTTAAACATACGTTTCAACTGTACGAACAATCCGGGAGTCGGAATCTCGCTCCGTCCGTTCTTGCAAGTCGGGAATGACAACGGTCCCGAGCTCGTCAAGTTTCCCTGACACCTGACCCTGTTTGCTCATTTTGGGCGCACGAATGCTCGTTTTCTAAGTCTTAAGTTATAGTTTAAAGTTAAACATACGTTTCAACCTTACGAGCAATCCATTAGTGGGAATCTCGTTTCATCAGTTCTTGCAAGTCAGGAATGACAACGGGCCCGTGCTCGCCAATTTTCATGGGCATCGAAGCCCGTTTGCTCATTTTGGGCGCTCAAAGGCTCGTTTTCTAAGTTTTAAATTATAGTTTCAAGTTATACCTACGTTTCAACTGTACGAGCAATCCGATATTCAAAATCTCGATCCGTCAGTTCCTGCAAGTCAGGAATGACTACGGACCCGTGCCCGTCAAGTTTCACGGGCACCGAAGCCCGATTTCAAATTTTGGGCGCCCGGAGTCTCGTTTTCTAAGTTCTAAATTAATGTTTTAAGTTAAACCTACGTTTCAATTATAAGAGCAATCCGATTTTCGGAATTTCGTTCCTTCAATTTCTGCAAGTCAAGAAAGACTACGGGCCCGTGCACGTCAAGTTTCAAGGGCACAAAGGCCCCCTTACTAGTTTTGGAAGCTCCCGAAGGCTCGTTTTTTAAGTTTTTAGTTATTGCTTTAAGTTAAACCTACGTTTAAACTTTCCGAGCAATCCGGGAGTCGGAATCTCGTTCCCTCAGTTCCTGCAAGTCAATAATCAGAACGAGCCCGTGCTCGTCTAATTTCACGGGCACTGGAGCCCGTTTGCTTGTTTTGGGCGCCCGGAGGCTCGTTTAATAAGTTTTAAGTTGAAGATACTTTTCAACTGTACGAGCAACCTGGAAGTCAGAATCTCGTTTCGTTAGTTCTTGCAAGTCACGAAAGACTACGGGCCGGTGCCCGTCAACTTTCAAGGGCACCGGAGCCCGATTGCTCGTTTTGGTCGCCCCGACACTCATTTTCTAAGTTATAAGTTAATGTTTTAAGTTAAACCTACGTTTCAACTGTACATGCAATCTAGGATTTGGAAACTCGTTTCGTCAGTTCCTAAAATTCAGGAATGAATATAGGCCCGGGCTTGTCAAGTTTCACGGGCACCGTAGCCCGTTTGCTCGTTTTGGGCGCTCGGAGGCTCGTTTTCTAAGTTTTAAGTTGTGGTTTTAAGTTAAACCTACATTTCAACTGTACGAGCAAGCCGGGGGTTAGAATCTCGCTCCGTCAGTTCCTGTAAGTTGGGAATGACAACGGGCCCGAGCTCGTCAAGTTTCCCTGGCACCGGAGCCCATTTGCTCATTTTGTGCGCAAGGAGGCTCGTTTTCTAAGTTTTAAGTTATACTTTTTAATTAAACCTATGTTTCAACCTTACGAGCAATCCGGGAGTCGGAATCTCGTTCCGTCAGTTCCTACAAGTCAGGAATGACGACGGGACCTTGTTTGTCAAGTTTCAAGGGCACCGGAGCCCGATTACTCGTTTTGGGCGCCCGGAGGCTCATTTTCTAAGTTATAAGTTAATGTTTTAAGTTAAATTTTCGTTTCAACTGTACAAGCAATTCAGGAATCGGAATTTCATTTCATCTGTTCCAAAAATTCATGAATGAGTACGTGCTCAGGCCGTCAAACTTCAAGGGCACCGTAGCCCGGAGGCTCGTTTTCTAAGTTTTAGGTTATGGTTTTAAGTTAAACCTACGTTTCAATTGTACGAACAATCCGGGCGTCGGAATCTCGCTCCGTCAGTTCTTGCAATTCGGGAATGAGAACAGGCCCGAGCTCGTCAACTTTCCCAGGCACCGGAGCTCGTTTGCTCATTTTGGGCACACGTAGGCTCGTTTTCTAAGTTTTAAGTTAAACCTACGTTTCATCCTTACGAGCAATCCGGGAGTCAGAATCCCGTTCTGTTAGTTCCTCCAAGTCAGGAATGACAACGGGCCCGTGCTCATCAAGTTTCACGGGCACAAAAGCCCGTTTGGCTCATTTTGGAAGCCCGAAGGCTCGTTTTTCAAGTTTTTAGTTATTGTTTTAAGTTAAACCCAAGTTTCCACTTTACGAGCATTCTGGGTGTCGGAATCTCGTTCCGTCAATTCCTGCAAGTCAAAAATCACAACGGGCCGTGCTCGTCTAATTTCACGGGCACTGGAGCCCATTTGCTTCTTTTTGGGCGCCCAGAGGCTCGTTTTCTAAGATTTAAGTTAAAGCTACGTTTCAACTGTACGAGCAATATGGAAGTCGAAATCTCGTTTCGTTAGTTCTTACAAGTAATGAATGACTACGGGCCTGTGCCCGTCATCTTTGAAGGGCATCGGAGCCCGATTGCTCGTTTTGGGCGCCCGGAGGCTCATTTCAAAGTTATAAGTTAATGTTTTAAGTTAAACCTACCTTTCAACTGTACAAGCAATCCAGGCTTTGGAAACGCGTTTCGTCAGTTCCTGAAATTCAGGAATGATTATGGGCCCAGGCACGTCAAGTTTCATGGGCACCGTAGCCCGTTTTGGGCGCCCAGATGGTCGTTTTCGAAGTTTTAAGTTATGGTTTTAAGTTAAACATACGTTTCAACTGTAAGAGCAATCCTGGCGTCGGAATCTCGCTCCGTCAGTTATTGCAATTCAGGAATTGCAACAGGACCGAGCTCGTCAAGTTTCCCTGGAACCGGAGCCCGTTTGCTCATTTTAGGCACATGGAGGCTCGTTTTCTAAGTTTTAAGTTAACCTACGTTTCAACCTTTCGAGCAATCCGGGAGTCGGAATCTCGTTCCGTCAATTCATACAAGTCAGGAATGACAACGGGCCTGTACTCGTCAAGTTTCGCATGCACAAAAGCCTGCTTGCTCGTTTTGGAAGCCCAAAGGCTCGTTTTTTAAGTTTTTAGTTAATGTTTTTAGTTAAACCTATTTTTAAACTTTACGAGGACTCCGGGAGTCGGAATCTCGTTTCTTTAATTCCTGCAAGTCAATAATGACAACGGGCCTGTGCTCGTCTTATTTCATGGGCACCGGAGCCCGTTTGCTTGTTTTGGACGCCTAGAGGCTCGTTTTCTAAGTTTTAAGTCAAAGCTATGCTTCAGCTGTACAAGTAATCTGGAAGTCGGAATCTCGTTCCATTAGTTCTTGCAAGTCACGAATGACTACGGGCCTGTGCCCGTCAACTTTGAAGGGCACCGGAGCCCGATTGCACGTTTTGGGTGCTCGGAGGCTCATTTTCTAAGTTATTTTAATTTAAACCTACGTTTCAACCGTACGAGCAATCCGAAAGTCAAAATGTCAATCCGTCAGTTCCTGCAAGTCAGGAATGACTACGGACCCGTGCCCGTCAAGTTTCACGAGCATCGGAGTCCGATTGCTCATTTGGGCTCCCAGAGGCTCGTTTTCTAAGTTTTAAGTTAAACCTACGTTTTAACTGTACGAGCAATCCGGGATTCACGGGCACCGGAGCCCGTTTGCTCGTTTTGGGCGCCCGGAGGCTCGTTTTCTAAGTTTTATGTTATGGTTTTAAGTTAAACCTACGTTTTAACTGTACGAGCAATCTGGGGGTCAGAATTTCGCTCCGTCAGCTCCTACAAGTTGGGAATGACAACGGGCCCGTGCTCACCTAGTTTCACGGGCACAAAAGCTCGTTTTCTCGTTCCGTCAGTTCCTGCAAATCATGAATGACAACAGACCCTTGCCCGTCAAGTTTCAAGGGCACCGGAGCCCAATTACTCATTTTGGACGCCTGGAGGCTAATTTTCTAAGTTATAAGTTAAACTTACGTTTCAACTGTACAAGCAACCCAGGATTCAGAATCTCATTTCATCAGTTTCTGAAATTCAGGAATGATTACGTGCTCACGGGCACCGTAGCCCGTTTGCCCATTTTGGGCGCCCAAAGGCTCGTTTTCTAAGTTTTAGGTTCTGGTTTTAAGTTAAACCTACGTTTCAACTATATGAGCAATCCGGGCGTCGGAATCTCGCTCTGTCAGTTCTTGCAATTCGGGAATGACAACGGGCCTGAGCTCGTCAAGTTTCCGTGGCACTGGAGTCCGTTTGCTCATTTTGCGCGTACGGAGGCTCGTTTTCTAAGTTTTAAGTTCTAGTTTTAAGTTAAACCTACGTCTCTACCTTACAAGTAATCCGGGAGTCGGAGTCCCGTTCCGTAAGTTCCTAAAAGTCAAGAATGACAATGGGCCCGAGTTCGCCTAGTTTGACGGGCACAAAAGCTTGTTTGCTGATTCTGGAAGCCCGAAGGCTCGTTTTTTAAGTTTTTAGCTATTGTTTTAAGTTAAACCTACATTTCAACTTTACGAGCATTCCAGGAGTCGGAATCTCGTTCCTTCAGTTCCTGCAAGTCAAAAATCACAATGGGCCGTGCTAGTCTAATTTCACGGGCACCGGAGCCCGTTTGCTGGTTTTGGGCGCCCGGAGCCTCGTTATCAAAGATTTAAATTAAAGCTACGTTTCAACTGTACGAGCAATCTGTAAGTCGGAATCTCGTTCCGTTAGTTCTTGCAAGTCATGAATGACTACGGGCCTATGCCCGTCAACTTTTAAGGGCACCGGAGCCCAATTGCTCGTTTTGGGAGCCCAGAGGCTCATTTTCTAAGTTATAAGTTAAACCTACATTTCAACTGTACAAGTAATCTAGGATTCGGAAACTTGTTTCGTCCGTTCCTGAAATTCAGGAATGATTACGGGCCCAGGCTCGTCAAGTTTCACGGGCACCGTAGCCCGTTTGCTCGTTTTGGGCGCCCGGAGGCTTGTTTTCTAAGTTTAAAGTTATGGTTTTAAGTAAAACCTGCGATTCAACTGTACGAGCAATCCTGGCGTCGGAATCTCGCTCCGTCAGTTCTTGCAGGTCGGGAATGGCAACGGGCCCGAGCTTGTCAAGTTTCCCTGGCACCGGAGCCCGTTTGTTCATTTTGGGCGCATGGAGGCTCGTTTTCTAAGTTTTAAGTTAACCTACGTTTAAACCTTTCGAGCAATCCGGGAGTCGGAATCTCGTTCCGTCAATTCCTGCTAGTTAGGAATGACAACGGGCCCGTGCTAGTCAAGTTTCACTAGCACGAAAGCCCGTTTGCTCGTTTTGGAAGCCCGAAGGCTTGTTTTTTAATTTTTTAGTTATTATTTTAAATTAAACCAACGTTTAAACTTTACGAGCAATCCGGGAGTCGGAATCTCATTCCTTTAGCTCCTAAAAATCAAGAACCACAACGGGCTCGTGCTCGTCTTATTTCACGGGCACCGGAGCCCGTTTGCTTATTTTAGGCGCCCGGAGGCTTGCTTTCTATGTTTTAAGTCAAAACTACGTATCAACTGTACAAGCAATCCAGGATTCGGAAACTCGTTTCGTCAGTTCCTGAAATGCAGGAATGATTACGGACCCGGGCCGGTCAAGTTTCACGGGGACCGTATCCCGTTTGCTCGTTTTGGGCGCCCGGAGGCTCGTTTTCTAAGTTTTAAGTTAAACATACGTTTCAACTGTACGAACAATCCGGGAGTCGGAATCTCGCTCCGTCCGTTCTCGCATGTCGGGAATGACAACGGTCCCGAGCTCGTCAAGTTTCCCTGACACCTGACCCTGTTTGCTCATTTTGGGCGCACGAATGCTCGTTTTCTAAGTCTTAAGTTATGGTTTAAAGTTAAACATACGTTTCAACCTTACGAGCAATCCATTAGTGGGAATCTCGTTTCATCAGTTCTTGCAAGTCAGGAATGACAACGGGCCCGTGCTCGCCAATTTTCATGGGCATCGAAGCCCGTTTGCTCATTTTGGGCGCTCAAAGGCTCGTTTTCTAAGTTTTAAATTATAGTTTCAAGTTATACCTACGTTTCAACTGTACGAGCAATCCGATATTCAAAATCTCGATCCGTCAGTTCCTGCAAGTCAGGAATGACTACGGACCCGTGCCCGTCAAGTTTCACGGGCACCGAAGCCCGATTTCAAATTTTGGGCGCCCGGAGTCTCGTTTTCTAAGTTCTAAATTAATGTTTTAAGTTAAACCAACGTTTCAATTATAAGAGCAATCCGATTTTCGGAATCTCGTTCCTTCAATTTCTGCAAGTCAAGAAAGACTACGGGCCCGTGCCCGTCAAGTTTCAAGGGCACAAAGGCCCCTTTACTAGTTTTGGAAGCTCCCGAAGGCTCGTTTTTTAAGTTTTTAGTTATTGCTTTAAGTTAAACCTACGTTTAAACTTTCCGAGCAATCAGGGAGTCGGAATCTCGTTCCCTCAGTTCCTGCAAGTCAATAATCAGAACGAGCCCGTGCTCGTCTAATTTCACGGGCACTGGAGCCCGTTTGCTTGTTTTGGGCGCCCGGAGGCTCGTTTAATAAGTTTTAAGTTGAAGATACTTTTCAACTGTACGAGCAATCTGGAAGTCAGAATCTCGTTTCGTTAGTTCTTGCAAGTCACGAAAGACTACGGGCCGGTGCCCGTCAACTTTCAAGGGCACCGGAGCCCGATTGCTCGTTTTGGTCGCCCCGACACTCATTTTCTAAGTTATAAGTTAATGTTTTAAGTTAAACCTACGTTTCAACTGTACATGCAATCTAGGATTTGGAAACTCGTTTCGTCAGTTCCTAAAATTCAGGAATGAATATAGGCCCTGGCTTGTCAAGTTTCACGGGCACCGTAGCCCGTTTGCTCGTTTTGGGCGCTCGGAGGCTCGTTTTCTAAGTTTTAAGTTGTGGTTTTAAGTTAAACCTACATTTCAACTGTACGAGCAAGCCGGGGGTTAGAATCTCGCTCCGTCAGTTCCTGTAAGTTGGGAATGACAACGGGCCCGAGCTCGTCAAGTTTCCCTGGCACCGGAGCCCATTTGCTCATTTTGTGCGCAAGGAGGCTCGTTTTCTAAGTTTTAAGTTAGACTTTTTAATTAAACCTATGTTTCAACCTTACGAGCAATCCGGGAGTCGGAATCTCGTTCCGTCAGTTCCTACAAGTCAGGAATGACGACGGGACCTTGTTTGTCAAGTTTCAAGGGCACCGGAGCCCGATTACTCGTTTTGGGCGCCCGGAGGCTCATTTTCTAAGTTATAAGTTAATGTTTTAAGTTAAATTTTCGTTTCAACTGTACAAGCAATTCAGGAATCGGAATTTCATTTCATCTGTTCCAAAAATTCATGAATGAGTACGTGCTCAGGCCGTCAAACTTCAAGGGCACCGTAGCCCGTTTACCCGTTCTGGGCGCCCGGAGGCTCGTTTTCTAAGTTTTAGGTTATGGTTTTAAGTTAAACCTACGTTTCAATTGTACGAACAATCCGGGCGTCGGAATCTCGCTCCGTCAGTTCTTGCAATTCGGGAATGAGAACAGGCCCGAGCTCGTCAACTTTCCCAGGCACCGGAGCTCGTTTGCTCATTTTGGGCACACGTAGGCTCGTTTTCTAAGTTTTAAGTTAAACCTACGTTTCAACCTTACGAGCAATCCGGGAGTCAGAATCCCGTTCTATTAGTTCCTCCAAGTCAGGAATGACAACGGGCCCGTGCTCATCAAGTTTCACGGGCACAAAAGCCTGTTTGGCTCATTTTGGAAGCCCGAAGGCTCGTTTTTTAAGTTTTTAGTTATTGTTTTAAGTTAAACCCAAGTTTCCACTTTACGAGCATTCTGGGTGTCGGAATCTCGTTCCGTCAATTCCTGCAAGTCAAAAATCACAACGGGCCGTGCTCGTCTAATTTCACGGGCACTGGAGCCCATTTGCTTCTTTTTGGGCGCCCGGAGGCTCGTTTTCTAAGATTTAAGTTAAAGCTACGTTTCAACTGTACGAGCAATCTAGAAGTCGAAATCTCGTTTCGTTAGTTCTTACAAGTAATGAATGACTACGGGCCTGTGCCCGTCATCTTTGAAGGGCATCGGAGCCCGATTGCTCGTTTTGGGCGCCCGGAGGCTCATTTCAAAGTTATAAGTTAATGTTTTAAGTTAAACCTACCTTTCAACTGTACAAGCAATCCAGGATTTGGAAACTCGTTTCGTCAGTTCCTGAAATTCAGGAATGATTATGGGCCCAGGCACGTCAAGTTTCATGGGCACCGTAGCCCGTTTTGGGCGCCCAGATGGTCGTTTTCTAAGTTTTAAGTTATGGTTTTAAGTTAAACATACGTTTCAACTGTACGAGCAATCCTGGCGTCGGAATCTCGCTCCGTCAGTTATTGCAAGTCAGGAATTGCAACAGGCCCGAGCTCGTCAAGTTTCCCTGGCACCGGAGCCCGTTTGCTCATTTTAGGCGCATGGAGGCTCGTTTTCTAAGTTTTAAGTTAACCTACGTTTCAACCTTTCGAGCAATCCGGGAGTCGGAATCTCGTTCCGTCAATTCATACAAGTCAGGAATGACAACGGGCCTGTACTCGTCAAGTTTCGCATGCACAAAAGCCTGTTTGCTCGTTTTGGAAGCCCAAAGGCTCGTTTTTTAAGTTTTTAGTTAATGTTTTTAGTTAAACCTATTTTTAAACTTTATCGAGGACTCCGGGAGTCGGAATCTCGTTTCTTCAATTCCTGCAAGTCAATAATGACAACGGGCCTGTGCTCGTCTTATTTCATGGGCACCGGAGCCCGTTTGCTTGTTTTGGGCGCCTAGAGGCTCGTTTTCTAAGTTTTAAGTCAAAGCTATGCTTCAGCTGTACAAGTAATCTGGAAGTCGGAATCTCGTTCCATTAGTTCTTGCAAGTCACGAATGACTACGGGCCTGTGCCCGTCAACTTTGAAGGGCACCGGAGCCCGATTGCACGTTTTGGGTGCTCGGAGGCTCATTTTCTAAGTTATTTTAATTTAAACCTACGTTTCAACCGTACGAGCAATCCGAAAGTCAAAATGTCAATCCGTCAGTTCCTGCAAGTCAGGAATGACTACGGACCCGTGCCCGTCAAGTTTCACGAGCATCGGAGTCCGATTTCTCATTTGGGCTCCCAGAGGCTCGTTTTCTAAGTTTTAAGTTAAACCTACGTTTTAATTGTACGAGCAATCCGGGATTCACGGGCACCGGAGCCCGTTTGCTCGTTTTGGGCGCCCGGAGGCTCGTTTTCTAAGTTTTAAGTTATGGTTTTAAGTTAAACCTACGTTTTAACTGTACGAGCAATCTGGGGGTCAGAATTTCGCTCCGTCAGCTCCTACAAGTTGGGAATGACAACGGGCCCGTGCTCACCTAGTTTCACGGGCACAAAAGCTCGTTTTCTCGTTCCGTCAGTTCCTGCAAATCATGAATGACAACAGACCCTTGCCCGTCAAGTTTCAAGGGCACCGGAGCGCAATTACTCATTTTGGACGCCTGGAGGCTAATTTTCTAAGTTATAAGTTAAACTTACGTTTCAACTGTACAAGCAACCCAGGATTCAGAATCTCATTTCATCAGTTTCTGAAATTCAGGAATGATTACGTGCTCACGGGCACCGTAGCCCGTTTGCCCATTTTGGGCGCCCAAAGGCTCGTTTTCTAAGTTTTAGGTTCTGGTTTTAAGTTAAACCTACGTTTCAACTATATGAGCAATCCGGGCGTCGGAATCTCGCTCTGTCAGTTCTTGCAATTCGGGAATGACAACGGGCCTGAGCTCGTCAAGTTTCCGTGGCACTGGAGTCCGTTTGCTCATTTTGCGCGTACGGAGGCTCGTTTTCTAAGTTTTAAGTTCTAGTTTTAAATTAAACCTACGTTTCTACCTTACAAGTAATCCGGGAGTCGGAGTCCCGTTCCGTAAGTTCCTAAAAGTCAAGAATGACAATGGGCCCAAGTTCGCCTAGTTTGACGGGCACAAATGCTTGTTTGCTGATTCTGGAAGCCCGAAGGCTCGTTTTTTAAGTTTTTAGCTATTGTTTTAAGTTAAACCTACATTTTAACTTTACGAGCATTCCAGGAGTCGGAATCTCGTTCCTTCAGTTCCTGCAAGTCAAAAATCACAATGGGCCGTGCTAGTCTAATTTTAGGGGCACCGGAGCCCGTTTGCTGGTTTTGGGCGCCCGGAGCCTCGTTATCAAAGATTTAAATTAAAGCTACGTTTCAACTGTACGAGCAATCTGTAAGTCGGAATCTCGTTCCGTTAGTTCTTGCAAGTCATGAATGACTACGGGCCTTTGCCCGTCAACTTTCAAGGGCATCGGAGCCCAATTGCTCGTTTTGGGAGCCCGGAGGCTCATTTTCTAAGTTATAAGTTAAACCTACATTTCAACTGTACAAGTAATCTAGGATTCGGAAACTTGTTTCGTCCGTTCCTGAAATTCAGGAATGATTACGGGCCCAGGCTCGTCAAGTTTCACGGGCACCGTAGCCCGTTTGCTCGTTTTGGGCGCCCGGAGGCTTGTTTTCTAAGTTTAAAGTTATGGTTTTAAGTAAAACCTGCGATTCAACTGTACGAGCAATCCTGGCGTCGGAATCTCGCTCCGTCAGTTCTTGCAGGTCGGGAATGGCAACGGGCCCGAGCTCGTCAAGTTTCCCTGGCACCGGAGCCCGTTTGTTCATTTTGGGCGCATGGAGGCTCGTTTTCTAAGTTTTAAGTTAACCTACGTTTAAACCTTTCGAGCAATCCGGGAGTCGGAATCTCGTTCCGTCAATTCCTGCTAGTTAGGAATGACAACGGGCCCGTGCTAGTCAAGTTTCACTAGCACGAAAGCCCGTTTGCTCGTTTTGGAAGCCCGAAGGCTTGTTTTTTAATTTTTTAGTTATTATTTTAAATTAAACCAACGTTTAAACTTTACGAGCAATCCGGGAGTCGGAATCTCATTCCTTTAGCTCCTAAAAATCAAGAACCACAACGGGCTCGTGCTCGTCTTATTTCACGGGCACCGGAGCCCGTTTGCTTATTTTAGGCGCCCGGAGGCTTGCTTTCTATGTTTTAAGTCAAAACTACGTATCAACTGTACAAGCAATCCAGGATTCGGAAACTCGTTTCGTCAGTTCCTGAAATGCAGGAATGATTACGGACCCGGGCCGGTCAAGTTTCACGGGGACCGTATCCCGTTTGCTCGTTTTGGGCGCCCGGAGGCTCGTTTTCTAAGTTTTAAGTTAAACATACGTTTCAACTGTACGAACAATCCGGGAGTCGGAATCTCGCTCCGTCCGTTCTTGCAAGTTGGGAATGACAACGGTCCCGAGCTCGTCAAGTTTCCCTGACACCTGACCCTGTTTGCTCATTTTGGGCGCACGAATGCTCGTTTTCTAAGTCTTAAGTTATGGTTTAAAGTTAAACATACGTTTCAACCTTACGAGCAATCCATTAGTGGGAATCTCGTTTCATCAGTTCTTGCAAGTCAGGAATGACAACGGGCCCGTGCTCGCCAATTTTCATGGGCATCGAAGCCCGTTTGCTCATTTTGGGCGCTCAACGGCTCGTTTTCTAAGTTTTAAGTTATAGTTTCAAGTTATACCTACGTTTCAACTGTAAGAGCAATTCGATATTCAAAATCTCGATCCATCAGTTCCTGCAAGTCAGGAATGACTACGGACCCGTGCCCGTCAAGTTTCACGGGCACCGAAGCCCGATTTCAAATTTTGGGCGCCCGGAGTCTCGTTTTCTAAGTTCTAAATTAATGTTTTAAGTTAAATGTACGTTTCAATTATAAGAGCAATCCGATTTTCGGAATCTCGTTACCTCAATTTCTGCAAGTCAAGAAAGACTACGGGCCCGTGCCCGTCAAGTTTCAAGGGCACAAAGGCCCCTTTACTAGTTTTGGAAGCTCCCGAAGGCTCGTTTTTTAAGTTTTTAGTTATTGCTTTAAGTTAAACCTACGTTTAAACTTTCCGAGCAATCCGGGAGTCGGAATCTCGTTCCCTCAGTTCCTGCAAGTCAATAATCAGAACGAGCCCGTGCTCGTCTAATTTCACGGGCACTGGAGCCCGTTTGCTTGTTTTGGGCGCCCGGAGGCTCGTTTAATAAGTTTTAAGTTGAAGATACTTTTCAACTGTACGAGCAACCTGGAAGTCAGAATCTCGTTTCGTTAGTTCTTGCAAGTCACGAAAGACTACGGGCCAGTGCCCGTCAACTTTCAAGGGCACCGGAGCCCGATTGCTCGTTTTGGTCGCCCCGACACTCATTTTCTAAGTTATAAGTTAATGTTTTAAGTTAAACCTACGTTTCAACTGTACATGCAATCTTGGATTTGGAAACTCATTTCGTCAGTTCCTAAAATTCAGGAATGAATATAGGCCCGGGCTTGTCAAGTTTCACGGGCACCGTAGCCCGTTTGCTCGTTTTGGGCGCTCGGAGGCTCGTTTTCTAAGTTTTAAGTTGTGGTTTTACGTTAAACCTACATTTCAACTGTACGAGCAAGCCGGGGGTTAGAATCTCGCTCCGTCAGTTCCTGTAAGTTGGGAATGACAACGGGCCCGAGTTCGTCAAGTTTCCCTGGCACCGGAGCCCATTTGCTCATTTTGTGCGCAAGGAGGCTCGTTTTCTAAGTTTTAAGTTATACTTTTTAATTAAACCTATGTTTCAACCTTACGAGCAATCCGGGAGTCGGAATCTCGTTCCGTCAGTTCCTACAAGTCAGGAATGACGACGGGACCTTGTTTGTCAAGTTTCAAGGGCACCGGAGCCCGATTACTCGTTTTGGGCGCCCGGAGGCTCATTTTCTAAGTTATAAGTTAATGTTTTAAGTTAAATTTTCGTTTCAACTGTACAAGCAATTCAGGAATCGGAATTTCATTTCATCTGTTCCAAAAATTCATGAATGAGTACGTGCTCAGGCCGTCAAACTTCAAGGGCACCGTAGCCCGTTTACCCGTTCTGGGCGCCCGGAGGCTCGTTTTCTAAGTTTTAGGTTATGGTTTTAAGTTAAACCTACGTTTCAATTGTACGAACAATCCGGGCGTCGGAATCTCGCTCCGTCAGTTCTTGCAATTCGGGAATGAGAACAGGCCCGAGCTCGTCAACTTTCCCAGGCACCGGAGCTCGTTTGCTCATTTTGGGCACACGTAGGCTCGTTTTCTAAGTTTTAAGTTAAACCTACGTTTCAACCTTACGAGCAATCCGGGAGTCAGAATCCCGTTCTGTTAGTTCCTCCAAGTCAGGAATGACAACGGGCCCGTGCTCATCAAGTTTCACGGGCACAAAAGCCCGTTTGGCTCATTTTGGAAGCCCGAAGGCTCGTTTTTCAAGTTTTTAGTTATTGTTTTAAGTTAAACCCAAGTTTCCACTTTACGAGCATTCTGGGTGTCGGAATCTCGTTCCGTCAATTCCTGCAAGTCAAAAATCACAACGGGCCGTGCTCGTCTAATTTCACGGGCACTGGAGCCCATTTGCTTCTTTTTGGGCGCCCGGAGGCTCGTTTTCTAAGATTTAAGTTAAAGCTACGTTTCAACTGTACGAGCAATATGGAAGTCGAAATCTCGTTTCGTTAGTTCTTACAAGTAATGAATGACTACGGGCCTGTGCCCGTCATCTTTGAAGGGCATCGGAGCCCGATTGCTCGTTTTGGGCGCCCGGAGGCTCATTTCAAAGTTATAAGTTAATGTTTTAAGTTAAACCTACCTTTCAACTGTACAAGCAATCCAGGATTTGGAAACTCGTTTCGTCAGTTCCTGAAATTCAGGAATGATTATGGGCCCAGGCACGTCAAGTTTCATGGGCACCGTAGCCCGTTTTGGGCGCCCAGATGGTCGTTTTCTAAGTTTTAAGTTATGGTTTTAAGTTAAACATACGTTTCAACTGTAAGAGCAATCCTGGCGTCGGAATCTCGCTCCGTCAGTTATTGCAAGTCAGGAATTGCAACAGGCCCGAGCTCGTCAAGTTTCCCTGGAACCGGAGCCCGTTTGCTCATTTTAGGCGCATGGAGGCTCGTTTTCTAAGTTTTAAGTTAACCTACGTTTCAACCTTTCGAGCAATCCGGGAGTCGGAATCTCGTTCCGTCAATTCATACAAGTCAGGAATGACAACGGGCCTGTACTCGTCAAGTTTCGCATGCACAAAAGCCTGCTTGCTCGTTTTGGAAGCCCAAAGGCTCGTTTTTTAAGTTTTTAGTTAATGTTTTTAGTTAAACCTATTTTTAAACTTTACGAGGACTCCGGGAGTCGGAATCTCGTTTCTTCAATTCCTGCAAGTCAATAATGACAACGGGCCTGTGCTCGTCTTATTTCATGGGCACCGGAGCCCGTTTGCTTGTTTTGGACGCCTAGAGGCTCGTTTTCTAAGTTTTAAGTCAAAGCTATGCTTCAGCTGTACAAGTAATCTGGAAGTCGGAATCTCGTTCCATTAGTTCTTGCAAGTCACGAATGACTACGGGCCTGTGCCCGTCAACTTTGAAGGGCACCGGAGCCCGATTGCACGTTTTGGGTGCTCGGAGGCTCATTTTCTAAGTTATTTTAATTTAAACCTACGTTTCAACCGTACGAGCAATCCGAAAGTCAAAATGTCAATCCGTCAGTTCCTGCAAGTCAGGAATGACTACGGACCCGTGCCCGTCAAGTTTCACGAGCATCGGAGTCCGATTGCTCATTTGGGCTCCCAGAGGCTCGTTTTCTAAGTTTTAAGTTAAACCTACGTTTTAACTGTACGAGCAATCCGGGATTCACGGGCACCGGAGCCCGTTTGCTCGTTTTGGGCGCCCGGAGGCTCGTTTTCTAAGTTTTAAGTTATGGTTTTAAGTTAAACCTACGTTTTAACTGTACGAGCAATCTGGGGGTCAGAATTTCGCTCCGTCAGCTCCTACAAGTTGGGAATGACAACGGGCCCGTGCTCACCTAGTTTCACGGGCACAAAAGCTCGTTTTCTCGTTCCGTCAGTTCCTGCAAATCATGAATGACAACAGACCCTTGCCCGTCAAGTTTCAAGGGCACCGGAGCCCAATTACTCATTTTGGACGCCTGGAGGCTAATTTTCTAAGTTATAAGTTAAACTTACGTTTCAACTGTACAAGCAACCCAGGATTCAGAATCTCATTTCATCAGTTTCTGAAATTCAGGAATGATTACGTGCTCACGGGCACCGTAGCCCGTTTGCCCATTTTGGGCGCCCAAAGGCTCGTTTTCTAAGTTTTAGGTTCTGGTTTTAAGTTAAACCTACGTTTCAACTATATGAGCAATCCGGGCGTCGGAATCTCGCTCTGTCAGTTCTTGCAATTCGGGAATGACAACGGGCCTGAGCTCGTCAAGTTTCCGTGGCACTGGAGTCCGTTTGCTCATTTTGCGCGTACGGAGGCTCGTTTTCTAAGTTTTAAGTTCTAGTTTTAAGTTAAACCTACGTTTCTACCTTACAAGTAACCCGGGAGTCGGAGTCCCGTTCCGTAAGTTCCTAAAAGTCAAGAATGACAATGGGCCCGAGTTCGCCTAGTTTGACGGGCACAAAAGCTTGTTTGCTGATTCTGGAAGCCCGAAGGCTCGTTTTTTAAGTTTTTAGCTATTGTTTTAAGTTAAACCTACATTTCAACTTTACGAGCATTCCAGGAGTCGGAATCTCGTTCCTTCAGTTCCTGCAAGTCAAAAATCACAATGGGCCGTGCTAGTCTAATTTCACGGGCACCGGAGCCCGTTTGCTGGTTTTGGGCGCCCGGAGCCTCGTTATCAAAGATTTAAATTAAAGCTACGTTTCAACTGTACGAGCAATCTGTAAGTCGGAATCTCGTTCCGTTAGTTCTTGCAAGTCATGAATGACTACGGGCCTTTGCCCGTCAACTTTCAAGGGCACCGGAGCCCAATTGCTCGTTTTGGGAGCCCAGAGGCTCATTTTCTAAGTTATAAGTTAAACCTACATTTCAACTGTACAAGTAATCTAGGATTCGGAAACTTGTTTCGTCCGTTCCTGAAATTCAGGAATGATTACGGGCCCAGGCTCGTCAAGTTTCACGGGCACCGTAGCCCGTTTGCTCGTTTTGGGCGCCCGGAGGCTTGTTTTCTAAGTTTAAAGTTATGGTTTTAAGTAAAACCTGCGATTCAACTGTACGAGCAATCCTGGCGTCGGAATCTCGCTCCGTCAGTTCTTGCAGGTCGGGAATGGCAACGGGCCCGAGCTCGTCAAGTTTCCCTGGCACCGGAGCCCGTTTGTTCATTTTGGGCGCATGGAGGCTTGTTTTCTAAGTTTTAAGTTAACCTACGTTTAAACCTTTCGAGCAATCCGGGAGTCGGAATCTCGTTCCGTCAATTCCTGCTGGTTAGGAATGACAACGGGCCCGTGCTAGTCAAGTTTCACTAGCACGAAAGCCCGTTTGCTCGTTTTGGAAGCCCGAAGGCTTGTTTTTTAATTTTTTAGTTATTATTTTAAATTAAACCAACGTTTAAACTTTACGAGCAATCCGGGAGTCGGAATCTCATTCCTTTAGCTCCTAAAAATCAAGAACCACAACGGGCTCGTGCTCGTCTTATTTCACGGGCACCGGAGCCCGTTTGCTTATTTTAGGCGCCCGGAGGCTTGCTTTCTATGTTTTAAGTCAAAACTACGTATCAACTGTACAAGCAATCCAGGATTCGGAAACTCGTTTCGTCAGTTCCTGAAATGCAGGAATGATTACGGACCCGGGCCGGTCAAGTTTCACGGGGACCGTATCCCGTTTGCTCGTTTTGGGCGCCCGGAGGCTCGTTTTCTAAGTTTTAAGTTAAACATACGTTTCAACTGTACGAACAATCCGGGAGTCGGAATCTCGCTCCGTCCGTTCTCGCATGTCGGGAATGACAACGGTCCCGAGCTCGTCAAGTTTCCCTGACACCTGACCCTGTTTGCTCATTTTGGGCGCACGAATGCTCGTTTTCTAAGTCTTAAGTTATGGTTTAAAGTTAAACATACGTTTCAACCTTACGAGCAATCCATTAGTGGGAATCTCGTTTCATCAGTTCTTGCAAGTCAGGAATGACAACGGGCCCGTGCTCGCCAATTTTCATGGGCATCGAAGCCCGTTTGCTCATTTTGGGCGCTCAAAGGCTCGTTTTCTAAGTTTTAAATTATAGTTTCAAGTTATACCTACGTTTCAACTGTACGAGCAATCCGATATTCAAAATCTCGATCCGTCAGTTCCTGCAAGTCAGGAATGACTACGGACCCGTGCCCGTCAAGTTTCACGGGCACCGAAGCCCGATTTCAAATTTTGGGCACCCGGAGTCTCGTTTTCTAAGTTCTAAATTAATGTTTTAAGTTAAACCAACGTTTCAATTATAAGAGCAATCCGATTTTCGGAATCTCGTTCCTTCAATTTCTGCAAGTCAAGAAAGACTACGGGCCCGTGCCCGTCAAGTTTCAAGGGCACAAAGGCCCCTTTACTAGTTTTGGAAGCTCCCGAAGGCTCGTTTTTTAAGTTTTTAGTTATTGCTTTAAGTTAAACCTACGTTTAAACTTTCCGAGCAATCAGGGAGTCGGAATCTCGTTCCCTCAGTTCCTGCAAGTCAATAATCAGAACGAGCCCGTGCTCGTCTAATTTCACGGGCACTGGAGCCCGTTTGCTTGTTTTGGGCGCCCGGAGGCTCGTTTAATAAGTTTTAAGTTGAAGATACTTTTCAACTGTACGAGCAATCTGGAAGTCAGAATCTCGTTTCGTTAGTTCTTGCAAGTCACGAAAGACTACGGGCCGGTGCCCGTCAACTTTCAAGGGCACCGGAGCCCGATTGCTCGTTTTGGTCGCCCCGACACTCATTTTCTAAGTTATAAGTTAATGTTTTAAGTTAAACCTACGTTTCAACTGTACATGCAATCTAGGATTTGGAAACTCGTTTCGTCAGTTCCTAAAATTCAGGAATGAATATAGGCCCTGGCTTGTCAAGTTTCACGGGCACCGTAGCCCGTTTGCTCGTTTTGGGCGCTCGGAGGCTCGTTTTCTAAGTTTTAAGTTGTGGTTTTAAGTTAAACCTACATTTCAACTGTACGAGCAAGCCGGGGGTTAGAATCTCGCTCCGTCAGTTCCTGTAAGTTGGGAATGACAACGGGCCCGAGCTCGTCAAGTTTCCCTGGCACCGGAGCCCATTTGCTCATTTTGTGCGCAAGGAGGCTCGTTTTTTAAGTTTTAAGTTAGACTTTTTAATTAAACCTATGTTTCAACCTTACGAGCAATCCGGGAGTCGGAATCTCGTTCCGTCAGTTCCTACAAGTCAGGAATGACGACGGGACCTTGTTTGTCAAGTTTCAAGGGCACCGGAGCCCGATTACTCGTTTTGGGCGCCCGGAGGCTCATTTTCTAAGTTATAAGTTAATGTTTTAAGTTAAATTTTCGTTTCAACTGTACAAGCAATTCAGGAATCGGAATTTCATTTCATCTGTTCCAAAAATTCATGAATGAGTACGTGCTCAGGCCGTCAAACTTCAAGGGCACCGTAGCCCGTTTACCCGTTCTGGGCGCCCGGAGGCTCGTTTTCTAAGTTTTAGGTTATGGTTTTAAGTTAAACCTACGTTTCAATTGTACGAACAATCCGGGCGTCGGAATCTCGCTCCGTCAGTTCTTGCAATTCGGGAATGAGAACAGGCCCGAGCTCGTCAACTTTCCCAGGCACCGGAGCTCGTTTGCTCATTTTGGGCACACGTAGGCTCGTTTTCTAAGTTTTAAGTTAAACCTACGTCTCAACCTTACGAGCAATCCGGGAGTCAGAATCCCGTTCTGTTAGTTCCTCCAAGTCAGGAATGACAACGGGCCCGTGCTCATCAAGTTTCACGGGCACAAAAGCCTGTTTGGCTCATTTTGGAAGCCCGAAGGCTCGTTTTTTAAGTTTTTAGTTATTGTTTTAAGTTAAACCCAAGTTTCCACTTTACGAGCATTCTGGGTGTCGGAATCTCGTTCCGTCAATTCCTGCAAGTCAAAAATCACAACGGGCCGTGCTCGTCTAATTTCACGGGCACTGGAGCCCATTTGCTTCTTTTTGGGCGCCCGGAGGCTCGTTTTCTAAGATTTAAGTTAAAGCTACGTTTCAACTGTACGAGCAATCTGGAAGTCGAAATCTCGTTTCGTTAGTTCTTACAAGTAATGAATGACTACGGGCCTGTGCCTGTCATCTTTGAAGGGCATCGGAGCCCGATTGCTCGTTTTGGGCGCCCGGAGGCTCATTTCAAAGTTATAAGTTAATGTTTTAAGTTAAACCTACCTTTCAACTGTACAAGCAATCCAGGATTTGGAAACTCGTTTCGTCAGTTCCTGAAATTCAGGAATGATTATGGGCCCAGGCACGTCAAGTTTCATGGGCACCGTAGCCCGTTTTGGGCGCCCAGATGGTCGTTTTCTAAGTTTTAAGTTATGGTTTTAAGTTAAACATACGTTTCAACTGTACGAGCAATCCTGGCGTCGGAATCTCGCTCCGTCAGTTATTGCAAGTCAGGAATTGCAACAGGCCCGAGCTCGTCAAGTTTCCCTGGCACCGGAGCCCGTTTGCTCATTTTAGGCGCATGGAGGCTCGTTTTCTAAGTTTTAAGTTAACCTACGTTTCAACCTTTCGAGCAATCCGGGAGTCGGAATCTCGTTCCATCAATTCATACAAGTCAGGAATGACAACGGGCCTGTACTCGTCAAGTTTCGCATGCACAAAAGCCTGTTTGCTCGTTTTGGAAGCCCAAAGGCTCGTTTTTTAAGTTTTTAGTTAATGTTTTTAGTTAAACCTATTTTTAAACTTTATCGAGGACTCCGGGAGTCGGAATCTCGTTTCTTCAATTCCTGCAAGTCAATAATGACAACGGGCCTGTGCTCGTCTTATTTCATGCGCACCGGAGCCCGTTTGCTTGTTTTGGGCGCCTAGAGGCTCGTTTTCTAAGTTTTAAGTCAAAGCTATGCTTCAGCTGTACAAGTAATCTGGAAGTCGGAATCTCGTTCCATTAGTTCTTGCAAGTCACGAATGACTACGGGCCTGTGCCCGTCAACTTTGAAGGGCACCGGAGCCCGATTGCACGTTTTGGGTGCTCGGAGGCTCATTTTCTAAGTTATTTTAATTTAAACCTACGTTTCAACCGTACGAGCAATCCGAAAGTCAAAATGTCAATCCGTCAGTTCCTGCAAGTCAGGAATGACTACGGACCCGTGCCCGTCAAGTTTCACGAGCATCGGAGTCCGATTGCTCATTTGGGCTCCCAGAGGCTCGTTTTCTAAGTTTTAAGTTAAACCTACGTTTTAACTGTACGAGCAATCCGGGATTCACGGGCACCGGAGCCCGTTTGCTCGTTTTGGGCTCCCGGAGGCTCGTTTTCTAAGTTTTAAGTTATGGTTTTAAGTTAAACCTACGTTTTAACTGTACGAGCAATCTGGGGGTCAGAATTTCGCTCCGTCAGCTCCTACAAGTTGGGAATGACAACGGGCCCGTGCTCACCTAGTTTCACGGGCACAAAAGCTCGTTTTCTCGTTCCGTCAGTTCCTGCAAATCATGAATGACAACAGACCCTTGCCCGTCAAGTTTCAAGGGCACCGGAGCCCAATTACTCATTTTGGACGCCTGGAGGCTAATTTTCTAAGTTATAAGTTAAACTTACGTTTCAACTGTACAAGCAACCCAGGATTCAGAATCTCATTTCATCAGTTTCTGAAATTCAGGAATGATTACGTGCTCACGGGCACCGTAGCCCGTTTGCCCATTTTGGGCGCCCAAAGGCTCGTTTTCTAAGTTTTAGGTTCTGGTTTTAAGTTAAACCTACGTTTCAACTATATGAGCAATCCGGGCATCGGAATCTCGCTCTGTCAGTTCTTGCAATTCGGGAATGACAATGGGCCTGAGCTCGTCAAGTTTCCGTGGCACTGGAGTCCGTTTGCTCATTTTGCGCGTACGGAGGCTCGTTTTCTAAGTTTTAAGTTCTAGTTTTAAGTTAAACCTACGTTTCTAGCTTACAAGTAATCCGGGAGTCGGATTCCCGTTCCGTAAGTTCCTAAAAGTCAAGAATGACAATGGGCCCGAGTTCGCCTAGTTTGACGGGCACAAAAGCTTGTTTGCTGATTCTGGAAGCCCGATGGCTCGTTTTTTC
This sequence comes from Cinnamomum chago, assembly GCA_038049695.1. NCBI lineage: Eukaryota > Viridiplantae > Streptophyta > Magnoliopsida > Laurales > Lauraceae > Cinnamomum > Cinnamomum chago. The sequence continues at coordinate 87,135,689 of CP142453.1, read as the reverse complement.
GGTTTTTAGCTATTGTTTTAAGTTAAACCTACATTTCAACTTTACGAGCATTCCAGGAGTCGGAATCTCGTTCCTTCAGTTCCTGCAAGTCAAAAATCACAATGGGCCGTGCTAGTCTAATTTCACGGGCACCGGAGCCCGTTTGCTGGTTTTGGGCGCCCGGAGCCTCGTTATCAAAGATTTAAATTAAAGCTACGTTTCAACTGTACGAGCAATCTGTAAGTCGGAATCTCGTTCCGTTAGTTCTTGCAAGTCATGAATGACTACGGGCCTTTGCCCGTCAACTTTCAAGGGCACCGGAGCCCAATTGCTCGTTTTGGGAGCCCGGAGGCTCATTTTCTAAGTTATAAGTTAAACCTACATTTCAACTGTACAAGTAATCTAGGATTCGGAAACTTGTTTCGTCCGTTCCTGAAATTCAGGAATGATTACGGGCCCAGGCTCGTCAAGTTTCACGGGCACCGTAGCCCGTTTGCTCGTTTTGGGCGCCCGGAGGCTTGTTTTCTAAGTTTAAAGTTATGGTTTTAAGTAAAACCTGCGATTCAACTGTACGAGCAATCCTGGCGTCGGAATCTCGCTCCGTCAGTTCTTGCAGGTCGGGAATGGCAACGGGCCCGAGCTCGTCAAGTTTCCCTGGCACCGGAGCCCGTTTGTTCATTTTGGGCGCATGGAGGCTCGTTTTCTAAGTTTTAAGTTAACCTACGTTTAAACCTTTCGAGCAATCCGGGAGTCGGAATCTCGTTCCGTCAATTCCTGCTAGTTAGGAATGACAACGGGCCCGTGCTAGTCAAGTTTCACTAGCACGAAAGCCCGTTTGCTCGTTTTGGAAGCCCGAAGGCTTGTTTTTTAATTTTTTAGTTATTATTTTAAATTAAACCAACGTTTAAACTTTACGAGCAATCCGGGAGTCGGAATCTCATTCCTTTAGCTCCTAAAAATCAAGAACCACAACGGGCTCGTGCTCGTCTTATTTCACGGGCACCGGAGCCCGTTTGCTTATTTTAGGCGCCCGGAGGCTTGCTTTCTATGTTTTAAGTCAAAACTACGTATCAACTGTACAAGCAATCCAGGATTCGGAAACTCGTTTCGTCAGTTCCTGAAATGCAGGAATGATTACGGACCCGGGCCGGTCAAGTTTCACGGGGACCGTATCCCGTTTGCTCGTTTTGGGCGCCCGGAGGCTCGTTTTCTAAGTTTTAAGTTAAACATACGTTTCAACTGTACGAACAATCCGGGAGTCGGAATCTCGCTCCGTCCGTTCTTTCAAGTCGGGAATGACAACGGTCCCGAGCTCGTCAAGTTTCCCTGACACCCGACCCAGTTTGCTCATTTTGGGCGCACGAATGCTCGTTTTCTAAGTCTTAAGTTATGGTTTAAAGTTAAACATACGTTTCAACCTTACGAGCAATCCATTAGTGGGAATCTCGTTTCATCAGTTCTTGCAAGTCAGGAATGACAACGGGCCCGTGCTCGCCAATTTTCATTGGCATCGAAGCCCGTTTGCTCATTTTGGGCGCTCAAAGGCTCGTTTTCTAAGTTTTAAATTATAGTTTCAAGTTATACCTACGTTTCAACTGTACGAGCAATCCGATATTCAAAATCTCGATCCGTCAGTTCCTGCAAGTCAGGAATGACTACGGACCCGTGCCCGTCAAGTTTCACGGGCACCGAAGCCCGATTTCAAATTTTGGGCGCCCGGAGTCTCGTTTTCTAAGTTCTAAATTAATGTTTTAAGTTAAACCTACGTTTCAATTATAAGAGCAATCCGATTTTCGGAATCTCGTTCCTTCAATTTCTGCAAGACAAGAAAGACTACGGGCCCGTGCCCGTCAAGTTTCAAGGGCACAAAGGCCCCTTTACTAGTTTTGGAAGCTCCCGAAGGCTCGTTTTTTAAGTTTTTAGTTATTGCTTTAAGTTAAACCTACGTTTAAACTTTCCGAGCAATCCGGGAGTCGGAATCTCATTCCCTCAGTTCCTGCAAGTCAATAATCAGAACGAGCCCGTGCTCGTCTAATTTCACGGGCACTGGAGCCCGTTTGCTTGTTTTGGGCGCCCGGAGGCTCGTTTAATAAGTTTTAAGTTGAAGATACTTTTCAACTGTACGAGCAATCTGGTAGTCAGAATCTCGTCTCGTTAGTTCTTGCAAGTCACGAAAGACTACGGGCCGGTGCCCGTCAACTTTCAAGGGCACCGGAGCCCGATTGCTCGTTTTGGTCGCCCCGACACTCATTTTCTAAGTTATAAGTTAATGTTTTAAGTTAAACCTACGTTTCAACTGTACATGCAATCTAGGATTTGGAAACTCGTTTCGTCAGTTCCTAAAATTCAGGAATGAATATAGGCCCGGGCTTGTCAAGTTTCACGGGCACCGTAGCCCGTTTGCTCGTTTTGGGCGCTCGGAGGCTCGTTTTCTAAGTTTTAAGTTGTGGTTTTAAGTTAAACCTACATTTCAACTGTACGAGCAAGCCGGGGGTTAGAATCTCGCTCCGTCAGTTCCTGTAAGTTGGGAATGACAACGGGCCCGAGCTCGTCAAGTTTCCCTGGCACCGGAGCCCATTTGCTCATTTTGTGCGCAAGGAGGCTCGTTTTCTAAGTTTTAAGTTATACTTTTTAATTAAACCTATGTTTCAACCTTACGAGCAATCCGGGAGTCGGAATCTCGTTCCGTCAGTTCCTACAAGTCAGGAATGACGACGGGACCTTGTTTGTCAAGTTTCAAGGGCACCGGAGCCCGATTACTCGTTTTGGGCGCCCGGAGGCTCATTTTCTAAGTTATAAGTTAATGTTTTAAGTTAAATTTTCGTTTCAACTGTACGAGCAATTCAGGAATCGGAATTTCATTTCACCTGTTCCAAAAATTCATGAATGAGTACGTGCTCAGGCCGTCAAACTTCAAGGGCACCGTAGCCCGTTTACCCGTTCTGGGCGCCCGGAGGCTCATTTTCTAAGTTTTAGGTTATGGTTTTAAGTTAAACCTACGTTTCAATTGTACGAACAATCCGGGCGTCGGAATCTCGCTCCGTCAGTTCTTGCAATTCGGGAATGAGAACAGGCCCGAGCTCGTCAACTTTCCCAGGCACCGGAGCTCGTTTGCTCATTTTGGGCACACGTAGGCTCGTTTTCTAAGTTTTAAGTTAAACCTACGTTTCAACCTTACGAGCAATCCGGGAGTCAGAATCCCGTTCTGTTAGTTCCTCCAAGTCAGGAATGACAACGGGCCCGTGCTCATCAAGTTTCACGGGCACAAAAGCCCGTTTGGCTCATTTTGGAAGCCCGAAGGCTCGTTTTTTAAGTTTTTAGTTATTGTTTTAAGTTAAACCCAAGTTTCCACTTTACGAGCATTCTGGGTGTCGGAATCTCGTTCCGTCAATTCCTGCAAGTCAAAAATCACAACGGGCCGTGCTCGTCTAATTTCACGGGCACCGGAGCCCATTTGCTTCTTTTTGGGCGCCCGGAGGCTCGTTTTCTAAGATTTAAGTTAAAGCTATGTTTCAACTGTACGAGCAATCTGGAAGTCGAAATCTCGTTTCGTTAGTTCTTACAAGTAATGAATGACTACGGGCCTGTGCCCGTCATCTTTGAAGGGCATCGGAGCCCGATTGCTCGTTTTGGGCGCCCGGAGGCTCATTTCAAAGTTATAAGTTAATGTTTTAAGTTAAACCTACCTTTCAACTGTACAAGCAATCCAGGATTTGGAATCTCGTTTCGTCAGTTCCTGAAATTCAGGAATGATTATGGGCCCAGGCACGTCAAGTTTCATGGGCACCGGAGCCCGTTTTGGGCGCCCAGATGGTCGTTTTCTAAGTTTTAAGTTATGGTTTTAAGTTAAACATACGTTTCAACTGTACGAGCAATCCTGGCGTCGGAATCTCGCTCCGTCAGTTATTGCAAGTCAGGAATTGCAACAGGCCCGAGCTCGTCAAGTTTCCCTGGCACCGGAGCCCGTTTGCTCATTTTAGGCGCATGGAAGCTCGTTTTCTAAGTTTTAAGTTAACCTACGTTTCAACCTTTCGAGCAATCCGGGAGTCGGAATCTCGTTCCGTCAATTCATACAAGTCAGGAATGACAACGGGCCTGTACTCGTCAAGTTTCGCATGCACAAAAGCCTGTTTGCTCGTTTTGGAAGCCCAAAGGCTCGTTTTTTAAGTTTTTAGTTAATGTTTTAACTTAAACCTATTTTTAAACTTTATCGAGGACTCCGGGAGTCGGAATCTCGTTTCTTCAATTCCTGCAAGTCAATAATGACAACGGGCCTGTGCTCGTCTTATTTCATGGGCACCGGAGCCCGTTTGCTTGTTTTGGGCGCCTAGAGGCTCGTTTTCTAAGTTTTAAGTCAAAGCTATGCTTCAGCTGTACAAGTAATCTGGAAGTCGGAATCTCGTTCCATTAGTTCTTGCAAGTCACGAATGACTACGGGCCTGTGCCCGTCAACTTTGAAGGGCACCGGAGCCCGATTGCACGTTTTGGGTGCTCGGAGGCTCATTTTCTAAGTTATTTTAATTTAAACCTACGTTTCAACCGTACGAGCAATCCGAAAGTCAAAATGTCAATCCGTCAGTTCCTGCAAGTCAGGAATGACTACGGACCCGTGCCCGTCAAGTTTCACGAGCATCGGAGTCCGATTGCTCATTTGGGCTCCCAGAGGCTCGTTTTCTAAGTTTTAAGTTAAACCTACGTTTTAACTGTACGAGCAATCCGGGATTCACGGGCACCGGAGCCCGTTTGCTCGTTTTGGGCGCCCGGAGGCTCGTTTTCTAAGTTTTAAGTTATGGTTTTAAGTTAAACCCAAGTTTCCACTTTACGAGCATTCTGGGTGTCGGAATCTCGTTCCGTCAATTCCTGCAAGTCAAAAATCACAACGGGCCGTGCTCGTCTAATTTCACCGGCACCGGAGCCCATTTGCTTCTTTTTGGGCGCCCGGAGGCTCGTTTTCTAAGATTTAAGTTAAAGCTATGTTTCAACTGTACGAGCAATCTGGAAGTCGAAATCTCGTTTCGTTAGTTCTTACAAGTAATGAATGACTACGGGCCTGTGCCCGTCATCTTTGAAGGGCATCGGAGCCCGATTGCTCGTTTTGGGCGCCCGGAGGCTCATTTCAAAGTTATAAGTTAATGTTTTAAGTTAAACCTACCTTTCAACTGTACAAGCAATCCAGGATTTGGAAACTCGTTTCATCAGTTCCTGAAATTCAGGAATGATTATGGGCCCAGGCACGTCAAGTTTCATGGGCACCGTAGCCCGTTTTGGGCGCCCAGATGGTCGTTTTCTAAGTTTTAAGTTATGGTTTTAAGTTAAACATACGTTTCAACTGTACGAGCATTCCTGGCGTCGGAATCTCGCTCCGTCAGTTATTGCAAGTCAGGAATTGCATCAGGCCCGAGCTCGTCAAGTTTCCCTGGCACCGGAGCCCGTTTGCTCATTTTAGGCGCATGGAGGCTCGTTTTCTAAGTTTTAAGTTAACCTACGTTTCAACCTTTCGAGCAATCCGGGAGTCGGAATCTCGTTCCGTCAATTCATACAAGTCAGGAATGACAACGGGCCTGTACTCGTCAAGTTTCGCATGCACAAAAGCCTGTTTGCTCGATTTGGAAGCCCAAAGGCTCGTTTTTTAAGTTTTTAGTTAATGTTTTAAGTTAAACCTATTTTTAAACTTTACGAGGACTCCGGGAGTCGGAATCTCGTTTCTTCAATTCCTGCAAGTCAATAATGACAACGGGCCTGTGCTCGTCTTATTTCATGGGCACCGGAGCCCGTTTGCTTGTTTTGGGCGCCTAGAGGCTCGTTTTCTAAGTTTTAAGTCAAAGCTATGCTTCAGCTGTACAAGTAATCTGGAAGTCGGAATCTCGTTCCATTAGTTCTTGCAAGTCACGAATGACTACGGGCCTGTGCCCGTCAACTTTGAAGGGCACCGGAGCCCGATTGCACGTTTTGGGTGCTCGGAGGCTCATTTTCTAAGTTATTTTAATTTAAACCTACGTTTCAACCGTACGAGCAATCCGAAAGTCAAAATGTCAATCCGTCAGTTCCTGCAAGTCAGGAATGACTACGGACCCGTGCCCGTCAAGTTTCACGAGCATCGGAGTCCGATTGCTCATTTGGGCTCCCAGAAGCTCGTTTTCTAAGTTTTAAGTTAAACCTACGTTTTAACTGTTCGAGCAATCCGGGATTCACGGGCACCGGAGCCCGTTTGCTCGTTTTGGGCGCCCGGAGGCTCGTTTTCTAAGTTTTAAGTTATGGTTTTAAGTTAAACCTACGTTTTAACTGTACGAGCAATATGGGGGTCAGAATTTCGCTCCGTCAGCTCCTACAAGTTGGGAATGACAACGGGCCCGTGCTCACCTAGTTTCACGGGCACAAAAGCTCGTTTTCTCGTTCCGTCAGTTCCTGCAAATCATGAATGACAACAGACCCTTGCCCGTCAAGTTTCAAGGGCACCGGAGCCCAATTTTTCATTTTGGACGCCTGGAGGCTAATTTTCTAAGTTATAAGTTAAACTTACGTTTCAACTGTACAAGCAACCCAGGATTCAGAATCTCATTTCATCAGTTTCTGAAATTCAGGAATGATTACGTGCTCACGGGCACCGTAGCCCGTTTGCCCGTTTTGGGCGCCCAAAGGCTCGTTTTCTAAGTTTTAGGTTCTGGTTTTAAGTTAAACCTACGTTTCAACTATATGAGCAATCCGGGCGTCGGAATCTCGCTCTGTCAGTTCTTGCAATTCGGGAATGACAACGGGCCTGAGCTCGTCAAGTTTCCGTGGCACTGGAGTCCGTTTGCTCATTTTGCGCGTACGGAGGCTCGTTTTCTAAGTTTTAAGTTAAACCTACGTTTCTAGCTTACAAGTAATCCGGGAGTCGGATTCCCGTTCCGTAAGTTCCTAAAAGTCAAGAATGACAATGGGCCCGAGTTCGCCTAGTTTGACGGGCACAAAAGCTTGTTTGCTGATTCTGGAAGCCCGATGGCTCGTTTTTTCGGTTTTTAGCTATTGTTTTAAGTTAAACCTACATTTCAACTTTACGAGCATTCCAGGAGTCGGAATCTCGTTCCTTCAGTTCCTGCAAGTCAAAAATCACAATGGGCCGTGCTAGTCTAATTTCACGGGCACCGGAGCCCGTTTGCTGGTTTTGGGCGCCCGGAGCCTCGTTATCAAAGATTTAAATTAAAGCTACGTTTCAACTGTACGAGCAATCTGTAAGTCGGAATCTCGTTCCGTTAGTTCTTGCAAGTCATGAATGACTACGGGCCTTTGCCCGTCAACTTTCAAGGGCACCGGAGCCCAATTGCTCGTTTTGGGAGCCCGGAGGCTCATTTTCTAAGTTATAAGTTAAACCTACATTTCAACTGTACAAGTAATCTAGGATTCGGAAACTTGTTTCGTCCGTTCCTGAAATTCAGGAATGATTACGGGCCCAGGCTCGTCAAGTTTCACGGGCACCGTAGCCCGTTTGCTCGTTTTGGGCGCCCGGAGGCTTGTTTTCTAAGTTTAAAGTTATGGTTTTAAGTAAAACCTGCGATTCAACTGTACGAGCAATCCTGGCGTCGGAATCTCGCTCCGTCAGTTCTTGCAGGTCGGGAATGGCAACGGGCCCGAGCTCGTCAAGTTTCCCTGGCACCGGAGCCCGTTTGTTCATTTTGGGCGCATGGAGGCTCGTTTTCTAAGTTTTAAGTTAACCTACGTTTAAACCTTTCGAGCAATCCGGGAGTCGGAATCTCGTTCCGTCAATTCCTGCTAGTTAGGAATGACAACGGGCCCGTGCTAGTCAAGTTTCACTAGCACGAAAGCCCGTTTGCTCGTTTTGGAAGCCCGAAGGCTTGTTTTTTAATTTTTTAGTTATTATTTTAAATTAAACCAACGTTTAAACTTTACGAGCAATCCGGGAGTCGGAATCTCATTCCTTTAGCTCCTAAAAATCAAGAACCACAACGGGCTCGTGCTCGTCTTATTTCACGGGCACCGGAGCCCGTTTGCTTATTTTAGGCGCCCGGAGGCTTGCTTTCTATGTTTTAAGTCAAAACTACGTATCAACTGTACAAGCAATCCAGGATTCGGAAACTCGTTTCGTCAGTTCCTGAAATGCAGGAATGATTACGGACCCGGGCCGGTCAAGTTTCACGGGGACCGTATCCCGTTTGCTCGTTTTGGGCGCCCGGAGGCTCGTTTTCTAAGTTTTAAGTTAAACATACGTTTCAACTGTACGAACAATCCGGGAGTCGGAATCTCGCTCCGTCCGTTCTTGCATGTCGGGAATGACAACGGTCCCGAGCTCGTCAAGTTTCCCTGACACCTGACCCTGTTTGCTCATTTTGGGCGCACGAATGCTCGTTTTCTAAGTCTTAAGTTATGGTTTAAAGTTAAACATACGTTTCAACCTTACGAGCAATCCATTAGTGGGAATCTCGTTTCATCAGTTCTTGCAAGTCAGGATTGACAACGGGCCCGTGCTCGCCAATTTTCATGGGCATCGAAGCCCGTTTGCTCATTTTGGGCGCTCAAAGGCTCGTTTTCTAAGTTTTAAATTATAGTTTCAAGTTATACCTACGTTTCAACTGTACGAGCAATCCGATATTCAAAATCTCGATCTGTCAGTTCCTGCAAGTCAGGAATGACTACGGACCCGTGCCCGTCAAGTTTCACGGGCACCGAAGCCCGATTTCAAATTTTGGGCGCCCGGAGTCTCGTTTTCTAAGTTCTAAATTAATGTTTTAAGTTAAACCTACGTTTCAATTATAAGAGCAATCCGATTTTCGGAATCTCGTTCCTTCAATTTCTGCAAGTCAAGAAAGACTACGGGCCCGTGCCCGTCAAGTTTCAAGGGCACAAAGGCCCCTTTACTAGTTTTGGAAGCTCCCGAAGGCTCGTTTTTTAAGTTTTTAGTTATTGCTTTAAGTTAAACCTACGTTTAAACTTTCCGAGCAATCCGGGAGTCGGAATCTCGTTCCCTCAGTTCCTGCAAGTCAATAATCAGAACGAGCCCGTGCTCGTCTAATTTCACGGGCACTGGAGCCCGTTTGCTTGTTTTGGGCGCCCGGAGGCTCGTTTAATAAGTTTTAAGTTGAAGATACTTTTCAACTGTACGAGCAATCTGGAAGTCAGAATCTCGTTTCGTTAGTTCTTGCAAGTCACGAAAGACTACGGGCCGGTGCCCGTCAACTTTCAAGGGCACCGGAGCCCGATTGCTCGTTTTGGTCGCCCCGACACTCATTTTCTAAGTTATAAGTTAATGTTTTAAGTTAAACCTACGTTTCAACTGTACATGCAATCTAGGATTTGGAAACTCGTTTCGTCAGTTCCTAAAATTCAGGAATGAATATAGGCCCGGGCTTGTCAAGTTTCACGGGCACCGTAGCCCGTTTGCTCGTTTTGGGCGCTCGGAGGCTCGTTTTCTAAGTTTTAAGTTGTGGTTTTAAGTTAAACCTACATTTCAACTGTACGAGCAAGCCGGGGGTTAGAATCTCGCTCCGTCAGTTCCTGTAAGTTGGGAATGACAACGGGCCCGAGCTCGTCAAGTTTCCCTGGCACCGGAGCCCATTTGCTCATTTTGTGCGCAAGGAGGCTCGTTTTCTAAGTTTTAAGTTATACTTTTTAATTAAACCTATGTTTCAACCTTACGAGCAATCCGGGAGTCGGAATCTCGTTCCGTCAGTTCCTACAAGTCAGGAATGACGACGGGACCTTGTTTGTCAAGTTTCAAGGGCACCGGAGCCCGATTACTCGTTTTGGGCGCCCGGAGGCTCATTTTCTAAGTTATAAGTTAATGTTTTAAGTTAAATTTTCGTTTCAACTGTACAAGCAATTCAGGAATCGGAATTTCATTTCATCTGTTCCAAAAATTCATGAATGAGTACGTGCTCAGGCCGTCAAACTTCAAGGGCACCGTAGCCCGTTTACCCGTTCTGGGCGCCCGGAGGCTCGTTTTCTAAGTTTTAGGTTATGGTTTTAAGTTAAACCTACGTTTCAATTGTACGAACAATCCGGGCGTCGGAATCTCGCTCCGTCAGTTCTTGCAATTCGGGAATGAGAACAGGCCCGAGCTCGTCAACTTTCCCAGGCACCGGAGCTCGTTAGCTCATTTTGGGCACACGTAGGCTCGTTTTCTAAGTTTTAAGTTAAACCTACGTTTCAACCTTACGAGCAGTCCGGGAGTCAGAATCCCGTTCTGTTAGTTCCTCCAAGTCAGGAATGACAACGGGCCCGTGCTCATCAAGTTTCACGGGCACAAAAGCCCGTTTGGCTCATTTTGGAAGCCCGAAGGCTCGTTTTTTAAGTTTTTAGTTATTGTTTTAAGTTAAACCCAAGTTTCCACTTTACGAGCATTCTGGGTGTCGGAATCTCGTTCCGTCAATTCCTGCAAGTCAAAAATCACAACAGGCCGTGCTCGTCTAATTTCACGGTCACTGGAGCCCATTTGCTTCTTTTTGGGCGCCCGGAGGCTCGTTTTCTAAGATTTAAGTTAAAGCTACGTTTCAACTGTACGAGCAATCTGGAAGTCGAAATCTCGTTTCGTTAGTTCTTACAAGTAATGAATGACTACGGGCCTGTGCCCGTCATCTTTGAAGGGCATCGGAGCCCGATTGCTCGTTTTGGGCGCCCGGAGGCTCATTTCAAAGTTATAAGTTAATGTTTTAAGTTAAACCTACCTTTCAACTGTACAAGCAATCCAGGATTTGGAAACTCGTTTCGTCAGTTCCTGAAATTCAGGAATGATTATGGGCCCAGGCACGTCAAGTTTCATGGGCACCGTAGCCCGTTTTGGGCGCCCAGATGGTCGTTTTCTAAGTTTTAAGTTAAACATACGTTTCAACTGTACGAGCAATCCTGGCGTCGGAATCTCGCTCCGTCAGTTATTGCAAGTCAGGAATTGCAACAGGCCCGAGCTCGTCAAGTTTCCCTGGCACCGGAGCCCGTTTGCTCATTTTAGGCGCATGGAGGCTCGTTTTCTAAGTTTTAAGTTAACCTACGTTTCAACCTTTCGAGCAATCCGGGAGTCGGAATCTCGTTCCGTCAATTCATACAAGTCAGGAATGACAACGGGCCTGTACTCGTCAAGTTTCGCATGCACAAAAGCCTGTTTGCTCGTTTTGGAAGCCCAAAGGCTCGTTTTTTAAGTTTTTAGTTAATGTTTTAAGTTAAACCTATTTTTAAACTTTACGAGGACTCCGGGAGTCGGAATCTCGTTTCTTCAATTCCTGCAAGTCAATAATGACAACGGGCCTGTGCTCGTCTTATTTCATGGGCACCGGAGCCCGTTTGCTTGTTTTGGGCGCCTAGAGGCTCGTTTTCTAAGTTTTAAGTCAAAGCTATGCTTCAGCTCTACAAGTAATCTGGAAGTCGGAATCTCGTTCCATTAGTTCTTGCAAGTCACGAATGACTACGGGCCTGTGCCCGTCAACTTTGAAGGGCACCGGAGCCCGATTGCACGTTTTGGGTGCTTGGAGGCTCATTTTCTAAGTTATTTTAATTTAAACCTACGTTTCAACCGTACGAGCAATCCGAAAGTCAAAATGTCAATCCGTCAGTTCCTGCAAGTCAGGAATGACTACGGACCCGTGCCCGTCAAGTTTTACGAGCATCGGAGTCCGATTGCTCATTTGGGCTCCCAGAGGCTCGTTTTCTAAGTTTTAAGTTAAACCTACGTTTTAACTGTACGAGCAATCCGGGATTCACGGGCACCGGAGCCCGTTTGCTCGTTTTGGGCGCCCGGAGGCTCGTTTTCTAAGTTTTAAGTTATGGTTTTAAGTTAAACCTACGTTTTAACTGTACGAGCAATCTGGGGGTCAGAATTTCGCTCCGTCAGCTCCTACAAGTTGGGAATGACAACGGGCCCGTGCTCACCTAGTTTCACGGGCACAAAAGCTCGTTTTCTCGTTCCGTCAGTTCCTGCAAATCATGAATGACAACAGACCCTTGCCCGTCAAGTTTCAAGGGCACCGGAGCCCAATTATTCATTTTGGACGCCTGGAGGCTAATTTTCTAAGTTATAAGTTAAACTTACGTTTCAACTGTACAAGCAACCCAGGATTCAGAATCTCATTTCATCAGTTTCTAAAATTCAGGAATGATTACGTGCTCACGGGCACCGTAGCCCGTTTGCCCATTTTGGGCGCCCAAAGGCTCGTTTTCTAAGTTTTAGGTTCTGGTTTTAAGTTAAACCTACGTTTCAACTATATGAGCAATCCGGGCGTCGGAATCTCGCTCTGTCAGTTCTTGCAATTCGGGAATGACAACGGGCCTGAGCTCGTCAAGTTTCCGTGGCACTGGAGTCCGTTTGCTCATTTTGCGCGTACGGAGGCTCGTTTTCTAAGTTTTAAGTTCTAGTTTTAAGTTAAACCTACGTTTCTACCTTACAAGTAATCCGGGAGTCGGATTCCCGTTCCGTAAGTTCCTAAAAGTCAAGAATGACAATGGGCCCGAGTTCGCCTAGTTTGACGGGCACAAAAGCTTGTTTGCTGATTCTGGAAGCCCGATGGCTCGTTTTTTCGGTTTTTAGCTATTGTTTTAAGTTAAACCTACATTTCAACTTTACGAGCATTCCAGGAGTCGGAATCTCGTTCCTTCAGTTCCTGCAAGTCAAAAATCACAATGGGCCGTGCTAGTCTAATTTCACGGGCACCGGAGCCCGTTTGCTGGTTTTGGGCGCCCGGAGCCTCGTTATCAAAGATTTAAATTAAAGCTACGTTTCAACTGTACGAGCAATCTGTAAGTCGGAATCTCGTTCCGTTAGTTCTTGCAAGTCATGAATGACTACGGGCCTTTGCCCGTCAACTTTCAAGGGCACCGGAGCCCAATTGCTCGTTTTGGGAGCCCGGAGGCTCATTTTCTAAGTTATAAGTTAAACCTACATTTCAACTGTACAAGTAATCTAGGATTCGGAAACTTGTTTCGTCCGTTCCTGAAATTCAGGAATGATTACGGGCCCAGGCTCGTCAAGTTTCACGGGCACCGTAGCCCGTTTGCTCGTTTTGGGCGCCCGGAGGCTTGTTTTCTAAGTTTAAAGTTATGGTTTTAAGTAAAACCTGCGATTCAACTGTACGAGCAATCCTGGCGTCGGAATCTCGCTCCGTCAGTTCTTGCAGGTCGGGAATGGCAACGGGCCCGAGCTCGTCAAGTTTCCCTGGCACCGGAGCCCGTTTGTTCATTTTGGGCGCATGGAGGCTCGTTTTCTAAGTTTTAAGTTAACCTACGTTTAAACCTTTCGAGCAATCCGGGAGTCGGAATCTCGTTCCGTCAATTCCTGCTAGTTAGGAATGACAACGGGCCCGTGCTAGTCAAGTTTCACTAGCACGAAAGCCCGTTTGCTCGTTTTGGAAGCCCGAAGGCTTGTTTTTTAATTTTTTAGTTATTATTTTAAATTAAACCAACGTTTAAACTTTACGAGCAATCCGGGAGTCGGAATCTCATTCCTTTAGCTCCTAAAAATCAAGAACCACAACGGGCTCGTGCTCGTCTTATTTCACGGGCACCGGAGCCCGTTTGCTTATTTTAGGCGCCCGGAGGCTTGCTTTCTATGTTTTAAGTCAAAACTACGTATCAACTGTACAAGCAATCCAGGATTCGGAAACTCGTTTCGTCAGTTCCTGAAATGCAGGAATGATTACGGACCCGGGCCGGTCAAGTTTCACGGGGACCGTATCCCGTTTGCTCGTTTTGGGCGCCCGGAGGCTCGTTTTCTAAGTTTTAAGTTAAACATACGTTTCAACTGTACGAACAATCCGGGAGTCGGAATCTCGCTCCGTCCGTTCTTGCATGTCGGGAATGACAACGGTCCCGAGCTCGTCAAGTTTCCCTGACACCTGACCCTGTTTGCTCATTTTGGGCGCACGAATGCTCGTTTTCTAAGTCTTAAGTTATGGTTTAAAGTTAAACATACGTTTCAACCTTACGAGCAATCCATTAGTGGGAATCTCGTTTCATCAGTTCTTGCAAGTCAGGATTGACAACGGGCCCGTGCTCGCCAATTTTCATGGGCATCGAAGCCCGTTTGCTCATTTTGGGCGCTCAAAGGCTCGTTTTCTAAGTTTTAAATTATAGTTTCAAGTTATACCTACGTTTCAACTGTACGAGCAATCCGATATTCAAAATCTCGATCTGTCAGTTCCTGCAAGTCAGGAATGACTACGGACCCGTGCCCGTCAAGTTTCACGGGCACCGAAGCCCGATTTCAAATTTTGGGCGCCCGGAGTCTCGTTTTCTAAGTTCTAAATTAATGTTTTAAGTTAAACCTACGTTTCAATTATAAGAGCAATCCGATTTTCGGAATCTCGTTCCTTCAATTTCTGCAAGTCAAGAAAGACTACGGGCCCGTGCCCGTCAAGTTTCAAGGGCACAAAGGCCCCTTTACTAGTTTTGGAAGCTCCCGAAGGCTCGTTTTTTAAGTTTTTAGTTATTGCTTTAAGTTAAACCTACGTTTAAACTTTCCGAGCAATCCGGGAGTCGGAATCTCGTTCCCTCAGTTCCTGCAAGTCAATAATCAGAACGAGCCCGTGCTCGTCTAATTTCACGGGCACTGGAGCCCGTTTGCTTGTTTTGGGCGCCCGGAGGCTCGTTTAATAAGTTTTAAGTTGAAGATACTTTTCAACTGTACGAGCAATCTGGAAGTCAGAATCTCGTTTCGTTAGTTCTTGCAAGTCACGAAAGACTACGGGCCGGTGCCCGTCAACTTTCAAGGGCACCGGAGCCCGATTGCTCGTTTTGGTCGCCCCGACACTCATTTTCTAAGTTATAAGTTAATGTTTTAAGTTAAACCTACGTTTCAACTGTACATGCAATCTAGGATTTGGAAACTCGTTTCGTCAGTTCCTAAAATTCAGGAATGAATATAGGCCCGGGCTTGTCAAGTTTCACGGGCACCGTAGCCCGTTTGCTCGTTTTGGGCGCTCGGAGGCTCGTTTTCTAAGTTTTAAGTTGTGGTTTTAAGTTAAACCTACATTTCAACTGTACGAGCAAGCCGGGGGTTAGAATCTCGCTCCGTCAGTTCCTGTAAGTTGGGAATGACAACGGGCCCGAGCTCGTCAAGTTTCCCTGGCACCGGAGCCCATTTGCTCATTTTGTGCGCAAGGAGGCTCGTTTTCTAAGTTTTAAGTTATACTTTTTAATTAAACCTATGTTTCAACCTTACGAGCAATCCGGGAGTCGGAATCTCGTTCCGTCAGTTCCTACAAGTCAGGAATGACGACGGGACCTTGTTTGTCAAGTTTCAAGGACACCGGAGCCCGATTACTCGTTTTGGGCGCCCGGAGGCTCATTTTCTAAGTTATAAGTTAATGTTTTAAGTTAAATTTTCGTTTCAACTGTACAAGCAATTCAGGAATCGGAATTTCATTTCATCTGTTCCAAAAATTCATGAATGAGTACGTGCTCAGGCCGTCAAACTTCAAGGGCACCGTAGCCCGTTTACCCGTTCTGGGCGCCCGGAGGCTCGTTTTCTAAGTTTTAGGTTATGGTTTTAAGTTAAACCTACGTTTCAATTGTACGAACAATCCGGGCGTCGGAATCTCGCTCCGTCAGTTCTTGCAATTCGGGAATGAGAACAGGCCCGAGCTCGTCAACTTTCCCAGGCACCGGAGCTCGTTAGCTCATTTTGGGCACACGTAGGCTCGTTTTCTAAGTTTTAAGTTAAACCTACGTTTCAACCTTACGAGCAGTCCGGGAGTCAGAATCCCGTTCTGTTAGTTCCTCCAAGTCAGGAATGACAACGGGCCCGTGCTCATCAAGTTTCACGGGCACAAAAGCCCGTTTGGCTCATTTTGGAAGCCCGAAGGCTCGTTTTTTAAGTTTTTAGTTATTGTTTTAAGTTAAACCCAAGTTTCCACTTTACGAGCATTCTGGGTGTCGGAATCTCGTTCCGTCAATTCCTGCAAGTCAAAAATCACAACGGGCCGTGCTCGTCTAATTTCACGGGCACTGGAGCCCATTTGCTTCTTTTTGGGCGCCCGGAGGCTCGTTTTCTAAGATTTAAGTTAAAGCTACGTTTCAACTGTACGAGCAATCTGGAAGTCGAAATCTCGTTTCGTTAGTTCTTACAAGTAATGAATGACTACGGGCCTGTGCCCGTCATCTTTGAAGGGCATCGGAGCCCGATTGCTCGTTTTGGGCGCCCGGAGGCTCATTTCAAAGTTATAAGTTAATGTTTTAAGTTAAACCTACCTTTCAACTGTACAAGCAATCCAGGATTTGGAAACTCGTTTCGTCAGTTCCTGAAATTCAGGAATGATTATGGGCCCAGGCACGTCAAGTTTCATGGGCACCGTAGCCCGTTTTGGGCGCCCAGATGGTCGTTTTCTAAGTTTTAAGTTATGGTTTTAAGTTAAACATACGTTTCAACTGTACGAGCAATCCTGGCGTCGGAATCTCGCTCCGTCTTTTATTGCAAGTCAGGAATTGCAACAGGCCCGAGCTCGTCAAGTTTCCCTGGCACCGGAGCCCGTTTGCTCATTTTAGGCGCATGGAGGCTCGTTTTCTAAGTTTTAAGTTAACCTACGTTTCAACCTTTCGAGCAATCCGGGAGTCGGAATCTCGTTCCGTCAATTCATACAAGTCAGGAATGACAACGGGCCTGTACTCGTCAAGTTTCGCATGCACAAAAGCCTGTTTGCTCGTTTTGGAAGCCCAAAGGCTCGTTTTTTAAGTTTTTAGTTAATGTTTTAAGTTAAACCTATTTTTAAACTTTACGAGGACTCCGGGAGTCGGAATCTCGTTTCTTCAATTCCTGCAAGTCAATAATGACAACGGGCCTGTGCTCGTCTTATTTCATGGGCACCGGAGCCCGTTTGCTTGTTTTGGGCGCCTAGAGGCTCGTTTTCTAAGTTTTAAGTCAAAGCTATGCTTCAGCTCTACAAGTAATCTGGAAGTCGGAATCTCGTTCCATTAGTTCTTGCAAGTCACGAATGACTACGGGCCTGTGCCCGTCAACTTTGAAGGGAACCGGAGCCCGATTGCACGTTTTGGGTGCTTGGAGGCTCATTTTCTAAGTTATTTTAATTTAAACCTACGTTTCAACCGTACGAGCAATCCGAAAGTCAAAATGTCAATCCGTCAGTTCCTGCAAGTCAGGAATGACTACGGACCCGTGCCCGTCAAGTTTCACGAGCATCGGAGTCCGATTGCTCATTTGGGCTCCCAGAGGCTCGTTTTCTAAGTTTTAAGTTAAACCTACGTTTTAACTGTACGAGCAATCCGGGATTCACGGGCACCGGAGCCCGTTTGCTCGTTTTGGGCGCCCGGAGGCTCGTTTTCTAAGTTTTAAGTTATGGTTTTAAGTTAAACCTACGTTTTAACTGTACGAGCAATCTGGGGGTCAGAATTTCGCTCCGTCAGCTCCTACAAGTTGGGAATGACAACGGGCCCGTGCTCACCTAGTTTCACGGGCACAAAAGCTCGTTTTCTCGTTCCGTCAGTTCCTGCAAATCATGAATGACAACAGACCCTTGCCCGTCAAGTTTCAAGGGCACCGGAGCCCAATTATTCATTTTGGACGCCTGGAGGCTAATTTTCTAAGTTATAAGTTAAACTTACGTTTCAACTGTACAAGCAACCCAGGATTCAGAATCTCATTTCATCAGTTTCTAAAATTCAGGAATGATTACGTGCTCACGGGCACCGTAGCCC
Source organism: Cinnamomum chago (assembly GCA_038049695.1). Lineage (NCBI taxonomy): Eukaryota > Viridiplantae > Streptophyta > Magnoliopsida > Laurales > Lauraceae > Cinnamomum > Cinnamomum chago. Next base: position 87,118,085 of record CP142453.1, on the reverse strand, counting down.
GTTTGCCCATTTTGGGCGCCCAAAGGCTCGTTTTCTAAGTTTTAGGTTCTGGTTTTAAGTTAAACCTACGTTTCAACTATATGAGCAATCCGGGCGTCGGAATCTCGCTCTGTCAGTTCTTGCAATTCGGGAATGACAACGGGCCTGAGCTCGTCAAGTTTCCGTGGCACTGGAGTCCGTTTGCTCATTTTGCGCGTACGGAGGCTCGTTTTCTAAGTTTTAAGTTCTAGTTTTAAGTTAAACCTACGTTTCTACCTTACAAGTAATCCGGGAGTCGGATTCCCGTTCCGTAAGTTCCTAAAAGTCAAGAATGACAATGGGCCCGAGTTCGCCTAGTTTGACGGGCACAAAAGCTTGTTTACTGATTCTGGAATCCCGAAGGCTCGTTTTTTAAGTTTTTAGCTATTGTTTTAAGTTAAACCTACATTTCAACTTTACGAGCATTCCAGGAGTCGGAATCTCGTTCCTTCAGTTCCTGCAAGTCAAAAATCACAATGGGCCGTGCTAGTCTAATTTCACGGGCACCGGAGCCCGTTTGCTGGTTTTGGGCGCCCGGAGCCTCGTTATCAAAGATTTAAATTAAAGCTACGTTTCAACTGTACGAGCAATCTGTAAGTCGGAATCTCGTTCCGTTAGTTCTTGCAAGTCATGAATGACTACGGGCCTTTGCCCGTCAACTTTCAAGGGCACCGGAGCCCAATTGCTCGTTTTGGGAGCCCGGAGGCTCATTTTCTAAGTTATAAGCTAAACCTACATTTCAACTGTACAAGTAATCTAGGATTCGGAAACTTGTTTCGTCCGTTCCTAAAATTCAGGAATGATTACGGGCCCAGGCTCGTCAAGTTTCACGGGCACCGTAGCCCGTTTGCTCGTTTTGGGCGCCCGGAGGCTTGTTTTCTAAGTTTAAAGTTATGGTTTTAAGTAAAACCTGCGATTCAACTGTACGAGCAATCCTGGCATCGGAATCTCGCTCCGTCAGTTCTTGCAGGTCGGGAATGGCAACGGGCCCGAGCTCGTCAAGTTTCCCTGGCACCGGAGCCCGTTTGTTCATTTTGGGCGCATGGAGGCTCGTTTTCTAAGTTTTAAGTTAACCTACGTTTAAACCTTTCGAGCAATCCGGGAGTCGGAATCTCGTTCCGTCAATTCCTGCTCGTTAGGAATGACAACGGGCCCGTGCTAGTCAAGTTTCACTAGCACGAAAGCCCGTTTGCTCGTTTTGGAAGCCCGAAGGCTTGTTTTTTAATTTTTTAGTTATTATTTTAAATTAAACCAACGTTTAAACTTTACGAGCAATCCGGGAGTCGGAATCTCATTCCTTTAGCTCCTAAAAATCAAGAACCACAACGGGCTCGTGCTCGTCTTATTTCACGGGCACCGGAGCCCGTTTGCTTATTTTAGGCGCCCGGAGGCTTGCTTTCTATGTTTTAAGTCAAAACTACGTATCAACTGTACAAGCAATCCAGGATTCGGAAACTCGTTTCGTCAGTTCCTGAAATGCAGGAATGATTACGGACTCGGGCCGGTCAAGTTTCACGGGGACCGTATCCCGTTTGCTCGTTTTGGGCGCCCGGAGGCTCGTTTTCTAAGTTTTAAGTTAAACATACGTTTCAACTGTACGAACAATCCGGGAGTCGGAATCTCGCTCCGTCCGTTCTTTCAAGTCGGGAATGACAACGGTCCCGAGCTCGTCAAGTTTCCCTGACACCTAACCCAGTTTGCTCATTTTGGGCGCACGAATGCTCGTTTTCTAAGTCTTAAGTTATGGTTTAAAGTTAAACATACGTTTCAACCTTACGAGCAATCCATTAGTGGGAATCTCGTTTCATCAGTTCTTGCAAGTCAGGAATGACAACGGGCCCGTGCTCGCCAATTTTCATTGGCATCGAAGCCCGTTTGCTCATTTTGGGCGCTCAAAGGCTCGTTTTCTAAGTTTTAAATTATAGTTTCAAGTTATACCTACGTTTCAACTGTACGAGCAATCCGATATTGAAAATCTCGATCCGTCAGTTCCTGCAAGTCAGGAATGACTACGGACCCGTGCCCGTCAAGTTTCACGGGCACCGAAGCCCGATTTCAAATTTTGGGCGCCCGGAGTCTCGTTTTCTAAGTTCTAAATTAATGTTTTAAGTTAAACCTACGTTTCAATTATAAGAGCAATCCGATTTTCGGAATCTCGTTCCTTCAATTTCTGCAAGTCAAGAAAGACTACGGGCCCGTGCCCGTCAAGTTTCAAGGGCACAAAGGCCCCTTTACTAGTTTTGGAAGCTCCCGAAGGCTCGTTTTTTAAGTTTTTAGTTATTGCTTTAAGTTAAACCTACGTTTAAACTTTCCGAGCAATCCGGGAGTCGGAATCTCGTTCCGTCAGTTCCTGCAAGTCAATAATCAGAACGAGCCCGTGCTCGTCTAATTTCACGGGCACTGGAGCCCGTTTGCTTGTTTTGGGCGCCCGGAGGCTCGTTTAATAAGTTTTAAGTTGAAGATACTTTTCAACTGTACGAGCAATCTGGAAGTCAGAATCTCGTTTCGTTAGTTCTTGCAAGTCACGAAAGACTACGGGCCGGTGCCCGTCAACTTTCAAGGGCACCGGAGCCCGATTGCTCGTTTTGGTCGCCCCGACACTCATTTTCTAAGTTATAAGTTAATGTTTTAAGTTAAACCTACGTTTCAACTGTACATGCAATCTAGGATTTGGAAACTCGTTTCGTCAGTTCCTAAAATTCAGGAATGAATATAGGCCCGGGCTTGTCAAGTTTCACGGGCACCGTAGCCCGTTTGCTCGTTTTAGGCGCTCAGAGGCTCGTTTTCTAAGTTTTAAGTTGTGGTTTTAAGTTAAACCTACATTTCAACTGTACGAGCAAGCCGGGGGTTAGAATCTCGCTCCGTCAGTTCCTGTAAGTTGGGAATGACAACGGGCCCGAGCTCGTCAAGTTTCCCTGGCACCGGAGCCCATTTGCTCATTTTGTGCGCAAGGAGGCTCGTTTTCTAAGTTTTAAGTTATACTTTTTAATTAAACCTATGTTTCAACCTTACGAGCAATCCGGGAGTCGGAATCTCGTTCCGTCAGTTCCTACAAGTCAGGAATGACGACGGGACCTTGTTTGTCAAGTTTCAAGGGCACCGGAGCCCGATTACTCGTTTTGGGCGCCCGGAGGCTCATTTTCTAAGTTATAAGTTAATGTTTTAAGTTAAATTTTCGTTTCAACTGTACAAGTAATTCAGGAATCGGAATTTCATTTCATCTGTTCCAAAAATTCATGAATGAGTACGTGCTCAGGCCGTCAAACTTCAAGGGCACCGTAGCCCGTTTACCCGTTCTGGGCGCCCGGAGGCTCGTTTTCTAAGTTTTAGGTTATGGTTTTAAGTTAAACCTACGTTTCAATTGTACGAACAATCCGGGCGTCGGAATCTCGCTCCGTCAGTTCTTGCAATTCGGGAATGAGAACAGGCCCGAGCTCGTCAACTTTCCCAGGCACCGGAGCTCGTTTGCTCATTTTGGGCACACGTAGGCTCGTTTTCTAAGTTTTAAGTTAAACCTACGTTTCAACCTTACGAGCAATCCGGGAGTCAGAATCCCGTTCTGTTAGTTCCTCCAAGTCAGGAATGACAACGGGCCCGTGCTCATCAAGTTTCACGGGCACAAAAGCCCGTTTGGCTCATTTTGGAAGCCCGAAGGCTCGTTTTTTAAGTTTTTAGTTATTGTTTTAAGTTAAACCCAAGTTTCCACTTTACGAGCATTCTGGGTGTCGGAATCTCGTTCCGTCAATTCCTGCAAGTCAAAAATCACAACGGGCCGTGCTCGTCTAATTTCACGGGCACTGGAGCCCATTTGCTTCTTTTTGGGCGCCCGGAGGCTCGTTTTCTAAGATTTAAGTTAAAGCTACGTTTCAACTGTACGAGCAATCTGGAAGTCGAAATCTCGTTTCGTTAGTTCTTACAAGTAATGAATGACTACGGGCCTGTGCCCGTCATCTTTCAAGGGCATCGGAGCCCGATTGCTCGTTTTGGGCGCCCGGAGGCTCATTTCAAAGTTATAAGTTAATGTTTTAAGTTAAACCTACCTTTCAACTGTACAAGCAATCCAGGATTTGGAAACTCGTTTCGTCAGTTCCTGAAATTCAGGAATGATTATGGGCCCAGGCACGTCAAGTTTCATGGGCACCGTAGCCCGTTTTGGGCGCCCAGATGGTCGTTTTCTAAGTTTTAAGTTATGGTTTTAAGTTAAACATACGTTTCAACTGTACGAGCAATCCTGGCGTCGGAATCTCGCTCCGTCAGTTATTGCAAGTCAGGAATTGCAACAGGCCCGAGCTCGTCAAGTTTCCCTGGCACCGGAGCCCGTTTGCTCATTTTAGGCGCATGGAGGCTCGTTTTCTAAGTTTTAAGTTAACCTACGTTTCAACCTTTCGAGCAATCCGGGAGTCGGAATCTCGTTCCGTCAATTCATACAAGTCAGGAATGACAACGGGCCTGTACTCGTCAAGTTTCGCATGCACAAAAGCCTGTTTGCTCGTTTTGGAAGCCCAAAGGCTCGTTTTTTAAGTTTTTAGTTAATGTTTTAAGTTAAACCTATTTTTAAACTTTACGAGGACTCCGGGAGTCGGAATCTCGTTTCTTCAATTCCTGCAAGTCAATAATGACAACGGGCCTGTGCTCGTCTTATTTCATGGGCACCGGAGCCCGTTTGCTTGTTTTGGGCGCCTAGAGGCTCGTTTTCTAAGTTTTAAGTCAAAGCTATGCTTCAGCTGTACAAGTAATCTGGAAGTCGGAATCTCGTTCCATTAGTTCTTGCAAGTCACGAATGACTACGGGCCTGTGCCCGTCAACTTTGAAGGGCACCGGAGCCCGATTGCACGTTTTGGGTGCTCGGAGGCTCATTTTCTAAGTTGTTTTAATCTAAACCTACGTTTCAACCGTACGAGCAATCCGAAAGTCAAAATGTCAATCCGTCAGTTCCTGCAAGTCAGGAATGACTACGGACCCCTGCCCGTCAAGTTTCACGAGCATCGGAGTCCGATTGCTCATTTGGGCTCCCAGAGGCTCGTTTTCTAAGTTTTAAGTTAAACCTACGTTTTAACTGTACGAGCAATCCGGGATTCACGGGCACCGGAGCCCGTTTGCTCGTTTTGGGCGCCCGGAGGCTCGTTTTCTAAGTTTTAAGTTATGGTTTTAAGTTAAACCTACGTTTTAACTGTACGAGCAATCTGGGGGTCAGAATTTCGCTCCGTCAGCTCCTACAAGTTGGGAATGACAACGGGCCCGTGCTCACCTAGTTTCACGGGCACAAAAGCTCGTTTTCTCGTTCCGTCAGTTCCTGCAAATCATGAATGACAACAGACCCTTGCCCGTCAAGTTTCAAGGGCACCGGAGCCCAATTACTCATTTTGGACGCCTGGAGGCTAATTTTCTAAGTTATAAGTTAAACTTACGTTTCAACTGTACAAGCAACCCAGGATTCAGAATCTCATTTCATCAGTTTCTGAAATTCAGGAATGATTACGTGCTCACGGGCACCGTAGCCCGTTTGCCCATTTTGGGCGCCCAAAGGCTCGTTTTCTAAGTTTTAGGTTCTGGTTTTAAGTTAAACCTACGTTTCAACTATATGAGCAATCCGGGCGTCGGAATCTCGCTCTGTCAGTTCTTGCAATTCGGGAATGACAACGGGCCTGAGCTCGTCAAGTTTCCATGGCACTGGAGTCCGTTTGCTCATTTTGCGCGTACGGAGGCTCGTTTTCTAAGTTTTAAGTTCTAGTTTTAAGTTAAACCTACGTTTCTACCTTACAAGTAATCCGGGAGTCGGATTCCCGTTCCGTAAGTTCCTAAAAGTCAAGAATGACAATGGGCCCGAGTTCGCCTAGTTTGACGGGCACAAAAGCTTGTTTGCTGATTCTGGAAGCCCGAAGGCTCGTTTTTTAAGTTTTTAGCTATTGTTTTAAGTTAAACCTACATTTCAACTTTACGAGCATTCCAGGAGTCGGAATCTCGTTCCTTCAGTTCCTGCAAGTCAAAAATCACAATGGGCCGTGCTAGTCTAATTTCACGGGCACCGGAGCCCGTTTGCTGGTTTTGGGCGCCCGGAGCCTCGTTATCAAAGATTTAAATTAAAGCTACGTTTCAACTGTACGAGCAATCTGTAAGTCGGAATCTCGTTCCGTTAGTTCTTGCAAGTCATGAATGACTACGGGCCTTTGCCCGTCAACTTTCAAGGGCACCGGAGCCCAATTGCACGTTTTGGGAGCCCGGAGGCTCATTTTCTAAGTTATAAGTTAAACCTACATTTCAACTGTACAAGTAATCTAGGATTCGGAAACTTGTTTCGTCCGTTCCTGAAATTCAGGAATGATTACGGGCCCAGGCTCGTCAAGTTTCACGGGCACCGTAGCCCGTTTGCTCGTTTTGGGCGCCCGGAGGCTTGTTTTCTAAGTTTAAAGTTATGGTTTTAAGTAAAACCTGCGATTCAACTGTACGAGCAATCCTGGCGTCGGAATCTCGCTCCGTCAGTTCTTGCAGGTCGGGAATGGCAACGGGCCCGAGCTCGTCAAGTTTCCCTGGCACCGGAGCCCGTTTGTTCATTTTGGGCGCATGGAGGCTCGTTTTCTAAGTTTTAAGTTAACCTACGTTTAAACCTTTCGAGCAATCCGGGAGTCGGAATCTCGTTCCGTCAATTCCTGCTAGTTAGGAATGACAACGGGCCCGTGCTAGTCAAGTTTCTCTAGCACGAAAGCCCGTTTGCTCATTTTGGAAGCCCGAAGGCTTGTTTTTTAATTTTTTAGTTATTATTTTAAATTAAACCAACGTTTAAACTTTACGAGCAATCCGGGAGTCGGAATCTCATTCCTTTAGCTCCTAAAAATCAAGAACCACAACGGGCTCGTGCTCGTCTTATTTCACGGGCACCGGAGCCCGTTTGCTTATTTTAGGCGCCCGGAGGCTTGCTTTCTATGTTTTAAGTCAAAACTACGTATCAACTGTACAAGCAATCCAGGATTCAGAAACTCGTTTCGTCAGTTCCTGAAATGCAGGAATGATTACGGACCCGGGCCGGTCAAGTTTCACGGGGACCGTATCCCGTTTGCTCGTTTTGGGCGCCCGGAGGCTCGTTTTCTAAGTTTTAAGTTAAACATACGTTTCAACTGTACGAACAATCCGGGAGTCGGAATCTCGCTCCGTCCGTTCTTTCAAGTCGGGAATGACAACGGTCCCGAGCTCGTCAAGTTTCCGTGACACCTAACCCAGTTTGCTCATTTTGGGCGCACGAATGCTCGTTTTCTAAGTCTTAAGTTATGGTTTAAAGTTAAACATACGTTTCAACCTTACGAGCAATCCATTAGTGGGAATCTCGTTTCATCAGTTCTTGCAAGTCAGGAATGACAACGGGCCCGTGCTCGCCAATTTTCATGGGCGTCGAAGCCCGTTTGCTCATTTTGGGCGCTCAAAGGCTCGTTTTCTAAGTTTTAAATTATAGTTTCAAGTTATACCTACGTTTCAACTGTACGAGCAATCCGATATTCAAAATCTCGATCCGTTAGTTCCTGTAAGTCAGGAATGACTATGGACCCGTGCCCGTCAAGTTTCACGGGCACCGAAGCCCGATTTCAAATTTTGGGCGCTCGGAGTCTCGTTTTCTAAGTTCTAAATTAATGTTTTAAGTTAAACCTACGTTTCAATTATAAGAGCAATCCGATTTTCGGAATCTCGTTCCTTCAATTTCTGCAAGTCAAGAAAGACTACGGGCCCGTGCCCGTCAAGTTTCAAGGGCACAAAGGCCCCTTTACTAGTTTTGGAAGCTCCCGAAGGCTCGTTTTTTAAGTTTTTAGTTATTGCTTTAAGTTAAACCTACGTTTAAACTTTCCGAGCAATCCGGGAGTCGGAATCTCGTTCCCTCAGTTCCTGCAAGTCAATAATCAGAACGAGCCCGTGCTCGTCTAATTTCACGGGCACTGGAGCCCGTTTGCTTGTTTTGGGCGCCCGGAGGCTCGTTTAATAAGTTTTAAGTTGAAGATACTTTTCAACTGTACGAGCAATCTGGAAGTCAGAATCTCGTTTCGTTAGTTCTTGCAAGTCACGAAAGACTACGGGCCGGTGCCCGTCAACTTTCAAGGGCACCGGAGCCCGATTGCTCGTTTTGGTCGCCCCGACACTCATTTTCTAAGTTATAAGTTAATGTTTTAAGTTAAACCTACGTTTCAACTGTACATGCAATCTAGGATTTGGAAACTCGTTTCGTCAGTTCCTAAAATTCAGGAATGAATATAGGCCCGGGCTTGTCAAGTTTCACGGGCACCGTAGCCCGTTTGCTCGTTTTAGGCGCTCAGAGGCTCGTTTTCTAAGTTTTAAGTTGTGGTTTTAAGTTAAACCTACATTTCAACTGTACGAGCAAACCGGGGGTTAGAATCTCGCTCCGTCAGTTCCTGTAAGTTGGGAATGACAACGGGCCCGAGCTCGTCAAGTTTCCCTGGGACCGGAGCCCATTTGCTCATTTTGTGCGCAAGGAGGCTCGTTTTCTAAGTTTTAAGTTATACTTTTTAATTAAACCTATGTTTCAACCTTACGAGCAATCCGGGAGTCGGAATCTCGTTCCGTCAGTTCCTACAAGTCAGGAATGACGACGGGACCTTGTTTGTCAAGTTTCAAGGGCACCGGAGCCCGATTACTCGTTTTGGGCGCCCGGAGGCTCATTTTCTAAGTTATAAGTTAATGTTTTAAGTTAAATTTTCGTTTCAACTGTACAAGCAATTCAGGAATCGGAATTTCATTTCATCTGTTCCAAAAATTCATGAATGAGTACGTGCTCAGGCCGTCAAACTTCAAGGGCACCGTAGCCCGTTTACCCGTTCTGGGCGCCCGGAGGCTCGTTTTCTAAGTTTTAGGTTATGGTTTTAAGTTAAACCTACGTTTCAATTGTACGAACAATCCGGGCGTCGGAATCTCGCTCCGTCAGCTCTTGCAATTCGGGAATGAGAACAGGCCCGAGCTCGTCAACTTTCCCAGGCACCGGAGCTCGTTTGCTCATTTTGGGCACACGTAGGCTCGTTTTCTAAGTTTTAAGTTAAACCTACGTTTCAACCTTACGAGCAATCCGGGAGTCAGAATCCCGTTCTGTTAGTTCCTCCAAGTCAGGAATGACAACGGGCCCGTGCTCATCAAGTTTCACGGGCACAAAAGCCCGTTTGGCTCATTTTGGAAGCCCGAAGGCTCGTTTTTTAAGTTTTTAGTTATTGTTTTAAGTTAAACCCAAGTTTCCACTTTACGAGCATTCTGGGTGTCGGAATCTCGTTCCGTCAATTCCTGCAAGTCAAAAATCACAACGGGCCGTGCTCGTCTAATTTCACGGGCACTGGAGCCCATTTGCTTCTTTTTGGGCGCCCGGAGGCTCGTTTTCTAAGATTTAAGTTAAAGCTACGTTTCAACTGTACGAGCAATCTGGAAGTCGAAATCTCGTTTCGTTAGTTCTTACAAGTAATGAATGACTACGGGCCGGTGCCCGTCATCTTTAAAGGGCATCGGAGCCCGATTGCTCGTTTTGGGCGCCCGGAGGCTCATTTCAAAGTTATAAGCTAATGTTTTAAGTTAAACCTACCTTTCAACTGTACAAGCAATCCAGGATTTGGAAACTCGTTTCGTCAGTTCCTGAAATTCAGGAATGATTATGGGCCCAGGCACGTCAAGTTTCATGGGCACCGTAGCCCGTTTTGGGCGCCCAGATGGTCGTTTTCTAAGTTTTAAGTTATGGTTTTAAGTTAAACATACGTTTCAACTGTACGAGCAATCCTGGCGTCGGAATCTCGCTCCGTCAGTTATTGCAAGTCAGGAATTGTAACAGGCCCGAGCTCGTCAAGTTTCCCTGGCACCGGAGCCCGTTTGCTCATTTTAGGCGCATGGAGGCTCGTTTTCTAAGTTTTAAGTTAACCTACGTTTCAACCTTTCGAGCAATCCGGGAGTCGGAATCTCGTTCCGTCAATTCATACAAGTCAGGAATGACAACGGGCCTGTACTCGTCAAGTTTCGCATGCACAAAAGCCTGTTTGCTCGTTTTGGAAGCCCAAAGGCTCGTTTTTTAAGTTTTTAGTTAATGTTTTAAGTTAAACCTATTTTTAAACTTTACGAGGACTCCGGGAGTCGGAATCTCGTTTCTTCAATTCCTGCAAGTCAATAATGACAACGGGCCTGTGCTCGTCTTATTTCATGGGCACCGGAGCCCGTTTGCTTGTTTTGGGCGCCTAGAGGCTCGTTTTCTAAGTTTTAAGTCAAAGCTATGCTTCAGCTGTACAAGTAATCTGGAAGTCGGAATCTCGTTCCATTAGTTCTTGCAAGTCACGAATGACTACGGGCCTGTGCCCGTCAACTTTGAAGGGCACCGGAGCCCGATTGCACGTTTTGGGTGCTCGGAGGCTCATTTTCTAAGTTGTTTTAATTTAAACCTACGTTTCAACCGTACGAGCAATCCGAAAGTCAAAATGTCAATCCGTCAGTTCCTGCAAGTCAGGAATGACTACGGACCCGTGCCCGTCAAGTTTCACGAGCATCGGAGTCCGATTGCTCATTTGGGCTCCCAGAGGCTCGTTTTCTAAGTTTTAAGTTAAACCTACGTTTTAACTGTACGAGCAATCCGGGATTCACGGGCACCGGAGCCCGTTTGCTCGTTTTGGGCGCCCGGAGGCTCGTTTTCTAAGTTTTAAGTTATGGTTTTAAGTTAAACCTACGTTTTAACTGTACGAGCAATCTGGGGGTCAGAATTTCGCTCCGTCAGCTCCTACAAGTTGGGAATGACAACGGGCCCGTGCTCACCTAGTTTCACGGGCACAAAAGCTCGTTTTCTCGTTCCGTCAGTTCCTGCAAATCATGAATGACAACAGACCCTTGCCCGTCAAGTTTCAAGGGCACCGGAGCCCAATTACTCATTTTGGACGCCTGGAGGCTAATTTTCTAAGTTATAAGTTAAACTTACGTTTCAACTGTACAAGCAACCCAGGATTCAGAATCTCATTTCATCAGTTTCTGAAATTCAGGAATGATTACGTGCTCACGGGCACCGTAGCCCGTTTGCCCATTTTGGGCGCCCAAAGGCTCGTTTTCTAAGTTTTAGGTTCTGGTTTTAAGTTAAACCTACGTTTCAACTATATGAGCAATCCGGGCGTCGGAATCTCGCTCTGTCAGTTCTTGCAATTCGGGAATGACAACGGGCCTGAGCTCGTCAAGTTTCCATGGCACTGGAGTCCGTTTGCTCATTTTGCGCGTACGGAGGCTCGTTTTCTAAGTTTTAAGTTCTAGTTTTAAGTTAAACCTACGTTTCTACCTTACAAGTAATCCGGGAGTCGGATTCCCGTTCCGTAAGTTCCTAAAAGTCAAGAATGACAATGGGCCCGAGTTCGCCTAGTTTGACGGGCACAAAAGCTTGTTTGCTGATTCTGGAAGCCCGAAGGCTCGTTTTTTAAGTTTTTAGCTATTGTTTTAAGTTAAACCTACATTTCAACTTTACGAGCATTCCAGGAGTCGGAATCTCGTTCCTTCAGTTCCTGCAAGTCAAAAATCACAATGGGCCGTGCTAGTCTAATTTCACGGGCACCGGAGCCCGTTTGCTGGTTTTGGGCGCCCGGAGCCTCGTTATCAAAGATTTAAATTAAAGCTACGTTTCAACTGTACGAGCAATCTGTAAGTCGGAATCTCGTTCCGTTAGTTCTTGCAAGTCATGAATGACTACGGGCCTTTGCCCGTCAACTTTCAAGGGCACCGGAGCCCAATTGCACGTTTTGGGAGCCCGGAGGCTCATTTTCTAAGTTATAAGTTAAACCTACATTTCAACTGTACAAGTAATCTAGGATTCGGAAACTTGTTTCGTCCGTTCCTGAAATTCAGGAATGATTACGGGCCCAGGCTCGTCAAGTTTCACGGGCACCGTAGCCCGTTTGCTCGTTTTGGGCGCCCGGAGGCTTGTTTTCTAAGTTTAAAGTTATGGTTTTAAGTAAAACCTGCGATTCAACTGTACGAGCAATCCTGGCGTCGGAATCTCGCTCCGTCAGTTCTTGCAGGTCGGGAATGGCAACGGGCCCGAGCTCGTCAAGTTTCCCTGGCACCGGAGCCCGTTTGTTCATTTTGGGCGCATGGAGGCTCGTTTTCTAAGTTTTAAGTTAACCTACGTTTAAACCTTTCGAGCAATCCGGGAGTCGGAATCTCGTTCCGTCAATTCCTGCTAGTTAGGAATGACAACGGGCCCGTGCTAGTCAAGTTTCACTAGCACGAAAGCCCGTTTGCTCATTTTGGAAGCCCGAAGGCTTGTTTTTTAATTTTTTAGTTATTATTTTAAATTAAACCAACGTTTAAACTTTACGAGCAATCCGGGAGTCGGAATCTCATTCCTTTAGCTCCTAAAAATCAAGAACCACAACGGGCTCGTGCTCGTCTTATTTCACGGGCACCGGAGCCCGTTTGCTTATTTTAGGCGCCCGGAGGCTTGCTTTCTATGTTTTAAGTCAAAACTACGTATCAACTGTACAAGCAATCCAGGATTCAGAAACTCGTTTCGTCAGTTCCTGAAATGCAGGAATGATTACGGACCCGGGCCGGTCAAGTTTCACGGGGACCGTATCCCGTTTGCTCGTTTTGGGCGCCCGGAGGCTCGTTTTCTAAGTTTTAAGTTAAACATACGTTTCAACTGTACGAACAATCCGGGAGTCGGAATCTCGCTCCGTCCGTTCTTTCAAGTCGGGAATGACAACGGTCCCGAGCTCGTCAAGTTTCCGTGACACCTAACCCAGTTTGCTCATTTTGGGCGCACGAATGCTCGTTTTCTAAGTCTTAAGTTATGGTTTAAAGTTAAACATACGTTTCAACCTTACGAGCAATCCATTAGTGGGAATCTCGTTTCATCAGTTCTTGCAAGTCAGGAATGACAACGGGCCCGTGCTCGCCAATTTTCATGGGCGTCGAAGCCCGTTTGCTCATTTTGGGCGCTCAAAGGCTCGTTTTCTAAGTTTTAAATTATAGTTTCAAGTTATACCTACGTTTCAACTGTACGAGCAATCCGATATTCAAAATCTCGATCCGTTAGTTCCTGTAAGTCAGGAATGACTACGGACCCGTGCCCGTCAAGTTTCACGGGCACCGAAGCCCGATTTCAAATTTTGGGCGCTCGGAGTCTCGTTTTCTAAGTTCTAAATTAATGTTTTAAGTTAAACCTACGTTTCAATTATAAGAGCAATCCGATTTTCGGAATCTCGTTCCTTCAATTTCTGCAAGTCAAGAAAGACTACGGGCCCGTGCCCGTCAAGTTTCAAGGGCACAAAGGCCCCTTTACTAGTTTTGGAAGCTCCCGAAGGCTCGTTTTTTAAGTTTTTAGTTATTGCTTTAAGTTAAACCTACGTTTAAACTTTCCGAGCAATCCGGGAGTCGGAATCTCGTTCCCTCAGTTCCTGCAAGTCAATAATCAGAACGAGCCCGTGCTCGTCTAATTTCACGGGCACTGGAGCCCGTTTGCTTGTTTTGGGCGCCCGGAGGCTCGTTTAATAAGTTTTAAGTTGAAGATACTTTTCAACTGTACGAGCAATCTGGAAGTCAGAATCTCGTTTCGTTAGTTCTTGCAAGTCACGAAAGACTACGGGCCGGTGCCCGTCAACTTTCAAGGGCACCGGAGCCCGATTGCTCGTTTTGGTCGCCCCGACACTCATTTTCTAAGTTATAAGTTAATGTTTTAAGTTAAACCTACGTTTCAACTGTACATGCAATCTAGGATTTGGAAACTCGTTTCGTCAGTTCCTAAAATTCAGGAATGAATATAGGCCCGGGCTTGTCAAGTTTCACGGGCACCGTAGCCCGTTTGCTCGTTTTGGGCGCTCGGAGGCTCGTTTTCTAAGTTTTAAGTTGTGGTTTTAAGTTAAACCTACATTTCAACTGTACGAGCAAACCGGGGGTTAGAATCTCGCTCCGTCAGTTCCTGTAAGTTGGGAATGACAACGGGCCCGAGCTCGTCAAGTTTCCCTGGGACCGGAGCCCATTTGCTCATTTTGTGCGCAAGGAGGCTCGTTTTCTAAGTTTTAAGTTATACTTTTTAATTAAACCTATGTTTCAACCTTACGAGCAATCCGGGAGTCGGAATCTCGTTCCGTCAGTTCCTACAAGTCAGGAATGACGACGGGACCTTGTTTGTCAAGTTTCAAGGGCACCGGAGCCCGATTACTCGTTTTGGGCGCCCGGAGGCTCATTTTCTAAGTTATAAGTTAATGTTTTAAGTTAAATTTTCGTTTCAACTGTACAAGCAATTCAGGAATCGGAATTTCATTTCATCTGTTCCAAAAATTCATGAATGAGTACGTGCTCAGGCCGTCAAACTTCAAGGGCACCGTAGCCCGTTTACCCGTTCTGGGCGCCCGGAGGCTCGTTTTCTAAGTTTTAGGTTATGGTTTTAAGTTAAACCTACGTTTCAATTGTACGAACAATCCGGGCGTCGGAATCTCGCTCCGTCAGCTCTTGCAATTCGGGAATGAGAACAGGCCCGAGCTCGTCAACTTTCCCAGGCACCGGAGCTCGTTTGCTCATTTTGGGCACACGTAGGCTCGTTTTCTAAGTTTTAAGTTAAACCTACGTTTCAACCTTACGAGCAATCCGGGAGTCAGAATCCCGTTCTGTTAGTTCCTCCAAGTCAGGAATGACAACGGGCCCGTGCTCATCAAGTTTCACGGGCACAAAAGCCCGTTTGGCTCATTTTGGAAGCCCGAAGGCTCGTTTTTTAAGTTTTTAGTTATTGTTTTAAGTTAAACCCAAGTTTCCACTTTACGAGCATTCTGGGTGTCGGAATCTCGTTCCGTCAATTCCTGCAAGTCAAAAATCACAACGGGCCGTGCTCGTCTAATTTCACGGGCACTGGAGCCCATTTGCTTCTTTTTGGGCGCCCGGAGGCTCGTTTTCTAAGATTTAAGTTAAAGCTACGTTTCAACTGTACGAGCAATCTGGAAGTCGAAATCTCGTTTCGTTAGTTCTTACAAGTAATGAATGACTACGGGCCTGTGCCCGTCATCTTTAAAGGGCATCGGAGCCCGATTGCTCGTTTTGGGCGCCCGGAGGCTCATTTCAAAGTTATAAGCTAATGTTTTAAGTTAAACCTACCTTTCAACTGTACAAGCAATCCAGGATTTGGAAACTCGTTTCGTCAGTTCCTGAAATTCAGGAATGATTATGGGCCCAGGCACGTCAAGTTTCATGGGCACCGTAGCCCGTTTTGGGCGCCCAGATGGTCGTTTTCTAAGTTTTAAGTTATGGTTTTAAGTTAAACATACGTTTCAACTGTACGAGCAATCCTGGCGTCGGAATCTCGCTCCGTCAGTTATTGCAAGTCAGGAATTGTAACAGGCCCGAGCTCGTCAAGTTTCCCTGGCACCGGAGCCCGTTTGCTCATTTTAGGCGCATGGAGGCTCGTTTTCTAAGTTTTAAGTTAACCTACGTTTCAACCTTTCGAGCAATCCGGGAGTCGGAATCTCGTTCCGTCAATTCATACAAGTCAGGAATGACAACGGGCCTGTACTCGTCAAGTTTCGCATGCACAAAAGCCTGTTTGCTCGTTTTGGAAGCCCAAAGGCTCGTTTTTTAAGTTTTTAGTTAATGTTTTAAGTTAAACCTATTTTTAAACTTTACGAGGACTCCGGGAGTCGGAATCTCGTTTCTTCAATTCCTGCAAGTCAATAATGACAACGGGCCTGTGCTCGTCTTATTTCATGGGCACCGGAGCCCGTTTGCTTGTTTTGGGCGCCTAGAGGCTCGTTTTCTAAGTTTTAAGTCAAAGCTATGCTTCAGCTGTACAAGTAATCTGGAAGTCGGAATCTCGTTCCATTAGTTCTTGCAAGTCACGAATGACTACGGGCCTGTGCCCGTCAACTTTGAAGGGCACCGGAGCCCGATTGCACGTTTTGGGTGCTCGGAGGCTCATTTTCTAAGTTGTTTTAATTTAAACCTACGTTTCAACCGTACGAGCAATCCGAAAGTCAAAATGTCAATCCGTCAGTTCCTGCAAGTCAGGAATGACTACGGACCCGTGCCCGTCAAGTTTCACGAGCATCGGAGTCCGATTGCTCATTTGGGCTCCCAGAGGCTCGTTTTCTAAGTTTTAAGTTAAACCTACGTTTTAACTGTACGAGCAATCCGGGATTCACGGGCACCGGAGCCCGTTTGCTCGTTTTGGGCGCCCGGAGGCTCGTTTTCTAAGTTTTAAGTTATGGTTTTAAGTTAAACCTACGTTTTAACTATACGAGCAATCTGGGGGTCAGAATTTCGCTCCGTCAGCTCCTACAAGTTGGGAATGACAACGGGCCCGTGCTCACCTAGTTTCACGGGCACAAAAGCTCGTTTTCTCGTTCCGTCAGTTCCTGCAAATCATGAATGACAACAGACCCTTGCCCGTCAAGTTTCAAGGGCACCGGAGCCCAATTACTCATTTTGGACGCCTGGAGGCTAATTTTCTAAGTTATAAGTTAAACTTACGTTTCAACTGTACAAGCAACCCAGGATTCAGAATCTCATTTCATCAGTTTCTGAAATTCAGGAATGATTACGTGCTCACGGGCACCGTAGCCCGTTTGCCCATTTTGGGCGCCCAAAGGCTCGTTTTCTAAGTTTTAGGTTCTGGTTTTAAGTTAAACCTACGTTTCAACTATATGAGCAATCCGGGCGTCGGAATCTCGCTCTGTCAGTTCTTGCAATTCGGGAATGACAACGGGCCTGAGCTCGTCAAGTTTCCATGGCACTGGAGTCCGTTTGCTCATTTTGCGCGTACGGAGGCTCGTTTTCTAAGTTTTAAGTTCTAGTTTTAAGTTAAACCTACGTTTCTACCTTACAAGTAATCCGGGAGTCGGATTCCCGTTCCGTAAGTTCCTAAAAGTCAAGAATGACAATGGGCCCGAGTTCGCCTAGTTTGACGGGCACAAAAGCTTGTTTGCTGATTCTGGAAGCCCGAAGGCTCGTTTTTTAAGTTTTTAGCTATTGTTTTAAGTTAAACCTACATTTCAACTTTACGAGCATTCCAGGAGTCGGAATCTCGTTCCTTCAGTTCCTGCAAGTCAAAAATCACAATGGGCCGTGCTAGTCTAATTTCACGGGCACCGGAGCCCGTTTGCTGGTTTTGGGCGCCCGGAGCCTCGTTATCAAAGATTTAAATTAAAGCTACGTTTCAACTGTACGAGCAATCTGTAAGTCGGAATCTCGTTCCGTTAGTTCTTGCAAGTCATGAATGACTACGGGCCTTTGCCCGTCAACTTTCAAGGGCACCGGAGCCCAATTGCACGTTTTGGGAGCCCGGAGGCTCATTTTCTAAGTTATAAGTTAAACCTACATTTCAACTGTACAAGTAATCTAGGATTCGGAAACTTGTTTCGTCCGTTCCTGAAATTCAGGAATGATTACGGGCCCAGGCTCGTCAAGTTTCACGGGCACCGTAGCCCGTTTGCTCGTTTTGGGCGCCCGGAGGCTTGTTTTCTAAGTTTAAAGTTATGGTTTTAAGTAAAACCTGCGATTCAACTGTACGAGCAATCCTGGCGTCGGAATCTCGCTCCGTCAGTTCTTGCAGGTCGGGAATGGCAACGGGCCCGAGCTCGTCAAGTTTCCCTGGCACCGGAGCCCGTTTGTTCATTTTGGGCGCATGGAGGCTCGTTTTCTAAGTTTTAAGTTAACCTACGTTTAAACCTTTCGAGCAATCCGGGAGTCGGAATCTCGTTCCGTCAATTCCTGCTAGTTAGGAATGACAACGGGCCCGTGCTAGTCAAGTTTCACTAGCACGAAAGCCCGTTTGCTCATTTTGGAAGCCCGAAGGCTTGTTTTTTAATTTTTTAGTTATTATTTTAAATTAAACCAACGTTTAAACTTTACGAGCAATCCGGGAGTCGGAATCTCATTCCTTTAGCTCCTAAAAATCAAGAACCACAACGGGCTCGTGCTCGTCTTATTTCACGGGCACCGGAGCCCGTTTGCTTATTTTAGGCGCCCGGAGGCTTGCTTTCTATGTTTTAAGTCAAAACTACGTATCAACTGTACAAGCAATCCAGGATTCAGAAACTCGTTTCGTCAGTTCCTGAAATGCAGGAATGATTACGGACCCGGGCCGGTCAAGTTTCACGGGGACCGTATCCCGTTTGCTCGTTTTGGGCGCCCGGAGGCTCGTTTTCTAAGTTTTAAGTTAAACATACGTTTCAACTGTACGAACAATCCGGGAGTCGAAATCTCGCTCCGTCCGTTCTTTCAAGTCGGGAATGACAACGGTCCCGAGCTCGTCAAGTTTCCGTGACACCTAACCCAGTTTGCTCATTTTGGGCGCACGAATGCTCGTTTTCTAAGTCTTAAGTTATGGTTTAAAGTTAAACATACGTTTCAACCTTACGAGCAATCCATTAGTGGGAATCTCGTTTCATCAGTTCTTGCAAGTCAGGAATGACAACGGGCCCGTGCTCGCCAATTTTCATGGGCGTCGAAGCCCGTTTGCTCATTTTGGGCGCTCAAAGGCTCGTTTTCTAAGTTTTAAATTATAGTTTCAAGTTATACCTACGTTTCAACTGTACGAGCAATCCGATATTCAAAATCTCGATCCGTTAGTTCCTGTAAGTCAGGAATGACTACGGACCCGTGCCCGTCAAGTTTCACGGGCACCGAAGCCCGATTTCAAATTTTGGGCGCTCGGAGTCTCGTTTTCTAAGTTCTAAATTAATGTTTTAAGTTAAACCTACGTTTCAATTATAAGAGCAATCCGATTTTCGGAATCTCGTTCCTTCAATTTCTGCAAGTCAAGAAAGACTACGGGCCCGTGCCCGTCAAGTTTCAAGGGCACAAAGGCCCCTTTACTAGTTTTGGAAGCTCCCGAAGGCTCGTTTTTTAAGTTTTTAGTTATTGCTTTAAGTTAAACCTACGTTTAAACTTTCCGAGCAATCCGGGAGTCGGAATCTCGTTCCCTCAGTTCCTGCAAGTCAATAATCAGAACGAGCCCGTGCTCGTCTAATTTCACGGGCACTGGAGCCCGTTTGCTTGTTTTGGGCGCCCGGAGGCTCGTTTAATAAGTTTTAAGTTGAAGATACTTTTCAACTGTACGAGCAATCTGGAAGTCAGAATCTCGTTTCGTTAGTTCTTGCAAGTCACGAAAGACTACGGGCCGGTGCCCGTCAACTTTCAAGGGCACCGGAGCCCGATTGCTCGTTTTGGTCGCCCCGACACTCATTTTCTAAGTTATAAGTTAATGTTTTAAGTTAAACCTACGTTTCAACTGTACATGCAATCTAGGATTTGGAAACTCGTTTCGTCAGTTCCTAAAATTCAGGAATGAATATAGGCCCGGGCTTGTCAAGTTTCACGGGCACCGTAGCCCGTTTGCTCGTTTTGGGCGCTCGGAGGCTCGTTTTCTAAGTTTTAAGTTGTGGTTTTAAGTTAAACCTACATTTCAACTGTACGAGCAAGCCGGGGGTTAGAATCTCGCTCCGTCAGTTCCTGTAAGTTGGGAATGACAACGGGCCCGAGCTCGTCAAGTTTCCCTGGCACCGGAGCCCATTTGCTCATTTTGTGCGCAAGGAGGCTCGTTTTCTAAGTTTTAAGTTATACTTTTTAATTAAACCTATGTTTCAACCTTACGAGCAATCCGGGAGTCGGAATCTCGTTCCGTCAGTTCCTACAAGTCAGGAATGACGACGGGACCTTGTTTGTCAAGTTTCAAGGGCACCGGAGCCCGATTACTCGTTTTGGGCGCCCGGAGGCTCATTTTCTAAGTTATAAGTTAATGTTTTAAGTTAAATTTTCGTTTCAACTGTACAAGCAATTCAGGAATCGGAATTTCATTTCATCTGTTCCAAAAATTCATGAATGAGTACGTGCTCAGGCCGTCAAACTTCAAGGGCACCGTAGCCCGTTTACCCGTTCTGGGCGCCCGGAGGCTCGTTTTCTAAGTTTTAGGTTATGGTTTTAAGTTAAACCTACGTTTCAATTGTACGAACAATCCGGGCGTCGGAATCTCGCTCCGTCAGCTCTTGCAATTCGGGAATGAGAACAGGCCCGAGCTCGTCAACTTTCCCAGGCACCGGAGCTCGTTTGCTCATTTTGGGCACACGTAGGCTCGTTTTCTAAGTTTTAAGTTAAACCTACGTTTCAACCTTACGAGCAATCCGGGAGTCAGAATCCCGTTCTGTTAGTTCCTCCAAGTCAGGAATGACAACGGGCCCGTGCTCATCAAGTTTCACGGGCACAAAAGCCCGTTTGGCTCATTTTGGAAGCCCGAAGGCTCGTTTTTTAAGTTAAACCCAAGTTTCCACTTTACGAGCATTCTGGGTGTCGGAATCTCGTTCCGTCAATTCCTGCAAGTCAAAAATCACAACGGGCCGTGCTCGTCTAATTTCACGGGCACTGGAGCCCATTTGCTTCTTTTTGGGCGCCCGGAGGCTCGTTTTCTAAGATTTAAGTTAAAGCTACGTTTCAACTGTACGAGCAATCTGGAAGTCGAAATCTCGTTTCGTTAGTTCTTACAAGTAATGAATGACTACGGGCCTGTGCCCGTCATCTTTAAAGGGCATCGGAGCCCGATTGCTCGTTTTGGGCGCCCGGAGGCTCATTTCAAAGTTATAAGCTAATGTTTTAAGTTAAACCTACCTTTCAACTGTACAAGCAATCCAGGATTTGGAAACTCGTTTCGTCAGTTCCTGAAATTCAGGAATGATTATGGGCCCAGGCACGTCAAGTTTCATGGGCACCGTAGCCCGTTTTGGGCGCCCAGATGGTCGTTTTCTAAGTTTTAAGTTATGGTTTTAAGTTAAACATACGTTTCAACTGTACGAGCAATCCTGGCGTCGGAATCTCGCTCCGTCAGTTATTGCAAGTCAGGAATTGTAACAGGCCCGAGCTCGTCAAGTTTCCCTGGCACCGGAGCCCGTTTGCTCATTTTAGGCGCATGGAGGCTCGTTTTCTAAGTTTTAAGTTAACCTACGTTTCAACCTTTCGAGCAATCCGGGAGTCGGAATCTCGTTCCGTCAATTCATACAAGTCAGGAATGACAACGGGCCTGTACTCGTCAAGTTTCGCATGCACAAAAGCCTGTTTGCTCGTTTTGGAAGCCCAAAGGCTCGTTTTTTAAGTTTTTAGTTAATGTTTTAAGTTAAACCTATTTTTAAACTTTACGAGGACTCCGGGAGTCGGAATCTCGTTTCTTCAATTCCTGCAAGTCAATAATGACAACGGGCCTGTGCTCGTCTTATTTCATGGGCACCGGAGCCCGTTTGCTTGTTTTGGGCGCCTAGAGGCTCGTTTTCTAAGTTTTAAGTCAAAGCTATGCTTCAGCTGTACAAGTAATCTGGAAGTCGGAATCTCGTTCCATTAGTTCTTGCAAGTCACGAATGACTACGGGCCTGTGCCCGTCAACTTTGAAGGGCACCGGAGCCCGATTGCACGTTTTGGGTGCTCGGAGGCTCATTTTCTAAGTTGTTTTAATTTAAACCTACGTTTCAACCGTACGAGCAATCCGAAAGTCAAAATGTCAATCCGTCAGTTCCTGCAAGTCAGGAATGACTACGGACCCGTGCCCGTCAAGTTTCACGAGCATCGGAGTCCGATTGCTCATTTGGGCTCCCAGAGGCTCGTTTTCTAAGTTTTAAGTTAAACCTACGTTTTAACTGTACGAGCAATCCGGGATTCACGGGCACCGGAGCCCGTTTGCTCGTTTTGGGCGCCCGGAGGCTCGTTTTCTAAGTTTTAAGTTATGGTTTTAAGTTAAACCTACGTTTTAACTGTACGAGCAATCTGGGGGTCAGAATTTCGCTCCGTCCGCTCCTACAAGTTGGGAATGACAACGGGCCCGTGCTCACCTAGTTTCACGGGCACAAAAGCTCGTTTTCTCGTTCCGTCAGTTCCTGCAAATCATGAATGACAACAGACCCTTGCCCGTCAAGTTTCAAGGGCACCGGAGCCCAATTACTCATTTTGGACGCCTGGAGGCTAATTTTCTAAGTTATAAGTTAAACTTACGTTTCAACTGTACAAGCAACCCAGGATTCAGAATCTCATTTCATTAGTTTCTGAAATTCAGGAATGATTACGTGCTCACGGGCACCGTAGCCCGTTTGCCCATTTTGGGCGCCCAAAGGCTCGTTTTCTAAGTTTTAGGTTCTGGTTTTAAGTTAAACCTACGTTTCAACTATATGAGCAATCCGGGCGTCGGAATCTCGCTCTGTCAGTTCTTGCAATTCGGGAATGACAACGGGCCTGAGCTCGTCAAGTTTCCATGGCACTGGAGTCCGTTTGCTCATTTTGCGCGTACGGAGGCTCGTTTTCTAAGTTTTAAGTTCTAGTTTTAAGTCAAACCTACGTTTCTACCTTACAAGTAATCCGGGAGTCGGATTCCCGTTCCGTAAGTTCCTAAAAGTCAAGAATGACAATGGGCCCGAGTTCGCCTAGTTTGACGGGCACAAAAGCTTGTTTGCTGATTCTGGAAGCCCGAAGGCTCGTTTTTTAAGTTTTTAGCTATTGTTTTAAGTTAAACCTACATTTCAACTTTACGAGCATTCCAGGAGTCGGAATCTCGTTCCTTCAGTTCCTGCAAGTCAAAAATCACAATGGGCCGTGCTAGTCTAATTTCACGGGCACCGGAGCCCGTTTGCTGGTTTTGGGCGCCCGGAGCCTCGTTATCAAAGATTTAAATTAAAGCTACGTTTCAACTGTACGAGCAATCTGTAAGTCGGAATCTCGTTCCGTTAGTTCTTGCAAGTCATGAATGACTACGGGCCTTTGCCCGTCAACTTTCAAGGGCACCGGAGCCCAATTGCACGTTTTGGGAGCCCGGAGGCTCATTTTCTAAGTTATAAGTTAAACCTACATTTCAACTGTACAAGTAATCTAGGATTCGGAAACTTGTTTCGTCCGTTCCTGAAATTCAGGAATGATTACGGGCCCAGGCTCGTCAAGTTTCACGGGCACCGTAGCCCGTTTGCTCGTTTTGGGCGCCCGGAGGCTTGTTTTCTAAGTTTAAAGTTATGGTTTTAAGTAAAACCTGCGATTCAACTGTACGAGCAATCCTGGCGTCGGAATCTCGCTCCGTCAGTTCTTGCAGGTCGGGAATGGCAACGGGCCCGAGCTCGTCAAGTTTCCCTGGCACCGGAGCCCGTTTGTTCATTTTGGGCGCATGGAGGCTCGTTTTCTAAGTTTTAAGTTAACCTACGTTTAAACCTTTCGAGCAATCCGGGAGTCGGAATCTCGTTCCGTCAATTCCTGCTAGTTAGGAATGACAACGGGCCCGTGCTAGTCAAGTTTCACTAGCACAAAAGCCCGTTTGCTCATTTTGGAAGCCCGAAGGCTTGTTTTTTAATTTTTTAGTTATTATTTTAAATTAAACCAACGTTTAAACTTTACGAGCAATCCAGGAGTCGGAATCTCATTCCTTTAGCTCCTAAAAATCAAGAACCACAACGGGCTCGTGCTCGTCTTATTTCACGGGCACCGGAGCCCGTTTGCTTATTTTAGGCGCCCGGAGGCTTGCTTTCTATGTTTTAAGTCAAAACTACGTATCAACTGTACAAGCAATCCAGGATTCAGAAACTCGTTTCGTCAGTTCCTGAAATGCAGGAATGATTACGGACCCGGGCCGGTCAAGTTTCACGGGGACCGTATCCCGTTTGCTCGTTTTGGGCGCCCGGAGGCTCGTTTTCTAAGTTTTAAGTTAAACATACGTTTCAACTGTACGAACAATCCGGGAGTCGGAATCTCGCTCCGTCCGTTCTTTCAAGTCGGGAATGACAACGGTCCCGAGCTCGTCAAGTTTCCGTGACACCTAACCCAGTTTGCTCATTTTGGGCACACGACTGCTCGTTTTCTAAGTCTTAAGTTATGGTTTAAAGTTAAACATACGTTTCAACCTTACGAGCAATCCATTAGTGGGAATCTCGTTTCATCAGTTCTTGCAAGTCAGGAATGACAACGGGCCCGTGCTCGCCAATTTTCATGGGCGTCGAAGCCCGTTTGCTCATTTTGGGCGCTCAAAGGCTCGTTTTCTAAGTTTTAAATTATAGTTTCAAGTTATACCTACGTTTCAACTGTACGAGCAATCCGATATTCAAAATCTCGATCCGTTAGTTCCTGTAAGTCAGGAATGACTACGGACCCGTGCCCGTCAAGTTTCACGGGCACCGAAGCCCGATTTCAAATTTTGGGCGCTCGGAGTCTCGTTTTCTAAGTTCTAAATTAATGTTTTAAGTTAAACCTACGTTTCAATTATAAGAGCAATCCGATTTTCGGAATCTCGTTCCTTCAATTTCTGCAAGTCAAGAAAGACTACGGGCCCGTGCCCGTCAAGTTTCAAGGGCACAAAGGCCCCTTTACTAGTTTTGGAAGCTCCCGAAGGCTCGTTTTTTAAGTTTTTAGTTATTGCTTTAAGTTAAACCTACGTTTAAACTTTCCGAGCAATCCGGGAGTCAGAATCTCGTTCCCTCAGTTCCTGCAAGTCAATAATCAGAACGAGCCCGTGCTCGTCTAATTTCACGGGCACTGGAGCCCGTTTGCTTGTTTTGGGCGCCCGGAGGCTCGTTTAATAAGTTTTAAGTTGAAGATACTTTTCAACTGTACGAGCAATCTGGAAGTCAGAATCTCGTTTCGTTAGTTCTTGCAAGTCACGAAAGACTACGGGCCGGTGCCCGTCAACTTTCAAGGGCACCGGAGCCCGATTGCTCGTTTTGGTCGCCCCGACACTCATTTTCTAAGTTATAAGTTAATGTTTTAAGTTAAACCTACGTTTCAACTGTACATGCAATCTAGGATTTGGAAACTCGTTTCGTCAGTTCCTAAAATTCAGGAATGAATATAGGCCCGGGCTTGTCAAGTTTCACGGGCACCGTAGCCCGTTTGCTCGTTTTGGGCGCTCGGAGGCTCGTTTTCTAAGTTTTAAGTTGTGGTTTTAAGTTAAACCTACATTTCAACTGTACGAGCAAGCCGGGGGTTAGAATCTCGCTCCGTCAGTTCCTGTAAGTTGGGAATGACAACGGGCCCGAGCTCGTCAAGTTTCCCTGGCACCGGAGCCCATTTGCTCATTTTGTGCGCAAGGAGGCTCGTTTTCTAAGTTTTAAGTTATACTTTTTAATTAAACCTATGTTTCAACCTTACGAGCAATCCGGGAGTCGGAATCTCGTTCCGTCAGTTCCTACAAGTCAGGAATGACGACGGGACCTTGTTTGTCAAGTTTCAAGGGCACCGGAGCCCGATTACTCGTTTTGGGCGCCCGGAGGCTCATTTTCTAAGTTATAAGTTAATGTTTTAAGTTAAATTTTCGTTTCAACTGTACAAGCAATTCAGGAATCGGAATTTCATTTCATCTGTTCCAAAAATTCATGAATGAGTACGTGCTCAGGCCGTCAAACTTCAAGGGCACCGTAGCCCGTTTACCCGTTCTGGGCGCCCGGAGGCTCGTTTTCTAAGTTTTAGGTTATGGTTTTAAGTTAAACCTACGTTTCAATTGTACGAACAATCCGGGCGTCGGAATCTCGCTCCGTCAGCTCTTGCAATTCGGGAATGAGAACAGGCCCGAGCTCGTCAACTTTCCCAGGCACCGGAGCTCGTTTGCTCATTTTGGGCACACGTAGGCTCGTTTTCTAAGTTTTAAGTTAAACCTACGTTTCAACCTTACGAGCAATCCGGGAGTCAGAATCCCGTTCTGTTAGTTCCTCCAAGTCAGGAATGACAACGGGCCCGTGCTCATCAAGTTTCACGGGCACAAAAGCCCGTTTGGCTCATTTTGGAAGCCCGAAGGCTCGTTTTTTAAGTTAAACCCAAGTTTCCACTTTACGAGCATTCTGGGTGTCGGAATCTCGTTCCGTCAATTCCTGCAAGTCAAAAATCACAACGGGCCGTGCTCGTCTAATTTCACGGGCACTGGAGCCCATTTGCTTCTTTTTGGGCGCCCGGAGGCTCGTTTTCTAAGATTTAAGTTAAAGCTACGTTTCAACTGTACGAGCAATCTGGAAGTCGAAATCTCGTTTCGTTAGTTCTTACAAGTAATGAATGACTACGGGCCTGTGCCCGTCATCTTTAAAGGGCATCGGAGCCCGATTGCTCGTTTTGGGCGCCCGGAGGCTCATTTCAAAGTTATAAGCTAATGTTTTAAGTTAAACCTACCTTTCAACTGTACAAGCAATCCAGGATTTGGAAACTCGTTTCGTCAGTTCCTGAAATTCAGGAATGATTATGGGCCCAGGCACGTCAAGTTTCATGGGCACCGTAGCCCGTTTTGGGCGCCCAGATGGTCGTTTTCTAAGTTTTAAGTTATGGTTTTAAGTTAAACATACGTTTCAACTGTACGAGCAATCCTGGCGTCGGAATCTCGCTCCGTCAGTTATTGCAAGTCAGGAATTGTAACAGGCCCGAGCTCGTCAAGTTTCCCTGGCACCGGAGCCCGTTTGCTCATTTTAGGCGCATGGAGGCTCGTTTTCTAAGTTTTAAGTTAACCTACGTTTCAACCTTTCGAGCAATCCGGGAGTCGGAATCTCGTTCCCTCAATTCATACAAGTCAGGAATGACAACGGGCCTGTACTCGTCAAGTTTCGCATGCACAAAAGCCTGTTTGCTCGTTTTGGAAGCCCAAAGGCTCGTTTTTTAAGTTTTTAGTTAATGTTTTAAGTTAAACCTATTTTTAAACTTTACGAGGACTCCGGGAGTCGGAATCTCGTTTCTTCAATTCCTGCAAGTCAATAATGACAACGGGCCTGTGCTCGTCTTATTTCATGGGCACCGGAGCCCGTTTGCTTGTTTTGGGCGCCTAGAGGCTCGTTTTCTAAGTTTTAAGTCAAAGCTATGCTTCAGCTGTACAAGTAATCTGGAAGTCGGAATCTCGTTCCATTAGTTCTTGCAAGTCACGAATGACTACGGGCCTGTGCCCGTCAACTTTGAAGGGCACCGGAGCCCGATTGCACGTTTTGGGTGCTCGGAGGCTCATTTTCTAAGTTGTTTTAATTTAAACCTACGTTTCAACCGTACGAGCAATCCGAAAGTCAAAATGTCAATCCGTCAGTTCCTGCAAGTCAGGAATGACTACGGACCCGTGCCCGTCAAGTTTCACGAGCATCGGAGTCCGATTGCTCATTTGGGCTCCCAGAGGCTCGTTTTCTAAGTTTTAAGTTAAACCTACGTTTTAACTGTACGAGCAATCCGGGATTCACGGGCACCGGAGCCCGTTTGCTCGTTTTGGGCGCCCGGAGGCTCGTTTTCTAAGTTTTAAGTTATGGTTTTAAGTTAAACCTACGTTTTAACTGTACGAGCAATCTGGGGGTCAGAATTTCGCTCCGTCAGCTCCTACAAGTTGGGAATGACAACGGGCCCGTGCTCACCTAGTTTCACGGGCACAAAAGCTCGTTTTCTCGTTCCGTCAGTTCCTGCAAATCATGAATGACAACAGACCCTTGCCCGTCAAGTTTCAAGGGCACCGGAGCCCAATTACTCATTTTGGACGCCTGGAGGCTAATTTTCTAAGTTATAAGTTAAACTTACGTTTCAACTGTACAAGCAACCCAGGATTCAGAATCTCATTTCATCAGTTTCTGAAATTCAGGAATGATTACGTGCTCACGGGCACCGTAGCCCGTTTGCCCATTTTGGGCGCCCAAAGGCTCGTTTTCTAAGTTTTAGGTTCTGGTTTTAAGTTAAACCTACGTTTCAACTATATGAGCAATCCGGGCGTCGGAATCTCGCTCTGTCAGTTCTTGCAATTCGGGAATGACAACGGGCCTGAGCTCGTCAAGTTTCCATGGCACTGGAGTCCGTTTGCTCATTTTGCGCGTACGGAGGCTCGTTTTCTAAGTTTTAAGTTCTAGTTTTAAGTCAAACCTACGTTTCTACCTTACAAGTAATCCGGGAGTCGGATTCCCGTTCCGTAAGTTCCTAAAAGTCAAGAATGACAATTGGCCCGAGTTCGCCTAGTTTGACGGGCACAAAAGCTTGTTTGCTGATTCTGGAAGCCCGAAGGCTCGTTTTTTAAGTTTTTAGCTATTGTTTTAAGTTAAACCTACATTTCAACTTTACGAGCATTCCAGGAGTCCGAATCTCGTTCCTTCAGTTCCTGCAAGTCAAAAATCACAATGGGCCGTGCTAGTCTAATTTCACGGGCACCGGAGCCCGTTTGCTGGTTTTGGGCGCCCGGAGCCTCGTTATCAAAGATTTAAATTAAAGCTACGTTTCAACTGTACGAGCAATCTGTAAGTCGGAATCTCGTTCCGTTAGTTCTTGCAAGTCATGAATGACTACGGGCCTTTGCCCGTCAACTTTCAAGGGCACCGGAGCCCAATTGCACGTTTTGGGAGCCCGGAGGCTCATTTTCTAAGTTATAAGTTAAACCTACATTTCAACTGTACAAGTAATCTAGGATTCGGAAACTTGTTTCGTCCGTTCCTGAAATTCAGGAATGATTACGGGCCCAGGCTCGTCAAGTTTCACGGGCACCGTAGCCCGTTTGCTCGTTTTGGGCGCCCGGAGGCTTGTTTTCTAAGTTTAAAGTTATGGTTTTAAGTAAAACCTGCGATTCAACTGTACGAGCAATCCTGGCGTCGGAATCTCGCTCCGTCAGTTCTTGCAGGTCGGGAATGGCAACGGGCCCGAGCTCGTCAAGTTTCCCTGGCACCGGAGCCCGTTTGTTCATTTTGGGCGCATGGAGGCTCGTTTTCTAAGTTTTAAGTTAACCTACGTTTAAACCTTTCGAGCAATCCGGGAGTCGGAATCTCGTTCCGTCAATTCCTGCTAGTTAGGAATGACAACGGGCCCGTGCTAGTCAAGTTTCACTAGCACGAAAGCCCGTTTGCTCATTTTGGAAGCCCGAAGGCTTGTTTTTTAATTTTTTAGTTATTATTTTAAATTAAACCAACGTTTAAACTTTACGAGCAATCCGGGAGTCGGAATCTCATTCCTTTAGCTCCTAAAAATCAAGAACCACAACGGGCTCGTGCTCGTCTTATTTCACGGGCACCGGAGCCCGTTTGCTTATTTTAGGCGCCCGGAGGCTTGCTTTCTATGTTTTAAGTCAAAACTACGTATCAACTGTACAAGCAATCCAGGATTCAGAAACTCGTTTCGTCAGTTCCTGAAATGCAGGAATGATTACGGACCCGGGCCGGTCAAGTTTCACGGGGACCGTATCCCGTTTGCTCGTTTTGGGCGCCCGGAGGCTCGTTTTCTAAGTTTTAAGTTAAACATACGTTTCAACTGTACGAACAATCCGGGAGTCGAAATCTCGCTCCGTCCGTTCTTTCAAGTCGGGAATGACAACGGTCCCGAGCTCGTCAAGTTTCCGTGACACCTAACCCAGTTTGCTCATTTTGGGCGCACGAATGCTCGTTTTCTAAGTCTTAAGTTATGGTTTAAAGTTAAACATACGTTTCAACCTTACGAGCAATCCATTAGTGGGAATCTCGTTTCATCAGTTCTTGCAAGTCAGGAATGACAACGGGCCCGTGCTCGCCAATTTTCATGGGCGTCGAAGCCCGTTTGCTCATTTTGGGCGCTCAAAGGCTCGTTTTCTAAGTTTTAAATTATAGTTTCAAGTTATACCTACGTTTCAACTGTACGAGCAATCCGATATTCAAAATCTCGATCCGTTAGTTCCTGTAAGTCAGGAATGACTACGGACCCGTGCCCGTCAAGTTTCACGGGCACCGAAGCCCGATTTCAAATTTTGGGCGCTCGGAGTCTCGTTTTCTAAGTTCTAAATTAATGTTTTAAGTTAAACCTACGTTTCAATTATAAGAGCAATCCGATTTTCGGAATCTCGTTCCTTCAATTTCTGCAAGTCAAGAAAGACTACGGGCCCGTGCCCGTCAAGTTTCAAGGGCACAAAGGCCCCTTTACTAGTTTTGGAAGCTCCCGAAGGCTCGTTTTTTAAGTTTTTAGTTATTGCTTTAAGTTAAACCTACGTTTAAACTTTCCGAGCAATCCGGGAGTCGGAATCTCGTTCCCTCAGTTCCTGCAAGTCAATAATCAGAACGAGCCCGTGCTCGTCTAATTTCACGGGCACTGGAGCCCGTTTGCTTGTTTTGGGCGCCCGGAGGCTCGTTTAATAAGTTTTAAGTTGAAGATACTTTTCAACTGTACGAGCAATCTGGAAGTCAGAATCTCGTTTCGTTAGTTCTTGCAAGTCACGAAAGACTACGGGCCGGTGCCCGTCAACTTTCAAGGGCACCGGAGCCCGATTGCTCGTTTTGGTCGCCCCGACACTCATTTTCTAAGTTATAAGTTAATGTTTTAAGTTAAACCTACGTTTCAACTGTACATGCAATCTAGGATTTGGAAACTCGTTTCGTCAGTTCCTAAAATTCAGGAATGAATATAGGCCCGGGCTTGTCAAGTTTCACGGGCACCGTAGCCCGTTTGCTCGTTTTGGGCGCTCGGAGGCTCGTTTTCTAAGTTTTAAGTTGTGGTTTTAAGTTAAACCTACATTTCAACTGTACGAGCAAGCCGGGGGTTAGAATCTCGCTCCGTCAGTTCCTGTAAGTTGGGAATGACAACGGGCCCGAGCTCGTCAAGTTTCCCTGGCACCGGAGCCCATTTGCTCATTTTGTGCGCAAGGAGGCTCGTTTTCTAAGTTTTAAGTTATACTTTTTAATTAAACCTATGTTTCAACCTTACGAGCAATCCGGGAGTCGGAATCTCGTTCCGTCAGTTCCTACAAGTCAGGAATGACGACGGGACCTTGTTTGTCAAGTTTCAAGGGCACCGGAGCCCGATTACTCGTTTTGGGCGCCCGGAGGCTCATTTTCTAAGTTATAAGTTAATGTTTTAAGTTAAATTTTCGTTTCAACTGTACAAGCAATTCAGGAATCGGAATTTCATTTCATCTGTTCCAAAAATTCATGAATGAGTACGTGCTCAGGCCGTCAAACTTCAAGGGCACCGTAGCCCGTTTACCCGTTCTGGGCGCCCGGAGGCTCGTTTTCTAAGTTTTAGGTTATGGTTTTAAGTTAAACCTACGTTTCAATTGTACGAACAATCCGGGCGTCGGAATCTCGCTCCGTCAGCTCTTGCAATTCGGGAATGAGAACAGGCCCGAGCTCGTCAACTTTCCCAGGCACCGGAGCTCGTTTGCTCATTTTGGGCACACGTAGGCTCGTTTTCTAAGTTTTAAGTTAAACCTACGTTTCAACCTTACGAGCAATCCGGGAGTCAGAATCCCGTTCTGTTAGTTCCTCCAAGTCAGGAATGACAACGGGCCCGTGCTCATCAAGTTTCACGGGCACAAAAGCCCGTTTGGCTCATTTTGGAAGCCCGAAGGCTCGTTTTTTAAGTTTTTAGTTATTGTTTTAAGTTAAACCCAAGTTTCCACTTTACGAGCATTCTGGGTGTCGGAATCTCGTTCCGTCAATTCCTGCAAGTCAAAAATCACAACGGGCCGTGCTCGTCTAATTTCACGGGCACTGGAGCCCATTTGCTTCTTTTTGGGCGCCCGGAGGCTCGTTTTCTAAGATTTAAGTTAAAGCTACGTTTCAACTGTACGAGCAATCTGGAAGTCGAAATCTCGTTTCGTTAGTTCTTACAAGTAATGAATGACTACGGGCCTGTGCCCGTCATCTTTAAAGGGCATCGGAGCCCGATTGCTCGTTTTGGGCGCCCGGAGGCTCATTTCAAAGTTATAAGCTAATGTTTTAAGTTAAACCTACCTTTCAACTGTACAAGCAATCCAGGATTTGGAAACTCGTTTCGTCAGTTCCTGAAATTCAGGAATGATTATGGGCCCAGGCACGTCAAGTTTCATGGGCACCGTAGCCCGTTTTGGGCGCCCAGATGGTCGTTTTCTAAGTTTTAAGTTATGGTTTTAAGTTAAACATACGTTTCAACTGTACGAGCAATCCTGGCGTCGGAATCTCGCTCCGTCAGTTATTGCAAGTCAGGAATTGTAACAGGCCCGAGCTCGTCAAGTTTCCCTGGCACCGGAGCCCGTTTGCTCATTTTAGGCGCATGGAGGCTCGTTTTCTAAGTTTTAAGTTAACCTACGTTTCAACCTTTCGAGCAATCCGGGAGTCGGAATCTCGTTCCCTCAATTCATACAAGTCAGGAATGACAACGGGCCTGTACTCGTCAAGTTTCGCATGCACAAAAGCCTGTTTGCTCGTTTTGGAAGCCCAAAGGCTCGTTTTTTAAGTTTTTAGTTAATGTTTTAAGTTAAACCTATTTTTAAACTTTACGAGGACTCCGGGAGTCGGAATCTCGTTTCTTCAATTCCTGCAAGTCAATAATGACAACGGGCCTGTGCTCGTCTTATTTCATGGGCACCGGAGCCCGTTTGCTTGTTTTGGGCGCCTAGAGGCTCGTTTTCTAAGTTTTAAGTCAAAGCTATGCTTCAGCTGTACAAGTAATCTGGAAGTCGGAATCTCGTTCCATTAGTTCTTGCAAGTCACGAATGACTACGGGCCTGTGCCCGTCAACTTTGAAGGGCACCGGAGCCCGATTGCACGTTTTGGGTGCTCGGAGGCTCATTTTCTAAGTTGTTTTAATTTAAACCTACGTTTCAACCGTACGAGCAATCCGAAAGTCAAAATGTCAATCCGTCAGTTCCTGCAAGTCAGGAATGACTACGGACCCGTGCCCGTCAAGTTTCACGAGCATCGGAGTCCGATTGCTCATTTGGGCTCCCAGAGGCTCGTTTTCTAAGTTTTAAGTTAAACCTACGTTTTAACTGTACGAGCAATCCGGGATTCACGGGCACCGGAGCCCGTTTGCTCGTTTTGGGCGCCCGGAGGCTCGTTTTCTAAGTTTTAAGTTATGGTTTTAAGTTAAACCTACGTTTTAACTGTACGAGCAATCTGGGGGTCAGAATTTCGCTCCGTCAGCTCCTACAAGTTGGGAATGACAACGGGCCCGTGCTCACCTAGTTTCACGGGCACAAAAGCTCGTTTTCTCGTTCCGTCAGTTCCTGCAAATCATGAATGACAACAGACCCTTGCCCGTCAAGTTTCAAGGGCACCGGAGCCCAATTACTCATTTTGGACGCCTGGAGGCTAATTTTCTAAGTTATAAGTTAAACTTACGTTTCAACTGTACAAGCAACCCAGGATTCAGAATCTCATTTCATCAGTTTCTGAAATTCAGGAATGATTACGTGCTCACGGGCACCGTAGCCCGTTTGCCCATTTTGGGCGCCCAAAGGCTCGTTTTCTAAGTTTTAGGTTCTGGTTTTAAGTTAAACCTACGTTTCAACTATATGAGCAATCCGGGCGTCGGAATCTCGCTCTGTCAGTTCTTGCAATTCGGGAATGACAACGGGCCTGAGCTCGTCAAGTTTCCATGGCACTGGAGTCCGTTTGCTCATTTTGCGCGTACGGAGGCTCGTTTTCTAAGTTTTAAGTTCTAGTTTTAAGTTAAACCTACGTTTC
This sequence comes from Cinnamomum chago, assembly GCA_038049695.1. Classification (NCBI taxonomy): domain Eukaryota; kingdom Viridiplantae; phylum Streptophyta; class Magnoliopsida; order Laurales; family Lauraceae; genus Cinnamomum; species Cinnamomum chago. The sequence continues at coordinate 87,084,759 of CP142453.1, read as the reverse complement.
TACCTTACAAGTAATCCGGGAGTCGGATTCCCGTTCCGTAAGTTCCTAAAAGTCAAGAATGACAATGGGCCCGAGTTCGCCTAGTTTGACGGGCACAAAAGCTTGTTTGCTGATTCTGGAAGCCCGAAGGCTCGTTTTTTAAGTTTTTAGCTATTGTTTTAAGTTAAACCTACATTTCAACTTTACGAGCATTCCAGGAGTCGGAATCTCGTTCCTTCAGTTCCTGCAAGTCAAAAATCACAATGGGCCGTGCTAGTCTAATTTCACGGGCACCGGAGCCCGTTTGCTGGTTTTGGGCGCCCGGAGCCTCGTTATCAAAGATTTAAATTAAAGCTACGTTTCAACTGTACGAGCAATCTGTAAGTCGGAATCTCGTTCCGTTAGTTCTTGCAAGTCATGAATGACTACGGGCCTTTGCCCGTCAACTTTCAAGGGCACCGGAGCCCAATTGCACGTTTTGGGAGCCCGGAGGCTCATTTTCTAAGTTATAAGTTAAACCTACATTTCAACTGTACAAGTAATCTAGGATTCGGAAACTTGTTTCGTCCGTTCCTGAAATTCAGGAATGATTACGGGCCCAGGCTCGTCAAGTTTCACGGGCACCGTAGCCCGTTTGCTCGTTTTGGGCGCCCGGAGGCTTGTTTTCTAAGTTTAAAGTTATGGTTTTAAGTAAAACCTGCGATTCAACTGTACGAGCAATCCTGGCGTCGGAATCTCGCTCCGTCAGTTCTTGCAGGTCGGGAATGGCAACGGGCCCGAGCTCGTCAAGTTTCCCTGGCACCGGAGCCCGTTTGTTCATTTTGGGCGCATGGAGGCTCGTTTTCTAAGTTTTAAGTTAACCTACGTTTAAACCTTTCGAGCAATCCGGGAGTCGGAATCTCGTTCCGTCAATTCCTGCTAGTTAGGAATGACAACGGGCCCGTGCTAGTCAAGTTTCACTAGCACGAAAGCCCGTTTGCTCATTTTGGAAGCCCGAAGGCTTGTTTTTTAATTTTTTAGTTATTATTTTAAATTAAACCAACGTTTAAACTTTACGAGCAATCCGGGAGTCAGAATCTCATTCCTTTAGCTCCTAAAAATCAAGAACCACAACGGGCTCGTGCTCGTCTTATTTCACGGGCACCGGAGCCCGTTTGCTTATTTTAGGCGCCCGGAGGCTTGCTTTCTATGTTTTAAGTCAAAACTACGTATCAACTGTACAAGCAATCCAGGATTCAGAAACTCGTTTCGTCAGTTCCTGAAATGCAGGAATGATTACGGACCCGGGCCGGTCAAGTTTCACGGGGACCGTATCCCGTTTGCTCGTTTTGGGCGCCCGGAGGCTCGTTTTCTAAGTTTTAAGTTAAACATACGTTTCAACTGTACGAACAATCCGGGAGTCGGAATCTCGCTCCGTCCGTTCTTTCAAGTCGGGAATGACAACGGTCCCGAGCTCGTCAAGTTTCCGTGACACCTAACCCAGTTTGCTCATTTTGGGCGCACGAATGCTCGTTTTCTAAGTCTTAAGTTATGGTTTAAAGTTAAACATACGTTTCAACCTTACGAGCAATCCATTAGTGGGAATCTCGTTTCATCAGTTCTTGCAAGTCAGGAATGACAACGGGCCCGTGCTCGCCAATTTTCATGGGCGTCGAAGCCCGTTTGCTCATTTTGGGCGCTCAAAGGCTCGTTTTCTAAGTTTTAAATTATAGTTTCAAGTTATACCTACGTTTCAACTGTACGAGCAATCCGATATTCAAAATCTCGATCCGTTAGTTCCTGTAAGTCAGGAATGACTACGGACCCGTGCCCGTCAAGTTTCACGGGCACCGAAGCCCGATTTCAAATTTTGGGAGCTCGGAGTCTCGTTTTCTAAGTTCTAAATTAATGTTTTAAGTTAAACCTACGTTTCAATTATAAGAGCAATCCGATTTTCGGAATCTCGTTCCTTCAATTTCTGCAAGTCAAGAAAGACTACGGGCCCGTGCCCGTCAAGTTTCAAGGGCACAAAGGCCCCTTTACTAGTTTTGGAAGCTCCCGAAGGCTCGTTTTTTAAGTTTTTAGTTATTGCTTTAAGTTAAACCTACGTTTAAACTTTCCGAGCAATCCGGGAGTCGGAATCTCGTTCCCTCAGTTCCTGCAAGTCAATAATCAGAACGAGCCCGTGCTCGTCTAATTTCACGGGCACTGGAGCCCGTTTGCTTGTTTTGGGCGCCCGGAGGCTCGTTTAATAAGTTTTAAGTTGAAGATACTTTTCAACTGTACGAGCAATCTGGTAGTCAGAATCTCGTTTCGTTAGTTCTTGCAAGTCACGAAAGACTACGGGCCGGTGCCCGTCAACTTTCAAGGGCACCGGAGCCCGATTGCTCGTTTTGGTCGCCCCGACACTCATTTTCTAAGTTATAAGTTAATGTTTTAAGTTAAACCTACGTTTCAACTGTACATGCAATCTAGGATTTGGAAACTCGTTTCGTCAGTTCCTAAAATTCAGGAATGAATATAGGCCCGGGCTTGTCAAGTTTCACGGGCACCGTAGCCCGTTTGCTCGTTTTGGGCGCTCGGAGGCTCGTTTTCTAAGTTTTAAGTTGTGGTTTTAAGTTAAACCTACATTTCAACTGTACGAGCAAGCCGGGGGTTAGAATCTCGCTCCGTCAGTTCCTGTAAGTTGGGAATGACAACGGGCCCGAGCTCGTCAAGTTTCCCTGGCACCGGAGCCCATTTGCTCATTTTGTGCGCAAGGAGGCTCGTTTTCTAAGTTTTAAGTTATACTTTTTAATTAAACCTATGTTTCAACCTTACGAGCAATCCGGGAGTCGGAATCTCGTTCCGTCAGTTCCTACAAGTCAGGAATGACGACGGGACCTTGTTTGTCAAGTTTCAAGGGCACCGGAGCCCGATTACTCGTTTTGGGCGCCCGGAGGCTCATTTTCTAAGTTATAAGTTAATGTTTTAAGTTAAATTTTCGTTTCAACTGTACAAGCAATTCAGGAATCGGAATTTCATTTCATCTGTTCCAAAAATTCATGAATGAGTACGTGCTCAGGCCGTCAAACTTCAAGGGCACCGTAGCCCGTTTACCCGTTCTGGGCGCCCGGAGGCTCGTTTTCTAAGTTTTAGGTTATGGTTTTAAGTTAAACCTACGTTTCAATTGTACGAACAATCCGGGCGTCGGAATCTCGCTCCGTCAGTTCTTGCAATTCGGGAATGAGAACAGGCCCGAGCTCGTCAACTTTCCCAGGCACCGGAGCTCGTTTGCTCATTTTGGGCACACGTAGGCTCGTTTTCTAAGTTTTAAGTTAAACCTACGTTTCAACCTTACGAGCAATCCGGGAGTCAGAATCCCGTTCTGTTAGTTCCTCCAAGTCAGGAATGACAACGGGCCCGTGCTCATCAAGTTTCACGGGCACAAAAGCCCGTTTGGCTCATTTTGGAAGCCCGAAGGCTCGTTTTTTAAGTTTTTAGTTATTGTTTTAAGTTAAACCCAAGTTTCCACTTTACGAGCATTCTGGGTGTCGGAATCTCGTTCCGTCAATTCCTGCAAGTCAAAAATCACAACGGGCCGTGCTCGTCTAATTTCACGGGCACTGGAGCCCATTTGCTTCTTTTTGGGCGCCCGGAGGCTCGTTTTCTAAGATTTAAGTTAAAGCTACGTTTCAACTGTACGAGCAATCTGGAAGTCAAAATCTCGTTTCGTTAGTTCTTACAAGTAATGAATGACTATGGGCCTGTGCCCGTCATCTTTGAAGGGCATCGGAGCCCGATTGCTCGTTTTGGGCGCCCGGAGGCTCATTTCAAAGTTATAAGTTAATGTTTTAAGTTAAACCTACCTTTCAACTGTACAAGCAATCCAGGATTTGGAAACTCGTTTCGTCAGTTCCTGAAATTCAGGAATGATTATGGGCCCAGGCACGTCAAGTTTCATGGGCACCGTAGCCCGTTTTGGGCGCCCAGATGGTCGTCTTCTAAGTTTTAAGTTATGGTTTTAAGTTAAACATACGTTTCAACTGTACGAGCAATCCTGGCGTCGGAATCTCGCTCCGTCAGTTATTGCAAGTCAGGAATTGCAACAGGCCCGAGCTCGTCAAGTTTCCCTGGCACCGGAGCCCGTTTGCTCATTTTAGGCGCATGGAGGCTCGTTTTCTAAGTTTTAAGTTAACCTACGTTTCAACCTTTCGAGCAATCCGGGAGTCGGAATCTCGTTCCGTCAATTCATACAAGTCAGGAATGACAACGGGCCTGTACTCGTCAAGTTTCGCATGCACAAAAGCCTGTTTGCTCGTTTTGGAAGCCCAAAGGCTCGTTTTTTAAGTTTTTAGTTAATGTTTTAAGTTAAACCTATTTTTAAAATTTACGAGGACTCCGGGAGTCGGAATCTCGTTTCTTCAATTCTTGCAAGTCAATAATGACAACGGGCCTGTGCTCGTCTTATTTCATGGGCACCGGAGCCCGTTTGCTTGTTTTGGGCGCCTAGAGGCTCGTTTTCTAAGTTTTAAGTCAAAGCTATGCTTCAGCTGTACAAGTAATCTGGAAGTCGGAATCTCGTTCCATTAGTTCTTGCAAGTCACGAATGACTACGGGCCTGTGCCCGTCAACTTTGAAGGGCACCGGAGCCCGATTGCACGTTTTGGGTGCTCGGAGGCTCATTTTCTAAGTTATTTTAATTTAAACCTACGTTTCAACCGTACGAGCAATCCGAAAGTCAAAATGTCAATCCGTCAGTTCCTGCAAGTCAGGAATGACTACGGACCCGTGCCCGTCAAGTTTCACGAGCATCGGAGTCCGATTGCTCATTTGGGCTCCCAGAGGCTCGTTTTCTAAGTTTTAAGTTAAACCTACGTTTTAACTGTACGAGCAATCCGGGATTCACGGGCACCGGAGCCCGTTTGCTCGTTTTGGGCGCCCGGAGGCTCGTTTTCTAAGTTTTAAGTTATGGTTTTAAGTTAAACCTACGTTTTAACTGTACGAGCAATCTGGGGGTCAGAATTTCGCTCCGTCAGCTCCTACAAGTTGGGAATGACAACGGGCCCGTGCTCACCTAGTTTCACGGGCACAAAAGCTCGTTTTCTCGTTCCGTCAGTTCCTGCAAATCATGAATGACAACAGACCCTTGCCCGTCAAGTTTCAAGGGCACCGGAGCCCAATTACTCATTTTGGACGCCTGGAGGCTAATTTTCTAAGTTATAAGTTAAACTTACGTTTCAACTGTACAAGCAACCCAGGATTCAGAATCTCATTTCATCAGTTTCTGAAATTCAGGAATGATTACGTGCTCACGGGCACCGTAGCCCGTTTGCCCATTTTGGGCGCCCAAAGGCTCGTTTTCTAAGTTTTAGGTTCTGGTTTTAAGTTAAACCTACGTTTCAACTATATGAGCAATCCGGGCGTCGGAATCTCGCTCTGTCAGTTCTTGCAATTCGGGAATGACAACGGGCCTGAGCTCGTCAAGTTTCCATGGCACTGGAGTCCGTTTGCTCATTTTGCGCGTACGGAGGCTCGTTTTCTAAGTTTTAAGTTCTAGTTTTAAGTTAAACCTACGTTTATACCTTACAAGTAATCCGGGAGTCGGAGTCCCGTTCCGTAAGTTCCTAAAAGTCAAGAATGACAATGGGCCCGAGTTCGCCTAGTTTGATGGGCACAAAAGCTTGTTTGCTGATTCTGGAAGCCCGATGGCTCGTTTTTTAAGTTTTTAGCTATTGTTTTAAGTTAAACCTACATTTCAACTTTACGAGCATTCCAGGAGTCGGAATCTCGTTCCTTCAGTTCCTGCAAGTCAAAAATCACAATGGGCCGTGCTAGTCTAATTTCACGGGCACCGGAGCCCGTTTGCTGGTTTTGGGCGCCCGGAGCCTCGTTATCAAAGATTTAAATTAAAGCTACGTTTCAACTGTACGAGCAATCTGTAAGTCGGAATCTCGTTCCGTTAGTTCTTGCAAGTCATGAATGACTACGGGCCTTTGCCCGTCAACTTTCAAGGGCACCGGAGCCCAATTGCTCGTTTTGGGAGCCCGGAGGCTCATTTTCTAAGTTATAAGTTAAACCTACATTTCAACTGTACAAGTAATCTAGGATTCGGAAACTTGTTTCGTCCGTTCCTGAAATTCAGGAATGATTACGGGCCCAGGCTCGTCAAGTTTCACGGGCACCGTAGCCCGTTTGCTCGTTTTGGGCGCCCGGAGGCTTGTTTTCTAAGTTTAAAGTTATGGTTTTAAGTAAAACCTGCGATTCAACTGTACGAGCAATCCTGGCGTCGGAATCTCGCTCCGTCAGTTCTTGCAGGTCGGGAATGGCAACGGGCCCGAGCTCGTCAAGTTTCCCTGGCACCGGAGCCCGTTTGTTCATTTTGGGCGCATGGAGGCTCGTTTTCTAAGTTTTAAGTTAACCTACGTTTAAACCTTTCGAGCAATCCGGGAGTCGGAATCTCGTTCCGTCAATTCCTGCTGAAAGTCCACGAGGATCCTAACCCTAGAGGGGGGGGGTGAATAGGGTGAGCTACTACTATGACCAATTTAAACCAATTTTAACTTCTTAATAAAAACTAGTCACATGTGATGATTAACCATACAATATGCGGAAGCTCAAATAAACAATCACCACAAAAGCAATCACCACAACACAATGTTTATAGTGGTTCGGCCAACGTGCCTACATCCACTACCGGCTTGTGTCTCCAACACCCCACCGGATTCCACTACTTATGCTTTTTACTAGGCTAAGCAATAACCCTTACAATATGCTTTTCTTAGGCTTAGCAATAACCTTACAATGTTGTTTTTCTAAGGCTCAACAACAACCTCTCAATTGTGCTTTTCTAGGCTTAGCAATAACCTTTACAAATTGCTTTTCAAAGGCTAAGCAATAACCTTACACAAAGATGATTTCTCAAAGAAGGTGTCTTCACAAAAGATCACTCTAAGAGATTACAAATTAAGCTCAATTGGAATTGCCTCTTAATAGGCTAAAAGGAAAGTGAAATTCCAAATTATAAACATACACTTAAAACAAGCTAAAGTGTGTGCACAAGTGTATGAATGTGTTTCTTCAATCAATGTTAACTATGAAGCTCTTAAATGAATGCATGATGCATTTTAAAATCAAAGCTTATAAAAATGATGATTGAAGAGAAAACTAATCACATAAAGAATTCAAACAACTTTGATGAAATGAATTAAACAAGTTGTATGAATGTTAAAATCTAAGAAAGCATGTGATTAGGATAAGAGAGTTTGCAAACTAATCTAATTTACCAAGGATGATTTAGAGTTTGCAACACATCTCTTTAAAAGCTAGAAATCATGCAAATATGCAAATACAAAGATTTAATGATGCATTGATTCTACTTTTAATGGAAATCAAAATGATAAGAAAGGTCTACCTTTTTAAATCTCAAACATTTGATTTCCAAATGGCCTTCTAGCCTTTCCAACTTCTTCCCCTTTGTTTGGCTCCAAAATGCTCTCAAGAGCTCATTTGTTCAACATTTGAGAAGTTGGAAATGAATGGACTTTATAGGCAAAAAAACAGTCCACGGGCTAGTTGTCTCGGTCGACCTAGAGGTCTCGGTCGACCGGGAAGGCATAACGGTCGGATTTTTGACCGTTGGAGGTTTCAGTTCAGAAACTGTAAAAAATACCTCCAGTTGTCTCGGTCGACCGAGACCTGTGTCTCGGTCGACCGGCAACACTGCCGGGACACCCCATTTTGCAAAAATTCAATTTTTGCCTATTTGAAGGTATATCTATGGGGGACCTTTTGGGCCACTAAATCAAGCTAAAATACATGTTTTAGAGATTCTAAAGGTTATTAAAACATGATTATAAGAAGCCTAAACAAATTTGAAAACTTTAAAACCATAGGCTAGCTTGATTTGAGAAAAACTCTTTTCAAATGAAATTGCATACAAAACTGATTCTAAAGGTGCTGAAAGTATGCAAACCTCAAACCTAAATACCTAACAAGATTTTCCAAATGTAGTGCACAAGGAAATAGGTTTTCAAAAAGAGTTTGGGTTCTAAAACCAATGCATCCAAGTTTAAAACCAAAACATGCATAAAACAAAAGCTTTTCCAAATCTTAAAAGCTATGCATGTAAAAAAACTAGATTTCAAGGTTTTCTAACACAATGCTAGTGTGTGCATTCAAATGGTGCTAAAGTGCAAATGCATCCATCAAATTGCAAAAACAAAAGACCTAACAATCTCCCCCTTTGCAATTTGATGGCAACTTACTCATCAATGAAATTACACACTTAGTCTTCAGCTCCCCCTTAGCTGGACATGTCTTGAAATCTTCTTGGATGCTCCTTCTCTTAGCTTGGGCTCTTGGGCTCTTTTCTTCAATCTTCTTGATGCTTGGTGCTTGATCATTCTTCAAGCTTTCTTATCATCTTCCTCTCTATGGCCAAGCATCTTCTTTAGCTCCAAGCTTTCTTTCTTCTATTTGCTCTCCCCCTTTGACCATGCTTCTTTCTCCCTTTGGCATCTTCACCCTTCTTGAGAACTTGTGTTCTTTCTCCCCCTTAGATGGATAGGAGATCTTCGAGTACTTGAACTCTCGAACTCTCTCCCCCTTTGATGAGTAGGAGATCTTGAACTCTCTCCCCCTTTGTCATTAAATTGCAAAGGTACCTACACACATGAGACAAGAAGAATACCTTTAGTAGCACCTGTTAACAAATGTAATCGAAAATGAAATACATAACAGGCTATCATGTATGTAAGTTAACTCTAAGGGCTCAATGGCAATCCAAGGGTCAATTTGATCAAAACTAACACTTCCTATGAAGGTTTACACTCCCCCTCAATCCATTCTCTTCTTTTGTCAAACTTTTGACAAGATTTAACTATTAGATTCAAGAAGTAGATGGTTTATCCAAGTGAGGGTCAACTTCAAGGAAAGGATTAGATTCATTTGACTATAAAGCACAATATGATCAAATTACCAAAAGAGAGCTAGGTCAAATGAGAGAAGCAATCATGGATATCAATTGAAACAAACATATCAATTGAGATTAAAGGATATGACTATTAACACAATCACTCTAAAATGGATTCAAGAATGTTACTATTAGGAGAAATCCAAATTAGAGCTATCCATGATATGGGGTTTACTCAAACATAGCATCAATCAATATTACTTATGAAAATCATATGCTATGTAAGATTTTGAAAATCATTTCATTCAATCAATAAATATGACTTAGTAAAGTGCATGAAAGAGTGAAATGAAATTCAAACATGAAACCAACCTCAACTAATAACCAACCATTATTATGAACACATAAACATGGTGGTCATGAGATATACCTTTAAGAGCAAAAGAGGTGACAATCATGAACATTATGATGCTAATGGTGTGTGACATGGAACAATCATATTACTATCAAGTCTAGTCCAATGCACACAAGGTCTATCACATACACAAGATAAGATATCAATTGGATATGAAATCAATGGAAAGTTATACCAAATGAAACCAATTGAATATGATAACATGAGTAAAAGCAAGGATGTGATAAACTACCATCAAGCATCATAAATGCATATTCATCACTTTTAATGATATTCCTAAAGAGCATAGTGATGAACAAGGCAAATTGCAATGCAAAAGGATAAGGCTTTGTAATGCATGCAATTTCCAAAGTGTTTAGATCATATGAATTCAACACTAAGAAATCCATCAAACAAGAGATATAACTATGAAATATAAGAAATGGATTTCAAAGAGATTCATATGATCAAGAACACTACTATGAAGTTGAAACATGTATAAGGATGACAACAAGAGAATCTACATGAATCAACATCATAACCATCCAAAAAGATATGACTAGAGAGCATAGAGGATGGATTTAGGTTCTAGTATGGTTTCTACAAATGATACTAAGATCACAACCATACATGGAACCAATTGTCATTTGCATATAAAAAGAATGTAAACACATAAGCTAAAGATGCAAACAACATACATTTCCATTTCTAAAGATAATGAAACCAAAAGAAAAAGGAAATGAGAATAATGGAACATGCTTAGATGAATATAACTAATGAGATTAAAAAGCATTTCCATTCAAAACAATCTTCAAATCATTTTGACAAACAAAATCCAACAATGAGCATAAAGGAATGATTTTGAAGATCAATTATCAACATTGTATTTGAAAAGATATAACTTCATTAAAACACATACAAGTTGATTTTTCAAAACAATGTTCTCCATATAAAAGTATAACTTATAAATCCATGGAAAACTTGAATTGATTCAAATCATTTGTTCAAATAATCTTACTATGACATATACACAAATGATTCAACAATTGATCATGAAGAGTCTAGCTATGAAAGCTTTTGAAATCACAATCAATTGATCATGTAAAGAAATGCAATGCAAGACATATGTGTGCAAAAGACAAATCAAACATGATGAAATTATAATCAAATGATTTTGAAAACCATGACATGTAACTTAGAATGGTGCATGAAACCAAAATCAAATGATCATAAAGAAGCAATGCATTTTAAGAAATCTAACTAAAAGAAACAAAATGCAAATGCAATCATGACCAACAAAGTGATTTAACTAATAAAGAGTAGGTTGGTCAATGAGGTTCAAGACCCTAAGGTTTGTCTAGGTAAATAACTTTAGGAATCCACCTAAGGTCTTGGGAGGGTTGAACTTTGAGATCTATCTTGGAATTCTCACCAACTAAAGGAGATTTAACTTGATAAATTTTCAATTTGAACTTATCACCATGATATTTAGATTTTACTAAATTTGGCTTAGAATGGTGATTAGTCTTTTTATGTTGGTGAGTTTGTTTCTTAGGGGACTGCTTCACTTTTCTTTTCTTCTTACTTTCTCCCTTTACTTGACTTTTGAAATTTAGATTTAACTTTGTAAATTTCTTCAAAAGTTCTTTTATGTTTTGACTTAAGGGAGGTAGGTTGAGAAGCTTTTTGTTAATAGATTCTTTGATTTTTGGTTTAACTTGTTTAATCCTTTTAGAATCTATCTTGGGAGACTCCTTGTTAATTGGTTTCACTTGTTTAAGCTTTATGGAGTCTTCCTTGGTTTTTAGTGTCTTACCCTTCAAGTTTGATTTTCCATTTTTGAGTTCAAAGATGGGTTTAGACACATGGCTTCTCTTTCTTAGTTTGCACTCAAATGTAAAGTGTCCTTCAATGCCACAATAATTACATTTAGACTTGGGCAAAGAAGTGTGAGTGCTAGAGAATGAGGACTCACCTTTCACAAATGTGTTGGTGAATTTAGGGTTATAAGACATATTCCTATTAAATCCAATGCCCGTCCTATCTCCATGAGGTTTACCCAATTTGAATAATTTTTCAAGTTTCTCTTCACTTTGGGTAAACTTGCACTCATACTTTTGTTTGTAGTTTTCAAGTTGAGTGACTTTGGTTATAAGGATTGAATTTTCATGTTTGACTTTTGAAAGTTCATTTTCAATTTCCTTATAATTGTTTAGCTCTTCATTGGCAAGTTTTAATTCAAGCTTTAGTTCATCAATAACATTAGATCCAAGTTCTTTTGTTTTTAACTTACTTTTAATCAACTTGGATTCTAAGTTGTCAATGTCTACATCTTGTCTTTTAATTGTATCTCTTAGGTTTAAATTTTCATTTTTAAGCTCATCACAATTTATCTTAATCTCATTTAATTCATTTTGAGCATTAGATAAATTTTCCTTAGAGATAGTCAATTTTGATTCAAGATTGTTAGAGTCTTTATCTTGCCTTTTTATTTGATCTCTTAGTTTTAGATTTTCCTTATTGACATTTTCATAACCCATCTTTAATTCTTTTAGTTCATCTTGAATGTTGGATAGGTTATTTAAAGAGATCATGAACTTAGAGTCTAGACATTTTATAACTTCTTCTTTCTCTCTAAGTTCATCTTTTGAAGAGGCTAGCTCTTTGTTTAGCTTATTAGATTCTTCTTTTAAACTTCTATTTCTTTTATCAAGCTTTGAAGATAATGTATATAATTCATTATAGGCTTGTTGAAGATCATCTTCATCATACTCATTTTCTTCCTCTTTTGAGTCAAATTGATATTCATTTAAGTGAGGGTTTGAATCTTCAATAGAAGGAAGAATGAGGGATCTAGAAGAATCTACAAAGTCTAGCATAGTGGAGTCCATTCTAATGATTTTCAAATAAACACAACTCTAGGGTTTTAACTCTAGGTTTTTACACCTAATCAAGAGTTCCAAACACTTGATCCTAAGGGATAGAGCACTTGGCTCTGATACCAATTGAAAGTCCACGAGGATCCTAACCCTAGAGGGGGGGGGGGGGGTGAATAGGGTGAGCTACTACTATGACCAATTTAAACCAATTTTAACTTCTTAATAAAAACTAGTCACATGTGATGATTAACCATACAATATGCGGAAGCTCAAATAAACAATCACCACAAAAGCAATCACCACAACACAATGTTTATAGTGGTTCGGCCAACGTGCCTACATCCACTACCGGCTTGTGTCTCCAACACCCCACCGGATTCCACTACTTATGCTTTTTACTAGGCTAAGCAATAACCCTTACAATATGCTTTTCTTAGGCTTAGCAATAACCTTACAATGTTGTTTTTCTAAGGCTCAACAACAACCTCTCAATTGTGCTTTTCTAGGCTTAGCAATAACCTTTACAAATTGCTTTTCAAAGGCTAAGCAATAACCTTACACAAAGATGATTTCTCAAAGAAGGTGTCTTCACAAAAGATCACTCTAAGAGATTACAAATTAAGCTCAATTGGAATTGCCTCTTAATAGGCTAAAAGGAAAGTGAAATTCCAAATTATAAACATACACTTAAAACAAGCTAAAGTGTGTGCACAAGTGTATGAATGTGTTTCTTCAATCAATGTTAACTATGAAGCTCTTAAATGAATGCATGATGCATTTTAAAATCAAAGCTTATAAAAATGATGATTGAAGAGAAAACTAATCACATAAAGAATTCAAACAACTTTGATGAAATGAATTAAACAAGTTGTATGAATGTTAAAATCTAAGAAAGCATGTGATTAGGATAAGAGAGTTTGCAAACTAATCTAATTTACCAAGGATGATTTAGAGTTTGCAACACATCTCTTTAAAAGCTAGAAATCATGCAAATATGCAAATACAAAGATTTAATGATGCATTGATTCTACTTTTAATGGAAATCAAAATGATAAGAAAGGTCTACCTTTTTAAATCTCAAACATTTGATTTCCAAATGGCCTTCTAGCCTTTCCAACTTCTTCCCCTTTGTTTGGCTCCAAAATGCTCTCAAGAGCTCATTTGTTCAACATTTGAGAAGTTGGAAATGAATGGACTTTATAGGCAAAAAAAACAGTCCACGGGCTAGTTGTCTCGGTCGACCTAGAGGTCTCGGTCGACCGGGAAGGCATAACGGTCGGATTTTTGACCGTTGGAGGTTTCAGTTCAGAAACTGTAAAAAATACCTCCAGTTGTCTCGGTCGACCGAGACCTGTGTCTCGGTCGACCGGCAACACTGCCGGGACACCCCATTTTGCAAAAATTCAATTTTTGCCTATTTGAAGGTATATCTATGGGGGACCTTTTGGGCCACTAAATCAAGCTAAAATACATGTTTTAGAGATTCTAAAGGTTATTAAAACATGATTATAAGAAGCCTAAACAAATTTGAAAACTTTAAAACCATAGGCTAGCTTGATTTGAGAAAAACTCTTTTCAAATGAAATTGCATACAAAACTGATTCTAAAGGTGCTGAAAGTATGCAAACCTCAAACCTAAATACCTAACAAGATTTTCCAAATGTAGTGCACAAGGAAATAGGTTTTCAAAAAGAGTTTGGGTTCTAAAACCAATGCATCCAAGTTTAAAACCAAAACATGCATAAAACAAAAGCTTTTCCAAATCTTAAAAGCTATGCATGTAAAAAAACTAGATTTCAAGGTTTTCTAACACAATGCTAGTGTGTGCATTCAAATGGTGCTAAAGTGCAAATGCATCCATCAAATTGCAAAAACAAAAGACCTAACACCTGCTAGTTAGGAATGACAACGGGCCCGTGCTAGTCAAGTTTCACTAGCACGAAAGCCCGTTTGCTCGTTTTGGAAGCCCGAAGGCTTGTTTTTTAATTTTTTAGTTATTATTTTAAATTAAACCAACGTTTAAACTTTACGAGCAATCCGGGAGTCGGAATCTCATTCCTTTAGCTCCTAAAAATCAAGAACCACAACGGGCTCGTGCTCGTCTTATTTCACGGGCACCGGAGCCCGTTTGCTTATTTTAGGCGCCCGGAGGCTTGCTTTCTATGTTTTAAGTCAAAACTACGTATCAACTGTACAAGCAATCCAGGATTCGGAAACTCGTTTCGTCAGTTCCTGAAATGCAGGAATGATTACGGACCCGGGCCGGTCAAGTTTCACGGGGACCGTATCCCGTTTGCTCGTTTTGGGCGCCCGGAGGCTCGTTTTCTAAGTTTTAAGTTAAACATACGTTTCAACTATACGAACAATCCGGGAGTCGGAATCTCGCTCCGTCCGTTCTTTCAAGTCGGGAATGACAACGGTCCCGAGCTCGTCAAGTTTCCCTGACACCTAACCCAGTTTGCTAATTTTGGGGGCATGAATGCTCGTTTTCTAAGTCTTAAGTTATGGTTTAAAGTTAAACATACGTTTCAACCTTACGAGCAATCCATTAGTGGGAATCTCGTTTCATCAGTTCTTGCAAGTCAGGAATGACAACGGGCCCGTGCTCGCCTATTTTCATGGGCGTCGAAGCCCGTTTGCTCATTTTGGGCGCTCAAAGGCTCGTTTTCTAAGTTTTAAATTATAGTTTCAAGTTATACCTACGTTTCAACTGTACGAGCAATCCGATATTCAAAATCTCGATCCGTCAGTTCCTGCAAGTCAGGAATGACTACGGACCCGTGCCCGTCAAGTTTCACGGGCACCGAAGCCCGATTTCAAATTTTGGGCGCCCGGAGTCTCGTTTTCTAAGTTCTAAATTAATGTTTTAAGTTAAACCTACGTTTCAATTATAAGAGCAATCCGATTTTCGGAATCTCGTTCCTTCAATTTCTGCAAGTCAAGAAAGACTACGGGCCCGTGCCCGTCAAGTTTCAAGGGCACAAAGGCCCCTTTACTAGTTTTGGAAGCTCCCGAAGGCTCGTTTTTTAAGTTTTTAGTTATTGCTTTAAGTTAAACCTACGTTTAAACTTTCCGAGCAATCCGGGAGTCGGAATCTCGTTCCCTCAGTTCCTGCAAGTCAATAATCAGAACGAGCTCGTGCTCGTCTAATTTCACGGGCACTGGAGCCCGTTTGCTTGTTTTGGGCGCCCGGAGGCTCGTTTAATAAGTTTTAAGTTGAAGATACTTTTCAACTGTACGAGCAATCTGGAAGTCAGAATCTCGTTTCGTTAGTTCTTGCAAGTCACGAAAGACTACGGGCCGGTGCCCGTCAACTTTCAAGGGCACCGGAGCCCGATTGCTCGTTTTGGTCGCCCCGACACTCATTTTCTAAGTTATAAGTTAATGTTTTAAGTTAAACCTACGTTTCAACTGTACATGCAATCTAGGATTTGGAAACTCGTTTCGTCAGTTCCTAAAATTCAGGAATGAATATAGGCCCGGGCTTGTCAAGTTTCACGGGCACCGTAGCCCGTTTGCTCGTTTTGGGCGCTCGGAGGCTCGTTTTCTAAGTTTTAAGTTGTGGTTTTAAGTTAAACCTACATTTCAACTGTACGAGCAAGCCGGGGGTTAGAATCTCGCTCCGTCAGTTCCTGTAAATTGGGAATGACAACGGGCCCGAGCTCGTCAAGTTTCCCTGGCACCGGAGCCCATTTGCTCATTTTGTGCGCAAGGAGGCTCGTTTTCTAAGTTTTAAGTTATACTTTTTAATTAAACCTATGTTTCAACCTTACGAGCAATCCGGGAGTCAGAATCTCGTTCCGTCAGTTCCTACAAGTCAGGAATGACGACGGGACCTTGTTTGTCAAGTTTCAAGGGCACCGGAGCCCGATTACTCGTTTTGGGCGCCCGGAGGCTCATTTTCTAAGTTATAAGTTAATGTTTTAAGTTAAATTTTCGTTTCAACTGTACAAGCAATTCAGGAATCGGAATTTCATTTCATCTGTTCCAAAAATTCATGAATGAGTACGTGCTCAGGCCGTCAAACTTCAAGGGCACCGTAGCCCGTTTACCCGTTCTGGGCGCCCGGAGGCTCGTTTTCTAAGTTTTAAGTTAAACCTACGTTTCAACCTTACGAGCAGTCCGGGAGTCAGAATCCCGTTCTGTTAGTTCCTCCAAGTCAGGAATGACAACGGGCCCGTGCTCATCAAGTTTCACGGGCACAAAAGCCCGTTTGGCTCATTTTGGAAGCCCGAAGGCTCGTTTTTTAAGTTTTTAGTTATTGTTTTAAGTTAAACCCAAGTTTCCACTTTACGAGCATTCTGGGTGTCGGAATCTCGTTCCGTCAATTCCTGCAAGTCAAAAATCACAACGGGCCGTGCTCGTCTAATTTCACGGGCACTGGAGCCCATTTGCTTCTTTTTGGGCGCCCGGAGGCTCGTTTTCTAAGATTTAAGTTAAAGCTACGTTTCAACTGTACGAGCAATCTGGAAGTCGAAATCTCGTTTCGTTAGTTCTTAAAAGTAATGAATGACTACGGGCCTGTGCCCGTCATCTTTGAAGGGCATCGGAGCCCGATTGCTCGTTTTGGGCGCCCGGAGGCTCATTTCAAAGTTATAAGTTAATGTTTTAAGTTAAACCTACCTTTCAACTGTACAAGCAATCCAGGATTTGGAAACTCGTTTCGTCAGTTCCTGAAATTCAGGAATGATTATGGGCCCAGGCAAGTCAAGTTTCATGGGCACCGTAGCCCGTTTTGGGCGCCCAGATGGTCGTTTTCTAAGTTTTAAGTTAAACATACGTTTCAACTGTATGAGCAATCCTGGCATCGGAATCTCGCTCCGTCAGTTATTGCAAGTCAGGAATTGCAACAGGCCCGAGCTCGTCAAGTTTCCCTGGCACCGGAGCCCGTTTGCTCATTTTAGGCGCATGGAGGCTCGTTTTCTAAATTTTAAGTTAACCTACGTTTCAACCTTTCGAGCAATCCGGGAGTCGGAATCTCGTTCCGTCAATTCATACAAGTCAGGAATGACAACGGGCCTGTACTCGTCAAGTTTCGCATGCACAAAAGCCTGTTTGCTCGTTTTGGAAGCCCAAAGGCTCGTTTTTTAAGTTTTTAGTTAATGTTTTAAGTTAAAGCTATTTTTAAAATTTACGAGGACTCCGGGAGTCGGAATCTCGTTTCTTCAATTCCTGCAAGTCAATAATGACAACGGGCCTGTGCTCGTCTTATTTCATGGGCACCGGAGCCCGTTTGCTTGTTTTGGGCGCCTAGAGGCTCGTTTTCTAAGTTTTAAGTCAAAGCTATGCTTCAGCTGTACAAGTAATCTGGAAGTCGGAATCTCGTTCCATTAGTTCTTGCAAGTCACGAATGACTACGGGCCTGTGCCCGTCAACTTTGAAGGGCACCGGAGCCCGATTGCACGTTTTGGGTGCTCGGAGGCTCATTTTCTAAGTTATTTTAATTTAAACCTACGTTTCAACCGTACGAGCAATCCGAAAGTCAAAATGTCAATCCGTCAGTTCCTGCAAGTCAGGAATGACTACGGACCCGTGCCCGTCAAGTTTCACGAGCATCGGAGTCCGATTGCTCATTTGGGCTCCCAGAGGCTCGTTTTCTAAGTTTTAAGTTAAACCTACGTTTTAACTGTACGAGCAATCCGGGATTCACGGGCACCGGAGCCCGTTTGCTCGTTTTGGGCGCCCGGAGGCTCGTTTTCTAAGTTTTAAGTTATGGTTTTAAGTTAAACCTACGTTTTAACTGTACGAGCAATCTGGGGGTCAGAATTTCGCTCCGTCAGCTCCTACAAGTTGGGAATGACAACGGGCCCGTGCTCACCTAGTTTCACGGGCACAAAAGTTCGTTTTCTCGTTCCGTCAGTTCCTGCAAATCATGAATGACAACAGACCCTTGCCCGTCAAGTTTCAAGGGCACCGGAGCCCAATTACTCATTTTGGACGCCTGGAGGCTAATTTTCTAAGTTATAAGTTAAACTTACGTTTCAACTGTACAAGCAACCCAGGATTCAGAATCTCATTTCATCAGTTTCTGAAATTCAGGAATGATTACGTGCTCACGGGCACCGTAGCCCGTTTGCCCATTTTGGGCGCCCAAAGGCTCGTTTTCTAAGTTTTAGGTTCTGGTTTTAAGTTAAACCTACGTTTCAACTATATGAGCAATCCGGGCGTCGGAATCTCGCTCTGTCAGTTCTTGCAATTCGGGAATGACAACGGGCCTGAGCTCGTCAAGTTTCCGTGGCACTGGAGTCCGTTTGCTCATTTTGTGGGTACGGAGGCTCGTTTTCTAAGTTTTAAGTTCTAGTTTTAAGTTAAACCTACGTTTATACCTTACAAGTAATCCGGGAGTCGGAGTCCCGTTCCGTAAGTTCCTAAAAGTCAAGAATGACAATGGGCCCGAGTTCGCCTAGTTTGATGGGCACAAAAGCTTGTTTGCTGATTCTGGAAGCCCGATGGCTCGTTTTTTAAGTTTTTAGCTATTGTTTTAAGTTAAACCTACATTTCAACTTTACGAGCATTCCAGGAGTCGGAATCTCGTTCCTTCAGTTCCTGCAAGTCAAAAATCACAATGGGCCGTGCTAGTCTAATTTCACGGGCACCGGAGCCCGTTTGCTGGTTTTGGGCGCCCGGAGCCTCGTTATCAAAGATTTAAATTAAAGCTACGTTTCAACTGTACGAGCAATCTGTAAGTCGGAATCTCGTTCCGTTAGTTCTTGCAAGTCATGAATGACTACGGGCCTTTGCCCGTCAACTTTCAAGGGCACCGGAGCCCAATTGCTCGTTTTGGGAGCCCGGAGGCTCATTTTCTAAGTTATAAGTTAAACCTACATTTCAACTGTACAAGTAATCTAGGATTCGGAAACTTGTTTCGTCCGTTCCTGAAATTCAGGAATGATTACGGGCCCAGGCTCGTCAAGTTTCACGGGCACCGTAGCCCGTTTGCTCGTTTTGGGCGCCCGGAGGCTTGTTTTCTAAGTTTAAAGTTATGGTTTTAAGTAAAACCTGCGATTCAACTGTACGAGCAATCCTGGCGTCGGAATCTCGCTCCGTCAGTTCTTGCAGGTCGGGAATGGCAACGGGCCCGAGCTCGTCAAGTTTCCCTGGCACCGGAGCCCGTTTGTTCATTTTGGGCGCATGGAGGCTCGTTTTCTAAGTTTTAAGTTAACCTACGTTTAAACCTTTCGAGCAATCCGGGAGTCGGAATCTCGTTCCGTCAATTCCTGCTAGTTAGGAATGACAACGGGCCCGTGCTAGTCAAGTTTCACTAGCACGAAAGCCCGTTTGCTCGTTTTGGAAGCCCGAAGGCTTGTTTTTTAATTTTTTAGTTATTATTTTAAATTAAACCAACGTTTAAACTTTACGAGCAATCCGGGAGTCGGAATCTCATTCCTTTAGCTCCTAAAAATCAAGAACCACAACGGGCTCGTGCTCGTCTTATTTCACGGGCACCGGAGCCCGTTTGCTTATTTTAGGCGCCCGGAGGCTTGCTTTCTATGTTTTAAGTCAAAACTACGTATCAACTGTACAAGCAATCCAGGATTCGGAAACTCGTTTCGTCAGTTCCTGAAATGCAGGAATGATTACGGACCCGGGCCGGTCAAGTTTCACGGGGACCGTATCCCGTTTGCTCGTTTTGGGCGCCCGGAGGCTCGTTTTCTAAGTTTTAAGTTAAACATACGTTTCAACTGTACGAACAATCCGGGAGTCGGAATCTCGCTCCGTCCGTTCTTTCAAGTCGGGAATGACAACGGTCCCGAGCTCGTCAAGTTTCCCTGACACCTGACCCTGTTTGCTCATTTTGGGCGCACGAATGCTCGTTTTCTAAGTCTTAAGTTATGGTTTAAAGTTAAACATACGTTTCAACCTTACGAGCAATCCATTAGTGGGAATCTCGTTTCATCAGTTCTTGCAAGTCAGGAATGACAACGGGCCCGTGCTCGCCAATTTTCATGGGCATCGAAGCCCGTTTGCTCATTTTGGGCGCTCAAAGGCTCGTTTTCTAAGTTTTAAATTATAGTTTCAAGTTATACCTACGTTTCAACTGTACGAGCAATCCGATATTCAAAATCTCGATCCGTCAGTTCCTGCAAGTCAGGAATGACTACGGACCCGTGCCCGTCAAGTTTCACGGGCACCGAAGCCCGATTTCAAATTTTGGGCGCCCGGAGTCTCGTTTTCTAAGTTCTAAATTAATGTTTTAAGTTAAACCTACGTTTCAATTATAAGAGCAATCCGATTTTCGGAATCTCGTTCCTTCAATTTCTGCAAGTCAAGAAAGACTACGGGCCCGTGCCCGTCAAGTTTCAAGGGCACAAAGGCCCCTTTACTAGTTTTGGAAGCTCCCGAAGGCTCGTTTTTTAAGTTTTTAGTTATTGCTTTAAGTTAAACCTACGTTTAAACTTTTCGAGCAATCCGGGAGTCGGAATCTCGTTCCCTCAGTTCCTGCAAGTCAATAATCAGAACGAGCCCGTGCTCGTCTAATTTCACGGGCACTGGAGCCCGTTTGCTTGTTTTGGGCGCCCGGAGGCTCGTTTAATAAGTTTTAAGTTGAAGATATTTTTCAACTGTACGAGCAATCTGGAAGTCAGAATCTCGTTTCGTTAGTTCTTGCAAGTCACGAAAGACTACGGGCCGATGCCCGTCAACTTTCAAGGGCACCGGAGCCCGATTGCTCGTTTTGGTCGCCCCGACACTCATTTTCTAAGTTATAAGTTAATGTTTTAAGTTAAACCTACGTTTCAACTGTACATGCAATCTAGGATTTGGTAACTCGTTTCGTCAGTGCCTAAAATTCAGGAATGAATATAGGCCCGGGCTTGTCAAGTTTCACGGGCACCGTAGCCCGTTTGCTCGTTTTGGGCGCTCGGAGGCTCGTTTTCTAAGTTTTAAGTTGTGGTTTTAAGTTAAACCTACATTTCAACTGTACGAGCAAGCCGGGGGTTAGAATCTCGCTCCGTCAGTTCCTGTAAGTTGGGAATGACAACGGGCCCGAGCTCGTCAAGTTTCCCTGGCACCGGAGCCCATTTGCTCATTTTGTGCGCAAGGAGGCTCGTTTTCTAAGTTTTAAGTTATACTTTTTAATTAAACCTATGTTTCAACCTTACGAGCAATCCGGGAGTCGGAATCTCGTTCCGTCAGTTCCTACAAGTCAGGAATGACGACGGGACCTTGTGTGTCAAGTTTCAAGGGCACCGGAGCCCGATTACTCGTTTTGGGCGCCCGGAGGCTCATTTTCTAAGTTATAAGTTAATGTTTTAAGTTAAATTTTCGTTTCAACTGTACAAGCAATTCAGGAATCGGAATTTCATTTCATCTGTTCCAAAAATTCATGAATGAGTACGTGCTCAGGCCGTCAAACTTCAAGGGCACCGTAGCCCGTTTACCCGTTCTGGGCGCCCGGAGGCTCGTTTTCTAAGTTTTAGGTTATGGTTTTAAGTTAAACCTACGTTTCAATTGTACGAACAATCCGGGCGTCGGAATCTCGCTCCGTCAGTTCTTGCAATTCGGGAATGAGAACAGGCCCGAGCTCGTCAACTTTCCCAGGCACCGGAGCTCGTTTGCTCATTTTGGGCACACGTAGGCTCGTTTTCTAAGTTTTAAGTTAAACCTACGTTTCAACCTTACGAGCAATCCGGGAGTCAGAATCCCGTTCTGTTAGTTCCTCCAAGTCAGGAATGACAACGGGCCCGTGCTCATCAAGTTTCACGGGCACAAAAGCCCGTTTGGCTCATTTTGGAAGCCCGAAGGCTCGTTTTTTAAGTTTTTAGTTATTGTTTTAAGTTAAACCCAAGTTTCCACTTTACGAGCATTCTGGGTGTCGGAATCTCGTTCCGTCAATTCCTGCAAGTCAAAAATCACAACGGGCCGTGCTCGTCTAATTTCACGGGCACTGGAGCCCATTTGCTTCTTTTTGGGCGCCCGGAGGCTCGTTTTCTAAGATTTAAGTTAAAGCTACGTTTCAACTGTACGAGCAATCTGGAAGTCGAAATCTCGTTTCGTTAGTTCTTACAAGTAATGAATGACTACGGGCCTGTGCCCGTCATCTTTGAAGGGCATCGAAGCCCGATTGCTCGTTTTGGGCGCCCGGAGGCTCATTTCAAAGTTATAAGTTAATGTTTTAAGTTAAACCTACCTTTCAACTGTACAAGCAATCCAGGATTTGGAAACTCGTTTCGTCAGTTCCTGAAATTCAGGAATGATTATGGGCCCAGGCACGTCAAGTTTCATTGGCACCGTAGCCCGTTTTGGGCGCCCAGATGGTCGTTTTCTAAGTTTTAAGTTATGGTTTTAAGTTAAACATACGTTTCAACTGTACGAGCAATCCTGGCGTCGGAATCTCGCTCCGTCAGTTATTGCAAGTCAGGAATTGCAACAGGCCCGAGCTCGTCAAGTTTCCCTGGCACCGGAGCCCGTTTGCTCATTTTAGGCGCAAGGAGGCTCGTTTTCTAAGTTTTAAGTTAACCTACGTTTCAACCTTTCGAGCAATCCGGGAGTCGGAATCTCGTTCCGTCAATTCATACAAGTCAGGAATGACAACGGGCCTGTACTCGTCAAGTTTCGCATGCACAAAAGCCTGTTTGCTCGTTTTGGAAGCCCAAAGGCTCGTTTTTTAAGTTTTTAGTTAATGTTTTAAGTTAAACCTATTTTTAAACTTTACGAGGACTCCGGGAGTCGGAATCTCGTTTCTTCAATTCCTGCAAGTCAATAATGACAACGGGCCTGTGCTCGTCTTATTTCATGGGCACCGGAGCCCGTTTGCTTGTTTTGGGCGCCTAGAGGCTCGTTTTCTAAGTTTTAAGTCAAAGCTATGCTTCAGCTGTACAAGTAATCTGGAAGTCGGAATCTCGTTCCATTAGTTCTTGCAAGTCACGAATGACTACGGGCCTGTGCCCGTCAACTTTGAAGGGCACCGGAGCCCGATTGCACGTTTTGGGTGCTCGGAGGCTCATTTTCTAAGTTATTTTAATTTAAACCTACGTTTCAACCGTACGAGCAATCCGAAAGTCAAAATGTCAATCCGTCAGTTCCTGCAAGTCAGGAATGACTACGGACCCGTGCCCGTCAAGTTTCACGAGCATCGGAGTCCGATTGCTCATTTGGGCTCCCAGAGGCTCGTTTTCTAAGTTTTAAGTTAAACCTACGTTTTAACTGTACGAGCAATCCGGGATTCACGGGCACCGGAGCCCGTTTGCTCGTTTTGGGCGCCCGGAGGCTCGTTTTCTAAGTTTTAAGTTATGGTTTTAAGTTAAACCTACGTTTTAACTGTACGAGCAATCTGGGGGTCAGAATTTCGCTCCGTCAGCTCCTACAAGTTGGGAATGACAACGGGCCCGTGCTCACCTAGTTTCACGGGCACAAAAGCTCGTTTTCTCGTTCCGTCAGTTCCTGCAAATCATGAATGACAACAGACCCTTACCCGTCAAGTTTCAAGGGCACCGGAGCCCAATTACTCATTTTGGACGCCTGGAGGCTAATTTTCTAAGTTATAAGTTAAACTTACGTTTCAACTGTACAAGCAACCCAGGATTCAGAATCTCATTTCATCAGTTTCTGAAATTCAGGAATGATTACGTGCTCACGGGCACCGTAGCCCGTTTGCCCATTTTGGGCGCCCAAAGGCTCGTTTTCTAAGTTTTAGGTTCTGGTTTTAAGTTAAACCTACGTTTCAACTATATGAGCAATCCGGGCGTCGGAATCTCGCTCTGTCAGTTCTTGCAATTCGGGAATGACAACGGGCCTGAGCTCGTCAAGTTTCCATGGCACTGGAGTCCGTTTGCTCATTTTGCGCGTACGGAGGCTCGTTTTCTAAGTTTTAAGTTCTAGTTTTAAGTTAAACCTACGTTTCTACCTTACAAGTAATCCGGGAGTCGGATTCCCGTTCCGTAAGTTCCTAAAAGTCAAGAATGACAATGGGCCCGAGTTCGCCTAGTTTGACGGGCACAAAAGCTTGTTTGCTGATTCTGGAAGCCCGAAGGCTCGTTTTTTAAGTTTTTAGCTATTGTTTTAAGTTAAACCTACATTTCAACTTTACGAGCATTCCAGGAGTCGGAATCTCGTTCCTTCAGTTCCTGCAAGTCAAAAATCACAATGGGCCGTGTTAGAGTTTTGTTTTGTTGCAATTTGATTGGATGTATTAATCCTTCCTATAGCTTGTCCTCTCATTCATTCATGTTTTTATTCTTAGAATCATCATGCATATTTCATAATCTTGATCTTTGGTTTTATCATGTTTTATGCATGGTTTTCTATTTAGGTTGCCTCTTGAGTTGTTGAGATTTTTGATTTCAAATCCCTTTCAAGCTTTCCAAAGGATCTCTCTTTAATTGCATTATTTTGTTTTGGAAGCTTCATGGCTTTAGAAATTCCTTTTTACATCTCTTTTTGGTCATGAATCCTTGCTTGAAAAGTGGTCTTCAAAGTCTCCTTGAAAGTGCCCTTGAATCTTCTTAAAATTCGGTTTCTGTTAAAATTCTGGGCACTCGCCGGTTAACCGTCCCAGTGTGGCCGGTCAACCGGCCAAGAGGCCCGGTCAACCGGCCAAACTGGCGGTTAACCGGACTGCTGAGGCTTCAACGGTCATTTTTATGACCGTTGTGCTTGGCCGGTCAACCTGCCTGTCATGGCCGGTTGACCGGGGTTCTAGCCGTTGGCAGCTTTTTGTCTATAAAAAGTGTCTTTTTCTTTGGGAAAAGTTGTTGACTCTAAAGGGGCTTTTGAGACCAAGGTTAAGCAACTTCTTAGGAGCATTTTCACAAGGATTATGAAGCCATTCCTCTTATTCAACCTTTGATCTTCAAATGGGTGTGCTTCCTTTAATCCTATTCCTTTCAAAATCATGTTTTGTTACAAGTCTTTGATTTATTTCCAATGCATGATAAACAAAGTTGCTTTCCCTTTTTAGAATGTTGTCTTTCATATCATGCTTAGCTCTTTAGGAATCTCATATATTATGAATGCAACATATTGTCTAAGATCCACATGTTTTTAGTTCCTTGGTTCAAAAATCAACTTGTTAGTCTTTAGAACATCTTTTTGAAAACAAGTTGTTTTTCATTGTGAATCACATGTGTTAGACATACAACTCTTTCTCAAATATTTGTTAAACATCTTGGCATCTTTTAAGTTCATATCTTTTAAAAGAGAAAGAGTAATCTTCTAGAAAATGCATTTCACATAGACTTTGTCATTCACATGCATTGTTCTAGAACTTGAGTTTCATTTTCAAATTAGCCTATTTAGAGGCACTCCATTGCACTTACATTGATCTCTTTATCCATGCATTATTAGGCATATTTCTTAAGAGAAAAATTCTAAGTTGTAAAGGTTCATACTTAGCCTTGAAAAGTATATGTTGTAAAGGTTGGTGCTAACCCTTGAAAAGCATAGTGTGTTTGTAAGGTTTGAGGTGATCCTAAACCTTATTTGGAGATAGTGAATACCGGTAGGTGTACCGGGAGTGGATGTAGGCAATTTGGCCGAACCACTATATGTGATTGTGTTATGGTGATTGTTATTATGCTCTCTTTCTATCGATTATGCATGTTTGGTTGATTTCCTTATTTCTCCTTCAAAGCATAATAGACTTAATAGCTAAAAGAATTAAAAATTGGTCAAGGACTTAGAGCTCATCCTATTCACCCCCCCCTCTAGGATTCGATCTTGGACTTTCAATTGGTATCAGAGCCTAGGTGCTCTTGTTTAGGTTTAACAACCTAGAGTTAGAATCCTTAGAGTGTGTTGTAGCTTTTGAGATCACCATGCAATCTCAATTGGGTGAAGGAAATGCCACCAATAGACCCCCTTTGTTTAATGGAACACATTATCGGTATTGGAAGGTTAGAATGCAAGTGTTCTTAGAGTCTCAAAATGTAGATGTGTGGAGCATCATTGAAGAGGGCTATC
This sequence comes from Cinnamomum chago, assembly GCA_038049695.1. Taxonomy (NCBI): domain Eukaryota; kingdom Viridiplantae; phylum Streptophyta; class Magnoliopsida; order Laurales; family Lauraceae; genus Cinnamomum; species Cinnamomum chago. The sequence continues at coordinate 87,058,736 of CP142453.1, read as the reverse complement.
ATCCTCCCACAACCACTGAAAAAGACGATGAAGGGAATGTGATATCCATAAAAATCAAACCGAAAAGTACTTGGACTCAAGGAGAAAAGGATAGGGCAAACTTAAATGCTAAAGCTAAAAATTCTCTATATTGTGCTCTATCTCAAGAAGAATTCAATAGAGTAGTGAATTGCAACACTGCTAAGGAAATTTGGGATACCTTAGAGACCACTCATGAGGGGACCAATCAAGTCAAGGTAGCTAAAATCCAAATGTTGTCTACTAAGTATGAAGAACTCAAAATGCAAGAGGAAGAAACGTTTGATGAGTTCTACACTAAATTCATGGAGATTGTCAATTCCCTCATAGGTGTAGGAGAGAAGATGGATGAGTCCAAAGCTGTTAGGAAAATATTAAGATCTCTTCCCAAAAGGTTCAAACCTAAGATAGTTGCTATAACCGAGAGCAAAGATGTGGACAAGATCAAAATAGAAGAACTTAGAGGAAATCTTCTCACCTATGAATTAGACTTTGAAGCCCCTAGCAAGAAGAAAGGTGTAGCTCTTAGCTCCCAACATAAAGAAAATGACAATGAGAGTGAGAGTGATGATGAAAACACTATTTTACTTGCTAAGAAGTTCAAGAATTTCCTTAAGAACAAAAAGAACTATAAATATTCTGAAGATTCTAAAAATGAAAAATTTCAAAGAAACTCAAGGGGATCTTTTACCAAAAGGGATGTGCAATGTTATAACTGTAAAGGCTTTGGTCACATTGCTCAAAATTGTCCCTCCCCTAAGGAATCTGAAAAGAAAGATAAGAAAGGAAAGAAAGTCTTAAACATAACTTGGGATGATGATGAAGATGAAAGTAGTGACAATAATGAACCTCAAAATGATGAAGATAATGATAATTCCACTTCTTGGCTTCTCTTCACTCCCATTGAAGAAAACAATGATCATAACATATTAATAGAAGAAGTAAATGAAGAGAATAGTGACAATGATATTCATCAAGCCTATGAGGAACTATATGAACTATGTGAAGTCATAACCAAGAAAAATAAAAGCTTAAAAAGTGAATCTAAAAGGCTTGTGAATGATCTAGATGTTTTAAAAGATCAATTAATCTTGAAAGACAATGAGATAAAAAATGTTCAATCTAAGTTGACTACCTCTAATGACAATCTTGCTAAAGCTGAAAAAGAAATTCATAAGTTACAAAGTTTGTTAGAATCTAGTCAACAAGAATCAGAATCTCTTCAAATGAAACTTGAAAAGGGAAAACATGTTGTTGAAAAATTTACCTTAGGCAATGACAAATTCTATCAAATGTTAGGCTTGAATAAGGTCTTTGGTAACAAGAATGGTATAGGTTATGAATGCTCCTCTAGTAGCAAGAAGAATAGCTTTCAACATAATACTAGGACTCATCTCAAGCCTATAGGTAAAATCTTCTTTTCCTCTAGATGGACTTGTCATTTTTGCAATCAAATAGGTCATCTAGTTCCTAACTGTCCTTTTAAGTTTAGGATGTCTCAAAAGCATAGTTCTAGAGCTCATTTCAAATTTGTTCCCAAGACCTCTACCTCTACCTTCATTAAGGCTACTTGGATTGAAAAAGAGAAAGGTTTCAAAAATTTCTTAGTTCAAACCGCTCTTAAAGTTAAAGAAAATTCTAGATGGTTTTTAGACAGTGGTTGCTCCAAGCATATGACTGGAGACCGTTCTAGATTTATCACTCTTGAGGACTATGATGGAGGTAATGTATCTTTTGGAGATAATCGGAAAGCTCAGATTATAGGAAAAGGCTGTGTTGGAGGAGATCAAATGCCTACATTAAAAGATGTTTTCCTTGTGGATGGTTTAAAGCATAATCTCTTAAGCATAAGTCAATTGTGTGACAAAGGAAACAAAGTTGTCTTTGATAGAAAATCTTGCAAAGTTCTGGATGAGAAATCCCACAAAGTTCTACTGACTGGATTACGTACTAAAGATAACATCTACACCATAGAAGAATGTTGTGAGAATGAATCCATGTGTTTAATGTCTAAAGTTCAAGAAAATCAGTTGTGGCATCAAAGAATGGGACATATTAATTACAAACTGATGAGGATCTTATCAAAGAAAGAAATTGTTAGAGGAATACCCAAATTAGATGACTACAAATCTGAATTGTGCAAAGCTTGTCAAATGGGTAAACAGATCAAGAAAAGTTTTAAAGGTATAAAAGATATATCCTCAGCTCGTCCCCTTGAACTCATTCATATGGACCTCATTGGACCAGCGCCTGTTCAAAGTATTGGTGGAAGAAAGTATATCCTAGTGATGGTTGATGATTATTCGAGATTTGGATGGGTTGCCTTTCTTCATGCTAAATCTGATGCAGTAGATAATATCATAAGGATTTGCAAGAAAATTCAAGTTGAGAAGGACTGCAAAATTAAGAAGATAAGAAGTGATCATGGAGGTGAGTTTGAAAATGAAAGATTTGCAGACTTCTGTGAAAGCCATGGGATCAGTCATCAATTCTCTGCTCCAAAAACTCCTCAGCAAAATGGAGTAGCTGAACGGAGAAACAGAGTTATTCAAGAAATGGCCAGAACCCTTCTTAATGAGAAAAATCTCCCGCGAAACTTGTGGGCTGAAGCTGTCAATACCGCATGCTATCTTATTAACCGTGTTTATCTGACAAAGAACACTAACAAAACCCCTTATGAGCTGTATTTTGGAAGAAAACCTAATCTGGGGTATCTTAAGGTGTTTGGTAGCAAGTGCTATATTTTAAGAGATAGAGAGCAACTTGAAAAGTTCGATTCTAAATCTGATGAAGGGATCTTCTTAGGATATTCTGATAAAAGCAAGGCTTATAGAGTTTTCAACCTTAGATCTATGGCTGTCATGGAATCAGCTCATGTTGTAATTGATGAGGCTAATCAAATTAAGAAAACTCCTCATGATGAAGAAGAGATCTCAGTTGAGCAGCCTATTTCATCTGAAATTGAAGAAGAGATCCCCTCAGTCCCCACTATGCCCACAAAGCTTTTAAGAAATCATAATCTGGATAATGTCATTGGAGATATCTCAAAAGGAGTCATGACAAGAAGACAGGTTCATAATCTGTGTGCTCACTATTCATTTGTTTCACAAATTGAGCCCAAGAACTTCTCTGAAGCAGAAACCAAGTCTGAATGGATTGATGCCATGCAAGATGAGCTAAATCAGTTTAGAAAGAATGATGTGTGGGATCTTGTACCTCTTCCTGAAGGCAAAAGCACAATTGGCACTAAATGGATTTTCAAAAACAAGCTGGATGAATCAGGAAATGTTATAAGGAACAAAGCTCGACTTGTAGCCAAAGGGTATGCTCAAATTGAGGGAATTGATTTCGAGGAAACTTTCGCCCCAGTAGCTCGGTTGGAGTCTATTCGAATTCTATTAGCTTATGCTAGCAGCATGAAGATTAAATTGTTTCAAATGGATGTGAAGAGTGCCTTTTTAAATGGTGAAATTGAGGAAGATGTATATGTCTCTCAACCTCAAGGCTTCGAGGATCCGCATCACCCAGAATATGTCTTTAAGTTAAAGAAGGCTCTCTATGGATTGAAACAAGCCCCAAGAGCATGGTATGAAAAGCTGACAAGTCACTTACTTGAAAATGGTTATGAATGTGGGAATGTGGATAAGACTCTATTCATTAAAAAGGTGGTTAAAGATATTCTCATTGCTCAAATATATGTGGACGACATTGTTTTTGGATCAACATCTGACCATCTTGCCCAAGGATTTTCTAAGTTAATGAGCTCCACGTTTGAAATGAGTTTGGTAGGACCCCTTCAGTTCTTTCTAGGATTACAGGTTAGTCAGACAGACCATGGTATCTTCCTTAGTCAATCCAAGTTTACTCTAGAAATAGTGAAGAAGTTTGGCTTAGGAGAATCTAAGACTAGTTGCAATCCCATGGGATCCATTACTAAACTCTCTAGTGACCTTAAGGGTAAGAAAGCAGATCAGAAACTCTATAGGAGCATGATAGGAAGCCTTCTCTATCTCACTGCTAGTCGCCCTGATATCTCTTTTAGCGTCGGAATATGTGCGAGGTATCAATCTGACCCCCGAGAGTCTCACATTAAAGTGGTTAAGCGTATCATAAAATATATTAATGGGACTTCTCACTTTGGTATCTGGTATCCTAATGACTCAACTCTGCAATTAATTGGATATAGTGATGCAGATTGGGCAGGATCAATAGATGATAGGAAAAGCACTAGTGGCTGCTGCTATTTCTTAGGAAACTGCTTAGTAGCCTGGCATAGCAAAAAGCAAAATTCTGTATCCTTGTCTACTGCAGAAGCTGAATATATTGCTGCAGGTAGTTGCTGTGCCCAACTGTTGTGGATGAAACAAACTTTACTAGATTATAATGTTCCACAACAATGCATGCCTATCATGTGTGACAACTCAAGTGCCATAAGTATCTCAAAAAATCCTGTTCAGCACTCTCGCACTAAACACATTGATATTCGTTATCATTTCTTGCGTGATCATGCTGACCAAGGCACAATTGAGTTAAATTTTGTCCCTACAGATACCCAATTGGCTGACTTATTTACTAAACCCCTTGGAAATGAGCGTTTCATTAAATTGAGACATCAACTGGGCATTGGCCCTTGCCCTGAATTCTAACTTCTTGTTGGTTTCTCACCTGTTTCTAATCTTATTTTTATATCTCTTATAAGCAGGTGCTACTAACAGGGTTATGTGTTTTATCTTTGATGGGCAGGCTCCTTTGCAATTAGATGTCAAAGGGGGAGAGAGAGTTCACCAAGTGAGGGGGAGAAGATTTCAAAAGGGTTGCTTTGATTGAGGGGGAGTAGCTTTGCCTAGAGTGCATAGTTTGTTTAGCTTCTAGGTTGGTCATCTTTTGTCGTCGCTCCTGAATGGAAAATCCAAAGCTCCAAAAGATCCAAATGCTCCCAAATATCCAAAGCTCCTTAAGTATCCAAAGCTCCTTAATTATCCAAAGCTCAAGCTTCAAGAGTTCAAGCTGAAAAGGAAATTGAAAGAGAGTTCAAGCTTCAAGAGTTGCCATCAAATTGCAAAGGGGGAGATTGTTAGAGTTTTGTTTTGTTGCAATTTGATTGGATGTATTAATCCTTCCTATAGCTTGTCCTCTCATTCATTCATGTTTTTATTCTTAGAATCATCATGCATATTTCATAATCTTGATCTTTGGTTTTATCATGTTTTATGCATGGTTTTCTATTTAGGTTGCCTCGTGAGTTGTTGAGATTTTTGATTTCAAATCCCTTTCAAGCTTTCCAAAGGATCTCTCTTTAATTGCATTATTTTGTTTTGGAAGCTTCATGGCTTTAGAAATTCCTTTTTACATCTCTTTTTGGTCATGAATCCTTGCTTGAAAAGTGGTCTTCAAAGTCTCCTTGAAAGTGCCCTTGAATCTTCTTAAAATTCGGTTTCTGTTAAAATTCTGGGCACTCGCCGGTTAACCGTCCCAGTGTGGCCGGTCAACCGGCCAAGAGGCCCGGTCAACCGGCCAAACTGGCGGTTAACCGGACTGCTGAGGCTTCAACGGTCATTTTTATGACCGTTGTGCTTGGCCGGTCAACCTGCCTGTCATGGCCGGTTGACCGGGGTTCTAGCCGTTGGCAGCTTTTTGTCTATAAAAAGTGTCTTTTTCTTTGGGAAAAGTTGTTGACTCTAAAGGGGCTTTTGAGACCAAGGTTAAGCAACTTCTTAGGAGCATTTTCACAAGGATTATGAAGCCATTCCTCTTATTCAACCTTTGATCTTCAAATGGGTGTGCTTCCTTTAATCCTATTCCTTTCAAAATCATGTTTTGTTACAAGTCTTTGATTTATTTCCAATGCATGATAAACAAAGTTGCTTTCCCTTTTTAGAATGTTGTCTTTCATATCATGCTTAGCTCTTTAGGAATCTCATATATTATGAATGCAACATATTGTCTAAGATCCACATGTTTTTAGTTCCTTGGTTCAAAAATCAACTTGTTAGTCTTTAGAACATCTTTTTGAAAACAAGTTGTTTTTCATTGTGAATCACATGTGTTAGACATACAACTCTTTCTCAAATATTTGTTAAACATCTTGGCATCTTTTAAGTTCATATCTTTTAAAAGAGAAAGAGTAATCTTCTAGAAAATGCATTTCACATAGACTTTGTCATTCACATGCATTGTTCTAGAACTTGAGTTTCATTTTCAAATTAGCCTATTTAGAGGCACTCCATTGCACTTACATTGATCTCTTTATCCATGCATTATTAGGGATATTTCTTAAGAGAAAAATTCTAAGTTGTAAAGGTTCATACTTAGCCTTGAAAAGTATATGTTGTAAAGGTTGGTGCTAACCCTTGAAAAGCATAGTGTGTTTGTAAGGTTTGAGGTGATCCTAAACCTTATTTGGAGATAGTGAATACCGGTAGGTGTACCGGGAGTGGATGTAGGCAATTTGGCCGAACCACTATATGTGATTGTGTTATGGTGATTGTTATTATGCTCTCTTTCTATCGATTATGCATGTTTGGTTGATTTCCTTATTTCTCCTTCAAAGCATAATAGACTTAATAGCTAAAAGAATTAAAAATTGGTCAAGGACTTAGAGCTCATCCTATTCACCCCCCCCCTCTAGGATTCGATCTTGGACTTTCAGGCCGTGCTAGTCTAATTTCACGGGCACCGGAGCCCGTTTGCTGGTTTTGGGCGCCCGGAGCCTCGTTATCAAAGATTTAAATTAAAGCTACGTTTCAACTGTACGAGCAATCTGTAAGTCGGAATCTCGTTCCGTTAGTTCTTGCAAGTCATGAATGACTACGGGCCTTTGCCCGTCAACTTTCAAGGGCACCGGAGCCCAATTGCTCGTTTTGGGAGCCCGGAGGCTCATTTTCTAAGTTATAAGTTAAACCTACATTTCAACTGTACAAGTAATCTAGGATTCGGAAACTTGTTTCGTCCGTTCCTGAAATTCAGGAATGATTACGGGCCCAGGCTCGTCAAGTTTCACGGGCACCGTAGCCCGTTTGCTCGTTTTGGGAGCCCGGAGGCTTGTTTTCTAAGTTTAAAGTTATGGTTTTAAGTAAAACCTGCGATTCAACTGTACGAGCAATCCTGGCGTCGGAATCTCGCTCCGTCAGTTCTTGCAGGTCGGGAATGGCAACGGGCCCGAGCTCGTCAAGTTTCCCTGGCACCGGAGCCCGTTTGTTCATTTTGGGCGCATGGAGGCTCGTTTTCTAAGTTTTAAGTTAACCTACGTTTAAACCTTTCGAGCAATCCGGGAGTCGGAATCTCGTTCCGTCAATTCCTGCTAGTTAGGAATGACAACGGGCCCGTGCTAGTCAAGTTTCACTAGCACGAAAGCCCGTTTGCTCGTTTTGGAAGCCCGAAGGCTTGTTTTTTAATTTTTTAGTTATTATTTTAAATTAAACCAACGTTTAAACTTTACGAGCAATCCGGGAGTCGGAATCTCATTCCTTTAGCTCCTAAAAATCAAGAACCACAACGGGCTCGTGCTCGTCTTATTTCACGGGCACCGGAGCCCGTTTGCTTATTTTAGGCGCCCGGAGGCTTGCTTTCTATGTTTTAAGTCAAAACTACGTATCAACTGTACAAGCAATCCAGGATTCGGAAACTCGTTTCGTCAGTTCCTGAAATGCAGGAATGATTACGGACCCGGGCCGGCCAAGTTTCACGGGGACCGTATCCCGTTTGCTCGTTTTGGGTGCCCGGAGGCTCGTTTTCTAAGTTTTAAGTTAAACATACGTTTCAACTGTACGAACAATCCGGGAGTCGGAATCTCGCTCCGTCCGTTCTTTCAAGTCGGGAATGACAACAGTCCCGAGCTCGTCAAGTTTCCCTGACACCTGACCCTGTTTGCTCATTTTGGGCGCACGAATGCTCGTTTTCTAAGTCTTAAGTTATGGTTTAAAGTTAAACATACGTTTCAACCTTACGAGCAATCCATTAGTGGGAATCTCGTTTCATCAGTTCTTGCAAGTCAGGAATGACAACGGGCCCGTGCTCGCCAATTTTCATGGGCATCGAAGCCCGTTTGCTCATTTTGGGCGCTCAAAGGCTCGTTTTCTAAGTTTTAAATTATAGTTTCAAGTTATACCTACGTTTCAACTGTACGAGCAATCCGATATTCAAAATCTCGATCCGTCAGTTCCTGCAAGTCAGGAATGACTACGGACCCGTGCCCGTCAAGTTTCACGGGCACCGAAGCCCGATTTCAAATTTTGGGCGCCCGGAGTCTCGTTTTCTAAGTTCTAAATTAATGTTTTAAGTTAAACATACGTTTCAATTATAAGAGCAATCCGATTTTCGGAATCTCGTTCCTTCAATTTCTGCAAGTCAAGAAAGACTACGGGCCCGTGCCCGTCAAGTTTCAAGGGCACAAAGGCCCCTTTACTAGTTTTGGAAGCTCCCGAAGGCTCGTTTTTTAAGTTTTTAGTTATTGCTTTAAGTTAAACCTACGTTTAAACTTTCCGAGCAATCCGGGAGTCGGAATCTCGTTCCCTCAGTTCCTGCAAGTCAATAATCAGAACGAGCCCGTGCTCGTCTAATTTCACGGGCACTGGAGCCCGTTTGCTTGTTTTGGGCGCCCGGAGGCTCGTTTAATAAGTTTTAAGTTGAAGATATTTTTCAACTGTACGAGCAATCTGGAAGTCAGAATCTCGTTTCGTTAGTTCTTGCAAGTCACGAAAGACTACGGGCCGATGCCCGTCAACTTTCAAGGGCACCGGAGCCCGATTGCTCGTTTTGGTCGCCCCGACACTCATTTTCTAAGTTATAAGTTAATGTTTTAAGTTAAACCTACGTTTCAACTGTACATGCAATCTAGGATTTGGAAACTCGTTTCGTCAGTTCCTAAAATTCAGGAATGAATATAGGCCCGGGCTTGTCAAGTTTCACGGGCACCGTAGCCCGTTTGCTCGTTTTGGGCGCTCGGAGGCTCGTTTTCTAAGTTTTAAGTTAAACCTACATTTCAACTGTACGAGCAAGCCGGGGGTTAGAATCTCGCTCCGTCAGTTCCTGTAAGTTGGGAATGACAACGGGCCCGAGCTCGTCAAGTTTCCCTGGCACCGGAGCCCATTTGCTCATTTTGTGCGCAAGGAGGCTCGTTTTCTAAGTTTTAAGTTATACTTTTTAATTAAACCTATGTTTCAACCTTACGAGCAATCCGGGAGTCGGAATCTCGTTCCGTCAGTTCCTACAAGTCAGGAATGACGACGGGACCTTGTTTGTCAAGTTTCAAGGGCACCGGAGCCCGATTACTCGTTTTGGGCGCCCGGAGGCTCATTTTCTAAGTTATAAGTTAATGTTTTAAGTTAAATTTTCGTTTCAACTGTACAAGCAATTCAGGAATCGGAATTTCATTTCATCTGTTCCAAAAATTCATGAATGAGTACGTGCTCAGGCCGTCAAACTTCAAGGGCACCGTAGCCTGTTTACCCGTTCTGGGCGCCCGGAGGCTCGTTTTCTAAGTTTTAGGTTATGGTTTTAAGTTAAACCTACGTTTCAATTGTACGAACAATCCGGGCGTCGGAATCTCGCTCCGTCAGTTCTTGCAATTCGGGAATGAGAACAGGCCCGAGCTCGTCAACTTTCCCAGGCACCGGAGCTCGTTAGCTCATTTTGGGCACACGTAGGCTCGTTTTCTAAGTTTTAAGTTAAACCTACGTTTCAACCTTACGAGCAGTCCGGGAGTCAGAATCCCGTTCTGTTAGTTCCTCCAAGTCAGGAATGACAACGGGCCCGTGCTCATCAAGTTTCACGGGCACAAAAGCCCGTTTGGCTCATTTTGGAAGCCCGAAGGCTCGTTTTTTAAGTTTTTAGTTATTGTTTTAAGTTAAACCCAAGTTTCCACTTTACGAGCATTCTGGGTGTCGGAATCTCGTTCCGTCAATTCCTGCAAGTCAAAAATCACAACGGGCCGTGCTCGTCTAATTTCACGGGCACTGGAGCCCATTTGCTTCTTTTTGGGCGCCCGGAGGCTCGTTTTCTAAGATTTAAGTTAAAGCTACGTTTCAACTGTACGAGCAATCTGGAAGTCGAAATCTCGTTTCGTTAGTTCTTACAAGTAATGAATGACTACGGGCCTGTGCCCGTCATCTTTGAAGGGCATCGGAGCCCGATTGCTCGTTTTGGGCGCCCGGAGGCTCATTTCAAAGTTATAAGTTAATGTTTTAAGTTAAACCTACCTTTCAACTGTACAAGCAATCCAGGATTTGGAAACTCGTTTCGTCAGTTCCTGAAATTCAGGAATGATTATGGGCCCAGGCACGTCAAGTTTCATGGGCACCGTAGCCCGTTTTGGGCGCCCAGATGGTCGTTTTCTAAGTTTTAAGTTATGGTTTTAAGTTAAACATACGTTTCAACTGTACGAGCAATCCTGGCGTCGGAATCTCGCTCCGTCAGTTATTGCAAGTCAGGAATTGCAACAGGCCCGAGCTCGTCAAGTTTCCCTGGCACCGGAGCCCGTTTGCTCATTTTAGGTGCATGGAGGCTCGTTTTCTAAATTTTAAGTTAACCTACGTTTCAACCTTTCGAGCAATCCGGGAGTCGGAATCTCGTTCCGTCAATTCATACAAGTCAGGAATGACAACGGGCCTGTACTCGTCAAGTTTCGCATGCACAAAAGCCTGTTTGCTCGTTTTGGAAGCCCAAAGGCTCGTTTTTTAAGTTTTTAGTTAATGTTTTAAGTTAAACCTATTTTTAAAATTTACGAGGACTCCGGGAGTCGGAATCTCGTTTCTTCAATTCCTGCAAGTCAATAATGACAACGGGCCTGTGCTCGTCTTATTTCATGGGCACCGGAGCCCGTTTGCTTGTTTTGGGCGCCTAGAGGCTCGTTTTCTAAGTTTTAAGTCAAAGCTATGCTTCAGCTGTACAAGTAATCTGGAAGTCGGAATCTCGTTCCATTAGTTCTTGCAAGTCACGAATGACTACGGGCCTGTGCCCGTCAACTTTGAAGGGCACCGGAGCCTGATTGCACGTTTTGGGTGCTCGGAGGCTCATTTTCTAAGTTATTTTAATTTAAACCTACGTTTCAACCGTACGAGCAATCCGAAAGTCAAAATGTCAATCCGTCAGTTCCTGCAAGTCAGGAATGACTACGGACCCGTGCCCGTCAAGTTTCACGAGCATCGGAGTCCGATTGCTCATTTGGGCTCCCAGAGGCTCGTTTTCTAAGTTTTAAGTTAAACCTACGTTTTAACTGTACGAGCAATCCGGGATTCACGGGCACCGGAGCCCGTTTGCTCGTTTTGGGCGCCCGGAGGCTCGTTTTCTAAGTTTTAAGTTATGGTTTTAAGTTAAACCTACGTTTTAACTGTACGAGCAATCTGGGGGTCAGCATTTCGCTCCGTCAGCTCCTACAAGTTGGGAATGACAACGGGCCCGTGCTCACCTAGTTTCACGGGCACAAAAGCTCGTTTTCTCGTTCCGTCAGTTCCTGCAAATCATGAATGACAACAGACCCTTGCCCGTCAAGTTTCAAGGGCACCGGAGCCCAATTACTCATTTTGGACGCCTGGAGGCTAATTTTCTAAGTTATAAGTTAAACTTACGTTTCAACTGTACAAGCAACCCAGGATTCAGAATCTCATTTCATCAGTTTCTGAAATTCAGGAATGATTACGTGCTCACGGGCACCGTAGCCCGTTTGCCCATTTTGGGCGCCCAAAGGCTCGTTTTCTAAGTTTTAGGTTCTGGTTTTAAGTTAAACCTACGTTTCAACTATATGAGCAATCCGGGCGTCGGAATCTCGCTCTGTCAGTTCTTGCAATTCGGGAATGACAACGGGCCTGAGCTCGTCAAGTTTCCATGGCACTGGAGTCCGTTTGCTCATTTTGCGCGTACGGAGGCTCGTTTTCTAAGTTTTAAGTTCTAGTTTTAAGTTAAACCTACGTTTCTACCTTACAAGTAATCCGGGAGTCGGATTCCCGTTCCGTAAGTTCCTAAAAGTCAAGAATGACAATGGGCCCGAGTTCGCCTAGTTTGACGGGCACAAAAGCTTGTTTGCTGATTCTGGAAGCCCGAAGGCTCGTTTTTTAAGTTTTTAGCTATTGTTTTAAGTTAAACCTACATTTCAACTTTACGAGCATTCCAGGAGTCGGAATCTCGTTCCTTCAGTTCCTGCAAGTCAAAAATCACAATGGGCCGTGCTAGTCTAATTTCAGGGGCACCGGAGCCCGTTCGCTGGTTTTGGGCGCCCGGAGCCTCGTTATCAAAGATTTAAATTAAAGCTACGTTTCAACTGTACGAGCAATCTGTAAGTCGGAATCTCGTTCCGTTAGTTCTTGCAAGTCATGAATGACTACGGGCCTTTGCCCGTCAACTTTCAAGGGCACCGGAGCCCAATTGCTCGTTTTGGGAGCCCGGAGGCTCATTTTCTAAGTTATAAGTTAAACCTACATTTCAACTGTACAAGTAATCTAGGATTCGGAAACTTGTTTCGTCAGTTCCTGAAATTCAGGAATGATTACGGGCCCAGGCTCGTCAAGTTTCACGGGCACCGTAGCCCGTTTGCTCGTTTTGGGCGCCCGGAGGCTTGTTTTCTAAGTTTAAAGTTATGGTTTTAAGTAAAACCTGCGATTCAACTGTACGAGCAATCCTGGCGTCGGAATCTCGCTCCGTCAGTTCTTGCAGGTCGGGAATGGCAACGGGCCCGAGCTCGTCAAGTTTCCCTGGCACCGGAGCCCGTTTGTTCATTTTGGGCGCATGGAGGCTCGTTTTCTAAGTTTTAAGTTAACCTACGTTTAAACCTTTCGAGCAATCCGGGAGTCGGAATCTCGTTCCGTCAATTCCTGCTAGTTAGGAATGACAACGGGCCCGTGCTAGTCAAGTTTCACTAGCACGAAAGCCCGTTTGCTCGTTTTGGAAGCCCGAAGGCTTGTTTTTTAATTTTTTAGTTATTATTTTAAATTAAACCAACGTTTAAACTTTACGAGCAATCCGGGAGTCGGAATCTCATTCCTTTAGCTCCTAAAAATCAAGAACCACAACGGGCTCGTGCTCGTCTTATTTCACGGGCACCGGAGCCCGTTTGCTTATTTTAGGCGCCCGGAGGCTTGCTTTCTATGTTTTAAGTCAAAACTACGTATCAACTGTACAAGCAATCCAGGATTCGGAAACTCGTTTCGTCAGTTCCTGAAATGCAGGAATGATTACGGACCCGGGCCGGTCAAGTTTCACGGGGACCGTATCCCGTTTGCTCGTTTTGGGCGCCCGGAGGCTCGTTTTCTAAGTTTTAAGTTAAACATACGTTTCAACTGTACGAACAATCCGGGAGTCGGAATCTCGCTCCGTCCGTTCTTTCAAGTCGGGAATGACAACGGTCCCGAGCTCGTCAAGTTTCCCTGACACCTGACCCTGTTTGCTCATTTTGGGCGCACGAATGCTCGTTTTCTAAGTCTTAAGTTATGGTTTAAAGTTAAACATACGTTTCAACCTTACGAGCAATCCATTAGTGGGAATCTCGTTTCATCAGTTCTTGCAAGTCAGGAATGACAACGGGCCCGTGCTCGCCAATTTTCATGGGCATCGAAGCCCGTTTGCTCATTTTGGGCGCTCAAAGGCTCGTTTTCTAAGTTTTAAATTATAGTTTCAAGTTATACCTACGTTTCAACTGTACGAGCAATCCGATATTCAAAATCTCGATCCGTCAGTTCCTGCAAGTCAGGAATGACTACGGACCCGTGCCCGTCGAGTTTCACGGGCACCGAAGCCCGATTTCAAATTTTGGGCGCCCGGAGTCTCGTTTTCTAAGTTCTAAATTAATGTTTTAAGTTAAACATACGTTTCAATTATAAGAGCAATCCGATTTTCGGAATCTCGTTCCTTCAATTTCTGCAAGTCAAGAAAGACTACGGGCCCGTGCCCGTCAAGTTTCAAGGGCACAAAGGCCCCTTTACTAGTTTTGGAAGCTCCCGAAGGCTCGTTTTTTAAGTTTTTAGTTATTGCTTTAAGTTAAACCTACGTTTAAACTTTCCGAGCAATCCGGGAGTCGGAATCTCGTTCCCTCAGTTCCTGCAAGTCAATAATCAGAACGAGCCCGTGCTCGTCTAATTTCACGGGCACTGGAGCCCGTTTGCTTGTTTTGGGCGCCCGGAGGCTCGTTTAATAAGTTTTAAGTTGAAGATATTTTTCAACTGTACGAGCAATCTGGAAGTCAGAATCTCGTTTCGTTAGTTCTTGCAAGTCAAGAAAGACTACGGGCCGATGCCCGTCAACTTTCAAGGGCACCGGAGCCCGATTGCTCGTTTTGGTCGCCCCGACACTCATTTTCTAAGTTATAAGTTAATGTTTTAAGTTAAACCTACGTTTCAACTGTACATGCAATCTAGGATTTGGAAACTCGTTTCGTCAGTTCCTAAAATTCAGGAATGAATATAGGCCCGGGCTTGTCAAGTTTCACGGGCACCGTAGCCCGTTTGCTCGTTTTGGGCGCTCGGAGGCTCGTTTTCTAAGTTTTAAGTTAAACCTACATTTCAACTGTACGAGCAAGCCGGGGGTTAGAATCTCGCTCCGTCAGTTCCTGTAAGTTGGGAATGACAACGGGCCCGAGCTCGTCAAGTTTCCCTGGCACCGGAGCCCATTTGCTCATTTTGTGCGCAAGGAGGCTCGTTTTCTAAGTTTTAAGTTATACTTTTTAATTAAACCTATGTTTCAACCTTACGAGCAATCCGGGAGTCGGAATCTCGTTCCGTCAGTTCCTACAAGTCAGGAATGACGACGGGACCTTGTTTGTCAAGTTTCAAGGGCACCGGAGCCCGATTACTCGTTTTGGGCGCCCGGAGGCTCATTTTCTAAGTTATAAGTTAATGTTTTAAGTTAAATTTTCGTTTCAACTGTACAAGCAATTCAGGAATCGGAATTTCATTTCATCTGTTCCAAAAATTCATGAATGAGTACGTGCTCAGGCCGTCAAACTTCAAGGGCACCGTAGCCTGTTTACCCGTTCTGGGCGCCCGGAGGCTCGTTTTCTAAGTTTTAGGTTATGGTTTTAAGTTAAACCTACGTTTCAATTGTACGAACAATCCGGGCGTCGGAATCTCGCTCCGTCAGTTCTTGCAATTCGGGAATGAGAACAGGCCCGAGCTCGTCAACTTTCCCAGGCACCGGAGCTCGTTAGCTCATTTTGGGCACACGTAGGCTCGTTTTCTAAGTTTTAAGTTAAACCTACGTTTCAACCTTACGAGCAGTCCGGGAGTCAGAATCCCGTTCTGTTAGTTCCTCCAAGTCAGGAATGACAACGGGCCCGTGCTCATCAAGTTTCACGGGCACAAAAGCCCGTTTGGCTCATTTTGGAAGCCCGAAGGCTCGTTTTTTAAGTTTTTAGTTATTGTTTTAAGTTAAACCCAAGTTTCCACTTTACGAGCATTCTGGGTGTCGGAATCTCGTTCCGTCAATTCCTGCAAGTCAAAAATCACAACGGGCCGTGCTCGTCTAATTTCACGGGCACTGGAGCCCATTTGCTTCTTTTTGGGCGCCCGGAGGCTCGTTTTCTAAGATTTAAGTTAAAGCTACGTTTCAACTGTACGAGCAATCTGGAAGTCGAAATCTCGTTTCGTTAGTTCTTACAAGTAATGAATGACTACGGGCCTGTGCCCGTCATCTTTGAAGGGCATCGGAGCCCGATTGCTCGTTTTGGGCGCCCAGAGGCTCATTTCAAAGTTATAAGTTAATGTTTTAAGTTAAACCTACCTTTCAACTGTACAAGCAATCCAGGATTTGGAAACTCGTTTCGTCAGTTCCTGAAATTCAGGAATGATTATGGGCCCAGGCACGTCAAGTTTCATTGGCACCGTAGCCCGTTTTGGGCGCCCAGATGGTCGTTTTCTAAGTTTTAAGTTATGGTTTTAAGTTAAACATACGTTTCAACTGTACGAGCAATCCTGGCGTCGGAATCTCGCTACGTCAGTTATTGCAAGTCAGGAATTGCAACAGGCCCGAGCTCGTCAAGTTTCCCTGGCACCGGAGCCCGTTTGCTCATTTTAGGCGCATGGAGGCTCGTTTTCTAAATTTTAAGTTAACCTACGTTTCAACCTTTCGAGCAATCCGGGAGTCGGAATCTCGTTCCGTCAATTCATACAAGTCAGGAATGACAACGGGCCTGTACTCGTCAAGTTTCGCATGCACAAAAGCCTGTTTGCTCGTTTTGGAAGCCCAAAGGCTCGTTTTTTAAGTTTTTAGTTAATGTTTTAAGTTAAACCTATTTTTAAAATTTACGAGGACTCCGGGAGTCGGAATCTCGTTTCTTCAATTCCTGCAAGTCAATAATGACAACGGGCCTGTGCTCGTCTTATTTCATGGGCACCGGAGCCCGTTTGCTTGTTTTGGGCGCCTAGAGGCTCGTTTTCTAAGTTTTAAGTCAAAGCTATGCTTCAGCTGTACAAGTAATCTGGAAGTCGGAATCTCGTTCCATTAGTTCTTGCAAGTCACGAATGACTACGGGCCTGTGCCCGTCAACTTTGAAGGGCACCGGAGCCCGATTGCACGTTTTGGGTGCTCGGAGGCTCATTTTCTAAGTTATTTTAATTTAAACCTACGTTTCAACCGTACGAGCAATCCGAAAGTCAAAATGTCAATCCGTCAGTTCCTGCAAGTCAGGAATGACTACGGACCCGTGCCCGTCAAGTTTCACGAGCATCGGAGTCCGATTGCTCATTTGGGCTCCCAGAGGCTCGTTTTCTAAGTTTTAAGTTAAACCTACGTTTTAACTGTACGAGCAATCCGGGATTCACGGGCACCGGAGCCCGTTTGCTCGTTTTGGGCGCCCGGAGGCTCGTTTTCTAAGTTTTAAGTTATGGTTTTTAGTTAAACCTACGTTTTAACTGTACGAGCAATCTGGGGGTCAGCATTTCGCTCCGTCAGCTCCTACAAGTTGGGAATGACAACGGGCCCGTGCTCACCTAGTTTCACGGGCACAAAAGCTCGTTTTCTCGTTCCGTCAGTTCCTGCAAATCATGAATGACAACAGACCCTTGCCCGTCAAGTTTCAAGGGCACCGGAGCCCAATTACTCATTTTGGACGCCTGGAGGCTAATTTTCTAAGTTATAAGTTAAACTTACGTTTCAACTGTACAAGCAACCCAGGATTCAGAATCTCATTTCATCAGTTTCTGAAATTCAGGAATGATTACGTGCTCACGGGCACCGTAGCCCGTTTACCCATTTTGGGCGCCCAAAGGCTCGTTTTCTAAGTTTTAGGTTCTGGTTTTAAGTTAAACCTACGTTTCAACTATATGAGCAATCCGGGCGTCGGAATCTCGCTCTGTCAGTTCTTGCAATTCGGGAATGACAACGGGCCTGAGCTCGTCAAGTTTCCATGGCACTGGAGTCCGTTTGCTCATTTTGCGCGTACGGAGGCTCGTTTTCTAAGTTTTAAGTTCTAGTTTTAAGTTAAACCTACGTTTCTACCTTACAAGTAATCCGGGAGTCGGATTCCCGTTCCGTAAGTTCCTAAAAGTCAAGAATGACAATGGGCCCGAGTTCGCCTAGTTTGACGGGCACAAAAGCTTGTTTGCTGATTCTGGAAGCCCGAAGGCTCGTTTTTTAAGTTTTTAGCTATTGTTTTAAGTTAAACCTACATTTCAACTTTACGAGCATTCCAGGAGTCGGAATCTCGTTCCTTCAGTTCCTGCAAGTCAAAAATCACAATGGGCCGTGCTAGTCTAATTTCACGGGCACCGGAGCCCGTTTGCTGGTTTTGGGCGCCCGGAGCCTCGTTATCAAAGATTTAAATTAAAGCTACGTTTCAACTGTACGAGCAATCTGTAAGTCGGAATCTCGTTCCGTTAGTTCTTGCAAGTCATGAATGACTACGGGCCTTTGCCCGTCAACTTTCAAGGGCACCGGAGCCCAATTGCTCGTTTTGGGAGCCCGGAGGCTCATTTTCTAAGTTATAAGTTAAACCTACATTTCAACTGTACAAGTAATCTAGGATTCGGAAACTTGTTTCGTCCGTTCCTGAAATTCAGGAATGATTACGGGCCCAGGCTCGTCAAGTTTCACGGGCACCGTAGCCCGTTTGCTCGTTTTGGGCTCCCTGAGGCTTGTTTTCTAAGTTTAAAGTTATGGTTTTAAGTAAAACCTGCGATTCAACTGTACGAGCAATCCTGGCGTCGGAATCTCGCTCCGTCAGTTCTTGCAGGTCGGGAATGGCAACGGGCCCGAGCTCGTCAAGTTTCCCTGGCACCGGAGCCCGTTTGTTCATTTTGGGCGCATGGAGGCTCGTTTTCTAAGTTTTAAGTTAACCTACGTTTAAACCTTTCGAGCAATCCGGGAGTCGGAATCTCGTTCCGTCAATTCCTGCTAGTTAGGAATGACAACGGGCCCGTGCTAGTCAAGTTTCACTAGCACGAAAGCCCGTTTGCTCGTTTTGGAAGCCCGAAGGCTTGTTTTTTAATTTTTTAGTTATTATTTTAAATTAAACCAACGTTTAAACTTTACGAGCAATCCGGGAGTCGGAATCTCATTCCTTTAGCTCCTAAAAATCAAGAACCACAACGGGCTCGTGCTCGTCTTATTTCACGGGCACCGGAGCCCGTTTGGTTATTTTAGGCGCCCGGAGGCTTGCTTTCTATGTTTTAAGTCAAAACTACGTATCAACTGTACAAGCAATCCAGGATTCGGAAACTCGTTTCGTCAGTTCCTGAAATGCAGGAATGATTACGGACCCGGGCCGGTCAAGTTTCACGGGGACCGTATCCCGTTTGCTCGTTTTGGGCGCCCGGAGGCTCGTTTTCTAAGTTTTAAGTTAAACATACGTTTCAACTGTACGAACAATCCGGGAGTCGGAATCTCGCTCCGTCCGTTCTTTCAAGTCGGGAATGACAACGGTCCCGAGCTCGTCAAGTTTCCCTGACACCTGACCCTGTTTGCTCATTTTGGGCGCACGAATGCTCGTTTTCTAAGTCTTAAGTTATGGTTTAAAGTTAAACATACGTTTCAACCTTACGAGCAATCCATTAGTGGGAATCTCGTTTCATCAGTTCTTGCAAGTCAGGAATGACAACGGGCCCGTGCTCGCCAATTTTCATGGGCATCGAAGCCCGTTTTGCTCATTTTGGGCGCTCAAAGGCTCGTTTTCTAAGTTTTAAATTATAATTTCAAGTTATACCTACGTTTCAACTGTACGAGCAATCCGATATTCAAAATCTCGATCCGTCAGTTCCTGCAAGTCAGGAATGACTACGGACCCGTGCCCGTCAAGTTTCACGGGCACCGAAGCCCGATTTCAAATTTTGGGCGCCCGGAGTCTCGTTTTCTAAGTTCTAAATTAATGTTTTAAGTTAAACGTACGTTTCAATTATAAGAGCAATCCGATTTTCGGAATCTCGTTCCTTCAATTTCTGCAAGTCAAGAAAGACTACGGGCCCGTGCCCGTCAAGTTTCAAGGGCACAAAGGCCCCTTTACTAGTTTTGGAAGCTCCCGAAGGCTCGTTTTTTAAGTTTTTAGTTATTGCTTTAAGTTAAACCTACGTTTAAACTTTCCGAGCAATCCGGGAGTCGGAATCTCGTTCCCTCAGTTCCTGCAAGTCAATAATCAGAACGAGCCCGTGCTCGTCTAATTTCACGGGCACTGGAGCCCGTTTGCTTGTTTTGGGCGCCCGGAGGCTCGTTTAATAAGTTTTAAGTTGAAGATACTTTTCAACTGTACGAGCAATCTGGAAGTCAGAATCTCGTTTCGTTAGTTCTTGCAAGTCACGAAAGACTACGGGCCGGTGCCCGTCAACTTTCAAGGGCACCGGAGCCCGATTGCTCGTTTTGGTCGCCCCGACACTCATTTTCTAAGTTATAAGTTAATGTTTTAAGTTAAACCTACGTTTCAACTGTACATGCAATCTAGGATTTGGAAACTCGTTTCGTCAGTTCCTAAAATTCAGGAATGAATATAGGCCCGGGCTTGTCAAGTTTCACGGGCACCGTAGCCCGTTTGCTCGTTTTGGGCGCTCGGAGGCTCGTTTTCTAAGTTTTAAGTTGTGGTTTTAAGTTAAACCTACATTTCAACTGTACGAGCAAGCCGGGGGTTAGAATCTCGCTCCGTCAGTTCCTGTAAGTTGGGAATGACAACGGGCCCGAGCTCGTCAAGTTTCCCTGGCACCGGAGCCCATTTGCTCATTTTGTGCGCAAGGAGGCTCGTTTTCTAAGTTTTAAGTTATACTTTTTAATTAAACCTATGTTTCAACCTTACGAGCAATCCGGGTGTCGGAATCTCGTTCCGTCAGTTCCTACAAGTCAGGAATGACGACGGGACCTTGTTTGTCAAGTTTCAAGGGCACCGGAGCCCGATTACTCGTTTTGGGCGCCCGGAGGCTCATTTTCTAAGTTATAAGTTAATGTTTTAAGTTAAATTTTCGTTTCAACTGTACAAGCAATTCAGGAATCGGAATTTCATTTCATCTGTTCCAAAAATTCATGAATGAGTACGTGCTCAGGCCGTCAAACTTCAAGGGCACCGTAGCCCGTTTACCCGTTCTGGGCGCCCGGAGGCTCGTTTTCTAAGTTTTAGGTTATGGTTTTAAGTTAAACCTACGTTTCAATTGTACGAACAATCCGGGCGTCGGAATCTCGCTCCGTCAGTTCTTGCAATTCGGGAATGAGAACAGGCCCGAGCTCGTCAACTTTCCCAGGCACCGGAGCTCGTTTGCTCATTTTGGGCACACGTAGGCTCGTTTTCTAAGTTTTAAGTTAAACCTACGTTTCAACCTTACGAGCAATCCGGGAGTCAGAATCCCGTTCTGTTAGTTCCTCCAAGTCAGGAATGACAACGGGCCCGTGCTCATCAAGTTTCACGGGCACAAAAGCCCGTTTGGCTCATTTTGGAAGCCCGAAGGCTCGTTTTTTAAGTTTTTAGTTATTGTTTTAAGTTAAACCCAAGTTTCCACTTTACGAGCATTCTGGGTGTCGGAATCTCGTTCCGTCAATTCCTGCAAGTCAAAAATCACAACGGGCCGTGCTCGTCTAATTTCACGGGCACTGGAGCCCATTTGCTTCTTTTTGGGCGCCCGGAGGCTCGTTTTCTAAGATTTAAGTTAAAGCTACGTTTCAACTGTACGAGCAATCTGGAAGTCGAAATCTCGTTTCGTTAGTTCTTACAAGTAATGAATGACTACGGGCCTGTGCCCGTCATCTTTGAAGGGCATCGGAGCCCGATTGCTCGTTTTGGGCGCCCGGAGGCTCATTTCAAAGTTATAAGTTAATGTTTTAAGTTAAACCTACCTTTCAACTGTACAAGCAATCCAGGATTTGGAAACTCGTTTCGTCAGTTCCTGAAATTCAGGAATGATTATGGGCCCAGGCACGTCAAGTTTCATGGGCACCGTAGCCCGTTTTGGGCGCCCAGATGGTCGTTTTCTAAGTTTTAAGTTATGGTTTTAAGTTAAACATACGTTTCAACTGTACAAGCAATCCTGGCGTCGGAATCTCGCTCCGTCAGTTATTGCAAGTCAGGAATTGCAATAGGCCCGAGCTCGTCAAGTTTCCCTGGCACCGGAGCCCGTTTGCTCATTTTAGGCGCATGGAGGCTCGTTTTCTAAATTTTAAGTTAACCTACGTTTCAACCTTTCGAGCAATCCGGGAGTCGGAATCTCGTTCCGTCAATTCATACAAGTCAGGAATGACAACGGGCCTGTACTCGTCAAGTTTCGCATGCACAAAAGCCTGTTTGCTCGTTTTGGAAGCCCAAAGGCTCGTTTTTTAAGTTTTTAGTTAATGTTTTAAGTTAAACCTATTTTTAAAATTTACGAGGACTCCGGGAGTCGGAATCTCGTTTCTTCAATTCCTGCAAGTCAATAATGACAACGGGCCTGTGCTCGTCTTATTTCATGGGCACCGGAGCCCGTTTGCTTGTTTTGGGCGCCTAGAGGCTCGTTTTCTAAGTTTTAAGTCAAAGCTATGCTTCAGCTGTACAAGTAATCTGGAAGTCGGAATCTCGTTCCATTAGTTCTTGCAAGTCACGAATGACTACGGGCCTGTGCCCGTCAACTTTGAAGGGCACCGGAGCCCGATTGCACGTTTTGGGTGCTCGGAGGCTCATTTTCTAAGTTATTTTAATTTAAACCTACGTTTCAACCGTACGAGCAATCCGAAAGTCAAAATGTCAATCCGTCAGTTCCTGCAAGTCAGGAATGACTACGGACCCGTGCCCGTCAAGTTTCACGAGCATCGGAGTCCGATTGCTCATTTGGGCTCCCAGAGGCTCGGTTTCTAAGTTTTAAGTTAAACCTACGTTTTAACTGTACGAGCAATCCGGGATTCACGGGCACCGGAGCCCGTTTGCTCGTTTTGGGCGCCCGGAGGCTCGTTTTCTAAGTTTTAAGTTATGGTTTTAAGTTAAACCTACGTTTTAACTGTACGAGCAATCTGGGGGTCAGAATTTCGCTCCGTCAGCTCCTACAAGTTGGGAATGACAACGGGCCCGTGCTCACCTAGTTTCACGGGCACAAAAGCTCGTTTTCTCGTTCCGTCAGTTCCTGCAAATCATGAATGACAACAGACCCTTGCCCGTCAAGTTTCAAGGGCACCGGAGCCCAATTACTCATTTTGGACGCCTGGAGGCTAATTTTCTAAGTTATAAGTTAAACTTACGTTTCAACTGTACAAGCAACCCAGGATTCAGAATCTCATTTCATCAGTTTCTGAAATTCAGGAATGATTACGTGCTCACGGGCACCGTAGCCCGTTTGCCCATTTTGGGCGCCCAAAGGCTCGTTTTCTAAGTTTTAGGTTCTGGTTTTAAGTTAAACCTACGTTTCAACTATATGAGCAATCCGGGCGTCGGAATCTCGCTCTGTCAGTTCTTGCAATTCGGGAATGACAACGGGCCTGAGCTCGTCAAGTTTCCATGGCACTGGAGTCCGTTTGCTCATTTTGCGCGTACGGAGGCTCGTTTTCTAAGTTTTAAGTTCTAGTTTTAAGTTAAACCTACGTTTCTACCTTACAAGTAATCCGGGAGTCGGATTCCCGTTCCGTAAGTTCCTAAAAGTCAAGAATGACAATGGGCCCGAGTTCGCCTAGTTTGACGGGCACAAAAGCTTGTTTGCTGATTCTGGAAGCCCGAAGGCTCGTTTTTTAAGTTTTTAGCTATTGTTTTAAGTTAAACCTACATTTCAACTTTACGAGCATTCCAGGAGTCGGAATCTCGTTCCTTCAGTTCCTGCAAGTCAAAAATCACAATGGGCCGTGCTAGTCTAATTTCACGGGCACCGGAGCCCGTTTGCTGGTTTTTGGCGCCCGGAGCCTCGTTATCAAAGATTTAAATTAAAGCTACGTTTCAACTGTACGAGCAATCTGTAAGTCGGAATCTCGTTCCGTTAGTTCTTGCAAGTCATGAATGACTACGGGCCTTTGCCCGTCAACTTTCAAGGGCACCGGAGCCCAATTGCTCGTTTTGGGAGCCCGGAGGCTCATTTTCTAAGTTATAAGTTAAACCTACATTTCAACTGTACAAGTAATCTAGGATTCGGAAACTTGTTTCGTCCGTTCCTGAAATTCAGGAATGATTACGGGCCCAGGCTCGTCAAGTTTCACGGGCACCGTAGCCCGTTTGCTCGTTTTGGGCTCCCTGAGGCTTGTTTTCTAAGTTTAAAGTTATGGTTTTAAGTAAAACCTGCGATTCAACTGTACGAGCAATCCTGGCGTCGGAATCTCGCTCCGTCAGTTCTTGCAGGTCGGGAATGGCAACGGGCCCGAGCTCGTCAAGTTTCCCTGGCACCGGAGCCCGTTTGTTCATTTTGGGCGCATGGAGGCTCGTTTTCTAAGTTTTAAGTTAACCTACGTTTAAACCTTTCGAGCAATCCGGGAGTCGGAATCTCGTTCCGTCAATTCCTGCTAGTTAGGAATGACAACGGGCCCGTGCTAGTCAAGTTTCACTAGCACGAAAGCCCGTTTGCTCGTTTTGGAAGCCCGAAGGCTTGTTTTTTAATTTTTTAGTTATTATTTTAAATTAAACCAACGTTTAAACTTTACGAGCAATCCGGGAGTCGGAATCTCATTCCTTTAGCTCCTAAAAATCAAGAACCACAACGGGCTCGTGCTCGTCTTATTTCACGGGCACCGGAGCCCGTTTGGTTATTTTAGGCGCCCGGAGGCTTGCTTTCTATGTTTTAAGTCAAAACTACGTATCAACTGTACAAGCAATCCAGGATTCGGAAACTCGTTTCGTCAGTTCCTGAAATGCAGGAATGATTACGGACCCGGGCCGGTCAAGTTTCACGGGGACCGTATCCCGTTTGCTCGTTTTGGGCGCCCGGAGGCTCGTTTTCTAAGTTTTAAGTTAAACATACGTTTCAACTGTACGAACAATCCGGGAGTCGGAATCTCGCTCCGTCCGTTCTTTCAAGTCGGGAATGACAACGGTCCCGAGCTCGTCAAGTTTCCCTGACACCTGACCCTGTTTGCTCATTTTGGGCGCACGAATGCTCGTTTTCTAAGTCTTAAGTTATGGTTTAAAGTTAAACATACGTTTCAACCTTACGAGCAATCCATTAGTGGGAATCTCGTTTCATCAGTTCTTGCAAGTCAGGAATGACAACGGGCCCGTGCTCGCCAATTTTCATGGGCATCGAAGCCCGTTTTGCTCATTTTGGGCGCTCAAAGGCTCGTTTTCTAAGTTTTAAATTATAGTTTCAAGTTATACCTACGTTTCAACTGTACGAGCAATCCGATATTCAAAATCTCGATCCGTCAGTTCCTGCAAGTCAGGAATGACTACGGACCCGTGCCCGTCAAGTTTCACGGGCACCGAAGCCCGATTTCAAATTTTGGGCGCCCGGAGTCTCGTTTTCTAAGTTCTAAATTAATGTTTTAAGTTAAACGTACGTTTCAATTATAAGAGCAATCCGATTTTCGGAATCTCGTTCCTTCAATTTCTGCAAGTCAAGAAAGACTACGGGCCCGTGCCCGTCAAGTTTCAAGGGCACAAAGGCCCCTTTACTAGTTTTGGAAGCTCCCGAAGGCTCGTTTTTTAAGTTTTTAGTTATTGCTTTAAGTTAAACCTACGTTTAAACTTTCCGAGCAATCCGGGAGTCGGAATCTCGTTCCCTCAGTTCCTGCAAGTCAATAATCAGAACGAGCCCGTGCTCGTCTAATTTCACGGGCACTGGAGCCCGTTTGCTTGTTTTGGGCGCCCGGAGGCTCGTTTAATAAGTTTTAAGTTGAAGATACTTTTCAACTGTACGAGCAATCTGGAAGTCAGAATCTCGTTTCGTTAGTTCTTGCAAGTCACGAAAGACTACGGGCCGGTGCCCGTCAACTTTCAAGGGCACCGGAGCCCGATTGCTCGTTTTGGTCGCCCCGACACTCATTTTCTAAGTTATAAGTTAATGTTTTAAGTTAAACCTACGTTTCAACTGTACATGCAATCTAGGATTTGGAAACTCGTTTCGTCAGTTCCTAAAATTCAGGAATGAATATAGGCCCGGGCTTGTCAAGTTTCACGGGCACCGTAGCCCGTTTGCTCGTTTTGGGCGCTCGGAGGCTCGTTTTCTAAGTTTTAAGTTGTGGTTTTAAGTTAAACCTACATTTCAACTGTACGAGCAAGCCGGGGGTTAGAATCTCGCTCCGTCAGTTCCTGTAAGTTGGGAATGACAACGGGCCCGAGCTCGTCAAGTTTCCCTGGCACCGGAGCCCATTTGCTCATTTTGTGCGCAAGGAGGCTCGTTTTCTAAGTTTTAAGTTATACTTTTTAATTAAACCTATGTTTCAACCTTACGAGCAATCCGGGAGTCGGAATCTCGTTCCGTCAGTTCCTACAAGTCAGGAATGACGACGGGACCTTGTTTGTCAAGTTTCAAGGGCACCGGAGCCCGATTACTCGTTTTGGGCGCCCGGAGGCTCATTTTCTAAGTTATAAGTTAATGTTTTAAGTTAAATTTTCGTTTCAACTGTACAAGCAATTCAGGAATCGGAATTTCATTTCATCTGTTCCAAAAATTCATGAATGAGTACGTGCTCAGGCCGTCAAACTTCAAGGGCACCGTAGCCCGTTTACCCGTTCTGGGCGCCCGGAGGCTCGTTTTCTAAGTTTTAGGTTATGGTTTTAAGTTAAACCTACGTTTCAATTGTACGAACAATCCGGGCGTCGGAATCTCGCTCCGTCAGTTCTTGCAATTCGGGAATGAGAACAGGCCCGAGCTCGTCAACTTTCCCAGGCACCGGAGCTCGTTTGCTCATTTTGGGCACACGTAGGCTCGTTTTCTAAGTTTTAAGTTAAACCTACGTTTCAACCTTACGAGCAATCCGGGAGTCAGAATCCCATTCTGTTAGTTCCTCCAAGTCAGGAATGACAACGGGCCCGTGCTCATCAAGTTTCACGGGCACAAAAGCCCGTTTGGCTCATTTTGGAAGCCCGAAGGCTCGTTTTTTAAGTTTTTAGTTATTGTTTTAAGTTAAACCCAAGTTTCCACTTTACGAGCATTCTGGGTGTCGGAATCTCGTTCCGTCAATTCCTGCAAGTCAAAAATCACAACGGGCCGTGCTCGTCTAATTTCACGGGCACTGGAGCCCATTTGCTTCTTTTTGGGCGCCCGGAGGCTCGTTTTCTAAGATTTAAGTTAAAGCTACGTTTCAACTGTACGAGCAATCTGGAAGTCGAAATCTCGTTTCGTTAGTTCTTACAAGTAATGAATGACTACGGGCCTGTGCCCGTCATCTTTGAAGGGCATCGGAGCCCGATTGCTCGTTTTGGGCGCCCGGAGGCTCATTTCAAAGTTATAAGTTAATGTTTTAAGTTAAACCTACCTTTCAACTGTACAAGCAATCCAGGATTTGGAAACTCGTTTCGTCAGTTCCTGAAATTCAGGAATGATTATGGGCCCAGGCACGTCAAGTTTCATGGGCACCGTAGCCCGTTTTGGGCGCCCAGATGGTCGTTTTCTAAGTTTTAAGTTATGGTTTTAAGTTAAACATACGTTTCAACTGTACAAGCAATCCTGGCGTCGGAATCTCGCTCCGTCAGTTATTGCAAGTCAGGAATTGCAATAGGCCCGAGCTCGTCAAGTTTCCCTGGCACCGGAGCCCGTTTGCTCATTTTAGGCGCATGGAGGCTCGTTTTCTAAATTTTAAGTTAACCTACGTTTCAACCTTTCGAGCAATCCGGGAGTCGGAATCTCGTTCCGTCAATTCATACAAGTCAGGAATGACAACGGGCCTGTACTCGTCAAGTTTCGCATGCACAAAAGCCTGTTTGCTCGTTTTGGAAGCCCAAAGGCTCGTTTTTTAAGTTTTTAGTTAATGTTTTAAGTTAAACCTATTTTTAAAATTTACGAGGACTCCGGGAGTCGGAATCTCGTTTCTTCAATTCCTGCAAGTCAATAATGACAACGGGCCTGTGCTCGTCTTATTTCATGGGCACCGGAGCCCGTTTGCTTGTTTTGGGCGCCTAGAGGCTCGTTTTCTAAGTTTTAAGTCAAAGCTATGCTTCAGCTGTACAAGTAATCTGGAAGTCGGAATCTCGTTCCATTAGTTCTTGCAAGTCACGAATGACTACGGGCCTGTGCCCGTCAACTTTGAAGGGCACCGGAGCCCGATTGCACGTTTTGGGTGCTCGGAGGCTCATTTTCTAAGTTATTTTAATTTAAACCTACGTTTCAACCGTACGAGCAATCCGAAAGTCAAAATGTCAATCCGTCAGTTCCTGCAAGTCAGGAATGACTACGGACCCGTGCCCGTCAAGTTTCACGAGCATCGGAGTCCGATTGCTCATTTGGGCTCCCAGAGGCTCGTTTTCTAAGTTTTAAGTTAAACCTACGTTTTAACTGTACGAGCAATCCGGGATTCACGGGCACCGGAGCCCGTTTGCTCGTTTTGGGCGCCCGGAGGCTCGTTTTCTAAGTTTTAAGTTATGGTTTTAAGTTAAACCTACGTTTTAACTGTACGAGCAATCTGGGGGTCAGAATTTCGCTCCGTCAGCTCCTACAAGTTGGGAATGACAACGGGCCCGTGCTCACCTAGTTTCACGGGCACAAAAGCTCGTTTTCTCGTTCCGTCAGTTCCTGCAAATCATGAATGACAACAGACCCTTGCCCGTCAAGTTTCAAGGGCACCGGAGCCCAATTACTCATTTTGGACGCCTGGAGGCTAATTTTCTAAGTTATAAGTTAAACTTACGTTTCAACTGTACAAGCAACCCAGGATTCAGAATCTCATTTCATCAGTTTCTGAAATTCAGGAATGATTACGTGCTCACGGGCACCGTAGCCCGTTTGCCCATTTTGGGCGCCCAAAGGCTCGTTTTCTAAGTTTTAGGTTCTGGTTTTAAGTTAAACCTACGTTTCAACTATATGAGCAATCCGGGCGTCGGAATCTCGCTCTGTCAGTTCTTGCAATTCGGGAATGACAACGGGCCTGAGCTCGTCAAGTTTCCATGGCACTGGAGTCCGTTTGCTCATTTTGCGCGTACGGAGGCTCGTTTTCTAAGTTTTAAGTTCTAGTTTTAAGTTAAACCTACGTTTCTACCTTACAAGTAATCCGGGAGTCGGATTCCCGTTCCGTAAGTTCCTAAAAGTCAAGAATGACAATGGGCCCGAGTTCGCCTAGTTTGACGGGCACAAAAGCTTGTTTGCTGATTCTGGAAGCCCGAAGGCTCGTTTTTTAAGTTTTTAGCTATTGTTTTAAGTTAAACCTACATTTCAACTTTATGAGCATTCCAGGAGTCGGAATCTCGTTCCTTCAGTTCCTGCAAGTCAAAAATCACAATGGGCCGTGCTAGTCTAATTTCACGGGCATCGGAGCCCGTTTGCTGGTTTTGGGCGCCCGGAGCCTCGTTATCAAAGATTTAAATTAAAGCTACGTTTCAACTGTACGAGCAATCTGTAAGTCGGAATCTCGTTCCGTTAGTTCTTGCAAGTCATGAATGACTACGGGCCTTTGCCCGTCAACTTTCAAGGGCACCGGAGCCCAATTGCTCGTTTTGGGAGCCCGGAGGCTCATTTTCTAAGTTATAAGTTAAACCTACATTTCAACTGTACAAGTAATCTAGGATTCGGAAACTTGTTTCGTCCGTTCCTGAAATTCAGGAATGATTACGGGCCCAGGCTCGTCAAGTTTCACGGGCACCGTAGCCCGTTTGCTCGTTTTGGGCGCCCGGAGGCTTGTTTTCTAAGTTTAAAGTTATGGTTTTAAGTAAAACCTGCGATTCAACTGTACGAGCAATCCTGGCGTCGGAATCTCGCTCCGTCAGTTCTTGCAGGTCGGGAATGGCAACGGGCCCGAGCTCGTCAAGTTTCCCTGGCACCGGAGCCCGTTTGTTCATTTTGGGCGCATGGAGGCTCGTTTTCTAAGTTTTAAGTTAACCTACGTTTAAACCTTTCGAGCAATCCGGGAGTCGGAATCTCGTTCCGTCAATTCCTGCTAGTTAGGAATGACAACGGGCCCGTGCTAGTCAAGTTTCACTAGCACGAAAGCCCGTTTGCTCGTTTTGGAAGCCCGAAGGCTTGTTTTTTAATTTTTTAGTTATTATTTTAAATTAAACCAACGTTTAAACTTTACGAGCAATCCGGGAGTCGGAATCTCATTCCTTTAGCTCCTAAAAATCAAGAACCACAACGGGCTCGTGCTCGTCTTATTTCACGGGCACCGGAGCCCGTTTGGTTATTTTAGGCGCCCGGAGGCTTGCTTTCTATGTTTTAAGTCAAAACTACGTATCAACTGTACAAGCAATCCAGGATTCGGAAACTCGTTTCGTCAGTTCCTGAAATGCAGGAATGATTACGGACCCGGGCCGGTCAAGTTTCACGGGGACCGTATCCCGTTTGCTCGTTTTGGGCGCCCGGAGGCTCGTTTTCTAAGTTTTAAGTTAAACATACGTTTCAACTGTACGAACAATCCGGGAGTCGGAATCTCGCTCCGTCCGTTCTTTCAAGTCGGGAATGACAACGGTCCCGAGCTCGTCAAGTTTCCCTGACACCTGACCCTGTTTGCTCATTTTGGGCGCACGAATGCTCGTTTTCTAAGTCTTAAGTTATGGTTTAAAGTTAAACATACGTTTCAACCTTACGAGCAATCCATTAGTGGGAATCTCGTTTCATCAGTTCTTGCAAGTCAGGAATGACAACGGGCCCGTGCTCGCCAATTTTCATGGGCATCGAAGCCCGTTTGCTCATTTTGGGCGCTCAAAGGCTCGTTTTCTAAGTTTTAAATTATAGTTTCAAGTTATACATACGTTTCAACTGTACGAGCAATCCGATATTCAAAATCTCGATCCGTCAGTTCCTGCAAGTCAGGAATGACTACGGACCCGTGCCCGTCAAGTTTCACGGGCACCGAAGCCCGATTTCAAATTTTGGGCGCCCGGAGTCTCGTTTTCTAAGTTCTAAATTAATGTTTTAAGTTAAACCTACGTTTCAATTATAAGAGCAATCCGATTTTCGGAATCTCGTTCCTTCAATTTCTGCAAGTCAAGAAAGACTACGGGCCCGTGCCCGTCAAGTTTCAAGGGCACAAAGGCCCCTTTACTAGTTTTGGAAGCTCCCGAAGGCACGTTTTTTAAGTTTTTAGTTATTGCTTTAAGTTAAACCTACGTTTAAACTTTCCGAGCAATCCGGGAGTCGGAATCTCGTTCCCTCAGTTCCTGCAAGTCAATAATCAGAACGAGCCCGTGCTCGTCTAATTTCACGGGCACTGGAGCCCGTTTGCTTGTTTTGGGCGCCCGGAGGCTCGTTTAATAAGTTTTAAGTTGAAGATACTTTTCAACTGTACGAGCAATCTGGAAGTCAGAATCTCGTTTCGTTAGTTCTTGCAAGTCACGAAAGACTACGGGCCGGTGCCCGTCAACTTTCAAGGGCACCGGAGCCCGATTGCTCGTTTTGGTCGCCCCGACACTCATTTTCTAAGTTATAAGTTAATGTTTTAAGTTAAACCTACGTTTCAACTGTACATGCAATCTAGGATTTGGAAACTCGTTTCGTCAGTTCCTAAAATTCAGGAATGAATATAGGCCCGGGCTTGTCAAGTTTCACGGGCACCGTAGCCCGTTTGCTCGTTTTGGGCGCTCGGAGGCTCGTTTTCTAAGTTTTAAGTTGTGGTTTTAAGTTAAACCTACATTTCAACTGTACGAGCAAGCCGGGGGTTAGAATCTCGCTCCGTCAGTTCCTGTAAGTTGGGAATGACAACGGGCCCGAGCTCGTCAAGTTACCCTGGCACCGGAGCCCATTTGCTCATTTTGTGCGCAAGGAGGCTCATTTTCTAAGTTATAAGTTAATGTTTTAAGTTAAATTTTCGTTTCAACTGTACAAGCAATTCAGGAATCGGAATTTCATTTCATCTGTTCCAAAAATTCATGAATGAGTACGTGCTCAGGCCGTCAAACTTCAAGGGCACCGTAGCCCGTTTACCCGTTCTGGGCGCCCGGAGGCTCGTTTTCTAAGTTTTAGGTTATGGTTTTAAGTTAAACCTACGTTTCAATTGTACGAACAATCCGGGCGTCGGAATCTCGCTCCGTCAGTTCTTGCAATTCGGGAATGAGAACAGGCCCGAGCTCGTCAACTTTCCCAGGCACCGGAGCTCGTTTGCTCATTTTGGGCACACGTAGGCTCGTTTTCTAAGTTTTAAGTTAAACCTACGTTTCAACCTTACGAGCAATCCGGGAGTCAGAATCCCGTTCTGTTAGTTCCTCCAAGTCAGGAATGACAACGGGCCCGTGCTCATCAAGTTTCACGGGCACAAAAGCCCGTTTGGCTCATTTTGGAAGCCCGAAGGCTCGTTTTTTAAGTGTTTAGTTATTGTTTTAAGTTAAACCCAAGTTTCCACTTTACGAGCATTCTGGGTGTCGGAATCTCGTTCCGTCAATTCCTGCAAGTCAAAAATCACAACGGGCCGTGCTCGTCTAATTTCACGGGCACTGGAGCCCATTTGCTTCTTTTTGGGCGCCCG
This sequence comes from Cinnamomum chago, assembly GCA_038049695.1. Taxonomy (NCBI): domain Eukaryota; kingdom Viridiplantae; phylum Streptophyta; class Magnoliopsida; order Laurales; family Lauraceae; genus Cinnamomum; species Cinnamomum chago. The sequence goes on along the minus strand of CP142453.1, from coordinate 87,026,846 downwards.
TAGGCTCGTTTTCTAAGATTTAAGTTAAAGCTACGTTTCAACTGTACGAGCAATCTGGAAGTCGAAATCTCGTTTCGTTAGTTCTTACAAGTAATGAATGACTACGGGCCTGTGCCCGTCATCTTTTAAGGGCATCGGAGCCCGATTGCTCGTTTTGGGCGCCCGGAGGCTCATTTCAAAGTTATAAGTTAATGTTTTAAGTTAAACCTACCTTTCAACTGTACAAGCAATCCAGGATTTGGAAACTCGTTTCGTCAGTTCCTGAAATTCAGGAATGATTATGGGCCCAGGCACGTCAAGTTTCATGGGCACCGTAGCCCGTTTTGGGCGCCCAGATGGTCGTTTTCTAAGTTTTAAGTTATGGTTTTAAGTTAAACATACGTTTCAACTGTACGAGCAATCCTGGCGTCGGAATCTCGCTCCGTCAGTTATTGCAAGTCAGGAATTGCAACAGGCCCGAGCTCGTCAAGTTTCCCTGGCACCGGAGCCCGTTTGCTCATTTTAGGCGCATGGAGGCTCGTTTTCTAAATTTTAAGTTAACCTACGTTTCAACCTTTCGAGCAATCCGGGAGTCGGAATCTCGTTCCGTCAATTCATACAAGTCAGGAATGACAACGGGCCTGTACTCGTCAAGTTTCGCATGCACAAAAGCCTGTTTGCTCGTTTTGGAAGCCCAAAGGCTCGTTTTTTAAGTTTTTAGTTAATGTTTTAAGTTAAACCTATTTTTAAAATTTACGAGGACTCCGGGAGTCGGAATCTCGTTTCTTCAATTCCTGCAAGTCAATAATGACAACGGGCCTGTGCTCGTCTTATTTCATGGGCACCGGAGCCCGTTTGCTTGTTTTGGGCGCCTAGAGGCTCGTTTTCTAAGTTTTAAGTCAAAGCTATGCTTCAGCTGTACAAGTAATCTGGAAGTCGGAATCTCGTTCCATTAGTTCTTGCAAGTCACGAATGACTACGGGCCTGTGCCCGTCAACTTTGAAGGGCACCGGAGCCCGATTGCACGTTTTGGGTGCTCGGAGGCTCATTTTCTAAGTTATTTTAATTTAAACCTACGTTTCAACCGTACGAGCAATCCGAAAGTCAAAATGTCAATCCGTCAGTTCCTGCAAGTCAGGAATGACTACGGACCCGTGCCCGTCAAGTTTCACGAGCATCGGAGTCCGATTGCTCATTTGGGCTCCCAGAGGCTCGTTTTCTAAGTTTTAAGTTAAACCTACGTTTTAACTGTACGAGCAATCCGGGATTCACGGGCACCGGAGCCCGTTTGCTCGTTTTGGGCGCCCGGAGGCTCGTTTTCTAAGTTTTAAGTTATGGTTTTTAGTTAAACCTACGTTTTAACTGTACGAGCAATCTGGGGGTCAGAATTTCGCTCCGTCAGCTCCTACAAGTTGGGAATGACAACGGGCCCGTGCTCACCTAGTTTCACGGGCACAAAAGCTCGTTTTCTCGTTCCGTCAGTTCCTGCAAATCATGAATGACAACAGACCCTTGCCCGTCAAGTTTCAAGGGCACCGGAGCCCAATTACTCATTTTGGACGCCTGGAGGCTAATTTTCTAAGTTATAAGTTAAACTTACGTTTCAACTGTACAAGCAACCCAGGATTCAGAATCTCATTTCATCAGTTTCTGAAATTCAGGAATGATTACGTGCTCACGGGCACCGTAGCCCGTTTGCCCATTTTGGGCGCCCAAAGGCTCGTTTTCTAAGTTTTAGGTTCTGGTTTTAAGTTAAACCTACGTTTCAACTATATGATCAATCCGGGCGTCGGAATCTCGCTCTGTCAGTTCTTGCAATTCGGGAATGACAACGGGCCTGAGCTCGTCAAGTTTCCATGGCACTGGAGTCCGTTTGCTCATTTTGCGCGTACGGAGGCTCGTTTTCTAAGTTTTAAGTTCTAGTTTTAAGTTAAACCTACGTTTCTACCTTACAAGTAATCCGGGAGTCGGATTCCCGTTCCGTAAGTTCCTAAAAGTCAAGAATGACAATGGGCCCGAGTTCGCCTAGTTTGACGGGCACAAAAGCTTGTTTGCTGATTCTGGAAGCCCGAAGGCTCGTTTTTTAAGTTTTTAGCTATTGTTTTAAGTTAAACCTACATTTCAACTTTACGAGCATTCCAGGAGTCGGAATCTCGTTCCTTCAGTTCCTGCAAGTCAAAAATCACAATGGGCCGTGCTAGTCTAATTTCACGGGCACCGGAGCCCGTTTGCTGGTTTTGGGCGCCCGGAGCCTCGTTATCAAAGATTTAAATTAAAGCTACGTTTCAACTGTACGAGCAATCTGTAAGTCGGAATCTCGTTCCGTTAGTTCTTACAAGTCATGAATGACTACGGGCCTTTGCCCGTCAACTTTCAAGGGCACCGGAGCCCAATTGCTCGTTTTGGGAGCCCGGAGGCTCATTTTCTAAGTTATAAGTTAAACCTACATTTCAACTGTACAAGTAATCTAGGATTCGGAAACTTGTTTCGTCCGTTCCTGAAATTCAGGAATGATTACGGGCCCAGGCTCGTCAAGTTTCACGGGCACCGTAGCCCGTTTGCTCGTTTTGGGCGCCCGGAGGCTTGTTTTCTAAGTTTAAAGTTATGGTTTTAAGTAAAACCTGCGATTCAACTGTACGAGCAATCCTGGCGTCGGAATCTCGCTCCGTCAGTTCTTGCAGGTCGGGAATGGCAACGGGCCCGAGCTCGTCAAGTTTCCCTGGCACCGGAGCCCGTTTGTTCATTTTGGGCGCATGGAGGCTCGTTTTCTAAGTTTTAAGTTAACCTACGTTTAAACCTTTCGAGCAATCCGGGAGTCGGAATCTCGTTCCGTCAATTCCTGCTAGTTAGGAATGACAACGGGCCCGTGCTAGTCAAGTTTCACTAGCACGAAAGCCCGTTTGCTCGTTTTGGAAGCCCGAAGGCTTGTTTTTTAATTTTTTAGTTATTATTTTAAATTAAACCAACGTTTAAACTTTACGAGCAATCCGGGAGTCGGAATCTCATTCCTTTAGCTCCTAAAAATCAAGAACCACAACGGGCTCGTGCTCGTCTTATTTCACGGGCACCGGAGCCCGTTTGCTTATTTTAGGCGCCCGGAGGCTTGCTTTCTATGTTTTAAGTCAAAACTACGTATCAACTGTACAAGCAATCCAGGATTCGGAAACTCGTTTCGTCAGTTCCTGAAATGCAGGAATGATTACGGACCCGGGCCGGTCAAGTTTCACGGGGACCGTATCCCGTTTGCTCGTTTTGGGCGCCCGGAGGCTCGTTTTCTAAGTTTTAAGTTAAACATACGTTTCAACTGTACGAACAATCCGGGAGTCGGAATCTCGCTCCGTCCGTTCTTTCAAGTCGGGAATGACAACGGTCCCGAGCTCGTCAAGTTTCCCTGAAACCTGACCCTGTTTGCTCATTTTGGGCGCACGAATGCTCGTTTTCTAAGTCTTAAGTTATGGTTTAAAGTTAAACATACGTTTCAACCTTACGAGCAATCCATTAGTGGGAATCTCGTTTCATCAGTTCTTGCAAGTCAGGAATGACAACGGGCCCGTGCTCGCCAATTTTCATGGGCATCGAAGCCCGTTTGCTCATTTTGGGCGCTCAAAGGCTCGTTTTCTAAGTTTTAAATTATAGTTTCAAGTTATACCTACGTTTCAACTGTACGAGCAATCCGATATTCAAAATCTCGATCCGTCAGTTCCTGCAAGTCAGGAATGACTACGGACCCGTGCCCGTCAAGTTTCACGGGCACCGAAGCCCGATTTCAAATTTTGGGCGCCCGGAGTCTCGTTTTCTAAGTTCTAAATTAATGTTTTAAGTTAAACCTACGTTTCAATTATAAGAGCAATCCGATTTTCGGAATCTCGTTCCTTCAATTTCTGCAAGTCAAGAAAGACTACGGGCCCGTGCCCGTCAAGTTTCAAGGGCACAAAGGCCCCTTTACTAGTTTTGGAAGCTCCCGAAGGCTCGTTTTTTAAGTTTTTAGTTATTGCTTTAAGTTAAACCTACGTTTAAACTTTCCGAGCAATCCGGGAGTCGGAATCTCGTTCCCTCAGTTCCTGCAAGTCAATAATCAGAACGAGCCCGTGCTCGTCTAATTTCACGGGCACTGGAGCCCGTTTGCTTGTTTTGGGCGCCCGGAGGCTCGTTTAATAAGTTTTAAGTTGAAGATACTTTTCAACTGTACGAGCAATCTGGAAGTCAGAATCTCGTTTCGTTAGTTCTTGCAAGTCACGAAAGACTACGGGCCGATGCCCGTCAACTTTCAAGGGCACCGGAGCCCGATTGCTCGTTTTGGTCGCCCCGACACTCATTTTCTAAGTTATAAGTTAATGTTTTAAGTTAAACCTACGTTTCAACTGTACATGCAATCTAGGATTTGGAAACTCGTTTCGTCAGTTCCTAAAATTCAGGAATGAATATAGGCCCGGGCTTGTCAAGTTTCACGGGCACCGTAGCCCGTTTGCTCGTTTTGGGCGCTCGGAGGCTCGTTTTCTAAGTTTTAAGTTGTGGTTTTAAGTTAAACCTACATTTCAACTGTACGAGCAAGCCGGGGGTTAGAATCTCGCTCCGTCAGTTCCTGTAAGTTGGGAATGACAACGGGCCCGAGCTCGTCAAGTTTCCCTGGCACCGGAGCCCATTTGCTCATTTTGTGCGCAAGGAGGCTCGTTTTCTAAGTTTTAAGTTATACTTTTTAATTAAACCTATGTTTCAACCTTACGAGCAATCCGGGAGTCGGAATCTCGTTCCGTCAGTTCCTACAAGTCAGGAATGACGACGGGACCTTGTTTGTCAAGTTTCAAGGGCACCGGAGCCCGATTACTCGTTTTGGGCGCCCGGAGGCTCATTTTCTAAGTTATAAGTTAATGTTTTAAGTTAAATTTTCGTTTCAACTGTACAAGCAATTCAGGAATCGGAATTTCATTTCATCTGTTCCAAAAATTCATGAATGAGTACGTGCTCAGGCCGTCAAACTTCAAGGGCACCGTAGCCCGTTTACCCGTTCTGGGCGCCCGGAGGCTCGTTTTCTAAGTTTTAGGTAATGGTTTTAAGTTAAACCTACGTTTCAATTGTACGAACAATCCGGGCGTCGGAATCTCGCTCCGTCAGTTCTTGCAATTCAGGAATGAGAACAGGCCCGAGCTCGTCAACTTTCCCAGGCACCGGAGCTCGTTTGCTCATTTTGGGCACACGTACGCTCGTTTTCTAAGTTTTAAGTTAAACCTACGTTTCAACCTTACGAGCAATCCGGGAGTCAGAATCCCGTTCTGTTAGTTCCTCCAAGTCAGGAATGACAACGGGCCCGTGCTCATCAAGTTTCACGGGCACAAAAGCCCGTTTGGCTCATTTTGGAAGCCCGAAGGCTCGTTTTTTAAGTTTTTAGTTATTGTTTTAAGTTAAACCCAAGTTTCCACTTTACGAGCATTCTGGGTGTCGGAATCTCGTTCCGTCAATTCCTGCAAGTCAAAAATCACAACGGGCCGTGCTCGTCTAATTTCACGGGCACTGGAGCCCATTTGCTTCTTTTTGGGCGCCCGGAGGCTCGTTTTCTAAGATTTAAGTTAAAGCTACGTTTCAACTGTACGAGCAATCTGGAAGTCGAATTCTCGTTTCGTTAGTTCTTACAAGTAATGAATGACTACGGGCCTGTGCCCGTCATCTTTGAAGGGCATCGGAGCCCGATTGCTCGTTTTGGGCGCCCGGAGGCTCATTTCAAAGTTATAAGTTAATGTTTTAAGTTAAACCTACCTTTCAACTGTACAAGCAATCCAGGATTTGGAAACTCGTTTCGTCAGTTCCTGAAATTCAGGAATGATTATGGGCCCAGGCACGTCAAGTTTCATGGGCACCGTAGCCCGTTTTGGGCGCCCAGATGGTCGTTTTCTAAGTTTTAAGTTATGGTTTTAAGTTAAACATACGTTTCAACTGTACGAGCAATCCTGGCGTCGGAATCTCGCTACGTCAGTTATTGCAAGTCAGGAATTGCAACAGGCCCGAGCTCGTCAAGTTTCCCTGGCACCGGAGCCCGTTTGCTCATTTTAGGCGCATGGAGGCTCGTTTTCTAAGTTTTAAGTTAACCTACGTTTCAACCTTTCGAGCAATCCGGGAGTCGGAATCTCGTTCCGTCAATTCATACAAGTCAGGAATGACAACGGGCCTGTACTCGTCAAGTTTCGCATGCACAAAAGCCTGTTTGTTCGTTTTGGAAGCCCAAAGGCTCGTTTTTTAAGTTTTTAGTTAATGTTTTAAGTTAAACCTATTTTTAAACTTTACGAGGACTCCGGGAGTCGGAATCTCGTTTCTTCAATTCCTGCAAGTCAATAATGACAACGGGCCTGTGCTCGTCTTATTTCATGGGCACCGGAGCCCGTTTGCTTGTTTTGGGCGCCTAGAGGCTCGTTTTCTAAGTTTTAAGTCAAAGCTATGCTTCAGCTGTACAAGTAATCTGGAAGTCGGAATCTCGTTCCATTAGTTCTTGCAAGTCACGAATGACTACGGGCCTGTGCCCGTCAACTTTGAAGGGCACCGGAGCCCGATTGCACGTTTTGGGTGCTCGGAGGCTCATTTTCTAAGTTATTTTAATTTAAACCTACGTTTCAACCGTACGAGCAATCCGAAAGTCAAAATGTCAATCCGTCAGATCCTGCAAGTCAGGAATGACTACGGACCCGTGCCCGTCAAGTTTCACGAGCATCGGAGTCCGATTGCTCATTTGGGCTCCCAGAGGCTCGTTTTCTAAGTTTTAAGTTAAACCTACGTTTTAACTGTACGAGCAATCCGGGATTCACGGGCACCGGAGCCCGTTTGCTCGTTTTGGGCGCCCGGAGGCTCGTTTTCTAAGTTTTAAGTTATGGTTTTAAGTTAAACCTACGTTTTAACTGTACGAGCAATCTGGGAGTCAGAATTTCGCTCCGTCAGCTCCTACAAGTTGGGAATGACAACGGGCCCGTGCTCACCTAGTTTCACGGGCACAAAAGCTCGTTTTCTCGTTCCGTCAGTTCCTGCAAATCATGAATGACAACAGACCCTTGCCCGTCAAGTTTCAAGGGCACCGGAGCCCAATTACTCATTTTGGACGCCTGGAGGCTAATTTTCTAAGTTATAAGTTAAACTTACGTTTCAACTGTACAAGCAACCCAGGATTCAGAATCTCATTTCATCAATTTCTGAAATTCAGGAATGATTACGTGCTCACGGGCACCGTAGCCCGTTTGCCCATTTTGGGCGCCCAAAGGCTCGTTTTCTAAGTTTTAGGTTCTGGTTTTAAGTTAAACCTACGTTTCAACTATATGAGCAATCCGGGCGTCGGAATCTCGCTCTGTCAGTTCTTGCAATTCGGGAATGACAACGGGCCTGAGCTCGTCAAGTTTCCATGGCACTGGAGTCCGTTTGCTCATTTTGCGCGTACGGAGGCTCGTTTTCTAAGTTTTAAGTTCTAGTTTTAAGTTAAACCTACGTTTCTACCTTACAAGTAATCCGGGAGTCGGATTCCCGTTCCGTAAGTTCCTAAAAGTCAAGAATGACAATGGGCCCGAGTTCGCCTAGTTTGACGGGCACAAAAGCTTGTTTGCTGATTCTGGATGCCCGAAGGCTCGTTTTTTAAGTTTTTAGCTATTGTTTTAAGTTAAACCTACATTTCAACTTTACGAGCATTCCAGGAGTCGGAATCTCGTTCCTTCAGTTCCTGCAAGTCAAAAATCACAATGGGCCGTGCTAGTCTAATTTCACGGGCACCGGAGCCCGTTTGCTGGTTTTGGGCGCCCGGAGCCTCGTTATCAAAGATTTAAATTAAAGCTACGTTTCAACTGTACGAGCAATCTGTAAGTCGGAATCTCGTTCCGTTAGTTCTTGCAAGTCATGAATGACTACGGGCCTTTGCCCGTCAACTTTCAAGGGCACCGGAGCCCAATTGCTCGTTTTGGGAGCCCGGAGGCTCATTTTCTAAGTTATAAGTTAAACCTACATTTCAACTGTACAAGTAATCTAGGATTCGGAAACTTGTTTCGTCCGTTCCTGAAATTCAGGAATGATTACGGGCCCAGGCTCGTCAAGTTTCACGGGCACCGTAGCCCGTTTGCTCGTTTTGGGCGCCCGGAGGCTTGTTTTCTAAGTTTAAAGTTATGGTTTTAAGTAAAACCTGCGATTCAACTGTACGAGCAATCTTGGCGTCGGAATCTCGCTCCGTCAGTTCTTGCAGGTCGGGAATGGCAACGGGCCCGAGCTCGTCAAGTTTCCCTGGCACCGGAGCCCGTTTGTTCATTTTGGGCGCATGGAGGCTCGTTTTCTAAGTTTTAAGTTAACCTACGTTTAAACCTTTCGAGCAATCCGGGAGTCGGAATCTCGTTCCGTCAATTCCTGCTAGTTAGGAATGACAACGGGCCCGTGCTAGTCAAGTTTCACTAGCACGAAAGCCCGTTTGCTCGTTTTGGAAGCCCGAAGGCTTGTTTTTTAATTTTTTAGTTATTATTTTAAATTAAACCAACGTTTAAACTTTACGAGCAATCCGGGAGTCGGAATCTCATTCCTTTAGCTCCTAAAAATCAAGAACCACAACGGGCTCGTGCTCGTCTTATTTCACGGGCACCGGAGCCCGTTTGCTTATTTTAGGCGCCCGGAGGCTTGCTTTCTATGTTTTAAGTCAAAACTACGTATCAACTGTACAAGCAATCCAGGATTCGGAAACTCGTTTCGTCAGTTCCTGAAATGCAGGAATGATTACGGACCCGGGCCGGTCAAGTTTCACGGGGACCGTATCCCGTTTGCTCGTTTTGGGCGCCCGGAGGCTCGTTTTCTAAGTTTTAAGTTAAACATACGTTTCAACTGTACGAACAATCCGGGAGTCGGAATCTCGCTCCGTCCGTTCTTTCAAGTCGGGAATGACAACGGTCCCGAGCTCGTCAAGTTTCCCTGACACCTGACCCTGTTTGCTCATTTTGGGCGCACGAATGCTCGTTTTCTAAGTCTTAAGTTATGGTTTAAAGTTAAACATACGTTTCAACCTTACGAGCAATCCATTAGTGGGAATCTCGTTTCATCAGTTCTTGCAAGTCAGGAATGACAACGGGCCCGTGCTCGCCAATTTTCATGGGCATCGAAGCCCGTTTGCTCATTTTGGGCGCTCAAAGGCTCGTTTTCTAAGTTTTAAATTATAGTTTCAAGTTATACCTACGTTTCAACTGTACGAGCAATCCGATATTCAAAATCTCGATCCGTCAGTTCCTGCAAGTCAGGAATGACTACGGACCCGTGCCCGTCAAGTTTCACGGGCACCGAAGCCCGATTTCAAATTTTGGGCGCCCGGAGTCTCGTTTTCTAAGTTCTAAATTAATGTTTTAAGTTAAACCTACGTTTCAATTATAAGAGCAATCCGATTTTCGGAATCTCGTTCCTTCAATTTCTGCAAGTCAAGAAAGACTACGGGCCCGTGCCCGTCAAGTTTCAAGGGCACAAGGCCCCTTTACTAGTTTTGGAAGCTCCCGAAGGCTCGTTTTTTAAGTTTTTAGTTATTGCTTTAAGTTAAACCTACGTTTAAACTATCCGAGCAATCCGGGAGTCGGAATCTCGTTCCCTCAGTTCCTGCAAGTCAATAATCAGAACGAGCCCGTGCTCGTCTAATTTCACGGGCACTGGAGCCCGTTTGCTTGTTTTGGGCTCCCGGAGGCTCGTTTAATAAGTTTTAAGTTGAAGATACTTTTCAACTGTACGAGCAATCTGGAAGTCAGAATCTCGTTTCGTTAGTTCTTGCAAGTCACGAAAGACTACGGGCCGGTGCCCGTCAACTTTCAAGGGCACCGGAGCCCGATTGCTCGTTTTGGTCGCCCCGACACTCATTTTCTAAGTTATAAGTTAATGTTTTAAGTTAAACCTACGTTTCAACTGTACATGCAATCTAGGATTTGGAAACTCGTTTCGTCAGTTCCTAAAATTCAGGAATGAATATAGGCCCGGGCTTGTCAAGTTTCACGGGCACCGTAGCCCGTTTGCTCGTTTTGGGCGCTCGGAGGCTCGTTTTCTAAGTTTTAAGTTGTGGTTTTAAGTTAAACCTACATTTCAACTGTACGAGCAAGCCGGGGGTTAGAATCTCGCTCCGTCAGTTCCTGTAAGTTGGGAATGACAACGGGCCCGAGCTCGTCAAGTTTCCCTGGCACCGGAGCCCATTTGCTCATTTTGTGCGCAAGGAGGCTCGTTTTCTAAGTTTTAAGTTATACTTTTTAATTAAACCTATGTTTCAACCTTACGAGCAATCCGGGAGTCGGAATCTCGTTCCGTCAGTTCCTACAAGTCAGGAATGACGACGGGACCTTGTTTGTCAAGTTTCAAGGGCACCGGAGCCCGATTACTCGTTTTGGGCGCCCGGAGGCTCATTTTCTAAGTTATAAGTTAATGTTTTAAGTTAAATTTTCGTTTCAACTGTACAAGCAATTCAGGAATCGGAATTTCATTTCATCTGTTCCAAAAATTCATGAATGAGTACGTGCTCAGGCCGTCAAACTTCAAGGGCACCGTAGCCCGTTTACCCGTTCTGGGCGCCCGGAGGCTCGTTTTCTAAGTTTTAGGTAATGGTTTTAAGTTAAACCTACGTTTCAATTGTACGAACAATCCGGGCGTCGGAATCTCGCTCCGTCAGTTCTTGCAATTCGGGAATGAGAACAGGCCCGAGCTCGTCAACTTTCCCAGGCACCGGAGCTCGTTTGCTCATTTTGGGCACACGTAGGCTCGTTTTCTAAGTTTTAAGTTAAACCTACGTTTCAACCTTACGAGCAATCCGGGAGTCAGAATCCCGTTCTGTTAGTTCCTCCAAGTCAGGAATGACAACGGGCCCGTGCTCATCAAGTTTCACGGGCACAAAAGCCCGTTTGGCTCATTTTGGAAGCCCGAAGGCTCGTTTTTTAAGTTTTTAGTTATTGTTTTAAGTTAAACCCAAGTTTCCACTTTACGAGCATTCTGGGTGTCGGAATCTCGTTCCGTCAATTCCTGCAAGTCAAAAATCACAACGGGCCGTGCTCGTCTAATTTCACGGGCACTGGAGCCCATTTGCTTCTTTTTGGGCGCCCGGAGGCTCGTTTTCTAAGATTTAAGTTAAAGCTACGTTTCAACTGTACGAGCAATCTGGAAGTCGAATTCTCGTTTCGTTAGTTCTTACAAGTAATGAATGACTACGGGCCTGTGCCCGTCATCTTTGAAGGGCATCGGAGCCCGATTGCTCGTTTTGGGCGCCCGGAGGCTCATTTCAAAGTTATAAGTTAATGTTTTAAGTTAAACCTACCTTTCAACTGTACAAGCAATCCAGGATTTGGAAACTCGTTTCGTCAGTTCCTGAAATTCAGGAATGATTATGGGCCCAGGCACGTCAAGTTTCATGGGCACCGTAGCCCGTTTTGGGCGCCCAGATGGTCGTTTTCTAAGTTTTAAGTTATGGTTTTAAGTTAAACATACGTTTCAACTGTACGAGCAATCCTGGCGTCGGAATCTCGCTACGTCAGTTATTGCAAGTCAGGAATTGCAACAGGCCCGAGCTCGTCAAGTTTCCCTGGCACCGGAGCCCGTTTGCTCATTTTAGGCGCATGGAGGCTCGTTTTCTAAGTTTTAAGTTAACCTACGTTTCAACCTTTCGAGCAATCCGGGAGTCGGAATCTCGTTCCGTCAATTCATACAAGTCAGGAATGACAACGGGCCTGTACTCGTCAAGTTTCGCATGCACAAAAGCCTGTTTGTTCGTTTTGGAAGCCCAAAGGCTCGTTTTTTAAGTTTTTAGTTAATGTTTTAAGTTAAACCTATTTTTAAACTTTACGAGGACTCCGGGAGTCGGAATCTCGTTTCTTCAATTCCTGCAAGTCAATAATGACAACGGGCCTGTGCTCGTCTTATTTCATGGGCACCGGAGCCCGTTTGCTTGTTTTGGGCGCCTAGAGGCTCGTTTTCTAAGTTTTAAGTCAAAGCTATGCTTCAGCTGTACAAGTAATCTGGAAGTCGGAATCTCGTTCCATTAGTTCTTGCAAGTCACGAATGACTACGGGCCTGTGCCCGTCAACTTTGAAGGGCACCGGAGCCCGATTGCACGTTTTGGGTGCTCGGAGGCTCATTTTCTAAGTTATTTTAATTTAAACCTACGTTTCAACCGTACGAGCAATCCGAAAGTCAAAATGTCAATCCGTCAGATCCTGCAAGTCAGGAATGACTACGGACCCGTGCCCGTCAAGTTTCACGAGCATCGGAGTCCGATTGCTCATTTGGGCTCCCAGAGGCTCGTTTTCTAAGTTTTAAGTTAAACCTACGTTTTAACTGTACGAGCAATCCGGGATTCACGGGCACCGGAGCCCGTTTGCTCGTTTTGGGCGCCCGGAGGCTCGTTTTCTAAGTTTTAAGTTATGGTTTTAAGTTAAACCTACGTTTTAACTGTACGAGCAATCTGGGGGTCAGAATTTCGCTCCGTCAGCTCCTACAAGTTGGGAATGACAACGGGCCCGTGCTCACCTAGTTTCACGGGCACAAAAGCTCGTTTTCTCGTTCCGTCAGTTCCTGCAAATCATGAATGACAACAGACCCTTGCCCGTCAAGTTTCAAGGGCACCGGAGCCCAATTACTCATTTTGGACGCCTGGAGGCTAATTTTCTAAGTTATAAGTTAAACTTACGTTTCAACTGTACAAGCAACCCAGGATTCAGAATCTCATTTCATCAGTTTCTGAAATTCAGGAATGATTACGTGCTCACGGGCACCGTAGCCCGTTTGCCCATTTTGGGCGCCCAAAGGCTCGTTTTCTAAGTTTTAGGTTCTGGTTTTAAGTTAAACCTACGTTTCAACTATATGAGCAATCCGGGCGTCGGAATCTCGCTCTGTCAGTTCTTGCAATTCGGGAATGACAACGGGCCTGAGCTCGTCAAGTTTCCATGGCACTGGAGTCCGTTTGCTCATTTTGCGCGTACGGAGGCTCGTTTTCTAAGTTTTAAGTTCTAGTTTTAAGTTAAACCTACGTTTCTACCTTACAAGTAATCCGGGAGTCGGATTCCCGTTCCGTAAGTTCCTAAAAGTCAAGAATGACAATGGGCCCGAGTTCGCCTAGTTTGACGGGCACAAAAGCTTGTTTGCTGATTCTGGATGCCCGAAGGCTCGTTTTTTAAGTTTTTAGCTATTGTTTTAAGTTAAACCTACATTTCAACTTTACGAGCATTCCAGGAGTCGGAATCTCGTTCCTTCAGTTCCTGCAAGTCAAAAATCACAATGGGCCGTGCTAGTCTAATTTCACGGGCACCGGAGCCCGTTTGCTGGTTTTGGGCGCCCGGAGCCTCGTTATCAAAGATTTAAATTAAAGCTACGTTTCAACTGTACGAGCAATCTGTAAGTCGGAATCTCGTTCCGTTAGTTCTTGCAAGTCATGAATGACTACGGGCCTTTGCCCGTCAACTTTCAAGGGCACCGGAGCCCAATTGCTCGTTTTGGGAGCCCGGAGGCTCATTTTCTAAGTTATAAGTTAAACCTACATTTCAACTGTACAAGTAATCTAGGATTCGGAAACTTGTTTCGTCCGTTCCTGAAATTCAGGAATGATTACGGGCCCAGGCTCGTCAAGTTTCACGGGCACCGTAGCCCGTTTGCTCGTTTTGGGCGCCCGGAGGCTTGTTTTCTAAGTTTAAAGTTATGGTTTTAAGTAAAACCTGCGATTCAACTGTACGAGCAATCCTGGCGTCGGAATCTCGCTCCGTCAGTTCTTGCAGGTCGGGAATGGCAACGGGCCCGAGCTCGTCAAGTTTCCCTGGCACCGGAGCCCGTTTGTTCATTTTGGGCGCATGGAGGCTCGTTTTCTAAGTTTTAAGTTAACCTACGTTTAAACCTTTCGAGCAATCCGGGAGTCGGAATCTCGTTCCGTCAATTCCTGCTAGTTAGGAATGACAACGGGCCCGTGCTAGTCAAGTTTCACTAGCACGAAAGCCCGTTTGCTCGTTTTGGAAGCCCGAAGGCTTGTTTTTTAATTTTTTAGTTATTATTTTAAATTAAACCAACGTTTAAACTTTACGAGCAATCCGGGAGTCGGAATCTCATTCCTTTAGCTCCTAAAAATCAAGAACCACAACGGGCTCGTGCTCGTCTTATTTCACGGGCACCGGAGCCCGTTTGCTTATTTTAGGCGCCCGGAGGCTTGCTTTCTATGTTTTAAGTCAAAACTACGTATCAACTGTACAAGCAATCCAGGATTCGGAAACTCGTTTCGTCAGTTCCTGAAATGCAGGAATGATTACGGACCCGGGCCGGTCAAGTTTCACGGGGACCGTATCCCGTTTGCTCGTTTTGGGCGCCCGGAGGCTCGTTTTCTAAGTTTTAAGTTAAACATACGTTTCAACTGTACGAACAATCCGGGAGTCGGAATCTCGCTCCGTCCGTTCTTTCAAGTCGGGAATGACAACGGTCCCGAGCTCGTCAAGTTTCCCTGACACCTGACCCTGTTTGCTCATTTTGGGCGCACGAATGCTCGTTTTCTAAGTCTTAAGTTATGGTTTAAAGTTAAACATACGTTTCAACCTTACGAGCAATCCATTAGTGGGAATCTCGTTTCATCAGTTCTTGCAAGTCAGGAATGACAACGGGCCCGTGCTCGCCAATTTTCATGGGCATCGAAGCCCGTTTGCTCATTTTGGGCGCTCAAAGGCTCGTTTTCTAAGTTTTAAATTATAGTTTCAAGTTATACCTACGTTTCAACTGTACGAGCAATCCGATATTCAAAATCTCGATCCGTCAGTTCCTGCAAGTCAGGAATGACTACGGACCCGTGCCCGTCAAGTTTCACGGGCACCGAAGCCCGATTTCAAATTTTGGGCGCCCGGAGTCTCGTTTTCTAAGTTCTAAATTAATGTTTTAAGTTAAACCTACGTTTCAATTATAAGAGCAATCCGATTTTCGGAATCTCGTTCCTTCAATTTCTGCAAGTCAAGAAAGACTACGGGCCCGTGCCCGTCAAGTTTCAAGGGCACAAGGCCCCTTTACTAGTTTTGGAAGCTCCCGAAGGCTCGTTTTTTAAGTTTTTAGTTATTGCTTTAAGTTAAACCTACGTTTAAACTTTCCGAGCAATCCGGGAGTCGGAATCTCGTTCCCTCAGTTCCTGCAAGTCAATAATCAGAACGAGCCCGTGCTCGTCTAATTTCACGGGCACTGGAGCCCGTTTGCTTGTTTTGGGCGCCCGGAGGCTCGTTTAATAAGTTTTAAGTTGAAGATACTTTTCAACTGTACGAGCAATCTGGAAGTCAGAATCTCGTTTCGTTAGTTCTTGCAAGTCACGAAAGACTACGGGCCGGTGCCCGTCAACTTTCAAGGGCACCGGAGCCCGATTGCTCGTTTTGGTCGCCCCGACACTCATTTTCTAAGTTATAAGTTAATGTTTTAAGTTAAACCTACGTTTCAACTGTACATGCAATCTAGGATTTGGAAACTCGTTTCGTCAGTTCCTAAAATTCAGGAATGAATATAGGCCCGGGCTTGTCAAGTTTCACGGGCACCGTAGCCCGTTTGCTCGTTTTGGGCGCTCGGAGGCTCGTTTTCTAAGTTTTAAGTTGTGATTTTAAGTTAAACCTACATTTCAACTGTACGAGCAAGCCGGGGGTTAGAATCTCGCTCCGTCAGTTCCTGTAAGTTGGGAATGACAACGGGCCCGAGCTCGTCAAGTTTCCCTGGCACCGGAGCCCATTTGCTCATTTTGTGCGCAAGGAGGCTCGTTTTCTAAGTTTTAAGTTATACTTTTTAATTAAACCTATGTTTCAACCTTACGAGCAATCCGGGAGTCGGAATCTCGTTCCGTCAGTTCCTACAAGTCAGGAATGACGACGGGACCTTGTTTGTCAAGTTTCAAGGGCACCGGAGCCCGATTACTCGTTTTGGGCGCCCGGAGGCTCATTTTCTAAGTTATAAGTTAATGTTTTAAGTTAAATTTTCGTTTCAACTGTACAAGCAATTCAGGAATCGGAATTTCATTTCATCTGTTCCAAAAATTCATGAATGAGTACGTGCTCAGGCCGTCAAACTTCAAGGGCACCGTAGCCCGTTTACCCGTTCTGGGCGCCCGGAGGCTCGTTTTCTAAGTTTTAGGTAATGGTTTTAAGTTAAACCTACGTTTCAATTGTACGAACAATCCGGGCGTCGGAATCTCGCTCCGTCAGTTCTTGCAATTCGGGAATGAGAACAGGCCCGAGCTCGTCAACTTTCCCAGGCACCGGAGCTCGTTTGCTCATTTTGGGCACACGTAGGCTCGTTTTCTAAGTTTTAAGTTAAACCTACGTTTCAACCTTACGAGCAATCCGGGAGTCAGAATCCCGTTCTGTTAGTTCCTCCAAGTCAGGAATGACAACGGGCCCGTGCTCATCAAGTTTCACGGGCACAAAAGCCCGTTTGGCTCATTTTGGAAGCCCGAACGCTCGTTTTTTAAGTTTTTAGTTATTGTTTTAAGTTAAACCCAAGTTTCCACTTTACGAGCATTCTGGGTGTCGGAATCTCGTTCCGTCAATTCCTGCAAGTCAAAAATCACAACGGGCCGTGCTCGTCTAATTTCACGGGCACTGGAGCCCATTTGCTTCTTTTTGGGCGCCCGGAGGCTCGTTTTCTAAGATTTAAGTTAAAGCTACGTTTCAACTGTACGAGCAATCTGGAAGTCGAAATCTCGTTTCGTTAGTTCTTACAAGTAATGAATGACTACGGGCCTGTGCCCGTCATCTTTGAAGGGCATCGAAGCCCGATTGCTCGTTTTGGGCGCCCGGAGGCTCATTTCAAAGTTATAAGTTAATGTTTTAAGTTAAACCTACCTTTCAACTGTACAAGCAATCCAGGATTTGGAAACTCGTTTCGTCAGTTCCTGAAATTCAGGAATGATTATGGGCCCAGGCACGTCAAGTTTCATGGGCACCGTAGCCCGTTTTGGGCGCCCAGATGGTCGTTTTCTAAGTTTTAAGTTATGGTTTTAAGTTAAACATACGTTTCAACTGTACGAGCAATCCTGGCGTCGGAATCTCGCTACGTCAGTTATTGCAAGTCAGGAATTGCAACAGGCCCGAGCTCGTCAAGTTTCCCTGGCACCGGAGCCCGTTTGCTCATTTTAGGCGCATGGAGGCTCGTTTTCTAAGTTTTAAGTTAACCTACGTTTCAACCTTTCGAGCAATCCGGGAGTCGGAATCTCGTTCCGTCAATTCATACAAGTCAGGAATGACAACGGGCCTGTACTCGTCAAGTTTCGCATGCACAAAAGCCTGTTTGCTCGTTTTGGAAGCCCAAAGGCTCGTTTTTTAAGTTTTTAGTTAATGTTTTAAGTTAAACCTATTTTTAAACTTTACGAGGACTCCGGGAGTCGGAATCTCGTTTCTTCAATTCCTGCAAGTCAATAATGACAACGGGCCTGTGCTCGTCTTATTTCATGGGCACCGGAGCCCGTTTGCTTGTTTTGGGCGCCTAGAGGCTCGTTTTCTAAGTTTTAAGTCAAAGCTATGCTTCAGCTGTACAAGTAATCTGGAAGTCGGAATCTCGTTCCATTAGTTCTTGCAAGTCACGAATGACTACGGGCCTGTGCCCGTCAACTTTGAAGGGCACCGGAGCCCGATTGCACGTTTTGGGTGCTCGGAGGCTCATTTTCTAAGTTATTTTAATTTAAACCTACGTTTCAACCGTACGAGCAATCCGAAAGTCAAAATGTCAATCCGTCAGATCCTGCAAGTCAGGAATGACTACGGACCCGTGCCCGTCAAGTTTCACGAGCATCGGAGTCCGATTGCTCATTTGGGCTCCCAGAGGCTCGTTTTCTAAGTTTTAAGTTAAACCTACGTTTTAACTGTACGAGCAATCCGGGATTCACGGGCACCGGAGCCCGTTTGCTCGTTTTGGGCGCCCGGAGGCTCGTTTTCTAAGTTTTAAGTTATGGTTTTAAGTTAAACCTACGTTTTAACTGTACGAGCAATCTGGGGGTCAGAATTTCGCTCCGTCAGCTCCTACAAGTTGGGAATGACAACGGGCCCGTGCTCACCTAGTTTCACGGGCACAAAAGCTCGTTTTCTCGTTCCGTCAGTTCCTGCAAATCATGAATGACAACAGACCCTTGCCCGTCAAGTTTCAAGGGCACCGGAGCCCAATTACTCATTTTGGACGCCTGGAGGCTAATTTTCTAAGTTATAAGTTAAACTTACGTTTCAACTGTACAAGCAACCCAGGATTCAGAATCTCATTTCATCAGTTTCTGAAATTCAGGAATGATTACGTGCTCACGGGCACCGTAGCCCGTTTGCCCATTTTGGGCGCCCAAAGGCTCGTTTTCTAAGTTTTAGGTTCTGGTTTTAAGTTAAACCTACGTTTCAACTATATGAGCAATCCGGGCGTCGGAATCTCGCTCTGTCAGTTCTTGCAATTCGGGAATGACAACGGGCCTGAGCTCGTCAAGTTTCCATGGCACTGGAGTCCGTTTGCTCATTTTGCGCGTACGGAGGCTCGTTTTCTAAGTTTTAAGTTCTAGTTTTAAGTTAAACCTACGTTTCTACCTTACAAGTAATCCGGGAGTCGGATTCCCGTTCCGTAAGTTCCTAAAAGTCAAGAATGACAATGGGCCCGAGTTCGCCTAGTTTGACGGGCACAAAAGCTTGTTTGCTGATTCTGGATGCCCGAAGGCTCGTTTTTTAAGTTTTTAGCTATTGTTTTAAGTTAAACCTACATTTCAACTTTACGAGCATTCCAGGAGTCGGAATCTCGTTCCTTCAGTTCCTGCAAGTCAAAAATCACAATGGGCCGTGCTAGTCTAATTTCACGGGCACCGGAGCCCGTTTGCTGGTTTTGGGCGCCCGGAGCCTCGTTATCAAAGATTTAAATTAAAGCTACGTTTCAACTGTACGAGCAATCTGTAAGTCGGAATCTCGTTCCGTTAGTTCTTGCAAGTCATGAATGACTACGGGCCTTTGCCCGTCAACTTTCAAGGGCACCGGAGCCCAATTGCTCGTTTTGGGAGCCCGGAGGCTCATTTTCTAAGTTATAAGTTAAACCTACATTTCAACTGTACAAGTAATCTAGGATTCGGAAACTTGTTTCGTCCGTTCCTGAAATTCAGGAATGATTACGGGCCCAGGCTCGTCAAGTTTCACGGGCACCGTAGCCCGTTTGCTCGTTTTGGGCGCCCGGAGGCTTGTTTTCTAAGTTTAAAGTTATGGTTTTAAGTAAAACCTGCGATTCAACTGTACGAGCAATCCTGGCGTCGGAATCTCGCTCCGTCAGTTCTTGCAGGTCGGGAATGGCAACGGGCCCGAGCTCGTCAAGTTTCCCTGGCACCGGAGCCCGTTTGTTCATTTTGGGCGCATGGAGGCTCGTTTTCTAAGTTTTAAGTTAACCTACGTTTAAACCTTTCGAGCAATCCGGGAGTCGGAATCTCGTTCCGTCAATTCCTGCTAGTTAGGAATGACAACGGGCCCGTGCTAGTCAAGTTTCACTAGCACGAAAGCCCGTTTGCTCGTTTTGGAAGCCCGAAGGCTTGTTTTTTAATTTTTTAGTTATTATTTTAAATTAAACCAACGTTTAAACTTTACGAGCAATCCGGGAGTCGGAATCTCATTCCTTTAGCTCCTAAAAATCAAGAACCACAACGGGCTCGTGCTCGTCTTATTTCACGGGCACCGGAGCCCGTTTGCTTATTTTAGGCGCCCGGAGGCTTGCTTTCTATGTTTTAAGTCAAAACTACGTATCAACTGTACAAGCAATCCAGGATTCGGAAACTCGTTTCGTCAGTTCCTGAAATGCAGGAATGATTACGGACCCGGGCCGGTCAAGTTTCACGGGGACCGTATCCCGTTTGCTCGTTTTGGGCGCCCGGAGGCTCGTTTTCTAAGTTTTAAGTTAAACATACGTTTCAACTGTACGAACAATCCGGGAGTCGGAATCTCGCTCCGTCCGTTCTTTCAAGTCGGGAATGACAACGGTCCCGAGCTCGTCAAGTTTCCCTGACACCTGACCCTGTTTGCTCATTTTGGGCGCACGAATGCTCGTTTTCTAAGTCTTAAGTTATGGTTTAAAGTTAAACATACGTTTCAACCTTACGAGCAATCCATTAGTGGGAATCTCGTTTCATCAGTTCTTGCAAGTCAGGAATGACAACGGGCCCGTGCTCGCGAATTTTCATGGGCATCGAAGCCCGTTTGCTCATTTTGGGCGCTCAAAGGCTCGTTTTCTAAGTCTTAAATTATAGTTTCAAGTTATACCTACGTTTCAACTGTACGAGCAATCCGATATTCAAAATCTCGATCCGTCAGTTCCTGCAAGTCAGGAATGACTACGGACCCGTGCCCGTCAAGTTTCACGGGCACCGAAGCCCGATTTCAAATTTTGGGCGCCCGGAGTCTCGTTTTCTAAGTTCTAAATTAATGTTTTAAGTTAAACCTACGTTTCAATTATAAGAGCAATCCGATTTTCGGAATCTCGTTCCTTCAATTTCTGCAAGTCAAGAAAGACTACGGGCCCGTGCCCGTCAAGTTTCAAGGGCACAAGGCCCCTTTACTAGTTTTGGAAGCTCCCGAAGGCTCGTTTTTTAAGTTTTTAGTTATTGCTTTAAGTTAAACCTACGTTTAAACTTTCCGAGCAATCCGGGAGTCGGAATCTCGTTCCCTCAGTTCCTGCAAGTCAATAATCAGAACGAGCCCGTGCTCGTCTAATTTCACGGGCACTGGAGCCCGTTTGCTTGTTTTGGGCGCCCGGAGGCTCGTTTAATAAGTTTTAAGTTGAAGATACTTTTCAACTGTACGAGCAATCTGGAAGTCAGAATCTCGTTTCGTTAGTTCTTGCAAGTCACGAAAGACTACGGGCCGGTGCCCGTCAACTTTCAAGGGCACCGGAGCCCGATTGCTCGTTTTGGTCGCCCCGACACTCATTTTCTAAGTTATAAGTTAATGTTTTAAGTTAAACCTACGTTTCAACTGTACATGCAATCTAGGATTTGGAAACTCGTTTCGTCAGTTCCTAAAATTCAGGAATGAATATAGGCCCGGGCTTGTCAAGTTTCACGGGCACCGTAGCCCGTTTGCTCGTTTTGGGCGCTCGGAGGCTCGTTTTCTAAGTTTTAAGTTGTGATTTTAAGTTAAACCTACATTTCAACTGTACGAGCAAGCCGGGGGTTAGAATCTCGCTCCGTCAGTTCCTGTAAGTTGGGAATGACAACGGGCCCGAGCTCGTCAAGTTTCCCTGGCACCGGAGCCCATTTGCTCATTTTGTGCGCAAGGAGGCTCGTTTTCTAAGTTTTAAGTTATACTTTTTAATTAAACCTATGTTTCAACCTTACGAGCAATCCGGGAGTCGGAATCTCGTTCCGTCAGTTCCTACAAGTCAGGAATGACGACGGGACCTTGTTTGTCAAGTTTCAAGGGCACCGGAGCCCGATTACTCGTTTTGGGCGCCCGGAGGCTCATTTTCTAAGTTATAAGTTAATGTTTTAAGTTAAATTTTCGTTTCAACTGTACAAGCAATTCAGGAATCGGAATTTCATTTCATCTGTTCCAAAAATTCATGAATGAGTACGTGCTCAGGCCGTCAAACTTCAAGGGCACCGTAGCCCGTTTACCCGTTCTGGGCGCCCGGAGGCTCGTTTTCTAAGTTTTAGGTAATGGTTTTAAGTTAAACCTACGTTTCAATTGTACGAACAATCCGGGCGTCGGAATCTCGCTCCGTCAGTTCTTGCAATTCGGGAATGAGAACAGGCCCGAGCTCGTCAACTTTCCCAGGCACCGGAGCTCGTTTGCTCATTTTGGGCACACGTAGGCTCGTTTTCTAAGTTTTAAGTTAAACCTACGTTTCAACCTTACGAGCAATCCGGGAGTCAGAATCCCGTTCTGTTAGTTCCTCCAAGTCAGGAATGACAACGGGCCCGTGCTCATCAAGTTTCACGGGCACAAAAGCCCGTTTGGCTCATTTTGGAAGCCCGAACGCTCGTTTTTTAAGTTTTTAGTTATTGTTTTAAGTTAAACCCAAGTTTCCACTTTACGAGCATTCTGGGTGTCGGAATCTCGTTCCGTCAATTCCTGCAAGTCAAAAATCACAACGGGCCGTGCTCGTCTAATTTCACGGGCACTGGAGCCCATTTGCTTCTTTTTGGGCGCCCGGAGGCTCGTTTTCTAAGATTTAAGTTAAAGCTACGTTTCAACTGTACGAGCAATCTGGAAGTCGAAATCTCGTTTCGTTAGTTCTTACAAGTAATGAATGACTACGGGCCTGTGCCCGTCATCTTTGAAGGGCATCGAAGCCCGATTGCTCGTTTTGGGCGCCCGGAGGCTCATTTCAAAGTTATAAGTTAATGTTTTAAGTTAAACCTACCTT
The DNA here is from genome assembly GCA_038049695.1 of Cinnamomum chago. Classification (NCBI taxonomy): domain Eukaryota; kingdom Viridiplantae; phylum Streptophyta; class Magnoliopsida; order Laurales; family Lauraceae; genus Cinnamomum; species Cinnamomum chago. Next base: position 87,004,559 of record CP142453.1, on the reverse strand, counting down.
TCAACTGTACAAGCAATCCAGGATTTGGAAACTCGTTTCGTCAGTTCCTGAAATTCAGGAATGATTATGGGCCCAGGCACGTCAAGTTTCATGGGCACCGTAGCCCGTTTTGGGCGCCCAGATGGTCGTTTTCTAAGTTTTAAGTTATGGTTTTAAGTTAAACATACGTTTCAACTGTACGAGCAATCCTGGCGTCGGAATCTCGCTACGTCAGTTATTGCAAGTCAGGAATTGCAACAGGCCCGAGCTCGTCAAGTTTCCCTGGCACCGGAGCCCGTTTGCTCATTTTAGGCGCATGGAGGCTCGTTTTCTAAGTTTTAAGTTAACCTACGTTTCAACCTTTCGAGCAATCCGGGAGTCGGAATCTCGTTCCGTCAATTCATACAAGTCAGGAATGACAACGGGCCTGTACTCGTCAAGTTTCGCATGCACAAAAGCCTGTTTGCTCGTTTTGGAAGCCCAAAGGCTCGTTTTTTAAGTTTTTAGTTAATGTTTTAAGTTAAACCTATTTTTAAACTTTACGAGGACTCCGGGAGTCGGAATCTCGTTTCTTCAATTCCTGCAAGTCAATAATGACAACGGGCCTGTGCTCGTCTTATTTCATGGGCACCGGAGCCCGTTTGCTTGTTTTGGGCGCCTAGAGGCTCGTTTTCTAAGTTTTAAGTCAAAGCTATGCTTCAGCTGTACAAGTAATCTGGAAGTCGGAATCTCGTTCCATTAGTTCTTGCAAGTCACGAATGACTACGGGCCTGTGCCCGTCAACTTTGAAGGGCACCGGAGCCCGATTGCACGTTTTGGGTGCTCGGAGGCTCATTTTCTAAGTTATTTTAATTTAAACCTACGTTTCAACCGTACGAGCAATCCGAAAGTCAAAATGTCAATCCGTCAGATCCTGCAAGTCAGGAATGACTACGGACCCGTGCCCGTCAAGTTTCACGAGCATCGGAGTCCGATTGCTCATTTGGGCTCCCAGAGGCTCGTTTTCTAAGTTTTAAGTTAAACCTACGTTTTAACTGTACGAGCAATCCGGGATTCACGGGCACCGGAGCCCGTTTGCTCGTTTTGGGCGCCCGGAGGCTCGTTTTCTAAGTTTTAAGTTATGGTTTTAAGTTAAACCTACGTTTTAACTGTACGAGCAATCTGGGGGTCAGAATTTCGCTCCGTCAGCTCCTACAAGTTGGGAATGACAACGGGCCCGTGCTCACCTAGTTTCACGGGCACAAAAGCTCGTTTTCTCGTTCCGTCAGTTCCTGCAAATCATGAATGACAACAGACCCTTGCCCGTCAAGTTTCAAGGGCACCGGAGCCCAATTACTCATTTTGGACGCCTGGAGGCTAATTTTCTAAGTTATAAGTTAAACTTACGTTTCAACTGTACAAGCAACCCAGGATTCAGAATCTCATTTCATCAGTTTCTGAAATTCAGGAATGATTACGTGCTCACGGGCACCGTAGCCCGTTTGCCCATTTTGGGCGCCCAAAGGCTCGTTTTCTAAGTTTTAGGTTCTGGTTTTAAGTTAAACCTACGTTTCAACTATATGAGCAATCCGGGCGTCGGAATCTCGCTCTGTCAGTTCTTGCAATTCGGGAATGACAACGGGCCTGAGCTCGTCAAGTTTCCATGGCACTGGAGTCCGTTTGCTCATTTTGCGCGTACGGAGGCTCGTTTTCTAAGTTTTAAGTTCTAGTTTTAAGTTAAACCTACGTTTCTACCTTACAAGTAATCCGGGAGTCGGATTCCCGTTCCGTAAGTTCCTAAAAGTCAAGAATGACAATGGGCCCGAGTTCGCCTAGTTTGACGGGCACAAAAGCTTGTTTGCTGATTCTGGATGCCCGAAGGCTCGTTTTTTAAGTTTTTAGCTATTGTTTTAAGTTAAACCTACATTTCAACTTTACGAGCATTCCAGGAGTCGGAATCTCGTTCCTTCAGTTCCTGCAAGTCAAAAATCACAATGGGCCGTGCTAGTCTAATTTCACGGGCACCGGAGCCCGTTTGCTGGTTTTGGGCGCCCGGAGCCTCGTTATCAAAGATTTAAATTAAAGCTACGTTTCAACTGTACGAGCAATCTGTAAGTCGGAATCTCGTTCCGTTAGTTCTTGCAAGTCATGAATGACTACGGGCCTTTGCCCGTCAACTTTCAAGGGCACCGGAGCCCAATTGCTCGTTTTGGGAGCCCGGAGGCTCATTTTCTAAGTTATAAGTTAAACCTACATTTCAACTGTACAAGTAATCTAGGATTCGGAAACTTGTTTCGTCCGTTCCTGAAATTCAGGAATGATTACGGGCCCAGGCTCGTCAAGTTTCACGGGCACCGTAGCCCGTTTGCTCGTTTTGGGCGCCCGGAGGCTTGTTTTCTAAGTTTAAAGTTATGGTTTTAAGTAAAACCTGCGATTCAACTGTACGAGCAATCCTGGCGTCGGAATCTCGCTCCGTCAGTTCTTGCAGGTCGGGAATGGCAACGGGCCCGAGCTCGTCAAGTTTCCCTGGCACCGGAGCCCGTTTGTTCATTTTGGGCGCATGGAGGCTCGTTTTCTAAGTTTTAAGTTAACCTACGTTTAAACCTTTCGAGCAATCCGGGAGTCGGAATCTCGTTCCGTCAATTCCTGCTAGTTAGGAATGACAACGGGCCCGTGCTAGTCAAGTTTCACTAGCACGAAAGCCCGTTTGCTCGTTTTGGAAGCCCGAAGGCTTGTTTTTTAATTTTTTAGTTATTATTTTAAATTAAACCAACGTTTAAACTTTACGAGCAATCCGGGAGTCGGAATCTCATTCCTTTAGCTCCTAAAAATCAAGAACCACAACGGGCTCGTGCTCGTCTTATTTCACGGGCACCGGAGCCCGTTTGCTTATTTTAGGCGCCCGGAGGCTTGCTTTCTATGTTTTAAGTCAAAACTACGTATCAACTGTACAAGCAATCCAGGATTCGGAAACTCGTTTCGTCAGTTCCTGAAATGCAGGAATGATTACGGACCCGGGCCGGTCAAGTTTCACGGGGACCGTATCCCGTTTGCTCGTTTTGGGCGCCCGGAGGCTCGTTTTCTAAGTTTTAAGTTAAACATACGTTTCAACTGTACGAACAATCCGGGAGTCGGAATCTCGCTCCGTCCGTTCTTTCAAGTCGGGAATGACAACGGTCCCGAGCTCGTCAAGTTTCCCTGACACCTGACCCTGTTTGCTCATTTTGGGCGCACGAATGCTCGTTTTCTAAGTCTTAAGTTATGGTTTAAAGTTAAACATACGTTTCAACCTTACGAGCAATCCATTAGTGGGAATCTCGTTTCATCAGTTCTTGCAAGTCAGGAATGACAACGGGCCCGTGCTCGCGAATTTTCATGGGCATCGAAGCCCGTTTGCTCATTTTGGGCGCTCAAAGGCTCGTTTTCTAAGTCTTAAATTATAGTTTCAAGTTATACCTACGTTTCAACTGTACGAGCAATCCGATATTCAAAATCTCGATCCGTCAGTTCCTGCAAGTCAGGAATGACTACGGACCCGTGCCCGTCAAGTTTCACGGGCACCGAAGCCCGATTTCAAATTTTGGGCGCCCGGAGTCTCGTTTTCTAAGTTCTAAATTAATGTTTTAAGTTAAACCTACGTTTCAATTATAAGAGCAATCCGATTTTCGGAATCTCGTTCCTTCAATTTCTGCAAGTCAAGAAAGACTACGGGCCCGTGCCCGTCAAGTTTCAAGGGCACAAGGCCCCTTTACTAGTTTTGGAAGCTCCCGAAGGCTCGTTTTTTAAGTTTTTAGTTATTGCTTTAAGTTAAACCTACGTTTAAACTTTCCGAGCAATCCGGGAGTCGGAATCTCGTTCCCTCAGTTCCTGCAAGTCAATAATCAGAACGAGCCCGTGCTCGTCTAATTTCACGGGCACTGGAGCCCGTTTGCTTGTTTTGGGCGCCCGGAGGCTCGTTTAATAAGTTTTAAGTTGAAGATACTTTTCAACTGTACGAGCAATCTGGAAGTCAGAATCTCGTTTCGTTAGTTCTTGCAAGTCACGAAAGACTACGGGCCGGTGCCCGTCAACTTTCAAGGGCACCGGAGCCCGATTGCTCGTTTTGGTCGCCCCGACACTCATTTTCTAAGTTATAAGTTAATGTTTTAAGTTAAACCTACGTTTCAACTGTACATGCAATCTAGGATTTGGAAACTCGTTTCGTCAGTTCCTAAAATTCAGGAATGAATATAGGCCCGGGCTTGTCAAGTTTCACGGGCACCGTAGCCCGTTTGCTCGTTTTGGGCGCTCGGAGGCTCGTTTTCTAAGTTTTAAGTTGTGGTTTTAAGTTAAACCTACATTTCAACTGTACGAGCAAGCCGGGGGTTAGAATCTCGCTCCGTCAGTTCCTGTAAGTTGGGAATGACAACGGGCCCGAGCTCGTCAAGTTTCCCTGGCACCGGAGCCCATTTGCTCATTTTGTGCGCAAGGAGGCTCGTTTTCTAAGTTTTAAGTTATACTTTTTAATTAAACCTATGTTTCAACCTTACGAGCAATCCGGGAGTCGGAATCTCGTTCCGTCAGTTCCTACAAGTCAGGAATGACGACGGGACCTTGTTTGTCAAGTTTCAAGGGCACCGGAGCCCGATTACTCGTTTTGGGCGCCCGGAGGCTCATTTTCTAAGTTATAAGTTAATGTTTTAAGTTAAATTTTCGTTTCAACTGTACAAGCAATTCAGGAATCGGAATTTCATTTCATCTGTTCCAAAAATTCATGAATGAGTACGTGCTCAGGCCGTCAAACTTCAAGGGCACCGTAGCCCGTTTACCCGTTCTGGGCGCCCGGAGGCTCGTTTTCTAAGTTTTAGGTAATGGTTTTAAGTTAAACCTACGTTTCAATTGTACGAACAATCCGGGCGTCGGAATCTCGCTCCGTCAGTTCTTGCAATTCGGGAATGAGAACAGGCCCGAGCTCGTCAACTTTCCCATGCACCGGAGCTCGTTTGCTCATTTTGGGCACACGTAGGCTCGTTTTCTAAGTTTTAAGTTAAACCTACGTTTCAACCTTACGAGCAATCCGGGAGTCAGAATCCCGTTCTGTTAGTTCCTCCAAGTCAGGAATGACAACGGGCCCGTGCTCATCAAGTTTCACGGGCACAAAAGCCCGTTTGGCTCATTTTGGAAGCCCGAACGCTCGTTTTTTAAGTTTTTAGTTATTGTTTTAAGTTAAACCCAAGTTTCCACTTTACGAGCATTCTGGGTGTCGGAATCTCGTTCCGTCAATTCCTGCAAGTCAAAAATCACAACGGGCCGTGCTCGTCTAATTTCACGGGCACTGGAGCCCATTTGCTTCTTTTTGGGCGCCCGGAGGCTCGTTTTCTAAGATTTAAGTTAAAGCTACGTTTCAACTGTACGAGCAATCTGGAAGTCGAAATCTCGTTTCGTTAGTTCTTACAAGTAATGAATGACTACGGGCCTGTGCCCGTCATCTTTGAAGGGCATCGAAGCCCGATTGCTCGTTTTGGGCGCCCGGAGGCTCATTTCAAAGTTATAAGTTAATGTTTTAAGTTAAACCTACCTTTCAACTGTACAAGCAATCCAGGATTTGGAAACTCGTTTCGTCAGTTCCTGAAATTCAGGAATGATTATGGGCCCAGGCACGTCAAGTTTCATGGGCACCGTAGCCCGTTTTGGGCGCCCAGATGGTCGTTTTCTAAGTTTTAAGTTATGGTTTTAAGTTAAACATACGTTTCAACTGTACGAGCAATCCTGGCGTCGGAATCTCGCTACGTCAGTTATTGCAAGTCAGGAATTGCAACAGGCCCGAGCTCGTCAAGTTTCCCTGGCACCGGAGCCCGTTTGCTCATTTTAGGCGCATGGAGGCTCGTTTTCTAAGTTTTAAGTTAACCTACGTTTCAACCTTTCGAGCAATCCGGGAGTCGGAATCTCGTTCCGTCAATTCATACAAGTCAGGAATGACAACGGGCCTGTACTCGTCAAGTTTCGCATGCACAAAAGCCTGTTTGCTCGTTTTGGAAGCCCAAAGGCTCGTTTTTTAAGTTTTTAGTTAATGTTTTAAGTTAAACCTATTTTTAAACTTTACGAGGACTCCGGGAGTCGGAATCTCGTTTCTTCAATTCCTGCAAGTCAATAATGACAACGGGCCTGTGCTCGTCTTATTTCATGGGCACCGGAGCCCGTTTGCTTGTTTTGGGCGCCTAGAGGCTCGTTTTCTAAGTTTTAAGTCAAAGCTATGCTTCAGCTGTACAAGTAATCTGGAAGTCGGAATCTCGTTCCATTAGTTCTTGCAAGTCACGAATGACTACGGGCCTGTGCCCGTCAACTTTGAAGGGCACCGGAGCCCGATTGCACGTTTTGGGTGCTCGGAGGCTCATTTTCTAAGTTATTTTAATTTAAACCTACGTTTCAACCGTACGAGCAATCCGAAAGTCAAAATGTCAATCCGTCAGATCCTGCAAGTCAGGAATGACTACGGACCCGTGCCCGTCAAGTTTCACGAGCATCGGAGTCCGATTGCTCATTTGGGCTCCCAGAGGCTCGTTTTCTAAGTTTTAAGTTAAACCTACGTTTTAACTGTACGAGCAATCCGGGATTCACGGGCACCGGAGCCCGTTTGCTCGTTTTGGGCGCCCGGAGGCTCGTTTTCTAAGTTTTAAGTTATGGTTTTAAGTTAAACCTACGTTTTAACTGTACGAGCAATCTGGGGGTCAGAATTTCGCTCCGTCAGCTCCTACAAGTTGGGAATGACAACGGGCCCGTGCTCACCTAGTTTCACGGGCACAAAAGCTCGTTTTCTCGTTCCGTCAGTTCCTGCAAATCATGAATGACAACAGACCCTTGCCCGTCAAGTTTCAAGGGCACCGGAGCCCAATTACTCATTTTGGACGCCTGGAGGCTAATTTTCTAAGTTATAAGTTAAACTTACGTTTCAACTGTACAAGCAACCCAGGATTCAGAATCTCATTTCATCAGTTTCTGAAATTCAGGAATGATTACGTGCTCACGGGCACCGTAGCCCGTTTGCCCATTTTGGGCGCCCAAAGGCTCGTTTTCTAAGTTTTAGGTTCTGGTTTTAAGTTAAACCTACGTTTCAACTATATGAGCAATCCGGGCGTCGGAATCTCGCTCTGTCAGTTCTTGCAATTCGGGAATGACAACGGGCCTGAGCTCGTCAAGTTTCCATGGCACTGGAGTCCGTTTGCTCATTTTGCGCGTACGGAGGCTCGTTTTCTAAGTTTTAAGTTCTAGTTTTAAGTTAAACCTACGTTTCTACCTTACAAGTAATCCAGGAGTCGGATTCCCGTTCCGTAAGTTCCTAAAAGTCAAGAATGACAATGGGCCCGAGTTCGCCTAGTTTGACGGGCACAAAAGCTTGTTTGCTGATTCTGGAAGCCCGAAGGCTCGTTTTTTAAGTTTTTAGCTATTGTTTTAAGTTAAACCTACATTTCAACTTTACGAGCATTCCAGGAGTCGGAATCTCGTTCCTTCAGTTCCTGCAAGTCAAAAATCACAATGGGCCGTGCTAGTCTAATTTCACGGGCACCGGAGCCCGTTTGCTGGTTTTGGGCGCCCGGAGCCTCGTTATGAAAGATTTAAATTAAAGCTACGTTTCAACTGTACGAGCAATCTGTAAGTCGGAATCTCGTTCCGTTAGTTCTTGCAAGTCATGAATGACTACGGGCCTTTGCCCGTCAACTTTCAAGGGCACCGGAGCCCAATTGCTCGTTTTGGGAGCCCGGAGGCTCATTTTCTAAGTTATAAGTTAAACCTACATTTCAACTGTACAAGTAATCTAGGATTCGGAAACTTGTTTCGTCCGTTCCTGAAATTCAGGAATGATTACGGGCCCAGGCTCGTCAAGTTTCACGGGCACCGTAGCCCGTTTGCTCGTTTTGGGCGCCCGGAGGCTTGTTTTCTAAGTTTAAAGTTATGGTTTTAAGTAAAACCTGCGATTCAACTGTACGAGCAATCCTGGCGTCGGAATCTCGCTCCGTCAGTTCTTGCAGGTCGGGAATGGCAACGGGCCCGAGCTCGTCAAGTTTCCCTGGCACCGGAGCCCGTTTGTTCATTTTGGGCGCATGGAGGCTCGTTTTCTAAGTTTTAAGTTAACCTACGTTTAAACCTTTCGAGCAATCCGGGAGTCGGAATCTCGTTCCGTCAATTCCTGCTAGTTAGGAATGACAACGGGCCCGTGCTAGTCAAGTTTCACTAGCACGAAAGCCCGTTTGCTCGTTTTGGAAGCCCGAAGGCTTGTTTTTTAATTTTTTAGTTATTATTTTAAATTAAACCAACGTTTAAACTTTACGAGCAATCCGGGAGTCGGAATCTCATTCCTTTAGCTCCTAAAAATCAAGAACCACAACGGGCTCGTGCTCGTCTTATTTCACGGGCACCGGAGCCCGTTTGCTTATTTTAGGCGCCCGGAGGCTTGCTTTCTATGTTTTAAGTCAAAACTACGTATCAACTGTACAAGCAATCCAGGATTCGGAAACTCGTTTCGTCAGTTCCTGAAATGCAGGAATGATTACGGACCCGGGCCGGTCAAGTTTCACGGGGACCGTATCCCGTTTGCTCGTTTTGGGCGCCCGGAGGCTCGTTTTCTAAGTTTTAAGTTAAACATACGTTTCAACTGTACGAACAATCCGGGAGTCGGAATCTCGCTCCGTCCGTTCTTTCAAGTCGGGAATGACAACGGTCCCGAGCTCGTCAAGTTTCCCTGACACCTGACCCTGTTTGCTCATTTTGGGCGCACGAATGCTCGTTTTCTAAGTCTTAAGTTATGGTTTAAAGTTAAACATACGTTTCAACCTTACGAGCAATCCATTAGTGGGAATCTCGTTTCATCAGTTCTTGCAAGTCAGGAATGACAACGGGCCCGTGCTCGCGAATTTTCATGGGCATCGAAGCCCGTTTGCTCATTTTGGGCGCTCAAAGGCTCGTTTTCTAAGTTTTAAATTATAGTTTCAAGTTATACCTACGTTTCAACTGTACGAGCAATCCGATATTCAAAATCTCGATCCGTCAGTTCCTGCAAGTCAGGAATGACTACGGACCCGTGCCCGTCAAGTTTCACGGGCACCGAAGCCCGATTTCAAATTTTGGGCGCCCGGAGTCTCGTTTTCTAAGTTCTAAATTAATGTTTTAAGTTAAACCTACGTTTCAATTATAAGAGCAATCCGATTTTCGGAATCTCGTTCCTTCAATTTCTGCAAGTCAAGAAAGACTACGGGCCCGTGCCCGTCAAGTTTCAAGGGCACAAGGCCCCTTTACTAGTTTTGGAAGCTCCCGAAGGCTCGTTTTTTAAGTTTTTAGTTATTGCTTTAAGTTAAACCTACGTTTAAACTTTCCGAGCAATCCGGGAGTCGGAATCTCGTTCCCTCAGTTCCTGCAAGTCAATAATCAGAACGAGCCCGTGCTCGTCTAATTTCACGGGCACTGGAGCCCGTTTGCTTGTTTTGGGCGCCCGGAGGCTCGTTTAATAAGTTTTAAGTTGAAGATACTTTTCAACTGTACGAGCAATCTGGAAGTCAGAATCTCGTTTCGTTAGTTCTTGCAAGTCACGAAAGACTACGGGCCGGTGCCCGTCAACTTTCAAGGGCACCGGAGCCCGATTGCTCGTTTTGGTCGCCCCGACACTCATTTTCTAAGTTATAAGTTAATGTTTTAAGTTAAACCTACGTTTCAACTGTACATGCAATCTAGGATTTGGAAACTCGTTTCGTCAGTTCCTAAAATTCAGGAATGAATATAGGCCCGGGCTTGTCAAGTTTCACGGGCACCGTAGCCCGTTTGCTCGTTTTGGGCGCTCGGAGGCTCGTTTTCTAAGTTTTAAGTTGTGGTTTTAAGTTAAACCTACATTTCAACTGTACGAGCAAGCCGGGGGTTAGAATCTCGCTCCGTCAGTTCCTGTAAGTTGGGAATGACAACGGGCCCGAGCTCGTCAAGTTTCCCTGGCACCGGAGCCCATTTGCTCATTTTGTGCGCAAGGAGGCTCGTTTTCTAAGTTTTAAGTTATACTTTTTAATTAAACCTATGTTTCAACCTTACGAGCAATCCGGGAGTCGGAATCTCGTTCCGTCAGTTCCTACAAGTCAGGAATGACGACGGGACCTTGTTTGTCAAGTTTCAAGGGCACCGGAGCCCGATTACTCGTTTTGGGCGCCCGGAGGCTCATTTTCTAAGTTATAAGTTAATGTTTTAAGTTAAATTTTCGTTTCAACTGTACAAGCAATTCAGGAATCGGAATTTCATTTCATCTGTTCCAAAAATTCATGAATGAGTACGTGCTCAGGCCGTCAAACTTCAAGGGCACCGTAGCCCGTTTACCCGTTCTGGGCGCCCGGAGGCTCGTTTTCTAAGTTTTAGGTAATGGTTTTAAGTTAAACCTACGTTTCAATTGTACGAACAATCCGGGCGTCGGAATCTCGCTCCGTCAGTTCTTGCAATTCGGGAATGAGAACAGGCCCGAGCTCGTCAACTTTCCCATGCACCGGAGCTCGTTTGCTCATTTTGGGCACACGTAGGCTCGTTTTCTAAGTTTTAAGTTAAACCTACGTTTCAACCTTACGAGCAATCCGGGAGTCAGAATCCCGTTCTGTTAGTTCCTCCAAGTCAGGAATGACAACGGGCCCGTGCTCATCAAGTTTCACGGGCACAAAAGCCCGTTTGGCTCATTTTGGAAGCCCGAACGCTCGTTTTTTAAGTTTTTAGTTATTGTTTTAAGTTAAACCCAAGTTTCCACTTTACGAGCATTCTGGGTGTCGGAATCTCGTTCCGTCAATTCCTGCAAGTCAAAAATCACAACGGGCCGTGCTCGTCTAATTTCACGGGCACTGGAGCCCATTTGCTTCTTTTTGGGCGCCCGGAGGCTCGTTTTCTAAGATTTAAGTTAAAGCTACGTTTCAACTGTACGAGCAATCTGGAAGTCGAAATCTCGTTTCGTTAGTTCTTACAAGTAATGAATGACTACGGGCCTGTGCCCGTCATCTTTGAAGGGCATCGAAGCCCGATTGCTCGTTTTGGGCGCCCGGAGGCTCATTTCAAAGTTATAAGTTAATGTTTTAAGTTAAACCTACCTTTCAACTGTACAAGCAATCCAGGATTTGGAAACTCGTTTCGTCAGTTCCTGAAATTCAGGAATGATTATGGGCCCAGGCACGTCAAGTTTCATGGGCACCGTAGCCCGTTTTGGGCGCCCAGATGGTCGTTTTCTAAGTTTTAAGTTATGGTTTTAAGTTAAACATACGTTTCAACTGTACGAGCAATCCTGGCGTCGGAATCTCGCTACGTCAGTTATTGCAAGTCAGGAATTGCAACAGGCCCGAGCTCGTCAAGTTTCCCTGGCACCGGAGCCCGTTTGCTCATTTTAGGCGCATGGAGGCTCGTTTTCTAAGTTTTAAGTTAACCTACGTTTCAACCTTTCGAGCAATCCGGGAGTCGGAATCTCGTTCCGTCAATTCATACAAGTCAGGAATGACAACGGGCCTGTACTCGTCAAGTTTCGCATGCACAAAAGCCTGTTTGCTCGTTTTGGAAGCCCAAAGGCTCGTTTTTTAAGTTTTTAGTTAATGTTTTAAGTTAAACCTATTTTTAAACTTTACGAGGACTCCGGGAGTCGGAATCTCGTTTCTTCAATTCCTGCAAGTCAATAATGACAACGGGCCTGTGCTCGTCTTATTTCATGGGCACCGGAGCCCGTTTGCTTGTTTTGGGCGCCTAGAGGCTCGTTTTCTAAGTTTTAAGTCAAAGCTATGCTTCAGCTGTACAAGTAATCTGGAAGTCGGAATCTCGTTCCATTAGTTCTTGCAAGTCACGAATGACTACGGGCCTGTGCCCGTCAACTTTGAAGGGCACCGGAGCCCGATTGCACGTTTTGGGTGCTCGGAGGCTCATTTTCTAAGTTATTTTAATTTAAACCTACGTTTCAACCGTACGAGCAATCCGAAAGTCAAAATGTCAATCCGTCAGATCCTGCAAGTCAGGAATGACTACGGACCCGTGCCCGTCAAGTTTCACGAGCATCGGAGTCCGATTGCTCATTTGGGCTCCCAGAGGCTCGTTTTCTAAGTTTTAAGTTAAACCTACGTTTTAACTGTACGAGCAATCCGGGATTCACGGGCACCGGAGCCCGTTTGCTCGTTTTGGGCGCCCGGAGGCTCGTTTTCTAAGTTTTAAGTTATGGTTTTAAGTTAAACCTACGTTTTAACTGTACGAGCAATCTGGGGGTCAGAATTTCGCTCCGTCAGCTCCTACAAGTTGGGAATGACAACGGGCCCGTGCTCACCTAGTTTCACGGGCACAAAAGCTCGTTTTCTCGTTCCGTCAGTTCCTGCAAATCATGAATGACAACAGACCCTTGCCCGTCAAGTTTCAAGGGCACCGGAGCCCAATTACTCATTTTGGACGCCTGGAGGCTAATTTTCTAAGTTATAAGTTAAACTTACGTTTCAACTGTACAAGCAACCCAGGATTCAGAATCTCATTTCATCAGTTTCTGAAATTCAGGAATGATTACGTGCTCACGGGCACCGTAGCCCGTTTGCCCATTTTGGGCGCCCAAAGGCTCGTTTTCTAAGTTTTAGGTTCTGGTTTTAAGTTAAACCTACGTTTCAACTATATGAGCAATCCGGGCGTCGGAATCTCGCTCTGTCAGTTCTTGCAATTCGGGAATGACAACGGGCCTGAGCTCGTCAAGTTTCCATGGCACTGGAGTCCGTTTGCTCATTTTGCGCGTACGGAGGCTCGTTTTCTAAGTTTTAAGTTCTAGTTTTAAGTTAAACCTACGTTTCTACCTTACAAGTAATCCGGGAGTCGGATTCCCGTTCCGTAAGTTCCTAAAAGTCAAGAATGACAATGGGCCCGAGTTCGCCTAGTTTGACGGGCACAAAAGCTTGTTTGCTGATTCTGGAAGCCCGAAGGCTCGTTTTTTAAGTTTTTAGCTATTGTTTTAAGTTAAACCTACATTTCAACTTTACGAGCATTCCAGGAGTCGGAATCTCGTTCCTTCAGTTCCTGCAAGTCAAAAATCACAATGGGCCGTGCTAGTCTAATTTCACGGGCACCGGAGCCCGTTTGCTGGTTTTGGGCGCCCGGAGCCTCGTTATCAAAGATTTAAATTAAAGCTACGTTTCAACTGTACGAGCAATCTGTAAGTCGGAATCTCGTTCCGTTAGTTCTTGCAAGTCATGAATGACTACGGGCCTTTGCCCGTCAACTTTCAAGGGCACCGGAGCCCAATTGCTCGTTTTGGGAGCCCGGAGGCTCATTTTCTAAGTTATAAGTTAAACCTACATTTCAACTGTACAAGTAATCTAGGATTCGGAAACTTGTTTCGTCCGTTCCTGAAATTCAGGAATGATTACGGGCCCAGGCTCGTCAAGTTTCACGGGCACCGTAGCCCGTTTGCTCGTTTTGGGCGCCCGGAGGCTTGTTTTCTAAGTTTAAAGTTATGGTTTTAAGTAAAACCTGCGATTCAACTGTACGAGCAATCCTGGCGTCGGAATCTCGCTCCGTCAGTTCTTGCAGGTCGGGAATGGCAACGGGCCCGAGCTCGTCAAGTTTCCCTGGCACCGGAGCCCGTTTGTTCATTTTGGGCGCATGGAGGCTCGTTTTCTAAGTTTTAAGTTAACCTACGTTTAAACCTTTCGAGCAATCCGGGAGTCGGAATCTCGTTCCGTCAATTCCTGCTAGTTAGGAATGACAACGGGCCCGTGCTAGTCAAGTTTCACTAGCACGAAAGCCCGTTTGCTCGTTTTGGAAGCCCGAAGGCTTGTTTTTTAATTTTTTAGTTATTATTTTAAATTAAACCAACGTTTAAACTTTACGAGCAATCCGGGAGTCGGAATCTCATTCCTTTAGCTCCTAAAAATCAAGAACCACAACGGGCTCGTGCTCGTCTTATTTCACGGGCACCGGAGCCCGTTTGCTTATTTTAGGCGCCCGGAGGCTTGCTTTCTATGTTTTAAGTCAAAACTACGTATCAACTGTACAAGCAATCCAGGATTCGGAAACTCGTTTCGTCAGTTCCTGAAATGCAGGAATGATTACGGACCCGGGCCGGTCAAGTTTCACGGGGACCGTATCCCGTTTGCTCGTTTTGGGCGCCCGGAGGCTCGTTTTCTAAGTTTTAAGTTAAACATACGTTTCAACTGTACGAACAATCCGGGAGTCGGAATCTCGCTCCGTCCGTTCTTTCAAGTCGGGAATGACAACGGTCCCGAGCTCGTCAAGTTTCCCTGACACCTGACCCTGTTTGCTCATTTTGGGCGCACGAATGCTCGTTTTCTAAGTCTTAAGTTATGGTTTAAAGTTAAACATACGTTTCAACCTTACGAGCAATCCATTAGTGGGAATCTCGTTTCATCAGTTCTTGCAAGTCAGGAATGACAACGGGCCCGTGCTCGCGAATTTTCATGGGCATCGAAGCCCGTTTGCTCATTTTGGGCGCTCAAAGGCTCGTTTTCTAAGTCTTAAATTATAGTTTCCAGTTATACCTACGTTTCAACTGTACGAGCAATCCGATATTCAAAATCTCGATCCGTCAGTTCCTGCAAGTCAGGAATGACTACGGACCCGTGCCCGTCAAGTTTCACGGGCACCGAAGCCCGATTTCAAATTTTGGGCGCCCGGAGTCTCGTTTTCTAAGTTCTAAATTAATGTTTTAAGTTAAACCTACGTTTCAATTATAAGAGCAATCCGATTTTCGGAATCTCGTTCCTTCAATTTCTGCAAGTCAAGAAAGACTACGGGCCCGTGCCCGTCAAGTTTCAAGGGCACAAGGCCCCTTTACTAGTTTTGGAAGCTCCCGAAGGCTCGTTTTTTAAGTTTTTAGTTATTGCTTTAAGTTAAACCTACGTTTAAACTTTCCGAGCAATCCGGGAGTCGGAATCTCGTTCCCTCAGTTCCTGCAAGTCAATAATCAGAACGAGCCCGTGCTCGTCTAATTTCACGGGCACTGGAGCCCGTTTGCTTGTTTTGGGCGCCCGGAGGCTCGTTTAATAAGTTTTAAGTTGAAGATACTTTTCAACTGTACGAGCAATCTGGAAGTCAGAATCTCGTTTCGTTAGTTCTTGCAAGTCACGAAAGACTACGGGCCGGTGCCCGTCAACTTTCAAGGGCACCGGAGCCCGATTGCTCGTTTTGGTCGCCCCGACACTCATTTTCTAAGTTATAAGTTAATGTTTTAAGTTAAACCTACGTTTCAACTGTACATGCAATCTAGGATTTGGAAACTCGTTTCGTCAGTTCCTAAAATTCAGGAATGAATATAGGCCCGGGCTTGTCAAGTTTCACGGGCACCGTAGCCCGTTTGCTCGTTTTGGGCGCTCGGAGGCTCGTTTTCTAAGTTTTAAGTTGTGGTTTTAAGTTAAACCTACATTTCAACTGTACGAGCAAGCCGGGGGTTAGAATCTCGCTCCGTCAGTTCCTGTAAGTTGGGAATGACAACGGGCCCGAGCTCGTCAAGTTTCCCTGGCACCGGAGCCCATTTGCTCATTTTGTGCGCAAGGAGGCTCGTTTTCTAAGTTTTAAGTTATACTTTTTAATTAAACCTATGTTTCAACCTTACGAGCAATCCGGGAGTCGGAATCTCGTTCCGTCAGTTCCTACAAGTCAGGAATGACGACGGGACCTTGTTTGTCAAGTTTCAAGGGCACCGGACCCGATTACTCGTTTTGGGCGCCCGGAGGCTCATTTTCTAAGTTATAAGTTAATGTTTTAAGTTAAATTTTCGTTTCAACTGTACAAGCAATTCAGGAATCGGAATTTCATTTCATCTGTTCCAAAAATTCATGAATGAGTACGTGCTCAGGCCGTCAAACTTCAAGGGCACCGTAGCCCGTTTACCCGTTCTGGGCGCCCGGAGGCTCGTTTTCTAAGTTTTAGGTAATGGTTTTAAGTTAAACCTACGTTTCAATTGTACGAACAATCCGGGCGTCGGAATCTCGCTCCGTCAGTTCTTGCAATTCGGGAATGAGAACAGGCCCGAGCTCGTCAACTTTCCCAGGCACCGGAGCTCGTTTGCTCATTTTGGGCACACGTAGGCTCGTTTTCTAAGTTTTAAGTTAAACCTACGTTTCAACCTTACGAGCAATCCGGGAGTCAGAATCCCGTTCTGTTAGTTCCTCCAAGTCAGGAATGACAACGGGCCCGTGCTCATCAAGTTTCACGGGCACAAAAGCCCGTTTGGCTCATTTTGGAAGCCCGAAGGCTCGTTTTTTAAGTTTTTAGTTATTGTTTTAAGTTAAACCCAAGTTTCCACTTTACGAGCATTCTGGGTGTCGGAATCTCGTTCCGTCAATTCCTGCAAGTCAAAAATCACAACGGGCCGTGCTCGTCTAATTTCACGGGCACTGGAGCCCATTTGCTTCTTTTAGGGCGCCCGGAGGCTCGTTTTCTAAGATTTAAGTTAAAGCTACGTTTCAACTGTACGAGCAATCTGGAAGTCGAAATCTCGTTTCGTTAGTTCTTACAAGTAATGAATGACTACGGGCCTGTGCCCGTCATCTTTGAAGGGCATCGAAGCCCGATTGCTCGTTTTGGGCGCCCGGAGGCTCATTTCAAAGTTATAAGTTAATGTTTTAAGTTAAACCTACCTTTCAACTGTACAAGCAATCCAGGATTTGGAAACTCGTTTCGTCAGTTCCTGAAATTCAGGAATGATTATGGGCCCAGGCACGTCAAGTTTCATGGGCACCGTAGCCCGTTTTGGGCGCCCAGATGGTCGTTTTCTAAGTTTTAAGTTATGGTTTTAAGTTAAACATACGTTTCAACTGTACGAGCAATCCTGGCGTCGGAATCTCGCTACGTCAGTTATTGCAAGTCAGGAATTGCAACAGGCCCGAGCTCGTCAAGTTTCCCTGGCACCGGAGCCCGTTTGCTCATTTTAGGCGCATGGAGGCTCGTTTTCTAAGTTTTAAGTTAACCTACGTTTCAACCTTTCGAGCAATCCGGGAGTCGGAATCTCGTTCCGTCAATTCATACAAGTCAGGAATGACAACGGGCCTGTACTCGTCAAGTTTCGCATGCACAAAAGCCTGTTTGCTCGTTTTGGAAGCCCAAAGGCTCGTTTTTTAAGTTTTTAGTTAATGTTTTAAGTTAAACCTATTTTTAAACTTTACGAGGACTCCGGGAGTCGGAATCTCGTTTCTTCAATTCCTGTAAGTCAATAATGACAACAGGCCTGTGCTCGTCTTATTTCATGGGCAGCGGAGCCCGTTTGCTTGTTTTGGGCGCCTAGAGGCTCGTTTTCTAAGTTTTAAGTCAAAGCTATGCTTCAGCTGTACAAGTAATCTGGAAGTCGGAATCTCGTTCCATTAGTTCTTGCAAGTCACGAATGACTACGGGCCTGTGCCCGTCAACTTTGAAGGGCACCGGAGCCCGATTGCACGTTTTGGGTGCTCGGAGGCTCATTTTCTAAGTTATTTTAATTTAAACCTACGTTTCAACCGTACGAGCAATCCGAAAGTCAAAATGTCAATCCGTCAGATCCTGCAAGTCAGGAATGACTACGGACCCGTGCCCGTCAAGTTTCATGAGCATCGGAGTCCGATTGCTCATTTGGGCTCCCAGAGGCTCGTTTTCTAAGTTTTAAGTTAAACCTACGTTTTAACTGTACGAGCAATCCGGGATTCACGGGCACCGGAGCCCGTTTGCTCGTTTTGGGCGCCCGGAGGCTCGTTTTCTAAGTTTTAAGTTATGGTTTTAAGTTAAACCTACGTTTTAACTGTACGAGCAATCTGGGGGTCAGAATTTCGCTCCGTCAGCTCCTACAAGTTGGGAATGACAACGGGCCCGTGCTCACCTAGTTTCACGGGCACAAAAGCTCGTTTTCTCGTTCCGTCAGTTCCTGCAAATCATGAATGACAACAGACCCTTGCCCGTCAAGTTTCAAGGGCACCGGAGCCCAATTACTCATTTTGGACGCCTGGAGGCTAATTTTCTAAGTTATAAGTTAAACTTACGTTTCAACTGTACAAGCAACCCAGGATTCAGAATCTCATTTCATCAGTTTCTGAAATTCAGGAATGATTACGTGCTCACGGGCACCGTAGCCCGTTTGCCCATTTTGGGCGCCCAAAGGCTCGTTTTCTAAGTTTTAGGTTCTGGTTTTAAGTTAAACCAACATTTCAACTATATGAGCAATCCGGGCGTCGGAATCTCGCTCTGTCAGTTCTTGCAATTCGGGAATGACAACGGGCCTGAGCTCGTCAAGTTTCCATGGCACTGGAGTCCGTTTGCTCATTTTGCGCGTACGGAGGCTCTTTTTCTAAGTTTTAAGTTCTAGTTTTAAGTTAAACCTACGTTTCTACCTTACAAGTAATCCGGGAGTCGGATTCCCGTTCCGTAAGTTCCTAAAAGTCAAGAATGACAATGGGCCCGAGTTCGCCTAGTTTGACGGGCACAAAAGCTTGTTTGCTGATTCTGGAAGCCCGAAGGCTCGTTTTTTAAGTTTTTAGCTATTGTTTTAAGTTAAACCTACATTTCAACTTTACGAGCATTCCAGGAGTCGGAATCTCGTTCCTTCAGTTCCTGCAAGTCAAAAATCACAATGGGCCGTGCTAGTCTAATTTCACGGGCACCGGAGCCCGTTTGCTGGTTTTGGGCGCCCGGAGCCTCGTTATCAAAGATTTAAATTAAAGCTACGTTTCAACTGTACGAGCAATCTGTAAGTCGGAATCTCGTTCCGTTAGTTCTTGCAAGTCATGAATGACTACGGGCCTTTGCCCGTCAACTTTCAAGGGCACCGGAGCCCAATTGCTCGTTTTGGGAGCCCGGAGGCTCATTTTCTAAGTTATAAGTTAAACCTACATTTCAACTGTACAAGTAATCTAGGATTCGGAAACTTGTTTCGTCCGTTCCTGAAATTCAGGAATGATTACGGGCCCAGGCTCGTCAAGTTTCACGGGCACCGTAGCCCGTTTGCTCGTTTTGGGCGCCCGGAGGCTTGTTTTCTAAGTTTAAAGTTATGGTTTTAAGTAAAACCTGCGATTCAACTGTACGAGCAATCCTGGCGTCGGAATCTCGCTCCGTCAGTTCTTGCAGGTCGGGAATGGCAACGGGCCCGAGCTCGTCAAGTTTCCCTGGCACCGGAGCCCGTTTGTTCATTTTGGGCGCATGGAGGCTCGTTTTCTAAGTTTTAAGTTAACCTACGTTTAAACCTTTCGAGCAATCCGGGAGTCGGAATCTCGTTCCGTCAATTCCTGCTAGTTAGGAATGACAACGGGCCCGTGCTAGTCAAGTTTCACTAGCACGAAAGCCCGTTTGCTCGTTTTGGAAGCCCGAAGGCTTGTTTTTTAATTTTTTAGTTATTATTTTAAATTAAACCAACGTTTAAACTTTACGAGCAATCCGGGAGTCGGAATCTCATTCCTTTAGCTCCTAAAAATCAAGAACCACAACGGGCTCGTGCTCGTCTTATTTCACGGGCACCGGAGCCCGTTTGCTTATTTTAGGCGCCCGGAGGCTTGCTTTCTATGTTTTAAGTCAAAACTACGTATCAACTGTACAAGCAATCCAGGATTCGGAAACTCGTTTCGTCAGTTCCTGAAATGCAGGAATGATTACGGACCCGGGCCGGTCAAGTTTCACGGGGACCGTATCCCGTTTGCTCGTTTTGGGCGCCCGGAGGCTCGTTTTCTAAGTTTTAAGTTAAACATACGTTTCAACTGTACGAACAATCCGGGAGTCGGAATCTCGCTCCGTCCGTTCTTTCAAGTCGGGAATGACAACGGTCCCGAGCTCGTCAAGTTTCCCTGACACCTGACCCTGTTTGCTCATTTTGGGCGCACGAATGCTCGTTTTCTAAGTCTTAAGTTATGGTTTAAAGTTAAACATACGTTTCAACCTTACGAGCAATCCATTAGTGGGAATCTCGTTTCATCAGTTCTTGCAAGTCAAGAATGACAACGGGCCCGTGCTCGCGAATTTTCATGGGCATCGAAGCCCGTTTGCTCATTTTGGGCGCTCAAAGGCTCGTTTTCTAAGTCTTAAATTATAGTTTCCAGTTATACCTACGTTTCAACTGTACGAGCAATCCGATATTCAAAATCTCGATCCGTCAGTTCCTGCAAGTCAGGAATGACTACGGACCCGTGCCCGTCAAGTTTCACGGGCACCGAAGCCCGATTTCAAATTTTGGGCGCCCGGAGTCTCGTTTTCTAAGTTCTAAATTAATGTTTTAAGTTAAACCTACGTTTCAATTATAAGAGCAATCCGATTTTCGGAATCTCGTTCCTTCAATTTCTGCAAGTCAAGAAAGACTACGGGCCCGTGCCCGTCAAGTTTCAAGGGCACAAGGCCCCTTTACTAGTTTTGGAAGCTCCCGAAGGCTCGTTTTTTAAGTTTTTAGTTATTGCTTTAAGTTAAACCTACGTTTAAACTTTCCGAGCAATCCGGGAGTCGGAATCTCGTTCCCTCAGTTCCTGCAAGTCAATAATCAGAACGAGCCCGTGCTCGTCTAATTTCACGGGCACTGGAGCCCGTTTGCTTGTTTTGGGCGCCCGGAGGCTCGTTTAATAAGTTTTAAGTTGAAGATACTTTTCAACTGTACGAGCAATCTGGAAGTCAGAATCTCGTTTCGTTAGTTCTTGCAAGTCACGAAAGACTACGGGCCGGTGCCCGTCAACTTTCAAGGGCACCGGAGCCCGATTGCTCGTTTTGGTCGCCCCGACACTCATTTTCTAAGTTATAAGTTAATGTTTTAAGTTAAACCTACGTTTCAACTGTACATGCAATCTAGGATTTGGAAACTCGTTTCGTCAGTTCCTAAAATTCAGGAATGAATATAGGCCCGGGCTTGTCAAGTTTCACGGGCACCGTAGCCCGTTTGCTCGTTTTGGGCGCTCGGAGGCTCGTTTTCTAAGTTTTAAGTTGTGGTTTTAAGTTAAACCTACATTTCAACTGTACGAGCAAGCCGGGGGTTAGAATCTCGCTCCGTCAGTTCCTGTAAGTTGGGAATGACAACGGGCCCGAGCTCGTCAAGTTTCCCTGGCACCGGAGCCCATTTGCTCATTTTGTGCGCAAGGAGGCTCGTTTTCTAAGTTTTAAGTTATACTTTTTTAATTAAACCTATGTTTCAACCTTACGAGCAATCCGGGAGTCGGAATCTCGTTCCGTCAGTTCCTACAAGTCAGGAATGACGACGGGACCTTGTTTGTCAAGTTTCAAGGGCACCGGAGCCCGATTACTCGTTTTGGGCGCCCGGAGGCTCATTTTCTAAGTTATAAGTTAATGTTTTAAGTTAAATTTTCGTTTCAACTGTACAAGCAATTCAGGAATCGGAATTTCATTTCATCTGTTCCAAAAATTCATGAATGAGTACGTGCTCAGGCCGTCAAACTTCAAGGGCACCGTAGCCCGTTTACCCGTTCTGGGCGCCCGGAGGCTCGTTTTCTAAGTTTTAGGTAATGGTTTTAAGTTAAACCTACGTTTCAATTGTACGAACAATCCGGGCGTCGGAATCTCGCTCCGTCAGTTCTTGCAATTCGGGAATGAGAACAGGCCCGAGCTCGTCAACTTTCCCATGCACCGGAGCTCGTTTGCTCATTTTGGGCACACGTAGGCTCGTTTTCTAAGTTTTAAGTTAAACCTACGTTTCAACCTTACGAGCAATCCGGGAGTCAGAATCCCGTTCTGTTAGTTCCTCCAAGTCAGGAATGACAACGGGCCCGTGCTCATCAAGTTTCACGGGCACAAAAGCCCGTTTGGCTCATTTTGGAAGCCCGAACGCTCGTTTTTTAAGTTTTTAGTTATTGTTTTAAGTTAAACCCAAGTTTCCACTTTACGAGCATTCTGGGTGTCGGAATCTCGTTCCGTCAATTCCTGCAAGTCAAAAATCACAACGGGCCGTGCTCGTCTAATTTCACGGGCACTGGAGCCCATTTGCTTCTTTTTGGGCGCCCGGAGGCTCGTTTTCTAAGATTTAAGTTAAAGCTACGTTTCAACTGTACGAGCAATCTGGAAGTCGAAATCTCGTTTCGTTAGTTCTTACAAGTAATGAATGACTACGGGCCTGTGCCCGTCATCTTTGAAGGGCATCGAAGCCCGATTGCTCGTTTTGGGCGCCCGGAGGCTCATTTCAAAGTTATAAGTTAATGTTTTAAGTTAAACCTACCTTTCAACTGTACAAGCAATCCAGGATTTGGAAACTCGTTTCGTCAGTTCCTGAAATTCAGGAATGATTATGGGCCCAGGCACGTCAAGTTTCATGGGCACCGTAGCCCGTTTTGGGCGCCCAGATGGTCGTTTTCTAAGTTTTAAGTTATGGTTTTAAGTTAAACATACGTTTCAACTGTACGAGCAATCCTGGCGTCGGAATCTCGCTACGTCAGTTATTGCAAGTCAGGAATTGCAACAGGCCCGAGCTCGTCAAGTTTCCCTGGCACCGGAGCCCGTTTGCTCATTTTAGGCGCATGGAGGCTCGTTTTCTAAGTTTTAAGTTAACCTACGTTTCAACCTTTCGAGCAATCCGGGAGTCGGAATCTCGTTCCGTCAATTCATACAAGTCAGGAATGACAACGGGCCTGTACTCGTCAAGTTTCGCATGCACAAAAGCCTGTTTGCTCGTTTTGGAAGCCCAAAGGCTCGTTTTTTAAGTTTTTAGTTAATGTTTTAAGTTAAACCTATTTTTAAACTTTACGAGGACTCCGGGAGTCGGAATCTCGTTTCTTCAATTCCTGCAAGTCAATAATGACAACGGGCCTGTGCTCGTCTTATTTCATGGGCACCGGAGCCCGTTTGCTTGTTTTGGGCGCCTAGAGGCTCGTTTTCTAAGTTTTAAGTCAAAGCTATGCTTCAGCTGTACAAGTAATCTGGAAGTCGGAATCTCGTTCCATTAGTTCTTGCAAGTCACGAATGACTACGGGCCTGTGCCCGTCAACTTTGAAGGGCACCGGAGCCCGATTGCACGTTTTGGGTGCTTGGAGGCTCATTTTCTAAGTTATTTTAATTTAAACCTACGTTTCAACCGTACGAGCAATCCGAAAGTCAAAATGTCAATCCGTCAGATCCTGCAAGTCAGGAATGACTACGGACCCGTGCCCGTCAAGTTTCACGAGCATCGGAGTCCGATTGCTCATTTGGGCTCCCAGAGGCTCGTTTTCTAAGTTTTAAGTTAAACCTACGTTTTAACTGTACGAGCAATCCGGGATTCACGGGCACCGGAGCCCGTTTGCTCGTTTTGGGCGCCCGGAGGCTCGTTTTCTAAGTTTTAAGTTATGGTTTTAAGTTAAACCTACGTTTTAACTGTACGAGCAATCTGGGGGTCAGAATTTCGCTCCGTCAGCTCCTACAAGTTGGGAATGACAACGGGCCCGTGCTCACCTAGTTTCACGGGCACAAAAGCTCGTTTTCTCGTTCCGTCAGTTCCTGCAAATCATGAATGACAACAGACCCTTGCCCGTCAAGTTTCAAGGGCACCGGAGCCCAATTACTCATTTTGGACGCCTGGAGGCTAATTTTCTAAGTTATAAGTTAAACTTACGTTTCAACTGTACAAGCAACCCAGGATTCAGAATCTCATTTCATCAGTTTCTGAAATTCAGGAATGATTACGTGCTCACGGGCACCGTAGCCCGTTTGCCCATTTTGGGCGCCCAAAGGCTCGTTTTCTAAGTTTTAGGTTCTGGCTTTAAGTTAAACCTACGTTTCAACTATATGAGCAATCCGGGCGTCGGAATCTCGCTCTGTCAGTTCTTGCAATTCGGGAATGACAACGGGCCTGAGCTCGTCAAGTTTCCATGGCACTGGAGTCCGTTTGCTCATTTTGCGCGTACGGAGGCTCTTTTTCTAAGTTTTAAGTTCTAGTTTTAAGTTAAACCTACGTTTCTACCTTACAAGTAATCCGGGAGTCGGATTCCCGTTCCGTAAGTTCCTAAAAGTCAAGAATGACAATGGGCCCGAGTTCGCCTAGTTTGACGGGCACAAAAGCTTGTTTGCTGATTCTGGAAGCCCGAAGGCTCGTTTTTTAAGTTTTTAGCTATTGTTTTAAGTTAAACCTACATTTCAACTTTACGAGCATTCCAGGAGTCGGAATCTCGTTCCTTCAGTTCCTGCAAGTCAAAAATCACAATGGGCCGTGCTAGTCTAATTTCACGGGCACCGGAGCCCGTTTGCTGGTTTTGGGCGCCCGGAGCCTCGTTATCAAAGATTTAAATTAAAGCTACGTTTCAACTGTACGAGCAATCTGTAAGTCGGAATCTCGTTCCGTTAGTTCTTGCAAGTCATGAATGACTACGGGCCTTTGCCCGTCAACTTTCAAGGGCACCGGAGCCCAATTGCTCGTTTTGGGAGCCCGGAGGCTCATTTTCTAAGTTATAAGTTAAACCTACATTTCAACTGTACAAGTAATCTAGGATTCGGAAACTTGTTTCGTCCGTTCCTGAAATTCAGGAATGATTACGGGCCCAGGCTCGTCAAGTTTCACGGGCACCGTAGCCCGTTTGCTCGTTTTGGGCGCCCGGAGGCTTGTTTTCTAAGTTTAAAGTTATGGTTTTAAGTAAAACCTGCGATTCAACTGTACGAGCAATCCTGGCGTCGGAATCTCGCTCCGTCAGTTCTTGCAGGTCGGGAATGGCAACGGGCCCGAGCTCGTCAAGTTTCCCTGGCACCGGAGCCCGTTTGTTCATTTTGGGCGCATGGAGGCTCGTTTTCTAAGTTTTAAGTTAACCTACGTTTAAACCTTTCGAGCAATCCGGGAGTCGGAATCTCGTTCCGTCAATTCCTGCTAGTTAGGAATGACAACGGGCCCGTGCTAGTCAAGTTTCACTAGCACGAAAGCCCGTTTGCTCGTTTTGGAAGCCCGAAGGCTTGTTTTTTAATTTTTTAGTTATTATTTTAAATTAAACCAACGTTTAAACTTTACGAGCAATCCGGGAGTCGGAATCTCATTCCTTTAGCTCCTAAAAATCAAGAACCACAACGGGCTCGTGCTCGTCTTATTTCACGGGCACCGGAGCCCGTTTGCTTATTTTAGGCGCCCGGAGGCTTGCTTTCTATGTTTTAAGTCAAAACTACGTATCAACTGTACAAGCAATCCAGGATTCGGAAACTCGTTTCGTCAGTTCCTGAAATGCAGGAATGATTACGGACCCGGGCCGGTCAAGTTTCACGGGGACCGTATCCCGTTTGCTCGTTTTGGGCGCCCGGAGGCTCGTTTTCTAAGTTTTAAGTTAAACATACGTTTCAACTGTACGAACAATCCGGGAGTCGGAATCTCGCTCCGTCCGTTCTTTCAAGTCGGGAATGACAACGGTCCCGAGCTCGTCAAGTTTCCCTGACACCTGACCCTGTTTGCTCATTTTGGGCGCACGAATGCTCGTTTTCTAAGTCTTAAGTTATGGTTTAAAGTTAAACATACGTTTCAACCTTACGAGCAATCCATTAGTGGGAATCTCGTTTCATCAGTTCTTGCAAGTCAGGAATGACAACGGGCCCGTGCTCGCGAATTTTCATGGGCATCGAAGCCCGTTTGCTCATTTTGGGCGCTCAAAGGCTCGTTTTCTAAGTCTTAAATTATAGTTTCCAGTTATACCTACGTTTCAACTGTACGAGCAATCCGATATTCAAAATCTCGATCCGTCAGTTCCTGCAAGTCAGGAATGACTACGGACCCGTGCCCGTCAAGTTTCACGGGCACCGAAGCCCGATTTCAAATTTTGGGCGCCCGGAGTCTCGTTTTCTAAGTTCTAAATTAATGTTTTAAGTTAAACCTACGTTTCAATTATAAGAGCAATCCGATTTTCGGAATCTCGTTCCTTCAATTTCTGCAAGTCAAGAAAGACTACGGGCCCGTGCCCGTCAAGTTTCAAGGGCACAAGGCCCCTTTACTAGTTTTGGAAGCTCCCGAAGGCTCGTTTTTTAAGTTTTTAGTTATTGCTTTAAGTTAAACCTACGTTTAAACTTTCCGAGCAATCCGGGAGTCGGAATCTCGTTCCCTCAGTTCCTGCAAGTCAATAATCAGAACGAGCCCGTGCTCGTCTAATTTCACGGGCACTGGAGCCCGTTTGCTTGTTTTGGGCGCCCGGAGGCTCGTTTAATAAGTTTTAAGTTGAAGATACTTTTCAACTGTACGAGCAATCTGGAAGTCAGAATCTCGTTTCGTTAGTTCTTGCAAGTCACGAAAGACTACGGGCCGGTGCCCGTCAACTTTCAAGGGCACCGGAGCCCGATTGCTCGTTTTGGTCGCCCCGACACTCATTTTCTAAGTTATAAGTTAATGTTTTAAGTTAAACCTACGTTTCAACTGTACATGCAATCTAGGATTTGGAAACTCGTTTCGTCAGTTCCTAAAATTCAGGAATGAATATAGGCCCGGGCTTGTCAAGTTTCACGGGCACCGTAGCCCGTTTGCTCGTTTTGGGCGCTCGGAGGCTCGTTTTCTAAGTTTTAAGTTGTGGTTTTAAGTTAAACCTACATTTCAACTGTACGAGCAAGCCGGGGGTTAGAATCTCGCTCCGTCAGTTCCTGTAAGTTGGGAATGACAACGGGCCCGAGCTCGTCAAGTTTCCCTGGCACCGGAGCCCATTTGCTCATTTTGTGCGCAAGGAGGCTCGTTTTCTAAGTTTTAAGTTATACTTTTTTAATTAAACCTATGTTTCAACCTTACGAGCAATCCGGGAGTCGGAATCTCGTTCCGTCAGTTCCTACAAGTCAGGAATGACGACGGGACCTTGTTTGTCAAGTTTCAAGGGTACCGGAGCCCGATTACTCGTTTTGGGCGCCCGGAGGCTCATTTTCTAAGTTATAAGTTAATGTTTTAAGTTAAATTTTCGTTTCAACTGTACAAGCAATTCAGGAATCGGAATTTCATTTCATCTGTTCCAAAAATTCATGAATGAGTACGTGCTCAGGCCGTCAAACTTCAAGGGCACCGTAGCCCGTTTACCCGTTCTGGGCGCCCGGAGGCTCGTTTTCTAAGTTTTAGGTAATGGTTTTAAGTTAAACCTACGTTTCAATTGTACGAACAATCCGGGCGTCGGAATCTCGCTCCGTCAGTTCTTGCAATTCGGGAATGAGAACAGGCCCGAGCTCGTCAACTTTCCCAGGCACCGGAGCTCGTTTGCTCATTTTGGGCACACGTAGGCTCGTTTTCTAAGTTTTAAGTTAAACCTACGTTTCAACCTTACGAGCAATCCGGGAGTCAGAATCCCGTTCTGTTAGTTCCTCCAAGTCAGGAATGACAACGGGCCCGTGCTCATCAAGTTTCACGGGCACAAAAGCCCGTTTGGCTCATTTTGGAAGCCCGAAGGCTCGTTTTTTAAGTTTTTAGTTATTGTTTTAAGTTAAACCCAAGTTTCCACTTTACGAGCATTCTGGGTGTCGGAATCTCGTTCCGTCAATTCCTGCAAGTCAAAAATCACAACGGGCCGTGCTCGTCTAATTTCACGGGCACTGGAGCCCATTTGCTTCTTTTTGGGCGCCCGGAGGCTCGTTTTCTAAGATTTAAGTTAAAGCTACGTTTCAACTGTACGAGCAATCTGGAAGTCGAAATCTCATTTCGTTAGTTCTTACAAGTAATGAATGACTACGGGCCTGTGCCCGTCATCTTTGAAGGGCATCGAAGCCCGATTGCTCGTTTTGGGCGCCCGGAGGCTCATTTCAAAGTTATAAGTTAATGTTTTAAGTTAAACCTACCTTTCAACTGTACAAGCAATCCAGGATTTGGAAACTCGTTTCGTCAGTTCCTGAAATTCAGGAATGATTATGGGCCCAGGCACGTCAAGTTTCATGGGCACCGTAGCCCGTTTTGGGCGCCCAGATGGTCGTTTTCTAAGTTTTAAGTTATGGTTTTAAGTTAAACATACGTTTCAACTGTACGAGCAATCCTGGCGTCGGAATCTCGCTACGTCAGTTATTGCAAGTCAGGAATTGCAACAGGCCCGAGCTCGTCAAGTTTCCCTGGCACCGGAGCCCGTTTGCTCATTTTAGGCGCATGGAGGCTCGTTTTCTAAGTTTTAAGTTAACCTACGTTTCAACCTTTCGAGCAATCCGGGAGTCGGAATCTCGTTCCGTCAATTCATACAAGTCAGGAATGACAACGGGCCTGTACTCGTCAAGTTTCGCATGCACAAAAGCCTGTTTGCTCGTTTTGGA
Organism: Cinnamomum chago; assembly: GCA_038049695.1. Lineage (NCBI taxonomy): Eukaryota > Viridiplantae > Streptophyta > Magnoliopsida > Laurales > Lauraceae > Cinnamomum > Cinnamomum chago. The sequence goes on along the minus strand of CP142453.1, from coordinate 86,976,512 downwards.
AGCCCAAAGGCTCGTTTTTTAAGTTTTTAGTTAATGTTTTAAGTTAAACCTATTTTTAAACTTTACGAGGACTCCGGGAGTCGGAATCTCGTTTCTTCAATTCCTGCAAGTCAATAATGACAACGGGCCTGTGCTCGTCTTATTTCATGGGCACCGGAGCCCGTTTGCTTGTTTTGGGCGCCTAGAGGCTCGTTTTCTAAGTTTTAAGTCAAAGCTATGCTTCAGCTGTACAAGTAATCTGGAAGTCGGAATCTCGTTCCATTAGTTCTTGCAAGTCACGAATGACTACGGGCCTGTGCCCGTCAACTTTGAAGGGCACCGGAGCCCGATTGCACGTTTTGGGTGCTTGGAGGCTCATTTTCTAAGTTATTTTAATTTAAACCTACGTTTCAACCGTACGAGCAATCCGAAAGTCAAAATGTCAATCCGTCAGATCCTGCAAGTCAGGAATGACTACGGACCCGTGCCCGTCAAGTTTCACGAGCATCGGAGTCCGATTGCTCATTTGGGCTCCCAGAGGCTCGTTTTCTAAGTTTTAAGTTAAACCTACGTTTTAACTGTACGAGCAATCCGGGATTCACGGGCACCGGAGCCCGTTTGCTCGTTTTGGGCGCCCGGAGGCTCGTTTTCTAAGTTTTAAGTTATGGTTTTAAGTTAAACCTACGTTTTAACTGTACGAGCAATCTGGGGGTCAGAATTTCGCTCCGTCAGCTCCTACAAGTTGGGAATGACAACGGGCCCGTGCTCACCTAGTTTCACGGGCACAAAAGCTCGTTTTCTCGTTCCGTCAGTTCCTGCAAATCATGAATGACAACAGACCCTTGCCCGTCAAGTTTCAAGGGCACCGGAGCCCAATTACTCATTTTGGACGCCTGGAGGCTAATTTTCTAAGTTATAAGTTAAACTTACGTTTCAACTGTACAAGCAACCCAGGATTCAGAATCTCATTTCATCAGTTTCTGAAATTCAGGAATGATTACGTGCTCACGGGCACCGTAGCCCGTTTGCCCATTTTGGGCGCCCAAAGGCTCGTTTTCTAAGTTTTAGGTTCTGGCTTTAAGTTAAACCTACGTTTCAACTATATGAGCAATCCGGGCGTCGGAATCTCGCTCTGTCAGTTCTTGCAATTCGGGAATGACAACGGGCCTGAGCTCGTCAAGTTTCCATGGCACTGGAGTCCGTTTGCTCATTTTGCGCGTACGGAGGCTCTTTTTCTAAGTTTTAAGTTCTAGTTTTAAGTTAAACCTACGTTTCTACCTTACAAGTAATCCGGGAGTCGGATTCCCGTTCCGTAAGTTCCTAAAAGTCAAGAATGACAATGGGCCCGAGTTCGCCTAGTTTGACGGGCACAAAAGCTTGTTTGCTGATTCTGGAAGCCCGAAGGCTCGTTTTTTAAGTTTTTAGCTATTGTTTTAAGTTAAACCTACATTTCAACTTTACGAGCATTCCAGGAGTCGGAATCTCGTTCCTTCAGTTCCTGCAAGTCAAAAATCACAATGGGCCGTGCTAGTCTAATTTCACGGGCACCGGAGCCCGTTTGCTGGTTTTGGGCGCCCGGAGCCTCGTTATCAAAGATTTAAATTAAAGCTACGTTTCAACTGTACGAGCAATCTGTAAGTCGGAATCTCGTTCCGTTAGTTCTTGCAAGTCATGAATGACTACGGGCCTTTGCCCGTCAACTTTCAAGGGCACCGGAGCCCAATTGCTCGTTTTGGGAGCCCGGAGGCTCATTTTCTAAGTTATAAGTTAAACCTACATTTCAACTGTACAAGTAATCTAGGATTCGGAAACTTGTTTCGTCCGTTCCTGAAATTCAGGAATGATTACGGGCCCAGGCTCGTCAAGTTTCACGGGCACCGTAGCCCGTTTGCTCGTTTTGGGCGCCCGGAGGCTTGTTTTCTAAGTTTAAAGTTATGGTTTTAAGTAAAACCTGCGATTCAACTGTACGAGCAATCCTGGCGTCGGAATCTCGCTCCGTCAGTTCTTGCAGGTCGGGAATGGCAACGGGCCCGAGCTCGTCAAGTTTCCCTGGCACCGGAGCCCGTTTGTTCATTTTGGGCGCATGGAGGCTCGTTTTCTAAGTTTTAAGTTAACCTACGTTTAAACCTTTCGAGCAATCCGGGAGTCGGAATCTCGTTCCGTCAATTCCTGCTAGTTAGGAATGACAACGGGCCCGTGCTAGTCAAGTTTCACTAGCACGAAAGCCCGTTTGCTCGTTTTGGAAGCCCGAAGGCTTGTTTTTTAATTTTTTAGTTATTATTTTAAATTAAACCAACGTTTAAACTTTACGAGCAATCCGGGAGTCGGAATCTCATTCCTTTAGCTCCTAAAAATCAAGAACCACAACGGGCTCGTGCTCGTCTTATTTCACGGGCACCGGAGCCCGTTTGCTTATTTTAGGCGCTCGGAGGCTTGCTTTCTATGTTTTAAGTCAAAACTACGTATCAACTGTACAAGCAATCCAGGATTCGGAAACTCGTTTCGTCAGTTCCTGAAATGCAGGAATGATTACGGACCCGGGCCGGTCAAGTTTCACGGGGACCGTATCCCGTTTGCTCGTTTTGGGCGCCCGGAGGCTCGTTTTCTAAGTTTTAAGTTAAACATACGTTTCAACTGTACGAACAATCCGGGAGTCGGAATCTCGCTCCGTCCGTTCTTTCAAGTCGGGAATGACAACGGTCCCGAGCTCGTCAAGTTTCCCTGACACCTGACCCTGTTTGCTCATTTTGGGCGCACGAATGCTCGTTTTCTAAGTCTTAAGTTATGGTTTAAAGTTAAACATACGTTTCAACCTTACGAGCAATCCATTAGTGGGAATCTCGTTTCATCAGTTCTTGCAAGTCAGGAATGACAACGGGCCCGTGCTCGCGAATTTTCATGGGCATCGAAGCCCGTTTGCTCATTTTGGGCGCTCAAAGGCTCGTTTTCTAAGTTTTAAATTATAGTTTCAAGTTATACCTACGTTTCAACTGTACGAGCAATCCGATATTCAAAATCTCGATCCGTCAGTTCCTGCAAGTCAGGAATGACTACGGACCCGTGCCCGTCAAGTTTCACGGGCACCGAAGCCCGATTTCAAATTTTGGGCGCCCGGAGTCTCGTTTTCTAAGTTCTAAATTAATGTTTTAAGTTAAACCTACGTTTCAATTATAAGAGCAATCCGATTTTCGGAATCTCGTTCCTTCAATTTCTGCAAGTCAAGAAAGACTACGGGCCCGTGCCCGTCAAGTTTCAAGGGCACAAGGCCCCTTTACTAGTTTTGGAAGCTCCCGAAGGCTCGTTTTTTAAGTTTTTAGTTATTGCTTTAAGTTAAACCTACGTTTAAACTTTCCGAGCAATCCGGGAGTCGGAATCTCGTTCCCTCAGTTCCTGCAAGTCAATAATCAGAACGAGCCCGTGCTCGTCTAATTTCACGGGCACTGGAGCCCGTTTGCTTGTTTTGGGCGCCCGGAGGCTCGTTTAATAAGTTTTAAGTTGAAGATACTTTTCAACTGTACGAGCAATCTGGAAGTCAGAATCTCGTTTCGTTAGTTCTTGCAAGTCACGAAAGACTACGGGCCGGTGCCCGTCAACTTTCAAGGGCACCGGAGCCCGATTGCTCGTTTTGGTCGCCCCGACACTCATTTTCTAAGTTATAAGTTAATGTTTTAAGTTAAACCTACGTTTCAACTGTACATGCAATCTAGGATTTGGAAACTCGTTTCGTCAGTTCCTAAAATTCAGGAATGAATATAGGCCCGGGCTTGTCAAGTTTCACGGGCACCGTAGCCCGTTTGCTCGTTTTGGGCGCTCGGAGGCTCGTTTTCTAAGTTTTAAGTTGTGGTTTTAAGTTAAACCTACATTTCAACTGTACGAGCAAGCCGGGGGTTAGAATCTCGCTCCGTCAGTTCCTGTAAGTTGGGAATGACAACGGGCCCGAGCTCGTCAAGTTTCCCTGGCACCGGAGCCCATTTGCTCATTTTGTGCGCAAGGAGGCTCGTTTTCTAAGTTTTAAGTTATACTTTTTAATTAAACCTATGTTTCAACCTTACGAGCAATCCGGGAGTCGGAATCTCGTTCCGTCAGTTCCTACAAGTCAGGAATGACGACGGGACCTTGTTTGTCAAGTTTCAAGGGTACCGGAGCCCGATTACTCGTTTTGGGCGCCCGGAGGCTCATTTTCTAAGTTATAAGTTAATGTTTTAAGTTAAATTTTCGTTTCAACTGTACAAGCAATTCAGGAATCGGAATTTCATTTCATCTGTTCCAAAAATTCATGAATGAGTACGTGCTCAGGCCGTCAAACTTCAAGGGCACCGTAGCCCGTTTACCCGTTCTGGGCGCCCGGAGGCTCGTTTTCTAAGTTTTAGGTTATGGCTTTAAGTTAAACCTACGTTTCAATTGTACGAACAATCCGGGCGTCGGAATCTCGCTCCGTCAGTTCTTGCAATTCGGGAATGAGAACAGGCTCGAGCTCGTCAACTTTCCCAGGCACCGGAGCTCGTTTGCTCATTTTGGGCACACGTAGGCTCGTTTTCTAAGTTTTAAGTTAAACCTACGTTTCAACCTTACGAGCAATCCGGGAGTCAGAATCCCGTTCTGTTAGTTCCTCCAAGTCAGGAATGACAACGGGCCCGTGCTCATCAAGTTTCACGGGCACAAAAGCCCGTTTGGCTCATTTTGGAAGCCCGAAGGCTCGTTTTTTAAGTTTTTAGTTATTGTTTTAAGTTAAACCCAAGTTTCTGTAAGTCCATGGGGATCCGAACCCTAGAGGGGGGTGAATAGGGTGAGCTTCTTTTATGACCAATTTTAACAATTTTAACTTCTTTAAAACAAACTAGTCACAAGTGGTGATTATCAAACAATATGCGGAAGCTAATATAAGCAATCACCACAACGCAAGCACCATCACACAAGGATTTATAGTGGTTCGGCCTCAATGCCTACATCCACTACCGGCTTGTGATCCAACACCCCACCGGATTTCCACTATTTATGCTTTTCAATAGGCTAAGCAATAACCTTTACAATATGCTTTCCAAGGCTAAGTAATAACCTTTACATTGATGTTTTTCAAGGCTTAACATCAACCTATACATTATGCTTTTATAGGCTAAGCAATAACTGTTAGAGTTTTAGTTTTGTTGCAATTTGATAGGATGCATTCACTTTCATATAACTTGTTCTCTCATTCATACATGGCTTTATTCATAGGAGCATCATGCATATTTCTTCTTCTTGAATCTTTGTTTTATCAAATATCATGCATGGTTTACATGTTCAGGTTGCCTTTTCAGTTCTTAGAGTTTTTGATTTCAAATCTCCTTCCAAGCTTTCCAAAGTTTCTAGCTTTAAATTCATTATTGTGTTTTGGAGTTTTCATGGCTTTAAAATCTCAGTTTTCATCTTCTTTTAGTCATGATTTTATGCTTGGTAGATGTGTTTGAAAGTCCTTTAGAAGGTGCCCTCATAAGCCTCAAGTTTCTTTCATTTGTCATATTTCTGGGCTGTTGCAGGCAGTGGTATCGGTCGACCGAGACCTGCCTCTCGGTCGACCGAGACAACTGCAGGTCATTTCTGCAGAATTTTTAACTGAAGCTCCAACGGTCAGATTTATATCCGTTGTGCTTTCTAGGTCGACCGAGACCTATTTCTCGGTCGACCGAGGACTAGCCGTTGGCAACTTTATCTTTATAAAAAGTGGCTTTTTGGTTGGAGAAAAGTGCTGATAATGGAGAGACCTTTGAGGCCAAGGCTAAGCAACTTCTTAGGAGCATTTTCACAAGGATTATGAAGCCATTCCTCTTATTCAACCTTTGATCTTCAAATGGGTGTGCTTCCTTTAATCCTACTCTTTTCAAAATCATGTTTTGTTTTGAATCTTTGATCTATTTTCCAATGCATGATAAACAAGTTGCTTTCCTATTAAGATGTTGACCTTCATAACATGCTTAGTTCTTTAAAAATCACATGAGACTTATGAATGCAACATAATGTCTAAGTTACACATGATTTTAGTTTCTTGATTCAAAAATCAACTTGTTAGCCTTTAGATCATCTTTTTGAAAACAAGTTGTTTTTCATTATGAATCACTTGTGTAAGACATACAACTCTTTCTCAAATATATGTTAAACATCTTTGCATCATTTAAGTTCATATCTTTTAAAAGAGAAAGAGTAATCTTTTAGAAAATGCATTTCACATAGACTTTGTCATTTTCATGCATTGTTCTAGAACTTGAGCTTCATTTTCAAACTAGCCTTTTAAGAGGCATTTCTTTGCACTTCATTGTTCTCTTTATCCATGCATTATTAGGCATATTGTTTAAGAGAAAAGTTCCATGTTGTAAAGGTTCATGCTTAGCCTTGAAAAGCATATGTTGTAAAGGTTTATGCTAAGCCTTGAAAAGCATAGTGTTGTTTGTAAGGTTTGAGGTGATCCTAAACCTTAAGTGGATTTAGTGGATACCGGTAGGTGTACCGGGAGTGGATGTAGGCAATTTTGGCCGAACCACTATACGTGCTTGTGTTATGGTGATTGCCTCTATGCTTTCATTTTATGGATTATGCTTGCTTAGTTGATTTCATTATTATTCTCCAATGCATAAGTGACTTAAAAGTTAAAAGAATTAAAATTGGTCTAGGTCTTTGAGCTCACCCTATTCACCCCCCCCCCCCTCTAGGATTCGATCTTGGACTTTCAATTGGTATCAGAGCCTAGGTGCTCTTGCTTAGGTCTAACAACCTAGAGTTAGAATCCTTAGAGTGAGTTTTAGCTTTTGTGGTCACCATGCAATCCCAATTAGGAGAAGGCCATGCCACCAATAGACCTCCCTTGTTCAATGGCTCTCATTACCGGTATTGGAAGATTAGGATGCAAGTCTTTCTTGAATCTCAAAATGTAGATGTTTGGAGTATCATTGAAGAAGGGTATCATGATCCCATTATCACTGAACAAGATTCTGAAGGACATGTCATTGCTATCAAAGTTAAGCCCAAGAAAGATTGGACTCAAGGAGAGAAAGATAGGGCAAATCTAAATGCTAAAGCAAAAAATTCCTTGTTTTGTGCCTTGTCCCAAGAAGAGTTCAATAGGGTAGTAAATTGTACTACTGCTAAGGAAGTGTGGGATACCTTAGAGACCACTCATGAAGGGACCAATCAAGTCAAAGTTGCTAAAATCCAAATGTTGTCTACTAAGTATGAGGAACTCAAAATGCAAGAGGAAGAAACATTTGATGAGTTCTATACTAAATTCATGGAGATTGTCAATTCCCTCATAGGTCTAGGAGAGAAGATGGATGAGTCCAAAGCTGTTAGGAAAATATTAAGATCTCTTCCCAAAAGGTTCAAACCTAAGATAGTTGCTATAACCGAAAGCAAAGATGTGGACAAGATCAAAATAGAAGAACTTAGAGGAAATCTTCTCACCTATGAATTAGACTTTGAAACCCCTAGCAAGAAGAAAGGTGTAGCTCTTAGCTCCCAACATAAAGAAAATGACAATGAGAGTGAGAGTGATGATGAAAACACTATTTTACTTGCTAAGAAGTTCAAGAATTTCCTTAAGAACAAAAAGAACTATAAATATTCTGAAGATTCTAAAAATGAAAAATTTCAAAGAAACTCAAGGGGATCTTTTACCAAAAGGGATGTGCAATGTTATAATTGTAAAGGCTTTGGTCACATTGCTCAAAATTGTCCCTCCCCTAAGGAATCTGAAAAGAAAGTTAAGAAAGGAAAGAAAGTCTTAAACATAACTTGGGATGATGATGAAGATGAAAGTAGTGACAATAATGAACCTCAAAATGATGAAGATAATGATAATTCCACTTCTTGGCTTCTCTTCACTCCCATTGAAGAAAACAATGATCATAACATATTAATAGAAGAAGTAAATGAAGAGAATAGTGACAATGATATTCATCAAGCCTATGAGGAACTATATGAACTATGTGAAGTCATAACCAAGAAAAATAAAAGCTTAAAAAGTGAATCTAAAAGGCTTGTGAATGATCTAGATGTTTTAAAAGATCAATTAATCTTGAAAGACAATGAGATAAAAAATGTTCAATCTAAGTTGACTACCTCTAATGACAATCTTGCTAAAGCTGAAAAAGAAATTCATAAGTTACAAAGTCTGTTAGAATCTAGTCAACAAGAATCAGAATCTCTTCAAATGAAACTTGAAAAGGGAAAACATGTTGTTGAAAAATTTACCTTAGGCAATGACAAATTCTATCAAATGTTAGGCTTGAATAAAGTCTTTGGTAACAAGAATGGTATAGGTTATGAATGCTCCTCTAGTAGCAAGAAGAATAGCTTTCAACATAATACTAGGACTCATCTCAAACCTATAGGTAAAATCTTCTTTTCCTCTAGATGGACTTGTCATTTTTGCAATCAAATAGGTCATCTAGTTCCTAACTGTCCTTTTAAGTTTAGGATGTCTCAAAATCTTAGTTCTAGAGCTCATTTCAAGTTTGTCCCCAAGACTTCTACCTCTACCTTCATTAAGGCTACTTGGATTGAAAAAGAGAAAAGTGTCAAGAATTTTTTTGCTCAAACCGCTCTTAAAGTTAAAGAAAACTCTAGATGGTTTTTGGACAGTGGTTGCTCCAAGCATATGACTGGAGACCGTTCTAGATTTATCACTCTTGAGGACTATGATGGAGGTAATGTGTCTTTTGGAGATAATCGGAAAGCTCAAATTATAGGAAAAGGCTGTGTTGGAGGAGATCAAATGCCTACATTAAAAGATGTTTTCCTTGGGGATGGTTTAAAGCATAATCTCTTGAGCATAAGTCAGTTGTGTGACAAAGGAAACAAAGTTGTCTTTGACAGCAAATCTTGCAAAGTTCTGGATGAGAAATCCCACAAAGTTCTACTCACTGGATTACGTACTAAAGATAACATCTATACCATAGAAGAATGTAGTGAGAATGAATCCATGTGTTTAATGTCTAAAGTTCAAGAAAATCAGTTGTGGCATCAAAGAATGGGACATATAAATTACAAACTGATGAAGATCTTATCAAAGAAAGAAATTGTTAGAGGAATACCCAAATTAGATGATTACAAATCTGAATTGTGCAAGGCTTGTCAAATGGGTAAACAGATCAAGAAAAGTTTTAAAGGTATAAAAGATATATCCTCTGCTCGTCCCCTTGAACTCATTCATATGGACCTCATTGGACCAGCACCTGTTCAGAGTATTGGTGGGAGAAAGTATATCCTAGTGATGGTTGATGATTATTCGAGATTTGGATGGGTAGCCTTTCTTCATGCTAAATCAGATGCAGTAGATAATATCATAAGGATTTGCAAGAAAATCCAAGTTGAGAAGGACTGTAAAATTAAGAAGATAAGAAGTGATCATGGAGGTGAATTTGAAAATGAAAGATTTGCAGACTTCTGTGAAAGCTATGGGATCAGTCATCAATTCTCTACTCCAAAAACTCCTCAGCAAAATGGAGTAGCTGAACGAAGAAACAGAGTTATTCAAGAAATGGCCAGAACCCTTCTTAATGAGAAAAATCTCCCGCGAAACTTGTGGGCTGAAGCTGTCAATACCGCATGCTATCTTATTAACCGTGTTTATCTGACAAAGAACACTAACAAAACCCCTTATGAGCTGTATTTTGGAAGAAAACCTAATCTGGGGTATCTTAAGGTGTTTGGTAGCAAGTGCTATATTTTAAGAGATAGAGAGCAGCTTGAAAAGTTCGATTCAAAATCTGATGAAGGGATCTTCTTAGGATATTCTGATAAAAGCAAGGCTTATAGAGTTTTCAACCTTAGATCTATGGCTGTCATGGAATCAGCTCATGTTGTAGTTGATGAGGCTAATCAAATTAAGAATACTCCTCATGATGAAGAAGAGATCTCAGTTGAGCAGCCTATTTCATCTGAAATTGAAGAAGAAATTCCCTCAGTCCCCACTATGCCCACAAAGCTTTTAAGAAATCATAATCTGGATAATGTCATTGGAGATATCTCAAAAGGAGTCATGACAAGAAGACAGGTTCATAATCTGTGTGCTCACTATTCATTTGTTTCACAAATTGAGCCCAAGAATTTCTCTGAAGCAGAAACCAAGTCTGAATGGATTGATGCCATGCAAGATGAGCTAAACCAGTTTAGAAAAAATGATGTGTGGGATCTTGTACCTCTTCCTGAAGGCAAAAGTCAAATTGGCACCAAATGGATTTTCAAGAATAAGCTGGACGAATCAGGAAATGTTATAAGGAACAAAGCTAGACTTGTAGCCAAAGGGTATGCTCAAGTTGAAGGAGTTGATTTTGAGGAAACCTTTGCCCCAGTAGCTCGATTGGAGTCTATTCGAATTCTATTAGCTTATGCCAGCAGCATGAGGATGAAACTGTTTCAAATGGATGTGAAGAGTGCCTTTTTGAATGGTGAAATTGAGGAAGATGTGTATGTTACTCAACCTCAAGGCTTTGAGGATCCTCATCACCCAGAATATGTTTTTAAGTTGAAAAAGGCTCTTTATGGATTGAAACAAGCCCCAAGAGCCTGGTATGAAAAGCTGACAAGTCACTTACTTGAAAATGGATATGAGTGTGGGAATGTGGACAAGACTCTATTCATTAAAAAGGTTGGTAAAGATATTCTCATTGCTCAAATATATGTGGACGACATTGTTTTTGGATCAACATATGATCATCTTGCTCAAGGATTTTCGAAGTTAATGAGCTCCACGTTTGAAATGAGTTTAGTAGGACCCCTTCAGTTCTTTCTAGGATTACAAGTTAGTCAAACAGATCAAGGTATATTTCTTAGTCAATCCAAGTTTGCTCTAGAAATAGTGAAAAAGTTTGGATTAGGAGAATCTAAGACTAGTTGCAATCCTATGGGATCCACTACTAAAATCTCTAGTGACCTTCAGGGTAAGAAAGCAGACCAAAAACTTTATAGGAGCATGATAGGAAGCCTTCTCTACCTCACTGCTAGTCGCCCTGATATCTCGTTTAGCGTTGGGATATGTGCTAGGTATCAATCTGACCCCCGAGAGTCTCACATTAAAGCTGTTAAACGTATCATAAAATATATTAATGGGACTTCTCATTATGGTATCTGGTATCCTCATGACTCAACTCTACAATTAATTGGATATAGTGATGCAGATTGGGCAGGATCCATAGATGATAGGAAGAGCACTAGTGGCTGCTGCTACTTCTTAGGAAATTGCTTAGTAGCCTGGCATAGCAAAAAGCAAAATTCTGTATCCTTGTCTACTGCAGAAGCTGAATATATTGCTGCAGGTAGCTGCTGTGCCCAGCTGTTGTGGATGAAACAAACCTTATTAGACTATAATGTTCCACAACAATGCATGCCTATCATGTGTGACAACTCCAGTGCCATCAGTATCTCAAAAAATCCTGTTCAGCACTCACGCACTAAACACATTGACATTCGCTATCATTTCTTGCGTGATCATGCTGACCAAGACACTATTGAGCTATTGTTTGTCCCTACAGATACCCAATTGGCTGATCTGTTCACTAAACCCCTTGGAAATGATCGTTTCATTAAATTGAGACATCAATTGGGCATTGGCCCTTGCCCTGAATTCTAACTTCTTGTTGGCTTCTCACCTGTTTCTAATCTTATTTTTATATCTCTTATAAGCAGGTGCTACTAACAAGGTTATGTGTTTTATCTTTGTGGGCAGGCTCCTTTGCAATTAGATGTCAAAGGGGGAGAGAGCTCACCAAGTGAGGGGGAGAAGATTTAAAAAGGGTTGCTTTGTTTGAGGGGGAGTAGCTTTGCCTAGAGTGCTTTTTGTGTATAGCTTCTAGGTTGGTCGTCTTTTGTCGTCGCTCCTACAAGGAAAATCCAAAGCTCCAAAAGATCCAAATGCTCCCAAATGTCCAAAGCTCCTTAATTATCCAAAGATCCTTAAATATCCAAAGTTCAAGCTTCAAGAGTTCAAGCTGAAGAGAAAATTGAAAGAGAGTTCAAGCTTCAAGAGTAGCCATCAAATTGCAAAGGGGGAGATTGTTAGAGTTTTAGTTTTGTTGCAATTTGATAGGATGCATTCACTTTCATATCACTTCTTCTCTCATTCATACATGGCTTTATTCATAGGAGCATCATGCATATTTCTTCTTCTTGAATCTTTGTTTTATCAAATATCATGCATGGTTTACATGTTCAGGTTGCCTTTTCAGTTCTTAGAGTTTTTGATTTCAAATCTCCTTCCAAGCTTTCCAAAGTTTCTAGCTTTAAATTCATTATTGTGTTTTGGAGTTTTCATGGCTTTAAAATCTCAGTTTTCATCTTCTTTTAGTCATGATTTTATGCTTGGTAGATGTGTTTGAAAGTCCTTTAGAAGGTGCCCTCATAAGCCTCAAGTTTCTCTCATTTGTCATATTTCTGGGCTGTTGCAGGCAGTGGTATCGGTCGACCGAGACCTGCCTCTCGGTCGACCGAGACAACTGCAGGTCATTTCTACAGAATTTTTTACTGAAGCTCCAACGGTCAGATTTATATCCGTTGTGCTTTCTAGGTCAACCGAGACCTGTTTCTCGGTCGACCGAGGACTAGCCGTTGGCAACTTTATCTTTATAAAAAGTGGCTTTTTGGTTGGAGAAAAGTGCTGATATTGGAGAGACCTTTGAGGCCAAGGCTAAGCAACTTCTTAGGAGCATTTTCACAAGGATTATGAAGCCATTCCTCTTATTCAACCTTTGATCTTCAAATGGGTGTGCTTCCTTTAATCCTACTCTTTTCAAAATCATGTTTTGTTTTGAATCTTTGATCTATTTTCCAATGCATGATAAACAAGTTGCTTTCCTATTAAGATGTTGACCTTCATAACATGCTTAGTTCTTTAAAAATCACATGAGACTTATGAATGCAACATAATGTCTAAGTTACACATGATTTTAGTTTCTTGATTCAAAAATCAACTTGTTAGCCTTTAGATCATCTTTTTGAAAACAAGTTGTTTTTCATTATGAATCACTTGTGTTTGAAAGTCCACGAGGATCCTAACCCTAGAGGGGGGGTGAATAGGGTGAGCTACAAGTATGACCAATTTAAAGCAATTTTAATTTCTTAAACTAAACTAGTCACATGTGATGATTAAACAAACAAGATGCGGAAGCTAATACAAAATCAATCACCACATAGCATGCACCACAACACCAATATTTATAGTGGTTCGGCCAACGTGCCTACATCCACTACCGGCTTGTGTCTCCAACACCCCACCGGATTCCACTAATTATGCTTTTTACTAGGCTAAGCAATAACCCTTACAAAGTTGTTTTTCTAGGCTAAACAACAACCTCTCAATGTGCTTTTATAGGCTTAGCAATAACCTTACAATATGCTTTTCTTAGGCTAAGCAATAACCTTACAAGTTGCTTTTCTTAGGCTAAGCAATAACCTTACAAGTTGCTTTTCAAAGGCTAAGCAATAACCTTTACAAATGAGGATTTCTCTAAGAAGGTGTCTTTACAAAAGATCACTCTAAGAGATTACAATTTAAGCACAATGGAATTTGCCTCTTAAATAGGCTAATAGGAAAATGAAATTCCAATTACAAACATACACTAAAAAAAAAACTAAAGTGTGTGCACAAAGTGTATGTATGAGTTTCTTCAATCAATTTTAACAATGAAGCTTTTAAATGAATGCATGATGCATTTTAAAATCAAGGTTTATAAAATGATGATTGAAGAGAAAACTAATCACATAAAAGATTCAAACAACTTTGAAGAATTAAGATAAACAAGTTGAGTGAAAGTTAAAGTCTAAGAACATATGTGATTAGGATAAGAGTGTGTGCAAACTAATCTAATTTACCAAGAAAGATATTGAGTTTGCAAAACAACTCTTTAAGGGCTTGAAATCATGCATAAATGAAAATACAAAGGATTTGAACATGCATGAATTTCATTTGAATGGAAATCAAAATAACTTAGAAGATGTACCTTTTAAAAACTCATGAGATTGATTTCCAAATAGCCCTCTAGCCTTTCCAACTTCTTCCCCTTTCTTTGGCTCCAAAATGCTCTCAAAAGTTCAAGTTTCAAACCTTGAAAAAGGTTGGAAATGAATGGACTTTATAGCCAAAAAGTGTCCAACGGCTAGTTCTCGGTCGACCGGCAAAGAGGTCTCGGTCGACCGAGAAAGCACAACGGTCAAATTTCTGACCGTTGGAGCTACAGAACAGGTTCTGGAAAAAATGACTTCCAGTTGTCTCGGTCGACCGAGACCTGTGTCTCGGTCGACCGGCGACACTGCCGGGAAACCCCCAAAAATTCCAACTTTTGCATTTTGAAGAATTTCATTGTGGAATTTTGTGGGTCACTAAACCAAGCTAGAAAACATGTTTTAAGACATTCTAAGATGTTTAAAAACATGAACACACAAAGCCTAAGAAGATTTGAAAACTTTAAAACCATAGGCTAGCTTGATTTGAGAAAAACTCTTTTCAAATGAAATTGCATACAAAACTGATTCTAAAGGTGCTGAAAGTATGCAAAACACAAACCTAAATACCTAACATGATTTTCCAAATGTAGTGCACAAGGAAATAGGTTTTCAAAAAGAGTTTGGGTTTCAAAACCAATGCATCCAACTTTAAAACCAAAACATGCATAAGGCAAAGACTTTTCCAAATCTTAAAAGCTATGCATGTATAAAACTAGATTTCAAGGTTTTCTAAAACAATGCTAGTGTGTGAATCCAAAAGATGCTAAAGTGCAAATGCATCCATCAAATTGCAAAAACAAAAGACCTAACAATCTCCCCCTTTGCAATTTGATGGCAACTTACTCATCATAGAAATTACACACTAAGTCTTCAGCTCCCCCTAAGCTGGACAAGTCTTGAAATCTTCTTGGATGCTCCTTCTCTTAGCTTGGGCTCTTGGGCTCTTTTCTTCAATCTTCTTGATGCTTGGTGCTTGATCATTCTTCAAGCTTTCTTATCATCTTCCTCTCTATGGCCAAGCATCTTCTTTAGCTCCAAGCTTTCTTTCTTCTATTTGCTCTCCCCCTTTGACCATGCTTCTTTCTCCTCTTGAGAACTTGAAAGCTTTCTCCCCCTTTGATGGATAGGAGATCTTCGAGTACTTGAACTCTCGAACTCTCTCCCCCTTTGATGAGTAGGAGATCTTGAACTCTCTCCCCCTTTGATGAGTAGGAGATCTTTGAGTACTTAAACTCTCTCCCCCTTTGACATTAAATTGCAAAGGAACCTACACACATGAAATAAGGAAAATACCTTTAGTAGCACCTGTTAACAAATGAAATCGAAAATGAAATACATAACAGGCTATCATGTATGGTAGTAGTCTCTAAGGGCTCAAAGGCATTCCAATGGTCAATTTGATCACAACTAATACTTCCTATGAAGGTTTACACTCCCCCTCAATCCATTCTCTTCTTTTGGCAAACTTTTGACAAAGATTTAACTATTAGGTGCAAGAAGAAGATGGTTTAACCAAGTGAGGGTTAACTTCAAGGAAAGGATTAGATTCATTTAACTATTGAGCACAATATGATCAATTTACCAAAAGAGAGCTAGGACAAAAGAGAGAAGCAATCATGGATATCAATTGAAACAAACATATCAATTGAGATTAAAGGATATGACTATTAACATAATCACTCTAAAATGGATTCAAGAATGTTACTTATTAGGAAAAATCCAAATTAGAGCTATCCATGATATGGGGTTTACTCAAACATAGCATCAATCAATATTACTTATGAAAATCATATGCTATGTAAGTTTTGAACTCATTTCATTCAATCAATAAATATGACTATTAAAGTGCATGAAAGAGTGAAATGAAATTCAATCATGAAGCCAACCTCAAATAATAACCAACCAATATTATTAACACATAAACATGGTGGTCATGAGATTTACCTATGAGAGCAAAAAGAGGTGGCAATCATGAGCATTATGATGCTAATGGTGTGTGACGTGGAACAATTATATAACTATGAAGATTAGTCCAAAGCACACAAGGTCTATCACATACACAAGATAAGATATCAATTGGATATGAAATCAATGGAACATTATACCAAATGAAACCAATTGAATATGATAACATGAGTAAAAGCAAGGATGTGATACACTTCCATCAAGCATCATAAATGCATATTCATCACTTTTAATGATATTCCTAAAGAGCATAGTGATGAACAAGGCAAATTGCAATGCAAAAGGATAAAGCTTTGTAATGCATGCAATTTCCAAAGTGTCTAGATCATATGAATTCAACACTAAGAAATCCATCAAACAAGAGATATAACTATGAAATACAAGAAATGGATTTCAAAAAGGTTCATATGATCAAGAACATTAATATGAGGTTGAAACATGTATAAGGATGATATCAAGAGAATACACATGAATCAACATCATAACCATCCACAAAGAAATGACTATTAGGCATAGAGGATGGATTTGGGTTCTAGTATGGTTTTTACAAATACTACCAATATCACAACCATACATGGAACCAATTGTCATTTGCATATAAAAAGAATAACTAAATAAGCAAAGATGCAAACAACATACATTTCCATTTCTAAAGATAATACAACCAAAAGAAAAGGAAATGAGAATCATGGAACATGCTTTGATGAATCTAACTAATGAAGTTATAGAGCATTTCCAATCATCCAATCTTCAAATCATTTCAATAAACAAGATTCAACAACAATTGATCATGAATAAATTAGCTATGAAAGCTTTTAAAGACACAATCAATTAATCATGTAGAAATGCAATGCAAAACATATGAGTGCAACAAGCAAATCAAACATGATGAAATTATAATCAAAAGATTTTGAAACCATGAAGTGTAACTTAAAATGGTGCATGAAAACAAAATCAAATGATCATAAAGAAGCAATGCATTTTAATAAATGTAACTAAAAGAAACAAAATGCAAAGCAATCATGACCAACAAAAGGTTTAACTTATAAAGCATAGGTTGGTCAATGAGGTCCAAGGCCTTAAGGTTTGTCTAAGTATACAACTTTGGGAATCCACCTAAGGTCTTGTGAGGGTTGAACTTTGAGGTCTAGTTTGGGGTTCTCACCAACTAAAGGAGATTTTACTTGATAAATTTTCAACTTAAACTTATCACCAAGATATTTAGATTTTACTAAATTTGGCTTAGAATGGTGATTAGTCTTTTGATGTTGGTGAGTTTTCTTCTTAGGGGATTGTTTCACTTTTCTTTTCTTCCTATTTTCTCCCTTTACTTGACTTTTGAATTTTGAATTTAACTTAGCAACTTTCTTCAAAAGTTCTTTCATGGATTCATATGAGGGAGATAGATTAAGAAGCTTTTTGTTAATAGATTCTTTTAAACTTGGTTTAACTTGTTTAACCTTTTTAGAATCTATCTTTGGAGACTCCTTGTTAATTGGTTTAACTTGTTTAAGCTTTATGGAGTCTTCCTTGGTTTTTAGTGTCTTACCCTTCAAGTATGATTTTACTTTCTTTGGTTCAAAGATGGGATTAGACACATTGCTTCTTCTTAGTTTGCACTCAAACCTAAAGTGTCCTTCATTGCCACAATAATCACATTTTGTTTTAGGCAAGTGACAAAGAGTGCTAGAGAAA
Source organism: Cinnamomum chago (assembly GCA_038049695.1). Lineage (NCBI taxonomy): Eukaryota > Viridiplantae > Streptophyta > Magnoliopsida > Laurales > Lauraceae > Cinnamomum > Cinnamomum chago. Next base: position 86,958,905 of record CP142453.1, on the reverse strand, counting down.
GAGGACTCACCTTTCACAAATGTGTTGGTGAATTTAGGGTCATGTGACATATTCCTATTAAATCCAAGACCCGTCCTATCTCCATGAGATTTACCCAATTTAAATAATTTTTCAAGTCTATCTTCACTTTGGGTAAACTTGCACTCATACTTTTGTTTATAGGTTTCAAGTTGAGTGACTTTGGTTATAAGGATTGAATTTTCATTTTTAACTTTTGAAAGTTCATTTTCAAGTTCCTTATATTTGATTAGCTCTTCATTGGCAAGTTGTAATTTATGTTTAAGGTCATTAACAACATTAGTTCCAAGCTCTTGAGTTTTTAACTTACTTTTGATCAACTTGGCTTCTAAGTTGTTAAAGTCTTTATCTTGTCTTTTAATTGTATCTCTTAGGTTTAAATTTTCATTTTTAAACTCATCACAATTTATCTTAATCTCATTTAATTCATCTTGAGCATTAGATAAATTTTCCTTAGAGATAGTCAATTTAGATTCAAGATTGTTAAAGTCTTTATCTTGCCTTTGTAATTGATCTCTTAGTTTTAGATTTTCCTTATTGACATTTTCATAACCCATCTTTAATTCTTTTAGTTCATCTTGAATGTTGGATAGGTTATTTAAAGAGATCATGAACTTAGACTCTACACAATTTATTACTTCTTCTTTCTCTCTAAGTTCATCTTTTGAAGAAGCTAATTCTTTGCTTAGATTTTTAGATTCTTCTCTTAAACTTTTGTTTTTCTTCTCAAGCTTTAAGGATACTTCATATAATTCTTCAAAGGCTTGTTGAAGATCTTCTTCATTATATTCTTCTTCTTCATTTAATTTACATTGAGATTCTTTTAATTGAATGTTTGAATCTCTAATAGATGGAAGAATGGTAAGTCTAGGAGAATCTACAAAATCTAGCATAGTGGAGTCCATACTAATGATTTTCAAATAAGCACAACTCTAGGGTTTTAACTCTAGGTTTTTACACCTAATCAAGAGTTCCAAACACTTGATCCTAAGGGATTAGAGCACTTGGCTCTGATACCAACTGAAAGTCCACGAGGATCCTAACCCTAGAGGGGGGGTGAATAGGGTGAGCTACAAGTATGACCAATTTAAAGCAATTTTAATTTCTTAAACTAAACTAGTCACATGTGATGATTAAACAAACAAGATGCGGAAGCTAATACAAAATCAATCACCACATAGCATGCACCACAACACCAATATTTATAGTGGTTCGGCCAACGTGCCTACATCCACTACCGGCTTGTGTCTCCAACACCCCACCGGATTCCACTAATTATGCTTTTTACTAGGCTAAGCAATAACCCTTACAAAGTTGTTTTTCTAGGCTAAACAACAACCTCTCAATGTGCTTTTATAGGCTTAGCAATAACCTTACAATATGCTTTTCTTAGGCTAAGCAATAACCTTACAAGTTGCTTTTCTTAGGCTAAGCAATAACCTTACAAGTTGCTTTTCAAAGGCTAAGCAATAACCTTTACAAATGAGGATTTCTCTAAGAAGGTGTCTTTACAAAAGATCACTCTAAGAGATTACAATTTAAGCACAATGGAGTTTGCCTCTTAAATAGGCTAATAGGAAAATGAAATTCCAATTACAAACATACACTAAAAAAAAAACTAAAGTGTGTGCACAAAGTGTATGTATGAGTTTCTTCAATCAATTTTAACAATGAAGCTTTTAAATGAATGCATGATGCATTTTAAAATCAAGGTTTATAAAATGATGATTGAAGAGAAAACTAATCACATAAAAGATTCAAACAACTTTGAAGAATTAAGATAAACAAGTTGAGTGAAAGTTAAAGTCTAAGAACATATGTGATTAGGATAAGAGTGTGTGCAAACTAATCTAATTTACCAAGAAAGATATTGAGTTTGCAAAACAACTCTTTAAGGGCTTGAAATCATGCATAAATGAAAATACAAAGGATTTGAACATGCATGAATTTCATTTGAATGGAAATCAAAATAACTTAGAAGATGTACCTTTTAAAAACTCATGAGATTGATTTCCAAATAGCCCTCTAGCCTTTCCAACTTCTTCCCCTTTCTTTGGCTCCAAAATGCTCTCAAAAGTTCAAGTTTCAAACCTTGAAAAAGGTTGGAAATGAATGGACTTTATAGCCAAAAAGTGTCCAACGGCTAGTTCTCGGTCGACCGGCAAAGAGGTCTCGGTCGACCGAGAAAGCACAACGGTCAAATTTCTGACCGTTGGAGCTACAGAACAGGTTCTGGAAAAAATGACTTCCAGTTGTCTCGGTCGACCGAGACCTGTGTCTCGGTCGACCGGCGACACTGCCGGGAAACCCCCAAAAATTCCAACTTTTGCATTTTGAAGAATTTCATTGTGGAATTTTGTGGGTCACTAAACCAAGCTAGAAAACATGTTTTAAGACATTCTAAGATGTTTAAAAACATGAACACACAAAGCCTAAGAAGATTTGAAAACTTTAAAACCATAGGCTAGCTTGATTTGAGAAAAACTCTTTTCAAATGAAATTGCATACAAAACTGATTCTAAAGGTGCTGAAAGTATGCAAAACACAAACCTAAATACCTAACATGATTTTCCAAATGTAGTGCACAAGGAAATAGGTTTTCAAAAAGAGTTTGGGTTTCAAAACCAATGCATCCAACTTTAAAACCAAAACATGCATAAGGCAAAGACTTTTCCAAATCTTAAAAGCTATGCATGTATAAAACTAGATTTCAAGGTTTTCTAAAACAATGCTAGTGTGTGAATCCAAAAGATGCTAAAGTGCAAATGCATCCATCAAATTGCAAAAACAAAAGACCTAACAATCTCCCCCTTTGCAATTTGATGGCAACTTACTCATCATAGAAATTACACACTAAGTCTTCAGCTCCCCCTAAGCTGGACAAGTCTTGAAATCTTCTTGGATGCTCCTTCTCTTAGCTTGGGCTCTTGGGCTCTTTTCTTCAATCTTCTTGATGCTTGGTGCTTGATCATTCTTCAAGCTTTCTTATCATCTTCCTCTCTATGGCCAAGCATCTTCTTTAGCTCCAAGCTTTCTTTCTTCTATTTGCTCTCCCCCTTTGACCATGCTTCTTTCTCCTCTTGAGAACTTGAAAGCTTTCTCCCCCTTTGATGGATAGGAGATCTTCGAGTACTTGAACTCTCGAACTCTCTCCCCCTTTGATGAGTAGGAGATCTTGAACTCTCTCCCCCTTTGATGAGTAGGAGATCTTTGAGTACTTAAACTCTCTCCCCCTTTGACATTAAATTGCAAAGGAACCTACACACATGAAATAAGGAAAATACCTTTAGTAGCACCTGTTAACAAATGAAATCGAAAATGAAATACATAACAGGCTATCATGTATGGTAGTAGTCTCTAAGGGCTCAAAGGCATTCCAATGGTCAATTTGATCACAACTAATACTTCCTATGAAGGTTTACACTCCCCCTCAATCCATTCTCTTCTTTTGGCAAACTTTTGACAAAGATTTAACTATTAGGTGCAAGAAGAAGATGGTTTAACCAAGTGAGGGTTAACTTCAAGGAAAGGATTAGATTCATTTAACTATTGAGCACAATATGATCAATTTACCAAAAGAGAGCTAGGACAAAAGAGAGAAGCAATCATGGATATCAATTGAAACAAACATATCAATTGAGATTAAAGGATATGACTATTAACATAATCACTCTAAAATGGATTCAAGAATGTTACTTATTAGGAAAAATCCAAATTAGAGCTATCCATGATATGGGGTTTACTCAAACATAGCATCAATCAATATTACTTATGAAAATCATATGCTATGTAAGTTTTGAACTCATTTCATTCAATCAATAAATATGACTATTAAAGTGCATGAAAGAGTGAAATGAAATTCAATCATGAAGCCAACCTCAAATAATAACCAACCAATATTATTAACACATAAACATGGTGGTCATGAGATTTACCTATGAGAGCAAAAAGAGGTGGCAATCATGAGCATTATGATGCTAATGGTGTGTGACGTGGAACAATTATATAACTATGAAGATTAGTCCAAAGCACACAAGGTCTATCACATACACAAGATAAGATATCAATTGGATATGAAATCAATGGAACATTATACCAAATGAAACCAATTGAATATGATAACATGAGTAAAAGCAAGGATGTGATACACTTCCATCAAGCATCATAAATGCATATTCATCACTTTTAATGATATTCCTAAAGAGCATAGTGATGAACAAGGCAAATTGCAATGCAAAAGGATAAAGCTTTGTAATGCATGCAATTTCCAAAGTGTCTAGATCATATGAATTCAACACTAAGAAATCCATCAAACAAGAGATATAACTATGAAATACAAGAAATGGATTTCAAAAAGGTTCATATGATCAAGAACATTAATATGAGGTTGAAACATGTATAAGGATGATATCAAGAGAATACACATGAATCAACATCATAACCATCCACAAAGAAATGACTATTAGGCATAGAGGATGGATTTGGGTTCTAGTATGGTTTTTACAAATACTACCAATATCACAACCATACATGGAACCAATTGTCATTTGCATATAAAAAGAATAACTAAATAAGCAAAGATGCAAACAACATACATTTCCATTTCTAAAGATAATACAACCAAAAGAAAAGGAAATGAGAATCATGGAACATGCTTTGATGAATCTAACTAATGAAGTTATAGAGCATTTCCAATCATCCAATCTTCAAATCATTTCAATAAACAAGATTCAACAACAATTGATCATGAATAAATTAGCTATGAAAGCTTTTAAAGACACAATCAATTAATCATGTAGAAATGCAATGCAAAACATATGAGTGCAACAAGCAAATCAAACATGATGAAATTATAATCAAAAGATTTTGAAACCATGAAGTGTAACTTAAAATGGTGCATGAAAACAAAATCAAATGATCATAAAGAAGCAATGCATTTTAATAAATGTAACTAAAAGAAACAAAATGCAAAGCAATCATGACCAACAAAAGGTTTAACTTATAAAGCATAGGTTGGTCAATGAGGTCCAAGGCCTTAAGGTTTGTCTAAGTATACAACTTTGGGAATCCACCTAAGGTCTTGTGAGGGTTGAACTTTGAGGTCTAGTTTGGGGTTCTCACCAACTAAAGGAGATTTTACTTGATAAATTTTCAACTTAAACTTATCACCAAGATATTTAGATTTTACTAAATTTGGCTTAGAATGGTGATTAGTCTTTTGATGTTGGTGAGTTTTCTTCTTAGGGGATTGTTTCACTTTTCTTTTCTTCCTATTTTCTCCCTTTACTTGACTTTTGAATTTTGAATTTAACTTAGCAACTTTCTTCAAAAGTTCTTTCATGGATTCATATGAGGGAGATAGATTAAGAAGCTTTTTGTTAATAGATTCTTTTAAACTTGGTTTAACTTGTTTAACCTTTTTAGAATCTATCTTTGGAGACTCCTTGTTAATTGGTTTAACTTGTTTAAGCTTTATGGAGTCTTCCTTGGTTTTTAGTGTCTTACCCTTCAAGTATGATTTTACTTTCTTTGGTTCAAAGATGGGATTAGACACATTGCTTCTTCTTAGTTTGCACTCAAACCTAAAGTGTCCTTCATTGCCACAATAATCACATTTTGTTTTAGGCAAGTGACAAAGAGTGCTAGAGAAAGAGGACTCACCTTTCACAAATGTGTTGGTGAATTTAGGGTCATGTGACATATTCCTATTAAATCCAAGACCCGTCCTATCTCCATGAGATTTACCCAATTTAAATAATTTTTCAAGTCTATCTTCACTTTGGGTAAACTTGCACTCATACTTTTGTTTATAGGTTTCAAGTTGAGTGACTTTGGTTATAAGGATTGAATTTTCATTTTTAACTTTTGAAAGTTCATTTTCAAGTTCCTTATATTTGATTAGCTCTTCATTGGCAAGTTGTAATTTATGTTTAAGGTCATTAACAACATTAGTTCCAAGCTCTTGAGTTTTTAACTTACTTTTGATCAACTTGGCTTCTAAGTTGTTAAAGTCTTTATCTTGTCTTTTAATTGTATCTCTTAGGTTTAAATTTTCATTTTTAAACTCATCACAATTTATCTTAATCTCATTTAATTCATCTTGAGCATTAGATAAATTTTCCTTAGAGATAGTCAATTTAGATTCAAGATTGTTAAAGTCTTTATCTTGCCTTTGTAATTGATCTCTTAGTTTTAGATTTTCCTTATTGACATTTTCATAACCCATCTTTAATTCTTTTAGTTCATCTTGAATGTTGGATAGGTTATTTAAAGAGATCATGAACTTAGACTCTACACAATTTATTACTTCTTCTTTCTCTCTAAGTTCATCTTTTGAAGAAGCTAATTCTTTGCTTAGATTTTTAGATTCTTCTCTTAAACTTTTGTTTTTCTTCTCAAGCTTTAAGGATACTTCATATAATTCTTCAAAGGCTTGTTGAAGATCTTCTTCATTATATTCTTCTTCTTCATTTAATTTACATTGAGATTCTTTTAATTGAATGTTTGAATCTCTAATAGATGGAAGAATGGTAAGTCTAGGAGAATCTACAAAATCTAGCATAGTGGAGTCCATACTAATGATTTTCAAATAAGCACAACTCTAGGGTTTTAACTCTAGGTTTTTACACCTAATCAAGAGTTCCAAACACTTGATCCTAAGGGATTAGAGCACTTGGCTCTGATACCAACTGAAAGTCCACGAGGATCCTAACCCTAGAGGGGGGGTGAATAGGGTGAGCTACAAGTATGACCAATTTAAAGCAATTTTAATTTCTTAAACTAAACTAGTCACATGTGATGATTAAACAAACAAGATGCGGAAGCTAATACAAAATCAATCACCACATAGCATGCACCACAACACCAATATTTATAGTGGTTCGGCCAACGTGCCTACATCCACTACCGGCTTGTGTCTCCAACACCCCACCGGATTCCACTAATTATGCTTTTTACTAGGCTAAGCAATAACCCTTACAAAGTTGTTTTTCTAGGCTAAACAACAACCTCTCAATGTGCTTTTATAGGCTTAGCAATAACCTTACAATATGCTTTTCTTAGGCTAAGCAATAACCTTACAAGTTGCTTTTCTTAGGCTAAGCAATAACCTTACAAGTTGCTTTTCAAAGGCTAAGCAATAACCTTTACAAATGAGGATTTCTCTAAGAAGGTGTCTTTACAAAAGATCACTCTAAGAGATTACAATTTAAGCACAATGGAGTTTGCCTCTTAAATAGGCTAATAGGAAAATGAAATTCCAATTACAAACATACACTAAAAAAAAAACTAAAGTGTGTGCACAAAGTGTATGTATGAGTTTCTTCAATCAATTTTAACAATGAAGCTTTTAAATGAATGCATGATGCATTTTAAAATCAAGGTTTATAAAATGATGATTGAAGAGAAAACTAATCACATAAAAGATTCAAACAACTTTGAAGAATTAAGATAAACAAGTTGAGTGAAAGTTAAAGTCTAAGAACATATGTGATTAGGATAAGAGTGTGTGCAAACTAATCTAATTTACCAAGAAAGATATTGAGTTTGCAAAACAACTCTTTAAGGGCTTGAAATCATGCATAAATGAAAATACAAAGGATTTGAACATGCATGAATTTCATTTGAATGGAAATCAAAATAACTTAGAAGATGTACCTTTTAAAAACTCATGAGATTGATTTCCAAATAGCCCTCTAGCCTTTCCAACTTCTTCCCCTTTCTTTGGCTCCAAAATGCTCTCAAAAGTTCAAGTTTCAAACCTTGAAAAAGGTTGGAAATGAATGGACTTTATAGCCAAAAAGTGTCCAACGGCTAGTTCTCGGTCGACCGGCAAAGAGGTCTCGGTCGACCGAGAAAGCACAACGGTCAAATTTCTGACCGTTGGAGCTACAGAACAGGTTCTGGAAAAAATGACTTCCAGTTGTCTCGGTCGACCGAGACCTGTGTCTCGGTCGACCGGCGACACTGCCGGGAAACCCCCAAAAATTCCAACTTTTGCATTTTGAAGAATTTCATTGTGGAATTTTGTGGGTCACTAAACCAAGCTAGAAAACATGTTTTAAGACATTCTAAGATGTTTAAAAACATGAACACACAAAGCCTAAGAAGATTTGAAAACTTTAAAACCATAGGCTAGCTTGATTTGAGAAAAACTCTTTTCAAATGAAATTGCATACAAAACTGATTCTAAAGGTGCTGAAAGTATGCAAAACACAAACCTAAATACCTAACATGATTTTCCAAATGTAGTGCACAAGGAAATAGGTTTTCAAAAAGAGTTTGGGTTTCAAAACCAATGCATCCAACTTTAAAACCAAAACATGCATAAGGCAAAGACTTTTCCAAATCTTAAAAGCTATGCATGTATAAAACTAGATTTCAAGGTTTTCTAAAACAATGCTAGTGTGTGAATCCAAAAGATGCTAAAGTGCAAATGCATCCATCAAATTGCAAAAACAAAAGACCTAACAATCTCCCCCTTTGCAATTTGATGGCAACTTACTCATCATAGAAATTACACACTAAGTCTTCAGCTCCCCCTAAGCTGGACAAGTCTTGAAATCTTCTTGGATGCTCCTTCTCTTAGCTTGGGCTCTTGGGCTCTTTTCTTCAATCTTCTTGATGCTTGGTGCTTGATCATTCTTCAAGCTTTCTTATCATCTTCCTCTCTATGGCCAAGCATCTTCTTTAGCTCCAAGCTTTCTTTCTTCTATTTGCTCTCCCCCTTTGACCATGCTTCTTTCTCCTCTTGAGAACTTGAAAGCTTTCTCCCCCTTTGATGGATAGGAGATCTTCGAGTACTTGAACTCTCGAACTCTCTCCCCCTTTGATGAGTAGGAGATCTTGAACTCTCTCCCCCTTTGATGAGTAGGAGATCTTTGAGTACTTAAACTCTCTCCCCCTTTGACATTAAATTGCAAAGGAACCTACACACATGAAATAAGGAAAATACCTTTAGTAGCACCTGTTAACAAATGAAATCGAAAATGAAATACATAACAGGCTATCATGTATGGTAGTAGTCTCTAAGGGCTCAAAGGCATTCCAATGGTCAATTTGATCACAACTAATACTTCCTATGAAGGTTTACACTCCCCCTCAATCCATTCTCTTCTTTTGGCAAACTTTTGACAAAGATTTAACTATTAGGTGCAAGAAGAAGATGGTTTAACCAAGTGAGGGTTAACTTCAAGGAAAGGATTAGATTCATTTAACTATTGAGCACAATATGATCAATTTACCAAAAGAGAGCTAGGACAAAAGAGAGAAGCAATCATGGATATCAATTGAAACAAACATATCAATTGAGATTAAAGGATATGACTATTAACATAATCACTCTAAAATGGATTCAAGAATGTTACTTATTAGGAAAAATCCAAATTAGAGCTATCCATGATATGGGGTTTACTCAAACATAGCATCAATCAATATTACTTATGAAAATCATATGCTATGTAAGTTTTGAACTCATTTCATTCAATCAATAAATATGACTATTAAAGTGCATGAAAGAGTGAAATGAAATTCAATCATGAAGCCAACCTCAAATAATAACCAACCAATATTATTAACACATAAACATGGTGGTCATGAGATTTACCTATGAGAGCAAAAAGAGGTGGCAATCATGAGCATTATGATGCTAATGGTGTGTGACGTGGAACAATTATATAACTATGAAGATTAGTCCAAAGCACACAAGGTCTATCACATACACAAGATAAGATATCAATTGGATATGAAATCAATGGAACATTATACCAAATGAAACCAATTGAATATGATAACATGAGTAAAAGCAAGGATGTGATACACTTCCATCAAGCATCATAAATGCATATTCATCACTTTTAATGATATTCCTAAAGAGCATAGTGATGAACAAGGCAAATTGCAATGCAAAAGGATAAAGCTTTGTAATGCATGCAATTTCCAAAGTGTCTAGATCATATGAATTCAACACTAAGAAATCCATCAAACAAGAGATATAACTATGAAATACAAGAAATGGATTTCAAAAAGGTTCATATGATCAAGAACATTAATATGAGGTTGAAACATGTATAAGGATGATATCAAGAGAATACACATGAATCAACATCATAACCATCCACAAAGAAATGACTATTAGGCATAGAGGATGGATTTGGGTTCTAGTATGGTTTTTACAAATACTACCAATATCACAACCATACATGGAACCAATTGTCATTTGCATATAAAAAGAATAACTAAATAAGCAAAGATGCAAACAACATACATTTCCATTTCTAAAGATAATACAACCAAAAGAAAAGGAAATGAGAATCATGGAACATGCTTTGATGAATCTAACTAATGAAGTTATAGAGCATTTCCAATCATCCAATCTTCAAATCATTTCAATAAACAAGATTCAACAACAATTGATCATGAATAAATTAGCTATGAAAGCTTTTAAAGACACAATCAATTAATCATGTAGAAATGCAATGCAAAACATATGAGTGCAACAAGCAAATCAAACATGATGAAATTATAATCAAAAGATTTTGAAACCATGAAGTGTAACTTAAAATGGTGCATGAAAACAAAATCAAATGATCATAAAGAAGCAATGCATTTTAATAAATGTAACTAAAAGAAACAAAATGCAAAGCAATCATGACCAACAAAAGGTTTAACTTATAAAGCATAGGTTGGTCAATGAGGTCCAAGGCCTTAAGGTTTGTCTAAGTATACAACTTTGGGAATCCACCTAAGGTCTTGTGAGGGTTGAACTTTGAGGTCTAGTTTGGGGTTCTCACCAACTAAAGGAGATTTTACTTGATAAATTTTCAACTTAAACTTATCACCAAGATATTTAGATTTTACTAAATTTGGCTTAGAATGGTGATTAGTCTTTTGATGTTGGTGAGTTTTCTTCTTAGGGGATTGTTTCACTTTTCTTTTCTTCCTATTTTCTCCCTTTACTTGACTTTTGAATTTTGAATTTAACTTAGCAACTTTCTTCAAAAGTTCTTTCATGGATTCATATGAGGGAGATAGATTAAGAAGCTTTTTGTTAATAGATTCTTTTAAACTTGGTTTAACTTGTTTAACCTTTTTAGAATCTATCTTTGGAGACTCCTTGTTAATTGGTTTAACTTGTTTAAGCTTTATGGAGTCTTCCTTGGTTTTTAGTGTCTTACCCTTCAAGTATGATTTTACTTTCTTTGGTTCAAAGATGGGATTAGACACATTGCTTCTTCTTAGTTTGCACTCAAACCTAAAGTGTCCTTCATTGCCACAATAATCACATTTTGTTTTAGGCAAGTGACAAAGAGTGCTAGAGAAAGAGGACTCACCTTTCACAAATGTGTTGGTGAATTTAGGGTCATGTGACATATTCCTATTAAATCCAAGACCCGTCCTATCTCCATGAGATTTACCCAATTTAAATAATTTTTCAAGTCTATCTTCACTTTGGGTAAACTTGCACTCATACTTTTGTTTATAGGTTTCAAGTTGAGTGACTTTGGTTATAAGGATTGAATTTTCATTTTTAACTTTTGAAAGTTCATTTTCAAGTTCCTTATATTTGATTAGCTCTTCATTGGCAAGTTGTAATTTATGTTTAAGGTCATTAACAACATTAGTTCCAAGCTCTTGAGTTTTTAACTTACTTTTGATCAACTTGGCTTCTAAGTTGTTAAAGTCTTTATCTTGTCTTTTAATTGTATCTCTTAGGTTTAAATTTTCATTTTTAAACTCATCACAATTTATCTTAATCTCATTTAATTCATCTTGAGCATTAGATAAATTTTCCTTAGAGATAGTCAATTTAGATTCAAGATTGTTAAAGTCTTTATCTTGCCTTTGTAATTGATCTCTTAGTTTTAGATTTTCCTTATTGACATTTTCATAACCCATCTTTAATTCTTTTAGTTCATCTTGAATGTTGGATAGGTTATTTAAAGAGATCATGAACTTAGACTCTACACAATTTATTACTTCTTCTTTCTCTCTAAGTTCATCTTTTGAAGAAGCTAATTCTTTGCTTAGATTTTTAGATTCTTCTCTTAAACTTTTGTTTTTCTTCTCAAGCTTTAAGGATACTTCATATAATTCTTCAAAGGCTTGTTGAAGATCTTCTTCATTATATTCTTCTTCTTCATTTAATTTACATTGAGATTCTTTTAATTGAATGTTTGAATCTCTAATAGATGGAAGAATGGTAAGTCTAGGAGAATCTACAAAATCTAGCATAGTGGAGTCCATACTAATGATTTTCAAATAAGCACAACTCTAGGGTTTTAACTCTAGGTTTTTACACCTAATCAAGAGTTCCAAACACTTGATCCTAAGGGATTAGAGCACTTGGCTCTGATACCAATTGAAAGTCCACGAGGATCCTAACCCTAGAGGGGGGGTGAATAGGGTGAGCTACAAGTATGACCAATTTAAAGCAATTTTAATTTCTTAAACTAAACTAGTCACATGTGATGATTAAACAAACAAGATGCGGAAGCTAATACAAAATCAATCACCACATAGCATGCACCACAACACCAATATTTATAGTGGTTCGGCCAACGTGCCTACATCCACTACCGGCTTGTGTCTCCAACACCCCACCGGATTCCACTAATTATGCTTTTTACTAGGCTAAGCAATAACCCTTACAAAGTTGTTTTTCTAGGCTAAACAACAACCTCTCAATGTGCTTTTATAGGCTTAGCAATAACCTTACAATATGCTTTTCTTAGGCTAAGCAATAACCTTACAAGTTGCTTTTCTTAGGCTAAGCAATAACCTTACAAGTTGCTTTTCAAAGGCTAAGCAATAACCTTTACAAATGAGGATTTCTCTAAGAAGGTGTCTTTACAAAAGATCACTCTAAGAGATTACAATTTAAGCACAATGGAATTTGCCTCTTAAATAGGCTAATAGGAAAATGAAATTCCAATTACAAACATACACTAAAAAAAAAACTAAAGTGTGTGCACAAAGTGTATGTATGAGTTTCTTCAATCAATTTTAACAATGAAGCTTTTAAATGAATGCATGATGCATTTTAAAATCAAGGTTTATAAAATGATGATTGAAGAGAAAACTAATCACATAAAAGATTCAAACAACTTTGAAGAATTAAGATAAACAAGTTGAGTGAAAGTTAAAGTCTAAGAACATATGTGATTAGGATAAGAGTGTGTGCAAACTAATCTAATTTACCAAGAAAGATATTGAGTTTGCAAAACAACTCTTTAAGGGCTTGAAATCATGCATAAATGAAAATACAAAGGATTTGAACATGCATGAATTTCATTTGAATGGAAATCAAAATAACTTAGAAGATGTACCTTTTAAAAACTCATGAGATTGATTTCCAAATAGCCCTCTAGCCTTTCCAACTTCTTCCCCTTTCTTTGGCTCCAAAATGCTCTCAAAAGTTCAAGTTTCAAACCTTGAAAAAGGTTGGAAATGAATGGACTTTATAGCCAAAAAGTGTCCAACGGCTAGTTCTCGGTCGACCGGCAAAGAGGTCTCGGTCGACCGAGAAAGCACAACGGTCAAATTTCTGACCGTTGGAGCTACAGAACAGGTTCTGGAAAAAATGACTTCCAGTTGTCTCGGTCGACCGAGACCTGTGTCTCGGTCGACCGGCGACACTGCCGGGAAACCCCCAAAAATTCCAACTTTTGCATTTTGAAGAATTTCATTGTGGAATTTTGTGGGTCACTAAACCAAGCTAGAAAACATGTTTTAAGACATTCTAAGATGTTTAAAAACATGAACACACAAAGCCTAAGAAGATTTGAAAACTTTAAAACCATAGGCTAGCTTGATTTGAGAAAAACTCTTTTCAAATGAAATTGCATACAAAACTGATTCTAAAGGTGCTGAAAGTATGCAAAACACAAACCTAAATACCTAACATGATTTTCCAAATGTAGTGCACAAGGAAATAGGTTTTCAAAAAGAGTTTGGGTTTCAAAACCAATGCATCCAACTTTAAAACCAAAACATGCATAAGGCAAAGACTTTTCCAAATCTTAAAAGCTATGCATGTATAAAACTAGATTTCAAGGTTTTCTAAAACAATGCTAGTGTGTGAATCCAAAAGATGCTAAAGTGCAAATGCATCCATCAAATTGCAAAAACAAAAGACCTAACAGTGTTAGACATACAACTCTTTCTCAAATATATGTTAAACATCTTTGCATCATTTAAGTTCATATCTTTTAAAAGAGAAAGAGTAATCTTTTAGAAAATGCATTTCACATAGACTTTGTCATTTTCATGCATTGTTCTAGAACTTGAGCTTCATTTTCAAACTAGCCTTTTAAGAGGCATTTCTTTGCACTTCATTGTTCTCTTTATCCATGCATTATTAGGCATATTGTTTAAGAGAAAAGTTCCATGTTGTAAAGGTTCATGCTTAGCCTTGAAAAGCATATGTTGTAAAGATTTATGCTAAGCCTTGAAAAGCATAGTGTTGTTTGTAAGGTTTGAGGTGATCCTAAACCTTAAGTGGATTTAGTGGATACCGGTAGGTGTACCGGGAGTGGATGTAGGCAATTTTGGCCGAACCACTATACGTGCTTGTGTTATGGTGATTGCCTCTATGCTTTCATTTTATGGATTATGCTTGCTTAGTTGATTTCATTATTATTCTCCAATGCATAAGTGACTTAAAAGTTAAAAGAATTAAAATTGGTCTAGGTCTTTGAGCTCACCCTATTCACCCCCCCCCCCCCCCCTCTAGGATTCGATCTTGGACTTTCAATAACCTCTTCAACCACAAGGTTGGTTATCTCACTAATTAGTGTCTAACATACACTTGATGGAGATTCTATTTAGCTCATTACAATGCCTCTTAATTAGGCGGATATGGAAGTGTAATTCTAATACACACTCACACTATGAATGCAAAGATGAAAACAAATGAAGTGTGTGTGTGTGGTCCTCAATCATTTAGAAAATGAAAGCTCATAAATGTAAGCCTAAGGCTTTTGAAAGTTTTGGCTCATAAAACATTTATGATTGAGGAAGTAATGCAATCACATGTTAAAAGTAACAACTTGTTAATGATATCAAAGTTACACAAGTTGTATGAAATGGATTAGCTCTAAACATGTGATGCATAGGGATGTCAATCAAATCAACAATGAAGATCAAAACATAAAAATAGATTTGATTGAAATTAGGGGACAAATCATATGTAATTATAAAGACAACTTGAAAAAGATTTACCAATCAAAGTAAGGCAAGTTGTGAAACATTAAAACAATAATACACATATGATTTGTAATGATGTTGAATCCAAAACATAAGAAACATTTGAAAGAGATTTTCTTATGATGGAAAACAACAACCAATGATTCAACAAAGTATATGAATCATGTTACATATTTCATTAACATGATCTACTTAGATTTACCAAAGATTAAGTACTACTTGTATTGAATCAAATGGTGATGCATCCAAAACAATAGATCAATTCAAAGTATAAAACATGCTAAGGATGCAACACATCATAGGTTATCATGTTACTAAAGATTTACCAATGATAAAACAAAACATGAAAACATATGATTTGTAAAGAAGTTGAATCCAAAACATAAGTTAGTTTTGAAAGAGATGTTCTTATGATGGAAAACAACAACCAAAGATTCAACCAAGTATATGGATCATGTTACATATGATTTCAAAGATTTTTCTATTAACATGATCTACTTATATTTACCAAAGTTAAGTACTACTTGGATTGAATCATATGGTGTTGTATCCAAAACAATAAATCAACTCAAAACATAACACATGTTAAGGACACAACACAAACATAGTTTAACATGCTAGAAATGATTTACCAAAAATAAAACAAAAGCATGAAAACATATGATTAAGGAAGGAAGAGCCTACTTGGTGGTTTAACTTCATTAATCCAAGCTTTAGCTTTCCTAATCATCCCCTTCATCCCTTGGTTCTTTTCCCTTTTGATATGCCTCAAATCCTCTCAAGGAGGGGTTAAAAATTCCCAACTTTTGGCAAGGGAAAGAACTCATATTTATAGCAAAAAGTTGCCAACGGCTAGTCCTCGGTCGACCGGCAAAGAGGTCTCGGTCGACCGGTAAGGCACAACGGTCAGATTTCTGACCGTTGGAGGTTTCAGTTCAGAAACTGCAGATTTTACCTCCAGTTGTCTCGGTCGACCGGCGACACTGCCGGGACTCCCCCCTTTTTGCAAAAAATGCAACTTTTGCATATTTGAAGGTTTTTCTTTGGGGGACCTTTTGGCCAATAAATCAAGCTTGAAAAACATGTTTTAAAGATTCTAATGGTTTTTAAAACATGAACATAAAAAGCCTAAAAAGATTCAAAACTTTTAAAACAAAGGCTTGCTTGATTTCTTGAAAACTCTTTCTTAAAACAAATGCATCCAAGATTGAAAACAAATCATGCATAAATCAAAACTTTTACAAATCTTAAAAACAATGCATGAATAAAATAAGATTTCAAGTTTAACTAAAACAATGCAAGTGTGTGAATCAAATGATGCTTGAATGATAATGCATCCATCAAATTGCAATCTATAAAATTCCTAACAGTTTCCACTTTACGAGCATTCTGGGTGTCGGAATCTCGTTCCGTCAATTCCTGCAAGTCAAAAATCATAACGGGCCGTGCTTGTCTAATTTCACGGGCACTGGAGCCCATTTGCTTCTTTTTGGGCGCCCGGAGGCTCGTTTTCTAAGATTTAAGTTAAAGCTACGTTTCAACTGTACGAGCAATCTGGAAGTCGAAATCTCGTTTCGTTAGTTCTTACAAGTAATGAATGACTACGGGCCTGTGCCCGTCATCTTTGAAGGGCATCGGAGCCCGATTGCTCGTTTTGGGCGCCCGGAGGCTCATTTCAAAGTTATAAGTTAATGTTTTAAGTAAAACCTACCTTTCAACTGTACAAGCAATCCAGGATTTGGAAACTCGTTTCGTCAGTTCCTGAAATTCAGGAATGATTATGGGCCCAGGCACGTCAAGTTTCATGGGCACCGTAGCCCGTTTTGGGCGCCCAGATGGTCGTTTTCTAAGTTTTAAGTTATGGTTTTAAGTTAAACATACGTTTCAACTGTACGAGCAATCCTGGCGTCGGAATCTCGCTCCGTCAGTTATTGCAAGTCAGGAATTGCAACAGGCCCGAGCTCGTCAAGTTTCCCTGGCACCGGAGCCCGTTTGCTCATTTTAGGCGCATGGAGGCTCGTTTTCTAAGTTTTAAGTTAACCTACGTTTCAACCTTTCGAGCAATCCGGGAGTCGGAATCTCGTTCCGTCAATTCATACAAGTCAGGAATGACAACGGGCCTGTACTCGTCAAGTTTCGCATGCACAAAAGCCCGTTTGCTCGTTTTGGAAGCCCAAAGGCTCGTTTTTTAAGTTTTTAGTTAATGTTTTAAGTTAAACCTATTTTTAAACTTTACGAGGACTCCGGGAGTCGGAATCTCGTTTCTTCAATTCCTGCAAGTCAATAATGACAACGGGCCTGTGCTCGTCTTATTTCATGGGCACCGGAGCCCGTTTGCTTGTTTTGGGCGCCTAGAGGCTCGTTTTCTAAGTTTTAAGTCAAAGCTATGCTTCAGCTGTACAAGTAATCTGGAAGTCGGAATCTCGTTCCATTAGTTCTTGCAAGTCACGAATGACTACGGGCCTGTGCCCGTCAACTTTGAAGGGCAGCGGAGCCCGATTGCACGTTTTGGGTGCTCGGAGGCTCATTTTCTAAGTTATTTTAATTTAAACCTACGTTTCAACCGTACGAGCAATCCGAAAGTCAAAATGTCAATCCGTCAGTTCCTGCAAGTCAGGAATGACTACGGACCCGTGCCCGTCAAGTTTCACGAGCATCGGAGTCCGATTGCTCATTTGGGCTCCCAGAGGCTCGTTTTCTAAGTTTTAAGTTAAACCTACGTTTTAACTGTACGAGCAATCCGGGATTCACGGGCACCGGAGCCCGTTTGCTCGTTTTGGGCGCCCGGAGGCTCGTTTTCTAACTTTTAAGTTATGGTTTTAAGTTAAACCTACGTTTTAACTGTACGAGCAATCTGGGGGTCAGAATTTCGCTCCGTCAGCTCCTACAAGTTGGGAATGACAACGGGCCCGTGCTCACCTAGTTTCACGGGCACAAAAGCTCATTTTCTCGTTCCGTCAGTTCCTGCAAATCATGAATGACAACAGACCCTTGCCCGTCAAGTTTCAAGGGCACCGGAGCCCAATTACTCATTTTGGACGCCTGGAGGCTAATTTTCTAAGTTATAAGTTTAACTTACGTTTCAACTGTACAAGCAACCCAGGATTCAGAATCTCATTTCATCAGTTTCTGAAATTCAGGAATGATTACGTGCTCACGGGCACCGTAGCCCGTTTGCCCATTTTGGGCGCCCAAAGGCTCGTTTTCTAAGTTTTAGGTTCTGGTTTTAAGTTAAACCTACGTTTCAACTATATGAGCAATCCGGGCGTCGGAATCTCGCTCTGTCAGTTCTTGCAATTCGGGAATGACAACGGGCCTGAGCTCGTCAAGTTTCCATGGCACTGGAGTCCGTTTGCTCATTTTGCGCGTACGGAGGCTCGTTTTCTAAGTTTTAAGTTCATGTTTTAAGTTAAACCTACGTTTCTACCTTACAAGTAATCCGGGAGTCGGATTCCCGTTCCGTAAGTTCCTAAAAGTCAAGAATGACAATGGGCCCGAGTTCGCCTAGTTTGACGGGCACAAAAGCTTGTTTGCTGATTCTGGAAGCCCGAAGGCTCGTTTTTTAAGTTTTTAGCTATTGTTTTAAGTTAAACCTACATTTCAACTTTACGAGCATTCCAGGAGTCGGAATCTCGTTCCTTCAGTTCCTGCAAGTCAAAAATCACAATGGGCCGTGCTAGTCTAATTTCACGGGCACCGGAGCCCGTTTGCTGGTTTTGGGCGCCCGGAGCCTCGTTATCAAAGATTTAAATTAAAGCTACGTTTCAACTGTACGAGCAATCTGTAAGTCGGAATCTCGTTCCGTTAGTTCTTGCAAGTCATGAATGACTACGGGCCTTTGCCCGTCAACTTTCAAGGGCACCGGAGCCCAATTGCTCGTTTTGGGAGCCCGGAGGCTCATTTTCTAAGTTATAAGTTAAACCTACATTTCAACTGTACAAGTAATCTAGGATTCGGAAACTTGTTTCGTCCGTTCCTGAAATTCAGGAATGATTACGGGCCCAGGCTCGTCAAGTTTCACGGGCACCGTAGCCCGTTTGCTCGTTTTGGGCGCCCGGAGGCTTGTTTTCTAAGTTTAAAGTTATGGTTTTAAGTAAAACCTGCGATTCAACTGTACGAGCAATCCTGGCGTCGGAATCTCGCTCCGTCAGTTCTTGCAGGTCGGGAATGGCAACGGGCCCGAGCTCGTCAAGTTTCCCTGGCACCGGAGCCCGTTTGTTCATTTTGGGCGCATGGAGGCTCGTTTTCTAAGTTTTAAGTTAACCTACGTTTAAACCTTTCGAGCAATCCGGGAGTCGGAATCTCGTTCCGTCAATTCCTGCTAGTTAGGAATGACAACGGGCCCGTGCTAGTCAAGTTTCACTAGCACGAAAGCCCGTTTGCTCGTTTTGGAAGCCCGAAGGCTTGTTTTTTAATTTTTTAGTTATTATTTTAAATTAAACCAACGTTTAAACTTTACGAGCAATCCGGGAGTCGGAATCTCATTCCTTTAGCTCCTAAAAATCAAGAACCACAACGGGCTCGTGCTCGTCTTATTTCACGGGCACCGGAGCCCGTTTGCTTATTTTAGGCGCCCGGAGGCTTGCTTTCTATGTTTTAAGTCAAAACTACGTATCAACTGTACAAGCAATCCAGGATTCGGAAACTCGTTTCGTCAGTTCCTGAAATGCAGGAATGATTACGGACCCGGGCCGGTCAAGTTTCACGGGGACCGTATCCCGTTTGCTCGTTTTGGGCGCCCGGAGGCTCGTTTTCTAAGTTTTAAGTTAAACATACGTTTCAACTGTACGAACAATCCGGGAGTCGGAATCTCGCTCCGTCCGTTCTTTCAAGTCGGGAATGACAACGGTCCCGAGCTCGTCAAGTTTCCCTGACACCTGACCCTGTTTGCTCATTTTGGACGCACGAATGCTCGTTTTCTAAGTCTTAAGTTATGGTTTAAAGTTAAACATACGTTTCAACCTTACGAGCAATCCATTAGTGGGAATCTCGTTTCATCAGTTCTTGCAAGTCAGGAATGACAACGGGCCCGTGCTCGCCAATTTTCATGGGCATCGAAGCCCGTTTGCTCATTTTGGGCGCTCAAAGGCTCGTTTTCTAAGTTTTAAATTATAGTTTCAAGTTATACCTACGTTTCAACTGTACGAGCAATCCGATATTCAAAATCTCGATCCGTCAGTTCCTGCAAGTCAGGAATGACTACGGACCCGTGCCCGTCAAGTTTCACGGGCACCGAAGCCCGATTTCAAATTTTGGGCGCCCGGAGTCTCGTTTTCTAAGTTCTAAATTAATGTTTTAAGTTAAACCTACGTTTCAATTATAAGAGCAATCCGATTTTCGGAATCTCGTTCCTTCAATTTCTGCAAGTCAAGAAAGACTACGGGCCCGTGCCCGTCAAGTTTCAAGGGCACAAAGGCCCCTTTACTGGTTTTGGAAGCTCCCGAAGGCTCGTTTTTTAAGTTTTTAGTTATTGCTTTAAGTTAAACCTACGTTTAAACTTTCCGAGCAATCCGGCAGTCGGAATCTCGTTCCCTCAGTTCCTGCAAGTCAATAATCAGAACGAGCCCGTGCTCGTGTAATTTCACGGGCACTGGAGCCCGTTTGCTTGTTTTGGGCGCCCGGAGGCTCGTTTAATAAGTTTTAAGTTGAAGATACTTTTCAACTGTACGAGCAATCTGGAAGTCAGAATCTCGTTTCGTTAGTTCTTGCAAGTCACGAAAGACTACGGGCCGGTGCCCGTCAACTTTCAAGGGCACCGGAGCCCGATTGCTCGTTTTGGTCGCCCCGACACTCATTTTCTAAGTTATAAGTTAATGTTTTAAGTTAAACCTACGTTTCAACTGTACATGCAATCTAGGATTTGGAAACTCGTTTCGTCAGTTCCTAAAATTCAGGAATGAATATAGGCCCGGGCATGTCAAGTTTCACGGGCACCGTAGCCCGTTTGCTCGTTTTGGGCGCTCGGAGGCTCGTTTTCTAAGTTTTAAGTTGTGGTTTTAAGTTAAACCTACATTTCAACTGTACGAGCAAGCCGGGGGTTAGAATCTCGCTCCGTCAGTTCCTGTAAGTTGGGAATGACAACGGGCCCGAGCTCGTCAAGTTTCCCTGGCACCGGAGCCCATTTGCTCATTTTGTGCGCAAGGAGGCTCGTTTTCTAAGTTTTAAGTTATACTTTTTAATTAAACCTATGTTTCAACCTTACGAGCAATCCGGGAGTCGGAATCTCGTTCCGTCAGTTCCTACAAGTCAGGAATGACGACGGGACCTTGTTTGTCAAGTTTCAAGGGCACCGGAGCCCGATTACTCGTTTTGGGCGCCCGGAGGCTCATTTTCTAAGTTATAAGTTAATGTTTTAAGTTAAATTTTCGTTTCAACTGTACAAGCAATTCAGGAATCGGAATTTCATTTCATCTGTTCCAAAAATTCATGAATGAGTACGTGCTCAGGCCGTCAAACTTCACGGGCACCGTAGCCCGTTTACCCGTTTTGGGCGCCCGGAGGCTCGCTTTCTAAGTTTTAGGTTATGGTTTTAAGTTAAACCTACGTTTCAATTGTACGAACAATCCGGGCGTCGGAATCTCGCTCCGTCAGTTCTTGCAATTCGGGAATGAGAACAGGCCCGAGCTCGTCAACTTTCCCAGGCACCGGAGCTCGTTTGCTCATTTTGGGCACACGTAGGCTCGTTTTCTAAGTTTTAAGTTAAACCTACGTTTCAACCTTACGAGCAATCCGGGAGTCAGAATCCCGTTCTGTTAGTTCCTCCAAGTCAGGAATGACAATGGGCCCGTGCTCATCAAGTTTCACGGGCACAAAAGCCCGTTTGGCTCATTTTGGAAGCCCGAAGGCTCGTTTTTTAAGTTTTTAGTTATTGTTTTAAGTTAAACCCAAGTTTCCACTTTACGAGCATTCTGGGTGTCGGAATCTCGTTCCGTCAATTCCTGCAAGTCAAAAATCACAACGGGCCGTGCTCGTCTAATTTCACGGGCACTGGAGCCCATTTGCTTCTTTTTGGGCGCCCGGAGGCTCGTTTTCTAAGATTTAAGTTAAAGCTACGTTTCAACTGTACGAGCAATCTGGAAGTCGAAATCTCGTTTCGTTAGTTCTTACAAGTAATGAATGACTACGGGCCTGTGCCCGTCATCTTTGAAGGGCATCGGAGCCCGATTGCTCGTTTTGGGCGCCCGGAGGCTCATTTCAAAGTTATAAGTTAATGTTTTAAGTAAAACCTACCTTTCAACTGTACAAGCAATCCAGGATTTGGAAACTCGTTTCGTCAGTTCCTGAAATTCAGGAATGATTATGGGCCCAGGCACGTCAAGTTTCATGGGCACCGTAGCCCGTTTTGGGCGCCCAGATGGTCGTTTTCTAAGTTTTAAGTTATGGTTTTAAGTTAAACATACGTTTCAACTGTACGAGCAATCCTGGCGTCGGAATCTCGCTCCGTCAGTTATTGCAAGTCAGGAATTGCAACAGGCCCGAGCTCGTCAAGTTTCCCTGGCACCGGAGCCCGTTTGCTCATTTTAGGCGCATGGAGGCTCGTTTTCTAAGTTTTAAGTTAACCTACGTTTCAACCTTTCGAGCAATCCGGGAGTCGGAATCTCGTTCCGTCAATTCATACAAGTCAGGAATGACAACGGGCCTGTACTCGTCAAGTTTCGCATGCACAAAAGCCCGTTTGCTCGTTTTGGAAGCCCAAAGGCTCGTTTTTTAAGTTTTTAGTTAATGTTTTAAGTTAAACCTATTTTTAAACTTTACGAGGACTCCGGGAGTCGGAATCTCGTTTCTTCAATTCCTGCAAGTCAATAATGACAACGGGCCTGTGCTCGTCTTATTTCATGGGCACCGGAGCCCGTTTGCTTGTTTTGGGCGCCTAGAGGCTCGTTTTCTAAGTTTTAAGTCAAAGCTATGCTTCAGCTGTACAAGTAATCTGGAAGTCGGAATCTCGTTCCATTAGTTCTTGCAAGTCACGAATGACTACGGGCCTGTGCCCGTCAACTTTGAAGGGCACCGGAGCCCGATTGCACGTTTTGGGTGCTCGGAGGCTCATTTTCTAAGTTATTTTAATTTAAACCTACGTTTCAACCGTACGAGCAATCCGAAAGTCAAAATGTCAATCCGTCAGTTCCTGCAAGTCAGGAATGACTACGGACCCGTGCCCGTCAAGTTTCACGAGCATCGGAGTCCGATTGCTCATTTGGGCTCCCAGAGGCTCGTTTTCTAAGTTTTAAGTTAAACCTACGTTTTAACTGTACGAGCAATCCGGGATTCACGGGCACCGGAGCCCGTTTGCTCGTTTTGGGCGCCCGGAGGCTCGTTTTCTAACTTTTAAGTTATGGTTTTAAGTTAAACCTACGTTTTAACTGTACGAGCAATCTGGGGGTCAGAATTTCGCTCCGTCAGCTCCTACAAGTTGGGAATGACAACGGGCCCGTGCTCACCTAGTTTCACGGGCACAAAAGCTCATTTTCTCGTTCCGTCAGTTCCTGCAAATCATGAATGACAACAGACCCTTGCCCGTCAAGTTTCAAGGGCACCGGAGCCCAATTACTCATTTTGGACGCCTGGAGGCTAATTTTCTAAGTTATAAGTTAAACTTACGTTTCAACTGTACAAGCAACCCAGGATTCAGAATCTCATTTCATCAGTTTCTGAAATTCAGGAATGATTACGTGCTCACGGGCACCGTAGCCCGTTTGCCCATTTTGGGCGCCCAAAGGCTCGTTTTCTAAGTTTTAGGTTCTGGTTTTAAGTTAAACCTACGTTTCAACTATATGAGCAATCCGGGCGTCGGAATCTCGCTCTGTCAGTTCTTGCAATTCGGGAATGACAACGGGCCTGAGCTCGTCAAGTTTCCATGGCACTGGAGTCCGTTTGCTCATTTTGCGCGTACGGAGGCTCGTTTTCTAAGTTTTAAGTTCATGTTTTAAGTTAAACCTACGTTTCTACCTTACAAGTAATCCGGGAGTCGGATTCCCGTTCCGTAAGTTCCTAAAAGTCAAGAATGACAATGGGCCCGAGTTCGCCTAGTTTGACGGGCACAAAAGCTTGTTTGCTGATTCTGGAAGCCCGAAGGCTCGTTTTTTAAGTTTTTAGCTATTGTTTTAAGTTAAACCTACATTTCAACTTTACGAGCATTCCAGGAGTCGGAATCTCGTTCCTTCAGTTCCTGCAAGTCAAAA
Organism: Cinnamomum chago; assembly: GCA_038049695.1. Classification (NCBI taxonomy): domain Eukaryota; kingdom Viridiplantae; phylum Streptophyta; class Magnoliopsida; order Laurales; family Lauraceae; genus Cinnamomum; species Cinnamomum chago. The sequence continues at coordinate 86,934,504 of CP142453.1, read as the reverse complement.
ATCACAATGGGCCGTGCTAGTCTAATTTCACGGGCACCGGAGCCCGTTTGCTGGTTTTGGGCGCCCGGAGCCTCGTTATCAAAGATTTAAATTAAAGCTACGTTTCAACTGTACGAGCAATCTGTAAGTCGGAATCTCGTTCCGTTAGTTCTTGCAAGTCATGAATGACTACGGGCCTTTGCCCGTCAACTTTCAAGGGCACCGGAGCCCAATTGCTCGTTTTGGGAGCCCGGAGGCTCATTTTCTAAGTTATAAGTTAAACCTACATTTCAACTGTACAAGTAATCTAGGATTCGGAAACTTGTTTCGTCCGTTCCTGAAATTCAGGAATGATTACGGGCCCAGGCTCGTCAAGTTTCACGGGCACCGTAGCCCGTTTGCTCGTTTTGGGCGCCCGGAGGCTTGTTTTCTAAGTTTAAAGTTATGGTTTTAAGTAAAACCTGCGATTCAACTGTACGAGCAATCCTGGCGTCGGAATCTCGCTCCGTCAGTTCTTGCAGGTCGGGAATGGCAACGGGCCCGAGCTCGTCAAGTTTCCCTGGCACCGGAGCCCGTTTGTTCATTTTGGGCGCATGGAGGCTCGTTTTCTAAGTTTTAAGTTAACCTACGTTTAAACCTTTCGAGCAATCCGGGAGTCGGAATCTCGTTCCGTCAATTCCTGCTAGTTAGGAATGACAACGGGCCCGTGCTAGTCAAGTTTCACTAGCACGAAAGCCCGTTTGCTCGTTTTGGAAGCCCGAAGGCTTGTTTTTTAATTTTTTAGTTATTATTTTAAATTAAACCAACGTTTAAACTTTACGAGCAATCCGGGAGTCGGAATCTCATTCCTTTAGCTCCTAAAAATCAAGAACCACAACGGGCTCGTGCTCGTCTTATTTCACGGGCACCGGAGCCCGTTTGCTTATTTTAGGCGCCCGGAGGCTTGCTTTCTATGTTTTAAGTCAAAACTACGTATCAACTGTACAAGCAATCCAGGATTCGGAAACTCGTTTCGTCAGTTCCTGAAATGCAGGAATGATTACGGACCCGGGCCGGTCAAGTTTCACGGGGACCGTATCCCGTTTGCTCGTTTTGGGCGCCCGGAGGCTCGTTTTCTAAGTTTTAAGTTAAACATACGTTTCAACTGTACGAACAATCCGGGAGTCGGAATCTCGCTCCGTCCGTTCTTTCAAGTCGGGAATGACAACGGTCCCGAGCTCGTCAAGTTTCCCTGACACCTGACCCTGTTTGCTCATTTTGGACGCACGAATGCTCGTTTTCTAAGTCTTAAGTTATGGTTTAAAGTTAAACATACGTTTCAACCTTACGAGCAATCCATTAGTGGGAATCTCGTTTCATCAGTTCTTGCAAGTCAGGAATGACAACGGGCCCGTGCTCGCCAATTTTCATGGGCATCGAAGCCCGTTTGCTCATTTTGGGCGCTCAAAGGCTCGTTTTCTAAGTTTTAAATTATAGTTTCAAGTTATACCTACGTTTCAACTGTACGAGCAATCCGATATTCAAAATCTCGATCCGTCAGTTCCTGCAAGTCAGGAATGACTACGGACCCGTGCCCGTCAAGTTTCACGGGCACCGAAGCCCGATTTCAAATTTTGGGCGCCCGGAGTCTCGTTTTCTAAGTTCTAAATTAATGTTTTAAGTTAAACCTACGTTTCAATTATAAGAGCAATCCGATTTTCGGAATCTCGTTCCTTCAATTTCTGCAAGTCAAGAAAGACTACGGGCCCGTGCCCGTCAAGTTTCAAGGGCACAAAGGCCCCTTTACTAGTTTTGGAAGCTCCCGAAGGCTCGTTTTTTAAGTTTTTAGTTATTGCTTTAAGTTAAACCTACGTTTAAACTTTCCGAGCAATCCGGCAGTCGGAATCTCGTTCCCTCAGTTCCTGCAAGTCAATAATCAGAACGAGCCCGTGCTCGTGTAATTTCACGGGCACTGGAGCCCGTTTGCTTGTTTTGGGCGCCCGGAGGCTCGTTTAATAAGTTTTAAGTTGAAGATACTTTTCAACTGTACGAGCAATCTGGAAGTCAGAATCTCGTTTCGTTAGTTCTTGCAAGTCACGAAAGACTACGGGCCGGTGCCCGTCAACTTTCAAGGGCACCGGAGCCCGATTGCTCGTTTTGGTCGCCCCGACACTCATTTTCTAAGTTATAAGTTAATGTTTTAAGTTAAACCTACGTTTCAACTGTACATGCAATCTAGGATTTGGAAACTCGTTTCGTCAGTTCCTAAAATTCAGGAATGAATATAGGCCCGGGCTTGTCAAGTTTCACGGGCACCGTAGCCCGTTTGCTCGTTTTGGGCGCTCGGAGGCTCGTTTTCTAAGTTTTAAGTTGTGGTTTTAAGTTAAACCTACATTTCAACTGTACGAGCAAGCCGGGGGTTAGAATCTCGCTCCGTCAGTTCCTGTAAGTTGGGAATGACAACGGGCCCGAGCTCGTCAAGTTTCCCTGGCACCGGAGCCCATTTGTTCATTTTGTGCGCAAGGAGGCTCGTTTTCTAAGTTTTAAGTTATACTTTTTAATTAAACCTATGTTTCAACCTTACGAGCAATCCGGGAGTCGGAATCTCGTTCCGTCAGTTCCTACAAGTCAGGAATGACGACGGGACCTTGTTTGTCAAGTTTCAAGGGCACCGGAGCCCGATTACTCGTTTTGGGCGCCCGGAGGCTCATTTTCTAAGTTATAAGTTAATGTTTTAAGTTAAATTTTCGTTTCAACTGTACAAGCAATTCAGGAATCGGAATTTCATTTCATCTGTTCCAAAAATTCATGAATGAGTACGTGCTCAGGCCGTCAAACTTCACGGGCACCGTAGCCCGTTTACCCGTTTTGGGCGCCCGGAGGCTCGTTTTCTAAGTTTTAGGTTATGGTTTTAAGTTAAACCTACGTTTCAATTGTACGAACAATCCGGGCGTCGGAATCTCGCTCCGTCAGTTCTTGCAATTCGGGAATGAGAACAGGCCCGAGCTCGTCAACTTTCCCAGGCACCGGAGCTCGTTTGCTCATTTTGGGCACACGTAGGCTCGTTTTCTAAGTTTTAAGTTAAACCTACGTTTCAACCTTACGAGCAATCCGGGAGTCAGAATCCCGTTCTGTTAGTTCCTCTAAGTCAGGAATGACAACGGGCCCGTGCTCATCAAGTTTCACGGGCACAAAAGCCCGTTTGGCTCATTTTGGAAGCCCGAAGGCTCGTTTTTTAAGTTTTTAGTTATTGTTTTAAGTTAAACCCAAGTTTCCACTTTACGAGCATTCTGGGTGTCGGAATCTCGTTCCGTCAATTCCTGCAAGTCAAAAATCACAACGGGCCGTGCTCGTCTAATTTCACGGGCACTGGAGCCCATTTGCTTCTTTTTGGGCGCCCGGAGGCTCGTTTTCTAAGATTTAAGTTAAAGCTACGTTTCAACTGTACGAGCAATCTGGAAGTCGAAATCTCGTTTCGTTAGTTCTTACAAGTAATGAATGACTACGGGCCTGTGCCCGTCATCTTTGAAGGGCATCGGAGCCCGATTGCTCGTTTTGGGCGCCCGGAGGCTCATTTCAAAGTTATAAGTTAATGTTTTAAGTAAAACCTACCTTTCAACTGTACAAGCAATCCAGGATTTGGAAACTCGTTTCGTCAGTTCCTGAAATTCAGGAATGATTATGGGCCCAGGCACGTCAAGTTTCATGGGCACCGTAGCCCGTTTTGGGCGCCCAGATGGTCGTTTTCTAAGTTTTAAGTTATGGTTTTAAGTTAAACATACGTTTCAACTGTACGAGCAATCCTGGCGTCGGAATCTCGCTCCGTCAGTTATTGCAAGTCAGGAATTGCAACAGGCCCGAGCTCGTCAAGTTTCCCTGGCACCGGAGCCCGTTTGCTCATTTTAGGCGCATGGAGGCTCGTTTTCTAAGTTTTAAGTTAACCTACGTTTCAACCTTTCGAGCAATCCGGGAGTCGGAATCTCGTTCCGTCAATTCATACAAGTCAGGAATGACAACGGGCCTGTACTCGTCAAGTTTCGCATGCACAAAAGCCCGTTTGCTCGTTTTGGAAGCCCAAAGGCTCGTTTTTTAAGTTTTTAGTTAATGTTTTAAGTTAAACCTATTTTTAAACTTTACGAGGACTCCGGGAGTCGGAATCTCGTTTCTTCAATTCCTGCAAGTCAATAATGACAACGGGCCTGTGCTCGTCTTATTTCATGGGCACCGGAGCCCGTTTGCTTGTTTTGGGCGCCTAGAGGCTCGTTTTCTAAGTTTTAAGTCAAAGCTATGCTTCAGCTGTACAAGTAATCTGGAAGTCGGAATCTCGTTCCATTAGTTCTTGCAAGTCACGAATGACTACGGGCCTGTGCCCGTCAACTTTGAAGGGCAGCGGAGCCCGATTGCACGTTTTGGGTGCTCGGAGGCTCATTTTCTAAGTTATTTTAATTTAAACCTACGTTTCAACCGTACGAGCAATCCGAAAGTCAAAATGTCAATCCGTCAGTTCCTGCAAGTCAGGAATGACTACGGACCCGTGCCCGTCAAGTTTCACGAGCATCGGAGTCCGATTGCTCATTTGGGCTCCCAGAGGCTCGTTTTCTAAGTTTTAAGTTAAACCTACGTTTTAACTGTACGAGCAATCCGGGATTCACGGGCACCGGAGCCCGTTTGCTCGTTTTGGGCGCCCGGAGGCTCGTTTTCTAACTTTTAAGTTATGGTTTTAAGTTAAACCTACGTTTTAACTGTACGAGCAATCTGGGGGTCAGAATTTCGCTCCGTCAGCTCCTACAAGTTGGGAATGACAACGGGCCCGTGCTCACCTAGTTTCACGGGCACAAAAGCTCATTTTCTCGTTCCGTCAGTTCCTGCAAATCATGAATGACAACAGACCCTTGCCCGTCAAGTTTCAAGGGCACCGGAGCCCAATTACTCATTTTGGACGCCTGGAGGCTAATTTTCTAAGTTATAAGTTAAACTTACGTTTCAACTGTACAAGCAACCCAGGATTCAGAATCTCATTTCATCAGTTTCTGAAATTCAGGAATGATTACGTGCTCACGGGCACCGTAGCCCGTTTGCCCATTTTGGGCGCCCAAAGGCTCGTTTTCTAAGTTTTAGGTTCTGGTTTTAAGTTAAACCTACGTTTCAACTATATGAGCAATCCGGGCGTCGGAATCTCGCTCTGTCAGTTCTTGCAATTCGGGAATGACAACGGGCCTGAGCTCGTCAAGTTTCCGTGGCACTGGAGTCCGTTTGCTCATTTTGCGCGTACGGAGGCTCGTTTTCTAAGTTTTAAGTTCTAGTTTTAAGTTAAACCTACGTTTATACCTTACAAGTAATCCGGGAGTCGGAGTCCCGTTCCGTAAGTTCCTAAAAGTCAAGAATGACAATGGGCCCGAGTTCGCCTAGTTTGATGGGCACAAAAGCTTGTTTGCTGATTCTGGAAGCCCGATGGCTCGTTTTTTAAGTTTTTAGCTATTGTTTTAAGTTAAACCTACATTTCAACTTTACGAGCATTCCAGGAGCCGGAATCTCGTTCCTTCAGTTCCTGCAAGTCAAAAATCACAATGGGCCGTGCTAGTCTAATTTCACGGGCACCGGAGCCCGTTTGCTGGTTTTGGGCGCCCGGAGCCTCGTTATCAAAGATTTAAATTAAAGCTACGTTTCAACTGTACGAGCAATCTGTAAGTCGGAATCTCGTTCCGTTAGTTCTTGCAAGTCATGAATGACTACGGGCCTTTGCCCGTCAACTTTCAAGGGCACCGGAGCCCAATTGCTCGTTTTGGGAGCCCGGAGGCTCATTTTCTAAGTTATAAGTTAAACCTACATTTCAACTGTACAAGTAATCTAGGATTCGGAAACTTGTTTCGTCCGTTCCTGAAATTCAGGAATGATTACGGGCCCAGGCTCGTCAAGTTTCACGGGCACCGTAGCCCGTTTGCTCGTTTTGGGCGCCCGGAGGCTTGTTTTCTAAGTTTAAAGTTATGGTTTTAAGTAAAACCTGCGATTCAACTGTACGAGCAATCCTGGCGTCGGAATCTCGCTCCGTCAGTTCTTGCAGGTCGGGAATGGCAACGGGCCCGAGCTCGTCAAGTTTCCCTGGCACCGGAGCCCGTTTGTTCATTTTGGGCGCATGGAGGCTCGTTTTCTAAGTTTTAAGTTAACCTACGTTTAAACCTTTCGAGCAATCCGGGAGTCGGAATCTCGTTCCGTCAATTCCTGCTAGTTAGGAATGACAACGGGCCCGTGCTAGTCAAGTTTCACTAGCACGAAAGCCCGTTTGCTCGTTTTGGAAGCCCGAAGGCTTGTTTTTTAATTTTTTAGTTATTATTTTAAATTAAACCAACGTTTAAACTTTACGAGCAATCCGGGAGTCGGAATCTCATTCCTTTAGCTCCTAAAAATCAAGAACCACAACGGGCTCGTGCTCGTCTTATTTCACGGGCACCGGAGCCCGTTTGCTTATTTTAGGCGCCCGGAGGCTTGCTTTCTATGTTTTAAGTCAAAACTACGTATCAACTGTACAAGCAATCCAGGATTCGGAAACTCGTTTCGTCAGTTCCTGAAATGCAGGAATGATTACGGACCCGGGCCGGTCAAGTTTCACGGGGACCGTATCCCGTTTGCTCGTTTTGGGCGCCCGGAGGCTCGTTTTCTAAGTTTTAAGTTAAACATACGTTTCAACTGTACGAACAATCCGGGAGTCGGAATCTCGCTCCGTCTGTTCTTTCAAGTCGGGAATGACAACGGTCCCGAGCTCGTCAAGTTTCCCTGACACCTGACCCTGTTTGCTCATTTTGGGCGCACGAATGCTCGTTTTCTAAGTCTTAAGTTATGGTTTAAAGTTAAACATACGTTTCAACCTTACGAGCAATCCATTAGTGGGAATCTCGTTTCATCAGTTCTTGCAAGTCAGGAATGACAACGGGCCCGTGCTCGCCAATTTTCATGGGCATCGAAGCCCGTTTGCTCATTTTGGGCGCTCAAAGGCTCGTTTTCTAAGTTTTAAATTATAGTTTCAAGTTATACCTACGTTTCAACTGTACGAGCAATCCGATATTCAAAATCTCGATCCGTCAGTTCCTGCAAGTCAGGAATGACTACGGACCCGTGCCCGTCAAGTTTCACGGGCACCGAAGCCCGATTTCAAATTTTGGGCGCCCGGAGTCTCGTTTTCTAAGTTCTAAATTAATGTTTTAAGTTAAACCTACGTTTCAATTATAAGAGCAATCCGATTTTCGGAATCTCGTTCCTTCAATTTCTACAAGTCAAGAAAGACTACGGGCCCGTGCCCGTCAAGTTTCAAGGGCACAAAGGCCCCTTTACTAGTTTTGGAAGCTCCCGAAGGCTCGTTTTTTAAGTTTTTAGTTATTGCTTTAAGTTAAACCTACGTTTAAACTTTCCGAGCAATCCGGGAGTCGGAATCTCGTTCCCTCAGTTCCTGCAAGTCAATAATCAGAACGAGCCCGTGCTCGTGTAATTTCACGGGCACTGGAGCCCATTTGCTTGTTTTGGGCGCCCGGAGGCTCGTTTAATAAGTTTTAAGTTGAAGATACTTTTCAACTGTACGAGCAATCTGGAAGTCAGAATCTCGTTTCGTTAGTTCTTGCAAGTCACGAAAGACTACGGGCCGGTGCCCGTCAACTTTCAAGGGCACCGGAGCCCGATTGCTCGTTTTGGTCGCCCCGACACTCATTTTCTAAGTTATAAGTTAATGTTTTAAGTTAAACCTACGTTTCAACTGTACATGCAATCTAGGATTTGGAAACTCGTTTCGTCAGTTCCTAAAATTCAGGAATGAATATAGGCCCGGGCATGTCAAGTTTCACGGGCACCGTAGCCCGTTTGCTCGTTTTGGGCGCTCGGAGGCTCGTTTTCTAAGTTTTAAGTTGTGGTTTTAAGTTAAACCTACATTTCAACTGTACGAGCAAGCCGGGGGTTAGAATCTCGCTCCGTCAGTTCCTGTAAGTTGGGAATGACAACGGGCCCGAGCTCGTCAAGTTTCCCTGGCACCGGAGCCCATTTGCTCATTTTGTGCGCAAGGAGGCTCGTTTTCTAAGTTTTAAGTTATACTTTTTAATTAAACCTATGTTTCAACCTTACGAGCAATCCGGGAGTCGGAATCTCGTTCCGTCAGTTCCTACAAGTCAGGAATGACGACGGGACCTTGTTTGTCAAGTTTCAAGGGCACCGGAGCCCGATTACTCGTTTTGGGCGCCCGGAGGCTCATTTTCTAAGTTATAAGTTAATGTTTTAAGTTAAATTTTCGTTTCAACTGTACAAGCAGTTCAGGAATCGGAATTCCATTTCATCTGTTCCAAAAATTCATGAATGAGTACATGCTCAGGCCGTCAAACTTCACGGGCACCGTAGCCCGTTTACCCGTTTTGGGCGCCCGGAGGCTCGTTTTCTAAGTTTTAGGTTATGGTTTTAAGTTAAACCTACGTTTCAATTGTACGAACAATCCGGGCGTCGGAATCTCGCTCCGTCAGTTCTTGCAATTCGGGAATGAGAACAGGCCCGAGCTCGTCAACTTTCCCAGGCACCGGAGCTCGTTTGCTCATTTTGGGCACACGTAGGCTCGTTTTCTAAGTTTTAAGTTAAACCTACGTTTCAACCTTACGAGCAATCCGGGAGTCAGAATCCCGTTCTGTTAGTTCCTCTAAGTCAGGAATGACAACGGGCCCGTGCTCATCAAGTTTCACGGGCACAAAAGCCCGTTTGGCTCATTTTGGAAGCCCGAAGGCTCGTTTTTTAAGTTTTTAGTTATTGTTTTAAGTTAAACCCAAGTTTCCACTTTACGAGCATTCTGGGTGTCGGAATCTCGTTCCGTCAATTCCTGCAAGTCAAAAATCACAACGGGCCGTGCTCGTCTAATTTCACGGGCACTGGAGCCCATTTGCTTCTTTTTGGGCGCCCGGAGGCTCGTTTTCTAAGATTTAAGTTAAAGCTACGTTTCAACTGCACGAGCAATCTGGAAGTCGAAATCTCGTTTCGTTAGTTCTTACAAGTAATGAATGACTACGGGCCTGTGCCCGTCATCTTTGAAGGGCATCGGAGCCCGATTGCTCGTTTTGGGCGCCCGGAGGCTCATTTCAAAGTTATAAGTTAATGTTTTAAGTTAAACCTACCTTTCAACTGTACAAGCAATCCAGGATTTGGAAACTCGTTTCGTCAGTTCCTGAAATTCAGGAATGATTATGGGCCCAGGCACGTCAAGTTTCATGGGCACCGTAGCCCGTTTTGGGCGCCCAGATGGTCGTTTTCTAAGTTTTAAGTTATGGTTTTAAGTTAAACATACGTTTCAACTGTACGAGCAATCCTGGCGTCGGAATCTCGCTCCGTCAGTTATTGCAAGTCAGGAATTGCAACAGGCCCGAGCTCGTCAAGTTTCCCTGGCACCGAGGCCCGTTTGCTCATTTTAGGCGCATGGTGGCTCGTTTTCTAAGTTTTAAGTTAACCTACGTTTCAACCTTTCGAGCAATCCGGGAGTCGGAATCTCGTTCCGTCAATTCATACAAGTCAGGAATGACAACGGGCCTGTCCTCGTCAAGTTTCGCATGCACAAAAGCCTGTTTGCTCGTTTTGGAAGCCCAAAGGCTCGTTTTTTAAGTTTTAGTTATTGTTTTAAGTTAAACCTACATTTAAACTTTACGAGCAATCCGAGTGTCGGAATCTCGTTCCTTCAGTTCCTACAAATCAAGAATCACAACGGGCCCGTGCTCGTCTTATTTCAAGGGCACCAGAGCCCGATTGCTCGTTTTGGGCGCCCGGAGGTTCATTTTCAAAGATATAAGTTAAACTTACCTTTCAACTGTACAAGCAATCCAGGATTCGGAAACTCGTTTCATCAGCTCCTGAAATTCAGGAATGATTATGGGCCCGGGCACGTCAAGTTTCATGGGCACCGTATCCTGTTTTGGGCGCCCAGATGGTCGTTTTCTAAGTTTTAAGTTATGGTTTTAAGTTAAACCTACGTTTCAACTGTACGAGCAATCCTGGCGTCGGAATCTCGCTCCGTCAGTTCTTGCAAGTCAGGAATTGCAACGGGCCCGAGCTCGTTAAGTTTCCCTGGCACCGGAGCCCGTTTGCTCATTTTAGGCGCATGGAGGCTCGTTTTCTAAGTTTTAAGTTTTAGTTTTAAGTTAACCTACGTTTTAACCTTATGAGCAATCCGGGAGTCGGAATCTCGTTCTGTCAGTTCCTACAAGTCAGGAATGACAACGGGCCTGTACTCGTCAACTTTCACGTGCACGAAAGCCTGTTTGCTCATTTTGGAAGCCCAAAGGCTCATTTTTTTAAGTTTTTAGTTATTGTATTAAGTTAAACTTACGTTTAAACTTTACGAGCAATCCAGGAGTTGGAATCTCGTTCCTTCAGTTCCTACAAATCAAGAATCACAACGGGCCCATGCTCGCCTTATTTCACGGGCACCGGAGCCCGTTTGCTTGTTTTGGGCGCCCGGAGGCTCGTTTTCTAAGTTTTAAGTTAAAGCTATGTTTCAACTGTACGAGTGATCTGGAAGTCAGAATCTCGTTCCGTTTGTTCTTGCAAGTCATGAATGACTACGGGTCTGTGCCCGTCAACTTTCAAGGGCACCATTGCCTGATTACTCGTTTTGGGCGCCCGGAGGCTCATTTTCTAAGTTATAAGTTAATGTTTTACATTAAACAAACGTTTCAACCATACAAGCAATCCAGATTTCGGAAACTCGTTTCGTCAATTCCTGAAATTCAGGAATGATTACGGGCCCGGGCCCGTCAAGTTTCCCGGGCACCGTAGCCCCTTTGCTCGTTTTGGGCGCCCGGAAGCTCGTTTTCTAAGCTTTAAGTTTTGGTTTTAAGTTACACCTATGTTTCAACTATACGAGCTGTCCCGGCGTCGGAATCTCGTTCCTTCAGTTCCTGCAAGTCCGGAATGACAACGGGTCCGAGCTCGTCAAATTTCCTTGGCACCGGTGCCCGTTTGCTCATTTTGGCCGCACTGAGGCTCGTTTTCGAAGTTTTAAGTTATGGTTTTAAGTTAAACATACGTTTCAACCTTACGAACAATCTGGGAGTCGGTATCTCGTTCCGTCAGTTCCTGCGAGTCAAGAAAGAGAACTGGCCCGTGCTCGTCAAGTTTCACTGACACAAAAGCCCGTTTGCTCATTTTGGAAGCCCGAAGGCTTGTTTTTTAAGTTTTTAGTTTTTGTTTTAAGTTAAACCAACGTTTCAACTTTACGAGCAATCCGTGAGTCGGAATCTCGTTCCTTCAATTCCAGCAAGTCAAGAATCACAATGGGCCCGTGCTCGTCTATTTTCACGGGCACCGGAGCCGGTTTGCTTGTTTTCGGCGCCCGGAGGCTCGTTTACTGAGTTTTAAGTAAAATATACATTTCAACTATACGAGCAATCTAGAAGTCGGAATCTCGTTCCGTTAGTTCTTGCAAGTCACGAATGAGTACGGGTCGGTGCCCGTCAACTTTCAAGGGCACCGGAGCCCGATTGCTCGTTTTCGCCCCCCGGAGGCTCATTTTCTAAGTTATAAGTTAATGTTTTAAGTTAAACCTACGTTTCAACTGTACATGCAGTCCAGGATTCGGAAACTCGTGTCGTCAGTTCCTGCAAGTCAGGAATGACAACGGGCCCTTGCCCGTCAAGTTTCATGGGCACCGGAGCCCGATTGCTCATTTTGCACGCCCGGAGGCTCGTTTTCAAAGTTTTAAGTTATAGTTTTAAGTTAAACCTATGTTTCATCCTTACAAGCATTCTGGGAGTTGGACTCTCGTTTCATTAGCTCTTGCAAGTCAGGAATGACAATGGGCCCGGGCTCGTCAAGTTTCATGGGCACCGAAGCCCGTTTGCTCGTTGTGGGTGCGTTCAACTGTACCAGCAATCCGAAAGTCAAAATCTCGATCCGTCAGTTCGTGCAAGTCAGGAATGACTACGGACCCGTGCCTGTCAAGTTTCACGAGCACTGGAGCCTGATTGCTCATTTTGGGCGCTCGGAGGCTCGTTTTCTAAGTTTTAAGTTAAACCTACGTTTCAACCGTATGAGCAATCTGGGATTCGGAATCTTGTTCCGTCAGTTCTTGTAATTTAGGAATGACAACGGGCCCGTGCCCTTCAAGTTTCACGGGCACCGGAGACACGTTTTTAAAGTTTTATGTTAAAGCTACGCCTCAACCATTCGAGTAATCTGGAAGTTGGAATCTCGTTCCGTTTGTTCTTGTAATTCCATGGGGATCTGAACCCTAGAGGGGGGGTGAATAGGGTGAGCTTCAATTATGAGCAGTTTTAATCAATTTTAACTTCTTTAAAACAAACTAGTCACAAGTGATGATTTATCATACAAGATGCGGAAGCTAATAAAAGAATCACCACAAAGCAATCACCATCACACAAGGATTTATAGTGGTTCGGCCTCAATGCCTACATTCACTACCGGCTTGTGAACCAACACCCCACCGAATTTCCACTATTATGCTTTTCAATAGGCTAAGCAATAACCTTTACAATATGCTTTTCAAGGCTAAGCAATAACCTTTACAATGATGTTTTTCAAGGCTCAACATCAACCTATACACTATGCTTTTATAGGCTAAGCAATAACCTCTTCAACCACAAGGTTGGTTATCTCTCTAATTTAGTGTCTATAATACACTTGATGGAGATTCAATTTAGCTCATTACAATGCCTCTTAATTAGGCGGATATGGAAGTGAAAATCTAATACACACACACACACACACTATGAATGCAAAGATGAAAGTACATGAGGTGTGTGTGTGATGTCCTCAATCATTTTGAAAATGAAAGCTCATAAAGTATGCCTAAGGCTTTTGAAAGTTTTAGCTCAAAAACATTTATGATTGAGGAAGGAATGCAAGTCACATGTTAAAAGTAACAACTTGTTAATGATGTCAAAGATACACAAGTTGTATGAAATGAATTAGCTCTAAACATGTGATGCATAGGGATGTCAACCAAATCAACAATGTAGCTCAAAACATAAAAATAAATTTGATTGAAATAAGGGGACAAATCATATGTGATTATAAATACAACTTGAATATGATATACCTATCAAAGTAAGGCAAGTTGTGAAACTTTAAAACAATAATACATATGATTTGTAAAGTTTGTTGAATCCAAAACATAAGATACATTTGAAAGAGATTTTCTTATGATGGAAAACAACAACCAAAGATTCAACCAAGTATATGAATCATGTTACATATTTCATTAACATGATCTACTTAGATTTACCAAGGATAAAGTACTACTTGGATTGAATCAAATGGTGATGCATCCAAAACAATAGATCTATTCAAAGTATAAAACATGCTAAGGATTCAACATATCATAGTTTATCATGTTACTAAAGGTTTAACTAAGATAAAACAAAACATATGATTTGTAAAGAAGTTGAGTCCAAAACATAAGATAGTTTTGAAAGTGATTTTCTTATGATGGAAAACAACAACCAAAGATTCAACCAAGTATAGGAATCATGTTACATATAATTTCAAAGGTTCTTTCATTAACATGATCTACTTAGATTTACCAAAGATTAAGTACTACTTGGATTGAATCATATGGTGTTGTATCCAAAACAATAAATCAACTCAAAACATAAAACATGTTAAGGACACAACACAAACATAGTTTAACATGCTAGAAATGATTTACCAAAAATAAAACAAAGCATGAAAACATATGATTAAGAAAAGTAAAGCCTACTTGGTGATTTAACTTCATTAATCCAAGCTTTAGCTTTCCTAATGCTCCCCTTCATCCCTTGGTTCTTTTCCCTTGAATATGCTTCAAAACCTCTCAAGGAGGGGCTTAAAATTCCCAACATTTGGCAAAGGAAAGAACTCATATTTATAGCAAAAAGTGCCCAACGGCTAGTCCTCGGTCGACCTGGATCACACAACGGTCATATTTCTGACCGTTGGAGGCGCCAGGGCATTTTCTGCCTGCAGTGTTCCCGGTCGATCGGGACCTCTGCACCGGTCGACCGGTGACACTGCGGGGACCAAAAAATCCAACTTTTGCAAATTCAAAGTTTTTCTTTGTGGAACTTTTTGGGCCACTAAATCAAGCTTGAAAACATGTTTTAAATCATTCTAAGGGGTTTAAAAACATGTAACAACACAAAGCCTAAAATGATTCAAAAGTTTAAAACCAAAGGCTAGCTTGATTTCTAAAACTCTTTTCAAAATCAAATGCATCCAAGTTTTAAAAGCAAATCATGCATAAATTGAAACTTTTACAAATCTTAAAAGCAATGCATGAATAAAACAAGATTTCAAGTTTATCTAAAACATGCAAGAGTGTGAATCAAATGATGCTAGAATGATTATGCATCCATCAAATTGCAATCTACAAAATTCCTAACAGTTCTTGCAAGTCATGAATAACTACGGGCCTGTGCCCGTCAACTTTCATGGGCACCGGAGCCCGATTGCTCGTTTTGGGCGCCCGGAGTCTCATTTTTCATGTTATAAGTTAATGTTTTACATTAAACCAACGTTTCAACTGTACAGGCAATCCAGGAGTTGGAAACTCATTTCGTCAGTTCCTGAAATTTATGAATGTTTACGGGCCTGGGCCGGTCAAGTTTCATGGGCACCGTAACCCGTTTGCTCGTTTTGGGCGCCCGGAGGCTCCATTTCTAAGTTTTAAGTTATTGTTTTAATTTAAACCTACGTTTCAATTGTATGAGCAATCCGGGCGTCAGAATCTCGCTCGTCAGTTCCTGCAAGTCGGGAATGACAGCGGGAGTTCATCAAGTTTCCTTAGCACCGGAGCCCGTTTGCTCATTCTGGGCGAACGGAGGCTCGTTTTCCAAGTTTTAAGTTAAACCTACGTTTAAACCTTACGAGCAATCCGGGAGTAGGAATCTCGTTCCGTCATTTCCTGCAAGTCAGGATGACAACGGGCCCGTGCTCGTCAAGTTTCACGGGCACCGAAGCCTATTTGCTCGTTTTCGATGCCCAAAGGCTCGTTTTCTAAGTTTTAAGTCATAGTTTTAAGTTAAACATACGTTTCAACTGTACAAGCAATCCGAAAGTCAAAATCTCAATCCGTCAGTTCCGGCAAGTCAGGAATGACTATGGACCCGTGCCCGTCAAGTTTCAACGGCACCGGAGCTCGATTAATCATTTTGGGAACCCGGAGGCTCGTTTTGTAAGTTTTAAGTTAATGTTTTAAGTTAAACGTACGTTTCAACTGTACGAGCAATCCGGGATTCCGAATCTTGTTCCGTCAGTTCTTGTAATTCAGGAATGACTACAGGCCCGTGTCCGTCAAGTTTCAGGGGCACCGGAGCCCGTTTGCTTGTTTGGGCGCTTGGGAGCTCGATTAATCATTTTGGGAACCCGGAGGCTCGTTTTGTAAGTTTTAAGTTAAACGTACGTTTCAACTGTACGAGCAATCCGGGATTCCGAATCTTGTTCCGTCAGTTCTTGTAATTCAGGAATGACTACAGGCCCGTGTCCGTCAAGTTTCAGGGGCACCGGAGCCCGTTTGCTTGTTTGGGCGCTTGGGAGGTCGTTTTCTAAGTTTTAAGTTATGGTTTTAGGTTAAAGTTACGTTTCAACTATACGAGTAATCCGGGAGTCGGAATCTCGTTCCGTCAGTTCGTGCAAGTCAGGAATGACAACGGGCCCTTGCCCGTCAAGTTTCAATGGTACCGGAGCCTGATTGCTCGTTTTCGGTGCCCGGAGGCTCGTTTTCAAAGTTTTAAGTTATAGTTTTAAGTTAAACATACGTTTCAACTTTACGAGTAATCCGGGGGTGCGAATATCGTTCCGTCAGTTCCTCCATGTCTGGAATGACTATGCACCCATGTTGGTCAATTTTCACGGGCACCGGAGCCCGTTTGCTCGTTTTGGCTACCCCGAAGCTCATTTTCTAAGTTTTCAGTTATAGTTTTAAGTTAAACTTACGTTTCAAACTTACGAGTAATCCTGGAGTTGGAATATCGTTCCGTCAGTTCCTTAAAGTCAGGAATGACAACGGGCCCGTGCCCGTCTAGATTCATGGGCACTGAAGGCCGTTTTCTCATTTTGGGCGCTCTTAGGCTCCCTTTCTAAGTTTTAAGTTATAGTTTTAAGTTAAACCTACGTTTCAACTGTACGAGCAATCCGGGAGTCAGAATCTCGTTCTGTCAGTTCCTGCATGTCTATAATGACAGCGGACCCTTGCCCATTATATTTCAAGGGCACTGGAGCCCGATTGCTTGTTTTGGGCGCCTGGAGGCTCATTTTCTAAGTTTTAAATTATAATTTTAAGTTAAACCTACGATTCACCTTTACGAGCAATCTGGGAGTGGGAATCTCATTCCGTCAGTTCCACCAACTCAGGAATGACTTCGAGCCCATGCTCGTCAAGTTTAACGAGCACTGGAACACAATTGGTCGTTTTGGATGCCCGGATGCTCGTTTTCTAAGTTTTAAGTTATAGTTTTAAGTTAAACCTACGTTTCAAACTTATGAGCAATTCGGGAGTCAGAATCTTGTTCCAAAAGTTCCTGCAAGTCAGGAATGCCAATGGGCCCGTGCTTGTCAAGTTTGACGGGCGCCGAAACCCGTTTGGTAGTTTTGGGCGCCCAGAGGCTCTTTTTCTAAGTTTTACGTGATAGTTTTAAGTTAAACCTACATTTCAACTTTACGTGCAATCCGGGAGTGGGAATACCGTTCTGTCAATTCCTTCAAGTCAGGAATGACTACGGGCCCGTGTTTGTCAAGTTTCACAGGCGCCGAAGCCCGTTTGCTTGTGTTTGGGCGCTCAGAGGCTCCTTTTCTAAGTTTTAAGTTATAGTTTTAAGTTAAACATACGTTTCAATTGTACGAGCAATCCGAAAGTCAAAATCTCGATCTGGCAGTTCCTGCAAGTCTGGAATGACTACGGGCCCGTGCCCGTCAAGTTTCACAGGCACCGGAGCCCGATTGCTCAGTTTGGGCACCCCGGAGGCTTGGTTTCTATATTTTGTGTTAATGTTTTAAGTTAAACCTATGTTTCATCTATATGAGCAATCCGGGATTCGGAATCTCGTTCCGCCAGTTCTTCTAATTCAGGAATTACTACAGGCCCGTGCCTGTCTAGTTTCACTGGCACTGGAGCCCGTTTGCTCGTTTTGGGCGCCCAGAGCCTCGTTTTCTATGTTTTAAGTTAAACATATGTTTCAATTTTACGAGTAATCTGGGAGTCAGAATCTCGTTCCGTCAGTTTCTGCAAGTCCGGAATGACTACGGGCCCGTGCCCGTCAAGTTTCACGGGTACCGGAGCCCGTTTACTCATTTTGGGCGCCCGAAGGCTCTTTTTCTACATTTTATGTTAATGTTTTAAGTTAAACCTACGTTTCAACAATACGAGCAATCCAGAAGTTGGAATCTCGTTCCATCTGTTGCTGCTTGTCAGGAATGACTATGGGCCCGTGCCTGTCAAGTTTCGAGGGCACCTTGCCCGATTGCTCGTTTTGGGCGCCTGCAGGATCGTTTTCTAAGTTTTAAGCTAATGTTTTAAGTTAAACCAATGTTTCAACTAAACGAGCAATCCGGGAGTCAGAATCTTGTTCCGTCTGTTCTTGTAATTCATGAATGACAACAGGCCTGTGCCCGTCTAGTTTCAAGGGCACCAGAGCCCGTTTGCTCATTTTTGGGCGCTTGAATGCTCGTTTTCTAAGTTTTAAGTTATAAATTTAAGTTAAACCTACGTTTCAAATCTACGAGCAATCCAAAAGTCAAAATCTTCATCTGTCAGTTCTTACATGTCAGGAATGACTACGGACCCGTGCCCGTCAAGTTTCACGGGGACCGAAGCCCAATTGCACATTTTGGGCGCTCGGAGGCTCATTTTCTAAGTTTTAAGTTAATGTTTTATTTCAAAGCCTACGTTTCAACTGTACGAGCAATCCGAGATTCAGAATCTTGTTTTGTCAGTTCTTATAATTCAGGAATGACTACGGGCCCGTGCTCGTCAAGTTTCATGGGCACCGGAGCCCGTTTGCTCGTTTTGGGCGCCCGGATGCTCGTTTTCTAAGCTTTAAATTTTGGTTTGAAGTTAAACCTACGTTTCAACTTTACGAGCAATCCAGGAGTCAAAATCTCGTTCTGTTAGTTCCTGCAAGTCAGGAATGACAACGGGCCCTTGCCCGTCAAGTTTCATGGGCACCGGAGCCCGATTGCTCATTTTGGGCGCCCGGAGGCTCGTTTTCTAAGTTTTAAGTTAAACCTACGTTTCAACACTACGAGCATTCCGGGGGTGGGAATCTCATTCCGTGAATACCTCCAAGTAAGGAATGACTATGGGCCATTGCTCGTCAAGTTTCCCAGGCACCGGAGCCCATTTGCTCGTTATGGGCGGCCCGAGGCTCGTTTTCTAAGTTTTCATTTTTAATTTTAAGTTAAACCTACGTTTCAAACTAACGAGCAATCCGGGAGTCAGAATATCGTTCCGTCAGTTCCTCTAGTTTCACGGGCACCGAAGCCCATTTTCTCGTTTTGGGCGCCCGGAGGCTCCTTTTCTAAGTTTTAAGTTAAATATACGTTTCAACTATACGAGAAATCCGGGAGTCCAAATCTCGTTCGGTCAGTTCCTGCAAGTCAGGAATGACAACGAGCCCTTGCCCGCTAAGTTTCAAGGGCACCGGAGCCCGATTGTTCGTTTTGGGCGCCCGGAGGCTCGTTTTCTAAGTATTTTGTTATTGTTTTAAGTTAAACTTACATTTCAACTTTACGAGCAATCCGGGGGTGGGAATCTCGGTCTGTCAATTCCTCCAAGTCAGGAATGGCTATGGGCCCATGCTTGTCAAGTTTCACAGGTACGGGGGCACGTTTGCTCGTTATGGGCGCCCCGAGGCTCGTTTTCTATGTTTTTTCAGTTATAGTTTTACTTTAAACCTACGTTTCAAACTTACGAGAAATTCGGGAGTCGGAATATCGTTCCGTCAGTTCCTGCAAGTCAGGAATGACAATGGGCACGTGCCCGTCTAGCTTCATGGGCACCGAAGCCCGTTTTCTCGTTTTGGCGCCCGGAGGCTCCTTTTTAAGTTTTAAGTTAAACCTACGTTTCAAATAAACGAGCAATTCGGGAGTCGGAATCTTGTTCTGTCAGTTCCTGCAAGACGAGAATGACAACGGGCCCTAGCCCATTAAGTTTGAAGGGCGTCGAAGCCCGATTGCTCGTTTTGGGTGCCCGGAGGCTCGTTTTCTAAGTTTTAGGATATAGTTTTAAGTTAAACATACGTTTCAACTTTACGAGCAATCCGGGAGTGAGAATCTAGTTCCGTCAGTTCCTTCAAGTCAGGAATGACTATGGCCCCATGCTCGTCAAGGTTTTCGGGCATCGGAGGCACGTTTTGAACGCCCGGAGGTTCGTTTTCTAAGTTTTATCTTATAGTTTTAAATTGAACCTACGTTTCAAATGTACGAGCAATCTGGGAGTCGTAATCTCGTTCCGTCAGTTCCTACAAGACAAGAATGACAACGGGCCCGTGCTTGTCAAGTTTCACGAGCACCGAAGCCGGTTTGCTCGTTTTGGGTGCCGAGAGGCTCCTTTTCTAAGTTTTAAGTTACAGTTTTAAGCTAAACCTGCGTTTCAACTGTACGAGCAATCCGAGAGTCGGAATCTCGTTCTTTCAGTTCCTACAAGTTAGGAATGACAACGAGCCCTAGCCTTTCAAGTTTCAAGGGCACCGGAGCCCAATTGCTCATTTTAGGCGCCCAGAGACTCGTCTTCTAACTTTTAAGTTATAGTTTTAAGTTAAACCTACTTTTTAAACTTACGAGCAATCCGTGAGTCGGAATCTCGTTCCGTCAGTTCCTGCCGGTCAGGAATGACTACGAGCCCGTGCCCTTCAAGTTTCACGAGCACCGGAGCCCGATTGCTCTGTTTGGGCGCCCGGAGGCTCGTTTTCTACGTTTTAAGTTAATGTTTTATGTTAAACTTACGTTTCAACTGTACGAGCAATCCGGGATTCGGAACCTCGTTCCGTCAGTTCTTGTAATTTAGGAATTACTTCGGGCCCGTGTCCGTCTAATTTCACGGGCACTGGAGCCCATTTGCTCGTTTTGGGCGCTCATATGCTTGTTTTCTAAGTTTTAAGAAATAGTTTTAAGTTAAACCTATGTTTTAATTTTACGAGCAATCCGGGAGTTGAAATCTCGTTTCGTTAGTTCCTGCAAAACTGGGAAGACTACGGGCCCGTGCCCATTAAGTTTCACGGGTAGCGGAGCCCGATTGCTCGTTTGGGGTGCCCGGAGGCTCGTTTTCTAAGTTTTAAGTTATGGTTTTAAGTTAAAGCTACGTTTCAACTATACGAGCAATCTCGGGGTCCGAATCTCGCTCCGTCAGTTCCGGAGCGCATTTGCTCATTTTGGGCGAACGGAGGCTCGTTTTCTGAGTTTTAAGTTATAGTTTTTAGTTAAACCTACATTTAAACCTTATAGCAATCCGGGAGTCAGAATCTCCTTCCGTCAATTCCTGTAAGTCAGGAATGACAATGGGCCCGTGCTCATCAAGTTTCATGACAATAACCGTTTGCTCGTTTTGGGCACCTGAAGGCTCGTTTTCTAAGTTTTAAGTTAAAACAACGTTTCAACTGTACGAGCAATATGGAAGTCGGAATCTCGTTTCGTTAGTTCTTGCAAGTGATGAATGACTACGGGCCTGTGTCGTCAACTTTCAAGGGCTCCGAAGCTCGATTGCTCATTTTGGGCGCCCGGAGGCACATATTCTAAGTTATAAGTTAATGTTTTAGGTTAAGCCTACGTTTCAACTGTACAAGCAATCCAGGATTCGGAAACTCGTTTCGTCAGTTCCTGAAATTCAAGAATGATTACAGGCCCGGGCCCGTCATGTTTCATGGCCACCGTAGCCCGTTTGCTCAACTTGGGCGCCCGAAGGCTAGTTTTCTAAGTTTTAAGTTATGGTTTTAAGTTAAACATACGTTTCAACTTTACGAGCAATCCGGGAGTGAGAATCTCATTCCGTCAGTTCCTTCAAGTCAGGAATGACTACGGCCCCATGCTCGTCAAGGTTTTCGGGCATCGGAGGCATGTTTTGGACGCCCGGAGGTTCGTTTTCTAAGTTTTATCTTATAGTTTTAAGTTGAACCTACGTTTCAAACGTACGAGCAATCCGGGAGTCGTAATCTCGTTACGTCAATTCCTACAAGACAAGAATGACAACGGGCCCGTGCTTGTCAAGTTTCACGAGCACCGAAGCCGGTTTGCTCGTTTTGGGTGCCGAGAGGCTCCTTTTCTAAGTTTTAAGTTACAATTTTAAGCTAAACCTACGTTTCAACTGTACGAGCAATCCGAGAGTCAGAATCTCGTTCTTTCAGTTCCTACAAGTTAGGAATGACACCGGGCCCTACCCTTTCAAGTTTCAAGGGCACCGGAGCCCAATTGCTCATTTTAGACGCCCAGAGACTCGACTTCTAACTTTTAAGTTATAGTTTCAAGTTAAACCTACTTTTCAAACTTACGAGCAATCCGTGAGTCGGAATCTCGTTCCGTCAGTTCCTGCCGGTCAGGAATGACTACGGGCCCGTGCCCTTCAAATTTCACTAGCACCGGAGCCCGATTGCTCAGTTTGGGTGCCCGGAGGCTCGTTTTCTACGTTTTAAGTTAATGTTTTATGTTAAACTTATGTTTCAACTGTACTTGCAATCCGGGATTCGGAACCTCGTTCCGTCAGTTCTTGTATTCAGGAATTACTTCGGGCCCGTGCCCGTCTAATTTCACCGGCACCGGAGCCCATTTGCTCATTTTGGGCGCTCATATGCTTGTTTTCTAAGTTTTAAGAAATAATTTTAAGTTAAACCTATGTTTTAATTTTACGAGCAATCCGGGAGTTGAAATCTCGTTTCGTTAGTTCCTGCAAGTCTGGGAAGACTACGGGCCCGTGCCCATTAAGTTTCATGGGTAGCGGAGTCCGATTGCTCGTTTTGGGTGTCCGGATGCTCGTTTTCTAAGTTTTAAGTTATGGTTTTAAGTTAAAGCTACGTTTCAACTATACGAGCAATCTCGGGGTCCGAATCTCGCTCCGTCAGTTCCTGCAAGTCAGGAATGACAACGGGCCCGAGCTCGTCAAGTTTCCCTGGCACCGGAGCCCATTTGCTCATTTTGGGCGAACGGAGGCTCGTTTTCTGAGTTTTAAGTTATAGTTTTTAGTTAAACCTACATTTAAACCTTATAGCAATCCGGGGGTCGGAATCTCCTTCCGTCAATTCCTGCAAGTCAGGAATGACAATGGGCCCGTGCTCATCAAGTTTCATGGGCACCGATAACCGTTTGCTCGTTTTGGGCACCTGAAGGCTCGTTTTCTAAGTTTTAAGTTAAAACAACGTTTCAACTGTACGAGCAATATGGAAGTCGGAATCTCGTTTCATTAGTTCTTGTAAGTGATGAATGAATACGGGCCTATGTCATCAACTTTCAAGGGCTCCGAAGCTCGATTGCTCGTTTTGGGCGCCCGGAGGCACATATTCTAAGTTATAAGTTAATGTTTTAGGTTAAGCCTACGTTTCAACTGTACAAGCAATCCCGGATTCGGAAACTCGTTTCGTCAGTTCATGAAATTCAGGAATGATTATAGGCCCAGGCCCGTCATGTTTCACGGCCACCGTAGCCCGTTTGCTCGTTTTGGGCGCCCGAATGCTCATTTTCTAAGTTTTAAGTTAAACCTACGTTTCAACTGTTCGAGCATTCTGGGGGTCGAAATCTCGCTCCGTCAGTTCGTGCAAGTCGGGAATGACTACGAGCCCGAGCTCAACAAGTTTCCCTGGCACCGGAGCCCATTTGCTCATTTTGGGCGCACGGAGGCTCGTTTTCTAATTTTTAAGTTATAGTTTTAAGTTAAACCTATGTTTCAACCGTACGATCAATCCGGGAGTCGGAATCTCGTTCCGTTAGTTCTTGCAAGTCAGGAATGACTACGGACCCGTGCCCGTCAATTTTCACGGGCACCAGAGCCCGATTGCTCATTTTGGGCGCCCGGAGACTCGTTTTCTAAGTTTTAAGTTAATGTTTTAAGTTGAACCTACGTTTCAACTGTACGAGCAATCCGGGATTCGGAATCTTGTTCCATCAGTTCTTCTAATTCAGGAATGACAACAGGCCCGTGCCCGTCAAGTTTCACGGGCACCGGAGGCCCGTGAAACAAAGTTTCAAGTTAAAGCTATGTTTCAACCGTACAACAATTTGGAAGTTGGGATCTCGTTCCGTTTGGTCTTGCAAGTCATGAATGACTACGGGCCTGTGCCCGTCAACTTTCAAGGGCCCCGGAGCCCGATTGCTCGTTTTGGGCGCCCGGAGTCCAATTTTTCATGTTATAAGTTAATGTTTTACGTAAAACCAATGTTTCAACTGTACAAGCAATCCAGGAGTTGGAAACTCATTCCGTTAGTTCCTGAAAGTCATGAATGTTTACGGGCCAGGGCCCCTCAAGTTTCACTCGCACCGTAGCCCGGTTGCTCGTTTTGGGCGCCCGGATGCTCCATTTCTATGTTTTAAGTTATTGTTTTAAGTTAAACCTACGTTTCAACTGTACGAGCAATCCGGGCGTCGGAATCTCGCTCGTCAGTTCCTGCAAGTCGGGAATGACAACGGGCCCGAGCTTGTCAAGTTTCCCAAGCACCGGAGCCCGTTTGCCCATTTTCGGCGCTCGGAGGCTCAATTTCTAAGTTTTAAGTTATAGTTTTAAGTTAAACCTACGTTTAAACCTTACGAGCTATCCGGGAGTCGGAATCTCGTTCCGTCATTTCCTGCAAGTCAGAATGACAACGGGCCCGTGCTCGTCAAGTTTCATGGGCACCGAAGTGTAATTCCATGGGGATCCGAACCCTAGAGGGGGGGGTGAATAGGGTGTGCTACAACTATGACCAATTTTAACAATTTTAACTTCTTTAAAACAAACTAGTCACATGTGATGATTTATCATACAAGATGCGGAAGCTAACAAAAGAATCACCACAAAGCAATCACCATCACACAAGGATTTATAGTGGTTCGGCCTCAATGCCTACATCCACTACCGGCTTGTGAACCAACACCCCACCGGATTTCCACTATTTATGCTTTTCAATAGGCTAAGCAATAACCTTTACAATATGCTTTCCAAGGCTAAGCAATAACCTTACATTGATGTTTTTCAAGGCTTAACATCAACCTATACACTATGCTTTTATAGGCTAAGCAATAACCTCTTCAACCACAAGGTTGGTTATCTCACTAAATTGTGCCTTTAATACACTAGATGGAGATTCATTTTAGCTCATTACATTTGCCTCTAGAATAGGCGGATATGGAAGTGAAAAACTAATACACACTCACACTATGAATGCAAAGATGAAAACACATGAAGTGTGTGTGTGTGGTCCTCAATCATTTTGAAAATGAAAGTTCATAAATGTATGCCTAAGGCTTTTGAAAATTTTAGCTCATAAAACATTTATGATTGAGGATAGAATGCAATCACATGTTAAAAGTAACAACTTGTTAATGATATCAAAGTTACACAAGTTGTATGAAATGGATTAGCTCTAAACATGTGATGCATAGGGATGTCAATCAAATCACCAATGAAGCTCAAAACATAAAAATAGATTTGATTGAAAAGAGGGGACAAATCATATGTAATTATAAGGACAACTTGAAAATGATTTACCAATCAAAGAAGGCAAGTTGTGAAGCATTAAAACAATAATACACATATGATTTGTAATGATGTTGAATCCAAAACATAAGATACATTTGAAAGAGATTTTCTTATGATGGAAAAACAACAACCAATGATTCAACAAAGTATATGAATCATGTTACATATTTCATTAACATGATCTACTTAGATTTACCAAAGATAAAGTACTACTTTGATGAATCAATGGTGATGTATCCAAAACAATAGATCTATTCAAAATATAACACATGCTAAGGATACAACACATCATAGGTTAACATGTTACTAAGATTTACCAATGATAAAACAAAACATGAAAACATATGATTTGTAAAGAAGTTGAATCCAAAACATAAGTTAGTTTTGAAAGAGATGTTCTTATGATGGAAACCAACAACCAAAGATTCAACCAAGTATATGGATCATGTTACATATGATTTCAAAGATTTTTCCATTAACATGATCTACTTAGATTTACCAAAGTTAAGTACTACTTGGATTGAATCATATGGTGTTGTATCCAAAACAATAAATCAACTCAAAACATAAAATATGTTAAGGACACAACACAAACATAGTTTAACATGCTAGAAATGATTTACCAAAAATAAAACAAAAGCATGAAAACATATGATTAAGGAAGGAAGAGCCTACTTGGTGGTTTAACTTCATTAATCCAAGCTTTAGCTTTCCTAATCATCCCCTTCATCCCTTGGTTCTTTTCCCTTTTGATATGCCTCAAATCCTCTCAAGGAGGGGTTAAAAATTCCCAACTTTTGGCAAGGGAAAGAACTCATATTTATAGCAAAAAGTGCCCAACGGCTAGTCCTCGGTCGACCGGCAAAGAGGTCTCGGTCGACCGGGAAGGCACAACGGTCAGATTTCTGACCGTTGGAGGTTTCAGTTCAAAACTGCAGATTTTACCTCCAGTTGTCTCGGTCGACCGAGACCTGCCTCTCGGTCGACCGGCGACACTGCCGGGACTCCCCCCTTTTTGCAAAAAATGCAACTTTTGCATATATGAAGGTTTTGCTTGGGGGACCTTTTTGCCTACTAAATCAAGCTTTAAAAACATGTTTTAAAGATTCTAATGGTTTTTAAAACATGACATAAAAAGCCTAAAAAGATTCAAAACTATTAAAACAAAGGCTTGCTTGATTTCTTGAAAACTCTTTTCTAAAACAAATGCATCCAAGATGAAAATACAAATCATGCATAAATCAATACTTTTACAAATCTTAAAAGCAATGCATGAATAAAAACAAGATTTCAAGTTTATTTAAAACCAATGCAAGTGTGTAAATCAAATGATGCTAGAATGAAATGCATCCATCAAATTGCAATCTAGAAAATTCCTAACACGAAGCCCATTTGCTCGTTTCGGACGCCTGAAGGCTCGTTTCTAAGTTTTAAGTTATAGTTTTCATTTAAACCTACGGTTCAACTGTTCTAGCAATCCGAAAGTCAAAATCTCGTTCCGTCAGTTCCGACAAGTCAGGAATGACTACGGACCCGAGCCCGTCAAGTTTCAAAGGCACCGGAGCCCGATTAATCATTTTGGGTGCCCGGAGGCTCGTTTTCTAAGCTTTAAGTAAATATTTTAAGTTAAACCTATGTTTCAACTGTACGAGCAATCCGGGTTTCCGAATATTGTTCTGTCAGTTCTTGTAATTCAGGAATGACTACGGGCCCGTGCCCGTCAAGTTTCAGGGGCACCGGAGCCAGTTTGCTTGTTTTGGGCGCTCGGAAGCTCGTTTTCTATGTTTTAAGTTATGGCTTTCAGTTAAACTTACGTTTCAACTATACGAGCAGTCCGGGAGTCGGAATCTCGTTCCATCAATTCATGCAAGTCAGGAATGACAACGGGCCCTTGCCCGTCAAGTTTCATTGGCACCAGAGCCTGATAGCTCGTTTTCGGTGCCCGGAGGGTCATTTTCTAAGTTTTAAGTTAAACCTACGTTTCAACTGTACGAGCAATCCGAAAGTCAAAATCTCGATCAGGCAGTTCCTGCAAGTCTGGAATGACTACAGGCCTGTGCCCGTCAAGTTTCACAGGCACCGGAGCCCGATTGCTCAGTTTGGGCGCCTCGGAGGCTTGGTTTCTATATTTTGTGTTAATGTTTTAAGTTAAACCTATGTTTCATCTGAATGAGCAATCCGGGATTCGGAATCTCCTTCCGTCAGTTCTTCTAATTTAGGAATTACTACAGGCCCGTGCCTGTCTAGTTTCACTGGCACTGGAGCCCGTTTGCTCGTTTTGGGCGCCCAAGCCTCGTTTTCTATGTTTTAAGTTAAACATATGTTTCAATTTTACGAGTAATCTGGGAGTCGGAATCTCGTTCCGTCAGTTTCTACAAGTCCTGAATGAATACAGGCACGTGCCCGTCAAGTTTCACTGGTACCGGAGCCCGTTTACTCATTTTGGGCGCCCGAAGGCTCTTTTTCTACGTTTTATGTTAATGTTTTAAGTTAAATCTACGTTTGAACAATACGAGCAATCCAGAAGTTGGAATCTCGTTCCATCTGTTGCTGCTTGTCAGGAATGACTATGGGCCCGTGCCTGTCAAGTTTCGAGGGCACCTTGCCCGATTGCTCGTTTTGGGCGCCCGCAGGATCGTTTTCTAAGTTTTAAGCTAATGTTTTAAGTTAAACCAATGTTTCAACTAAACGAGCAATCCGGGATTCAAAATCTTGTTCCGTCTGTTCTTGTAATTCATGAATGACAACAGGCCTGTGCCCGTCTAGTTTCATGGGAACCAGAGCCCGTTTGCTCATTTTTGGGCGCTTGAATGCTCGTTTTCTAAGTTTTAAGTTATAAATTTAAGTTAAACCTACATTTCAAATCTACGAGCAATCCAAAAGTCAAAATCTCAATCTGTCAGTTCTTGCATGTCAGGAATGACTACGGACCCGTGCCCGTTAAGTTTCACGGGGACCGAAGCCCGATTGCACATTTTGGGCGCCCGGAGGCTCGTTTACTAAGTTTTAAGTAAATGTTTTATTTCAAAGCCTACGTTTCAACTGTACAAGCAATCCGAGATTCAGAATCTTGTTTTGTCAGTTCTTATAATTCAGGAATGACTACGGGCCCGTGCTCATCAAGTTTCATGGGCACCGGAGCCCGTTTGCTAGTTTTGGGCGCCCGGAGGCTCATTTTCTAAGCTTTAAGTTATGGTTTGAAGTTAAACCTACGTTTCAACTTTACGAGCAATCAAGGAGTCAAAATCTCGTTCCGTTAGTTCTTGTAATTCAGGAATGACTACGGGCCCGTGCCCGTCAAGTTTCAGGGGCACCGGAGCCAGTTTGCTTGTTTTGGGCGCTCGGAAGCTCGTTTTCTATGTTTTAAGTTATGGCTTTCAGTTAAACTTACGTTTCAACTATACGAGCAGTCCGGGAGTCGGAATCTCGTTCCATCAATTCATGCAAGTCAGGAATGACAACGGGCCCTTGCCCGTCAAGTTTCATTGGCACCAGAGCCTGATAGCTCGTTTTCGGTGCCCGGAGGGTCATTTTCTAAGTTTTAAGTTATAGTTTTAAGTTAAACCTACGTTTCAACTTTACGAGTAATCCGGGGGTGGGAATCTCGTTCCGTCTGTTCCTCCATGTCTGGAATGACTATGCGCCCATGCTGGTCAATTTTCACGGGCACCGGAGCCCGTTTGTTCATTTTCGCTGCCCCGAAGCTCTTTTTCTAAGTTTTCAGTTATAATTTTAAGTTAAACTTACGAGTAATCCTAGAGTCAGAATATCATTCCGTCAGTTCCTTAAAGTTAGGAATGACAACGGGCCCGTGCCCGTCTAGATTCACGGGCACCGAAGGCCGTTTTCTCATTTTGGGCGCCCGTAGGCTCCCTTTCTAAGTTTTAAGTTATAGTTTTAAGTTAAACCTACGTTTCAACTGTACGAGCAATCCGGGATTCGGAATCTCATTCCGTCAGTTCTTCTAATTCAGGAATTACTACAGGCCCGTGCCTGTCTAGTTTCACGGGCACCGGAGCCTGTTTGCTCATTTTGGGCGCCCGGAGGCTCGTTTTCTAAGTTTTAAGTTATAGCTTTAAGTTAAACATGTGCTTCAATTTTACGAGCAATCCGGGAGTCGGAATCTCGTTCCGTCAGCTTCTGCAATTCCGGATTGAATAGGGGCCCGTGCCCGTCAGGTTTCACGGGTACTGGAGCCCGTTTGCTCATTTTGGGCGCCCGAAGGCTAGTTTTCTACATTTTATGTTAATGTTGTAAGTTAAACCTATGTTTCAACTGTACGAGCAATCCAGAAGTTGGAATCTTGTTCCATCTGTTCCTGCTTGTCAGGAATGACTATGGGCTCGTGCCCGTCAAGTTTCGAGGGCACCTTGCCCGATTGCTCGTTTTGGGCGCCCGGAGGCTCATTTTCTATGTTTTAAGCTAATGTTTTATGTTAAACCTACGTTTCAACTAAACGAGAAATTCGGGATTCGGAATCTTATTCCGTCTGTTCTTGTAATTCAAGAATGACAACGGGCCCCTGCCCGTCAAGTTTCACAGGCACCGGAGCCCGTTTGCTCATTTTGGGCGCGCGGAGGCTCGTTTTCAAAGTTTTAAGTTATAGTTTTAAATTAAACTTATGTTTCAACCTTACGAGCAATCCGAGAGTTAGAAACTCGTTTTGATAGTTCCGGCAAGTTAGGAATTACAACGCCCCGTGCTCGTCAAGTTTCACGGGCAACGAAGCCCGTTTGCTCATTTTGGGTGCTCGAATGCTCGTTTTCTTAGTTTTAAGTTAAACATACAGTTCAACTGTACTAGCAATCCGAAAGTCAAAATCTCGATCCGTCAGTTCTTCCATGTCAGGAATGACTACGGACCCGTGCCCGTCAATTTTCACGGGCACCGACGCCCGATTGCTCATTTTGGGCGTCCGGAGGCTCGTTTTCCAAGTTTTAAATTAATGTTTTATGTCAAAACCTACGTTTCAACTGTACGAGCAATTCGAGATTCAGAATCTTGTTCTGTCAGTTCTTGAAATTCAAGAATGACTACGGGCCCTGCTCGTCAAGTTTCATGGGCATCGGAGCCTATTTGATCGTTTTGGGCGTCCGGAGGCTCGTTTTCTAAGTTTTAAATTATGGTTTTAAGTTAAACCTACGTTTCAACTGTACGTGCAATCCGGGAGTCGGAATCTCGTTCCGTCAGTTCCTGCAAGTCAGGAATGACAAGGGCCCTTGCCAATCAAGTTTCATGGGCACCGGAGCCCGATTGCTCATTTTGGGCGACCGGAGGCACGTTTTCTAAGTTTTAAGTTATAATTTTAAGTTCAACATACGTTTCAACATTACGAGCAATCCGGTGGTGGGAATCTCGTTCCGTCAATTCCTCCAAGTAAGGAATGACTATGGGCCCATGCTCGTCAAGTTTCACAGGCACCGGAGTCCGTTTGCTCGTTATGGGCGGCCCGAGGCTCGTTTTCTAAGTTTTCAGTTGTAGTTTTAAGTTAAACCTACGTTTCAAACTTACGACCAATCCGGGAGTTGGAATATCGTTCCTTCAGTTCCTATAAGTCAGGAATGACAACCGTCCCGTGTCCATCTAGTGTCACGGGCACCGAAGCCCGTTTTCTCGGTTTGGGCGCCCGGAGGCTGTTAGGTCTTTTGTATTTGCAATTTGATGGATGCATTTGCATATTGGCATCATTTGAATTCACACACATGCATTGATTTAAAATATCTTGAAATCTAGCTTTATACATGCATTGGTTTTTAGATTTGGAAAAGTTTGTGTTTTATGCATGGTTTGGTTCTAAACTTGGATGCATTGGTTTTAGAACCCAAAACTCTTTTGAAAACCAAATTCCTTATGCATTAGATTTGGAAAATCTTCTTGTGAATTTAGGTTTGAGTCTTGCATACATTCTTCACAAAAAGAATCATTTTGTATGCAATTTGATTTGAAAAGAGTTTTTACTAATCAAGCTTGCCTTTGGTTTTAAACCTTTGAATCATTTTAGGCTTTGTGTGTTTCATGTTTTTAAATGTTTTAAAACATGTTTTTAAGCTTGGTTTAGTGACCCACAAAATTCCACAAAGAAAATCTTCAATATGCAAAAGTTGGAATTTTTGGGGGTGTCCCGGCAGTGTCGCCGGTCGACCGAGACCTGGGTCTCGGTCGACCGAGAACACTGCAGGGCAAATGGACAGTTTTTGAACTGTTTCAGGCCAACGGTCAGAAATATGACCGTTGTGCTTTCTCGGTCGACCGAGACCTGTGTCTAGGTCGACCGAGAACTAGCCGTTGGCAACTTTTTGGCTATAAAGTCCATTCATTTCCAACCTTTTTCAAGGCTTGAACCATGAACCTTTGAGAGCATTTTGGAGCCATTGAAAGGGGATAAAGTTGGAAAGGCTAGAAGGTCATTAGGAGAGCTAAAGCTTGGATCAATGAGTTAAACAACCAAGTAAGCTCTACCTTTTGTTTAATCATAGTTATGTGCTTTGTTTAAACTATTGGTATATGATATTTAGCATAATAACTATGATGTGTTGAATCCATTCTTCTTCTAATCTTTGGTCTAATTAAGATTGGATTCTTCACCTTTGTTTTCAATCCAAGTTGTTAACTTTATTAATCATGCTTAGACAAAATCTTTGTTTTTCTTTCATAGCATGAGTCTTTTACTTGGTTGAAACATTGTTTGTTGTTTTCATTCATTTAAGCATTAGTTAAATTAATTTGGTTTTGAAAACAACATGCACATGCATCACATGTTCTAATTTAGCCATTTTCATACAACTTGTTAGTCCTTGATTTTCATGTCATAAACAAGTTGAATTTCATACATGTGATTTGCATAAGACTTCAATCAATCTTTTATGAGCTTTAAACTTTGAATTGCTTTAAGCAATATATTTGATTAAGCCTTCTTTTTGAACTTGATTGAAGCCATCACACACACACCTCATAAGCATACATCTTTGCATTCATAGAGTGTTTGTGTGAGTTTAGTTTTCACTTTCATATTAGCCTATTCAAGAGGCAATTCCATTGAGCTTAAATTGTAATCTCTTAGAGTGTTCTTTTGTTAAGACACTTTCTTTGAGAAAAATATATTTGTAAAGGTTATTGCTAAGCCTAAGAAAAGCAACTTGTAAGGTTATTGCTTAGCCTTTGAAAAGCATCTTGTAAGGTTATTGCTTAGCCTTTGAAAAGCATCTTGTAAGGTTAGTGCTTAGCCTAGAAAAGCACATTGTAAGGGTTATTGCTTAGCCTAGTAAAAAGCATACTTAGTGGAATCCGGTGGGGTGTTGGAGACACAAGCCGGTAGTGGATGTAGGCACGTTGGCCGAACCACTATAAATATTGTGTTGTGGTGCATGCTTTTGTGGTGATTGTTTATTTGAGCTTCCGCATTTTTTCTTATAATCACCACTTGTGACTAGTTTAGTTTAAGAAATTAAAATTGGTCATAATTAGTCATTAGTTGTAGCTCACCCTATTCACCCCCCCTCTAGGGTTAGGATCCTCGTGGACTTTCAATTGGTATCAGAGCCTCGTGCTCTATCCCTTAGGATCAAGTGTTTGGAACTCTTGATTAGGTGTAAAAACCTAGAGTTAAAACCCTAGAGTTGTGCTTTTTTGAAAATCATTAGAATGGACTCCACTAGCCTAGACTTTGTAGATTCTTCTAGACCTCTCACTCTTCCTTCTATTAGAGATTCAAACCATCAATTAAATGAATATCAATTTGACTCAAAAGAGGAAGAAAATGAGTATGATGAAGATGATCTTCAACAAGCCTATAATGAATTATATACATTATCTACGAAGCTTGATAAAAGAAACAAAAGCTTAAGAGAAGAATCTATGAATCTAACCAAAGAGCTAGCCTCTTCAAAAGATGAACTTAGAGAGAAAGAAGAAGTAATAAAATGTCTAGACTCTAAGTTCATGATCTCTTTAAATAATCTATCTAACATTCAAGATGAACTAAAAGAATTAAAGATGGATTATGACAATGTCAATAAGGAAAATCTAAATCTAAGAGATCAATTACAAAGGCAAGGTAAAGACAACAATCTTGAATCTAAATTGACTATCTCTAAGGAAAATTTATCTAATACTCAAAATGAATTAAATGAGATTAAGATAAATTGTGATGAGCTTAAAAATGAGAATTTGAACCTAAGAGATACAATTAAAAGACAAGATGAAGACATTGACCATTTAGAAACCAAGTTGATCAAAAGTAAGTTAAAAACTCAAGAACTTGGATCAAATGTTGTTAATGAGCTTAATTCTAAGTTAAAACTTGCCTATGAAGAGCTAAACAATTTTAAGGGAATTGAAAATGAACTAACAAAAGTTAAATATGAAAATTCAACCCTTAAAACCAAAGTCACTCAACTTGAAAGCTATAAACAAAAGTATGAGTGCAAGTTTACCCAAAGTGAAGAGAAACTTGAAAAATTATTCAAATTGGGTAAATCTCATGGAGATAGGACGGGTCTTGGATTTAATAGGAATATGTCATATGACCCTAAATTCACCAACACTTTTGTGAAAGGTGAGTCCTCATTCTCTAGCACTCACACTTCCTTGCCCAAAACAAAATGTGATTATTGTGGCAATGAAGGACACTTTAGGTTTGAGTGCAAACTAAGGAAAAGAAGCTATGTGTCTAAACCCATCTTTGAACCAAAGAAAGTAAAATCAAACTTGAAGGGTAAGACACTAAAAACCAAGGAAGACTCCATAAAGCTTAAACAAGTTAAACCAAGTAACAAGGAGTCTCCCAAGATAGATTCTAAAAGGCTTAAACAAGTTAAACCAAAAATCAAAGAATCTATTAACAAAAAGCTTCTCAACCTACCTCCCTTAAGTCAAAACATGAAAGAACTTTTGAAGAAAATTACAAAGTTAAATCTAAATTTCAAAAGTCAAAGAAAGGGAGAAAATAAGAAGAAAAGAAAAGAGAAACAATCCCCTAAGAAACAAACTCACCAACTCCAAAAGACAAATCACCATTCTAAGCTAAATTTAGTCAAATCTAAATATCATGGTGATAAGCTCAAATTGAAAATTTATCAAGTTAAATCTCCTATAGTTGGTGAGAACCCCAAAATAGACCTCAAAGTTCAACCCTCCCAAGACCTTAGGTGGATTCCTAAAGCTAAATACTTAGACAAACCTTAGGGTCTTGACCACCTTGACCAACCTATTCTCTAATAGTTAAATCATTTTGTTGGTCATGTTGCATTTGCATCTTGTTTTCTTTTAAGTACATTTCATAAAATGCATTGCTTCTTTATGATCAATTGATTTTGTCTTCATGCACCTTTCTAGTTACATATCATGGTTTTCAAAATCTTTTGATTATAATTTCATCATGGTTGATTTGCTTTTTGCTCACATAAGTTTTGCATTGCATTTCTACATGATCAATTGATTGTGATTTCAAAAGCTCTCATAGCTAGACTCTTCATGATCAATTGTTGTTTAATCAATTCAAGTTTTTCCATGGATTTCTAAGTTATACTTGATTATGGAAAATCATTGTTTTGAAAAATCAACTTGTATGTGTTTCAATTAAGTTATATCTTTTAAAATACAATGTTGAAAATTGATCTTCAAAATCATTCTTTCTATGCTCATTGTTGGATTTTGTTTTTCAAAATGATTTGAAGATTGTTTGAATGGAAATGCCTATAACATCATTAGTTATATTCATCTAAGCATGTTCCATGTTCTCATTTCCTCTTCTTTTGGTTTCATTATCTTAGAAATGGAAATGTGTGTTGTTTGCATCTTTGATTATTTAGTTATTCTTTTATATGCAAATGACTTTTGGTTCCATGTATGGTTGTGTTCTTAGTTACATTTGTAGAATCCATACTAGAACCCAAATCCATCCTCTATGCCTTATAGTCATATCTTTATGGATGGTTATGATGTTGATTCATGTAGATTTTCTTGGTGTCATCTTTATACATGTTTCAACTTCATAGTAGTGTTCTTAATCATATGAAACTCTTTGAAATCTATTCCTCATATTTCTATATGTTTGATGGATATCTTAGATGTTGAATTCATATGATTTTGACACTTTGGAAATTGCATGCTTTACCAAGTCATATCTTTTTGCATTGCAATTTCTCTTGTTCATCACTATGCTCAATAGTTATATCTTTAAAAGTGATGAATATGCATTTATGATGCTTGATGGAATTTTGTCACATTCTTGCTCTTTATCATGTTATCAAATTCAATTGGATTCAATTGGTATAATGGTTGATTGATTTGATGTCTTGTGAATGTGATAAATCATGTGTGCATTGGATTGAACTTGATAAGTAATATGATTGTTCCTTGTCACACACCATTAGCATCATAATGTTCATATTGCCACCTCATTTGCTCTTATAGGTATATCTCATGACCACCATGTTTATGTGTTAATAATATTGGTTGGTTATAGTTGAGGTTGGCTTCATGTTTGAATTTCATTTCACTCATTCTTGCACTTTACTAAGTCATATTTATTGATTGAATGAAATGATTTTCAAAATCTTACATAGCATATGATTTTCATTAGTAATATTGATTGATGCTATGTTTGAGTAAACCCCATATCATGGATAGCTCTAATTTGGATTTCTCATAATAGTTATACTTTTAAATCCATTTTAGAGTGATTATGTTAATAGTCATATCCTTTAATCTCAATTGATATGTTTGTTTCAATTGATATCCATGATTGCTTCTCCCATTAGACCTAGCTCTCTTTTGGTAATTTGATCATATTGCGCTTTATAGTTAAATGAATCTAATCCTTTCCTTGAAGTTAACCCTCACTTGGTTAAACCATCTACTTCTTGCATTTAATAGATATATCTTGTCAAAGTTTGACAAAAGAAGAGAATGGATTGAGGGGGAGTGTAAACCTTCATAGGAAGAATTAGTTTTGATCAAATTCACCCTTGGAATGCTAATGAGCCCTTAGAGTTATCTTACATACATGTTAGCCTGTTATGTTTTTCATTTTCGATTACATTTGTTAACAGGTGCTACTAAAGGTATTCTTCTTGTCTCATGTGTGTAGGTACCTTTGCAATTTAATGTCAAAGGGGGAGAGAGAGTTCAAGTGTGACTCAAAGATCTCCTACTCTTCAAAGGGGGAGAGAGTTCGAGAGTTCAAGTACTCGAAGATCTCCTATCCATCAAAGGGGGAGAAAGAACTCAAGTTCTCAAAGGGTGAAGAGAATGTCCATGCTTCCTAAGGAGAGTTGTGTATGATCTTCTACAAAGGGAGAGAATGCATACCTTGCCAAATGGAGAGAGAGGCATGGTCAAAGGGGGAGAGCAAATAGAAGAAAGAAAGCTTGGAGCTAAAGAAGATG
The DNA here is from genome assembly GCA_038049695.1 of Cinnamomum chago. NCBI lineage: Eukaryota > Viridiplantae > Streptophyta > Magnoliopsida > Laurales > Lauraceae > Cinnamomum > Cinnamomum chago. The sequence continues at coordinate 86,898,507 of CP142453.1, read as the reverse complement.
CTTGGCCAAAGAGAGGAAGATGAGAAGAAAGCTTGAAGAATGATCAAGCACCAAGCATCAAGAAGATTGAAGAAAAGAGCCCAAGAGCCCAAGCTAAGAGAAGGAGCATCCAAGAAGATTTCAAGACTTGTCCAGCTTAGGGGGAGCTGAAGACTTTGTGTGAAATTTCTATGATGAGTAAGTTGCCATCAAATTGCAAAGGGGGAGATTGTTAGGTCTTTTGTATTTGCAATTTGATGGATGCATTTGCATATTGGCATCATTTGAATTCACACACATGCATTGATTTAAAATATCTTGAAATCTAGCTTTATACATGCATTGGTTTTTAGATTTGGAAAAGTTTGTGTTTTATGCATGGTTTGGTTCTAAACTTGGATGCATTGGTTTTAGAACCCAAAACTCTTTTGAAAACCAAATTCCTTATGCATTAGATTTGGAAAATCTTCTTGTGAATTTAGGTTTGAGTCTTGCATACATTCTTCACAAAAAGAATCATTTTGTATGCAATTTGATTTGAAAAGAGTTTTTACTAATCAAGCTTGCCTTTGGTTTTAAACCTTTGAATCATTTTAGGCTTTGTGTGTTTCATGTTTTTAAATGTTTTAAAACATGTTTTTAAGCTTGGTTTAGTGACCCACAAAATTCCACAAAGAAAATCTTCAATATGCAAAAGTTGGAATTTTTGGGGGTGTCCCGGCAGTGTCGCCGGTCGACCGAGACCTGGGTCTCGGTCGACCGAGAACACTGCAGGGCAAATGGACAGTTTTTGAACTGTTTCAGGCCAACGGTCAGAAATATGACCGTTGTGCTTTCTCGGTCGACCGAGACCTGTGTCTAGGTCGACCGAGAACTAGCCGTTGGCAACTTTTTGGCTATAAAGTCCATTCATTTCCAACCTTTTTCAAGGCTTGAACCATGAACCTTTGAGAGCATTTTGGAGCCATTGAAAGGGGATAAAGTTGGAAAGGCTAGAAGGTCATTAGGAGAGCTAAAGCTTGGATCAATGAGTTAAACAACCAAGTAAGCTCTACCTTTTGTTTAATCATAGTTATGTGCTTTGTTTAAACTATTGGTATATGATATTTAGCATAATAACTATGATGTGTTGAATCCATTCTTCTTCTAATCTTTGGTCTAATTAAGATTGGATTCTTCACCTTTGTTTTCAATCCAAGTTGTTAACTTTATTAATCATGCTTAGACAAAATCTTTGTTTTTCTTTCATAGCATGAGTCTTTTACTTGGTTGAAACATTGTTTGTTGTTTTCATTCATTTAAGCATTAGTTAAATTAATTTGGTTTTGAAAACAACATGCACATGCATCACATGTTCTAATTTAGCCATTTTCATACAACTTGTTAGTCCTTGATTTTCATGTCATAAACAAGTTGAATTTCATACATGTGATTTGCATAAGACTTCAATCAATCTTTTATGAGCTTTAAACTTTGAATTGCTTTAAGCAATATATTTGATTAAGCCTTCTTTTTGAACTTGATTGAAGCCATCACACACACACCTCATAAGCATACATCTTTGCATTCATAGAGTGTTTGTGTGAGTTTAGTTTTCACTTTCATATTAGCCTATTCAAGAGGCAATTCCATTGAGCTTAAATTGTAATCTCTTAGAGTGTTCTTTTGTTAAGACACTTTCTTTGAGAAAAATATATTTGTAAAGGTTATTGCTAAGCCTAAGAAAAGCAACTTGTAAGGTTATTGCTTAGCCTTTGAAAAGCATCTTGTAAGGTTATTGCTTAGCCTTTGAAAAGCATCTTGTAAGGTTAGTGCTTAGCCTAGAAAAGCACATTGTAAGGGTTATTGCTTAGCCTAGTAAAAAGCATACTTAGTGGAATCCGGTGGGGTGTTGGAGACACAAGCCGGTAGTGGATGTAGGCACGTTGGCCGAACCACTATAAATATTGTGTTGTGGTGCATGCTTTTGTGGTGATTGTTTATTTGAGCTTCCGCATTTTTTCTTATAATCACCACTTGTGACTAGTTTAGTTTAAGAAATTAAAATTGGTCATAATTAGTCATTAGTTGTAGCTCACCCTATTCACCCCCCCTCTAGGGTTAGGATCCTCGTGGACTTTCAGAGGCTCCTTTTCTAAGTTTTAGGTTATAGTTTTAAGTTAAATATACGTTTCAACTATACGAGAAATCCGGGAGTCTGAATCTCGTTCGGTCAGTTTCTGCAAGTCAGGAATGACAACGGGCCCTTGCTGGTCAAGTTTCATGGCCACCGGAGCCCGATTGCTCATTTAGGGCGCCCGGAGGCTCGTTCTCTAAGTTTTAAGTTATAGTTTTAAGTTAAACATACGTTTCAACATTACGAGCAATCCGGGGGTGGGAATCTCATTTCGTCAATTCCTCCAAGTAAGGAATGACTATGGGCCCATGCTCGTCAAGTTTCACAGGCACCAGAGCCCGTTTGCTCGTTATCGACTGCCTGAGGCTTGTTTTCTAAGTTTTCAGTTATGGTTTTAAGTTAAACCTACGTTTCAAACTTACGAGCAATCCGGGAGTCGGAATATCGTTCCGTCAGTTCCTACAAGTCAGGAATGACAACGGTCCCGTGCCCGTCTAGTTTCACGGGCACCGAAGCCTGTTTTCTCATTTTGGGCGCCCGGAGGCTTCTTTTCTAAGTTTTAAGTTAAATATACGTTTCAACTATACGAGAAATCCGGGAGTCTAAATCTCGTTCGGTCAGTTCCGGCAAGTCAGGAATGACAACAGGCCTTTGCCCGTCAAGTTTCTTGGGCATCGGAGCCCGATTGTTCGTTTTGGGCTCCCGGAGTCTCGTTTTTTAAGTATTAAGTTATTGTTTTAAGTTAAACCTACGTTTCAACTTTACGAGCAATCCGAGGGTGGGAATCACGTTCCGTCAATTCCTCCAAGTCAGGAATGGCTATGGGCCTATGCTTGTCAAGTTTCACTGGCACTGGAGCACGTTTGCTTGTTATGGGCGCCCCGACGCTCGTTTTCTATGTTTTCAGTTATAGTTTTAATTTAAACCTACGTTTCAAACTTACGAGTAATCCGGGAGTAGGAATATCCTTCCGACAGTTCTTGCAAGTTAGGAATGACAACGGCCACGTGCCTATCTAGTTTCATGGGCATCGAAGCCTGTTTCTCGTTTTGGCGCCCGGAGGCTCCTTTTCTAAGTTTTAAGTTATAGTTTTAGGTTAAACTTACGTTTCAAATGAATGAGCAATTCGGGAATCGGAATCTTGTTCTGTCAGTTCCTGCAAGACTGGAATGACAATGGGCCCTTGTCCGTTAAGTTTGAAGGGCACCGGAGCCAGATTGCTCGTTTTGGGTGCCCGGAGGATCGTTTTCTAAGTTAAACATACGTTTCAACTTTACGAGCAATCCGGGAGTGGGAATCTCGTTCCGTTAGTTCTTTCAAGTCAGGAATGACTACGGGCCCATGCTCGTCAAGGTTTACGGGCACCGGAGGCACGTTTTGGGGGTCCGGAGGCTCGTTTTCTAAGTTTTATCTTATAGTTTTAAATTGAACCTATGTTTCAAACTTACGAGCAATCCGGGAGTCAAAATCTCGTTCCGTCAGTTCCTACAAGTCAAGAATGACAACAAGCCCATGCTTGTCAAGTTTCACGGGTACCGAAGCCCGTTTGCTCGTTTTGGGCGCCGAGACGCTCCTTTTCTAAGTTTGAAGTTACAGTTTTAAGTTAAACCTACGTTTCAACTGTACGAGCAATCCGGGAGTCGGAATGTCGTTCTTTCAGTTCTTGGAAGTTAGAAATGACAACAGGCCCTTGTCTTTCAAGTTTCAAGGGCACCGGAGCCCGATTGCTCATTTTGGGCGCCCGTAGGCTCGTTTTCTAAGTTTTAAGTTATAGTTTTAAGTTAAACCTACATTTCAACTTTACGAGCAATCCGGGAGTGGGAATCTCGTTCCGTCGGTTACTCCATGTCAGGAATGACTACGGGCCCATGCTCGTCAAGTTTCTCGGGCACCGGAGCCTGTCTACTCCGAAAATGACTACGGGCCCATGAATCTTTGGTTGTTGTTTTTTATCATAAGAAAATCCTTTTCAAATATATCTTATGTTTTGGATTCAACAAACTTTACAAATCATATGTGTATTATTGTTTTAAAGTTACACAACTTGCCTTACTTTGATAGGTATATCTTTTTCAAGTTGTATTTATAATTACATATGATTTGTCCCCTTATTTCAATCAAATCTATTTTTATGCTTTGAGCTTCATTGTTGATTTGATTGACATCCCTATGCATCACATGTTTAGAGCTAATCCATTTCATACAACTTGTGTATCTTTGACATCATTAACAAGTTGTTACTTTTAACATGTGACTTGCATTACTTCCTCAATCATAAATGTTTTTGAGCTAAAACTTTCAAAAGCCTTAGGCATACATTTATGAGCTTTCATTTTCAAAATGATTTAGGACCACACACACACACTTCATGTACTTTCATCTTTGCATTCATAGTGTGAGTGTGTATTAGTTTTTCACTTCCATATCCGCCTAATTAAGAGGCATTGTAATGAGCTTAATTGAATCTCCATCAAGTGTTTATAGACACTATCTTAGTGAGATAACCAACCTTGTGGTTGAAGAGGTTATTGCTTAGCCTATAAAAGCATAATGTTAGGTTGATGTTAAGCCTTGAAAAACATCATTGTAAAGGTTATTGCTTAGCCTTGGAAAGCATATTGTAAAGGTTATTGCTTAGCCTATTGAAAAGAATAAATAGTGGAAATCCGGAAGGGTGTTGGATCACAAGCCGGTAGTGGATGTAGGCATTGAGGCCGAACCACTATAAATCCTTGTGTGATGGTGATTGCTTTGTGGTGATTCTTTTATTAGCTTCCGCATCTTGTATGATAAATCATCACATGTGACTAGTTTGTTTTAAAGAAATTAAAATTGGTCATAATTGGAGCTCACCCTATTCACCCCCCCCTCTAGGGTTCGGATCCCCAGGACTTACAAGTGGTATCAGAGAAGGTTACTCCATTTTAGGGCTTAACAACCCGGAGTTGATCCTTGCTAGATTTGAACCCTAGTGTTGTGATTTATTGCATATCTTTTTAAAGATTTCCACTATGTTTGAAAATGAGATTTCCCCTAGCCTCTTTGTACCACTCTAAGACTTTTTAAAGTTATATCTTTAAGAGTTGGTGAGTCCTCTAAGTAATCTCTTAAGGACATCCTTTTCAAGACCTTAGGTGAATCTTTATTGGTACACATTTAGACTAACCTTAAGGCCTTGATCCTCCCTAGACCAACCTATTCTTTTTAGTTATATCTATTTGTTGGTCTTATTACATTTGCATTTTGTTGCTTTATAGTCACATCTTTTAAAATGCAATGTTTCTTTGTGATCATTTGATTTTGTATTCATGAACTTCTAAGTTATATCTCATGGTTTTCAAAATCCCTTGATTGCAATACTTTCATGATGGATTTGCATTTTGTTCGTATAGTAATATCTCTTGTAGTGCTTAACTATTCATGATCAATTGATTATGATTACAAATGCTTTCATAGCTAGTTTTTTTCATGATCAATTGATATTGGAAAATCATTTGATGTTTGTCATAGTTGGATCTTTTTTTTGTAAATCAAATGATTTGAATCTATTTAAGTTTTCCATTGTTTTTCAAAGTTATATCTGATAAGAATGAAAAATGTTATATTTTTCTCCATTAATGTTTAGTACTTTATACATATTTGATGCCTAAATGTACTCATTATTCTTATATTTTGATTTAGGATGCAATTGGAGGGCTAAGTGCTAAACGAAGCTAATTGGGCGATTTTAGACATTTTCACATCGCTTCGCAAGTTGGGCATAACTCTCTCATCTGAGCTCCGGTGGAGACAATTCAAGAGACCGTGGAACAACAAAAGAAGGTGATCATATTTGATGCTGATTGGACGGAGTTGATTCGGAACCGGGTCTTATTTAGAGGAAATCAAGTAGAAGGGCATTATGGTAAATTT